>CM066038.1:504759265-507621765 GCA_033557465.1 Ichthyophis bannanicus
TATTTATTTATGGGGTTATTTCTCCCAACACACAGATATGCTTGGTAGCACATAAAACAGGATACTTGCTTTCAGTGTTAAACTTAGAAAAACAAAATCAGGAAAACAACAGTTGAACTTGTCAGGCAATCAAAGCAAAAGCATAAAGACCTGGTTGGTAACAAACTGGTCTTTTCTGTAGGCTCTAGCTAATATTTTCTTAGCAGTGCTTTAATCAACAAACAAAACCCACAAAGTAGGGAAAAACTGTTCTTTTCAGGTTAACTTCTTATATCTTCACACATAGACCCAGAAGTGATTTCCTCAGAGCTCACAAGCAATTAGGTAAGGCTCAATTGCTAGCAGTTACCCAGCTGAAACCCCTTAGCTGGCTTGCTTTCTACTGCGTGGCTCAAATCCTACTCAGGAGCTTTTCTGAGTAGATTAAAGAACAAGTTTGTATTTCTTTGTGATGGTTGTTGTACTTTGTAACCGTAAATTACCAAAGGAGTTTAGACAGAGAGCAATCCATGTATTCACAGCTTGAATCTATAACCTCTCCCCCTTCTTCAACAATCATGGGTTCAATATCATGGATTGGCACAGAGGAATTTCTCAATGGAGCACTCTCAGGAGAATACTTGTTTCCCTGCTGTCTTTCAAGGGTATAGCTAGGGCATAGATCAGTGTTCATACCTAAGCTTCCATTGCTGTTAGAGTTCCTCTCAAAATAGCCTGGCCAGTATGTAGTCCAGTTCTTATGTCCAGCCTTCCAATCCAGATCCCTGGACACTGGATCTCTCTTCACATACCTTCTGGCACGGGTCCTAGGGTCCCTTCCATGTGCAGCCGTCTCCCTCACAGGTACCGTCTGGAGATTCCTAGCTCTGCAGCACCACTCCTCTAGTTTTCCCCAGTCCAATGGTGTATGCTGGCCTTTTGAATGTCTCCCAGTATACGTACAGCTCTGGACTCCTTTAGACCTCCCAAATGCTTTTCTCTTCTTTCTTCCAAAGGGTTTCTTGCCCTCTCTGTCCGTCTGCTCTGGCTTCTGCTTCTGATGATCCTCCAGATGAATCTGTCCAAGATCATGAAGATGATTCTCTGTAGAATAAACTCTACCTTTATTCTGCTTTGATGAGTGCTCCACCCTAGCACAGCGCAGCTGTGCTGAATCAGGCCCTGCCCTTTGAGATGAGTGCTTGGGGATTACCTCATAGCCCTCCTGATTGAACACACGTTTCCCCACTTCAGCTCCTCTAATGGCTGTTGGAAACCTGGTGCATTCTGGGACTGGTAGTCTTTTATGGAAAAATTCTGTTTTCTTATTTCTACCAGAACTGACAGGTTGCTTGTTCAGAGTCACTTCACCTTTACTATAGCTCCTTCCTGAGCTATGATAAGCTTCCTTATCACATAGCGCACTGCATTCCCAAAGGCTTTCCTTGAAAGCTGCGGAAATGGTCCACATGGGGGTTCCGTCGGCGCCGACGTCACCCATATGTGAGGACTGACTTCATGCTTGGTCCTGGAGAATATACCTTGATCAGAGACTCACCTTCCAATCCCACATAAGCAAAACAACCGCAAAGATATATTACAAAATGAAGTTCCTGCAAAACCTCAGATCTCTACTGGAGCACAATCACTTCCGTTCGGTATGTCAGGTGCTAATCACACCGCACCTCAACTATTGCAACCTAATCCTACATGGCTTACCCAAATGCTCAATCCATGACTTACAACTGGCACAAAACACAGCAGCACGACTAATCACCAGAACTAATAAACACGTACACATCACCCCCATACTCGACTCTCTCCATTGGCTCCCCATAAGTGCACGCATAAAATACAAAGCAATAATGACGGCATTCAAAATTCTGCACAAAATCTGCCAGCTGCTTAGAAAACCTAATCAGAAGAGTCCCAGACAACAGATCAAGGAGGACAGCACCAAAACTCCCTTGCAACCTAGATATCTACGGGCACCTCCCAGAATGCACTACACAGAGTGTTTGAATTCTACTTACCATCCCTAAGGAACTCCCTTCCACACCAGCTCAGAGCAAACAATGACACTGCAGACTTACGGAAATACTTAAAAACACATCTGTTTACTGAGCACTTCAATACCATATTACTCAAGTAATCGCACTGGCTCTTGCAGCATAAGACAATTGGTAAAATCCTATGCTCCTGTTGAGCTTAAGCTCCCGTGTAAATAGTTAAAATGTTACCAGTTAACTGTATACACTGTTGATAATGGATATTGTAAATAGTTCTGAAAAGTTCCGTGTAAGCAAATTTATGTTTTCTGTAAACCGTCTTGAGAATCTGAAAGGCAGTATATAAAACATGTTAATTAATTAGATAAATAAAATAAAATAAAAGGGTTTGGTACATTTTTAAAACAAAGTTACATTCTTTTTGGTGCTTTAGTTTAAAAGGGGAAATATTTTCTTTAGTGGGTAGGTGTAAAACTCTGCTTTAGTATCTTTCTCAGCTCTTTGAAGCTATTGACACCTCAACAGGTGTTAGTTCCCTCCCTACCCCACCCCCACCCTCCAACTCCCACCCATCCCTACTGAGCAGTCTTGTTTTATAGGGCACCTCCCCAATTAACTACACACAGGGAACTTGGGAATAGCACATTTTGAATACACTTAAAAGAAATTTCATTGCTTTTTCACTGAAAAGACAGCTGGGAAACCAGTTGGTACTTTGGTAGGTCTCTCTCTCTTTTGCTTTAACAGATACCTAAGCTCCACCAACTGAACAATGGCTGGGAAAAATCATATCGCCAAAGCTGTTGCCCCCATTACAGCTTCTGCCTCTGTCCAAACAAAGGTCCCAATGCCAGCTGAAGGACCGGTTCCATGTGCAGGATGCCTGCATGATGAAGCTCTCAGGAAACAAGTGGAGGAACTCAAAGAGGAAGTGGCGAGGCTGAGGAGCATTCAAGACAGTGAAAAGCACATTGATGAGATGCTTCTTGCAACATCCAAGCTCTCCAGCAGAGGAGAAGATGGGTGCCTACAGAATGATGAAGGTTGGACACAACTCACCAGGGCCTGCAGAATCACCAATCCAACTTCTCCAGCCCTTGAAATGAAGAACCATTATACAGCTCTGGAAGTGGAGGAAGTAAAGACATCCCTGGTAACGGAAGAACCAGAGCTTGAGCTCCACAAAGTTGCAGAATCAGTGACCACAAGGAATCCAGACTGAAAACTCACCTCTTTGCTGCTGCTTTTGGATCTTGACCCACCTGATCTCCTTTTTCTTTCCCCTTGCTTTACCCCTGCCTACACCTTCTGTGTTTGTCTTGACTAGATTGTAAGCTCTGATGTGCAGGGACTGTCTCTTACATCTCTGTGCAGCGCTGTGTACGACTTGTAGCGCTATATAAATGCTCAGTAGTAGTAGTGGTGACTCTCTTCTGAGGGGTACTGAGGCGCCCATCTGCCGACCATACTTGATGTCCAGAGAGGTATGCTGTCTGCCAGGTGCCAAAAAGCACAGTTACTTACCTGTAACAGGTGATCTCCGGAACAGCAGGAATTAGTCTTCACATATGGGAGACGTCGCCGACGGAGCCCGCACGGGAATGCTCCCCAGCATCCAATCAGAAAGCCTTTGGGAGCATCCCCCGTGCCTGCGCGGTGGCTTCCCGCCCTTCCTACTGCCTCTCCACAGTTGAGTTTCATAGCTGAGCCAGAAGGAGAGGAGAGGAGAGGTTTGAATAGAGAAAAGAGAGATACAACTCCTAGGGGAGGTGGGCGGGTTGTGAAGACTAATTCCTGCTGTTCCGGAGATCACCTGTTACAGGTAAGTAACTGTGCTATCTCCAGGAACAAGCAGGAATGAGTCTTCACATATGGGGACTCCCTAGCTGAGAATGCCCAGGGGAGATCCCATAAGCCCGGACCAGGACGGGATGGCATTTGCCCAACCTGAATCCCCGGCATCCCCCGAGGGATGGAGGGTAGGAGTTGAGAGGAGAAGAACAGCAAAACCCAAAGACTACAGGGAGAGTAGTCATTAGAGTGCATGGAGCATCATTAAGTTTTTAATGAATTAATGACTTAGTACCATGTAAAGCTTACCCACTGAGCTGTAGGAAGTAAGACTGTGATGGAGGTACTGTAGACGCAGTAGCGAGGTCTTCAAGGGAACTTCACCGCAGCGAGGAGGAAGTTCCAAATCCGGAAGGCCAGGAGATCCAGGAATCAGTTGGGTCAGGAGAAGGACGGCAGGTCTTCAAGGAAGCTTTATGCAAAGCTGAGCACTCCCTTAGGAGCAGAGTCCATAACTCAGAGGACTAACAGTGGAAGACTGGCCGATCTTGATAGCCCATTCCGGAGAAGAGTAGGGGTGTACCCCGGAGCAGAAGGAGTACACAGCCTGCCCTAGCTAAGAGATAGGGAGACAAGGGTCTGAACCTCCGGGAGGAGGGCATAACTGAAAATAGAAGCTGTTGACTTCACAGCAGTAGAGTACAACCAGTCCGAGGGCCGATCTAAGGAATAGGCAGGCGGACTGGCCGGACCCCGGAGGTGGGGGGGGGGGGAGGCGTGAGTACCGGCCATTGGGAAAAAATAGGCGGCAGAACACAGGCACTGTGGGCATCCCCCAAAACGCGCGCCTATCGAGCAGGCAATATCTGTGGAGAACGCCCCCCCCCCCGCAGTAATGCAGGTACGCTGAGGGACCTACCTCCATGAGCATAACACTGGTAAGGCGGACCTGCCAGTGATCCACAGAACGTCCACCTGGGGAGGTGGCGTCAAGATCCGTCCGGGAGAGGGATCTATTCCGGTGGAACACGGGCAGATCGGCGAACGGTAGCGTGAAGGACAGAGGATAGCATCAGTCCGGAAGAACACACCAGGGGGTCGAGGCCCTATAGGTGTCCCCAGGACCTGCACACAGAAACTCGCCCCCCCGCACTAATCGGGGGACATGAGGGCATAGCCCCCGGTAAGCATAGGGGAACTATAGCGGCTGGAAGGAAAATTCCGGTACAGAAGCAATCAGCAGGGGATACTGCCGAGAAGGATTCGGGGACGTACCTAAGGGTAAGCCAGCTGACCGTGGGCCAGATCTATCATGGAGTAGAGGTGGTCTCCCTCTACCAACGGAAGGAGAGTACCTGAACCCCTGGATAAGCCCCCGAACCATTTGCCCTACTGAACGAACCCCAGAGTAGAGCTCAATTGTAAACTTCTGGTAAGAAGGTAATTGCAGGCAGCCGCCCACCGAAGCCTAAAACTGCTTGGTATGAGAGTACTGGTGCGGCCCCGGGGACTTCAACCCAGGGCGAGGGGTCCCTTGCTTGGGCGCACCTGGCGGTTGGGCGGAGGGGTGACATTTCCTCTTCCTAGGGAAGGAGGGCCTGGTGAGGCACGCACCACCGCCGGGGGGAAGCCGGGCCCTAGGATGGCTTCTAACGCTGGGAAGGTTAGCGAAGTACTGCGCGACCTGACGTAAGGCTTCGCTATTGAAGAGGTGATCTCCGTCACAGGGAGAATTACCCAGGTTATGCTGTGCCCGTCTACACAACTCGGACGCCTGCAACCATGCTGTACGGCGTGCTCTGATAGCAACAGCAGAGCATCTGCTGACCGACAGGAAGGAGTCTAGAGAAGCACGAGAAAGGAACCCAGAGATATTCCTGCAGTGATAAAGAAGCAAGGAATATTCAAAGGCCTTGGTTGCAGACAAGAAGGGAGACAACCGAGATAATCTCTCGGTGACCTCCCGGAGCGACAGACTCATATAAAAATATATGAAATAATTCTGGACGCCAGCATAGACGTTTGGAAGGTTTGACGTCCTAGGGTATGTAGCGTCTTTGAGGCGCGGCCTGGCGGGCGAGAAGAATGCTTTTCCTTGCTGCCGGCCTTTCTCAGCGCCGATTCCACCACAATGGAACGATGTGGAAGTTGGTGCTGCCGAAACCCCGGGGAGGGAGGCACCCGATACAGAGCATGCATCGCAGTCGACGGTGCAGGAACCCTCAAAGGCGACCGCCAAGCCCCCAGCAGGAGATCCTGCAGGGAGGGATGCAGAGGAAGCATCACGGCGGCCCGTTCCGCAGGGCCTGGAGTTAGGTCCGGGATGGGGATGGCCAGCAAGTCTGCCAAGTCAAGGAGGAAATTCTGAAAAGACGGCTCTCCCGGAGGGGCTATGCCGTGGGAGGCGGTGGCGGTAGAGGCCGCCAGGGCGCCGAGAAGCCTCTTGGGCTGCTGCCCGCTGGGCAGAGGAGGGGACCGACAGCCCCGGACTGGGGTGGTCAACAAGGCGTCATCGGCTCCTGGAACTAATTCCAAGCTAGGCATCGAAGGGGTCGATGGCGGCGCCGGAGCCGCCGGAATCGGCCTCGGCCCCAAACCCAGGGGTGGCGCCGCCCCCGGCAACTGAAGCGGTTCCGTGGCAGCCGGAGGGCAGAGGCCAACGATCTCCACTCTGCGTCGCGGGAGGGGACAGGGGCCGATCCCGAGACGTGTCGTGGCCAAGTTTTCGAGGCTGGATACCGATTCCAGGCTGGGCATCGAACCGAGCGATGAAATCGACTCCCTTCTAGAGGGCCCTGGCGGGGGCGGCCGCGTCGGCGGTGCTGATCCCGGGGAGCGGATCGGAACCGCGTCGATCGGCGTCGCAAGCATCAAGGGCCCCCGAGGACGAAGCTCGGTGGAGAGGGGCCCATCCGACGCCGGCGCCGATGTCGGGCGGCGGGCACTGCCAGATGCCGGGCCCCCTCTCGAGCCCGCCTGACCCGGGGGGAAATCCTTCCAGGACATACGACCCGTCCCCGAGGGTACCCAGGTCACCCGTCGACGAGCCCCTGCGGGAAGGGAAGTGCCAGACTCCTGTGCTGACGCCGGGGTACCGTTGCGGGACGGCGCGGATCCAGGCTGGATCGAAGATCCCGGGGCTCCCTTTCTCGGAAAGGGCGGGGCCCTCGACGGCCGTGGCGATGCCGGGGGGTCGCCCGTCTGGGGCTGATCGACATACCCCGAGGCTCCCGGGGAAGGCCGATGGCGGTCCCTGGCGCTCGATGCCCCTGCCGTCTCTGGTGGAGCGGTGCTGCGCAAACCCGGTACCACCCTCGCGCAGGGCTGGGATACCGGCAACCCAGCGCGGGTTGAGGCGACCGGCCCCGAGGCCAGATGACCATCCCCGGCGAAGAGTGGAACCATCGACGCCGACGCGCACGAAGCGGGTACCACCTCCGCGCATGGCCTGAACGTAGGGCCGCCAGACTGTGTCGAGTCGGTCGGCCCTAGAGCTGCCGAGGGCAGCGGCAGGTGATCCCCAGTGGGGAGCGGGTCACTCGATCCCGATGCCGATGGGTCGGCACCGCCTGGCGCGGATACCACCCCCGTAGGAACGCCATACCGGCAGGCGTCGGTTGGCCCCGGAGGCGCCGAGGGCCGCGGCTGACCGCCCCCGGTGAGGAGCGGAAAGCTCGACGCCGGCGTCGGGGGGTCGGCACCACCCATGGCGGATACCACCCCCGCGCATGGCAGGGATGACGGAACGCCAGGCTGGACCGATTCGATCGGCCCCGGGCGATCCTCGGTGAGTATCGGGACGCTCGACACCGACACCGATGCCGGGGGGTCTGCACCGCTAGAAGCGGGTACCTCCCTCAAGCACGGCTTGGACATAGGGAGGTCAGACTTGGTCGAGTCGATCGGCCCCGGAGGCACCGAGGACACCAGCTGACGATCCCTGGCGAGGAGTGGAACACTCGACGCCGGCGCCGATGCCAGGGAATCGGCACCGCTCGAAGCGGGTACCTCCCTCGAGCACGGCTCGGGAATGTTCTGTGAGGAGCGAACCCCAGGAACATCCTGAAACCCCGTAAATGCTTTGGAGCCCGAGGACTCCCGCCGGGGTATAGTAGCCAAGGGGGACTTGAGGGGTTGGCCGGAGCCGTCGCCATGCCGCACATGAGACTCGCCCCTCAAGACTTGGCTAGTCTTAACAGACTGTTGCGTGGTTACCTGATCCTGGAGAGAAGAAAAACCTGATGACCACGCCTTGGGCTTGAAAACGTCATCGAGGGATACCCGAAAAAGGGAAGGTCTTCTCCCGACACTGTAGCCCGGAGGACCCGGGGGGAAAGGGTCAGGCCCCAAACAAGAGAGGCACCAAGCATTGGAGTACATGTGGAAAACTAAGTCCGCGCAGTGAGGGCATTTCTGGGGCTCCATGCTGTAAGCCCGGTAGGCCTCGGCGCCCAGAGGGAAAAAGGTCCCGCTAGGCGACAAAAATAAGTGAGAAAAGAAAAACAAAAGGGCACAGAGGTGCCGCTGTCGGCGGGAAATGCCGCGACTACAGAACAAGAAAAGAAAAGAAAAGAAAAAAAGGTAAAAAGTTCTGCGGTGACAGGAGGGACGTCCTGCCTGCTCCGCGGAAAACGAAAAACTGGGGAGAGGCAGTAGGAAGGGCGGGAAGCCACCGTGCAGGCGCGGGGGATGCTCCCAAAGGCTTTCTGATTGGATGCTGGGGAGCATTCCCGTGCGGGCTCCGTCGGCGACGTCTCCCATATGTGAAGACTCATTCCTGCTTGTTCCTGGAGATTCCAAGATGTTACAGAGAGTTTACTGAGACTCATCAAGCCCACTGACTATTACCCAATGTTGCTAATCCATGTCAGCACAAATGATACTGCCAGGTATCCCTATGAACATATCAACAGTGACTTCATGGCTCTGGGACAGAGGGTGAAGCAGATAGGGGCACAGGTAGTGTTCTCTTCAATCCTCCATGTTGAGGGTAAAGGCCAAGGCAGACAAGCTTGCATCCTGGAGATGAATGCATGGCTGTGTGGATAGCGTTATCGAGAGCGTTTTAGAGCGTTTTCGTTTCCTGGGCCATGGGATGTTATTCCAAGGGTTGCAGAGCAGAAATGGCGCCCATCTGTCCAAGAAAGGTCAACGTGTCTTCAGTAGCAGACTGGCTAATCTACTGAAGAGGGCTTTAAACTAGATTTGTTGGGGATAGGTGAAGAAAGCCGCCAGGTAAGTGAAACATTAAATACCTTTATGGAAATGGGTAAAGTGTAGTTACTCGCCTGTAACAGGTGATCTCTGGGAACAGCAAGAATTTAGTGTTCACATATGGGTATCGTCAGTACCGAGGGAGCCTGCGCGGGAACGCTCCCCAGCGTCCAATAGAAACACTTTTGGGAGCATCCCTCAGCACATGCACGCTGCCTTCCCATCTTTCCAACTGTCCCTCTTCAGTTAGGTTTGTAGCTGAGTGAAAGGATAGAGGGAGAGCGGAAAGAGACAGAGAGATAGAGAGACAACTCCTAGGGGAGGTGGGTGGGTTGTGAAGACTAAATTCCTGCTGTTCTCAGAGATCACCTGTTACAGGTGAGTAACTACGCTATCTCCAGGAACAAGCAGGAATGTAGTCTTCACATATGGGGGACTCCTTAGCTGAAGATGCCAGGGAGAAAGCCCCAGGAAGCTGCCACCCAAGTAAGGTGGGCCATGCTTCCTCCCATGGATTCTCTGGCATCCCACCAGGATTGGTGGGTAGGAGTTGAATTAGGTCTGGAAGAGATTTTGAAGAACAGCTTGGCCAAAGAAGGCATCCCGACAGGAGGCTTTATCTAGGCAGTAGTGGGCTGTAAAGGTGTGCACCGAAGCCCAGGTGGCTGCTCGACAAATTTCATCAATAGACACAGAATGAATGTAAGCCATAGAGGCTGCCATGGCTCTCACATTATGAGCTGTGACATGGCCTTGGAGAGGAAGACTCTTACTCTCATAAGTAAAGGATATGCATTGTGCAATCCATTTGGACAGAGTTCTCTTGGAGACTGGAAGTCCCAAATGACTAGAATCAAAAGCAATAAAAAGTTGAGAAGACTTTGGGGGCGCTAGTGAGCCCGTTGCGTAATGGCCGCATTCTAGTGTTGCTCCGTCCTAAGCTTCCCCTTTTCTAAGCTAATATCAGCATTTACTTCACATTGTCCCCCAACTTCATCTGAATTGATCTGCGGAGGGTCTGGCGATATCAACTGTGCCCTTCAGTGAGCCGCGGAGTGCTGCGCCGCGATCTATAGCTTGGAGCCGGTCCCTTCTGCAGCCGACTTTGTTGCTCTACCTCTGGCTGCCGCCGCTGCTCAGACTAGCCCTCTATACGCAGGGCCCTGAGTGCAGGGCTCTCTATTCACCGCGTCTTGGAGCAATGCCATCTCTTACCGCCGCATCCTGGAGCAGTGTTCCCTGGAGGCCGTGAGTGTGATCGTGGCTGGGAGCTGAAGAGGAGAGACGGATTGGCACTCCGGTGCTGCTGCTGATTTGCGGGCTGGTACTTCCCCATCGCGATCGCGTTGTCTCCGCCCAAAGGAGGTGAGTGTGCCTGGGGCCCTGCATGGAAGAGCTTGGCGGATGTCCGTGGTGGGGCTAAAGATAGCGGCAGCCATAACCGCGTGGTCTTGGAACGCACGGGGCTCTCTGCGTTCCAACTAGTACTGCCGGGCAATTTGATCACGTGGGCGCTCTTCAACAAATCAGCTGCTTCCTTCACGAGTTGCTACAACCCCGGATGCTGACCCTGCATTTTGACTTCCACTCTTCAGTCTAGTGCTTGTTTCTGGTCCGGAGTACCTTTTAGCCAGCCTGCCTGCTCGCTTTTGGGACATTCATATTGGCTGCAATCTTGCCTTGCCATTGCTAACCTGGCCACTGATTCATAGCTTGCATCGTGCTTGGTCCCTCTCTGCACTTTGTGGACTCTGCTGCCTTGTATGAAGCTGGAGTTCCCTCTGCTGACCAAGAGTGGGATTGCTTGGTATTTTCACCCTGCTCATAGCACCTGCCTGCTTTCTTGTAGCTGCTCACTGCCTCTCCTTGGACTGCTGGACTGTTACCCATCCTATGGCTGCTAAGGCTAGAAATCACGAGGCCTGGGAGGGCATGCGCTCATCCCAACAGTTACAGGGCAAGAGTGGCGCACCGGCTAGTCCAACTAGTAAACACCTCTCGGAGGGTTCTGATGCTGAGACTGTGAGTGAAAACGACTTGGAACCCAACACGCTGTCCACGCACGCCCTACTTCAGCGAGAACTTTGTAGGGGTTTTGAGGATTTGGCAGGCGAATTTCGCTCCATGCGCGAGGAGGTGATGAACACCATCGCAGAACTCCGGAGTGACATAAAAGACCTGGGTACGCGTGTGGAGGAGGTCGAGACAAAAGTTGGAGACCATGATGGTGCCCTGGTGGATTTACAATGTGCTCTCGACAGACAACGTGCACAAGCAATGGAGCTGACTTATAAAATTGATGACACTGAAAACCGCTCACGTCGAAATAATGTGCGTTTTTGGGGAATCCCGGAAGCTGTGGGGGGCGGTGAGGATCTGCCGGTGGTGCTCAAAACTTTGATAGCTGAATTGCTTCCGGCGGAGGAACTGGCTGCTCATGAGTCTGGAATGGAAATTGAGTGAGTGCATCGTGCTTTGGGAAAGCCTCCTAATAACCAACCCTGGGATGTCATTGCGAGGTTCTTGCGATATACTGATGCCGAGCTTCTCATACGCCGAGGCCGGGAGAAAAAAGCGGTCCGATTTCAAGATGAAGCGGTAACTGTATATCAAGACCTCTCGGCGTTCACATTGGCCCGTCGTAGGGAGATGAAACCAATCACGACGGTCCTGAACAGCAAAGGGATTCGCTATTCCTGGTCCTTTCCATTCCGGATGAACTTCTCTTGGGTAATAAAAAGATCTCAGCAAAAGATCATACCGAGGCCTGGAGAGCCCTGCACCAGGCGGGTCTGGTCGAAGATAATGCACTGCCTCAACTCCCGACCCCTAAGCCTCAACATTCGAAGTGGACTCAGGTGGGAAAACCTGCTTGACTTTCCCTGGAACAGGAGTGTTTACTTCCCGGACCGGGGGGCGATGCTCAGGGGTCCTCTGCTTCCATGACCAAAATTGTTTGGCTAGTTTTATGAACTTTGCTGTTCTCCATATCTGCTTTTGTTGAGCTCACGGCTTTTGGTCTGATAGGGACCTGGGTATAGGCCCAGTGCTACATGGGGGTGGTGGGGGATGTGCGGATGTTTTGTTACCGAGGTATTAATGGAATGATACTTTACTGTTGAGTTGCGTAATGGGGAAATGATATTGCATGTTATGCTTGTAGTCAGGCTATGTGGGGGGCTGGACGGAGTTTAGTTTGGGGTCAGTTTACTGTGTCCCGTTTTTCTCTTAACAGGCGGGTGGTACTGAAGGGAAGGGGGGTGGGATGGGGTGGGAGGTATACACAACTAGGGGAGGGTGGGAATCTGAGTGTGGGCGGGGGGGTTATAGTAGTTCTTTTCAGGATAAGGAGCATGAGGGTAGGGGAGGCGAAACTCTACAGACAGCCTGGTGGTCTCAGGGTGATGGACTTCTTTTTGGATTAGCAGTACATATCCTACAAGTGTTGTGGAGGAGGCAGGTCGTGGGCCAGAGGGGAGGCAAAGGGCGGGGGGGGGGGCCCGCTGGTTGAATATCAATATTGCACTTGATTTCTATGAATGTTAAGGGTCTTAATTCCCCTAGAAAGCGCTCTTTGCTGTTCTCGGAGCTGCGGACCCTGAAGGGGGACATTGTATTCTTACAGGAGACACATCTCCGCGCTAGCAAACAGGGGTGGTTAAAGCGTAACCCTTATACCGAGGTGTGGGTAGCTTCGGACATGAATGGGCGGAAGAAACGCGGGGTGGCTTTTTTATTCCATCAGAGTTTATCTCTTCGGGTGGAGGAGGTTAAAAGAGATACCCTGGGAAGGTGGCTTTTTGCGAATATACGCTTGGAGGGTCACATATTAACTTTAGCTAACATCTATGCACCAAATGAAGGACAGGGATCTTTTTTTACGCGGTTGAAGGCCCTGCTGGCCGACTTCGCAAAAGGCCCCATTATACTCGGTGGGGATTGTAACGCCCATCTGGTACCCCATTTGGATTCCACGGGTAGCACTGGGAGGGTGGCGAGCGGGCCTGGTAAGGCATTGCAGAGCCTTCTGTTGGATCTGGGCTTGCGCGATGTGTGGAGGGATACTCATGAGGGTGAGAGAAGCTACACATATTATTCTCCCGTCCATCAGGTGCATACCCGCATAGATTATTTTTTGTTGGACCAGCGCCTGATGGATGGGAGAGTGGAGGCTGGTCATGAGGCACTGACCTGGTCGGATCATGCCCCCTGCTGGCTCACCCTTCCGGCGGACGTGTACAGTGACCGCCAATGGCTTTGGAGACTTGATGTGCGATTCCTTCAACGGCAATGCTCTGTGCAGGAACATGGCCGTTTCATAACTGACTTCTTCGAGTTAAACGAATCTGGGGAAGTCTCGCTACCCATGGTTTGGGATGCCTTCAAGGCCACGGCTCGAGGCCAGCTTATGGCGGAAAGCGGCTCGTACACGGAGGGCTTGGAGACGGGAATACTGTCAACTAGTGGGAGACTCTTCCCGGCTGTGCTTAGAGCACGCCCAGACTGGATCAAGACGGGCCTTGCGTCAGTGGAGGGTTGCCCGGGCTAACTTGGATGCATGTTTACAAAGAGAAATAGATAATAAACGTCGGAAACTGCGGCAAACTTTTTATGAGCAGGGGAATAAGACTGGCCGATACCTAGCCTTACGTCTCCGGCAGCAGCAATCTGTGAGGGTGGTTCGCGAGCTTCAAGATTCTGGGGGGCAGAAGAAGGTGAACTCCCGGGAGATACGCGATGTCTTTGCTACGTTTTTGGAACAGTTATATAAAGCCGAACCTTTTGATTTGGCACGTGTACAGGGCTTCTTGCGGACGATCACTTTGCCCCAGTTGACTGAATCTGACCGGGATCACTTAGACTCTGAACTTACAGTGGAGGAGGTGGAACTCGCCATCCGATGGCTGAAAACCGGGGGAGCGCCGGGTAATGATGGCTTTCCTATGGAGTACTATAAAAAATTCCATGTGCAATTAGCGCCGACGCTGGTAGAACTCTTTAATGAGGTTCTGAGGGGGGCGCCTCTGCCTGCATCTCAGCGGGAGGCTTTGATAGTCATGCTCCCTAAACCAGGTAAGCCCCTGCAGGACGCGGCCTCTTACCGCCCCATTTCCCTATTAAATACGGATGTCAAAATACTTGCTTCTGTGTTGGCGCGATTGAACCGGGTCCTCCCAACTTTGGTACATCCCGATCAGGTTGGGTTTGTGCCGGGCCGCCAGGCGGCAGATAATATTCGGCGAATGTTGCAGGTTATCTACGTGGCGCAACAAGATTTCCAGCCGACTCTAGTGGTGGGGGTTGATGCCGAAAAGGCCTTTGACCGTGTCAGCTGGGGCTATCTCTGGTGCGTGCTGGATACGCTGGGCTTTGGTCCTAATTTCATACGCTGGGTTCATAGTTTATATCAAGACCCTACGGCATGTGTTCGGGCTAATGGGGGTCAATCACGACATTTCCCACTGGAAAGGGGCACTCGCCAAGGTTGTCCTCTGTCGCCGCTGTTGTTCGCAATGGTGATGGAACCCTTGGCGCAAAGCTTCCGCGAACATCCAGGCATATGGGGCGTTCGCGTGGGCTCCGCGGACTACCGGATTGCGCTATTTGCGGATGATATCATATTAACTCTGGTGAATCCCACAGCGTCTCTCTATGCCGCTATGCAGCTCTTTGAAACCTTCTCCCAGGTCTCTGGGTTCAAAATCAATTACACTAAATCTGAAGTTCTTAATGTTGGGATTTCGGAAGCGGTTTGTGAGGAGCTTCGCGCTGCTTACCCCTTCCGTTGGGTGTCGGGTGCTCTACGCTATTTAGGTGTGAACTTGACAGTGGAACGGGCGGCCCTATTCAAGGCTAACTACAAACCCTTACTTCGGCAGGTTCGGCGAGATTTGGAGACCTGGAATAGACTAATATTATCCTGGTTTGGGCGTATTGCGGTGGTTAAGATGGTGGTCATTCTCCGTTTTCTGTACCTCTTTCAGGTTCTCCCTATATCGTTGGCCCGGGGTATATTGGCCGCCTGGCAAACCCTGCTTATGAAGTTTATCTGGCAGTACCGTCGGCTGCGTTTGGCGCGCCGAATTCTCTATACCCGCTCGCGTTCTGGAGGTATGGGGGCTCCTAATCTTCACTGGTACTATGCAGCGGCGCAGTGCCGCGCCGGGGTAGAGTGGATGATTGCGGATAGCTCCAAGCGATGGGTGCAACTGGAAATGACTATTGCGGGGGGAGCGGGATTAGGGGACCGGCTGTGGCTTGGTCCCAAGCTATGAAGAGGTGTGCGTTTAAGTAATCCCTATATCCTTCATACCCTCCGTTGCTGGGACCAATTCTTTCGGCCTCGCGGGATGGACCTGACCCCTTTGGCTCCTATAGTGGATAACGCCTCGTTTCCCCCAGGGATGGCTGATCCAGCTTTCCGGGCATGGGGTCATGAGGGCCTTAGCCGTGCCGGGCAACTGTTTGATGAGGGTAAGATGCAAACGTTTAGAATGCTTCAGGAGGAATTCGACCTTCCCGATAGTCAGTTCTTCCAATATACGCAAGTGGCTCATTGGGTTCAGGCTAGAGCCGTTCGACCTCAGGTGGCCCGAGAGTTGATGGATCTGGAGCGTTTTTGTGAGGGGTGTACTACCACAAAAGGTCTTATAGCAGCCTTGTATGCCCACCTGCAGGTGCAGCAACCGAGATTTATCAAGCATAGAGAAATGTGGAACTCTGATTTGAATCTTCCTTATTCTGAGCAACAGTGGGAACAGGTGGAGGGTTGGTTGTGGAAGAGCTCGGTGGCGATTAATGTCCGCGAAACTAACTATAAGTTATTATATAGATGGTATATGACTCCTGCGCGGATTGCTCGCGTTTATCCGGGGGCTTCGGATCTGTGTTGGCGGAGATGTGGGCGGAAGGGTGCTCTGGCGCACATCTGGTGGTCTTGCCCTCGCGTTCAAACTTTTTGGAGGGGGATTCAAGCTCGTTTACAGCAACTTATTGGGTTGAGCATTCCATGGGACCCGGGTATCTTTCTCTTTGGGGTTGCTGTGCCTGGGGCACGCAGCCCCCAACTGGCCCTGCTTCGCCATGGTTTGAATGCGGCCCGCTTGTCGCTAGCTTCTGTTTGGAGGCGGGCCCTCCCGCCGTCCTTCTCTGTCTGGTTGGAGCGGATGTGGGACACGTATACAATGGAGCGTGGGGTGGCTGCTGGAAGGATGCGTTTAACACGTTTTGAGCAGGTGGGAACCCTTTGTCCTTCGTTATGGCTCCTGATAGCTCCAGGCTGTGGCACATCCTGGCAATTTGCGGGTTCCATCCTATGCTGCGAGATGATCGTCGGCAGTACTGCCTTTTGATGTATGTGCGCAGATTGGCTGGTGTGCTCTTTTTCTTCTGGGCTGGTATAGAGGTTCGTGTGGGAGGGGAGGGGGAGATAGGATAGCATGGCTTGGGGGTGGGAGGGGGTGCTGGAGGGTGGGGGGGGTTGATGTTATATTTTGGGGTGTGTTTTTTTTTTGTGGCTTGATGATGTGTGGGAGGGGGTCGGGGGAAAAAGGAAGGGGAAAGAGTAAAACAATTATACCACAAAAACAAAAGAAGGCGCTTCGTTGGCTAGCCTTGTGTTCCCTGTTAGTGACTTTGGCTTTGTTATCTTTTGATATTGTATTATGCTTATGGTTTATGTTTCTATGTATTTAATGGCTGCCTTTCAATAAAAAATAAAAAAGTTGAGAAGACTTTCTATGTTGCTGTGTTCTTTGTAGGTAAAAAGCCAAGGCTCTTTTACAATTCAAAGTATGAAGGTTCCTTTCTGCATTAGAGGCATGAGGCCTCAGAAAGAATACAGGAAGATAAATTGATTTGATTTAAACGAAAAGGCGAAAGCATCTTTGGCATAAAGTGTGGATGAGTTCTAAGAACAACCTTATCATGGTGAAACCTAGTATAAAGAAGGATCAGCCACTAAAGCTTGCAGGTCACTAATGTGACGTGCAGAGGCGATTGCAATTAGGAAGATGACCTTCCAGGACAAAAGCTTTAGGGTTGTAGTGGCTAAAGGTTCAAAAGGCGGTTTCATGAGCTGCCCAAGAGCTAGGTTTAAATCCCATGGTGGCCTGATGGGAGGCTTTGTTAATAGAAGACCTCTCATAAATCTTGTTATGAGTGGATGAAAGGAAATTGGTTATCCATTTAGAGGCTTATAGGAAGCTGCAATTGCACTAAGATGGACTCTTACTCAATTGGTCTTTAGACCAGAATTTAATAAATGAAGTAGATACTCTAGTATCGATTCCAAAGGTATCATAAGGGGGTTTAACCCCTTCTGTGAACACTATATAGTAAAACGTTTCCACTTGAAGGCGTAAGAGCGTCTTGTGGAAGGTTTTCTAGAAGCCTGAAGGATATCCTTTACCTGTTGGGAAAGGTTAAGATCCTGAAGGTCTAAGCTTTCAGCAACCAGGCCCTGACATGCAGGGACTGGGGATTCGGGTGGCATAGCATCCCGTTCTCTTGGGAGAGGAGATCTGGAGCATAGCCTAACTCCAGAGGTGCAGCTTGAGAGAGATGTAGAAGCAGGGGATACCACATTTGGTGTGGCTACCGTGGCGCTATGAGGATCATACGACCTCTGTCTCTCTGAAGCTTGAAGAGTGTTTTAGGGATGAGGGGAATGGGTGGGAAGGCATAGAGGAAGTCATAACCCCAGTGAAGAAGGAAGGCGTCCCTTGCCTGGCAATTTTGAGCCAGAATCCTGGAACAGAACCGGGGAAGTTTGGCATTCAGTGGACTTGCAAATAGGTCTATGTCTGGGGTTCCCCAGATCTGAAATATCTTGGCCATCTGGTCTAGGTGGAGAGACCATTCGTGAGGCAGCAGTACTTGGCTGAGTTTGTCTGCCCAAAGGTTTTGAATGCCTGGAAGATATACCACGAGAAGGTGAATTTGATGCTCTCTGGCAAGGGCCCATAGTCGTAAAGCTTCGTTGCATAACGACAAAGAGCCTGCTCTGCCCTGCTTGTTCACGTAGAACATAACTACTTGATTGTCCGTTTGGATTAGGACTGTCTTGTAGCTGAGCTGGGCATGGAATACTCGAAGAGCTAGATAGATTGCTCTGAGTTCCAGGAGGTTTATGTGAAAACAAGCCTCCTGTGGAGTCCAGGTACCCTGGGTAGAGAGATGATGCAGGTGTGTTCCCCATCCCACCTGTGATGCAGCTGTTGTTAGGGTGGCCTGGAATAGGGGTTGCTGGAAAGGAGACCCCACTAGAAGATTTTTCAATGATTGCCACCATTGGAGGGACAATATCAGTTGTTGTGAGTTTGATATCTTGTCTGACAGACGTCCTGTGGCCTGTGTCCATTGTGTGGATAGGGTCCATTGGGCTGCTCGCATATGAAGGCGAGCCTAGGGAACCACATGAACCATGGATGCCATATGTCCCAATAGTTGTAGTAGTTCTCGAGCAGTTAGGGAGGACTTCACTGCTGTTTGAGAAGCTAGCTGAATTATACGAAGACAGTGGGGTTGTGGGAGAAAAGCTCTTGACTGTCTGGTATCTAGACGAGCTCCTATGAACTCTAGGGACTGAGACAGAGCAAGCTGGGATTTTGGGAATTTTATGACCAATCCCAAGTATTGAAAGGCCCATAGTTGTAAAGCTTCATTGCATAACGACAGAGAGCCTGTTCTGCCCAGCTTGTTCACACAGAACATGGCTACTTGATTGTCGGTCTGGACTAGGACTGTCTTGTAGCTGAGCTGGGCTTGGAATACTCAAAGAGCAAGGAAGATTGCTCTGAGTTCTAGGAGGTTTATGTGAAGAGAAGCCTCCTGTGAGGTCCAGAGACCCTGGATGGCAAGATCGTGCAGGTGGGCCCCCCATCCCAACTGGGACGCATCTGTTAGAGTGGCCTGGAATAGGGGCTGCTAGAAAGGAAAGCCTATGAGTAGGTTTTCCAGCGATTGCCACCATTGGAGGGACGAAATAAGACGTTCTGAGTTTCTTATTTTGTCTAACAGGCAACCTGAGGCCTGTGTCCACTGAGAGGATAGGGTCCACTGGGCTGCTTGCATGTGAAGACGAGCATAGGGAACCACATGTACAGTGGATGCCATATGTCTCAGTAACTGAAGCATTTCCCGAGCAGTTAGGGAGGCTTTTACTGCTGCTTGGGAAGCTAGCTGCACTATACAAAGACAGCGGGGCTGTGGAAGGAAAGCCCTTGATTGTCTGGTATCTAGGCGAGCTTCTATGAATTCTAGGGACTGAGAAGGAGCGAGATGGGATTTTGGAAGGTTTATGACCAATCCCAAGTAATGCAGAACTCGCATTGTTCGAGGAAGAGCAGAGTTGGCTTCTGGAGCTGTGGATGCTCGAATGAGCCAGTCGTCCAAGTAAGGGAAGACGAATATCCCCCGAGTCCATAGGAATGCAGCTAACTACTGCCTTGCATTTTGTGAAAACTCTTGGGGCAGAAGCCAGACCGAAGGGAAGAACCCTATACTGGAAGTGTCTTCCCTGGAAAAGGAATCGAAGGAATTTCCTGTGATCTGGATGGATGAGTATATGAGTATATGCATCCTTTAGATCTAGAGAACATAGCCAATCCTGACTCTGAAGGTATGGCAGAAGAGTTCCGAGAGATCATTTTGAATTTTTCTTGGACTAGATATTTGTTCAATTCTCTGAAGTCCAAAATGGGTCTGTCCTCCCCCCCCCCCCCCGCCTTGTTTTCTTTGGCATAAGAAAATAGTGAGAGTAGAACCCTGTACCCGGCTGAGGTATGGGTACCTCTTCTATTACTCCTTGAGCAAGAAGTATTGTGACCTCCTGACTCAGAAGATTGGCAACAGGGGTTTGAGAATTGAACTGTCTTATGATTGTAGAGGGGGCATGCTGTGAAAATGAAGTCTGTACCGTGAAAATGAAGTCTGTACCCCTCTCGTACAATGGACAGAGTTCAATTTTCTAATGTTATTTGGTGCCATCTGGTGGCAAAATGACAATCTGCAGGGGATGGTAGAGGGTTCTAGACCAGGGGTCTCAAACACGCGGCCCGCGAGAGACCTTTGTGCGGCCAGCGATGCATAGGGGGAAAAAAAAAACACCCCGGCTTCTGCTGCTGCTGCTGCCGCCGCTGCCGGCAATAGCAGCAATATCGCAAGTCCTGCGGGCTCCGCTCCCCCCCCTTCCTTCCTGCTTGCCTGCCAGTTCTCCGCTTCGGCTTCGCCTTTCAGAGCCGCGAAGGGAGAGCTTCTCCCTCGCGACTCTGTTCAGCCCGCTGGGGCAGATGGGAAATTTGCTCTGAAAGCCGAAGCCGAAGCGGAGAACTGGCTGGCAAGCAGGAAGGAAGGACGGACGGAAGGAAGGGGGGGGGGAACGGAGCCCGCGGGACTTGCGATATTGCTGCTATTGCCGGCAGCGGCGGCAGCAGCAGCAGAAGCTGGGTTTTTTTTAAAGTTTAATTTTCCCGGGGGGGGGGGAGGGAGGGAGGGAGCAGGACGGGGGGGGGGGAGCAGGACGGGGGGGAGCAGGACTTGATGTGGGGGGGGAGCAGGACTTGATGGGGGGGGGGAGCAGGACTTGATGTTTGGCTGGGGGGGTAGTACTGAAAATGGGGTGATGGGGGTTAGGACTGGTAATGGCCAGATGGGGGTTAGGACTGGAGGGGGTCTGATTGGGGGGCTAAGACTGAAATGGGGTTATGGGGGGGCTAAGAATGAAGATAGGGCGATGGAAGGGTTAGGCCTGGAAGTGGGCTGTTGGGGGGCTTAGGACCGATAATGGGCTAGGGGGGGGGCTAGAACTGGTAATGGACTGGGGGGGGGGTGCTATGACTGGAAATGGGCCGAGTAGTAGAAGGGGGAGCTTGAACTGCAAATAGCTGATGGGGACAGGGTCTTGGAATGGTAATGGGCTGAGTGGAAGGGGGCTTGGAATGGAAATGGGCTGATGGGGAGGGGGGCTTGGAAAGGAAATGGGCTGTGAGGGGTGGGAGCTAGGACTGGAAATGGGCTGATGATGCGGGGACTAGAAGGGAGCGGATGCTGGGTGGGGCAGGAGCTAGAAGGGAGTTGATGTTGGGGGACGATTAGAATGGGATGGGGCTGGGAGAGTGAAATGGAGAGGGGAAATATATTTTGTGTGGGAGGGAAGAAAAATCTACAATTGGCCGGGTATTGGGAGAGTAAGTGGGGATTGAGGATGGAGGGGTAAAATTTGAGTGGATGAAATAGGAATGAGGAAAGAGCAAAAGGAGAATGATTAGTATGTTAAAGCAGATGTAGAGAGAATGGAAAAAAACTAGGAAAGAAGAAAGGACAAATGGACAGCAGACGATGGAGAGTTAGCAGAAGACACAAAGAAACCAGAAGAAAGTGAATGGAACAATTGCAACTGAAAAAAAAATGCACAAAAGGTAGAAAAATATCTCTTTATTTTGAATTTATTAACTGAAATATGTCAGCTCTTGGAAATGTGCATCTTTAACGTCTGCACTTTATTTAATACAAGAGGAAATCAATGTATAGTTTTATTTCTACAGTGTTGTACATTCTAAGTTTGGCTTTTGGGGTTCCCAGTTTAATTGTCTTCCTGTTTCTAAATTGTGATTCCTTGTTTGGTGATGGTGTATGTTCTGCATGTGTAACTGAGCTGAGGTATTCTGTTTATGTAATTCCTATTTGACATTGCCACTTGTTCTCTTTCCCGAGTAGGTCATGTATTGTTATTCTCTGAAATGTGTTGATTTAATATTTGCAGTGTTGCCTTTTGATAATTAGGGTATGGTGCTTTGTGAGTCCTGGTAGTGCTGTTAGGACACGGCAGGTTTGCTATGGGTTCTAAATGAGCAGTGTTTCTAGTAGTTCCTAATGTGCCTGGCGGTTGGCACTGGTTTATAGTAATGTAGAAATCTTTTAGTCTTTCTTTATCCATACACTCATTAAGAGGCATGTTTACTAAAAGTTAGTGTATGGTAACATTATGCAAATATTTATGCAAATGATGCCCTTATGCAAATGAGGCCTGCGTCTTGTGCGGCCCCCGGGTTACTCTACAAGTCCTCATTTGGCCCTCAAAGCAATTTGAGTTTGAGACCCCTGTTCTAGACCCTGCAGGGGCAGGAAAGCTAAGTTCTCTAGAAAAGAGTCAAAGCCCCTAAGGAGGCTGAGCTGGCTGAGCTCTTGGGACTTTTGGTTTCTTCTGTTGTCTAGTTTGTTGCTGTTGTCCCTTTTTGGGAACATGAACTGGACAGTGATCCTGCTGGGTATAAGGATAAAACTTATTTTTCTCGTTGAAAAAGGGGTTTTTTAGATCTTTTTTTTGCTGGGTTGGCTGTAGACTTTGACAACCTGTCCAAGGTAATATTGTCAGAGTCAATCTCATTAGTTTTTTCTTGCCAATTCTTGCCAAAGAGATTTTCTCCTTTGCATGGAATGTTGCCCAGTTTATTTTGTACCCAAATTTCCAAGTCTGATGCCTGAAGCCAGGCAATACGACATGCACCAATGGAGATAGCAGAGGTTCTGCTGATGCATTCAAAGCAATCAAAGGCTGCATGGTTGACAAACCTGGAAACATCCTGGGCATGTTTGACCAGAGCAAGAAAATCCTGTCTTTTATCATCAGGAAGAAGGGGGCTCATAAGCTCCAAGTCTCCTGTAACCTCTTTGAGGAACATCCCCATGTATAAGATGTATGAGCTGATTCTAGCTGACAGCATGGAAGCATCGATGCCCAAAAGCATCGAGTGTCCTGGACTTGTGGCCTGGAGGATTGAAAGAATGTTGTTTTGCACTCTTTATCCTACACATGGCCAATTCCACTACCATTGAATGGTGTGGCAACTGAGTCTTCTGAAAGCCAGGACAAGGTAGAACATGGTACATGGTATCGAGTCTGCAAGAGTGTGGAGATGTGGTTAAAGGAGTCTCCCACATTCTCAGCATGAGATCATGAAGAATCTTATGAATGGGCAGAGTAGCTGCCTCTTTAGGAGCTTTAGGGTATTGAAGAATCTCTAATTCTTCTGCCCTAGGCTCCTTTTCAGGAGCCACTGTGATTGCAAGGCCTTCAGCCACATCATGTACGAAATCCTGGAAGGACATGTCCTCTGGAAGAGACATTCTACGCTGAGGAGAAGGAGATGGATCCTCTGGAAGAAGTGCTCTGGTATCGGCAGTCATCGGAATAAGAAGATTCAAAATATCTCTGATCTCGATGTTCGTGCAAGGCACGGTACCAGTATCAATCGAAGTCGGTATCAAGGTGTCTCGGTACCGATCTTACGATACCGGAGATGGACTCTAGACTCGGCATGGGGGTATACCTGCTGAGGCCAGTGCCGTCGGTACCAGTGCCTGTTGAACGGTCTGAAGCAGTTTCAGCAATACCGAAGCCGTTAGAAGAGCCGCTAGACTGCGTTCAATAGCGAGAAATCTTTGATCTATCGCTCCTGCCGATGCTTGGATGTCGGTACTGGTAGAAGCGGCCGGGACCCCAGAGCATGGCACCAGTAGTTCTGCAGAGGTGGAAGCCTCGAGAACATCTTGGAGCCCCGTTAGTGCTTTGGAAGCTGAAGCCTCCCGCCGGGGCTGTTTTGCCGGTGAACTTTCCTCAAGGGCCAATGGCATCTTGATATTTTGAAAGAGATCTACCCTTTGAGGACCGGCTAGTCTTTGAAGACTTATGTTTAGTTACCTGAGATCCATGGGAGGAAGATGAAGTCCTGGAAGACGTCGATGCAACAGACATCGCATCTGTGGCAAAAAGGGTACCGAGTTTTGCAGCTCTATTCTGCAGGCCCCTCTTGGTCACCTTTCTACAGGAGAGACAATCCAATGGAGAATGGTCAGGTCCTAAACATTTGAGACACCAGTCATGTGTGTCAGTGACGGATATGGTACCGCCACACTTAGAACATTTTTTAAAACCAGTACCTGGTTTTTCCATTGTAAAAGAAAAATGGGCCTAGTGCCCAAAATGGCGCCTAGCACCGAGAGGGAAAAGGCCTCTGAAGAAAGTACTTCAGAAAAGATATATATATATTTTGTTTTTTAGGAAAAAAGAAAAGAGAACCAGCGGTACTGGTAGACATTGAATGAAGGCAGATGCGACCACAAAAAAACAAAGAAGTAACAAAGAATTTTCTGCGGTGACAGGGCATGCGACCTGTCCGCTCTGCGGAAAATGAACTGAAGAGGGAGAGTTTGAATGGTGGGAAGGCAGCACGCAGGCGCTGTGGGATGCTCCCAAAAGCTTTCCTATTGGCGCTTGGGAGCGTTCCCGCACAGGCTCCGTCGGTACCGACAATACCCATATGTGAAGACTACATTCCTGTTTGTTCCTGGAGATATATAAGATCCCAGATGTTGAAGCTTTAATAGGAGAGGCTGACTTGGATTTAGTGGCAGTTACAGATACATGGTTCACAGAGAACCATGACTGGGATGTAACTATACCAGGCTATACTTTATTCAGAAAGGACAGGGTAGGAAGAAGGGGAGGAGGAGTGGCACTATATGTAAAAAATAATATTAAAGCTTTGGTGTTTCCGTCTTTTCATTTCATGTTTCCATCTTTTCATTTCATTCATGGTATATCGTCTGGATGTAAAAATTTAGTAATTCTATAAAAAAAAAAAGCTTTGGAACTACAAAGCTTAAAAGGGAGAGAGAAGGCACTGTGGGTTAAACTAGAAAGAGGGAAAGAGAAATCTATTTGTATTGGCGTGATATCAGACCTCCCTCACAAGAGGAAGAGGTGAACAGAGAGTTAATTGAAGACATATGCAGCAAGCCAGGAAAGGTGAAGAGCTACTTGATAGGGGATTTCAATATGCCAGATGTTGACTGGCACATTCCTGCTGCAGTATCGTCTAGAAGTAAGGAGATCCCGGATTCTCTACAGGGAGAACTATTGAGGCAACTGGTAAGAGAACCCACATGTGAAAGGGCCATACTGGACTTGGTGCTTACCAATGGTGAAAGTGTTTCTGATGTTATAGTGGGAGATCATTTTGCATCCAGTGATCACCAGATGGTGTGATTCAGTATTAGGACTAGGGCTGATAAAATCCATTCAAAAGCAAGGGTCTTAGACTTTAGGAAAACTAACTTTGCCAAGATGGGCCAATATCTCAGAGAGTCATTAGAAGGATGGGAACAGCTGAGGATGTAGAAAAACAGTGGGCAAAACTGAAAGGGGATATTTTTAAGGGCAATCAACCTTTTTGTTAAAATGGTAAATAAAGGTAAAAGGAAAAGGAGACCGCTATGGTTTTTGAAAAAAGGCTGAAAAGGTGAAGAAAAAGAGGGAGGCCGGTGCTCTGCTGTTTCCTTCATTGCTGGTTTCTGACTCTACCTGATTGGACCTGGCGATCCCGTTGAGGCTGCTTTGATTGGGGCAGCAGGAGTTAAGGAGCTATTTCTATCTGGCCCCGCTGCGGGACGCCGAGGTGCTCAGCTGTTTCCTTCTTTGCTGGTTTCTGACTCTACCTGATTGGACCCGGCGATCCCATTGAGGCTGCTCTGATTGGGGCAGCAGGAGTTAAGGGGCTATTTCTATCTGGCCCTGCCGCGGGACACGGTAGCGGGCGCATATCCGAAGGGGCGTGACCAAAGGGGCAGGTCCCGCCCCTTTGGTGCCCCTTCGGTGCACTTTGGCATTTGGAGAGATCCTCGATGGGGAAACAGAAGAAGCGTTATCCCCCGGCAGTTCAGATAAAGGCTGTTACAGTAGTGGGTCCAATGGATGCTCATGTTCACGTTGGGGGAATACCAGCTCCAACTCAGCCGACGGACATCGGTTTGGAGGATATTTCTACAGTGAGTACCGCCTCTTCTAGTATTCTCTCAGCTTGAAAAATGTTTGGTCCCGCCCAGTCAGGAGATTGATTCATTGTCCGGTTCCCCCTTCCCACCAGGAGTAGTGGGTCAAGGAGAAACTACTTCCCTCTTCTTTTCTAGGAATTGAATCCACCTCCGTGAAATTACCTCCTCCTCTCCCCTCAGTGATAACATTTCCTCCGGTTGGTGAGGCACAAGCTCCTCCTGCAGATGTGTCTTTAAAAGATATATGGGCCGTGCTTTCTCGGATGGAATTGGCTTTGGGGTCCTCCCTTCAGAGAGTTTCTGACTTCTCTAAAGAAACTGTGGCAAAGCTATCTGATCATGAATCTAGGTTGTTATTAGTGGAGAGGATTACTGAGTCTCAGGAGACGCAGAGTCTTTCACAACAAGGAGTCTTGGCTACACTTGTTCAAGATGTTTCTTCTCTTCATTGCCAGGATGAGATATTAGAAAATTCTTTGCGTTCTAGAAATCTGCGTCTATTGAATTTTCCCCGGACACATTATCTCTCCCCTGTGATGCTTTTTCAAAAGTATCTTAAAAAGGTATTATTACTTACTGATGTTAATTTAATTGCTTTGTCTAGAATTTACTACCTTCCTTTGGGGAGTTTAGTTAAAGGTTTTGAGGGGGAAGGGGGGATACATTGTGACCAGTTAGTCTCTTCTACATTGGATATCTCGGAGTTCTTAGAATCATCTGATGATGAGATTCCTACTCGTGCAACTTTGTTAATTACCTTGGTATCTGAATTAGATAAAGAAAAAAATTTTCGTGCTTATTTTAAAAAGAAGTCTGAGAAATTTTGTGGCCAACTTATTCAAAATTTTCCTGACGTCTCCAGTGCCACACAAAGGCGTCATAAGGCCTTTTTGGAGGTTCGCCCACGTGTTTTGGCCCTTGGAGCTTTATTTTATTTGAAATTTCCCTGTAAGTGTCACATAATTTTTCAAGGTAAACGATATGTTTTTGGGGAGGTTGAACAATTGTTAGAATTTTTGAAGGAGAAGGTTTAGTTAGTTAATTTGTGGTAGTTTTTCTTTTGGATCCCTGACTATTTAAGGGAACTTATTATCACGGTTCATGATTGGGTCTGCTTGTTTTTGTTTCTAGTATGAGCACCCCCTTGATGTGGACTGGAGTTATGTATAATTGCAGTGTTTACTCTTTGTATATTGTATATGTTTCTTTTTTTTTCCTGAAATGTAATTTAAAATTATAAATAAAAAAAAGAAAAAGAGGGAGGCCTTCATGAAATACAAGAGATCATAGAGAGGAAGACAGGCATCTATATTTGGAAATACTTAGAGAAGCCAGCAAAATAGTCAGGAAAGCAAAGATTCAAAAAGAGGAGGAAACAGTCAGTGAAATAAAATGGGGGGATAAAGTGTAGTTACTCACCTGTAATAGGTGTTCTCCAGGGACAGCAGGAATCAGTCCTCACTTATGGGTGACGTCGGCACCGACGGAGCCCACGCGGAGCAATTCCCCAGCTTTCAAAGAAAGCCTTTGGGATTGCTGCCATGCATGCGTGGTCCTCTTCCCTCCCAAAGGTGCCATTTTGCTCAGTCAGGTCCCTTAGCTCAAGCCCTACCAAGCAGATAGCAAGGGAAGGATAAAAATCCAGCAAGTCTTCAGGGGAGGTGGGAGGGTAGTGAGGACTGATTCCTGCAGTCCCTGGAGAACACTTGTTACAGGTGAGTAACTACGCTTTTTCCAGGAACAAACAGGAAGTCAGTCCTCACTTATCGGACTCCCCCTCTACAGGCTACCAAACAATGCCTCCACAAGGTCATGAGCAGAAGCCGATGCCCGAAGGAGCCTGAGTCCTCGGGTCGAAGCCCTCGGCAGCCGCGAAGAAGGGTTGGAGGGCAGGAGTTGCTTATACCCCGAACAGATTACGGAGTACAGCCTGGCCAAAGGCACTGTCCCGATGGGACTCCCTCTCCAGGCAGTAGTGTGCAGCAAAGGTGTTCGCTGAAGACCAGGTCGCCGCCTGGCAGATGTCCCCGCAGGGGCACTGAACGCAGCAAGGCCACCGAAGCCACCCTGGCTCGGACACGGTGTGCAGTGACTCGTCAATCCAAAGGGGCACCCACTTTCATATGGGCGAAGGCGATGCAGTCCGTCACCCAAATAGAGAGGGTGTGTTTGGTGACTGCCTGCCCCAGTCGATTGGGATCGTAAGTCACAAAGAGTCGGCCAGATTTGCGATGAGCCTGGGTGCACTGCAGACAGAAGGCAAGAGCCCTCTTGAAGTCGAGAGTATGCAAAACCACCGACGCCTGGTCGGCATGAGGTCTCGGGAAGAAAGTCGGTAAGACTATCTCCTGATTGAGAAGGAAATTCGAGACAACCTTCAGAAGGAATTTGGAGTGGGTATGGAGGACCACCCTATTCCTATAGAATCTAGTGTAAGGGGCATCAGCCATGAGAGCCTACAGCTCACTGACTCGGCGGGCAGAGGTCAGCACCACCAGGAAGACCACCTTCCAGGATAGATGCCGAAGCAAGCACGTCGCCATTGGCTCGAAAGGTGGATGTGTAAGCTGCATGAGCACTATGTTTAGGTCCCATTAGCTGGGGGAGGCCGGATGGGTGGTTTGAACAGCAAAAGACCCCGCATAAAGCGGGAGACCAAGGGCTACCCCGAGAGGGGCTTTCCCTCGATGGGGAGGTGATTCGCCGAGATGGCGCTCAAATGCACCCTGATGGAGTTCGACTTCAGACCCTCCCTGAAGAGATGGAGGAGGTACTGAAGGACCCATCGAGTGGGGCAAGAGAATGGGTCAATCTGTAGCCCGGAGCACCAGACCGAGAAGTGCCGCCACTTGAAGGCGTAAGCTCGTCTAGTTAAGGTCTTCCTCAATGCGAGGAGGACCTCCTTCAGGAGATTCAGCGGGGCTAGGGAGACCCGTTCAGCCGCTAGGCTGTGAGGGATAATGAGGCCAGGTTCGGGTTCAGCATCCGTCCCTCCTCCTGTGTTAGTAGGCCCGGGTCACAGATCAGGGGATCTGGAGACTCCGTCGCTAGCCAGAGCAGAAGCAGGAACCAGGGCTGTCGAGGCCACGAGGGAGCTACGAGGATCTTCGATGCCCGGTCCCGCTGAGCTTTGTGGAGGGTCCTCGCAATGGGAGGAGTGGGAGGGAACACATAGAGCAGGCCGGAGGACCAGTTCAGAAGGAACACGTCCGGGTCCTCTCTGCTCGGGTGCGGCATTGGGCCGCAGAAGCGGGGGAGCTGTGAGTTCAATGGGCTGGCAAATAGGTCCATGGCCGGAGTTCCCCACTGATGGAACAGTCAGTCGGCCACCCCCGGATCCAGCTGCCATTCGTGAGGGCGAAGGATTCTGCTGAGTTTGTCTGCCAAGACATTCTCCTGGCCCGGGAGGTAGACCGCCCTGAGGGTCATCCCCCGACGGAAGGCGAAAGAGCAGAGGAGAACCACTTCCCGGCAGAGGAAGCATGATCCGGTACCCCCCTCCTTGCTGATATAGAACATTGCCATGCGGTTGTCAGTTTGCACGAGCACCGACCTCCCCCCAAGGTGATCCTCGAAGGCCCACCGAACCACGGAGCTCGAGCAAGTTTATTTGCTGTTGAGACTCCTCGGGTGACCATTGCCACTATATGCACAATGCACCGCAGTGGGCTCCCTACCCCAGCAAGGAGGCATCCGTTGTTAGCACTATCTCATGCTGCGGAGTCTGGAAGGGCAACCCCTAGGGACAGGCGAAGGCTGTGGGAGACCTTTACGGGATTCCTGAGGTGGCAAACGGACGGGTTCCATTGTGCGCTGAGGCACCACTGAGCTGTCCGTGCGTGCAGGCAGGCAGGCGTGGGGAACCACATGGACAGTAGAGGCCATGTGGCCCAGGAGGCGCAGCATAGTTCGGGCTTTGACTCGAGGGATGCTCTGGACCTGGGCTGTCAGGGCTCAAAGGCGGTCGGCGCAATCCGCCGGCAGAAAAGCAGTCGTCCACTGAGTATCAAGGAGTGCACCGATGAATTCTATGGTCTGCACCGGTTTGAGGTGGGACTTTTGATAGTTGACCAAAAACCCCAGGTGCTCCAGCAGGAGGATCGTGCACGGCAACACCGCCAGGCGGGTTTCCTCGACAGAGGATCCCGTGACGAGCCAGTCATCGAGGTAAGGAAAGACCGGTACACCCTGATGCCTGAGGGAGGTGGAGACCGCGGAGAGGCACTTCGTGAAGACCCATGGGGCGGATGAGAGGCCAAAGGGGAGCACCTTGTATTGGAAGTGCTCCCCCCACACTCTGAAGCGCAGGTACTATCTGTGTTGGGGGTGAATCAAAATGTGGGCGTAAGCGTCTTTTAGATCCAAAGAGCATTGCCAGTCGCCTTGCTGGAGTAAGGGCAGCAGATCGCCAAGGGATAACATCTTGAACTTCTCCCGTACCAAGAACTTGTTTAGCTTTCGGAGGTCAATGATGGGCCACAGACCCCCCATCTTCTTTGGGAAGAGGAAGTAACGGGAATAGAATCCCCGACCTCAGAGGTGCGATGGGACCCTGGATGAGAAGGTTGATTAATTCCCGCTGCAGGACTTGATACGTGGGGAGTCGATGAGGCTCTGCCGGGGAGAAGGGAGGGGGAAGCCTGTCCAGGCAGAGGCGGTAGCCAACCCGGATTACCTAAAGGACCCAGGTGTCCGAAGTGATAGAAGGACAAAGGAGGACAGGCGTCCCCCCACCAGCTGCTGAAACGCCAGGGGGAGAGAAGCTCCATTGGCTTCCAATAAGCCAAGAGAGAAGCCAATAAGCCAAGAGAGAAGCCACTGGCTTCCAATAAGCCAAGAGAGAAGAACTCCATTGGCTTCCGATAAGCTGTAGAATCCTATATAAGGCCCTCCTCATTACATTCAAGGCCTTTAACAAAATGTCACCTGCATCAATTTCTGACCTAATCACACACAACGCAAACAACAGATCTAGGAGATCACTAACTGCAGACATGCTACTTATACCAAGTGATTCTACAAAGCTTAACCAGACAACCATCAATAGGGCATTTGTGAACTTCGCCCCCAGGTGTTGGAACAAACTCCCTCCCAGCATTAGAGCAATCAGGGACCTTAGACAGTTTAGAAAAGCCCTCAAACACCACCTTTTTCTCATGCATTTTACACATCTAGATATCCCCCCCTTCACCCTCCCCCACCCTCACAATTCCTAACCTCTGCTATCTGATTGCATAGAACTACAGCAAATTGAGTACCAACATGTAAACTGCTAGAAATGTATATAGTTTTCCCCAGTTACCTCCAAGTTAAAACCCTGTTATATGTAAACGAAGGTCATACTCAAATGACCAAGTGTTATATTGTTTCAATGTAAACCGCACTGATGACAAATAGCACGGTATATAAGAAATGTTAAATAAATAAATAAGCTATGCAGCTGGCGTCAAAACCCTTGTGAGGGTTGAAGCTGTGCCGGGGTTTGGGCCTTGGGCCCTTTCGGCTTACGGTGACTCTGTCCGGACTTCCCTTGCGCCACAGTGGTTGGCATGGTAGTAGATGGATATGGTGGGTAGCCATGGTAGGATAGGCCCTTCCTCATAAAGAAAGGGTTTTTTTGGTTGTTTGTTTCTTCCAAGGGAGGATGGAGGTCTTGCGCGAGAGACGGGTTCAGGTGACGAACCCTGTCTCTATCTCTGCGGCCTTGTCTTCCATCGGTTTTGTCTTGTCCTCCATCGGTATCGCTTCTCAGAAAGCTTGAGCGACGCTGGCGGCACTCCAGGCATGACATTGACCATGTCGCCTACCTTGCCAAACTTCAAGAACACCGAAAGGCACTTTACCTCAGGAGAATGGAATACCACACCAACACCCTTTTGCGCTCGCTTAACAAGCCCCACGAGCTCTTCAATATTGTGAGATCCCTTACAGATGACGTCTCCAAGAACCGACCAGCAATTACCGTTACCCCTAGCCTGGCCGATTTAGCCTCGCACTTCCAGAGCAAGACCAATTCGATTACTTCACTCTCGGAGCACCTTGATAATGAATGTTCCTTTCCGGAACAGCCCTTTTCAGGCGTCGCACCTATACCTACTCTTGACTCTTTTTACCCATACTCCGCTGAACAAATTGAAATCATCACCGGCACAATCAACATCTCTACCTCCCCAGCAAATCCCTGCCCTGCATTCTGGATTAAGCAGGCTAGATTCAACCTAAGTTCAGCCATCTCCAGAATAGTACGCCTGTCTTTTTCCACTTGTTCTCTACCAATGTCCCTTAAATCTGCCTCCATTAAACCTCTATTGAAAAACAATAAATTAAATCCATCAGAGATCAGCTCATACCGACCAATCTTCAACCTACCCTTCCTGACCAAGATCATCATCAAAAAGATCGTCCAGCAACATGTTCAAGACCACATCGACTCCCACACCCCTCTTGACCCACAACAGCATGGTTTCCGCCAGCAGTATGGAGAGGAAACCCTTTTCGTAACTCTCCTAGATAGGCTCTGTACTGGCATTGACAAAAAGAGGAAGGGATTCATCCTAATCTTCTTGGATATCGCCTCTGCCTTCGACTCCGTCAGCCACAGTCTTCTCCTTGGCCGCCTTCAACAAAAGGGTATTCGGGACTCTGCCCTCAACTGGTTTAGATCATACTTGACGGATCACCAGCAACAGGTCCGCTTGGGAACTCAATCTTCAAGCACCTTCCAGCAAACGCAAGGAGTCCCACAAGGTTCATCGCTCTCAGCCTTGCTTTTCAACGTCTACATACAGCCAATATGTACAATAATCAAGTCCTTCAACATTCTATTTCACATCTACACAGATGACGTTTTACTCTACACCCTTTTCACCACTGATAGCTCTGACTTTTCAGTTATCTTAGAATGTTTCAATGCTGTCTCTGATTGGCTCGCAGCACATAACCTGAAGGTCAATTGTAAGACCGAGGTCTTATTTATTTCTAGAGACCAATCTTTTACCCCACCATCCTCCTTGCAGGTGAGAGATGCAGAACTCACCACTAAGTCGGAGGTTCGCTATCTGTGGTAACCCTAGACCAGTGATGGCTAACCTTTTTGAGCCCGAGTGCCCAAACTGCCGCACAAAACCAAAGAATTTCCTCAAAGTGCCAGCACGTCAATTAAACCTTAACAACAAGATTTTAGTATCTAAAAACTCTTTATAAAGTTGCCTGAACTATGTAACATCATTTGTAAAGGTTGGAATCTTTGTATTGTCAGAGAATCAATTTGATTCACAATCCTTTGGTTTTCATTTCAATTTATTGGCAATTTATAATGTTTTAATGATTTCATTCAATTTAATTAATTTAGGAAGAATTTGATTCAGTTACACAATATATTTTAAATGTATTATTCACATAACATGTCAAATGTATCCTGAGTAAAAAAAAGATAAACTTCTTAAAACTGTTAACTGTGTCAGGACTCGGTGTGTATTCCCAAAGAATCTATACATGAAAAAAATTAATGTGATGTTTGTTGTTGCATGCATGCTGATAACTTGTCAAAGAGATATCTTTCTACCTTTTGTGCATTTTTTTTCAGTTGCAATTGCTCCAGCCACTTTCTTCTGGTTTCTTCATGTTTTCTGCTAACTCTCCATCATCTGCTGTCCATTCTCCTTTCTTCTCTCTTCTAGTTTTTTTTTCCATTCTCTCTCTCTACATCCGCTTTAACATACTAATCTTTCTCCTTTTGCTCTTTCCTCATTCCTATTTCATCCACTCAAATTTTACCCCTCCATCCTCAATCCCCACTTACTCTCCCAATACCCGGCCAACTGTAGATTTTTTATCCCTCCCACACAAAATATTTTTCCCCTCTCCATTTTACTCTCCCAGCCCCATCCCATTCTAATCCTCCCCCAACATCAGCTCCCTTCTAGTTCCAGCCTCACCCAGCATCCATTCCCTTCTAGTCCCTGCATCAGCCCATTTCCAGTCCTAGCCCCCCATCAGCCCATTTCCAGTCCTAGCAACCCCCCAACCCAATACCAGTCCTAGCCCCCCCCATCAACCCACTTCCAGTCCTAACCCCATCAACCCATTTCCAGTCAGCCCCCCATAGCCCATTGCCAGTCCTAACCCCCCCCCCCATCAGCCCACAGCCCATTACCAGTCCTAACCCCATCAGCCCACCTCAAGTCCTAACCCCTCCCTATCAGCCCATTTCCTGTCCTAGCCCCCCCCATAGCCCATTATCAGTCCTAACCCCCCCATAGCCCATTACCAGACAGCCCCCATCAGCCAACAGCCCATTACCAGTCTTAACCCCCCATAGCCCATTACCAGTTCTAACCCCCCCAACAGCCCACAGCCCATTACCAGTCCTAACCCCATCAACCCACCTCAAGTCCTAACCCCTCCCCATCAGCCCATTTCCTGTCCTAGCCCCCCCATAGCCCATCAGCACTCCTAACCCCCCCAGCCCCCCCATAGCCCATCAGCACTCCTAACCCCCCCAGCCCCCACATAGCCCATAAGAACTCCTAACCCCCCCATAGCCCATCAGCACTCCTAACCCCCCCCAGTCCCCCATAGCCCATCAGCACTCCTAACCCCCCCAGCCCATCAGCACTCCTAACCCCCCCAGCCCCCCCATAGCCCATCAGCACTCCTAACCTCCCCCAGCCCATCAGCACTCCTAACCCCCCCCCCCCCCAGCCCATCAGCACTCCTAACCCCCCCAGCCCCTCAGCAATCCTAACCCCCCCCCAGCCCAGCCCAGCCCAGCCGAGGGAATTTTTTTTTTTTAAAAGCTGTCTTCTCCCGCTGCCGGGGCCGCCGCGGCAGAATCGAGTGGGCCGCGGGGCCCCCCCTGCCCAGGACTGCATGCCCTCCCCCTCTCTCCGCTCTCTCGTCGCAGCTCTCAGTGACACGCGCCGGCTTTCAGAGAGCGAGGGAAGAGTTTCTCCCTCGCTGCTCTGTTAAGCCCGCGGGGGCTAATGGGAAGTTCCCATCAGCCCCCGCGGGCTTAACAGAGCCGCGAAAGGGAAACTAATCCCTTCGCGCTCTGAAAGCCGGCGCGTGTCACTGTGAGCTGCGACGAGAGAGCGGATAGAGGGGGAGGGCAGGGGGGGCCCCGCGGCACACTCGATTCTGCCGCGGCGGCCCCGGCAGTGGGAGAAGACAGCTTTTTTTTTTTTTTTAATTTTACTTGCGGACCTTCCCGCGTGCCAGCTGCAAGGCCTTCGCGTGCCACAGCTGGCACGCGTGCCATAGGTTCGCCATCGCTGCCCTAGACCAACAACTGACCATGACTGCACACATACATAACGTGACCAAGGCTGTCTACCAGAAGATAAGGCCCCTTCATCATTTTCGCCCGCTACTAGACCCCTCAGATTTTTGATCCGTCTTCTAAGCCCTCATCCTCCAGCACTTTGACTACGCAAACATTCTTCATGGCATCCCAAAATACATCCTCCAACCACTCCAGCTGGCCATGAACACAGCTGCCCGATCACTCTAGGGTGTCTCTAGGTACGAACATATCTCGCCCATTCTGATGCATCTACACTGGCTCCCCATTTCTAGCCGGCTGACCTATAAAGCTCTTCTCCTGACATTTAAGATTATTCACAAATCATCTGCAGCCTCCTGTCAACAATGGTTCAACTAACCCCAGACAATAGAACGTGAAGAGCCAACATGGCAAATACCCTGGTCACTTCTTCTATCATAAGGTCTTGCACTAAAGCCATCAAGAACCGCGTCTTTTCTTTATATGCTCCAACCCTCTGGAATGCTCTTCCTGCCTCAGTCCGAGTCATCCCAGACCTTTCTACATTCAGGAAGGCTTGAAAGACTCACCTTTTCCCACTGGCTTATGATAACATAACATATTATAGGACTCTCAAACACTGATTACGTAACTCAATGAAGGTCTCTCTTGACGAAGGTCTCCCATAATGTTGGCTACATAACATCCTCTCCCATCTCTGTCCCTTCCCCTTCCCTCCCTCTCACCCCTTTCGTTGACGCTTTGGTATGTTATCACCAAGCTGCTGCTCATACCTGTTAATGTATAGTTGCTGCTCATGTCCTTTAATTTAAAGTTACCTGTTTTGTTAAGCTTGTTCTATGCCTGTTCTATTTTCTATGTAAAGTTGCTTGAATGTTTATCGCTTCTTGTAAACCGCTCTGATACCAAATAGTGCAGTATATAAAAGCTAATATATAAAGAGCTACTCGTCGAGGCAGGGTACGTCGAGGAGCTTCTCCTGCACCCACTGCTCCAAACCTGCAGTTTACCTGAGAGAGGTCAGAGCACGTTTTGCCCCTCCTGCAGCTCCTCCAGCCCAATCGGGGCCTCACAGCACAAGATAAAAGTAGCTGCACGCTGCTGGGAGTCCCTCTCTGCCACCGGACACCTCAGAGCACCATCGGAGACCTGCAGTTTACCTGAGAGCGGTCAGAACACGTTTTGCCCCTCCTGCAGCTCCTCCAGCCCAATTGGGCCTCATAGCACAAGATAAAAGTAGTTGCACGCTGCCGGGAGTCCCTCTCTGCCACGGACACCTCAGAGCACCATCTGAGACCTGCAGTTTACCTGAGAGAGGTCAGAGCACGTTTTGCCCCTCCCACAGCTCCTCCAGCCCAATCGGGGCCTCACAGCACAAGATAAAAGTAGCTGCACGCTGAAGGCGTGCCCACGCCTGGCGGGCCTCGCCAGAGAGCCCTTTGGCGTAGCCCTTAGGTGGGGACCGATTCTAAGACTCACACCATAAATCTGTAAGTTTCTTTACTTAGTCAGTAATATATATATCTGTTGCTGTTAAATACCAAGTACCAACAATATTCATGCTTAACTAATTAATTCTATTAGATCGTACTCAATCTATTATGGGTACATTTAGTGAGCTGCTCTACTGCAATGCATAAATGATATAATTAACTAACAGACAGCTCAGGAATGTTTGGTTGAAACTGTATCCAATTATATTTGTTCACTCTTGCAGTTTTCAACTATACAGCCCATAGCTACGTAGTTACCGTCTAAACTTATTGTGGTTACAAAAGAGCCTTAATTTGCTACACAGCACTGCGAGTTCATTCCTACCGGTATCAGAATCCAAACAAATATCACATTACCCTCTAAGCATAAGTGTGATTCCTTGGATAACGAAGAAATTCTCTCTCACTAATCTGCAAGCCTTGAAAATGTCTCACTCAACTACCTTCTGTCTTAGAATATTATGCATCTGCACTATAATACTAACCTTAATTGTTCTGACTCACAGCCTAAACAACAAAATCTTCAGACTAATCCCAATAATACAAAGTATAAACCGATATGATTCCCCTACTGGACCAATTAATATAGGTTATAACACAAAAGCAAACCATTATAGATTAGTACATATAAAACCCACTTCACTACCACAAACAAATACACATTACAATACAAAAAAATCAAAACTCACTTTCATGTATACTAATAAACGCAAGATCAATGAAAAACAAACACCCCATTTTTACTGACTTACTAAACGACCTAAAACCAGACATTCTTTGCGTAACCGAAACATGGCTAGCAGACACTGATCTTGTTTCCTTAAACCAATTAAAAAATAATGATTATGAGATCTCGCACACTCACAGAAACCATAAAAGAGGTGGAGTACTCTTTATGACAAAAAAATCACTAAAAGCAAAGCCACAACCCACTGCCCTCTATAACAATATCGACACTCTCACCATAAAAATTGATCACCTCAGAATATGCTTAATATACAGACCACCTGATCAAAACTCTGAAAACATGGATGCACTAATTGAACTCCTTAGTTCATCTACTGACTCAAACCCAATAATACTGTTAGGTGATTTTAACCTCCCATCTTTACCCTCCACACAGTCAACCCTCTTCCTAGAATCAATCTCAGACATGGAATTCTACCAAATCATTAACACAAAAACACACAACAAAGGAGGAACACTGGACCTTGTTTTTCTACCAGGTGCTCTCCACAAACAGTTTAACAAGGCATCACTTGAGTGTACACCAGTTCCATGGTCAGACCATCACCTTATAAAATTTAGCTTTACCTACCCTGAAAATAGTAACAAAAGTAAACCACTACAGCCCCCAACCACCAGATTCAAGAAACTCAATGAGGAAGAATTTCATGAAAAAACAATCCCCCACCTCTCTCTCTCACCATCTGACCTAGATGAAGCTGCTGAAAATTGGCACAGAACCATTAGCATTGCAGCCACATACAATCTAACATCTAAATGTATAATCAACAAAAATAACCAATCTAGAAATGGTGATGCCCCATGGTTTAACAACGCCTTAAAATTAATGAAAAGAGAGCTGAGGAAAATCGAACTAAAGTGGCGAAGAACTAAATCTACAACATGCTATGAGTCATACCATAACTACCTCAAAAAGTACAAAGATGCAACAGATTGTGCAAAGAATAACTACCATTCAGTCATACTAAATAACTCAATAAATAGACCAAGGGAACTTTTCACCATTGTTCAAAATCTAACTAATAATGCATATAATTCTAGCAATAACATTACAGAGATATCTGCTCAGACCTTAGCTAACCACTATATGAGCAAATCAAAAATCATGCACTCTCACCAAAATCACTCAATACTTCTTGTTATGACCAATCAAATGATTGGTCAGACTTCCATCCTATAACCAAAGACACACTTAAAAATATCATCTCAAACCTGAACACTACAACTTCCTACCTAGACCCATGCCCAGTAGTCTGGATAAAGAAAACTCTATCAACTTTATCCTCCTTCATTCTTCCCATGATCAACCTTTCATTACAACAAGGGTACTTACCACCTACCCTAAAACATACGCAAATTCGCCCATTACTTAAGAACGGTATCCTGGACAAAACATCACCGAACTCCTATAGACCTATATCAAGTATACCTTTCATGGCTAAACTAATTGAAAAGGTTGTTCAAATTCAAACTCAAGAATACATTGATAACTCAGTCCCCCTTGATGAACAGCAATACGGATTTCGCCCTTGTCATGGTGTAGAAACACTTCTTACAGTCCTACTCGACAATCTTGTAAGAGGAACTGACAACTCTAAACAAGCATACATCCTTCTATTTCTAGACATTTCTGCAGCATTTGATAGTGTAAATCACACCATAATGCTTAATAGACTCAAACAAATAGGAATTAATTAAACAGTACATAAATGGTTTACTTCATATCTAAACAACAGAACGCAAACAGTAAGAATCAATACTCAAATTTCTAATACATACAAACAGGAACCCGGCCTCCCACAAGGATCCGCCCTTTCAGCCCTCCTTTTTAATATTTATATTCAACCTGTTTGCAACATCTCTAAACAATTCAACGTCCAATACCATATCTATGCGGACGATATAATGCTGTACATCCCTTTCACGATCCCGAACCTACCAATGCAATTAATAACTGAGTGCTTCAATGAACTAACTACATGGCTAGATGACCACAACCTACGCATCAACTACTCAAAAACAGACATCTTATTTGTTACGAAAAATCAATCATACATTCCCCCATCGTCTATCACGCTTCAAAATCACGATATCAAAATAAAAAATGAGGTGAAATACTTAGGCGTGATCCTAGATAAGTATCTTAGTATGGACTCCCACATCAAGAACACAATAAAAAAAATCCACTACAAGCTTAAGATCCTAAAGCAACTTCGCCCACTAGTACATATACAAGACTTTATGAGCATTATTCAAGCAATCATCACACCACACTTTGATTTTGCTAACTTAGTTCTTCTAGGAACAACAAAACAGAACATTAAAAAACTTCAGCTAGCACAAAACATTGCGGCCAGAATTATAATGAAGGTTCATACATTTTAACATATAACACCTATATTAGCTAACCTTCACTGGCTACCAATACAATGCAGGATAAACTACAAAATCCTAATAACTACATTCAAGGCTTTAAATAATATGGTACCACCGACACTATGCAAACTCATTACTATGGACTCATCTAAAACTGCTCATAGGAGAGGTCATACAAATAAAATAATGACCCCGAAAACCTTCACAAAAGCCAAAAAAACAACCAACAACATGGCATTTTCCCATGCTGCCCTCATCCTCTGGAACTCCCTCCCTGAGGCTATCAGAGTTCTAACTGATATTAAGGAACTCCAAAAGAAACTAAAAACACATTTATTTATAACACACTATGGCCCACAGATAAACACCCTCTCCCATAATTTATTTATTTATTTATTTGCATTTTTTATATACCGCGCTATTTCAATCAGTGCGGTTTACATTTGAAACAAAATATACAGCAATGTAACCGGTTACATTGAGTTTACAATAAACAAGGGGTACAAACTTGGATGAACAGGGATACACTATGTACATTGTTATGTAAATAAATTGACATCAAATCAGGCATTGTAATATGGAAGTGGATAGGTAACAGGAGGAGTATCAGGCTGGCAAGTTTTCTAGTTGAGGTTATGTTAAGCGTGAATCTTGGTGGAGCTGTGTATTATGTTGGGATTGACTGTGGGGGAGGTGATTGGAATAGTATTTTATGAACAGATGATGTTTGATAGCCCTTCTGAAGGAAATGATATTGGTGATGGAACGAATTTCTGGGGGAAAAGAGTTCCATGCTCCTGGTGCAAATAGAGAGAAGGCTCTATTGGACGTCATTTTTGAACATTTTGTGACTGTTTTTGGCACTTCTAGTTTGTTTAAACATGCCGAGCGCCTGCTTCTGTTGGGTGGAATAGGTTGAATGAGCTCGGAGAGTGGGGTGGGGGGCTGATTTTTTAAGGCCTTGAAAGTTAGTATGAGGGCTTTGTATATGATTCTAGCTTGTAAAGGCAGCCAGTGTAGGCTCATCAGTACTGGAGTTATGTGATCTGATCTAGAAGTTCCGGTGAGTATTCTAGCCGCAGAGTTCATGGCTAGCCGAAGCGGGTTCAATGTTGTTTGTGGGAGTCCAAGGAGTATAATGTTGGCAAAGTCGAGGTGGGGGGTTACCAATGCTTGGAAAATGGAGCGGAAATCAGAGGGGTTAAGAAGTGATCGAAGGTGGCGTAGTGACCGTATCTTGTGGTAGATAGATTTGATGGTGTTTTTGATATGCGGTGACATATCCAGCTTTTGGTCCAGGGTGATGCCTAAGTACCGGATGGTAGGTTTGACTGTGAGATCGTGGTTGTTGACTCGAAGAGAAGGTGGTGGTATGAACTTCTGATTTCGAGTGACAAAAAGGACATCGGTCTTACTGTGATTAATGCGTAAGTTTTGGGAGAGAAGCCATTCGGAAACTGCATCAAAGCATGTTGTTATTGCTGAGAAGTCTGGTTGGTCAAACTTGAAGGATGAGTACATAAGGATATCATCTGCATATGCTAAGCACTGGATGTTGAAGGAGCGAATCAGGTCGCAGATTGGTTGCATATATATATTAAACATGAGAGATGAGAGGGAGGAACCTTGGGGGACTCCTTGTTTGAGTATGAATGGGTCAGATGTAGTGGATCCTACTCTGACTTGTTGTGACCTGTCGCTCAGGTATGATCTGCACCATGTTAAAGCAAGACCTTGTATACCCTTATCCTTGAGGCGGTGTAATAATGTCTCGTGGTTCACAGAATCAAATGCGGCCGCAATATCCATAAAAACAAGGATGAAGCCTTGGTGTAGGTCATCAATTCCCATGAGTAGGTCGTTGAATAAGGTAGTGAGAATGGTTTCTATACCATGTGCTTCTCTGAATCCATGTTGTGAATGGTCCAGTGGTGCTTCAGTGTCGATGTGCTGTTGAATTTGTAGTTGAACTACTTTTTCCATAATTTTTGCCAGCAGAGGGATGCTTGAGATGGGTCTGAATGACTCTACTAATGAAAATGGATAACAGAGGACAAACTAGCTAACTAGCTATCAAACCTAGTATGTCATTTCAAAAATTGCATATAAAAAACTTAACTCATGCTCCTTATTCTGTACAATTATTCTAACATTTATAGTTGGACATCCAACTACACGGCGAGGTACATAGTACATACACAATGGAACAATTATTTTGTATATAGTTCTAATGCTCCCCACAAAAATTGTTGTTTTCTGTAATTAGTTCATGCAATATATTATGTTTTGTTTATTAAGGCGCAAGCCTTTTGTACATAGTTCACCGATGTTAGCTTATGCTTCATGTAAAAAGAACTGTAATTATATCGCTCTGTTCTTTATCGTTGTTTTTTGTAAACCGCACCTGATCCTTGGGAAAGTGCGGTATATAAGTGATTATTAAATAAAATAAATAATAAATACATAAAAATAAATAAAAATCTGAGGATTGGAGCCATGCCTGGCAATGGGCCCTGATGCCTGCGGCCGCCACTCAAGCCGAGGACTCGAAACCATCATAGGCAGCACGGGAGAGGTGTTTTGAGCAGTCCGCGACAGACTTCAGCAGGGTACTGAACCTATAGAGGGGCTCGCCTTCGAGGCGCACGGAGAAACTACCGAGCTCCTTGGCCAAGTTGCGCAAGAACATGCCCATGTATAACTGTTTTGCCTGAATATGGCAGGAGAGCATGGCCCCTGGTAGGCCTTGAGGCCTAGGGTGTTGAAGGCTCTTGATTCCCAGCCCGGGCGGGACCAAAGAGTGCGACTTTGGACTCTTTTGCTTTTTCATGGCTGACTCTACTACCATGGAAGTGTGGGGGAGATGGGTTTTTCTGAACCCAGGGCCATGCTGTACCTTGTACATGGTGGACACAGAGACCGGCGCCTCCCACGTGCGAAGCAGCAGCCTGGACAGGATGGGAGAAACCAGGACACTAAGAGATACCCTAGTGGGGACTCGTACTGAAGGATGTCGAGCTTCAGCTCGAGGGTCCTCCTTGGCCTGGGTGGCCAGGTTAAGAGCCCGTGCCATATCCCGAACAAACACCAGGAAGGAGGAATCCTTGGGTGGCAAGCGCCGCTGAAACGTGGGCGGGGGAGAGGTCCGATGGAAGGTCCTGATGGACACGGGTTTCCGGGGAGGTATCCCCATCGGACTCCCAGTCCGAGAAGTTGGATGAAGAATCCGAACCTGGCTGGTCGTCCTGTCCAACAGCCAAAGCCGCAAGGAGCTGGAGGCCCTGGAGGATCTTGCCCAAAAGGAACCGGAAGGTGAGCAATGTCAAGGACCCTTACGAGGCCCATGGCTCTCAGGGGTTTCCTGGATGATTTTCGGTGTCCCACATAAGGGAACAATGGTCTCTGGGCGCAAGTCAGTGAAGCTGGCTGTGAGTGCCTGCTGGGAAGTGATGAATGCAGAAACGCTGTGTTCTAGTGCCAACATGCGGGATTCCCACGCGGGCGTGGGGCACTGCGATGCCAACTCCAGAGTCACTGGGTCGGGCGTCAAGGAGGAAAGGGGATCCTCGCCGGGACAGACCTCAGGAGACCAGGCGCCATAGCCAGAGGCCTCTGTATCAGTACAAGGTACCTTGCGGGGCTGCTCCTTATCCAACTCTCGGGAACGCTGAAGGGGGCTAAAATGAACGAGCACGGGAGTGCTCGCGCTTGTCGGGAGCCCAATAAAGCAACATTGAGGCCTTCTTCTTCTTGCGCCGCTCCTCTTTAGGGGACCCCTGGTCAGAGTGCCGCTGAGAGCGTAGGGCTGAGGTGGGGGATCCCACCGGAGGAGAGACAACCGAAGGCGCCACCGGGGACTCCAAGGCGGCCTTCCTGAAAATGTCTTCAGACTTCTGATTACGAATGAGCAGACTTTGGAGGACATTTTCTTACAAAGTGAACAGAGCTCTGGATCATGGTCAGCCCCGAGACACCGCAGGCAACAGTCATGGGTGTCCATAAGCGACATGTTCTCAGAGCATCTATCGCATTATTTTAATCCGGTGGCCATAGGGACAAAAATGGCCCCTGCGAGGTCAAAGACCCACATGGCCAGCGGTTGGAGGAAAAAAGTGTGCGAAGCCCATTAAAGGCAAAAAAGCAAAGAAAAACGTCCCCTAAAGACTCTAAAAAGATAGAGCAGTGGAAGGACGGGTAGAGGACCGGTGCAACTGGAAAAATAGAGGGCCAGTAGGCTGAAAACGTAACACTTTTTTTGAGGGATGAGGACATGCGTCCAAAGGGCTCCGTGGAAAAAGGGAGAATGAACAACATGGCACTCTTGGGTGGGAAAAGGACCACGCATGCTTGGCAGCAATCCCAAAGGCTTTATTTGAAAGCTGGGTAATTGCTCCACGTGGGCTCTGTCGGTGCTGATGTCACCCATAAGTGAGGACTGACTTCCTGCTTGTTCCTGGAGAAGACATTTTTCAGATATGTTAGTGAGAAGAGGAAGAGCAAAATTGGTATTGTCAGACTCAAGGGTGAAGGGGAGGAATAAAGTGGAATTGCTTAACAAATATTTCTGTTCTGTGTTCGCAGATGAAAAACCAGGAGCAGGATCTCAGAAAACACCCACAAACAGGAACAGAAGCGAGGGGCATCTTGAACAATTTTCAGAAGACCGTTTGTGAGAAACTAGCTAAACTTAAAGTAGACAAAGCGATGAGACTGGATGGGATACACCCTCGAATACTGAGGGAACTTGGGGACGTTCTAGCAGCTCCACTGACTGACCTTTTTCAATGCCTCGGAGTCGCAAGTGGTGCCAAAGGACTGAAGAGAGGCACATGTTATTTATTTATTTTATTTATTTATTTAACTTTTCTTTTATACCGCGCTCTTTTCCATCAGTGCGGTTTACAGAGAACAAAGTGACTCAATGACAGCGACGGCAATCAGAGTTTACATAAAACAGGGGAAAACAACTTGGAGTGAACTGGGGGAAACTATGTACAATTTACATATGAACAATTTACATATGAAACTATGTACAATTTACAAGTTACCATGTTAATCTTTCCATTGTTTCTAGGGTTATTCAATTACTCAGAGCAAGTGTAGGACTGTAGGGTGTAATCTAGCTAAGGCTATTTTACATAACCTGTCAGTTGCCCCTTGTGGATTATGTAGTTCAAGTTGAGATGTTTGGTGGAGGGGAGGGAGGTGTGGTGGGGTAGTTGTGTTGTGAATAGTGCATGAGGAACAGGTGGTGTTTGATGGCTTTTCTAAACTGCATGAGGTCTCTGATTGCTCTGATATGGGGTGGAAGTTTGTTCCAGGCCCTGGGAGCATAGGACACAAATGCACGTTTGTTGGTTGATTGTGCTCATTTTGTGGTTATTTTTGGGATGATTAGCGTATTGGCAGTCAGTGCTCGCTTAGGTCTGTTGCTGGGAATGTAGGTAAGAAGCACTGAGATTGATGAGGGTGATATATTATTTAAGGCTTTAAACGTCATTAGGAGGGCTTTGTAAGTTATCCTACTGCTTACTGGGAGCCAGTGTAGCTCTCTTAGTATGGGGGATTTGTGATCGCTCGTAGGTATCCCACACAGGATATGGGCAGCAGCGTTCATCGCTAATTGGAGCGGGTTCAATGAGTTCTTGGGGAGGCCATGTAGTATAATGTTTGCATAGTCAAAGTGGGGTGTGACTATTGCTTGGAATATTGTTCGGAAGTTGTCGGGGTCCAGCATGGGTCTAAGGTGTCGAAGAGTCTTGATCTTATGATAGATGGACTTTACCGTGCGGCTTATATGCTCTTTGAATGTTAATCGTTGATCTAGTGTCACGCCAAGGTAGCATATGGTGGGCTTTATTGGTAGTTCAGCGTCTCTGACCTTCAAGGATGGAGGGGGTGTGAAGCTTTTGTTTCTCGTGATGGTTAGAACCTCTGTTTTCTTGAAGTTTATTCTCAGGTTGTTGTTTTAAGAGCCAGTCTGTTATCGCATTGAAGCAGTCAATGATGGTCGTGTAGTCTGGAAGCGTGACATTGATAGGTGTGTATAACAGCACATCGTCCGCATAGATGAGGCACAATATGCCGAAGGCACGGGTAATTTCACAGATTGGTTGCATGTATATGTTGAAGAGTAACGCCGAGAGGGAGGAGCCTTGGGGTACTCCCTGTTTTTGTTGGAAAGGTTCAGACGTGCTAGAGCCAATTCTAACTTGCTGCCATCGTTCTGCAAGGTATGATTTGCACCAATCCCAAGCTAGACCCTGGATCCCCTTCTCATGGAGACGGGCGAGGAGTTGGTCATGATTAACGGAATCAAACGCTGCGGAAATATCCAGGAAGATCAGCACAAAGCCCTCTTTGATGTTGTCTACCCCACAGATTAATGTGTTGCATAGGGAGGTCAGGAGAGTTTCAACTCCATGGGCTTCTCTAAACCCGTGTTGGCAGGGGTCTAGGGGGGCCGAGGCGTCTATGTGTTGTTGAATTTGTCTCAGGTCCCTTTACACAAAAACGAAAGTAAGGATGTGGTTAGTTTAACTTCAGTGGTGAGTAAACTACTGGAAGCACTGCTGAAAGAGGAAATAGTGAGGATTCTGGAGTCCAGTGGATGACAGGATCCGAGGCAGCATGGATTCACCAGAGGCAGGTCTTGTCAGACAAATCTGATTGATTTGACTGGGTGACATAGAAACATAGAAAAATGACAACAGAAAAAGACCACATGGCCTATCTAGTTTGTACTACCATACCAACAACTACAACAGTCCCCTTTTTTCCTTTAGAGATCCTCTGTTTGTCCCATGCTTTTTTGAATTCAGATACTGTCCTCATCTCTACCATCTCTACTGGGAGACTATTACACGGATCCACCACTCTTTCTGTAAATAAATATTTCTGCATATCACTCCTGAATCTATCCCCCTTCACCCTCATCCCATGTCCCCTCGCAGCAGAACTTGCTTTCAATTGAAAGAGGCTCTCCTCCTGTGCATTTATGCCACGTAGGTATTTAAATATCTCAATAATATCACCTCTACCCCGCCTTTCCTCTAAGGTGTACATATTGAGATCCTTAAGTCTGTCCTCATATGCTTTATAACCAAGACCACTAAACATTTTAGGAAAATCATGTTTATTGATTTTACGCATGTCAACACCAGTACTTATACATTCCAACACCATAGTAATGTGAACAACAGAACATTGAAAAAACTTTAGTCCTCATACCTGAGACCCCAGCACTAGGAATCCAATATACGCACCAGCTAATACAAGCACGGTGCTGACTAGTAGATAGAAATATTACCTTCCGAGATCCCTTTGCTACCCCCCTACCCAACCCCCCCACTACCCAACCCCCCCTACCACCCCCCTCCACCCTCCCCCTCCCAGACCCTGTCATATTGTTCAAACTATCCCAGAGCAAGGGTTGCTGGAGGGTCCCCCAGTTCCCAGCATCAAGCCAGCTTCACTGACAGGGCGCCACACTTTCAGGAACTGCTCCCATTTATGCCCCCCCCAGGGTCCGAGCAGAGCGTCTCTCCATCTCCATCAACTCTATCAGAGCTCTCTCCCATTCTCCCACTGCGGGTGCTGCATCCTTCAGCCAATGCCTAAGTATAATTTGTTTCACCACTATAAAGCCTTTGGCACAGAGTTTACGCGCTGCACCACTTAGGGGGGTCTCCCGCTCATAGGAGTCAAACAGGCACCACTCCGGGCTCATCTCCAGGTCCGCTCGTAGCCACCGCCCCAATGTCCTCCCAACAGCCAACCAAAGTCCCTGAATATGGATACAGGCCCAAAACTGATGTGCTAAGGCCCCCTTTTCCACCTTACAGAGATTAAACACATCTGTCATTGCCAAGCCCGCCTTGGCTGCCCATATGTTATGTACATACGCCCGCCAGAGGAATTTGTATTGGATTTCCTGCAATTGTACCGCTTCAGATATCATCTTAATAGCAGAGAACGCTCTCTGCAAGCGCTCTTCCGAACCTTGCGGCACCCCATCTTTTCTCCACCTCTCCCCCAAAGCCGCCAAGCGCGGCGTGCCCCCCTCCGGATGAAGCTCCAGCCCCAACCTCCTCACCGTTATCTTCCCCTCTAAACCGGTGAACAGCTCCAACATGCCGCCCCGTGCCAAGCATTGCCCATGCACCTTATTAAGCCCAAGAAAGTAATGTCGGGCCTGAAAGTAGAAAAATTGGTCATGAGTTCCCAAATCATACTTTTTCTGCAGCGAGGTGAAAGAATCCACCTTCTCACTTTGCTCTACTCGGAGTTGTCCCAAATAACAGAGCCCCCTAGCTGCCCACTACCGAGGCCAATCCCGGGGCAAACGCCACATTCCCCACCAAAGGGATACAGTCAGTCATACGCCACGGGATCTTCCTGGCGCGACAGAGGGTCTTCCAAGCGATCCCTGCTGCCCGCCAGAAGCCCGACCGCCTACAACTCTCCGGCGCACCTCCCCGAGTCTCCTGCAGTACCGCCATTCTGTGATGCGGGGCCGCCGTCGCATCCAAAATTGTCAACGGAACAACCTCCGAACTGCCTTCTACCATATCACGCAGAATCCGCATCCAACAGACCATATTATACCCTCGCACCGACAAGAGCCCAGCCCCACCCTGTTCCTTAGGCTGCATCAGAACATCTAGCGCTATACGTGCCCGCCGGCCATGCCATAAGAACTGAGACAAGTGGCGCTGCAAGAGCAGGGCCTCCCGCCGCTGAAACCATATGGGCAGGTGCCTCAGGACATACGCCCATCGGGGAAACTCAACCATATTAAACAAGGCAATCCTACCACTAAGGGATAGCGGTAACGGCCGCCACTTCTGCAGTCGATTCGACAAGCCCTCAAGGAGGGGCTGGATATTCACATTGTATAGCTGATCTAAGCTCGCCGGGATATGGATACCCAAGTACCGGATCTGCTCATCTGCCCAACTCAAGGGGAAGGGGCCACGCCAAGCTGCCCGGCTACATCCTCCCACGTCTAACCCTAACGACTTGGCGGTATTCATTTTCAAGCCAGAAAAGGTCCCAAAACTTTCTATAGTGCGTAGCGCCCCCTCTAAGGACTGCTGCGGGTTAGTTAAGCAAAGGAGCATATCATCTGCGAAGGCACTGAGTTTGATGCTGTCCGTCGACCAGGCAATCCCTGTCACCTCCTCCTGGTGCATCAACTTTACCTGTAAAGGTTCCAGATAGAGTATGAAAAGGAAGGGCGACAGGGGGCATCCCTGTCTGGTTCCTCTTTTCAGCACAAAAGCTGACGAGATCTCTCCCCCCATAGCAATAAACGCGCGTAGTTCCGCATACAACGCTCGAACCCAGCCCACGAACTGTCCCGTAAAGCCAAAACGTCGCAACACTTCAAACATGTAATCCCACGAGACACGATCGAAAGCCTTCTCAGCATCTAAGCTGGCCAACAGCAAAGGCGAGTCCCGCTGGAGGCAGCGCTCTATACCGAACAGGACCTTCGCAATGTTGCAGGCTGCACCTCTGCCCTTCACAAACCCGGCTTGGTAATCCCCTATAAGGCGCGCCAAGACATTCTGTGCTCGCTCCGCCAAGATCGAAGCCAGAATCTTCATGTCGAAGTTAATAAGGGAGATCGGCCTATAGGAGGCGGGATCCTCCGGGGCCTTCCCCGGCTTGTGAATGAGCGAGATAGAGGCTGTCCGCATATCCCTCGGGAAACCCCCAGTGTCCAACACCTCCGCATATACCGCCGCCAAAATTGGCGCCACCTGCCCCCCAAGGAATTTATAAAATTCCGACCCATACCCATCGGGGCCCGGCACCTTATGCACCTTTCCTGCTTTAATAGCCAGCTGAATTTCAGCCCCGGAGATCGGTTGGTTTAAAGCCTCTCGCTCTTGCTGCGTCACCTGCCGAAGGGAGAGACTATCTAAAAAACAGCGTTCCTGCTCTCTATCTTCCCGCTCTGGCGTGTAAAGCTCACCGTAAAAACACATAAACTCCTGCACAATATCTGCCGGGTCCGTAACTTTACCTCCCCCATGCGCCTTCAGGACAGTCACCAAATTTGAGCCTCTCGCATCCCACACCAATCGAGCCAAAAGCATCCCTGATCGATTCCCATATCGAAAAAACTGGTGGCGGTAATACTGCATATCAAAGACCACTCTATCATGAAGAAGATTGTTCAGCTGCCGTTGGATCTCCAAGTACTTCTTCAGCCCCCCGTCTTGCGGCCTCCGCACCGAATCTCGCTTTGCCTCCTGTAACTCCCGTGCCAGCCGCACCACCTCTTGATTTACCCGCCTCCGCTCCGTAGCCACATAAGCAATAATGTGACCCCTAATTACTGCCTTCCCCTTCCCACAAAGTCGCCTCTGAGGACACACTTTCCTCATTACCAGCAAGATATTCTCTCCATTTCGCCCGCACAAAATCTTGAAACCCCTGTCGGTGCCATAGATGCCGGGGAAACGCCCATCGGCCCCTGAGGGGATGGCGCCCTTTCTAACAGATGCTGATCATTGCATGGTCAGAAACCTGTATGGGGCCAATCTCAGCACTTCGGACCCTACCAAAATCGGCTTGAGTCACTAGTATATAATCAATCCTGGACCAGGTTTGGTGGGCTCTAGATAGATGTGTGTAGTCTCTCTCCCCTCCATGCAAGGCTCTCCATACATCGACGAGTCCTCCCATCTGACACAAGTATGAGATACCCCGGGCCTTCCAACCCCCAACTCCCGGTGGAACCACCGACTTATCCAGCAGGGGGTCATGTGGGCAGTTAAAGTCTCCAGCTAAGACTACAGGTAAACTGGGTGTATTGCCCAACTTCCGCCCCAGGGACTTGAAAAACCCATGATTATAGAAATTAGGGGCATAGACATTCCCCAGTATCATTTCTTCCCCACTGACCCTAACATGCACCCAAATATAACGCCCCAGGGGGCCCCCCTCTTCCCGAATAAGCTCCACTTTCAGCTGCCGGTGGAATAGGATTGCCACACCCCTCTTCCTACCCCCTGGGTCGGCCGCTGCATATACGTGCCCCACCCAGGTCCTTTTAAGTTTGGCATGTTCCCGATCACTAAGATGGGTCTCCTGTAGAAACACTATATGAGCCCCCTGCTTCTTCAAGGCCTGCAGCACTTTAGTGCGTTTTATTGGAGTGCCAAGGCCCCCCACATTCCAGGAGATCAATCGCAAGTCAGTCCCCCATCATCCTTCAACCCTCCGCCCAGATACAACTGCACCTCCCACGCATCACTCCTAGCTGCGAGCTGCCCAGCCTCAGCTCCCAGCAGCCATCTCCCCCTGGTCTACCCTCGAAGGACCTTCCGCCCAGGCCCGCTATCAGTAAATCCACGCTCTGCCTTCACCCTCCCCTGCTGCCCCCACTGTTTCCCGCTGCCTCCCGCTCTCGAAACAATCCCAACCCTTCTGCAATCAACCTTCCCTCTAGTAACCCCCCAATTCCCTCGCCTATGCCCCTCCCTACCCCCCTGCCCTGTATAAGTCTTTGGTGCGACCTCATTTGGAGTATAGTGTGCAATTCTGGAGACCGCACCTTCAAAAGGATGTGAACAGGATGGAGTCGGTGCAGAGGGTGCCTACCCAAAATGATTAGTGGGCTTCATTATAAAGCATATGAGGACAGACTTAAGGATCTTAATATGTACACCTTAGAAGAAAGGCAGGATAGAGGTGATATGATTGAGATGTTTAAATACCTCCGGGGCATAAATGTTCAGGGAGAGAGCCTCTTTCAACTGAAAGCAAGTTCTGCTACGAGGGGACATGGGATGAGGGTGAAGGGAGATAGATTCAGGAGTGATATGTGGAAATATTTCTTTACGGAAAGAGTAGTGGATCCATGGAATAGTCTCCCAGTGGAGGTGGTAGAGATGAGGACAGTAACTGAATTCAAAAAAGCATGGGACCAACACAGAGAATCTCTAAAGGTAAAAAGTGGACTGTTGTAGTTGTTGATATGAAAGGACACACTCGATAGGACATGTGGTCTTTTTCTGTCATCAGGTGCCTTGGGTGGAGAGGTCTTGCAGATGAGCTCCCCAACCCATCGGAGAAGCATCTGTTGTGAGAGTTGCTTGGGGTAAGGGTTGTTGTAAAGGGGACTCCTGCAACAGGTTCTTACTCAATGTCCGTGAAAACCAACCATAACAAGCCGTATTGTTATGGTTGGTTTTCACGGACATTGAGTAAGAAGCTCGGATTGGACAACGTGATACAAGGCATCCTTCGGGCTTTGTAAAGAAGTTTTTTAGATTATAGCGACTTCCATTGACTCTGTTGAGCCTGGTGAAGTCCATGTATTTCACACCCTCAGTGTGTCCTGATAGCCCCTGACGAAGTGACATACGAAACACGGTCCTGTGTTGGGCTTAGGCCACTTAATTGGTACTAATAAAGGTATTGGGTGCTGAATCTGCCGCTTCCTGTTTTTGTTTCTGCTCATCTGAGTGGCTAACGCTGTTTTCTTTGTGGACCCAGAGGTTCTGCTTATGCACTCAAAGCAGTCAAAAGCTGCACGGTTGACAAATTTAGAAACATCTTGGGCATGTTTGACCAATGTGAGAAAATCCTGTCTTCTATCCTCAGGAAGAATAGGACTCAAAGCCTCTAAATCACCTGTGACCTCCTTCAGGAACATTCCCATGTATAGACTATAGGAAATGATCCTGGCAGAAAGCATGGAAGCTTGGAAGACACGACATCCAAAAGCATCCAGAGTTCTGCACTTACGTCCTGGAGGATTAGAGGCATGCCTCTATGTACTCTTGATCCTTCTCATAGCTGATTCCACTAAAATAGAGTGGTGAGGAAGCTGAGTTTTTTGGAAACCAGGACATGGAGGGACTCGATACGGAGTATCCAGTCTACGAGAATGAGGAGAGGTGGTAAGAGATGTCTCCCACATTCTTAACATGAGATCATGCAAAATCTCATGAATGGGCAAGGTAGCTGCCTCCTTAGGAGTTTTGGGATATTGTAAAATTTCCAACTCCTTTGTTCTGGACTCTGCTTCAGGGGCAACAGTAATGGACAGACCCCGAGCCACCTCCCTGATAAAATCCTGAAAGGAAATATCCTCTGGAGGAGACATCCTACGTTTAGGGGAGGAGGGCTCCTCTGGGAGCATTCCTGCATCGACAGAACTGTCAGAATCCTCAGATTCTTCTGAGGACTCAAAGTACCGTCTGTCCGGATGCTCTTGAAGAGCCCGATACCCGTACCGACCGAAGTTGGTACCGGGAGTAATCGGTCTCGGAGTATCGGTACCGGAAGGCATCGGATGACTGGGTACCAGCAATGCAGACACTGATGTCGATGCTATCGGTACCGGTTGGATTGTCTGTCGCGGTTCCGAGGGCGTCGATGCCACAAGGAGAGCCGCCAGACTGCGCTCAATAGCCAGGACACTCTGGTCTATCGACGCTGCCAATGCCTGGATGTCGGTACCGGAGAAGATCGCCAGTACCCCAGAGCATGGCACAAGTAGTTCTACCGAGGTTGAGGCCTCGAGAACATCCTGTAGCCCCGATAATGCTTTGGAAGCCGAAGCCTCCTGTCAGGGCAATTTTGCCGGTGCAGAATCCTCAAGGGCAACGCCAGAGGCATCTCGATGCTTAGAAGGAGATCTACCCTTTGAGGACTGGCTAGATTTATGTTTAGTTACCTGAGATCCACGGGAGGAAGACGAAGCTCTGGAAGACGTCGATGCCACTGAAGTTGTATCCGAGGGAAACAGGGTACTGAGCTTCGCAGCTCGGTTCTGTCGACCTCTCTTGGACATCATGGCACAGGCCATACATTCCGATATGGAATGGTCAGGACCTAAACATTTCAGACACCATTCATGGGTGTCGGTGACGGAAATGGTACCGCCACGCTTGGTGCACTTTTTAAAACCCGAGGAGGGTTTCTCCATTATGGAAAAAATCCTGGGACTAAGGCCCAAAATGGCGTGTGCACCTGAAAAGACAAGAAAAAAAAGAAGTTTTTTTTTTTTTTTTAAGAAAAGAATGAAAGAAAGAAAAAAACGGCGGTACCGGTAAAGCGTCGAGGAAGGCAGACGCGACCACAAAAAAGAAGAAATATTTTCTGCGGTGACAAGAACACGACCTGCTGGCTCCGCGGAAAAAGAAGAACTGGAGAGAGGCAGTTGGGAAAGGCGGGAAGGCAGCACGCAGGCGCTGTGGGATGCTCCCAATAGCTTCCTAATTGGACGCTGGGGAGCGTTCCTGCGCAGGCTCCGTCGGTACCGACAATATCCATATGTGATGACTACATTCCTGCTTGTTCCTGGAGATAAACCTGTACCCTGATGTGGAATGGGTACTTCCTCTATTGCTCCTTGAGCAAGGAGCATTGTGATTTCTTGACCTAAGAGATTGTCGAGAGAGGTCTGAGAATTGAACCGTCTTATAATAGTAGGAGGGGGCAGGCTGTGAAAATGAAGCTTGTACCCCTCTTGTATAATGGACAAAGTCCAATTTTCTGCTGTTATTTGGTACCATCTGTGGGCAAAATGACATAACCTGCCTGGGATGGTTAAGGGTTCTGGACCCTTCAGGGGCAGGAAGGCGAAGTTCTCTAGAAAGGAGTCAAAGTCCCTGAGGAGGCGGAGACTGCTGAGCTGGCTGAGGTTTTGCAGCTTTTGGCTTCTTTTGTTGTCTAGGTTGTTGCTGCTGTCCCTTTTGGGCAGTCTGACCTGGATGGTGTCTCTGTTGAGTATAGGATGGATAAAACTTCCTTTTCTTATTGAAAAATGGTTTCTTAGAGGATCTTTTCTTTGCAGGATCGGCTGTAGATTTGGACAATCTATCCAGTGTGATATTGTCAGCATCTATTTCATTAGCCTTCTCCTGACAATTCTTGCCAAAGAGATTTTCTCCTGTGCAAGGAATGTTTCCTAATTTATCCTGTACCCAAATTCACAAAGATGCCTGAAGCCAGGCGATCCAACGTGCACTAATGACAATAGCAGAGGTTCTGCTTATGCACTCAAAACAGTCAAAGGCAGCACGATTCACAAACTTGGAAACATCCTGAGCATGTTTGACAAGAGTGAGATAGTCTTGTCTTTTGTCATCAGAAAGAAGAGGGCTCATAAGCTCCAAGTCTCCTGTAACCTCTTTAAGGAACATTCCCATATACAAGATATAGGAACTTCAACTCTCCATGCTTGCCCTTGACGCAAGCTTCCGTTTCGCCAAAAGGCTTTATCAAAAGGGCTTACAGCAATGGAACAAAAACGTGAGGAAAAGTTTGTTAGACCTAGGCTTTTTTGTTCCATTGCTTTTAAGCCCTTTTGATAAAGCCTTTTGGCAAAACGGAAGCTTGCGTCAAGGGCAAGCATGGAGAGTTGAAGTTTTAAGTCTAGAGCCTGAAAGAGAAGTGTTTTTCCTCAAGTTCTGGCTGGTTCATTGAGCTGGCTTTGAGCAGTGTGCTGAAGAGCCGTTGGTTTTGGTCCCGTTGAGACTGTGTGCTGTTTAAGCTGCTTACTTCAGATAAGTACAGTGTGCTTTTATTTGTGAATCTACATTTACTTGGGAGTAATTTTGTGTTATGTTTTTTCAGCTTTGGGACTGCACTGATGACTCCAGATGTACTGCCATGATTATTTAAGTTAGACGCTTTTAATGGGTGTGTGTTATGTATGTGGTGAATGCTTGTGAAGATTACTGGATATAGGTTCCTAAGTGAAATGTTTGGGGTGTATTAAGTTTATATAATTGGTTATATCTATATGGTTGGATGGTATAGGCTATTTGACCTGTGATGTGAAGCGTCTGCTATTTCCCTATAGTGACTAGTCACTGTATGAGGGATATTAGCCATCCTGAGGTCATTTTTGCCTGCTAAAAGAAATTATTGTAATAAGATTAATATTGGTTGTTAATATTTGAGTTAAGCATAGTACAGGGTTTGATTTGTATTTTGGATTATTGCTTCCCTGAGACAGCTTTGTGGTGTTATAATGAAGTCACCCATTTTAGTAGTCACCCTCTGCACTGACTCCATCCTGTTTATATCCTTTTGAAGGTGTGGTCTCCAGAATTGCACATAAAGCATAGTTACTCACCTGTAACAGGTGATCTCTGGGAACAGCAGGAATTTACTCTTCACATATGGGTATCGTCGGTACAGACGGAGTCTGCGCGGGAATGCTCCCCAGCGTCCAATAGGAAAGCTTTTGGGAGCATCCCACAGCGCCTGTGTGCTCCCTTCCCACCTTTCCCAACTGTATCGTCGGTACAGACGGAGTCTGCGCGGGAATGCTCCCCAGCGTCCAATAGGAAAGCTTTTGGGAGCATCCCACAGCGCCTGTGTGCTCCCTTCCCACCTTTCCCAACTGTCCCTCTCCAGTTGAGTTTATAGCTGAGATAAAAGAGAGAGGGAAAGAGAGATAGAGAGAGAGAGATACAACTCCTAGGGGAGGTGGGCGGGTTGTGAAGACTAAATTCCTGCTGTTCCCGGAGAACACCTGTTACAGGTAAGTAACTATGCTATCCCCAGGAACAAGCAGGAATGAAGTCTTCAAATATGGGGACTCCCTACTGCAGATGCCAGGGAGATGGCCCCAGAAAGTTGTGTGCCCTTGTGAAAGGGCTCGACTTCCCCCCATGGATCTCTGGCACCCTAACAGGGATGGTGGGTAGGAGCTGATTAAGTCTGGAACAGGTGTTAAAGAACAGCCTGACCAAATAAGGCATCCTGGTGGGAGTCCTTGTCCAAGCAGTAATGGGCTGTGAAGGTATGAACCGAAGCCCAAGTAGCTCCTTGATAGATGTCATCGATAGACACAGAGTGAAGATGAGCCATTGAGGCAGCCATGGCTCTCACATTGTGAGCTGTGACATGGCCTTCAAGAGGAAAGTTCTTACTCTCATAGGCAAAAGATATACACTGTGCAATCCAGTTGGACAGTGTCCTTTTGGAGACTGGAAATCCCAAATGACTAGGATCACAGGCAACAAAGAGTTGAGAGGATTTTCTATGTTGCTGTGTCCTTTGCAAGTAAAAGGCCAAAGCTCTTTTACAGTCCAAAGTATGAAGGTTCCTTTCTGCATTTGAGGCGTGAGGCCTTGGGAATAATACAGGAAGGTAAACCGCTTGGTTCAAATGAAAGGGCGAAACCACCTTTGGCATAAAGTGTGGATGAGTCCTAAGGACTACCTTATCATGATGGAACCTTGTATAAGGAGGGTCAGCCACCAAGGCTTGCAATTCACTGAGCGACATGCTGATGTGACTGCAATGAGAATGATAACTTTCCAGGAAAGGAATTTCAAAGAGGTAGTGGCTAATGGTTCAAAGGGCGGTTTCATGAGCTGCCCAAGTACCAGATTCAAGTCCCATGCCACCGGTGGTGGCTTAATGGGAGGCTTCATTAAAAGAAGGCCTCTAATAAATCTCGCTATGAGAGGGTGAGAGGAAATAGGCTGTCCATTTAGAGGCTTGAAAGAAGCTGCAATAGCACTCAAATGGACTCTCACTGAATTAGTCTTAAGCCCTGCATTTGATAAATGAAGGAGGTACTCCAGTAATGATTCCAGAGGTATCGCAAGAGGGTTAAGACCCTTCTGCGAGCACCATAGGGTAAACCTTTTCCACTTAAATGCATAAGACCGTCTTGTGGAAGGTTTCCTGGAAGCATGAAGGATATCCTTTACCTGCTGGGAAAGGTTAAGACCGTGAAGTTTGTAATGGGGAAGAGATATCCTGTGATGGAAAAACAGAGGAACCTAAATGCAATAGGCCTGTTTCTAGCAGGAAGGAAGAGATCAGGACTCCCAGTTGCCAAGGGCAACACAAACATTCCCAGCCACGAGGGCAGGAACCCCGCCCAGCTGACAAACAATCCCGAGCTCCTAGGTCTAATAGCTTTCACCTGGGAAGGGGAAGGGCCAGATTAGATCCCCAGCAAACATATAAGAGACGTTCACTAGAGTTTGAGAGGAAGGAAGGGGAGGAGAAGGAAGCAGCTGCAGCAGATGCAAAGAGAGAAAGAACCAAGAGTGACAGAGTTTTAAGGAGCAACGTAAGAAGCAGGTAAGACGCTGTAGATCAGAACCAGCTGAAAGGTGTGTGTAAGCTGAGGTCTGGATCTTGGAGGCAACGTCTGCCCTGGTGTGAAAGAGAACCTTACGTGACTGATTCAGTAGATTCTGATACTGATTGGGAGAGAGGAAGGCAGAAAGCAGCTGACAGTGATAATTGGAGGAGAAAGGCACAGAAACCTTTTAACCAAGCCTCCAAGCATTTACCTTATGGTGAAAGTAGCATAAGAGAGAAAATACCATTGAGGATAACTGGGAAGCATTTACAAGTACAAGGGAGTGAAGGACCTACAGTGCAAGACATTTGTATGTCTGAAGAGGAGGGTGAACAGCCAATATGCAGAGAGAAGCCTCTGAGGTTTAAACCCCGTCCTAAAGGAGCAGTGCACAGACCTCCCTTTGCCTCAAAGCCAGAAGGTAGGCTAATTAACCCTTGTAAAGGTGCTCATAAGACTTTCTCTCGTAGAAGCTATAAAGGATATAATTCTCCTGTGAACTATGGACAGAGATATGGTGAGACTGATCCTTACCTGTTAGAGGAGATATTAAGGAAGTCTCAGGAACTAGCAGAGGAGAATAATCTGCCCACATTACAATCACAGCCAAAGGTTTATTCAGATGATTGTCAGAGTGAATCTATGATAATTGATCCTCCAGAAGCTGAATTATCTGACAATCAGATGGACTGTACATTGGCTGTATTAAATGATGTGATTTCTCTGTGCTGAAGCCAAACAGTTTGTGGAAGTTTTCTAACTGCCTGTTAAGAAGCACAAGACTTTACTTTTTCTTACTTTATGCCAGAGTGCCTGGCTTATGTTCTTTTGTTATCCTGTGTTTGAATCCAACCCCGGGAGGGGAATTAAAAGCCTGTTTTGACCTTAACCACTCGACCCACGACTATCACTTATTGAAAGGCCCACAACTACACTCCTAAACCTTTCAATAAAAGGTCTCCAAGCAGCCTACCCTGTATGATAAGGCTACAGGTGGACCAATTGGTGACAAGTTCTAGGATTTCAGCAACCAGGCCCTGAGATGCAGAGACTGGGGATTGGGATGCCACAGCATCCCGTCCTCTTGAGAAAGGAGATCTGGAGCAGATCCTAACTCCAGAGGCAGAGCTTGAGAGAAATGTAGGAGCAGAGGTTACCACATTTACCGTGGCCAACGTGGAGCTATAAGGATCATATGACCTCTGTCTCTCTGAAGCTTGAACAGGGTTTTGGAAATTAGGGGAATGGGTGGAAAGCCATACAGGAAGTCCTGACCCCAATGGAGGAGGAAAGCATCCCTGGCCTGACAACACCGAGCCAGAATTCTGGAACAGAACCAGTGAGGTTTGGCATTCAGCGGACTTGCAAAGAGGTCTATGTCCGGGGTTCCCCAAATTTGAAAACATTTGGTCGCCTGGTCTGCATGGAGAGACCATTCGTGTGGAAGCAGAACTCGACTGAGTCTGTCTGCCCAAGAGTTTTGAATACCTGGAAGATACACCACAAGGAGATGAATCTGATGCTCTCTCGCGAGGGCCCATAGTCGCAATGCTTCGTTGCAGAGTGACAGAGAGCCTGTTGCGCCCTTCTTGATCACAAAGAACATGGCTACTTGATTGTCTGTTTGAACTAGGACCGTCTTGCAGCTGAGCTGGGTGTGAAATACTCTAAGAGCAAGGAAGATTGCTCTGAGCTCCAGGAGACTGATATGGAGCTAGGCCTCCTGTGGAGTCCAGGTACCCTGGGTAGAGAGGCCTTGCAAGTGGGCTCCCCAACTGTGAAGCAACTGTTGTTAGAGTGGCTTGGGGTAGGGGTTGCTGAAAAGGAGACCCCACCAAAAGTTTTTTGGGTGACTGCCACCATTGGAGGAACAAAATAAGGCGATCTGAGTTTGCTATTTTGTCTGACAGGCAACCTGACGCCTGAGTCCACTGAGTGGATAAGGTCCACTGGGCTGCCCTCATATGGAGGCGAGCATAAGGAATCACATGCACAGTGGATGCCATGTGGCCTAGCAACTGTAACATATCCCGAGCAGTGAGGTGAGGTTTTAGCACTGCTTGGGAAGCTAACTGCACAATTCGAAGGCAGCGGGGCTGTGGAAGGTAGGCCCTTGTTTGTCTGGTATCCAGAAGAACTCCTATAAACTCTAGGGATTGAGTGGGAGCAAGACTGGACTTTCGGAAGTTTATGACCCAAATACTGAAGGATGCGCATTGTGCGAGACAGAGCAACCCTGGCCTCTAGCTCTGAAGGGGCTCGAATGAGCCAGTCGTCTAATTAAGGGAAGACAAATATTCCCAGGGTGCGGAGAAATGTTGCTACCACAGCCATGCATTCTGTGAACACCCTTGGTGCAGAGGCCAGGCCAAAAAGAAGAACCCTGTATTGGTCGTGCTTCCCTTGAAACAGGAATCAAAGGAACTTTTGGTGAGTTGGATGGATGAGAACATGAGTGTACGCATCCTTGAGATCTAGAGAACAAAACCAATCCTGACTCTGAAGGTATGGCAGCAGAGTTCCTAGAGAAATCATTTTGAACTTCTCTCTGAACAGGAATTTGCTCAATTCTCTGAGGTCTAGAATGGGTCTGTGTCCTCCTGTTTTCTTTGGAATAAGGAAATAGGGGGAGTAAAACCCTGTACCCCGTTGGGGAATGGGTATCTCTTCTATTGCCCCTTGAGCAAGGAGCATAGTGACTTCTTGAACTAACCAGTCGTTGAGAGAGGTCTGAGAACTGAACTGTCTTACTACTGTAGGAGTGGGCATGCTGAGGAAATGAAGCTTGTACCCCTCTCTTACAATAGACAGAGTCCAATTTTCTGCTGTTATATGACCCCATCTGGGGGCAAAATGACATAACCTTCCTGGGATGGTGGAGGGTTCTGGCCCGTTTAGAGCCAGGAAGGCAAAGTTCTCTAGACAGGAGTCAAAGCCCCTGTGGAGGCTGAGTCTGCTGAGCCGGTTGAGGCTTAGCTACTTTTGGTTTCCTTTGTTGCCTAGGTTGTTGGTGCTGTCCCTTTTGGGCAGACTGACCTAAACGATGTCCCTGCAGGGTATAGGAGGGATAAAACTTTTTCTTCTTGCTGAAGAATGGTTTCTTAGAGGATCTTTTCCTCATAGGATCAGCTGTAGATTTACACAATCTATCCAAAGTGATATTGTCAGCATCTATCTCATTAGCTTTTTCCTGTCAATTCTTGTCAAAGAGATTCTCTCCTGTGCAAGTTATATTCCCCAGTTTGTCCTGTACCCAGATTTCCAAGTCAGATGCCTGGAGCCAGGCAATTGTACGTGCACCTATGGCAATAGCAGAGGTTCTGCTTATGCATTCAAAGCAGTCAAAGGCTGCACGATTCACAAACTTGGAAACATCCTGAGCACGTTTAACAAGAGCAAGATAATCTTGCCTTTTATCATCAGGAAGGAGAGGGCTCATAAGCTCTAAGTCTCCTGTGACCTCCTTAAGGAACATTCCCATATACAAGATATAGGAACTGATCCTAGCAGAAAGCATGGAAGCCTGGAAGGATCGACGTCCAAAGGTGTCAAGAGTCCTACACTCACGTCCTGGAGGATTAGATGCATGCCTTTTTGCACTCTTTATCCGTCTCATGGCTGATTCCACCACCATGGAATGGTGTGGTAATTAAGTCTTCTGAAACCCAGGACAAGGAGGAACCCGATACATGGTGTCGAGTCTTCGAGAGTGAGGAGATGTGGTCAGAGGTGTTTCCCACATCCTTAACATAAGATCATTTTAAATATACTGTCATTTGCCGGAGAGTAAGCTTTCGGTTAAGGAGAAAGGTATTTAATTTCATCAGTTTTATGCAGTATTTGATTAATCTATGAGGATAACATGCAGTCTGAAGAACAGTTTATTGAGACTCGTTCCTTAATGGGCCTCTATGATAATGGATGAATCTTTGTGTTATATAAAATACATTTGTTTAAAATGACATAAGAGAAGGAGATTTAGGAAGTTCCAATTATGCAATCATTAGCAATATGCTATATTAGATATACGTATAAAGTGATTCTATAACTAGGTAAGATAGTTTCACTGCTGCTCTTTTCTTCATAGCAGAAGATGTGCTATTCATTTTTTTGATCTAATGTAGTCTAGGCTGCATAATAGCTCATACCCATCTGCTGGAGACTGAGAATACTGGCTTGAGGTAAGCAGCTCAGTCCCCTTATACCATGACATCATCAAAGCCTAGAATTCTCTGTCTCCATTTGCTGGAAGAGGAACATAACACAGGAGTCTGGACTGGATTGGAAGGAAAATATGGAATGACCTGATACATAAGTCTCCTTAATTTAGCATGCCATTGTTCTGGCTTTTGAAGAATTAATGGAGGAAAAGCTAGCAACAGTAACACTTAAAGGATCTCTCAAGCTATCTCTGAGGGTACTATAGTATGACAGCTCTTAGTTTTATACAAAAGTGTCATACACAAACACCCTACCCAAACCATTCTGGGATTTAGACACCAGAAGAATTACTCCTGTAAATCCGAGTGGTTTGGGAGTGTGAAATAGCCTATATCTAATCTGGAATTACAGGACAGGGAGTCACACACACAATAAAACAAAAATCTTTTTAATGCCTTTTTTGCTAAGCAGGAGCTAACCAACAGGCTGTGAATCTGGTGATTTTTTTTTAAACAAAGCTAATAAGACCGATTATGTCCCTCCTCCATTTCTTCTCTCCCTCATTCAAAAGCAAAGGTTTACCTTCCAGATGTGCAAGCCAATAGCTTGGAAAGCATTCCTTTGTTGGTCTCTGGCTGAGGATGGGTGCCCATGTTCCATGCAGTGATGCCCATGAGCTCTGCCCCTCTGGTCAAGCTCAACAGATTTCTGAAGAAGGGCCAAACAAATCTCACTGTACTCCGATACTCTCAGCCAGAACTTAGGGTTACTTGGGAAACTACTGTTGTTACGACAACCTCCTGCAGACAGACCTTTTACCCAGGATCCGGAGAGTTGCTGCGCATGATTCAAGACATTGCCTACAATAAAGATGTACAGAAATAATACATAATAATGTCTGAACAGCAAAGTGAAGAATCAGAGGCTCAGACTGCAAAATGACTAGATGGAATTAACACCTATCACAGCAAGCAACTCTAAAACGGACATTAGGGGTGTAGATGGATGGTGCTAGGGCATTGCCTGTTTAGCTGGCAGATCAGAGATTGAGCAGAGACACACAAACTCGTCTTATAATGAGATGCAACCAGAGATATCGCTGACCATCAGAGTGACCAAGGACTGTAGGGTATAAGAGTTTCTTTATTATCATACAAAGACCGAATCTGCGAATCCTTTGGAAATTACTATTTCTTTCCCAGAATACAGAATTGACACACAATGACAGAGGTAAAGTAACGAGTCAACCTTGACTAAGATAAGTGAAATAAGTCACAGCTGCAAACACCAGGACTCCACCGATTATGAGTAGACTCACTGGTCTGGGGGGGGAGGCCTGCTATATGAGTTTAGTTAAACTGCCTCTCTATTCGACCTTGCATCTGTCACATGGTGCCACTGACTGAATGACCTGAGCTGATTACACTGATTACTACCAATACTGCTCAATGCAGTGCTGCTATTGGATATAAGCGGAGATCAATCCGCCAACTTGTTACCATATGGAGAAATTTTTCTTATCGATAATTTCCTTTCCTGGAATACTGCTAGACCAGTCTAGACTAGTGGGATGGGTGGTGAGCGAGAGAAAAATTCCTGAAGCTTTGTGACATCACTCTTGGTATAAAAACCTATCCCCCAAGAGGAACTTCAGTATAACTATAACAAGCAGCAGTAGTTCAAAATGCCAAGGAAGCACAAAACCAGAGCAAAAATTAGTTCATAAACAAATAACTCTTATAAAAAGCTAAACTGAACAATGTGAAACAGGACCCGCAGGCCAAGGAAGTATATACATGGCGAGATACCATTTAGGCGTCATTGTGGATACCATGTTAAAACCCTCGACCCAGTGTGCAGCGGTGGCCAAGAAAGCAAACAGAATGCTAGGTATCATAAGGAAAGGAATGGAAAATAAAACAAAAGATATTATAATGCCTCTATATCGTTCCATGGTGAGACTGCACCTTGAATATTGTGTGCAATTCTGGTCGCCATATCTTAAAAAGGATATAGCGATTTTAGAAAAGGTTCAGAGAAGAGCCACCAAAATGGTACAGGGGATGGAAGGATACTCCTATGAAGAAAGGCTAACAGGTTAGGGCTCTTTAACCTGGAAAAGAGACGGCTGAGGGGAGATATGATAGAAGTCTATAAATTAATGAACGGAGTGGAACGGGTAAACGTAGATCGATTGTTTACCTTATCAGAATATAGAAAGACTAGGGGACATGCAATGAAGCTACAGGGTAAACTATTTAAGACTAATAAAAGAAAATATTTTTTCACTCAACGTGTAATCACACTCTGGAATTTGTTACCGGAGGATGTAGTAAAGGCTGTTAGTGTAGCTGGGTTTAAAAAAGGTTTGGACAAGTTCCTGGAGGAAAGGTCCATAAACCATTATTAAGAAGGGACCCAGGATATCAATGCTTGAACCAATACAAGCATTGTGGAACCTGTGTCTTTTGGGGAAACTGCTAGGTACATATGACCTAGATTGGCCACTGTTGTAAACAGGATACTGGGCTTGATGGACCTTGGTCTGACCCAGTATGGCATATCTTTTTTTTTTTTTTTTTTTTTTTTTTTAATTTAAGTTTTCTAAACGTTACAAAGAAAACAAACAATGAAATTAGCCATTAAAAATACAGTATCAAAGAAATACAAAACAATGCAAATAGAAACTCATCAAGGAGATGCCATAACAATTCAATTCTCAAAACCTGAATAATCCCTGGAATATAGACAAAACTCTATTTCACATATCAATGAACCTAAAAAAGGTAAATACATTAGATCTTACCATCCAGGAATATAGTCAACTGTTCTACATCAGAAAATACATATCTTTTCCCCTGGTACAAAACATGACATTTACAGGGAAATTTTAAATAAAAAGACCCCCTTAAAGCAAGAACACGTGGACGAATGTCCAAAAAGGACTTACGTCGCCGCTGGGTTTCTCTTGAAACATCTGGAAATATTTGTATGGTTTGTCCACAAAACTTCTCATTCTTTTTTTGAAAATAAGCACGAAGAACTCTATCTTTATCCATCTCTGAGACAAATGTTACCAAAAGAGTAGCTCTAGAATTTATAATATCACTTTCTGACTCGATAAACTCTGAAATATCTAAAGGAGAAGAGGCTGGATGTTGCAACTGAGTGCCCATCCCCCCCTCTGCTTCCCCATTAACCACATTACCAATAGAAACATAAAAAAGTTTAGAAATACTAATTGCCTGAACATCACTAAAACACAATATCTCCTGAAAATATTTTTGCAAAAAGAATCATAGGAGACAAAAAGTGAATCTTCGGAAAATTAAGTAACCGAAGATTACGAGATCTTAACATATTTTCTAGATATTCATCCTGTCTATGCAATACTAAAGAATCTACAGGAATCTTCTCTAATATAACCTTTTGAGAGAGAGAATTAGAATCCTGAAAATCGACCCGCTTTTCTAAAGTTAATATTCTATCTTGATGATCTGTCAATTTCAAAACAGTCTCATTAGAAAAATCTGAAATCTTTTTCAAAGAGGAAGCTAGGGCTAGTTCCATACGAGAGACAATTGCCCAAATGTCCTTCAAGGAAATATCTGACGGTGGAGTATGAGCTTCAACAACCGAGGGAAACGAAATAGCAGTTAGCATAGAAATAGATGATGAAACAGAATCCACTCTTAAAAAAGAGGTCGGCAATACTGTCGAAGCAGAGTTAACCGTTACTGGTGGCTCAATCAACGATGAAACAACATCCAACGAAAGTTTAGGATCATCGATGGGCGGAGTTACACCCATTTCGCTAGGAGAAGGAATAGAGGAAGAAGTACTCACAGCTGAGATATCCACAAGGTCATTCGGTACTAGCTGGGCAGAAACAGCAGAATGGTGTATCTGTACATGCGCATCCATCGGACCGATGACCTTCACTGCTTTTACTTGAACAACAGGCGGCGATTTCTTCTTCCTTTTCCCCATAACAGGGGTAACCTCCTCAACCGACGTGGACCAAAGGGGCACCAAAGGGGCGTGGCCTGCCCCTTTGGGCACGCCCCTTCGGGCATGCCCCCAGGGGACGCCCGCGACCGCGTCCCGCGGTGGGGCAGATGGATTTAAAGCCCTCCAAGCAGCTCAGCAACCAATCGGGGGAGCCGCTAGTGCCAGCAATCATCCAGGAACGGGCTCCAAAGTAAAAGTCAAATAATACGGCACCTCAGCGTCCCGCGGTGGGGCAGATGAATTTAAAGCCCTCCAAGCAGCTCAGCAACCAATCGGGGGAGTCGCTAGTGCCAGCAATCATCCAGGAACGGGCTCCAAAGTAAAAGTCAAATAATACGGCACCTCAGCGTCCCGCGGTGGGGCAGATGAATTTAAAGCCCTCCAAGCAGCTCAGCAACCAATCGGGGGAGCCGCTAGTGCCAGCAATCATCCAGGAACGGGCTCCAAAGTAAAAGTCAAATAATACGGCACCTCCCAGTATGGCATATCTGATGTTCTTATGTTCTTACGGTAGTACTTACTGAAAGTATGAAGAGACGACCAGGTGGCCGCTCTACAAATTTCCACTGGTGGAACCAAACTGTGTTCCGCCCATGAAACCGCTTGCGCTCTAGTAGAGTGAGCATGTAAACCTGCTGGCACTGGGCGTCCTTGCAACAGATATGCTGACGCAATTGCCTCCTTAATCCACCTGGAAATGGACGCTTTCGACACCGCCTCCCCTTTGCGGGAACCTCCGAACAACACGAATAGACGGTCCGTTTTGCGAAATGTTTCTGAGACTTTTAAATACTGTCGTAGTACCCTTTTTATGTCTAAACAGCGTAAACTACGGTCCGAAACGTTCCCCTCCGCTGAACTTATGGCTGAAAGAGAAACCATTTGGTTTAGGTGAAACGGAGAAACTACCTTTGGCAAAAACGATGGTACTGGTCGCAGCACCACCTTTTCCTTGGAAAAAGACAAAAATGGCTCTCTACATGACAGCATCTGCAACTCCGAAATTCGTCTCGCTGAACCGATGGCTACCAAAAACGCTGTCTTTAAGGTTAAATCTTTAACCAACGCCTGGTGTAAAGGTTCAAATGGTTCCTTAGCTAACGCAGCTAAAACCAAATTGAGATCCCACGGAGGGACCCGTGACTCTACGTGAGGGGCTTTAAGAAAACACAACACATCCACATGCGACCCTAGAGCCACCCCCTGGACTTTGCCTCAATAGCATGAGAGGGCTGCTAATTGAACTCTCAAAGAACTGGCTGCCAGACCCTTATCAAATTCGTCCTGCAGGAAACTTAACACCAGGGGAACGGATATTGTAGCCGCACAAACTTGCCTCTGCGAGCAACAGTCCTCACATATACGCCATATGCGCACATATACCAGAGATATGGACTTTTTCCTTACTCGAAGTAAAGTAGTGATGACTGCTGACGAGTAACCTTTCTTCCTCAACCTTGCCCTTTCAATGGCTATACCGTAAGCGAGAACTGATCCACCTGAGGTATTCAAAGTGGACCCTGTAGCAACAGATTCTCTGTCGTCGGCAACCTCCAGGGATTCCCGTCGAGCAACCCCGAATGAGATTGGCATACCACCGGCGCCTCGGCCAGTCCTGGGCCACCAACAATACTTTTCCCCAATGAGCTTCGATCCCCTGAACTACTCAACCTATGAGTGCTCACGGAGGAAAGACATAGAGGAGACCTGACGACGGCCACTGTTGTATCAGGGCGTCGATTCCTTCCGACATTCTTTCTCGCCGCCTGCTGAAGAAACGACCCATCTTTGCTGACTGAAAGGTCACCATGAGATCCATTATCGGTGGTCCCCATCTTTGAACTATCTGTGCAAATACGTCCAGATGCAACTCCCATTCTCCGGCATCCACCTGGACCCTGCTGAGAAAATCTGCCCATCACATTGTCCTTCCCTGCAATGTGTGCCGTCGAGATCACTGGTAATCGAAGCTCTACCCAAGAAAACAGCGCCTCTGCTTCTTCTTCCATGGCCACAATTCCGGTACTGCCCTGTCGGTTGATGTAGGCTACCATCGCGGAGCTGTCGGATAGCACTCCAACCGCCAGACCTGTCACCGCAGCTTCGAAGATTTGCAACACTAGGCAGACTGCCCTCAGCTCTAGCCGACTGATTGACATGTGCTTTCCAGTACGGACCAAGTGCCCTGCGCGAAGAGATCCCCGCAATGAGCACCCCATCCTGCAAGGCTCATGTCCATCAGCAAGGGAAGCCACTCCGGCTGCTCTAGAGGCATTCCCACCGTCAGAGATCGTGAAAGCAACCACCACCGAAGGGACTGCCTGACCCGAAGCGGGCAGGGAAACCGCTTGCTCAGCGAGTCGGCCTGATGCGACCAACGGCGAAGGAGCGCTCTCTGTAATGGCCTCATATGAAACCTGGCCCATGGCACTACTTCCAAAGTCACCGCCATTGTCCCCATTACGCGAAGGTAACTCCACGCTGTGGGCGCTGGAACGGACCTGAACTTGCGCACCAACTGTCGAAGCACTTGCACTCGACGATTCAGCAGAAACACTGCCCCTTTCTGAGTGTCGAACCTCACTCCTAGATACTCGAGATCCTGGGACGGACCCAATTGGCTCTTGGCCGAGTTGACCACCCAGCCGAGACTCAGAAGAAACTTCACCACCTTGTCTGTAACCCAAATGCTGTCAGCCTTGGACTTTGCCCGAATCAACCAATCATCGAGATAAGGATGAACCAGAACTCCTTCCTTCTGCAATGCTGCCGCTACCACCACCATGATCTTAGTGAAGGTCCGTGGTGCCGTCGCCAGACCGAATGGCAATGCTCGGAACTGATAATGTCCCCATGGAAGAGCGAACCGCAGCAACCTCTGATGCATCTGCCTGATTGGGATGTGTAATTACGCTTCCGTGAGATCAAGGGAAGTTAAGTACTCTCCTTGACACACCGCCACAATGATCGATCTCAACATTTCCATCCTGAAATGGGTTATGCAAAGGCAGCAATTCACTCCTTTTAGATTCAGAATAGGACGGAAGGATCCGTCCTTCTTTGGCACCACGAAATAAATGGAGTAGCGATCTACGCCGTAATCCGCTATAGGAACCGGCGCGACTGCTCCCAGCTGTAACAGCCGATCTAACGTACGACGAACCGCTAGAGTTTTCTGTGGACCTTTGCAGGGAAACATCACAAACGAGTCCAGCACCGGCCTCGCAAATTCCAGCGCATAACCCTCGCGAATAATCCCCAACACCCACTGGTCGGATGTTATTTGGGTCCAGGCAGGAAGAAACTCCCGAAGTCGCCCTCCGATCAGTTGGCTTCCCACCGGGACCTGCTGCATTTCGTTGTGGTTTATGATTTGTCGCTGCGGAAGCCACTGCATAACCTCAATTTGCTCCTCGAAACCCCCGAAATCCCTGGCTTCTAGAAGCAAATCTCCCCCTTTGGAAACCACCCAAGCGAAATGTGCGAAATCTCCTGAAATCTCTGAACTGACCTCAAAGGCTGGTAAACATTTCCCTTGCTTAGGTTTATCTTCTGGAAGTCTTCTGCCCTTGGACTCTCCTAAATCCTTGACCAACTTGTCAAGATCTTCTCCAAATAACAACCTCCCTTTAAACGGAAATTTACTGAGACGCGACTTTGATGAGCCATCAGCCGCCCAATTCCGCAACCACAAGGATCTCCGGTCGGCAACCAACGAAGCCATACTATTTGCCAGTGCTCTGATCAAGTCATAGTGCACATCAGCCAAATACGCCGAACCAGACTCTAGACGCTCCAGCTCCCTAATATTGTCCTGCTCTAGTTGCGGAGCCTGGCGTAAGTGCTGAGACCATCTGAGACATGCTCTCGCCACCCAAGCTCCACAAATGGAAGCCTGCAAGGATAAAGCGTTAGCCTCAAAGGATTGTTTCAATAAACCATCCACCTTTCTATCCTGCGCATCTTTTAAGGCCACGCTACCTTCCACCGGGATAGTGGTCTTTTTTTTGTGACCGCTGAGACGGCCGCATCAATCCGTGGGGAACGGAATCTCTCTTTGTCCTTATCTGATAAGGGATAGAGTCTGTTCATGGTCCGAACCCCTCTTAGTCCGGACTCGGGCTGGTCCCACTCTTCCTGAATCATCCAATCTACCACCCTGTGAACAGGGAATACTACCTGGGACTGTCTCACCGCTTGAATGATGGGATCTTCCACTTCCTCTTCTTCCATCAGCTGTGCCGTAGCGAGATTTAGCGTCTGTAGGGATTCCGTGATCAGTGCCGTCAATTCATCCTTTCGGAATACCCGAATAATTTTCGCCTGGTCCTCAGGCTCAGGGATTTCTACTTCTTTCAATTCGTCTATACCGGCATTGATTTCTACTTCGGCCTCATCGGTCTCGTGCCACTTGAAATCTGGGGAGGGAAGGTCATGAGACTTCGAACTCTTCGGGGGCCTCGGAGAAGCACAGCCCTGCTCCCCAGATCGGAGGTGCTGCATAGGATTCGCAAGCGGAAAGGGCTCAGACAACTTCCCCTGATGCCTCAAACAGAATGCCTGATGCATAATTAACACAAAATCCAGACAGAAATCCCCTAGCTGCTGACCTGAACCTAACGCACTTGAAGGACCTGCCAGGCCCTCCTAAGAAGATCCTGGCGGCGTGACCAACAGCGCCTCATCTGCAGTCACAGTCAGCGGACTCCGGTCGTCTGAAACCATAGCATTCTCCATATGCTGCTCCACGATGGTGGAAACAGAAGCACAGCTGCGGCAGATTCCGGTGTCAGCCACTGTGCCTCTGCGTGTACCGTAGACCACACACTGCGACCACGAGGACATCAGCTGAATCCCCACCAACTGGTTTATCACCAAAAAAAAAAAACCAGTCTGCAGAAAGCATAGTTACTCACCTGTAACAGCAGAAATTTAGTCCTTACATATGGGTATCGTCGGTACCGACGGAGCCTGCGCGGGAACGCTCCCCAGCGTCCAATTAGAAAGCTTTTGGGAGCATCCCACAGCGCCTGCGTGCTGCCTTCCCGCCTTTCCCAACTGCCTCTCTCCAGTTGAGTTTTAAAGCTGAGACAAAGAGAGAGAGAGGGAAAGGAAAAGAGATAGATAGATACAACTCCTAGGGGAGGTGGGTGGGTTGTGAGGACTAAATTCCTGCTGTTCCCGGAGATCACTTGTTACAGATGAGTAACTATGCTATCTCCAGGAACAAGCAGGAATGTAGTCTTCACATATGGGGACTCCTTAGCTTTAGATGCCAGGGAGAGACCCCAGAAGTTTTGTGTCCCTGAGAAGGGCTCCACTTTCCCCCATGGATCTCTGGCATCCTACCAGGGATGGTGGGTAGGAGTTGATTAGGTATGGAACAGATGTTGAAGAACAGCCTGACCAAACAAGGCATCCCGGCGGGAGTCCTTGTCCAAGCAGTAATGGGCTGTGAAGGTATGAACCGAGGCCCAGTTGGATGCTCGACAGATGCTGTCGATAGACACAGAGTGTAGATGAGTCACTGAAGTTGCCATGGCTCTCACGTTGTGGGCTGTGACATGGCCCTCCAGAGGAAGATTCTTACTCTGATAGGTAAAGGCTATACACTGAGCAATCAAATTAGATAGTGTTCTCTTGGAGACTGGAAGTCCCAAATGAGAAGGATCAAAAGCAACAAAGAGTTGAGAGGACTTCCTATGTTGCTGTGTTCTTTGTAAGTAAAAGGCTAAAGCTCTTTTACAGTCCAAAGTACGAAGGTTCCTTTCTGCATTTGATGCATGAGGCATTGGAAAGAACACAGGCAGGTAGACCGCTTGGTTTAGATGAAAAGGCGAGACCACCTTTGGCATAAAGCGTGGATGAGTCCTAAGGACTACCTTGTCATGATGGAACCTTGTATAAGGTGGATCAGCTACTAGTGCTAGCAACTCACTGATGCGACGTGCTGATGTGATTGCAATGAGAAAGATAACCTTCCAAGAAAGGAATTTCAAGGAGGTAGTAGCTAGGGGTTTGAAAGGCGGCTTCATGAGCTGACCAAGAACCAAACTTAAGTCCCATGCCACAGGTGGTGGCTTTATGGGAGGCTTAGTTAGCAGAAGGCCTCTCATAAATCTTGCTATAAGAGGATGGGAGGAGATAGGTTGTCCATTTAGAGGCTTGAAAGAAGCTGCAATAGCACTCAAATGGACTCTCACTGAGTTAGTCTTAAGTCCTGCATTGGATAAATGAAGGAGATACTCCAGTTATGATTCCAGAGGTATGGTACTGGGGTTAAGACCCTTCTCCGAACACCATACGGTAAACCTTTTCTACTTGAAAGCATAAGAGCGTCTTGTGGAAGGCTTCCTGGAAGCATAAAGGATATCCTTTATTTGCTGAGGGAGGTTAAGATTATGGAGATCTAGGCCTTCAGCAACCAAGCCCTGAGATGCAGAGACTGGGGAATGGGATGCCATAACATTCCGTCCTCCTGAGATAGGATATCTGGAGCAGACCCTAACTCCAGGGAGGGAGCTTGAGAGAGATGTAGAAGCAGAGGGTACCACACTTGCCGTGGCCAATGTGGAGCTATGAGAATCATACGGCCTGTGTCTCTCTGAAGCTTGAACAGGGTTTTGGGAATCAGGGGAATGGGTGGAAAGGCATACAGGAAGTCTTGACCCCAGTAAAGGAGGAAAGCATCCCTGGCCTGAGCCCGGGTCTTGGAACAGAACCGGGGAAGTTTGGCATTCCACGGACTTGCAAAGAGGTCTATGTCCGGGGTTCCCTAAATTTGAAAAATCCTGGCTACCTGATCTGCATGCAGAGACCACTCGTGTGGAAGCAGAACTCAACTGAGTCTGTCCGCCCAAGAGTTTTGTATGCCTGGAAGATACACCGCCAGGAGATGAATCTGATGCTCTCTGGCGAGGGCCCATAGTCGCAAAGCTTCGTTGCAAAGCGACAGAGAGCCTGTTCCCCTCTGCTTGTTCACGTAGAACATGGCTACTTGATTGTCCGTATGAATGAGGACTGTCTTGTAGCTGAGCAGGGTTTGGAACACTTGAAGAGCAAGGAAGATTGCTCTGAGCTCCAAGAGATTGATATGTAGATGAGTCTCCTGTGGAGACCAGGTGCCTTGGGTGGAGAGGTCTTGTAGATGAGCTCCCCAACCCATAGGAGAAGCATCTGTTGTGAGAGTTGCCTAGGGTAAGGGTTGTTGGAAAGGGGACCCCAGCAACAGGTTTTGGGTGGACTTCCACCACTGGAGGGACAAAACAAGCCGACTTGTGTTTGCTATTTTGTCTGACAGTCATCCTGATGCCTGGGTCCATTGAGTGGATAAAGTCCACTGGGCTGCCCTCATATGAAGGCGAGCATAGGGAACCACATGCACGGTAGATGCCATGTGGCCTAGTAGTTGTAGCATTTCTCGGGCAGTGAGATGAGTCTTTAGCACTGCTTGAGAAGCTAACTGCACCATGCGAAGTCAATGGGCCTGGGGGGAGATAGGCCCTTGCCCTTCTGGTATCCAGCAAAGCTCCTATGAACTCTAAAGACTGAGTGGGAGTTAGACTGGATTTTGGGATGTTTATTACCAGACCCAAATACTGAAGGATACGCATCGTGCAGGATAGAGAAATCCTGGCCTCTGACTCTGTTGGGGCTCAAATGAGCCAATCGTCTAAGTAGGAGAAGACGAATATCCCTAGAGTGCGGAGAAATGCTGCTACCACAGCCATGCATTTTGTGAACACTCTTGGTGCTGAGGCCAGGCCGAAAAGAAGCACCCTGTATTGGTAGTGCTGTCCCTGAAAAAGGAACCGAAGGAACCTTCTGTGAGTTGGATGGATGAGAACATGGGTGTACGCATCCTTGAGATCTAGAGAACATAGCCAATCCTGACTCTGAAGAGAAATCACCTTGAATTTCTCTTTGACAAGGAATTTGTTCAATTCTCTGAGGTCCAAAATAGGTCTGTATCCCCCTGTTTTCTTTGGGATAAGGAAATAGGGGGAGTAAATCCCCATACCCTGTTGATGTAAGGGTACTTCTTCTATTGCCCCTTGGGCAAGAAGCATGGTGACCTCCTGACCGAACAGGTTGATGAGAGAGGCCGGAGAATTGAACTGCCTTACCATTGTGGGAGGGGGCATGCTCGAAAAATGAAGCTTGTACCCCTCTTTTATGATGGAGGGTGTCCAATATTCTGCTGTTATCTGTCCCCATATGGGAGCAAAATGGCCCAACCTTCCTGGAATGGTGGAAGGTTCTGGTCCATTGAGAGCCAGGAAGGCTAATTTCTCTAGCTGAAAGTCAAAGGCCTTGTGGAGGCTGAGACTGCTGAGACGGTTGAGGCTTACCAGTCTTTGCTTTCCTTTGTTTGGGTGGTTGCTGACCTTTCCGGACAGGTTGACCTGCAGAACGTCCCTGCTGAGAATAAGCAGGATAAAATCTTTTCTTTTAAGAAAAGAATGGTTTCTTAAGATTTCTTTCTTGCAGGATCAGCTGTAGACTTGGATAATCTATCCAAGGTGGAGTTTTTAGCATCAATCTCATTGGCTTTCTCTTGCCAATCTTTACCAAACAGGTTCTCACCAGTACAAGGAATATTTCCCAGTTTGTCTTGTACCCAGGGCTCCAGATCAGATGCCTGGAGCCAAGCAATTCTACGTGCACCTATGGCAATAGCCGAGGTTCTGCTTATGCACTCAAAACAGTCAAAAGCTGCACCGTTGACAAATTTTAAAACAACCTGGGCATGTTTGACCAATGTGAGAAAATCTTGTCTTCTATCCTCAGGAAGAAGTGGGCCCAAAGCCTCTAAATCTCCTGTGACTTCCTTCAGGAACATTCCCATATATAGACTATAGGAACTGATCCTGGCAGAAAGCATGGAAGCTTGGAAGACACGACGTCCAAAAGCATCCAAAGTTCTGCACTCACATCCTGGAGGATTAGAGGCATGTCTCTTTGCACTCTTGATCCTTCTCATAGCTGACTCCACTACAATAGAGTGGTGGGGAAGTTGAGTTTTCTGGAAACCTTGACAAGGAGGGACTCGATACAGAGTATCCAGTCTACGAGAATGAGGAGACGTAGTAAGAGGCGTCTCCCACATCCTTAGCATGAGATCATGCAAGATCTCATGGATGGGCAAGGTAGCTGCCTCCTTAGGAGTTTTAGGATATTGTAAAATTTCCAATTCCTTTGCTCTGGGCTCTGTTTCAGGAGCCACAGAAATGGACAGACTCCGAGCTACCTCCCTGATAAAATCCTGAAAGGAAATGTCTTCTGGAGGAGACATTCTGCGTTTAGGGGAGGAAGGCTCCTCCGGGAGAAGTAGTCCCGCATCGACAGAACTGTCAGAATCCTCAGATTCCTCTGAGGACTCGAAGTACTTTCTGTCGGGATGCTCTTGAAGAGCCCGATACCCGTACCGACTGAAGTGGTACTGAGGGGAACAGGTACCGGTGTAATGGTACTGGAAGGTATCGCATGACTGGGTGCCGGCAATGCGGACGCCGATGTCGATGCTATCGGTACCGGTACCGATACCGGTGCCAGAGTCAGTGCCGGTTGAATTGTCTGATGCGGTTCCGAGGGTATCGATGCCGCAAGGAGAGCCGCCAGACTGCGTTCAATAGCCAGAACCCTCTGGTCCATCGACGCTGCCGATGCCTGGGTGTCGGTACCGGAGAAAACCGCCGGTACCCCAGAGCATGGCACCAGTAGTTCTGCCGAGGTCGAGGCCTCGAGAACGTCCTGCAGCCCCGATAATGCTCTGGAAGCCTGAGCCTCCCGCCGGGGCAATTTTGCCAGTGCAGAATCCTCAAGGGCAACGCCAGAGGCATCTCGATGCTTAGAAGGAGATCTACCCTTTGAGGACCGGCTAGACTTATGTTTACTTCCCTGAGATACATGGGAGGAAGACAAAGCCCTGGAAGACGTCGATGCCACCGAAGCTGCATCAGAGGGAAACAGGGTACTGAGCTTGCCAGCTCGGTTCTGTCAACCTCTCTTGGACATCATAGCACAGGCCATACATTCCGAGATGGAATGGTCAGGACCTAAACATTTCAGACACCACTCATGGGCGTCGGTGACGGAGATGGTACCGCCACACTTGGTGCACTTTTTAAAACCCGACGAGGGTTTTTCCATTGTGGAAAAAAATCTTGGGCCTAAGGAGTGTGCACCTGGAAAAAATGGGGAAAAAAATACTAAGGGGTTTTTTTTTTTAAAAGAAAAGAAAGAAAGAAGAAAAAAACGGCGGTACCGGTAAAGCGTCGAGGAAGGCAGACGCGACCACAAAAAAGAAGGAAGATTTTCTGCGGTGACAGGAACACGACCTGCTGGCTCCGCGGAAAACGAAGAACTGAAGAGAGGCAGTTGGGAAAGGTAGGAAGGCAGCACGCAGGCACTGTGGGATGCTCCCAAAAGCTTTCTAATTGGACGCTGGGGAGCGTTCCTGCGCAGGCTCCGTCGGTACCGACGATACCCATATGTGATGACAGAGTAGTTACTCACCTGTAACAGGTGTTCTCCAGGAGCAGCAGGAATCAGCACGATCGGCGCCGATGAAGCCCCAGCGGAGCATTTCCCCAGCTTTCTATGAAAGCCTTTGGGAATGCAGGCACGCATGCGCGGTTCCCTTCCTGCCTAAAGGTGCCATCTTACCTCAGTCAAATGACATAGCTAAGAACAGCACACAAAAATGAAAAATAAACTATGTACAACTGCAACTCCCAGGGGAGGAGGGAGGGCTGTGAGCACTGTTCCCTCTAAGCTGTGCGCGTGCACACACCTCGCCGAGTGAGCACACATACTTTACAACAGAGCGCACAAAAATTACGGTTCTGATTCCGATAGACAACAACACAGACGTTCTTAAAATTGAAAAGTTGTTGTGTATTTATGGTTTTCACAAGTTCTACAATATTTTTTAGTGCAATCAATGTGGTGTACATAGTGTATTCTGACATGTAGTCAAATTTTAAAGTATATAACGCCGAGTGTTGTTATGTGGCACACAAAAATGTAACCTTCCTTCAAAAGCTGCACAGCTGATATTTTATGCGCACACAGCCTACAGAAAATTATGTTTATGTTTATGTTTATTAGTTTTGATAAAATCGCCTTTCTACAAAAATCAAAGCGATGTACAGTATAAAAACAAATTGTCTAAAAAGAGGCCGAAGCCTGGAAAGGAAAAGAAATACAATATCCGTTTAAAAGAGTACAATTTCTGTTTAAAAGAGTAGACAGGAGAGACATGGAGGGGGTAGGGAAGAGACAACAAGGGGAGGTTGGGGACGGGGAAAGGAAATTACACAAAAGGAGAGGGCACATCGAAAGCCAGGGAGAAAAGGTGTGTTTTTAGGTTTTGCTTAAAAGTTGAGAAGAGTGGTTCGAGACGGAGGGAGGGAGGTAGAGAGTTCCAGAGGGCGGGGCCAATAAAGAAAAAAGCAGAGGAGCGGGTGGTCTGTAGATGAGCACGGGAGGGGGAAGGAAGGGCTAGACTTTGAAGATGAAAGGAACGGGGAGTGTACCGGGGGGAGTGGAGAGAAAGTAAATCAGCAAGATAGGGAACACTGGCTGCCTTGTAAGCCCAGGTGATACAGTCAGCCACCCAGATGGACAAGGTACGCTTGGACACAACCAACCCCAACTTATTGGGGTCAAAGGATACGAAGAGCTGAGTAGCCCTCCTATGCCCCTGAGTACAGTCAAGGTAGAAGGATAAGGCCCTCCTACAGTCCAGGGTATGCATGACTGCTTCAGCCTGGCTAGCATGAGGCCTAGGGAAGAATGTTGGAAGAACCACCTCCTGGTATAGGTGGAAGGAGGAGACAACCTTAGGGAGGATGAGTCCTAAGGACTACCCTGTTCCTATAAATCCTGGTGTAAGGCCTATCACAGACCAGGGCCTGAAGCTCACTTACTCGCCTAGCCGAGGTAAGGGCTATCAGGAAGAGTGTCTTCCAGGAGAGGAAGCGTAGTGGGCAAGTAGCCATGGGCTCAAAAGGTGGGCGAGTCAGTTGCTGTAAGACCACATTCAGCTCCCACTCAGGGGCAGGAGGACGGATAGGAGGCTTGAGCAAAAGCAAGCCCCTAAGAAAGCGAGACACCAATGGGTGACCAGACAGAGAATGACCCTCCACCAGAGAGTGGTGAGCTGCTAGAGCTGAGAGGTGGACCCAACAGAATTGGATTTAAGACCTTGATTTGACAAGTGCAGTAAGTACTGAAGAACTACTGGCACAGTACAGGAGAAAGGATCTTCTGTACGTAGCTGACACCACACAGAAAACCTCTTCCATTTGAGAGCATAGGTTTTCCTGGTGGACTGTTTTCTAGAGGCTAGGACAACCTTCTCAACCTCCTGAGGCAGGCCCCAGGGAGCCAAGACTACCCTTGCAGCCTCCAGGCCATCAAATTGAGAGCTTTGAGATTGGGGTGCAGAAGGGAACCCTGCTCCTGTGAGAGAAGGTCGGGTTGCAAACCCAGAGGTAGTGGAGGATCCACCGCCAGTTGAAGCAGAAGAGGAAACCAAGGCTGTCTCGGCCACCTGGGAGCCACCAGCAGGACCGAGGCCTTGTCCTGAAGAATCTTGAAGAGAGTTCGGGCCACCAAGGGCGTGGGAGGAAACGCATAGAGGAGGCCCTGAGACCAGGATATCAGAAAAGCATCCGCTGCTATCCGCAGAGGATGCGGGTTGCCTGGAGTAGAACTTTGGCAGCTGCTTGTTCATTGGGCTGGCAAAGAGATCTATCAAAGGAAGACCCCATTTCAGGAAGATCCTCTGAACTACTGAAGGATGCAGCTGCCACTCGTGGGGATGCAGTATTCTGCTTAATCTGTCTGCCAGGTAGTTGTCCTGGCCTGGAAGGTACACAGAGAACACAAACAGGAGCACTGCTCGCAAACAAACTGAGAAACCACAAAAGCGAGCAGTAATGGAAGCCACAGGCACTTTATTAGTTAAGCAAACCCCAACGCGTTTCGGCTGTTTCCTTCATCAGGGGGTACTAGAGGACAGCAAAACACAACATTAAAACAATAAAATAAGAAAAACAAAAAAACAAAAAAATATATAAATATATATTAAAATGACAAATATGATAAATCATAATTATTAATGAGTTCATAAAAAAGATAAAACGTATAAAAATGTATATATATGCATGAGAAATCTATATAAACAAGAAAACAACATAATAATAAAATATATAGATATGACATACTTACAAATGAATTGCACAAAAGCAATAAAGATATGGCACAAACCAATCAATGGTGGATAATGCTAAAAGATAATGTAAAAACCATTAATATAATACTGAAACTATTACAAACATCAATTAGGACCATACAACATTGAATAAAAGAAGAGGACAAAATGGAAAACCCAGACCAACGAGAAAAGCAAATAAAACTATATAGTGATACTAAAAAATGTAATCTCTTTATATATACAAAACATAGATCGTGCATATCGTTAGACGCGCCCATGCGATACCATTATCACAATTATTAAATGAAAGAAGCTGGTACTCAAAAGCTATGATAAAATGTGTGCTTCTAAAAGTACAACAAATAAAAAAGGTGCAAGAGTGTAGAGCCAAATGTGGTATCATAAGGCAGTATAAAATCAATGTATAAACCCATGCTAAAAGTTGTGATCTAAAAAGACCAAGGAACCGCCGAGGGAACCAACAATAAAATTATAAAGATAAATAAATATAATCTAATTGTTGTAAAACATAAATATCCTACGTGGACCCATAACATATAAGCTCATGTAGTTGCTCAAACATAACATAAGATCTGTATAGTATACTAAAAGGAAACTGAAAACACAGTAAACTGGCTTACAAACAAACTTATTCGACACCTTCTTGAACCGCTGATTAAATGCCAACTCGTGGGGAACTTAAAACCATGAAGACAGTGCGAACAAAGTGTAAAAAAAGGTTAAAAAAAGGTTAAAAAGGGGGGGGATACCACAAGCAAGCACATACCTGAACACCAACGGCCAGCTATTCAGAATTCTTGAGAACGCCAACTTTGGCGCGCATTTAAATTGACAGGCTGCGTGGTGTCACTACATATGCATAAAATGACGTCAGAGGAAATACCTCAGGCAAGCAAATACCTGAACACCAACAGCCAGCTGTTTAGAATTCTTGAGAACGCCGACTTTGGCGCGCATTTAAATTAAGAGGCTGCGTTGTGGCACCTCATATGCATAGGATGACGTCAAAGGACGTCCGTCTGACCACACATAATGATAGCACGTAACTTCAGCTAAAAACTCTAAAAAATGAAATAAAACAATTGTAAGACCAATACATAAATAACAATCAATAAAAATAATTACAAAAATAGGAGAGGTTCCACTGAACCCTACGGGCAATAAATAAATCGTCATAATTGACAACTCAACCAAGACTAAAAACGGCGATTCGGCATATCATTAAGAAACAAGTAATTTGTGAATACTCACAATAAAAACTTGTTAAAAAAGGGGAGGCACTACTCTCAGCACCTTGTTGTCATGAGGGAGCATCTAAATCCGCCACCCAGAGGGAGGGGCAGAGGGAGAGGCCGAAGCCATCAAGAGAATGTGGATTAGGTTCTAAAAGTGGGATTTTTAATCTTTCTGACTTTACTCTTAGTGAAACACAAGTTGAGGTTTTGGAGAAAGGGTTATCCTTTGTTCCGGTTTCCAGACACGATCAATTCACTACACGAGTTGAATTATATAAATTCTTTCGAAAATTGAAAATCATGGATTTTTTTGAAAAACAGAGTGAAACAATTTCAGATGGCTCTATATTACGAAAACCATCTACATGGAATCCTCCGAACAATACTAACCTTCTGATAGATGCCTTTGAAAGGGTCGTGGTGTCCCAAGTGGAAGCCCTTTACAGTAAGAGAGCTCGCACTTTTTATAATCTCACTAAAGGACAAAAATCGGCTTTGTTGGAATTGCAACAAAATCAATCTATTGTGATTAAACCAGCAGATAAGGGTGGGGCGTTGGTTATTCAAAATAAGTCAGAGTACGTTAAAGAAATATCACGTCAAATTAATGACAAGACTTTCTATGAAAATATCTTTGCAGATCCCACAGATGCCCTTAAACATAAAGTTGATACTTTAATATTTATTGGTCAACAAGCGGGATATCTTACTGCACATGAGGTCCAATTTCTTACCGTTACATATCCAGTGACACCAACTATTTACGTTCTGCCCAAAATTCACAAATCACTTAATAATCCACCAGGACGTCCGATTATTTCGGCAATAGGATCTCTTTTAGAACCCCTATCTAAGTTTTTGGATTATTTCCTTCGGCCCTTTGTTCCCCAAATCCCCTCCTATGTTCGTGACTCCACGCATGTTATTAATATTTTGAATGATTTTACCGGTTATCATGAGCATCTGATCTTGGCGACATTAGATATCAACTCTTTATATACTAATATTCCTCAAGCTGCTGCTTTGGAGGTCATTGCAAATACACTTATAACAAGAACCCCACCTGTCCGTATTCCTACATGTTTTTTAACTCAGATGGCTGCCCTCGTTATGTGTGAAAACTTTTTTTGTTTTCGAGATGTTTTTTATAAACAAATTAAAGGGGTGGCCATGGGTTCATCCATGGCGCCTGATGTGGCTAATCTCTATGTCGCCAACTTTGAGCTTCAATTTCTGCAACATCATCCATTCAAAAAGTTCATTAAATTGTGGCTGCGATATATAGACGATGTATTTTTGATATGGGATGGCAATGAAGTCGATCTACAGTCTTTTTTTCAGTGGCTCAATACTCAAGATGCCAATTTACAATTTGAAGGGGTTTTCAGTTCAGTCCAGATTTCATATCTTGACATCAACATTAAAAAAGGCCCTGATGGGTTCCTTACAGACTTGTATCGCAAGCCCACTGATCGTAATTCCCTTCTACGATATGACAGTTTCCATAACCAATCTCTAAAGGATAATCTTCCATACAGTCAATTCCTGAGGATTAGGCGCTTATGCACTGTGCAGACAGATTTTGAGAAACATGCACTCAATATGAATGCCAGATTTGCAGAGAGGGGATATCCTAGACGTGTCATCCATAAGGCCTATACTAAGGCTAAGACATTAGATAGGAATGTGCTTCTTCAGAAAAAGGTACCTACTAATGAAAGCAAAGTCGTTTGTGCCTTGACCTTTTCCACTCTCTCAAAAGATATTTCTAGAATTATCAGACGAGAGTGGCATTTGGTCTCATCACTTCCCTGTTTTACATGTAAATCCTTGACTATAGCTCACAAAAGGAACCGGAATTTGAAAAACTATTTAGTGCCTTCAGCTCTGTCCAGACCACGACCAATTATTAAAATGAAAGGTCATTTTCAATGTGGGCGGTGCTCTGTGTGTTTGAATGGTATTGTTGTGAAAGATGTGTTTGTCCATCCAGTCACTCAAAGGAAGTTTTTTCTCAATCATTATTCCAACTGTTTGACCAGTAATGTCATATATGTAGTTATGTGCCCATGTAAGTTGCTATATGTCGGCAAAACCACTCGGCCGGTAAAAACACGCATTATTGAACATAAAAGTTGTTTAGGAAGACGTCTTGCAGACAAACCCATGGTTGCCCATTGGAGTGAGAAGGGCCATCTTGTGTCGGATTTAAAGTTTTTTGTTTTAAAGGTGGTTCATCCACACTGGCGGGGCGGTAATATAGATTCGATATTACTCAAACTTGAACAGCGGTTCATTTATGAGTTACAGTCAGTGACCCCTTTGGGTCTGAATCAGGACTTTAATTTAGCAGTTTTTTTGTAATTTATAAAGAATTAGATTCTTCCCAAACACTTTTGTTGGTCTTTTTTGATTATGATCTACATGGTTATGGGTTTTTTTTGGCCCTATATAGTGTAATTTCATGTATCTTATTTTTTATTTTTAATTATCACTCTTGAAAAGATTATTGGTCCCTTTGTTATGGTTTCATGATTTATTATTTATGGTTTATTCTTTGCTCTTTTTTATTTCTGTGCTGAAGTTATTTTTCCGGTATTAGCCGGTTTTTGGATAGGTTTAGATGCTCCCTCATGATAACAAGGTGCTGAGAGTAGTGCCCCCCCCTTTTTTTTAACAAGCTTTTATTGTGAGTATTCACAAATTACTTGTTTCTTAATGATATGCCGAATCGCCGTTTTTAGTCTTGGTAATTAGCCGGTTTTTGGATAGGTTTAGATGCTCCCTCAAGACAACAAGGTGCTGAGAGTAGTGCCTCCCCTTTTTTAACAAGTTTTTATTGTGAGTATTCACAAATTACTTGTTTCTTAATGATATGCCGAATCGCCGTTTTTAGTCTTGGTTGAGTTGTCAATTATGACGATTTATTTATTGCCCGTAGGGTTCAGTGGAACCTCTCCTATTTTTGTAATTATTTTTATTGATTGTTATTTATGTATTGGTCTTACAATTGTTTTATTTCATTTTTTAGAGTTTTTAGCTGAAGTTACGTGCTATCATTATGTGTGGTCAGACGGACGTCCTTTGACGTCATCCTATGCATATGAGGTGCCACAACGCAGCCTCTTAATTTAAATGCGCGCCAAAGTCGGCGTTCTCAAGAATTCTAAACAGCTGGCTGTTGGTGTTCAGGTATTTGCTTGCCTGAGGTATTCCTCTGACGTCATTTTATGCATATGTAGTGACACCACGCAGCCTGTCAATTTAAATGCGCGCCAAAGTTGGCGTTCTCAAGAATTCTGAATAGCTGGCCGTTGGTGTTCAGGTATGTGCTTGCTTGTGGTATCCCCCCCCTTTTTAACCTTTTTTTACACTTTGTTCGCACTGTCTTCATGGTTTTAAGTTCCCCACGAGTTGGCATTTAATCAGCGGTTCAAGAAGGTGTCGAATAAGTTTGTTTGTAAGCCAGTTTACTGTGTTTTCAGTTTCCTTTTAGTATACTATACAGATCTTATGTTATGTTTGAGCAACTACATGAGCTTATATGTTATGGGTCCACGTAGGATATTTATGTTTTACAACAATTAGATTATATTTATTTATCTTTATAATTTTATTGTTGGTTCCCTCGGCGGTTCCTTGGTCTTTTTAGATCACAACTTTTAGCATGGGTTTATACATTGATTTTATACTGCCTTATGATACCACATTTGGCTCTACACTCTTGCACCTTTTTTATTTGTTGTACTTTTAGAAGCACACATTTTATCATAGCTTTTGAGTACCAGCTTCTTTCATTTAATAATTGTGATAATGGTATCGCATGGGCGCGTCTAACGATATGCACGATCTATGTTTTGTATATATATAAAGAGATTACATTTTTTAGTATCACTATATAGTTTTATTTGCTTTTCTCGTTGGTCTGGGTTTTCCATTTTGTCCTCTTCTTTTTATTCAATGTTGTATGGTCCTAATTGATGTTTGTAATAGTTTCAGTATTATATTAATGGTTTTTACATTATCTTTTAGCATTATCCACCATTGATTGGTTTGTGCCATATCTTTATTGCTTTTGTGCAATTCATTTGTAAGTATGTCATATCTATATATTTTTATTATTATGTTGTTTTCTTGTTTATATAGATTTCTCATGCATATATATACATTTTTATACGTTTTATCTTTTTTATGAACTCATTAATAATTATGATTTATCATATTTGTCATTTTAATATATATTTATATATTTTTTTGTTTTTTTGTTTTTCTTATTTTATTGTTTTAATGTTGTGTTTTGCTGTCCTCTAGTACCCCCTGATGAAGGCAACAGCCGAAACGCGTTGGGGTTTGCTTAACTAATAAAGTGCCTGTGGCTTCCATTACTGCTCGCTTTTGTGGTTTCTCTGGAAGGTACACAGCCTTGAGGAGCATGTTGTGCTTGAGGGCAAAAGAACAAAGGTCCTGAGCCTCCCGACAAAGGATCCTGGACCTAGTTCCGCCCTGTTTGTTCACATAAAACATGGCAACTTGGTTGTCTGTCTGAATCAGGACAGACTGGTGAGCCAGGGTAGGAGTGAAAGCTTTGCGTGCTAATCGAATAGCTCTGAGTTCGAGGAGATTGATCTGCTGTGCAACTTCCCAAGGAGACCACAGGCCCTGGGTGCACTAGCCCAGACAATGAGCTCCCCAGCCTTGCAGGGAGGCATCTGTTGTCAGCATTACTGTGTACCCTGGAATCTGAAAAGGCACCCCTTTTAGTAGATTGGGTGGGTGCAGCCACCAGTTGAGGGAGTGCAGAAATGGTCTGGACACCCTTATCCTGTCTCTGAGGCTGCCTGTGGCCTGTGACCACTGACTCCAAAGGCACCACTGTGCAGGCCTCATATGGAGCCTGGCATTGGGGGTCACATGTACCGTCAAAGCCATGTGGCCTAGAAGCCGCAGGCAGAGCCTGGCGGAGACCACGGACCTGCTGAGAAACTGATTTGCCAAGGCCATCAACATTTGGGCCCTGTCTACTTGCAAGAAAGCCTTTGCCAGCAGAGAGTCCAGCCTTGCCCCGATGAACTCCAAGTTTTGGGAGGGGAGCAAAGATGACTTTGCGAAGTTTATGACAAACCCCAGGCTTTGTAGAAGAGCAATAGTCCTGAGGGTGGCTTGTTTGGCCTCCTGGCACGTCTGACCCCTGATGAGCCAGTCGTCCAGACAGGGGAAGACAAAGATTCCCAGGTTTCTCAGGAAGGCCGCCACCACAGCAAGGCACTTTGTGAAGACTCTGGGGGCGGAGGTGAGGCCGAAAGGCAGCACTCTGTACTGATAATGATTTCCTCCCACAATGAACCTGAGGTACTTTCTGTGGTCTGGATGAATGAGGATTTGAGTGTACGCATCCTTTAGATCTAAAGAGCATAGCCAATCTCCCTGCTGGAGGTAGGGCAGAAGTGTCCCAAGAGTAAGCATTTTGAACTTTTCCTTCACTAGGAACTTGAGGTTCCTGAGGACGAGAATGGGTCGAAGGCCACCGGTTCTTTTGGGCACCAGGAAATACCTGGAGTAGAATCCGAGGCCTTGCAAGTGGGGAGGCACAGGCTCCACCGCCCTGTCCACCAACAGACCATGAAGCTCTTACAGAAGAAGGTCTGTGTGCAGGGGAGGCCTTGGACGCTCCCCTGAAAGATATGGTGGAGGTAGTTGGTGAAAATGGAGGGCATAGCCCTTGTGGGCTATCTCCAGCACCCAACTTTCCCCGGTGATAAGGGACCACTGGTGGGCAAAGAGGGCGAGGCAACCTCTTGTGCAGGGTTGGGAGAGCAGTGGAGGAGAGGCTACGCTCAAGGAGTCAAAAAACCCCACCCTGCGGAGTGGTAACAGGGGCCTGAGGCTTGGGGGTCCTCTGCCTACGGGGCCCATTACCCTGGCCCTTGGCTTGCTGACCCTGGGGGGTAGCTTGGGTAGCCTGATATTGCGGGTACTGTTTGTAGGCAGTGCCCTTCCTCGGGTAAAAGGGCTTTTTACCCGAGCCCTTCTTTTTGTGAGAAGGGGCAGAGGTCTTCCTCGACAGCTTTGTCCGTGTGAGGTGCTCTGATTCGAGCTGAGCAGCCTTCTCGGTCATGGGCTTGCCAAAAAGGTTTTCACCTCAGCAAGGGACAGACCAACTTGTCCTGAACCCATGGCTCGAGGTCCGATGACTGCAGCCATGCCTGGCGTCGAGCCGCGATGCCGGCTGCCGCAACTCGGGCCGAAGCCTCAAAGCCATCGTAGGCGGCGCGGGACATGAACTTCGAGCAGTCCCGAATCCCCGAGGACAAGGACTTAAATCTCTGCAAGGGCTCCCCGGAGAGACAAGCAGAGAACCCGGCCAACTCCTTGGCCAGGTCCCGCAAGTACATGCCCATGTACAGCTGGTAAGACTGGACACGGCAAGCAAGCATCGAGCCCTGAAAACACTTTCTACCGACGCCATCGAGGTTCCGGGCCTCCCTGCCAGGGGGCACCGCGGAGTGCATCTTCTGGCTCTTCAGACGATGCATGGCCGATTCCACAACCATAGAATGGTGTGGTAGCTGTGCCTTTTGAAAACCAGGGCTCTTCCGGAGACGATAGATCAAATCGACTCGCTTGCTGAGAACCGGCGCTGAGGCCGGTGCTTCCCACATACGGAAGAGGAGCCGTTCCAGCATCGGAGGACCCGGAACAGTAAAGGCCTCCTTCGGAGGAGAGTCATACTGTAGGGCCTCGAGCTCCGCCGGTATAGCCAAGGCAGCGGCCATATCCCGGACAAACTCCAAGAACCGAGTATCGTCCGTGGGGGACCTACTCCGGGGTTCAGACTGCGGTGAGTCCGAAGGGACGCACCGAGTCTTGAAGGTATCAGGAGACTCCTCGTCCTTCGTCTCCCAAGCTGACTCGTCCGAGGAGGAGTCAGGGTCCGACCCCGCGGGGCCCTGGAGCACCCGCCCCGACGCAGGAGGCACCGGCGTCGACGCCCTCGGTCCCAAACGGGAGGTCGAGGGAGACCGCGACCGAGGTCGACGCCGAGCCACGATGGACTCGAGTATCGGCTCGGTCTCCGGAGTCGACTTCAAAGTCGATGTCACGGTGGTCGGGGCAGATGCACCAGACAGGCTGGCCATCAGTGCCTGCTGCTGCTCCATGAAGGCAGACAATCTGCTCTCCAAGGTTGTCATCCTGAGACTCAGCTCGGGAGACGCAGCAGCCACCGACTCGGGCCCCGGCGGCGCCGGCCCAACGTTGGCTCCCTGGGAGGAGAGTCCTCGAGGACTACGGGGCTTACGTGTCCAGCAGACTCCAGCTCCACGCGAGGAACTTTTGCAGGCTTCTCGAGTTCCACGGGCCCGGGGCGACGGTCGGGGGTCTTAGACCTGGCCCTCGAGGAGCCAGGGACCTCCGACGACGACGCCCTCGCGAGCCGCTTCTTCCTCTTGCGTTCCCGGTCGGGGGACCCCCTGTCCGAGGAGCTTCGACGGCGCTCGGGATCGGAATCCCGAGATGTCGAGGCCTCAGATGAGGTCCAGACCCAGCCGGAGGCTGAGTCCAAGAAAAGCCTTTCCTTTTGTTGTTGGCGACTTCGGAGTGCCTTGGAAGACATCTTTCCACATGGCCCGCACGACTTAGGGTCATGGTCGTGGCACCGAAGGCAGCAGTCGTGTGTGTCGGTGAGAGACATGAGTTTCTTACACCGATCACACTTTTTAAAACCACTGGAAGCCATCGGGGAAAAAAGAGTCCCCGCGAGGTCAAAGGACCAGCCTTCCAGGGAAAAATGAAAAAAGGGCGCAAACGCCAGCCACTTAGGGCAAAAACCGAAAAAGAAGAAATCGGGCTCGGTACCGGTGTACCGAACCTGGCGGGAGGGGAACCAGCGTCAAACCGGAGAAACAAATTGTGAAAATCGCCGAAAAAAATCTAATTTTAACCGGGAAACAGGACACACGTCCGGTGGGCTTCACGGAAAAAAAGAGATTGAGGTAAGATGGCACCTTTAGGCGGGAAGGGAACCGCGCATGCGTGCCTGCATTCCCAAAGGCTTTCATAGAAAGCTGGGGAAATGCTCCGCTGGGGCTTCATCGGCGCTGATGACACCCATATGTGAGGACTGGCTTCCTGCTTGGTCCTGGAGAATACATTCCTGCTTGTTCCTGGAGATAAACAAAAACTATACCTCTTTATTATTACTATGTCTTTTTTTTTTTAAAGAGAGGCCTTAAGCTAAAATAAATCAATAAAATAAATATAACCCCTCCAAGATGCCCCAGGCTAACCGGAGGGTCCCAAAATTAAAACCAACAGAAATTAAAAGCAATCAAATTAATTTCAATAAAGAACTGAAGGCCACTTTTCTCTCTATCTTTTCCTCAACCGCAGGCCGCTGCGTCGTCTGCCACACAGTACTGAATGAGTGGAGAAAATGGCACAGAGCACCATCGGGCCTAATTTGGCGCCAAAATGCCCACTCTGCTAAACTGTACGTCTTCAGAGCCCGAGGGCCTTACCTGCGGCGCATAGCCGTAACAGCAAAGCCGGCTCTCACCAGAAAAAGCGCAGTCCCTCAAGCTGCGAAGCGGCTCGGCGCTGCTGCGAGCTGCCAATGCGGCGAGAGCTGCCTCTGTAGAAACAGAGAGAGAAATGCTGCCTCCAGAGAGCAGAACTGCCGATGCTCACAGCCTGGGAGAGAGGGAGTGCAGATACGTCCCACGGAGCTCTACCCCATATAGTCTGGGGGGAGAGATCCAATCCGGTGAGGAAATTCATCAAGCAAGCAGCCAAAAGCAAGAAAGACAGATGGGAGTTTTCTTTTTTTAAAGAGACATACCCCCAAGTTAAGGACTTAAGTAAAATTATGAACCAACATAAGAAATTGAATTAATAGACTAATCCTTGCCCAATTAAACTAAAAAGGTGAAATTAGACTTACCTGCTAATTGTTGTTCCTGGAGTAGACCCAGTCTGGTCCCGGACCTCTGAGTTGTCAATCTTAATCAGCAGCTTGGAGACTGAGGAACCTCCTTTTTCATGATGTCACTCCTATATATCTCTGGAATCCGCCTTCCTCCATCAGTACCCTAATGACAAAGCAGACTCACCAGAGCAACAAATAAGTTAAGACCTCACTTACCACCCGCAAGGTCCAACCACCCAGCACTGAAACATCAAAAATAATCACCTAACAAACTGTGAACACTGAGGGTGCCTAGACTATCCTCTCACCTGTCCGACCACCCCCCTTAAAGATGACATCCAAACGTCTCTTCTTACCTGTCATCCTAGACCAACAGTAGACCGTGCTGCAAGCCCTCTTTTTAACCCCGGGTGGGATGCGGGACCAGACTGGGTCTACTCCAGGAACAACAATTAGCAGGTAAGTCTAATTTCACCTTCCTGTTCGTAGCCCCAGTCTGGTCCCGGACCTCTGAGTAAGTACCAGAGCAGTAAAGTTAACGGGAGGGCTTAGCAGCAACTGCTTGCAGCACCGCCGCCCCGAACTCGGCATCCTGAGCGGACTGGACGTCCAGATGATAATGCCTAATGAAGGGAGACAAAGAAGACCACGTGGCTGCTCTACAAATCTCCGCCGGGGGCACCGCTTGGAACTCCGCCCAGGACGCCGCCTGAGCCCTGGTGGAATGGGCCCACAGCCCCTCCGGCACCGGTCTCCCCTTCAGCAAGTAGGCCGACGTAATCACCTCCCTGATCCATCGGGCGATGGAGGCCTTGGAAGCCACTTCTCCTCGACGAGGACCCGCGAACAGGATAAATAACCTCTCCGAGCGGCGGAACCCCGCCGTACGCCGAAGATACTTCTTCAGGGCCCGACGGACATCGAGCGTCCGTGACGCGGAACCCGTTGCGTCCGCCCGGAACACGGGCAAGGAAATTTCCTGATTCAAATGAAACGCCGACACGACCTTGGGTAAGAACGCCGGCACAGGCCGCAAGACCACCTTGGACTCGAAGAAAGACAAGAAGGGTTCCTTACAGGACAACGCCTGCAGCTCCGAAATGCGCCTGGCCGAGCAGATAGCCACGAGAAACATGACCTTTAAAGTGAGATCCTTTAGAGAAGCCGAGCTCAAGGGCTCGAAAGGCTCCCGCTCCAGCGCCGTCAGCACAAGCGGAAGGTGCCACTTTGGTATCAGCTGTCGTCTGGGCGGACGAATTAACGCTACCGCGCGCAAGAACCGCTTGACATCCCGATGTTCTCCAATGGATCGACCGGCCACCTGTCCGCGGTAGCAAGACAGGGCCGCGACCTGAACCCGAAGCGAAGCCGCCGCCAGGCCCTTGTCGAAGCCGCCCTGCAGGAAATCCAAAATCTGAGAAAGAGACGCCTTGAGCGCCACTGAGTGTCTCTCACTGCACCACGCCTCAAAAACTCTCCAGACCCGGACGTACGCCAAAGACGTTGACCTTTTGCGAGCCTTCAGCAGGGTAGAAACCACAGCGGGGGAATAGCCCCTAGTCCTCAACCGAGCCCTTTCAATAGCCAAGCCGTAAGCGTGAACCGATCCACATGAGGCATGAATAGAGGCCCCTGCGCCAGCAGATCCGGACGGACTGGGAGCCTCCAAGGCCGCGCGACCAGAAGCCTCCGCAGGTCTGCATACCAAGGGCGGCGAGGCCAGTCCGGAGCTATCAAGATCACCAGCCCCCCGAAGCTCTCCACCCGCTGGAGCACCCTGCCGATGAGCACCCACGGCGGAAAGACGTACAAAAGCTGGCCCTCCGGCCAGGGCTGAATCAGCGCATCGAGGCCCTCGGACATTCGCTCCCTCCGCCTGCTGAAGAAGTGGCTGGCCTTTGCCGAGCTGAAAGTGGCCATCAGATCCATCACCGGCGTGCCCCATCGCCGCTTGATCATCGCGAACACCTCCGGATGAAGGACCCACTCTCCTGGATCCACCCGCACGCGACTGAGGAAGTCTGCTTCCACGTTGTCCACTCCTGCCACGTGCGCCGCCAACACCGCCAGAAGATGCCACTCGGCCCACGTGAACAGCGTCTCGGCTTCCGTCTCGAGAGCCGCGCTGCTGGTCCCGCCTTGGCGATTGATATAGGCCACCGCAGTGGCGTTGTCGGAGAAGACTCGTACCGCCGACCCACTGAGAATCGGCTGGAAACACTCCAACGCCAGCGACACCGCACGCAACTCCAGGCGATTGATCGACCACGAGCGCTCCTGAGGGTCCCACTGTCCTTGAGCGAACTGACCCCAACAGTGGCCCCCCCCAACCCAGGAGGCTGGCATCTGTCAACAACGCTATCCACTCGGGCACCGCCAGGGGCCTCCCCCTCTGTAAGGAGCGGGGATCCAACCACCAGCGCAGCCCCGCCCGCGCCTCGTCCGGACAAACGAGCCATTGGGACAGCGGGTCCCGCTGGTGCGACCAGCGCCTGAGTAGCGCTCTCTGCAAGGGCCGCATGTGCGCCCTCGCCCACGGTACCAGCTCGATGGTCGCCGCCATGGTGCCCAGCAGTTGCAGATACTGCCACACCGTGGACTCCCGTCTCTTCAAGAACTTCCGAACCAATGACCGCAACTTCTGCGCCCTTTGCCGAGGAAGGAACACCTGCCCGGTTCCCGTGTCGAAGCGCGCGCCTAAGTATTCCAAGTCTTGGGAGGGGACCAACTTGCTCTTCGCCCTGTTGACCACCCAACCGAGGCTTTCCAGGAAACTCACCACCCGGGACGTGGCCATCACGTTCTCGTCCCTCGACTTCGCCCTGATCAACCAGTCGTCCAGGTACGGGTGCACTAGGTCGCCTTCCTTGCGCAAGGCCGCCGCCACCACCACCATAATCTTCGTGAAGGTGCGCGGCGCCGTCGCTAGACCGAACGGCACCGCCCGGAATTGGAAATGACCGAAGGGCACCGCAAAGCGGAGAAAACGGAAATGCTCCCGCCAAATGGGAATGTGAAGATAGGCCTCGGACAGATCCAGAGCGGTGAGAAACTCTCCCGGCCGCACCGCTGCAATCACGGACCGTAGAGTCTCCATGCGGAAGTGGGCCACCCGAAGGCACCGGTTCACCCCTTTGAGGTCCAGGATAGGCCGGAACCCTCCGCCCTTCTTTGGGACCACGAAATATATGGAGTATCGACCGCAACTGTGTTGGTCTGGCGGTACTGGTTCGATCGCCCGGAGGTCCAGCAGCCTTTGCACGGTCTCCCGCACCGCCGCGCACTTGCTGGGCGCCTTGCAGGGAGACCGCACAAAGGCATCGCGCACTGGACGCTGCAGCTCCAGCGCGTATCCCTCTCTTAAGACCTCCAGCACCCACTGATCCGAAGTTATTTGGACTCAGGCGCCATAGAACTCCCGCAGTCTGCCCCCTACGGGAACTAGCGGCCCCTGGGTCCGCCGTATCTCATTGCGCCTTACGCAGGGCAGAGGCGGAGGAGGAGGAGGCCGAGGCCCCCCCCCAAATCCTCTGCCGGCTCCCCGGAAACCCTGAAACCCCTGGTTTCGGGCGGGAAACCTGCCCCTCTGACCGGTAGCAAACCGAGGGAAACGGGAGCGGCGAAAGTCCCGCTGCTGAGATCTGCTGGACGCCGCACCACGGCTTTGCTTGGGCTTGTCCTCCGGCAGCTTACCACCCTTAGACTCGCCCAAGTCCTTGACCAACTTCTCCAGATCCTCTCCGAACAAGAGACGCCCCTTGAACGAGAGTTTACTCAGCCTGGTCTTTGACGAAGAATCCGCCGCCCAAGAACGGAGCCACAGGTACCGTCTGGCAGCCAACGCCGATGCCATGCTGCTGGAGAGACCCCGCATGAGGTCATAGTGAAGATCAGACAAATAGACCGCCCCCGACTCCAGTCGGGCGGCCTCCACGGACCTGTCCTCCGCCGGCGCCGGTCGTACCTGTTGAGACCAGCGAAGACAGGCCCTGGCCACCCAGGCCCCACAAATAGCCGCCTGTAGGGACAGAGCATTAGTGTCAAACACTTGACGCAGAAGGGCATCCAGCTTCCTGTCCTGAGCATCCTTGAGGGCCGCGCCGCCCTCCACTGGAAAGCGTAGTTACTCACCTGTAACAGGTGTTCTCCAGGAGCAGCAGGAATCAGTCCTCACTCATGGGTGACGTCGGCGCCGACGGAGCCCTCGCGGAGCAATTTTCCCCAGCTTTCAAAGAAAGCCTTTGGGAATTGCAGCGCGCATGCGCGGTCGTCTTCCCGCCCGAGGGTGCCATCTTAGCCAGTCAGATGACATAGCTAAAAAAGACAGCGTAAAAATTTGCAAAAACAACATAAGCAGACGATTGCAACTCCAAGGGGAGGAGGGAGGGTAGTGAGGACTGATTCCTGCTGCTCCTGGAGAACACCTGTTACAGGTGAGTAACTACGCTTTCTCCAGGACCAAGCAGGAAGTCAGTCCTCACTCATGGGACTCCCAAGCTCAAGGCTACCGGAGACCCTAAGCACAAAAATGAGCTCCCTCTAGCTCAGCAGCACAGAAGGATAGAATCTTCGCTGAATTATCACCCACCGGTAGCCCACATCCGGGATGGAGGGTAGGAGTTGCTCAGACCTCAAAGAGATTACGGAGGACTGCCTGTCCGAAAGCACTGTCCCTGCGGGACTCCCTCTCGAGACAGTAATGGACCGCAAAAGTCTGGCTCGAAGACCAAGTAGCGGCCCGGCAGATGTCTGCCAGCGGAACAGAGCGGAGGTAAGCCACTGACGTAGCCTTTGCCCGAACGCAATGAGCCGTGACTCGACCTTCCAAGGAGAGTCCGGCTGCCCCATAAGCCCAAGAGATACAGTCCGCAACCCAGATGGACAGAGTACGCTTGGAGACCGGGAGCCCCAATTTATTGGGGTCAAAAGACACAAAAAGCTGAGCAGCTTTACGGTGCTCCCGCGTACGGTCAAGGTAGAAGTTCAAAGCCCTTCTACAGTCCAGGGTATGCAGGACCGTTTCAGCTCGGCTGGAGTGTGGTCTGGGAAAGAAGGTTGGAAGTACCACCTCCTGATTGATGTGAAAAGGGGAGACCACTTTAGGCAGAAATTTTGGGTGAGTCCGTAGGACTACCCTATTTTTGTAGAACCGAGTGTAAGGGGGATCAGACACGAGGGCCTGCAATTCACTTACGCGTCTAGCGGAAGTGAGGGCTATCAAGAACAGTGTTTTCCAAGACAGAAAACGGAGAGAACAGGTAGCCATAGGTTCAAAAGGCGGACAGGTGATCCGCTGCAAAACCACATTCAGGTCCCAGTCAGGCGCTGGCGGGCGCAGAGGTGGTTTAAGTAGAAGGAGACCTCGGAGAAACCTCGCTACGAGAGGGTCGCTTGAGAGAGGTCTACCGTCCACCGGTACATGATGTGCCGAAAGAGCACTGAGGTGAACTTTGACGGAGTTGGAGTTAAGTCCCAGATTGCAGAGGTGTAGTAAGTACTGCAAGATCACCGACACCGGGCAGGAGAAGGGATCCTGAGACTGTTGGGTACACCAGACTGCAAAGCGACGCCATTTAAGGGCGTAGCATTTGCGGGTAGAAGGCCGTCGCGAAGCCAAGACGACCTCCTCCACCTCCGCCGGCAGGAGCAGGGGAGCAAGGACTACCCTCTCAGCAGCCAGGCCATGAGGTTGAGAGACCTGAGGTTGGGGTGCAGTAGGGACCCCTGATCCTGAGTGAGGAGATCCGGTTGTACCCCCAGAGGGATTGGATCCTCCACCGCCAGTTACAGTAGGAGCGGAAACCACGGCTGCCTGGGCCAGCGAGGGGCCACCAGGATCATGAAGGCTTTGTCTCGGAGAACCTTGAAAAGAGTCCGAGAGACTAGCGGGATGGGAGGGAAAGCGTACAGAAGGCTCCCCGACCATGAGATCAGAAAAGCGTCCGCCGCAACCCGAAGGGGGTGTGGCTGACGAGAGCAGAAGCGAGGAAGCTGCCGGTTGTGAGGACTGGCAAAGAGATCCACCGTGGGGAGGCCCCACTTGAGGAAGAGCTTCTGAACTACCAAGGGATCCAGACGCCACTCGTGCGGCTGGAGGACCCTGCTGAGTTTGTCCGCCAGGCAATTTTCTTGGCCCGGGAGATAAACTGCCTTGAGGAGAATGCCGTGACTGACGGCCCAAGAGCAGAGCTTCTGCGCCTACCGGCAGAGGAGGAAGGAGCCCGTGCCCCCCTGCTTGTTCACGTAGAACATGGCAACTTGATTGTCCGTCTGGACAAGGACGGACTGGTGGGAAGTCAGGTGGGAGAAGGCCTTGAGAGCTAGGCGGATCGCCCTGAGCTCCAGGAAGTTGATCTGCTGAGCAGACTCCCACGTGGTCCAGAGGCCCTGAGTACGTGCCTCTTGGCAATGTGCTCCCCAGCCCAGGAGGGATGCATCGGTGGTCAGCACCCGGGTCGGCTGAGGTGACTGGAAAGGCATTCCGAACATGAGGTTCGGCTGCCGGAGCCACCACCGGAGAGACGAGATCAGCGGCTCGGAGACGCGCACCAGGTCTGCCAGGCCGCCTGTGGCTTGACGCCACTGCTGGCGGAGACACCATTGAGCAGACCGCATATTCAGGCGGGCATTGGGGGTCACATGGACGGTGGAAGCCATATGGCCGAGTAGTCTCAGGAAGCGCCTGGTGGAGACCAGGGGCTGGCTGCGAAAACAGTCGGCTAGGTCCATGAGCCGTTGAGCCCTGTCGAGCGGAAGGTACGCTCGTGCCTGAGGAGTGTGCAGCCTTGCGCCGATGAACTCGAGATCCTGTGAGGGGAGCAAAGTGGACTTTGCGAAGTTTATAGCAAAGCCCAAGTGCTGCAGAAGAGTCACCGTGCGGCGCGTGGCGTTGGTGACCTCCCGAGCGGACGCTGCTCTGATGAGCCAGTCGTCGAGGTACGGAAAGACATAGAGGCCGTGAAGCCGGAGATGGGCCGCCACGACTGCGAGACATTTTGTGAAGACTCGCGGTGCGGAGGACAGGCCAAAGGGCAGTACCCTGTACTGGTAATGATTTCCTGCCACCACAAACCTTAGGTATTGACGGTGGCTTGGGTGGATGAGGATGTGCGTGTAGGCATCCTTTAGATCCAAGGAGCATAGCCAATCTCCCTGCTGGAGGTAGGGCAGAAGGATTCCAAGGGTAAGCATTTTGAACTTCTCCCGCACAAGGAACTTGTTGAGGTTGCGCAAGTCCAGGATGGGTCTGAGGCCCCCTGTTCTCTTTGGTATCAGAAAATACCTGGAATAAAAGCCTTGACCTCTCAGGTGGTGTGGCACCGGTTCCACCGCCTGTTCCTGCAGAAGACCTGCTAACTCCTGAAGGAGTAAGTCCCTGTGCAGAGGGGGTCGCGGAGGCTCTCCCGGAAAATAGGAGGGAGGGACCTGATGGAAGTGGAGAAGATAGCCTTCTCGCACGACTTGAAGCACCCAGGCATCTGCGGTGATGCTGGACCACCTGTGGGCGAAGTGAACCAGCCGGCCTCCGGTGCTGGGAGGAACCAGCGGGGGGGGAAAGGCTATGCTTAGTGAGTCAAAAGCCCCCACCCTGCTGAGCAGGGGCTGGTGGTGCAGGCTTGGGGGCTTGCTGCCTACGGGACCCGTTACCCCGTCCCTTGGCCTGCTGGCCCTGTTGGGGAGCTGCAGGGGCCTGATAATGGGGGTATTGTTTGTAGGCAGCCGCCTTCCTCGGGTAAAAGGACTTTTTCCCCGAGCCCTTCTTTTTCTGGGAAGGGGCGGAGGTCTTCCTAGAAAGCCTGGTCCTGGTGAGAGTCTCAGTCTCAATTTGCGCAGCCTTTTCCGCCATGGGCTTGCCAAAGAGGTTTTCGCCTCGGCAGGGGACATCGACCAACTTGTCCTGCACCCAGGGCTCAAGGTCCGACGACTGAAGCCAAGCCTGTCGGCAGGCACCGATGCCGGCTGCGGCCACTCGAGCCGATGCTTCAAAGCCATCATAGGCTGCTCGGGACATGAACTTTGAGCATTCCCGAATGCCAGTGGACAAGGCTATGAACCTCCGCAAGGGTTCCTCGGACAGACCAGCGGAGAATCCGGCTAGCTCTTTAGCCAGATCCCGGAGATACATGCCCATGTATAGCTGGTAAGTCTGGACACGACAGGCGAGCATAGAGCCCTGGAAGCACTTCTTGCCAAGGCCATCCAGGTTACGGGCCTCCCTTCCAGGAGGCACCGAGGAGTGCATCTTCTGGCTCTTAAGACGATGCATGGCCGATTCCACTACCATGGAATGGTGTGGCAGCTGTGCCTTCTGAAAGCCAGGGCTCTTGCGGACTCGATAGATAGAGTCGACCCGCTTGCTCAGGACCGGCGAGGAGGCCGGACTCTCCCACATGCGGAAGAGTAGTCGTTCCAGCATAGGAGGAACCGGTACAGTAAAGTGTTCCCTCGCGGGAGAGTCATACTGGAGGGCGTCGAGCTCTTCGGCTCGAGGCTCCTCCTCGGGATCCGCAGGGAAGGCCAAAGCCTTGGCCATATCCCTAACGAAGTCCGAGAACCGGGCATCCTCCGGGGGGGACTGCTTCCGAGGCTCGGACTCCGGTGAGTCCGATGGGACACACCGAGTCCGGAAAGAATCAGGTGACTCTTCCTCCTCAGACTCCCAGACCGACTCCGACGAGGACTCGGTGGGGTCGGCCCGGGCAGGGTGCGGCGCCTGCCGCCCCGACGCCGAGGGAGTCGGCGTCGGCGACCTCGGTCCCGAACGGGAGGCCGAGGGTGACCTCGACCGAGGATCGACTCGAGTTCTCATCGACTCGAGGATCGGCTCGGTCTCCGGGGTCGACTTGGACGTCGACGTCCCGGCGGTCGGGGCCGCGGCGCCAGCGAAGCCAGCGAGCAGTGCCCTCTGCTGGTCCATGAAGGCAGACAGTCTGCTCTCCAAGGCCGTCAACCTGAGTCCGAGCTCAGGTGACCCAGCAGCCCCCGACTCGGGCCCCGACGGCGTCGGGCCCGACGTCGGCTGTCGCGGAGGCGAGTCCAGAAGGACCACAGGACTTACCCGGGCAGGCATCTCCGACTTCAGGCGAGGTCGCTTCGGGATGTGTTCCTTCTCCAAGGACCCGGGGCGGCTGTCGGGGCTATGCGACCTGGCCCTCGCGGAACCAGGAGCGTCCACCGACGTCGCCCTCGCGGGTTTCACCTTCCGACGATGGTCCCCGGAGGGAGAACCCCGGTCGGAGGAACTCCGGCGACGGTCCGAGCTGGAGCCTTTCGACGCGGAGGCCTTCGACGAGGTCCGGGTACGGCTGGGGTCAGCGAAGATTCTCTCACGCTGATGCCGCCGACTCCTCAACGCCTTTGAGGACATTTTGCTGCAGGGCCCACAGATCAGTTCCTCATGATCCGGGCCCAGGCAGCGGAGGCAAAAGTCGTGTGTGTCAGTTAGTGACATATTTCGGTCACACCGACCACACCGCTTAAACCCACTGGCAGCCATCGGGGGAAAAAGGGCCCCTGCGAGGTCAAAGGACCGGGCTGCCAGGGAAAAACCGAAAACGAAAGCTGACTAAGTCAGAAAAACCGAAAAAAGTAAGAGGACTCGTGACCGGCGTCGCGAGTCCGGGCGGGAAAAAGATCGGCGTCGAACCGAAGGAAAAAAGGATAAAATAAAGAAGAAAATCAACTTTTTCGCGGGGACAAGACGGGGACGTCTGTAGGGCTCCGCGGAAAAAAGAAGACTGGCTAAGATGGCACCCTCGGGCGGGAAGACGACCGCGCATGCGCGCTGCAATTCCCAAAGGCTTTCTTTGAAAGCTGGGGAAAATTGCTCCGCGAGGGCTCCGTCGGCGCCGACGTCACCCATGAGTGAGGACTGACTTCCTGCTTGGTCCTGGAGAATGGTGGTATTCTTTATCACCGCCGCCACAGCTGCATCCACCTTGGGGGGGCGTAAAGATCTCACGATCCCGATCCACTAATGGATACAGCCGTCCCAACACCCGCGACCCCCTCAGGGCCGCCCCCGGGACGTTCCATTCTTCCTGAATCAGCTCCTGGAAGACCCTAGGAACCGGGAAGGCCCGCTGAGACTTACGGAAGACTTGCAACAAAGGGTCCTCCAGAGACTCGTCCTCCGACGGCCCCTGCGCTGGCATATTCAAGGCGCTCAGCGTCTCAGCGATCAGGGCCGGCAGTTCTTCCCTCCGGAAGACTCGGACCACCCTGGCTTGCTCCTCCTTGTCGTCGAGCTCCCCCTCTTCCAAATCTTCCTCAGGGAGTCCTGTCTCGCCTTCCTCCTCCGACAGGCGCCCCTCCGAGGCCAGAGAGGTCTCCACCGACTCCGCCTCTAACCGCAGCCTCTTGCCACTGGGTTGATCCTCTGCGGAGAGAGCCGGAGGGCCACGCTTCGCGCGAGCCCCTTCTGAAGACTCTGACAGTGGAGGGGGCAGGCTCCCCACTGCGTGCCGCAGCAGAGCCACAAAGTCAGGGGAAAAAATGGACTCAAGCCCCCTTGCCCAGGGCCCCTGGGGTACTGGTCCCGCCGTGGTGGTCGAGGGCCCCGCCACCGGCTCCACACGGGCTAAGCCTGAAGGAGAGCCGTCCGAAGGCCCTAACTCGGACCCCGGCAGCTCCCCCACGCTCGCCCCGGGAGGGTCCAGAGTTGCGGCCTCCTTAGAGCAACGTTTACACACCCCGGAGTCCAAGAGAGAGGACTTCTTAGCCCCGCAAATCATGCAATGGGGCTTGGGCGACATAGCCCGAGAGCGCTTCACTTACCCGCTACCGGGCCCCTCACACGCACTGCCCCCAACTCCCAAGGCACCCGGGAAGGCCTGCAGTCGGCCAGGGAGAAGATGGGCCGCTGAGCCCTGCTGCGCGGTGGGGAACAGAGCGTATATTTTTCGTTTGTTCTTTTTTTTTTTTTTTTTAAACGCCCCCAACAATAAAAGAAAACAGCCTAGCTGGCTCCCCGGAGCCGCCCGCCTCAACGAACGGAGGCCCCAGCAGCCGGGAAAAAACGCGGGAGCCGAAGGAGCACTCCCGCGCGAGTGCCACATGGCCGGGCCTGTACAGCCTCAAGGCGGAGCGCGCCGCAGTGAAGAGAAACTTGGCAGAGGAGAAATCACGCTCCCTCCCTCCCCCGCCTGCCCTCTTACCTGAGCTTCCACCGCAGGGAAGTATGAGGAGAGAGCGCCGCAATGTCCGGGAAGGAGGGAAGGCCCACAGGTCCGCCCAGCAAGCTCCTCTCCGAGGACCGGCTCGAGACTCCCCCCTGCCCGTCCAGCCAGAGGCGCGCTCACAGGCAGGTCCTCTGTTTGGCGCGTGGCTGGACGAAGATCACTCCCCGCCGGCTCAGCTCCACAGCCACGAACCTGGAGCGAACCGGCTCTCCGCCCACACTGTGCACCGCACAGGGGCAAGACTAAAAGCTGGAGAGGAGAGGCTAAGGCACCGGCAGGCACAGCTCTTATACCTTAAAGGTACAAACCACCTTATTTAATTTCTTCTTTTTTTTTTTTTTTGAATCTATAACCTGCAAACTTTAACTAAACTAAAAATAAACCAATCACTACACTGACACTAATCCTTAGTTGTTCCTCCAGTGAGCCCGGACCCCCGGGCTCGACCTAGTCAGCTGCTGGGAGACTGAGGTAACTGATGGAGGAAGGCGGATTCCAGAGATATATAGGAGTGACATCATGAAAAAGGAGGTTCCTCAGTCTCCAAGCTGCTGATTAAGGTTGACAACTCAGAGGTCCGGGACCAGACTGGGGCTACGAACAGGAACAGGGCGATTTAAAATTTAGAAACCTAAACTCTAACTAAATTGCTCCTTATCTGTTCCTCAAGTGAGCCCAGCACCTAGGCTCACTACGTCCTCCTGCTGCATGGAGACTGGACACACTGGGGGCTGATGAGAGAGACCAGCAGGCTATATCCAGTGATGTCACGATTTTGACATGCCCAGTCTCCAAGCTGCAAGAGGAGGTGCACTACCCAGAGGTGGAGGACTAAACTGGAGGAATGATAAGGAATATGCCCTAAACCAAGCCACTGGATGTTAAAATGGCTGCCTCTCCTGCATTTTATCAACTGCTATGGTTCCATCAGACATCCTGACAGGCAAGTCTGTGCATGCACCGAGTTCTGCACTTCTCAAAGATAACTGGCTCAATGAATCCTGGCCAGACTCAGGGGTGGGGGTGGGGGTGGGGGAGAGAAGGCTTCCATCAGGTCTGCTAATGAAAACAATTTATTGCAGTGGCTCCCCACTGAACAGCCAAGCTGCAAAACTGTTTGATTGCACTGGCAAAAAGACTGCCTTAGCATAAGCGAAAGTGAAACCGTGGGACTGCAAACATCCCCTTCCAACACAAACAGAGACGCAGGCAGCAGGCAAACACCACTGAACAGTCTGGGGAGCTCCTTCCTGAGGCCCCGGTCCAGTCTGCAGATACTATTCTTTAACACTCAAACACCGGTAAGCAGGAAGACCCCTTTATCTAAAGGGACTAAAAGTCACCTCTTGAATCATCTTTTTCTTTGTTTAAATGCAATAGGGGAAGGAGGAAAAGGAGGGAAGGCAAGTATAATCTTCCCTGAAGTCTGTTGGTCTGATGTAGAGGGACCTGAACTCCAGATATCCCCAAGGAAGCAGTCACTCAAGATGGTTAGAGGAGCAGCATCCAGCCTGTCTACTGTTGAACTGGGAACCAGAAGCCTGTTCACCAGATCAGTCCTTTGCTACATGGAAAGTTTGTCACCATTTGCTGGAGACAAAAAATACTGGAGAGAAGGTGGTTGCATGATGCCTTTTATATGACAGAGCTTACAGCTCTCAAGTCTCTGTTTCCATCTTATGGTTGACCAGTATAACCCATGCATTCTGGACACCTGGTGGAAGAAAAGGATTTTTTTTAAAGCCCCAGTGAAACCTTTTGACAGTGCCATATTCCAGTTCTTGGGAGCTGAATCTTACTGTATCCATGGGAAGCATACATATTTTTACTACCACAAAAGCTGCAATGTTCATCTAGGACAAGGGTTCTCAATCCAGTCCTTGAGACATACCTAGCCAGTCAGATTTTCAGGATAACCAAAATCAGAATGCATGAGAGAGATCTGCATACAATGGAGGCAGTCCAAATCAACAACCGGTCGTTTCTCAGAGTGTGATAATCCAAAATTCAAAAAAACCACTCTGCATGTACTCACAAAAACTACTTCTGAAAAAACTTCAATGTTCGTTGTGTTCTAATTTTAAACAAACACTGCACGGAAGGTCTCAGCAACCATGAGCTTATAATCGGCATGGTGCAAAATACCTGCTACCACACACAAGCCCTTATAACATCAATGACTCTCCATGCAGATTCTGGGATAGCCACTACACACCGTACCCATTAAATGGTAGAGTACTTAGCTTGTATGAAAATATATATTGCTTCTCCAGTTTTCAAACGGGTGGCCAACCCATTCCCCAACGCTTCAAAACAGAGCTCATCAAGTGTTTCGCGACAATCCTCGCTTCATCAGGGGAAACACCAATTTCAACTCCAATTGGCAAGTCCAGCATTAACCACAGAATCACAATGTCTCCAGAATCACAATGTCGCGGCATTTTATATGGGATGCAGCTATGTTTAGGAAAAGCTGGAGACATTGTGATTCTGTGGTTAATGGTGGCAGTGCATGCAAATCTCTCTCATGCATATTAATTACTATCCTGAAAACCTGACTGGCTAGGCGTGTCCTGAGGACTGGGTTGAGAACCACTGATCTAGGATAAAAGGACATACCTGTATGGATGCTCTGAAGATGACCCTCTTTGCTGAATGGATAGCCAATAGTGACTTCATCAAACTTCTGCAAAAATTCCTCCTTTTCCATCCAGAATTCTCCTTCCTGAAGCTGGGAGAGAAGTTTGGACGCAACTGAAGGATCCAGCATTCTCCACCCGTCACCACTGAAAAAAAAAAGCAGAAATCAGGACTCCATTTTTTCACAAGAATAATGGAAGCAAATGAAGGACAATAGCAGAGTAAAGCAATTTTCTGAAGAGAAACGCAACCAGAAAAACATCACTATAACCATAAAGCACAGTTACTTACCTGTAACAGGTGATCTCTGGGAACAGCAGGAATTAGTCCTCACATATGGGTAAGTCGGAACCGACGGAGCCCGCGCGGGAAAGCTCCCCAGCTTTTCAGATGAAAAGCTTTTGGGGCTTCCCACAGCGCATGCGCGCTGCCTTCCCGCCTTCCTTACCAGCTCTCTTCAGTTCGAGTTTATAGCTGAGACAATAGAGAGAGGAAAGGAAGGTAGATAGATAGAAGATACAACTCCTAGGGGAGGTGGGTGGGTTGTGAGGACTAATTCCTGCTGTTCCCAGAGATCACCTGTTACAGGTAAGTAACTGTGCTATCTCCAGGAACAAGCAGGAATAAGTCCTCACATATGGGGATTCCCTAGCTAAGATGCCTGGGAGATCCCCCTCCAAGGGTAAACCATCTTCGTATGGATCTCAGGCATCCATTCAGGGAAGATGGGCAGGAGTTGCTTAAGTATGGAACAGGTGTTTGAGGACAGCCTGACCAAACAAGGCATCCCGGCGGGAGTCCTTGTCCAAACAGTAATGGGCTGTGAAGGTATGAACCGAGGCCCAAGTGGCTGCTCGACAGATCTGATCTATGGATACAGAGTGAAGATGAGCCATAGAAGTAGCCATGGCTCTCACATTGTGAGCTGTGACATGGCCTTCCAGAGAAATGTTCTTACTCTGGTGAGCAAAAGAAATACACTGAGCAATCCAATTGGAAAGTGTACGTTTGGAGACTGGAAGTTCCAAATGAGAAGGATCAAAAGCCACAAAAAGTTGGGAAGACTTTCGATGTGGCTGAGTCCTGTTGAGGTAAAAGGCGAGAGCTCTTTTACAGTCAAGAGTATGAAGGTTCCTCTCTGCACTGGATGCATGAGGAGCCGGGAAAAAAAACAGGTAGATATACCTCTTGATTAAGATGAAAAGGCGAGACCACTTTGGGCATAAAGTGGGGATTCGTCCTAAGGACCACCTTATCATGATGAAATCTGGTATAAGGTGGATTAGCCACCAAAGCCTGCAGTTCACTGATGCGGCAAGCCGAAGTGACTGCAATAAGGAAAAGAACCTTCCAGGAAAGAAATTTCAAGGAGGTAGAGTCCAAAGGCTCAAAAGGTGGTTTCATTAGCTGACCTAGAACTAGGTTCAAATCCCATGCTACCGGCGGAGGTCGGATGGGAGGTTTAGTTAGGGTCAGGCCTCTCATGAACCTTGCAACGAGAGGATGAGAGGAGACAGGTTGTCCATTTATAGGTTTTAAGGATGCTGCAATAGCACTTAAATGGACTCGTACTGAATTCGTCTTGAGGCCTGCATTGGAAAGATGCAGGAGATAGTCTAGTAGAGAATTCAAAGGAAGTGCCAGAGGGTCAAGACCCTGTTGAGCACTCCAAAGTGTAATACTTTTCCATTTGAAAGCATAGGAACGCCTGGTAGAGGGTTTCCTAGAGGCATGAAGGATATCTTTCACTGGTTGAGAAAGATTAAACTCATGAAGGCTTAAGCCTTCAGTAACCAAGCTCGGAGATGTAGGGACTTGGGGTTTGGGTGCCACAAAGTCCCTTTCTCCTGAGACAGAAGGTCTGGCGCAGCTCCCAGGTCCAGGGAGGAGCCCTGGGAGAGCTGTAGAAGTAGAGGGAACCACACTTGGCGTGGCCAGCATGGAGCTATAAGGATCATCGACCCGTGATCCCTCTGAAGTTTGAACAGAGTCTTGGGAATCAAAGGAATGGGTGGAAAAGCATACAGGAATTCCTGACCCCAATGCAGGAGAAAGGCGTCGTTGGCCTGAGCTCCCTGACACGGAGTCCTGGAACAGAACCGGGGAAGTTTGGCATTCCACGGACTTGCAAAGAGGTCTATGTCCGGGGTCCCCCATTCCTGGAAGATTCTGTGTATCTGGTCCATATGCAGGGACCACTCGTGTGGAAGCAGAACTCGACTGAGTCTGTCTGCCCGAGAGTTTTGAACTCCTGGAAGATACACTGCCAGAAGATGAATTTGATGCTCTCTGGCGAAAGCCCATAATCTGAGAGCTTCGTTGCAAAGCGACAGAGAGCCCGTCCCTCCTTGCTTGTTGACATAGAACATGGCCACCTGATTGTCTGTCTGAACTAGGACAGTCAGGTTGGCAAGGAGGGTATGGAAGACTGTGAGGGCAAGGAAGATTGCTCGCAGTTCCAGAAGGTTGATATGAAGGGTGGTCTCTTGGGGAGACCAGGTTCCCTGAGTGGAGAGATGTTGAAGATGAGCTCCCCACCCTGTTTGGGAGGCATCTGTTGTGAGGGTTGCTTGGGGCAACGAAGGTTGGAAGGGGGTCCCCAACAACAGATTTTTGGAGGATGTCCACCACTGGAGAGACCAAAACAGACGTTTTGAGGTGAGTACCTGGTCTGACAGCAGTCCCGATGCTTGAGACCACTGGGTGGCCAATGTCCATTGAGCTGCTCTCATATGGAGACGAGCATAGGGCACCACATGAACCGTGGAGGCCATGTGGCCCAGAAGTTGCAGCATTTCTCTGGCTGACAAGTGACTTCTGGACTGAGCCTGGGAGGCCAAGCTTATTAGCCGTTGGCCTCGGACCAGAGGAAGGTAGGCCCTTGCAGTGGTGGAATCCAGATAAGCCCCTATGAATTCCAGGGACTGAGTAGGGATGAGTTGGGACTTGGGAATGTTTACCACAAGTCCCAGATATTGAAGAATACGCCTTGTGCGGTCCAAGGAAATCTGGACTTCTGACTGAGATGGAGCTCGGATGAGCCAGTCGTCCAGATATGGGAACACGAAGATTCCCATGCCTCTTAGAAATGCGGCTACGACTGCCATGCATTTTGTGAATACTCTTGGAGCAGAGGCGAGACCGAAGGGAAGTACTCTGTATTGGAAATGTTTTCCCTGGAACAGAAATCGAAGATATTTTCTGTGGGATGGATGGATGAGTATATGAGTGTACGCATCCTTGAGATCTAGAGAACAAAGCCAATCCTGATTCTGAAGGTATGGAAGGAGAATGCCCAGAGAGAGCATTTTGAATTTCTCCTTGAATAGAAACTTGTTCAATTCTCTCAGATCTAGGATAGGTCTGAAGCCCCCTGTCTTCTTTGTTATGAGAAAATAAGGGGAGTAGAACCCTAACCCCTGTTGAGGAAGAGGAACCTCCTCTATTGCCCCTTGGGCAAGGAGAGAGGAGACTTCCTGACCCAACAGGGTCAGAAGAGATGGGGGAGAACTGAATTGCCTCACCATGGTATGGGGAGGAAGGCTGGAGAAATGAAGTTTGTAGCCCTCTCTGATGATAGAGAGGGTCCATTGCTCTGATGTTATTTGCTCCCATCTGGGAGCAAAGTGAGCTAACCTTCCCGGTATGGTGAGAGGCTCTGGTTGTTCCAGAGCCAGAAATGGTAAGTTCTCTAGGGGCAAGTCAAAACCCCTGAGGGGGTTGAGCCTGCTGGGGTGTAGCAGACACTGCAGACTTTGATTTTACTTGCTTAGATTGCTGACGTTTAGCAGCAAAGCGAGGCTGAGAAGATTGTTGGCCAGTATTTGTGGAAAATCTGGCCTTCTTGTAGTACGGCCTTTTAAAAGGTTTCTTTTTGGCAGGAGTAGAAGTAGACTTAGAAAGTCTATCTAGAGTGGCATTTTCTGCGTCCATTTGAGCAGCTTTAATTTGCCAGTCCTCACCAAATAAGTTCTCTCCTGTACAGGGCAGATTCCTTAAGCCATCCATGACCCAGGGTTCTAGGTCAGAAGCCTGGAGCCAAGCAAGACGTCGGGCTGCAATAGCGATTCCCGAAGCCCTGCCAGCAACCTCAAAGGAATCAAAGGCTGCCCTGTTGGAAAACTTGGAGACCTCTGAAAGTTGTGTCACCAGAGTAGTGAAGTCCTCCTTTTTATCCTCAGGGATAAAGGGGGCTAAATGCCGTACCTTTAGGGCAAGTTCTCTGAGAAAAATGCCCATATAAAGACTGTAAGAATTGATCCTGGCTATAAGCATACTAGCCTGAAAGATCTTTCTACCAAAAGAGTCGAGGGTCTTACATTCTCGCCCTGGAGGGGTAGAGGAATGCCTTTTAGGACTCTTTATCTTCTTCATAGCAGACTTCACCACAATGGAGTGGTGAGGCAGCTGAGTCTTTTGAAACCCAGGAGAAGGAGAGACCCGGTACATGGTGTCCAACCTACGGGAATGAGGAGACAGGGTTAGAGGAGTCTCCCACAAATCCATCAAGTGTTCTTGAAGGATTTCATGGATAGGCAGAGTAACTGCCTCTTTAGGAGGTTTAGAGTATCCTAAAATATCCAATTTTTTTGATCTGGGTTCCTTTTCAGCAGATGTAGCAATAGAAAGTGCTTTAGCTACATCAACAATGAAATCCTGAAAGGATAAATCCTCTGGAGGAGACATCCTCCTCTTTAGAGAAGAGGGCTCCTCAGGAAGATCAAACTCAGCAGAGTCATCAGAGGAATTGAACTCATCAGAAGAATCTGAGTATTCTCTCTGTGCTTGCAATGCACGATACGCGTACCGATCGATATCGACATCGGGCGTATCGGGCATGGGATTGGTATCGGGCAAAAGCCTGAATCCAGCAAGCGGAACCGATCGACGCTTGGAAGTCGATGGTCTCGGTTCCGGTGTGGATACCGGAACCGGGGTCGGTACCGATGGAATCGGTACCGAGGGCGTCGCAGCCTTAATGAAAGTCAAAACGGCCTGCTGCATGGTCTGGACAGTATTGCCCATGGACGCCACTGCTGCCTGGATGTCGGTACCGGTATCGACCGGTACCCCAGAGCAGTCTAACAGGTGATCAGTCGAGGCCGTGCCATCGATGTCAACCTGTAACCCCATAGGTGATGCTTTGGAGGCCGGAGCCTCCCGCCGGGGTTTTTTGGTCTGGGCAGAATCCTCGAACTCAAGATTGAGAGCTTCTCGATCTTTTGAAAGAGATTTGCTTTTAGAGGATTTGCCCACAGAAAGTTTGGTTACCTGAGATCCATCCGGAGAGGAAGACCTGGATGACTGTGATGCTGGATTATCTGAAGCAAACAGCACATGGAACTTGTTGGCCCGGTTCTGCATACCACGTTTAGACATCTGGGAGCAGAATGGGCAGTCCGGTATGGAGTGGTCAGGTCCTAAACATTTAAGACACCATTCATGGGTGTCTGTGAGAGAAATAACAGCATTGCACTTGGAACACTTTTTAAAACCAGGAGCTGGTTTCTCCATGAGGAGAATTTGAGTAGGCCTGAAGGCCTAACAAAAGTTACCAAGCTGTGCTGAGAAAATAAAAAAAGATTTTTTTTTTTATTTTTTTTTAAAGAAAGAAAGAGAGACCGGCAGTACCGGTTTTGGTATGGGGAAGGCAGGTACGCGGTCAAAAGAAACAAATTAAAATAACAATTTCTTCAGCGGTGACAGGACCACGACCTGCTGGCTCCGCGGAAAAAGAGAAACTGAAGAGAGCTGGTAAGGAAGGCGGGAAGGCAGCGCGCATGCGCTGTGGGAAGCCCCAAAAGCTTTTCATCTGAAAAGCTGGGGAGCTTTCCCGCGCGGGCTCCGTCGGTTCCGACTTACCCATATGTGAGGACTTATTCCTGCTTGTTCCTGGAGATACTGCAAGGCATATGGGCTCCCTCATTGGCACCTGTGAATCCTTATGTCACACATTGGTTTTTCAATTTGTTGTTCGATTGTTTACGTTATCAGAATATAGAAAGACTAGGGGACATGCAATGAAGCTACAGGGTAAACTATTTAAGACTAATAATAGAAAATATTTTTTCACTCAACGTGTAATCAAACTCTGGAATTTGTTACCGGAGGATGTAGTAAAGGCTGTTAGTGTAGCTGGGTTTAAAAAAGGTTTGGACAAGTTCCTGGAGGAAAGGTCCATAAACCATTATTAAGAAGGACCCAGGATATCAATGCTTGACCCAGTACAAGCATTGTGGAACCTGTGTGTCTTTTGGGGGAAACTGCTAGGTACATATGACCTAGATTGGCCACTGTTGGAAACAGGATACTGGGCTTGATGAACCTTGGTCTGACCCAGTATGGCATCTCTTATGTTCTTAATTTTGATTGCAGTGTCAGCAGGAAAGATGATGGCTTAGCCTGCTAGTTCCAAAATGCCACATAGATTAACTTTCTGTATTACTCATCTAAAGCTAAAAAATAAAAGATATCTGGAAAGCATGGAATCAGCATTTGCATGGTTATTGAAAGCAAGATATCGGTTTGAAAGAAGGTGAAATTAGGTCTTACCTGCTAATTTTCTTTCCTCGAGTCCCTCCAGTCCAGTCCAGGTGCGTGGGTTATGCTCGCTAACCAGCAGATGGAGACTGAGAATCACTGGTTTGATGTCACCCTATAAGGGTCCTGTACAAAACCTCCTCAAATCTGTATTTCTATAGCAAAGCAGACTCCACAAACATGACTTAAGAAAAATCAGAATTACAAATAATCAAACAGTAAAACTTTCCAAGAAACATTACAAATAAGCAAACAGTAAAAGTTTCCAAGAAACAAGTACTCTGCCGGGGGCCCAGATATAGCAGAAGAAAGAAATTCACCCTGCTCCCAAAGCGACCCCTTGCAACCCCAAAAACAAGCAAGGGTAGCAGAGTAGAGCACAGTCTTGGTCTTCATGAGCCTACAAGGAACACTGAGTAAAATGTCTGCACTTTCCCAGGCAGGACCACAAAAGGCATTACAGATAGAGAAGGTGGGTCCTAGAATGGACTGGAGGGACTCAAGGAAAGAAAATGAGCAGGTAAGGCTTAATTTCACCTTCCTAATCATCCTCCAGTCCAGTCCAGTCGTGTGGGATGTAAAAGAGCAGTACCTAACGGGGGGGACAAAAGAGCCCAGCATGCAAGACTTGTGCCCCAAAGCTAGCATCGTTTCTGCCTGCACATCCTGCCGATAATGCTGAGCAAAAGAATGCAACAAAGACCATGCCACCACTCTACAAATCTCAAGTGATGGTACTAATACAAACTCTGCCCACAAAGAGGATTGATCTCTAGTAGAACGAGCTTTAAGTCCTTCTGGAACCGACTGATCTGTAAGAAGATACGCCGAAGCAATAGACTCCTTGAGCCAGCAAGCTATGGAAGCCTTGGAAGCCGCCTCTCCCTTTCACAGTCCTCCAAAGAGCACAAGAGATGATCTGATCTGATCATGGTGCACTTCCAATTTATACAAGGTATGCTCCTCCAGGGTCTCACCACCTCTTGCAAACATCGAGAAAGTCACTGGCAGATTAACATGAAAGGCCGAAACCACCTTAGGCAACTACCTTGACATGATAAATAAATAAATGAATAATTGCAGGCTTTATTTAACAAGTTTTTTTATACCGCTTTATCATTTCAATCAAAGCTGTTTACATTGTAACTTAAACTTGGTAATGTACATTAAACAGGGACATTGCCAACTTAGATTTTTCTGGAGCAATGGAGGGATAAGTAACTTGCCCAAGGCCACAAGGAGTGCTAGTGGGAATTGAACCCTGATCTCTGGGTTCCCAAGCCAGTGCTCTAACCATTAGGCTACTCCTCCACTCAGAAATCCTTTAGCCAAGCAAATGGACATCAAAAAGACCATCTTTAGCGTAAGATCTTTTAGAGTAGTGCTCAAACGGTGCCCCAACCACAACAGATGGGATCAAATTAAGATCCCACGGTGGAACTACTACACATGCCTGCACGCAAACATGTTTGATCCCTCTCAAGAAACGTATCATGTCCAGATGGGAAGCTAAGAAAAAGCCCTGAATTCTTCCTCTGAAACATGCCAACGCTGCCACTTGCACACACAGAGAATTGAGAGCAAGTCCCTTTTCAAGGTCCGCCTGCAGGAATGCCAATATCTCTGAAAGAGAAGCAGTGAAAGGACAAAATCCCCTATCAGCAGACCAACTTTCAAACAGTCGCAACATCCAGATATATGCAAGAGATCTGATCCGCTTGTGTGCACATAACATGGCAATGACCTGAAAAGTGTAACCCTTCTTTCTCAACCATGCCAAGAGCCAAGCCATAAGTGAAAACTGACCCACATCCAGCATTAGGACTGGCCCCTGAAATAAAAGATCTTCCACCATCGGCAAGGGCCAAAGGTCCTCCACCACCAGACGAACCAGATCTGCATACCACAGCCTCTGAGGCCAATCTGGCGTCATGTCAGTCACCAGACCTGGATGAGCCTCCACCTTCAGAGCCACTTGCCATATAAGAGGCCATGGGGGAAAGACAGACAAAAGGCCTTCTCAAGGCTACCTCTGAACCAACACATCAAGATCTCTGGACAACCTTTTCTGTCTGCGACTGAAGAACCGGCCTACCTTGGCATTGACTGTGGATACCATGAGACCCATTATTGGAGTCCCCCAGTGCCACACAAGCTGAAGAAAGACTAACCTAGCCAGAGAACATTCCCCTGGGTCCAACAGATTTCTGCTTAGGAAGTCGGCCCGCACATCTTCTTTGCCAGTTACGTGAGCCGCCATCAGAGCCACAAGATACGCCTCTGCCCACATCAGTAAGGACGGCACTTCCATTACCAACTGGAAACTCCTAGTACCCTCGTGGTGATTGATGTAAGCCACCACATCGCACTGTCGGACAGCACTCGCATCGCCCTGAGGTGAATCAAGGGAAGAAAGGCTTTGAGTGCCAGGAATATCGCCCTTGTCTCTAATCTGTTGACTGACCAAGTTCTCTCCTCTGCTTACCACTGTACCTGAGACACTGGGGACAGACAATGGACCCCCTAACCTGTTAGACTGGCATTCATCATCACCACTATCCACTTGGGGGTTTTGCGAGAGATACCCCTTGATAGGTTGCCCGATTGGAGCCACCATTGCAGGCTCACTCGGGCTTCCAATGGCAGTGACAAGTTCCTCCATAACGAGTGCCTCTGTGCTGGCCACAGTGCCTTCTGGAGAGGACGCATGTCCGCCCTGGCCTGGGGCACTAATTCCAGAGTGGCTGCCATGGATCAGAGCACTTGAAGATAATCCCAAGCACAGAGAAAAGGCCTCCTCAAGAACTGCACAATTTGATGCTGCAACTTTCAAATCCACTTGGGCATGAAAGTCATTCTGCCTCTTCTGGTGTCGAAACATGCTTCCAAGTAATCTAGCAACTGAGTCAGATCCACCCTGCTCTATGTAAAGTTGATGATCTAGTCCAACTGCTGTAGCAACGACACTACTCAGTGCGTTGCCAGTCAACTCTCTTGATGAGACTTTGCACTGATCAGCCAATCGTCTAAGTAAGGATGCACAAACACCCCCTCCTTGTGCAGAGCAGCTGCCACCACCACCATCACCTTGGTGAAAGTCCTGGGGACCATGGCGAAACCATATGGCAGGGCTCAAAACTGAAAATGACTGAAGGGAACCAGTCGGGCCAAATCGGAATGTGCAAATACGCTTCCGACAGACCCGATGAGGTCAAGTGCTCTCCCTGACACACTGCCACGATGACAGACTAACATTTCCATGCAGAAATGTGGAACCCACAAGGCTTTGTTGATGGTTTTTAAATCCAGACTAGGGTGAAAAGTTCCTTCCTTCTTGAGAACTATGGAATACAGACCTCAGTCGCGCTCCTCTGGAGGTACCTTTACAACTGCCTGCTGCTGGATTAGATGCTGTAATGTTTCCCTTACTGCCCAAGCCTTTTCCAGCGCCCTGCAAGGAGATACCATAAAAATGTTGGAGAGGAGCATGTGAATGCGAGGCCTAGCCCTCCCAAATCACTTCCAGAACCCACTGGTTCGATGTGATCTGGGTCCAAGCGGAAAAAAGGCCTGTAGACAACTTCCCATGGGAACTAACTCCGCTTGGACCCCCAAACCTTCATTTCAAGGGTTTAGAACCACTGGTAACTATGGATGGTCCCGTCCCATCACCTCAAAAGGAATGGACCCGGGGGGGAGATAACGCAACCTTTGGGGAGGCCCAGACCTCGTAAGATGAAACTTCTGGAAATTCTGAAAATGCCCTCGAGACACAGGAGCAGATGTTGCTGCTTTTGTTTTATCCTCAGGTAACCTCACAACCTTAGACATCCCTAAATCCTTCACTGGCTTTTCCAACACACCATCAAAAAGCAACTTTCCCTTAAAGGGAAGCTAACTAAGGCGGCCTTTAGAACATAAATCCACGGACCAGTTACACAACCACAAGAGTCGATGAGCCATAACCACCAAAGCCATGTTCTCAGCCAACGCCCAAACCAAATCATTAAAAGGTATCTGCTAGAAAAGCCAACCCAGGCTCAAGCCTAGCCATCTCTGAAACATCCTCAGAATTCTCCAGCAACTTCTGTGACTACCTCATACACACCCAAACCACATATGCACCTCAAATGGACGCCTGTAGGAATAACGCTGAAATCTCAAAGGACTGTTTCAGCAAGGCCTCTGACTTCCTATCCTGTGTATCCTTCAGCACTGCACCACCTTCTACTAGGATGGCAGTTTTCTTAGTGGCTGCCGTCACCAATGCATCCACCATCAGAAACCCAAACAGCTCCTTGTTATCTGGCGGAATGGGATGAAATCTAGCCATCGAACTACACACTCGCAGATTAGCCTCCAGCGATGCCCATTCTGCCTCAATCGTATCCCTGATAGCCCTATGCAGCGGGAAAGATTTTGACAGCTTTTGGATCCCTTCCAACAAAGAATCTTCCAGCAAGCCCTCAGAAGAGAGGGGTCCTCCATAATATTAAGAGCCGCCATGGATTGGGAAATAAGGGTCACTAATTCATCCCTGTGGAAGACCCTTACCAATGTGGGATCTTCCCCTGGCAGAATCTTGCCTCTTCAAGGTTTTCAGCCTGCATGTCTTCGCAATGGTTCGATAGCCCCTCCAGGGGATCTTCAGACACCCTAGAGTCAATTGACCCCTGATCCTCCAACTCTTTCAACTGGTCCATTCAAGTATGCTTGGCAGGTGGTGCCTAAATGCCTCCATGCTCCACAGGTGCAGTCCGAAGCTCACCAGCTCCCAACACCGGGCCCTGCTGCATGCAGTAAGTCTGAAGCAACAGCAGAACAAACCCCAGGGAAAAGGGTACTTGAGGCATGTCTAACCCCCCCCCCCCCCTTAGATCCTGTGAAGGGCAACTCAAACATCTGGACCACTATTGTGGGCAAACCCGAGGCCTGACTGGGTTCCCCACAGCCCAAGCCAAACCCCAAAACAATGGTGTCATTTCCTGCCAAAAACAGGTTCACCTGTGGCTGAGAGGAAAATAATCAGTTTCAGCCACAGCCCCTGCTACCTTCTCCGACGCACAATCGTGCTGGAGTAATTCTCTCTCAGCTGTGAAACCCTCCTCCAAATAGCCATGGCAAAACTGGAGTATGACCCCCCCCCCCCACCCTGCTGACAACTCTGCCGAGTGTCTAGATCGTGCTCACCTCATGATACAGTGCTCTACTGGCTGCTGCTGCCTTCCGCCCAACTCCTCCTTCCGATCACTGATTTTTTTCTCTCTTTCTTCTTAAGAAGACATGCCCTGCAGCCAGGCACTCAAACTGCACTGCCTCAAAGAAGCAAATGCAGGAGGAGGGCCCTAAGCTAACTCAAGGCAGCCAAAATGACGTGAGGGAGGGTATGGGGGAGGGACCCAGCCCGCCAGGTGTGACAGTCCTGAGCCCACAGCAGAGCTAAGTCAGGGACAGGGAGAAACTACTGTTTGCCTTTGTTCAAGGCTGTTAAATTCCTTCTTTTTTTCATTTTTTTAAGCCGTCCAGTGGAGTTCAGACCATACAGGAGCCAAAACAACCTCCATCTCCTGGAGAATGAGAAATACTTGGACCCTTATAGGATGATATCATCAAACCAGTGGCTCTCAGTCTCCATCTCCTGGTAGGCGAGTATAATCCACGCATCTGGACCGGAAGGATAATTATGAAGTTGGCGGAGCTTAAGCACTTGGGAAAACAGTACAAGAAGTCAGTGGGCTAGGCTGCCAGGGGCAGCTCAAGGCAATCTGCTGCCTGAGGCGAAGGATGAGATGGTGCCCCCCCTCCCCTCCCCCTTAGAGGGGAGCGGGACTTTCTCAAAACGCCAATCAGGGACTGAACCAAACCAAAAAGCAGATTAGATTATTTGGAGGAAATGCACGATGTTTGTACACCAAGGAACTAAGAGAGAGCGAGAACCACAGCACAATTTATGAAACTAAATTATAACTCATTTTTATTTTGTTGTTATCAACTGCGTTATGGTTCTTGCTTTTTCTTTTTCAACATATTTTGCATCCACAGGACCCCCTTCAACAGTGGGTGCAGAGCAGAACCAGGAGATTCATCCACAGAACTCAATATCTTAAAAAAAAATCTGATTCTGATTATCTCACTAACAACAACAAAAAACATTCTCCAGTACCAGTCATACTGTGAACTAATACAAAACCCTACAACGAAGTCACTGAGTATCTGTAGAGCAAATCTACCATACCATACCATACCATATCAGCACCAACTTCCAAAACTCACATAAGGAGCCCATCCAAAAAAGCATCACTGTAAATACTACAGCGGGCCCTGGAAAATCCATACACCTATTTGAAAAGCTGAACATGTCAAATTACTACAGCACTGTATCAATGTTCCCTCTATTTTCTGTAGGCTGTGTGCGCATAAAATATCAGCTGTGTGCAGCTTTTGAAGGAAGGTTAAATTTTTGTGCGCCACATTTATTTTATTTTATTTATTTATTTAACATCTCTTCTATACCGCGCTATTAAAATCAGCGCGGTTTACATTGAACAAAATATACTGCAATGCATACAGGCAACATTGAGTTTACAGAGAACGGGGCATATATAACATGGAATAACAGGGATAACTATGTACAATCAACATTATATTATATGTATACTTAACTATATACAAAATTCAAGCTCGAATGGATATTGTGCATAACGACACTCGGAGTTATATACTTTAAAATTTGACTACACGTCAGAATACAGTATGTACACCACATTGATTTTAATCATATTAAATGAAAAAGCACAGTTACTTACCTGTAACAGGTGATCTCTGGGAACAGCAGGAATTAGTCCTCACATATGGGTACGTCGGAACCGACGGAGCCTGCGCGGGAAAGCTCCCCAGCTTCCTAGAATGGAAGCTTTTGGGACCTCCCACTGCACATGCGCGCTGCCTTCCCGCCTTCCTGAACAGCTCTCCTCAGTTTCGAGTTTATAGCTGAGACAATAGAGAGAGGACAGGAAGACAGATAGATAGAAGATACAACTCCTAGGGGAGGTGGGTGGGTTGTGAGGACTAATTCCTGCTGTTCCCAGAGATCACCTGTTACAGGTAAGTAACTGTGCTATCTCCAGGAACAAGCAGGAATAAGTCCTCACATATGGGGACTCCCTAGCTGAGATGCCTGGGAGATCCCCCTCCAAGGGTTCGCCATCTTCGTATGGATCTCAGGCATCCATCCTGGGAAGGTGGGCAGGAGTTGTCTAAGAATGGAACAGGTGTTTGAGGACAGCCTGGCCAAACAAGGCATCCCGGCGGGAGTCCTTGTCCAAACAGTAATGGGCTGTAAAGGTATGAACCGAGGCCCAGGTAGCGGCTCGACAGATCTGATCAATGGAAACAGAGTGCAGATGAGCCATAGAAGTTGCCATGGCTCTCACATTGTGAGCTGTGACATGGCCTTCCAGAGAAATGTTTTTACTCTGGTAAGCAAAGGAAATACACTGAGCAATCCAATTGGAAAGTGTACGCTTGGAGACTGGAAGTCCCAAATGTGAAGGATCAAAAGCCACGAAAAGTTGAGAAGACTTTCGATGTGGCTGAGTCCTATTAAGGTAAAAGGCTAGAGCTCTTTTACAATCCAGAGTATGAAGGTTCCTCTCTGCATTGGATGCATGAGGAGCCGGAAAAAAGACAGGTAGATATACCTCTTGATTAAGATGAAAAGGCGAGACCACTTTGGGCATAAAGTGGGGATTCGTCCTAAGGACCACCTTGTCATGATGGAATCTTGTATAAGGTGGATTAGCCACTAGAGCCTGCAGTTCGCTGATGCGGCGAGCGGAAGTGACTGCAATTAGGAATAGTACCTTCCAGGAAAGAAATTTCAAGGAGGTAGAAAATAACGGCTCAAAAGGTGGCTTCATAAGCTGACCAAGCACTAGATTCAAATCCCATGCGACCGGGGGGGGTCTGATGGGAGGTTTAGTGAGAGTCAGGCCTCTCATGAATCTTGCAACAAGAGGATGAGAGGAGATAGGTTGTCCATTTATAGGTTTCAGGGATGCTGAAATAGCACTTAAATGGACTCTTACAGAATTCGTCTTAAGGCCTGCATTGGAAAGATGCAGGAGATAGTCTAAGAGGGAATTCAAAGGAAGTGCCAGAGGGTCAAGGCCCTGCTGAGCACACCAAATGGAAAAACGTTTCCATTTGAAAGCATAAGACCGCCTCGTGGAAGGTTTCCTAGAGGCATGAAGGATATCTTTCACAGGTTGAGAAAGATTAAAGTCTTGAAGACTTAAGCCTTCAGTAACCAAGCTCGGAGATGTAGGGATTTGGGGTTTGGGTGCCACAAAGTCCCCTCCTCCTGAGACAGAAGGTCTGGTGCAGCTCCTAAGTCCAGGGAGGATCCCTGGGAGAGCTGTAGAAGCAGAGGGAACCACACTTGGCGTGGCCAGCGTGGAGCTATGAGGATCATAGAGCCGTGATCTCTCTGGAGTTTGAACAGAGTCTTGGGAATCAGCGGAATGGGTGGAAAGGCATATAGGAACGCCTGACCCCAATGGAGGAGAAAGGCGTCCGTGGCCTGAGCTTCCTGACACGGAGTCCTGGAACAGAACCGGGGAAGTTTGGCATTCCACGGACTTGCAAAGAGGTCTATGTCCGGGGTCCCCCATTCCTGAAAGATTCTGCTTATCTGGTCCACGTGTAGGGACCACTCGTGTGGCAGCAGAACTCGACTGAGCCTGTCTGCTCGAGAGTTTTGAACTCCTGGAAGATACACTGCTAGCAGATGAATTTGGTGGTCTCTGGCGAAGGCCCATAATCTGAGAGCTTCGTTGCAAAGCGACAGAGAGCCCGTCCCTCCTTGTTTGTTTATGTAAAACATGGCCACCTGATTGTCTGTCTGAACCAGGACAGTCAGGTTGGCAAGGAGGGTATAGAAGACCTTGAGGGCAAGGTAAATTGCTCGCAGTTCCAGGAGGTTGATATGAAGGGTGGCCTCCTGTGGAGACCAAGTGCCCTGAGTGGAGAGAGTTAGCAGATGGGCTCCCCACCCCAATTGGGAGGCATCTGTTGTGAGGGTTGCTTGGGGTAGCAAGGGCTGAAAAGGAGCCCCCAACAACAGATTCTTGGTGGATATCCACCAATGGAGGGACCAAGACAGACGGTTTGAGGTTTGTATGTGGTCTGAGAGTGCTCCCGACGCCTGAGTCCACTGGGTGGCCAGGGTCCATTGAGCTGCTCTCATATGAAGACGAGCATAGGGCACCACATGTACTGTGGAGGCCATATGGCCCAGGAGGCGTAGCATTTCCCTGGCTGTCAAGTGAGTACTGGACTGGGCTTGGGAGGCCAAGCTCAGCAGACGCTGACCCCGAACCAATGGAAGGTAGGCTCTTGCAGTGGTGGTGTCCAACCGGGCCCCTATGAATTCTAGAGACTGAGTAGGGCTGAGTTGAGACTTGGGAAGGTTTACCACCAGTCCCAGATACTGCAGAAGGCTCCTTGTGCGGTCTAGGGAAATCTGGGCCTGCGACTGAGTTGGAGCTCGAATGAGCCAGTCGTCCAGATATGGGAATACGAAAATCCCCATGCTTCTGAGAAATGCGGCTACGACTGCCATGCATTTGGTAAAGACTCTTGGGGCAGAGGCGAAGGGAAGTACTCTGTATTGGTAATGACTTCCCCTGAACAGAAAGCGAAGATATTTTCTGTGGGATGGATGGATGAGTAGATGTGTATACGCATCCTGCAGGTCTAGAGAACAAAGCCAGTCCTGACTCTGAAGGTATGGAAGGAGAATGCCCAAAGAGAGCATTTTGAATTTCTCCTTGTACAGAAATTTGTTCAATTCTCTCAGATCTAGGATTGGTCTGAATCCCCCTGTCTTCTTTGGAATGAGAAAATAGGGGGAGTAGAAACCTGACCCTTGTTGATGAAGAGGAACCTCTTCTATGGCCCCTTGGGCAAGCAGAGAAGAGATCTCCCGATCCAACAGGGCTAGGAGAGGAGATGGAGAATTGAAGGGTCTCACCATGTGATGAGGAGGAAGGTTGGAGAAATGAAGTTTGTAACCCTCTCGGATGATAGAGAGGGTCCATTGCTCTGTTGTGATTTGTTCCCATCTGGGAGCAAAGTGAGCTAACCTTCCAGGTATGGTGAGAGGTTCTGGTTGGTCCAGAACCAGGAATGGCAAGTTCTCTAGGGGCAAGTCAAAACCCCTGAGGGGGTGGAGCCTGTTGAGCTGTAGTAGCTGCTGCAGGCTTTGCTCTTGCTTGTTTCGTTTGCTGACGTTTAGCCGCAAAACGAGGTTGAGAAGATTGCTGGCCAGTATTGGAAGCATATCTGGCCTTCTTATAATAAGGCCTCTTGAAAGACTTCTTCTTAGTGGGAGTAGAAGTGGACTTAGAAAGTCTCTCTAAGGTGGCATTTTCAGCGTCCATTTGAGTGGCTTTAACTTGCCACTCTGCACCGAATAAGTTCTCACCTGTACAGGGCAGATTCCGTAAGCCATCTAGAACCCAGGGTTCCAGATCAGAAGCCTGGAGCCAAGCCAGACGTCTGGCTGCAATAGCAATGCCAGAAGCTCTGCTGGCTCCCTCGAAGGAATCAAAGGCAGCTCTGTTGGAGAACTTAGAAACATCTGAAAGTTGTTTCACTACAGAAAGGAAGTCCTCCTGTTTATCCTCAGGGATAAAGGGGGCAAAATGCCGCACTTTCTTGGCAAGTTCCCCTAGGAACATGCCCATATAGAGGCTGTAGGAATTAATCCTGGCTATAAGCATACTAGCCTGGAAGATTTTCCTACCAAAGGAGTCCAGTGTCTTACATTCCCTTCCTGGAGGTGTAGAAGAGTGCCTTTTAGTACTCTTGATCTTTTTCATTGCAGACTTTACCACAATGGAGTGGTGAGGCAATTGAGTTTTCTGAAAACCAGGAGAAGGAGGGACCCGATACATGGTGTCCAACCTACGGGAATAAGGAGACAGAGTTAAAGGGTTCTCCCAGAAATCCATCAATTGTTCCTGAAGGATTTCATGGATAGGCAGGGTAACTGCTTCTTTAGGAGACTTAGAGTATCCTAAAATATCCAATCTTTTTGACCTTGGTTCCCTTTCAGAGGAGGTAGTGATAGAAAGGCCTTTAGCCATTGCTACAATAAATCCTGAAAGGACAAATCCTCTGGAGGAGACATTCTCCTTTTTGGAGAAGAAGGTTCCTCAGGAAGGTCAAGGGAGAGCTCTGCAGACTCATCAGAGGAGTCAAAATCCTCAGAGGAATCGGTGTATTCTCTAGTTTCCTCCAACGCACGATACGCATACCGATCGGTATCGACATCGGGCGTACCGGGTATGGAAGCGGTATGGAGCGAAAGCCCATACGGTACCGATTTGCGTTTAGAAGAGGAAGGCCTGGGTTCCGGCATGGCGGACGATACCGGAACCGGGCCCGGAACCGCTGGAGGCGGTACCGATGGCGTTGCAGCTTTAATGAAAGCCATGACGGCCTGCTGCATGGATTGGACAGTATTGCCCATAGACGCCACGGCTGCCTGGATGTCGGTACCGGTATGGGCCGGTACCCCAGAGCAGTCCAACAGGTGATCTGTCGAGGCCGTGCCATCGATGTCAACCTGTAGCCCCTGAATTGGCGTTTTGGAAGGCAGAGCTTCCCGCCGGGGCTGTTTGGCTGGGGCAGGGTCCTCAAAACTAAGAGCCTCTCGATGCTTTGAAGGAGATTTGCCCTTTGAGGCCTTGCCCACAGAAGGTTTGGTTACCTGAGATCCATCCGGAGATGATGACCTGGATGACTGTGATGTTGGATTCTCTGAAGCAAACAGCACATGGAATTTGTTGGCCCGGTTCTGCAGCCCACGCTTAGACATTTGGGAGCAGGAAGGGCAGTCCGGAATGGAGTGGTCAGGCCCCAAACATTTAAGACACCATTCATGGGTGTCTGTGACTGATATTACAGCAGTACACTTGGTACACTTCTTAAATCCAGGGGCTGGCTTCTCCATGTGGAGAATTCAAGTAGGCCAGAAGGCCTAACTGAAGTGACCAAGTGCTGAAAAATAATAAAAGAAAAAGAAAATAATTTTTCAAGAAAGAAAAAGGAAGACCGGCGATACCGGTATCGGTATGGGAAGGCAGGTACGCGGTCTAAAGAAACAAAACAAAAAACTACAATTTCTTCAGCGGTGACAGGATACACGACCTGCTGGCTCCGCGGAAAAAGAGAAACTGAGGAGAGCTGTTCAGGAAGGCGGGAAGGCAGCGCGCATGTGCAGTGGGAGGTCCCAAAAGCTTCCATTCTAGGAAGCTGGGGAGCTTTCCCGCGCAGGCTCCGTCGGTTCCGACGTACCCATATGTGAGGACTTATTCCTGCTTGTTCCTGGAGATAGCGTAGTTACTCACCTGTAACAGGTGTTCTCCAGGAGCAGCAGGAATCAGTCCTCACTTATGGGTGACGTCGGCGCCGACGGAGCCCTCGCGGAGCAATTTTCCCCAGCTTTCAAAGAAAGCCTTTGGGAATTGCAGCGCGCATGCGCGGTCGTCTTCCCGCCCGAGGGTGCCATCTTAGCCAGTCAGATGACATAGCTAAAAAAGACAGCATAAAAATTTGCAAAAAGAACATAAGCAGACGATTGCAACTCCAAGGGGAGGAGGGAGGGTAGTGAGGACTGATTCCTGCTGCTCCTGGAGAACACCTGTTACAGGTGAGTAACTACGCTTTCTCCAGGACCAAGCAGGAAGTCAGTCCTCACTTATGGGACTCCCAAGCTCAAGGCTACCGGAGACCCTAAGCACAAAAATGAGCTCCCTCTAGCTCAGCAGCACAGAAGGATAGAATCTTCGCTGAATTATCACCCACCGGTAGCCCACATCCGGGATGGAGGGTAGGAGTTGCTCAGACCTCAAAGAGATTACGGAGGACTGCCTGTCCGAAAGCACTGTCCCTACGGGACTCCCTCTCGAGACAGTAATGGACCGCAAAAGTCTGGCTCGAAGACCAAGTAGCGGCCCGGCAGATGTCTGCCAGCGGAACAGAGCGGAGGTAAGCCACTGACGTAGCCTTTGCCCGAACGCAATGAGCCGTGACTCGACTTTCTAAGGAGAGTCCGGCTGCCCCATAAGCCCAAGAGATACAGTCCGCAACCCAGATGGACAGAGTACGCTTGGAGACCGGGAGCCCCAATTTATTGGGGTCAAAAGACACAAAAAGCTGAGCAGCTTTACGGTGCTCCCGCGTACGGTCAAGGTAGAAGTTCAATGCCCTTCTACAGTCCAGGGTATGGAGGACCGTTTCAGCTCGGCTGGAGTGTGGTCTGGGAAAGAAGGTTGGAAGTACCACCTCCTGATTGATGTGAAAAGGGGAGACCACTTTAGGCAGAAATTTTGGGTGAGTCCGTAGGACTACCCTATTCTTGTAGAACCTAGTGTAAGGGGGATCAGACACGAGGGCCTGCAATTCACTTACGTGTCTAGCGGAAGTGAGGGCTATCAAGAACAGTGTTTTCCAAGACAGAAAACGGAGAGAACAGGTTCAAAAGGCGGACAGGTGATCCGCTGCAAAACCACATTCAGGTCCCAGTCAGGCGCTGGCGGGCGCAGAGGTGGTTTAAGTAGAAGGAGACCTCGGAGAAACCTCGCTACGAGAGGGTCATTGGAGAGAGGTCTGCCGTCCACCGGCACATGATGTGCTGAAAGAGCACTGAGGTGAACTTTGACGGAGTTGGACTTAAGTCCCAGATTAGAGAGGTGGAGCAAGTACTGCAAGATCACCGACACCGGGCAGGAGAAGGGATCCTGAGACTGTTGGGTACACCAGACTGCAAAGCGACGCCATTTAAGGGCGTAGCATTTGCGGGTAGAAGGCCGTCGCGAAGCCAAGACGACCTCCTCCACCTCCGCCGGCAGGAGAAGGGGAGCAAGGACTACCCTCTCAGCAGCCAGGCCATGAGCTTGAGAGACCTGAGGTTGGGGTGCAGGAGGGACCCCTGATCCTGAGTGAGGAGATCCGGTTGTACCCCCCAGAGGGATTGGATCCTCCACCGCCAGTTGCAGCAGGAGCGGAAACCACGGCTGCCTGGGCCAGCGAGGGGCCACCAGGATCATGAAGGCTTTGTCTCGGAGAACCTTGAAAAGAGTCAGAGAGACCAGCGGGATGGGAGGGAAAGCGTACAGAAGGCTCCCCGACCACGAGATCAGAAAGGCGTCCGCCGCCACCCGAAGGGGGTGTGGCCGACGAGAGCAGAAGCGAGGAAGCTGCCGGTTGTGAGGACTGGCAAAGAGATCCACCGTGGGGAGACCCCACTTGAGGAAGAGCTTCTGAACTACCAAGGGATCCAGACCCCACTCGTGCGGCTGGAGGACCCTGCTGAGTTTGTCTGCAAGGCAATTTTCTTGGCCCGGGAGATAAACTGCCTTGAGGAGAATGCCGTGGCTGACGGCCCAAGAGCAGAGCTTCTGTGCCTCCCGGCAGAGGAGGAAGGAGCCCGTGCCCCCCTGCTTGTTCACGTAGAACATGGCAACTTGATTGTCCGTCTGGACAAGGACGGACTGTTGGGAAGTCAGGTGGGAGAAGGCCTTGAGAGCCAGGCGGATCGCCCTGAGCTCCAGGAAGTTGATCTGCTGAGCAGACTCCCACGTGGTCCAGAGGCCCTGAGTACGTGCCTCTTGGCAATGTGCTCCCCAGCCCAGGAGGGATGCATCGGTGGTCAGCACCCGGGTCGGCTGAGGTGACTGGAAAGGCATTCCGAATATCAGGTTCGGCTGCCGGAGCCACCACCGGAGAGACGAGACCAGCGGCTCGGAAACGCGCACTAGGTCTGCTAGGCCGCCCGTGGCTTGTCGCCACTGCTGGCGGAGACACCATTGAGCAGACCGCATATTCAGGCGGGCATTGGGGGTCACATGGACGGTGGAAGCCATATGGCCGAGCAGTCTCAGGAAGCGCCTGGCGGAGACCAGGGGCTGGCTGCGAAAGCGGTCGGCTAGGTCCATGAGCCGTTGAGCCCTGTCGAGCGGTAGGAATGCTCGCGCCTGAGGAGTGTGCAGCCTTGCGCCGATGAACTCGAGATCCTGTGAGGGGAGCAAAGTGGACTTTGCGAAGTTTATGACAAAGCCCAAGTGCTGCAGCAGAGTCACCGTGCGGCACGTGGCGTTGGTGACCTCCTGAGCGGACGCTGCTCTGATGAGCCAGTCGTCGAGGTACGGAAAGACATAGAGGCCGTGAAGCCGGAGATGGGCCGCCACGACCGCGAGACATTTTGTGAAGACTCGCGGTGCGGAGGACAGGCCAAAGGGCAGTACTCTGTACTGGTAATGATTTCCCGCCACCACAAACCTTAGGTATTGGCGGTGGCTTGGGTGGATGAGGATGTGCGTGTAGGCATCCTTTAGATCCAAGGAGCATAGCCAATCTCCCTGCTGGAGGTAGGGCAGAAGGATTCCAAGGGTAAGCATTTTGAACTTCTCCCGCACAAGGAACTTGTTGAGGTTGCGCAAGTCCAGGATGGGTCTGAGGCCCCCTGTTCTCTTTGGTATCAGAAAATACCTTGAATAAAAGCCTTGACCTCTCAGGTGGTGTGGCACCGGTTCCACCGCCTGTTCCTGCAGAAGACCTGCTAACTCCTGAAGGAGCAACTCCCTGTGCAGAGGGGGGCGCGGAGGTTCTCCCGGAAAATAGGAGGGAGGGACCTGATGGAAGTGGAGAAGATAGCCTTCTCGCACGACCTGAAGCACCCAGGCATCTGCGGTGATGCTGGACCACCTGTGGGCGAAGTGAACCAGCCGGCCTCCGGTGCTGGGAGGAACCAGCGGGGGGGGGAGAGGCTATGCTTAGCGAGTCAAAAACCCCCACCCTGCTGAGCAGGGGCTGGTGGTGCAGGCTTGGGGGCTTGCTGCCTACGGGACCCGTTACCCCGTCCCTTGGCCTGCTGGCCCTGTTGGGGAGCTGCAGGGGCCTGATAATGGGGGTATTGTTTGTAGGCAGCCGCCTTCCTCGGGTAAAAGGACTTTTTCCCCGAGCCCTTCTTTTTCTGGGAAGGGGCGGAGGTCTTCCTAGAAAGCCTGGTCCTGGTGAGAGTCTCAGTCTCAATTTGCGCAGCCTTTTCCGCCATGGGCTTGCCAAAGAGGTTTTCGCCTCGGCAGGGGACATCGACCAACTTGTCCTGCACCCAGGGCTCAAGGTCTGACGACTGAAGCCAAGCCTGTCGGCGGGCACCGATGCCGGCTGCGGCCACTCGAGCCGAGGCTTCGAAGCCATCATAGGCTGCTCGGGACATGAACTTTGAGCATTCCCGAATGCCAGTGGACAAGGCTAGGAACCTCCGCAAGGGCTCCTCGGAGAGACCAGCGGAGAATCCGGCTAGCTCTTTAGCCAGATCCCGGAGATACATGCCCATGTATAGCTGGTAAGTCTGGACACGACATGCGAGCATAGAGCCCTGGAAGCACTTCTTGCCAAGGCCATCCAGGTTACGGGCCTCCCTGCCAGGAGGCACCGAGGAGTGCATCTTCTGGCTCTTAAGACGATGCATGGCCGATTCCACTACCATGGAATGGTGTGGCAGCTGTGCCTTTTGAAAGCCAGGGCTCTTGCGGACTCGATAGATAGAATCGACCCGCTTGCTCAGGACCGGCGAGGAGGCCGGACTCTCCCACATGCGGAAGAGTAGTCGTTCCGGCATAGGAGGAACCGGCACAGTAAAGTGTTCCCTCGCGGGAGAGTCATACTGGAGGGCGTCGAGCTCTTCGGCTCGAGGCTCCTCCTCGGGATCCGCAGGGAAGGCCAAAGCCTTGGCCATATCCCTAACGAAGTCCGAGAACCGGGCATCCTCCGGGGGGGACTGCTTCCGAGGCTCGGACTCCGGTGAGTCCGATGGGACACACCGAGTCCGGAAAGAATCAGGTGACTCTTCCTCCTCAGACTCCCAGACCGACTCCGACGAGGACTCGGTGGGGTCGGCCCGGGCAGGGTGCGGCGCCAGCCGCCCCGACGCCGAGGGAGTCGGCGTCGGCGACCTCGGTCCCGAACGGGAGGCCGAGGGCGACCTCGACCGAGGATCGACTCGAGTTCTCATCGACTCGAGGATCGGCTCGGTCTCCGGGGTCGACTTGGACGTCGACGTCCCGGCGGTCGGGGCAGCGACGCCAGCGAAGCCAGCGAGCAGTGCCCTCTGCTGGTCCATGAAGGCAGACAGTCTGCTCTCCAAGGCCGTCAACCTGAGTCCGAGCTCAGGTGACCCAGCAGCCCCCGACTCGGGCCCCGACGGCATCGGGCCCGACGTCGGCTGTCGCGGAGGCGAGTCCAGAAGGACCACAGGACTTACCCGGGCAGGCATCTCCGACTCCAGGCGAGGTCGCTTCGGGACGTGTTCCTTCTCCAAGGACCCGGGGCGGCTGTCGGGGCTATGCGACCTGGCCCTCGCGGAACCAGGAGCGTCCACCGACGCCGCCCTCGCGGGTTTTTCCTTCCGACGATGGTCCCCGGTCGGAGGAGCTCCGGCGACGGTCCGAGCTGGAGCCTTTCGACACGGAGGCCTCCGACGAGGTCCGGGTACGGCTGGGGTCAGCGAAGATTCTCTCACGCTGATGCCGCCGACTTCTCAACGCCTTTGAGGACAGTTTGCTGCAGGGCCCACAGATCAGTTCCTCATGATCCGGGCCCAGGCAGCGGAGGCAAAAGTCGTGTGTGTCGGTTAGTGACATATTTCGGTCACACCGACCACACCGCTTAAACCCACTGGCAGCCATCGGGGGAAAAAGGGCCCCTGCGAGGTCAAAGGACCGGGCTGCCAGGGAAAACGAAAACGAAAGCTGACTAAGTCAGAAAAACCGAAAAAAGTAAGAGGACTCGAGACCGGCGTCGCGAGTCCGGCGGGAAAACGATCAGCGTCGAACCGAAAGAAAAAAGGATAAAATAAAGAAGAAAATCAACTTTTTCGCGGGGACAAGACGGGGACGTCTGTAGGGCTCCGCGGAAAAAAGAAGACTGGCTAAGATGGCACCCTCGGGCGGGAAGACGACCGTGCATGCGCGCTGCAATTCCCAAAGGCTTTCTTTGAAAGCTGGGGAAAATTGCTCCGCGAGGGCTCCGTCGGCGCCGACGTCACCCATAAGTGAGGACTGACTTCCTGCTTGGTCCTGGAGAATAGACGATTACTAAATGAAGTGGGAAATTTCCAGTAATTACAATCATAACTTTTAAATTTTAAGACGTCTGTGTTGTTTTCTATCAGAATCAGAGCCGTAATTTTTGTGCGCTCTGTTGTAAAGTATGTGCGCTCGCTCGGCGAGGTGTGTGCGCGCGCACATGCGCACAGCTTAGAGGGAACAGTGCACTGTATACATCTTTATGTACAAACCCCATGTTAACAGAACACCTGGGGCTCAGTCACACACTCAGAACACAGACCCTCATCAAGTACAGAATAAGTAACCAAAATCTAAAATAAAAATATGTAGACAAAATTTAAACTGAAACCCCAAGCCAGACTCCACACGCAGTGCAACATCAGATAAATAAGATATGCAGTTCCCCCATACTGTGTAAAATATAAAGATAGCACAAAGTCCAATCACTAAAATGAAATAAAATTATTTTTTTCTACCTTTGTTATCTGACCATTTTATTATCTGATCATGCTGGTCCCGATCTGAGGCTTCTGCTTTCCTCTCTTCTCTTAGCTGTCTTTCTGTGGTCTATGGTCCATCTGCCATGTCTCATCTCTTCTTTTGTTTTCTTCACTTCCTTTCATCAGCCTATTTCCAGTCCTGGTAACCCTCCCCAGTCCTCCCCTCCTCGTACCTTCCAATGTCAACTGCTTTGCATTCCCAGGATTGCCTCTGGTGTCCATTCCCTTCCAGTCCCTCTCCTTCTCCACTGTCTAGCCCCTTCTAGTTCAAATACCATCGCAGGTATCAGCTCACTTCCAGTGTCACCCCCCCCCCCCCGTCAGCTCCCTTCCAATCACCCTACCCTCTTGTCCATCCCCCTTCTAGTGCCATCCCCACGTGTCAGCTCCCTTCCAGCCACCTCCCCATTACCCAGCCACCTACCAGTCCCATCCCCAAGTATCAGCTCCCTTCCAGTTCCCCTTCAGTATCATCCCCAGGTGTCAGCTCCCTTCCAGCCCCCTCCTTCCCCGTGTCAGTTCCTTTCCTACTCCCACCTCCCACCCTGTCAGCTTCCTTCCTGCCCCCACCTCCTCCCCCCGCTCCTTTCCTGCCCCCTCCTTCCCCTGGCAGACCACCTCAGCATCCGTTCCCTTCTAGTCCCATTCTCCCATCCTCCTGCATCAGCCCATTTGTAGCCCTAGTCCCCAGTTTTCTTTTAGGGCCAGCAGCTCTCTCCTCCCCATCCCCCCCATCAGCCCACTTCCAGTTCTAGCTCCCAGTCTTCTTCAAGTGCCAGCAGCTCTCTCCTCCACCCCATCAACCCATTACCAGTCCTAACTCATTTCCACAGTGCTAGCCCCCCATCAGCCCATTAAGTCCTAACCCCCCAATCAGCCCATTTCCAGTCCTAGCCCCACCAGTCTACCAATTTCCAGCCCTAACTCCTCCAATTAGCTCATTTCCAGTCCTAGCCCCCCAGTCTGTCCATTTCCTGTCCTAGCCCCCCCCCAGTCTACCCATTTCCAGTCCTAACTCCCCCAGTCTACCCATTTCCAGTCTTAACCCCCCTCATCAGCCCACTTCCAGTCCTAGCCTCCCCCCATCAGCCCATCGCCAGTGCTAGCCCTTTCATCAGCCCACTACCAATCCTAACCCCCCTCATCAGCCCATTACCAATCCTACCCCCCATTAGCTCATTTCCAGTCCTAGCCCCCCCAGTCTACCCATTTCCAGCCCTAACTCCCCCAATTAGCTCATTTCCAGTCCTAGCCACCCAGTCTAACCAGTTCCAGTCCTAATCCCCCCAATCAGCCCGTTTCCGGTCTAACTCCCCTCATCAGCCCATTTCCAATTCTAGCCCCCCCCCCCCCTGATCAGCCCATCACCAGTGCTAGCCCTTTCATCAACCCACTACCAATCCTAACCCCCCTGATCAGCCCATTACCAGTCCTACTCCCCCAATCAGACCATTTCTGCATTTCTGGGGCTACACCCCCCCCAATCAGACCATTTCTGGGGCTACCCCCCCCAACTAGCCCAGCCCAGCCCTGCCAGTCCAAGCCCCCCCCCCTCCCCCACGGAAGAGCCCTGCATTTCTTAATCGGCGCCCCGGCTCACCTTTGCAGAGCCACGGGAAGGAAAAGCATTTCTCTTCTTTCCCACGACTCTGTTATAGTTGAGCCTGCCAGCGCTGAAAGTAATCTAGGCATTTCCTGTCTCACGCGAGGACAGCAACCTTGGGTTTCTAGTCCTACAGGTGCTTCTTATGGCCTTGGGCAAAGCACAGTTACTTACCTGTAACAGGTGATCTCTGGGAACAGCAGGAATAAGTCTTCACATATGGGTATTGTCGGTACCGACGCAGCCTGCGCGGGAACGCTCCCCAGCGTCCAATCAGAACGCTTTTAGGATCACCCCACCACGCCTGCATGCTGCCTTCCTGCCTTTCCCAACTGCCTCTCAGTTGAGTTTTAAAGCTGAGACAAAGAGAGAGAGAGAGAAGGGAAAGAGATAGATAGAGAGATACAACTCCTATGGGAGGTGGGTGGGTTGTGAAGACTTATTCCTGCTGTTCCCAGAGATCACCTGTTACAGGTAAGTAACTGTGCTATCTCCAGGAACAAGCAGGAATGAGTCTTCACATATGGGGACTCCCAAGCTAAGATGCCTGAAGGAGGCCCCAGCATGTTGCAATCTAAAGATAGGCCATGCTTATCCCTTAAAACCCCAGGCATCCAAGGGATGGAGGGTAGGAGTTGAACTAGAAAAGAAAAAGAGATGCTGTGAAACAGCTTAACTAAACAAGGTATCCAGAGGGGAGTCCTTGTGTAAATCATAATATTAGAAAAAATGTTGAGTCTTCATTATCTAATGTGGATCTCACTCAGAAATATTGCAAAATATTTGTTGAGGGTAATAAGGGTCTGTGGTTGAGAGCCAGATCATTATCCTCAGAGAAATTCCCCCAATGTGAAGTAGAGGGAAAAAAATAATTTTGCAATACAGGAAGAGATGAGAAGTCCTCATGGCCAGAACTAACCCTAGAAGAAGTACAGGGGGAGTTCAATGAGGTTGGACTTTTGAGAATAGGTAAAGCTTCTATAAAGTCCAAACAATTGAACTTCTTGTCCTTGGAGCAGAATAAGGTCCTAGGAAGAGTGGAGATAATCTGACTGGTTTGGATGAAAAGGTAGAAATACCCTTTGCAGAAAAAAGGGGATAGGTCTTTAAGACCCCCTTTATTCCAATGAAAGAGAAGATATTTGTACCTGGCGTTGAACCTCCAATTTTTTGAAGATCAGTAAAAGTCTTTATAAGTGATGTCACTTATGATGAAGACTTTACATGTAGAGCTTCAGGTGTGACGTAACCTAAAAGGTAACGGTAAAAGAAGGTATTTGGTAAAATACCATAGAAATTGGTTGTCCACTGAGTTTATGGTATGCTGGGGCAGCATTAATAAGGACAGTAGACAAATCTTTCAAAGTCAGTTGATGTATAGAGATTGACGCAACAACAAGAAGGATTAAGACCTACTTGAGAATCCTGATGGAGAATCTCTGTCTGGTTAAATATGGAAGAACTATAGAAAAAGTTTAATGGAAACTGGTAATATGTTCTTCACTTAAAGGGATAGGATTAGACTTCTTGAAAAGATCTAGCCCCTGAATAACCAGGTCTCGAGACATACGTGAATGAGTGCAGAGGAGATCCTTAGTCTTAAGACAGCAAGTCTGGATCCTTCTACAAATTCAATTAGTAGCTGGAGAAAAAGACGCAATATAAGGGGATACCATGTTTGCCTCTTTATGAGGGCAATATGAGTATCATGCGTTCTCCTGTTTAACATAAGCTACCATGAAGTATAGGAAATTAGAAGAAGAGTAGTGAATAAGGACCAACTGCAGTGAAAAAAAAATGCATCCCTGTTGAGGAAGTTCCAGTGAGATGTGGAACAGCCAGGGAATTGTGCAATTTTCTACACTTTCACGTGGTCTAAACCCTGGTTACCTTTTCTTAAAAGGAAATTTTAAGGAATATGGTAAAAGTAGGAAAAAACCAGTCATGTAGGAACATGACTGGTAGAGTCTACCAGCTGAAGCCCTCATTAACTATTTGGCCAGCTACCTATTAGGAGTAGCTCTGAGCCTCTCTGGCAAAGGCCCATAGTTGCAGAGCTTTGTTGTAGAATTGCAGAGAGCATGTTGTAGGTTGCTTAGATCTGGCTGTTGAATTGCCAGTGTGCAACCTAATCTATTCTGTTGGAGCCAAGAGAACTGAACATGGCTAAGAATAGTAGACAGGCCTGATGCCTGCAACAATAAATAGTCCAAATGAGTTCTGGATCTCCTTTGGACTTATCTGTTATTAAGGCAGCATAAAAGTTAGGTCCCATAGGTTGGAGAAGACCGACAGACATAATTTGGAGTAGTAATACCCAATTTCTGTCCGAAAAGCTGCCTTAAAAAGATATGTGAGAAGGAGATGAACTGCAAAAAGGGGAGAAAACTCTGTATGGAAACTAGTTACTGGAGTAGGTTTTGAAGAAAAACCTATGGCTTAGAGGATAAGCCCTCCAGTTGATTAATAGTACTCTTAGAGACTGAATGTCTGGACTAAGAGGGATAGAAATTGAGTTGAGAAGACTTACAATTTAGTAAGCCTTTGAAGGGATAGGGTCCCCTTGCAGTTAAAAGTATGAGAGATCCTCATACAGGAAAACTGACAAGGTGAAAGGTATAGTTCACCCTGTTGTTAGTTCTCCTTTTTGTTTTAAAAGGAGAAACCTGTTATCTCTGGGGTATGATAGTCCTTAATAGCTCTTAGCTAGAAGGATAGATTTCTCTTGTAGCAAGAGATTCATGCCCAGAGCCGAGGATTGAGTCAATGTATGACTGATATCTCAGCATAGATGAGATGACTTTTAGATGCTTCTGTTGAAAAGAAGTAGGTTCAAGTTCTAAACCTCACACAGAAAAAGTGAATAAAATATCAGAAATCCTGCGATTGCTGGGTTTGCTAAGCCTGTTGAGGTTTTGATTTTCTTAGTCTGGTGTGGTGTTGCCCATCTTTGGAAACATCTGTAGAATGGGTAGAAGATGGATAAAACTTTTTCCCCTTGGGGGAATAAAGCTTTTTATGAGATTTTTTATTTGCTGGGATAGAGGAGAGTTTGGACAATCCTCTGAAAGTAACAGCATCAGTGCTCAACTGATTAGCTTAAAATAAAGCCTCCTTGTTGAAGAGATTTTCATCAGTACAAGGAGTATTTCCCAGCCTTTCCTGAACCCATCTGTCCAAGTCAGAAACTTGGAGCCAGGCTAAGCGTCGTGCTCCTATGGCTACTGACTTGCAAAGAGGTCTATGTCCGGGGTTCCCCAAATTTGAAAAATCTTGGCTACCTGGTCTGCATGCAGAGACCACTCGTGTGGAAGCAGAACTCCAACTGAGTCTGTCTGCCCAAGAGTTTTGTATGCCTGGAAGATACACCGCCAGGAGATGAATCTGATGCTCTCCAGCGAGGGCCCATAGTCGCAAAGCTTCATTGCAAAGCGACAGAGAGCCTGTTCCCCCTGCTTGTTCACGTAGAATATGGCTACTTGATTGTCCATATGAATGAGGACTGTCTTGTAGCTTAGCAGGGTGTGGAACACTCGAAGAGCAAGGAAGATTGCCCTGAGCTCCAAGAGATTGATATGTAGATGAGTCTCCTGTGGAGACCAGATGCCTTGGGTGGAGCTCCCCAACCCATCGGAGAAGCATCTGTTGTGAGAGTTGCTTGGGGTAAGGGTTGTTGGAAAGGGGACCCCAGCAACAGGTTTTGAGTGGACCTCCACCACTGGAGGGACAAAACAAGCCGACTTGTGTTTGCTATCTTGTCTGACAGGCACCCTGATACCTGGGTCCATTGAGTGGATAAAGTCGACTGGGCTGCCCTCATATGGAGGCGAGCATAGGGAACCACATGCACGGTAGATGCCATGTGGCCTAGTAGTTGTAGCATTTCTCAAGCAGTGAGATGAGATTTTAGCACTGCTTGAGAAGCTAACTGCACCATGCGAAGGCAACGGGCCTGGGGAAGATAGGCCCTTGCCTTTCTGGTATCCAGCAAAGCTCCTATGAACTCTAAAGACTGTGGGAGTTAGACTGGATTTTGGGATGTTTATTACCAGAACCAAATACTGAAGGATACGCGTCATGCAGGATAGAGAAGTCCTGGCCTCTGACTCTGTTGGGGCTCGAATGAGCCAATCGTCTAAGTAGGGGAAGACGAATATCCCTAGAGTGCGGAGAAATTCTGCTACCACAGCCATGCATTTCGTGAACACCCTTGGTGCTGAGGCCAGGCCAAAAGGAAGCACCCTGTATTGGTAGTGCTGTCCTTGAAAAAGGAATCAAAGGAACCTTCTGTGAGTTGGATGGATGAGAACATGGGTGTACGCATCCTTGAGATCTAGAGAACATAGCCAATCCTGACAGTAGAGTTCCAAGAGAAATCATCTTGAATTTCTCTTTGACAAGGAATTTGTTCAATTCTCTGAGGTCCAAGATAGGTCTGTATCCCCCTGTTTTCTTTGAGATAAGGAAATAGGGGGAGTAAAAACCTGTACCCTGTTGATGGATGGGTACTTCTTCTATTGCCCCCTGGGCAAGAAGCATAGTGACCTCTTGACCTAACAGGTTGACGAGAGAGGTCGGAGAATTGAACTGCCTTATCATTGTGGGAGGGGGCATGCTGGAAAAATGAAGCTTGTTACCCCTCGTTTATGATGGAGATTGTCTAATGCTCTTCTGTTATTTGTCCCCATCTGGGGGCAAAATGGCACAACCTTCCTGGAATGGCGGAAGGCTCTGGTCCATTGAGAGCCAGGAAGGCTACGTTCTCTAGCTGAAAGTCAAAGGCCTTGTAGAGGTTGAGACTGCTGAGACGGTTGAGGCTTAGCAGTCTTTGCTTTCCTTTGTTTGGGTGGTTGCTGACTTTTCCGGACAGGTTGACCTGCAGAACATCCCTGCTGAGAATAAGCAGGATAAAATCTTTTCTTTTTAGAAAAGAATGGTTTCTTAAAAGATTTCTTTCTTGCAGAATCAGCTGTGGACTTGGATAATCTATCCAAGGTGGAGTTTTCAGCATCCATTTCATTGGCTTTCTCCTGCCAATCTTTACCAAACAAGTTCTCACCAATACAAGGAATATTTCCGAGTTTGTCCTGCACCTAGAGCTCCAGATCAGATGCCTGGAGCCAAGCAATTCTATGTGCACCTATGGCAATGGAAGAGGTTCTGCTTATGCACTCAAAACAGTCAAAAGCTGCACGGTTGACAAATCTAGAAACATCCTGGGCATGTTTGACCAATGTGAGAAAATCTTGTCTTCTATCCTCAGGAAGAAGAGGGCTCAAAGCCTCTAAATCTCCTGTGACTTCTTTCAGGAACATTCCCATATACAGACTATAGGAACTGATCCTGGCAGAAAGCATGGAAGCTACGATGTCCAAAAGCATCCAAAGTTCTGCACTCACGTCCTGGGGGATTAGAGGCATGTCTCTTTGCACTCTTGATCCTTCTCATAGCTGACTCCACTACAATAGAGTGGTGGGGAAGCTGAGTTTTCTGGAAACCAGGACAAGGAGGGACTCGATACAGAGTATCCAGTCTACGAGAGTGAGGAGAGGTGGTAGGAGGCGTCTCCAACATTCTGAGCATGAGATCATGCAAGATCTCATGGATGGGCAAGGTAGCACCCTCCTTAGGAGTTTTAGGATATTGTAAAATTTCCAACTCCTTTGCTCTGGGCTCTGTTTCAGGGGCCACAGTAATGGACAGACCCCGAGCCACCTCCCTGATGAAATCCTTTAAGGAAATGTCCTCTGGAGGAGACATCCTGCGTTTAGGGGAGGAAGGCTCCTCCGGGAGAAGTATTCCCGCATCGACAGAACTATCAGAATCCTCAGATTCCTCTGAGGACTCGAAGTACCTTCTGTCGGGATGCTCTTGAAGAGCCCGATACACGTACCGACCGAAGTCGGTACTGAGGGGAATCGGTACGGGTGTAACGGTACCGGAAGGCATCGCATGACTGGGTACCGGTAATGCGGACGTCGATGCCGATGCAGTCAGTACCGGTACCGATACTGGTGCCGGAGTCGGTGCCGGCACCGATTGAAGTGTCTGACGCAGTTCCGAGGGCGTTGATGCCGCAAGGAGAGCCGCCAGACTGCGCTCAATAGCCAGGACCCTCGGGTCTATCGACGCTGCCAATGCCTGGATGTCGGTACCGGAGAAGATCGCCAGTACCCCAGAACATGGCACCAGTAGTTCTGCCGAGGTCGAGGCCTCGAGAACGTCCTGGAGCCCCGATAATGCTTTGGAAGCCGGAGCCTCCCGCCAGGGCAATTTTGCCGGTGCAGAATCCTCAAGGGCAACGCCAGAGGCATCTCGATGCTTAGAAGGAGATCTACCCTTTGAGGACCGGCTAGTCTTATGTTTAGTTATCTGAGATCCATGGGAGGAAGACGAAGCCCTGGAAGACGTCGATGCCACCGAAGCTGCATCAGAGGGAAACAGGGTACTGAGCTTGGTAGCTCGGTTCTGTCGACCTCTCTTGGACATCATGGCACAGGCCATATATTCTGAGATGGAATGGTCAGGACCTAAACATTTCAGACACCACTCATGGGTGTCGGTGACGGAGATGGTACAGCCACACTTGGTGCAGTTTTTAAAACCCGAAGAGGGTTTTTCCATTGTGGAAAAATTTTTGGACCTAAGGCCCAAAAAGGCGTGTGCACCTGGAAAAAAAAATGGGAAAAAAGTACTAATTTTTTTTTTTTTTTTTTAAGAAAAAGAAAGAAAGAAAAACCGGCAGTACCGGTAACGCGTCGAGGAAGGCAGACGCGACCACAAAAAAGAAGGAACGTTTTCTGCGGTGACAGAAACATGACCTGCTGGCTCCGTGGAAAACGAAGAACTGGAGAAAGGCAGTTGGGAAAGGCGGGAAGGCAGCACGCAGGTGCTGTGGGATGCTCCCAAAAGCTTTCTAATTGGACGCTGGGGAGCGTTCCCGCGCAGGCTCAGTCGGTACCGACGATACCCATATGTGATGACTACATTCCTGCTTGTTCCTGGAGATCAGGTGTTCTCCAGGGACAGCAGGAATCAGTCCTCACTACCCTCCCACCTCCCCTGAAGAGTTGCTATTTTTGTCCTTCCCTTGCCATCTGCTTAGTAGGGCTCTAGCTAGGGGACCTGACTGGGCAAGATGGCATCTTTGGGAGAGGGAATTGCTCCGGCGGGCTCCGTCAGTGCCGACATCACCCATAAGTGAGGACCGACTTCTTGCTTGTTCCCGGAGAAAGGCTTTTTACCCTGTTGCTTCTTCTGAGAAAGGGAGAAAGTCTTCCGGGAGAGACAGGTGCGGGTGATGTTCTCCATCTCAATCTCTACCGCCTTGTCCTCCATCGGCTTGCCAAACAATTGCTTGCCCAGGCATGGTACATCAAGATCCGAGGACTGGAGCCAGGCCTGCCACCTGGCCCCGATACCAGCAGCCGCTACCCAAGCAGAGGACTTGAAGCTGTCTTAGGCAGCGCAAGAAAAGTACTTTGAACAGTCCCCCACTGACCTTAGGAGAAACTGGAAACGGCAAAGGTAATCGCCATCGAGGTCCGCCTGGAAACCCCCAAGTTCCTTTGCAAGGTCACAAAGGAACATACCTATGTAAAGCTGGTAATCCTGGATGCGGCATGCCAGCATGGAGCCTTGGTAGGCCTTAAACCCGAGAGTGTCGAGGGCGCAAGAATCTCTGCACAGCGGGGCCGAAGAGTGAGTTTTTGGGCTCTTTTGCTTCCGCATGGTGGACTCCACCACCAACGAGGTATGAGGAAGCTGAGCCTTCCAGAAGCCGGGCCCTCGCTGGACCCTGTACATGCTGTCCGGATGCTTGCTGACAATGGGGATAGACGCAGGCGTCTCCCACATATGGAGGAGCAGCCGGGCTAGGATGGGCGGAACCGGGACCTTGAGGGATTCCCTTGGCAGAGCCTCGTATTGTAAAATATCAAGTTCTTACGCACGGGGCTCCTCCTCGGACTGCGTGGAGAGCGCCAGGGCTCGAGCCATGTTCCACACAAAGGAGGTGTCTTCAGGAGGAGACCGCCACTTCTGAACGGGCGGGGAAGGATCCGAGGGGAGGTCCCGATAAGCCCGGGATTCAGGGGAAGTGTCCCCTTTGGGATTCAGGGGAAGTGTCCCCTTTGGACTCCAGGCTCGAGAATTCCGAGGAAAACTCAGAGCTAGGTTGCTCAAGCAGAGCCTGTACCTTGCGCTGGGCTCCCAAGGTCGAAGCCCGCCTGGAGCCGGAGGTGCTAGCTCGAGAAGATCTCGCATTCGAAGACCAGGATGGAGATCAACACCTCTGCCAGGATTCCTCATGAGGCCCCTGGCTCTCGGGTGTTGTCACGGCGGTCTGGAGAGCCATCACAGGTGTTGCCCTCGACGTCTCAAGGAGCATGCCAGCAGAGCCTGGCACCAGCGCCTGCTGGGCATCAAGGAAGACAAACGCTGCGTTCCAGTGCCAGCATTCAGGCCTCCCACTCTGGAGTGGGGCCCAGTAATCGGGTCGGGAGTCGAAGAGGAGAGGAGGTCCTCGCTGGGACGACCCTTGAGAGACCGGGTGCCATAGCTGGAGGCATCTCGATGCTGGAGGCCTCCGTATCCTTATGAGGTACTTTCGAGGCCACTCCTTCTCAGACTCTTGGGACTGCCAAGGAGGGCTGAGGGACCGAGTGCGAGAACACTCATGCTTGTCCGGAGCCCCCGACAGGTTCCTGAAGGCCTTCTTCTTCCGCTACCTTTTGGGGGACCCTTACTCAGAGTGGTGCCAGGGCCGTGGAGCAGCCGCAGGGGACCCCAGAGGCTGAAGGTCGATGGAGCGGGAAGCTACCGGGAACACCGGGGCTGCTTTGTGGAAAAAGTCATCCAGGTTCTGCTTATGGCTCTGGATGGCCTTGGAGGACATCTTTTTACAAAGGGAGCAGAGCTCTGGGTTGTGATTAGCTCCTAGGTACCTAAGACAACAGTCATGGGTGTCCGTGAGCGACATATGTTTGGGGCATCTGTCACACTTTTTGAAACTGGAGGCCATGGGGCAAAAAGAATTCCCGCATTGTTGAAGACCTTCGGCTCGGTCAGCAGTTGAAAAAGGCGCGAAAACGCGTTGGTCAAGAAAAAATGAAGAAAATGGAAAAAACAACAAAGTCCCGGGGCCTGCTTCTGAGGCAAGGGCACTGGGAAATGTGGGAAGAGGACCGGAAAACCAGAATTAGAGAGAGAATTTTGGAAATCTTTTCAGAGGTACACGACGTGCGTCCGAAGGGCTCCGCAGAAAAAGGAAGACTGATTAAGATGGCACCCTTGGGCGGGAAGGGGACTACGTATGTGTGGTGGCATTCCCAAAGGCTTTCTTTGAAAGCTGGGGAAATGCTCTGTGCGGGCTCTGTCAGTGCCTTTACCCATATGTGAGGACTGACTTCCTGCTTCAGCGGAGAGGACACGTAGCCATTGGATCAAAGGGAGGGCGAGTAAGCTGCTGCAAGACCACATTCAACTCCCACTCAGGGGCTGGTGGACGGAGAGGAGGTTTCAGCAAGAGCAAGCCTCTGAGGAAGCGGGACACCAAGGGGTGAACCGATAAAGAGTGCCCTTCCACCAGTGAGTGATGGGCTGCCAGAGCAGAATGGTGTACCCGAACAGAATTGGACTTAAGACCCAGATTAGACAAGTGCAGCAGGTACTGAAGCACCACCGGCACAGAACAGGAGAAAGGGTTCTCCTGGCGCTGGTCACACCACAAGGAGAACCGTTTAAACTTCAGGGCATAGGTCTTTCTGGTGGATTGCTTCCTAGAGGCCAAGACCACCTCTTCAACTTCCTGAGGCAGGCCCCAGGGAGCCAGGCACTACCCTTGCAGCCTCCAGGCCATCAAATTGAGAGTTTTGAGATTGGGGTGCAGAAGGGAACCCTGATCCTGAGAAAGGAGGTCGGGCTGCAACCCCAGAGGGAGTGGGATGTCCACCGCCAGCTGTAACAGAAGCGGGAACGAGGGCTGTCTCAGCCATCTGGGGGCTACCAATATGACCGAGGCCCTGTCCCTTTGAACCTTGAACAAGGTTCTGGCCACCAGGGGCGTGGGAGGAAATGCATACAGGAGGCCCTGGGACCATGATATCAGGAAGGCGTCCGCTGCCAATCTGGTGGGATGCGGTTGCCTGGAGCAGAATTGAGGCAGCTGCCAGTTCAGGGGACTGGCAAAGAGGTCTATGGATGGAAGTCCCCATTTCAGGAAAATGTTCTGAACCACCAAAGGGTGCAGTCGCCATTCGTGAGGCTGTAGAACCCTGCTCAGTCTGTCTGCTAGGAAATGTTCGTGGCCAGGGAGATAGACCACCCTGAGCAGCATATTGTGTTGAAGAGCAAAGGAGCAGAGGGCCTGTGCCTCCCAACAGAGGAGCCTGGACCCTGTGCCCCCTTGTTTGTTCACATAGAACATTGCCACCTGGTTGTCCATCTGCACCAAGACGGATTGGTGGGCCAGGGTATGAGAGAAGGCCTTGAGGGCTAAGCGTATCGCCCTGAGTTCCAGGAGATTGATTTGCTGCATGGCCTCCCATGGAGTCCACAGGCCCTGTGTGCACTTGTCCAGACAATGTGCACCCCAGCCCTGCCAGGAGGCATCGGTTGTGAGTACCACAGTGAGAACAGGTACCTGAAAAGGAATCCCCTGTAGCAGGTTGGAGGGGTGTAGCCACCACTGCAGGGAGTTCAGGAAGGGTTTGGACACCCTTACTTTGTCTCTTAGGCTTCCTGTAGCCTGTCTCTACTGAGTCCTGAGACACCACTGTGCAGGCCGCATATTCAGGTGAGCATTGGGAGTCACATGTACTGTCGATGCCATGTGGCCCAGGAGCCTTAGACAGAGTCTGGCGGAAACCAGGGGGTTGTGTAGGAACTGGCTGGCCAAGCCCATCAGCCTTCCCGCTCTGTCTGCTGGCAAGTAGGCCTTTGCTTGCAGGGAGTCTAACTGTGCTCCTATGAACTCCAGGTTCTGGGAGGGGAGCAAAGTGGACTTTGCGAAGTTTATGACAAAGCCTAGTTGCTGAAGGAGAGAGACAGTGTGGCTTGCCTGGCCTCCTGGAGAGTCGGACCCCTGATGAGCCAGTCATCCAGGTAGGGGAAGACAAAATACCCTGGTTTCTCAAATAGGCGGCCACCACCGCCAGACACTTTGTGAAGACCCGTGGGGCGGAGGTTAGGCCAAAGGGCAGTACCCTGTACTGAAAATGGTTTCCTCCCACCACGAACCTTAGGTACTTTCTGTGGTCTGGATGAATGAGGATGTGAGTGTACGCATCCTTCAGATCTAAGGAGCATAGCCAATCTCCCTGCTGGAGGTAGGGCAGCAGCGTTCCAAGAGTAAGCATCTTGAACTTTTCCTTTTCCAAGAACTTGTTGAGATTTCTTAAGTCCAGAATGGGCCGGAGAACTCAAGTTCTCTTTGGCACAAGAAAGTACCTGGAGTAGAAGCCCTGCCCCAGCAGGTGGGGAGGTACAGGCTCTACCACCCTGTCTTGAAGCAGACCTTGCAGTTCCTGGAGAAGGAGTTCCTGATGCAGAGGGGACCTTGGAGGCTCCCCTGGGAAGTAGGAGGGGGGTACTTGGGTGAAATGGAGCAGATAGCCCTTCTGGACTATGCTCAATACCCAAGCATCTTTTGTGATGGGTGCCCACTAGTAGGCAAACAGGGCCAACCGACCTCCCGTGCTGAGGTGGGCCAACAGAGGTGGAGAGGCTATGCAGTGGGAGTCAAAACCCCCCTCCCTGCTGAGTAGGAGCAGGAGCTGGAGACTTGGGGGCCTTCTGCCTATGGGACCCATGTCCCTACCCCTTGGCCTGCTGACCCTGCTGGGGAGGCCTGGTAATGAGGGAAAGGTTTGTAGGCAGATGCCTTCCTCGGGTAAAAGGTCATTTTCCCCGAGCCCTTCTTCTTATGAGAAGGGGCAGAAGTTTTCCTGGACAACCTTGTCCTTGTCAGAGTCTCAGTCTCGAGCTCGGCGGCCTTTTCGGCCATGGGCTTGCCGAAGAGGTTTTCACCCCGGCATGGGACATCGACCAACTTGTCCTGTACCCATGACTTGAGGTCCGATGACTGTAGCCATGCCTGGCGTCGAGCACCGATGCCGGCCGCTGCTACGTGGGCCGATGCCTCGAAGCCATCGTAGGCCGCCCGGGAGATGAATTTGGAGCATTCCCGGACCCCCGAGGACAAGGACTGGAACCTCTGCAAAGGTTCCCCGGAGAGGCCAGCCGAGAACCCGGCTATCTCCTTAGCCAGATCCCGCAAGTACATGCCCATGTACAGCTGGTAGGCCTGGACACGGCAAGCAAGCATCGAGCCCTGGAAGCACTTTCTGCCGATGGCATCTAGGCTTCGGGCCTCCCTGCCGGGGGGCACCGCTGAATGCATCTTCTGGCTCTTCAAACGATGCATGGCCGATTCCACAACCATAGAATGGTGCGGCAGTGGCGCCTTTTGGAACCCAGGGCTCTTCCGGACTCGATACATGGAATCGATCCACTTGCTCAAAACCGGCGCCGAGGCCGGTGCCTCCCACATTTGGAAGAGGAGCCGTTCCAGCATCGGAGGAACCAGCACAGTAAAGGCCTCCCTCGGGGGAGAGTCATACTGGAGGGCATCGAGCTTCGAGGCTCCTCCTCGGGATCCGCAGGAACAATCAGGGCCCTGGCCATGTCCCTTACGAATTCCGAGAACCGAGTGTCCTCCGGTGGGGACCTACTCTGGGGCTCGGACTGCGGTGAATCCGAAGGGACACACCGAGTCCGAAAGGTATCGGGGGACTCCTCGTCCTCCGTCTCCCACGCAGACTCATCCGAGGAAGAGTCGAGGGGCTCCGACCGCGCGGGCTCTGGCAACACCCGCCCCGACGCCGGGGCCATCGGCGTCAATGCCCTCGGTCCCGAACGGGAGGTCAAGGGAGACCATGACCGAGACCCGACTCAGGCCTTCATGGCTTCGAGAACCGGCTCTGTCTCCAGGGTCGACTTAGACGTCGACGTCCCAGTGGTCGGGGCAGATGCACCAGTCAGGCTGGCCATCAGCACCCACTGCTGATCCATGAAGGCAGACAGTCTGCACTCCAAGGCTGTCAGCCTGAGTCCAAGCTCAGGAGACTCAGCAGGCGCCGGGCCCGACGTCGGCTCCCTGGGAGGAGAGTCCTCGAGGACAACAGGACTTATGTGCTCGACGGACTCCGGCTCTACACGGGATACCTTAGTTGGCTTCTCCAGCTCCAAAGGCCCGGGGCGGTGGTCAGGGGTCCGAGACCTGGCCTTCGAGGAACCAGAGGCTTCCTCCGACACCGCCCTCACGAGCTTTCTCTTCCTCTTATGCTCCCGACTGGGGGACCCCCCCTTTCAGAGGAACCCTGACGAAGCTCGGGGGTCAGACTCCTGAGACGTCGAGGCCTCTGACGAGGTCCGGGCTCGTCCGGAGGCAGTCAGAAAAAATCCTCTCCTTCTGATGCTGCCGGCTTCTGAGTGCCTTGGTGGACATTTTGCCACATGACCATGGGATCATGGTCCGGCCTGAGGCAGCGCAGGCAGCAGTCGTGTGTGTCGGTAAGAGACATGAGCTTCTTACAATGATCACACTTTTTAAACCCACTGGAGGCCATCGGGGAAAAAAGGGCCCCCGCGAGGTCAAAAGACCGGTCCCTCCAGGGAAAAAGAAAAAAGAGCGCGAACGCGTGCCACGAAGGGCAAAAAACCTAAAAATAAAGATCGGGTCGATACCGGCGTACCGAAACCAGGCAAGAAGGGGAACCGGCATCGAACCGGAGAAAAAGAGAGCGAAAAATCGCAGAAAAAAAAATCAAACTTTTTCCGGGTGACAGGGACAGTCGTCCGTTGGGCTCCACGGAAAAAGAAAGAGACTGAGCAAGATGGCACCTTTGGGCGGGAAGGGGACCGCGCATGCGTGGGTGTATTCGCAAAGGCTTTCTTAGAAAGCTGGGGAAATGCTCCGCATGGGGGCTCCATCAACGTCGATGTCACCCATATGTGAGGACTGACGTCCTGCTTGGTCCTGGAGAAAATAGGGCTCCATGGCACTACCCTCAAATGGTTCACTTATCCCATAGGAAAATACAAGTAAAATGTAACAAGGACCATTCTGAAACAATAGATCAATCACAGAGCATTCCACAAGGATCTGCTCTCTCTGCCATCCCCTTTAATATTTACATCCAACCACTATGTAAAATTAATAGTCTCTACAAGATACAATATAGAATTTATGAGGATGACATTATGGTCTTTGCACCTTTTAATGTACATCAACCCAATTTCTCTAATCAAATGGTATGCCTGAAAGCAATGGCGGACTGGCTACAACAATAAAACCTTAATATAAACTACAAGAAAACTGAAGCGCTCTTTGTGACCAGGAGCACATCCTTTACCCCACCAGAGTCCCTGAAATTCCTACATAACAATATAATAGTGAAATATCATGTAAAATACCTTGGCATTCACCTGGATCGAAACCTATTGTTTCAAACACATTTCCAGATCCACAAAAGCCACATACTTCAAACTGAATATAGTGCGAAGGTTCAAACCACTACTCGACCAGACACACTTTTGCACAGTTTGTCAAGCCATGATTATACCAATACTAGACTATTGTAACTTGATCTATCAAGGACTCCCAAAACAAGTCACATTCCCGTCACAACTAGTACAGAACACAACTGCTTGAATAATTACAGGAACCGCGAGAAATACGCATATTACTCCAACTTTGAAGCAGCTCCACTGGCTACCGATAGACTACCGCACCAAGTACAAATCATTATTCATAATCTTCAAGATCAACCAACAGCTATACCCAGAATCACTTCAGTCACTAGTCAACAAGGATCCAGCTCTGAGAGCAAAAGATCAACGCAACAGAACCAGCTACTCACCTAACCATAAAAGCCAGAGCAAGGCAAGCAACATGCAAGTGGGCATTCTCAATCTACACCCTGTGATAAGGAAGCTTATCATAGCTCAGGAAGGAGCTATAGTAAAGGTGAAGTGACTCTGAACAAGCAACCTGTCAGTTCTGGTAGAAATAAGAAAACAGAATTTTCCCATAAAAGACTACCAGTCCCAGAATGCACCAGGTTTCCAACAGCCATTAGAGGAGCTGAAGTGGGGAAACGTGTGTTCAATCAAGAGGGCTATGAGGTAATCCCCAAGCACTCATCTCAAAGGGCAGGGCCTGATTCAGCACAGCTGCGCTAGGGTGGAGAACTCATCAAAGCAGAATAAAGGTAGAGTTTATTCTACAGAGAATTATCCTCATTCTCAGTTTTATCTGGGAGATCCTCATCCTCAGATTCAGCTTGGAGATCCTCAGTATCTTGGACAGCTTCATCATCTGGAGGATCATCAGAAGCAGAAGCCAGAGCGGATGGACAGAGAGGGCAAGAAACCCTTTGGAAGAAAGAAGAGAAAAGCATTTGGGAGGTCTAAAGGAGTCCAGAGCAGTACGTATACTGGGAGACATTCAAAAGGCCAGCATACACCAATGGACTGGGGAAAGCCAGAGGAATGGTGCTGCAGAGCTAGGAATCTCCAGACGGTACCTGTGAGGGAGACGGCTGCACGTGGAAGGGACCCTAGGACCCGTGCCAGAAGGTATGTGAAGAGAGATCCAGTGTCCAGGGATCTGGATTGGAAGGCTGGACATAAGAACTGGACTACATACTGGCCAGGCTATTTAGAGAGGAATTCTAACAGCAATGGAAGCTCAGGTATGAACACTGATCTATGCCCTAGCTATAACCTTGAAAGACAGCAGGGAAACAAGTATTCTCCTGAAAGTGCTCCATTGAGAAATTCCTCTGTGCCAATCCATGATATTGAACCCATGATTGTTGAAGAAGGGGGAGCGGTCTTAGATACAGGCTGTGAATATATGGATTGCTCTCTGTCTAAACTCCTTTGGTAATTTTCTGTTACAAAGTACAACAACCATCACAAAGAAATACAAACTTGTTCTTTAATCTACTCAGAAAAGCTCCTGAAGTAGGATTTGAGCCACGCAGTAGAAAGCAAGCCAGCTAAGGGGTTTCAGCTGGGTAACTGCTAGCAATTGAGCCTTACCTAATTGCTTGTGAGCTCTGAGGGAATCACTTCTGAATCTATGTGTGAAGATATAAGAAGTTAACCTGAAAAGAACAGTTTTTCCCTTCTTTGTGGGTTTTGCTTGTTGTTTGAAACACTGCTAAGAAAATATTAGCTAAAGCCTACAGAAAAGACCAGTTTGTTACCAACCAGGTCTTTATTCTTTTGCTTTGATTGCCTGACAAGTTCAACTGTTGTTTTCCTGATTTTGTTTTTCCAAGTTTAACACTGAAAGCAAGTATCCTGTTTTATGTGCTACCAAGCATATCTGTGTTGGGAGAAATAACCCCATAAATAAATATCTTATTGGCTTTACACTCAAGCACAACTAATTATTGTGAGTGGCTGTGTCTGGTGTGAATGGACTGCATTTCCCACAATCCCTTGCAAATCATATTGATATATGCATTTGCCAAGACTGTGAACATTCTCACTCAGGCAGCCGTCTGACAACCCCAACGATCTGGAACACACTCCTTGTGAACATAAGAGAAAACAAAGATCTAATGGACTTCAGGAAGGCCCTGAAAACTTTTCTTTTTCAGGAGCATTATGAAAAACCAATGCGTAATTCACACCCTAGTAAATGAATACCCTAGACCGTAGTTCCTCACTCCTACTGGGCTGAACCTGTCAACCAATTCATTTACGACCACCTGAGAATCCCTTTTATAACACCCTACACTTACACAAAGACAGATTTTCCACCATTGTCCCGGTGTACCCTACCCCTCAGCATTAACTGATTTTCTCTATTGTAAATACTGTACAGCATTGTTATTTCCCGTTATAAATCTTGTACTGCATTTCCTCCTTAACTCCGATTACCTGTTCGATGCAGTTTCTAAAAGCTGCAATGTTCTATGTAAACCGCTTTGAATGCAAGAAAGGCGGTATATAAAAAACATTAAATAAATAAACAAACAAACAAATCAGCTACACTAACAGCTTTTACTACATCCTCTGGTAACGAACTCCAGAGCTTGATTATACGATGAGTTAAAAAAATACTCTTATTAGTCTTAAATGGGTTACATTGTAACTTCATTGCGTGTCCCCTAGTCTTTCTACTTTTTGATGCAGTAAAACAACTGATCTACTTTTAGCCATTTCACTCCATTCATTAATTTATAGATCTCTACCATATCCCCCCTCAGCACTCTCTTTTCCAAGTTGAAGAGCCCTAACATTTTTAAGCCTCTTCTCATAGGGGTATCCTTCCATGGTCTTTACCATTTTTGTTGCTCTTCTCTGTACCTTTTCTAATTCCGCTATATCCTGATTTTCTGTATGACCACTGACATGTGTATGCTTCTGACTCACCGGACAGTTCGACATACAGCCCCCTCAGCGCTCTGCCGGCTAAAACATCAGTAACCTCGTTTACTGCCCCAGAACTAGCTGGCTTACAACTCCCTCCCCTGTACTTTCTGCACTTAACTTCATCAAAAAGCCTTGGTCTCCTATGCCTCTACCTATTCACTGCGGCTTATTAAACTGCAAATCAATGCGGTCAAAGACAACCCTACTCCAGAGTCTTATCCTGGATAATTCCCTGGATCTTATTTTTCTAAACGAGACCTGGCTCAAGCCCAGCGATGAACCCATCTTGCACTACTGTCTCCCTGCAGATTTTTCTTTCTTTTTCACTCCACGCGCAAATAGAGTGGGCGGTGGGGCTGCTGTTATTTTCTGCTCCACTTTAGCTCTTACTGAAGTGCTCAATTCTGTAATTTATTGAATAATCAATTGTATAACTGTGAACTGGTGGTTGTTAGTCCCCCTACCGTAATCATACTGTATTCCTAAATTTTGGGCTGTACATATTCCCTTGTCTTGTCTTCCTAAGGACCGCTTCTGATCGCTGGAAGGAGCGGTGTATAAATTTATGCCAAATAAATAAATAAATAAAATAAGTCCATTCTCACTACCTTCACTATCCTGAATCCCTTCTGCTATGCCTTCCAGGAAGCCTCATCCTCTTACTTTCTCTTACTCTACTCTCCTCCGTCACTCTCCAGTGCGCTCTGGGAGTCTCTGCTTTCTACAATCTCTGAGATATCTCTTCACTATCCTAATCTGTATATCCTAGACGACTAACATTCAAGCCGATTTACCCTATAAAACGCGCGATCGCCTGTTCCTGTCATACCTTTCTGACTTACAGTATACAGAGCATACGCTCCTTTCCAGCCCTCTCTCTACCTCATCTACTGTTGCAGCTCACATTCAAGTAGGGTCACACCAGTTACTCCTGCTTCCTTTCCTCCATTTGAATGCATTTTTGCAGGAGATTTCCAGTCCCTGCCTGTTGATCAACAGGCTTCCCTCCGGCATTCACTCCTTACTACCACCCTGGATGCCATTGCTCCACTTCAACCAGTCCCTTTGAAGGCACAACCTCACTGCCCTTGTTTCCATTCAGATCTCCGCTCCGCATGTTCGAGTGTGTCGAGCAGAACGTCATTGGCAATATCATAATATGGTTATCTCTGCCAAGACGAGACCTACAGGGATATAATCCTGAAGTCCCACCTCCAGTCTGGCAGCATCCCTGTTACAATGGAGGAGAGAGGTCACGTGACAGGAGAGCATCACCCTGGTGTGGCAGGAAGTGATCCTGTAACTAGGACCTGTCCTCCAGGTGATGTAAAACCCCCTCGCACCGAGGTGGTTTCTCCAGGGCCATGTGCCCATGAGGGAAGGGTTAGGACAGCCATTATAGTTGGTGATTCAATCATTAGGCATGTAGATAGCTGGCATTAACCTGTAAAAAGGAGATAGAGCAGGTTTTAAACTAGATAATAGGGGAAAGCTGACAGTCACCCAAGAGCGCATGGTTCGGAAGAATGAATCCTTGAAGGATACTACCAAAAGCAGAGAGGTTCCAAAAAAGAGTAAAGAAGCCCAAATGCCCTCGAGTATGGAGCAGACAGAGCTTAAAGATCCCAAATTACCCATGTCTACCAATAGCCAGATTAATATGAATAAAATACAGTCTCTAAAATGCTTGTATGCAAATGCTAGAAGTCTAAAAAATAAGATGGGAGTGTTAGAATATATAGCACTAAATGAGAGGTTAAATATGATTGGAATATCAGAGACATGGTGGAAGGAGGACAACCAGTGGGACACTGATACCTGGGTACAAACTATATCGTAATGATAGAACTGATCAAATTGATGGAGGGGTTGCACTCTGTTAGAGAGGGCATTGAGTCAGAAAGGATTAAAGTTCTGCAGGAAACAAAATTTGCTGTAGAATCTCTATGGATTGAAATTCCATGTAAAAGGGGGAAGGCGATGGCAGTGGGGGTGTACTATCGACGGCCTTGCCAGAATGAACAAATGGATGATGAAATGCTCAAAGAAATCAAGGAAGCTAACAAAAGTTACAGCGCAGTAATAATAATGGGTGATTTCAATTACCCCGGTATCGACTGGGTCAGTGTCACGGCAGGACATGCTAGGGAGATAACGTTCCTAGATGAAATAAATGACTGCTTCTTGGAGCAACTGGTTCATGAACCGACCAGAGGGGAAGCCATATTGGACCTAGTCCTTAGTGGAACACTAGATCTAGTGCAAGAGATAAGGGTGTTAGGGCCACTTGGCAATAGTGATCATAGCATGATCGCGTTTGATTTAAGTAGTGGAGGGATAGTAAGGAAATCCACAGTACCTACCTTTTAACTTTCGAAAGGGAGACTATGATAAAATGAGGAAAATAGTTAAGAAAAAACTAAAAGGAGCAGTTGCAAAGGTTAAAGACTTACATCAAGCTTGGGTGGTGTTTAAAAATACTACCTTGGAAGCCCAGACCAGCTGTATTCCACACTTTAAGAAAAGTGGAAGGAAGTCCAAAAAACTGCCAGCATGGTTTAAAGGTGAGGTCAGAGAGGCTGTTGTTGCCAAAAAAGCAACTTTCAGGAAATGGAAAAAAGAGCCAAACGACTAAAGCTGGAAACAGCACAAGCACTGGCAAGTCAAATGCAAGGCATTGATAAGGCAGGCAAAGGGAGAATTTGAGAAGAAGCTTGCTGCAGAAGCAAAAACATGAAATAAAGACTTTTTCAAGTACATTCGTAGCAAAAAACCCGTGAGAGAGTCAGTTGGTCCATTAGATGATAGAGGGGTTAAAGGGGCACTAAGAGGAGACAAGGCGATAGCGGAGAGACTGAATGAATTCTTTGCTTCAGTCTTTACTGAGGAAGATGTAGGGATGTTACCCATGACTGAAGTGGTATTTAAAGGTGCGGAAGAATTGAAGGAAATATCGATACATCAGGAAGATGTATTACAACTATTAGATAAACTGAAGAGTAGCAAATCACCTGGGCCAGATGGTATATATCCAAGGGTGTTGAAAGAACTGAAATATGAGATTGCAGACCTGATATTAGTAATCTGTGAATTTTCATTAAAATCATCTGTAATACCTGAAGATTGGAGGATTGCCAATGTAACGCCAATTTTTAAAAAGGGTTCCAGGGGTGATCCAGGAAACTAAAGACTGGTGAGCCTGACGTCAGTACCGGGAAAAATGGTAGAAACCATCATAAAGAACAAAATTACTCAGTGTAAGGGGAAATCAGTTTCTTGTTATACAAAGGGACCATGAGGCCCATCTGTGAATACCTAGATAGAAAGGAATGTGTTGTGCTAAGACAAGATTCAGTGATCTTCACAGAGACAGGTACCAGTTTGTACGATTGCTAATTAGCAATATCAGGTGCAGGGCTATGTTGCTGGGATGGGTTTATGACGTATATATGTTTTTGATACTGTATAAAAGATAGACTGCACTTCTAACGTACGGAATAAACTTATATGCTACTTATGTGTGTGTGTGTTTGTTCCCCTGGGATCCCAGACAGAGAAGATAAGGTAATTCCTCGACCCAGAGAATTAGGGGACGTCCCAAGGGTAAGTGCTGGGAAAGGAAAGAACAGATACCCTTACAATTTGGTGTCAGAAGTTTGGATTTCCCCGATGCACTTTCTAAATTGAAGCAGCTTTGGTAGCTGCACAAGGATTTTTTAATGGACGTTGCTTTGGTAGCTCATCTTGGAAAAATGCGCTTGGGTAGCGCTGGGAATATGCGCTTGGGTAGCGCAGGGAATAACAGGGACGTCCTGCTGGGTCTGTGGTAATATCCTTCTCCTTCTCTGTGTGCTTGTGTGCCTGTATGAGTTTGGCAAAATGCCCCTGCCGTACTCCGAAGCAATAGCGCTAGTGACGGGTACTGTGCAGAAAGCAAGTGGCCAGACGTGCGTTTGTTGTGAATTCATTAGAGGATGGGGGGTTCCAAGGTAAGGGGGCCGCTTCAGAATCCACGGGAGTGCGTGTGCAGCTACATGTTGTGATAAGGTTTAAAACTGCAGTTAAAAAAGGCATCTTACATATGCTGTCGGTGTAGGTTACACTTACATGTTGGTTTGTTAAACAAGAAATAATCGTAGTGTTTGTTTAAATCAAGGACATGATGTTTGTTTTAATAGCGTGGGTTTTTTTTTAAATTTGGTATAGGTTACAGGACATTTGCTAATTCTGCTGAAGAAGTCTGTTAGCATGTTTACTGTGCTTAGTTTATCTCTGTGCCTATACGACCCCCCCCCCCCCCCCCCAGTCTCTGGCGAAGGTAAAACTGATGACTCAGAATCCCTGGACTGCAAGTGACAAGCGGTGTTTGTTTATTTGTCTCTCTATTCCTCCACGCCTTTCCTATCTTCTTTAGCTAAAAAGGGGGGGGGGGGGTTCCTGGGTAAAGGGGACCAGCCCGGTTTACATTAGGTTTAAATCTATTGTTAAACAGACTTTGTATTCCAGTTGTACTCCTGTACCCCCCGGGGCCCCTCCCCGTAGATTCCGAATCTCCTAATCACTGAGGGAGTTGTTAGGTTTTTAGCAGTTTACTTTGTTGTTTTTATAAATACTGAAATTAAGTACAAGTAATTCTTTTAGATGCTTTTCGATGTGTGCTGTAACTTGCTGCATCTGGAGATAGTAGAGTTTGAGCGACACATGCTCCGCTCTTCCCTCCCCCTCCCTTCCTGTTCTTTGTTGTTCAAAGGCTACGGACAGGCAGTTAAACGGCATACTAAAACGTAAATTATTATTTATTTGCAGAGTGTCTATTTATTGCCATATTGTAAGAAGACAAGCTAAATAAAAATAAAAAAAAAATTACTTTTGTACTCAACAACGGTATAACTGTCACTGAAATATGTAAAAGGGTGTGTCTGTATTTAGACACCCATTGCTATAGCAATGTACTGAATAATAACAATACTAAAAGAGCTCTTAACCTGCTTCACAATATTCCTCTCTGAGTCTCATTGGCCAGGTTAGCCAAAGGTGAATTGGCCACAGGTAAAGGTGTAAATAACAGCTGGGGCTCGCCGGGATTTTCCCACAGTAGCGTGACTCCTGCTGAGTGGAGGTGCGAAGACGCGTCCTGTTGATTTCAACAGTCTCACCTCCTCCTCTGCAGAGAGGTTTCTCTGCTAGCTGGTAATGGTCCCGGAGTTGAAAAACGCAGAGGTGTTGTAAACCAGATTGTGGAAATCGTTGCTTTAAAAGCAAGCACTGCAGCAATTGAGTAATTCTGTGCACAGACCGCGGTAAGGAAAAGGGGGAGAATGATAAGAACTGTAAGATGCTAATGATGAAATACTGTTGTTTCCTTTGCACAAAGGAAAGTATCCCTCCTCCTACTGTTTTGGTTGCTTGGATTTGACTTTATGTGACTGGTAAGTCTGAAGTGGAGAAAATCAAGGGACAGGGGTGGGTTCCAAATACCCCGAGGGTCTAGTTCATTATGCAGGGTGAAATTTCTTAAGAAAGCACTTGTAAGCTTTGACTTGTCTTCTGTTTAAATTAAAAACCTCTGTCATATGTTTTAGTGGATGGGGCAGCATTTAAGGAATTTGAATAAGATTGTCTAGACCCAGCATCCTGTGGTCCCAAACCCTTATATAACTTGCTGAGCAAAATTCTGCATGATCACACATGGTTCAGTGTAGTAGATTTGAGGTACGTGTTTTGGGCCTGCTAAGTTCAGAAAAAAATTACAATATGTGAAGAGGGAGGTTAAGTATTTGAGGTTAAGTATTTGGGACACCTCATACGTGAAGGAAAGAGGAAATAAATCCGGAGAGAATAAAGGGTATTGTGGAGTTACCTTTGCATAAAACTAAGAGAGCTGATATCTGCTTGGCTGGGTGTATGCCAACGTGTGAGAAATTTCAGACTTTTTTCTCCAGCTGTGTAACGATAGGAATTTAATAGCAATCACAATTAGTGACAATTCTCAAGCAACTTTTTCTTTTTAAACTCTTAATATTTAGGACTTTTCTCTCTCTTGTTCAACTATATAGTAATCTGCATTTGCCTGAAGGAATCTGGACACAAGAGAGCCTGCTGTTTACTTCGCTATTTGTGTTTGAACTGTTACTCTAAGCAAATTGCTTTAACATAATTTTATTGATTCAGATCAGTTGATACCAGTCTCAAGTATTATGTATAAGGTTTTAATTTAAATGTGACAAAGTATGATTCTGAATTTACCTTTTTGCAGTTTCATGTTATTTGAATGTCTGTTTCCTGAACTGTAAGATTTAAGTTAATTACTTTGCATTGTTTAGCTTGGTGTGGATTGGCTGATGAACAGGACAGTAGCACCATGGGTGCTGGCTATATTGACCTTTCCAGTTTAATTTATTACAATATTGGATTTTAGGATAAATTCATCTGTTTTTCTGTATTTGAATTTTATGTGTTGGGGTCCAGAGAAAAAATTGTACTTTGTTTTGAAAGTTTTTAACATTTCAGTTTTAGGAATACAGTATATTGTAGCACTATGACATACAAATTTTCTTTAGTTTACACACTTGCACTTATGTTACCAAAATACTTGTAGCAGTACATTATGTAGAGGTTCAGTATACACAGAAATTATAGAATTTTGGAAAGAGGCTGATCTGAAATTGCTTTGTTCCCAAGCACATAGATCTCATTTAGTGGAAAGATGAAGCTTAGTTCCCAGGAAATATGAGAATATTTGTAAAGTTAGTAGACAAATAAAACAATAACATTAACTTGAGTTCATTGGAAAAAAAAAAAACACAAAAAAAAATAAACCCCAAACCAAGATCTTGCTTGTCAGCAATGATCCAGGGGCGGTTTGAAAAAAAAAAAGAAGCAAAGAGTGAGAGAGAGACAGAAGGTGAAGCTACAGCCTTGGGAAAGTCAATAAACGTGCTGCTCTGAGTGTGATGATCTGGGCCACCGGAATTCTGACTGCTTTAAGACTCCTCGAGGACCCCCAAGGCCTGAAGAACATGAACCTTGTATATTTATGCCTCGGCAGAGACATGAATAGGCAGGGGAAGGTAGGCCAAGAAGAATCCGAGGAAATATCATCATGAGGCCCAACCACAAATGCCTTGAACCTTCTTAGGCCTCTCACCTCAAAAGGATCTCTTAAACACCATGATTAGTGAGTAACTTGCACAGATCCTTGTGGGCACTGTAATTATAAGATCAGTCCTCAAATATTAAGTTTCCACAGCACTCTCACTGGGAATCGGGTATAAGATAGACTTTAGTCACACCTGAGAGATTATGTGGCCGTTCTGTTAGAAGCCATACTCCTTCCTATTGGGATTGATGTTATAAAATGCCGTGAAGCACTAGTCTATATTGTAAGGACTTTACCTATATTTTGTTTAGGCAGTTGCTAATTAGAATGAGCACTGTTTACTCATATTGTTATGCTTATTGAAAAGGATCTACATTTATATTTTATATATATCTTTTGTTTACAAAAATACTACGTTTTTAACAATTATTTGATGTTCTTATCAGCCTTGCCAAATAAGGATACACTAGTATGGTATAAAAAAGACAGAAGGACCTATGCATGTAGTTTGATGGAATGATGTAAGTGGGAAAAAAAGTGGTGTTGAGAGGAGTGTGATGGACTATTCATGTTGGAAAGGAGAACTCAGATTAACATTATAAAATGGTGAGGGTGAATTGAAATGTGAAATGATGTATCCGATGTATCCACCTAGAAAGAAAACTGACAATGAATACTACCATATTTGATTATGCCATCCCCATTAACTCCAAATTTGGAAGTCATCTAGCCCAGAGATATACCCAATAATTGGAAATAGACACTTGGAGATAGGCTGAGTGCACTTTTCATCCTAATGAGCTTTGGGGAGACCCACACTGGCCATGTGGTGCTTTTCAGATGCTTTTATCCCTTTTTGCCTCTATGTATCCTGGCCCGACACATGAAGGTAAGGGAGGAAAGTTACCTACACAAAATTTTACAAATTGGTATAATTCTAAAATTGTGGAACAATTGAGGAAGTGTGGGCATCTTGTCAAAATGTAGTAGTTACATTGAGTTGTTTAGGATTTGGATGTTGTATGCAAACAGCAACCCACGAAGGGGGGAACCTCCGAAACCTTAAAAAAAAAAAAAAAAAAAAAAAACCCAAACAAATTGCCCTAAGGGAGTAGACTGAAATTTTTCTCCCTTTGAACTGTTATATGGAAGACAGCTTACTTTTTATACTCCTGAGCCTCACATTTGATCTCTTGTATTTCCCAGCAGCAGAGGCAACTCTCTTCCCTCCACAGGTATGCTCAGCAGGTCCAGTCCTTTCTGCTGGATGACTCAGCTCTTTTCTTTCAATCCGGAGACTGGATTTTGGTAAAGACATACCACCAGCACACAGTACAAGCCCCTTTTCCAGTATGGGACCGTTCCAAGTTCTTCTGATAACACTGATTACAGTGAAGGTGGCGGCTAAAAGATCCTGAAGCCATTGCCCTCACTGGAAACATTCTCCATCTACAGATATGGCTTCAGGACCAGGATGAGAAGTAGCTGACGCCGGGGCAGCCAAGGCCCTAGCAACTGGAGAGGAGGGGAGAAGACTCCTGAAGAAAAGCAGCTTTCGGCCTAGAGGTACCGAACCAACATATCCCTTCAAGGTTGGTGACCAGGTACAGGTCAGAGCACCTCACAAGCACAGTATCCTAGACCCGCCCTACGGACCTCCAACTAGTGATCGCCATCACATGGACAGCCAACCTGTGGGACTCCTGCCCTTTGTGGATCCATGCGTCAAGAATCAAGCGTGTATCGTCTCCACTGACATCATCTTCGGTTCCAGACTGCCCTCCAGCCTCCTGACCATCACGCACAAGACTGTGTTGACTCCTCCTACCACTCATGTGGTGCCTCCTTCAGCCCATCTCTGGAACTGTTAATACGGCAATACTACTTGCCCAGACTGCCTTACCTTTTGTGTGCGCAGCTCGCTACAACCTGGAGCTTTTCTCTCAACATGTCTCATTACTGTACCTTCTAATCTGTGTGAAATGCAGAGGTTTACTGTACTTGACAATTTAAACTGCACCCAGCCCCATGTTTCTTTTTCTACTTCCTTGTATAACATTGGTGTTACTCGCCCCTCTTTGGGATATGACTAGGTCCCTTGCCCATTGTAAACTGTCTCTAGTTTTAATGCTACAGATTGTTTTACTGTTTTTGCTTTTAGCCTGTCTAATACTGCTCTATACTGTTCTTCAACTACAGCAGTTTCTCATGCTTACTCTCTGATGTATCTTCCTTTGGGTTGGTCTCAAAGAGCTGATTATTTCCCTATGGAGCGGTTTTATAATCCTTGTTCTTTTCTGTTGTATATTTTCATTTGTTCTTGGCTGCTGTCGGAAGGCCCTACAGAGCTCCACCACTTTTATGTACTCTTATACTCCTGCTTTTACGGCGGCTGATGTACCTGAGCTGCCGCGTACAGATATTCCGTTAGTAATGCCTGTTTAGTTATTTTGTAGTAGATTGTTAGGCTGTTCTTCTAGTGGGCCTATACAGGCCCAAAGGGGGGAATTGTAAGGGGAAATCAGTTTCTTGTTATACAAAGGGACCATGAGGCCCATCTGTGAATACCTAGATAGAAAGGAATGTGTTGTGCTAAGACAAGATTCAGTGATCTTCACAGAGACAGGTACCAGTTTGTACGATTGCTAATTAGCAATATCAGGTGCAGGGCTATGTTGCTCGGATGGGTTTATGATGTATATATGTTTTTGATACTGTAAAAAAAAAAAGACTGCACTTCTAACGTACGGAATAAACTTACATGCTACTTATGTGTGTGTGTGTGTTTGTTCCCCTGGGATCCCAGACAGAGAAGATAAGGTAATTCCTCGACCCAGAGAATTAGGGAACATCCCAAGGGTAAGTGCTGGGAAAGGAAAGAACAGATACCCTTACACTCAGCACGTAGATAGTCATGGCCTAATGGGAGACAGCCAACATGGCTTTAGACAAGGAAGATCTTGTCTTACTAATCCGTTATGTTTTTTTAGAAGGTGTGAATAAACAGGTGGACAAAGGTGAGTCGGTTGATAAAGTGTATCTGGACTTTCAGAAAGCCTTTGACAAGGTCCCTCATCAGAGACTTTTGGCAAAACTAAAGAGTTATGGGATAGGAGGCAGTGTACTATTGTGGATCAGGAACTGGTTAAAAAATAGAAAGCAGAAGGTAGGGCTAAATGGCCAATTTTACCAATGGAGAAAGGTGAATAGTGGTGTACCCCAGGGATCCGTGCTGGGTCCGCTGCTTTTTGACATATTCATAAATGACATGGAAAGGTGAAATTAGACTTACCTGCTAATTGTTGTTCCTGTAGTAGACCCAGTCTGGTCCCAGACCTCTGAGTTGTCAACCTTAATCAGCAGCTTGGAGACTGAGGAACCACCTTCTTTTCATGATGTCACTCCTATATAACTCTGGCATCCGCCTCCCTTCATCAGTACCCTAATGACAAAGCAGACTCACCAGAGCAACAAATAAGTTAAGACCCCACTTACCAACCGCAAGGTCCAACCCCCCAGCACTGAAACCCGAAAAAGAATTAACTCACGAACTGTGAACACTGAGGGTGCCCAGGCTAACCTCTCACCTGTCCGACCACCCCTGCAAAGATGACAGCTAAACATCTCTTCTTACCTGTCATCAGAAAACAAACAGAAGACCGTGCTGCAAGCCCCCCTGCAACACCGGGTGGGATGCGGGACCAGACTGGGTCTACTACAGGAACAACAATTAGCAGGTAAGTCTAATTTCACCTTCCTGTTCGTAGCCCCAGTCTGGTCCCGGACCTCTGAGTAAGTACCAGAGCAGTAGATCTAACGGGAGGGCCCAGCCGCAACCGCTTGCAGCACCGCCGCCCCGAACCTGGCATCCTGCGCGGACTGAACGTCCAATCGGTAATGTCTGATAAAGGGAGACAAAGAAGACCACGTGGCCGCCCTGCAAATCTCCGCTGGCGGCACAGCTTGGAGCTCCGCCCAGGACGAAGCCTGAGCCCTGGTGGAATGGGCCCTCAGCCCCTCCGGCACCGATCTCCCCTTCAGTAAGTAGGCCGACGAAATCGCTTCCCGGATCCACCGGGCGATGGAGGCCTTGGACGCCGCCTCTCCTCGGCGAGGACCCGCGAACAGGATAAACAACCTCTCCGAGCGGCGGAACTCCGCCGTACGCCGAAGATACCTCTTCAAGGCCCGACGGACATCGAGCGTTCTCGAAGCGGGACCCGATGTGTCCGACCGGAACACCGGTAAGGCAATCTCTTGATTCAAATGGAACGCCGACACGACCTTGGGTAAGAAAGCCGGCACAGGCCGCAAAACCACCTTGGACTCGAAAAAAGACAAGAAGGGTTCCTTACAGGACAGCGCCTGCAACTCCGAGATGCGCCTGGCCGAACAAATAGCCACCAGAAACACGACCTTCAATGTGAGATCCTTCAAGGAAGCCGAGCACAAAGGCTCGAAGGGCTCCCGCTCCAGTGCCGACAGCACAAGCGGAAGATGCCACTGCGGCACCGGCTGCCTCCTGGGCGGACCAATTAACGCCACCGCGCGCAAAAACCGCTTGACATCCCGATGTACTCCCAGGGATCTACCAGCCACCCGTCCGCGGTAGCACGACAGGGCCGCGACCTGCACCCGAAACGAAGCCGCCGCCAGACCTTTGTCGAAACCGCCCTGCAGAAAGTCCAAAATCTGAGAGAGAGACGCCTTGAGAGCCACCCAGTGCCTCTCGCTGCACCACGCCTCAAAGACTCTCCAGACCCGAACATACGCCAAAGACGTGGACCTCTTACGAGCTTTCAACAGGGTGGAAACCACCGCCGGGGAATAGCCCCTAGTTCTCAGCCGAGCCCTTTCAATAGCCAAGCCGTAAGCGAGAACCGATCCACATGGGGCATGAATAGAGGCCCCTGCGCTAGCAGGTCCGGGCGCAACGGAAGCCGCCACGGTCGCGCGACCAGAAGCCTCCGCAGGTCCGCATACCAAGGGCGGCGCGGCCAGTCCAGAGCTATCAGGATCACCATCCCCCCGAAGCTCTCCACTCGCTGAATCACCCGTCCGATGAGCACCCATGGCGGAAAGACGTACAACAGCTGGCCCTCCGGCCAGGGCTGAATCAGCGCATCGAGACCCTCGGACATTCGCTCCCTGCGTCTGCTGAAGAAGTGGCTGGCTTTCGCTGAGCTGAAAGTGGCCATCAGGTCCATCACCGGGATGCCCCACCGCCGCGTGATCATCGCGAACACCTCCGGGTGGAGGACCCACTCCCCTGGATCCACCTGCACGCGACTGAGAAAGTCTGCCTCCACGTTGTCCACTCCTGCCACGTGAGCCGCCGACACCGCCAGAAGATGCCGCTCGGCCCACGCGAACAGAGCCTCGGCCTCTGTCTCGAGAGGCGCGCTGCTGGTCCCGCCTTGGCGATTGATATAAGCCACGGCCGTGGCGTTGTCGGAGAATACTCTTACTGCCGATCCGTCGAGAATCGACTGAAAACATTTCAACGCCAGAGACACCGCCCACAATTCCAGGCGGTTGATCGACCACGAGCGCTCCTGGGGGTCCCACTGTCCCTGAGCGAATTGACCCCGACAGTGACCCCCCCCCAACCCAGGAGGCTGGCATCTGTTGTCAATGCTATCCACTCGGGCACCACCAGAGGCCTCCCCGTCTGCAAGGAGCGGGGATCCAACCACCAGCGCAGCCCCGCCCGCGTCTCGTCCGGGCAGGCGAGTCTTTGAGACAGAGGGTCCCGCTGATGCGACCAGCGCCTGAGTAGCGCCCTCTGCAAAGGCCGCATGTGGGCCCTCGCCCACGGTACCAGTTCGATGGTCGCCACCATGGTGCCCTGCAGTTGAAGGTACTGCCACGCCGTGGACTCCCGTCTCTTCAAGAACTTCCGTACCAGCATCCGCAACTTCTGGGCTCTCTGTCGCGGAAGGAACACCTGACCGGTTCCCGTGTCGAAGCGCGCTCCTAGGTATTCCATGTCCTGGGAGGGGACCAACTGGCTCTTCGTCCTGTTGACCACCCAACCTAGGCTCTCCAGGAACCCGACTACCCGGGACGTGGCCCTCACGCTCTCTTCCCTCGACTTTGCCCTGATCAACCAGTCGTCCAGATACGGGTGCACCAGGACGCCTTCCTTGCGCAGAGCCGCCGCCACCACTACCATCACCTTCGTGAAGGTGTGCGGAGCCGTCGCCAGCCCGAACGGCAGCGCTCGGAATTGGAAATGACCGAAAGGCACTGCAAAGCGGAGAAACCGGTGATGTTCCTGCCGAATGGGAATGTGAAGATAGGCTTCGGACAGATCCAGAGCGGTGAGAAACTCGCCCGGCCGGACCGCTGCAATGACGGACCGGAGAGTTTCCATGCGGAAGTGGGTCACCCGAAGGCACCGATTTACCCCTTTGAGGTCCAGGATAGGCCGGAACCCTCCGTCCTTCTTTGTGACCACGAAATATATGGAGTATCGACCAGAACCGTGTTGGTCTGGCGGTACCGGCTCGATCGCCCGGAGGTCCAGCAGCCTTTGCACGGTCTCCCGCACCGCCGCGCACTTGCTGAGCGCTTTGCAGGGGGACCGTATGAAGGCATCGCGCACTGGTTGCTGTAGCTCCAGCGCATATCCATCTCTGATGACCTCCAGCACCCACTGATCCGAAGTCATGTGGACCCAGGCGCCATAGAACTCCCGCAGCCTGCTGCCTACGGGAACCAGCGGCCCCCGGGTCCGCCGTATCTCATTGCGCCTTGCGCAGGGCTGAGGCGGGGGAGGAGGAGGTTGAGGCACCCCCTCCAAAGCCCCTGCCAGCCCCCCTGAAACCTCGAAACCCCTGGTTTCGGACGGGAAACCAGCCCCGCTGACCAGTAGCGAACCGGGGAAAGCGAGAGCGGCGAAAGTCCCGCTGTTGCGACCTGCTGGACGCGGCGCCACGGCCTTGCTTGGGTTTGTCCTCCGGCAACTTACCACTCTTAGACTCGCCCAGGTCCTTGACCAACTTCTCCAGATCCTCTCCAAACAGGAGGCGTCCCTTGAACGGGAGTTTACTCAGCCTGGTCTTTGAAGACGAATCCGCCGCCCAGGAACGGAGCCACAGGTACCGGCGGGCAGCGACCGCCGACGCCATACTGCTAGAGAGACCCCTCATAAGGTCATAGTGCAGATCAGATAAATAGGCCGCCCCCGACTCCAGGCGGGCCACCTCCACCGATTTGCCCTCCGCCTGCGCCGGTCGCACATGTTGAGACCAGCGAAGACAGGCTCTGGCTACCCAGGCCCCACAAATAGCGGCCTGGAGAGACAGCGCATTAGTGTCATACACCTGGCGCAGCAGGGCATCCAGCTTCCTGTCCTGGGCGTCCTTGAGGGCCGCGCCGCCTTCCACTGGGATGGTGGTCTTCTTTATCACCGCCGCTACCGCAGCATCCACCTTGGGGGGCGTGAAGACCTCCCGATCCCGATCCACCAGAGGATATAACCGACCCAGCACCCGCGACCCCCGCAGGGCCGTCCCCGGGACGTTCCACTCCTCCTGAATCAGCTCTTGAAAGACCCGATGGACCGGGAAGGTGCGCTGAGACTTACGGAAGACTTGCAACAAAGGATCCTCCAGAGACTCGTCCTCCGACGGTCCCTGCGCTGGCATATTTAAAGCGCTCAGCGTCTCAGCGATCAGGGCCGGCAGTTCCTCCCTCCGGAAGACTCTGACCACCCTGGCCTGCTCCTCCTTGTCGTCGAGCTCCCCTTCTTCCAAGTCTTCCTCAGGAAGCCCAGCCTCGCCTTCCTCCTCCGACGGGAGTCCCTCCGATGCCAGGGAGGGCTCCAGCGACTCCGCCTGCAACCGCAGCCTCTTGCTGCAGGGTTGGTCCTCAGCGAGGAGAGCCACGCTTGGCGCGGACCCCTTCCGAAGACTCTGAAGGAGGCCGAGGCAGGCCACCCACTGCGTGCCGCAGCAGGGCCACGAACTCAGTGGAAAAAATGGACTCCAGTCCGCTCGCCCAGGGCACCAGGGGCCCCTGTCCCGTCACGGTGGTCGACGGTCCCGCTACTGGCTCCGCCCGGGAGGAGCCTGGAGGAGAGCCAACCGAAGGCCCCATCTCAGACCCCGGCAGCTCCCCCACGCTCACCTCGGGGGGATCCAGAGTTGCTGCCTCCTTAGAGCAATTTTTGCACACCCCTGAGTCCGACAGGGAGGATCTCTTAGCTCCACAAATCATGCACTGGGTCTTGGGCGACATCTTGCTAGAGTGCTTTACTGAACCGGTGCAGGGCTCTGCACCAGTAAAGCTCTTTCAATCCCCAAGGCAACCAGCCCCTCAGGAAAAAATGAACCCGCTACACCGAGCTGTGCGTCGGGATCCAAAGCACAGGCAAGCTTCCACTGCCTCCTGCGATATCCGGAAAACCACTGACACTTTCGATTTTTTTTTTTTAAAGCACTGCAAGAAAAATAAAACAGGCCCGCCGTATCCCCGGGGTCACCCGCACAACGCACGGCGGCCTAGCCGACCGGAAAGGGCCGGGAAAAAACGCGGGAGCCAAAGAAGCACTCCCGCGCGAGTGCCACGTGGCCAGGCCTGCACAGCCGCAAGGCGCACCCGCGCCGCGGCGAAGAGAGAAGCTACCGTCCAAATCGCGTGCCCCCCCGCTTGCCTTACCTGAGCCACCAAAGCAGCGAAGTAGGAGCGAAGAGTGTCACAGTCTGGTCCGTCCAGTAAATTCAGCGTGGCAGACCGACTCCAGCTTCCCCCCTTTTCGTCCAGCCAGAGGCGCGCTCACAGGCAGATCCTCTGTTTGGCGCTTGGCTGGACGCGAATCACACTCTGTCGGCTCAGATCCCCTGCCCCAAACCGGGGGTGAGTCGACCCCTCCAACTCTGTCGAGCACCGGGAGACGGACAGAGGGAGAGAGAAGAGCCTAAGGCACCGGCAGGCACAGGTCCTATACCTTAAAGGTACAGCACTTATTATTATTATTATTATTTTTTTTTTTTGTAATCAATACGATGTAAACCAAATGAAACCAAAATCCCTACACTGAAACTAAGGCTTAGTTGTTCCTCCAGTGAGCCCGGATCCCCGAGCTCAACCTAGTCAGCTGCTTGGAGACTGAGGTAACTGATGAAGGGAGGCGGATGCCAGAGTTATATAGGAGTGACATCATGAAAAGAAGGTGGTTCCTCAGTCTCCAAGCTGCTGATTAAGGTTGACAACTCAGAGGTCCGGGACCAGACTGGGGCTACGAACAGGAAGTGGAATAACGAGTGAGGTTATCAAATTTGCAGATGACACAAAACTAGTACAAGTTGTTAAAACCCAAGAGGATTGTGGAAAATTCCAAGAGAATCTTGATAAATTGGAAGACTGGGCATCAAAAAGGCAGATGAAATTTAATGTGGACAAGTGCAAAGTTATGCACCTAGGGAAGAACAACCCAAACTATGGTTACACGATGCAAGGTTCCACATTAGGAACCACCACCCAGGAAAAAGATTTAGGCGTCATTGTGGATAACGTGTTAAAACCATTGGCCCAGTGTGCAGCGGCGGCCAAGAGAGCAAATAGAATGCTAGATATCATAAGGAAAGGAATGGAAAATAAAACAAAAGATATTATAATGCCTCTATATCGTTCCATGGTGAAACCGCACCTTGAATATTGTGTGCAATTCTGGTCGCCGTATCTTAAAAAGGATATAGCGTAATTAGAAAAGGTTCAGAGAAGAGCCACCAAAATGGTAAAGGGGATGGAAGGATACTCCTATGAAGAAAGGCTAAAAAGGTTAGGGCTCTTTAACCTGGAAAAGAGATGGCTGAGGGGAGATATGATAGAAGTCTATAAATTAATGAACAGAGTGGAATGGGCAAACGAAGATCGATTGTTTACATTATCAGAATATAGAAAGACTAGGGGACATGCAATGAAGCTACAGGGTAAACTATTTAAGACTAATAAAAGAAAATATTTTTTCACTCAACGTGTAATCAAACTCTGGAATTTGTTACCGGAGGATGTAGTAAAGGCTGTTAGTGTAGCTGGGTTTAAAAAAGGTTTGGACAAGTTCCTGGAGGATAGGTCCATAAACCATTATTAAGAAAGACCCAGGATATCAATGCTTGACCCAGTACAAGCATTGTGGAACCTGTGTGTCTTTTGGGGGAAACTGCTAGGTACATATGACCTAGATTGGCATCTGTTGTAAACAGGATACTGGGCTCGATGGACCTTGGTCTGACCCAGTACGGCATATCTTATGTTCTTAAGAAAGAATATTACTCTTTGTTGATATTCTCCCATCATTGTTTCAACCAAAGCAAATGCATTCTATTGTTCTGAAGTTATCAATGCCCCCACATCAACTTCAGAATACTTCCCAGCCTTCACCGCAGCTACTGGCTGCACATTTTCATGACAAGATCATGACCCTTCGATTGGCGTTTCCTATCCTCACCTCTCTACTCAGTCTGGCATATCTCCCCCCCCGCCCAAGTCTCCTGTGAGAACTTCACTTCTTCTCTCTTCTTCTCCATGCCCATCTTTGACATATACTTGGGAGAATTTTCAACAGATTACTGCCAGTTCTTTGGCTAAACATCTCTCTACCTCCAGAAAGACTACCTGTTGTCTCGACCCAATTCCTTCACCCTGGCTCTCCATTCATTCCCTGGCTCTGAAACCAATTGCCTTACTCATCTTAAATAATAGTCTTTCCTCAGGTACTTTTCCTTCTCAGTGGAAGAAAGCCGTCATTCGCCCTCTGCTAAAGAGTTCTTCTTTAGATCACTCCAGTCCCATCAATTACAGAGCTGTATCAAATCTGCCTTTTTTTTCTAAACTCTTAGAAAAACTTATTGCCCAACAACTACAGACACACCTAGAAAACATGAATATCCTTCATACCTGCCAATCAGCCTTTCGCCCAGGTCACTCCACAGATACCATTCGCATGTCTTTCCACAGTAAAGTCCATTATGCCTCCGATCATGGTAACATCACTCTTGCAGTTTCTCTCGATTTATCCTCAGCATTCAACCTCAATCATAATCTTGGACTGTCGGTATAAAATTGACCTGTGGCACCTTCCTGTCTTGGTTTAAATCGTTTCTTTCTGGTCATTTATTTACAGTTCTTACAGGTAATCTTCCTTCCTCTTCTTTTCCCCTCACTTACGGTGTCCCTCAAAGTTCTGTTCTGCCCCCCTTTCTATTCAGTATCTTTCTAAACCCTTTAGCTCTTTTAATCCAACAACAAGGTGTTTCTACTCATATCTATGCTGATGATATTCTACTTCTTTTCCATACCGATCCCTTCTGCCCTGATCTATTGTTGATGGATTCCTGCCTTTCTCAGGTAGCTACTCGGTTAAATGATCATCATCTCAAACGTAACCCTCCAAAACCACTGCTACTTGGCTTTCGGGTCCATTAGCTGCCCCCACTGTCTCTCTGACTCTCAACAGTACTTCTATCACTCTTACCCCCTCATTCCATTATCTGGTCATTACAATAGATTCTGCACTCTCTTTTCATTCACGCATCAGCTCACTTGTACAAAGTTCATTCCTGCTTCTTCATCGTATTAAAAATATTAGATCTCTTTTCTCCACATCAGCCTTGGTCACCCTGGTTGTTTCTCTTGTTTTCTCCCACCTCGATTATGGTAATTCTTTTCTGGACAGCCTTCCTCAGTATGAATTGCACCAACTCCAACTCATTCAAAATACAGCAAATAGACTGATATTCCACGCATCTCGTTGGATCATGTTACTCCTCTTCTGCAGTGATTACATTGGCTTCCCATCTTACTCTGTATATAATATAAGATTCTTAGCCAGGTACATAAAGCACAGTTACTTACCTGTAACAGGTGATCTCTGGGAACAGCAGGAATTAGTCTTCACATATGGGTACGTCGGTACCGACGGAGCCTGCACGGGAATGCTCCCCAGCATCCAATCAGAAAGCTTTTGGGAGCATCCCTCGCGCCTGCGCGCTGACTTCCCGCCTTTCCCACTGCCTCTCCTCAGTTGAGTTTCATAGCTGAGACAGAAGGAGAGAAAGAGGAAAGGGGATAGATAGATACAACTCCTAGGGGAGGTGGGTGGGTTGTGAAGACTAATTCCTGCTGTTCCCAGAGATCACCTGTTACAGGTAAGTAAATGGAAATTACACTAACCTGGTAATTGTAGTTCCTGGAGGGTCCAGTTTAGTCCTTCACAATCGGGTAGTGCCCCTCCTCCTGCAGCCCGGAGACTGGACCAATCAAGTCTTCTGTAGTATATATGCAGACGGAGCTCCCAGAAGCCCCCAGTGTACTAGTAACAAAGCATACTTAACGAAGCAACACATTAGATTAATATACAAAATGACATAAGAAAGAACAATTTGTACCCCCCAATAAATATCCAACCCCCTCCCCAAACGAGGAAGTCAGAACACTGCATTGCGCCGGGACCGACGCCCCGGTAATCAAAACACAGCTCACCATCAGAAATCTCAGGAGCTGACTGAACACCTGAGAAAAGGAAGCGCCATAGCAAAAAACGCGGCTGTAAAGAAAAAAAGGTCCGAACGGAAAAGAGGAACCGTCTTATGATCAACCGTTCGGAAAAGCGCGCCGCATTATTATAGCAGATAGTCGGGAGGGAAGGAGGACTAAACTGGACCCTCCAGGAACTACAATTACCAGGTTAGTGTAATTTCCATTTCCTGTTCGGTAATCCAGTTTAGTCCTCCACAATCGGGATGTAACAGAGCAGTCAAGACCGGGCGGGACCTTGCCATCCGGCGCGCAGAACCGCCGAACCAAAACAGGAATCCCGAGCCGCTGACACATCTAAGCGATAGTGTTTACTGAAAGCATGCAGAGACGACCAAGTGGCCGCCTTACAGATATCTGCTGGCGGAACTAGGCTATACTCCGCCCAAGAGGTCGCCTGAGCCCTAGTGGAATGAGCCCGTAGCCCCTCCGGAACAGACCGCTGCTGCAACAGATACGCAGACGCGATCACTTCCTTGAGCCATCTTGCAATGGAGGCTTTAGCCACCGCTTCCCCTTTACGCGCACCCCCGAAGAGCACGAAAAGATGGTCAGTTTTCCGAAAAGTCTCGGTAGCCTTCAGATAACGACGAATCGTACGACCCACATCGAGCCGGTGAAGACCTTTGTCCGCCGAACCGACAGAGTGCGAAGAAAGCACCAGAAGGAACACTGCCTGATTCATGTGAAAAGGAGACAGTACCTTTGGCAAAAAGGAAGGGACCGGACGGAGGACGATCCGATCCATGGAAAAAGACAAAAAAGGTTCTCGGCAGGACAATGCATGCAGATCAGAAATGCGCCGTGCCGAACAGATGGCTACAAGAAAAACCGTCTTCAGCGTGAGATCTTTCAGGGACGCCCTACTCAGGGGCTCAAAAGGTTCACGAACCAGGGCCCGCAGCACTAAATTCAAGTCCCACGGAGGAACGAAAATCCTGCGGGAGGGCCGCAAATGAAAAACAGCCGTAAGGAAACGACGTACATCCGGATGAGCCCCGAGAAGACGGCCCAAAACCTTGCCTCGATAACACGAGATAGCCGCCAACTGGACTTTCAGGGAACTAGCCGCAAGGCCCTTATCGAAACCATCCTGAAGAAAACTTAAAACGACGGGCACGGAAACCGTCGCCGCCCGGACTCCCCGCCGGGAGCACCAGTCCTCAAAGATCCTCCAAATCCGAACGTAAGTAAGAGAAGTGGACGTTTTCCTCGCCCGCAGAAGGGTAGAAATCACCGCGGGGGAGTAGCCCTTCTTTTTCAGCCGAGCCCTCTCAATGGCCAAACCGTAAGCGAGAATCGATCCACTTGGGGCATCCGCAAGGGACCCTGAAGAAGAAGATCCGGCAGCGCGGGCAGGAGCCATGGAACGCCGTCACGCAGCCGGACCAGATCGGCATACCAGGGCCTCCGGGGCCAATCCGGGGCCACCAGTAACACTCGACCCCGATGGCTCTCGATGCGTTGCACGACCCGGCCGATCAGAGCCCACGGAGGAAAGACATAAAGAAGACCGGACGTTGGCCACGGCTGAATGAGAGCGTCGATCCCCTCAGACATGCGCTCCCTTCGTCTGCTGAAGAAGCGCCCTGTCTTGGCCGACTGAAATGTCGCCATGAGATCCATGATGGGCGGACCCCACCGCCGGACTATTTGCGCGTAAACCTGTGGGTTGAGCTCCCACTCTCCGGGGTCTACCCGCACTCTGCTGAGAAAATCGGCCTGGACATTGTCTGCGCCTGCAATGTGTGCTGCCGAGATTGCCGGAAGACGAGTCTGCACCCAATTGAACAAGGCCGTCGCTTCTGCTTCCAAGGACACGCTGCCGGTGCCCCCTTGGCGATTGATGTAAGCTACTGTGGTCGCATTGTCCGACAGGACCCGCACCGGTCGGCCGAGGACTAGAGTCTCCAGGGCCAACAGGGCTAGCCGTACTGCCCGTAATTCGAGACGGTTGATCGACCAAGAAGCCTCCCGGGGAGACCATTCCCCCTGAGCGAAGCGGGTCTCGCAGTGAGCCCCCCAGCCGGTTAAGCTCGCATCCGTTGTGAACGGAACCCAAAGTGGAGGCTCCAAGGGAATCCCCCGCGTCAGGTTCTCGGAGGAGAGCCACCACCGTAGTGATCGGCGAACCGCCCTTGGGCAAGGCAATCTCTTGTTCAATGAGTCGAACTGGTTGGACCAACGGCGCAGAAGAGCACTCTGCAGCGGACGCATGTGGAAGCGCGCCCAAGGCACCACCTCCAAGGTCGCTGCCATTGTTCCGAGGAGCCGCAGGTACCACCACACCGACAGAGCGGGCATCCCTCGGAAGAGTCGGACAAGAGCCCGCAACGCCAGAAAGCGGCGCTCCGGAAGGCACACCAAGCCCCGTGCTGTGTCGAAGCGAACCCCCAGGTACTCGAGATCCTGCGTCGGACACAGACAACTCTTGCATTCGTTCACCACCCAGCCGAGGGACCGCAGCAGAGCCACCACCCTGCTCGTGACTTGCCCACACTCCCGACTGGACTTTGCTCGAATCAACCAGTCGTCGAGATACGGATGGACCAGGATGCCCTCCTTGCGCAAGGCCGCCGCGACGACAACCATTACCTTTGTGAAGGTGCGGGGAGCCGTGGCGAGTCCGAACGGCATGGCCCGGAATTGGAAGTGGCCCCACGGAAGCGCGAAGCGGAGAAACCGTTGATGAGAGGGCCGGATGGGAATGTGTAAATAGGCCTCGGTGAGATCGAGGGACGTCAAAAACTCCCCCTGACGCACTGCTACGATGACTGACCGCAGGGTCTCCATACGGAAGTGCGGCACTCTGAGAGTGCGATTCACGCCTTTGAGATCCAAGATCGGACGAAGAGAGCCGCCCTTTTTGGGAACCACAAAATAGATGGAGTAGCGACCTGCGCCTCTTTCCAAAGGAGGAACCGGAACCACTGCCCCCAGTGAAAGCAGCCGATCCAGGGTCACGCGGATGTCCCGCGTCCTTTGAGCTCCCTTGCTGGGTGACAGAACAAAGGAATCTGGAAGTGGGTACGCAAACTCCAGGGCATAACCTTCTTCTATAATCTGCAGCACCCACCGATCTGACGTAATTTGGGCCCAAGAAGGAAGAAAGTCACGCAAACGACCCCCGATAACCGGGCCTCCCTCTAGAGCCCGCCTCGTTTCATTGTGGCTTGCGATTAAAGGAAGAGGCCGAGGAAGAGGCGGCTCCGGAGAAGCCTCTTCCCGCTCCGCTGAAACCACGAAATCCTTGATGACGGGTTCCAAAACGACCGCGCTGCGATGTCCACAGTCGGGAGGAACGAAACCTGCGAAAATCCCGAAACTGACCGCGCGCCGAGGTGGACGATCTATTGAGCTTAGGCTTATCTTCCGGAAGCCGTCCACCTTTAGACTCACCGAGATCCTTCACCAACTTATCGAGAGCCTCACCAAATAACAATCTGCCCTTAAAGGGCAGCTTACTGAGGCGAGACTTGGAAGAACCGTCAGCCGCCCAGTTGCGCAACCAGATGGACCGGCGCGCCGCTACCACGGAGGCCATACTATTCGCTAAGGAGCGGATTAAATCATAAAACAGATCCGCCAAGTAGGCCGATCCCGACTCCATGCGGGTAACGTCCAGCAGACCCTGTTGGTCTAGACCGGAACCCGAGCGCAGATGCTGTGACCACCGCAAACAAGCCCGAGCTACCCACGCCCCACAAATAGAGGCTTGCAAAGACAAGGCATTGGTGTCGAAGGCTTGCTTCAACAAATTATCAACCTTCTTGTCCTGAACATCCTTCAGGGCCGCAGCCCCTTCAACCGGGATGGTGGTTTTCTTGGTCACTGCCGAAACTGCAGCATCCACTCGTGGAGACTTAAACAAGTCCCTGTCCTTGTCGGCAAGGGGGTAAAGACGATTCATGGTCCGAATCCCTTTCAAACCGGATTCCGGCTGCTCCCACTCCGCATGGATCATCTGCTCAAGCACGCGGTGCACGGGGAAAACTACCTGGGCATCCCTGACCGCCTGAATGAGAGGATCCTCAAGACCCTCCTCCTCCAGGGGCCGCACCGCCGATAGGTTAAGCGCTTGCAGAGACTCCGTGACCAAAGGGATCAGCTCGTCCCTTCGAAACACCCGAATGATCCGAGCCTGATCTTCCGGCTCAGGGATCTCCCCGTCCTCTAACTCCTCAGCCTCAGTCTCAGGATCACCCTCCGCCTCGGAATCCGGGAGACAAAGGGTGACCTGATCCTGGTCCACCAACTTGAGCCGCTTGACCGCGGGCTGAGAAGACCGCTGAACCTCCCCTGCGGGTCCTGAGGGGAGAGAGGCGGGCCAAGCCTCCGGCAACTGACCGGACCGGCTCAAGCGGAAAGCCTGATGCATGAGGAGAACGAAATCAGGGGAAAAGTCCATAGGCGGCGCTACTATAGCCGCATGTTGGAGCTCAGGTACCGAATCATTGGACGGTGGGACCGATCCAGAAGGGGGGACGCTCGTTGAAGGGACACTGTCCCCCAAAAGAGAAGTGTCCCCGGGGATAAGCTGTTCCTTAACTTCAATAGGACACTCCAGGTCTGAAGAAACTGAAGCACAGCCCCTGCAGATGCCAGAGTCAGTCACCGCACCTCTGCGGGACCCACAAATCATGCATTGGGGTTTGGCAGCCATGCTAAGGCAACCTCCGCCCAGCGGGAAAGAAGGGAACAGAAACAGGGAAGCCCACACCAAAGGGACCAACCCTATGCAAATTAGTACAGACTTAAATTTAAAACGTTTTTTTTTTTTACAGAAAATAAAACACTCCCCAGAATCCCAGGGGTGCCCTGAGCAAAATCGCCAGCATAAGAAACCCCAAAAATTCCAGGGGAACCCGTGCACAAGTGTTAAAAAATGCCCCTAAAAAGCACTCTTTAGAAATTCAAAATGGCCGCCGTACTTTTTCACCCGCGGTAAAAAACGGCGCGAAAATACAAAGGCAACCAAATAACATGGAAAAGAAAGAAAACGACCCTCAAATACAGGGCAAGCGAAAAAATTCAGGAAAAAATGCAAATCGTGAGGCAGGGGAGCTGACAGACCCTCTGACAAAACAAACAGGAGGGAGCAGCAGTGCCCGAGAAAGGTAAGGAAATGAAAACTCCTACCAGCTCAGGAAACAGCCAGGAACTCAGCCAGCTTCTCCAGGTAACAGACAATGCTGTAGCAGGTATGGCTCTTCCCCGTACAGCCTAGGGGAGAGCTCAACCCAGGCTTCAGAAATCCCCAGGCAGGAAGGCAGGAGCCCAATGCAGGTCTGGCTTCCCCCAGGATGTCCCCTGTGGTAATGGATTTTTTTTTTTTTTTAAAGATACAGCTACCTAGCAAAGAAATGGTAAATAAAGGACCAAAAACAAAACCCCAAAAGAACTAACTAACTAGTGTTGCTCCTTCAAGTGTCACTTAGTGTGCCCAGAAAGGGCACAGCAGTCCTCAAGCTGCAAGGAGACTGGACACACTGGGGGCTTCTGGGAGCTCCGTCTGCATATATACTACAGAAGACTTGATTGGTCCAGTCTCCGGGCTGCAGGAGGAGGGGCACTACCCGATTGTGGAGGACTAAACTGGATTACCGAACAGGAACTGTGCTATCTCCAGGAACAAGCAGGAATGAGAGTCTTCACATATGGGGACTCCCTAGCTGTGGGTGCCAGGGGAGATCCCATAAAATGCGTATCCCTGGAACAGGACGGCATTTCCCAAACCTGGATCCCCGGCATCCCCTGAGGGATGGGGGGTAGGAGGTGAATAGAGAAGAGCTGTAGAGGAACAGCGAATCTAAAGACTACAGGAAAAATGAGTCTTTAGAATGTATGTCAAGTATCATTAAAATATTTAATGAACTAGTACAATATAGAGCTTACCTACTGGATTGTAGGAAGTAGAACTGTGATGGAGTGTACTGTAGATGCAGTAGCGAAATCCGCAAGGTAACTTCACAGCAGTGAGGATGAAGTTCCAAACCTGGAATGGGCAGGTGACCCAGGTGTCAACTGGGGTAGGAGAAGAACGGCAGGTCTTCAATGGAAAGCTTTATGTGAAAAAGCTGAAAATTCTTTTAGGTACAGAGTTATTAACATTGAGGAATAAAAGAAGAAGACTGACCGATCTGGAGAATTAGCCCAGTCCTGAAGGGAAGAGGGGGTATGGAAAAAAGCCCCTATTCCCAAGGAGAACAGGAGTGTACTCAGAAATACTGAAGATGTACACTGTCTTTCCTAGCTGGTGAGAGATAGGAAGACATTGAAGTTAGATACTTCATAGACAGGGAGATCTATAACAAAAATAGAAGCTGTTGACATCACAGCAGTAATTGTGTGTATAACCGCTCCCACTTACTGAGCCGTATGAGAAGAGGCAAGCTGACTGTCTGGACCCCTTAAGAAGGTAAAAGCTTTATAGCACAGTTAGGGAGATAGTAGGTAATACATAGCGTCCTATGGACATCTCCCAATGGGCACATATATATATAAAGGAGAAATTAGACCTTACCTGCTAATTGTCTTTCCTTGAGTACTCTCCGGGCCAGTCCAGAACAGTTGGGTAGTCAATCTATCTCCTCTAGCAGCTGAGGACTGAATACTTTTGCCGTTGCTAGGATACCTCTCTCTCCCCTGGTGACAGCAGTCAGTCTTCATGTAACAAGCAGATAAAAACAACAAACCAGCAGAAGAAGCAAGAGAGCCAGGGATAACAATGGAAGAGAAACACAGAAGGTTGCCAAGGACAAACTGAGACCCACTCCCCCCCCCTATAGGGAGAGAGCGGCGGAGTAAAACTCCTACGTTCAGCCGCAAAAACGGCACTGGTAAGTCCTCACTGGCGCAACGCCAGTCAATTTTTGTGTTTTTTTTTTTTTTTTTTTGTTTTTTTTACTATGCTCATACATTATGTCTGTTTCACTTCTCCAATTCCTTCTTTCAGTCAAAAACGAGAACTTTGAGAAAATCTCGAAACCCGAGAACAGCCAGAGGGGGTGGGTTCTGGACTGGCCCGGAGAGTACTCAAGGAAAGACAATTAGCAGGTAAGGTCTAATTTCTCCTTCCTAATCGTCTCTCCGGGCCAGTCCAGAACAGTTGGGTAGTACCAAAGCAGTATCTAACCCTGGGAGGGACCTGCGAGCCCCGCTAAGATGGCAGAAGCCCCCACACAAGCATCCTGACGCGCGAAGACATCTAACCGATAATGACGCGAGAAAGCATGGAGAGAAGCCCAGGACGCCGCTCTACAAATATCCACCGGAGGAACCAAGGCAGACTCCGCCCAGGAGGTCGCCTGCCCCCTGGTAGAATGCGCATGAAGGCCTACAGGGACAGCCTTGCCCCTGGTCTCATAGGCCACCCGAATGGCCTGCTTCACCCAACGCGCAATGGAGGCCTTGGAGGCCGCGAGACCCTTAGAGGGCCCTCCAAAAAGCACAAACAACCGGTCGGATTTACGAAACGACTCAGTCGCCTTGAGGTAATGACGGAGCACAGGACCCATATCCAACCGCCGCAGAGAACGATCCACGGACGCCCCGACTTCCGACGCAACGAAGGTGGGCAGCGAGACAGACTGATTGAGATGGAATGCAGACACTACCTTAGGCAGAAAAGACGGAACCGGACGCAAAACAACCTTTTCCGCGGAAAACTGCAGAAACAGCGGCCTACAGGAGAGAGCCTGTAAATCTGAAATTCGCCTGGCAGAACAGAGAGCCACCAAAAAAACCGTCTTCCAGGTCAACTCTCTGATAGAACTAGAAGAACGCGGCTCAAAGGGAGAACCCGTCAAGACATCCAAGACCAGATTCAAGTCCCAAGGAGGAATAACCTGCCGGACCGGCGGCCGAAGATGTCTGGCCGCCCGAAGAAAACGCAGCACGTCCGGATGCGAGGAAATGCGAAGTCCGCGAACCGTACCCCGAAAAACGGCAAGCGCCGCTAATTGTACCTTCAAAGTGCTAAGAGCCAGACCCTTCTCCAGACCGCATTGCAGAAAGGCGAGAATATCTGGAATGGAAGACAAACGAGCCCGAAGCCGCGATCTGCGCACCACGCCTCAAAAACGCACCACACGCGGATGTAAGACAGCGATGTAGAACGTCTGCAAGACTGCAGCAACGTCGCAATCACAGATGCCGAATATCCCTTGCGGCGCAAACGTCGCCGCTCAAGAGCCATGCCGTAAGCGAGAATCGATCCACCTGGGGCATGTGCACAGGACCCTGTAACAGCAAGTCCGTCCGAGTGGGTAACCTCCACGGCGGCTCCAGCAGAAGCTGCCTCAGATCGGCGTACCACGGGCGCCGGGGCCAATCTGGAGCAATCAGAATCACCCGACCCCCGTGGTTGGCTACTCTCTGAATGACTCGACCCACCAAGGGCCATGGAGGAAATACATACAGAAGGTGCTGCGAGGGCCAGGGTTGTACCAGGCCGTCGAGCCCTTCCGACATATGGTCCCTGCGCCTGCTGAAAAAACGCTCCGCTTTGGCATTGCGAAGAGTGGCCATGAGATCCAGAACTGGCTGACCCCAGCAGAGAACGATCTCGTGAAAAACCTCGGCGTTGAGTTCCCATTCTCCGGGATCCAACAGATTGCGGCTGAGATAGTCGGCTTGGATATTGTCCTTTCCTGCCACAGGAGACGCCGACAGCGCTATCAGATGCAATTCCGCCCAATGGAACAAGCGCTGGCTCTCCTCCAGGAGATGGGGACTGCCCGTCCCTCCATGACGATTTATATAGGAGACCGTCACCAGGTTGTCCGAAAAAACTCGCACCGGCTTGCCCTCCAGAAGAGTCGCAAACTCCAACAGCGCTAAATACACCGTCCGGAGTTCCAGCAGATTGATGGAGCACCGGCTCTCCTCCGGCGACCAGGAGCCTTGAGCGATGTGAGCTAAACAATGCGCTCCCCAGCCCGAGAGACTGGCATCCGTCGTGACCAAAACCCACTCGGGAAGGGCCAGGGGAACGTCCGCGAGAAGATGGTCCGGAACCAACCACCACTGAAGGCTGAGCCTCACGTGGTCGGGACAGGCTAAGCGACGAGAAAGTGGGTGATGTTGGGGAGACCACCACAAGAGAAGCGCCTGCTGGAGCGGACGCATGTGCGCCCGAGCCCAAGGAACGAGATCTAAGGCCGCCGCCATCAGACCTAGCAATTGCAAGTACTTCCAGGCTGTCGGCGCGCGAACACGCAAAAAAGCGGAAACGTGAGAGAGAAGCTTTCGCACTCGCTCTGGAGGCAAGAAAACGAACCCCCTGTCCGTGGCGAAGGAGGCCCCGAGATACGTAAGCTGCTGCACGGGTTGTAGCTGACTCTTTGCCTGATTGACAATCCAACCGAGACCCTCGAGACAAGAAAGCACTCGAGCGGTCGCCCTGACAGACTCTTCCCGCGAAGCCGCTCGAATTAACCAGTCGACCAGATAAGGATGCACTTGGACACCGTCCCTGCGAAGAGCCGCCGCCACCACCACCATCACCTTTGTGAAGGTGCGCGGCGCCGTTGCTAACCCGAACGGTAACGCCCGGAACTGAAAATGACCCATGGGAACCGCGAAGCGGAGGAACCGCTGATGATCCTGTCTGATCGGCATGTGCAGGTAGGCCTCTGTCAAATCGATGGAGGAAGGAACTCTCCCGGACGCACGGAGCAAATTACGGATCGCAAAGTCTCCATCCGGAAATGAGAGACTCTCAGACACCGGTTCACGTGCTTCAAATCCAAAATGGGCTGGAAGGCGTCCTCCTTTTTGGGCACGACAAAATAAATCGAGTATCGACCGAAGCCGCACTGGTCTGATGGAACAGGAACGACGGCTCGGAGTTGCAGCAAGCGCTGCAAGGTGCCGCGGACCGCCTCCCTCTTGGCGACCGGACCACAGGGAGAGAAAACAAACGCGTCCGCCAGAGGCCCAGCGAACTCGAGAGCATAGCCCTCTCTGATAATCTGAAGCACCCATTGATCGGTGGTAATGGCGGTCCAGGCGGAGAGAAACTCCCGCAAACGACCCCCTATCGGAATCTCTGCCTGGACCGGCCGCACTTCATTGTGGTTTTTTAAGAGACGTTGGAACGGAACCAAAGTAACCCCTGCCGGAACCTCTAGCGCCCCGAAAGGACTGCCCACGGGATTGAAATCGCCCCCGCTGATAAGGAGCAAAGCGAGCTCCGCGAAAACGGCGAAAATCACGCCCCTGACCCCTAGAAAAAGAGCCTTGCTTAGTCGTCCGAAGCCGATCCACGGGTAGGCGACCCCCTTTGGAGTCCCCTAAATCCTTAACAATCTTTTCTAACGCTTCCCCAAAAAGGAGCTTACCTTTGTACGGAAGTTTGCTGAGACGGGTCTTGGAAGAGACATCCGCCGCCCAATTACGCAACCAAAGAAACCTACGAGCGGCAATCAGGGAAGCCATTGCTTTCGCCGAAATGCGGACCAAATCATAGAAGCCATCCGCCATATACGCCGCTGCCGACTCGAGCTTAGCGCCCTCTCCAGAAGAGGCAGCATCGCCCCCAGGACCAGAAGCTAGCTGACTCCATCGAATAGCCGCTCTGGAGACATAGGCCCCACAGACGGACGCCAGCAGCGCCAGAGCGCTAGCATCAAAGGCTTGCTTTAAGAGCCCCTCTAAGCGACGATCCTGCATATCCTTAAGAGCTGCCGCTCCTTCCACGGGGATGGTGGTCTTTTTGGTGACCGCCGAAACCAGCGCATCAACCTTCGGCATACGGAGGAGCTCCCTCTCCTCCTGAGGCACCGGGTACAAGCGGGCCATAGTCCGAGCTCCCCGCAAGGACGCCTCTGGACATTCCCACTCGGAATCAATCATCTGTTTGATGACTCTGTGCAGAGGAAAACATTTTTGATCGGACTTTAACCCCTGCAACAAAGGATCTTCTAACGGTTCCTGCGGAGTCACAGGAGGAAGAATATTGAGAGCCAAGAGCGACTGGGAAATCAGAGCCTGCAATTCCTCCTTCCTAAAGACCCTAAAAACATTAGGGTCCTCCCCAGGCCCCAATTCCCCGTCCTCCAGATCCGTTGGCCAGGCGTCCAAACCTGAGTCTGAAAGGAGCTCCCCCTCCTCTGGACCCACGGCCTCAGCCGTTACCGAGAAGTCATCAACTTTATGCTCCCGAAGAGCTGAGAAGGAAGAACCCCCTTCCCCAAGCTCAGACCGGCTAGAAACACCCGCCGGAGCCAGCAGTGAGTCAGCCACCACCGGAGCAGGAGACTGCGCCTTCTTAAGCAAGTAAGCTTTATGAAAAGCCAGAATAAACTCTGGCGAAAGAAGAGGATCAAGCTCACCCTGAGGAACTGACAGAGAAGGCTCCCCAGGCTGTTCTTGCACCCCCTGACAATGGCGCGATTTAGCTTTTCGTTTAGCTGGCTTAGAGTGCGGGACCGCCAAAACGGACGGCTCTGCTAAGATGGCCGCCGTTCCCGCGCTTTCCCCCGCTGTCTGAATCTTCGTTGCCTGCTCACTTAACTGATCCGGCATTGTCCCCTACTCGCGGAACACAGTGAGAACAGTAGGACCCCGAGAAAAAACTCGCGAAGCCTGGACCCCACCGGGAAGCACCCCGGGAAGAACCCTCGACGAGAAGGGGAAAAAAAAAAAGCACCGCGGCTGACGAAAATACCTGACAGAAGGAGCCGGTCCAGAACAAAAGCTCACTGAAGCAAAACCGCCGCTCGTGGTCCCCGGAGCACACAATCAACTGCAGCAGGAAACAGAAGCTGGGGCTCCCAGGTCTGTACCTCACTGGGGGATTGAAAAGAGAAGCGGAGACAGGCTCTGTCCCATTCTCTAAGCCGAGAGACCGGCCAACAGACACTAGCAATAACCAATGTAATAATTCAGAAGTGCAAGATCCCCAGCTAGGGAAGCACTCAGAACCTTGTGAAACTCTTCCAGACCAAAATAACAAAAAGGGCACAGAAGCAATAAAACAGAACGTTGTGGGGAGTCAAATCTGCACACATCCAGTCCAGCTGCTGAGGACAAGAAGACTGACTGCTGTCACCAGGGGAGAGAGAGGTATCCTAGCAACGGCAAAAGTATTCAGTCCTCAGCTGCTAGAGGAGATAGATTGACTACCGAACTGTTCTGGACTGGCCCGGAGAGACGATTAGGAATATATATATATATATATATGGAGATACATACATATATATATATGTACATATATGTCTAGATATGTGTGATATATATAGATATAGGTATATATATAGATATATATATAGATATATAGATATAGATGGGCATGACTTATGCCCACACAGCTTACAGAAGTATGTATGTATAGGACATATACATACATGAATATAAGCCTGAGGATACATGCCTGCAACTGAGCCCCATAAAAACATTCACATGGGGAATGTGATGGGAAAAGATTCATCTAATAATAAGGGGGTGGAAACCACCTGAAGATATACAGAGAATCTATTTCTGCGGTGCAGGAATGTAGTTCAGTGAAAATAACCAGTATGGTTGCGTGAAAAAACAGAGGATAATAGCAGTCTGGCAAGAGCACGTCAGGACTCTGACATGTCCAAAGGACAAAAAAACGCATAGACTAAGATACCAGGATGACCCAGCCAAGGGACACAGGGGTATCATGTATAGTAAAAGAGTATGCGTTGTCCAAGTGGAGCAGAAAAGTATAATGCCAAGCTGTAAGGAAAAAAGGGGTAGATTCCTGCAAGATTGGGAACTCCTTGGACATTCACGCAGAAAAAGCTTGTCTTCTGTATCACAACAGGAGACAAGAGGGTATAAAGAACCCATATAGCCATGAAATTATTATATAAGCTTTTTCTACTATGTGGAAAAACCCTCAGAGACAAAGTTCAATGCTCTGTAGCAAGGGCCCATAGTAGAAAGCTTCTCTGAAGATTGCAGAGAGCATTGTGCAGGAGAATTAAGACTGAAGTCAGGTGTGTTGCCACATCCTAGGAAAGGATATGGCTAGAAGAAGATAACCTGCAGTGAGTAGTATTATGCAAGATAGTTGAAAGTAGCTTGCAATGAGCACTAAAATAATCACTGGAACTCCTGCATGCACAGCAACTGAACAAAACAGCAGAGGGGATTCTCCTGTATAAAAACAGAGAGAAAACAGACAAAGGGAGCGGAGATATTCCCGTCCATGTCTGATGAGTTGTTATGCATTGAAGGATAACAAAAAAGTCTACACTGGAAAGAAAGAGAAGTATTTCAGTATGGTACCAACTCAAGCAGGGGAAACCCTGGAAGAGAGGGGGTTGGAAGGTGACTTACCATATGGTAAGTTAGCTGAAGGAAAAGATGTCCATGTGGGGACAGAAAACTATCATGGGATAGTTGTAACCTCCCTTTGTAGTAGTAAGAAGGGGAGAATTCTGTAACCCATGGACAAAAGTATCCTAACAGCTTAGCATACTGAAAACCAGTGTAGAGTTTGAAGAATAAACCTCTGCTAAGAAGAAGTTAACTGTAGATTGCAACATATAGGAACCTATGGTTGCTGTTTATGATTAGACTGGTTAGAGTCTGGAGACCTCAGACTAGGATGAGATGTCCCTTGCTTGGGTACATCTGGAGGATGGGCAGGAGAAGGGTGAAACCTTCTTTTCTTAGGGAAAGGAGGTTTGTTAGGACATTTCCTACGTCCTGGGGAAAAAGAAGGCTTAGGATGGTTTCCAGAACCAGGGAAGTCAGTGGAGCAATGAGCAACCTGACGTAAAGCCTCTCTATTGAAGAGATTTTCTCCAGTAAAAGGAGAATTACCCAGTGTATGTTGTGCCCATCTGCTCATGTCTGAAGCTTGCAGCCAGGCTTTACGACGTGCTCCAATGGCAATAGCAGAGGATCTGCTAACAGACTCAAAAGAGTCTAGAGAAGCACGAGAAAGAAACCAAGAGATATTCCTGCTATGATTAAGAAGCAAGGAATAGTCGGTGGCCTTAGGCTCTGACAAAAAAGGGGACAAAAGAGATAATTTCTCTGTGACCTCCTGAAGTGTCAGACTCATATAAAAAATATATGAGATAATTCTTGAAGCCAGCATAGAAGTTTGGAAGGTTTGACGTCCAAAGGTATCAAGTGCTTTAGATGCACGACCTGGCGGATAAGAAGAATGCTTCTTCTTGCTTCTTACCTTCCTCATTGCTGATTCCACTACAATGGAATGATGTGGAAGTTGATTTTTTTGAAACCCCGGAGAGGGAGGCACCTGATACAGAACATTAGTGGCTGTAGAAGGCGAAGGAACCTTTAGAGGTGATTCCCACATCCTCAGAAGAAGATCCTGCAAAGAATGATGTAAAGGAAGCATTATATTTTCCTTTTCTGCAGGATCTTGGTTAAGAGTAGAGCCAGGATTAGGAATGGCAAGAAAGGTTGCCATGTCAAGGAGAAATTTCTGAAAAGAAGGATCTCCAATGGAAACTATTCCTGGGTAAGCTGAGGTGGAAGAAGCAGCTTGAGCACCAGAAGACATAGTGGACTGGTGCAGAAAAAGAATCCTGCTAGATGGACAGTGATACTGACAGTTCTGATTTGAGGCAGTTAGTACTGCATTGTCAGTGCCCGGTATCGATTCCAAGCTAGGCATAGAAAGGATCGATGGCACCGATGGAACTGCAGGAATCGACATCAATACCGATACCGGTATCGGAGACGGTAATGTCATCGAAGCAGTAATCGGGGGCTGCTGAAGCGGTACCGAGGTAGCCAGAGAGCCTTGGTGAATATCCTCGGTACTGCGTAGTCGGAAACGATATGGAACGGTTCCGAAACACGTCGGTACCAAGTCATCTAGACTGGATATCGATTCTAGACTCGGCATCGAAGGGAGCGAGTCTATCGATGCATGTCTAGAAGGTACTGACGTTGGTGGTGGTATCGGCGATGCCGATACAAGAAAGTCAATCGGAGTCGTATCGATCGGTTCCGAAGGTACCGAGGACGTCCGAAGACGATGCCTGGTGAAGAGTGGAACACTCGACACCGGCACCGATGTCGGGGTATCGGTACCGCTCGAAGCCGATACCAACCCCGAGCATGGTGAAGATACAGGAAAGTCAATCTGGGTCGTATCGATAGGCCCCGAAGGTACCGAGGATACCAGATGACGATCCCAGGTGAAGAGTGGAACACTCGACACCAATGCCGATGTATCGGTACCGCTCGAAGCCGGTACCAACCCCGAGCATGGCGGAGATACAGGAAAGCCAATCTGGGTCGTATCGATCTGCCCCGAAGGTAATGAGGACACCAGATGACGATCCCAGGTGAAGAGTGGAACACTCGACACCGGTGACGATGCCGGGGGATCGGTACCGCTCGAAACGGATACCACCCCCGAGCATGGCTCAGGTATGTTCTGTGAGGGGTGAGCCCCAGGAACAACCTGAAACCCCGTAAATGCTTTGGAGCCCGAAGACTCCCGCCGGGGTTTTATTGCCAATGGAGTCTTGAGGGCAAGGCCAGAGCCGTCATCATGCTGGGCATGAGACTTACCCTTCAAGAATTGGCTAGTCTTAACAGACTGTTTGTGGGTTACCTGATCCTGGAGAGAAGAATAAACCGGTGTCCTCACCTCAGGAGGAAAAACGGCATCGAGGGAAACTCGAAAAAGGGAAGGTCTTCTCCCAATAATACAGCCTGATGGATCAGGGAAACAAGGGTCAGGACCCAAACAGGTTAGACACCAAGCATTGGAGTCTAAAAAGAAAACTATGTTTCCACAGTGAAGGCACTTCTTAGGGGAAGAAGGCTCCATGTTGGAGAGGCCTGGTAGGCCCAAAAAGTTAAGACAAAAACTGAGGAGAAAAAATCTCTCTAATTTTAGAAAAGAAAAGAATAAAGCACCGGCGGTACCGGTATCGGCGGGAAAGACAGCCGCGACCACAAGAAAACAAGAAAATAAGAATTTTAAAGAAAAACGTTTCTGCGGTGACAGGAGGACGTCCTCTCGGCTCCGCGGAAAAACGAAAACTGAGGAGAGGCAGTGGGAAAGGCGGGAAGTCAGCGAGCAGGCGCGAGGGATGCTCCCAAAAGCTTTCTGATTGGATGCTGGGGAGCATTCCCGTGCAGGCTCCGTCGGTACCGACGTACCCATATGTGAAGACTCATTCCTGCTTGTTCCTGGAGATAGCACTCTACACCAGTAATCCCATTGCACACCTCCCTCATCACTCCCTCCGCTCACTACATATGAACCACCTCTTTCTTCCTTCACTTTCTCAGGCGCACTTGGAAACCACATGTCACTCTACTTTTTATTTCCTGGCTCCTTTTCTATGGAACAATGTCCCTCCCTCACTCCAATTAGAACCTGTTTATGTTAAATTCAAAACACTGATCAAATTCCATTTGTTCCGCTTAGCCTTTAACCTCCCATCTGATCCCTCTGACTCTGGTACTGCTGCCCTAGGACGCTCCCCTCTTTGAAACTCAGATGGCCCTCTTGTGTCTTCTACTACCCCTTCTTGTGTATCCGTCCTGTTTTTGCTTCTTTCCTATAATTTAAAGGTGCTCATTTCTGGCTTTTAAATTATTTTAATTTTTATTGTAAACTGCCCTGCTGACCTCACTAAGGGTGGTATATCAAGTTTTAATAAAATGAAATTAAATGAAATGAAATCCTTAAGATATGGCGACCAGACTTGCACACAATATTCAAGGTGCGGTTGCACCATGGCGTGATGCAGAGGCATTATAATATCTTTGGTTTTATTCTCCATTCCTTTCCTTATGATTCCTAGCATTCTACTTGTTTTCTTGGCCGCCGCTGCACACTGGGCGGAGGGTTTCAACGTATTATCCACGATGATGCCTAAATCTTTTTCCTGGGTGGCAGTTTCTAAGGTGGTACCTTGCACCATGTAACCAAAGTTTGGGTTGTTTTTAACTAGGTGCATAACTTTGCACTTGTCTACATTAATTTTATCTTCCATTTGATCATCCAGTCTTCCAATTTATCAAGGTCCTTTTGCAATTTATCATAATCCTCTTGTGTTTTAACAACTTTGAATAATTTGTGTCAATTTCCACACAAGCATCACTGGTGGGGGCTGGAAACTGATTGAGCCCCCAACTATGAACAATAACAAAAATGAATGAATCACTTGGAGCAAATCGAGATAATGATCTGTTTCCCCAGTTAGGATTGTTAATGGTACACGTATTTGTCGGGAGGTAGGAGGGTCGGGGGGGATAGGAGAGAGAAAACAATATGCATCTTGTGATAGTAAGCTAAATGCTGAACCTGTAAGTTGTCTTGGAGATGACTGATTTTAAATACAATACTGCTATTAACAACATTTAAGAAAAAAAAAAATAAAATCTGTTTTTCTCCCTGAGCACAGAAGCGACATAAGATGCCACACGTGCAGAGTTCTGCCAATTAAAGAGAAATTACTAGCATTACCCTCCAGAATCATGGACAGACCTCGAAGATTGGAAGCACAGTGCCAAAAGAATACAAAAAGACACAGGGTCCCAAATGAGACCACTCTAGTTATGAGCCTGCAAGAACAGAATTAAGAATGGAGAAGAACTTACAAGAGTTCTCGAGATCCCCAGGTTTAGAAGAGTGGTCTTTTGGCAAGTCCTGGGGTTTTGTACATAAACCCCAAAGAAGTGTGGTATTTTTAGTCCTAGTTTTGTCAGTGCTGTAGATTCCATAATGCATCAGGAGTCATTAGAAAACGAAAACTGGCCTAAACATCTCCTGCAAGGCAACACTAATTCCACTACCAGGATGAGGAGGGGAAAGACATCACCGTTCTTTCTGGATAACTACCTAGTATCTTACCCTTCCAACTCTACCATCTATGCCTCAATGACATACCCTCCCCTCCCAATAAACTCCCATTGTGATTTGCAGCTACTACCACGACTCAACCACCTCCCTTCAGATAACTCCCAAAGGCTCTTTCCATGTCTTCTGATGGCCTGTTACTCACCCATCCTGCCAGTGTCCCTTCCAGCAACGCCTCCCCCAGGGGTTTCGAATATGGAGCAGTAACAATTCTGTACCAGCAACATGGCCCAGATCTTGAATGTCTACGATGATGAAGGCATGAAACTCTCCCAATTCATGGGCTCCTGCATAGAAAACAAAAATACAATATAGGTCACTCATGGAGTGAAAAACAATCCAACAAAAAAGAAAATCACTCCATTAAATTATCAAAATATGGTATTTCAAAATTGGATTAAAAAAAATTAGAAAAGAGGAAAAACAGATCTCAGATCAACAAGGGACATACAGATAACCCTGAGAACAACTCTCTGGATGGCGTCCAACACATCAATGACCCATATGTTTTCCTCCCTTTAAATTAAACAATCCAATTTTAACCAAATTCAAACAATAATAACGAGTAGGCTGGAGCACTTTTCTTCCACCCTCCAAATGATTGGAAAAACACACATTAATCTTCATGCAATGCACCACCATTTGAACTCATTTGAAAAGAAAAGAGAGATACAACTCCTAGGGGAGGTGGGTGGGTGGGTTCCTGCTGTTCCCGGAGATCACCTGTTACAGGTGAGTAACTATGCTATCTCCAGGAACAAGCAGGAATGTAGTCTTCACATATGGGGACTTCCTAGCTACAGATGCCAGAGAGAGACCCCAGCACAAAGGACATCCCTTACTTGTTGAGAAATGTTAAGACCACGAAGGTCAAGGCTCTCAGCAACCAGGCCCTGAGATGCACAGAGTGGGGATTGGTATGCCACAACATCCCGTCCTCCTGAGATAGGAGATCTGGAGCAGATCCCAACTCCAGATATGGAGCTTGAGAGAGATGCAGGAGCAGAGGGTGCCAGACCTGCCGTGGCCAATGTGGAGCTATGAGAATCATGTGGCCTTTGTCTCTCTGAAGCTTGAATAGGGTTTGGGGAATTAGGGAAATGGGTGGAAAGGCATATAGGAAGTCCTGACCCCAGTGGAGGAGGAAAGCATCCCTGGCCTGAAAACCCTGAGCCGGAATTCTGGAACAGAACCGGGGAAGTTTGGCATTCAACGGACTTGCAAAGAGGTCTATGTCCGGAGTTTCCCAAATTTGAAAAATTTTTGCTAACTGGTCTGCAAGGAGAGACCACTCATGTGGAAGCAGAACTCGACTGAGTCTGTTTGCCCAAGAGTTTTGAATGCCTGGCAGATACACCGCAAGGAGATGAATCTGATGCTCTCTGGCAAGGGCCCATAGTCGCAAAGCTTCGTTGCAAAGCGACAGAGAGCCTGTTCCTCCCTGCTTGTTCAGACAGAACATAGCTACTTGACTGTCCGTCTGAATTAGGACTGTCTTGTAGCTGAGCTGGGTATGGAACACTCGAAGAGCAAGGAAGATTGCTCTGAGTTCTAGGAGATTGATATGTAAGTGGGTCTCCTGTGGAGTCCAGGTGCCTTGGGTTGAGAGATCTTGCAGATGAGCTCCCCAACCCACTTGTGAGGCATCTGTTGTTAGAGTGACCTGGGGTAGGGGTTGCTGGAAAGGGGACCCCACCAACAGGTTTTGGATTGACTGCCACCACTGTAGAGACAAAATAAGGCGACTTGTGTTTGCTATTTTGTCTAATAAGCAGCCTGATGCCCGAGTCCACTGAGTGGATAGAGTCCATTGGGCTCTCATATGGAGGTGAGCATAGGGAACCACGTGCACGGTAGATGCCATGTGGCCTAGTAGTTGTAACATTTCCCGAGCAGTGAGATGAGTTTTTAACACTGCCTGGGAGGCTAACTGCACAATGTGAAGGCAGCGGGCCTGTGGAAGATAGGCCCTTGCTTTTCTGGTATCCAGCAAAGCTCCTATAAACTCTAGAGACTGAGTGGGAGTTAGACTGGATTTTGGGACGTTTATGACCAGGCCCAAATACTGAAGGATATGCATTGTGCAAGATAGGGAAATTCTGGCCTCTGACGGGGCTCAAATGAGCCAGTCATCTAAGTAGGGGAAGACGAATATTCCTAGAGTGCGAAGAAATGATGCCACTACAGCCATGCATTTCGTAAACACCCTTGGTGCTGAGGCCAGACCAAAAGGAAGTACCCTGTATTGATAGTGCTTTCCGTGAAAAAGAAAACGAAGGAATCTTCGGTGAGTTGTATGAATGAGAACATGAGTGTACGCATCCTTGAGATCTAGAGAACAAAGCCAATCCTGACTCTGAAGGTATGGCAGCAGAGTTCCTAGAGAAATCATCTTGAATTTCTCTTTGAACAGGAATTTGTTCAGTTCTCTGAGGTCTAAAATGGGTCTGTGTCCCCCTGTTTTCTTTGGAATAAGGAAATAAGGGGAGTACAACCCTGTACCCTGTTGGGAAATGGGTACGTCTTCTATTGCCCCATGGGCAAGAAAGCACAGTTACTTACCTGTAACAGGTGGTCTCTGGGAACAGCAGGAATTAGTCTTCACATATGGGTACATCGGAACCGACGGAGCCTGCACGGGAATGCTGCCCAGCTTCCAATCAGAAAGCTTTTGGCAGCATCCCTCGCGCCTGCGCAGTGACTTCCCGCCTTCTCCACAGCCTCTCTTCAGTTGGGTTTCAGAGCTGAGACAAAGGCGAGGAGAGAAAAGGAAGAAGATAAAAAAGATGCAACTCCTAGGGGAGGTGGGAGGGTTGTGAAGACTAATTCCTGCTGTTCCCAGAGATCACCTGTTACAGGTAAGTAACTGTGCTATCTCTAGGAACAAGCAGGAATGAGTCTTCACATATGGGGACTCCCTAGCTGGAGATGCCAGGGGGAGATCCCATAAAAATGCAAGTGCCCGGATCAGGGGTGCATTTTGTCTCTAGTAATCCCCGGCATCCAAGGTGGGATGGAGGGTAGGAGTTGACAATAAAGGAGCTGTGAGGAGAGAAACAGCATAGCCAAGGACTAGGTGTTGTACAGACTAGAGGAGTCCTTGGTAGATATGATGAGTAGCATTAAAACACATTTAATGTACACTTAAAATATGCAGCTTACCTACTGTATTGTAGGAAGTAGAAAGCAAGATGGAGTCTACTGGATAAGCAGTGGCGGAATCTTCAAGTTGACCTCTCAGTAGTGAGGATGAAGGCCCAGACCTGGAGGTAGTAGATGATCCAGGTGTCAACTGGGTAGGATTAGACGTCAGGTCTTCAATGGAAAGCTTTATGGGAAAAGCTGAAAAGTCCTTTAGGCATAAGGTCATTAACATTGAGGACTAAAGGAAGAAGACTGACGGAGTTGGAGAACTAGCCCAGTCCTGGCGGGAAGAGGGGGACTGGAAAAACCCCTATTCCCACGGAAAACAGTTGTGTACTCAAAGAGAAAGATGTACACTGTTTTTCCTAGCTGGTGAGAGATAGGAAAAAATATTGAAGCTTGATGCTTCAAGGGCTTAAAGAAAAAATGGAAGATGTTAGCACCAAAGTGGTTATTGGTGCCTAACAGGTTCTGCATCATAATATGGTATGGGTCGTAGGGCGACAGACTGTCTAAAACCTCTAGGAGGTAAAACATGTGTATAGACAGTAAGGGTGATAGTGTGTAAGACAGACCAACCCTTAAGAAGCCCCCCATCAAACACATATATAGAGAGGAATATATATATGTGGCTGGAATATATATATATATATATGTCCAGATGTGTATATTAGGGTATGGGTGGTGAAAAATAGCAAATATGTATATATATATAGATATGATATACCTAAATAGCGTAGTTACTCACCTGTAACAGGTGTTCTCCAGGAGCAGCAGGAATCAGTCCTCACATATGGGTGACGTCGGCGCCGACGGAGCCCTCGCGGAGCAATTTTCCCCAGCTTTCAAAGAAAGCCTTTGGGAATTGCAGCGCGCATGCGCGGTCGCCTTCCCGCCCAAGGGTGCCATCTTAGCCAGTCTGATGACATAGCTAAAAGACAGCATAAAAATTTGCAAAAAAACTTAAGCAGATGATTGCAACTCCACGGGGAGGAGGGAGGGTTGTGAGGACTGATTCCTGCTGCTCCTGGAGAACACCTCTTACAGGTGAGTAACTACGCTTTCTCCAGGACCAAGCAGGAAGTCAGTCCTCACATATGGGACTCCCAAGCTTAAGGCTACCGGAGACCCTAAGCACAAAAATGAGCTCCCTCTAGCTCAGCGGCACAGAAGGAAGGAATCTTCACTGAATTATCACCCACCGGTAGCCCCCATCCGGGATGGAGGGTAGGAGTTGCTCAAACCTCGAAGAGATTTCGGAGGACTGTCTGTCCGAAAGCACTGTCCCTGTGGGACTCCCTCTCGAGACAGTAATGGACCGCAAAAGTCTGGCTCGAAGACCAAGTAGCGGCCCGGCAGATGTCTGCCAGCGGAACAGAGCGGAGGTAAGCCACTGACGTAGCCTTCGCCCGAACACAATGAGCCGTGACTCGACTTTCTAAGGAGAGTCCGGCTGCCCCATAAGCCCAAGCGATACAGTCAGCAACCCAGATGGACAGAGTACGCTTGGAGACCGGGAGCCCCAATTTATTGGGGTCAAAAGACACAAAAAGCTGAGCCGCTTTACGGTGCTCCCGCGTACGGTCAAGGTAGAAGTTCAAAGCCCTTCTACAGTCCAGGGTATGCAGGACCATTTCAGCTCGGCTGGAGTGAGGCCTGGGAAAGAAGGTAGGAAGTACCACCTCCTGATTGATGTGAAAAGGGGAGACAACTTTTGGAAGAAATTTTGGGTGAGTCCGTAGGACTACCCTATTTTTGTAGAACCGAGTGAAGGGAGGATCAGACACGAGGGCCTGCAATTCACTTACGCGTCTAGCGGAAGTGAGGGCTATCAGGAATAAGGTTTTCCACGAAAGAAAACGCAGAGAACAGGTAGCCATTGGTTCAAAAGGCGGACAGGTGATCCGCTGTAAAACCACATTCAGATCCCAGTCAGGTGCTGGCGGGCGCAGAGGTGGTTTAAGTAGAAGGAGACCTCGGAGAAACCGTGCTACGAGAGGGTCGCTGGAAAGAGGTCTGCCGTCCACCGGCACATGGTGTGCTGAAAGAGCACTGAGGTGGACTTTGACGGAGTTGGACTTAAGTCCCAGATTAGAGAGGTAGAGCAGGTACTGCAAGATCACCGACACCGAGCAGGAGAAGGGATCCTGAGACTGCTGTACACACCAAACGGAAAAGCGACGCCATTTAAGGGCGTAGCATTTGCGGGTAGAAGGTCGCCGAGAAGCTAGGACGACCTCTTCCACCTCTGCCGGCAGGAGAAGGGGAGCGAGGACTACCCTTTCAGCCGCCAGGCCATTAGGTTGAGAGACCTGAGGTTGGGGTGTAGCAGAGACCCTGATCCTGTGTTAGGAGATCCGGTTGAAACCCCAGAGGGAACGGATCCTCTACCGCTAATTGCAACAGGAGTGGAAACCACGGCTGTCTGGGCCAGCGAGGAGCCACCAGGATCATGGAAGCTTTGTCCCGGAGAACCTTGAATAGAGTTCGAGAGACTAGCGGGATGGGAGGAAAAGCATAGAGAAGGCTTTCCGACCATGAGAGTAGAAAAGCATCTGCCGCTACCCGAAGGGGATGTGGCTGACGGGAGCAGAAGCGAGGAAGTTGCCGGTTGAGAGGACTGGCGAAGAGATCCATCGTGGGGAGGCCCCACTTCAGAAAGAGTTTCTGAACTACCAAGGGATCCAGACGCCACTCGTGCGGCTGGAGTATCCTGCTGAGTTTGTCCGCCAGGCAATTTTCTTGGCCTGGGAGATAAACTGCCTTGAGAAGAATGCCGTGACTGACGGCCCAAGAGCAGAGCTTCTGAGCTTCTCGGCAGAGAAGGAAGGAGCCCGTGCCCCCCTGCTTGTTCACGTAGAACATGGCAACTTGATTGTCCGTCTGGACGAGGACGGACTGGTGAGAGGTCAGGTGGGAGAAAGCCTTGAGAGCCAGACGGATTGCTCTGAGCTCCAGGAAGTTGATCTGCTGAGCAGACTCCCACGTGGTCCAGAGACCTTGAGTACAAGCCCCTTGGCAATGCGCTCCCCATCCTAGGAGAGAAGCATCGGTCGTCAGCACTTGAGCCGGCTGAGGTGACTGAAAAGGCATTCCGAGCACCAGGTTCGGCCGATGAAGCCACCACTGTAGAGAAGAGGCCAGCGGCCCGGAGACGTGCTTGTTGCCACTGCTTGCGAAGGCACCATTGAGCAGGCCGCATATTCAGGCGGGCATTGGGGGTCACGTGGACGGTGGAAGCCATATGGCCGAGTAGTTTCAGGAAGCGCCTGGCAGAGACCAGGGACTGGCTGCGAAAACGGCCGGCTAGGTCCATGAGCCGTTGAGCCCTGTCGAGAGGCAGGAAAGCTCGTGCCTGAGGAGTGTGCAGTCTTGCGCCGATGAACTCGAGATCCTGTGAGGGGAGCAAAGTGGACTTTGCGAAGTTTATGACAAAGCCCAAGTACTGCAGAAGAGTCACCGTGCTGTGTGTGGCATTGGTGACGGCCGGAGAGGACGACGCTCTGATGAGCCAGTCGTCGAGGTACGGAAAGACATAGAGGCCGTGAAGCCGGAGATAGGCCGCCACCACCGCGAGACATTTTGTGAAGACTCGCGGTGCGGAGGATAGACCAAAGGGCAGTACTCTGTACTGGTAGTGATTTCCTGCCACCACAAACCTTAGGTATTGGCGGTGGCTTGGGTGGATGAGGATGTGCGTGTAGGCATCCTTTAGATCTAAGGAGCATAGCCAATCTCCCTGCTGGAGGTAGGGCAGAAGGATTCCAAGGGTAAGCATCTTGAACTTTTCCCGCACGAGGAACTTGTTGAGGTTGCGCAAGTCCAGGATGGGTCTGAGGCCTCCTGTCCTTTTTGGTATCAGGAAATACCTGGAATAAAAGCCTTGACCTCTCAGGTGGTGGGGCACCGGTTCCACAGCCTGTTCCTGAAGAAGACTTGCTAACTCCTGAAGGAGTAAGTCCCTGTGCAGAGGTAGTCGAGGAGGTTCTCCCGGAGAATAAGAGGGAGGGACCTGATGGAAGTGGAGAAGATATCCTTCTCGTACGACCTGAAGCACCCAGGCATCCGAAGTGATGTTGGACCACCTGTGGGCGAAGTGAACCAGCCGGCCTCCGGTGCTGGGAGGAGACAGTTGAGGGGGAGAGGCTATGCTGAGGAAGTCAAAAACCCCCACCCTGCTGAGCAGGGGCTGGTGGTGCAGGCTTGGGGGCTTGCTGCCTACGGGACCCGTTACCCCGTCCCTTGGCCTGCTGGCCCTGTTGGGGAGCTGCGGAGGCCTGAAATTGAGGGTAGTGTTTATAGGCAGCCGCCTTTCTCGGGTAAAAGGACTTCTTTCCCGAGCCCTTCTTTTTCTGGGAAGGGGCGGAGGTCTTCCTAGAAAGCCTAGTCCTGGTGAGAGTCTCCGTCTCGATTTGTGCAGCCTTTTCAGCCATGGGCTTGCCAAAGAGGTTCTCACCTCTGCAGGGGACATTGACCAACTTGTTCTGCACCCAAGGTTCAAGGTCAGACGACTGAAGCCAAGCCTGTCGGCGGGCACCGATGCCAGCTACGGCTACTCGAGCCGATGCTTCAATGCCATCATAGGCTGCTCGGGACATGAATTTGGAGCATTCCCGAATACCAGTTGTCAAGGCCAAGAACCTCCGCAAAGGTTCCTCGGACAGTCCAGCGGAGAATCCGGCTATCTCTTTAGCCAGGTCTCGGAGATACATGCCCATGTATAGCTGGTAGGTCTGGACACGACAAGCCAGCATAGAGCCCTGGAAACACTTCTTACCAAGGCCATCCAGGTTACGGGCCTCCCTGCCAGGAGGCACCGAGGAGTGCATCTTTTGGCTCTTAAGCCTATGCATGGCCGATTCCACTACCATGGAATGGTGTGGCAGCTGTGCTTTTTGGAAGCCAGGACTCTTGCGGACTCGATAGATGGAATCGACCCGCTTGCTTAATACCGGCGACGAGGCCGGACTCTCCCACATGCGGAAGAGTAGTCGTTCCAGCATGGGAGGAACCGATACAGTAAAGTGCTCCCGGGCGGGAGAGTCGTACTGAAGGGCGTCGAGCTCTTCGGCTCGAGGCTCCTCCTCGGGATCCGCAGGGAAGGCCAAAGCCTTGGCCATATCCCTGACGAAGTCCAAGAACCGGGCATCCTCCGGAGGGGACTGTTTCCGAGGTTCGGACTCAGGTGAGTCCGAGGGGACACACCGAGTCCGAAAGGAATCAGGTGACTCCTCCTCTTCAGACTCCCAGGCCGACTCCGAGGAGGAATCGGTGGGGTCGGCTCGGGCAGGCGGAGGCGTCGGCCGCCCCGACGCCGAGGGAGTCGGCGGCGACGACCTCGGTCCCGAACGGGAGGCCGAGGGTGACCTCGACCGAGGATCGACTCGAGTTCACATGGACTCGAGGATCGGCTCGGTCTCCGGGGTCGACTTAGACCGTCGACGTCCCGGCGGTCGGGGCAGCGGCGCCAGCGAGGCTAGCGAGCAGTGCCCGCTGCTGTTCCATGAAGGCAGATAGTCTGCTCTCCAAGGCCGTCAACCTGAGTCCGACCTCAGGTGACCCAGCAGCCCCCGACTCGGGCCCCGACGTCGGACCTCTCGGAGGCGAGTCCAGAAGGACTACAGGACTTACCCGAGCAGGCAACTCCGACTCCAGGCGAGGTCGCTTCGGGAGGTGCTCCTTCTCCAAAGACCCGGGACGGCTATCGGGGCTATGCGACCTGGCCCTCGCGGAGCCAGGAGCGTCCACCGACGCCGCCCTCGCGGGTTTTTTCCTTCCGTCGATGGTCTCCGGAGGGAGAACCCCTGTCGGAGGAGCTTCGGCGATGGTCAGAGCTGGAGCCTCTGGATGCCGAGGCCTCCGACGAGGTCCGGGTACGGCTGGGGTCAGCGAAGATTCTATCCCGCTGGTGCCGCCGACTTCTCAACGCTTTGGAGGACATTTTGCCACAGGCTCCACAGATCATTTCTTCATGATCCGGGCCTAGGCAGCGGAGGCAATTATCGTGTGTGTCAGTGAGTGACATGTTTCTGTCACACTGACCACACCGCTTGAAACCACTGGCAGCCATCGGGGGAAAAAGGGCCCCTGCAAGGTCAAAGGACCGGGCTGCCAGCGAAAAATCGAAAACGAAACTGACCAAAAATCAGAAAAACCGAAAAATAAGAGGACGACTCGCAACGGCGTCGCGAGTCCGGGCAGGAAAACTACCGGTGTCGAACCGAAGTGAAAAAAGAGAAAAACTCACGAAAATCAACTTTTTTAGCGGGGACACGACGGGTACGTCTGTAGGGCTCCGCGGAAAAAAGAAGACTGGCTAAGATGGCACCCTTGGGCGGGAAGGCGACCGCGCATGCGCGCTGCAATTCCCAAAGGCTTTCTTTGAAAGCTGGGGAAAATTGCTCCGCGAGGGCTCCGTCGGCGCCGACGTCACCCATATGTGAGGACTGACTTCCTGCTTGGTCCTGGAGAAATATATATATTTGTGGGGCATGGTTTTGCACCACCAGAGTAAGATAGGTATGTAGACATATATGGAGATGCTACATACCAAAAAACAGGTTGAAGATACCTGTCTACCACCCAGCCCCATAATTGTACATGGGGAATATAAAAGAAAAAGATTCTGCGTTCTACAAGAGGGTGAACCCACTTGGGATATGTATAGAGAATCTATTTTCGTGGATTGAGGGATGCAGGAAGGCAATCCAACAAGATAACCGTGATGTTCGCGTGAAAAGAGATGATCATATGAATCTGTAAGGAACAAGGCGGGAGTTCCACAGAACACTGACATAGCAGATGTGCAGAAATGCAGAAGATGATACCAGAGGGACATACTGGAGGGACCCAGAGGTAGCATGCGTAAACATCAGCCTTGGATTTTCACGCAGAAGAACTGATATCTCGTGTTAACACCCCAGGCTAGAGGGTGTGGAGAACCCTCACAGGCATGGGAAGGGTTTATAAGCTTTTCCCTACTAATAGAGAAGCTTCAGAGATAAGGTCAATGCTCTATAGCAAGGCCCTCATAGTAGAAAGCTTCTCTGAAGAGTGCAGAGAGCATTGTGCAGGAGAGATATGAGACAAACTGACTGAAGTCAGGTGTGTTGCCATATCCTAGGAGAGGAGATGGTTAGAATAATGCGAGAAAGCCTAAACGAGTAGGAGGATCCAAGATAGATGACGAATAGCTTGGAATCACTACTGAGGCTAGACAAAATTTTGAACAAGGGACTGGAACTTGGAAAAAGTACCAGTAATACAATTACTGTAACTCCTGCAGGCACAGCTGCTGTCGGAAACAGCAGAGAGATTGTCTTGTGCCCAATAAAGAAAAACAGACAAGAAAGAGAGGAGATATTCCTTCTCCTTGTCCGAGGAACGAGCTTGCTAGAGAAGCTTTTCAGTATGGTACCCCTCAGTCAGGGAAAAAACCCGGTTGAGAGGGTAGAGTAAGTAATTGGAGGGTGACATACCCATAGGGTAAGTCAACTGAAGGAAAAAAGGTTCAGTTGGGACAGAACTATCAGGGGATAGTTGTAACTGCTCTTCTAGATAGTAAGAAGAGGAGAAGTTGGTAGTCCCTGAACAAAAATTTTCCAACAGGTTAGTATACTGAAAAAGAAGAGCACAGTGAATAAACTTCTAATGGGTAGAAGTGAACTGTAGATTACAATTCCCGGCCCCTATGGTTGCTGGGAATGCTGAGACTGGCCAGAGCTGGAGGACTTCAGGCTAGGCTGAGGCGTCCCTTGTTTAGGTACAGCCCAATGATGGGCAGGAGATGAATGAAACTTTCTTTTCTTAGGGAAAGAAGGTTTGGTAGGACATTTCCTACCCCTTGAAGAAGGAGGTGGCTTAGAATGGTCTTTAGTGGAAGGAGAGTCAGTGGAGCATTGAGCAACCTGACGTAAAGCCTCCTTATTGAAGAGACCTTCTCCTGTACAAGGAGAATGAGCCAGTATAGTTTGTGCCCATCTGCTCAAGTCTGAAGCTTCAAGCCAGGCTCTGCAACGTGCTGCAATGGCAAAAGCAGAGGATCTGCTAACGGACTCAAAAGAGTCTATAGAAGCACGAGAAAGGAACCAGGATATATTCCGGCTGTGATTGATGAGCAAGGAATAATCAGTAGCCTTGGGCTCTGGTAAAAAAAGGGGTCAAAAGAGATAATTTCTCTGTGACTTCCTGGAGTGTTAGACTCATGTGAAAAATATATGAAAGAATTCTGGAGGCCAGCATAGAGTTTTGGAAGGCTTGACGACCAAAAGCATCGAATGTCCTTGAAGAACGACCCGGCGGATAATTAGAATGCTTCTTCTTGCTCTTAACTTTCTTCAGTGCCGATTCCACTACAAGGGAACGATGAGAAAGTTGAGGCTTCTGAAACCCTGGAGAGGGTGGCACCCGGTACCGAACCTCAATGTCTGTAGAAAGTAGAGGAAGTCGTAAGGGCGATTTCCAGACCCTCAGAAGGAGATCCTGCAGAGCAGGATGTAAAGGAAGCTTGATATTTTCCATTTGTGCCACTGAGCCATGAGTAGGATCACAACCAGGAATAGAGATATTGAGAAAGGTTGCCATATCCAGGAGAAAAGCCTGAAAAGACTGATCTCCTATGGGAACCATTCCTGGTAAGGCTAAAGAAAGAGCTTGAGCACCAGAGGACGTAGAGGGTACTGCATTAATGCCAGGTATCGGTTCCAAACTAGGCATCGGTGCAAGAACAGGCATTGACATCGATACTGATACAGGATCAGTAGGTGAAGTTGCCATCGGGGACTGCTGCAGTGGTACCGAGATCATGAGGGAGTTATGGCTAGGATCTTCGGAACTGCCCATCTGGAAACGACAGGAGTCGGTTCCGGGACGCGTCGCTACCCAGTCCTCGAGACTAGATATCGATTCAAGACTCGGCATCGAAGAAAGCGAGACTATCGATGCATGTCGCGAGGGTTCCGACGCCGGTGGCGGTATCGGCGATGCCGATACCACTAAGGCAGCCTGGGTTACATCGATCGGTACCGACAGTACCGAGGATACCCGATAACCCCCCCTTGCCAAGGGTAAGGCGGTCCACCTCGATGCCAATGCCAAGGTATCGGAACCGATCGATGCCGGTACCGTCCCGGAGCATGGCTGAGATTGAGAGACGTCAATGCGGTGCGTATCGATCGGTCCCGAAGGTACCGAGGATGCCCGATGACGATCCCTGGTGAAGAGTGGAACACTCGACACCGGTGCCGATGCCGGAGGCTTGGTACCGCTCGAAGCGGATACCACCACCGCGCATGGCTCAGGTATGTTCTGTGAGGGGTGAGCCCCAGGAACAACCTGAAACCCCTTTAACGCTTTGGAGCCCTAAGACTCCCGCAAGGGTAATGCCAATGGATTCTTGAGGGTAAGACCGGAGCCGTCACCATGCTGGGCATGGGACATACCACTCAAGCATTGATTAGTCTTAACAGACTGTTTGCGGGTTACCTGATCCTGTGAAGTAGAGAAACCGGGTACCCTCACTGCCGAGGAAAAAACGGTATCGAGGGAAACTCTAAAAACTGAAGGTTTCCTCACAAAATTATCCCCTGACAAGTCAGGGGAAAAAGGGTCAGGACCCACACAGTTGAGACACCAACTATTGGTGTCTAAAAAGAAACAGGTGTTTCTACATCGAATGCACTTCTTAGGAAAAGAAGGCTCCATAATCAAAAGGCCTAGTAGGCCCAAAAAGTTAAGGCAAAAAACTGAAGAAAAAGTTTCTCAGAATTTAGTCAAAAATCCACCGGCGGTACCGGTGGGAGCGGGAAATACAGTCGCGACCACAAGAAAACAAAAAACTAAAGTAATTAAAAAGAAAGGTTTCTGCGGTGACAGGACGACGTCCTGCCGGCTCCGCGGAAAAACGAAAACTGAAGAGAGGCTGTGGAGAAGGCGGGAAGTCACTGCGCAGGCGCAAGGGATGCTGCCAAAAGCTTTCTGATTGGAAGCTGGGCAGCATTCCCGTGCAGGCTCCGTCAGTACGGACGTACCCATATGTGAAGACTCATTCCTGCTTGTTCCTAGAGATGTAAACTGACCTATTGACCCAACTGAGTGTTGAGTGAAGCCTGAGAATTAAACTGTCTTACCACTGTAGGAGGGGGCATGTTGAAGAAATGAAGCTTGTACCCCTCTCTTACAATGTAAAGAGTCCATTCTTCTTCTGTTATCTGCCCCCATCTGAGGGCAAAATGACAACTTTCCTGGGATGGTGGAAGGCTCTGGTCCGTTCAGGGCCAGGAAGGCCAAGTTCTCTAGATGGGAGTCAAAGCCCCTGTGGAGGCTGAGTCTGCTGGGCCGGTTGAGGCTTAGCAGTCTTTGATTTCCTTTGCTTTGGGGGCTGCTGCCCCTTTCGGGCAGACTGACCTGCAGAATGCACCTGCTGGGTATAGGAAGGGTAAAACCTCTTCTTATTAGAGAAGAATGGTTTCTTGTAGGATTTTCTCCTTGCAGGATCAGCTGTAGCCTTGGATAGCCTATCCAAAGTGGTGTTATCAGCATCCAGCTCATTAGCTTTCTCTTGCCAATTTTTGCCAAAGAGATTTTCGCCTGTGCAAGGGATATTCCCCAGTTTGTCCTGTACCCAGAGTTCTAAGTCAGATGCCTGGAGCCAGGCAATCCTACGAGCACCTATGGAATAGGCAGAGGTTTTGCTGTTGCACTCAAAGCAGTCAAAAGCTGCACGATTAACAAACTTGGAAACATCCTGGGCATGTTTGACAAGTGTAAGATAAGCCTGCCTCTTATCATCAGGAAGGAGAGGACTCATAAGCTCTAGATCTCCTGTAACCTCCTTAAGGAACATTCCCATGTATAAGATGTAGGAACTAATCCTGGCAGAAAGCATAGAGGCCTGGAAGGTTCGACGTCCAAAGGCATCAAGAGTCCTACATTCACGTCCTGGAGGATTAGATGCATGTCTTTTTGCACTCTTGATCCTTCTCATAGCTGACTCCACCACTATGGAGTGGTGTGGTAACTGAGTTTTCTGAAATCCAGGACAAGGAGGCACTCGATACATCGTATCCAGCCTACGGGAATGAGGAGAGGTGGTAAGAGGTGTTTCCCACATTCTTAACATGAGATCATGCAAGATCTCATGAATAGGCAAAGTAGCCGCTTCCTTGGGAGCTTTAGGATATTGTAAAATCTCCAACTCCTTTGCTCTGGGCTCTGTTTCAGGAGCCACTGTGATGGAAAGACCTCTAGCCACCTCCCTGATGAAATCCTGAAAGGATATATCCTCTGGAGGAGACATCCTACGCTTAGGAGAAGGCTCCTCAGAGAGAAGTACTCCGGCATCGACAGAGCTGTCAGAGTCCTCAGAGTCATCGGAGGATTCAAAATATCTTCTTGTCCGGGTGCTCTTGTAAAGCACGATACCGGTACCGATCAAAGTCGGTACCGGAGGGGTTTGGTACCGGCCTGTCGATACCGGAGGAAATAGCATGACTCGGTGTTGGCAGCACACTCGCCGATGTCGATGCTGTCAGTGCCGGTACCGATAGTGGTGCCGGAACCGGTGTCAATACCAGTTGAACTGTCTGAAGCGGTCTCAAAGGCACCGATGCCGCAAGGAGAGCCACCAGACTGCGTTCAATAGCCAGGAATTTGGTCAATTGATGCTGCCGATGCCTGGCTGTCGGTACTGGACAAAGCAGCTGGTATCCCAGAGCACAGCACCAGTAGTTCTGCCGAGGTTGAGGCCTCGAGAACATACTGGAGCCCCGATAGTGCTTTGGAAGCCGAAGCCTCCCACCGGGGCAATTTTGCCGGTACAAGTCCCTCAAGGGCAACGCCAGAGGCATCTCGATGCTTGGAAGGAGATCTACCCTTTGAGGACCGGCCAGATTTATGTTTGGTTACCTGAGATCCATGGGAGTAAGACGAAGCCCTGTAAGACGTCGATGCCACGGATGCTGCATCGGAGGGAAAAAGGGTGCTAAGCTTAGCAGCTCAGTTTTGCCGACCCCTCTTTGACATCATCCCACAGGCAACACACTCTGAGATGGAGTAGTCAGGACCTAAACATTTATTTATTTATTTATTTTTCTTATATACCGCGCTATTATAATCAGTGCGGTTTACATTTGAAACAGAACATACAAGAATGTAACAAGTTACATCAAGTTTTTTTAACATTGAACAGGGAATGTAAACATGGAGAAAAAAAATGAGGAAAAAACTATGTACATATTATATACAAATTATAATGCTCTTACAAAATTATAATGCTCTTACAGATAAATAAAGATATGACATTTGCCTAGAGGCTTGGGTGGAGGGTCAAGGAGATCAGTAAGGAGAGATGATGGCTAGCCATTATCTACAGGAAGATGATCTGAGGGACGGGCTAGGTAGGGAGGTGAGGTGGGGGCAGTGTAAATGTCGGGAATGCTGTCAGGGTAATATTGTAAGAATAGGTGATGTTTGAGGGCTTTTTGGAATAGTGCCAGATTTGAGATGGCCCAGATTTCTGCTGGGAGGGCATTCCATGCCATAGGTGAAAAAATGGAGAAGGCTCTACTTGCTGTTGTTTTCTTACATTTTATCAACAGTTTTGGGACTTCGAGTTTATTCAACGAAGTAGATCTCCTAGTTCTATTGTCTGGAGTGCTGTTGAGGAGATCGCTGATGGGTGTGTGTGGAAGGTTCTTACAGGCCTTGAACGTCATGACAAGAGCCTTGAAGTGGACTCTGGCCCGCAGCGGGAGCCAGTGTAGGCTCTTTAGAACTGGTGTTATGTGGTCTGATCTTGAAAGCCCTGACAGTGCCCTTGCAGCTGAGTTCATGGCCAGACGTAACGGGTTAAGAGTCGACTGTGGGAGTCCCAGTAGGATAATGTTGGCAAAGTCGAGGTGTGGGATGACTAAGGCTTGGAAAATTGAGCGGTAGTCAGGGAAGTCAAGCAGTGGGCGGAGATGGCGTAGTGATCGGATCTTATGATAGATTGCTTTAGTTGTGTTTGTAACATGTGCTGACATGTCAAGCCGCTGGTCGAGGGTGATGCCCAGGTAGCGAATTGTAGATTTGGACTTTAGTTCAATGTTATTTGAGGCACCACTCGTGAGTGTCGGTGACGGAGATGGTACCGCCACACTTGGAACACTTTTTAAAACCCGAAGCGGGTTTTTCCATGTTGAGGAAAAAAAATTTGGCCTAATGCCCAAAATGGCTTGTGGCACCCGAGAGAAAAAAAAAGGTTGGAAATCCAGAAAAAGATTACAAAGTTTTGGGGGGGGGTTTGAAAAAGAAAGAAAGAACCGGCGGTACCAGTATAGCGTCGAGGAAGGCAGACGCTACCACAAAAAAGAATGAAAAATATGGGATAATTTCTGCAGTGACAGGAAAACAACCTGCTGGCTCCGCGGAAAACAAAGAACTGGAGAGAGGCAGTTGGGAAAGATGGGAAGGCAGCACGCAGGCGCTGTGGGATGCTCCCAAAAGCTTTCTAATTGGACGCTGGGGAGCGTTCCCGCGCAGGCTCCGTCAGTACCGACGATACCCATATGTGAAGACTACATTCCTGCTTGTTCCTGGAGATATATTCTAATCAGTAACCTTTGAAAGGGAACCTCACCAACCAGCACCTATTCCATCTGAGAAAAGAGAGAAAAGGGGAAAAAGAAAACCTTCCGGCTGCATCCACCAACACTATCACACAGACACGCACCACAGTTGATTGTAAATTTAAACCCCCTGGGATCACCGTTCGTAACCGGAAAATCCATTGTTGCTCACGTACAATCAGCATTTCTTCCCTGGTATGCCCTCACCTCCCAATCTTTACGTCGTCAATACAAAAACACTGCAAATCATTAAACAGATGCCCCTTCTCCAAACAATGCTGTACAATAGGAGTCTCCCGCTTTTACAATAAAGCCAGCTCCTATGTTCACTCATTTGCATCCTAAACGATCATCTTTCTAACATACAGAAGCCCACAGGGACACTAGATACCATACACAACACACATAGAGGCACAGAAATTCGCTTCCTTCAAAATGTACTCTCTCCTGTTAAAAAAAAGTTTGAATTTCACAGGATAAGGAATTAAGATGGAAGAATTTGAATGGAAGTGGCTTTTGGAGACCCTTTTGTGCACCAGATTAAAATTTGGCGGAGATATATAGACTATGTTTTTTTTAATTTGGAGGGGGTCTGTGGATTCCTTTTTTCAGTTTCATAGCTGGCTGAATGGGATAGATCAACTCATTTTACTCAAAAGTATCATAAGGATACCATAGCATTTTTAGACGTTTGGGTTAAAAGGGGTCAGATAGGCTGGGAAACTTCTGTGTATAAAAAATTGTCTGATCAAAACACATTTTTGCACTATGCAATGAAGCTACAGGGTAAACTATTTAAGACTAATAAAAGAAAATATTTTTTCACTCAACGTGTAATCAAACTCTGGAATTTGTTACCAGAGGATGTAGTAAAGGCTGTTAGTGTAGCTGGGTTCAAAAAAGGTTTGGACAAGTTCCTGGAGGAAAGGTCCATAAACCATTATTAAGAAGGGACCCAGGATATCAATGCTTGAACCAATACAAGCATTGTGGAACCTGTGTCCCTTGGGGAAACTGCTAGGTACATATGACCTAGATTGGCCACTGTTGGAAACAGAATACTGGGCTTGATGGACCTTGGTCTGACCCAGTATGGCATATTTTATGTTCTTATGTTGTTATCCTGGATGTTTTAAGAGATGGGTTACCGTTTTCGCAAGTTATTTGGTTTCATAGGAATTGCTCAGATGTGACCGATTTCAAAATCAAGTCAAAGAGTTTTATCCAGCCCCTGGGACAGACAGTGCATACTGTCGAGCTTTGTTCAATAATAGAGATCTATTGGTGCGTCTCCCTAGGAGGATTGTTGAAACATGCTAATATTTGGGGCGTAGTTCCTGGTGTAACCGGTAGACGGACTCAGTGTGTTTGGTTGCATAATCAGAATCTTAAGGAGCTGTTAAGCCCCACTAGTCTGCACCCGTTAGTTTTAAAGGATAAAGAATGAAGAGGCCATAGGCAATGTGGTAATTGCTTCATGTGTCTGGTATCCTGTGAAATTCAGACTTTTTTATATAATGGGAGAGAATACATTTTGAAGGAAGCGACTTCCTGTGCTTCTACATATGGAAGAAAAGTGCCCCAGCCTGCTCGTTATTATTGTTTGAATTTGGTTAAAATTGGATTATTTAATTTAGAGAGAAGAAAAAGCGTAGTTACTCACCTGTAACAGGTGTTCTCCAGGGACAGCAGGAATCAGTCCTCACTTATGATGTCGGCACCAACGGAGCCCGCATGGAGCAATTCCCCAGCTTTCAAAGAAAGCTTTTGGGATTGCTGCCATGCATGCGTGGTCCCCTTCCCACCCAAAGGTGCCACCTTGCCCAATCAGGTCCCCTAGCTAAAGCCCTACTAAGCAGATGGCAAGTGAAGGACAAAAATAGCAACTCTTCAGGGGAGGTGAGAGGGTAGTGAGGACCAATTCCTGATGTCCCTGGAGAACACCTGTTACAGGTGAGTAACTACGCTTTCTCCGGGAACAAGAAGGAAGTCAATCTTCACATATGGAACTCCTCAGCTACAAGCTACTGAAAACCCATAGCAAAAATAGGGGCTCCCTCAAAGGGAGCCGCAAGCAGCAGCAATTTAGTCTGTGTACATGGACCACAGTAGGACCACTGTGTCCGATGAAACCAGCACTCCGGTAGTCTGAACACAGAAGGGTCGGAGAGTAAGAGTTGCCTGAACCCCGAAAAGGTTATGGAGCACAGCCTGGCCGAAGGCACTGTCCCGTAGGGACTCTTTCCAGGCAGTAATGGGCTCCGTAGGTATGCACTGCCAGGTTGGGGTGCAGGAGAGACACCCCCCCCCCTTCTAAGACAGGAGTCCCGTGGCGGTCCCCAAGGGATGGGTGTCTCCAATGTCAACTGTAGAAGCAGCGGGAACATCGGCTGCCTGGGTCCTCGAGGAGCTATCAGGAGGAGCGAGGCCCTGTCGCTGAGGGTCCTGAACAAGGTCTTGGCGATCAGCAGCATTGGAGGGAAGGCGTACGTGAGGCCTTCCAACCATGATACTAGGAACGCGTCCGCTGCCACCCTAGAGGGGTGGGCCTGCCGGGAGCAGAAGCGGGGCAACTGAAAGTTATCTGGGTTGGCAAACAGGTCCATTATGGGTTCCCCCGGAAAAATCAACCTGCCAGCTCTCCAAAGTACCCACTCCAAAGCCTTCCTTGAAGCACTCAAAGAAATGGGCTATGAACAGATAGTCAATGCACCTACCCACCTGAAAGGAAATACACTAGACCTTGTCTTCGCCCCACGACCAGATATAAGCCCAAACTACAACTTCAACCTAGCCATCACCCCAGTCCCATGGTCTGACCATAGCCTAATTAAATTTCAGATCCCCATGTATCAAGATCGTAACATTCCCAGCAAGGCAGCCGAGGCCTCCCTGGCACCCACAGGACAATTCAGGCTCTTTGACAAAGAGGAGATTTTCAATGAAGTCCTTCCACATCTCAAGCTAACTTCGCCCAACCTGGATGCTATGATAGCCACATGGAACAACAGCCTGAGCTCCTACGCACACCTACCTACCTCAGACAAGCCTCCAAGAAAAAGGAAATCAGCACGTTGGTTTTCCGCGGAACTACGGATCTCACTACTCCTCCTCAGGAAGCTAGAAAGAAGATGGCGACGCTCCCGGTCCCCAGCTGACCAGACAGCTTACATCTCCCACTTAAAAGTACACCGAGAAGCGATCTCAGCAAAAATGAAAGAACATCACTCTGAACTCCTGCAATGCTCCCTAAACAAACCTAACGACCTCTTCAACATAGTGAAGACCCTGATAAAAGAACCTTCACCCTCCCAACAAAGTCTATTACACCCTCAGGAATTTGCAGACTACCTACAAGCCAAAACCAGCCATACCAATGCCACCACGAAGCACACACCTGATCACAATCCACACCTACTAACGCCGCTCACCTCACTCACACCGCCATCCGAGAGATGCATCAAGGATACCATCGCAGCCATCAACACCACCACAGCTTCAAACGACCCCTGCCCAGCATTCTGGATAAGATCGCTGCGTGTAGAACTCAGCCCAATCCTAGCCAAGATCACGGACCTATCTTTCTCAACAGGTGCCTTCCCATCAAGCCTAAAACAGACGTCAATCCGGCCCCTGCTAAAAAAACAACAAGCTGGACCCCAGAAGGTGGAATCCTATCGACCAATCTCAAGCATCCCCCTACTAGCCAAGATAATCGAGAAGGTCGTCCAACGTTAAATCCAGCAGCACATCAACATCACTGCCCCTCTTGACCCATGCCAGCACGGTTTCAGAGAATCTCATGGCGTCGAGACGCTACTCAGTACCTTAATCACAGGGACAGACAACATCAGACGTGATTACGTTCTTATCTTCATTGACATTGCCTCCGCGTTCGACTCTGTTAACCATGAGCTGCTCCTGACACGTCTCCATGAAAAGGGAATCCATGATTCAGCCTGGAGCTGGTGCAAGTCATACCTAACAGATAGATGGCAACAGGTACAAACGGGCTCCATGACCTCAGAGCCTTTTCAACAAAGACAAGGTGTCCCCCAAGGCTCCTCACTCTCTGCTCTCCTGTTCAATATATATATGTAGCCCATTTGTACAATCATCCGCTCCTTTAATATCTCCTGTCTGATATATGCGGATGATGTACTGCTTTTCACTCCATTCTCCATCGACAAACCTGACTTCTTGACATTAGTGAGATGCTTCAATGCTGTCACCAACTGGCTTCTCTCAGAGTCTCAGAATCAATTTCAAAAAGACGGATGTACTTTTCATCACAAGAAATCAATCCTTCACCCCTCCCGCATCACTAAAGGTGAGAGCTCCCAAGCAGGTCCACCATCCGCTACCTAGGCGTCATGCTAGACCGGCACCTCGACTTGAAAGCGCACATAAGCAACACCATCAAGGCCATCTACCATAAGATACGGACAATTCGGCACCTCCGACCCTTGCTACAGCCAGATGACTTCTGAACAATTTTCCAAGCACTCGTAACCCCCCACTTCGATTACACCAATGCAATCCTGCATGGACTCCCCAAGAACATAATGAACCCTCTACAGCTAGCAATGAACGCTGCTGCCTGCTTCCTATATGGGGCCTCCAGAAGAGACCACATAACCCCAATCTTAAAAGACCTACACTGGCTTCCAATTAACTGCCAGCTCACCTACAAAGTAGTACTACTGACCATCAACAGAAGTTCTTCCACCTCCCTAATGGACCTTCTCCACTCCACCCCACCCCACCCCCCCAAATAGATCCAGAAGGACTTTCGCTACCAACACACTAGCGATCCCCAAAGAAATAACAAAATGCTCCCAGGCAACAAAGAACAGAACTTTTGTGTTCTATGCATCTACATGCTGGAATGACCTCCCAACCACTATCCGAGCGATCACTGACCTCACCCAATTCAGGAAGGTGCTAAAGCACCATCTTTTTCTTCAACATTACTCACACTCCATCGATACACCACCACCCACCATACCCCCACCCACCTTGACAACAGCACGCTCTAATCATGCTGAGACAACCGCAATCATCAGCCAAACTGTCTAATTGTAAATAATTGACAATCCTGTATATTTATTTATTATATTTATTTAACTTTCTTATATACCGCGCTCTTCTGCATCAGTGCGGTTTACATCAAACACAACTGTCCAGGGCAGGAGGTCTGCACTGGATTTACAATATAACGTGGGGATTTGTAACAGGATACAATAACAGGGAAACTATTGTGGGCCGGCAGTCCTCCTAGACAGCTGCCTAGTAGGGGCGGCGGGCCATATTACTTGTGTCTTGCTTCAGCCTGGTAGCTGAGGCCCTTAATTGTGTAGTTGTGGGGCAGTTAAAGCAGTCCAAGTGGAAATAGGCCAACACAGGAAAATTTATTTCTAAATTTTATTTTAATCATCAAGTTTGCAAATTGGACCTTGGCAGAAGGTTCCAAACCATTAACAGAAAGTGAGGATATTTTCTACAACAAAAAGCTTCTTTGTAAAGGTACTTCAGCAGTGCTATAACAAATCAGTTTCCTTCAGTCTTTGAAACAAAACAAGTTTCCTTTTTCATCCGAACCAAACACAGTTGGAAAATCACTGTTGTAAGTAAAGTCCAGCTAACCTTGTTAGCTTCTCCCAGCTGTTTCAGGTAAGCTTGAAAACAGGCTCTACTTTTCAGCATAGGAACTAAACTGCTGTTGGAACAGTTTCATAGCACAAGTACTATTTCAGCTTTAAAATGAGACTTCTCTCTCTTTCCAGCACTTCACAGTATCAATTGCTCAGTATAACTAATTCTTGGCTTTCTTTATAATATCTAATAAATGCTTTCTAAGCACTTCTCATGCACAATGAGCATTCCATTGAGACTTCTGTAGAATCTGAATCCCCTTTATAGAATTCCACCTCCATTTCTTCCTCAGTGCTACAAGGCTCAGGGACTGGGATACGTTCAGGGATTTCTAGTTTCACTTTCCTTAAAAGCTTAAAAAGTTTTCCCAATGAACATTCCTTCTTCCCCCTGGAATAATGTCAGTGCTCCTAGACTTCCTTCCCTTTAGTGAGTCACTTAAAGGTACTGTCTGGTTTACCTTGCTTATAGAAACCTTCCTTTTGTCAGGCTTTCTAAAAGGCTCCGTTTCTTGCTCAGAGTCTGAGCTGCTTGCTTCTGAGTTAGAACTATAGTCCTGGAACTCTCTCAAGCTTCTTCCCGCTCTTCTCTGGCCCTGCCATTCGCTTTGGCAGTTCTGTCTGCTTCTCCTGGTTTCCCCAGTTCTCTCAGCTCTGCTGTGCTCTCTCACTTCACTTGCTGACTGACCACGTTTAAATGTTTGCCAGCGTGCTTCCCTTTCTGGCCCCACCCTCTCTCTCGCTGCTGTTGCCCTGGAAACTGGGTGTGGCTTCAGGCTAGCCTTGCAAGTGTGTGTTTCAGTATTACTTTCATTTTGGGACCTGTGCTTAGGTGAGCCCATCCCCCTCTTAGGAGAAAGCACAGTTACTTACCTGTAACAGGTGATCTCTGGGAACAGCAGGAATAAGTCTTCACATATGGGTACGTTGGTACCGACGGAGCCTGCGCGGGAACGCTCCCCAGCTTCCCAAAAAGGAAAGCTTTTGGGAGCATCCCACAGCGCCTGCGCGCTGCCTTCCCGCCTTTCCTAACCAACTATCCGAGTTTAAAGCTGAGACAATAGAGAGAGAGAGAGGAAAGGAAAGATAGAAAAGAGATACAACTCCTAGGGGAGGTGGGAGGGTTCTGAAGACTTATTCCTGCTGTTCCCAGAGATCACCTGTTACAGGTAAGTAACTGCGCTATCTCCAGGAACAAGCAGGAATGAATCTTCACATATGGGGACTCCCTAGCTAAGATGCCTGGGAGATCCCCAAGGATATGAGACCCTGAAAGGGGTCTGTGTCCTCCTATGGATCTCAGGCATCCATCCAGGGAAGGAGGGCAGGAGTTGTTTAAGAATGGAACAGGTGTCTGAGGACAGCCTGACCAAACAAGGCATCCCGGCGGGAGTCCTTGTCCAAGCAGTAATGGGCTGTGAAGGTATGAACAGAGGCCCAGGTGGCTGCTCGACAGATCTGGTCGATGGACACAGAATTTAGATGAGCCATAGAGGTGGCCATGGCCCTCACATTATGAGCTGTGACATGGCTCTCCAGAGAAAGGTTCTTACTCTGGTAGGCGAAAGAAATACACTGAGCAATCCAATTGGACAGTGTTCTCTTAGACTGGAAGTCCCAAATGAGAAGGATCAAAAGCAACAAAAAGCTGGGAAGACTTTCAATGTTGCTGTGTCCTATGTAAGTAAAAAGCAAGAGCTCTTTTACAATCCAGAGTATGAAGATTCCTCTCTGCACTGGATGCATGAGGAGCTGGAAAAAAGACAGGTAAATATACCTCTTGATTAAGATGAAAAGGTGAGACCACTTTAGGCATAAAGTGTGGATTTGTCCTAAGGAATACCTTATCATGATGGAACCTTGTATAAGGTGGTTTAGCCACTAATGCCTGCAGTTCACTGATGCGGCGATCTGAAGTAACTGCAATGAGGAAATAACCTTCCATGAAAGAAATTTCAAGGAGGTAGTGGCTAAGGGTTCAAAAGGTGGCTTCATGAGCTGACCAAAAACCAAATTTCAGTCCCATGCCACCGGAGGAGGCCTAATGGGAGGTTTAGTTAAAGTTAGGCCTATCATGAATCTTGCAATGAGAGGATGAGAGGAAATAGGCTGTCCATTGATGGGCTTAAGGGATGCTGCAATAGCACTCAAATGGACTCTTACTGAATTTGTTTTAAGGCCTGCATTGGAAAGATGCAGGAGATAGTCTAAAAGAGAATTTAAAGGTAGTGCTAGAGGGTCGACCCTTTTCAGCACACCAAATGGAAAACCTTTTCCATTTAAAAGCATAAGAACGCCTGGTGGAAGGTTTTCTGGAAGCATGGAGGATATCCTTCACTTGTTGAGAAAGATTCCAGTCTTGAAGGTCTAGGCCTTCAGCAACCAAGCTCTGAGGTGTAGGGACTTGGGGTTTGGGTGCCACAAAGTCCCTTCCTCCTGGGACAGAAGATCTGGAGCAGCTCCCAAGCACTGTTCCCTCTAAGCTGTGCGCGTGTGCGCGCGCACACACCTCACAACAGAGCGCACAAAAATTACAGCTCTGATTCTGATAGAAAACAACACAGACGTCTTAAAATTTAAAAGTTATGATTGTACTTACAAGAAATTTAGTAATCGTCTATTTTCATTTAATTTGATTAAAATCAATGTGGTGTACATACTGTATTCTGACATGTAGTCAAATTTTAAAGTATATAACTCAGAGTGTCATTATGTGGCGCACAAAAATTTAACCTTCCTTCAAAAATTGCACACAGCTGATATTTTATGCGCACACAGCCTACAGAAAATTAGAGGGAACATTGCTCCCAAGTCCAGAGAGGGGGCTTGGGAGAGATGTAGAAGTAGAGGGTACCACACTTAGCGTGGCCAGCGTGGAGCTATGAGGATCATGGATCCTTTATCCCTCTGGAGTTTGAACAGAGTCTTGGGAATCAAGGGAATGGGTGGAAATGCATATAGGAAGCCCTGACCCCAATGGAGGAGGAAGGCATCCTTGGCCTGAACTCCCTGACACGGAATTCTGGAACAGAACCGGGGAAGTTTGGCATTCCACGGACTTGCAAAGAGGTCTATGTCCGGGGTTCCCCATTCTTGGAAGATTCTGAGTACCTGATCCATGTGCAGGGACCATTCGTGTGGAAGCAGAACTCGACTGAGTCTGTCTGCCCAAGAGTTTTGGACTCCTGGGAGGTATACTGCCAGGAGATGGATTTGATGCTCTCTGGCAAAGGCCCACAATCTTAAAGCTTCGTTGCAAAGCGACAGAGAGCCAGTTCCTCCTTGCTTGTTTATGTAAAACATGGCTACTTGATTGTCCATATGAATGAGGACTGTCTTGTAGCTGAGGAGGGTATGAAAGACCTTGAGAGCTAGAAAAACTGCTCGAAGCTCCAAGTGGTTGATATGAAGGGAGGTCTCCTGTGGGGACCAAGTGCCTTGAGTGGAGAGGTCCTGTAGATGGGCTCCCCAACCTGTTTGGGAGGCATCTGTTGTGAGGGTTGCTTGGGGCAACAACTGTTGGAAGGGGGACCCCAGCAACAGATTTTGAGTGGACATCCACCATTGGAGAGACCAAAAGAGACGTTTGGAGGTTGCTATTTGGTCTGAGAGAGCACCTGAAGCTTGAGTCCACTGGGTGGACAAAGTCCATTGAGCTGCTCTCATGTGTAGGCGAGCATAGGGTACCACATGCACTGTGGAAGCCATGTGGCCTAGCAGTTGTAGCATCTCCTGGGCAGTTAAGTGGCTCTTTGACTGAATCTGGGAGGCTAACTGCACTAGACGTTGGCAACGGGCCTGAGGAAGGTAGGCCCTTGCACTAGTGGTATCCAACCAGGCCCCTATGAATTCTAGGGACTGAGTAGGGGTGAGCTGAGACTTTGGGAGGTTTACCACAAGTCCCAGATACTGCAGAATGCGCCTTGTGCGGTCCAAGGAATTCTGGGCCTCTGACTGAGATGGAGCTCGAATGAGCCAGTCGTCCAGGTATGGGAAGACAAATATTCCCAGAGTTCATAGAAATGCAGCAACTATTGCCATGCATTTGGTGAACACTCTTGGAGCAGAGGCCAGACCGAAAGGAAGAACTCTGTATTGGTAATGTTTTCCTTGGAAATGAAACCGTAGGAATCTTCTGTGAGAGGGATGGATGAGGACATGGGTGTACGCATCCTTGAGATCTAGAGAACAAAGCCAATCCTGACTTTGAAGGTATGGAAGGAGAGTGCCCAGAGAAAGCATCTTGAACTTCTCCTTGCATAGAAATATGTTCAATTCTCTGAGATCTAAGATGGGTCTGTATCCCCCTGTCTTCTTTGGAATGAGAAAATAGGGGGAGTAGAACCCTGACCCTTGATGAAGAAGAGGAACTTCTTCTATTGCCCCTTGGGCAAGAAGGGTAGCTACCTCTTGACCTAGAAGGTCGAGAAGAGATGTGGGAGAATTGAAATGTCTCACCATGGTGTGGGGAGGAAGGTCTGAAAAATGAAGCTTGTAGCCCTCTCTTATGATGGAGAGGGTCCACTGCTTTGATGTTATTTGCTCCCATCTGGGAGCAAAATGAGCCAACCTTCCTGGAATGGTGAGAGGCTCTGGCTGCTTTAGAGCCAGAAAGGCTACGTTCTCTAGCATCAAGTCAAAAACCCTGAGGAGGTTGGGCCTGCTGAGTTAGCGTAGTTACTCACCTGTAACAGGTGTTCTCCAGGAGCAGCAGGAATCAGTCCTCACATATGGGTGACGTCGGTGCCGACGGAGCCCTCGCGGAGCAATTTTCCCCAGCTTTCAAAGAAAGCCTTTGGGAATTGCAGCGCGCATGCGCGGTCCTCTTCCCGCCCAAGGGTGCCATCTTGCCCAGTCAGATGACAGAGCTAAAAGACAGCAAACAATTAGCAAAAAAGAAAGCATAGAACTGCAACTCCAAGGGGAGGAGGGAGGGTTGTGAGGACTGATTCCTGCTGCTCCTGGAGAACACCTGTTACAGGTGAGTAACTACGCTTTCTCCAGGACCAAGCAGGAAGTCAGTCCTCACATATGGGACTCCCAAGCTTAAGGCTACCGGAGACCCTAAGCACAAAAAGGAGCTCCCTCAAGCTCAGTAGCCCAGAAGGAAGGAATCTTCTCTGAATACGTCTCCAACCGGTAGCCCAACATCCGGGATGGAGGGTAGGAGTTGCCTATACCTCGAAGAGGTTACGGAGGACTGCCTGTCCGAAAGCACTGTCCCTGCGGGACTCCCTCTCCAGGCAGTAATGGGCCGCAAAAGTCTGGCTTGAAGACCAAGTAGCGGCCCGGCAGATGTCTGCCAATGGAACAGAGCGGAGGTAAGCCACTGACGTAGCCTTCGCCCGGACACGATGGGCCGTGACCCGACTGTCCAACGAGAGGCCGGCTGCCTCGTAAGCCCAAGCGATACAGTCAGCAATCCAGATGGACAGAGTACGCTTGGAGACAGGGAGCCCCAACTTATTGGGGTCATAAGAGACGAAGAGCTGAACAGCCCTTCTGTGCTCCCGCGTACGGTCAAGGTAGAAGGTTAACGCCCTTCTACAGTGCAGGGTATGCAGGACCATTTCAGCTCGGCTGGAGTGTGGCCTGGGAAAGTAGGTCGGAAGCACCACCTCCTGGTTGATGTGAAAAGGGGAAACCACTTTGGGAAGAAACTTAGGGTGAGTCCGTAGGTCTACCCGGTTCTTGTAGAACCTAGTGTAAGGAGGATCAGACACCAGGGCCTGCAGCTCACTAACGCGTCTAGCAGAAGTGAGGGCCACCAAAAACAATGTTTTCCAAGAAAGAAAACGAAGAGGACAGGTAGCCATAGGCTCAAAAGGCGGACAGGTAAGCCGCTGTAAAACCACATTGAGATCCCAGTCCGGGGCTGGTGGGCGCAAAGGTGGTTTAAGGAGAAGGAGGCCTCTGAGAAAACGAGCCACTAGAGGGTGGCTAGAAAGAGGTCTGCCATCCACCGGCATGTGATGCGCAGAAAGAGCACTGAGGTGGACCTTGACCGAGTTGGACTTAAGGCCAAGATTGGAGAGGGAAAGCAAGTACTGCAAGACCACTGATGCTGAACAGGAGAAGGGATCTTGAGACTGCTGAGCACACCAGAAGGAGAACCGACGCCACTTAAGAGCGTAGGACTTCTGGGTGGAGGGCCGCCGGGAGGCCAAGACGACCTCCTCCACATCAGGAGGCAGGCGGAGGGGAGCAAGGACTACCCTTTCAGCAGCCAGGCCATCAGATGAAGGGACCGGAGGTTGGGGTGCAGGAGAGTCCCCTGATCCTGTGACAGGAGGTCGGGCTGAAACCCCAGAGGAAAAGGGGTGTCCACCGCCAGCTGCATTAGAAGTGGGAACCAAGGTTGTCTCGGCCACCGGGGAGCCACTAGGATCATCGAGGCTTTGTCCCTGAGAACTTTGAAGAGTGTCCGAGACACCAGCGGCATGGGAGGAAAGGCATATAAGAGGCCTGTGGACCAAGGAATCAGAAAAGCATCCGCCGCTACTCTGAGAGGATGCGGTTGTCGAGAGCAGAATCTGGGAAGTTGCCGGTTCAGAGGACTGGCGAACAGATCCATGGTGGGGAGGCCCCACTTGAGAAAGATCCGCTGAACCACCATCGGATCCAGCCTCCACTCGTGTGGCTGGAGGATCCTGCTGAGCTTGTCGGCCAGGTAATTTTCTTGACCTGGGAGATAGACAGCTTTGAGGATGATGCCGTGGTGGACGGCCCAAGAGCATAGTTTTTGCGCCTCCTGACAGAGAAGGGAGAGCGTAGTTACTCACCTGTAACAGGTGTTCTCCAGGAGCAGCAGGAATCAGTCCTCACTTATGGGTGATGTCGGCGCCGACGGAGCCCTCGCGGAGCAATTTTCCCCAGCTTTCAAAGAAAGCCTTTGGGAATTGCAGCGCGCATGCGCGGTCCCCTTCCCGCCCAAGGGTGCCATCTTAGCCAGTCAGATGACATAGCTAAAAAAGACAGCATAAAAATTTGCAAAAAAACTAAAGCAGATGATTGCAACTCCACGGGGAGGAGGGAGGGTTGTGAGGACTGATTCCTGCTGCTCCTGGAGAACACCTGTTACAGGTGAGTCACTACGCTTTCTCCAGGACCAAGCAGGAAGTCAGTCCTCACTTATGGGACTCCCAAGCTCAAGGCTACCGGAGACCCTAAGCACAAAAATGAGCTCCCTCTAGCTCAGCAGCACAGAAGGAAAGAATCTTCGCTGAATTATCACCCACCGGTAGCCCACATCCGGGATGGAGGGTAGGAGTTGCTCAGACCTCGAAGAGATTACGGAGGACTGCCTGTCCGAAAGCACTGTCCCTGCGGGACTCCCTCTCGAGACAGTAATGGACCGCAAAAGTCTGGCTCGAAGACCAAGTAGCGGCCCGGCAGATGTCTGCCAGCGGAACAGAGCGGAGGTAAGCCACTGACGTAGCCTTTGCCCGAACGCAATGAGCCGTGACTCGACCTTCCAAGGAGAGTCCGGCTGCCCCATAAGCCCAAGAGATACAGTCCGCAACCCAGATGGACAGAGTACGCTTGGAGACCGGGAGCCCCAATTTATTGGGGTCAAAAGACACAAAAAGCTGAGCAGCTTTACGGTGCTCCCGCGTACGGTCAAGGTAGAAGTTCAAAGCCCTTCTACAGTCCAGGGTATGGAGGACCGTTGCAGCTCGGCTGGAGTGTGGTCTGGGAAAGAAGGTTGGAAGTACCACCTCCTGATTGATGTGAAAGGGGGAGACCACTTTTGGAAGAAATTTTGGGTGAGTCCGTAGGACTACCCTATTTTTGTAGAACCGAGTGTAAGGGGGATCAGACACGAGGGCCTGCAATTCACTTACGCGTCTAGCGGAAGTGAGGGCTATCAAGAACAGTGTTTTCCAAGAAAGAAAACGGAGAGAACAGGTAGCCATAGGTTCAAAAGGCGGACAGGTGATCCGCTGTAAAACCCCATTCAGGTCCCAGTCAGGCGCTGGCGGGCGCAGAGGTGGTTTAAGTAGAAGGAGACCTCGGAGAAACCTCGCTACGAGAGGGTCGTTGGAGAGAGGTCTGCCGTCCACCGGCACATGATGTGCTGAAAGAGCACTGAGGTGAACTTTGACGGAGTTGGACTTAAGTCCCAGATTAGAGAGGTAAAGCAAGTACTGCAAGACCACCGACACCGGGCAGGAGAAGGGATCCTGAGACTGTCGGGTACACCAAACGGAAAAAAGACGCCATTTAAGGGCGTAGCATTTGCGGGTAGAAGGTCGTCGCGAAGCTAGGACGACCTCCTCCACCTCTGCCGGCAGGAGAAGGGGAGCAAGGACTACCCTCTCAGCAGCCAGGCCATTAGGTTGAGAGACCTGAGGTTGGGGTGTAGCAGAGACCCCTGATCCTGAGTGAGGAGATCCGGTTGTAACCCCAGAGGGAATGGATCCTCCACCGCTAATTGCAGCAGGAGCGGAAACCACGGCTGTCTGGGCCAGCGAGGGGCCACCAGGATCATGAAGGCTTTGTCTCGGAGAACCTTGAAAAGAGTCCGAGAGACTAGCGGGATGGGAGGGAAAGCATACAGAAGGCTCCCCGACCATGAGAGTAGAAAAGCGTCCGCCGCAACCCGAAGGGGGTGTGGCTGACGAGAGCAGAAGCGAGGAAGTTGCCGGTTGTGAGGACTGGCAAAGAGATCCACCGTGGGGAGGCCCCACTTTAGAAAGAGCTTCTGAACTACCAAGGGATCCAGACGCCACTCGTGCAGCTGGAGGATCCTGCTGAGTTTGTCCGCCAGGCAATTCTCTTGGCCTGGGAGATAAACTGCCTTGAGGAGAACGCCGTGACTGACGGCCCAAGAGCAGAGCTTCTGTGCCTCCCGGCAGAGGAGGAAGGAGCCCGTGCCCCCCTGCTTGTTCACGTAGAACATGGCAACTTGATTGTCCGTCTGGACAAGGACGGACTGGTGAGAGGTCAGGTGGGAGAAAGCCTTGAGAGCCAGGCGGATCGCTCTGAGCTCCAGGAAGTTGATCTGCTGAGCAGACTCCCACGTGGTCCAGAGGCCCTGAGTACGTGCCCCTTGGCAATGCGCTCCCCAGCCCAGGAGGGATGCATCTGTTGTCAGCACCCGGGCCGGCTGAGGTGACTGGAAAGGCATTCCGAATATCAGGTTCGGCCGCTGAAGCCACCACCGGAGAGACGAGATCAGCGGCTCGGAGACGCGCACTAGGTCTGCTAGGCCGCCTGTGGCTTGTCGCCACTGCTGGCGGAGACACCATTGAGCAGGCCGCATATTCAGGCGGGCATTGGGGGTCACATGGACGGTGGAAGCCATATGGCCGAGTAGTCTCAGGAAGCGCCTGGCGGAGACCAGGGGCTGGCTGCGAAAACGGTCGGCTAGGTCCATGAGCCGTTGAGCCCTGTCGAGCGGTAGGTACGCTCGTGCCTGAGGAGTGTGCAGCCTTGCGCCGATGAACTCGAGATCCTGTGAGGGGAGCAAAGTGGACTTTGCGAAGTTTATAACAAAGCCCAAGTACTGCAGAAGAGTCACCGTGCGGCGCGTGGCGTTGGTGACCTCCAGAGCGGACGCTGCTCTGATGAGCCAGTCGTCGAGGTAAGGAAAGACATAGAGGCCGTGAAGCCTGAGATGGGCCGCCACCACCGCAAGACATTTTGTGAAGACTCGCGGTGCGGAGGACAGGCCAAAGGGCAGTACTCTGTACTGGTAATGATTTCCTGCCACCACAAACCTTAGGTATTGGCGGTGGCTTGGGTGGATGAGGATGTGCGTGTAGGCATCCTTTAGATCCAAGGAGCATAGCCAATCTCCCTGCTGGAGGTAGGGCAGAAGGATTCCAAGGGTAAGCATCTTGAACTTCTCCTGCACGAGGAACTTGTTGAGGTTGCGCAACTCCAGGATGGGTCTGAGGCCTCCTGTTCTTTTTGGTATTAGAAAATACCTGGAATAAAAGCCTTGACCTTTCAGGTGGTGGGGCACCGGTTCCACCGCCTGTTCCTGTAGAAGACCTGCTAACTCCTGAAGGAGTAATTCCCTGTGCAGAGGGGGTCGTGGAGGTTCTCCCGGAAAATAGGAGGGAGGGACCTGGTGGAAGTGGAGAAGATAGCCTTCTCGCACGACTTGAAGCACCCAGGCATCTGAGGTGATGCTGGACCACCTGTGGGCGAAGTGAACCAGCCGGCCTCCGGTGCTGGGAGGAACCAGCGGGGGGGGAGAGGCTATGCTTAAGGAGTCAAAAACCCCCACCCTGCGGAGCAGGGGCTGGTGGTGCAGGCTTGGGGGCTTGCTGCCTACAAGACCCGTTACCCCGTCCCTTGGCCTGCTGGCCCTGTTGGGGAGCTGCAGGGGCCTGATAGTGGGGGTACTGTTTGTAGGCAGCCGCCTTCCTCGGGTAAAAGGACTTCTTTCCCGAGCCCTTCTTTTTCTGGGAAGGGGCGGAGGTCTTCCTAGAAAGCCTAGTCCTGGTGAGAGTCTCCGTCTCAATTTGTGCAGCCTTATCAGCCATGGGCTTGCCAAAGAGGTTTTCGCCTCGGCAAGGGACATCGACCAACTTGTCCTGCACCCAGGGCTCAAGGTCAGACGACTGAAGCCAAGCCTGTCGGCGGGCACCGATGCCGACTGCGGCCACTCGAGCCGATGCTTCAAAGCCATCATAGGCTGCTCGGGACATGAATTTTGAGCATTCCCGAATGCCAGTGGACAAGGCCAGGAACCTCCGCAAGGGTTCCTCGGACAAACCAGCGGAGAAGCCGGCTAGCTCTTTAGCCAGGTCTCGGAGATACATGCCCATGTATAGCTGGTAGGTCTGGACACGACATGCGAGCATAGAGCCCTGGAAACACTTCTTACCAAGGCCATCCAGGTTACGGGCCTCCCTGCCAGGAGGCACCGAGGAGTGCATCTTCTGGCTCTTAAGACGATGCATGGCCGATTCCACTACCATGGAATGGTGTGGTAGCTGTGCTTTTTGGAAGCCAGGGCTCTTGCGGACTCGATAGATAGAATCGACCCGCTTGCTCAGGACCGGCGAGGTGGCCGGACTCTCCCACATGCGGAAGAGTAGTCGTTCCAGCATGGGAGGAACCGGTACAGTAAAGTGTTCCCTGGCGGGAGAGTCATACTGGAGGGCGTCGAGCTCTTCGGCTCGAGGCTCCTCCTCGGGGTCCGCAGGGAAGGCCAAAGCCTTGGCCATATCCCTGACGAAGTCCGAGAACCGGGCATCCTCCGGGGGGGACTGCTTCCGAGGTTCGGACTCAGGTGAGTCCGAGGGGACACACCGAGTCCGAAAAGAATCAGGCGACTCTTCCTCTTCAGACTCCCAGACCGACTCCGACGAGGACTCGGTGGGGTCGGCCCGGGCAGGGCGCGGCGCCTGCCGCCCCGACGCCGAGGGAGTCGGCGTCGGCAACCTCGGTCCCGAACGGGAGGCCGAGGGTGACCTCGACCGAGGATCGACTCGAGTTCGCATCGACTCGAGGATCGGCTCGGTCTCCGGGGTCGACTTAGACGTCGACGTCCCGGCGGTCGGGGGCAGCGGCGCCAGCGAAGCCAGCGAGCAGTGCCCGCTGCTGGTCCATGAAGGCAGACAGTCTGCTCTCCAAGGCCGTCAACCTGAGTCCGAGCTCAGGTGACCCAGCAGCCCCCGACTCGGGCCCCGACGGCGTCGGGCCCGACGTCGGCTGTCGCGGAGGCGAGTCCAGAAGGACCACAGGACTTACCCGAGCAGGCAGCTCCGACTCCAGGCGAGGTCGCTTCGTGAGGTGCTCCTTCTCCAAGGACCCGGGGCGGCTATCGGGGCTATGCGACCTGTCCCTCGCGGAGCCAGGAGCGTCCACCGACGCCGCCCTCGCGGGTTTCACCTTCCGTCGATGGTCCCCGGAGGGAGAACCCCTGTCGGAGGAACTCCGGCGACGGTCCGAGCTGGAACCCCTGGACGCGGAGGCCTCCGACGAGGTCCGGGTACGGCTAGGGTCAGCGAAGATTCTATCCCGCTGATGCCGCCGACTTCTCAACGCTTTGGAGGAAAGTTTGCCACAAGGCCCACAGATCATTTCTTCATGATCCGGGCCCAGGCAGCGGAGGCAATTGTCGTGTGTGTCAGTTAGTGACATATTTCGGTCACACTGACCACACCGCTTGAAACCACTGGCAGCCATCGGGGGAAAAAGGGCCCCGGCGAGGTCAAAGGACCGGGCTGCCAGGGAAAAACCGAAACGAAAACTGACTAAGTCAGAAAAACCGAAAAAGAAGAAGAGGACTCGTGACCGGCGTCGCGAGTCCGGGCGGGAAAAAGACCGGCGTCGAACCGAAGGAAAAAAGAGTAATTATGAAGAAAAATCAACTTTTTCGCGGGGACACGACGGGTACGTCTGTAGGGCTCTGCGGAAAAAAGAAGACTGGCTAAGATGGCACCCTTGGGCGGGAAGGGGACCGCGCATGCGCGCTGCAATTCCCAAAGGCTTTCTTTGAAAGCTGGGGAAAATTGCTCCGCGAGGGCTCCGTCGGCGCCGACGTCACCCATAAGTGAGGACTGACTTCCTGCTTGGTCCTGGAGAAGAGCCTGTTCCGCCTTGTTTGTTCACATAGAACAGCGATGGCGAACCTATGGCACGCGTGCCAGCTGTGGCACGCGAAGTCCTTGCAGCTGGCACGCGGGAAGGTCCGCAATTAGGGTTTTTTTTTTTTTTTCAATTTTACTTGTCTGCTGCCGCTGTCGGGGCCGCCGCGGCAAAATCGAGCGTGCCGCGGGGTCCCCCTGTACCCGGCAGAGCCTGCCCTCCCCGTAGCAGCTCTCTCTTTGGAGCTGCAGTCAGACGCGCCGGCTTGCAGAGCGCGAAGGGAAGAGTTTCCCTTTCGCGACTCTGTTAAGCCCGCGGGGGCTGATGGGAACTTCCCATCAGCCCCCGCGGGTTTAACAGAGCAGCGAGGGAGAAACTCTTCCCTCGCGCTCTGCAAGCCGGCGCGTCTGACTGCAGCTCCAAAGAGAGAGCTGCTACGGGGAGGGCAGGCTCTGCCGGATACAGGGGGGCCCCGCGGCACGCTCGATTCTGCCGCGGCGGCCCCGACAGCGGCTGCTTACAGGTTTTCTTTTCTTTTGTTATGTTCCCTGGGCTGGGGTGGGGGTTTAGGAGTGGTGATGTGATGGGCTGGGCTGGGCTGGGCTGGGGGGGGTTAGGAGTGGTGATGTGATGGGCTGGGCTGGGGGGGGGGTTAGGAGTGGTGATGGGCTGGGCTGGGGGGGTTAGGAGTGGTGATGGGCTGGGCTGGGGGGGTTAGGAGTAGTGATGGGCGGGGCTGGGGGGGGTGTTAGGAGTAGTGCTGGGCTGGGGGGATTTAGGAGTGGTGATGGGCACTGGGCTGGGGGGGGTAGGAGTGGTGATGGACACTGGGCTGGCTGGGGGGGGTTAGGAGTGGTGATGGGCACTGGGCTGGCTGGGGGGTTAGGAGTGGTGATGGGCGCTGGGCTGGGGGGGTTAGGAGTGGTGATGGGCGCTGGGGGGGCTTAAACTAAAAATTGGGTGATGGGGGATTAGGACTGGAAATGGGCTGGTGGGATTAGGACTGGAAGTGGGTTGATGGGGGGTTAGGACTGGTAATGGGCTATGGGGGGGCTTAAACTGAAAATTGGGTGATGGGGGATTAGGACTGGAAATGGGCTGGTGGGATTAGGACTGGGAGTGGGCTATGGGGGGCCAGGACTGGTATTGGGTTGGGGTTTGCTAGGACTGGAAATGGGCTGAGTGGAAGGGGGCTTGAACTGCAAATAGCTGTTGGGGATGGGGCTTGGAATGGAAATGGGCTGAGGGGAAGTGGGGGGGCTTGAACTGCAAATAGCTGATGGGGACGGGGCTTGGACTGGAAATGGGCTGAGGGGAAGTGGGGGGCTTGAACTGCAAATAGCTAATGGGGAGGGGGACTTGGAATGGAAATGGGCTGAGTGGAAGGGGGCTTGAACTGCAAATAACTGATGGGAAGGGGGGCTTGGAATGGGCTCTTAGGGGAGGGAGCTAGGACAGGAACTGGGCTGATGGATGGGCTAGGATAGAACTGAGAATTGGGTGTTGGGGGAGCTAAGATTGGAAATGGGCTGTGGATTGAAATGGACTCATGGAGGGGCTAGAACTGGAGGTAGGCTCATGGGGGGCTTGGATTAGAAATGGGCTGAGTGGAGGGGAGCTAGGATTTAACATGGGCTGATGGTGGGGCTAGGAAAGGACTAGAAATGGGCTGATGGGAGGCTGGTATTGGAAATGAGCTGATGAAGGGACTCGGATAGGACTGGAAATGGATGGGGGAGCTAGGCCTGGAAATGGACTGATGAGGGGACTAGAAGGGAGCGGATACTGGGTGGGGCTGGAACTAATAGGGAGCTGATGTTGGGGGAGATTAGAAGGGGATGGGGCTGGGAGAATGAAATGGAGAGGGGAAAATATTTTGTGTGTGAGGGAAGAAAAATGTACAATTGGCCGGGTATTGGGAGAGTAAGTGGGGATTGAGGATGGAGGGGTAAAATTTGAGTGGATGAAATAGGAATGAGGAAAGAGCAAAAGGAGAAAGATTAGTATGTTAAAGCGGATGTAGAGAGAGAGAATGGAAAAAAAAACTAGAAGAGAGAAGAAAGGACAAATGGACAGCAGATGATGGAGAGTTAGCAGAAAACATGAAGAAACCCAGCAGAAAGTGGCTGGAGCAATTGCAACTGTGTAACTGAGCTGAGGTATTCTGTTTATGTAATTCCTTTTTGACATTGCCACTTGTTCTCTTTCCCCAGTAGGTCATGTATTGTTGTTCTCTGAAATGTATTGGTTTAATATTTGCAGTGTTGCCTTTTGATAGGTATGGTATGGTGCTTTGTGACTCCTGGTAGTGCTGTTAGGATACGGCGGGTTTGCTATTGGTTCTAAATGGGCAGTGTTTGTAGTAGTTCCTAATGTGCCTGGCGGTTGGCACTGGATTATAGTAATGTAGAAATCTTTTAGTCTGTCTTTATCCATACACTCATTAAGAGACATGTTTACTAAAAGTTAGTGTATGTTAGCATTATGCAAATATTTATGCAAATTGACGTGCTGGCACTTTGAGGAAATTCTTTGGTTTTGTGCGGCAGTTTGGGCACTCGGGCTCAAAAAGGTTAGCCATCACTGACATAGAACATCGCAACCTGATTGTTTGTCTGTATCAGCACCGACTGGTGAGAAACCAGGTGAGAGAATGCTTTGAGCGCTAGGCGGACGGCTCTGAGCTCCAGGAAGTTTATCTGCGGAGCAGACTCCCAAGGAGTCCAGAGACCTTGAGTACATGTCCCTTGGCAATGTGCTCCCCAACCCAGGAGAGAAGCATCGGTCGTCAGGACTTGAGAATGCGGAGGGGGCTGAAAAGTCACTCCTAGTACTAGGTTTGGCAGATGAAGCCACCATTGTAGAGAAGAGACCAGCTGGTCGGAGATCTATACGGAGTCCACTAGGCTCCCAGTGGCCTGATGCCATTGTGTGCGAAGGCATCATTGAGCAGGTCGCATGTTCAGGCGGGCATTGGGGGTCACATGGACCGTGGAAGCCATATGGCCGAGCAGTCTCAGAAATTGCCTGGCCGAGACCAGGGCATTGCTGTGAAAGTGGCTGGCGAGATCCATGAGCTGCTTGGCCCTGTCCAGAGGGAGGAAGGCCCGCGCCTGAAGAGTGTCCAATCTGGCGCCGATGAATTCGAGATTTTGAGAGGGGAGCAAAGTGGACTTTGCTAAGTTTATGACAAATCCCAAGTGCTGGAGTAGAGTCACAGTGCGATGAGTGGCCTGAGTGGCCTCTTGGGAAGACTGGGCTCTGATGAGCCAGTCGTCCAGGTATGGGAACACAAAAAGGCCTTGAAGTCTTAGATAGGCCACCACCACTGCCAGGCATTTGGTGAACACCCTGGGGGCGGAGGTTAGGCCAAAGGGCAGTACTCTGTACTGGTAATGATTTCCTCCCACAACAAACCTGAGATATTGTCTGTGGTCTGGATGAATAAGGATATGAGTATACGCATCCCTTACATCCAAGGAGCATAGCCAGTCGCCCTGCTGGAGGTAGGGCAGCAGGATTCCAAGGGTAAGCATCTTGAACTTTTCCTTTGCCAGGAACTTGTTGAGGTTTCGCAAGTCCAGGATGGGTCTGAGGCCTCCTGTTCTTTTTGGTATCAGAAAGTACCTGGAGTAAAACCCTTGACCCTTCAGGTGGTGGGGCACCAGTTCCACAGCCTGTTCTTGAAGGAGACTTGCTAACTCCTGAAGGAGTAAGTCCTTGTGCAGAGGGAGTCTCGGAGGCTCCCCTGGAAAGTAGGAGGGAGGTACCTGGTGAAAGTGAAGAAGATAGCCCTTCCGAACTATGTGAAGTACCCAGGTATCTGTGGTGATGTTGGACCACCTTTGGGCAAAGTGGACCAGCCGGCCTCCTGTGCTGAGAGAAACCAGCTGAGGGGGAGAGGCTATGCTGATTAATTCAAAACACCCCCACCCTGCTGAGCAGGGGCCGGTGGTGCAGGCTTGGGGGCTTGCTGCCTACGGGACCCATTACCCCGTCCCTTGGCCTGCTTACCCTGTGGGGGAGCTGCTGAGGCCTGATACTGAGGGTAGTATTTATAGGCAGCCGCCTTCCTCGGGTTAAAAGGGCTTTTTCCCCAAGCCCTTCTTCTTTTGAGAAGGGGCAGAGGTCTTCCTTGAGAGACGAGTCCTGGTGAGAGTCTCGGTCTCGATCTGTGCAGCCTTCTCATCCATGGGCTTGCCAAAGAGGTTTTCACCTCTGCAGGGGACATCGACCAACTTGTCCTGCACCCATGGCTCGAGGTCGGACGTCTGAAGCCAAGCCTGGCGGAGTCCACCGATGCCGGCTGCGGCTACTCGAGCCGATGCCTCAAAACCATCGTAGGCTGCTCGAGAGAGAAACTTTGAGCACTTCCGAATACCAGTTGACAAGGTTTGGAACCTCTGTAAAGGTTTGTCGGAGAGACCAGCAGAGAACCCGGCTATTTCTTTAGCCAGGTCCCGGAGATACATGCCCATGTAGAGCTGGTAGGTCTGGACTCGACAAGCAAGCATAGAGCCCTGGAAACACTTCCTACCGAGGGCATCCAGGCTTCGGGCCTCCCTACCGGGGGGCACCGAGGAGTGCATTTTTTGACTCTTAAGTCTATGCATGGCCGATTCCACCACCATGGAATGGTGCGGTAGTTGTGCCTTTTGGAAGCCGGGGCTCTTGCGGACTCGATAAATGGAATCGATCCGCTTGCTTAACACCGGCGACGACGCCGGGCTCTCCCACATGCGGAAGAGAAGTCATTCCAGCATCGGAGGAACCGGTACAATAAAGGCCTCCTTCTGGGGAGAGTCATATTGGAGGGCATCGAGCTCTTCGACTCGAGGCTCCTCCTCGGGATCCGCGGGGAAGGCCAAGGCCTTGGCCATATCCCGCACGAAGTCCGAGAACCGGGTATCCTCCAGGGGGGACCGTCTCCGAGGTTCGGACTCAGGGGAGTCCGATGGGACACATCGAGTCCGAAAGGAACCAGGTGACTCTTCGTCCTCGGATTCCCAGGCCGACTCCTCGGAGGAGGAGTCGAGCGGCTCCGGTCGGGCGGGCGTTGATGCCATCCGCCCCGATGCCGAGGGAGTCGGCGTCGACGACCTCGGTCCCGAACGGGAGGCCGAAGGAGACCGCGACCGAGGATCGACTCGAGCCCTCATGGACTCGAGGATCGGCTCGGTCTCCGGGGTCGACTTGGAGGTCGACATCCCGGCGGTCAGGGCAGAAGCACCGGCGAGGCCAGCGATCAATGCCCGCTGCTGGTCCATTAAGGCAGTCAGACTGCTCTCCAAGGCCGTCAACCTGAGTCCGAGCTCAGGAGACCCAGCAGCCCCCGACTCGGGCCCCGACGGCGTCGGGCCCGACGTCGGCTCCTTCGGAGGCGAGTCTACGAGGACAACAGTACTCACGTGAGCGGGCAAGTCCATCTCGAGACGAGGATGTTTGGAAGGCCTCTCCACCTCCGAGGACCCGGGACGGGAATTGGGGCTATGCGACCTGGCCCTCGAGGAACCAGGAGCGTCCACCGATCCCGACCTCGCGGGTTTCTTCTTCTGATGATGTTCCCGGGTAGGAGACCCCCTTTCAGAGGAACTTCGACGATGCTCAGGACCAGAGTCCCGAGACGTCGAAGCCTCTGACGAGGTCCGAGCCCGGCCGGAGTCAGAGAAGATACGTTCCCGCTGATGCTGCCGACTCCTCAACGCTTTTGAGGTCATTTTGCCACATGGACCACAGATCATCGGGTCATGATCGGGTCCGAGGCAGCGGAGGCAGAAGTCGTGTGTGTCGGTAAGAGACATGAGTTTCTTACAGAGGTCACACTTTTTAAACCCGCTGGCAGCCATCGGGGGAAAAATGGCCCCTGCGAGGTCAAAAGACCGGGCTGCCAGTGAAAAAGTAAAAAGGCGCGAAATCTGTCACGAAGGACAAAAAAACGAAAAATAAAGAACGGACTCGCAACCAGCGTCGCGGGTCCGGGCGGGAAAAGAACCGGCGTCGAAACCGAGTGAAAAAAGAGAAATAAAATCAACTTTTCTGCGGGGATTCACAAACAACGTCTGTAGGGCTCCGCAGAAAAAAGAAGACTGGGTAAGATGGCACCCTTGGGCAGGAAGAGGACCGCGCATGCGCGCTGCAATTCCCAAAGGCTTTCTTTGAAAGCTGGGGAAAATTGCTCCGCGAGGGCTCCGTCGGTGCCGACGTCACCCATATGTGAGGACTGACTTCCTGCTTGGTCCTGGAGAAGCAGCAGCCCCTGTAGGCTTAGGCCTGGCCTGTTTAGGTTGCTGACGCTTAGTGGCAAAGCGACCTGTAGAAGATTGTTGGCCAGAAGTAGAAGGAAATCTGCCCTTTTTAAAGAAAGACTTTTTAAAAGGCTTTTTCTTGGCAGGAATGGAGGTTGACTTTGAAAGTCTATCCAGAGCAGAGTTTTCTGCATCCATTTGAGTGGCTTTTATTTGCCATTCTATGCCAAATAGGTTTTCACCTGTACAGGGAAGATTTCCTAAGCCATCTTGAACCCAGGGCTCTAAATCAGAAGCCTGGAGCCAAGCAATTCTGCGAGCAGCTATGGCAATGCCTGAGGCTCTGCTGGCACCTTCAAAAGAGTCAAAGGCTGCCCTGTTGGGAAAACTTTGAAATGTCTTGGGTATGCTTAAGACAAATGAGGAATTCCTCCCTTTTATCCTCTGGAAGAAAAGGGAGGAAAGTGTGCAGTTTTTGTGCAACTTCCTTTAGAAACATACCCATGTAAAGGCTATATGAGTTGATTCTGGCAATAAGCATACTGGTTTGGAAGATTATCCTACCAAAGGCATCCAAGGTCCTGCATTCTCTTCCTGGAGGAGCAGAAGAGTGTCTCTTTGTACTCTTTATCCTCTTCATAGCTGACTGCACCACAATGGAATGGTGAGGAAGCCGATTTTTCTGAAATCCAGGACAAGGAGGGACACGATACATAGTGTCCAATCTAGGAGAATGAGGAGAGAGAGTGAGAGGAGTCTCCCATAGATCAATCATGTGTTCATAAAGAATCTCATGAATTGGTAAGGTGACCGCCTCTTTAGGAGCTCTAGAATAGCCTAAAATATCCAATTTTTTAGCTCTAGGCTCTGATTCAGAAGTTAATGAAATAGAAAGTCCTTTAGCTACTTCTCTTATGAAGTCTTGAAAGGACAAGTCTTCCGGAGGAGACATTCTTCTTTTTGGAGAAGGCGGCTCTTCAGGAAGGGCTATGGATACTTCAGGAGACTTGTCTGATGTATCAGAATCATCAGAGGAATCGAAGTATCGCCTGTCAGGGTGCTCTTCCAACGCTCGATACGCGTATCGAGCAGTATCGACATCGGGCGTCCCCGGTACCGGATTGGTACCGGTAAGCAGCCCTGGACAAGGAACCGCTGCAGCCGGTATCCTGGTCGATGTTGATGCAGTCGGTACCGGTATCGGTGCTGGTGCTGGTACCAGAGCCGATACCGAGAACGAAGTTTGTTTCGGTACCAGCGGCGTCGCAGCTTGAATGAAGAACGTAATAGCCTGCTGCATGGACAAAACATTGTGATCCATCGACGCCATGAATGCCTGGAAGTCGGTACCGGGAGATTGTGCGGTACCCCAGAGCATTCTAACAGGTGATCGGTTGAGGCCGTGCCATCGATGTCAACCTGTAACCCCATAGGAGGAGCTTTGGAAGCTGGAGCTTCCTGCCGGGGTTGTTTTGCTGGCGCAGGATCCTCGAGGGCAAGCCCGGAGACATCTCGATGCTTAGAGGGAGATCTACCCTTTGAGGACCTGCTAGGTTTATGTTTGGTTACCTGAGATCCATCAGGAGACCTGGAAGATGTCGATGCTACCGACGGTGCATCAGTGGGAAACAGCACATGGAGCTTGGCTGCTCGGTTCTGTAACCCCCGTTTAGACATAAGAGAGCAGGACGGACAATCCGGAATGGAGTGTTCAGGACCCAAACATTTAAGGCACCATTCATGGGTATCTGTAACAGAAATAGTACCGCTACACTTAGTGCATTTTTTGAACCCGGAGGCTGGTTGTTCCATGAGGGAAATTTTCTTGTGGGCCCTGAGGCCTAAGAAGAAAAATACACCAAGTGAGGAAAAATATCGATATTTTTTTTTTTTTTTTTAAAGAAAGAAAGAAAAGACCGGCGGTACCGGTCCGGAGTCGGGGAAGGCAGACACGCGACCAAAGAAATAAAATAAAATAAAGAACTTCTTCAGCGGTGACAGGGCTCGACCTGCTGGCTCCGCGGCAAAGAAGAACTGAGGAGAGTTGGTTAGGAAAGGCGGGAAGGCAGCACGCAGGCGCTGTGGGATGCTCCCAAAAGCTTTCCTTTTTGGGAAGCTGGGGAGCGTTCCCGCGCAGGCTCCGTCAGTACCGACGTACCCATATGTGAAGACTCATTCCTGCTTGTTCCTGGAGATAAACCTTCTTTTTTTTCTCTTTCCCAGGTCTGTGCTGCACCTGCCTCACCACACTATATACATATATATACAGGTATATTACAGCATATGTTCAAAAATAACTCAGTTGCATCCTATTGGCTCATCTGTGTAATGGCTGATATTAGGGTGAAAGTGTTGCTACTTGTCGGGGGGATCTGGGTCCGGCGGGTTAGATTTCAATCTTACGTGGTCGTTACTCGTGGGTCGTTTATGTGGGTCACTGGGCGTGACTTGCTGTGGAGAGTGAACCTGATCATTGTAGTACTGTATGAAAAGATGATGTTTAAGTGCCTTTCTAAATTGGGAGATGACCGAGATAGCCCTGATAGCGGGGGGTAGGGCATTCCAGAAGGTAGGTGCATAAAGCGAAAAAGCTCTGGCCCTGGCTGCTTGTGAGCATTTAGTGATCTGTATATAGTTATTAGAGCATGCCATGTCGCTAGAACAAAATCAGCGACACATTGCTCAGCCTGTATATAGTTACCCCAGTTCCACTCCAAGTTAAAATACCTGTTAAATGTAGGTACAATGCAGGTTACCGTCTGCTTGGTACATATGAATGTTACTTGTAAACCGCACTGATTTTAAAGAGAGCGGTATAGAAAAGCTATAAATAAATAAAATACCCTGTAAATAAAAGCTATAAATAAAATACCCTGGGGTCCAGCTGCCACTCGTGCGGCTAGAGAACTCTGCTGTCGGCCAGCAGGTTGTCCAGGCCTGGCAGGTACACCGCCCGCAGGAGGATACCCTGTTGGATTGCATATGAGCAGAGGACCAGTGCCTCCTGACAAAGGGTACGAGACCCCATGCCCCTCTATTTGTTCACGTAAACATCGCCACCTGGTTGTCCGTCTGGACCAGCACCGGTTGTGACAGAAGACCTCAGGGCTAGGTGTATGGCTCGGAGCGCCAGGAGGTTGATCTGCTGGGTGCTCTCGTCTGGCGACCAGTTGCCCTGAATGTGGAAAACTCCGCAGTGGGCTCCCCAGCCGAATAGGGAGGCATTCGTGGTGAGGACCCTCAAGTGGCTTGGGGCCTGAAAGGGCACAACCGCCTCGAGATGCTGGGGCGACTGCCACCAGACCAGGGAGTCCGCCAATTGACGGGTTACTGAAACTCTGTCTCGGAGGCGGCCCGCGGCCCGAGACCACTGGTCCAGGAGACATCACTGCGCCGCCCTCATATAGAGGCGAGCGTCTGGGGTGACGTGGACCGTGGAGGCCATGTGTCCAAGGACATGCAGAAGAAGCTGGGGGGCACTGAGGGATGGTACTATACGTCCAGAGCAAGAGACCTGAGACAACTGACTCGGTCCGTGGGTAAGAAAGCCTTCGACTGGAGAGTGTCGATCTTTGCCCTAATGAACTCCAGGCACTGTGTCGGGAGGAGGTGAGACTTGGGGTAGTATGACAAAGCCCAAGTGTTGCAGAACCTGGATGCTGCGTGTGGTAGCCTACTGCACCTCTGAGGCTGCGCCGCCCTTTATGAGCCAGTCGTCCAGGTAGGGAAAGACGAAGACCCCCCTGGAGCCAGAGGAAGGTGGCCATGACTACCAGGCATTTTGTGAAGACTCTTGGGGCAGAGGCTAAGCCGAAGGGGAGCATCCTGTATTGAAAGTGCCTGCCCCCCACTACAAACCGCAGGTATTGCCTGTGATTGGGGTGGATGAGGATGTGGGTATAAGCATCCTTCAGGTCTAAGGAGCATAGCCAGTCTTCCTGCTGGAGGTATGGCAGCAGTGTTCCAAGGGAGAGCATCTTGAACTTCTCCCTCACCAGGAATTTGTTGAGGTTGCGCAGGTCGAGGAGGGGCCTTAGGCCCCCCTGTCATCTTTGGCACGAGGAAGTATCTGGAGTAGAACCCCTTGCCCTTGAAGTGGTGGGGCACCGGTTCCACCGCTTTGTCCTCAAGACTCCAAAGACTCCGGGACGTAGGGATATGCGGCACAGTCCTAGATTGGTTCTTCTCCTACCTCTCCCACCATACACAACAAGTAAGAAACAAAACATGACAGTCCGAACCCTTCGCCCAGCACCAAGGAGTACCACTAGGCTCAGCTCTCTCGGCGCTACTATTCAATATCTACATACAGCCGATCTGTAGCATCATAAAACAATTCAACATCGATTACAGAATATACATAAATGACATCATTTCTCCTTCGCTGCCCCACTCCCTCTGGAACGAACTCCCAATAACTCTTCGCATGATGAATGACCTTCATCAATTCAAAAAAGAACTCAAAACCTACCTCTTCTCTGACCATTTTGAACTCCCCTACCGCCAGCAAACACAGAAACATACCCACAAAGCTCATGAAATCACAAATGATTAACTCAGACAGACCCTCCGCTATTAATACACATCTCTAACGACGGAAAAGGAAAACCCAAAACTCGCACATGTTCAATTGAAATATATGTTTAATGTCTATTGTCCTCCCTCTTTTTCTTCACCTTTTCAGCTACTTCTTTCGAAAGCCATAGCGGTCTCCTTTTCTTTTACCTTTATTGACCATTTTTGACCACAGAAACCTCAGGCCAACGAGACCAAAACGCAAGTATTACCGCACTCACCACCCGGATCAAAAGCGCGAACTGCCAAAACATCACCACTATCTAGACTCTAGAGAGGACAGATAATACATACACGCTGTCTAGCTGCCTATAATGATGTTAGATAGCTTGCCTGTTCAGATAGTCCATTGTCCATTTGTCTAGCTGCTTATATTGTTACCAGACAACCATCTCATATTAAGTCCAGATATGTGTCTGTACAGCCACTAGATAACGTGCCTGCCAGTTGATATTGTGTATCTGGACTTTCAGAAAGCCTTTGACAAGGTCCCTCATGAGAGACTTTTGGCAAAACTAAAGAGTCATGGGATAGGAGGCAGTGTACTATTGTGGATCAGGAACTGGTTAAAAGATAGAAAGCAGAGGGTAGGGCTAAATGGCCAATTTTCCCAATGGAGAAGGGTTAGTAGTGGTGTACCCCAGGGATCTGTGCTGGGTCCGCTGCTTTTTGACATATTCATAAATGACCTGGAAAGTGGAATAACGAGTGAGGTTATCAAATTTGCAGATGACACAAAACTATTTAAAGTTGTTAAAACCCAAGAGGATTGTGGAAAATTGCAAGAGGATCTTGATAAATTGGAAGACTGGGCATCAAAATGGCAGATGAAATTTAATGTGGACAAGTGCAAGGTTATGCACCTAGGGAAGAACAACCCAAACTATGGTTGCACGATGCAAGGTTCCACATTAGGAACCACCACCCAGGAAAAAGATTTAGGCGTCATTGTGGATACCATGTTAAAACCCTCGGCCCAGTGTGCAGCGGCGGCCAAGAGAGCAAATAGAATGCTAGGTATGATAAGGAAAGGAATGGAAAATAAAACAAAGGATATTATAATGCCTCTATATCGTTCCATGGTGAGACTGCACCTTGAATATTGTGTGCAATTCTGGTCGCCGTATCTTAAAAAGGATATAGAGTTATTAGAAAAGGTTCAGAGAAGAGCCACCAAAATGGTAAAGGGGATGGAAGGATACTCCTATGAAGAAAGGCTAAAAAGGTTAGGGCTCTTTAACCTGGAAAAGAGACGGCTGAGGGGAGATATGATAGAAGTCTATAAATTAATGAGCGGAGTGGAACGGGTAAACGTAGATCGATTGTTTACCTTATCAGAATATAGAAAGACTAGGGGACATGCAATGAAGCTACAGGGTAAACTATTTAAGACTAATAAAAGAAAATATTTTTTCACTCAACGTGTAATCAAACTCTGGAATTTGTTACCGGAGGATGTAGTAAAGGCTGTTAGTGTAGCTGGGTTTAAAAAAGGTTTGGACAAGTTCCTGGAGGAAAGGTCCATAAGCCATTATTAAGAAGGGACCCAGGATATCAATGCTTGAACCAATACAAGCATTGTGGAACCTGTGTCCCTTGGGGAAACTGCTAGGTACATATGACCTAGATTGGCCACTGTTGGAAACAGAATACTGGGCTTGATGGACCTTGGTCTGACCCAGTATGGCATATCTTATGTTCTTATGCAACATGGTGTCTATTTTCTAATGTCTATTGTCCTATGTAAATAGTTCCATGTAAATAGTTTTGAAACTGTTCCATACAATGTTACCTGTACATAGTTACAAATACCATTCTATGTAAAGTATACCGAAGTATACAAAATTGTTAACTGTTCCATGTAAACCGCCCTTGATCTCTGGAAGGGGCGGTATAGAAGAAATAGATAAATAAATAAATAAATAAATGATATTCACCCCCATAATCATCAAACACCCGGACTACTCAAAGATCACAGCAATCTTGGAATCAATGTCAGAATGGCTTAACAGTCAAAGCCTTTACATAAACTATAAAAAATCTGAACTGATGCACATTACCAGAAGTACGATATTCTCACCGCCAGACTCAATAAAAATCTTCGACCACACTATAACCAATAAAAGAGAAGTGCGATACCTCGGGGTCACCTTTGACCAACAACTCAGCTTCCAGCCACACATCAAAAAGACAACCAGATCAGCCTACCACAAACTCAGGATGCTACGCAACCTCAAACCACTGCTCACTGACGACGACTTCCGAACTGGCTGCCAAGCCATAATATTGCCTATATTAGATTTCTGCAATGCAATCTACCATGGACTCCCAAAGAAAACGACCCTCCCCTTACAGCTGGTACAAAACACTGCAGCCAGAATCATCACCGGAGCAGCAAAATACAAACATAACACCCACGCTCCATCAGCTGCACTGGCTCCCTATGACTGTATGCACCAAATACAAAAACATAATGATAATCTTTAAAACACTAAAACAATCTCTCACCTACAACTCTGCAACCACTGATCAAGAAAACGCTGCCTACCAGAACAAGGAGAGGAACAGATAACATCCAGAGACCCCGCTAAACTTCAGGAAAGCAAACCAATCTACCTGCAACACAGCCTTCTCTCTATTCGCACCCAAGCTGTGGAATGATCTCCCCACATCAACACGTGAGATCAAAGATCTAACGGACTTTAGGAAGGCAATAAAAACCCATCTGTTCCTGGAATACTTTGGAACTAACCCGGATGATGATGTTTAACAGTAACAGCAAATGGACCATGAAACACAGCTAGATTTCTTGTATATAGTTAGCAACTGACAATTGCTTGTTTTACCCCAATGTAACCTTCCAAGTTGAATAACCCTGTTCAATGTAAAGCTTGTTGCTATAACTGTTCATTGTAAACCGCTTTGAATGTAAATAAAGCGTTACAGAAGACCTGTTAAATAAATAAGACAACCTGCCAACTCCTTCAGAAGAAGGTTCTGGTGAAGGGGAGACCCGAGGGGCTTTCCTGGGAAATAAGAGGGAGGTGTCCGAGTCAGGTGGAGAAAGTAACCCTCCCCGACTACCCTTAGTGCACAGGAATCGGTGGTGATGGTCACCCATATCTGGGCATAGAAATATACAAACATGACAACAGAAAAAGACCACATGGCCTATCTAGTCTGTCCTTCCATATCAACGACAACATTCCCATTTTTTCCTTTAAAGATCCTCTATGTTTGTCCCATGCTTCTTTGAATTCACATATTCTCATCTCTACCATCTCCACTGGGAGACTATTCCATGGATCCACCACTCTTTCTGTAAAGAAATATTTCCGCATATCACTCCTGAATCTATCCCGTTTCACCCTCATCCCATGTCCCCTCATAGCAGAGCTTGCTTTCCATAGATGCCACGGAGATATTTAAACATCTCAATCATATCACCTCTATCCCGCCTTTCCTCTAAGGTGTACATATTAAGATCCTTACGTCTGTCCTCATATGCTTTATAATGAAGACCACTAACCATTCTAGTAGCCATCTTCTGTACCGACTCCAGCTTGTTTATATCCTTTTGAAGGTGCAGTCTCCAGAATTGCACACAATACTCCAAATGAGGTCACACCAAAGACTTATAAAGAAGAACTATAACCTCCTTTCTTCTGCTGGCCATTCTTTTCCCTATGCACCCAAGCATCCTTCTAGTTTTTGCTGTCGCCTTTTCTACCTGTTTAGCTACTTTAAGATCATCAGGCACAATCACGCCTAGGTCCCGCTCTTCTTTAGTGGACAAAAGTACTTCACCCCCCTATACTACATTGCTCCCTTGTATTGCTGCAGCCCAAATGCATGACTTTGCATTTTTTAACATTAAATCTCAGCTGCCAAATTCTAGACCATTCTTCAAGCTTAGCTAGATCCCTCCTCATGTTATCTACACCTTCCTGGGTGTCTCTCTATTACAGATTTTGGTATCATCCACAAAGAGGCAAGCCTTATATGAAAGCCCTTCCGTTATATCACTAACAAAGCTGTTAAAAAGAATCGTACCAAGGACAGATCCCTGGGGCACACCACTGGTAACCTCCTTCTCCTCAGAGTGAGCTCCATTTACCTGTATCTTTATCTTTATTTAAAACTTGATAGACCGCTAAAACCAGAAGGTATGCAGCGGTTTACATTAAAAACAACAGGAGACTGCTGAGAAAAGAAAGGAACGCCATTTGTTGATAGAAAAGAGACAGCAACAAGAGAAGAAACAGTAGTACAGCAAATAGGAAAGAAAGGAATACCATTAGTTATCGGGAGGGAGGGGGGGGGGAAGATTGAAAGCTGTGCAGAAAAGATGGGTAGCTTAGCTTTGAAGGAAGAGTAGGAAAGTTCCAGGCGAAGTGCTGACGGCAGAGAGTTCCATAGATGGGGACCGATGAAGAAGGCAGAGGAGCGTGTGGATTCGAGGCGAGCCTGGGAAGGGGACGGGAGGAATAACCGGTTAGCGTGCACTGACCTAAGGGCTCTTGAAGGGCAGTGAAAGTGAACTAAGTCTGAAAGATAAAGTGGCACCCGGTATGAAGAGATCTGTGCACAAAGGTAAGGATCTTGTATTGGATTCGAAAAGGAATGGGCAACCAGTGTAAGCGAATAAGAAGGGGGTGGTGACGTGAGTGAATCGGGAAGTGTGAGTCAGGAGACGTGCGGCAGTGTGGTGAACCAGTTGAAGCCTACGAAGTTGAATAAGAGGAAGCCCAGCCAAAGATGCACTGCAGTAGTCTAAGCGAGAAACGACAAGAGAAAGAAGCAGTGTAGTCAAAGAAGAGGGGGAAAGAAAAGAACGAACAGCGCGGAGTTGTCGCAGTATACAGAAGGAACGTTGAACAACGGAAGAGATGTGATCTTTGAAAGTTAAGGCTGAATCCAAAGTGACACCCAGATAACACAGTGATGTGACAAGGGGAATGGGATCAGCAGCGAGAGATGGGATGAAGGTGGGGACAGGAGCACCAGCAGTAAACCAAATAGCTGAAGTTTTTGACAAATTGACATGAAGGAAGTTCTCTGAAAACCAAGAGGAGACAGCGGAAAGACAGACATTAAGGGGGCCAATATCGGGAGTAAGCGAACTAGTGTGAAAAAGAAGAATATCATCATTGGCGTAATAATACGCCGAGATACCATGCTGCTGGATAAGCAGAGCGAGGGGAGCCAGAAAAATGTTAAACAGAAGGGGAGCTAGCACAGAGCCCTGAGGGACACCACAGTGAAGAGGGGTTGAGGGGGAGGAGTTGGAACCAGAGAGAACTGAGAAGGAACGGTTAAAGAGGAAAGAGTGAAACCAGTGAAGGACTGAACCTGAGAGACCAATGATGTCAAGCCGTGATAAGAGCATACGGTGATCAACAACATCAAAAGCAGCAGACAGATCAAGAGAAACAGCTATAGATATAGAACCGTGATCGTGAGCGACATGCAATTCGTTGAGAAAGGAAATAAGAACAGATTCTGTGCTGTGACCAGGCCGGAAACCAGATTGACGAGGGTGAAGAACCAGAGAAAATTCAAGATGAGCGGAGAGCTGAGAGAAAACCAACCGCTCAAGAAGTTTAGACAGAAAGGGGAGGTTAGAGATAGGGCGCCAGTTCGAAGGTATAGAGGGATCCAGGGAGGGTTTCTTCAGAAGGGGGCGGATCAAGGCGTGTTTCCAGCGTGAAAGAAAGGACCCACACAACAAGCTAGTATTAAAGATGGAAAGAATCAGGGGAAGGAGAGCTAGTGAGGACTCAGAAAGCCACTGTGAAGGAATAGGATCCGAAGGGCAAGTGTTTTTCCGAGTGGCTTTAAGAACCTTGGTCAATTCTGGGAGGGTGATGAGTTGAAAAGCGGACCAGCAATGAGAAAGGGGAGGGATGCTTGAAGAAATTGGGGATGTAGAAGAGAAGGGGCAAAGGGGGGGAGGGCAAAGGGGGGGAGGGGAAAGAGGAAGGGCAGGTAGGGAAGAGTTGTCTGACAGATTGAACCTTGGAGGCAAAATGCGAAGCCAGAATGGAAGGAGCGGGATTGATAGCGGAGGAAGTGATGGAAACAGAGATATCGGAGGCGGAGGGAAGTGAGGGGGCAGAAAGGGAACGAAGGATGCAGTATAATTGTTGTGTGGAATTTTCTGAAGAAGAGATGAGCTTATCAAAGTGATCCTTCTTGGCTGAGTTAAGAAGAGAGCGGTAATGGGTATGGCAATGACGGAAGTGGGACAGGGTGGCCGGAGTGGGGCACTTACGCAGAGCTCGGTGGAAATGGGCGCGATGAAGTAATAGGCCTGGGTGAAACCAAGAGGAAGGGGGGCGACGCCGGGGAGCAGAGAGAGACTGCAAGGGAGCAACCTTATCTAAAGCCGACGAAAGAGTGGAGTCCCAGCAATGAGCCTCGTGGTCCACTGGGAGTAGGTGAAAGTCAGTGGGAAAAAGCTGTACCCTTTGTCACCTGCCACTCAACCAATTTCTAACCCAAGCAGTAACTTTAGGGTCCATCCCTAGGGTGCTCAGTTTGTTTATAAGTCGCCTGTGAGGAATGGAGTCACCCAGTCAAAGAAATCAATCAGATTTGTCTGACAAGACCTGCCTCTAGTGAATCTATGCTACCTCGGATCCTGTAATCTGCTGGACTCCAGAAACCTCACTATTTTCTCTTTCAGCAGTGCCTCCAATAAATTTTTACAAAAGTCATGTTACTGAAATAAAAATAGTCCTTTCTTATCAATTTTTATATGCTGAACATGAATATGAGTGAAATTGCAAAGTTGGCTCTAGTTTTTTTGTAATCTACAAGAATTAATGTTTACATCACGAAATGCATGTCAATAGTAAATATAATAGGCCTTCGGTTAATACCTGTAAAAAAACAAGTCATAGACTACTTCTTAGGAGTGGAGGAGTAGCCTAGTGGTTAGAGCAACTGTCTAGTACCCAGAAGATCAAGGGTTCAATTCCCAATGGCACTCCTTGTGACTTTAGGCAAGTCACTTTACCCTCCATTGCCTTGGAAGAAAAGGCTGGCAATCTACTTCCAAGAAAACCCAGAGGTAGCTGGGTTGCTATGAGTCAACACTGATTTGATGGCACAAAAAAAAAAGGAAAGACTACTACTTAGATTTTTTTCGCCTGTCTCTTGTACAGCTGTTCGGGAGCTTCTCTGGGGAGTGTTCAGCAGTAGTCAGCCAGCATTGTAGTGGACCATTTTCCCTAGTATCTTTGCTCCATTGTTGCGATATCCTGGTGAAAACGTTCGCCCTATTCATCACTAACCATACCACAGTTGTCAGGAAAGAAATCGAGATGGGAATCAAGGAAATGGATCTTTAGAGACATATTGCAGCCAAGTTTCTGATATTGCATCAGCATGTCTTCTACTAGTTCCTTGTAGTTTTCTGCCCTAACATTCCCGAGAAAGTTTGCTGACACTAAACGAAAAGCATTCCATGCTTGTTTCGCATCACCCTGCAGCAAGTTGTTGAACCGGTCATCTTTGAAGAGCTCTCGAATCTGAGGACCCACAAAAACTCCGTCTTTAATCTTTGCTTCGCTGAGTCAAGGGAATTTTTCATGCAGGTATCGGAAAGCTGGCGAAGTGTGGTCCATGGCTTTCACAAAGTTTTTCATCAAACCTAGTTTGATGTCAAGGGGTGGTAGCAGGATTTTGTGAGCCTCAACCAGAGCTGGGTGCTGGATATTCTTCTCTCCAACTGTTACATTTTGTCTGCGATTCCATTCCTTCTGCAAGTAGTGCCAATCCCTTGCTCGGCTATCCCACTCACATAAGAAACACATGTATTTTATATATCCCTGCTGAAGTCCCATTAAAAGGGCAACTACCTTCAAGTCACCACAGAGGTACAAGCTGTACTTGTTATAGTTAATGGAAGTCAGTAGATGCTTTAAGTTATCGTATGTCTCTTTCATGTGGACGGCATGCGCTACTGGAATAGATGGAACCCGACAGTTTCCATTGTTCAAAAGCACAGCCTTCAGACTCAGTTTCTTAGAGTCTATAAATAGTCTCCAGTCTTGTGGGTCATGAGTGGGGGGGTTTTTTGTTTTGTTTTTTTATTTCTTTTTATTGAAATTTTCAGATATAAACAAACGCATCTTGTACATCAAGTCAAACAGAATTGTCACTCAGACAAAGAGAATCAAAGGATATCTCTACCAATACACCCCTAAAACATTAGGGCAAACACAACCACAACCCCCAGAAACATATGAGTAGGGCTATCATACACAACACACAGCCGCACCCTAAAGAGTAACCTCCCTCGAGGTCCCAGGGGCATCCCCACCAACCTCGTTCTTCACCTACTGCCTGTCCCCTTCCCCACACCCCAAGGCCTAAGCCCCCCTTCTACCTTCCCCCCCCCCGCTCCAACCAAGCCCCGCACTCTTCCCCAGCACCCCCTCTCCCCCCCTGTGATCTGCAGCCCCCCCTACCCCCCCACTAACCCCCCCATCCCACCTCCACCCCCCTTCCCCCCCCCCCTTTTTAACACTAATAGACTCATAGTGGGCATGTATCCCCCTTCAAATAAGCAAGTAGCAAGCCCCACTGATCCTGGAATTTCCCCTCAGTTTGACGCCGGAGTGCTGTCAACTGCTCCATCAATGTAATCCGTCGGAGCCTCTGCTTCCAGGCCTCCAACCCCGGCAACTGAGATTGCTTCCAGGCCCTGGCTATCTCACTCCGAGCCGCCTGGATGCAAGCTCGTATTGGACATTCAAACCCCCGGGGTCCTGCACCCCCCCAAATCCCCAGCAACCCTAAACCCATGTCCACCTCCACCTTCTGCCCTAAAATATTTTCCAACTGCCCCTCCACCATAGCCCAGTAACCTCTCACCAGTGGACAGGTCCACCACACGTGCACAAAAGTCCCCCGCTCACCACATCCCCGCCAACAGTGGTCAGGCGACCTTGGGAACATCCGATGCAACCGTTCAGTAGTGTAATACCAACGATACAATAGTTTATAGGACGTCTCTCGAATAGCTACCGAGAGTGCCTGGCGTCCAATGTCCACCTGCATCTTCCACCACTCCTGGGCCTCCAACACCCTACCCAGATCTGTCTCCCATTGCACCTGGTGGGGGAACCTCCCAACCTCCTCTGCCCCCAACTCCTGCTATAACCGGGAAATCAAGCCCCGTGAACCCTCCCAACTCCGCCATGGCAGCTCGACTGGGTCCTGAGCTCCCTCCCAACCGGTTCGAATCTGGCGTTGAGTTAAGAAATGTCTCACCTGGAGGTATGGAAAAAAGTCGCTACCCTTCAGCTGATAGCGTACTCTAAGATCCGAAAAGGAAATCAACTGCCCATCACGGATAAATTTCCCAAAAGTATCGAGCCCCCTACTTTCCCACCTATGAAAAACCCCTTCTCTACCCGGTGCAAAATCACTCGTCGCCCGCACCGGAGACAGCACTGAGAACCCCTCCCCAGGGGACACCCACCGACACCAGGCCTTCCGCCACTGCATTGTAAGGTGCCACATAAAGGGGTTGGCCTTCCACCGACCCGGTAGCAACTTGCCAAAGATCCAGGGTAAATACTGCAAATGAAGGCCCTCAGCCCAATACTGTTCAATCTCTCGAAACCTCTTCGTCACCCCTCCCCCCTCTCGCCACTCAAACACCTGTCTCAGCTGGGCAGTCCGGTAATATCGGGCCAAGTCAGGGACCCCCAGTCCCCCCGCCTCCCTGCTCGCATACAATACCCGTCGGCTGACTCGCGGTCGAGTTCCCCCCCACACAAACGCAAAGGCCTGATTTTGCAGCCTCCGGAGTTCCCCGGATGGAATCCCCAAGGGAAGAGTCTGAAAGAAATATAACAACCGCGGCAGAAGGTTCATCTTCAAAACAGCCACCCTACCCAGCCATGAGAGCTCCACCGACCTCCACCGGGCCATGTCCTTCCGCAACTCCCGAAACAGCGTCGGGTAGTTGGCCTTATAGAGGCCCAACGGGTGGGCAGTAATCTGTACTCCCAAGTACTTTATGGACCGCTTTGCCCACCTGAAGGGGAAAGAGCCTTTCAGACAATCTACCACTCCCGAATCCAGTGAGAGAGACATAGCCTCCATTTTATCCCAATTTATCTTGAAACCCGAAAGGATCCCATACTTCTGGAGCTCCCCCATCAATATCGGGAGCGACACAACGGGGCGGGTCAGCGCAAAAAGCACATCATCAGCAAACAGAGCCATTTTGTGCTGCTCGAGCCCAACCGTTATCCCTGTTATGTCAACATTTGAGCATATCCGAGCCGCTAGAGGCTCCATAACCAGCGCAAACAGGAGCGTGGAAAGCGGGCAACCCTGACGGGTCCCCCGTCCGAGAGGAAAGAATTCGGAGAAGCCGCCATTAACATTCACCGCCGCTACTGGAGCTGCATATAGTGCCCGAATCCACGCACAGAACCGAGGACCCAACCCCACATATGTCAACTCCTCCTGCAGAAAAGTAAAGCTAACCCTATCAAAAGCCTTCTCCGCATCTATGGAGAGGAACATAGCGGGCTGCTCAACCTGTCGCACATGCCACCCCAATTGGATCACCCTCCGAATCCCATCAGCCGGTTGCCTCCCCAAAATGAAGCTGGACTGGTCCGGGTGCACCAGATCTGGCATACATGAAGCCAATCTTAAGGCCAGCACTTTGGCCAAGATCTTAACATCGACATTTAACAGCGAGATAGGACGGCAAGACCCGCACACCGCCGGGTCACGCCCAGGCTTAGGAATCACCATGATAGCAGCCTGGCTCATAGAGGGAGGCAAAGCTTCCCCATTCATCACCGCATTAAATACTCGCACCAGCAGAGGAGCCACCGTTGCTACCATCACTTTATAGAATGACCCCGTAAACCCGTCTAGGCCGGGGGCCTTCCCAGGTACCAGGGCCTTAATGGCCCCCTGCACCTCCTCTAGGGTGATATCGGCCTCCAACTCATCCCGCATTCCCTCCCCTAACTTGGCGCTCCCCTTCCCCTCATTATCCAAGTAGCTCTTAGCCTCCACCCCCTCCTCCCGGAGGTCCGCTGCATATAGCTGCTGATAATATTCTTTAAAGCTATCCCAAATCTCCTCCGCCTTGTATAGCAGTGTATCCCGGGGCCCTTTAATTTTGACAACGGTCCGCTTCTGCCTCTGGGCGTGCAGCTTATTAGCCAACAGCCGCCCCGATTTATTGTCAAATTCATAATACCTTTGCCCTACCCTATCCATCTGTCTGGAGATTTTCTCCAGTTGGAGGGCGTTCAATTTCTTACGCACCTCTTCCACTTGGCCTTGTAATTTCCTCCCCCCCCCCTCATCTTATGTTCCCGCTCCAACTCTGTTAAGCGCTGCAGAAGAAGTCGCTCCTCCTCCGCTCTCCTCCTCTTCCGCCGTGCCCCCAACTGAACCAGGTGACCACGCACCACCGCCTTAAGCCCATCCCATAAAATACCTGTCGATACTTCAGCATTGTCAATGAGCACCAAATAATCCTCAATCACTTTCTGAAGCTTCTGCCCCACTCCCCCCTCCAGCAGTAAGTAGTCATTCAACCTCCAAAATGTTCTCTTCCCACTATCCCCTGGGCCCCCCCATTACAACCTGCACAGGAGCATGGTCAGACCAGGTCACCGGGCCAATGCTGGCTCCCTCCAGCCGCTCCCTCCAGTAACTGTCTCCCATCACATAATCTATGCGACTGTAGGAGCCATGGACTGGCGAAAAAAAGGTAAAGTCCCTAGCCAAGGGGTTCGCTATCCGCCAAAGATCTTTCACCCCCAACAGCTTCATCCACTGTCTCAACACTCTTCCACCCCCTGCCCTCTCCTGCTTTCCCTCCAGCTCAACATTGCAATCTCCGCCTACCAGCACCTTCCCCTGAATTCGCCCTCCCAGCCAAGATCCCAATTCCCTCCAGAATTCCCTCCGCCCCGAGTTAGGCCCATATACTGAAATCAAGGTCACTTCCCCCCCCCCCCCAGGTCACCCACCACAACCACCGCCCTCCCATCTGCCTTCTGGTACACATGATCCACTATAAAAGGAACTCCCTGCCCAACAAAGATGGCAACTCCCAGCTTTTTCCGCCCCCCCTCCTCAGCTGCAAAGTAGCCCTGATAGGCCGTAGAGCGCAGCAGCCGCTCATCCGCCTTATGCAGATGAGTCTCCTGCAAGAAGACCACCCCCCACTTCAGAGAACAGAGCTCCCCCCACAGCAACCGCCGCTTATGGGGAGAGTTCAGGCCCCGCACATTAAGGCTCCCTATGATCAATCCCGCTACCATGGTGCTCGCTCACCCCACCCAAGCCCAAAAGAGTCCCACCAAGCTCTACTGTACTGCATTCCCCCCACCCCCTCCCCCCTCCCCCCCACCCCTCCCTGAATACGGATCTCCAATCCGACCACCAACGAGGAAGTGGCCCTCACAGAGACGACTCCCCCATGTCCCCTTTCCAGCCCACCCCCCATCCCAGAACCCCTCCAAGGGGCTGGGGCCCCCCCCACCATTAAGAACAAACAACAATATCAATGATATACAGTACACACATCACCCACACAACTTCTGCCATACCAAGCCCCCCCCACCACTCCTCCACCTCCCCTCATCCCCACCCCGCCACAGCAAAGTGCACCGCAACCTCTGCAGGAATAGAACCTGGCAATACAAAGTCCACCTTGGCGAACTAAGTCTTTCAACCAGTCCCACTTGGAGGTCCTCCCGACTGTCCGGCGCGCTGCTCCTCCACCTCCGCCTCTCCTGGCCTCCTCCGCAGCCGCTGTCCCCGCACTGGGACTCTTTCCCATACCGATCTCCTCTCCTTGCCTGTACTTGGGTCTGGGGCTACGCTCGTCTCCGGAAGCCTAGGGGCCCCCTCTCTGTGCAGGATGGCCCAGGCCTCTTCCACAGTCCTCGCCCGAAAGCTCCGACCATTGATATCCAGCAATAGGGCAAACGGGAACAGCCACCGGTATTGTTTCTGCTCAGATTGCAGATAGGCTGTCACCGGTTTCATCTCCCACCTCCTCTGCAAGGTTGCCGCGGAAAGGTCATGGAACACCTCCACCTTCTGGCCCTCCCACTGGAAGGATCTCTGGGACGCCGCCACCTTCATCACTTGCTCCTTCACCGCAAATGAACCCAAACAGGCCACAATGTCCTGAGGCTGGCCCCGGTGAGCTGGCCCCAAGGCCCTGTGGGCCCGCTCCACTGCCACCTCATTCTGCTCCGCAGCATCGCCACGCTCCAGCAGGAAAAGGCACACTTTTTTAATCACTGCCGTGGCATCACCAAACTCCTCGGTCTCAGGAAGGCCCCGCACTCTTAGATTGTTACGTCTAGAGCGGTTCTCCAGATCTTAAAGTTTATCCTTCAGCAACCCTTGCTCCACTTGGTACTGCTGCATACGGGCCTCCACCTCTGTATCCTTTTCAGCCCACCGCTCCGTTTGCTCCTCCAGGGCTTCGACCCTGTTCCCCAGGTCTCTGAGATCATCCTTAAGAGCTCCCAGGGTTTCTTTCAGTTCACTCCGCATTGCTCCGATGTCTTTTTTGAGTGAGCGCATCCAGCCCCAGATATCACCACGAGTACAGCTTTCCTCTGCACGTTCCAGCTCTTCCTCCAGCTCATCGGCAGAGTCCACGTGCTCTGGGCCCTCACAACCCGTTCGCTCCCCTTTCGTGGCATAGGAGGACTGGAATCGGGCCAGTTTTTTGGTGACCGACATCCCGCTACTTCCTCACCCCTACGTACTAAAATTGCAAGATGGGGGGAAAGGCTGGCCGCTATATTTCGCCGCTATAACTGCGTCCCCACGGGAGCTCCAAAATTAGGCAGCCATCTCCGAGATGACGTCACTTCCTCCCATGAGTGATTTTTAAGGCATTCATGAGGCTTCAATATCGGAACAGAATACCAGATTACTTTCCTTTCCGACTGCCTATAGTACACTGCTGACGTCAGATGGCTTCAGCAGCCATCTGGCAGTAGTATTGCATTGCATCAGAAAATGATACAATCAACTCTGGATGATGATGTGTGCATGCTGGTATTATGCAATGTGATGCAATATTACATCATTCAAGGCTTATTTGGGATGTTGTTGATGTCCTACTGGATAAATGTACACGGTGAAACGTCAAAAATGAACTACATGCAATATCTTCAAAACGAGAGCCAATAAAAAATTGTTAATATTATATTCGTGTTCAGCTCACCAAGATACTACAGATTAGGGCCTTTTAAAGTCAGTAACGATTTCAGTGTTGACCAGTGTAATTTACTCACCACCGAAGCTAAACTAACCAGCCTGTAGTTTTCAACCACATCCTTACTTCTGCTTTTGTGTCAAAGGACCACATGTGCCTCTCTCCAGTCCTTTGGCACCACTCCCAACTCCAACGAGGTATTGAAAAGGTCAGTCAGTGGAGCTGCTAGAATGTCCCCAAGTTCCCTCAGTATTCTAGGGTATATCCCATCCGGTCCCATTCCATTGTCTACTTTAAGTTTAGCTAGTTTGTCACGAACACAGTCTTCTGAAAATTGTTCAAATTGCCCCTCGCTTCTGTTCCTGTTTGTGGGTGTTTTCTAAGGTCCTTCTCCTGGTTCTTCATCTGTGAACACAGAACAGAAATATTTGTTAAGCAATACCACTTTATCATCATCAGCTTCTACATATTCCTCCCCTTCACCCTGGAGACTGACAATACCACTTTTGCCCTTCCTCTTCTCACTAACATATCTGAAAAATGTCTTATCCCCCCCCCCCTCCCCCATTTTATTGCATTGGCTATTTCCTCCTCTTTTTGAATTCACGGACTGCTTTTGCCAGGTTATTTAACCGCTGCAGAGTTCTTCAGAGAGACCAGTTGAGAACCCGGCGAGTTCCTTTGCCGGGTCTCTCAGGTACATGCCCATGTACAGCTGGTAGGCCTGGAGGCAGCTGATGAGCATTGAGCCCCAGTAGCACTTTCTGCCGAGGGTGTCCAGTACACAGGCCTCCCTGCCGGGGGGCACCGAGGAGTGCGTCTTCTGGCTTTTCAGCCGATGCATGGCCGACTCCACCACCATGGAGTTATGCGGCAGCTGTGACTTTTGGAAGCCCAGGCTCCGGCAAACTCAATACATCGAGTCGAGCCGCTTGCTCACCACCGGCACCAAGGCCGGTGTCTCCCACATTCGGAGCATCAGCCATTCCAGGATAGGAGGGATCGGCACCGTGAGTGATTCCCCTGGGGGGAGCCTCGTATTGGAGGATTTCCAACTCATCCGCCCAAGGGTCCTCCTCAGACTGTCGAGAATGCCAGGGCCTTAGAGATGTCCTTGACAAAGTCAAGGAAAACCATATCCTCGGGCGGGGACTGCCGTCGAGGCTCCAAGACAGAATAATCAGATGGGACGTTGCGGTGGCGACGGGTATCAGGGGATTTCTCGTCCTCCATCTCCCACTCGGAATAGTCCATCGAGGACTCATAGGAGGGCTGCTCCGTGGGCCTTGGGGCCGCCGGTGCCCGGCACACTTGCTGGGGATGACTGCGGTCCTGTCGAGCAGGACTCGGATCATGACCATGGCTGAGGATCGACTCGAGGCCTAAGGATCTTGAGGATCAGCTTGGCCTTCGGGTACGTCTTGGACGTCGAGGGCCCAGTGGTCGGGGCGGATGAACCGGTCATGCCAGACAACAGCACCCGCTGCAGGTCCATGAAGACAGACAAACTGCGCTCCAGGGCCGCCATTCTGGACTCCAGATCAGAAGGCTTTGCAGCCTTCGGCGTGGGCACCAAGGGACTTGGGTCTGATACTGGCTCCCCCGCAGGGGAATCCTCACAAGGACAGTGTATGGGTACACAGGCCGGTCCACAGTTGGATCCTTCCGGGAGACCTTCGCAGGCTGCTACTTCTCCGTCTCAGACTGCGGGACCAGGCCCGGGGAGTACCCGGCTGGTCGGAACCGTCCAAGGACGCCGCCCTTCAAGGGTTTCTTCTTCCTGGGTTCCCTCGAGGGAGACCCCCTTTCTGAGGATCCACAACGAGACTTGGGTTTGGAAGGCTCCGTCCAAGATGTCGGGGCCTCAGATGAAGCCCTGGCCTTCGGAAGCACCAGGGACTCGGAGGGGAAAACATCGTGCTGCTACTGGCAGCTCTTGAGGGCCTTACTGGACATCCTCTTGCAGAGACCGCAGGCTGCCGGGTTGTGGTCTGGCCCGAGGCAGCGGAGACAGCAGTCGTGTGTGTCGGTCAAAGACATAATTTTGGAGCATCGATCACACTTCTTAAAGCCACTGATAGCCATGGGGGAAAAAAGTACCCTTGCAAGGTCGAAGACTCTCCGGGCTGCCAATGGAAGAAAAAAGGCGCGAAGATGCCAGGAAAAGAAAGAACGAAAACTACTTTCCCACATGGGGACAAGTAACCTCAGGCCGGAGGGACTGGGGTTGTCAGACGGCTGCCTGGGTGGGAATGTTCACAGTCTTGGCAAGTGCATATATCAATATGATTTGCAAGGGATTGTGGGAAATGCAGTTCATTCACACCAGACACAGCTGCTCACAATAATTAGTTGTGCTTGAGTGTAAAGCCAATAAGATATTTATTTATGGGGTTATTTCTCCCAACACAGATATGCTTGGTAGCACATAAAACAGGATACTTGCTTTCAGTGTTAAACTTAGAAAAACAAAATCAGGAAAACAACAGCTGAACTTGTCAGGCAATCAAAGCAAAAGAATAAAGACCTGGTTGGTAACAAACTGGTCTTTTCTGTAGGCTTTAGCTAATATTTTCTTAGCAGTGCTCTAAACAACAAGCAAAACCCACAAAGAAGGGAAAAACTGTACTTTTCAGGTTAACTTCTTATATCTTCACACATAGACTCAGAAGTGATTCCCTCAGAACTCACAAGCAATTAGGTAAGGCTCAATTGCTAGCAGTTACCCAGCTGAAACCCCTTAGCTGGCTTGCTTTCTACTGCGTGGCTAAAAATCCTACTCAGGAGCTTTTCTGAGTAGATTAAAGAACAAGTTTGTATTTCTTTGTGATGGTTCTTGTACTTTGTAACAGTAAATTACCAAAGGAGTTTAGACAGAGAGCAATCCATATATTCACAGCCTGTATCTAAGACCGCTCCCCCTTCTTCAACAATCATGGGTTCAATATCATGGAATGGCACAGAGGAATTTCTCAATGTAGCACTCTCAGGAGAATACTTGTTTCCCTGCTGTCTTTCAAGGTTATAGCTAGGGCATAGATCAGTGTTCATACCTGAGCTTCCATTGCTGTTAGAGTTCCTCTCTAAATAGCCTGGCCAGTATGTAGTCCAGTTCTTATGTCCAGCCTTCCAATCCAGATCCCTGGACACTGGATCTCTCTTCACATACCTTCTGGCACGGGTCCTAGGGTCCCTTCCACGTGCAGCCGTCTCCCTCACAGGTACCGTCTGGAGATTCCTAGCTCTGCAGCACTATTCCTCTGGCTTTCCCCAGTCCAATGGTGTATGCTGGCCTTTTGAATGTCTCCCAGTATACGTACTGCTCTGGACTCCTTTAGGCCTCCCAAATGCTTTCCTCTTCTTTCTTCCAAAGGGTTTCTTGCCCTCTCTGTCCGTCCGCACTGGCTTCTGCTTCTGATGATCCTCCAGATGATGAAGATGTCCAAGCTGAGGATCTCCAAGCTGAATCTGAGGATGAGGATCTCCCAGATGAAACTGAGGATGAGGATCAAGATGAGGATAATTCTCTGTAGAATAAACTCTACCTTTATTCTGCTTTGATGAGTGCTGCACCCTAGCACAGCGCAGCTGTGCTGAATCAGGCCCTGCCCTTTGAGATGAGTGCTTGGGGATTACCTCTTAGCCCTCCTGATTGAACACACGTTTCCCCACTTCAGCTCCTCTAATGGCTGTTGGAAACCTGGTGCATTCTGGGACTGGTAGTCTTTTATGGCAAAATTCTGTTTTCTTATTTCTACCAGAACTGACAGGTTGCTTGTTCAGAGTCACTTCACCTTTTCTATAGCTCCTTCCTGAGCTATGATAAGCTTCCTTATCACAGGGTCCCTAGTCCCATGGCCATTCCTTGTGGCCTTGGGCAAGCCACTTAACCCTCCATTGCCTCAGGTACACTTAGATTGTGAACCCTTTGGGGACAAGGGAATTTTAAAAAGTACCTGTTAGTGTATACATACATGTAAACAGCTCTGATGCGTAAGTAGAGGGCGGTATATCAAGTGCCTAAACCATAAACCATACAAAAACTAGACCGAACTTGACACCGAGGCAATAAGGTCGATAGGCGGGAAGAGTACCAGTGCGATACCATAGAACCATAAAACTCAGAGAGAAAATGTTTTTTTTTTCCGTGGATAAGCCAGACTAACGTCTGAAGGGCTCCGCGGAAAAAAAGGAGACTGAGCAAGATGGCACCCTTGGGTGGGAAGGGTACCACGCATGCGTGGTGGCATCTCCCAAAGGCTTTCTTTGAAAGCTGAGGGGATGCTTCTGCGAGGGCTCAGTCGATGCCGACGTAACCCTTATGTGAGAACCGACTTCCTGCTTGTTCCCGGAGAATTGAAAGTTCCTTGTAGTGGACAAGCTAACAGTTCATGACACTAATTAAAACTGTCATGCATGATGTTACCTTCCCTGGAGCTGAGGATTGAGCCGATCATAACACACCGATCTTTCAGATTCATCAGTTTCCTGACTATCATAGTTTGTGGAATAGTTCCTTGGCTTCCAGGGCTTTCTGCAGGATTCTTCAGCGTCCATCTTTCAGCAAGGCCTCCTGTCAAATCAACAAAAGCATCTGCCACCTGCCCTGCCCACAGCTCCTCATAGGACCCACGCAGCCTGTCAGAATAAAGCACCACACAATTAGGGCACAGTGTACACAGACAGCAAAAAGGTGACTTATTAAAACTGCACTGCAGAACATGTCTTGGATTTCTATTACCCAGGAAAACCATCACAGCAGCAGGATTGTTTTGGGAAAAAAAGATTAAAGACCTGGGAAAACTTGGCAATATGCAAACACAGTGCATACTGCAGGAGGAAGTACCAGCCACCCCTTGCTCAGGAAGCTTTTGTCTCACAACAGTCAGTCATTCACCCCTTTGCTTTGGAGATTTCTGCCCCAGTACATACTTTGCATATGCCTTCTCCAGCAGCGGAAGCCAAAAGACATCCTGGATCTGACATCGAGAGAAGCAGAGTTTCCCATCAATGCATGGTAAGTAATCATCAATGGTGACCTCCAACCACTGTCCAAACTGCCATATTCGACAGGTAAAGGAACCTCTGTATCCAGCCTCTGTCCAGAAGGGCTGCCTTGTAGGGATTACCTAGGGTGAAAAACACATTTTTATGTTCCTACTATGAAACACAGGGAACAGGTAAAACTGCAAAGTTCAGTCCAATAATTTCTGGGCAGTTTTCCTGCATAAAACAGCCATTATTAACAGAGTCCTCCCACAGTGTGGCAAGAAGTACAAGCACTGCTCCACAATGGAGGTAATTTTATTACAGGATACCTGCAAAAAAGTGCAAACACACACCTATTTAATAAAAGCAGACAGGCATCTTTATTGCCTTTGTAAAATAGGCTCCTACAATGATCTCCAATAGTGCACAAATTACACCTACTCCGAGGCAGGTACACGTGGTGGGTTTTTTTTTTTTTTAAGTATTTAGCTCATGCTTTTTCCAGTAGAAATTCAAGGTGAGTTACAGTCAGGTACAGTCCCCGGAAGAGTATGTATCTGAGGCAATGGAGGATTAAGTAACTTGCCCAAGGCCACAAGGAGTGACAGTGGGCTGCTACCCTAACCACTATTTTATAAAGTATGCACTGGGAAGATAACGTCTAGAGAGACGCAAGGATACAACCCCTGAAGCAAGAGTTAAAAACAAGAACATTAGAGAAAACTATAATTCACACCTTCAAGGGATCATTGGGCTGTAGGGGAGGACGCGCTAGAGCACACGGTGTGATAGCTAGGCGACACCTATAACTCATTATCTGTACCCTTCTCTTCATCCATGCTCCCTACCTCTTAATGCTATGCTTTATCTATCCCCTCCCTAAGTATTTATCTCCACCATCTCTATCCTATGATGTTTGCAGTTCTTTTCTATCTTTGATTTTAGTTTGTTATTGTAAACTGCTTTGCCATGTATTTGAAAGGTGGCATATTAAACCTTAATAAACCATAAATCCATAGAGTTTCCACATAGCATCAGTTTGATATGTGGGTGCAGCAATCAGAAGAGGAACCACTGGAGATGGAGGTAGAGTTGCCACTCTGGAAAGAGAGTCAATGGAGACAGAAATACTGCAGGCCAAGGATAGAGGGGGTCCAGCTGCCAAGAACAGAACCACCAGGAAACTCTGGCTCCTAGTTACTAAGCTGTGTAAGATTTTGCAGTTGAAGCACTGTAATAGCCAAAGTTAATACACAATAAAGGCAAACCCTCTGTGTGAACTGTTGGGAGTGTCCCAGCCCTTCAGGGTAGACAGCAATGCAGTTAATACACAAAAGGTGACATTTCATTTACCAGATAATGTCCTTTCCTTGAGTCCTGTTAGACCAGTCCAGACAAGTGGATTGTGTTCCCCAACCAGCAAATTGGTGAAGACAGATAGCCAATGAAATGTCCAGATTTCAATGACATCACTCCCATGCCTCTATCAGCCTGAGCCACTAGAGGGCACCTCAGTATTCGTTCCAAAGCATATGGGAAAGCATTGCAAACCTCACACAACCTCAATGTGGGCAACAATGACGAGCCAAACAGCAGAGAAACTATGTACAGGAGAGACTGAACAGCAAGCTGTCACTAGGATATGGACCTGCAGAGCCAAGCATATAAACCATAGTGGATCAAGGTACTGCCGCAACATATCAAACCAAACACAGTTTCCGGGTGAACCCGTAAGAAGGGAGCCAGGTCATCCAGGACAAATGGCCCCGAAATGGGCCAGAGAAAGAGGAGGAACCTGCAGGAACTGCATCAGGTCCCTAAACCATGCTCTCCTTGACCAATCCAGCACCACCGAACCAATCCAGCCCAGATGGTGCTCTATGTACTGAAGCACATACAGCAGGCATTACCGTGGTTAGGACTGAACCAGGGCACCACCACCCTTGGACCCAGTTTCCATTCAGCGACTAAATAAACAGCACAGTTTGTCATGGGAGCAGGATATCAACAATTCCATCATGGGGTGACCCCTAAGGCAGCAAAACATCTGAAATGCCCCCTGACTCAACCCACTCTCTGGGATTGAGAGAGTACCAACGGAAGAAGATCGCTTCCACAATGACCATCTCGGAAATGCGCTAAGGCAACAGAGCTAGGAGAGTCATATCCTAGGCAAACCAGAGAACCATCCCCAGGGTCATTCCTGCATACCTTGCGCCACCTTGATGATGGACATAAGACACTGCAGTGGTGTTGCCTGAGATAACTCGCACTACTCTGCCCTTGACCAAGAGCAGGAAAAATGCAAGTGGGCCAGCCAAATAACCATTGCTTCAAGACGGATGGATGGACCACATCGCCTGCCTGTGGCTCCAACAGCCCTTGGCTGTTCGGTCTTGACAAGGACTCCCCAGCCCGTAAGACTGGCGTCCGTTGACAGAAGCATCCACGAGGGATCATCAATGGCATGCCCTTCTGCAGATAACGTGGGCACAGCCACCACCTCCAGCTGACTCTCACTCCTAGCTGGAGCAGAAGCCTAAGCTCGAACTTCAGTCAGGAAAGTCCGCCGGAGCAGCCTAATAGCATGCCCAGGATACCACCTAGATACACCCTCACCATACCATCAAACACTCCAACGCAAACCCAAAGAAAACCCAATCGAGAATAATCAAAATTAAAACCAACCTAAGTCCACCACCTCAACTTAACATTGACGTACAAACCCCCCCACAACTGTATACTAACAAATGCAAGGTCCATAAGAAACAAGATACACATCATCCAGCACATCATCACAGATGAAAAACCAGACATACTATGTATTACTGAAACCTGGATCACAGATACTGACACAATTCTACTAAACCAACTAAATAAACCAGGATACAAAATTTACAACTATCCTCGCACCAGTACAAGAGGAGGTGGAGTTCTAATAATCGCAAGAGACTCGTTAAACCTATCCAACACCACACAAGACACTCATGATGGAATAGATATCCTCAATACTGGAAAATAAAACACTAATAATATGCCTCGTTTACAAACCCCCCACATCAAAGCACGAAGTTCTTGCTGCCGAACTAGAAAAAATATGTACAACTACAATCAGAAAGTACCAGATTATACTAGACTTCAACTTTGCTTCGATATCGCCCACACATGAAAGCACATTCCTTGAAGCCATGGACCAATGGGATACAAGCAGTTAATACAAAATCCCACCCACAAGGGAAACACACTAGACCTGGTATTTGTACCCAAGAAGACTTATTACAACAAGGAAGATATTCCTGTACCACAAATAAAGCAAGTTCCCTGGTCAGATCATCACCTAATTCATTTCATACTCTATATCACAACAAAACATGGAAGCCAGCAAAGGAGAGCAAAAACCCAAATTGGAAGAAAATTAAAAAAATTTGACAAAGAAGCCCTACTAAAAACAATTACCACACATGTAGACACAGATCATACCAATCTTGAATTACTAATAAGCCAATGGAACAAAGGAGTCGAATCTGCTGCCAAACAGGCAATGAACGCTCCAATGAGCACAAATAGTAAATTAAGAGAGAATTCTGAGCCCTGGTACACATCGGCACTATGCAAAATGAAGAAAGACCTCAGAAAACTGGAAGAGAGATGGAGAACATCAAAGTCCCCGGAATGCAAAGAGGAATACTTAACACTACTCACAAAATACAAAGAAGAAATAAATACAGCAAAAAAGACCTATTACACTAAAATACTAAACAAGGCACTGAACAGACCAAGAGAATTGTTCGAACTCGTTAAATCTATTACCAAAGCTGGCCAGAATGATAGCCCGAACAATGATATAAAGGCACAAACACTAGCTGATCACTATGCTAGCAAACGTAACCCACCAGAAGAAAACCACACACAAACACTAACCTCCAATAACCCCCCACAACCTCTTCTGGAAGCCAGCAAAGAATGGGTCTCCTTCCACCCCATTGAGGCAAAGCAGATAATAAACATATTGCAAGCCTAAATACCACCACTTCTCCATTAGACCCTTGCCCAGCAGCCTGGATCAAGGCAACAAAAACAGAAATCGCCCCATGCATAATGCACATAGTAAATCAATCAATGCAACAAGGAATCATGCCACTAGAGCTCAAAAGATCTATCATCAGACCTATCTTGAAAAACAACACACTCAAGAAGGATGACCCATCATCTTACCGCCCGATCTCAAGCATCCCATTCATAGCCAAAGCAGTGGAAAAATCGGTTCAACACCAACTACAAGAACATATTGATGCCAGGAGTGCACTTGATGACCAGCATTATGGCTTCTGTCAATACCATGGAGTAGAAACCCTTCTACTAGTACTACTCGACAAACTATACAAAGGCTTGGAAAACAGCAAGAAAATGTTTATCCTAATATTCATAGACATATCTGCTGCGTTTGACACAGTAAACCATGAGATCCTCCTCATCAGACTCGAATCCATAGGTATAAAAGGAACTCCACTAAAATGGTTCAGCTCCTACATATCCAACAGAGTGCAGCAGGTCCACTTCAATTAAGAAACATCAAAGGCATTCCCGCAAACACAGGGAATACCGCAGGGGTCAGCCTTGTCCTCCCTACTGTTCAACCTCTACCTAAGACCTATCTGCTCAATATTTCATAAACACAAGATTAACTACCACTTATATGCAGATGATATAATGCTGTATAGACAACTGGACTCGAACAACCCAAGCTATAATCACCTGGAAGCCTGCCTCAAGGAAGCACAAACGTGGCTACAGCAAAACAACATGAGCATCAACCACAAGAAAACCGAGGTAATGTTTATCTCCAAAAACCCAGACTTCAGCCCTCCCCCAGCAATCCTCCTGAACAATAATACATACATCAAACAGGAGATAAAATATCTGGGAGTTACCCTCAACAAAAACCTTAAGATGGAAACACACCTAAGACTGCTAAACCGAGCCATATTTCACAAACTACGGATACTACAACCTCTATGAAACATTGATGAGCAGTCGGACTTCAGGACAGTAGTCCAAGCACTCATCACACCTCACTTGGACTACTGCAACGGCATTCTCCAAGGACTACACAAAAAAACCCTCAACATACTACAAATGGCACAGAATGTCCCTTTACAACCTCTATGAAACATTGATGAGCAGTCGGACTTCAGGACAGTAGTCCAAGCACTCATCACACCTCACTTGGACTACTGCAACGGCATTCTCCAAGGACTACACAAAAAAACCCTCAACATACTACAAATGGCACAGAATGTCCCTGCTCGAATTATAATGAAACTGCGGTTCTCCGACCACATCACACCAATGCTAATGGAGCTCCACTGACTCCCCCATCCATGCCCGCATAAGATATAAATAATAGTAACGGGGAGGTAACCAAGATGGCGACAGGAAGCTCCGACCTGTGAGCCACGTCTTTCAAAGCTCCTGTGTGTCTGTGGCTTGCCCTATTCGTTTCTCTGATGGGGCGGAAGAAGCAGAAGCAAGTAGCCCTTCCTCCTGGGGGCTGACTTGCTGGTGCCATCGACCCAGTGAACTTTGGTCAATTGTGGCCGGAGGAGGAGCAGCGTCTTCGGCAGCGGCGAAGGGAGAGGCTTCGTCACTGAGTGCATCTGGGATTCTACTCTCGTTGGAGGAGCGTACCCCCCAACCGCGCCCTGGAAGTCTTTTCTCGCCAGAGGCTGCTTTTCCTGCCGGCTTGCTTGGTAGTACGCCGGTGGATGGAGCGGCAGGTGGTGCTGTGGCTGAGGGAACTTACCCTAAAGAGGCTGGGGGGGCAGCTGGTTGCTGCGGAGAGAGCAAGTTCATCGAGGAGGAGTGCGGGAGAGACGCCCGGTCGTATAGAGGGTCTTTCGGGGCTTCCAGTTTTGGAGAGACCTGCGGTGATAACCTTGGAAGCACTTTGGGATGGTCCAGCAATGCTCAACGCTTCCCTAAAGAATATATTATGTTGTGTGAGTACTGAGATGGTTGTGATCCAAGCTTCATATGGAACTCTTTCTGGTGTACAAGCTGAACAAGGAGAGAGACTGTCTAAAGTGGAGCATGAAATTGGGCAGTTAAGGGAGTTGGTGACTGCCCAAGTTAAGGACAGATCTGTGTCCTCCAGAAAAATGGAGTATTTGGAGAACCAGGTTCGGCGGTGCAATCTGCGTTTTCTGAATTTCCCGCGATCTCCTTTAATGTCACCGATGGAGATGGTAAAGAAGTATTTTGGAGAGATTTTAAAGATCCCTCCAGACCAGTTTCCACCTCTGGTGCGAGCGCAGTATTTGTCCTTGGGGTCAGGGGACGTTAGGTCCAATGTCCCTCCTGCTATCCTTGATCGAGGTGACCTTACGGGGTTTTTAGAATCATCTCTGGAGGTCATTTCGGACAAGTCTACCCTTCTGGTCACCTTTGCACTAGAATCTGATAAGTTTTTTATCCTCAGATTGTATTTTAGGAACCTCAATGAGGGTTTTCTAGGGTCTAAAGTATGTATTTTTCCTGATATATCCCGAAATACGCAGCTGAGAAGGAAGGATTTCCTGGTGCTTCGCCCTAGGGTTCTAGCACTAGGAGCCACCTTCCAGCTTAAATTTCCTGCAAAATGTTATGTGGTCTTTAAACAAAACGTTTTTTTTGTTTTTTGACCCTAGGCAATTATTGGAATTCCTTGAGGCTAGGGAAGTTGTAAGTGTTGATTTGTCTGGGCCTCCTGTATCGGCTGACGCTTAAGTCTTTACCTGTTGCAAATAGTAATTTTGATTATAAGTCTAAGTCTGTTTCAGCTCTTAACTTTCTGTAGATTTTTTTTTCCTAGTACCTCCCCATATTTCCTTTTCTTTGAGGTCCATATTTAAATGAGCGTTGATTATTCTTTTTGGGGTTTTTTTGCTTACTGCCTCGTTTGGGGGTGGTTTATTTAGTTTATGCATAGATTTCCTTTGTGTAATTACGCTCATTTTTGTATCATTCAATGCTTTGTTTCTTGGATGTAAAATTATTATAATTGAGAAATAAATAAAAAAATAATAGTAACAACGTTTAAATTGATCCACAACCTAGCCCATCACACCTCTCCACACTTATCTCACACAACCCCTCAATAGGAACAGAAGAACTCACAACCTAAACACTCTATATGTCCCACAAGACATACGCAACACCAAAACTCACAAGTAACAGAGCGTTCACATACACATGGAACAACCTACCCTCCGCACTAAGAGCTAACATTGACCTAAAATATTTCTAGAAAGACCTAAAAACCTATCTATTCCAGGAATACTACAACTTGTCCTAATGCAGCTACACAATAGACTATATAAATAACTATGAAACGCTTGTAAATATGTTTATAACACTAGGATATGTAAATACCCATGAAATGCATGTAAATATTCTTATAGCCATCCAATTATCACTCTGTATAATTCCAAATCAGTGTTATGCATGTGTAAACAAATTAGACCACTGTTAAATGTAAAGGATTGCTGTGATAAAAGTTTAATGTAAAACCGCTACTGATCGCTGGAAGAAGCGGTATACAAATGTAAACAAATAAATAAATAAATAAAATAGATAGCCACCAGCATCAAATCGAGAAACTGTAGAGAATCCCAAACCCTGTGAGCCTGTTGAGAACAGCTCAAGTCATTCCAACAATCTTTGCACTCTCTCCTCCAGCAGGAAGACTCCATCCTTTTTGAGCATCGACGGTGGTCAAATCAGTCAGTGTATTTTGACAAAATTCACATGTTGAGCAAGCAAAATGACCTCTTTCTTGACTTTGGCTCAATCATTTTGCTTGCTCAACATGTGAATTTTGTCAAAATACACCTGACTGGTTTGGATTAGAAAGGCCCTGCTACTGATATCACATATCTGATTCGTCATAGGACATCTTGTTTAACCACGTTTGTTGTGTATCTAGTTATTTGTCCTTGCCAACTCAAATATATAGGCAGAACCACAAGACTAATTAAAATACGTCTACAGGAACACAGGTCTAGGATAAATTCAAAAATATTAACAGCTCCCATGGTACCTCATTGTATACAATTAGGGCATTCATTTGAAGAACTAAAATGGAGGATAATTGATCATATTCCTGTTGACAAAAGAGGGGGAGATCGAATTTCAAAACTGCATGATCTTGAGCAATTTTGGATTTTCAGATTACGAACTATGACACCTTATGGGTTAAACTCGGAGATAGATTGGTGGAGAATACTTTAATTGCAGTAAAGCGCAACACAGAGAATAAGTATCAGAGAATGTGGACTTAAGCATATATCTGATAACATACATCTGATGCAAAGGGTTGATTATGGCTCAGCTGATTAGTGTTTACAATCTAAAGGACTATTAGAGGGGGCAAAGATCAAGAATTGTTAGCTCGCTTGAAGAAGAGCCGCAAAGACTTGGAGCCTTGAAACACGACGTTGTGTTGTATTTTCCATGCAGGAAACATTATTCAACTCGGGCTATCCAGGTAGGAAACAATGCTCAATTGAGTGGAACAGATGCAATAATGGATTACATCTTAGCCATAAGATAACAGAGGGTCTACGTTTAATGTCTAGCATCATTCTTTCCAGGAGCCGTGAGGACTACAACGGTAGTGTTTTTTGGAGAGACATTTTGATTAATGATTTGAAATTCAGCAACTTTCACTGGTGGTAATTCAGAAGATCATCCCACGCTAAGTATATCTGGGGGTTTGCACTTTGCATTGTCCCTCCGATTACTTTTAAATTGGGCATGGTAGCCTTATTATAAGAGAAAAAATGATAATTACACTTACCTGGTAATTGTAGTTCCTTGAGTGATGACAGTTGTAAACGGGGGCGCTGGTCGTGAATGGCCACAGTCTTAGCAAAGGCAAAATATTATTATGACTTGCAAAGGATTGTGGGGAATGTAGTTCACTTATACCAGAATCAGCCGTTCACAAAATAATGAGTTGTGATGCTCGAGTGTAAGCAAAGAAAAAGATTTTATTCATGGGGTTAATTCTCTCACACAGATTTACTTGAGAACACAAAAGGACACTTGCTTCAAGTATTGTACTCAGGAAAAACAAAACATGATATAAGGTAACTGAACTTCTTAAGCAAAAATCAATAAAGACCTTGAATGGAAAAAGAAAAGGTCTTTTGATGGCTCCTGCTAATGACCTTCTTAGCAGTGCTCCAAAAGCAAAAACAAACCCAAAAGTAACAAAAAAACTGTTCTTTATCAAGGATAACATTCTTCTATTCACACACACAAAAAAAAAAGAAGTTTCCTTCCAGAGCTCACGTGCACTTGTGCCTGGCTCAATTACCAATAATTAGCCAGCTGTAAACCCCTTTGCTGGTTCACTCTCTCTACCTGGCTCAATCCTACCCTAAAGCTTTCTTGCAGAGACTTTTCTGGGTAGATAAAAGAACAAGTTACAGTTCCTTTTGGTGGTTGTTGTATTAGTGAGAAAATACTTTAAAACAGCAGCCTAGACAGAGAGCAGTCCATGTATTCTAACTGATCATTTGAAATATCTCCTTCTTCCTCAAATATCATGGAATCAATATCATGGTCTGGCTCAGAGGAATTCCTTAATTGATCACTCTCAGGATAATATATGTTTCCCTGCTGTCTTCCTGGAGAAGAGCTAGGGCAAAGATCAAAGTTCATACCTGAGCTTCCTTTGCTGTTAGGTTTCCTCTCCAGGTATCCTGGCCAGTAAGTAGTCCAGCTTTTATGTCCAGCCCTCCAATCAAGATCCCTGGACACTGGGTCTCTCTTCACATACCTTCTTGCACCGGTCTTAGGGCCCCTTCCAAATGCAGCCATCTCCTTCAAAGGTGCCGTCTGGGAATTCCTGGCTTTATAACCCCACTCCTCTGGCTTCCTCCAGTCCAATGGAGTATGCTTGCCTCTGGATTCACTCCTAACACCCGTACTGCTGTGAGCTCCTTCTTTAGACCTCCAAGATGTCTTTCTCTTCTTCCTTCCACGTTGCTTCTGCTGTTGTAGTCCTCTCTCCTCTTTCTGTCTGCTCTCCTGGTTCTTTCTGTTCTGTCTGCTCTGTCTCTGTGTAGAATATCCTTTACTTTTAACGTGCTTAGAGGGACACTCCACCCTAGCACAGCCCAGGTGTGCTGAATCAAGCCCTGCCCTTGGAGATGAGTGATTGGGGATTACCTCATAGCTCTCCTGATTGAACACACGTTTCCCCACTTCAGCTCTTCTAGAGGCTGTTTGTAACCTGGTGCATTCTGGGACTGGTAGTCTTATGAAAACTTTCTGTTTTAGTATTTCTACCAGCAAAGACAGGTTGCTTGTTCAAAGCCAATTCACCTCTTTTATAGCTCCCTCCTGAACTATGATAAGCTTCCTTATCACACAGTTCAGTCCTCTACCTCTGGGTTGTCAACCTCCTCTTGCAGCTTGGAGACTGGTATGTCAAAGTCGTGACATCACTGGATATAGCCTGCTGCTCTCTCTCTTCCCCTCCAGGGTGAACTATTAACAAAGCAGACTCAAAGGAGCAACAAATAAGTAGCAATAATTGCAACTTGCACCTAACTTAGGTCAACTAGAACATTATAACAACGTGCACTTTAGGCGCCGTACGCCCTGCACTGCCACCAAAATTACTAGACATCTTCTCCTAACTAACAAATAAAGAATGAACTTACCTGTAGAAAGTGACCATGCGGCACCCGGCTGCCCTCTCCTGAAAAACCTCTGGGCGGGAATGAGGACTGAACTGTCGTCACTCAAGGAACTACAATTACCAGGTAAGTGTAATTATCATTTCCTTATCATTCCTCCAATTCAGTCCTCTACCTCTGGGATGTACCAGAGCAGTAACTAATGGGGGGGACCCCTCCAGCCGGTGCAAAACACTGCCACCCCGAAACAAGCATTCTCCGCTGCGGCGACATCCAGACGGTAATGTTTACTGAACGTATGCAGAGACGCCCAAGTAGCCGCTCTACAAATCTCAGTCGGAGAAACCAAACCGTGTTCCGCCCAAGAAGCCGCTTGCGCCCTGGTGGAATGAGCTCGCAAACCGTCCGGCACTGTGTGACCCTGAAGCAGGTAGGCAGAAGCGATCGTTTCCCGAATCCACCGGGCAATGGAGGCCTTTGACGCCGCCTCTCCCTTCCGCCTGCCTCCAAACAAAACAAAGAGCCGCTCCGACTTGCGAAAGGACTTTGTAATGCTCAAATACTGCTGCAAGTCCCTCTTAACATCCAACTGACGCAGACTGCGGTCTACCGAGTTCCCCTCCAAAGAACCGAGACCTGGTAAACACACAGACTAGTTTAAGTGAAACGGAGACACCACCTTAGGTAAAAACGACGGCACGGGGCGCAAGACAACCTTTTCTCTCGAGAAGGACAAGAAGGGTTCCCTAGAGGACAACGCTTGCAACTCTGAAATGCGCCGCGCAGAACAGATCACTACCAGAAACATCGCTTTCAATGTCAGATCTTTCAATGACGCCAGGTGCAAGGGCTCAGAGGGCGGCTTGGAAAGAGCCAACAACACCAAATTAAGATCCCAAGGTGGAACCATTACCCTCCGAGAAGGACGCAACCTAGCTACTGCCTTAAAAAACCGTAGTACATCCGCATGAGCTCCCAAAGCTAAACCTTGAACCTTGCCGTGATAACAGGATATCGCCGCTAACTGCACCCTCAAAGAGCTAGCTGCTAAACCCTTATCAAAACCATCCTGAAGAAAGTTTAAGATCGAAGGAACGGAAACTGTCGACGCCTGAACTTGACGCCTCGAGCACCAATCTTCAAAAATGCGCCAAATACGCACATGCGCCAACAAAGTGGACTGCTTCCGCGCCCTCAGCAGCGTAGATATCACCGCCGCCGAGTAGCCCTTTTTCCTTAATCGCGCCCTTTCAATGGCCATACCGTCAGCGAGAATCGAGCCACTTGAGGCATGAATAGGGGACCCTGCCGCAACAGATACAGCCGTGTCGGAAGCCACCAAGGTTGACCGTCCAGGAGTCGCACCAGATCCGCATACCACGGACGCCTTGGCCAGTCGGGCGCAACCAGCAGCACTCTTCCCTGGTGAGCCTCTATTCTTTGAACTACTCCCCCTATCAATGCCCACGGCGGAAAAACGTAAAGGAGACCCGCAGTCGGCCACCGCTGCAACAGCGCGTCTATGCCTTCCGACATTCTTTCTCGTCTCCTGCTGTAGAATCTCATGACCTTTGCTGAAAGAAAGGTTGCCATCAAGTCCATTATCGGTAGCTCCCAGTGAACCACTATCTGCGTAAATACTTTGGGATGTAACTCCCAGTCCCCGGCATCCACTCAAACTCTGCTGAGGAAATCCGCCATCACATAGCAAATTTACTCCAGCAAAGTTACGCAGACTTTCTCGCTACCTTTTCCCTGCTGAACACAAACTTCTCTCCATAAGACTCCCTCAGCACTGTAATAGTGTTCTCATGCTGTATCAATGTACCTGTATCTGTTTTAGAGAGGAAGTTATATACTGTATACCCACTGTTTTAGAGAAGAAGTTGTATCTGTTTTGGAGAGGAAGTTGTATACTGTGTACCCACTGTCTTAGAGAAGAAGAAGTTGTATACTGTATTAGAGACGAAGTTGCATAATATCTCAAAAAACAAAGTTCCTCAACAGAGGATCAACCAGCATAACAGACAAAATGGAGCTCCTCAAATATATGCTGTTATTATCCATGTACCTAGTTATACCAACACTCACTCTCACCCTCAACCTGCACCCATACCCTCCACCACATTATAAGTCCAATCTATTACATCTACCACCCTCTGTTAATAACCGCACCGCATCAACCGAATCAATACTATAAATACTCTCCACTCCACCCCTCCCACCAGGATCACACACCCCCTCCGAATCCAAGACCACCCACCATGAACCAGACAACATCACGAGATCCCCAGTACCCCAAACCGAAAAGATCAAACCATATCAAACACTTAGCAAGAAAAAACAAACACGAACAGAAAGACCAACAGATGCAAGACTACTATACCATCATCCTCATCAACGCCAGATCAATAAGGAACAAAACCCACATCATACACAACATCATCACAGATGACCAGCCCGACATCCTATGCATCACTGAAACATGGATCACTGATGCAGACGCCGCAATAACAAATCAAATAACCCCTCCCGGATACAAGATATTCAACTGCCCCGTGCATCCAAGAGAGGAGGAGGAGTCCTAATTGCAGCCAAATCCACCTTATCGCTTACCAGCACCACCCACAGCACAACCAAGGACATTGACATACTCAAAGTGGAAAACAACGCAATAGCAATCTGCCTAATCTACAGACCCCCGTCATCACAACCAGAGACACTGGCTACAGCACTGGAATGCGTCTCAACCACAGCAATCAGGAAACATCAAATCATTCTGGGAGATATAAACCTACCATCACTACCACAATGCCAAGCCAACACATTCATTGAAGCAATGGAACAACTTGGTTACAAACAAATAGTAAATGATGCGACACATAACAAAGGAAACACCCTGGATATGGTTTTCACACCCGCAGAACAACAACCTGACAAGGGAAAAAAAATCTGTAATAAAAATAACTCAAGTACCATGGTCAGATCACCACCAAGTTGAGATCAAAATGTACCTACCCATGCTACCTAGAAACCCAAAAACTGACCTACCAACACACACACGCAGAAGTTTTAATAAATACAACAGTCAAGCCCTCATTAACTCCATCACATCAAACATAGACCTGGAAAGCACTGACCTCGACAAACTAATAACCTGCTGGAACTCAGGAATTCAAGAGATGTCAGAACCAAAATGGAAAGCAACAAAAAACAACCCCAAGCCCAAAACCGAACCATGGTACACAGATACTCTGACCACACTAAAGAAAGAACTACGTAGAACTGAGAGAAAATGGCGACGAAGCAAAACCAACGAACACAAAATAGAATACCTAACCCTGCTCTCCAAATACAAAAACGAAGTCAACCTGTCAAAATGAACGCATCACACAAACTTACTAAACAAAGCATTAAACAAGCCCAGAGAGCTGTTCGCCTTCGTCAAATCCCTCACCAAAACGGCACAAGAGGATCAACACAACGACAAAATCAAGGTCCAAGCCCTAGCAGATCACTATGCTGGCAAACTAAACCCACAGATCGGACCTAAACCCTCACTACCATTGGATGTGACCCACAACACCACAACCCACCATGATGACGACACAAACCCACATCACCCACTGGAACAAGTTTTGCAGCATTGAAGACAAACACGTCATGAATATAATTGCCAACATTAACACCACAACCTCTCCCCTAGACCCCTGCCCAGCTGCATGGGTTAAAGCAACAAAAGCAGAAACCACCCACCAAATTGCTCACATAATAAACCAATCACTCCAACAGGGTACCATGCCAACTCAACTTAAGAAATCCATCATAAGACCAATACTAAAAAATAAAACACTCAACAAGGAAGACCCAGCATCTTATCGCCCAATATCCAGCATAGCCCTGCTAGCAAAAATAATTGAAAAAGCGGTTCTACAACAATTACAAGACCACCTGGACAACAACAGAACACTGGACGAGCACCAATACGGCTTCAGGCCACACCATGGGGTTGAGACCCTGCTTATTGCACTACTGGACAACCTACTCAAAGGGATTGAAAACAAAAAGAAAATGTTCATTCTCATATTCATTGACATCTCAGCAGCTTTCGATACAGTTCACCATCAAACACTACTAAACAGGATAGAAGCTATAGGAATAACGGGAACCCCACTAAAATGGTTCTCATCGTATATCTCCAACAGAATGCAACAAGTACAGTTTAACAACGAAAAAGCAGAAGCTTTCCCGCAAACACAGGGCATACCACAAGGCTCAGCACTATCTGCGCTTCTATTCAACGTGTACATGAAACCAATCTGCAAAATATTCAAAAAGCACAGTATCCATTATCACATATACGCTGATGATATTATGCTATACACTCAACTCGACGCAGACAATCCAAACTACTCCCAGCTAGAAGAATGCTTAAAAGAGATGCAAACATGGCTCCAACGAAACAACATGGCCATAAACCATAAAAAAACCGAAGTCATGTACATCTCAAGAAAACCAGAATTCAAACCACCAGCTACAATCTCCCTATGTGAAAATACTTATCACACAAAGAATGAAATAAAATACCTCGGAGTAACACTTGATAGCGAACTAAGGATGGCAAAACACCTCCGCTTAGTAAACCGGGCCATTTTTCACAAGCTCAGGGTCATACAACCACTAAGGAACATCATTGAGGCTACCGATTTTAGGACAGTAGCACAAGCCCTCATCATACCTCATTTCGATTACTGTAATGCAATTCTACAGGGCCTTCCAAAAAAAACCCTAAGCATACTCCAGTTGGCACAGAACGTCGCAGCCAGAATCATCACTAAAACAGGTGTGGCAGAGCAAATCACACCAGTGCTAGTTGAACTACACTGGCTCCCCATCATAGCCCGTATAAAATACAAAACCCTAGTGACCACATTCAAAATCATCCACAACCTGGCACCAACTTTCCTCTCTAACCTAATCAACTTGCAACCTGCTAACAGAAATAGGAGAACCACCACCATAAACAACCTGCAGGTACCAATAAGTATAAGATCAGTTAAAATAGCCACAAGCAACAGGGCATACTCATACACTGCCCCTTCACTTTGGAACCAACTCCCGCCTGAGTTACGCTCAACCAACGACCTTATGGTCTTCAGAAAAAAACTGAAGACATACTTATTTCAACAAGCCTACAATGTGTCCTGAACATCAATACATTCTAAGCATCAGCTGCGTCACCAAAATGTAGCCAATTCTAAATTGTATTTATACCCCAAAAATGAAAAAAGTGTAAAATTGTACATATGTAAATCTCTCTCTCTCCCCCCCCCCCCCCAACTGTGTGTTGTGCTTATCCTACGAATCAAACTGTATACATTATTGAAAATGACTGGCTTTGTACTGATAACCATCATATAACCTTGTAAATCACGCCGTAATTTCTTGAAATTTGTCTTTGATCAGACACTCCTTTTTACTTAATCAAACCGCTCCTGATCGCTGGAAGTAGCGGTATACAAATGTATGCTAAATAAATAAATAAATAAATAAAACATTGTCTTTCCCCGCAACATGTGCCGCCGAAATCGCTGTCAACTGACTTTCCACCCAGGCGAACAGCAAATCCAACTCCTCCTCCATCGCTGCACTCCCCATGCCGCCCTGCCGATTTATGTAGGCGACCGTCGCCAAGTTGTCTGAAAGACCCCGAACTGGATGCCCCACCACCAATACCTCGAATGCCTGCAGTGCTCTCGCCACCGCTCGCAACTCCAATCGATTTATCGACCACGTTGCCTCTAACTGGGACCAACACCCCTGCGCGAACTGGCCCCCGCAGTGTGCTCCCCAGCCCGCGAGACTGGCATCCGTCATCAAGGGAATCCACTCTGGCTGCTCCAGGGGCATTCCGGCCGCCAACGATGACGGGGCCAGCCACCACTGGAGCGACCGACGCGCCCTGGATGGACACGGAAGCCGCTTGCCCAACGAGTCCGCCTGGTGTGACCAGCGACTCAGCAACGCTCTCTGAAGCGGCCGCATGTGCACTTTTGCCCATGGCACCGCCTCCAGGGTCACCGCCATCGTTCCTAGCACGCGTAGATAGAGCCACGCCGTAGGAACTGGAGTGGCCCTGAACTTGCGCACCAAACCGCGCAGAGCCTGCGCCCTCCTGACCGGCAAAAACACCTGCCCTTTGAGCATGTTGAACTGAACTCCCAGATACTCGAGAATTTGCGCCAGCTGAAGACGGCTTTTGGTCGGATTGACCACCCAACCGAGGCTCTGCAAGAACTCTACTACCCTGGCTGTCACCCGTCGGCTCTCTACCTCAGACTTCGCTCGAATCAGCCAATCGTCGAGGTATGGGTGTACCTAAATGCCCTCTTTGCGCAACGCCGCTGCCACTACCACCATAATCTTGGTGAAAGTGACCGGCGCCGTCGCGAGACCGAAGGGTAACACTTGGAACTGGTAATGACCCCAGGGCAAAGCGAATCTTAAAAACCTCTGATGAGCCTCCCGTATGGGAATGTGCAAATAGGCCTCCGTTAAGTCTAATGACGTCAGGAACTCTCCCTGACGAACTGCTACAATTACTGATCGCAACGTTTCCATACAAAAGTAGGGCACTTTCAGACAGCGATTCACTCCCTTGAGATCTAATATAGGCCACAGCGCTCCGCCTTTCTTTGGCACCACGAAATAAATGGAGTACCGACCCAAGCCATACTCCGCTTTCGGCACCTCCACTACTGCTCCTAACTGCACAGTCACTCCAAGGTACTGCGAACCGCCAGAGTTTTCTTTTACCCCCTGCAAGGTGACATGACGAAGGAATCGCACACAGGCCATGCCAGTTCTAGAGCATAACCCAGGCAAATTATCTCCAGAACCCATTGGTTGGACGTGATTTGGGTCCAGGCGGAGAGAAACCCCCGGAACCTCCCTCCTACGGGGGTTTCCTCCGCCAGGACCCGCCTCATCTCATTGCGGTTTACGAGTTGATGTCGCTGAGCCCGAGGAGAAACCGCTCCTCGAAACCCCCAAAATCCTTGACCTCGGGACGGGAATCTGCCCCTCTGAAAGGACCCGTACCGCCCCGATCGAAACCGCCGAAAGTCGCGAAATTGGCCTCTAAAATTTTGACCGGGCTTTCCCTGTTTTGGTTTGTCCTCCGGCAGCCTACCCGCCTTGGACTCCCCCAGGTCCTTCACCAACTTATCCAAATCCTCTCAGAACAGTAACTTCCCTTTTAACGGCAATTTCCCGAGCCGCCGCCCAGTTTCGCAACCACACTGATCTGCGAGCGGCTACCACTGATGTTGTGCTATTCACAAGTGCCCTGATCAAATCATAGTGCACGTCCGCCAAATACGCTGCCCCGGACTCCAGCTGCCCCAACTCTTTGAGCTCCTCCGGGTCCAAGTGAGGGGAGTGACGCAAGCACTGCACCCAGCGCAAGCACGCCCGCGCCACCCAAGCTCCACAGATAGACACCTTCAAGGACAGAGAGTCAGCCTCAAAGGTCTGCTTCAGAAGCCCGTCAACCCTACGGTCCTGCGCATCCTTTAAAGCTGCGCTGCCCTCTACCGGAATAGTAGTCTTTTTGGTCACTGCCAATACCACCGTGTCAACTCGTGGCGTCCGGAACCGCTCTTTGTCCTTATCGGCTAGCGGATAGAGCCTATTCATCGTGCGCACACCTCTGAGCCCTGCGTCTGGCTGGTTCCATTCATCCTGGATCATCTTATCGACTACTTTATGCACCTGAAACACCACCTGTGTCTGACGAACCGCCTGGATAACAGGATCTTCCACCTCGTCGTCGGCGTCATTAAATTTAGCATCTGCAACGACTCCGTAATCAACGCCAGAAGCTCCTCCCTACGAAAGACCCTAATGATCTTCGATTGATCCTCAGGTTCCAGGATCTCCCCTTCCTCCAGATCCTGTGCACCCTCTTCATTCTCCCAGCCAGTCTCCTCGAGCTCTGGCCAATCGCTCTCCACAGCTAAAGAATCCCGGGCTCTAGCCCTTTTAGGCGCTGAGGGTCCCTCGCCTCCCTCGACCAACCCTGCCATTTGCGGCCCCGAGCCCGTAAGCGGCGCCACCCCCGCTACCTTTCCCTGGCGCCGCAAACAAAATGCTTTATGCAGCATTAATATGGGCAAAACTCCGCAGGGTCCACCGGCTGCGGCTCCGCACCCCCCGCCGCGGACCCCGCTGGCTCCCCTACAGGAACCTCCTGCCCGGGAAGTTGGGGAGACTCCGCCAGAACCTCTGACTGCCCCCCCCGGCGGCTCCGCCGCCTCCTTAACGTCCTTCTGCTGTTCCACCGTGGACGAAAGTGAAGCACAGCCGCGGCACACTCCAGACTCCGCCACCGTGCCCCTCCGGGTACCACAGATCGCACACTGTGGTCGCCCTGCCATCCACCTTTCCTTTCCCTTAGAACTATCTAAATAATAAATATTAACTATTATTTAAGTATCCTTCATAGAGTTATCTCCTGTGCATCTACTGTGTAGCACCCAGTAGTGATGGGAGCCAGTTGCAGCGAGAAAAATGCCTGCTTGAAAAGCTTAGCTACTGCAACCACGAGAGGGTCTCCCTTCCCCCCCTCCCGCGGTGCTAGCACGCCCGCAGGATAAGGAACCCTTAAAATGTACTCAAAAAAACAACAACTAGTCCCTACATCGCCAACAGGGCCTGAGATAATCAGGATCTCTAAAAGATAAAAAGGGCGTTTGCTTACCCGCTCAGTGTGATTGATGCCGAGCAGCCACGCGGCTTCCCGAGGCTCCTAAGATGGCCGCCGGCAAACCGCAAATGAAAAAAAAGGAGTGCCAAAGTACAGACTGCACCGCGCTGAAACTTCTTTCAAAAGTTAACTCTTTCAAAAGTGACTCCCCTGCCAAAACAGCTTGCCACCGGTGAAAGGCTTACCGGGCAGGTCTGCACGATCACTGGATCCTCCCCTGCTCCGCCAATGCTGATCCAGGCTTGACCGACTCAGGCAGAAATGCCTGCCGCTTCCCTGACCTCCGGAGCCGCGATCAAGCTTCACAGCGGCCCGGCAGGGTACAGGGCTCCAAGAGAGGACTCTCCCCCGTAGTGTCTGGGGGGAGAGATCCTCCGATTACCTCGCAGCCACTTCTGGCCTTCTCAATGTTTTTCTGGTTTGTTTTTTTTGGGGGGGGGGGTAATGTGGTGACAGGCAGGGAGCAGAACGAACACTAACCTCTCTGTTTCCTTTTTTTTTTTTTTTAAAGAAACACTAACCCAAACTAAAATTAAGCACCAACAAATGTCCAAAACTATCCTAATCCTACACTCTCCTTATCTGTTACTCTAGTGAGCCCTCTCCTGGGCTCACAACGTCCTCCTGCTGCATGGAGACTGGTAACACTAGAGGGGAAGAGAGAGAGCAGCAGGCTATATCCAGTGATATCACGACTTTGACATACCAGTCTCCAAGCTGCAGGAGGAGATTGACAACCCAGAGGTAGAGGACTGAACTGGAGGAACGATAAGGAACTGTATTTCTCAAGATATTGTACACAACATACCTAAAATGCAAGGGTACCAATAATGTTGACCACAACTGTATAGTGGATTGGTGAAGGGATGAGGGGCTTAAGTGGGTTCAAACTGAATAATGTTCAGCTCCAGGCATACCTTTGCATTATTTGCCATGAGTGGGAACAAGAGGGCTAGTTAACAAAAATCCTTTTACTTTGAATGTTTTACATTTATTGGGGAGAGTATCATATGTTCGACGGTTGTGGGGTAAATATTCTCTCTTGATGTCTTGTATTATAATTCCCTTTTCGTCTGGGGCTTAGTAGTCCTTTATTTACGTTCTGGGAGGGTCTGGGCTTGCATTCTTTGATGCAATTTTGCTCAGAGGGTGAATGTGTGATCTTTGTGGATCTGCGGGAGTGCAGGTCCAGCATTTGTTATGTTCCAAGGAGTGGATAAAGGTGTGGGAAGAGGGTCTTAGAGATTTTGAGGTAGAATGCTAGTACTCAGTTAATAGAGTAAAGATTATTTCTAGGATCTATAAATATTTAGTGGGAAGGAGGGCAAATTTTCAAAAGGTCTGTGAGACTGATTTGGGAATGAGTCTCTAAGACAGCGGTTCTCAACCTGTGGGTCGTGACCCCCATGGGGGACACCACAGGATTTAGTGGGGGTCGCCTCACTCCGCCGTTAAAAAAAAAAAAAAAAAAGCATACAAGTTGCTGTCGCTGCCGAGTCCGCTTCTCGGCAGCGGCAAACTCACCGCCTCCCTTCTAAGCAGCCACAGCTCCCTGCCTCTTAGGGAACCATGGCTGTGCCTGCGAAACCGTTGCGGAGCCCTTCCTGTCTCTCGACGGGCTCTGTGGAGCATTGTCCCGCCTCCAAAGGAAGTTGTTTACCGCTTCCTTTGGAGGTGGGACCATGCTGCACGGAGCCCATCGAAGGCTCCGCAACAGTTTCACAGGCTCAGCCGCGGTTCCCTAAGAGGCAGGGAGCCGCGACTGCATTAGAACAGGGCAGTAGCAGGCAGAAAGGGAGAAGGGGGGCAGGGAACCTGCAATGGGGCTGACATGGGGGAGGGAGAGGGGCTGACATGGACAGAGGAGGGAGGGCAGGAGTGGGGAGGGGGACTGATAGGGACAGAGGGGGGCTGACATGGAGGGAGGGAGGGCTGCATGGACAGAGGGGGGCTGACATGGAGGGAGGGGGGCTGACATGGAGGGAGGGGGGCTGACATGGATGGATGGAGGGAGGGAGGGGGGCTGACATGGAGAGAGGGGGGCTGACATGGATGGATGGAGGGGGAGGGGGGCTGACATGGACAAAGGGAAGAGACAGGGGGACATACTGGACAGACGGAGGATAAATGCTGGACAGAGGGGAGAGACAGTACGGGTTAGGATTATAATGGGCAGATGGGGGGGCTAGGACTGGTAATGGGTTGATTAGGGAAGGCTAGGACTGGTAATGTGCTGATAGGGGAGTAGGACTGGTAATGGACTGATGGGGGGCTGGCATTGAAAATGAGCTGATCGGGGAGGTTAGGGCTGGAAATAGGCTGATTAGAGGAGGCTAAGACTGGTAATGGGCTGATGGGGGGGGGTAGGACTGGTAATGGGCTGATTAGGGGAGCCTGGCACTGGTAATGGGGTTGAGGAGGGACTAGCACTAGAAATGAGCTGATTAGGGGAGAATAGCACTGGTAATGGGGTTGAGGAGGGATTAGCACTGGAAATGAGCTGATTAGAGGAGGCTAGGACTGGTAATGAGCTGATGGGGGGGGTAGGACTGGTATTGGGCTGATATTTGTTCTGATAGTTGTTCTGTACATAGTTGCTTTTTGTACATAGTTATTATGTTCCTCTGTTTATGAAACCTGTTGAATGTAAACCTGTTTAATGTATACCCAGCTGTTCATTGTAAGCACCGATCAATATTTGGTAAGTGTAGTTTCTGTTCATTGTAAACCGCGCTGATGTCGAATAGTGCGGTATAAAAGAAACTGTAAATAAAATAAAAATAAAAATAAATATGGGGAGGCTAGCACTTGTAATGGGGTTGAGGGGGGACTAGCACTGGAAGCGAGCTGATTGGGGGGCTAACTGTGGGGAGGGGAGGATAGAGCTCCTGGCCCTGGAAGAAAACTGGGGGCTAAGGCTACAAATGGGCTGATACGAGGGGATGGGAGAATGGAACTGGAAGGGAGTGGATCTGAGAGGGACTGCCATGGTATTTGTACTAGAAGGGAATGGACACCAGTGGCAGTCATGGGAATGCAAGTTGACATTGGAAGGTACTGAGAGTGAGGACTGGAAAGGGGCGGATATTGGGGAGGGTTACTGGGACTAGAAATAGGCTGATGGAAAGAAGTGAAGAAAACAAAAGAAGAGCTAAGAAATGGCAGATGGACCATAGACCACAGAAAGAGAGCTAAGAGAAGACAGAAAAGCAGAAGCCTCAGATCGGGACCAGCATGATCAGAGAATAAATTGGTCAGACAACAAAGGTAGAAAAAATAATTTTATTTCATATTAGTGATTTGACTACAAAATCATCAATTTTGAAATCAAATATTGTTACTTGTTATTGTGATTAATTATTGTGGTTTAAATAAGTAAATTTTATAAATAAAAACATATTTCAAAGGCCTATATTAATAATTCAACAAATGATTACAGCGACAATGCGTTAACAGTAAAGGAAGAGAGATGCATTTGATTTTATCATTGGGGTCACCACAAGTTGACCAATGGTAAAAGGGGTCACGGTACAAAAAAGGATGAGAACCACTGCTCTAAGAGAAGCAGTGGGCAAAGGTGTTTAAGAAAGAGGGAAAGATGTCTTTATCTAGTTTGTCAAAAATGGCTACAAACATTTGATGCTGATATTTGACACCGGTATATCTGCATAGGCTGGCTCCGGCGATTACTCCACTATGTTGGAGGACTTGTGATAGTTAGGGAGATTTTCTGCATATATGGTGGCACTGTTCCAGGATCCAGATGTTCTGTAAAGCGGTAAGGGGGTAATGTGCACCCAGATTGTAGCAGAACCTACAGGTAGGAGGGGTTGTTGGGCAGAGGAGGAGGATTAGGATGGGGTGTAGGATCAGTTATTGGCTATGTGTGCTAATGAGGTGTGGTGTAAAATTGCTTTGAATTGAAAATCTAATTAGGAACCTACCTTGCTATCATGGGAGCTCAGAATGCAAAAAGTATTGCTTATGGAATGCCTGACTACTCTGCGACTGGAGCAAATGCCTGTGTTTGAAAAGATTTGGGGACCGTTTACTCAATATGCTGTGCCTAATACTGAGCCATTATAAAGCATGGAAGAGGAAATGGGGGAGGGTGGGAGGATTTTGTTGTAAAGTGTTAAATTTGTTTAAAAAAAGATTAAACATTTACAAAAGAAAGTTGAAATCCAGAACCTCCAAGGTAGCACTCTCAGAAATGCTTCCCATTCTACATACATGACTCAAGAGGAATCAGAGCTCTCGTGCCTCAAAGTGTGGATGAAAAAATGGTGTAGGGAAGAGAGATTTCGATTCATTAGGTATGGGGCAAAATTTTAGAGAGGGTGGCACATATTCCAAACTGATGGTCCTCACCGTAAGCAGGATGGAACCAGACTACTGGAGCGTTCAGAAAGAAGCTCAAGTAGCTTTTCAAGTAAAATAAAGGTGATAATCAAGAGTCACTCATCAGCACCCAACTGAGGGAAATATCTTTAAAATATACTAACAAAACAGGAAAGTCAGAGCATCCCAACAGAGAGGTTGTAATACTGGTGAAAGTAACCAAGGTGCCTTTAAGTAAAAGAGCAGACAGAGTTAAAAAGATTCCCAAGTATATCTCAACTGCTAGGCTGGTTGAAAACACAAAACAAAAAACATATTTTGAAATGCCTATATGCAAATGCCAGGAAAAAAGTCTAAAAATATAAGAGGGGAGAACTAGAATGAATAGTGCTGAATGAAGAGATGACATGATTGGCATCTCAGAGACCTAGTGAAAGAACAGCCAATGAGACAATGACATCAGTGTACTATTTACATTGCAATAAAAGGGTGGATAAAACAGCTAGAGGGGTGGTACTCTATGTTCAAGATGGCATATAGTCAAATCATAAACGCTCTGCAGGAAATGAGATTCAGTGTGAAATCTTTATGAACAGAAATTGTGTGTGTGAAAGGGAAGAGAATGATGTGAGGGCATGCTACCACCTAGCTGGTCAGAATGAAAAGATGATGAAATGTTTACAGAAATTAGGGAGATTGACAAATTCGGCAACACGATAATGTGAGATTTCATGTTCCCTATATTGACTACATAAAAATCACATCAAAAAATCACATCAGAACATGCTAGGGAGGTAACATTTCTAGATGAAATAAATGACCGATTCATGGAGTAGCTGGTCCTGTAACTGAGAAGAGGGGGAGTTATTTTAGACTTGGTCCTTAGTGGAAGACAGAATTTGGTGCAAGAGATAGCTGTAGTGGGTCCAATTGCAACAGTGATCATAACATGATCAAATTTGACTTAATAATCGGAGGGAGGATGCTAAGGAAAACTACGGCACTAGCATTTAACTTTCAAAAAGAAGACTATGATATAATTTAGGAGAAAAAGAAAAAAAAACAATCAATCTTAAAGAAGCAGTTACAAAAGTTAAGCATTTACATGTGGCTATCAAGGGCAAGTGCAGGGCCTTCACGGTAGCGAGCACAAATGTGTCTAACCAGGGTAAAGGGGCTGGAGCTGTCCAGCTTTGTGGGGGGAACAAATGTAATAGGTATTTTAATGTTGTACTGTGCCACATTTGGATAGACTGGGTGGAGGGTGGGGGAGAGGAAACACAGGCAGCATCTGAAGGCGTTTATGAATCTATGGTAGCTAGCAGGCTGCTGGAGGGACCCTCAGGGTAAGTCTTACTTGTACTTCTCTCCATCTCACCAAACCTATTCCTGCACTGATATGCTATTGGTGGGTAGGAATCTCCTTACAGCAGTGGAGGGTATAGAACAGGAACCAATAACCTGGTCTGATCACGGCCCAGTCTGGATGAAGGTGGAAAGATGGCGTCGCCAGAGGGGGTGGAGTTTTTGGAGAATGAACGACAGCATCTTAAGGGATAAAGAAGTGGTGGTGGCGATTGAGGAGGACATTTCACAGTACTCTGAACTCAATCATATGGGAGAGGTCTGAGTGGATATTACATAAGAACATAAGAAATGCCATACTGGGTCAGACCAAGGTCCATCAAGTCCAGTATCCTGTTTACAAGTGTGGGACGCTTTTAAGACATACATTCAGGGTGGGTTTCTTATGTGGGTAGCTCGTAAAAAAAACACTACACCAGCAGGCCTTGGAGTAGGGATATGCATAAATGAAGGAGCTAGAGGGCAAGCATAGGAAATGAAGGGCTCAGGGCACATGGAGAGCGTTGGAGCATGAACACGGGTGAGAAACATCCAGCCTGAAGAGCTGACTTTTCAGCTACAGTGTGTACACCAGAGGTATTATGAGCGTGGGGACAAACCTGCCCACCTGCTGGCCAAGAGTCTCAAAGCTCAACAAGTTTTACAGGCTGTGGCAAGTCTACAGAAGGGAGGAGGGGGTTGGGTGGTGAGGGATGATGCGATCCAGAAGGAATTTCGAAAGTTCTATCAAGAGTTATATTGGAGGGAGGGGGATGAAAGTCAAGAGGAGGTGACTAGCTACCTTTAGGGAGAGCCTTTATAGTCACTATCCGAGGAAGCCAAGGAAAGACTGGATTGGCCAATAACATTGGGGGAGGTTTTATTTATTTATTTAACAGTTCTTATATACCGCGCTATTTGTTATCAGTGCGGTTTACATAAAACAGATTTTTACTCAGACATTTAGGGCATGTCTTGAGTTTACAAATAACAGGGAACGTAACATGGGCTTACAACTGGGGTAAACTATGTACAATCCAACAGAAAACATGATTGCAAATTCTATTTACCTTATGGTAACACATGCATAAAGGGAGTTATACATGGGATGGTGAATGGTAAGTCCCCGGGACTAGATGGACCCACTTCCAGAGTATACAAAAGGTTTAGTGATCAACTGGCCCCAGTCCTGGTGGAGGTGTTTAATGGTGTGTTGAGGGGGGGGGGTCATTTGCCAGGATCACTGGGACAAGGGGATTAGAATATTATTGAAGCTGGGGAAGGCTGTGATCCAATGTGCCTCGTATAGACCCATCTTGCTGTTAAATTTAGATGCAAAAATTCTGGCAAAGGTACTGTGAATCGCTTGGGCATATTAATGCAGACCTTAAGTAATGCAGATCAAACAGGCTTTATAAAGGGACGACAGGCTGCAGATAATGTGAAAAGGGTAGCAAACTTGTTTTAGGTAGCTCAGGAAGAAAAGCTATGGATTATGATCCTGGGAGTGGATGCGGAAAAAGCATTCTACAGGATGGGGTGAGAATTCCTTTGGGCTTCACTGAAGAAATTTGGGATAGGGGATCATTTTACCCAAGGGGTGCGGTGTATGTATGCGCAGTCTCTAGCCACGGTGAAGGTGAATGAGGGATATTCTGAGTTCTTTGGGCTAGAGCAAGGTACAGGGCAGGGGTGCCCTTTCTCCCCACTGTCTACGCTCTCCATGGAGCCCCTGGCCAAGAGAATTTAGAGGAGGGAGGATAAAGTAGGGATTAAGGTGAGGGAGGCGCAGTAGAAAATTTTGTTGCTTGCTGATGACATTCTGTTGGTAATCACGGAATCGGATTCCTCCTTGGGGATATGCAAGTGGAGTTGAATAGGTTTCGAAAGATATCTGGATTTAAGGTAAATACTGATAACGAGGACTTAAATGTTATGCTCTCAGGAGCGAGCTGAGGCAGCAAAGTTACGGGGTGCTTTTCCTTCAAATGGACCTCGGGGCACTCAGTATATTTGGGGGTAAAGAATGAACTGGATCATTCGAAGCTGTACCAATTAAACTATCCCCTCCTTGTAGCAAGAGATTCTTGGAGAGATGGAGCGCTGGATGAGGCTTCCACCGTCCTCGTTGAGGCAGATAGCCTGTGTCAAGATGGTCACTTTGCCTAAGGTTCTCTATTATTTCCAGACACTGCCTGTGGCGATCCATTGAGAGGAGTTGGAGCAGGTTCAACACAAGATTTTTCAGTATATTTGGAAGAGACTACTACAAAGGGTAGCACAGTCGGTGCTTTACCGCCTTAAGAAACGCAGAGAGTTGGCGGTCCCCAGCCTTTATTGGTATTATGTGGCGGCACACCTGAATAATATAGTGGGCTGGCATTATGGGCATGGACGGAATGGTTACAAACTGAAGATTACTACATGAAGGGGGTCCCTATTGTCACCACCAGGTGGGCAGGCTGCCGCCTAGGGTAGCAGGTCTGTCTGCCTGATGATGTTTAAGAAGAATAAGTAGTTGTAGACACGAGTGGTTCAGGTAAAGTTAGGGTTTTATTTCCCCTCCAGGGGTCGGATTCTCAAATGCACAACACAGGAAACTCAAGACAATAAAGCCATACTCTCTGGCATGTTATAAAGGAAATAAATGATAGCTTCTTCTTGCTTCTTAATTAAATGATAGGCATAAGAAAATAATACTCAGCACATAGTTCCTCTGTAGATAAACAGGCACTCTTGACTTTCACTGCTAGGCTCAAGCAAAGTACAATCACTGCTTTAACATAAAGAGGTAATTTTGTCTGAGATAGTTAACATACAGTCCATTGGATCATCAAATGAGCTTTCACTAGCATAATCAATGACCATGGGTTCATGCTGACTTTCAGAAGGACAAACGTTTCCCTTGCTACAGAACGTTTGTAAATCTCCTTGCACTGTCTCGTCACAGAGCTTATCTGACCAGCTCTCTCTAGGGCTGTAATTGCTGCTACCGTATTTATCAGAGTGTGAGAGAGGAGAGACCCACCATTCAGGATTTTCAGAACATACCTTCTTATAAGAACTTTTCCCTTTAGAATATCTGTTTGTTCTAACTTCAGGCTTTGGCTGGGAATAAAGGAATTGTTCTCCCTTGTCAGCACAGGTCTTTACTCTGTGAATCCTTCTCTGAGGTTTAGGCCTTTCAAACACTTCCTCTTCAGATATGCAAACATCTTCTATAGAATACCTCTCCCTTTCAGGGACTTGTAAATGCTCCCACGTTAGCTCTCTAGTCAAATCCTTCGGTTGGCTTTCACAGCACGGCACCCACCTTAGACTTTTCCTATGAGGCTTTTGAGCATTAACCCTCCAGGTATTTCTGCTGCCAGTAAACTTCCTTAACTCAGGTTCAGAATCACTTTCAAGCTCACAGCTCACAGATACATACTGTTTCACTCTTTCAGGCTTCCATTCACTCTGGACAGAACGTTGCCTCTGAGTTTCAAACTGCGTCACAGCAGATGAACATTCACAGCTGTTCTCTGATTCCTCTGCTCCTGGCTGCTGCCCTCACTGGCTTGGCTGTTCTGCCTCTTCTGGTTTTCCTGAGTGTTTCTTATAATGCTGATTATCCCTTCCCCCACTCAGGTGAAAGGTATTAGGAACTAGGGATTGCTTGCTAGTTGGGCGGAGTTGCAACCCTCGTGGCTGGGTTTGTTTACGTTGCCCCTGACAACTACTGCTCATATGGCTTGCCTGCCTGTCAGCTTCTGACCTAGTTCTCACAGAATCCTGTGTTTTTAAGGCAAAGGATGGATCTTCCTCATTACACTATACAGTACCCTCCTGTGGCTGTCTGGGAGGAGGGATAGGGTCATTAACCCTTTTATTTATTTATTTATTTATTTTATTTAACAATTCTTTTATACCGCGCTATTACAAATCAGTGCGGTGTACATTGAACAAGAACATACTACAATGCATACAAGTAACATTGAGTTTTACATTGAACAGGGAATTTCAACAATAGGACAACCGGGGGAACTATGTACAGATTAACTTAATGTTATATACAGTAATATGAAACTCGTTTGGATGTTGCGATGTGGTTCACTAATAGGACTAGAGAGAAGGTTGTGCTATGTGGAAAAGCTGTGCTATGTTGTGCTATGTGGAAAAGCTGTGGAGATGATCACTCTGTTGCAAAAGGCTGCGGGGGCAGTGTCCCTACTACAACCTATTAGATACAAAGAAGTTCAGGCCGGGGTTGGTGCATCCCTTGTTTTAGCGATGGGGTAGTGGGAGGCTAGGCTCCCTGATACAGCTTTGCCCGGAAGGCGAGTTGATATTATTTGTGGCCCTACAGAAGGAATTTGGGTTGGGCCGTAGGGATTTTTATAGATACCTGCAAGTAAGGCATTGGTTGGATACTAAGGTTTGGGGGCAGGCTATGGAACAAGGCCTTTCTGACTTCGAGTGTATCTGTTGGTATCCAACTGCTAGGCGGAGGGGTATTTCCAAAATCTATATGATGCAAATGGGGCAGGCAGGGACCATGGCAAAATGCCAGACATCGCGGGAAGAACATAAGATATGCCATAATGGGTCAGACAAAGGCCCATCAAGCCCAGTATCCTGTTAACAACAGTGGCCAATCTAGGTCACAAGTACCTAGCAGTTTCCCCAGAAGACACAGGCTCCACAATGCTTGTGGAGCATAGTTTGGGTTGTTCTTTCCTAGGTGCATAACTTTGCACTTGTACACATTAAATTTCATCTGCCATTTGAACGTCCAATCTTCCAATTTATTAAGGTCCTCTTGCAATTTTTCACAATCCTCTTGAGTTTTAACAACTTTGAATAATTTTGTGTCATCTGCAAATCTGATTACCTCACTCGTTATTCCCATTACTAGGTCATTTACGAATATGTTAAAAAGCAGCAGATCCAGCACAGATCCCTGGGGAACTCCACTAGTCACCTTTCTCCATTGGGAAAACTGGCCATTTAGCTCTACCCACTGCTTTCTATCTTTTAACAAGTAGCTGATCCACAATAGTACACTGCTTTCTATCCCATGACTTTTTAATTTCGCCAAGAGTCTCTCATAAGGGACCTTGTCAAAGGTTTTTGAAAATCCAGATACACTACACTGACTGACCCACCTTTGTCTACCTGCTTATTTACACCTTCAAAAAATAACAGATTAGTAAAACAGGCCCTTCCCTGGCTAAAGCCATGTTGGCTGTCTCCCATTAAACCATGATATCTACATGTTCAGAAATTTTGTTTTTAATAATGGTTCCTACCATTTTTCCAGGTACTGATGTCAGGCTCACTGATCTGTAGTTTCCCAGATCAAACCTGGAACCCTTTTGAAAAACTGGCGTTACATTAGCCATCCTCCAATCTTCAGGTATTACTGATGATTTTAATGATAGTTCACAGATTAGTAATAGTAGGTCTGCAATCTCATATTTCAGTTCTTTCAACACCATTGGACGTATATCATCAGGTCCAGGTGATTTGCTATTCTTCAGTTAATCAAATAGTTGTAATACATCTTCCCGGTTTGTCAATATTTCTTTCAATTCTTCTGCTGCATCAGCTTTAAATACAATTTCAGGCGTAGGTAACTTCCCTACATCTTCTTAGTAAAGACCAAAGCAAAGAATTCATTCAGTCTCTCCGCTATGACCATCTCCCCTCTTAGTGTCCCTTTTACCCCTCTATCATAGAATAGTCCAACTGACTCTCACAGGTTTTTGCTACGAATGTACTTGAAAAAGTTTTTAGTGTGTTTTTGCTTCCACAGCAAGCTTTTTTTCTAAATTCTCTTTGCCTGCCTTATCAATACCGGGCATCTAACTTGCCAGTGCTTATGTTGTTTCCAGTTTTTGTCATTTGGCCCCTTGTTCCATTTCCTGAAAGTTGCTTTTTTGGCTACAGCAGCCTCTCTGACCTCACCTTTAAACCATGCTAGCAGTTTTTTGGACTTCCTTCCACTTTTCTTAAAGTGTAGAACAGAGCTGGTCTGGGCTTCCAAAATAGTATTTTTAAACAACACTCATGCTTGATGTAAATATTTAACCTTTACAGCTGCCCCTTTTTCTTAACTGTTTTCCTCATTGTATCAAAGTGTCCTTCCTCCATTTATTAAATCAAATGCGCTCATGCTATGATCACTATTGCCAAGTGGCACCAATACCCTTATCTCTTGCACCAGATCTGGTGTTCCACTAAGGACTAGGTCCAAGATGGCTTCCCATATTGTTGCCGCATAAATCAGCTGCTCCAAGAAGCAGTCATTTATTTCATCTAGAAACTTTATCTCCCTAGCATGTCCTGCCATGACACTGACACAGTTGATACCGGGGTAACTGAAATCATCCATTATTATCACCGTGCTGTAAATATTGTTAGTTTCCCTGATTTCTTTGAGCATTTCATCATCCATTTGTTCATTCTGGCCAGGCAGTCGATAGTACATCCCCATTGCCAACACCTTCCCCTTTTTACATGGAATTTCAATCCATAGAGATTCCACAGTATATTTTGTTTCCTGCAAAACTTTAATCCTGTGTGGCTTAAAACCCTCTCTAACAGAGCACACCCCCTCCATCAATCTGATCTACTCTATCATTGCGATATAATTTGTACCCAGGTATCAGTGTCCCACTGGTTGTCCTCCTTCCACCATGACTCTGAGATACCAATCATATCTAACTTCTCATTTAGTGCTATATATTCTAACTCTCCCATCTTATTTTTTAGACTTCAAGCAATTGAATACAAGCATTTTAGAGGCTGTATTTTATTCATATTAATTTGGCTACCGATAGGCAGAGGTAATTTGTAATCTTTTAAGTTCTGTCTGCTCTGTACTTAAGGGCATTTGGGTTACTTTTGTCTTTATTGGAATCTCTCTGTCAATATACCCTAACTTCAATCTTCTGCTAGTATTTGTCAAGGATACATCCTTCCAAACCATGCGCTCTTGGGCAACTGTCTGCTTTCCCCTATCACAGGTCTGCGACTAAAAAGCTGTTTGATTATTTTCATCTAATTTCCATGTATTTTGGTGTGCTGAAAACAAATAAAATATTGAAAAAACTCCTAGACGTCATGATTTGCCACAACATGCAAAATTGTCTTCAAATTTATCAAATTTTTTCAAATTACTATTAATTAATTCAAATTACTATTAATTAATGCACATAAGTGCATTTAAGATATAAAATGCCAAATAAACCTTAAAGGGGCTGTCCGAGTTATGTAAAATAAAATATAGCACTGTAAATCTGATGGTCAGCAATATATACATAAGCTAAGCAAGTTTTAAGTCCATGCTTCTAATGGTAAAAGGGGTTAATCTTTCCTGAAGAATCCAGTAGGAGGGAGACACAGGGCAGATAGCAGCAGCTCCGGTCAGTGCAGGGGGGCGTGGCCAGCACTGTGACATCTCGTGTACAGACACAGAGCTGCTCTCTCCTGCATGCCACACTTGTGCACGAATCATCATCAGGTTCTAGGTTCTTGGTTCTAGGCTGTTCACACTTTTCCATCGCAATTCATGTTAGCTCGTCATTCTTCAACCGTTATGTTATGGCTTCGCGAAAGTGTATTAATTCGCCAGACAGTTTCTGTTTCATCTGTGGTGAATATACAGTGTTGAAGCAACAGCAGAATATTACAGACTTTGTGAAAAAAGTATACTTTGCATACTTTGCACTAAAAATTGGAGATCAAGATAAAGTCTGGGCGCCTCATAAAGTGTGCAAACGGTGTGTTGAGGACCTCTAAAACTGGTTCAAGGGTAAGAAAAAATCTTTCCGTTATGGGATTCCTATGGTATGGCGAGAGCAAAAGAACCATAGTGATGACTGTTACTTTTGTTCATGCGATGTGAAAGGGTTTAATTCCAAATGGAAGCATTCCATTTCATACCCCAATCTTCACTCGGCAATTCATCCCATCCCCCATGGCACAGATATACCAGTACCCAAGCCCCCTGCTACCTTGGAAGAGATACCTAGCTCCGATGAAGGTGAAGTCATACCTGAACCAGATAACGAATCAAGTTCTGACTTTGAAGATGATACAAGACCAAAATTGTTTTCTCAGGAGGAGATGGATGATTTGGTAAGAAACTTGAACCTTCCCAAAGATGCCGCTGAGTTACTCGGATCAAGGCTGAATAGCAGGAATTTATTGTCGCCAGGAGTGTCATCTTCATGGTTCAGACATTGTGAAAAGGAGTTGGTTTATTGCATCAATGCCGAAGGTCTGATGGGTCAATTTAAAATCCAATATGATTCAGAGCAATGGTGTCTTTTTATAGATTCTTCAAAAAGAAGTCTCAAAGCAGTTTTACGCCACAACGTTTTTTACGCTTCCATACCTGTAGGTCATTCCGTACACTTGAAGGAAACCTACGAGAACTTGGAATTGGTTCTTCGTAAACTTAAATATGAAGACCATGGTTGGCAAGTGTGTGGGGACTTGAAGGTCTTGTGCATGCTGCTCGGGCAACAAGCTGGGTATACCAAATATCCTTGTTTTCTGTGTCTATGGGACAGTCGAGATCGACAAAATCACTGGACCAAGAAGAGTTGGCAGCCGAGGGTGCTAACAGTCGGTGAAAAAAATGTCCTCCAAGAAACTCTGGTACCTTCCCATAAAGTTCTTCTACCACCTCTCCACATAAAATTGGGATTGATGAAGCAATTCGTAAAATCACTTCCAAGAGAAGGAGAATGCTTCAAATACTTGGTCACCAAGTTTCCAGGCCTGTTGGAGGCAAAATTGAAGGAAGGTGTGTTCGTCGGAGTAGACATTAGAAGGCTTATAGTTGATCAAGAGTTTCTCAATACCATGACGGATCCTGAAAAAGAAGGGTGGATTACATTTAAAGAAGTCGTACAGAAATTTTTAGGCAATAACAAAGATCCTCACTACAAAAAGATTGTCGGGCGAATGCTGAAAGCATTTCAAGTTTAGGTTGCCTGATGAGTTTGAAAGTGCATTTCCTCCAGTCCCACCTTGACTACTTTCCTGAAAATTTGGGAGCTGTGAGTGAGGAACAAGGTGAACGATTCCACCAAGACATTAAAGAGATGGAAAGGAGATACCAGGGAAATGGAGCATTACAATGATGGCACACTACTGTTGGATGCTTCAGAGAGACATTCCAGATGCTACTCACAAGCGTAAATGCACCAAGAGGAGCCTCACAAGGAAGAAGAGTCGAGTTTAGTGTGTGTAGGTGAGCTCATTTCAGTTTAAAAAAAGGATTTTCATGAAAATATTGTAATAAAACTTTAATTTTATAAGTCTATTTCCATTTATTTTGAGGTATTGCCTTATTTAACATAGTTACATAAATTGTCAGGAAACGTGATGTCCTATGACAAAATGGAGATCATTTTCGGATTCAGCGCACCAAAAACCATAAAAATTACATGGAATAACCAAAACAGCTCTCGAAAAAAAAAATTTTTGCAGACCTGTGAATTATCTAGCTTAAAAGTTGCTCTACCTCCTTTTTAAAGGTTAATGCCAGCAGCCTGGTTCCATCCCAGTTAAGGTGGAGCCCATCCCTTCGGAAAAGCCCCTCCTTTCTCCAGAATGTTGCCCAGTTCCTAATTCAAAACCCTCATCCTTGCACCACCGTCTCATCCACGCATTGAGACTCCGGAACTCTGCTTGCCCTTTTGGGTCTTACGCATGGAACAGGAAGCATTTCAGAGAATGCTACCCTGGAAGTTCTGGATTTCAACTTCCTACCTAAATGTCTAAAATTGGCCTCTAGAACCATCCTACCACACTTTCCTAAGTCATTGGTACCACCATGCACCAAGACAGCAGAGTCATCCCCAGCACTATCTAAGACCTTGTCTAGGTGGCACGTGAGGTCCACTATCTTCACAACAGGCAGGCATGTTACCACGCAATCCTCACGTCCACCAGCCACCCAGCTATCTATATGCCTAATGATCGAATCACCAACTATAACAGCGGTCCTAACCCTTCCCTCATGGTCACATGGCCTTGGAGAAACCTCCTCGGTGGGAGAGGGTTTTACATCACCTAGAGGGCAGGTCCTAGCTACAGGATCACTTCCTGCCACACGAGGATGATGCTCTCCTATCACATGACCTCTCTCCTCCATGGCAACAGGGATGCTGCCAGACTGGAGGCGGGACTTCAGTACTAAATCCCTGTAGTGCTCGTCTAGGTACCTCTCTGTCTTCCTTATGTACTCCAAGTCTGCTGCTTGCACCTAGTACACACATAAGACCCCTCACCAACTGGGAGAAAATCATACATGTGACACTCCATGCAAAAGACTGGAAAGCCCCGATCTTGCTGCTGGACTGCTGTCTGCATCTTAGTTTTAAGGTTGTGTTTATGTATTTAAGATGTTTACTTACGTAATTTGCTGGGGATACTTACAAACCTATATCTAATATGTTTAATGGACTTGTTCACGTCAAAATTAATCTTGGGTGTTTAATGTATGCTTGATGAGGATAAACAGCTGCATCTGAGAGTGAATATGGGCACCTCCTTCCCTTTAAGAGCCTATAAAGCTATGATTATCCCGTGGGTGGGCGGGAGGGAATGAAGACCTAATAAAAGTTGGCTTGGTTCTAAGGTAAAGGCTTACCAATTTCCTAGTTGACTCACACAGCCCTTGGTTTGATAGAAGGGGCCTTTTAAATTGCCCCTTTGATCTGTCACTTGCCTATTCAAAACAACGTCACAGATCTTTTGCTTCCTAACTGGAAAAGGTCTCTTTGTAAAGATCACTAGAAACAAGTTTGTTTCTTCCTACTCAGGAGTATTCTACCTGTATGCTAAGCTTTAGATAAAAAAGCTCTCTAAAAACAACTTTATTTCAGTAACTATTTACTATAATTAACTTTCTATGTTTCAGTTGTACTCTGATTTGATTGAAATACAATCTCCCTAGAAACAAATTTCAGAGTCGGTTTACTCTTAATTTACTTTCACTGCTACGTTATACTCTGCTTTGACTTAAATACTGTACAAAGCTCTCTGGTGGTACTAAGACCTGTGACTCAGCAAAAACACTGAATTCTAAAATATACAGATCTATCAGTTTTAACCCAAGAATTCTCTTTCCCCCAAGATTTAGAGTTTATTTCAGAAGATTAATACTCACAGGTGTAGATGTATTTCCTTGTAGCAGTCCCTTTTGGTAGTCTCAAGACTGAGCTCTGGGCAGGGAGCTGGATGAACAGCTTTGGGGAAAGATTTTCAAAAGAATGGGCAAAGGGCAAGTATCAGTTGGACAACTTGTATATAATTCTTGTACTTAGCTCACAATGTATATAGCGCACCTTGTAATCATTCACACAGTACACTCACACACCCTATATCGATTTAACCACTACATGTATTCGCCTACACCAGTGATGGCTAACCTTTTTGAGCCCGAGTGCCCAAACTGCCGCACAAAACCAAAGAATTTCCTCAAAGTGCCAGCACGTCAATTAAAGCCCCATTTGCATAAGGTGCTTCATTTGCATAATTTTTTGCATAATGTTACCATACACTAACTTTTAGTAAACATGCCTCTTAATGAGTATATGGATAAAGAACGACTAAAAGGTTTCTACATTACTATAATCCAGTACCAAACGCCATGCACATTAGGAACTACTACAAACGCGTCCCATTTAGAACCCATAGCATAACCGCCGTATCCTAACAGCACTACCAGGACTCACAAAGCACCATACTCTACCTATCAAAAGGCAACACTGCAAATATTAAACCAATACATCTCAGAGAACAACAATACATGACCTACTGGGGAAAGAACAAGTGGCAATGTCAAATAGGAATTATATAAACAGAATACCTCAGCTCAGTTACACATGCAGAACAGACCACATCACCAAACAAGGAATCACAATTTAGAAACAGGAAGACAATAATTAAAACTGGGAACCCCAAAAGCCAAACTTGGAATATACAACAACACTGTAGAAATAAAACTATATATTAATTTCCTCTTGTACTAAACAAAGCGCAAAAATTAATGATGCACATTTCCCAGAGCTGACATATTCCAGTTAATAAATTCAAAATAAAGAGATATTTTTCTACCTTTTGTGCATTTTTTTTCAGTTGCAATTGTTCCAGCCACTTTCTTCTGGTTTCTTCGTGTCTTCTGCTAACTCTCCATCTGCTGTCCATTTGTCCTTTCTTCTGTCTTCTTGTTTTTTTTTCCATTCTCTCTCTACATCTGCTTTAACATACTAATCTTTCTCCTTTGGCTCTTTCCTCATTCCTATTTCATCTACTCAAAATTTACCCCTCCATCCTCAATCCCCACTTACTCTCCCAATACCCGGCCAATTGTAGATTTTTTATCCCTCCCACACAAAATATTTTTCCCCTCTCCATTTTACTCTCCCAGCCCCATCCCATTCTAATCCTCCCCCAACACCAGCTCCCTTCTAGTTCCAGCCTCACCCAGCATCCATTCCCTTCTAGTCCCCGCATCAGCCCATTTCCAGTCCTAGCAGCCCCCCAACCCCATACCAGTCCTATCCCCCCCTCATCCACCCACGTCCAGCCCTCCCCCCATCACCCCATTTTCAGTTTAAGCCCCCCCCCTATAACCCATTACCAGTCCTAACCCCCCACTTCCAGTCAGCCCCCCATAGCCCATTGCCAGTCCTAACCCCCCCATCAGCCCACAGTCCATTACCAGTCCTAACCCCATCAGCCCACCTCAAGTCCTAACCCCCTCCCCATCAGCCCATTTCTTGTCCCAGCCCCCCATAGCCCATTATCAGTCCTAAACCCCCCATAGCCCAGGACCAGACCTAACCCCATCAGACCACCTCCAGTGTTAACCCCCCATCAGCCCCTTTCCAGTCCTAACCCCACCCAACAGCCCACCTCAAGTCCTAACCCCTCCCCATCAGCCCATTAGCAGTCCTAACCCCCCCCTAGCCCATTAGCAGTCCTAACCCCCCCTCTAGCCCATTAGCATTCCTAACCCCCCCCCCATAGCCCATTTCCTGTCATATCCGCCATCAGCCCATTTCCTGTCAGCCCCCATCAGCCCACAGCCCATTAGCAGTCCTAACCCCCCCTAGCCCATTAGCAGTCCTAACCCCCCCTCCTAGCCCATTAGCAGTCCTAACCCCCCCTCTAGCCCATTAGCAGTCCTAACCCCCCCTCCTAGCCCATTAGCAGTCCTAACCCCCCCCAGCCCATTAGCAGTCCTAACCCCCCCCCCCTCCTAGCCCATTAGCAGTCCTAACCCCCCCAGCCCATTAGCAGTCCTAACCCCCCCCTAGCCCATTAGCAGTCCTAACCCCCCCCCCTCCTAGCCCATTATCAGTCCTAACCCCCCCTCCTAGCCCATTAGCAGTCCTAACCCCCCCTCCTAGCCCATTAGCAGTCCTAACCCCCCCCCCAGCCCATTAGCAGTCCTAACCCCCCCAGCCCATTAGCAGTCCTAACCCCCCCTCCTAGCCCATTAGCAGTCCTAACCCCCCCCTCTCTAGCCCATTAGCAGTCCTAACCCCCCCCTGCCCATTAGCAGTCCTAACCCCCCATCACCCCATTTCCAGACAGCCCCCATCAGCCCACAGCCCATTAGCAGTCCTAACCCCCCCTAGCCCATTAGCAGTCCTAACCCCCCTCCTAGCCCATTAGCAGTCCAAACCCCCCCCAGCCCATTAGCAGTCCTAACCCCCCCCTAGCCCATTAGCAGTCCTAACCCCCACCCCCTCCTAGCCCATTAGCAGTCCTAACCCCCCCCCAGCCCATTAGCAGTCCTAACCCCCCCCTAGCCCATTAGCAGTCCTAACCCCCCCCCCCGGCAAATTTAAAAACAGAAAAAGCGGGCTCTGGCTGCTGCCGCGGACGCGGCAGCATGCAGTGTCCCGCGGGGCCCCCTCCGCCCGCTAAGCCCCTCTGCAAGGGCTTTCAGATTCGCGAGGGAGACAGCGTCTCCCTCGCGTCTCTTGTTAAGCCCGCAGGGGCTAATGGGAAATTTCCCATCAGTCCCTCGCGTCTAAAGGGGCTGATGGGAAATTTCCCATTAACCCCTACGGGCTTAACAGAGACGCGAGGGAGACGCTGTCTCCCTCGCGAAGATGAAAGCCCTTGCAGAGGGGCTTAGCGGGCGGAGGGGGCCCCGCGGGACACTGCATGCTGCCGCGTCCGCGGCAGCAGCCAGAGCCCGCTTTTTCTTTTTTTGCGGACCTTCACGCGTGCCAGCTGCAAGGCCTTCGCGTGCCACAGCTGGCACGCGTGCCATAGGTTCGCCATCGCTGGCCTACACACACTGCCTCATGATTTCTTTGATGTGTTAACCGCTTTGATTTAAAGATAAAGCGGTATATTAAAGCCTTTTAAATAAATAAAATGTTGAAAATAGCTATAAAGTCATGTACGTGATCAAGGGGTATCCAGACACTTGTTGGAGAAGGTGTGGGGCAGCAGGTGATTATTGTGGTGGGGATGTCCATGAATAGCAGAGTTTTGAGAGGGCATAAAGTGTGAGGTTCTGGAGTTGGTGGGGACAGAGGTGGAATGGGACATGGAAGGGATATTGTTGGGGAAAGGGGGAGGGGGTTGGCAGGGCGGACAAGTGTAAGTTGGTGCATATGTGTGCTCTTGCAGCGCGATGTGAGGTTGCTTTATACTGGAAATCGGTGCAAATGCCTACACTTCAATTATACAGTTTGTGTTGCAGTTACCCGACTGAATGTTTATACGCTCGGCAGAAAAACGTTTCAACATGGATGTTGATTATCTATAGCGATTATCGAGCCAGGTGGATGGATTTCGCAGGAAGGATGATTGCTATACGTCTCTGCTTTTGAACTCATCTCAAGAAGCTTCACTCTTTCAGATGAGTAGTTTCGTTCTCTCAAGAGCGGTATACATATTCCTATTGGATACCTTGAAGTAGTTCTTGGTTGTTTTGGGACTTGAACAAAGATAGTATAAGTCTTAGAGAAGTTAGGGTTCACGGGGGCTGGTCCATTGGGCTGTATAGCCTCATGCAAAGTTGGCTGAACGGCCTATTTTAAAATTGAACAAAATGGAGGGCCTGTTACAAGAGTATGTTTGACACCCTCATTACAGGCGATCCGACAAAAATCTTTGGAATAAATCGTTCGTTCTGTCCGTTAAGTTACGGGAGGTTATAAAGGTAACTTTAGGGATTATTTTGAGTGTGCCTTCTTTAAGGGGTACACTTCAATTATGGCAAAACCGGATATATAATGTACTTATTATGGAAAAATTAACAGCTCTTCACTGAGAAAGGCTTCCGCAGTTTGAGAGGGTATGGGAGCCGTTTGCATGCAAATATATTGGGCAAATATGATTGTTTGATGCCCACGACCTGGGAAGGGGGGAGGGATGAAGGGCTAAGTTGCTGAGGTTGCATTGTTGCTGTTGTATGTTGAAAAAATTGAATGATTAAAATAAAAACACAAAAAGAAAATTAAGCATTTACATCAGGCATGGACATTGTTTAAAAATATCTTGGAAGCCCAGACCAGATGTATTCTATATATTAAAAAAAAAGCCGTAAGAAAGATCAAATGACTGCCAACATGGTTGACAAGATGAGTTAAGAGAGGCTGTTATAGTCAAAAGAAGATCTTTCAAAAGGTGAAATTAGACTTTACCTGCTAATCTTCTTTCCTGTAGTTCCTCGAGTCCAGTCTAGAAAAATGGTATATGCTTACCAACCAATAGGTAGAGACTGAGGAACACTTTCTCAGTTGAGTATAAGTAGCCTGTGCCCACTGGACTGAACCAGTATTGACATTTCACCAAGCAGGAAGAATCGCTACAGAGACCAGTGATCCATCCCCAACTCTGCCCGAAAACCTAAATAACAAATTCTACTGACAGTAAATTGGAGCCTTGTGCCCTGCTGTACTGCATCATCAACAGCCGTAGGGCCAGAACCAGCCAAATGGCCCAATATGTTGTTTTTTTTTTTAATTTGTACAATGAATTGTTCTTCAGATTATAGTGTGAGGCTAGGAACCTTGAGAAAGACACACACACACACACATACACACTCCTAGGTGCACACAACTGCAACACCGTTCGCAGAAACCGACAACATTTAGGGTGGGTCCTGGACTGGACTGGAGAAACTACAGGAAAGAAAATTCACCTTCCAGGGCATCCCTCAAGTCCAGTCCAGACAAATGGGACATAGCAGAGCAGTACTAACGATGGATGGGACCAGAAATCCCTGCGCGCAGCACCATCTCCTCAAAACAGGCATCCTGTCTGGACTGTAGTTCCAGGCAGTAATGCAGAGTAAAGGAATGAAGAGAGGACCAGGTGACCGCCCTATAAATGTCCAGGGGAGGCACTCTCTCCATCTTTGCCCAGGAGGAAGCCTGCGCTCTAGTGGTATGGGCTCGTAAGCCTACTGGCACCTGCCACCCCTTCAGAACATAGACTGAGGCAATCACCTCCCGAATCCAACTGACAATGTACACTTTTGAAGCGGCCTCCCCTTTCTGGGTTCCACCAAAAAGAATGAACAGCCACTCCGAACAGCGAAACGGCTGAGTGACCTTCAAGTAGCACTTCAAAGCCCTGCGAACATATGCAGCAGAGCAAAATCTGCCGAGTCCTGCTGGCCTGCGAAGGAGGGTAGCGTAACCAACTGACTAAGATGGAATTCAGATACCACCTTAGACAAAAAGGATGGAACAGGCCGCAGGACAACCCTATGGAAAAAGACCAAGTAGGGCTCCTTACAGGAGAGGGCTTGCAACTCCAAAACGCGCCTAGTCAAACAAATAGCTACCAGGAAGGCAACCTTTAAGGTGAGATTCTTGAGTGAGGTTGTCCCAAGCAGCTTGAAGAGGGGACCTCCCAGAGTTGCCAGGACAAGATTAAGAGCCCACGCCGGGACCAGCGGCTGGCTAAGCGGTCACAGATGTTTGATGCAGTGCAGGAAATGTGCCACATCAACATGGGGCACCAGGGAAATGTCCTGGACCTGCCTCGTTAGCAAGCCAGGGAGCCCAGTGCCAGGCCCTTGTCAAGGCCCACCTGGAGGAACCCTAGGATAACGTCCCATCACCTCCGCTGCCCAATCGGGGCAGTTCTGCAGAAATAAATGAGAGCGCCGGATCAGAGATCGTCCTCTTCTGCCCTGCACAGATCCCAGGAGGGACTGTGCCTCGTGCTGACCAGGGCCGCATCGCCAGATGTCCCATCACCTTCGCTGCCCAATCGGGGCAGTTCTGCAGAAATAAAGGAGAGCGCCGGATCAGAGATCGTCCTCTTCTGCCCTGCACAGATCCCAGGAGGGACTGTGCCTCGTGCTGACCAGGGCCGCATCGCAGGACGTCCCATCACCTCCGCTGCCCAATCGGGGCAGTTCTGCACAAATAAAGGAGAGCACCACCAGGCGCCCCCGCGCCTTGCGGGCCCGCGCCTGAGGGCCTCGCTAGAGGGCCGTTTGGCGTGGCCCTTAGGCAGTTGGCCCACACAGTCCAACGGCTGGTAAAATCCAGAACTATCTCTCAATCATCCAGCAGCTTGAGCTCCCCTGAGGTTGAGCTCGCTCACCAACGGCACATTCATAACCATACTCCCACGAACAGCCCAACACCAGCAAGCAGAAACCACGAAACAAGAACCTGAACCAACATCTCTCACCAGAAAATTCTTCTCCCCTGCTGCTTCGCAAGTATAACCTCGTAAATATAGCCACCGCATATCATTGCTGCTTAGTTACTACACTATTGCCAGTAGCCTTACTAGTAATAGTCTCCATTGTACTGTTGCCAGTAGCCATATTAATATTGTTATTATACTGTTGTCAGTAGCCTGACTGATACCTAATTACTATACTGTTGTCAGTAACCTGACTGATACCTAATTACTATACTGTTATCAGTAGCCTTACTATTATTACTTTACTGTTGCCAGTAGCCATACTGATACTTAATTACTATACTGTTGCCAGTAGCCTTATTATTAGTACTAGTTACCATTGTACTGTTGCCAGCAACTTATCTCTGCTCTTCTACTACTATACCATTGTCAGTAGATTCTGCTTTTATATCACTATACTATTTTCAGTAGATTTATCTCTATCAGCCACCAATATACTGCTTCATAGGGTTGAGTAAAATACATTCTCTAAAATGCTTGTATGCAAATGCTAGAAGTCTAAAAAATAAGATGGGAGAGTTAGAATATATAGCACTAAATGAAAGGTTAGATATGATTGGAATATCAGAGACATGGTGGAAGGAGGACAACCAGTGGGACACTGTGATACCTGGGTACAAACTATATCGTAATGATAGAGCTGATCAAATTGGTGGAGGGGTTGCTCTCTATGTTAGAGAGAGCATTGAGTCAGAAAGGATTAAAGTTTTGCAGGAAACAAAATCTGCTGTAGAATCTATATGGATTGAAATTCCATGTAAAAGGGGGAAGGGAAGGCAATGGCATTGGGGGTGTACTATCGAGCGCCTTGCCAGAATGACCAAATGGATGATGAAATGCTCAAAGAAATCAAGGAAGCTAACAAAAGTTACAGTGCAGTAATAATAATGGGTGATTTCAACTACCCCGGTATCGACTGGGTCAGTGTCACGTCAGGACATGCTAGGGAGATAAAGTTACTAGATGACATAAATGACTGCTTATTGGAGCAGCTGGTTCATGAACCGACCAGAGGGGAAGCCATATTAGACCTAGTCCTTAGTGGAACACCAGATCTAGTGCAAGAGATAAGGTTGTTGGGGCCACTTGGCAATAGTGATCATAGCATGATCGCCTCTGATTTAATTAGTGGAGGAGGGATAGTAAGGAAATCCACAGTACTACCTTTTAACTTTCGAAAGGGAAACTATGATAAAATGAGGAAAACAGCTAAGAAAAAACTAAAAGGAGCAGTTGCAAAGGTTAAAGACGTACATCAGGCTTGGCTGTTGTTGAAAAATACTATCTTGGAAGCCCAGACCAGCTGTATTCCATGTTTTAAGAAAAGTGGAAGGAAGTCCAAAAAACTGCCAGCATGGTTTAAAGGCGAGGTCAGAGAGGCTGTTGTTGCCAAAAAAGCATCTTTCAGGAAATGGAAAAAAGAGCCAAACGACGAAACCTGGAAACAGCACAAGCACTGGCAAGTCAAATGCAAGGCATTGATAAGGCAGGCAAAGGGAGAATTTGAGAAGAAGCTTGCTGCGGAAACAAAAATGCGAAGTAAAGACCTTTTCAAGTACATTCGTAGCAAAAAACCTGTGAGAGAGTCAGTTGGTCCATTAGATGATAAAGGGGTTAAAGGAGCACTAAGAGGCGACAAGGCGATAGCGAAGAGATTGAATGAATTCTTTGCTTCAGTCTTTACTGAGGAAGATGTAGGGATGTTACCCATAACTGAAGTGGTATTTAAAGGTGCGGAAGAATTGAAGGAAATATCGATACATCGGGAAGATGTATTACAACTATTAGATAAACTTAAGAGTAGCAAATCACCTGGGCCGGATGGTATACATCCAAGGGTGTTGAAAGAACTGAAATACGAGATTGCAGACCTGCTATTAGTAATCTGTGAACTATCATTAAAATCATCTCTAATACCTGAAGATTGGAGGATCGCCAATGTAACACCAATTTTTACAAAGGGTTCCAGGGGTGATCCGGGAAACTACAGACCGGTGAGCCTGACATCAGTACCGGGAAAAATGGTAGAAACCATCATAAAGAATAAAATTACTCAGCATGTAGATAGTCATGACCTAATGACCTTTCCAACACAATGATAGAATTCCTAATTGCCATAGCCACTCTAGCGATATCTGAAAATTATTTTTGTTTTGAGGATCAACTGTACAAACAAAAAACTGGAGTGGCGATGGGAGCCACTTGTGCTCCATCGGTGGCGAATTTCTATATGGCTGGCTTTGAGGAGCGCTGGCTGAAGGATTCTCCTTATGTGTCCCACATAAAAAGTTGGAAGAGATACATAGATGACATTTTCCTGCTTTGGCAGGGTTCAGACATTGAGTTGTCATCTTTCTTTCAATGGCTAGACCGGTTAGATGCAAATATTAAATTCACTCACCAGTACCATAAGACCATGATAACTTATCTTGATGTACAGATAACGAGAGGTGAAGATCAATGGTATACCTCCATATACAGAAAACCATCCGATAGGAATACCTTGCTCCATTACAAAAGCGCCCATCCAATTGCGCTGAAGGAAGGGCTCCCGTTTTCACAATTCCTACAAATACGTAGGAATTGTTCTTCTGACCAGGAGTTCAAGGTACAAGCACGACAGTTACAATGTAACTTTATACAGAGGGGCTATCCGAAAAATCTAGTTAAGCGAGCGTACTATCGAGCACTTTACAATAACAGGACATTATTACTTACACCTCGTCTTCAACGAGCAGAGGACAGTAATGATACCATCAATCTAATAACGAAGTTCTCACCCCTGAGTCGGGACATACAACGTACCATACAAAAACATAAGAATGTCTTGTCTACTCTCTCAGGTCTTGAGGATAAGCGATTTCGCTGTGTGTGGCAACGCCACCGTAATTTAAAAGAGTACGTGAGTCCAGCAGGCTTATTACCATTGGATCAAGACCACAGTATGAGAGGGCACAGGCCTTGTGGAAAGTGTGACATTTGTGCTATCACCGAGGAGACGCTGATTTTCCAATACCGACAGGTTAAATATACGATAGCCTCGAATACCAATTGCGATTCTACTAGGGTAGTGTATGTAATACGTTGCCCGTGTAACCTTTTATATATAGGTAAGACTTTAAGAACATTCCGCATTCGCATGAGAGAGCACCGTAGTAAAATACACTGTAGGGCAGTAGCAGCTCCTATAGTCCAACACTGTATAGACCATGCCCACAGTTTTGAACAACTTACATGTTTCTGCATAGCACAAATAACCCGCGGTACTGCAGATCAGACACTAGATCAAGTTCTGATCCAACGAGAACAACGTTGGATATTTGAGCTGGACACGGTAGCACCACAAGGGCTGAATGCCATGGTCGAATGGTCGGCGTGCCTGTAAAACAGGGTCTGGTTAAGAGCTATCAAATTCACTGATTAAACGAATGAATTATGTAGCACATTTGTGATACCATCATAATAAAACTTAAGCGGGTAAACAAGGAATAGATAGGGTCGCTCAGGGGAGAATAGTCCAGTGTTGAATCTGATTATATTGATCAACTTATGACGTCATCAGGGAGCTCCTATAAAAACACTGTCATGTACACGGTCCGCATGCGCGGCGTCTTTTTGCTTTCATCTTGGAGGACTGAGCATTGAAAAACGAGTACCTTAAAAGATTCTAAAAAAGAAAACGTGGGCAGCTATTTGTGAGTATAAGGGGGACATAGTCCTGAGTTAACGATAATTTAGGTTTTTAGTATGAGTTTTAATAATAGGTTGATAGGTTTAGGCTAAGACACGGTGTTTCATATGTATTTTTAGGATTTACACCCCATCCCCTGAAGAACCGCAACAGGAGAAACGCTCTGAGGCGCTGAGGGGAGGCGTCGGGAACGGGGGCAACCTGAATATTTGAACACTTGAAGGAATTTAAGTTTTAGTGCGGTATAAGCACTTTAATGGAGCTAAAGCTGTGAAAATTTTAGGAGCCGATTTGTATAAGAATTGCTGTTTAAAGATTACAGTGAACAGAGTATCTTTATATGAATAAGGACAAAAGACTGCAAACATTACAAATACAGCACATATCGAGGCTCTAATTGTTTAAAGATCTGTGGACATTGAACATCACATCAGCTATTGCTTCTTATATTATTAACCGCACGGTGTTATTGAGGTCATTGATGCTAACTAGCAAAACTGTTTCCTACTATTGGCATGTTGGCCTAAAGGACAGTTGCTATTGTAAGTCTGAGACCTCTTTATTCCGTTAAAATAATGTTATTTCTTGAGATAGAATAAGCACTGTTTCTAAAAGTGAGTTTGCAACCATTATATTTGGTTATATTGAACGTTGTTCTTTTTGGTAGTTACGATTAGCGTTCAAAAATTAGACCACTTGATACATGACCTAATGGGAGACAGCCAACATGGCTTTAGACAAGGAAGATCTTGTCTTACTAATCTGTTATGTTTTTTTGAAGGAGTGAATAATCAGGTGGACAAAGGTGAGTCGGTTGATATTGTGTATCTGGACTTTCAGAGGCCTTTGACAAGGTCCCTCATCAGAGACTTTTGGCAAAACTAAAGAGTCATGGGATAGGAGGCAGTGTACTATTGTGGATCAGGAACTGGTTAAAAGATAGAAAGCAGAGGGTAGGGCTAAATGGCCAATTTTCCCAATGGAGAAAGGTGAATAGTGGTGTACCCCAGGGATCTGTGCTGGGTCCGCTGCTTTTTGACATATTCATAAATGACCTGGAAAGTGGAATAACGAGTGAGGTTATCAAATTTGCAGATGACACAAAACTATTTAAAGTTGTTAAAACCCAAGAGGAATGTGGAAAATTGCAAGAGGATCTTGATAAATTGGAAGACTGGGCATCAAAATGGCAGATGAAATTTAATGTGGACAAGTGCAAGGTTATGCACCTAGGGAAGAACAACCCAAACTATGGTTACACGATGCAAGGTTCCACATTAGGAACCATCACCCAGGAAAAAGATTTAGGCGTCATTGTGGATACCATGTTAAAACCCTCGGCCCAGTGTGCAGCGGCGGCCAAGAGAGCAAATAGAATGCTAGGTATGATACGGAAAGGAATGGAAAATAAAACAAAAGATATTATAATGCCTCTATATCGTTCCATGGTGAGACCGCACCTTGAATATTGTGTGCAATTCTGGTCGCCGTATCTTAAAAAGGATATAGCGATTTTAGAAAAGGTTCAGAGAAGAGCCACCAAAATGGTAAAGGGGATGGAAGGATACTCCTATGAAGAAAGGCTAAAAAGGTTGGGGCTCTTTAACCTGGAAAAGAGACGGCTGAGGGGAGATATGATAGAAGTCTATAAATTAATGAACGGAGTGGAACGGGTAAACGTAGATCGATTGTTTACCTTATCAGAATATAGAAAGACTAGGGGACATGCAATGAAGCTACAGGGTAAACTATTTAAGACTAATAAAAGAAAATATTTTTTTCACTCAACGTGTAATCAAACTCTGGAATTTGTTACCGGAGGATGTAGTAAAGGCTGTTAGTGTAGCTGGGTTTAAAAAAGGTTTGGACAAGTTCCTGGAGGAAAGGTCCATAAACCATTATTAAGAAGGGACCCAGGATATCAATGCTTGAACCAATACAAGCATTGTGGAACCTGTGTCCCTTGGGGAAGCTGCTAGGTACGTACAACCTAGATTGGCCACTGTTGGAAACAGAATACTGGGCTTGATGGACCTTGGTCTGACCCAGTATGGCATATCTTATGTTCTTATGTTCTAATAGCTTACCACTGTGATTTGAATCAATATATTATTGTTATACTATTGTTCACTAGCCTAGCACCCTAACATGGCCAACTCCTTAATTGCTATTTTTAGCTTTTATCTCCTTGCTGACACCATTCAGAATATCTCAGCCTTATCAACCACCCATAACTATATCCCTATCCCGCATAGCCTGGGAAGGAGAAACAGTAGCAGTTCACACCACACACAACCACATGCACATCATATTAGGCATTCGCACTTACTATATATTTCCATTAACAATTCCATTAGTCTGGAACCTAAAAACATCCTTCTGCAAGACAACCTAAATTGTGCTCTCATCAACTCACGTTCAATCCGAAAAAAATGGCCAGCAATCGCAGATCTTATCACCACCAAGAACCTTGATATCCTCATGGTCACAGAAACCTGGCTATCAGACACGGATACCGTCATCGTAAATCAACTCATCCCCCACGGCTATGTGATGCACGCTTGTCATAGAAGCGACCGGAAAGGTGGAGGAGTCCTCATCCTCTCAAAAACCAATCTCCAGCTCCAATCGCTAGCTTCAATGAGTATCCTGCACATGGAAACATTATCACCAATAAATATATCAGCATAAATCTTATTTACAGAGCTCCTTCTTCACCTCCAGAAGATCTATCCAACATTATTGACCTTGCCTTGTAACCCTGGAAGCCCAAGCAAACCTAATTGGCTTATTGGGGATTTTAACCTCGCCTCATTGCAGCCTACCTACTCTGATACATTCCTCGATACTATGAAAGACCATGGCTATACCCAATTGGTGAACTCCCAACACATCTCAAGGGAAACGCCCTTGACCTCATCTTTGCCCCTCGATCTGAATTGATCAAGAATATCTTCCTATCCTCCACACCAGTTCCATGGTCAGACCACAATGTAATAATCTCCTTCCAAATCCCATACCAGCATACCCAAACTTCAAACAACCAAGCAAACTCAACCTCTTCGGGAGCAAAAACTCGTTTCAAATCCTTGGATAGAGATGACTTCCTCAGCAGCACTCTCCCAGCACTCTGTCAACCAGCGCAGAGCCTTGATGAAATGATCCATAGATGGAACTCCATCCTTACCTCTTGCTCACGTCTACCCTCTTCCAAAGCATCACCAGCATCCAACAACCAACCACGAATCAGAAAGCCAGCCCCGTGGTTCTCCAATGAACTACGTGCATCGCTTCAATTTCTAAGGAAGCAAGAAAGAAAATGGTACAGATCTCGATCCACATCTGACAAATCAGCTTATGAGAACACTCTGAAGCAACACCGTGAGAAAATTTATAAAAAAATGAGAGAGCACCACACTGACACCCTCCTTAGATCGTTAAATAAACCACGTGACCTCTTTAGCATTGCTAAAGCACTAACTAAGACACCTTCCTGTAATCAAACAGTTTCTATCCAACCCCAGGCCTTTGCCGAACACCTACAATCTAAAATTATAAAAACAAACTTTACGCAAAATGCCACACGGTGTTTCCTCCCCCAGATACATCAACCATTGACAAAATTCACCTCTCCGACAGAGAAGTACATTGCTGACCTTATTGCCATCATCAACACCACTACGGCACCTAATGATCCTTGTCCTGCCCACTGGATCAGATCAATGCGTGTGGAACTCAGCTCAACTCTAGTCTACATCATGGAACTCTCCTTCACGACAGGAACTTTCCCAGAAACCCTGAAACAAACTTCCATATGCCTTCTCCTGAAAAGCAACAAACTGGACCCAGCAAAGACTGACTCATACCGCCCAATCTCAAGTATACTCTATCTAGCCAAACTCATAGAGAAGGTGGTGCAAATGCAACTACAGCAACACATTGACATATCAGCCCCTCTTGATCCTTGTCAGCATGGTTTCCATGAGTCACATGGCGTAGAGACTCTACTAACTATACTCGTTAATACATTGTCCAGAGGTATTGACAAGATTGAGAATGGATTCGCACTCATATTTCTTGATATAGCGGCTGCATTCGATTCTGTTAACCATGTACAACTCCTCTCCCGCCTCCAGGAAAAGGGAATTCAGGGCCTTGCCTGGGAATGGTGTAAATCCTATCTCATGAACCGTTGGCAACAAGTACAGATAGGCTCCTCAACATCTGAACCTTTCCATCAGCAACAAGGAGTACCCCAGGGATCATCCCTCTCGGCCCTACTCTTTAACATCTATATGCAACCCATTTGTGATATTATCCGTTCTTTTAACATATCCAGTCTGATTTATGCTGATGATGTATTAATTTTCGCTCCAATTAAGATCAAGCAGCCAAACCTTGTCCCACTTATTGAATGCTTCAATGCAATTACTGATTGGCTCCTATCCCAAAATCTTCGCATAAACTTCAAAAAAACTGAAGTCCTTTTTGTAACCAAGAACAAAGACTTCTCTCCTCCTGCTTCATTGAAAGTTCGTGACGCTGAACTCCCATGTAAGTCTGTAATACGATATCTGGGGATTACAATAGATCAGCAGCTCAACTTTAAAGAGCATATAAAGAATACAACTAAATCCATATACAACAAAATACGGATACTACGTCACCTGAAACCTCTACTAGCCCCAGATGACTTCAGAAAAATATTCCAGTCACTCGTACTACCACACTTTGATTATGCCAACATCATCCTACATGGACTACCCAAGAGCACTCTCAATCCTCTTCAAATAGCCATGAACACAGCAGCCCGCATTCTCTGTGGCATCTCCAAAAAAGACCACATAACTCCCATACTTATGGACCTTCACTGGCTACCAGTACAATGCAGAGTCACCTACAAGGCGTTAATCCTGGCATTTAAAGCAATCAACGGGATATCCTCCACATCCCTCTCATCACTCCTGACCAATACCCCCACTAACAGGCTAAGAAGGTCAACAACTAGCAACACGTTATCTACACCACCTGAGTACACTAAATGCACCCAAACAACCAGAAACAGAGCATTCACACTATATGCTCCTAAGTGCTGGAACAATCTCCCACCTCATATAAGATCAATTACTGACCTCTCCCAATTCAGAAAAGCTATTAAATATCACTTATTCTGCCTTCATTTTACCCACATTAACCTAATACATTCACATCCAGCACCCCAGCTCACCCACGCTGCATCTGACGTACCAACAACATAACCCAAATGTTCTACAAACGAAACTCACCATTACGAACTTTCGCAATCAGCATGACACATTACGATTCTATTACATACTATGACTTAAATAATTTATAAGCCCCTTGGTTTGAACTGTATATAGTTTTCCCTGTTACCTCCAAGTTATAATCCCTGTTATAATGTAAGCAAAAGATCTTGTTCTAATGCAAAATGTTGTTAAAATGTAAACCGCGCTGATTCTAAATAGCGCGGTATATAAGAATTTGTAATAAATAATAAATAAATAAACTGGCACGGAGCCTTTAGGGGCTCAACATCCCAATCCTTGCACCAGGCCTCAAAGAGGCACCAAACCCAAATATAGGCCAGGGAGATACAGTGCCTCCGCACCGGCAATAAGGTGGCTATAACCAGCTCTGAATAACCGTGGTGCCTTAGCCGTGCCCTTTTCAAGACCCAAGCCGTAAGCGAGAATTGATCCATGTCCGGCATGCACACCGGACCTTGAGTCAAGAGATCTATAACCTGTGGCAACCAAAGGGGGGGAGGGGGTCGGCCACCAGGAGACACATGAGGTCGGCATACTAGGGCTGACATGGCCAGTCGGAGGCAATCAGCAGCACCTGCCCCCGATGAGCCTCATGTGATGGAGAACCCGCCCTATTAGCGCCCAAGGCGGAAACACGCATAGCAGTCCCGAACAGAGTAATAGATGTACAAGGGTATCAAGGCCTTCTGCCATCGACTGAAGAAGAGAGGTGCTTTGGTGTTCTGTGCTTCAGCCATCAGATCCATTACTGGCATGCCCCAACGCCCTAGGAATTGGAAAACGTCCGCCGAGAGTGACCACTTGTATTACTAACTAAAAATGTATTTGGATCAGCAAGGAATATTGAACTTTTGAGCCATCCTGTGAGGAATCATGCTGAGCCAGTTGTTTTCTAGCTTACTAGCCAGGAGTCAGAAGCTGTGGGGAGTGACTAACCAGAATTGTGTATTAACTTGTAGAACAGACAGAAGCTGGGAGCCAACAAAGGCTGAAGAAAGACTGGTCAAATTACAGTTGAACAAAGGTGTATGGGGTGGAAGCTCATGGGAGGAGTCATGTGGTCCAGCTGCAACACACTTACAGCCTATAGAGAGAGAGAGAAAATCCAGAACAGAGAGAGAGCTGATATCCGCTTGGCTGGGTGCATGCCAATGCGTGAGGAATCCCAGACTTTTCCAGCTTTCGCTGTGCTCTCCCAGCTGATGGTAAATGGTAATGGGCTGTGATGATGTCAGAAGGTTCTGGTGATGAATTGATTGTTCTATGTATTGTCCTTGTAACATTGTTATATTGTCTAGCTAATTGTCATATTAAATAGCTTATTAAATACCATGCATGAGTGGCTGAATGATCTTGAATTTAAAAAGGCAATACACCACTCCACCGGATCCAGGGTGTGGCGACTCAGGTAATCCGCCTGGACATTCGCCACCCTTGCTACATGCGCTGCCGACAGCTCAACAAAGTGCACTTTGGCCCACTGGAGCAGTGGAAGGGCCTTCACCACTACCTGTGAGCTCCAAATGCCATCCTGTCGACTGATGTAGGTCACTGTAGTGGCATCGTTGGACAGGACTCCCACCGCCCTAAGGTGCACCAATGGGAAAAACGCCTCCAGCACCAACTGGACTGCCCTTGTTTCCAGGCGATTGATTGGCCACTGTCTCACCTCGAGAGACCAAAGCCCCTGAGCCACTTGAGCCTGGCAGTGTCCTCCCCAACAGGGGCGGCCCAAGGGTGATGCGGGGCCTTGTGCAGAGACTCACTGCGTGGCCTCATTTGCATAAATTTAATTTACTTTATTTTAAAATGTATATGTTGTCCATTTAAAATTTTAGGCGACTTTCAAAGGAGCCTTTCACAAGCCTGGCAATGACTTAGGGGCATGTTTACTAAATATTAATGTGTGTTAAGTGCCACTGCACCAACAGAAATAAGTACGTATTGCTGCACGTAATGGAGTGGAGGAGTAGCCTAGTGGTTAGAGCACTGGCTTGGTAACCAAGCAACCAGGGTTCGATTTCCACTAGTACTCCTTGTGGCCTTGGGCAAGTCACTTAACCCTCCATTGCCTCGGAAGAAAGGCCTGGCAATCTACTTCCGGTGACACTGCCAAGAAAACCCAGGAGCTTCTGGGTCGCCAGGAGTCAGGACTGACTCGAAGGCACACATTGCATTTTTGCTGCACTTAATGCACATTCACAAATGTTAATGTGCACTAACGTTTAGTAGACATGCCTCTTAACGAGTGTCTCAATACCATTTGCATGGGCAGTGAAGATAAAGAGACCACCAGATTTCTACATTACTATACTCCAGTGTCAACTGCAGACACATTAGGAAGTACTATACACACTGTTCATTTAGAATCCATAGCAAAACCACAATATCATAACAGCACTACCAGGACTCACAAAGCACTAAACCCTACCTATCAAAAGGCAACACTGCAAATATTAAACCAATACATCTCAGAGAATACCAATACATCTCAAACTGGGGAAAGAGAACAAGTGGGACTGTCACATAGAAACTACATGAACGGAATATTGCAGCTCGGATACACATGCAAAACTTAGTCTGTCACCAAACATAAAACAAGGGATCACAATTTAGAAATATGAAGACAATAATTAAACTGGGAACCCCAAAAGTCAAATTAGGAATGTACAACAACACTAGAGAAATAAAAGGTGAAATTAGACTTACCTGCTAATTGTTGTTCCTGGAGTAGATACAGTCTAGTCCCGGACCTCTGGGTTGTCCACCTTATTGAGCAGCTTGGAGACTGAGGAACCTCCTTCTTTTATGACATCACCAGTATATTCCCCGGGAGCCGCCTCCATTCGCCACCTATTGACAAAGCAGACTCCCCGGAACAAGAAGACAGCCTGAACGTAATGAATAACTATAAACTAGCACATACCCAACCAACCAACCACACACCTTATGTAACAAAATCCTGCTCCGCAGAGCAACCGAAAGTGCCACCTTTAAACCTGTGAAGGCCATCCCCTCACCAGATCGGAGGGACTGCCGATAACCGTACCTCTCCCCACCCGGGGACTGGTACCCCCTAACTACCAGACAAATGTTGCTTACCTGTAACGTGCGCAACCCTACCGCCGTCAGACCTGCAGGCTGAAACGCGCCAGAAACGTCACTCAGGAGGGATACGGGACTAGACTGTATCTACTCCAGGAACAACAATTAGCAGGTAAGTCTAATTTCACCTTCCTGATCGTATCTCCAGTCTAGTCCCGGACCTCTGGGTCAGTACCAGAGCAGTAAAGTCAACGGGGAGGGCCTGCCATTCCAGCCTGCAGGACTGCCTCTCCAAAACAAGCGTCCTGTCGCACTTGCACGTCCAGTCTGTAATGCTTGACAAAGGAATTTCACTTATATACACTTAAATTCACTCATGTAAATTCAACACTTTGTTCTATGTGCCAACGGTCTCAGATAAACGGTAAATTTGACACTTTTTATGGGTATTAAAACTCTCCCAATATTGTGTCCATTCACATCAATGACCAAGGCATTTTTATTTTTCTAATTATTAAATTACTGCATTGCTTTTTTGTTCTTTTTACTGTTGTTATTTTCTTATTATCTTTTCTTTAAAACCCAATCACCACTCTACTTATGTTATGTAGAATGGTGTCAGGAGCCTTATCAGATCCGCGTACCAGGGCCAGCGTGGCCAATCCGGAGCTATCAGAATTACCTGACCTTTGTGTCTTTCTATCCGCTGCACTATCCTGCCTACCAGAACCCACGGTGGAAAGATGTACAGGAGCTGATGTTCCGGCCAAGGCTGAATGAGAGCATCCAGGCCCTCGGACATCCGTTCTCTTCTCCTGCTGTAAAATCAACTGACCTTCGCCGACCGAAAGGTTGCCATAAGGTCCATTACCGGCGTGCCCCAACACCGCACTAACATTTGGAACACGTCTGGATGAAGGACCCATTCCCCGGGATCCACTTTCACCTGGCTAAGAAAGTCGGCTTCTACGTTGTCCACACCTGCGACATGTGCTGCCAATAGAGCTATAAGATTCGCTTCGGCCCAACCGCACAATTCTTCGGCCTCGGATTCCAGCGCAACACTGCTGGTTCCCCCTTGACGACTGACATACGCCACTGCGGTCGCGTTGTCGGAGAACACCTGAACCGCTGTGCCGCCGAGCTCAGACTGAAAGTTCTGCAGAGCCAACGACACTGCTCTCAACTCCAACCTGTTGATCGACCAAGATTGCTCCTGAGGACTCCATCGCCCCTGCGCGAACCTGCCCTGGAAATGCGCTCCCCAGCCCCACAGACTGGCGTCCGTGGTCAAGGGTAACCAGGCTGGGTCCTCCAATGGCTTGCCCCTTTAAAGAGAGTCAGGAAGCAACCACCAACGTAGAGCTATTCGCGTCTCCACAGGACACGAAATTTAATTAATTTAATTTAATTAACAGTTTCTTATATACCGCACCTTCCAGTGATCAAGTGCGGTTTACAGAGAACAACATGGAACCGGCCAAATGGCTGTTTTTACAGAGAACATCTTAAAACTAGTCTCCGCGATAGCGGATCCCGTTGATGCGACCAGCGCCTGAGTAACGCCCTCTGCAACGGCCTCATGTGCGCTCTCGCCCAGGGAACCATCTCTATTGTTGATGCCATTGTGCCCAATAACTGCAGATATTGCCATGCTGTGGGAGCCGCGTAGTTTAAGAACCGGATCACCAGCTTCCACAGCCCCTGTGCACGGAGCTGAGGCAGGAAAACCTGACCCTTCTTCGTGTCGAACCGAGCTCCTAAGTACTCCAGACTCTGCGAGGGTACCAAATGACTCTTTGACATATTGACTACCCAACCTAGGCTTTCTAGGAACTGAACTACCCGGGCCATCGCCCTTTCGCTCTCCACTCTCGATTCTCGACTTCGCTCGGATCAACCAATCATCTAGGTATGGGTGCACCAAGATTCCTTCCCTTCGCAAAGCCGCTGCGACCACTACCATAATCTTGGTGAACGTACGCGGGGCCGTAGCTAGGCCGAACGGCAGAGTTCAGAACTGAAACTGCCCAAAGGGAACTGCAAACCGGAGGTACTTTTGATGGTCTGGTCGTATGAGAATATGAAGATAAACCTCTGACAGATCCAGAGAGGTAAGGAACTCTCCTGCTCGAACCGCTACTATGACGGAACGCAGAGTCTCCATGTGAAAATGCGAAACTCGAAGACAACGATTCACACCTTTGAAATCCAAAATTGGCCGAATCCCGCCGTCCTTCTTTGGAACTACGAAATAAATGGAGAACCGACCGCAGCCGTACTGGTCCGACGGTACCGGCACTATTGCTCCGAGATCCAGGAGTCTTCGTACGGTCCCCCTGACCGCCTCGCACTTGCTCGACGACTTGCAGGGGGACCGCACAAAGGCATCTCGCACCGGATAGCGTAACTCCAGGGCGTATCCTTCTCGAATAACCTCCAGCACCCACTGATCTGATGTGACCCGGACCCAGGCGTCGTAAAACATCTGCAACCGCCCCCCCCGAGGCGCCTGGGTCCCCCTGACTTCATTGCGATTTTCTAACATTGGAGGCAGTGGAGGAAGCAGAGGCCCCAAAACCTCTTCCCGCCCCTCGAAACCCCCGAATCCCTGATTTCTGTTGGGGAATCTGCCTGACTGGAGTTAAACCTTGGGAACCGAAACCGACGGAATTCCCGCTGCTGCCCTTTGCCCGCGGGAGACGACCGCCCCTGCTTCGGATTATCCTCCGGCAATCTACCCCCTTTAGACTCGCCGAGATCCTTGACCAATTTTTCCAGGTCCTCCCCAAAGAGGAGTTTCCTTTTAAAGGGAAGTTTACTTAGCCTCGACTTAGAGGAGTTATCCGCCGCCCAATTTCGAAGCCACAAATAACGCCGCGCCACCACCGCAGACGCCATGTTCTTTGACAGTGTCCTCATCAAATCATAATGAATATCCGAAAGGTAGGCCGCCCCAGACTCCATCCTGGTTGCTTCCCCTGCCCTATCGCTCTCCTGAGTGCCCTGAACTCTCTGTGACCACCTCAGACAGGCTCTGGCCACCCATGCACCGCAGATGGCCGCTTGAAGCGACACAGCAGTCACATCAAAAATCTGCCTGAGGAACACATCCAACTTTCTGTCCTGGGCATCCTTAAGAGCCGCACTGCCCTCAACCAGAATCGTGGTCTTATTCGTAACAGCCGATACCGCCGCATCCACCTTGGGGGACTTGAATACCTCCCTATCTTGTTCCACCAGGGGATAAAGTCGACTCATCACCCTAGAACCTTTGAGAGGTGCCTCTGGTGAATTCCACTCTTCCTGGATAAGCTCCTGAAAAACTCTATGCACCGGAAACGCCCTTTGGTTTTTCCTAAAAACCTGCAATAACGGATCTTCTAGAGACTCATCTTCCCCTGACCCTGGAACTGGCATGTTTAGCGCCTTTAGCATTTCCCCAAAGAGCACGGGCAGCTCCTCCCTGCAGAAAACCCGCACTACTCTCGCCTGATCCTCCTTATCAGTGAGCTCACCTTCTTCTAAATCCTCTTCCATGTCGTGACTGCGGCATTCCTCATCCGACAGTTGCCCCTCCGAATCCACCTCAGGGTCATTAAGGCTCCCGGCCTGCCGCGACCTCTTAACCCCGCCCAGTAGCTCGTCCACCCTCAGAGAGCCCGCGGCCCTCTTACTCTTTCGTGCCTGGGCAGCTTCTGTAACCCTGCCCTGCGAGATGCTTCCGACCGCCTGCTGTAGAAGGGCAACGTAATCCTTAGAAAAAATAGATTCCAGCCCCTTGGGCCAAGAACCCAGGGAGGGAGCGACGCCCGGTGCGGAAGACGGCCCCGCTACCGGTTCGTCGAGGGGTAAACTGACGGCAGGAGCCCCAGAAGGACCCTCTGCCGTTTCCAGACATACCCCCTTATTCTCTTCAATGTTGTCCATGGCGGAGGCCTCTTTCAAACAACCTTTGCAGATCCCTGATTCTAATGCTGTGCTCCTTCTAGCCCCACAAACCAAGCTTTGGGGTCTAGAAGGCATCACAGTACTGAACAGGCCCAACTAAGCAACCCGACAAAACTGAGGCCCGGAAAAAGAAACAGACTTGCACCCCCTCACACATTTCCCCTTGAAAACAACAAAATTCAACGTGACTGTAGAGACCCAGGCCCCAAAGGCAAGAATGAACTTGTTGTGCGCTAAGCAGGCTTCCACCGCCTTTTTAAAACTGCACTGTGAGAGACCCGAAGCTGCTCTGAGCCTTCCCATGCCGCCACCACGCAGCCGGGCCTGCACCTCACTTCGCGCTCAAACGTGCTGAAGAGAAAAAATGACGGGCTCTCTTACCTCTTGCTGCGCTTCTGCTCACCGCCACAGCGCCGCGGGGATTCGCAGCCCCCTGCCCCGCCGTCGAGAACTGAGAGCTCCGAGAACTGCCCCGTGGGGGGGGGGGACCCCGCGCGTCTGCAAACTAAGCGATGACGCTCCCAGCTAAGGTGCATTAACAGGCAAAGCCTCTGTGTAACACCTGCTGTACCCCACTGCAGTCTCTCCGAGAAACTGGGGCTCTCAGCTGCCCTCACCGGAGACTGAATCAGGTCCGAGAAGGGGGCCCTTTCAACCCACCGGCTGCAGGGACCTCCAGGAGAAGGGAGAGCCAGTTTCCTCGGTTTAAAGGTATAGCTCTGTAAAGCTAAGCGGCTACTCCCCCTTACTGTATTATAGTTAGTATTTTACACCAAATCAACCAATTCCCACAAACTAAACTTTAAGGCTGTCTCAATCGTTCCTCCAGTGAGCCCGGACCACCAGGCTCACCGTCCCTTCAGCTGCTTGGAGACTGAGGCAACTGGAGAATGGAGGCAGCTCCCAGGGAATATACTGGTGATGTCATAAAAGGAGGAGGTTCCTCAGTCTCCAAGCTGCTGAATAAGGTGGACAACCCAGAGGTCCGGGACTAGATTGGAGATACGATCAGGAACTATAATTTCCTCTTGTACTAAACAAAATGCAAAACTTTAGCAATGCACATTGAAAGGGTGGTGGATGCTTGGAATGCCATCCCGATGGAAGTGATGGGGGCAAATACAGTGACAGAATTCAAAATGGCATGGGACAGACAGTGGATCCCTTTATAGCAACAGAATAAAATAAAAATAAACTTAACTATCTCTTACGAGTATATCTCAACAAATAGGGATGACCTGCACGGAGTGGTGGGACACCCCTAAACAAAGGCATGGGGAGGGGTGACCTGCACGGATCAGCAGGTGCACCTATTCTTGCCACCTTGCTGGCCAGACTAGATGGACCATGCTAGTCTTTATCTGCTGTCATATACTATGTTACATTTCCCAGAGCTGACATATTCCAGTTAATAAATTCAAAATATTTTTTTTTACCTTTTGTTGTTTGGGCATTTTATTTTTTAGTTGCAATTGCCCTAGTTGCTTTCTTCTCTTCTTCTGCTAACTCTCCATTGTCTGCTGTCCATTTGTCCTTTTTTCTCTCTTCTAATTTTTTCCCTCTCTCTCTACATCTGCCGCTAACATACTGATCTTTCCCCTTTTGCACTTTCCTCCATTTCTTTCTTTATTCCTTTTTAATCCACTCAAATTTCATCCCTCCATCCTCAATCCCCACTTTCCCAATACTCAGCCAACCAGAGATTTTTCTTCCATCCCACAAATATCTGTTCCCCTCTCCATCCTTAAACCCCAGATTCTTGTTTCCTCCTGCCAGTCCCAGCCCCACCTCCTTCTGGTCCTCCCACAGCATCAGCTCCCTTCTAGTCCCAGCCCCCCCCCCCCCCCCAGCATCCACTCCCTTTCAGTCCCATTCACCCATCCCCAGTCCTAGCCCCCCAATATCAATCCTCCTCCAGTCCCTCCCAGTCCCAGCCCTTATCCGCTAGCATCAGCCTATTTCCAGTCTTAGCCCTCCAGGATCAGTCCTCCTCCAGTCTCTCCCAACATCAGCTCCCTTCCAGCCTCAGCATCAGCCCATTTCCAGTCCTAACCCCCCCCCCCCCATTATCAGTTTCCTTCCAGTCCCAGTTCCCCATCCCCAGGCCATTTCCAGATCTAACCCCCCAGTATCAGTTCTTTTCTAGTCCCTCCCCCCATCCCCCAACATCAACCCATTTCCAGTCCTGGCCCCCCCTCCGTTACCATTATAGCCCCTAGACCCCCGTTCCCAATTCCCTCCCCATTCCTGTTTGCATTCTAGCCCCCAATCCCCCCCCCCAACACACCAAAAGAGGCCCCATGCCTGATCGGCTTCAGTGGGAGCCAGGGAGACCCAAAGCCCCGGCTGACCTCTGAACAGCCACGGGTGTAAAGAGCAGTGTTTGTCTTCTCTCCCGTGGCTGTGATTTGTTTATTATTATTTATTTTATTTAACAACTCTTTTATACCACCATATCTACTAGTCACGGCGGTTTACATAGAATTGATAGGAACGTTACATGGAACACTTCTTAGCATAGTAAGCTGATACAATTAAACTATAGAACATTTGACAAGGCAACAGAGTAATAGTAGAACGCAAACCTTGGAACCTCAGGTAACAAAGCTAACTGTATAAAGTAATATACAAAATAGGGACAGCAGGGAAGGAGATGGTGGTTGCTCTGTGGACTATATATGTGATGTGCGTGGCTAAGCATCAGAGCCAAAGAATTTCAGAAAGAGTAGCGTCTTCAACTTCCTGTGAAAGACACTAATGTCTGAGAGGGAGCAAAGGTCTGGGAGTAGTGAGTTCCAGGTGGTTGGAACGTAGAAGCGGAAAGTTCTGCTGAAGTTGGAGGCACTGGTGCGGGTAGGTACTGCGAGGAGAGAATGGTTTGCACTTCTGCAGTCTCTGGCATTGAGGCTTATAAACAGGGCATGTAGGGGATCTGCAGAAAGTTGGAGGATTGTCTTGAAAACTGTTAGTGCGACCTTGTACCTAACTCTGCTGTGGATGGGGAGCCAGTGTAGTTGCTTCAGTATGGGTGGTATGTGGTCATGGCGACTGGCTGCTACATTCTGCGCAAGCTGCAAAGGCTGTAATGAGGATTTTGGGAGCCCCTAATAAATAATGTTAGCATAGTCCAAGATGGGGGTGATAAAAAGGAACCCACAGACTTCCGGTGATGCGGTGAGCCGGAGCAGTTGCACGCTGCTCGGGCTCTGGGCCCCCTCACCCCTCCGGCGAAGAAGCATGCTGTGACTGGGGCTAATCTCGGGGTTTTTCGCCCCCCACGGGCTCTCCCGATTGGACCGCCATAGGGGCTGGTGCCCCGGTGCTCTCCGCTCACCCCCACACGACGACTTTTGGAGGCGGCCTGGATCCAGGAGGCAGACGCCGTGCGGTGAGTGCAGCTGCACTGCGAGGTGAGACGGCGGTCGGAGCGGGGCCCCGCGGCGGCGGCAGCCCTCTGATTAATGCATCCCGCCCCCCCCCCGCGTGTATTTACTGAACGGGCCCTGAGAGGGGGGCCGACACGGCAGCTACTGAGGGGGCCGGGGGCTGTTGTTGGGCCTTGATCTGGGTCGCCGCTTGCCTCTCCCGCCCCCCGAGAGATCCTCGAGGGCCGAGCAGCCCGCCGGAAGATCTGTGCGCCCACCAGAAGACCCGTGCGCCCTGCAAAGTAATCCACCCTGCTGTCCACAAACCACCACACTGTACTCTAGCAGACACTGCACAGGGGACTGTGCCCTATCTTCAGCATACAGATGTCTGGGTCCTGAGTCTGGCCTTTGGCACGCGGAGTCTGAGTTGTGCCCCCCGCCTCCTGCCTCTGACCGGCACCCTGTTGCTGCCGCACCACCAGCACACAGCAGCCTATACCCCGCACCCCGGGCCCTCCCCCCGGCGCACCGGAGTATGAGACCTGTGCCTCGTGTCAGACACGTCGGAGCCTGAGACCTGCGCCCTTCTTTCAGCACTCAGGAGCCTGAGACCGGTGCTCTGCCCTTGGCTCTCGGAGGCTTGCGACCGGCCCCTGCCTCTGGTGCACGAGAGTTGGAGACCCCTCCCTTGCCCCCAGCGCCTAGACGCCTGAGACACGGGCCCTTTCCCTAGCGCATAGCGGCCTGAGATCTGCACCCTTCCTCCAGTGCACGGGAGCCTGAGAAAAAAAAAAAAATTGTGACGCCTGAGACTTGGGCACAACAGAGGCCTTGGTGATGGCGGCAAAGGGAGGCCGCCGGGTGGAGAAGGAGAAAACCCCCCTGCCGCCAAGGGGGGGGAGCAGTCCTCGCCACCGAAAGGAGAGGCCAAGGCCACGGCGGGGATGGTGGACGAAATCTCCCTGGCCGTGGCGGGGGCGCTGTCTGCGCAGTTTGACGACCTGCGGGGCCGCATGGACCTAATCCAAACTTCAGTGGAGGCCCTGGGCGGCCGACTGCAGGAGGCGGAACACCGGATAGAGAGGTCAGAAGAGCATGTGTTGGAGCTACAGCAGGAGATGGCCCGGGTGAAAAAGTTACTCCAGGGGCAGGAGGCCAAGCTAGACGACCTTGAAAATAGGTCCCGCCGTAATAACCTGAGATTTCTTGGGGTTCCGGAGGTTATAGAGGATCGGGACCTACAATCCTACGTAGAGGACCTGGTGAAACAAATTCTGGCGAACGATCCTGAAGGCACCTTAGTGCAAATTGAGAGGGCGCACCGGGTCGGGCCTAGGAGAACCAGTGACGGCCGACCTAGGGTGGTCCTAGCACGGTTCCTGAGATTCCAACAGAAAGAAGCAGTCCTGCGGGCCGCGCGAAAGAAAGGGACCATTCAAAAAGACAATGTCCGGCTACGTATCGTTCAGGATTACTCAGCGGCTCTGGGACAGCGACGACGAGAGTACGGACCCTTGTGCCAGATCCTGATAGATAATAATATCAAATTTATAGTGCAATACCCTGCCCGGCTGATCTTCACTCATGGGGGGACCCGTCGGTCCTTTGACTCCGCGACAGCAGCAACGCCCTACGTGGAGGAGATACGGCGGAGGGCTGCAGTGGCGGTCGAGTCCTGAGGTCCGGAGGGGAGGACTATTGATGTGAAGAACAAGCCAGGAGTCTCCACTTTGGACTTTAAAGCGATGGTGATGGTAACCGGGGTGGGGGAGGGGGGAGTACGGGGCCTGTTCAAATTACTTCTAAGTGGGGTTGGCTGTTTTCCATGGGTGTGGGGGGTGGGTGGGGGACGGCTCGAGTAGTTGGGGGTGTTTTGCCGGGGGGGGGGAGTGGGGAGGGGGAGTGAATTTGGGGGGGGGGGCACCGGGGGGCCCCCCCGGACGATTTGTAGCAGAGCCGGCACAATGGAGGGGTGAGGGGGTACCTCACGCATCTAGGAATACATAGAGGAGGGGAGGAGGATGATAGATGGGATAAGGAATTGGAGTGGGGAAGAGAGGGGGAGGGGGTGGGTGGGGTGGAGGGGGGGAAGGGGTGGGAGGGAGGGGGGGAAGGAGAGGGTGGGAAGGAGAGGGAGGGAGGGAGAGGGGGTGTAGGAGGGGAGCAGTATTCTCGGGGACCAATGGAGGGGTGGACGACAAGAGGGATTATCCTTGTGGAGAAGAGGGGAGGACCTCAGGCTGGGGGGGTCCCTTCCTTAGATCAGGTATGGTTTATGCTGTATTATAATAGGCCTACTTTTGTATTACATGCCGCTTAAGATAATTTCTTGGAATGTATGTGGTCTGGGTAGCCCCATTAAACGGGCCAAAATCCTGCAGGCTCTAGCAAGGCAGAAGGCGGACATCGCTATGCTCCAGGAAACCCACCAGACTGCCGAAGAACACCGTAAATTATGCCGGGAGTGGGTGGGACAGGTCTGGGGGGCCCCAGCTCAGGGGAAGAACGGGGGAGTAGTACTCCTGATTCATAAACGGGTGAGGCTGGAGGTTGTCCAGGACTTTGTAGACCCGACAGGCAGATTTATCTTGGTGCAGGGAGTCCTCGAGGGGAGGCCTGTCATACTGGGCAACCTGTACTGTCCAAATGTGCTTGACTTGCCCCTTTTTTGCCCGTCTTGCCTCCAAGATCGAGACATTGCCGGAGTCCCCCTTGATTTTGGGGGGAGATTTTAATGGGGTCATGGATGTCGATCTCGATACTTCTAAGGGGGGGGGAGCAGAGAGACAGAATCGCGACGGTTCGGGCCTTGCGACGTTTATGTTCCCGGCTGGGGTTGGTGGACCCTTGGCGACTACTACACCCGGCCGAACGGGATTACACGCATATATCTCGGGCTCATGGCACTAGCGCCCGTATAGATTACCTGTTGATCTCTACCGGTCTGTTTGTTAAAGTAGCGGATGCTCAGATAGGGCCTATGGAGATATCTGACCATGCGTTTGTTTGGCTCGACGTCCATTGGACTGGGAACTCTCCCCGGTCCCCGACATGGCGATTCCCGCTTGAACTATATAGGGACGCGCAATTTCGTTCTTTTCTTCAGCAACGATGGCAGGAATTCGAAGCTGATCATAGGGGTCACCAGGATGACCCCGAACTGCTCTGGGAAACTGCAAAGGTGGTTCTGCGGGGGGACATAATAGGGTTCCTTGCCCGGAAGAGAAGACTGAGGGCCGAACGTATTATTGGTTTAGAGAAGTTGGTGACGCAGCTACGGCGTCAAGGGGCTCAAAACCCGACGGCAGGGCTTAAAAAGCAGCTGTGGGACTCTCAAATGGAACTAAATGAACTCTTGCACCAACGGGCAAAGAAATCTGTGTTATACTATCGGTACCAACTTTATCGTTATGGGGATAAGCCCGGGAAACTATTGGCCAGATGCCTTCGGGGACCTAGGGGCTCTAAACTGGTGCCGGGTTTGCGGGATGACTCGGGGGTGCTACATCGGGAGAACCCGGAGATTGTGCGGGTTTTTCGTTCCTTTTTCCAGAGCCTCTATACCGCGGAGTCGCCCTCCCTCACGCAGATGGAGGAGTATGTGGGGGCCTTGGAGTTACCGCGCTTGACCGCGGAGCAAAGAGCGCAGTTGGAGCGGCCGATAACGGCGGCCGAGTTGCAGGGGGCTATTTCCAAGGCCAGCTGTTATAAATCCCCGGGATCCGACGGGCTTGGTGCGGAATTTTACAAAATTCTTAACGATTTGATTTCCCCAACGCTGGCCGCCGTACATAATAGGAGGGCGCAACAGGGCTACTTTCGGTGGGGGGCTAATCATGCCCATATTGTCCTTATTCCTAAACCGGCGAAGGATCCCCTCTCTGCGACTTCGTATCGTCCTATCTCACTGCTTAATTTTGATCTTAAATTGATGGCCAAAGTTCTGGCAGACCGCCTGGCGGAGTTTCTGGGGTTGTTGGTGCATGATTGTCAAGTTGGGTTTGTGAGGGGGCGATACGCAGTCCGCAACCTGCGCAAAATTGTGGCATCCTTAGAGTGGGTCCAGCATAGACAGCTGCCCTCTTTACTTGTTAGCTTTGACGCGGAAAAAGCCTTCGACCAGGTGGACTGGCAATATCTGAAGTACATCCTTCCTTGCTATGGTCTAGGGCCTTTATTTTGTAGCATGGTTGCGAGCCTGTATGCCGACCCGACGGCGGCGATACTTTGCAATGGGGTGGTATCAGAGAAGTTTACGTTGCAAAGGGGGACTCGTCAGGGCTGTCCCCTCTCTCCTCTCCTTTTTGTCCTGTCTTTGGATCCTCTCCTGCGGAGAGTGGCGGGAATGCGTTCCATAAGGGGGGTGAGAATGGGCGCTCAAGAATTTAAGATATCTGCTTTTGCCGATGACCTGTTGGTACATTTACTTTCGCCTACAGACTCTTTGCCGCTTCTCCTAGGAGAGCTCCGAACTTTTGGACAATTTGCGGGGCTACGTATTAATAGGGACAAATCCGAAGCCATGGACGTGTTGTGGAGCCTTCGGAGTGGCTGGCCGGGGGTCTTCCCTCTTAAATGGGCTGAGAATCAATTTGTATATTTGGGGATTGTACTGCCCTGCCATCCGGGACGATTGTATAGGTGCAACCTGCAGCGAATGCTGACCAAGGTGCGAACTCAATTGCAGGCCTGGCGGCCTCTCCCCCTGTCCCTATTGGGAAGGATTGCGGCGATTAAACTGGTGCTCTTGCCGCGGATCTTGTATTGGTTGCAGACCCTCCCTGTTTGGCTTCTCCGGAGGGATGCCCGGCGCTTTGAGGTGGAATTCCGAGGCCTTCTCTGGGGGGGGGCGAGAGCCCGTGTCCCCTACGGTTGGCTGGTGGGGAGGATGCGCAATGGGGGGTGGGGGCTCCCGGATCTCGGTGCTTATGCATTGGCCTGCCAAGCGCGCCATTTGGGGGATTGGCTAGGTGACACTGACCTCTACACGCCCACAGCCTTGGAGGAGGAATTTGTGGCACCCCACTCTCTGCGGGCCCTCTTGCACCTGGAGGTTAGCCAGTGGGCTACCCACTTGGCTGAGAGTGTGTTGCTACTCCCGGTATGCAAGACCTGGCGGCAGTTGAATACCTATTGGGGCCGTAATTGGAAGGCGTCAAGTTGGCTACCCCTTCGGGGAAATGCCAACTTTACCCCGGGAACGGGGACCGCGGCCTTCCGTTTTTGGGGGGAGAGAGGGGTCCATAGTGTGGGAAACGTGGTGGACTTGACGGGGAGGCCCAAACCCTTTCTTGCGCTTTCCCGCGAGTTTGACTTGCGGCCTCACCATTTCTTTGCATATATGCAAGTGGCCCACTATGTGGCCTCCCTTCCAGGAGAGGAGTTACATGGCGACCGCTCGGTCCAGATTATGGGGTTTTTTGGCTTGGACGACACGACACGACCGTCAATCCGGGGTTTTCACCTCCGGTTGGAGCAGCTTCGCCAGCGCCCAGACTATGGCAGAGTGGAACAGGCTTGGGGGGCCGAAATGGGGCGGGAAATCCCCCGTGGCATTATTTTAGTGGCCCTACGGCGCGTGGTGAGCCTGGTGGAGGGGGCCCGTTGGCGGGAAATACAATTTAAATGTCTAACCAGGATCCACTTCTCCCCGCGGAGGGCCCTTCGCTGCCACCTGACTGCGGATGGCAGTTGTCCGCGGTGCGCGGCGCCCATGGCGACTTTGTTACACATGTGGTGGGGATGCCGACGGATTCGCCCATATTGGCGGAGGATCGCCCTGTACGTAGCTAATCTGCTGGGACAACCTATTCAGTGGGATGCAGCCTTGGTGGTCTTGGATGTTTTGGCCCTTGCCTCTCCGAAGGGGAAGTGGGGTCGCTGGCTTGTGCGTAAGGCCTGTCTGGTGGGTAAAGGACCTCTGTTGCGGCGGTGGAGGGAGATCCACCCGCCCTCTTTTTGGGAGTGGCGGAACTCTTTCCATCAGCTTATGCTCCTGGAGTGTAGGGCTGCCCGGGGCCATGTCCAGCGATGGTCCGCCTTCTTGCTAAATTGGGATCCATACATTCAAAATTTGAGTGCCCGGACCCGTAACACGGTCTTGCAGTTGGGCTGTTAATACCCTCATCCACTGTTTTGTTATTTGGGTGAAATGTGGAACTCTCAGATGGTCCTGCGTGGCCGTGACATGTGGGGGGGGGGAGGTGGGGGAGGGGGGAGGGGAGGGGGTAGGGGGTAGGGGAAGGGGGTGAGGGTAATTAATCTTTGAAAAATCCATGTAACCATCAATGGGTATTGCTCCTGGGGATAAGAGCTAACCCCAGAGAGTGGCGATTTTCTGTGTGTCTTGTATTTGTTGTTTGCTGTTGATGGTTCTAAATAAAATTTTGAGAAAAAGGAACCCACAGGCACAATCTTCCTGCACAATGGACGGGTTTGGCCCTGCTCCCCAATCAGAGAGGCTCACGTCCGTTGTGACCACCACCCACTGGGGGGGTCTCAAGGGGCATCCCCACCCCTAGACGGATGGTGGTTGGACCCAACCAGAGGCTGCACCGAACCTTCTGAGAGAGAGAGAGGCGCACCACCATGGAGTGATGTAGTGGCGACCACCAGGCTAGAAGATGGGCCTGCAACGGTCGCATATGAAGGCAGGCCTACAGCACCAGTTCCAGAGAAGCCGACATTAACCCCAGAACCTGAATGTAATCCCAGGTGCGAGGCCTCAGATCCGACAGAGTCCATGAATCAGAGCCCGTATTTTCACTATTCTCTCCTCTAGGAGGAACACCCTGCCGCTGCGGGGGTCGAAGCGGATACCCAGATACTCCAAAGACTGCGAGGGCTGTAAGTGACTCTTTTGAAGCTTGACTACTCAGCTGAGCTGCAGGAGACAGAGCACCACGGTCTCCATTGTGACCTGGTTCTCCTCGAGGGACTTTCCGCGGATCAGCCAGTCTTCAGGGTATGGGTGGACCAACACCCCTAGCCTGTGGAAATGGGCTGCCACCACCATCATGACCTTAGTGAAGACCCACAGAGCAGTGGCCAGCTCGAAGGGAAGAGTCTGAAATTGAAAGTGCCATGTGGGGAGAACAAGAAGAGTTCCACCAGGGGCCAAGCAAATTTGAGAAAGTACCCTTCGCAAATGACCTCCAAGAACCTGGCGTCTGACATGATCTGGGCCCAAGCGGGAAGAAAACACTGCAGGCAGCCACCCACAAGCTGAACCCCTGCTGGGGCCCCCGCACCTTTATTGGGCAGGCTTGGTTGGGGCCGGGGCAGCAGGGAGTAGGACCACCCTCGGTCCCTTTCTTCCCCCACCCCAGCAACAGCAGCAACTTTGGGGAAGTGGAGATGATGATCGGCATTCCTTCCTCTCCAGCAGCAAATGTGATAGCTTGTCACCAAGACTGCTCAAGCAGGAAGACAAGAGGGGTTGACTCTTCCTGCTCCCAACAGCAGTACATTTTTCAGGGAAAGGAAAAAAGTGGGGTTTGTCCATCCACCTAATGGGAGGTGACAGTATTTCTTCTCAGGTCAGAGGAGAGGAGGTATAATCACAAAAATCTCATTTCCCCAGCAAAAAACTGTTGGGTTGTAGTTTTTTTAGAAACATAGAAACATGATGACAGAAAAAGACCACATGGCCCTGTAGGACTGGTAACCCTGCAATTCTGCGCCTGCAGATCTCCAGCCTGCTCAGCAGCTAAAGCCTGAACCAAGCTGATCAAACAAGATGGCTTCCTGCTACACTTTTGCTGTGTTCAGCCACAGACTTGACCTTCAAGCAACTGCTTGCCCAGCGTTTCTATGTGTGCATACTGAAGCCACTGTTCCTGGCCAATTCACTGCCCACATGCATGAACATCTGCTTCTCCGGTGCTTATCTATAGATGGTTCTACTGGCCTTGGACACTTGTACCTATGCCCAGAAACTACATACTGTTTCCTCCGCATGCCATCTTACTATGGATCCTTTGTCTGCAAGAAAGAAGCCTGTCACCTGCCTCCTGCTTCACTGAGAACACCTCGGACTGTCTTGTGCCAACCAATCACCAGACCTAGCACAGAGACTCATCACAAAAAATAATACAGTCTGCGCAGAAGAACTTTTGCGCCTTATGCTGTTTGTGCCATGCTTACCTGGTTTCTGCTACCTGATCTGCCTGCAAAACAGACACACTACATGTGTGCCAATCCATTCTCCTAAGGACTGAGATAAGACTGTCACAGATACCTTCGGTTGTGTTCTCCCGCAGCTTGCCTCCGAAAGGGCTGTAGCCTGCGTTATCTAGCTTAGCTGCCTCCTTGGACTTGTGCTGCTCCACAGTCTCCAGACCCCAGCCACCAGAGTGCCAGACGAAGCTAAGGTACCGCCTTATCTCTCTTCCTCCGGATGGGCAATGGTTAGCTAGAAACCTATTCCATAACTTTTCTCAGTGCAGAGCAAATCAGTGACATCTGGTTACTAATTAGTGATTTACTACTTTGTCTAATTGTAATTCTGTGTCACAACAAACTTCTTCTGTGTTTCTAATTATATATCTTTAGCTATATATTTGTATATTTTTCTACCTGGCTATTCATAATAAAATATAATATACAGTATATACTGTATATCTACAGACCGGCAAATTACCAGCATAACTCATAGAACTTCGGGCTGGGTATCAGTAGCTAATTTCCCCTGGACATAACTGAGAGCCTAACTTATTTTTGTGCTACTAATAATCCCTACAGCCCATCTAGTCTGCCTTCCATATCAACTACAATAGTCCTCTTTTTGCCTTTAGAGATTTATTATTTTATTTATTTTACAGGGTTTAAATACCGCCTTCTCCTTAAGTCAAAAGCGGTTTACATTAAAACGTTCAGTTTACATAAAACATACCAAGTGGGGGTAAAGAGTGCAAGTTAAACTGAACAAAGTGTTAAAGGGGGTTATACTAGAAATTTCAGGATGCAGGATAATTATGTACATTTGGAGATCCCCTGGATGAATAAAAAGATGATCTCCATTACCTCCTGTGGCATCAATTGGTCCATGTTGCCCAAGAATGGGGAGACATTTGCTAATCTTAATGACCAGGTCATGTGAGAGAAGGAGCATACAGTTTGAGAGTCTTTCTGAAGCATTTGTAAGGTGAAATTAGACTTACCTGCTAATTGTTCCTTGAGGATCTCCAGTCCAGTCCCACACCTCTGGGTAATGTACCTCTTCCAGCAGCTTGGAGACTGAGCATGTCATCTTTTGATGACATCAGCATACTTAGGCAGCTGGCACCACCTACCAGCCCCCAGTAACCTATTGACAAAGCAGACTCACGGGAGCAACTGGCATTCCAACAAGACATAATAAAATTACCTGTAACGTCGAACAAGGGTCCTAGTAGACAAAATAGCTTACCTGTTCACCACTACAGTAAGGGTTGCAGCCTACAACCCTTACTGGACTGGAGATACTCAAGGAACAACAATTAGCAGGTAAGTCTAATTTCACCTTCCTTATCGTCTCTCCAGTCCAGTCCCGCACCTCTGGGATATATCAGAGCAGTATTAATCACGGGAGGGACCTGCGAGTCCAACCTGAAGTACCGCTGCCCCAAACCTCGCCTCCTTTGCCGCCTGCACATTCCAATGACAGCGCTTTACGCACCTGTGCAGTGATGATCACGCAGCCGCCCTACAGCTATCCTCCTGGTGAACTAAGCCATAATCCAATCAGGAAGTGGTCTGTGCGCTCGTTATATGAGTTCCCAGCCCCTCTGGTAAACTCCTCCCTTGTAACACCTACACTGATGCAATTGCTTCTCTGATCCACCCAGAGATGGAGGCCTTAGCCACAGAAAGTCACTTTTGCGGTCCTCTCAAGAAAGCGACCACCGATCTTTGGAAAAGAAAACCGTCCTTTTCAAAATAACCCCCCCCCCCCCGCAAGGTTCCCACGGACCTCTAAGAAAACAGAGCTGTGGGCCTGCCAGTTCCCCAAGATCGATAAGGTTACCAGCAGATGCAAGAGGACCATCAATACCTCCGCTGGCACTATCATCGAGGTCACAGGAGACAGCACCCTCTCTTCCATGGGGATGGAGAGAAGATGCTCCCTGCCAACAATGTCTGGAGCTCCAAGATCCTCCCGACCGAACACATCACCGTAAGCATCATGTGAAGTACCAAATTCTTCACTGTGCCAGTCCAAAAGTTTAAAACGGCAGCTCCAATATTCCAGACAACCCCAAGCCAAGGTCCCAGAGAGGAACACCACCGCCCACAATGGAGGTTGGAGCTGCCTGACCATCCAAAGAGAGCGCCCAACAACACCCCCTGTATTCTGCTATGATAAGAGGCCAGTGCAGGTCTCCTGCCGCCTCAGGTCACGAAGGGCCGGAATGGCTACTCCGCAAACCAGGCCACAAAAAAGGTCCCCACACTCTGGTATAAAACGTGATAAGGAAGCTTATCATAGTTCAGGAAGAAATAATGCAAGAGGTGAATTGGCTCTGAATAAGCAACCTGTGCTGGCTGGTAAAAGCACTAAAACAGAGTGTTTACCTAAAAGACTACCAGACCCAGAATGCACTGGTTTACAGAAAGCCTCTAGGAGAGCTGAAATAGGGAAACGTGTGCCTAATCAGAGAAGCAATGATGTAATCCCTAATCACCCATCTCCTAGGGCAGGGCTTGATTCAGAACACCTGGACTGTGCTAGGGTGGAGTGTCCATCTAGGCACTTTAAAGCTAGAAGAAATGCATCAGACAGAAAGAAGGAAGAGCAAGAGCAATGGTGGCAAAGACGGCAAGAGAAGGAGAGACGGAGCCTCAACAGAAGGAAGAACAGCAAGACGTCCAGGAGGTCTAAGAAAGGAGCCCAAGGTAGTACGTATGCTGGGAGAGATTCCTGGGGCAAGCATTCTTCATTGGACTGGAAGAAACCAGAGGCTTGGAGATATACAGCCAGGAACCCTCAGACAGCTCTTGTAAAGGAGACGGCTGCATCTACAGAAAGAAGGAGCTCGAGGGCTATAAGACCTAAGCCCTCCTCGCGGGACAGCGGGGTGCAGTTTTGTTTCCTGATTGTGGAGTTCCTGCTTTGCCTACCTGATTGGTTCCCGAGTCCTGCTGAGGCTGTCCTGATTGGGGCAGCGTTCTCTGAGGGCTATAAGACCTAAGCCCTCCTCGCGGGACAGCGGGGTGCAGTTTTGTTTCCTGATTGTGGAGTTCCTGCTTTGCCTACCTGATTGGTTCCCGAGTCCTGCTGAGGCTGTCCTGATTGGGGCGGCGTTCTCTGAGGGCTATAAGATCTAAACCCTCCTCGCGGGACGCAAAGCGGGCGCGTCCCGTGGGCATGTCCGAAGGGGCGTGACCAAAGGGGCAGGTCCTGCCCCCTTTGGCGCCCCTTCGGCGAAGTTTCGGCATTCGAGGTTCCATGTAATGGGGAAACGGAGGAAGCGCTATCCGCAGCTTGTACAATCCAAAGTTGGGAAAGTTGTGGGGCCGATGGACGCCCACGTTACTGTGGGTGAAGTGCCGCCAGTCCCTGTAAGGATGTCTGAGGATTTGTCGGAAATACCAACTGTGAGTACTCCCTCCTCGAGCAATGATTCCCGCGTTATGGGTTTTACTCCCCCCATTAAAGAACTTAAGCAACTGTCTGAAAAAAATGCTCTTAGTGAATGTTTGCCTGAAGTGACTCAAGATGGGAAAACTCTTCCAGATTCTTTTTTGCGAATTGTGGAGTTACCTTCTCCACTGCCTTCAATTATTACTTTTCCATCGGTTGCTGAAGTAGTGGCTCCGCCGGTTGATCTGTCTTTGAAAGACATTTGGTTGGTGACTTCACGAATTGAGTCAGTGCTTGGGGCGTCTTTGCAGAAAGTTTCTGATTTTTCTAAAGCTACAGTTCAGAAATTGTCTGATCAAGATAAGCGTTTGGAAATAGTTGATCAGCGTCTTACGTCATTAGAGTCTGACGGTGCTGCCCGTCAAGAGGTGTTGGCTACTTTTGTGCAAGACTCTAGTGCCTTACACCGTCAGGATGAGATGTTGGAAAATGCTTTAAGAGCTAAAAATCTTAGGTTGCTGAATTTCCCGCGTACACATTATCTTTCCCCCTTGATATTATTTCAGAAATACCTTAAGGAGAATTTGTTGATTGCCGATAGTAATTCAATAATGGTGTCAAAAATTTACTATGTATTTCCACGTGTTTTAGTTTCCTTATTGCCTAAGGAGGGGGAGGTGACTCCTCTACATGATCACAGGGCTTCTTCTACTCTAGATATCTCAGCCTTTATAGAATTATCCCTAGATGATATTTCCTCTAGGGCCACTTTGTTGGTCACGTTAGGGTCTGAGATAGATAAAGATAGAATTATGAGAGCTTACTTCAAGAGAAAAGCAGAGAAATTTTGTGGTCAGATAGTTCAGGTGTTTCCTGATGTATCCAGGGCCACACAGGTGAGGCGCAAGGCGTTTTTAGAATTGTGCTCACGTGTGGTGGCCCTTGGTGCAGTTTTTCATCTCAAATTTCCATGTAAATGTTTGTTACTTTTTCAGGGTGAAAGATATGTTTTCTATGAGTCTGTTCAGCTGCTCAATTTCTTACAAAGTAAGGGAGTATAGATATAAATTTTTACTCTGGGAATCAATGTAGGGTATGTTAGTGTGAAGTGAAATGCACCTCCTTGATGTGGTTGAACACTTTGTTTTCTTGTTTATTTTTCAACTGATGGTTGTACTATTGAAATATGTTTGTTTTTCTTTGTATTTTATGCATAAACTTATAAATAAAAAAATAAAAAAAAGAAAGAAGGAGCTCTAATACCTATTTAAGGAGGTATGGGAAAAGAGACCTGAAGTCCAGGGATTCTGACTGGAGAGCTGGGCACAGAGGTTTTGTTACCTACTGGCCAAAATACCCAGAGAGGAAACCTAATGACAACGTGATCTCAGGTATTTATTTTATTTATTTATTTATTTATTTAACATATATTTATAACCCGCAACTTCCAGAGTTCAGTTGCGGTTCACAATAGAACAACATTCCACAAAGCATAAGCTTAGTTTTACATCGAACATTTTTGTAACAATAAAAGTAATGGTTAACAGCCTGAACTAATGCAAAATAGCAAAACTGGCTTATTAAACTATGTACAAAAAACTATATACAGTTACATGTAGAGGGTACTCTGGAGTTGGATCATAGTGTTTATATAATAGTGTATTGTCTGTTAAATTGATGGGATAAGTATTACTCTGTCATAATTTTTAACCTTTATCTGAGTGTATCCAGGGGTTATCTATGTTGCCGTAGTGCATGGAAAATAGATAGGTTTTTAGTTTTTTACGGAGTTCCATGATTTCGGTTATAGTTCGTAGGTCCTCCGGAAGGGAATTCCAAATAGAGGGGGCAGCATGAGAAAAAGCTCTTTTGTTAGTTAATTTATTTGCTTTTATGAAATCATTAGGGGTATTTAGTTTATTTGAGTATCCTTTTCTGTGCATGGTTTTTTGAGATTCCATGCTAATTAGGTTGCTTAATGGGATTGGGGCCATGTTGTTTAAAGCTTTATATGTAGTTATTGTGGTTTTATATATTATCCTACTTTGAATTGGCAACCAGTGTAGGGAAGCTAGTATTGGTGTTATGTGCTGGATTGAGTGTGCTTTCGTTATAATTCTGGCTGCTGCGTTTTGTGCCAATTGGATTCTTTTTATGGTTTGAACTCTGTATGAACTCTGATCTGAACTCTGTATGAACTCTGATCTGTTCCCTAGCTTTGCACAAGGAAGACAGCAGGGAAACAGTTTCTATCCTGGTAGAGATCAGTTAGAGAATTCCTCTGAGCCAGTGTATGAAAGTGATCCTATGATATTTCAAGAGCAAGGGGAAATATCAAATGAGAAAGTGGAATGCATGGATTGCTCTCTGTCTAAGCTGCTGTTCTAAAGTAATCCTCAGTTAAGCATCAAACACCAAAAGGAACTGTACTGTATTAATGTTTAGCTTCCCAGAAAAGTTTCTTTGAGAGAAAGCTTTGGGGAAAGTTGGAGCCACATGGAGAGTGGACCAGCAATGGTTTGCAGCTGGTTAAGCACCTGTGATTAGAGCAAGGCACAAGTGCACGTGGGACTTTGGAAAGAAAACTTCTTATTTATTTATTTATTTATTTAACTGTATTTATATCCCGCTTTTCACCGGGTCAAAGCGGTGTTACATATAAGGGTGGGGAAAATTAAGTATCAGGGTGGGGCCATCACCAGGTAAGCAACAATGATGATTTCGACAATAGACAGACTTTAGACATGGACAGTACAGTGCAGATATCGCTCTGTGAAAGGAAGAAAGTTGTTTTTTTGATAAAGAGAATTTTCCTTTTGGGTTTATTTTTCATTCCAGCACTGCTAAGAAAGTTTATTAGCAGGGGCTAGAAGAAAGACCTTTTCTGTTCCATCAAGGTCTTTGCTAAGTTGTTGCATAAGTAATTCAGTTGCCTTATTTGTTTTGTTTCCTGAATACAATTCCTGAAGAAATTATCCTGTTGATGTTATCAAGCACATCTGTGCGAGGGAATAACTCCCCATAAATAAAATCTGTTTTCTGCTTTACACTCAAGCAACTACAATTATTTATTCTTGTTAAACGGCTGATTTTGTGTGAATGAACTACAAGACCCACAATCCTTTGCAAGTCAAGTAAATTCCTGTCTTTGCCAAGATTGTGGAACTTTCACAACACGCACCCCTGTTTACAAACCATGATAGTCATATGGGCCTTTCCCAAGGATGCCCTCACTGATGCTGAAAAGCTCCACTTTCGCCACCAAGCCCTCGACACTGGGCCACATATCCGAAGATCGGCCCGGATCAGCAGACACTATGGCTTGCCCACTGTCAGATGGAGCAAATCCACCTAACCAGGGCACCCCGGCCACTCAGGGGGAAGCAGAATAAACAGGCCCCCCATGCACCTCAATCCTTAGCACCCCTCGCCCTATGCCACTACTGCAGCAGGGCATTCAAGTTCTCTGACATATGCTTATGCCTTCTGCTACAGGGCCAGCTCACCTTGGCCGTCCAAAAAACAACAGCACCTCCAGTACTAGCATGCCATCCTGGCTCCCTAACAGGGCATAGATATTGCTGTTGATTGTCTTTTCCTTCGGGTCCAACCGACCTCGACTCAGACAATCTGCCGTCTTGCCGTACTCACCTGCAGACAGCTCTCCATACCAGCCCAGCTGACTCCGGCTACGCTTTCAAAGTGCACGCTGCCAGTGCCCTCGACTATTAATGTACACCACTGTGGTAGTCTTAACAAGAAGAGTCGCACTGCCCGATCCCCCTGGCAAAGGGAGAAGGACTCGCAGAACCAGAAGGACCGTCCTCCTCCCCAGACTATGGAAGGGCCTGTCCCACTTAAAGTCCTTTGCCCCTAAGGAAGTTGCTTCCCCAGAGAGCTCTCCAGTCCGATAGGCTGGCATCTGTTATCCATCGCGGTTACTCGAAGGGCATCCCGGCCGACAACCTCTGGGATGCAATGTCCCCTTGAGCACGCTCCAGGTGGCCTGAGAACCGAACAAACTCTATGCCAGAGAATCCTGATGGTGGGACCCTCGACACAGTAACGCCCCCTGCAATGGGCACCTGTGGACATGAGCCCAAGGATCCAGCTTGCTGTTTGCCGCTATGGTACCTAACAGCTAAGGCAACGTCCTGCTGCCGGCTAATTATAGGGGAAATCTTCACCCCCAGCCGCTGGTTCCAAGCCCTCTTCTGCAGGAGGAATACTTCGCCTCTTCCCAAGTGGAAAAGAGCTCCCAGGTGTATAGGTCCTGCATTGGCACCAGCCGACTCTTGGCAATGCTGATGATGTAGTCAAGACTCTACAGGCACTCTACTACTGCCATCTTGGCCAACACACTCTCTCGTTTGGATTTCGTCCGTATGAGCCAGTCAACGAAATAAAGCTGAACCAATAGTCCTTCCCAGCCTAGCACCGCCTTCACCACTACCATTACCTTGGCGAAAGTACGCACAACTGCTGCCAGGCCGAAGGGCAAAGCCTGGAATTCAAGGGGCCCCTGGGCCTCACAACGCAGAGACCCTGATAACCTCCGTGGCTGCTGGAGCTACGTCAATGCCACTGTCCGCACGAGTGAGGTCAAGAGATCATTCTCTCACACTGCCAGTATCAGCGACCGGAGTGTCTCCATGCAAAATGAGGCCTCCATAGGCAATGGCTAACCTAGAATGGACCTTCACATGGAGAAACGACTGGCACGTCCTGTCTCTGCAGCCATGGGTCCATGACCTCCAGCGGAGAAGTCACCGCCAGGTATCCCGCATTGCCTGTGCCGTTCCCAGCGCTTTGCAGGGAGACCTTATGAAGGACAGCATGTGACCTCCAACACCTAACCGTCAGGGATGGTCCCCGAGACCCCTTGGTACAATGTGAAGGGGACCACTCCAGGGTAAAAAGATCCTGCACTTGCCAACTGCCCTCTGCCTGCACTCACTGCGCTACAGTGAGACTTCTTCAGGCCCACAGAGAGGCTGCGGATTAATAGCCTCATCTCGTCTCTCAAAATCCTTGGCCTCGAGAGGAAAAATGGCCCCTCTGATAAGGCGCAAAGCATATGGTGCGAAACAATCTGAAATCTTAAACATCAGGCTTGACCCTGCGCCAGCACGTAGGAACGCCCAAGTTCCTGCTTATTCTCGGTAGGAGCCCCCTTTAGGCCCCCCCAAGACTTTCACCAGCTTATACAGCTCTTATACAGCTGAATAGTAGCTTCCCCTTAGGCGGAAGCATACCTAACCAGCCCCTGAAGGAGATATCTGCAGTCCAATTACGCAGCCGCAGACATCGGCACACAGCGAACACTAGGCCATGCCCTTCTGGGAAGACCTCTGCGCAAAACAGAGGGGTGCAGGCTATGGCTCGCCTGTACACGTTACCGAAGCGGGAGCGCGAATGTTTCCAGCCTCCCCAGGGGGGATCTAGCAGATACCCTGTCCCCGACTTTGGCCATGCTGCTGCTACCACTGGCCTAGGGGGAACTTTCCACTGGTTCCAGACTTCCCTAGACTCAGCACAGGTGTCCCCCAATACAAACGCCCTACAGACTCACGCCTGCTAAGACCAGGCAACAATACTGAAAGACAATTTCCACTAGGCTCCAATTTGTACCTATTTGAGTTCCACACTGTTCTCAACCGGGAAGGCCTTCCCAGGGACAGCAAACACCACGGACTCCACCTTCAGGGAACGTAACAGCTCCCTCTCCCGTTCTGGCAAGGGGCATAGACAAATCACAGTCCGAAACCCCCCCCCCCCCACCAATCCTGCTTCAGGGAGATCCCAGTCACCCTGAATCATCTCTTTGATTACTCCCCGTAAGGGAAAATCAAACCCCTTGTGGTTACAAAATGGCTTGAAGTAATGGGCCTTCTAGGGCATAGGTGTCAAACTCTGGCCCGTGGGCCAAATTTGGCCCGTAGTGTAATTATATTTGGCCCGCGAGGCTATACCAAATGACTACTAGAGCTAGCCCGCCGGTATTATACAGCGCATTCATTCATCGCTAATACTACAAATCCCACAATGCCTTGCTGCTGTTTTGGCGCGTCAATCAGGACAGGTCCCAGAAACGCCCTCTCCTGTGTGACAGAAGTCATAGCGATCTCAAGCTACAACTGTCACTGTGGAACCCCTTCCCAAAAATGGCAAAAAGAAAGGCAGACAACAGGAACTTTCTGGACAGGTGGGAGACAGAATATTTGTTTACATATGTAAAAGACAGACCTGTTTGTCTGATTTGTGGAGTCAACGTGGCTATAACTAAGGAGTATAACATTCGATGACACTATGAAACAAAACACCATGACAAGTACAAGGACCTGGACATGACTCAAAGGAGCCAGAAAGTGGAGGAGATGAAAAGAAGTTTGGTTTCACAACAGAATATCTTCAAAAAAGCCACATCACAAAGTGAGGCTGCTGTAAAGGCTAGTTATATTGTGGCAGCAGAGATCGCAAAATCAGCCCGGCCCTTTAATGAAGGAGAGTTTGTGAAAAAGTGCATGTTGAAAGTTTGTGACATCGTGTGCCCAGAGAAAAAGCAAGCCTTTTCAAACGTGAGCCTGAGCAGAAACACAGTAGCTGATCGCACATGTGATCTTGCCACCAATCTGTATGACCAGCTTTTGGAAAAGGGAAAAGATTTCGTTGCATTCTTCCTTGCTGTGGATGAGAGCAGCGAAGCATCTGATACTGCTCAGCTGTCAGTCTTCATCCGTGGAGTGGACTCAAATATGTGTGTTACGGAGGAGCTATTGGGATTCAAATCAATGCATGGCACAACCACAGGAAAGGAAATTTTTGAGGAGGTTTCCAAATGCGTAACTGAAATAAAGCTGCTGTGGGATAAACTCGTGGGATTAACGACAGATGGTGCGCCAGCGATGTGCGGTAAAACAAGTGGACTGGTGGGCAGGGTCCGGGAGAAGATGCAGGAAGAGAACTGTGCAGGTGAACTAACTGTTCCTTATCGTCACTCCAGTCCAGTCCCTTTACTTCAGGGTTGCGTAACCCTTCCAGCAGCTTGGAGGCTGAGCCCAACCTTTTTGGAGGTGGAGCGGTACAAATACCACTGAGACCACCCACCAACCCCAGTAATCTCAGCCTCCAAGCAGCTGGAGGGTTCCGTAAGCCTAGGGCTTACTGGAGTCCTTATTTTTAAATTTTAAATTTTTAAATTTCTTTACTTTACTTTATTCTTCATTTAATTTCTTTGATTTCCACTACAGTTTCTTGCTGTGTTTACTTTTAACCAAGAGCTCTGTCTCTTTAATTTCTCCGGCTCTCTCCTCTCCCTCCTCCACCCGCCCCCCCCCCCGTCACCGGATCAGGCGTCGGAGGAGAGCCGCGACTCGCAGCATCGAGGAGGGTTTCTTGCTTCTCTGATCCCCTGCTGCTGAGACGCGCGGATCGCTGCTGCCTCGCGCCGAAGCCCCACAGAGGCTGAGCGCTTGAGGCAGCATCGCTGGCCTGCCGATACCGCCAGACCCGTCCGGAGACTGCAGGACGCGGCGGCGAAGTCCGGCCCCCCCAAGGACCGCGGGGAAAATCTTAGGCGGCGATTCTCACAGGAATCAGAGGTTTCACTCTGCAGTGAGCAAGGAGAGAGTGCGACCGCGACCGGGAGAGAGCCTAAGGGTTCCCCGTCCTGGCTCCACGTGGTGAGGCCCACCACGTGTAGAGCCAACGGGTATGCAGCGCTGAATCGGCTACAGATTCCCAGCACAGCTAACCGCAAGTAGAAGGGATATAACTGTGATTAATTTGAATCCTATTTTTAACTAGCAACAAGTGCTGTTAGCTTTAATTTATTTCTAAATTTCTTTATTTGTAACTTTATTTTAACGCTATTTTTAACTAATGTTTGGCTACAGGGTGCTCCTTCTATTTTAAATCCACTTTATGTTTCATTTAATTGCTCATTGGTTTCCTCTAAATTGATAGCCGGTCTCTTCCCTGGGGGATCCCTTGGGGAGGGGAGAAAAAGGAAAAGAGACCTCGGTTTGGTTGGCCAGGGAGGAGCTAGCCTTCATTGTAGAGAAGGGTAGAGCTAGCCTCCATAGTAGAGAAGAGTCCCTCCCCACGGGCCTGGAGTTCTGGTACGGGAAGGTCCTCAGCCCCGGGTCATGTCAACCAAAGCACGCTGCCTTTCCTGTGGAATCCGCAGGGGTACTTCCGCAGAAACAGGTATCTGCAGGAACTGTACCGCGCTGGCAGCCTCGGCAGAGCAGGACATTACCTTAACCATGGCCCAGGCCTCCCAAGGGTCAGACGAACTCCCAGTAGGGGAGAGTGAGATGCAAGCCCCTCCTTCTACGTCCTCGGACTTGCCCACCCCTTCCTTATCCCCCGCCCCTCTCCCGGCAGGGGAGGATGGGGTAGGAGATTTCTTCTCCCCGGACTTCATTCTCTTACTCCACAAGGCATATTGCCTACGTAAGCATGGTTCAGGGAAAGCGGGTGCGGCGCCCTCGGCAGCGGAGGCCAAGACAGCCAGGCCCGCGAGGGCGGCCAATCCAGATTCCGACGTCCCACCTAAGCGCCTCCGGATGAGCGAAGAGGAGACCCTTTCACAGGGATCTCCGGAAGAAACGCCATCGGACAAGGACTTTGGTGAGGATGAGGAGGAGTTAGAAGAAGGTGAGATTCCAGAAGAAGACCAGGCTAGGATAATTAGAGTATTTCGTCGGGAGGAGCTTCCGGCCTTGATTAACGAGTCCCTGAAGGCCCTCAACATGTCCTCCGATACACCTGCAGAAGAGGAAGCATTGGAGGATCCATTGATCCAGGCCATTAGAAGATCCCAGAAGGTTTTTCCGATACATTGGGTAGTGAGACAGATGATCCAGGAAGAATGGGACCAACCCGAGTCAAGTCTAAGGGGAGTCCGGTCCATGCTTCGTCTCTATCCCCTCTCAGAGACTGACAAAGAACTGCTAAAGTCTCCCAGGGTAGATGCGGCAGTGTCAGCGGTCACCAAGAAGACCACTATTCCAGTGGAGGGCAGTGCTGCCCTAAGGGATCCTCAAGACAGAAAGTTGGATACTCTCTTGAAGCAGGCCTTTGACGTAAGCGCCCTCGCCTTGCAAGCCTCGGTCTCCGGAGCTTGGGTGGCTAGGGCCTGTTTAAGGTGGTCACAACACCTGCAGTCAGACGAAAGTCCCTCGGAGGAGACGCGGACCAACGCAAGCAGGTTGGAATCTGGAACAGCTTACTTGACGGATAGTCAGTATGACCTCATCAGGAGCCTGGCAAAGAACATGGCCTCGGTGGTGGCTGCCAGGCGATATCTCTGGTTACACAATTGGGCAGCGGATACTTCCTCGAAGGCTCGCCTGAGTCGCCTCCCCTTTAAAGGGAAACTGTTGTTCGGCGAGGATTTAGAGAAATTGGTAAAGGATCTGGGCGAGTCAAAGGGTGGCAGACTCCCGGAAGATAGACCGAAGCAAAACCGCTCACTTCCCCTGGCACGTACTCAGCCCAGGGATTTCCGGAGATCTCGCCCCGCCAGATCCAGCTCCTTTTCCAGGGGGCGTTTCCCTTCGAGGGGCCAGGGCTTTCGAGGGTTTCGGGGAGCAGGTCGCTGTTTTGGGGCAACCACCTCCTTCTCCTCTTCCTCGTCTTTCAGAAAACAACAATGAAGCCGCGGGGGCCCAGGGGGAAGAGCTGCCCATAGGAGGACGTTTAAGACAGTTCCTTCCCGCCTGGTCCCGGGTCACGTCGGATCAATGGGTACTAGAGGTGATCAGAGAGGGCTACGCCCTCGAATTTTCGAAGCTGATAACACCAGCCTTTGTTCTGTCGCCCTGCAGTACCCCCGCAAAGAAGACAGCGGTGGAATCTACCCTCACGCGCTTAATTGCACTCGGGGCCGTGTCTCCAGTGCCCCCAGATCAGTGCGGCTCAGGTCGATACTCGATTTACTTCGTGGTGCCAAAGAAGGAAGGCACCTTCCGACCGATTCTGGACTTAAAACAGGTCAATCACTGCCTCAGGGTCCCGCACTTCAGGATGGAGACCCTGCGGTCAGTCATTGCTGCCGTAAGGAACGGGGAGTTCCTGACAGCCCTCGACTTGTCAGAGGCCTACTTGCATATCCCGGTCAGAAATCCCATCAGCAGTTTCTAAGGTTTGCGGTACCAGCGGGTCACTTTCAATTCAAGGCCCTTCCCTTCGGCCTAGCAACAGCTCCACGAACATTTACCAAGGTGATGGTGGTAGTAGCGGCCTTCCTCCGGAAGGAGGGGATCTTGGTTCACCCGTATCTAGACGATTGGCTGATCCGGGCAAAGTCAGAGAAAGAAAGTCGCTCGGCGACGGACACAGTAGTTCGCTTGCTAGAAGAATTGGGATGGGTGATCAACCGAGCAAAGAGCAGGCTGACCCCCTCCCAGAATCTCGAGTATCTCGGCGCAAGGTTCGACACCGGCAGGGGCAGAGTGTTCTTGCCCTCTTCCCGGGCCGGGAACCTAAGGCTTCTGATCACTCGGTTCCTAAGCAGGCGAAACCCCTCAGCATGGCATTACCTTCAGGTCCTGGGCACGATGGCAGCAACGATAGAGGTAGTACCTTGGGCCAGAGCCCACATGCGCCCATTGCAACGATCCCTATTGCGTCGGTGGTCTCCGCAACTTCATCCTCTGACAACACAGTTACCCTGCGCTCCGCGGACCAAACGAGCTCTTCGATGGTGGCAACACCCGAGAAACCTGGAACGGGGAATGCCCCTCGAGCCCCCCCAGTGGGTCCTCTTGACGACGGATGCCAGCCTGTCAGGCTGGGGGGCACACTGCGAGGACCAGTTCGTTCAGGGATGCTGGTCCCCGATGGAATCTCAGTGGCCCATCAACAGACTGGAGTTACGGGCCGTCACCCTAGCGCTCAAGAAACTCGAGCCCCGGGTACGAAGAAGGGCAATCCGCGTCCTCTCCGACAACATCACAACGGTGGCGTACATCAACCACCAGGGCGGCACCAGCAGCCCGGCCCTGGAAAAGGAGGCAGACACTCTCCTCCAGTGGGCGGAGGTCTACCTCGAAGCGCTTTCGGCCCAGCACGTGGCAGGCTCGGACAATGTCACGGCCGATTACCTCAGCAGGCACAGAATAGACCACGGAGAGTGGGAACTGGAGCAGGCAGTCTTCGACCAAATAGTGGCTCGGTGGGGTCTCCCACTAATGGATCTCATGGCAAGATTCTCTTCGGCCAAGGTGGACCGATTCTTCAGTCGGCGAAAGGAGAGGATGTCCGAGGGTCTGGATGCCCTGTCTCAGAAGTGGCCGGCAGAGGGCCTCCTCTATGTATTCCCTCCCTGGGCTCTGATCGGAAAGGTTCTTCAACGAGTGGAATCTCACCAGGGCCGGATAATCCTCATAGCTCCGGATTGGCCCCGCCGCCCCTGGTATGCAGACCTGGTGGGACTATTAGCTGACCACCCATGGCGGCTGCCCTGCATGAGCGACCTTCTCAGGCAAGGCCCGGTCCGGATGCCTCACGTGGATCGGTTCTCGCTTACGGCCTGGCTCTTGAAAGGGCGCGGCTTCTGAAGCGCGGATATTCGGCGGCAGTAATCTCAACGTTGTTGAGCGCTAAGAAGCGCTCGACGTGTCTCGCCTATGTAAGGGTCTGGCGCATTTTCGAGGCATGGTGCGCGGAGCGCCGTAGGAAGCCCCTGACCGCCTCAGTCCCAGAAATCCTGGAATTTTTGCAAGCAGGGTTCGACAAGGGTCTAGCGCACAGCTCACTTCGAGTACAACTAGCCGCTATCGCGTGCTATAGAGGAAAGATCCACGGCAAGCCGTTAGGGGTGCACTCGGACGTCACCAGGTTCCTAAGAGCAGTACGACGGCTGCGTCCCCAGCGGAGGTCGGTCGTACCCACCTGGGACCTTAACCTGGTACTAAATGCACTGATGGGGGAACCGTTTGAACCGGTAAAGAGGGCCTCCTTGAAGGACTTAACCCTGAAGACAGTCTTCCTGGTTGCGATCTGCTCGGCCAGGCGGGTCTCCGAGCTACAAGCTCTCTCCTCCAAGCCCCCCTTCCTGGCCTTCCACAAGGACAAGGTCGTTCTGCGCACGGTGCCCTCCTTCCTTCCCAAGGTTATTTCTCCTTTTCATGTAAACCAGACTGTCACGCTCCCGGCCTTCCCAACCGGGGGCCTGGCAGGCAAGGATAGCAGGCTGCGGCTATTGGACGTTCAGAGAACCCTAAAGCGCTACCTCTCCCGAACCGCTCCGTTCCGGAAGTCAGACCGGCTGTTTGTCAAGTTCGGAGGCCCCCACAGAGGGGAAGCGGCGGCCAAGGCCTCCATCTCTAGGTGGATTAGGGAGGCGATTGCCTCCGCCTACATCCTGAAAGGCAAGCAGGTTCCGGGGGGGCTGCGGGCTCATTCCACCCAAGCTCAGGCTACCTCATGGGCAGAATTCAGTCTAGTCCCCCCACTGGATATATGTAGAGCGGCAACGTGGTCCTCCCTACATACCTTCACCAAGCACTACAGGCTGGACGTGCAGAGCTCAGCGGATGCTCGGTTTGGCCTAGCGGTTCTTCAGTCCGGTTTGCCGAATCCCACCCAGAATTGAACTGCTCGGGTACTTCCCTGAAGTAAAGGGACTGGACTGGAGTGACGATAAGGAAGAAGTAATTAGATCTTACCTGCTAATTATTGTTCCTGAAGGAACGACAGTCCAGTCCCTGATCCCACCCGGCTATGTCGGACCTGAAGGCCTGTCGGAAAAGGGCGGAACAGCGAACCGAGCGGGGGACCAGATCGGGGTGAGGGAGGCCAGGAGTAAGTAGGCGAGCAGTCCTCCTTCGGCGCCTTTCCTCCTCTCCCTCCTCTACTCCTTTTTCCTATTTACTTATGAAAAAAAAAAAAAAAGTTTGCGTGTTTGTTAGGTTTGATTTTTAGTTGTGACAAGGTTCACTTAGGCTACTTTTTCAGTCGATTACTGGGGTTGGTGGGTGGTCTCAGTGGTATTTGTACCGCTCCACCTCCAAAAAGGTTGGGCTCAGCCTCCAAGCTGCTGGAAGGGTTACGCAACCCTGAAGTAAAGGGACTGGACTGTCGTTCCTTCAGGAACAATAATTAGCAGGTAAGATCTAATTACTTCTTTATCACTGCATCATACATCAGGAATCGTGTGGCAAAGCCCTAAAGATGGAACATGTTATGACCACAGTAACACAAGTAGTTAACTTTATAAGAGCCAAAGGTCTGAATCACCGCCAGTTTAAGTCTTTTCTGGAGGAGTGTGGTTCGGAATACGCAGACGTGCCGTATCACACAGAGGTGAGATGGTTAAGCCGAGGAAAAGTACTGAATAGATGTTTTGAGCTGCATGAGGAAATATGTCAGTTTCTGGAAAGCAAAGGGAAGGACACAGCAGAGCTTCGGGAGAAAAAGTTTCTGTGTGAGCTGGCCTTTCTGTGTGACATCTCGAGCCATCTCGATGCGCTGAACCTGCAGCTTCAGGGGCGGGGGCGCATCATCACAGACATGTACGCTGCAGTGAGGGCTTTTAAAACTAAACTGTGCCTGTGGGAGAAAGCGTAGTTACTCACCTGTAACAGGTGTTCTCCAGGAGCAGCAGGAATCAGTCCTCACTTATGGGTGACGTCGGCGCCGACGGAGCCCTCGCGGAGCAATTTTCCCCAGCTTTCAAAGAAAGCCTTTGGGAATTGCAGCGCGCATGCGCGGTAGTCTTCCCGCCCGAAGGTGCCATCTTAGCCAGTCAGATGACATAGCTAAAAGACAGCATAAAAATTTGCAAAAAGAACATAAGCAGACGATTGCAACTCCAAGGGGAGGAGGGAGGGTAGTGAGGACTGATTCCTGCTGCTCCTGGAGAACACCTGTTACAGGTGAGTAACTACGCTTTCTCCAGGACCAAGCAGGAAGTCAGTCCTCACTTATGGGACTCCCAAGCTCAAGGCTACCGGAGACCCTAAGCACAAAAATGAGCTCCCTCTAGCTCAGCAGCACAGAAGGATAGAATCTTCGCTGAATTATCACCCACCGGTAGCCCACATCCGGGATGGAGGGTAGGAGTTGCTCAGACCTCAAAGAGATTACGGAGGACTGCCTGTCCGAAAGCACTGTCCCTGCGGGACTCCCTCTCGAGACAGTAATGGACCGCAAAAGTCTGGCTCGAAGACCAAGTAGCGGCCCGGCAGATGTCTGCCAGCGGAACAGAGCGGAGGTAAGCCACTGACGTGGCCTTTGCCCGAACGCAATGAGCCGTGACTCGACTTTCTAAGGCGAGTCCGGCTGCCCCATAAGCCCAAGAGATACAGTCCGCAACCCAGATGGACAGAGTACGCTTGGAGACCGGGAGCCCCAATTTATTGGGGTCAAAGGACACAAAAAGCTGCGCAGCTTTACGGTGCTCCCGCGTACGGTCAAGGTAGAAGTTCAACGCCCTTCTACAGTCCAGGGTATGGAGGACCGTCTCAGCTCGGCTGGAGTGTGGTCTGGGAAAGAAGGTTGGAAGTACCACCTCCTGATTCAAGTGAAAAGGGGAGACCACTTTAGGCAGAAACTTTGGGTGAGTCCGTAGGACTACCCTATTCTTGTAGAACCGAGTGTAGGGGGGATCAGACACGAGGGCCTGTAATTCACTTACGCGCCTAGCGGAAGTGAGGGCTATCAAGAACAGCGTTTTCCAAGACAGAAAACGGAGAGAGCAGGTAGCCATAGGTTCAAAAGGCGGACAGGTGATCCGCTGTAAAACCACATTCAGGTCCCAGTCAGGCGCTGGCGGGCGCAGAGGTGGTTTAAGTAGTAGGAGACCTCGGAGAAACCTCGCTACGAGAGGGTCGTTGGAGAGAGGTCTGCCGTCCACCGGCACATGATGTGCGGAAAGAGCACTGAGGTGAACTTTGACGGAGTTGGACTTAAGTCCCAGATTAGAGAGGTGTAGCAAGTACTGTAAGATCACCGACACCGGGCAGGAGAAGGGATCCTGAGACTGTTGGGTACACCAGACTGCAAAGCGACGCCATTTAAGGGCGTAGCATTTGCGGGTAGAAGGCCGTCGCGAAGCCAAGACGACCTCCTCCACCTCTGCCGGCAAGAGGAGAGGAGCAAGGACTACCCTCTCAGCAGCCAGGCCATGAGGTTGAGAGACCTGAGGTTGGGGTGCAGTAGGGACCCCTGATCCTGGGTGAGGAGATCCGGTTGCACCCCCAGAGGGATTGGATCCTCCACCGCCAGTTGCAGCAAGAGCGGAAACCACGGCTGCCTGGGCCAGCGAGGGGCCACCAGGATCATGAAAGCTTTGTCTCGGAGAACCTTGAAAAGGGTCCGAGAGACTAACGGGATGGGAGGGAAAGCGTACAGAAGGCTCCCCGACCATGAGATCAGAAAGGCGTCCGCCGCCACCCGAAGGGGGTGAGGCTGACGAGAGCAGAAGCGAGGAAGCTGCCGGTTGTGAGGACTGGCAAAGAGATCCACTGTGGGGAGGCCCCACCTGAGGAAGAGCTTCTGAACGATCAAGGGGTCCAGACGCCACTCGTGCGGCTGGAGGACCCTGCTGAGTTTGTCCGCCAGGCAATTTTCTTGGCCCGGGAGATAAACTGCCTTGAGGAGAATGCCGTGACTGACGGCCCAAGAGCAGAGCTTCTGTGCCTCCCGGCAGAGGAGGAAGGAGCCCGTGCCCCCCTGCTTGTTCACGTAGAACATGGCAACTTGATTGTCCGTCTGGACAAGGACGGACTGTTGGGAGGTCAGGTGGGAGAAGGCCTTGAGAGCTAGGCGGATCGCCCTGAGCTCCAGGAAGTTGATCTGCTGAGCAGACTCCCACTTGGTCCAGAGGCCCTGAGTACGTGCCTCTTGGCAATGGGCTCCCCAGCCCAGGAGGGATGCATCGGTGGTCAGCACCCGGGTCGGCTGAGGTGACAGGAAAGGCATTCCCAATACCAGGTTCGGCTGCCGGAGCCACCACCGGATAGACGAGACCAGCGGCTCGGAGACGCGCACCAGGTCTGCTAGGCCGCCCGTGGCCTGTCGCCACTGCTGGCGGAGACACCACTGAGCAGGCCGCATATTCAGGCGGGCATTGGGGGTCACATGGACGGTGGAAGCCATATGGCCGAGCAGTCTCAGGAAGCGCCTGGCGGAGACCAGGGGCTGGCTGCGAAAGCGGTCGGCTAGGTCCATGAGCCGCTGAGCCCTGTCGAGCGGTAGGTACGCTCGCGCCTGAGGGGTGTACAGCCTTGCGCCGATGAACTCGAGATCCTGTGAGGGGAGCAAAGTGGACTTTGCGAAGTTGATGACAAAGCCCAAGTGCTGCAGCAGAGTCACCGTGCGGCACGTGGCGGTGGTGACCTCCTGAGCGGATGCTGCTCTGACGAGCCAGTCGTCGAGGTACGGAAAAACATAGAGGCCGTGAAGCCGGAGATGGGCCGCCACGACCGCGAGACATTTTGTGAAGACTCGCGGTGCGGAGGACAGGCCGAAGGGCAGTACTCTGTACTGGTAATGATTTCCTGCCACCACAAACCTTAGGTATTGGCGGTGGCTTGGGTGGATGAGGATGTGCGTGTAAGCATCCTTTAGATCCAAGGAGCATAGCCAATCTCCCTGCTGGAGGTAGGGCAGAAGGATTCCAAGGGTAAGCATTTTGAACTTCTCCCGCACAAGGAACTTGTTGAGGTTGCGCAAGTCCAGGATGGGTCGGAGGCCTCCTGTTCTCTTTGGTATCAGAAAATACCTTGAATAGAAGCCCTGACCTCTCAGGTGGTGTGGCACCGGTTCCACCGCCTGATCCTGCAGAAGACCTGCTAACTCCTGAAGGAGCAACTCCCTGTGCAGAGGGGGGCGCGGAGGCTCTCCCGGAAAATAGGAGGGAGGGACCTGATGGAAGTGGAGAAGGTAGCCCTCTCGCACGACCTGAAGCACCCAGGCATCTGCGGTGATGCTGGACCACCTGTCGGCGAAGTGAACCAGCCGGCCTCCGGTGCTGGGGGGAACCAGCGGGGGGGGAGAGGCTATGCTGAGCGAGTCAAAAACCCCCACCCTGCTGAGCAGGGGCTGGTGGCGCAGGCTTGGGGGCTTGCTGCCTACGGGACCCGTTACCCCGTCCCTTGGCCTGCTGGCCCTGTTGGGGAGCTGCAGGGGCCTGATAATGGGGGTATTGTTTGTAGGCAGCCGCCTTCCTCGGGTAAAAGGTCTTTTTTCCCGAGCCCATCTTTTTCTGGGAAGGGGCGGAGGTCTTCCTAGAAAGCCTGGTCCTGGTGAGAGTCTCAGTCTCAATTTGTGCAGCCTTTTCCGCCATGGGCTTGCCAAAGAGGTTTTCGCCTCGGCAGGGGACATCGACCAACTTGTCCTGTACCCAGGGCTCAAGGTCGGACGACTGAAGCCAAGCCTGTCGGCGGGCACCGATGCCGGCTGCGGCTACTCGAGCCGAGGCTTCAAAGCCATCATAGGCTGCTCGGGACATGAACTTTGAGCATTCCCGAATACCTGTGGACAAGGCTAGGAACCTCCGCAAGGGTTCCTCGGACAAACCAGCGGAGAAGCCGGCTAGCTCTTTAGCCAGATCCCTGAGATACATGCCCATGTAGAGCTGGTAAGTCTGGACACGACAGGCGAGCATAGAGCCCTGGAAGCACTTTTTGCCAAGGCCATCCAGGTTACGGGCCTCCCTTCCAGGAGGCACCGAGGAGTGCATCTTCTGGCTCTTAAGACGATGCATGGCCGATTCCACTACCATGGAATGGTGTGGCAACTGCGCCTTTTGAAAGCCAGGGCTCTTGCGGACTCGATAGATAGAATCGACCCGCTTGCTCAGGACCGGCGAGGAGGCCGGACTCTCCCACATGCGGAAGAGTAGTCGTTCCAGCATAGGAGGAACCGGCACAGTAAAGTGCTCCCTCGCGGGAGAGTCATACTGGAGGGCGTCGAGCTCTTCGGCTCGAGGCTCCTCCTCGGGGTCCGCAGGGAAGGCCAAAGCCTTGGCCATATCCCTAACGAAATCCGAGAACCGGGCATCCTCCGGGGGGGACTGCTTCCGAGGCTCGGACTCCGGAGAGTCCGATGGGACACACCGAGTCCGGAAAGAATCAGGTGACTCTTCCTCCTCAGACTCCCAGACCGACTCCGACGAGGACTCGGTGGGGTCGGCTCGGGCAGGGTGCGGCGCCAGCCGCCCCGACGCCGAGGGAGTCGGCGTCGGCGACCTCGGTCCCGAACGGGAGGCCGAGGGCGACCTCGACCGAGGATCGACTCGAGTTCTCATCGACTCGAGGATCGGCTCGGTCTCCGGGGTCGACTTGGACGTCGACGTCCCGGCGGTCGGGGCAGCGACGCCAGCGAAGCCAGCGAGCAGTGCCCGCTGCTGGTCCATGAAGGCAGACAATCTGCTCTCCAAGGCCGTCAACCTGAGTCCGAGCTCAGGCGACCCAGCAGCCCCCGACTCGGGCCCCGACGGCGTCGGGCCCGACGTCGGCTGACGCGGAGGCGAGTCCAGAAGGACAACAGGACTTACCCGGGCAGGCATCTCCGACTCCAGGCGAGGTCGCTTCGGGAGGTGTTCCTTCTCCAAGGACCCGGGGCGGCTGTCGGGGCTATGCGACCTGGCCCTCGCGGAGCCAGGAGCGTCCACCGACGCCGCCCTCGCGGGTTTTTCCTTCCGTCGATGGTCCCCGGAGGGAGAACCCCGGTCGGAGGAGCTCCGTCGACGGTCCGAACTGGAGCCTTTCGACAGTGAGGCCTCCGACGAGGTCCGGGTACGGCTGGGGTCAGCGAAGATTCTTTCGCGCTGATGCCGCCGACTTCTCAACGCCTTCGAGGACAGTTTGCTGCAGGGCCCACAGATCAGTTCCTCGTGATCTGGGCCCAGGCAGCGGAGGCAAAGGTCGTGTGAGTCGGTGAGTGACATATTTCGGTCACACCGACCACACCGCTTAAAGCCACTGGCAGCCATCGGGGGAAAAAGGGCCCCTGCGAGGTCAAAGGACCGGGCTGCCAGGGAAAAAACGAAAACGAAAGCTGACTAAGTCAGAAAAACCGAAAAACCGTTAGAGGACTCGAGACCGGCGTCGCGAGTCCGGGCGGGAAAACGACCGGCGTCGAACCGAAAGAAAAAAGGATAAATACAGAGGAAAATCAACTTTTTCGCGGGGACAAGACGGGGACGTCTGTAGGGCTCCGCGGAAAAAAGAAGACTGGCTAAGATGGCACCTTCGGGCGGGAAGACTACCGCGCATGCGCGCTGCAATTCCCAAAGGCTTTCTTTGAAAGCTGGGGAAAATTGCTCCGCGAGGGCTCCGTCGGCGCCGACGTCACCCATAAGTGAGGACTGACTTCCTGCTTGGTCCTGGAGAATCAGATGCTGCAAGGAAACCTTGGCCATTTTCCCTGCTGCCAAACCATGAAAACGCAGTTCTTTACCAACTTGTTCCCATGCGCACAGTTTGCTGAAAAACTCAGTGTACTCGGCGCTGAGTTTAGCCGGCGATTTGCCGACTTTGATGTCCAGAAATGTAGGTTTGAACTGCTCAGTAATCCCTTTGCAGTTAATGTGGAAAACGCACCAACCAACCTCCAAATGGAGCTAATTGAACTCCAGTGTAATGACAAGCTGAAGTCAAAGTATGATGCTGTGGGCGCCGCCCAGTTTCCACAGTTCATCCCTGACACAATGCCTCAGCTCCGCACCCAAGCTGCTCAGATGCTCTCCATGTTCGGCAGCACTTATCTATGTGAGCAACTTTTCTCCTCGATGAAGATGACCAAAACATCTCACAGGAGACGTCTGACTGATGAACACCTTTGCTCGATACTGAGGATTTCCTCAGCTCAAAGCCTGAGCCCAGACATTGATGAACTATCATCCAAGAAGAGATGCCAGGTATCTGGCTTGGGCACATCAGATTAGATCAGTGTGCAGCAAACTGAGCAATAATTAACGTTTTCTTTATGCACTTTTTCTTGCTACTCCAAGACATGGGCTTGAATGGTTGATTAATTTTATTATTGTTATTTTATTTTAAAAATTATTATTTATTATTATTTAAATCTTATTTAATAAATGAATGTCATTGATGTTTTTTTTATTTGAAATTGGTTTTTGCATATCTGAACTATTAAGTTATAAATTGTATAGTAATAAGTGTTGCTTCATATTCAATGTTAAAGCAAATCTTGTTTGGGTCCATATTAAAAGGTTCATTTGTTCAATGCTGGCCCGCGACTTTGTTCAAGTTTTACATTTTGGCCCACTGTGTATTTGAGTTTGACACCCCTGTTCTAGGGTGTCCTCCTCCAGCAGCTAACCCGCGTATTTAGAGACTCTGATATAAAGGTTGCCAGCTCCCCTATGTGGAAGACCTGAATTATGTGGGATTCCTAAGTGCCCGAGATCTCCCCTTCTTCGAGCCCCACTGGCTCTGCCTCCAACACAGCACCTCCAGTCAGAGAGAAGGGATTCTGTGTTCTTCCCCAGATCACTGATGGAACCATATCTGGCCAAGCCCGGCCCCTCCTCCCTACAGAGGTGCAGCCGGTCCTCTCTCTTTTATTTCTTCCTTTATTTATGTATTTATTTATTTATTTATTTATTTTGACTTGCGTTCCGACCCAGGGGGAATGGGCATCTGTTTGTTGCCCTCCCCTGCAAAGCACGTGGTGCATGAGCAGGTGGAACCGGAGAGAAAGACCCCTGAACTCCTTTCGGCCAAGAAGTCCTGGGGGCATGGGTGGGTCTGGAGAAGCAGGGTCGCTGCAGAACTCTTCCAACAGTGGGAGAACTGAACTAACCGGCCCTCTCCTCGAACTAGCGGACTTCCGCTGTGCACAATGTCATCTTGTAAGACCACATCTGAGCCCTCTGTCATGGCTCCTCCAAAGTAGCCCCTGTAGCTCCTTCTCCAGCTTACTTGCCTCTGACTCCTGCAGCCGAGACAGGCCCTCTGCAAGCCCTGGCCTCCAAGTCAGCCCCGAGGAATCAAGGGCACTGAAAGAACTCTAAATTCAGTAAAAATAAAACAAAAAAATTAAAGCTACAGTAGATTAAAAATGTAAATGAAAGTTGAGTGGATTTAATGAAAACCCCCAGGGATCTATCCCGCATGAGGGTCAAAGTACGGCAGATGAAGCACGTTTCCTGTCCCATACACCCTGAAGCTGGCAGAGAAACTCCAAAAACCCCAGCTGCAGCTTGACTGCTTCACACACCAGGTCCTGGGCGAGAGAAAAACAGGCAGGCTGCAAGATACAGTCTTCCCGCATTGCTGCTAAGAGCCGGCCACACACCGACAACATGTGCATGAGCCGCGAAGAGAGTGACCTGGCCACAGGTAACCAATGCGCGCTCTTCCGCACTCCCCCCCCCCCTGACAATTAATGCATTTATTCACAATGGCAGCCTCTTCGTTTGCTCTCCTCCTCGCGCTCAGCCACCAGTCACCGGTCTCGGCACTGAGGGGGGAAGGAAGGGGATTCTAGGAGGGAAGCCCGGGAATTGCTTCACCTGCTTTCTCGTCTGACCAGTTTTCCTCCATCTGCTCTGCAGACACACCATGGTGGCTCCTCACCCGGAAACAAGTTCGGGAGTCGCCTGTACGTCCAGGCCACTCACGTCTACCCAAACTTACTCCCCCAAGCTCCTGGGGAGAGGGGGGAGACACCTCCTTGGTCAACTACTCTTTGCCTATATCATCCACAATATACTACCTTAAGTTGCCAAGTAATAGATACCAGCAGAATAAATACCTATCCAGCTTACAGGGCTGATGTTACTTTCCACGGCGGTTTTGACCTGAAGCAGGGGAAATAAGTTTTTTGATTCCCCGAAACGTGTCACGTCGTCCTTCCGCTGCTTTGATGTACAGCCTTTTTCACTAACTCAGCTAAGTACTGCATTCTATTGCCTAATTTTGATAACACAAGGTTTGTGTTTTAATTAATAAAAGGACGGGCCACAACGGCACAAGGTGTGCTTCCTTCTGCTTGGTTGGCCTCTCCGACAAAAAAATTGGATTTTTGCTGTAAATTTATTAAGCAATACCGGGTTTTTGGATCCCTGATTTTTTTGTGGTAAGTAATAGATACCACCAAAAATGGCCCACCAACTACCCACACCCAAATGGCCCACCAACTATCCACTCCCAAATGAGAGCTATAAGCAGAGAGCCTGTACATATGTATGTCTTATCCCCCTCTCCTGTTAAATGTATACCTCCAATTGTGTTGTTGACCACTTTGATTGAAGGATAAGATGGTATACAAAACTGTCTAAATAAAATAAGTAAGTAAGTAAGTAAATAAATAAATAAATAAATAAATACAACTATTCCTTGTCTTGCCTGTTATACCTAAACTATTTCTGTAGAAACCAAATCAAAATCCAAAAGGAAATCTCCCCTCAATTTCAGACAGGGAAAGCAAAAGACTAGCTTAAACCTATGGGGGGATAAGACATTTCTCAGATATATTAGTGAGAAGAGGAAGGGCAAAAGTGATATTGTCAAACTCAAGGGTGAAGGGGAGGAATATGTAGAAGCTGATGAGGATAAAGCGGAATTGCTTAACAAATATTTCTGTTCTGTGTTCACAGATGAAGAACCAGGATCAGGACCTCAGAAAATACCAGCAAACAGGAACAGAAGGAAGGGGCATCTTGAACATTTTTCAGAAGACTGTGTTTGTGAGAAACTAGCTCAACTTAAAGTAGACAAAGCGATGGGACCAGATGGGATACACCACAGAATACTGAGGGAACTTGGGACTTTCTAGCAGCTCCACTGACTGACCTTTTCAATGCTTCGATGGAGTCGGGAGTGGTGCCAAAGGACTGGAGAGAGGCTCATGTGGTGCCTTTACACAAAAGCAGAAATAAGGATGTGGTTGAAAGCTACAGGCCAGTTAGTTTAACTTGGTGGTTAGCAAATTATTGGAAACGCTGCTGAAAGAGAAAATAGTGAGGTTTCTGGAGTCCAGCAGATTACAGGATCAGAGGCAGCATGGATTCACCAAAGGCAGGTCTTGTCAGACAAATCTGATTGATTTCTTTGATTGGGTGACCAGGGAGTTGGACCGATGGAGAGCCCTAGATGTGATGTATTTAGAGTTCAGTAAAGCCTTTGACACTGTTCCTCACAGGCGACTTATAAACAAACTGAGCACCCTAGGGATGGACCCTAAAGTTACTGCTTAGGTTAGAAATTGGTTGAGTGGGAGGCGACAAAGAGTACAGGTAAATGGAGCTCATTCTGAGGAGAAGGAAGTTACCAGTGGTGTGCCCCAGGGATCTGTCCTTGGTCTGATTCTTTTTAACATCTTTGTTAGTGATATAGCGGAAGGGCTGGCAGGTAAGGTTTGCCTCTTTGCGGATGATACCAAAATCTGCAATAGAGTAGACACTCAGGAAGGTGTAGATAATATGAGGGGGGATCTAGCTAAGCTTGAAGAATGGTCTAGAATTTGGCAGCTGGGATTTAAAGCTAAAAAATGTAAAGGACATGCATTTGAGCTGCAGCAATCCAAGGGAGCAATATAGTATAGGGGGTGAAGTACTTTTGTCCACTACAGAAGAGCGGGACCTAGGCATGGTTGTGTCTGATGATCTTAAAGTATCTAAACAGGTAGAAAAGGTGATGGCAAAAGCTAGAAGGATGCTTGGGTGCATACAGAGAGGAATGGCTAGCAGAAAAAAGGAGGAGATGATAGTGCCTCTGTATAAGTCTTTGGTGCGACCTCATTTGGAGTATAGTGAGAAATTCTGGAGACCGCACCTTCAAAAGGATATAAAACAGGCTGGAGTCCGTACAGAGGGTGGCTACTAAAATAGCTAGTAGTCTTCATTATAAAGCATATGGGGACAGACTTAAGGATCTTAATATGTACACCTTAGAGGAAAGGCAGGATAGAGGTGATATGATTGAGATGTTTAAATACCTCCATGGCATAAATGCACAGGAGATGAGCCTCTTTCGATTGAAAGCAAGTTCTGCTATGAGAGGACATGGGATGAGAGTGAAAGGGGATAGATTCAGGAGTGATATGCGGAAATATTTCTTTACAGAAAGAGTGGTGTATCCGTGGAATAGTCTCCCAGTGGAGGTGGTAGAGATGAGGACAGTATCTGAATTCAAAAAAAGCATGGGACAAACACAGAGGATCTCTAAAGGAAAAAAAGGGGACTGCTGTAGCTGTTGATATGGAAGGACAGACTAGATAGGCCATGTGGTCTTTTTCTGTCATCATTTTTCTATGTTTCTATGCTCCTAAGCCTTTCAGTGAGTCCAGCACTCTGGCTCACTACCTCCTCTAGATGCTTGGAGACTGAGCATACTGGGAGCTGGTAGGTGGTGCCGGCTACCTAAGTATGCCGATATCATCAAAAGATGACATGCTCAGTCTTCAAGCTGCTGGAAGAGGTACACTACCCAGAGGTGCAGGACTGGTCTTTTTGAGACAATAAGGAACACTAGTGCAACAAAGAGGACCACTGTTTGTTTAGACATAGTAAGACCTAAGCAAAGTTGATAAACAAACAGGAGCCACATTATGTTCATTGAGCTTCCCAATTTATTTACAATACACAGCTAATGGATGTGAAATGAAAATCAGAGAAGACATACATGGGACACATTGCAGAAAAGGCAGATAGTGAGATAATCAAAAAAAGAAAACCAAATGTACCCGACCTAACATGAGAAGGGATGTAAGAACACAATAGGCACTTGGTAATGCTTCCATCTCATTCTTGATGAAAGGTGATCCAGTAATTCAGTATCACAAGGGACAGCCTTCAATTATTTCATCTAGAGAAATGCTTAAAAGTTATATGGTGGAAATTGTAGGGGCTCCCCCTGAGACCCACCCTCCAATACAGGGAAGAAAGTTTCTGAGGTTTCTAATGATGCATTCACCTAATGCTGACCTATTAAATGTTTCTGATATCTTAGAAAGTTCTGCTTTAGAATCTATAGTCCCTGCTACCTGTTTAGTTCAATTTGCTTTACTCTCTGATCGAGAATGGTTTCTGAAGATGTTTTTCCGTAAACGGAACACTCTCTTTAAGGGACTTTTGGTCAGGGTTTTTCCAGACCTTGCTAGAGAGACCCAACCGCGTAGAAGAGAGTTTCTCCTTCTGCGCCTGAGGGTCTCTCAGTTGGGTGTATTATTTTTTCTTAAATATCCGTGTGTTTAGTTATGTTTCAGTTTGTTCCTTACATTTTTCTTTATCCATCCCAGCTTTTGTCATTTCTACATTGTCGCCAGCCGCCTGGTTCTCCAATCCAGGTTGTGTCGCCACCATAATCTTTTTTGACTCTATGCTCAAACTTTATTTCCTTGATAGTATCATTTTAACTTTGTATTTTCCTTAGAAATCCTCCCCTTTGGTGTGCTAGAGAAAAGTATGGTTTGTATTGATTGTATATGCCTGTTGGCAATTTCCTTTTGTATTTACATCCATTTCCCTTATTTCCTCAAGTTTCTTTGTTTGGTGACTTATTTTATTTATTTAACAGGTTTAATACATATCAAAAGCAGTTTACATTGTAACTTAACCCATTTTGGACAGCTCGCATATTCTCTCTCTGTTCTGGATGATTTATTAGATTTGTTACACTCAAACAACTATGAAATACTGGCAATAATAAAAAAATATTAAAACTTTGCAGAAAGGGGAGCGTGTGAGGAGAGCAGGTTGCTGCTCACCACTGTGCTCCGCTTGTGTTTCCTTCTGCCAGCGTTGGAGTGCACGATTCATCTTGGCGGCGCCTACCCCTGACGTCATCTAAGGGGGTTTACAGCTTGATTGCTAAGCGGTACGCGGTAGCAGTCGTGTTCTAAAGGGGCGCTTTATTAAGGGGCTTTTTTTTGGCTCCTTATGCGCTCCTTTGGCGCTCGAGGAGCTCAGAAGCTGGCTTGTGGCTGTGCAGGATGGGTAAACGTAGGAAACGACCTCTAAATGTGAGTACTATTAACCCTACTAAGGCTGTTAAGACTTCTGGCCCTATGGATCGACATCTTGTTGCTTTGGAAAGTAAAGAGGGGGAAGTTGTTGCTGCAATCCAAACCCAGCCCCCTAGAGATGGCTCTTCTTTATCATTGGGGGTTAGTATCTCTTCCCCCTCTGCTGCCATTACAGACTCCGTTCCTGTTACTTCCTCTTCTTTGAGGGAGGATGTGTCTTCGCATTTGGATTGTTTACCATCTGTATCCTCCTCCGGGTTCCCTTTGGACTCCGGGATAGTTCCATTACCTCGGATCAAGGCACCAGATGATATGCTACCATCCTATCAACACCTGCTTCACGTCGCAATCAAACATGGCACAATTGCAAAAACAGGCGCCCCACAGCCCACAAATTTAAAGGCTGCCCTCATAAACGCGCGTTCAATATGCAAGAAATGGCCCATCATCACGGACCTGATAACCAGACACAACCTAGACATGCTTCTGGTCACAGAGACATGGCTAACAAATGAAGACTCTGTACTCATCAACCACCTTTTACCTCCCAACTGTACAATCCATAGCTGCCATAGAAGCAACAAAAGAGGAGGAGGAGTTCTCATAATCTCCAAAACAGACCACAAGTTCCAGCTCCACAACAGCACCAACTCAACGAATCTTGACTTAGTAGTTATAAATAATAATCTCTGCTCCATCAATCTAATATACAGAGCCCCAACATCATCCTCTGACGACCTAGCCACGATAATAGAGCTAGCCTGCAATACACCACACCTGCGCACCCCAAATTGGATACTAGGAGACCTCAACCTGGCAACGCTACAAGACTCCCAAGCCTCTGCATTCCTAGAAGCACTCAAAGACCTAGGTTATCAGCAATTAATCAATGAACCAACCCACACAAAAGGAAACATATTAGATTTGATCTTTGCCCCACTATCTACCTGCAACACTGCCAACTTCTCATCACCAACCTACACCGAAGTACCGTGGTTAGACCATAAACTAATCCTTTTCCAAATTCCCATGGATAACAAGCCAATAAAACCCCCTGAGAGTAAGACAGCCCCCACAAGACCGCCAGCACGATGCTTCCAACCATTCAACAAGGAATTCATCATAAACCACACGCAACCCATACTAGCCTTGACAACAACTGACCCCGACAGACTGGTCTCCAACTGGAACGACAGTCTCAGCACTATAGCGCAACGTTCAGTACATAACAAAAACACAAGGAAAAGACCCACGGCATCCTGGTTCTCCAATGACCTTCGGACTTCGCTTCTCAAGCTTAGGAAACTCGAAAGACGATGGAGGCGCTCACGCTCAACCGAAGATCGGGAGGCTTATAACCTACAGCTCGCAACTCACAGATCTGCGATATCCGAGAAAATGAAACAAGCTCACACTAACACGCTAATGCGATCGCTAAATAAGCCACACGACCTCTTTGCCCTCGTCAAGAACCTAACGAAGGAACCAGGACCAGAGCAAACAACAGAGATTCTCGCTCAAGACTATGCAGACTTCCTCCAATCTAAATTACACCAAACCACCAAGACTGATATTACCGACTCTAAGGGTCCAGCATGCATACCGACGCTAACAACCTTCGACACCCCCTCCCCCAAGCAAATTGCTGACTTAATCTCTACAATCAACACGACCACGGCCCACACCGACCCCTGTCCAGCTTTTTGGATAAAAAGAACTAAGGACAGAGTTTAGCCCCTTCATAGCCAAACTCTTTAACGCATCAATCTCTTCAAGCTTATTCCCCCTAAGTCTCAAACACACATCCGTTAGACCTCTGCTAAAAAACTCCAAACTAGACTCTCAGAAAGTAGAATCCTACAGACCAATTGCCAGTATTCCACTGCTGGCCAAGATAATCGAAAAGGAGGTCCAAATTCAGCTCCAGCAGCACATAGACAACGCTTCACCTCTTGACCACAGCCAACATGGCTTTAGAGAGGCTCATGGTGTGGAGACTCTACTTACCACCCTCTTTAACAGCATCCTCACCACAATTGATAACATCCATCGCGGAGTGGCCCTTATATTCCTAGACATAACTGCAGCATTTGACTCAGTTTGTCACAAAACCCTCCTAAAACGGCTCGAAGAGAAAGGCATCTGCGGCTTAGCACTAAATTGGTGCAAGTCATACCTCGCCGATAGATGGCAGCATGTGCGAACCGAATCCTCTACATCCAAACCATTTCATCAGAAACAAGGTGTCCCACAAGGATCCTCCCTTTCAGCTCTTATGTTTAATATCTACATGCAGCCCGTCTGCGACATCATTCGCTCATACAACACCGAATGCATGATATATGCAGATGATGTCCTGCTAGACTTGCCGTTCAAGACTGACCAAATTGACCTCTCACCCCTTACAGAATGTTTCAGCGCAGTAGAAAGATGGCTCCAGAATCAGAATCTTCACATACAACATAAAAAGACTGAAGTGCTGTTTATCACCAGAAACTCGAACTTCTCTCAACCAACCTACCTAAAAGTCAGCGAAGTAGAGCTTCAAACCAAGCCCACAATCCGTTACCTGGGTGTTACCCTAGACCAGAGCCTTAACATGAAGACACACATTGGCAACATGGTCAAATCAACATATCACAAAATTAATACGCTCAAACATCTACGTCCCCTTTTACAACCAGACGACTTCAGAACCATCTTCCAGGCCCTAACCATCCCACATCTGGACTATGCCAACGCGATCCTCCAAGGACTCCCAAAATCTACGATGATCCCGCTCCAGCTTGCCATGAACACCGCAGTCCGAGTTCTCAACGGGGCCTCGAGGCGAGACCATATAACACCCATCCTCAAAAGTCTCCACTGGCTCCCTATCCACTGTAGGATCGACTTCAAAACAATACTACTAACATTCAAGGCCATAAATGGGCTCTCCCCCACGTCCCTCGCTGGTCTCGCACACAAACCCCCCCCCCCCCCCCCAATAGAGCCAGAAGAACTACAGCAGTAAACACCTTGGCAGTTCCCAAAACACTGATCCAGTGCACTCAGGCTACAGCAAGCAGGGCCTTTAGTATCAATGCTCCCAGACTCTGGAATGCCCTGCCTCCCAACATACAAGCAATCCCAGATCTAACCAATTTTAGAAGGGCATTGAAACACCACCTTTTCTACGAATGTTACCCAAATGAAGATGCACCATCCTGACCTTCCCAAAAATGAGCCCTACGTCCAATGTAATGCAATGTTCTCTCACATGATGTATATTATGTAAATAATACTATGTTTAAATGGGTGTAAATAGTTAATTTAATTTTTGACCATCCAAGTTGAGCTACCTGTTATCTGTATTTTTACGGTTAACCCACCGTAAAACATAATTGTTCCATGTAAACCGCACTGATGTTGAAGAGCGCGGTATATAAGAGAAATAAATAAAATAAAATAAAAATAAATCCTATTGGTTCCGGAGAGTTCTGCATTGGTGCATCGGGACGGTGCTTCCTCTTTGCCGGTGGATTCTCAAGATGTTTCTCTTTCAGATGTGTGGTGTATTCTTTCCAGGATAGAGTCTTCATTGAATTCTGTTGTTTTGCAAATGATGGATTTTTCTAGAGACTCTGTGGCAAAACTTGCTCAACAAGATTCTCAGATTGTTACTTTGGGGAAAAGATGCCAGAAGTTGGAAGCTCATTGCAATGCATTGCAAAATTCTTCGATGTCTTTTATGAAAGATAGTATCGTTCTCCATACCCAACAAGAGCTATTGGAGATTAGCTTGCGAGCTTTAAATTTGAGGTGTTTAAATTTTCCTTATACGCGGTTTTTATCTCCTCAAATTTTATTTGATAAATATCTGATAGATATATTGGGATATCGAGAAGATACTAAACCGCATGTAACTAAGGTGTTTTATATTCCCTCTAAGGGGGCTTCTCCGGCAGGAGTTTCTGCTGGTTCAGCCCCAGTTATATCTCAGGATTCTCTGAACATCTCGGAGTTCATTGAGTCCTCTCAAGATATAATCTCAACTAGAGCTACACTTCTGGTGTCTTTTGCCTCTGAAGTTGATAAAAATGCTGTAATGCGTTTATATTTTTCAAATAAGGCAAATGCCTTCTGTGGAGAGAAAGTTAGTATCTTTCCCGATGTCTCCAGAAAAACTCAACTTCGTCGCAGGGCTTTTTTGGTATTGAAGCCATGCGTCTTAGCTCTTGGTGCCACGTTTTTTCTTAAATTTCCTTGTAAATGTTTAGTTACCTTCAAAGGCACTAAGTATGTTTTTCTGGAGGCTTCGGAGCTGGAGTCTTTTCTTGTATCAAATGTTACACTGGCTTCTTCAGTTTTCTTTTTTGGTTTAATTATTGACAGCAGATAGTAAGAAAAAGAGTATTGATTTATGGATCAGCATTTCCTCCTTGTACTCACGCGTTTCTCATGATGTGGACTACATTATGGATGTTTTTTCCTTGAACTTTTTTTTCTAGTACTATAATATGAAATATCTGTATTTACTTTGAAGTTTCTCAATAAAAGAAATTTAAACCGCAAAAAAAAAAAAAAAATTTGCAGAAAATAGAAGTTTCACATAGTGTATGTTTTTCATACACTGGTCCAATACAGTATATTGTCCGTCTTCAGAAAAGATAGGATTCAGTTCCAATATTCATTGACATAAACATACTGTATGATACTATTGAAACTGCGGTTTTCATTTAAAACTCCTTATTATGATATAATATAGTTTGTCAACAGTCCATTCTGACGGCAGAATATGATAAACGTGAAAACACTTCTGATGCAGTGTGTCGATATTGCACCATTGAAACACCTAGAACAGAATGCTTGACAGCAATTCGTTTCGACAACATATTAGCCCAGCGTATGAAAAACATAAAAAGCTGATATACGCACCAATAACTCTGACACTAAGGGGTATGTTTACTAAACCGGGCTAACGGTTAACCCGGGCTATCTGCAACTAAGTCCCATTGAATAATATGGGACCTAGTGGCAGATAGCCCGGGTTAACCGTTAGCCCGGTTTAGTAAACATACCCCTAAGTAACTTACAGTTATCTAAACCTATTTTCTAAAGTTTACAAATGTGGAATTAGATCTTACCTGCTAATTGCCTTTCCTTGAACCTTCTCCGGGCCAGTCCAGGGTACGTTAGGTTTGTCAATCTCCTTCAGCAGCTGAGGACTGAAAAACTTGAAACTTTGCTGACAGGTTAAGCCACTCCCCTTGATGACAGCAGACCAGTCTTCTCCTGACAAAGCAGCTAGAGCAGAATCTAAAAGACATAACTCAGAGAACTGATAAGACTGCACATTCCCCAGCAAAGCATCAGACAGCGCAATGCAATAAGCCAGTACAAAAACAAAAAGAGAGAAACATGAAGAAACGATAAAATTGGCTCAGAGCTTGCTTTATTTCTTTTTTTTTTTTTTTAATAAAATAAGGCTACAGAAAGAAAACCGAGGAATATGCCTTCCTGCATATGGCCAAGGAGCCCCTAGTCACATCTAACCAAGAACCCTCGGCGCCTCAACTTCTAGGCGGAAGCAGACGGAACCCCAGAAAGGGAAGATGAAGGAGGTGGGCCCTGGACTGGCCCGGAGAAGGTTCAAGGAAAGGCAATTAGCAGGTAAGATCTAATTCCACATTCCTTATCACTTCTCTGGGCCAGTCCAGGGTACGTTAGGGCAGTACCAAAGCAGCACCTAAAACTGGGAGGGACCTGCAAGACCGGACACCAAAGCCGAAGCCCCTACCTTCGCATCTTCTCTAGCGTGAACATCCAAACGGTAATGTCGAGCAAAAGTATGCAGAGACGACCAAGTGGCTGCTCTGCAGATATCAACCGGAGGAACGAAAGAAAACTCCGCCCAGGAAGAGGCTTGAGCACGAGTGGAATGAGCTTTGAGCCCTTGCGGCGGAAGCTTCCCGGATGCCTCATATGCCGCTGTTATAGCATTCTTAACCCAACGAGCAATAGAAGACTTAGAGGCAGCCTGACCCTTTTTAGCGCCCGCAAACAGGACAAACAACCTATCCGATTTGCGAAAGGATTTCGTGACCTTCAGATAACTGCGTAAGACACGTCCCAAATCAAGCTTGCGGAGCACACGATCCATGGGAGAATCCGTAAGTTCTGAAAAAACAGGCAAAGCCACTGACTGATTAACATGAAATGCGGACACCACCTTAGACAGAAAGGAAGGGACAGTACGTAACAGAACTTTCTCCGGCAAGAAAAGTAGATACGGCTCCCGACAAGAAAGAGCTTGTAAATCGGAAATTCTCCTAGCCGAACACAAGGCAACAAGAAACGCCGTCTTCCATGTAAATTCGCGCAAAGTCCCCAAAGACGCAGAAGCAAAGGGAGATCGTGCTAACGCTTCCAATACCAGATTCAAATCCCAAGGAGGTACCACTCGGCGGAGAGGAGGTCGAATAAGTCGAGCTGCCCGAAAAAACCTCTGGATATCTCTATGTGATGACAGCGACCGAGACTGCACTGGTCCACGAAAACAAGCCAGAGCCGCCAAATGCACCTTTAGTGTACTGAGAGCCAACCCCTTATCCAGTCCACCTTGAAGAAACAGCAGTAGCTGCGGTAAAGCTGTGGACATGGGCTGAAAACCTCTGTCAGCGCACCACTCTTCAAATACGCGCCAGATGCGAACATACGCCAAGGAGGTAGAAGCTCTTTTAGACCGCAACAAGGTGGCAACCACCGAATCCGAGTAACCCTTGCGCCTCAGCCGAGACCTTTCAAGAGCCAGGCCGTAAGCAAGAAGCGATCCACCTGCAGCATAAGCACCGGCCCCTGATTCAACAAATTGAGCCGGACGGGAAGACGCCACGGAGAAGCTACCAACAGTCGCAGCATATCTGCATACCATGGCCGACGAGGCCAATCCGGAGCTATCAGGATCATTGAGCCGCGGTGAACCGCTATCCGTTGAATGACTCGAGATAACATCGGCCACGGAGGAAAAACGTACAGAAGAGTCTCTGTAGGCCATGGCTGAACCAAGGCATCTAGGCCCTCCGACATGTGCTCCCTGCACCTGCTGAAAAAACGAGGCGCTTTCGCATTGGCCAGGGTCGCCATGAGATCCATCACGGGCTGTCCCCAGCGGAGGGTGAGATCGTGAAAGACTGCCACGTTCAATTCCCATTCCCCGGGATCGAGAACATTGCGACTGAGAAAATCCGCTTGTACATTGAGCTTGCCTGCCACGTGCGCCGCCGACAGGGCTACGAGGTGAACTTCCGCCCACGACATCAACTCTTGACACTCGAACATCAGAGAGGCGCTCTTGGTGCCCCCTTGACGATTGATGTAAGAAACCGTGACCGCATTGTCGGAAAACACCCGAATGGCCTTCCCCACAATCAAGCCATGAAACTGGAGTAGGGCGAGGCGGACCGCTCTGAGCTCCAACCGATTGATCGACCACAATCTCTCTTCTGCGGACCAACCCCTTGCGCCACCTGAGACAGGCAGTGAGCTCCCCAGCCCGAAAGACTGGCGTCGGTGGTCACTAGAATCCACAAAGGATCCTGCAACGGCGAGATGTCCGGGATCGAGCCACCAGTTCAAACTGTGACGAACGAGATCGGGACAGCTCAGCCTTTGGGAAAGGGGGTGGAGCTGTGGGGACCACCGGGAGAGCAAACCTTGCTGTAGCGGTCTCATATGGGCCTTGCTCCTGGGAACGAGATCCAAGGCCGCCGCCATGGACCCCAACAGTTGTAAATAGGTCCATGCCGATGGCGCCGGATCCCCCAGAAAGGCTCTCACTTGGATCACAAGTTTTTGGACCCTGCTTTCGGGCAAAAACACCAAACCGCGCTCTGTATCGAAAAGAGCGCCGAGATAAAGGAGCTGCTGTCCCGGCTGGAAATGACTCTTCTCCAGGTTGATGACCCAACCTAAACTCTCCAACAACTGCACCACCCGCGCAGTCGCCGCCACAGAGGCCTGAAAAGAGTCTGCCCGGATAAGCCAATCGTCGAGATACGGGTGTACCCGAATACCCTCTTTTTGCAAAGCCGCCGCCACTACCACCATCACCTTGGTGAAGGTTCGAGGAGCAGTCGCGAGTCCGAACGGTAAGGCCCGAAATTGGAAGTGACCCATTGGAAGGGCAAAACGCAAAAAACGCTGATGATCGGAGCGAATGGGAATATGCAGATACGCCTCCGTGAGATCCAGCGCTGACAGGAACTCCCCTGGCTGTACCGCTCGAATGACAACCCGTAAGGTTTCCATCCGAAAGTGTGGCACCCGGAGCCAGCGGTTGATGTGCTTGAGATCCAAAATAGGTCGAAAAGAGCCCTCTTTTTTGGGAACCACAAAATAAATCGAGTATCGACCGAACCCGTACTGGTCGCGAGGAACCGGAATTACCGCTTGCAGATGCAACAGGCGCTGCAAAGTGTCCGCCACAATTTGAGCCTTCGGACCGGATGGACATGGAGACATCACAAAGGCGTCCGGCAACGGGCAAGCAAAGTCCAGCGCATAGCCTTCCTGAATGATCTGTAGGACCCATTGGTCGGAAGTAATCGCGGTCCAGGCCGCCAAGAAGCTCTGTAGGCGACCTCCCACAGGAACTGGAGCCTGGACCAGGAAACCTTCATTGTGGTTTCTTACCGGAGGAGGGTTGGGAACCAAAAAAGGACCTCCCAAATCCTCTATTACCGCGAAAGGAAGAGCAGCGAGCTCCGAAACGTCCTCTAGGATATGGAAGAAAGCGAGCCCCACGGAACCGCCGAAAATCTCTTCCATGACTACGCGGAGCAGACCCTCCTCGAGACAGTTTAGGACGATCTTCGGGTAAGCGACCACCCTTGGAGTCTCCCAAGGTCCTTTACAATCTTATCCAACGCCTCACCAAAAAGCAATTTACCTTTATAAGGCAGTTTGCTAAGACGCAACTTAGAGGAAACGTCCGCAGCCCAATTGCGCAACCAAAGGAAACGCCAGGCCGCCACCAGCGAGGCCATAGATTTCACCGCAATTCTTATCAAGTCATAGAAGGAGTCCGCTAGATAAGCTGCCGCGGATTCCAATTTGGCGCCCTCCAAGGTAGAAGCGTCCGCCGACGGTGTGGAAACTTCCCCTTGTAACCAACGGATAGATGCCCGGGACACATACGCCCCACAAATGGAAGCCTGAAGTGCCAGCGCGCTGGAATCAAAAGCCTGCTTCAGAAGAACCTCCAGCTTCCGATCCTGCAGATCCTTAAGAGCCGCCGCTCCCTCCACAGGAATAGTGGTCTTTTTAGTCACCACTGACACAAGGGCATCAACCTTTGGCAACTTCAATAATTCCTTCTCTTCCTGAGGAACCGGGTAGAGGCGAGTCAAAGCGCGAGCACCCCTCAGGGAAGCCTCTGGAAACTCCCATTCAGATTCAATCATCTGTTTGATGACGCGGTGCACAGGAAAACAGCGTTGCTCAGTTTTGAACCCTTGCAATAAGGGATCCTCTAATGGCTCTTGAGAAACCGAGGGCAAGAGAAGATTCAGGGCAGACAACGATTGGGCAATAAGAGCACCAAGCTCCTCTTTGCGGAAGACCCTAAAAACATTTGGATCCTCTCCTGGGGCAATTTTGCCTTCCTCCAGCACCCCCGGATCAAGATCCGTCTGGCTCTGGAAACAGCTCCCCTTCCTCCAAAACGTGAGGATCAGAGATCTGCTGCCCAAAAAGACCCAACCCCGGCCGAGCAGAAAGATCTATCTGGGAAGGACCCTCCCCCGGGTCTGTGGGATCTGCCACAGGCTGGCCTAAAGCCCCAGACAAAGGCATAGCAGGGTCTGACTGAGAGGTTTTCAGCAAAAAGGCATTATGAAGAGCTAAAATAAACGCGGGGGAGAAAACAGAAGTAAGAGTTTCCTGAGTCTCAGGAAGTTTCTGTGATGACTGCGAGGGAACCGAAGCCAGTTTAACCGACTTGGACTTTCTCTTTCCGGACTTACTTTGGCCCGCGGGAGTTACAAGCGGCTCCTTCAAAATGGCCGCCTTTCCCGCCTTATCAGAAGAAGCCGCAGAGCCGTTGCCTTCGGAGGAAAGCTTACCGTCCATGTGGGACCCCTGGTTAAACTAAACCCAGCACGGTAAACAAAGAAAGAAAACAAAAAGAAAAAAACAGAAACCCCGTCTCCCAGGGATCAACCTCTGCAGCTCACCTAGAAGGAACACGCGGTTTGAACCGTTTCACTTCTCCCCCGCAGCTAGCGGGAGTCACCGAAGCTTATCGGGCCGTGAAAGCAGAGGGTAACTGGGGCTCCCAGAACCAATCTGCAGGCGAGCAACTTACCCCGGAGAAAAGGTAAATGCCGCTCTTATCCCCCGCTGCCAAACCAACGTGGGTCAGGCAGCACAGCGATTACAAATCGGAAGGAAATTAAAGGCAAATGAAACAAGGTAAAACAAAAAAACGCTCCGGGGAATATAGCAGCTTATAAGCCCTTGCTAGAGCCAAGTGCTAATACAGACAAAGGAGAAAAAATAATAAAAGACTAAACTTTCTTCCACAAGAACCATCAGCAACAATCCTCTTCAGCTGCTGAGGACTGAAAGGCTGGTCTGCTGTCATCAAGGGGAGTGGTTTAACCTGTCAGCAAAGTTTCAAGTTTTTCAGTCCTCAGCTGCTGAAGGGGATTGACAACCCTAACGTACCCTGGACTGGCCCGGAGAAGTGATAAGGAATATTTTTATTTGCAAAATAGTAGCTATTACAGCATTATAAGCTACTTACTATTTTTTGTGATCTTTTTATGTTGAGCCGCCAGTACCGTCAAAATCAGCAAACTTCAAATACCTATTAAACTAACTAGATCTCAGATAAAAAATCTGTATATAACGCTTTTTGACATAACGATAATAGCTAAACATAGTTCCATTGAATTTATAACCATTAATTAGTAAACAGTTGAGTAATGAGTATGGAAACCTTATGTATGTAAAACATACGCTGGTCCAAAACGGGTTAAACTTGGTAATATACATTAAACAGGGATATAGATAACTTGGATTTTTTTTTCCTGAGGCAATGGAGGGTTAAGTGACTTGCCCAAGGCCACAAGGAGTGCTAGTGGGAATTGAACCCTGGTCTCTGGGTTCCCAAGCCAGTGCTCTAACCATTAGGCTACTCCTCCACTCCTTGTATTGTTTTGAAATTCATAAATAAAAAAAATAAAACAAGGGACAGCCTGAGCAAGTCATGGGTTTATGCAATAAATCCATGGGAGTGCAAACCTGTTCTTAAAGAAATTAAAGAAATTAGTCCATAACTGGCACAGCCCTTCTCTTCTATCGAGCAATTTGGTCAGCACATCTTCTACTATACATTTTAGAAATGGCAGCACTGCACCCACTTACAGCTGCTTCTCATTTTCTCTGCCTCAGAGAATAAAAGGCATACTTCACCAGGCCAGAAGCTGAACTTAAGACCCGCTAGTACATTTATAGTTAAATGGAGATGATTACTCCATTTTCTCCAAGTTCAGACTCCTAGTTCCATGTAGGACCAGCTAGGATATAATCAATTAATACAAGAAGAAACCCACTATAAAGGGAACACCCTTGACTTGGTATTTCTCCCTAAGATGCCATTACAACTTGAATTGAAGCAACCCAAAATCCACATAACCCAAGTTCCCTGGTCTGATCACTATCAAATCCAGATCACTCTGTACCCATGCTTTTCTACGAACAAGTCATTATCTGGTCCAACTAATCAACAACGAAGAAAGTTCCAGCAATTAATTTTTTTTCTGGAGTGGAGGAGTAGCCTAGTGGTTGGGGCAATGTACTTCAGGCCGAAAGGTCGGGGGTTCAAATCCCACTAGAGGACAGCAACCTTGGGCTGGAAGGACTGGGGTTTCTAGTCCCACAGGTGCTCCTTGTGGTCTTGGGCAAGCCACTTAACCCTCCATAGCCCATGTTCCCTGTAAAATAGCTTTCTCCAAGTTATAATACCCTGTTCAATGTAATTTCAGTTTGTTCAATGTAAACCGCGCTGATGCAGAATAGTGCGGTATATAAGAGAATGTAAATAAATAAAATAAATAAATAAATAAATAAATAAATTCAACAAGGAAACCCTGATAAACTCGCTCAATGAACACATAACCCAAGACAACTATGATGTCGAAGATCTAATCCAACAATGGAACTCTACAATAGAGGCCAGCTCTCAGCCAACATGGAAATCATCAACCAGGGAGACAAAAACTAGAACTGAGCCCTGGTACACATCACTATTGCACAAAATGAAACAGGACTTACGAAAACTGGAAAGAAAATGGAGACAAACTAAGTCTGATCTACACAAGCTTGAATACCTGGAGCTCCTAGCCAAATACAAAAATGAGATCAACCTTGCCAAGAAAGCTCACCACACCAAAGTACTCAACAAGGCTATTAACAGACCCAGAGAGCTGTTTGAGCTAATCAAATCTCTCACGAAGCCCCTGCCGGAAGACAACTGCAATGGAAATATAAAGGCCCAAGATCTGGCAAATCACTATGCTGTCAAACTAAATCCACAAAACCTGACTACCCAGTCACAGAATGTAATCACTACATGCCCCAAGCAGCTGGACAGCATGAACTCAAGTAGTAAACAGAAAGAAGGATGGTCCACCTTCCAGTTAATCGACGAAAGGATGATCATAAATACCATCTCTAACCTTAATTCAACAACCTCGCTGCTAGATCCCTGCCCAGCAGAATGGATCAAATCTACTAAGCAGGAAGTTAGCCATCTGATAACGCACATAGTAAATCAATCTCTTCAGCAGGGTATTATGCCCGCCCAACTTAAAAGATCCCTAATAAGGCCTATTTTTTTTTTTAACTTGAAATTTTTATTGGTTTTACTGAACACACACAAAAGAACATTCTATAACACCGACAAGTTTTCACCCCCACACAATCCCAAAGCCCAAATACACAGTATCAACACAGCTAAGAATGCAGGCAAAGCTAACAAGTAGCTACACACATACCCCTGTAGACCCTACCCTCCCTCCCCCTCCCCCATTAGTCCCTCCCCCCCCCCAGTCAATTAGCTCGAGCCTCCAAATATACCACCAAAGGTTGCCACTGCTTAGAGAACTTCTCCCCCTGCCCCCGCCGAAGCGCTGTAAGACGCTCCATATTTAAGACCCTATGTAGCCGGGAGTGCCATTGAGACAGTTCCGGTGGCGTACTTTGTTTCCACTTCCATGCAACGTCACATCTAGCCGCAACAATGCATGTCAGCATCAACTTACGCCATCGAAAGTCGAGGGTATCAGGCCACACCCCCAACAAAAATAAGGATTTGCTCAAGTCCGGCACTACCCCAAAAATCACCCCCAATTGGTCTCGAATCCTCAGCCAATATTGAGATATCACGGGACAATCCCACCACATGTGAAGATATGTCCCCCGGGCACCGCAGCCTCTCCAACAGAGGTCCGAGGCCCCAGGAAACATCTTCTGATAGCGGACCGGAGTATAGTACCATCTCATCATTAGTTTATAGGCATTTTCCTGAATAAGTGTGCAGAGCGAGGATTTAGATACCCCCTTGAAAATAGCCAACCACTCCTCCTCGTCCCACTGTACCCCCAGATCCTTCTCCCATTCTAGCATATAACTAGGCCTGCCCTCCCCTTTTCTAGCCCGTTGGAGGCTGTTATACAGCAGTCGAATCAATCCTCGGGATTGCTGATGGCCTAGCCAGAGGGCCTCCAAATCATTAGGTCCCTCTGTCAGCATATCCATGTTGTCCTTCTGGCGCAAATAATGCATCACCTGTAGGTGCGCAAACAAATCCCAGGACCCCAGCTGAAACTCAGCCTTCAATTGCTCAAAGGACTTGGGTTCCCCCATATCAATCAGTTGCATAAAATTATCCAGGCCCTTTCTTGCCCAACTTTGAAATATGCCTTCCCTCCCCGGACTAAAGGCAGGGGTAGCCTGGATGGGTGCCAACAAAGAAGGCCCTACCCAGACACTGATCCGCTTCCATCCCCGCTGCCATTCGCCCCACAAATGTCGTATAAAGGGATTCATTGTCCATTCCCCACAGAGCACCCCCTTCTGTAACCAAGGGAGGTGCTGAAGACGCCAACCCGCCACCCAAAATTGTTCTATGCCATAAAATCGTTTAGCATTTTCGGATTCCCGCCACTCCACCACCTGCCTCATCTGGGCTGCCAAATAATAATCCTCAATCATTAACATCCCTAACCCCCCAGTCCGCCGGGAACGATACAAAACTCGACGCGCTATGCGCGGGGGTCGATGCCGCCACACAAAGAGGAACATTTTCCTTTGTAAACGTTGGAGGACTATGCGAGGCACCCGCACTGGCAAAACTTGAAAATAATACAGCAGCCTAGGCAGCACCATCATCTTAAACGTAGCTATTCTACCCAGCCAAGAGATCTCCTCCTTATTCCACTTACCCATGTCCCGTTCGATCTGGTCCAGCAAAGGGGGATAATTCGCCCCATATAACCTCGCCGGATCCGCAGTTAAGCGGACTCCCAGATACTGGATATCCCGTGGGGCCCAACGGAATTTATAAGTCCCTTGTAGATGCTTCACCAAAGAATCGGGTAAGCTGACATTGAGCGCCGCTGATTTATCCCAGTTAATTTTGAAGCCCGCAACCTTCCCATATTGTTTTAATTCGTGCATATAAATGGGTAGAGCCAGTAAAGGGCTAGTCACAAACAACAGCATATCATCAGCGAACAGGCCACTTTATGCTCCTCTGTACCCACCCTGAATCCCTTGGCATCCGGATTACTCCGCAATCGTCTCGCCAGCGGTTCCATAGTTAAAGCAAATAACAAGGGGGATAACGGGCACCCCTGACGAGTCCCCCGTTCCAAATGGAAAAACTCCAAATAGCGGCCATTCACTTTAACAGCCGCTACCGGGTTAGCGTATAAAGCTTTAATCCAGGCCATCATATTCACTCCAATCCCTAGTTTTTCCAGCACCTCAAACATAAAGCTCCACTCCACCCGGTCGAAAGCTTTCTCAGCATCGACACTTAGCAACAACAGGTCCTGTTTCAGCTGCCGCGGAGACCACATCACTTGAATGGTTCTCCGGATATTATCCCCCGTATTCCTTCCATGGATGAACCCGGTTTGGTCCGATTGAATCACCTTAGGCATAAGGACCCCAAGTCGATTCGCCAATACCTTTGCGAGGATCTTCCCATCCGTATTCAATAACGAAATTGGACGATAGGATCCACACAACGCTGGGTCACGACCCGGCTTTACCAAAACAGTAATCCCCGCCTGCTGCATAGAAGGTGCTAGCGGTTTACCTTGCAGCACCTCATTAAAGAGCCGCTGCAACAGGGGGGCCAACCGTTCCGCAAATTTTTTATAAAACATAGCCGGAAAACCATCCAAGCCCGGTGCCTTATGCAATGCCAGGCCTTTGATTATCAAGCCAATTTCCTCCAAGCCAATCGGCCGATTAAGCATTTCCCTATCCAGATCTGTAAATTCCGGGAGCATATCCCCGTCCTGCAAATATTCCCCCGCTCGATGTTCCAATCCCCCTGACGAGCTGGTGTATAATGTTTGATAATAGTGCACAAATTGCTCCCTAATCACCTTAGTACTAAACAACAGCTGGTCTCCGGGGCCCTTAATTTTTAATATAGCAGATCTGCGCTCCTGATCCCTCAGCTTCCTAGCCAGCAATGTGCTAGCCTTATTATTAAAGGCATAATAATGTTGATTAACCCGCTGCAATTGATAGTGGATGGTCTCCGTCCGCAACCTCATTAGCTGCGACCGGGCACAATCCAATGCTGCTCGCACTTTCACTCCCCCCTCTCTTTTATGACGCTTTTCCAGCTCGGATATCCTATCAAGTAACTGGTTCACCTGCCCCTCTCTCTCTCGCTTGAGCCGCACAGCCCATGCTAACAATTTCCCCCTTAAAACCGCCTTGAGCCCGTCCCACTGTATCTCCCAGGCTACCTCCCCTGTATCATTCCATTGATAATACTCGTCAATAGCTGCCTCGATATCTTGTATGACCTCCTTATTCTGCAGTAGACTTTCATTTAATCTCCAGAAGGGCCGGCCATCCTTATCTGGCTCTCCCCCAAACTCCACCCATACTGGACCATGATCAGTCCATGTAATCGGTTCCATGCCCGCTTTAGTGGTCTTTCGGGTCCAGCTCTCATCTCCTAGAAAAAAATCTATCCTGCTATAGCTTTGGTGGACTGGGGAATAAAAGGAATAATCGCGCTCTTGGGGGTGTAGCTGGCGCCAAAGGTCACACACCCTGAATTGCGCCATCAGGTCCAGTAATTGCGACCTCCCCTTACCCCCATCCCCCGCACCTGATCGCATTCTATCCCTCCGGGGGTCTAAGACTTCGTTAAAGTCCCCCCCCAGCAATAGCGCCCCATGTATCTTATTTGCCAGCCAACTTGATAAAGCCTCCCAGAAGGACGTATGTGGGTCATTAGGACCATAAATGTTAACAAACGTGACCTCCTGCCCTTGCAATTCCCCCCACACCAATAGCACTCGCCCTTTCATCCCCTTTATTACTCCCCCCACCTGAAAGGGAACATCATTCCGGATCATAATTGCCACCCCTGCTTTCTTATGAAGTCCCTCAGCATTGAACCAAAGATTACTAAATGCCCCATATCTGACCAAAGATTCATCTTTTGGCAACAGGTGAGTTTCTTGCAGAAACACCACCTGCCACTTGTGATGCTGTACTTCCTTAAGCAGCAGTTTCCTCTTTTGTGGGGAATTGAGGCCTCTCACATTCAATGAACCTACCCTAAGTCCCGCCATTTAAACAGATACAAAAAAATGTTTAAGATGAGCCACTTGGAAGTAGAATACCCCCCTCCCCCCCTGCCCTCTTCCCCCCCTATCCCCCCCTCTCCTCTCACCCCCCCATTCCTCCCCACAGGCCATGTCTCCCTGTGGCTCCTACCGGAGGACGTAGCTCCCCACCCGAGACCTGCCCGCACCCCTTCCCTCGAAGCCCCCCTCCCCATGAACATCCCCCTAATCCCCCATAAAATCCAGGCAACCCATTCATCCCATTCATCCATCATCCACTCCCCTCCCCTCATTGATTACAATACTATAATTCCGTCCCTCATGTATTACCCCCAAGCTCTCCCCCAGCCATACTCTAAACCCCCCCCCCCCAAACCGCTCTTCCACAAAATATAGCTGATCTCAGTTATCCTCCTGCCAGATAAACCCTACAATGGTCCAATATCATAACTTTAGCAAAGTCTCTCAGCATCAGGTAGTCTGCAGTGAGCCGTTGCGATCCCCCTCCGCCACTTTAGAAGATGTCCCCGATAGGCGCTGAAGCCGTCGGCCCTTGGAATTGATCCGTTGCCATCGTTGCTGATCCGAGAGAGACCCTGGCCCTTTCATTCGATCGCCAGCTGCTGGCTGAGTGCAAGTCTGAGGCAAATTGGGCGCTTTAGCTTTCGCCAAACAGTTCCAGGCCTCCTCCACCGTTCGGACTCGCTGGACTCTCCCTTGCACTTCAAATTGTAGCCCAAATGGAAAGAGCCATTTATATTTAATGTTTTCAGTCCGAAGATACAAAGTCACTGGGCGCATGGCTCGGCGACGCTGCAATGTAGAGGGGGCTAAATCTTGAAAGATCTCGACAGTCACATTCTGCCACTCCAATTTGCCCTTTTTTGCCGCTGCTTTCATAATCTCTTCTTTCATGGGGTAGCTCGTGAGGCAAGCAATAATGTCCCGGGATAAGTTCCCTTGGGGGGGCCGGAGGGCCCGATGTGCTCGTTCAATGCCAATCAGCCTCTTAGCCCCAGCAGGCTCCTGAGACCCTTCTGCCAGCAAGGCCCCACATATATCCTGAACCACCTGGTGGGCTTGCTGAAATTGCCCCTCTTCAGGCACCCCCCGGATGCGTATGTTGCAGCGCCTCGACCTATTTTCCAAGTCTTCAATCTTATCTCGCAATTCCTCCCGGTCTTTCTGACACTCCGTATAAACGCTTTGGACGCTCTCAGCCGCCATTACCGCCTCCTCCACGTGCTCCTCCAAAGAATCCACTCTATCTCCCAGAGCCTGCAAATACACCCGAAATTCATTCAGCATCGCCTTCACCTCCGTTTTTACCCCCAGCACCTCATTTTTTATCTCTTTGCACCAGTGCCACAAATCACCTCTCGTGCACTGCTCCTCCGCATTCTCTGGTTCGTCTTCCTCAGTCATCTCAGCCCCTTCTCCCCGCTCCGTCTGTGAGCTCGCTGTAACGTAGGGGGATCGATATTTTTCCAATTTCTTTTTGGTTGTCGACATCCCCGAGGCTGAGTGCACGAAAATGCTATATAGTGTGCGCTGCTACGAGGGCCCGATGCAACACTGTTAGCTATTTTGCTCCCGGCTCAAGGAGAGCTCTTCAATCAGGCAGCCATCTCAGATGGTGACGTCACGTCCTCTCCAATAAGGCCTATTTTAAAGAATAAAGCGCTCAACAAAGAAGATCCAACATCATACAGGCCGATATCAAGCATATCCTTCCTTGCTAAGATTATTGAGAAGGTAACCCAACTGCAATTACAGGACCACCTAGATGAAAACAAAATCCTTGACCACCATCAATATGGGTTCAGACCACACCATGGAGTAGAAACCCTACTCATTGCGCTCCTTGACAACCTCATCAAGGGTATGGAAAACAAAAATAAAATGTTCTTACTCATATTCATTGATATATCAGCTGCATTCGACACAGTACATCATCAAATACTTCTGCAAAGACTTGCGTCCATAGGTATAGCAGGACCACCATTAAAATGGTTTGAGTCATACCTCACAAACAGAATGCAACAGGTACGTTTCAATAACGAGCAGGCAAAGCCTTTCCCACAAACCCAAGGAATACCTCAAGGCTCAGCTATCTCCTCCCTGCTATTCAACATTTTACATCCAGCCAGTCTGTACGATTTTCCAAAAGCACAACATCAGATACCACTTATACGCAGATGATATCATGTTGTACACTCAACTTGATATAGAAAATCCTAATTTCAACCAAATAGAAGAATGCCTAGGTGAAATGCAAAAATGGCTCCAAAATAACAACATGTCGATAAACATGTTGATGCTAACCTAAAAATGGACAAACATCTCCGGTTGACCAACAGAGCAATATTTCACAAGCTGAGAGTCCTTTAACCCCTACGCAACATAATCGAACAAACAAACTTCAGAACAGTAGCTCAAGCGCTCATCATCCCTCACTTTGACTACTGTAATGCCATCTTGCAAGGTCTACCAAAAAAAACCATAAACATCTTACAATTGGCACAAAATGTATCAGCCAGGATCATCTTGAATAAGAAACTGAGGGATCACATTACACCAGTACTGACTGAGCTTCACTGGCTCCCAATCTCTGCACGAACAGTATACAAAATACTGGTAACAACTTTCAAAATCATTCACAAGATAGCCCCATCATTCCTCGACAACCTCATAACCACACAGCCCACCAACAGATGCCGAAGGACTACTAACCTGAATACACTCTGCGTTCCTAGTAGTATAAGAGATGTTAAAGAGGGAACGAGCAAACGGGCATACACGTACACTGCTCCCATACTTTGGAACAAACTACCTTATGAGATACGACTGATCAACAATATACAGGACTTCAGAAAAAAGCTTAAAACCCACCTGTTCCAAACACATTACGGTATCACCTAGACAGTTTTCATCACCCTCTCCACACCCAAGTGGCCTAACCCCTGAAGCTTAGGAGGCAAAAACAGATCCGATGTCAATGTTAGTAAGATTGCATATCTGCCAATGTATTATACAACTGTAATATATGTACTTGATAAACCTGTAACTTTACCTGGTTGAACAAACTGGGTGTTAAAATTTGTAACATATCTTGGTCAATCAAATGTATATTTATAATCTGAATTCAATCAAATGTATATTTATTTGCTTATTTGTTGCTCCAACCTGGATGATCAAAATGTAATGTATATCTGTAATTTCTATGTCACTGTGGTGTACCCCTCCCTCAAATCATACTGTATCTTTTATTCTGATTATATAATTTACTCCCTTGTATTTTACACCATTGGTCCGCTGCTGATCGCTGGAAGTGGCGGCTTACAAATGTATACCAAATAAATAAATAAATAAATATCGGTTGTTAGCAGTTCTCTGAAAACCGCTTTTAGGCAGTGATAAAGCGGTATATAAAACCAGTTAAATAAATAAATAAATTCACACAGCAGAGCCAACTATGCAGCTTACAAACCATTAGTCTGATAAATGCAACCTGTAGCAGAATGAAAGGCTTTCAAAGAGAATTAGTAACACAGTACATGCTGACAGAACAACCCCTCCAGCTATCAGGTGTGCCCGTCCGACTTTACCTGGGTGAGCAAATGTTCACTCTTCTGCAGAGCAGTGCAGGCACATAAGAACCAGCAATCTCCCAGAATCCCTTGCTTCACATGCCCATCATGGGGATTCTCTGGAAATAACCGCGGAGCAGAACAAATTTCCTAAAATAAGAAAATGAAATAAAGATTATAAGTTGCATTACCAGAGCAACACAAAAGGTTACCCCATGGCACACACAATTAATGCAAAGATTAGGGTATGTTTTCTGACATGACAGACCATGGCCTTGCCAATGGCTAATGATGTCAGCTGTTTACAGTCTACTGTACCTCGCTGCAAACTATAATCTAATTAGAAAGTCAATTGGATGTGCAGCAACAAAGGAAAAGGGGATTTAACAAGCAAGCTACGGAGTAAAGAACCTCCCCCAAAATTGTTCCCTTTTGCGTTGTGTAGTATTCCAAAAGAACACAAGATGTAAATCATGCCCAAATACAGTCAATCCTCAGTTCTCCCCTGGAAAAACACAGAAGCAACTCCATCCAGCGGTTCCAAATTTGCTTTAAACAATCATAACAATGGTGAAGACACTGTTAAAAATACCAAACACAACACCTCCAAGGTCTACCTCTTTTGTCCAGTTATAGACCAACATCTAATAGCCCCTTTTTAGGGAAATTGAGAAATGTATGAACACTTCAACTTGAACGATTTTTTTGGAAACGCAATCTGTTTTAGTTGTATTTCAATCAATGTTTTTAATTTTTGTATTACAGAGACTTCACTCGCAGCAGTAGAGAAGGTGGTGTACTGTTGGATCCATAATGGATTAAATATGGCGATTTGTTTGGGCCTGTCATCTGCTTTTTATGTAGTCCAACACTCTTGAGTAATCAGTTAAGACTATTGGGGGGGGTCGATGTTCAAAGTGCTTGGCTGGTCAGCCAGCCAAGGAAACGCACTACAATATGCAGTGGCACTATCTGGATTGTGCTGCTGCATATCTCCACAGACCACCCTCACCCCGGCATAATCTCATTAGTGAACATAAGAACTGCCATACTGGGTCAGACAAAAAGGTCCCTCAAGCCAAGTATCCTGCTTACAACAGTGGCCAATCCAGGTCAAAAGCACCTGGCAGGTTCACAAAAGACACGAGCAGTGTCAGCACTGGTGCCAACTAGATAAATGGTGACTTTATCCTCTCAGCCTGATATTCAGCTGGCAGTAATCCGCCAAATTTAGGCTACTTGAAAAGTGGGCCCAAGTTGCAAGCCAGATAGGTACTGGCTGAATATCAACACCAACCGGATAAAGTCACCATTTATCTAGTTAGTGCTGCTGAGTTCAGATATTCAGTAGCAGCTCCTATCCAGTTAATGCCCCTGAATATCCCGCCAACATTCAAGTTTCACAGATGACTGCCGTGGCATTTGAATATTGGCCATTTTGAAAATTGGCCCTTTAGGTCTTAAGGAGATACTTCTCCAATGAGTTGCCTCATTTTTGGAAGGGAAATTACAACAGATAGCCATTGGGGATGATAATTGTGAAGAATGGTCAGTTCCCTGTGAGCTCCACGAGGTTTGGTGCTCTCTCCTACAATATTTAAACATCTTTATCTTCCTCCTTTATCATATATTGGATAAGTTGTTTCAGATACCACTTATTTGCAGACAATATCCAGATTTTAGGCGGAAAAATGGCAATATGATTCAACAAAATTGAATGCTGGTTTGGACTGTATAGAGGATGGTTGAAGAATAGGGGAGATATGATAGAGATGTTTAAACACATCTGTGGCATAAATGCACAAAGAGCTGAGTCTCCTTCAATTGAAAGAAAACTCTGTAACTAGGGGGGCATTACGATAAAAGGTGATAGACTTGTGGGTAATTTGTGGAAATATTTCTTTACGGAAAGAATGGTAGATGCATGGAATAGTCCCCCAGTGGAGGTTGTAGAAAAGCACTTTATCCAAATTCATGAAAGCATCGGACAAACACAGAAGAATATTCTTAGGGGCTTGTTTACAAAGCCGCGGTAGCGGTTTCCGATCGTTATCGGAGCCGCGGCCCCATTGATTTTTGTAAACAAGCTCCTTAGACTTCTGTGGCTAGTATCATGATCTTTGTAGTTTTCTGGGTCAAGCCACATCTTGGTAAGTGGAACCAATGTTTCAGCCATCATTCTGTGGCTTTCTTCAGGGTGAAGTGGTTATGCGATGAAGGTCTATTCTTATATACAGTGGATCTCAACTGGATTGGCTGGTTTGAAACAGGAAATTAGAATTTTAGCAGGAAAGTTTGTTTATGAAAAGGTGGGAAATTTGAATTTCGAAAGGAAATTTTGTTGGAAAAAGGCACGAGTTTTGAAATTTGAATTCTGGCAGAAAGGTTCATGAAGAAAGAGTAGGAAAACTGCAAATAGGAATACTGAAGGGAGGAAATTTGGATCTCAGATTCTGGAAGGTGGAAAAATTATTTTCTTTGGCACCAGATCCTGTAGCACTAAACCTTCTTTGAAAGAGCGGTTGCCATGTTTTGTTGATGTTCAGACCTTTGTTTCCATGGGTGTCTTGCTATTTCTACCACCTCTTTGATCCTCCTTGGCCACAAGAGTTCTTCTTTTCCCAGGATTCTTGTGTCACTGAATTTGCACTTGTATTACCAGTTTCTATTGCATGGAGCAGATTTTTCTCTGTTGCAGAGTTTATAATGTAGCCTTTCTTCTGTGGTGTGGCCAGTATACGTCTGGCCACAGCTATATGGAATTTCATAGACTCCAGCAGTTTGCAGCAGAGGGATGCGATCCTTCACTTTTGTGAGTGAGGATGCCAGCTTCCGTGATGCGCTATGAGCTCTTCTGATACTATTATTTTTAAGCAGTTAAACTATTTATTTAACAGGTTTTTTTTTACACCATCTTTCTACAAGTAAAGACAGTTTACGAGTAACTTAGTGCGATAACAGGAAGGCAACAAACAGTGGTGCACATTACATTGAACAGAACCTATGCGGTCTGTTACTCCTTGCATATATAGGGGAGCACAACAAATCTTTGTTCTGTCATGGGGTTGTTATCCAGTGGAGTACCCAAGGGATTTGTGCTGGGCCCACTACTTTTTTCTTTTTTTAATTTAAATTTTTTTCCCATTTACATAACATCTAGTAACATACATAGATACTCTTGCATGTAAACAACAACATTCAACTGGTGTACAGTTTTCCCCTCTATTTTAAATTGTGCAGAACTTAATAGTTCTAGTTATCCCCACAACCACCCCTGAAACATTTGCCTAGATAGATACTTAGCAGTTAACCCTTTCAAAGCCATTCATCTACCGTACACATGCCCTTGAAACAATTTTAACCCACAACCCTACTTATCCACCATACCCCAGTTTCCCACCCCCCCACATCCCCCCCGTCACCCCTCTCCCCTGACCCCCCTCCTCCTGAAAGTACACCAAAACTTTCCGCCAAGCTCTATCAAACCTGGGCCTCTTTTGTTTTCGTATTGCTGTTAATTTCTCCATTAGGTAAATTTGCCTTAGCCTATCTTCACAGTGTACCCACCTGCGGCAGCTCCTCCTGTTTCCACCTATAAGCTATGTCACCTCTTCCCACACTGAGACATGCTAATATTTGTTTCCTATTCTCCCTTGACCCTCCCTCCCTCTACCACCCAAACAGAAAAACTTCCAGGTCCCTCTCAACCTCTTCCCCCACCACTCGTATCCACCCCTGAATTTCATCCCAGAAAATCCAAATCTTTGGACATTCCCACCAACTATGATACATTGTGCCATCCTCTCCACACTTACTCCAGCAACTCCTTGATGCTGTCGGGTACATTTTATTCAAACACACTGGGGTAAAGTACCACCTCATTAACACTTTCTGCCAATTTTCCCGAACAGCTATCGAGGTTGGCAAATGGTGATCCTGCTCCAAAATTGCCTTCCACTGATCAATCTCCAAATTCCTACCTATCTCCCTTTCCCACGCCTTCATATAACCCAGTTTCTCCTCCCTTTGCCCCTCCCGTACTGCCCTATACAAGGCCGTGATTAAACCCCAAGACCCCTTTTTCCCGTACCAAATCACTTCCAATTCTGTAAACTCTCATTCTAACCCCTCCTTTCCCCAACTTCTCTTTCAGGTAATATATCACTTGACCATAATGAAACAACTCCCCTGTCCCTAGATGATATTCTTCCTGCAAATCCTCAAACGGAACCCATTCCCCCCATCCATAAATTGATAAAACCACCGTAAACCTTTCCTCTCCCACTGTCTATATACCCCTCCTTCCCTTCCTGGAATAAAATCTCCCGTTTAACACAGTCGTTGCATTACCGAAAAGCTTGATGCCCCCTTTCCTCCTTCCCTTCTTCTCACTCTGTCCCATACGGCCAAAACATGCCGCATGTATGGATTTTCTAGGGAACCTCTACTCCTATCCTTCCCCTTAATCCATGGTAGTGCCTCAATTGGCCCTTCCTTCCACCCTTCCCCTTCCATCTCAACAAATGTTTTCCTTTCTCCTTCCTCTCTCCAATCCATCAAATGCCTAATCTGGGCTGCTCTATAGTAGGCCTGAATGTCTGGAACCCCCAAACCCCCCTCCCCAGATCGATAAAGGAACACCCTCGCTATTCCTGGTGGCTGCCTTTTCCATACGAAGTGGAATACTTTCCCCTGAATCTTCCTTAATTGCCTCTCTGGGATCTCCACAGGGAGAGCCTGAAAATAATATAACACCCTTGGTACTAAGTTCATCTTGACCGCTGCTATACGGCCCAACCAAGAAATCTCCATATCCATCCATTCCCGTAAATCCTGATTCACCTGTTTCCATAACTGGGGGTAATTTGCTCCATATAAGAGCTGTGGCTGTGCCGTAAGATACACCCCTAAGTACTGGTTGGCAATTAAGATTTAATGCGAAGAGGTGCGGTGTCATGCACTCGGGTAGCAGAAATCCAAGGGAAATGTACACGATAGAGGGGCGAGAGGTTGGTATGCACGGATCAGGAGAAAGACCTTGGTGTGATTATTTCTGAAGATCTCAAGGTGGCAAAACAGTGCGACAAGGCGATGGCAAAAGCCAGGAGGATGTTGGGCTGCATACAAAGAGGAATTACCAGCAGAAATGAAGTACTTATGCCACTGTACAAGTCACTGGTGAGGCCTCATTTGGAATACTGTGTTCAGTTTTGGAGACCATATCTTGCAAAGGATGTAAAAAGAATGGAAACTGTTCAAAGGAAGGCGACCAAAATGATTTGGAGCCTGCGTCAGAAGCCTTATGAGAAGAGACTTGAAGACCTAAATATGTACACTTTGGAGGAGAGGAGGAATAGGGTAGATATGATGCAGACCTTTAAATACTTAGAGAAATAATGAACAAACAAACCTCTTCCAAAGACGGGGAAGCTGTAAAACTAGAGGGCATAACATGAAGCTGCAAGGTGCTAAACTGAAAGGCAATGTCAGGAAATACTTTTTCACTGAAAGAGTGGTGGATGCTTGGAATGCCCTCCCGATGGAAATGGTGGAGGAAAACACAGTGACGGAATTCAAATTGGCATGGGACAGACACAGTGGATCCCTTTACAGCAACAGGATAAAATCAAAATAAACTGAACCATCTAATTTCTCAACAAATATGGGTGTCCTACATGGAGCGGTGGGTTCACCCCCTAAACAAAGACATGGGGAGGGGTGGCCTGCACAGAGCGGCAGGTGCACCTACTCTTGCCATCTTACTGGGCAAACTAGATGGACCATACTGGTCTTTATCTGCCATCATTTACTATGTTTCTATGTTAATCGCTGTCTTTGCCCATTTAAAGGGATACTTTTCTTTTAATCTTCCTATTTCCACTCCCCCTATGTTGACATTCAGTGCCTCAGTCTTTTCCATATTTATTTTAAATCCCGACACCTCCCCATACTGTTTAATCACTTCTAAGACTTTTCCTAATGTCTCCTCAGGCTGCGTAAGAGTTAATAAAATATCATCTGCAAACAATGATATCTTGTGCTGCCTCTCTCCCACCTAGACCCCCTTAATCCTCTCCTCCTCCCTTATCCTCTGTGCCAAAGGTTGCATAGCCAAGGCATAAATTACGGGGGAAAAAGGCACCCCTGTCTTGTGCCTCTCTGAAGGGAAAAAGCTTCCAAGTACCGACCATTAATATGCACCCTAGCCTGCGGCCTATTATACAAAGCTCTCACCCAGGCGACATAATTGTCACCAAACCCCATTTTTGCCATTACTGCAAATAAATATTCCCAACCGACCCGATCGAATGCTTTTTCCGCCTCAATAGACAGCACCATCATCCTCTCCTTACCTCTATGTGCCCCCCATATTCCCTCTAACACTCTGTTGATGTTATCGGGCACCTGCCTGCCACTAATAAACCCTGTCTGGTCAATATTAATAAGAGTAGGCACGCCCTGAGCCAGTCTATTCACTAGTACTTTTGCCAAAATCTTCACATAAGTGTTCAGTAACGATATTGGGTGAAATGACCCACAATTCAGTGGGTCCTTCCCTGCCTTTGCTATTACTGTTATACCCGCTGTCAACATCACCTGCGCTGTGGAAATGGGTTCCTCCAGTCTGGCCCCCAAATCCTCACCCACTTTTGGAAGCTCCACTGTTTCCAAAAATTCACCTATGGAGGGCTCCCCCACACCCCCTCGCTGAGAGTACAGCTCTGCATAGTACTGGCAAAATCTATCCCCTATTTGTTTTCCACCCCTCAAAATTTCCCCCTCCTGTCCCTTAATTGCCAGAATTGCATTCATTGCCTCCCGCTTTTTAAGTTTCCTGGCCAGCAATCTCCTGGCTCTATCCCCTCACTCATAAAACCTTTGTTTTACCCGCTCCATCTTTTACCATTAACGCATTGTCGCTGTAATCTGACTGCTGATGTAGCTGCGCATGAAATGAGAGTCAGAAGCTGTAAAGATGTCTTACACATTGGAACATGGAACGTACGAAGCATGAACCAAGGGAAGTTGGAAGTGGTCAAGAATGAAATGGAACGTGTACAACTTGATCTGTTGGGTGTCAGCGAACTGAAATGGACTGGCATCGGGCACTTTGCATCAGATGATCACATGGTCTACTATGCTGGAAATGAAAGACAAAGAAGAAATGGTGTTGCATTTATAATAAAGATGAAACTTGCAAGAACTGTAATGAAATACAATGCAGTCAGCGAACGCTTAATCTCTATTCGTCTACGAGGATTGCCTATCAACACAACTATAATTCAAGTATATGCCCCAACAACAGCTGCAGAAGAGAATGAAATTGAAGAGTTCTATGAACAAGTACAAGCTGAAATTGACAGAACATGCAAACAGGATATCCTGATAGTCATGGGTGACTGGAACGCAAAAGTTGGCAACAAAGAAGAAGGCAAAGTAGTTGGAAAATATGGACTTGGCAACAGAAATGAAGCTGGAGAAAGATTGATAGAATTCTGCAAGACCAATGATCTATTCATCTCAAACACCTTCTTTCAGCAACACAAGCGACGACTGTACACATGGACTTCACCCAATGGATTGTATAAAAATCAAATTGACTACATCTGTGGAAGTCAACGATGGAAAAGCTCTGTAACATCAACAAAGACAAAACCTGGAGCTGACTGTGGTACAGATCATCAACTACTAGTATGCAAACTCAAGCTAAAGTTGAAAAAGAGCAAACCACTCATGAATGCACCAAAATATGACCTTGAGAATATACCACTGGAATTTAAAGACTGCCTGCAAAATCGATTTGCTGCCTTAGATACAAATGACAGAGCTCCGGAAGAGTTATGGAATGACATCAAGAAGGTTGTGCTGGAAGAAAGCGAGAAGTCTCTACAAAAGGTGAAAAAGCAAAAACGGCCAAAATGGATGACGGAAGAAACTCTGAAAATTGCCCAGAAACGCAGAGAAGCTAAAGCCAAAGGAGAAAGAAAGACAATCGCAGACCTCAACAGAGATTTCCAACGTGCAGCAAGACAGGACAAGGAAAAGTACTACAATGACACTTGCAAGGAAATAGAAGCAGAAACTATTAGAGGAAGAACAAGATCGGCTTTCCTAAAGCTGCGAGAGTTAAAGAAAAAGTTCCAGCCTCGAATTGGAATGTTACAAGATGCTCAAGGTTCTATGTTGAATGATGCTGAGAAGATCAAGAAAAGGTGGAAGGAATATACAGAGTTTTTATATGATAAAGATCAAGTGGACCAACAGCCGTTTCAACCTATACCTTATGATCAGGAACCATTGGTGATGAAAGAAGAAGTTGAAGCAGCATTGAAAGCCTTATCAAAGAACAAAGCACCAGGCATTGATAGCATTCCCATAGAAGTATTGCAGCAATCTGATGCAGCTGTTACCGTACTTACAAGGCTCTGCCAAGAAATATGGAAGACAACATCATGGCCAACTGACTGGAAAAGATCTGTGTTTATACCAATACTAAAGAAAGGTGATCCAACTGACTGTGGAAATTATCGCACAATCGCTCTGATCCCACATGCCAGCAAGATTCTACTGAAGATTATTCAAAAGAGACTACAGCCATACCTAGAACAAGAACTACCTGAAGTGCAAGCAGGGTTCAGGAAAGGGCGAGGAACGAGAGACATCATTGCGGATGTGAGATGGATCCTTGAAAAGACTAAAGAATACCAAAAGGATATCTATTTGTGCTTTATCGACTATAGCAAGGCTTTTGACTGTGTAAACCATGAGAAACTCTGGGCCACATTAAGAAGCATGGGTATACCAGAACACCTGATCGTTCTCTTGCGCAATCTGTACATTGATCAAGAAGCAACAGTTCGAACGGAACAAGGAGAAACAGAATGGTTTAAAATAAGCAAAGGTGTAAGACAAGGCTGCATACTTTCCCCCTACCTGTTTAATTTATATGCAGAACAAATCATCAGAGAAGCAGGACTGTATGAAGACAACAGAGGTGTGAAGATTGGTGGAAGACTCATCAACAACCTTCGCTATGCTGATGATACCACATTACTGGCTGAAAGTGAAGATGATCTGAAACATTTGCTTCTCACAATCAAAGAACATAGTCTCAAAATGGGCCTGCACCTTAATGTAAAGAAGACAAAGATCATGACAACTGGCATAATCAACAGGTTCATCGTTGAAGGAGAAGAAATTGAAATCGTGAACAACTTTAACCTACTTGGATCAACTATCAATAAAGAAGCAACAAGCAGTCAAGAAATCAGACGACGCATTGCTCTTGGCAGAATGGCTATGAAAGACCTAGATAAGATTCTCAAGAGCAGAGATGTCTCTCTCCATACAAAGATTCGACTTGTTCAAGCCATGGTATTTTCAATAACATCATATGGATGTGAAAGCTGGACAGTGAAAAAGACAGACAGGAAGAAAATTGATGCCTTTGAATTATGGTGCTGGCGGCGAATACTGTGTATACCATGGACTGCCCGAAGAACAAACCAGTCGGTACTAGAAGAGATCAAACCTAAGCTTTCTTTAGAAGCTCAGATGACAAGACTTCGACTTTCATACTTCGGACACATCATGCGAAGAGAGAGATCATTAGAGAAAGACATCATGCTTGGCAAGATAGAAGGTCAACGCAAAAGAGGAAGGCCAGCAGTGAGATGGATTGCTACAATAACAGCAGCTACGGGTACCAGTCTGTCAACAATGAGCCGCCTGACTGAAGACCGAACACAATTTAGGATAGCTATCCAGAGGGTCGCCATGAGTCGACTCCGACTCGACGGCACTTAACAACAACAACATATTTGATTTCAAAATTATTATGATTTTGTAGTCAAATCACTAATATGAAATAAAATTATATTTTCTACCTTTGTTGTCTGACCAATTTATTCTCTGATCATGCTGGTCCAGATCTGAGGCTTCTGCTTTCCTGTCTTCTCTTAGCTCTCTTTCTGTGGTCTATGGTCCATCTGCCATTTATTATCTCTTCTTTTGTTTTCTTTACTTCCTTCCTTCAGCCTATTTCCAGTCCCAGTAACCCTCCCCATTATCAGCCCCTTTCCAGTACCTTCCAATGTCAACTTGCATTCCCATGACTGCCACTGGTGTCCATTCCCTTCCAGTGCCCCTCCTTCCCCAATGACCAGTCCCTTCTAGTACAAATACCATGGCAGCCCCTCTCAGATCCACTCCCTTCCAGTTCCATTCTCCCATCCCCTAGTATCAGTCCATTTTTAGCCTTAGCCCCCAGTTTTCTTCCAGGGCCAGCAGCTCTATCCTCCCCCCAATCAGCTCACTTCCAGTGCTAGTCCCCCCTCAACCAATCTCCTGGCTCTACCCCTCACTCATAAAACCTTTGTTTTACCCACTCCATCTGATAAGCCAGTGGTTCTCAACCTTTTTTGTACCATGACCCCTTTTACCATTGGTCAACTTGTGATGACCCCCAATGATAAAATCAAATGCGTCTCTCTTCTTTTACCATTAACGCATTGTCGCTGTAATCATTTGTTGAATTATTAATATATTATAGGCCTTTGCAATATGTTTTTATTTATTTGCAAGAGTGCCCCTGTGAGCAACAGCGACCATCACACGGTGTGGTTTGAAATAAAAGCCATGGTACAGGCCAATCATAGCAAGCTCAGAGTCCTAAACTTCAAATACACTGACTTCAATAAAATGGCAGAGTACGTAAAGGAGGAGATGACGGGGTGGGAAGAGATAAAGGAAGTGGAATTGCAATGGGATAAACTAAAGGAGGCAATAAAAGGAGCAACAGATAAATATGTAAGAAAAGTAAATAAAAGCAAGAGGAGAAGGAAACCTATTTGGTTTTCCAAAGAGGTGGCTGCTCATATAAAGGCAAAAAACACAACGTTTGCAAAATTCAAAAGCTTGCAGACAGAAGAACACAGAAATGAATACAGGATCCAACTCAAAGAGTCTAAAAGAGTAATAAGGATAGCAAAATCAAAGGCAGAGGAAAAGATGGCTAAAGATGTTAATGGTGGCAACAAAAATTTCTTCAGGTATATTCGGGAAAGGAAAAAGATCAGAGTTGGAATTGCAGGACTCAGAAGTGCTGGGAAAGGACTCGTGGAAAGTGACACTGGGAAAAGCAAAATTGCTAAACAATTACTTCTGCTCTGTGTTTACTAAAGAAGATCCTGGGGATGGACCAGCTGTGACTCCCAAATATAAAAATGGGAATGAAGTAGATACCACACCATTCACAGAAGAAGAGGTGATAGAACAACTTGCTAAACTGAAAGTGGACAAGGCCATGGGACCAGATGGGATACATCCCAGGATACTGAAAGAGCTCAGAGAGGTTCTTGCAGGACCGTTAAAGGATGTCTTCAACAGATCCTTGGAAACAGGAGAGGTTCCTCAGGACTGGAGAATGGCTGATGTCGTACCTCTACACAAAAGTGGTGACAGGGAAGAAGTGTCAAACTACAGGCCCATGAGCCTTACCTCGGTGGCGGGAAAAGTAATGGAGGCACTCCTGAAAGAGCGAATAGTGAACTTTCTGAAAACCAACAGCTTGCAAGACCCGAGGCAACATGGTTTTACCGAAGGACGATCTTGTCAAACAAATCTGATCGAGTTCTTTGACTGCGTGACCAGGGAACTAGATCAGGGGCATGCAATGGATGTCATCTACTTGGATTTCAGCAAAGCCTTTGATACTGTTTCTCATAGGAGGCTTGTCAACAAACTCAGTAGCTTGGGGATGGGTCCCAAGATGGTAAACTGGATTAGAAATTGGTTGACTGACAGACGACAGAAGGTGATTGTACATGGAGCTCACTCGGATGAGAGGAAGGTGATTAGCGGGGTGCCCCAGGGTTCGGTCCTGGGCCCGGCACTGTTCAATGTATTTGTGAGTGATATTGCTGAAGGACTGAATGGAAAGGTCTGTCTTTTTGCAGACGACACAAAAATTTGCAACAGAGTGGACTCCCCCGAGGGAGTGGTTAACATGAAGAAAGATCTACAAAAGCTGGAAGACTGGTCTAAAGCTTGGCAACTACGATTTAATGCAAAAAAGTGCAGTGTCATGCACTTGGGTAGCAGAAATCCAAGAGAAATGTACGCGATAGGGGGGAGAAAGGTTGGTATGCACAGTTCAGGAAAAAGACCTTGGTGTGATTATCTCTGCTGATCTCAAGGTGGCAAAACAGTGCGACAAGGCAGTGGCAAAAGCCAGGAGGATGTTGGGCTGCATACAAAGAGGGATTACCAGCAGAAAAGAAGAGGTACTTATGCCACTGTATAGGTCACTGGTGAGGCCTCACTTGGAATACTGTGTTCAGTTTTGGAGACCGTATCTTGCAAAGGATGTAAAAAGACTGGAGACTGTTCAGAGGAAGGCGACCAAAATGATTTGGAGCCTGCATCAGAAGCCTTATGAGAAGAGACTTGAAGACCTAAATATGTATACTTTGGAGGAAAGGAGGGACAGGGGAGATATGATTCAGACCTTTAAATACTTAAAGAGAAATGATGAACAAACAAACCTCTTCCAAAGACGGGGAACCTGTAAAACTAGAGGGCATAACATGAAACTGCAAGGGGGTAAATTGAAAGGCAATGTCAGGAAATATTTTTTTCACTGAAAGGGTGGTGGATGCTTGGAATGCCCTCCCGATGGAAGTGGTAGGGGCGAACACGGTGACGGAATTCAAAAAGGCATGGGACAAACACAGAGGATCCCTTTACAGAAATAGGAAAAAAACAAAATAAACGGTACCATCTAACTTCTGAACCATATAACGTCTCAACAAATAGGGATGTCCTACATGGAGTGGTGGGTTTACCCCTGAACAAGGATATGGGGAGGGGTGGCCTGCGCGGAGCGACAGGTGCACCTACTCTTGCCATCTTGCTGGGCAGACTGGATGGACCATGCTGGTCTTTATCTGCCGTCAACTACTATGTTACTATGCAATATGTTTTATTTTACTTGCAATATGTTTTTACTTTCTTCCACTTTTCCCGCCTCCAAAGGAAGTGGTAAACAACTTCCTATGGAGGCGGGACAATGCTGCACAGAGCCCGTCGAGAGACGGGAAGGCTCCGCAACATTTTCACAGGCACAACAGCGGTTCCCTAAGAGGCAGGGAGCCACTGCTGCAGAAGATTGGAGGCAGTGAGTTTGCTTCTTCTCAAATTCTCTATTTAACAGGTTTCTTTTATACCCGCTTTATCATTTCAATCAAAGCGGCTTACATTGTAACTTAAACTTGGTAATGTACATTAAACAGGGACATTGATAACTTGGATTTCTCTGAGCAGTGGAAGGTTATGTGACTTGCCCAAGGCTACAAGGATTGCTAGTGGGAATCAAACCCTGGTCTCTTGGTTCCCAAGCCAGTGCTCTAACCATTTGGCTAGACCTACACTCCATTCTTGGCCTGCCTTAACAGTGCCTTGCATTTCACGTGCCAGTGCTTGTGCTGTTTCCAGTTTTCATCATTTGGCTCTTTTTGCTATTTCCTGAAAGATGCTTTTTGGCAACAGCAGTATCTCTGACCTCACCTTTAAACCATGCTGGCAATTTTTTGGACTTTCTTCCACTTTTCTTAAAGCGTGGCATACAGCTGGTATGGACTTCCAAGATAGTATTTTTAAACAACACGCAAGCTTGTTGTAAGTCTTTAAACTTTGCAATCGCTCCTTTCAGTTTTTTCTTAACTATTTTCCTCATTTTATCAGTCTCCCTTTCAAAAGTTAAAAGGTAGTACTGTGGATTTCCTTACCATCCCTCCCCCATTAATTAAATCAAACACGATCATGCTATGATGACTATCTCCAAGTGGCCCCAACACCCTTATCTCTTGCACCAGATCTGGTGTTTCACTAAGGACTAGGTCCAAAATGGCTTCCCCTCTGGTCGGTCCAAGAAGCAGTCATTTATTTCATCTAGAAACTTCATCTCCCTCGCATGTCCTACCGTGACACTGATCCAGTCAAAACTGGGGTAATTAAAATCACCCATTATTATTACTGTGCTGTGACTTTTGTTAGCTTCCCCGATTTCCTTGAGCATTTCATCATCCATTTGTTCATTCTAGCCTGGCAGTCGATAGTACACCCCCACTGAAGGACTAGAAAGAAGGACTGCTACTTCCGGAGAGAGATCTGCAATTGTAAGTATTACTTCTGGGAATTTTTCTAAATCTTGGTGAAAAAGGAATTCTTTAGATTAAAGCTGATTAATCTGTGAACCCAGTGTATTTGTTAAATCAAGCAGGGACTAGTAGCAGCAAAGAGTTTCAGTTTCAATTTAAAACAAAGAGGAGAGCTTTCTGGTTAACTTTAGAACCCAGCAGAGAGCTTCCAGTTTAAATTCAATAGTCAGTCAAGGCCTAGTTTACTTACATTTAACACACAAAGGAGAGCTTTCTGGTTAAATTTAGAACCCAAGACTACCTCTATCCAAGCAAGGGCTGTGGGACTCCCTCTGGAGATTGGTCACAGATTACCTTAGCAGCACAGGACAGGGTACTGTGTAGCAGCCAGCTTTTAAATAAGTCTTTTTTTTCTCTCCCTCCCTCCCCATCACCCAACCACCCCTGATATAATTGTAGCTTTATGGGTGCTTAAACCTCTAAAAGGAAATGAGGTGCCATATTCACTCTCAGGTGCAGCTGTTCATTCTCATCAGCATACATTAAGAACCTGAGATTAATTAAATTTCAGGTGAACAAAGTACATTAAACGTATTAGGTATAGCTTTATTAGTATAAGTATCCCCAGCAACCCTTAGTGCAGGGGTTCTCAACCCTGTCCTCGGGACCCACCTAGCCAGTCGGGTTTTTAGGATAACCACAATGAATATGCATGGGAGAGATTTGCATATAATGGAGGCAGTGTATGCAAATCTCTCTCGTACATATTCATTGTGGTTATCCTGAAAATCTGACTGGCTAGGTGGGTCCCGAGGACAGGGTTGAGAACCCCTGCCTTAGTACATAAAGAACTTAAATATCTAAACACACCCTTAAAACCAAGATGCAAACAGCAGTCCAGCAGCAAGATGGGGGCTTTCCAGTCTTTTGCATTGAGTGTCACATGTATGATTTTCTCCCAGTTGGTGAGGGGTCTTACGTGTGCACAAGGTGCAAGGAGCTCTTTGCTCTCTGGGAACGAGTCTGATCTCTAGAGGCAAGAGTAGCAGATTTGGAAGACATAAGGAAGACAGAGAGGTAGAAAGACAAGACCTACAGGGATATAGTCCTGAAGTCCCACCTCCAGTCTGGCAGTACCCCTGCTACCTTGGAGGAGAAAGGTCACGTCACAGGACAGCATCACCCTGGTGTGGTAGGAAGGGATCCTTTAGCTATGACCTGTCCTCCAGGTGATGTAAAACCATCTCACAACGAGGAAGTTTCTCCAGGGCCAAGTGTTCATGAGGGAAGGGTTAGGACAGCCGTTATAGTTGGTGATTCGATCATTAGGCATGTAGATAGCTGGGTGGCTGGTGGAAGTGAGGATCGCCTGGTGACAAGCCTGCTTGGTGCGAAGGTAATGGACCTCACACACCACCTAGACAAGGTCTTAGATAGTGCTGGGGAGGAGTCTGCTATCTTGGTACATGTCGGTACCAATGACATAGGAAAATGTGGTAGGGAGGTTCTGGAGGATAAATTTAGGCTTTTAGGTAGGAAGTTGAAATCCAGAAATCCATGGTAGCTTTCTCCGAAATGCTTCCCATTCCACGCGCAGGGCCCAAAAGGCAGGCAGAGCTCCAGAGTCTCAATGTGTGGATGAGAAAATGGTGCAAGGATGAGGGTTATGGATTTGTTAGGAACTGGGGAACATTCTGGGGAAAGGAGGAGCTCTTCCGAAGGGATGGGCTTCACCTTAACCGGGATGGAACCAGGCTGCTGGCATTAATCTTTAAAAAGGAGATAGAGCAGCTTTTAAACTAGATAATAGGGGAAAGTCGACAGTCGCACGAGCGCATGGTTCGGAACAATGCATCCTTGAAGGATACTACCAAAAACAGAGAGGTTCCAAAAAAGAGTAAAGTAGCCCAAATGCCCTTGAGTATGGAGCAGACAGAGCTTAAAGATTCCAAATTACCCATGCCTAACAATAGCCAGATTAATATGAATAAATTAAAGTCTCTGAAATGCTTCTATGCAAATGCTAGAAGTCTAAAAACTAAGATGGGAGAGTTAGAATATATAGCACTAAATGAAAGGTTAGATATGATTGGAATCTCAGAGACATGGTGGAAGGAGGACAACCAGTGGGACACTGATACCTGGGTACAAACTATACTGTAATGATAGAGCTGATCAAACTGGTGGAGGGGTTGCGCTCTATGTTAGAGAGGGCTTGAGTCAGAAAGGATTAACGTTTTGCAGGAAACAAAATTTGCTGTAGAATCCCTATGGATTGAAATTCCATGTAAAAAGGGGAAGGCGATGACGGTAGGGGTGTACTATCAACCGCCTGGCCAAAATGAACAAATGGGATGATGAAATGCTCAAAGAAATCAAGGAAGCTAACAAACATTACAGCACAGTAATAATAATGGGTGATTTCAATTACCCTGGTATTGACTGGGTCAGTGTCACGGCAGGACATGCTAGGGAGATAAAGTTCCTAGATGAAATAAATGACTGCTTCTTGAAGCAGCTGGTTCATGAAAGCACCAGAGAGGAAGCCATATTGGAACTAGTCCTTTGCGGAACACCAGATCTGGTGCAACAGATAAGGGTGTTGGGGCCACTTGGCAATAGTGATCATAGCATGATCGCGTTTGATTTAATTAATGGAGAAGGGATGGTAAGGAAATCCACAGTACTACCTTTTAACATTAGAAAGGGAGGCTATGATAAAATGAGGAAAATAGTTAAGAAAAAACTAAAAGGAGCAGTTGCAAAAGTTACAGACTTACATCAAGCTTGGTTGTTGTTTAAAAATACTATCTTGGAAGCCCAGACCAGCTGTATTTCACGCTTTAAGAAAAGTGGAAGGAAGTCCAAAACACTGCCAGCATGGTTTAAAGGTGAGGTCAGAGAGGCTGTTGCCAAAAAAAGCATCTTTCAGGAAATGGGAAAAAAAGCCAAATGACGAAAACTGGAAACAGCACAAGCACTGGCAAGTTAAATGCAAGGCATTGATAAGGCAGGCAAAAAGAGAATTTGAGAAGAAACTTGCTGTGGAAGCAAAAACGCATAATACAGACTTTTTCAAGTACATTCGTAGCAAAAAACCTGTGAGAGAGTCAGTTGGTCCATTAGATGATAGAGGGGTAAAAGGGACACTAAGGGGGGACAAGGCCATAGCGAAGAGACTGAATGAATTCTTTGCTTCTGTCTTTACTGAGGAAGATGTAAGGATGTTACCTATGACTGAAGTGGTATTTAAAGGTGATACTGCAGAAGAATTGAAAGAAATATCGCTACACCGGGAAGAAGTATTACAACTATTTGATAAACTCAAGAGTAGCAAATCACCTGGACCGGATGGTATACATTCAAGGGTGTTGAAAGAACTGAAATATGAGATTGCAGACCTGCTATTAGTAATCTGTGAACTATCATTAAAATCATCTGTAATACCTGAAGATTGGAGGATCGCTAATTTAACGACAATTTTTAAAAAGGGTTCCAGGGGTGATCCGGGAAACTACAGACGAGTCAGCCTGACGTCAGTACCGGGAAAAATGGTAGAAACCATCATAAAGAATAAAATTACTCAGCATGTAGATAGTCATGGCCTAATGGGAGACAGCCAACATGGCTTTAGACAAGGAACATCTTGTCTTACAAATCTGTTTGTTTGTTTTTTGAAGGTGTGAATAACAGACAGGCAAAGGTGAGTCGGTTGATACAGTGTATTTGGACTTTCAGAAAGTCCCTCATCAGAGACTTTTGGCAAAACTAAAAAGTCATGGGATAGGAGGCAGTGTACTATTGTGGATCAGGAACTGGTTAAAAGATAGAAAGCAGAGGGTAGGGCTAAATGGCCAGTTTTCCCAATGGAGAAAGGTGAATAGTGGTGTACCCCAAGGATCTGTGCTGGGTCCGCTGCTTTTTGACATATTCATAAATGACCTAGAAAAGGGAATAACGAGTGAGGTTATCAAATTTGCAGATGACACAAACCTATTTAAAGTTGTTAAAACCCGTGAGGATTGTGGAAATTTGCAAGAGGATCTTGATAAATTGGAAGACTGGGCATCAAAATGGCAGATGATATTTAATGTGGACAAGTGCAAAGTTATGCACCTAGGGTAGAACAACCTAAACTATGGTTACACGATGCAAAGTTCCACATTAGGAACTACCACCCAGGAAAAAGATTTTGGCGTCATCGTGGATAACATGTTAAAACCCTCTGCCCAGTGTGCAGCAGCGGCCAAGAGAGCAAATAGAATGCTAGGTATCATAAGGAAAGGGATAGAAAATAAAACAAAGGATATTATAATGCCTCTGTATCGTTCCATGGTGTGACCGCACCTTGAATATTGTGTGCAATTCTGGTCACCGTATCTTAAAAAGGATATAGCGTTATTAGAAAAGGTTCAGAGAAGAGCCACCAAAATGGTAAAGGGGATGGAAGGATACTCCTATGAAGAAAGGCTAAAAAGGTTAGGGCTCTTTAACCTGGAAAAGAGACGGCTGAGGGGAGATATGATAGAAGTCTATAAATTAATGAACGGAGTGGAAGATTGATTGTTTACGTTATCAGAATATAGAAAGACTAGGGGATATGCAATGAAGCTACAGGGTAAACTATTTAAGACTAATAAAAAGAAAATATTTTTTCACTCAATGTGTAATCAAACTCTGGAATTTGTTACTGGAGGATGTAATAAAGGCTGTTAGTGTAGCTGGGTTTAAAAAAGGTTTGGACAAGTTCCTGGAGGAAAGGTCCATAAACCATTATTAAGAAGGGACCCAGGATATCAATGCTTGACCCAGTACAAGCACTGCAGAACCTGTGTCTTTTGGCGAAACTGCTAGGTACGTATGACCTAGATTGGCCACTGTTGGAAACAGGATATTGGGCTTGATGGACCTTGGTCTGACCCTGTATGGCATATCTTATGTTCTTATGGTACTCAAGAGCATTTGGGCTACTTTGGTCTTTATTGGAACCTCTCTGCTGATATGCCCAACTTCATTCTTTTGGTAGTATCCTTCAAGGACACATTGTTCTGAACAATGCGCTCTTGGGCGACGGTTGTCTCTTCCTTATTATCTAGTTTAAAAGCTGCTCTATCTCTTTTAACCCTTTCAGACCGTATGTCCACTGTAATGGACGTCATGTTATTCATTGAATTCTATGTGTGTGTGTGTATATATATATATATATATATATATATGGTGTCTGTGAAAAAATTCAGGTCTGAAAGGGTTAAAGGCTAATGCCAGCAGCCTGCTTCCATCCCAGTTAAGGTGAAGCTCATCCCTTCTGAAGAGCCCCTTCTTTCACCAGAATGTTCCCCAGTTCCTAACAAATCTAAAACCCTCATCCTTGCACCATTGTCTCATTCATGCATTGAGACTCCAGAGCTCTGCCTGCCATTGGGTCCTGCGCATGGAACGGGAAGCATTTCGGAAAACGCTATCCTGGAAGTTCTGGATTTCAACTTCCTACCTAAAAGCCTAAATTTAGCCTCCAGAACCTCCCTACCACATTTTCCTATGTCATTGGCACCGACATGTACCAAGACAGCAGACTCCTCCCCAGCACTATTTAAGACCTTGTCTAGGTGGCGTGTGAGGTCTGCTACCTTCGCTCCAGGCAGTCATGTTACCAGGCTATCCTCACGTCCACCAGCCACCCAGCTATCTACATGCCTAATGATCAAATCACCAACTATGATGGCTGTCCTAACCTATCCCTCATGGGCACATGGCCCTGGAGAAACCTCCTCGTTGTGAGAGGGTTTTACATCACCTGGAGGACAGGTCCTAGCTACAGGATCACTTCCTGCCACACCAGAGTGATGCTCTCCTGTCATGTAACCTCTCTCCTCCATGGCAACAGGGATGCTCCCAGACTGGAGGTAGGACTTCAGGACTATATCCCTATAGGTCTCGTCTATGTACCTCTCTTTCTTATGTCCTCCAAGACTTCTACTCTAGCTTCCCGAGATCGGACTCATTCCCTGAAAGCAAAGAGTTACTTGCACCTAGTGCACGCATAACATCCCTCACCAAATGGGAGAAAAATCATACATGTGACACTCAATGCAACTGATCGCTGGAAGATGCGGTATATAAATGAGTGTTAAATAAATAAATAAATGAATAAGAGTGGAAAGCCCCCATCTCGCTGCTGTACTGCTGTCTGCATTTTAGTTTTAAGGTTATGTTTAGATATTTAAGTTCTTTACTTACTAAGGGTTAAAACACAAGAGGATTGTGGAAAATTGCAAGAGGACCTTGATAAATTGGGAGATTGGATGTCCAAATGGCAGATGAAATTTAATGTGGACAAGTACACAATTATGCAACTAGGAAAGAACAACCCAAACTACGGTTACACAATGCAAGGTTTCACATTAGGAACCACCACTCAGGAAAAGGGTTTAGGCGTTATCGTGAACAATATGTTGAAACCCTCTGCCCAATGTGCAGCAGTGGGCAATTTCTTTAAATTTGATACCCCGCCCATTGTGGGGACAACAGGATGGTTTAAACTAAAAAAATATATCTTTTTGAAAGTCAGAAAAGAACTCCAAAATTTGATAGGAAAGAAACACAAGATGCTAGGAATCATAAGGAAAGGAATAGAGAATAAAACCAAGGATATTATAATGCCTCTGTATTGTTCTATGGTGCAACCGTACCTTGAATACTGGGTGCAATTCTGGTCACCATATCTTAAAGGATAAAGCAGAATTAGAAAAGGTACAGAGAACAGCCACCAAAATGGTAAAGGGGGTCGAAGGATACCCCCGTTAGGAAAGGCTTAAAGATTAGGGCTTTTCAACTTGGAAAAGAGACGGCTGAGGGGAGATATAATAGAGGTCTATAAATTAATGAATGGCGTGGAACAGGTTAAAGTAGATTGGCTGTTTACACCATCAAAAAGCAGAAATACTAGGGGACACGCAATGAAGCTACAATGTGATTTTTATTTAAGATTAAGAGGATAAAATATTTTTTCACTCAACGTGTAATTAAACTCTCAAATTTGTTACTGGAGGATGTAATAAAAGCTGTTAGTGTAGTTGGGTTTAAAAAAGGTTTGGACAAGTTCCTGGAGGAAAGGTCCATAAACCATTATTAAAGAGGACCCGGGAAATCCACTAGTTGCCCTGGAACAACATTGTGGAATCTGTGAGCCTTTTTGGGAACCTGCTATGTACTTGTGACCTGGAATGGCCACTGTTGGAAACAGTATAGTGGGCTTGAGGGACCTTGGTCTGACCCACTATGGCATTTCTTATATTCTTATGGTTATTGGTGGTTATTATTCTTGTGAAATGGTTTGACTAGATGGGCCATGCTAGTCTTTATCTGCCATCATATAGTATGTTACTATGTTAAACAGCACTGACCCCGGTATTGACCTTTGAAGCACCCCACTAATCGACCCCTTTTCATGTGGAAAACTGCCCATTTAGTCCTACTCTGTTCATAGTAACGTCTTTTAGCCAGTTTGCAACCCACAAAAGAGCATGGTCTCGTAAGAGGTCTCATGAAGGACTTTATGAAATGCCTTTTGAAAATTCAAATACACTATGGGCCCAATATTTAAAAGGGCTTATCCTCTGAGCATCACCAACTAAGTCCAGTGTCACTATCCGGTTACAACAACTGCCTCAACACTACCCACATCGTGCTAGGGGTGGTACAAAGGCAGAGTCAGGGCAGAAATGGCATTTATCTTGGTAATAGTAATTTTCAACACCACTATCAAGATAACTGGCCACTTGACTAAGCTTTCTGTTTCTGCTGTGCTATCCTAAGCAGTATGGAAATAGCAACTGAAAGTCACCACTATCCAGCTAGTGCCAGCATTGACCACTACCTACTATTTATATAGCACTGCATGGCGTATGCAGTGGTGTATAAACATATAAAGAAAACAGTCCCTACTCCTAGAGTTTACAATCTAATCAAGACAGACAGAACAGTACAAGAAAACAAGGGGGTTCAAATAGGGAAGCAGACACAAGGAGAACAAGGGATTAGGATATAAATGTGGCCTCAAAGAGGTAAGCCTTTAGCATGGATTTGAAGAGGGGGCGAGAAGAGACTCTACATAAAGATAGAGAAAATGTGATCTCCAGGAACAAGCAGGAATGAGTCTTCACATATGGGTACGTCGGTACCGACGGAGCCTGCGCGGGAACGCTCCCCAGCATCCAATCAGAAAGCTTTTGGGAGCATCCCTCAGCGCCTGCGTGCTGCCTTCCCGCCTTTCCAACTGTCTCTCCTCAGTTTTCGTTTTTCCGCGGAGCCGGCAGGACGTCCTCCTGTCACCACAGAAATTTTTTTCTTAATTCTTTAATTCTCTTTTTCTTGTGGTCGCGGCTGTTTTCCCGCCTCCACCGGTACCGCCGGTGGGTTTTTTCTTTTCTTTTTCTCAAACTCAGGGAGAGTTTTCCCTCAGTTTCTGTTTTAAATTTTTGGGCCTGTAAGGCCTCTCCATTATGGAGCCTTCTTCTCCTAAGAAGTGCCTTAACTGTGGAAATACAGTTTTCTTTTTAGACTCCAACAACTGGTGTCTAGCCTGTTTGGGTCCTGACCCTTTTCCTCCGGAGCCATTAGGCTACAATTTTATAAGAAGAGATTTTCCATTTCGAGTTTCCCTAGATACCGTGTTCCCTTCCAGTGTCAGGGCACCGACCATTTCTTCTCTACAGGATCAGGTAACCCAAAAACAGTCTGCTAAGACTAGCCAATACTTGAGTGGTAGGTCTCATGCCAAGCATGACGGCGGCTCCGGCCTTGCCCTCAAGACCCTAGTGGCTTTAAAACCCTGGCGGGAGTCTTCGGTCTCCAAAGGCTTTCAGGGGTTTCAGGTTGTTCCTGGGGCTCACCCCTCACAGAACATACCCGAGCCATGCTCGGTGGTGGCATCTGCTTCGAGCGGTACCGATACCCCGGCATCGGCACTGGTGTTGAGTGATCCACTCTTCACCAGGGATCGTCATCTGGCGTTCTCGGTACCTTCAGGACCGATCGATACGTCCCAGATTGACTTTCCAGTATCGGCATCATCGCCGATACGACCACCGACGTCGGTACCCTCTAACATAAGAACATAAGATATGCCATACTGGGTCAGACCAAGGTCCATCAAGCCCAGTATTCTGTTTCCAACAGTGGCCAATCTAGGTCATATGTACCTAGCAGTTTCCCCAAGAGACACAAGTTCCACAATGCTTGTACTGGGTCAAGCATTGATATCTTCGGTCACTTCTTAATAATGGTTTATGGACCTTTCCTCCAGGAACTTGTCCAAACCTTTTTTAAACCCAGCTACACTAAAAGCCTTTACTACATCCTCCGGTAACAAATTCCAGAGTTTGATTACACGTTGAGTGAAAAAATATTTTCTTTTATTAGTCTTAAATAGTTTACCCTGTAGCTTCATTGCATGTCCCCTAGTCTTTCTATATTCTGATAAGGTAAACAATCGATCTACGTTTACCCGTTCCACTCCGTTCATTAATTTATAGACTTCTATCATATCTCCCCTCAGCCGTCTCTTTTCCAGGTTAAAGAGCCCTAACCTTTTTAGCCTTTCTTCATAGGAGTATCCTTCCATCCCCTTTACCATTTTGGTGGCTCTTCTCTGAACCTTTTCTAAAATCGCTATATCCTTTTTAAGATACGGCGACCAGAATTGCACACAGTATTCAAGGTGCGGTCTCACCATGGAACGATATAGAGACATTATAATATCTTTTGTTTTATTTTCCATTCCTTTCCTTATCATACCTAGCATTCTATTTGCTCTCTTGGCCGCCGCTGCACACTGGGCTCTAGACATGCATCGATAGACTCACTTCCTTCGATGCCGAGTCTGGAATCGATATCTAGTCTGGAAGACTGGGTACCGACGCGTCTCGGAACCGACGCTTACCGATTCCGGATGCGCGGTATCGAGGATACTCACCAAGAGTTTTTGGCTGCCCCGGTACCGCTTGAGCAGCCTCCGATGACTGCTTCGATGTCGGTATCGCCTCCGATTCCAGCACCGCTACCGGTATCGGTATCGATGCCGGTTCCTGCAGTACCATCGGAACCAACTACTTCCATGCCTTTTTCACCAGGATCGCTCCTTTCTACACCTAGTTTGGAGTCGATACCTGGCATGGACGATGCAGTACTGACTGTCTCATGTCATAACCGCCAGTACCAGTATCCATCCATTGAAGCTCCTTTTCGGCACCGGACCAGTACATCCTCCGGTGCCCAGGCTAGTTCTTCAACTTTAGCCTGTCCAGGGATGGTTCCCATTGGAGATCCTTCTTTTCAGAAATTTCTCCTTGCCATGGCTACATTCCTTGCTATTCCTATCCCTGGCTATGATCCTACACAAGGCTCTTCTGGGGAAAAGGAAACTATAATGCTTCCTTTACATCATTCTTTGCAGGATCTTCTTTTGAGCATATGGGAAACACCTTTAAGGGTTTCCTCACCTTCTACAGCAACTGATCTCCTGTATCAGGTGCCCCCCTCTCCAGGGTTTCAAAAGACTCAACTTCCCCATCATTCCATTGTAGTGGAATCAACAATGAGGAAGGTAAAAAGCAAGAAGCAGCATTCTTCTTACCCGCCAGGTCGTGAATCTAGAACACTGGATGCCTTTGGACGTCAAACCTTCCAAACATCTATGCTGGCAACAAGGATTCTCTCTTATATTTTTAGTATGAGTCTATCCCTTCAGGAGGTCACAAAGAAATATCATAATTACACTTACCTGGTAATTGTAGTTCCTTGAGTGACGACAGTGCAGTCCTCTACGTCTGGGTTGTCAATCTCCTCCTGCAGCTTGGAGACTGGTATGTCAAAACTGATGACATCACTGGATATAGTCTGCTGTACTCCGCCTTCCATCCCAGTGTGAAACTATTAACAAAGCAGACTCACAGGAGCAACAAATAAGTAGCCAACTACAAAGCAATGCAAATAGGTGAACCCAAAATAACTAAACACCTAAACCACCACCCCCTCCGAGCAGGCTTTCGTACTCTTTGCCTTGCTATAGAGAAAGTGAATACTTCAAAATAAGAGAAAGGAAAAACAGATCTCACCTGTAACTGTCTCCTGTCCCGTACCCTGGCTGGAACCTCCTAGAAATCTCCGGGCGGGAATGAGGACTGCACTGTCATCACTCAAGGAACTACAATTACCAGGTAAGTGTAATTATGATTTCCTTATCGTTCCTCCAGTGCAGTCCTCTACGTCTGGGATGTACCAGAGCAGTAATTAGTGGGAGGGACCCTTCCAGCCAGCAGACAAAACCGCCGACCCAAAACGAGCATCTGCTACCGCCGCGACGTCAAGTCGGTAATGTTTGCTGAAAGCGTGTAACGACGACCATGTCGCCGCTCTACAAATGTCACCCGGCGGAACCAAACCGTGTTCCGCCCAGGAACACGCCTGCGCTCTTGTAGAATGGGCCCGTAAGCCGACAGGAACCACTCGACCCTGAAGCAAATAAGCGGAGGCAATCGCTTCCTTCACCCACCGAGCGATGGAAGCCTTCGCCGCTGCCTCCCCTTTGCGTGCTCCGCCGAACAGTACAAACAACCGATCCGACTTACGAAAGGACTCAGTAATCCGTAAATATTGACGTAAGACCCTCCGAACATCCAAAAGATGAAGATTGCGATCCGAACCGCCGCTCTCCAGCGTGCCAAGAACGGGCAAACAAACTGCCTGATTCAAATGAAAAGGGGAAACCACCTTTGGTAAAAAGGACGGCACTGGGCGGAGAATCACCTTCTCCCGCGAAAAAGATAAGAAAGGCTCCCGGCACGATAACGCCTGCAACTCGGAAATCCTTCTAGCCGAACAAATGGCCACGAGAAACACCGTCTTCAACGTCAAATCTTTAAGGGATGCCCGGCGCAAAGGCTCAAAGGGTGACTTAACCAAAGCCGCGAGGACGAGATTGAGGTCCCACGGCGGAATGTACACCCTACGTGCTGGCCGCAACCTAGTGACCGCCTTCAAGAAACGAACTACATCAGGATGCATCCCTAAAGGCACCCCATTGACCTTACCCCTATAGCAGGCCAGAGCCGCCAACTGGACGCGCAAGGAACTGGCGGCCAGACCCTTATCAAAACCATCCTTCAAAAACTCCAATACCACCGGAATGGACACAGTGAGAGCTCGGACACGACGACGAGAACACCAATCTTCAAAGATACGCCACACGTGCACATATGCCAAGGATGTCGAATGCTTCCGCGCCCTAAGCAAGGTTGCCACAACCGCTGACGTATAGCCCTTCTTTCTCAGCTTAGCCCTCTCAAGGGCCATACCGTAAGCGAGAATCGATCCACCTGCGGCATGAACAGCGGTCCCTGTCGTAACAGATCCGCCCGCTGCGGAAGCCTCCAGGGTACGCCCTCCAACAGGCGCACCAGATCCGCATACCAAGGCCGTCTCGGCCAGTCGGGCGCCACCAACAGAACTGTCCCCTGGTGCGCCCCAACTTTTGTACCACTCTGCCGATCAACGCCCATGGGGGGAAGACATACAGAAGGCCCGGAGGCCACGGGCGCAACAACGCGTCTATGCCCTCGGACATCCGCTCGCGCCTTCTGCTGAAGAACCGGGCGACTTTTGCTGAGCGAAAGGTTGCCATGAGATCCATCACCGGTGGACCCCAACGCTCGACTATTTGCACGAAGACGTCGGGATGCAGCTCCCATTCCCCTGCATCCACATGCACCCTGCTGAGGAAGTCCGCGGTGACATTGTCCTTTCCGGCTATGTGCGCTGCCGAGATCGCTGGCAACCGAAGTTCGACCCAAGCGAACAACTCGTCTGCCTCCGCCTCCAGGGCGGCACTTCCCGTGCCGCCCTGTCTGTTGATGTACGCCACTGTCGCTGAGTTGTCGGATAGTACCCGTACGGGCCTGCCGCGGAGTAGGACTTCGAACGTCTGCAGTACCAGGAACACCGCTCTCAGCTCCAGACGGTTGATCGACCATGATACTTCCAGCGGAGACCAAAGCCCCTGCGCAAACTGACCTTCGCAATGAGCTCCCCAGCCCGCTAGACTGGCATCCGTCAACAACGGTACCCATACCGGCTGCTCCAGTGGCATGCCCGCTGCTAGGGACGACCTGAGCAACCACCACCGAAGGGAACGCCGGGCTGCGAGCGGACAGGGAAGCCGCTTGCTCAAGGAATCGGACTGATGTGACCACCGACGAAGCAGAGCTCGTTGCAGAGGCCGCATATGGACCCTGGCCCAGGGTACCGCCTCCAACGTGGCCGCCATTGTGCCTAGGACTCGGAGATAGTTCCACGCTGACGGCGCACCCACCGACCGAAACTGTCGAACTAAGTGTCGCAACCCTTCGGCCCGTTTGTGCGGCAGAAACACTTGCCCTCTCTCGGTGTCGAAGCGAACCCCGAGGTATTCGAGGACCTGGGTTGGTTTCAACTGACTTTTTGCCGTGTTGACCACCCAACCGAGGCTCTGCAAAAAGGTCACTACCCTGTCGGTAACCCGAAGACTCTCTTCCTCGGACTTGGCCCTGATCAACCAATCGTCGAGATACGGGTGAACGAGAATGCCTTCCTTGCGCAACGCCGCCGCCGCCGCCACCACCACCACCATGATCTTGGTGAAGGTCCGCGGCGCAGTGGCCAACCCGAAAGGCAATGCCTGGAACTGATAGTGCCCCCAAGGAAAGGCGAACCGCAGAAACCTCTGATGTTCGAAACGGATGGGAACGTGCAAATACGCCTCCGTAAGGTCCAGAGACGTCAAGAACTCTCCTTGACGCACCGCCACAATGACCGACCGGAGAGTCTCCATCCGGAAATGTGGGACGCGCAAGCAACGATTCACGGCCTTCAGATCTAGGATAGGACGCCAAGTGCCGCCTTTCTTTGGCACGACGAAATAAATCGAGTACCGACCGGAACCGTACTCGGCTATGGGTACGTCTACCACGGCCCCCAGTTGAAGTAGACGCTCCAGGGTTTCGCGAATCGCTGCCGTTTTCTGTGGACCTCGGCACGGCGACAGGACAAACGAATCCAGCACGGGTTTCGAAAATTCCAGGGCATAGCCGTGTTGCACGATCTCTAGTACCCACTGGTCGGAAGTGATGTGGGTCCAAGCGGGAAGAAACTCCCGAAGGCGTCCGCCTATTGGAGTGTCCACCGCCGGGACCCGCCTCGTTTCATTGAGACTTACGGGCAGCGGTCGAAGGGACGGAAGCAAAACCTCTGTTCGCTCCGCGAAACCCGCGAAAGCCCTGGGCCCGAGACGGAAACCTGCCCCTCTGGAAACTTCCGAAACGAGGGGAACGAAATCTCCGGAAATCGCGAAACTGACCACGAAAGCCTTGGCCAGACTTGGCCTGCTTCGGTCTATCCTCCGGAAGACGACCCGCCTTGGACTCTCCCAGATCTTTCACCAACTTATCCAAGTCGTCATCAAAGAGCAAACCTCCCCTAAAGGGTAGCTTGCTAAGACGGGACTTCGAAGGGCCATCCGCCGCCCAATTCCTCAACCACAGTAAACGCCGGGCAGCTACTGCGGATGCGGTACTATTAGCCAGTGCCCTGATCAAATCGTAATGAACATCAGCCAAGTAAGCTGTCCCTGACTCCAGGCGATCCAATTCTTTCAGCTCCTCGAGATCTAAATGAGGAGACTGACGTAACCGCTGAGCCCAACGTAGAGCAGCTCTGGCCACCCAGGCCCCACAGATGGACGCCTGCAGCGACATAGAATCCGCCTCAAAAGCCTGCTTGAGTAAACCGTCCACCTTACGGTCCTGATTATCCTTCAAGGCCGCACTGCCTTCCACCGGAATGGTGGTTTTCTTTGTAACTGCCGAAACCACCGCATCCACCCGCGGAGACCGGAACCGCTCCTTATCCTTATCGGCAATGGGATATAATCTCTTCAAGGTCCTGCTTCCGGCTTGTCCCACTCATCTTGAATCATTTTGTCCACCACTTTATGTACTGGAAACACCACCTGAGTCTGTCGGACTGCCTGGATAACCGGGTCCTCCAGCTCCTCCTCCACCGATACCTGCGGTGCGAGATGCAACATCTGCAATGTTTCCGAGATCAAGGCAGCCAACTCCTCTCTACGAAAGACCCTAACTATCGTAGCTTGATCTTCAGGTTCAGGAATCTCCCCCTCTTCGAGATCTTGGGTACCCTCTTCCGGATCCCAGTCCGGGACGGAAACCTCAGGCCAAGACGCCTCAGGCAGCGCAGGGTCCCTGGTTCTCGCCCGCTTAGTCACCGAAGGACCCTCACCCAAATCTTCTGCGGCCTCCAGCTGCGGAAGGGGCGACACTATCGACGCAGAGCCCACTGCTGCCCCTTGTCGCTTTAGGCAAAAAGCCTGATGCATGAGCAGCACAAACTCCGGACTAAATTCACCGAGGGCTGGCGACGGTATGGGTAGGGAGATTCCAGAAGGCCCTGGAAACTCCTCTACCGGGGTCCCCTGTTGCACAGAGCGTGGGGACACAGCCCGGCCATCAGCAGGCGCTCCCTGCGTCTCAGGGGACTCCTGCAGATCCATCTGCTGTTCCACGGTGGATGATAGCGTTGTACAACCCCGACAAACGCCAGTATCCGCCACCGTCCCTCTTCTGGTGCCACACACAAGACACTGGGGTCTGGCTGCGATAAGGGCAACTAGCCAAGGTCACAGAGCCCAACTGCCTTCTTTTTTTTTTTTTATATGTACCTTATATATATATATGATGATATATTATTATTATTTTTTTTTTTAACAGACTATCAGCACCAGGAGAAAAAATTCCTGCCAGCCAGCTGCCCCCCCCCTTCTTGTGGGAAAACTGAAGGAAGAGGAGACAACGATGAAGGAGACCCCTAAAACGAAAATTAAGCAAACCCAAAATAAAGGCAACAAAAAGTAAGTAAAGTAAGTAAAGGAAAACAAAGGAAAAATGAGCCCCCGAAGCTGACTGTCCTGCTACCCGCAGCTGCACGGCCGGCGGCTCTCCTACACGCGGTCTCTCCCGCGGCTCAGAAAATGGCCGCCGAGAGACGCCGCGCCGGCAAGAAAAAGGGCGCCAAACACCCCGCGTGAAGCCTCCCTGAATAGAAGACTTTCCCCCGCAGCCAAACAGGCAGAAGCCGACAAAAGGCTTACCGGCTCTCTCCGCAGCTGCCCGGACAAAAATGGACCTGCTGGGAACTTACCGCACCGGCCTGAAGGCTCCCCGACGGCTGCAGCGCTGATAGGGGAGCCGCGGCAATGCCGACCAACAGGAAATGCCGCCGAGGTCAAAAGAGGCGCTCCCCCGACAGTCCTGGGGGAGAGACCTCCGTGCTCCAAGGGGGGGGGGGCTCGAAATTCCTGAGTCCGTACCCCCAAAAGACTCCTTATACCAAGGCAAGGAGCAAAAGAGCCGGCCTGATCAGAGGTGCTTTTCCTGTTTGACTTTTTTTTTTTTTTTTTTTTAAAGATAGTACCCAAATAATAATAATGATGGTAATAATGATGTTAATAATGATGTTAACCCTAGCTACACTATACCAACAGCTCCTTATCCATTCTTCCAGAGAGCCCTGCTACAAGGCTCGTCAAGTCCTCCTGCTGCGTGGAGACTGGTAACACTGGGATGGAAGGCGGAGTACAGCAGGCTATATCCAGTGATGTCATCAGTTTTGACATACCAGTCTCCAAGCTGCAGGAGGAGATTGACAACCCAGACGTAGAGGACTGCACTGGAGGAACGATAAGGAATATCTCTTTTGACTCCTTTTCTATCAGAGCCCAAGGCTGCAAACTATTCCTTACTTCTTAGTCATAGCCAAAATATCTCTTGGTTTCTTTCTCGTGCTTCCCTTGACTCTTTTGAGTCTGTTAGCAGAACCTCTGCTATAGCCATAGGAGCATGACGTAGAGCCTGGCTCCAAGCTTCAGACTTGAGCAGATGGGCACAAAAAAGACTGGGTAATACTCCTTGTACTGGAGAAAATCTCTTCAATAGGGAATCTTTACGTCAGGTTGCTCATTGCTCCACTGACTTCCCTGTTTCTGAGGGCTATCCTAAGCCTTCTCCTTCCCCAGTAGGTAGGAAATGCCCTACCAAACCTTCTTTCCCTAAAAGAAGGTTTTATTCTTCTCCTGCCCATCATACAGATGTTCCCAAACAAGGGAAACCTCGCTCTGATCTGAAGAATCCAAACTCAAGCCAGGAAAATTAACCCTCAATGGGGTTCTAATTCCTCTCTTATAACATACAGTTCACTTCTTCTCAGTAGAAGTTTTTTCACTGTTTTTTCATTTAAAACTCTACACATGGATTCCTGTTCCAGGACATCCACTTGCTCTTAGGTAGCCTGAGCTGTCAGGAGATTCATGTCTGTGGGTCACAGGGTTTTCCTCCTCTTCCTACCATGAAGAGAGGTTTGCCAACTATCTCATGATAGTTTCCCTGTACCACCCTGAATTCTTTCCTTCTACAGACTTACCATATAGCAAGTCTCCCTTCAGTTCCTATTTTTCTTTACCCTTGTTTCCAGGGCTTCCCCTGTACGAGTGATACCATACAGCTGGAAGGCTTTCTTAGCCTTTCTAGTCTTCCTTTCCTTTCCAGTGTAGAGTTTTTTTGGAGTAACCTCCCTGCTTTATTGGGCAGCTCATCAAACATGTTCAGGATTTTCTCCTCTTGTTCTGTCTGTTCTCTCTGTTAAGAACAGAAATATTTTCTCTGTTCTATTCAGCAGCTGCCCATGCAGGAGTTCCAGTGATTGGACTACTGGTACTTTTCTACAAGTTCCAGTCTTGTCTTCCACTACTTTTTGTCTAGCCTTAGTAGTGCTTCCAAGATAGTGCTTCATCTATCTTGGATAATCCTTATCGCTTCTTTTCTGTCGTCTCCAAATCTCTGGAGTTGGCAGCATAACTGAGGTGGCAGCTGGTTTCCTCCAACAGCCACTTTTATTTCCCAATTTCCTGCATAGTGCTCTCTGCAATCCTACTGAGAAGCTTTCCACTATGGGCCCTTGCTAGAGAGCATAGGGATTTTTTCTCTAATTACTATCCTATATGGTTGAAAAAGGCTTACTCAGTCATTCCTCATGACTGTAGGGGTTCTTTACACCCTTCTATTTCCTTTTAATAAAGGACATAAGCCTTCTCTATATGACAGTCTGAAGAGTTACCCATTTTCTACAGGAAATATACTCTTTTTCCTTGCAGCTTGTCCTCATGGTATCCTAATCCTTCATGGACAGCACATATTTAATTAAACAACGCATGATACCCCCCCCCCCCTTGTTCCTCAAGTGGGTCAACCTGGTATCTCATCCTATGCGTCTTCTGTCCATTTACCATGCGAGAGTTCTATAGGACTCAGGACTTGCTGTTTACAGACTGATATTCTTCTCTGTTTTTCACGCAACCATCCTGGTTATTTCACTGGATAGCATTCCTGCACCATCGTAACCAGGGGAAATAGATTCTCTATATATCTTCTCAAGTAGGTTCCACCTTCTTGTTATTAGATAAATCTTTCTCCTTCACATCTCCATGTGAATGTTCTTATGGACATATCTCTATCTGCTTAGTTGCAGACATTTATTTTTAGACATCTATATACATGTATATATCTCTATATACTTCTCTATAGATACATATGTCTGTAAGCTGCGTGTGCATTTTTTATGCCCCTCCAGATCTCACTATAGACATATATATATATATATATATATATACCCCCCTGTACATATATATATATATATATATATCTACACACACATATATATATATATATCCCTATATATATGTGTATCTGTCGAGATGCTTCCTTATAGGTAGATATGTATTTACATACTTATCTCTCTGTCTATGCTTATAAGGGGTTTCACCTTCCTATAGGTTCCAGACAGTAGGCTTACATATCTTCATACTGTCCCTCAGTATGTCTGGGGTATTATGCACACAACCACTACTGTGGTACTGACAGCTCCTACCTTAACCCTAGGTCTAGGTATCCCTGAAGCTCCATGCTTCACTATCTTTCCTATCTCTCAACAGATAGGAAAGATAGGGTGGATCTTCAATAGATCTGAGGTTTCAGCCCTTCAGACATCTGTCCTCCTTGGGAATATGGGCTTTTTTCCATACCCCTTCTTCCCTCCAGGACTGGGCTATTGTTCAAATCAGTCTTCCTCTTTTGTTCCTAAATGTTACTAACTCTGTATCCAAAAGAGTTCCCAGCTTTTTCCATAAAGCTTTCACTGAAGACCTGACGTTTTTGTACTACCCCAGTTGACACCTGGGTCACCTGTCAATTCCAGATTTGGACCTTCGCCTTCACTTCAGTGAGGTCACCTTGAAGATTCCTCTACTAGATCTCCAGTAGACTCCATCAGCTTCTCTACTTCCTGCAATCCAGTAGGTGAGGTCGATATTGTGATTGTTCATGTCAATATTTTTCATGATACTTATCATACATACAAGGACTCCTTACCTGTAGTCCTTAGGTTAGCTGTTTTCCTACAGCTCCTCTCTTTTCAACTCCTACCCTCCATCCTCAGGATGCCTGGCCATATGAGGTGTAGCATGTTCCAATCCTCACCATGCTAGGGCTCCAGGCATCTTAGCTTGGGAGTCCCCATATGTGAAGACTCATTCCTGCTTGTTCCTGGAGATAGCACAGTTACTTACCTGTAACAGGTGATCTCTGGGAACAGCAGGAATAAGTCTTCACAACCCACCCACCTCCCCTAGGAGTTGTCTCTCTCTATCTTCCTTTCCTCTTTCTCTCTTTTTGTCTCAGCTATAAAACTCAACTGAGGAGAGACAGTTGGAAAGGCGGGAAGGCAGCACGCAGGCGCTGAGGGATGCTCCCAAAAGCTTTCTGATTGGACGCTGAGGAGCATTCCCGCGCAGGCTCCGTCGATACCGACGTACCCATATGTGAAGACTTATTCCTGCTGTTCCCAGAGATCACCTGTTATGTGGTAGGCGAAGGCCTATGATCCATGGTGTCTGAAATAAGCAGACAGGCCTAACTAGCTTGACCTGTAAATGAAGCCTGTGGAGAGGCCCATAGGAATTGCACATCCCCAATATGCTGCTACTGTAGAACTGAAACTTAGCAAAGCATAACCAGCTTAGCTGAGCAGAATCGAAACTCAGAAAAATATAGAAAAATAAGTTTAATTGCTACTGATAAGAGAGTACAGCTGCTATGGAATTAATTAAATCTGCTGAAAGAAAGGTTACAGTGCCCTGCTTTCCCACATGTGCTAACTAGTTAAATGGCCTTGGAAGAGAAAAGTATCTAAGTTGGTGAACTGACCATTGTAATTGGGACTAGAAGGGGGGTAAGCAGGTGCTAAGCCCAGTCAAAGGACATCATTGGATAGCCATATCGGTACCGGAACCAATAGAAGGTGTATGGGAGGGTACCGGGACCAATGAAATGTTTTCCTATGTCTATAATGGAGAAGAAGTCTATAAAAGTTGTTGTTTTGCTAGAAACCATTGCTCAGCCATTTTGAATTTGATTCTGCTTGAGACTTGTGCACAAATAAATGATTTGGACCTTCTGAACAGACTCCTGGTATCATTGGTTTGTCTGCGCTCTGCTGCTACATATTCTTGGTGCGTTGGCCGGGAAGGTGTGGTAATAGAGGGTATATAGGGCAATATACCACGACTTTCCGCCTCTACAGGTTTGGTCCTGCCGGGATCGTGCCCTTCCGACGTGGGCTCGCTCCCTGGCACCACCGGTCCCTTGCATCGGAGGGAGCTGGCCGGACCTCGGCGGGTGCCGGGCCCGGCTGGAGCCAACACCTTGAACCAAGACCTTTCAAGCTATCCAGTGGCCCCGGGGAAGAGAGTACTTCTCCAATATGTGGACGATCTGCTGATAGCTGCTGTATCAGAAAATGAATGTATACAAGCCACCAAAGACCTCTTGCAGCTACTGGATGAAGCTGGATACAAAGTTTCCAGAGCAAAAGCACAGCTATGCCAAAAAGAAGTGAAATACTTGGGCTTTCACTTGACTAAAGGAAGCCGACAATTAGGAAGAGAAAGAAAAGAAGCTGTGTGCAGAATCCCAACTCCAACTACCAGAAAGCAAGTCAGAGCCTTTCTGGGAGCAGCAGGATATTGCCGAATTTGGATTCCCAACTTTGCTCAAATTGCCAAACCACTATATGATGCCACAAAAGGAGAAGAAAAGTCGCCACTAGATTGGGGACCTGAGCAGGATGCAGCCTTCAAGACGTTAAAGGAAGAATTGATGTCAGCACCAGCACTTGGATTACCAGATGTTCACAAGCCTTTTCATTTATTCGTGCATGAGGTGCAAGGGAACGCCTTAGGCATGTTGACTCAGAAATTAGGACATTGGGAGCGACCTGTAGCATACCTATCAAAACAATTGGACACTGTGGCCAAAGGATGGCCACCTTGCTTGAGAGCAGTTGCAGCTACAGCATTGTTAGTGAGTGAAGCAGATAAGCTCACCTTAGGACAGAATCTACGAGTCACTGTGCCACATGCAGTACTTGCCCTCATGGAACAGAAAGCGAATCATTGGCTCACCAATTCCCGAATGTTGAAATATGAGAGTATGCTATGTGAAAACCCACGGATACAATTGGAAGTGAGCCATGCTTTGAACCCAGCCACATTGATACCTGTCAGCGAAGAACCCCCAGAGCATGACTGTATAGAAGTCATGGAGACTGTATTCTCAAGTCGACCTGATTTGACTGATGTGCCCCTAGAGAATCCTGATCAGACTTATTTTGTAGATGGAAGTAGTCTCATCCTTGATGGACGACGTTGTGCCGGGTATGCAGTAGTCACCCGGGATGAAGTCATTGAATCATCAGCCCTGGCATCAGGCACATCAGCCCAGAAAGCAGAATTGATTGCACTTACCCGAGCATTAGTATTAGGTGCAAAACTCTTGTTAAATGTGTACACGGACTCTAAATATGCCTTCACCACTTTACATGCACATGGAGCTCTATAAAAAGAACGAGGGCTCATCACGTCAGGAGGAAAATCGATCAAATATGGCCCAGAAATATTGATGTTACTAGATGCAGTATGGGCCCCAACACGTGTAGCCGTCATGCACTGCCGAGGACACCAAGCAGGTAAAGGAGATGTTGCCCAAGGAAACAGATTCGCTGATGCCTCAGCGCGAAAAGCAGCCATGACAGGTCAAATTTCATCGCAAGCTATGCCAATGCAGGCAGCATTATTTCCAGTACCCCTTAATTCATGGACACCACGATATACCACCAACGAATTGGATTACTTCTGTAATAAGGAAGAGGGAGTGCTGAAAGATGGGTGAATTGAGCTGCCGCCTGCCGAGGGCAGCCAACCCCCAGGACGAATAGTAATCCCTGAATTATTGAGACCAGCTTTTGTCAAGGCTTTCCACCAAGCCACACATTATGGAAAAAGTGCTATGGAGAAAGCACTCAGGCCACATTTTTGCATTGCCTTGTTGGGAGCCCTATCAGCCTCAGTAGCACGCCAGTGTCTAATTTGTGCCAAGAACAATGCCAAACAGGGTCCCACGCCACCACCCCGAGTTCAGTCAAGAGGTGTAACCCCCATGCACCACTTGCAAATTGACTTTACCGAAATGCCAAAAGCCAGTGGATACCGCTACTTGCTAGTGTTAGTTTGTACCTTCTCTGGGTGGGTAGAGGCTTACCCCACCAGGACTAAAAAAGCCAGAGAAGTTACCAAAGTTTTGCTGAGAGAAATTATTCCCAGATTTGGAATTCCAGCAGTAATAGGGTCAGACAATGGGCCCTCATTTGTGTCTCAGATTACTCAGCAGTTAGCAAATGCCCTGCAGATACAATGGAAGCTACACACTGCATATAGACCTCAGAGTTCAGGGAAAGTTGAGTGAATGAATCGTACCTTGAAAGCCCAAATGTCCAAGCTTTGTCAGGAGACTCGCCTAAAGTGGCCCCAAGTGCTCCCAATAGCTTTGCTCAGAATACGCTCAGCTCCTGTGAAATCAACAGGATTTTCCCCTTTTGAGGTAGTGTATGGCAGACCCCCACCAATAGTGCAGGGAATTAAAGGAAGTTTAGCTCAGATTGGTTCAGAAATAACCAGACAAGAACTTCTAGCTCTTAGTTTTGTTCTACAGACTCTTCATGCGTGGATCCAAGACCAGTTGCCCATCAATCTGACGGAACCCCTACATCCCTACAAGCCTGGTACCTCGGTGTGGATCAAAGATTGGAAGAAGACACCGTTGGAACCTCATTGGAAGGGACCATACACCGTCATCCTGTCTACCCCAACTGCAGTAAAGGTAGCAGAGATCGATTCTTGGGTCCATCACAGCAGAGTCAAGCCAGCAGCCGTTACAGATTCCGAGCAGTGGACAGCAGTACAGCATCTTGATGTACCTCTGCGACTCACCCTGAGACGGCAACCAGCGACCTAGATTCTTCTTGGGATCACCCCAACAACCACAGTGCCTTGCGCTAGACAAGTCTTTCGAAGAGGATTGCTGTTTCCAATACAGCAAGATTTGCTCAAACAGACCTTATGTGTGCAATCCTGTACACTGATTGATACTATATTGATTAACAATATCCAGAGCCAACTGTAGTTGATAAGTTAGTTGGCATACGACGGACATTGTGAGGATCTTCAATCAACATTCAACACCCGCTGAATTGCTTTATTAGCAAACGGGACAGCGTTGTGCCAAGAAGACGACGTCGAGGTCAAGATTTTCAAGTGAGGATTCAGAAGAACTCCAATCAACATGCATCTTTATTTTTACTTTGTCCTGGTTGCTTGTCTGGGGGGCCTTGAACTGACTTGTGCCTTGCCTCCATGTACTGCTTGTATTACTTCCACTCGGACTGGAATGAAAGTAACGCAGACTTTGCTTTATCATTCATACTATACCTGTACTGGTAAAGTAACCCGGTGTATTTATAACACCACCGAACTGAATGTTTGTACTAAAGGTAATACTAAAGTATGCTTTAACCCACATCAGAATCCGTCCTATTATACTTTGGAGATACGATGGAATGATGCAGATGGGGCTTTGCTCAACGCCACACCCCCACTCACTGATCCTACAAAAGGTGCTGTTTTGTATTTTGATGCTTGTGATGCCATAAACAGAGATAGTCGTTCTAAATGTGCCAATTGGGAAAAAACTTACTCGCATAATGACAAATATATGTGTCCGGAGGGGACCACGGGATGGGGAGAGTGTACAGATAAAAGAGTTCTAGCCAATGAATATAGTATAGCCCCAATTGCAGATTACTATTGCCCAAAATGGGAATGTTTTCTCTATGCTACATGGAAGACTGGTATGGTAGAAAATACCAGAGACAATTGAATGGCTGCCTTAAACAAGCCATATGTCAAGGATATAGCAAAATGTAAAAAGGGTGCCTGTAATCCGTTAGAACTTGTTATAATGAATCCCAGTGCATGGAAACAAGGATATAAATTTGGCTTACGAATTGCCGGCTCTGGATCAGATCCAGGAACCATTGTATATGTAAGATTAAATACCCAAGCCCATAGATCATCCAGGTACCATATCCATAACACCTTTTACGAAACTATGCATATAAATAAGTTTGATATCCCTCACCCTTCCCAGAATTTGTTTCTAGAATTAGCTGGAGCAGTAGTATCCAGTCTCCATATTTCAGATTGTTACTTTTGTGGTGAGACGCAAATGGGTGACCAGTGGCCATGGGAAGCCCAAGAATTGAATTATTCTATGACTTACAATCAGACTGAGTTACATAAGACTACAAACGAATGGGTATTGGCACACCCAATAGTTGGACGTCTCTGCTATGCCAGAACTGGACCTCAGTTCAATCTGCAGGTGGGACAGATGGTCTGTCTCAGCCAAAAGTTCTATAATGACACCACCAAACAGACGTCCTGGTGGTCAGGGGTTAATGCATCTGAACCCCCTAATCCATTAGCAAAATTCCCTGAGCTCGCCGACTTATGGACTAATCTTGCTCAGCCCCATGCCTGGCAAGCCCCACCGGGCTTGTACTGGATCTGTGGAACCCGAGCATATGCTCGACTCCCTATACACTGGGGAGGGGCGTGTGTCTTAGGAACCATTAGACCGTCTTTCTTCTTGTTACCCACTGAACATGGAGAACAATTAGGATACCCAGTATACACTAAGAGACAGAAGAGAGCAGCCTTACAGATAGGCAAGTGGGAGAAATGGGAGGGTGATGATTGGCCACCCGAGCGAATCATTGCCTATTATGGACCGGCCACATGGAATGATGATGGTATGTGGGGCTATAGGACCCCTGTATATATGATTAATCGTATTATCCGCTTGCAAGCAGTAGTTGAATTAATAACTAATGAGAATAGCCAAGCACTCACACTTTTAGCTAGACAGAGCACACAAATGCGCACTGCCATATATCAGAATCGCTTAGCACTAGACTACTTGTTGGCAGCTGAAGGAGGAGTATGTGGTAAATTGAATTTAACCAATTGCTGTTTGAAGATAGATGATAAAGGTCAAGTAGTTGAAGAGATTGCTGAAAATATGCGAAAACAAGCTTACGTGCCAGTACAGACTTGGCATGGTCTTAAGATTCCTAATTGGTTCGCCTCTATTTTCTCAGGTTTAGGAGGACTTACTACTTTCCTTATGCTTATATTGATAATAATTGCTGTATTCTTACTATTACCATGTATAATTCCATGTTGTATGAGTTCTGTAAACAGTATTATTGAAAACACCGTAGAGCGGAAAACCGCAACTAAGATTATGGCCTTATGGCATCCTCGGCCCACTATATATGGTCGTAACCCGACCCCAGTATAATCAAATGAAGTGATTTAACTCTCACACCTTATTAAGTAATAGGGTGAGATTAATCAAAGGGGGGAATGTGGTAGGCGAAGGCCTATGATCCATGGTGTCTGAAATAAGCAGACAGGCCTAACTAGCTTGACCTGTAAATGAAGCCTGTGGAGAGGCCCATAGGAATTGCACATCCCCCAATATGCTGCTACTGTAGAACTGAAACTTAGCAAAGCATAATCAGCTTAGCTGAGCAGAATCGAAACTCAGAAAAATATAGAAAAATAAGTTTAATTGCTACTGATAAGAGAGTACAGCTGCTATGGAATTAATTAAATCTGCTGAAAGAAAGGTTACAGTGCCCTGCTTTCCCACATGTGCTAACTAGTTAAATGGCCTTGGAAGAGAAAAGTATCTAAGTTGGTGAACTGACCATTGTAATTGGGACTAGAAGGGGGGTAAGCAGGTGCTAAGCCCAGTCAAAGGACATCATTGGATAGCCATATCGGTACCGGAACCAATAGAAGGTGTACGGGAGGGTACCGGGACCAATGAAATGTTTTCCTATGTCTAGAATGGAGAAGAAGTCTATAAAAGTTGTTGTTTTGCTAGAAACCATTGCTCAGCCATTTTGAATTTGATTCTGCTTGAGACTTGTGCACAAATAAATGATTTGGACCTTCTGAACAGACTCCTGGTATCATTAGTTTGTCTGTGCTCTGCTGCTACAGTTACAGGTAAGTAACTGTGCTTTACATGAATAAGGGGCAGCAAGGTGAAAAGATTGAAGCCAGGAGTTTGCAGAAGAAAAGGGCATAGAGAGAAGAAAGCCAAAGGAGGAGCAGAGTTCACAAAAATGGATGTAGGAAGAGAAGAAAGGTAATGAGAGGCAGCAGAGTGAATGCATTTATATGTCAGGAGGAGAGGTTTGAATTGGATACGTTAACTGAGGGGGGAATTGCTGCCATGGGCAACGGCTTTTGGCCACTGCTACTGGGAATACTGACGCTGCCCACCTCTTCCCCCAAACGGAATCAGCGACAGCTGGGGGGAGAGGGCAACACCCCCACCTATGCGTGCCGCTGCCTAGCCCACCTAGTCAACAGGCCAGCCCCGACGACACGTTTTAGCTGGAGAAGGGAAGATGTTGAGTGCAGTATCAAGTGCCAGTTGCTATCTGGATACTCGGGTGGATATCCAGCTTTCAATCAAGCACAGTGACCAGCTTTAAAATAAAATTTAAAAAAACGTCTGCCACAGTTAAATATTGGACAGTATATTGACCAGCTCACGATTACCCATTTGCTCATTTACATCTAAAAAAAACCACTAATCAAATAAGCTGGCATTTGGTAGAGCAAGACTTCCCTCTGCCTATGTGGTCGGCGCTTTTGTTTTTCCGGTTGCCTGGCACAGAGGTCGGGCTCGCCGGTCAAACTTCTTGAAATCCGAAGCGCGGACGTTGCAGCGAAACGCACCTGAGGCCTGAGCCAGGCGATGCGCTCAGCGAATCGCGCGAGAGGGCTGCAGCGGTCAGAGACCAGAGAGGCTGCGCGTGCTGGGAAATCGGGGTCCCTAAACAAGCCGCTCTGTTCCGCTCCCACGGCGGGGGTCGAGAGGGGCCGCATTAGGGAGAACCGAGTTTACGCCTCCCAGTCCCACCGAGTAACAGGCATGCGGAGGAGGAAGGCCGCACGCTATCTACGCATGCGCCCCGCGCGTGGCGTCACAGCTCCCGATGCCAGCCCCCTGCGCCTTGCGGGCCACGAGGAAGGTTGGTCGCCTAGCGACTGCAGAAGCGTCGCGTGTAGGGTTGCCAACTGGCTTCAGATGCGCCCGACAGGCGTAATCCAGTTCTGTGTTTACCCCATTGCATGCAGGGACATTTAATTCTACTTTCTCCATTGCACTCCATAGGTAATGGAAAACTACAAGTCCGTGAATGCAGTGGAGTAAACCCAGGACTGGATCAAGCCTGTCGGGCGCATCTGGAGCCAGTTGGCAACCCTAGTCGCGTGCCCGAGGTAAACAGGGGAGTGACCTTGAAGGATACTGCCAAAAGCAATGAGGTTCCAAAAGGGAGTATAGTAGCCCAAATGCCCTTGAGTAAGGAGCAGACAGAGCATAAAGATTCCAAATTACCCCTGCCTACCACTAGCCAGATTAATATGAATAAAATAGTCTCTGAAATGCTTGTATGCCAATGCTAGAAGTCTAAACAATAAGATGGGAGAGTTAGAATATATAGCACTAAATGAGAGGTTAGATATGATTGCACTCTGAGACATGGTGGAAGGAGGATAACCAGTGGGACACTGTGATACCTGGATACACACTATATCGTAATGATAGAGCTGATCAAATTGGTGGAGAGGTTGCCCTCTATGTTACAGAGGGCATTGAGTCAGAAAGGATTAAAGTTTTGCAGGGAACAAAATTTGCTGTAGAATCTCTATGGATTGAAATTCCATTTATGAAGGGGAAGGGGAAGGTGATGGCAGTTGGAGTATACTATCGACCACCTGGCCAGAATGAACAAATGGATGATGAAATGCTCAAAGAAATCAAGGAAACTAACAAAAGTCACAACAGAGTAATAATAATGGGTGATTTCAATTACCCCGGTATCGACTGGGTCAGTGTCACAGTAGGACAAGCTAAAGAGATAAAGTTTCTAGATGGAATAAATGACTGCTTCTTGGAGCAGCTGGTTCATGAACCAACCAGAGAGGAAGCCATACTGGACCTAGTCCTTAGTGGAACGCCAGATCTGGTGCAAGAAATAAGGGTGTCGGGACCACTTGGCAATAGTGATCATAGTATGATCATGTTTGATTTAATTAGTGGAGGACAGATAGTAAAGGCATCCACAGTACTACCTTTTAACTTTCAAAAGGGAGACTATAATAGAATGAGGAATATAGTTAGGAAAAAACTAAAAGGAGCGGTTCCAAAGGTTAAAGACTTACAGCAAGCTTGGGTGTTATTTAAAAATACTATCCTCAAAGCTCAGACCCGCTGTATTCCACACATTAGGAAAAGTGGAAGAAAGTCCAAAAAACTGCCAGCATGGTTTAAAGGTGAGGTCAGAGAGGCTGTTGCTGCCAAAAAAGCAACCTTCAGGAAATGGAAAAAAGAGCCAAATGATGAAAACTGGAAACAGCACAAGCACTGGCAAATTAAATGCAAAGCATTGATAAGGCAGGCAAAGCAGGAATTTGAGAAGAAACTTGCTACGGAAGCAAAAACACAAACTAAAGACTTTTTCACGTACATTCGTAGCAAAAGGCCTGTGAGAGAGTCAATTGGACCATTAGATGATAGAGGGGTAAAAGGGGCAGTAAGAGGAAACAAGGCTATAGCAGAGAGACTGAATGACTTCTTTGCTTCGGTCTTTACTGAGGAAGATGTAGGGATGTTACCAAAGATTGAAGTGGTATTTAAAGGTGATACTGCAGAGGAATTAAGAGAAATATCGCTACACCGGGAAGATATATTACAACTATTTGATAAACTGAATAGTAGCAAATCACCTGGACCGGATGGTATACGTCCCAGAGTGTTGAAAGAACTGAAATATGAGATTGCAGACCTGCTATTGGTAATCTGTGAACTTTCATTAAAATCATCTGTAATACCTGAAGATTGGAGGGTCGCCAATGTAACACCAATTTTTAAAAAGGGTTCCCGGGGTGACCCAGGAAATTACAGACCGGTGAGCCTGACGTCAGTACCAGGGAAAATGGTAGAAACCATCATAAACAACAAAATTACACAGCATGTAGATAGTCATGGCCTAATGGGAGACAGCCAACATGGCTTTAGACAAGGAAGATCTTGTCTTACTAATCTGATATGTTTTTTGAAGGTGTGCATAAACAGGTAGACAAAGGTGAGTCGGTTGATATAGTGTATCTGGACTTTCAGAAAGCTTTTGACAAAGTCCCCCATCAGAGACATTTGGCGAAGCTAAAAAGTCATGGGATAGGAGACAGTGCACTATTGTGGATCAGGAACGGGTTAAAAGATAGAAAGCAGAGGGTAGGGCTAAATGGCCAATATTCCCAATGGAAAAAGGTGAATAGTGGAGTACCCCAGGGATCTGTACTGGGTCCGCTGCTTTTTGACATATTCATAAATGACCTGGAAAAGGGAATAACTAGTGAGGTTATCAAATTTGCAGATGACACAAAACTGTTTAAAGTTGTTAAAACCCAAGAGGATTGTGGAAAACTGCAGGAGGATCTGGATAAATTGGAAGACTGGGCATCCAAATGGCAGATGAAATTTAATGTGGACAAGTGCAAAGTTATGCACCTAGGAAAGAACAACCCACACTATAGTTACACGATGCAAGGCTCCCCATTAGAAACCACCACCCAGGAAAAAGATTTAGGAGCCATCGTGGATAACATGTTAAAACCCTCCGCCCAGTGTGCAGCGGCGGCCAAGAAAGCAAATAGAATGCTAGGTATCATAAGGAAAGGGATGGAGAATAAAACAAAGGATATTATAATGCCTCTGTATCGCTCCATGGTACGACCGCACCTTGAATATTGTGTGCAATTCTGGTCACCGTATCTTAAAAAGGACATAGCGTTATTAGAAAAAGTACAGAGAAGAGCCACCAAATTGGTGAAGGGGATGGAAGGCTACTCCTATGAAGAGAGGCTAAGAAGGTTAGGGCTCTTTAGCCTGGAGAAGAGACGGCTGAGGGGAGATATGATAGAGGTCTATAAATTAATGAATGGAGTGGAACGGATAAACGTGGATCAATTGTTTACGCTATCAGAGTATAGAAAGACTAGGGGACATGTAATGAAGCTACAGGGTAAACTATTTAAGACAAAGAGAAAATATTTTTCCACTCAACGTGTAATCAAACTCTGGAATCTGTTACCGGAGGATGTAGTAAGGGCTGTTAGTATAGCTGGGTTTAAAAAAGGTTTGGACAAGTTCCTGGAGGAAAGGTCCATAAACCACTATTAAAAAGGGATCCAGGATATCAATGCTTGACCCAGTACAAGCATTGTGGAACCTGTGTCTTTTGGGGATATTGCTAGGTACGTATGACCTAGATTGGCCACTGTTGGAAACAGGATACTGGGCTTGATGGACCTCGGTCTGACCCAGTATGGCATGTATTATGTTCTTATGACCAACCTAGTAGGGCCTGAAGTACCTTACGCTCGGACCATTTCACTGCTGCAGGAGCTGTGGCGCCCGGTCCTGCAAGGTTCATGCCACAAGCGCTTATAACGGGGCACCTGCTTTGGAACACGGTTACACCCTCTGAAAGTTTGTAGTGGAGGCGGATGTGCTGGGTCATGCCCGTTAGTGTTTGTTATTATCACCGCAGGTTCCCGAGTCTGCTGCTGCGCAGGAAGCCCAAACCCCGAACGCACATTATACCTCTCAGATCTGAGTGAGGCCCCATCCTGAAATTATTAACCAAAATAATGAAAACACAAATACAAAAAGCTGTTGGGCAGTTCTAACACCCCCAGGCCCGCTTTTCATGCCCACTGCAGGAGAGCAGAACATCCAATCTCGCTGCTTGGGCTCTGGATTCAGATCTATCTACCCAGCATCTACCTTCTCCTACTACCCCTCCCCAGCTGTTCTGCTTATCCTTTAACTCATTATTCATAAATATGTTGAAGGAGGAGGGGATGTATAGTTCAAGGCAGGCCTGGTGTTTCTTCCTTAATCACCACTGCGCAAAAGCCCACCCCCCTTAACATCTAAGAAATGGTAAATCTCTGCCTAGCACATCCTAACACTGTGACAGTAAAGCAGACTTTCAGCAGGACACCCTTTCTCCCTCCCCCCCCCCTCTTTTAAAGTTTAGTTCATTAATAGATACTAGGACACAGAGCATTATCAATTACAATAAGCAGCAACAATATGACATTTAATTTATAGGATAAGTCTAATAAGTTTTTAATAGTCTGCTTCTAGACGGTGCAACATGGATATATTAGTATTGTAGGAAAATTCTGTTCTTAGGCCTTAAAAAATAATTATGGTATAAAAATATCCTTGCTGCAGCTGTAGTCTTTTTAGTTTTTATAGAACACTGTATTGTTTAGCAAAAACATATATTGAGATATATACAAAGAGAAACACAGGGCCTGATACATTTGCAAACTTTCTCAACTCAGACCTAAATGTAAGATGCACCTGACCCCCCCTCCTTTCTCTCTCAAGATAACAGGCTAGAGACATAACTGGTCTTATTATTTATTTATTTAGAACACATTTATATACCGCTGCTTCCAGCGATCAGCAGCGGTTTGATTCTTCTTTTGGGGAAGTCGATCAGGACAGGGTGGGGGAGTAAATACATAGAGGACTTGGGGGGTCACGGCACACATGTTTAAAGTTTTGGGGGTAAACATATTTACATTTATATAATACATATAATACATATTTACAGATTGGGGAAATCTCATTTTACTTGGCTATACATGGTTACACAAGGCGGATTTACAATGTACGTATTTATCAGTTTCCTTTGTTACGTTTTTCCTGGATTTTGTGACTTATGGCTGGTTGTAATAGCATTTAAATAGGTGTGTTTTTAACTCTTTCCTGAAACTTTTCATGTCCTGGGTTAGCCGCAGGTCAACAGGGAGCTGATTCCATATAGTGGGCGCAGCGAAAGAGAAGGCTCTGCGACTTGTACTTGTTTTCACAGTTCGTATTGCGTTAGGGACCTGCAGGGTGCCCAAGTTGTTAGTTCTTCTATTTCTATTTGCTGGTTGTATGTTGATAAGAGAGGACAGGAACGAGGGGGCTATGTCGTTGATCAGCTTGAACGTTGTTACTATCATCTTGTACTGTGCCCTAGCAGCAACTCACAAACAAAGACAATGAATGATCCATAGTCAACCTTATCTTAAAGGACCTCAGCTGTTCCTGAAAAGAAAGTTCCTTTGAAGAATAATTCCCCTTGCATAAACATCTCTCCCTCCTTCACAACCCCCCTTTCCAGGATCTAGTAGCTTTCAGTGATATTGCCTGTCAGCAATATACTAAATTGTGACCATGAGAAAACTTTGGGATGTTTTTCCCTCCCCTTTCACTCTGTATGTATGTTCCTGGCTTAGAAAAGGCATAAAGAGTCTGCACGTCCTCCAGGAGAGGATCACTTGCTTGTATTCTACTTCAATGTGACCCCTCTTCTACAAGAGAATGAAATACAATAAACCTTTACCTTTGCAAGGCAGATTATTCTTTTTTGTTTGTTTGTCTTAGTCCACTGTAGCAACAAACCTGTAAAGGTCCAATTGGGATCTCTTACGTTAGCATCAGCTACAGACTGAGGATGTCAAGAGCCAGCACCAACACCAGGGGCTTAAGGTACTACTCTGTGTCATCACTTGGTGGGTGGAAGAAAAAACAAATGGAATTATGGAACCACCAATAATGGCAAGTTTGGAAGCAGCATCTAGGCTTTAGATAACCTATCTGCAGGCTATAGTTTGTGGATCTTTGCCCTAGTTGTATGACCTCTGCCCATGCTGGTAGCTCAACCCAGTCTGATGCCTAAGGCAAGAGTGGAGATGTCCTGCCTTCCAAGACAGCCAAAAAGAAGGACTCCTTCAGAGCTCTCATTAGGGACCACTACTACTGGCATTTGTATGTTACAACATTTATCTGTTATAAGGAAGTGATAGCACCAGGCAGATGGCAGCTTAAATTCTGAGCTCCCTTTGGTGCACAACTAAAAGTTGTGAAAAGTGAGCACTAGACCTCTGGAAGGTGGTAAAACGTCTCCCACTGGAGCCAGCTATTATTCCAGCATGTTACTACAAAAAAAAAATTGAGAAATATAAATTGTCGTCCCCTCCATGCAGTAAAGGTGAGTCGGGAGCTGTAGGATGCAGCAGACCACACAGCTTCAGGAGATGAGTCGGACAACAAATTGGAGCACACTGAGGAAAGCTGTACCCGGGGAGACATATGGGGCTGGATGCATACCCTGCAGAAGGAAATGGTCTCTAGCCAGGGAGATATCAGGGATGCTCTCAAAGAAATTCAGGGGGACTGCGTGATCTGGGCTATCGGGTCAAGTAGCAGGCTGGGCAACACACAGAGAACATAAGCGTCACAGAGGCACAGATACAAAACCTTCAAGTTGAACAGGAGCTGTTAAAAGATAAACTCAACGCCTTCGAAAATCACAGCAACTTATGCATCTCGGGGGGGGGGGGTGTCTCAGAAATGGATCATAAGGATGCTTCATCTGTGGTCTAGAAGGTATGTCAGCAAGTGTTGCACAAACACCCCCCCCCCCCTCCTGCCATCAGGGGGAAACAGAGACAGTTCAGGTCAAGAAGGTCCACAGAGCACTGGGGCCTCTGATGGAAGGAAGATCACAGGACATTGTGGCCAGTCTGGCCTTCCCTTGCACAAAGGCCAGGGGAATACGTGCTGCAGCACATAAGGGGAAGCTCTCTTGGGATGGAGGGGAGGTAGAGCTCTTCCACGATTTTTCAGCTAGTACCCTTCAGCACCATCAGGCAATGCAGCCAGTGACACACTACTTGCAAGCTGCCAACTACAAATATTGCTGGTTGTTCCCCTTCAGCCTCCTTTTCAATATCAATGACCAGGGTTTCTGTGAGAGCATGGATAACATTGCACCACCTATACCAAAGCCACCACAGGATAAGACTGTCTGTGCCCCACTCAGCTCCCTTCTCTTTGGGAGAGGGTCCCAGCTGAGGGGCAGCATCTACAATGCAGGTCTAGCCCCTGTTCAAACAACCTTTGACATTCCACATACTAGTCCACACTAACCCTTGATTATCCCACCTACCTTGCTGTTGACTGTCCTGACTATCTTTCCTCTATCCTATTGATACTGCTGCGCATTTGTATAGCGCTGCACAGGTATGTAAGAGACAGGCCCCGCTCATCAGAGCTTACAGTCTAGTCAAGACAGACAACACAGAAGGTGTAGGACAGGGGAGAAAGGTAAAGAAACAAAGAGATCAGGTGAGTCAAGATCCAAATACGGCATTCCTTTCCACTTCTGGCTTCGCAGCATTGTTATTACTATTGTAAACCATCTTGATGCTACGGTCTGGGCCTTCTATCAAATATGCAAATAAAGATAAAAGAGGCAAAGAATGTGGGCCTGACCCGTGAGACATTCCTGGACATTCTGGGACTGGTTTGACTAGAGCCTCAATAGGGCCTATCATTTACGATGTATTTGCTGTTTATAAGCTGAGATTTTTTCTGGTGGGGGGCAAATGTGGGTAGAGGTACAGCCAGGGCCGTCCCATCCATTGAGCAAGAATGTTTGCACAGGGCCCCACATTGCAGGGGGCTCAATGCAAACATCCTGAAAACCAGCAACAGGCAGGGCAGCTTTAAAGAGAACGGGAGAGGCCCCAGCTCACCTCTAGAACTTCCGAAGTGAAGCATGTCTTTTCCCTTCACTTCGTCAGCTGTACTGACATTTAGAACACTGCTGTGCTGAGCACAGGAAACAAAGTTCCCTTTGACCTCAGCACAGCAGCGTTCTAAACGTCAGTACAGCTGCTGAAGTGAAGGGAAAAGGACGTGCTTCACTTTGGCAGCTGTAGAGTTGAGCTAGGGCCTCTCCGGCAACCTCTTAGCTAGCAGCAGGGCTCTTCAGGAGGTGCTTAGACTGAAAATGGGGGAGGGGGGAGGTTGCTAGGACTGGAAATGGGCTGGAGGGGTGCTTGGACTGAAAATGGGCAGGGGGGGTTACTAGGACTGGAAATGGGCTGGGGGGGATACTAGGACTGAAAATGGACTGGGGGGTTACTAGGACTGAAAATGGACTGTGGGAGGAGGGTTACTAGAACTGGAAGTTGGCTGAGTGGAGGGGGGGCTTGAACTGTAAATAGCTGATGGGGAGGGGGGCTTGGAATGGAAATGGGCTGAGAGGAGGGGAGCTAGGATTGGAAATGGGCTGATAGTGGGGCTAGGAAAGGACTAGAAATGGGCTGATGGGGGCTGGGATTGGAAATGGGGGCTGATGGAGGGGCTCGGATAGGACTGGAAATGGATAGGGGAGCTAGGACCGGAAATGAGCTGATGGTGGGGCTAGGATAGGAATGGAAATGGGCTAATACGGGGACTAGAAGGGAGCGGATGCCGGGTGGGGCTGGAACTAGAAGGGAGTTGATGTTGGGGGAGGATTAGAATAGAATGGGGCTGAGAGAGTGAAATAGAGAGGGAAAAGATATTTTGTGTGGGAGGGAAGAAAAATCTACAATTGGCCGGATATTGGGAGAGTAAGTGGGGATTGAGGATGGAGGGGTAAAATTTGAGTGGATAAAAAAGGAATAAAGAAAGAGATGGAGGAAAGAGCAAAAGGAGAAAGATTAGTATGTTAAAGCAGATGTAGAGAGAGAATGGAAAAAAAAAACTAGGAGAGAAGAAAGGACAAATGGACAGCAGACGATGGAGAGTTAGCAGAAGACACAAAGAAACCAGAAGAAATTGGCTGGAGCAATCGCAACTGAAAAAAAATGCAGAAAAGGTAGAAAAATCTCTCTATTTTGAATTTATTAACTGGAATGTCAGCTCTGGGAAATGTGCATCAATAATGTCTGCACATTTAGTACAAGAGGAAATTAATTTATAGTTTTATTTTCTATAGTGTTGTTGTACATTCCAAGTTTGATTTTTGGGGTTCCCAGTTTAATTATTGTCTTCCTATTTCTAAATTGTGATTCATTGTTCTTTGTTTGGTGATGGTCTATGTTCTGCATGTGTAACTGACCTGAGGTATTCTGTTTATGTAGTTTCTATTTGACATTGCCACTTGTTCTCTTTCCCCATTAGGTCATGTATTGTTATTCTCTGAAATGTATTGGTTTAATATTTGCAGTGTTGCCTTTTGATAGGTAGGGTTTGGTGCTTTGTGAGTCCTGGTAGTACTGTTATGATACGGTGGGTTTGCTATGGGTTCTAAATGGACAGGATTTATAGTACTTCCTAATGTGCCTGGCAGTTGGCACGAGTATAGTAATATAGAAATCTTTTAGTCTTTATCCATACACTAACTTTTAGTAAACTTGCCTCTTAATGAGTATGTTAATGTTATGCAAATATGTATGCAAATGATGTCCCTTATGCAAATGAGGCCCCACACCAAGTCTCTGAACATGGCCCCGCACCCCCCCTGTGTACAGCACATGTGGGAAGTTGGGGGGGGGAACATCTGGGGATATGTGGTAACTGTATGAAAGGATAGGTGGGTGGGGGATGTATGATGGTTCACTGCTGAGGGACGGGGAGGTTAGTTTATTGAGCAACAGCCCACAGGGAGTCACTTCCTTCGCTCTAGGAATGGAGCGAGGATATGTGCGATGGTGGAGGGGGGCAGTTAAATGGGTTACAGATTACAAGTTGGAACACTGAATGTGCAGGGTCTAAATTCCCCACAAGAGAGGAAACTGCTGCTGCAGGAGATAAAACAGAGGAACTGGAAGGTGGTGTTTGCTCAGGAGACTTATTTGTGGGGGAGAGACGGATGCCTATTTGGCCCCCACACATTCCAGACTTTTTTTTGCAGCGGAGGGTAGGAAAGCGGGAGTGGTGATTATGGTTAAAGGGAATGTTCCCTTTAAATTGGGAGGGGTCTATCGTAAAGTAGATGGGTGGGTACTGGTCGCCTGGGGGGAACTTTATGAAGAACCAGTGGCTTTTGTGACCATCTATGGCCCCAATTCTGAGCAGGTGGCTTTCTGATCTGACCCCGGTAGGTGGATAGAGGGAAAGATGTTTTGGTGGGGGAGACTGTAATATAACCCTCAGTGGACGGATACAAACGAGTGGAGGGGGGATTCCAGTTTGCATGCTATGCAGGAGTGGTTGCGTGAGTTCGGGCTGACAGATTTATGGAAGGCTGTCAATCCCTCGGCCCAGGACTATACTTTTTATTCTCCAGTCCATGTGACCTACAGTTGAATTGATTACATCGTTGGGAATGCATATTGGATGGATAGCCTGGATACAACTAAAATAGGCCCCATTCCTTATCGTTCCTCCAGTTTAGTCCTCCACCTCTGGTAAAATCCTGGCGGTTCGCGCTACGTTAGATCGCCCTTTACAAATGGGAGCAGTCCTTCTGGTGGCGGTTGCAGATTACGGCGTGCATCCATACTCCATTTATCTCGTGGTGCCAAAGAAAGACGGAGTCTTGCACCCTATATTAGATCTAAAAGGGGTCAAGCGGTGTCTTCGGGTACTGCATTTCAGGATGGAAATGTTGCGTCAGTCATTGTGGCGGTGCGACGGGGAGAGTACTGGACTTCCCTCGACCTTACGGAGGCATACTTGCATATTCCCGTCAGAGCGGCTCATCAAACGTTTTGAGGTTCGCTCTGCCTTGGGGTCACTATTAATTCCAGGCATTCCCTTTGGTTTGGCAACACCGCAAACTTTCACCAAGATTATGGTGGTGGTAGCGGCGGCATTACGCAAGGAAGGGATTCTCATTCTTACATCTCGACAATTACTTAATTCGAGCCAAGTCCAGGGCCGAGAGCATTCAAGTTACAGACACAGTGGTAAAGTTTTGCAGAGTCTCGGCTGGGTGGTTAACCCGACCAAAAGCCACTTAGTACTCTCCCAGGAGCTAGAGTATCTGGGGGGGAGGTTCGACACGCAGAGAGGACAGGTGTTTCTATCGGACTGGCGAGTTCAAGTAATTTGGCAATTGGTGCGCAAGTTCAGGACCACTCCGGTTCTCTCAGCGTGGACTTATCTGCGCATGCTGGGAACAATGGTGGTGATCCTGGAAGCGGTGCCTTGGGGCCAGATTGCTTATGTGGACTTTGCAGAGAGCACGGCTTTGCCGGTGGTCGCATCAGGCAGGAGAAGGGATCAGTCACATGATCATCACACCAAACAGAGAACCTGTGCCATTTGAGGACGTACGCCTTCCTAGTAGAGGCCTTGTGAGAGGCCAGCAAAATGTCTTTGACCTCAACCAGAAGGTTGAGGGGGGCGAGAGTCACCCTCTTTGCAGCCATGCTGTCAACATGAGGGACCCCAGGTTGTGGTGCAAGAGAGAGCCCCCCTCCCGAGATAGGAATTCCAGGGCAGTGCCCAAGGGAACAGGGGCCTCCACTGTCAACTGAAGAAGCAGTGGGAGTCACGGCTGCCTGGGCCACCTGGGAGCTATCAGAATGAGCGAGGCCCTGCTGCGGAGGGTCCTGAACAAGGTCTTGGTAGATCAGTGGCGTCAGAGGAAAGGTGTACATGAGGCCTTCCGACCACAAGATTAGAAACACATCCACTGCCACCCTGAAGGGGTGGGCCTGCCGGGAGCAGATGCGGGGCGACTGAAAGTTGTCTGGACTGGCAAACACGTCCATCATGGGTTCCCCCCAGAGCTGGAAAAGCTGACTGGCTATCCTGGGGTCCCGCTGCCACTCATGTGGCTGGAGAACCCTGCTGAGCCTGTCAGCCAGCAGGTTGTCCTGGCCTGGCAAGTACACTGCCCTCAGGAGGATACCCTGTTGGATTGCGTACAAGCAGACACCCAGTGCCTCCTGGCAAAGGACACCGGACCCCATGCCCCCTTGTTTGTTCATGTAGAACATTGCCACCTAGTTGTCTGTCTGGACCAGGACCAGCTGGTGGCATAGGTGGTGATAAAAAACCCTCAGAGCAAGGTGTATGGCTTGGAGTTCAAGGAGGTTCATCTGTTGGATGCTCTCATCTAGCAACCAGGTCCCTTGAGTGCGGAGGGCTCCGCAGTGGGCTCCCCAGCTGAGCAGGGAGGCATCCATGGTGAGGACCCTCGAATGGCTGGGGGTCTGGGAGGGCATGCCCACTTCTAGGTGTTGGGAAGACTGCCACCACACCAGGGAATCTGCCAACTGGCAGGTCACTGAATCCGTCTCGAAGGCAGCCTGTGGCCAGAGACCACTGGTCCTGGAGACACCACTGCGTTACCCTCATGTGGAGGCATCTGGGGTGACGTGGACTGTGGAGGCCATGTGCCCAAGGAGACACAGAAGGTGCTGGGCAGGCACTGAGGGATGGTGCTGTATGTCTCAAGCCAGAGATCTGAGACAATTGGCCCGGTTCTTGAGCAGGAAGGCCTTCGTCTGAAGGGTGTCTAGCTTTCCCCCAATGAACTCCAGGCATTGTGTCGGGAAGAGGTGAGACTTGGGGTAATTTATGACAAAACCTAAGTGTTGCAGAACCTGAATGGTGCAGGCAGTGGCCTGCTGCAAATTGGAGGCTGTGCCTCCCTTTATGAGCCAGTCGTCCAGGTAGGGAAACACGAAGACCACTTAGAGCCTGAGGAAGGTGGCCACAACCTCCAGGCATTTCGTGAAGATCCTTGGGGCAGAGGCTAGGCCGAAGGGAAGCACCCTGTATTGAAAGTGTTTGCCCCCTACCACAAACCGCAAGTATTGCCTGTGGTTGGGATGGATAAGGATGAGGGTATAAGCATTCTTGAGGTCTAAGGAGCATAGCCAATCTCCCTGCTGGAGGTATGGTAGCAATGTTCCAAGGGAGAGCATCTTGAACTTCTCTCACCAGGAATTTGTTGAGGTTGCGCAGGTCGAGGATGGGTCTTAGGTCCCCTGTCCTCTTTGGGATGAGGAAGTATCTGAAGTAGAACCCTTTGCCCTTGAGGTGGTGAGACACTGGTTCCACTGCTTTGTCCTCGAGAAGATCTGCCAACTTCTTCAGGAGAATGTCCCAGTGGAGGGGAGACTTGAGGGGCTCTCCTGGGAAATAAGGGGGAGGTGTCTGAGTCAGGTGGAGGAGGTAACCCTCCTTGACTACCCTCTGTGCTCAGGAATCGGTGGTGATGGGCACCCACCTCTGGGCATAGAGGGCCCGACGTCCCCCTGTGGGCTGCTGATTTCCTTGGGGTAGAGGCTATGCTCACGGAGTCAAAAACTCCCCCCTGGCTGGGCCGGGGCCGGTGCCTGGGGTTTTGGAGCCTTCTGCTTACGCAGGCCATGCTCATGTCCCTTGGCCTGATGACCCTGTTAGGGAGCCGGGGAGGCCTAATAGGGTGGGTAGTTTCAGTAAGCAGCCCCCTTCCTCAGGTAAAAGGGCTTTTTACCTGAGCCCTTCTCTTGGAGAGCCTGGTCCTCGTCATGAACTCGGTCTCCAGCTCGGTGGCCTTGTCGGTCATGGGTTTGCCAAAGAGGTTCTCCACTTGGCATGGGACATCGACCAATTTGTCCTGAATCCACTGCTCGAGGTCGGACGACTGAAGTCAAGCCTGGTGGCATGCACCGATGCCCGCCGCGGCTACCCGGGCTACCAACCCAAACCCGTCATTGGCTGCTCGAGACATAAATTTGGAGCACTCACGGACAGCCTTGGACAGGCTCTTGAACCGCTGCAAAGGTTCCTCGGAGAGACCAGCCGAGAACCCGGCGAGTTCCTTTGCCAGGTCTCTCAAGTACAGTACATGCCCATGTACAGCTGGTAGGCCTGGACCCAGCAGATGAGCATCGAGCCCTGGTAGCACTTCCTGCCGAGGGCATCCAAGGTGTGGGCCTCCCTGCCTGGGGGCACAGAGAAGTGCATCTTCTGGCTTTTCAGCAGACACATGGCCGACTCCACCACCATGGAGTTGTGCAGCAGTTGTGACTTCTGGAAACCCGGCGTCCCCAATATATCGAGTCAAGCCGTCTGTTCATCACTGGCACCGACTCCGGTGTCTCCCACATGTAGAGCATGAGCCATTCCAGGATGGGAGGAATGGGCACCGTGAGTGATTCCCGAGGAGGGGCCTCGTACTGGAGGATCTCCAGCTTGTCCGCCCGAGGGTCCTCATCTGACTTGGTCGGGAACGCCAGGGCCTTGGACATGTCCTTGACAAAGTCCAAGAAGCCCATGTCCTCTGGCGGGGACTGCCTCCAAGGTTTTGAGACTGGGGAATCGGAAGGGATGTCACGGTGGCGATGGGTATCAGGAGACTTCTCATCCTCTGTCTCCCATTCGGAGTACTCAGAGGATGACTCATAGGCGGGCTACTCCGTGGGCTTCAAGGCCCCCGACGCTCTGCGGTTGACACATGGTAGACTCGCTGGGGATGACCGAGGTCCCGTCGAATCGGACGCCGAGCGTGACCTCGGCCAAGGATCGGCTCGGCCTCCGGAGATGTCTTGGACATCAAATGCCCTGTGGTCAGGGCGGATGAACCAGAAAACAGCGCCTGCTGCTGGTCCATGAAGGCAGACAAACTGCACTCCAGGGCTGCCATTCTGGACTCCAGGCCAGAAGGTTCCGCAGCCTTTGGTGCAGGCACTGAGGGACTCTGGCCTGATGCCGGCTCCCCCGAAGGGGAATCCTCGATGAGGATAGTGTCTGGGGACCGAGGCTGGTACACGGCCGGGTCCTTCTGGGGGACCTTGGCAGGTCTCTCCTTCTCCGATGTCTCGGACGAGCACCTCGGACTGCAGGACCATGCCCGGGAGGTTTCTGGCTGGTTGGAACCATCCAAGGACGCCACTTTCGAGAGTTTCTTTTTCTTGCTGTGTTCCCTCGAGGGAGACCCCCTCTCTGAGGAGCCACGATGACGCTCAGGTTCATAGAGCTCCTTCCAAGATGTTGGGGCCTCAGATGAGGCCCTGGCCTTCTGAGGCATTGGGGATTCGGGTTAGAACTTATCGTGCTGCTGCTGGCGGCTCTTCAGGGCCTTGCTGGATATCCTTTTGTAGAGACCACAGGCCGCCGGGTCATGATCCGGCCCGAGGCAATGGAGGCAGCAGTCGTGTGTGTCGGTTAAGGACATTATTTTAGAGCACCGATCACACTTCTTAAAGCCACTGGAAGCCATAGGGGAAGAAAGTACCCCTGCGACGTTGAAGACTCTCTGTGCTGCCAGCGGGGAAAAAAAGGCGCCAGAAGATAAAAAGAATGAAGACTATAAAAATGGACCGAACTCAACGCCGAGGCACTGAGAATGGTAGGCAGGAAGAGTGCCAGTGCAAGATCGGAGTCAAGTTGAAAACTCGGGCACAAAAAAAAATCAACTTTTTCTGGGGCAAAGTCAGACAGTGTCTGAAGGGCAAGATGGCACCCTTGGGTGGGAAGGGGACCATGCATGTGTGGTGGCATCTTCCAAAGGCTTTCTTTGAAAGCTGGGGAGATGTTTCCGCGAGGGCTCTGTCGGTGCCGACGTCACCCGTATGTGAAGACTGACTTCCTGCTTGTTCCCGGAGAAAAACCGAGTATCGACCGGTGCCAGATTGTTCTCTTGGTACCTCGACCACCGGCCCTAACTCCAGGAGTCGCTAGAGTGACCGTTCTATGGCTCTTACTTTCAGAGGGGATTTGCAGGGGGAAAGCGTGAAGGCGTTGGGAAGAGTCTGGGCAAACTCCAAGGCGTACTCTTCTCTGATGACCTCCAGAACCCATTGGTCCATCGTGATGTGACCCAGTAGGGGTCCTCCCCCTGGGCCCGCCTCGCCTCAGTTTCTTGGACGAGATCACAGTTCCCGAGCTACAGAAGCCCTGGGTGGACCCCCTTGCTCCAGAAAGGACTGACATCTGTACTGGCCACGTCCCTTCTGGGATGAGAGAAAACACGTATTCCAGGAATGCCGGAAATCTCCCCCCCCCCTCGGGCAGGCTGCTGGGACTTGCCCCCCCCCCCCCTCCCGAGACTTGTCCGCCAGCAGACGGGTATCTTTGGTCTTCACCAGCTCCATAAGAGCATCCCCAAACAGAAGCTTACCCTTAAAAGGAAGCATACTCAGCTGAATCTTGGATGAGACATCAGTCATCCAAGTACAGAGTCACACAAAACGCCGGCCTGCACCACTAGGGCCATGCTCTTGGCAGAGGACAGCATCAAATCATAGCATGCATCTTCCAGATAAGCGGAGGCCGTTTCCAATTTAGGAAGCTCCACTGGCAGCCTCCCAGATGGCTCTGCTGAGTCAGGCAGAGTCTGCAGCCAACGCATACATGCTCACGCTACATACACCCCACAAACAAGAGGCCTGCAGGGACAGTATATTCACCTCAAAGGCCTGTTAGAGCAGTGGCTCCAGCCGCCTATCTTGGGGATCCTTAAGGCTGTATCCCCTTCCACGGGGATAACGATCTTCTTAGTGACCGCTGTCACCAAGGAATCCACTTTCAGGTTCTTAAACAACTCTCTCCCTGCCGGAGGGAAGGGGTATAGACGAGCCATTAACGGCTCCCCCTCAGACTCGCTTCTGGAAGCTCCCACTCAGCCTCAATCATCTGCATGATGGCCTTGTGCACTGGAAAGGAATACTGAGGGGAATGCATGTCCTGCAACAGTGGATCTGCCAAAGATGTGTCCTCTTCTGCCACCTGAAATGGGATATGCAGGGCTGCCAGGGACTGTGAAATTAAGGTAAGCAGCTCCTCCTTCCAGAAGACGCTAACAATGGAAGGGTCCTCGCCCGGAGGCAGCTCAGCTTCCTCTAGCCCCCTAGCCTCCATCTTTTCCTCAGGCACTGAAGGACCTGGGGGTCCAACGATCCTTCAAAGACCTCAGACAGGTACTCCAATTCCTCAGAGATCTCCTCCACTAACCCCTGGCGCTTTTTGGGCAATTCCAAAGGTCCTCCCTGCCTAGTCCCTTTCTGGGCTGATCCTCTCGCCCTCTTGAAGAGAGGATAGCATCTCCAAACCTTTTTCCTTCAGCAATTTGTAGACCCAGTACAAAAGCAGGATAAACTCAGGTGAGAAAAGACCAGCCTCCTCCAAGGAAGAGCCTTCCTGCTGCCCAGAGCCTGATTGCTGCTCAGTGTCCAGCTCCAGCGGCCAACCCGTGGCTGCTGAAATGGCTGGGACCACATTGTCAGGATCTAAAATGGCTGCCGCATTAGTAGCATGGGAAAACTCCCACTGCTGTGAGGAAGTCACCCCCTCCTGAGAGGCCTTGCTGTGCGACCGAGCTTACACTCATCGAGATTACTCAAGGGCTCAACTTTAGGCCTCGCAGCAACATTGCCTCTGCGACAACGAAGCATGTCCGCATAGATCACTTCCTAACCCTCAATAAAAAGAAAATACTACTACTAAATCAAACAGCTTTACTAGAGTCCCAATGGATGTCTGTCTGCCAGCTGCTGGAGACTGAAAATACTGAGGTGTCATGGGAGCATAGGGGCTCTTACAGGGTGACCATGAGTCATTTGAATAGTCAGTCTCCGGTTGTTTGTGAACAACCCAATTCTCTGGACTGGAAGGCCTTGAATATAGCTGCATTTTCTACATTTACAAAACACTGATGTTTTCTTAACAGAACGTCTGAGTACGATAGTGTTGCTGTTTATGCACATGTGCCAAACTGTTTTTTCTAAATTGTGTACAGGATATAGGTGCTGCTAATGAAGAGCCATATGTGCCTGAACCTGTGCCTGGCTTGCTCTCCCTGTTCATTTCAGACTTTTTGCACACAGCTCATTTGCAGGCTGATTGATTACAACATTATTGAGCAAAGGTTCTATGCTGAACTTGACTTTAGGGAACCCTGTGCTAGAGCTTTAGCACCGCGCTGTGCATCAAGCTCACAGTGTGCAATGGGTTTGAAACTTAACAAAAGAAATCCAACCTTTACACAGAAGCTTCAGTGCACGGTTGCTGCTCTCATCATCCTCTTAAGCGTAGTTACTCACCTGTAACAGGTGTTCTCCAGGAGCAGCAGGAATCAGTCCTCACATATGGGTGACGTCGGTGCCGACGGAACCCTCGCGGAGCAATTTTCCCCAGCTTTCAAAGAAAGCCTTTGGGAATTGCAGCGCGCATGCGCGGTCCTCTTCCCGCCCAAGGGTGCCATCTTGCTCAGTCAGATGACATAGCAAAAAGACAGCAAAAATTAGCAAAAACGAAAGCATAAAACTGCAACTCCAAGGGGAGGAGGGAGGGTTGTGAGGACTGATTCCTGCTGCTCCTGGAGAACACCTGTTACAGGTGAGTAACTACGCTTTCTCCAGGACCAAGCAGGAAGTCAGTCCTCACATATGGGACTCCCAAGCTTAAGGCTACCAGAGACCCTAAGCACAAAAATGAGCTCCCTCTAGCTCAGCAGCACAGAAGGAAGGAATCTTCTCTGAATACGTCTCCAACCTGTAGCCCAACATCCGGGATGGAGGGTAGGAGTTGCCTATACCTCGAAGAGGTTACGGAGGACTGCCTGCCCGAAAGCACTGTCCCTGCGGGACTCCCTCTCCAGGCAGTAATGGGCTGCAAAAGTCTGGCTTGAAGACGAAGTAGCGGCCCGGCAGATGTCTGCCAATGGAACAGAGCGGAGGTAAGCCACTGACGTAGCCTTCGCCCGAACACGATGAGCGGTGACTCTGCCTTCCAGCACGAGGCCCGCAGCCTCGTAAGCCCAAGCAATGCAGTCCGCAATCCAGATGGACAGAGTACGATTGGAGACAGGGAGCCCCAACTTGTTGGGGTCATAAGACACGAAGAGCTGAACCGCCCTTCGGTGCTCCCGTGTACAGTCAAGGTAGAGGTTCAGCGCCCTTCTACAGTCCAGGGTATGCAGGACCATCTCAGCTCGGCTGGAGTGTGGCCTGGAAAAGTAGGTCGGAAGTACCACCTCCTGGTTGATGTGAAAAGGGGAAACCACTTTAGGAAGAAACTTAGGGTGAGTCCGTAGGACTACCCGGTTCTTGTAGAACCTAGTGTAAGGAGGATCAGATACCAGGGCCTGCAGCTCACTAATGCGTCTAGCAGAAGTGAGGGCCACCAAGAACAAGGTTTTCCAGGAAAGAAAACGAAGAGGACAGGTAGCCATAGGCTCAAAAGGCGGACAGGTAAGCCGCTGTAAAACCACATTGAGATCCCAGTTCGGAGCTGGTGGGCGCAAAGGTGGTTTGAGGAGGAGGCGGCCCCGGAGAAAACGAGCCACCAGCGGGTGGCTGGAAAGGGGTCTACCATCCACCGGTAGGTGGTGCGCAGAAAGAGCACTGAGGTGGACCTTGACCGAGTTGGACTTAAGTCCAAGATTGGAAAGGGAAAGCAAGTACTGCAATACCACAGATGCTGAACAGGAGAAGGGGTCTTGTGACTGCTGAGTACACCAGACGGAGAACCGACGCCACTTAAGAGCGTAGGACTTCCGGGTGGAAGGCCTCCTGGAGGCCAAGACGACCTCTTCCACATCTGGAGGTAGCTGGAGAGGAGCAAGGACTACCCTTTCAGCAGCCAGGCCATCAGATGAAGGGACCGAAGGTTGGGGTGCAGGAGCAACCCCTGATCCTGCGAGAGGAGGTCGGGCTGAAACCCCAGAGGAAGAGGGGTGTCCACCGCCAGCTGTAGCAGAAGCGGGAACCAAGGTTGTCTCGGCCACCGGGGAGCCACTAGGATCACCGACGCCTTGTCCCTGAGAACCTTGAAGAGCGTCCGAGACACCAGGGGCATGGGTGGAAAGGCATACAAGAGGCCTGTGGACCATGGAATCAGAAAAGCATCCGCCGCCATCCGGAGGGGATGCGGCTGTCGAGAGCAGAATCTGGGAAGCTGTCGGTTCAGAGGACTGGCGAACAGATCCATGGTGGGGAGGCCCCACCGGAGAAAGATCCACTGAACCACAAGTGGATCCAACCTCCACTCGTGCGGTTGGAGGACCCTGCTCAGTTTGTCTGCCAGGTAGTTTTCTTGACCTGGGAGATAGACCAGCTTTGAGGACGATGTTGCGATGGACGGCCCAAGAGCAGAGCTTCTATGCTTCCTGACAGAGAAGGAAGGAGCCGGTTCCGCCTTGCTTGTTCACGTAGAACATGGCAACCTGATTGTCTGTCTGGACAAGTACTGACTGGTGAGAAATCAGGTGAGAGAAGGCTTTGAGCGCTAGGCGGATGGCTCTGAGCTCCAGGAAGTTGATCTGCTGAGCGGACTCCCAAGGAGTCCAGAGACCCTGAGTACAAGTCCCTTGGCAATGTGCTCCCTAACCCTGGAGAGAAGCATCGGTCGTCAGGACCTGAGAATGTGTAGGGGGTTGAAAAGTCACCCCGAGTACTAGGTTTGGCAGGTGAAGCCACCATCGCAGAGAGGAGACCAGCTGGTCGGAGATCTGTACGGAGTCCGTTAGGCTCCCAATGGCCTGATGCCATTGTTTGCGAAGGCACCATTGAGCAGGTCGCATGTTCAGGCGGGCATAGGGGGTTACATGGACCGTGGAAGCCATATGGCCGAGCAGTCTCAGAAATTGCCTGGCCGAGACCAGGGAATTGCTGTGAAAGCGGCTGGCGAGATCCATGAGCCTTTGGGCCCTGTCCAGAGGCAGGAAGGCCCGCGCTTGAAGAGTGTCCAACCTGGCGCCGATGAATTCTAGATCTTGAGAGGGGAGCAAAGTGGACTTTGCGAAGTTTATGACAAATCCCAAGTGCTGGAGCAGAGCTACCGTGCGATGAGTAGCCTGAGTGGCTTCTTGGGCAGACTGGGCCCTGATGAGCCAGTCGTCCAGGTATGGGAACACAAAGAGACCCTGAAGCCTCAGATAGGCCGCCACCACTGCTAGGCATTTGGTGAACACTCTGGGGGCGGAGGATAGGCCGAAAGGCAGTACTCTGTACTGGTAATGGCGTCCGTCCACTACAAACCTGAGGTATTGTCTGTGGTCTGGATGAATAAGGATATGAGTATACGCATCCTTCAGATCTAAGGAGCATAGCCAGTCTCCCTGCTGGAGGTAGGGCAGCAGGATTCCAAGGGTAAGCATTTTGAACTTTTCCTTTGCAAGGAACTTGTTGAGGTTTCGCAAGTCCAGGATGGGTCTGAGGCCTCCTGTTCTTTTTGGAATCAGGAAGTACCTGGAGTAAAACCCTTGACCCTTCAGGTGGTGGGGCACCGGTTCCACGGCTTGTTCCTGAACAAGACTTGCTAACTCCTGAAGGAGTAAGTCCCTGTGCAGAGGGAGTCTGGAAGGCTCCCCTGGAAAGTAGGAGGGAGGTACCTGGTGAAAATGAAGAAGATAGCCCTTTTGAACTATCTGAAGCACCCAGGTATCTGTGGTGATGTTGGACCACCTGTGGGCAAAGTGGACCAGCCGGCCTCCTGTGCTGAGAGCAACCAGCTGAGGGGGAGAGGCTATGCTGAGAAAGTCAAAAACCCCCACCCTGCTGAGCAGGGGCCGGTGGTGCAGGCTTGGGGGCTTGCTGCCTACGGGACCCATTACCCCGTCCCTTGGCCTGCTTTCCCTGTGGGGGAGCTGGTGAGGCCTGATACTGAGGGTAGTATTTATAGGCAGCACCTTTCCTCGGGTAAAGGGGCTTTTTCCCCGAGGCCTTCTTCTTTTGAGAAGGGGCAGAGGTCTTCCTTGAGAGACGAGTCCTGGTGAGAGTCTCCGTCTCGATTTGTGCAGCCTTCTCATCCATGGGCTTGCCAAAGAGGTTATCACCTCGGCAGGGGACATTGACCAACTTGTCCTGTACCCAGGGCTTGAGGTCGGACGTCTGAAGCCAAGCCTGGCGGCGTCCACCGATGCCGGCCGCGGCTACTCGAGCCGAAGCCTCAAAACCATCATAGGCCGCTCGAGAGATAAACTTGGAGCACTCCCGAATGCCAGTAGACAAGGATTGGAACCTCTGCAAAGGTTCGTCGGAGAGACCAGCAGAGAACCCGGCTATTTCTTTAGCCAGGTTTCGGAGATACATGCCCATGTAGAACTGGTATGTCTGGACTCGACAAGCAAGCATAGAGCCCTGGAAGCACTTCCTACCGAGGGCATCCAGGCTTCGGGCCTCCCTACCGGGGGGCACCGAGGAGTGCATTTTTTGACTCTTCAGTCTATGCATGGCCGATTCCACCACCATGGAATGGTGCGGTAGTTGTGCCTTTTGGAACCCGGGGCTCTTGCGGACTCGATAAATGGAATCGACCCGCTTGCTTAACACCGGCGACGACGCCGGGCTCTCCCACATGCGGGAGAGAAGCCGTTCCAGCACTGGAGGAACCGGTACAATAAAGGCCTCCTTGGGGGGAGAGTCATATTGGAGGGCATCGAGTTCCTCGACTCGAGGCTCCTCCTCGGGGTCTGCAGGGAAGGCCAAGGCTTTGGCCATATCCCTCACGAAGTCCGAGAACCGGGTATCCTCCGAGGGGGACCGTCTCCGAAGTTCGGACTCGGGGGAGTCCGAAGGGACACACCGAGTCCGAAAGGAACCAGGTGACTCTTCGTCCTCAGATTCCCAGGCCGACTCCTCGGAGGAGGAGTCGACCGGCTCCGGTCGGGCGGGCACTGATGCCATCCGCCCCGACGCCGAGGGAGTCGGCGTCGACGACCTCGGTCCCGAACGGGAGGCCGAAGGAGACCTCGACCGAGGATCGACTCGAGCCCTCATGGACTCGAGGATCGGCTCGGTCTCCGGGGTCGACTTGGAGGTCGACGTCCCGGCGGTCAGGGCAGAAGCGCCAGCAAGGCCACCGATCAATGCCCGCTGCTGGTCCAAGAAGGCAGACAAACTGCACTCCAAGGCCGTCAACCTGAGTCCGAGCTCAGGAGACCCAGCAGCCCCCGACTCGGGCCCCGATGGCGTCGGGCCCGACGTCGGGTCCTTCGGAGGCGAGTCCACGAGGACAACCGTACTTACGTGAGCTGGCAAGTCCACCTCGAGTCGAGGATGTTTTGACGGCCTTTCCGACTCCAAGGACCCGGGACGGGAATCGGGGCTATGCGACCTGGCCCTCGAGGAACCAGGAGCGTCCACCGATCCCGCCCTCGCGGGTTTCTTCTTCCGATGATGTTCCCGGGTAGGAGACCCCCTCTCAGAGGAACTCCGACGATGCTCAGGACCAAAGTCCCGAGACGTCGAAGCCTCTGACGAGGTCCGAGCCCGGCCGGAGTCAGAGAAGATACGCTCCCGCTGGTGCTGCCGACTCCTCCATGCTTTTGAGGACATTTTGCCGCATGGCGTGCAGATCATGGGGTCATGATCTGGGCCGAGGCAGCGGAGGCAGAAGTTGTGAGTGTCTGTAAGAGACATAAGTTTCTTACAGAGGTCACACTTTTTGAAACCACTGGCCGCCATCGGGGGAAAAAGGGCCCCTGCGAGGTCGAACGACCGGGCAGCCAGGGAAAAAAGGAAAAAAGTGCGAAAACTGTCACGAAGGACAAAAAAACTGAAAAATAAAGGACAGACTCGCAACCGGCGTCGCGAGTCCGGGCGGGAACAGAACCGGCATCGAACCGAAGAAAAAATAGATAAAAATAGAGGAAAATCAACTTTTCTGTGGGGATTCACAGGCAACGTCTGTAGGGCTCCACGGAAAAAAGAAGACTGAGCAAGATGGCACCCTTGGGCGGGAAGAGGACCGCGCATGCGCGCTGCAATTCCCAAAGGCTTTCTTTGAAAGCTGGGGAAAATTGCTCCGCGAGGGCTCCGTCGGCGCCGACGTCACCCATATGTGAGGACTGACTTCCTGCTTGGTCCTGGAGAACAGGTCATTATCACTTCTCAAGGCCTGGACTCTTACACATTCCAGCTACTGGATGCATAACATGAAGCCAACTTACAGCACGTCTGTGCTGCTCCATTTTAGGTTTTAATACCACCAAAGCTTTCTTTGTCACCAGTTATGTGGTTTATCAAAAAAGGCCTAGCTTTGCTACTTCTCCCCCTCTTCTGAAGGACTAGAGGTAAGAGAGACACCTCCAAGCTGCTACTACTACTACTATTTAGCACTTATAAAGCGCCACGCACGCAGCGCTGTACAGCTAGCCTACAGGAGGTGGCTAACATACAAGAGGCAGTCACTGCCCATCAGAGTCATGCTCATCGGAGCTTACAATCTAGTTAGAACAGTACAGAGCATTAGTCAGTTCAGCAGAAGGTACGGTGTGGTACAGTTAGGTACAGCTTGGTCTATAGTTTGGTCTATAGTTTGGTCATAAACGTTAATGGGAGTTAGGGTAGGATGAGGATGGAAGTCAGGATCTGAATGCAACGGTGAAGAGGTGGGTCTTCAACGTGGATTTGAAGAGGGCCAGGGAGGACGCCTGGCGCACAGACGCAGGAAGGATATTCCAGGCGTGTGGCGCAGCAAGGTGAAAGGAGCGCAACCGGGAGTTCACGGTGCAGGTGAAAGGCATTGAAAGAAGCGATTTGTTAGCGGAGCGCAAGTTTCGTGAGGGGACATAGGGAGAGATAAGAGATATGAGGTATTGAGGGGCCATAGAGTGAATGCACTTATAGGTCAGCAAGAGAAGCTTGAATTGGATGCGGAATTGGACAGGGAGCCAGTGAAGTGACTTGAGGTGAGGAGTAATGTGAGCATGGCGAGGCTGGCAGAAGATTAATCGAGCAGCGTGATTTTGTATAGATTGGAGGGGAAGGAGGTGGCTCACGGGGAGACCAGCGAGGAGAAGGTTGCAGTAATCGAGGTAAGAGGAGATTAAGGAGTGGATAAGCATTTTGGTAGTATGTTCAGAGAGGAAGGGGCAGATCTTGCTGATGTTGTAGAGGAAAAAGCGGCAGGTCTTAGCTGCAAGCTGGATATGGGCAGAGAAGGCGAGAGAGGCGTCAAAGATGACCCCCAGATTGCGGGCCGAGGGAACAGGAAGGATAGTAGATCCATCCACATGGACTGAGAGAGGGGGGGAGGAGTTGGGTGGAAAGACCAGGAGTTCAGACTTGGCCATGTTCAGTTTCAATCAGCGATGAGACATCCAGGCAGTGATGTCCGAAAGACAAGCAGAGATCTTGGACTGGGTTGCCGGAGAAATATTAGGTGTGGAGAGGTAGATTTGGGAGTCATCGGCATAGAGATGGTACTGAAAGCCATGGGAAGAGACAAGCGTGCCAAGGCCTTGGGTATAGAGAGAGAAAAGGAGGGGGCCCAAGACAGATCCCTGGGGTACACCTACATGGAGCGGGGTAGGGAAGGAGGAGAAGCCACCAAAGCATACACTGAATGAGCGATGGGAGAGGTAGGAGGAGAACCAGGATAGTACAGAGTCCCTGAAGCCAATGGAGGAGAGGGTGGTGAGGAGAAGGTCGTGGTCAATGGTGTCAAAGGCAGCAGAAAGGTCAAGAAGGATGAGGATAGAATAGAGGCCCTTAGATTTAGCCAGGAACAGGTCATTGGTGACTTTTGTAAGTGCTGTTTCAGTGGAGTGTGGGGGACGGAAGCCTGATTGTAGTGGGTCCAGGAGGGCCTGGGAGGTGAGGAAGTCGAGGCAAAAACGGTGGACTGCTCGTTCTAATAATTTGGATAAGAAGGAAAGGAGGGAGATGGACCGATAGTTAGAAGGGCAAGTGGGATCAAGTGAGGGTTTCTTGAGGAGGGGTGTGACAACAGCATGTCTGAAGTCAGCGGGGACAGTTGCAGTGGAGAGTGAGAGGTTGAGGATATAAGTGATGGAGGGGACGATGGTGAGGGAGATGGAACGTAGGAGATGGGTGGGGTTCGGGTCTGATGAACAGGTGGTGGGTTTGGAGGAGGAAAGAAGTAGTGTGGTTTCCTCTTCAGAGATCAGGGGGAAGGAGGAGAGGGTAGCAGGGGGAGTATGGGTGGGGGAGGAGAAATGGAGGGGAGGGGAGGTGGATGAGGGGGTAGGGAATTGGAGGGTAATTTTGAGAATTTTGTCCTGGAAGTAGTCGGCTAGGGTTTGGGCAGAGAGGGAGGGTGGAATCAGGGGCGGGGGACCTTGAGGAGAGAATTGAGGGTGTTAAAGAGACAGTGTGGATCAGAGGCAAGTTAATTGGTCAGATGGATGTAGTAGTCTTGTTTGGCAAGTGCTAGGGCTGACTGGAAGGAGCCAAGCATGAATTTGAAGTGTAGGTGGTCTTCCAGGGAGTGGGATTTGGACCAGGCTCGTTCGGCAGAGCGGGCACAGATGCGTAGGTAACGGGTTGTGGGTGAAAGCCAGGGTTGGGGAGTAGATCGTTTTACCGGACGTGAGGTGGGAGGGGCAAGAGTGTCGAGGTCTGAGGATAGTGTAGCATTGTATGAGGATAATGCTTCGTCGACAGACTCGGAGTATAAAATGGAGGAAAGAGATGGAGAAATGGTGGAGGAGAGAGTCAGGGGATTAATATTATGAAGGTTTCTAAATAGGTCGGAGGAGACAGGACGAGGTTAAGATGGCGGGAGCTGAAGAGTAAATGTTAGTAGGTGATGGTCAGATGAGGGAAGGATTGATTTGCTGAAGTTTGAGGGAGAGGAATTGGAGAAGAGTATTAGATCAAGGCAGTGGCCGTGTAGGTGTGTGGGGGCAATGGAGCAGAGTTGGAGGTCGAACGAGGAGTAAGAGCGAGGAACTTTGAGGCATGGGGGTCGGAGGGGTTGTCGACGTGAATGTTGAAATCACCAAGAATAAGAGTGGGGGAGGAGGGATCCATAAGGCAGAAAGCCAGGAGTCAAAGTCGGTGAGGAAGGTTGATTTGGAGTTGTCGGGTGGGCGATAGATAACAGCTACACGGAGGGGAAGTGGTGTGAGGAGGCAAATCTTTATCTTTTATCTTTATCTTTATTTCCACACTTGATAGACCGCTTACGCCGAGACATTAAAGCGGTTTACAATGAAATAAAAAGGTCAACACTGCAAACTATAGAAAAGGAACGCCATAAGATGACAGGAAAGAAAGAAAAAAGGACAGGACAGAAAATTGAAAGACTATACACTTAACCAAAGACTACAATTGAACAAAGACAAAACAGGGGGAAAACAGACAGAGGGAAGACAGGACAAGACATGGTTGGGATGGAACAACCAACCTACGGCAGCTTCAGGGAGTAGACTTCAAAGGAAAGGGGGGAGTGTGATTGGGGTGGCAGGAGGGGGAGAGTAGGAGGCCAACGCCACCACCGCAGCCAGTAGATCGAGGTGTATGGGAGAAAGCGTAGTTACTCACCTGTAACAGGTGTTCTCCAGGAGCAGCAGGAATCAGTCCTCACTTATGGGTGACGTTGGCGCCGACGGAGCCCTCACGGAGCAATTTTCCCCAGCTTTCAAAGAAAGCCTTTGGGAATTGCAGCGCGCATGCGCGGTCGTCTTCCCGCCCGAGGGTGCCATCTTAGCCAGTCAGATGACATAGCTAAAAAAGACAGCATAAAAATATTTGCAAAAACATAAGCAGACGATTGCAACTCCAAGGGGAGGAGGGAGGGTAGTGAGGACTGATTCCTGCTGCTCCTGGAGAACACCTGTTACAGGTGAGTAACTACGCTTTCTCCAGGACCAAGCAGGAAGTCAGTCCTCACTTATGGGACTCCCAAGCTCAAGGCTACCGGAGACCCTAAGCACAAAAATGAGCTCCCTCTAGCTCAGCAGCACAGAAGGAAAGAATCTTCGCTGAATTATCACCCACCGGTAGCCCACATCCGGGATGGAGGGTAGGAGTTGCTCAGACCTCAAAGAGATTACGGAGGACTGCCTGTCCGAAAGCACTGTCCCTGCGGGACTCCCTCTCGAGACAGTAATGGACCGCAAAAGTCTGGCTCGAAGACCAAGTAGCGGCCCGGCAGATGTCTGCCAGCGGAACAGAGCGGAGGTAAGCCACTGACGTAGCCTTTGCCCGAACGCAATGAGCCGTGACTCGACTTTCTAAGGAGAGTCCGGCTGCCCCATAAGCCCAAGAGATACAGTCCGCAACCCAGATGGACAGAGTACGCTTGGAGACCGGGAGCCCCAATTTATTGGGGTCAAAAGACACAAAAAGCTGAGCAGCTTTACGGTGCTCCCGCGTACGGTCAAGGTAGAAGTTCAAAGCCCTTCTACAGTCCAGGGTATGGAGGACCGTTTCAGCTCGGCTGGAGTGTGGTCTGGGAAAGAAGGTCGGAAGTACCACCTCCTGATTGATGTGAAAAGGGGAGACCACTTTTGGAAGAAACTTTGGGTGAGTCCGTAGGACTACCCTATTTTTGTAGAACCGAGTGTAAGGGGGATCAGACACGAGGGCCTGCAATTCACTTACGCGTCTAGCGGAAGTGAGGGCTATCAAGAACAGTGTTTTCCAAGACAGAAAACGGAGAGAACAGGTAGCCATAGGTTCAAAAGGCGGACAGGTGATCCGCTGCAAAACCACATTCAGGTCCCAGTCAGGCGCTGGCGGGCGCAGAGGTGGTTTAAGTAGGAGGAGACCTCGGAGAAACCTCGCTACGAGAGGGTCGCTGGAGAGAGGTCTACCGTCCACCGGCACATGATGTGCCGAAAGAGGACTGAGGTGAACTTTGATGGAGTTGGACTTAAGTCCCAGATTAGAGAGGTGTAGCAAGTACTGCAAGATCACCGACACCGGGAAGGAGAAGGGATCCTGAGACTGTTGGGTACACCAGACGGCAAAGCGACGCCATTTAAGGGCGTAGCATTTGCGGGTAGAAGGCCGTCGCGAAGCCAAGACGACCTCCTCCACCTCTGCCGGCAGGAGAAGGGGAGCAAGGACTACCCTCTCAGCAGCCAGGCCATGAGGTTGAGAGACCTGAGGTTGGGGTGTAGTAGAGACCCCTGATCCTGAGTGAGGAGATCCGGTTGTACCCCCAGAGGGAATGGATCCTCCACCGCTAATTGCAGTAGGAGCGGAAACCACGGCTGTCTGGGCCAGCGAGGGGCCACCAGGATCATGAAGGCTTTGTCTCGGAGAACCTTGAAAAGAGTCCGAGAGACTAGCGGGATGGGAGGGAAAGCGTACAGAAGGTTCCCCGACCATGAAATTAGAAAAGCGTCCGCCGCAACCCGAAGGGGGTGTGGCTGACGAGAGCAGAAGCGAGGAAGCTGCCGGTTGTGAGGACTGGCAAAGAGATCCACCGTGGGGAGGCCCCACTTTAGGAAGAGCTTCTGAACTACCAAGGGATCCAGACGCCACTTGTGCGGCTGGAGGATCCTGCTGAGTTTGTCCGCCAGGCAATTCTCTTGGCCCGGGAGATAAACTGCCTTGAGGAGAAAGCCGTGACTGACGGCCCAAGAGCAGAGCTTCTGTGCCTCCCGGCAGAGGAGGAAGGAGCCCGTGCCCCCCTGCTTGTTCACGTAGAACATGGCAACTTGATTGTCCGTCTGGACAAGGACGGACTGGTAGGAAGTCAGGTGGGAGAAAGCCATGAGAGCCAGGCGGATCGCCCTGAGCTCCAGGAAGTTGATCTGCTGAGCAGACTCCCACGTGGTCCAGAGGCCCTGAGTACGTGCCCCTTGGCAATGTGCTCCCCAGCCCAGGAGGGATGCATCCGTGGTCAGCACCCGGGTCGGCTGAGGTGACTGGAAAGGCATTCCGAATATCAGGTTCGGCTGCCGAAGCCACCACCGGAGAGACGAGATCAGCGGCTCGGAGACGCGCACTAGGTCTGCTAGGCCGCCTGTGGCTTGTCGCCACTGCTGGCGGAGACACCATTGAGCAGGCCGCATATTCAGGCGGGCATTGGGGGTCACATGGACGGTGGAAGCCATATGGCCGAGCAGTCTCAGGAAGCGCCTGGCGGAGACCAGGGGCTGGCTGCGAAAACGGTCGGCTAGGTCCATGAGCCGTTGAGCCCTGTCGAGCGGTAGGTACGCTCGTGCCTGAGGAGTGTGGAGCCTTGCGCCGATGAACTCGAGATCCTGTGAGGGGAGCAAAGTGGACTTTGCGAAATTTATAACAAAGCCCAAGTACTGCAGAAGAGTCACCGTGCGGCGTGTGGCGCTGGTGACCTCCGGAGCGGACGCCGCTCTGATGAGCCAGTCGTCGAGGTACGGAAAGACATATAGGCCGTGAAGCCGGAGATGGGCCGCCACCACTGCGAGACATTTTGTGAAGACTCGCGGCGCGGAGGACAGGCCAAAGGGCAGTACTCTGTACTGGTAATGATTTCCTGCCACCACAAACCTTAGGTATTGGCGGTGGCTTGGGTGGATGAGGATGTGCGTGTAGGCATCCTTTAGATCCAAGGAGCATAGCCAATCTCCCTGCTGGAGGTAGGGCAGAAGGATTCCAAGGGTAAGCATTTTGAACTTCTCCCGCACAAGGAACTTGTTGAGGTTGCGCAAGTCCAGGATGGGTCTGAGGCCCCCTGTTCTCTTTGGTATTAGAAAATACCTGGAATAAAAGCCTTGACCTCTCAGGTGGTGTGACACCGGTTCCACCGCCTGTTCCTGCAGAAGACCTGCTAACTCCTGAAGGAGTAATTCCCTGTGCAGAGGGGGTCGTGGAGGTTCTCCCGGAAAATAGGAGGGAGGGACCTGGTGGAAGTGGAGAAGATAGCCTTCCCGCACGACTTGAAGCACCCAGGCATCTGCGGTGATGCTGGACCACCTGTGGGCGAAGTGAACCAGCCGGCCTCCGGTGCTGGGAGGAACCAGCGGGGGGGAGAGGCTATGCTTTGTGAGTCAAAAACCCCCACCCTGCTGAGCAGGGGCTGGTGGTGCAGGCTTGGGGGCTTGCTGCCTACGGGACCCGTTACCCCGTCCCTTGGCCTGCTGGCCCTGTTGGGGAGCTGCAGGGGCCTGATAATGGGGGTATTGTTTGTAGGCAGCCGCCTTCCTCAAGTAAAAGGACTTTTTCCCCGAGCCCTTCTTTTTCTGGGAAGGGGCGGAGGTCTTCCTAGAAAGCCTGGTCCTGGTGAGAGTCTCAGTCTCAATTTGCGCAGCCTTTTCCGCCATGGGCTTGCCAAAGAGGTTTTCGCCTCGGCAGGGGACATCGACCAACTTGTCCTGCACCCAGGGCTCAAGGTCTGACGACTGAAGCCAAGCCTGTCGGCGGGCACCGATGCCGGCTGCGGCCACTCGAGCCGATGCTTCAAAGCCATCATAGGCTGCCCGGGACATGAACTTTGAGCATTCCCGAATGCCAGTGGAGAAGGCTAGGAACCTCCGCAAGGGTTCCTCGGACAAACCAGCGGAGAATCCGGCTAGCTCTTTAGCCAGATCCCGGAGATACATGCCCATGTATAGCTGGTAAGTCTGGACACGACATGCGAGCATAGAGCCCTGGAAATACTTCTTACCAAGGCCATCCAGGTTACGGGCCTCCCTGCCAGGAGGCACCGAGGAGTGCATCTTCTGGCTCTTAAGACGATGCATGGCCGATTCCACTACCATGGAATGGTGTGGCAGCTGTGCCTTTTGAAAGCCAGGGCTCTTGCGGACTCGATAGATAGAATCGACCCGCTTGCTCAGGACCGGCGAGGAGGCCGGACTCTCCCACATGCGGAAGAGTAGTCGTTCCAGCATAGGAGGAACCGGTACAGTAAAGTGTTCCCTCGCGGGAGAGTCATACTGGAGGGCGTCGAGCTCTTCGGCTCGAGGCTCCTCCTCGGGATCCGCAGGGAAGGCCAAAGCCTTGGCCATATCCCTAACGAAGTCCGAGAACCGGGCATCCTCCGGGGGGGGACTGCTTCCGAGGCTCGGACTCCGGTGAGTCCGAGGGGACACACCGAGTCCGGAAAGAATCAGGCGACTCTTCCTCTTCAGACTCCCAGACCGACTCCGACGAGGACTCGGTGGGGTCGGCCCGGGCAGGGCGCGGCGCCTGCCGCCCCGACGCCGAGGGAGTCGGCGTCGGCGACCTCGGTCCCGAACGGGAGGCCGAGGGTGACCTCGACCGAGGATCGACTCGAGTTCTCATCGACTCGAGGATCGGCTCGGTCTCCGGGGTCGACTTGGACGTCGACGTCCCGGCGGTCGGGGCAGCGGCGCCAGCGAGGCCAGCGAGCAGTGCCCGCTGCTGGTCCATGAAGGCAGACAGTCTGCTCTCCAAGGCCGTCAACCTGAGTCCGAGCTCAGGTGACCCAGCAGCCCCCGACTCGGGCCCCGACGGCGTCGGGCCCGACGTCGGCTGTCGCGGAGGCGAGTCCAGAAGGACCACAGGACTTACCCGAGCAGGCATCTCCGACTCCAGGCGAGGTCGCTTCGTGAGGTGTTCCTTCTCCAAGGACCCGGGGCGGCTGTCGGGGCTATGCGACCTGGCCCTCGCGGAACCAGGAGCGTCCACCGACGCCGCCCTCGCGGGTTTCACCTTCCGACGATGGTCCCCGGAGGGAGAACCCCGGTCGGAGGAACTCCGGCGACGGTCCGAGCTGGAGCCTTTGGACGCGGAGGCCTCCGACGAGGTCCGGGTACAGCTGGGGTCAGCGAAGATTCTATCACGCTGATGCCGCCGACTTCTCAACGCTTTTGAGGACATTTTGCCACAGGGCCCACAGATCAGTTCCTCATGATCCGGGCCCAGGCAGCGGAGGCAAAAGTCGTGTGTGTCAGTTAGTGACATATTTCGGTCACACTGACCACACCGCTTAAACCCACTGGCAGCCATCGGGGGAAAAAGGGCCCCTGCGAGGTCAAAGGACCGGGCTGCCAGGGAAAAATCGAAAACGAAAGCTGACAAAGTCAGAAAAACCGAAAAAAGTAAGAGGACTCGTGACCGGCGTCGCGAGTCCGGGCGGGAAAAAGATCGGCGTCGAACCGAAGGAAAAAGAATAAAATAATGATGAAAAAATCGACTTTTTCGCGGGGACAAGACGGGGACGTCTGTAGGGCTCCGCGGAAAAAAGAAGACTGGCTAAGATGGCACCCTCGGGCGGGAAGACGACCGCGCATGCGCGCTGCAATTCCCAAAGGCTTTCTTTGAAAGCTGGGGAAAATTGCTCCGCGAGGGCTCCGTCGGCGCCGACGTCACCCATAAGTGAGGACTGACTTCCTGCTTGGTCCTGGAGAATTGGTAGCCCCCATAGCAGAGAGAGGCAATGGATGCGGTGTCATCTGGGGGGAGCCAGGTCTCGATCAGGGCAAGAAGGTGTAGGGCATTAGAGATGAAGAGATCGTGAATAAAAGTAGTTTTTTTTAATGACTGAGCATGCGTTCCATAGAGCGCAAGTAAACGAGAGCGTGGGGGGGGGGGGAGGAGAAGGATATGGATAAGATTGGATGTTACGTATGGATTTCTTTTTAGAGTAGCGTGGGGGTCTATTTCTACAGTAGTATCGAGATTTCTTATCAGAGTAGTGTGGGGTCTATTTCTAGGCTAGTACTGAGATTTAGAGGGAGTAGGATGTGGGTGGATATGTCTGGGTGTATGTGCTCTCCAAGAGGGACATGAGGGGGGAAAGTGAGGGATAAATTGATGGTATTAGATAGGTTATGTGGGGGATTATATTTGGGGGTAGAGTTGGAGTTGACATGAAAGGCTGAGTGACTGTGGGATGAATGGGGGAGGGCGAAAGCAGGGAGGAGCGGGATGTGGATGAGATTAGATAGGGTACGTGAGGAACTTTCTTTAGTGTGGGAGAGAAATCGGGGGGGCAGGGTTGGGGTTGATGTTACATGATGAGAGAAGGAGAATGAGTATTAGGGAGCGAGGTAAAGTGGAGATGGTATGGCGGAAGCGAGGATGGGGTTGCCCAAGAGAGGGGGGTTGGTTGAATGCAGGGGATGGTGTGAAAAAGCTCAAGAGCAGGTGCTAGGCTAGGGGGCAGAACAGAGGGAGAAGTGAGGAAGGTAGAGAGGGGTGCAGGTTGAATGCGGGGAATAGTGTGGAGAGGCTCTGGAGCGGGTGCTAGGCTAGGGGGCAAAGTGGAGGGAGACGTGAGGAGGGTAGGGGGGAAGAGGAGGGAGGATGTTGATAGGAGGGGAGGCAGTTGGGGAGGAAGAGGAAGAGAATGACAATGAAATGTGGGGCCATGGTAGTGGGCAGCAAGGTTTGAGCGAACAGTGGGTAACAGTTCTACGCGGGCAATGGGTAGCAGTTCAAGCAGCTAATTGAAATCCAGCTCAGCTTGGTAATGGCTGAAAGTAGTGCAGGCCTCTGACCAGTTTATTTATTTAGACAGTTTTGTATACCACCTTATCTTTCAATCAAAGTGGTCACAACACAATTGGGTGATAAATTTAACACGAGGGGATATGAGACACATACACTAATACTTACAGGAAACATGGGCAATGGAGGGTTAAGTGGCTTGCCCAAGACTACAAGGAGCACCTGTGGGACTAGAAACCCCAGTCCTTCCGGCCCAAGATTGCTGTCCTCTAGTGGGATTTGAACTACCAACCTTCCGGCCTGAAGTACCTTGCCCCAACCATTAGGCCACTCCTCATAACTAGAATTAACTGGCACTCCAGTTGAAAAGACAAATTCAAAAATGGACATAAGGACTTAGAGGAATTTGGGAAAGGAAGACACAGAGAAGACTGAACTGCTGCTGCCCATGTTGTAAACCATGGATAAAGGAAGAATTTGGCTTTGAGTTCTCAAAATGAGCTCTGAATTAGCTAATGAAAAATATTTAAAATATGAAAAAAGTGAAAAGAAAGCCTAATTTTCCCTTTCCAGCCATCATATTAGAGTGGAGTAACCTGGGCTGTAAACCAGCAAGGCCAGGTTCAAATTGCACTACTTGCTCCTTATGATCATGGGCAAGTCACTTAACCCTGTGCTGTCTCAGGTACAAACAGATTGTAAGCCCTCTGCAGACAGCAAAATACCTACTGTACTTAAATGTAACTAACCTTGAACTTCTGAGAAAGTCATGAGCTAAATCCATTATAGTCTAACAAAGCAGTTACCTAGTTCCATGTGCCATAAACAGGAAAGCTGACATGAAAATAACTTGATACACAATAACCACCTTAAGTGGGTATAAATACATTGTTTCATATTGTTGTTTTTCTTCTAAAGTCTCACATTTTTACCTGCCCAGGCTGTATAGCGTGCCCATAGATAGCAGCAGCAATTCTCTTGCCAGGGCACCATGGATCATTCTCCTTCAGAGACCAACATGTGTGCAGTGTAAGCCTACTCAGTGTATGTTACAGCTGTTTCAACAGCTAGCACACCATCACTTCTGGAGCCTGCCCAAGACTCTGGATACTTTTAATGTGTTATGCTCTGTACAATATATGCAGAACGTATAACATTTAGAAAAGCAAACCAGATGTCTAGAAACAGACACTAAGGGGTTAGGCTTGGGAAGTCAGCAGAGACTCTCAGCCTTATGACAGTCAATCATGTGCCAGTCTGGCTGTAGGGCTCAGACAGTCATGCATAATTAGTGTGACCACTGAAGTGGAAAAAGCGTAGTTACTCACCTGTAACAGGTGTTCTCCAGGAGCAGCAGGAATCAGTCCTCACATATGGGTGACGTCGGCGCCGACGGAGCCCTCGCGGAGCAATTTTCCCCAGCTTTCAAAGAAAGCCTTTGGGAATTGCAGCGCGCATGCGCAGTCCCCTTCCCGCCCAAGGGTGCCATCTTAGCCAGTCTGATGACCTAGCTAAAAGACAGCTTAAAAATTCTTTAAAAAAACTAAATGATATGATTGCAACTCGAAGGGGAGGAGGGAGGGTTGTGAGGACTGATTCCTTCTGCTCCTGGAGAACACCTGTTACAGGTGAGTAACTACGCTTTCTCCAGGACCAAGCAGGAAGTCAGTCCTCACATATGGGACTCCCAAGCTTAAGGCTACCGGAGACCCTAAGCACAAAATGAGCTCCCTCTAGCTCAGCAGCACAGAAGGAAGGAATCTTCACGGAATTATTACCCACCGGTAGCCCAACATCCGGGATGGAGGGTAGGAGTTGCTCAAACCTCGAAGAGATTTCGGAGGACTGCCTGTCCGAAAGCACTGTCCCTGCGGGACTCCCTCTCGAGGCAGTAATGGACCGCAAAAGTCTGGCTCGAAGACCAAGTAGCGGCCCAGCAGATGTCTGCCAATGGAACAGAGCGGAGGTAAGCCACTGACGTAGCCTTCGCCCGAACACAATGAGCCGTGACCCGACTTTCTAACGAGAGTCCGGCTGCTCCATAAGCCCAAGCGATACAGTCAGCAACCCAGATGGACAGAGTACGCTTGGAGACAGGGAGCCCCAATTTATTGGGGTCAAAAGACACGAAGAGCTGAGCAGCTTTGCGGTGCTCTCGCGTACGGTCAAGGTAGAAGTTCAACGCCCTTCTACAGTCCAGGGTATGCAGGACCATTTCAGCTCGGTTGGAGTGTGGCCTGGGAAAGAAGGTCGGAAGTACCACCTCCTGATTGATGTGAAAAGGGGAGACCACTTTTGGAAGAAATTTAGGGTGAGTCCGTAGGACTACCCTATTCTTGTAGAACCGAGTGTAAGGGGGATCAGACACGAGGGCCTGTAGTTCACTTACGCGTCTAGCGGAAGTGAGGGCTATCAAGAATAAGGTTTTCCAAGAAAGAAAACGGAGAGGACAGGTAGCCATAGGTTCAAAAGGCGGACAGGTGATCCGCTGCAAAACCACATTCAGATCCCAGTCAGGCGCTGGCGGGCGCAGAGGTGGTTTAAGGAGAAGGAGACCTCGGAGAAACCTTGCCACGAGAGGGTCGTTGGAAAGAGGTCTGCCGTCCACCGGCACATGATGTGCTGAAAGAGCACTGAGGTGAACCTTGACGGAGTTGGACTTAAGTCCAAGATTAGAGAGGTAGAGCAAGTACTGCAAGACCACCGACACTGAGCAGGAGAAGGGATCCAGAGACTGCTGGGTACACCAAACGGAAAAACGATGCCATTTAAGGGCGTAGCATTTGCGGGTAGAAGGTCGCCGGGAAGCTAGGACGACCTCTTCCACCTCTGCCGGCAGTAGAAGGGGAGCAAGGACTACCCTTTCAGCAGCCAGGCCATCAGATGTAGAGATCTGAGGTTGGGGTGTAGCAGGGATCCCTGATCCTGTGTTAGGAGATCTGGTTGAAACCCCAGAGGGAACGGAGCCTCCACCGCCAGTTGCAGCAGGAGTGGAAACCACGGCTGTCTGGGCCACCGAGGAGCTATCAGGATCATGGAAGCTTTGTCTCGGAGAACCTTGAAAAGAGTTTGAGAGATTAGCGGTATGGGAGGAAAGGCATACAAAAGGCTTTTCGACCATGAGAGCAGAAAAGCATCCGCCGCTACTCGGAGGGGATGCGGCTGCCGAGAGCAGAAACGAGGAAGTTGCCGGTTGAGAGGACTGGCAAAAAGATCCAGCGTGGGGAGGCCCCACTTCAGAAAATGTTTCTGAACTACCAAGGGATCCAGGCGCCCACTCGTGCGGCTGGAGGATTCTGCTGAGTTTGTCCGCCAGGCAATTTTCTTGGCCTGGGAGATAAACTGCCTTGAGAAGAATGCCGCGGCTGACGGCCCAAGAGCAGAGCCTCTGCGCTTCCCGACAGAGAAGGAAGGAGCCCGTGCCCCCCTGTTTGTTCACGTAGAACATGGCAACTTGATTGTCCGTCTGGACAAGGACGGACCGGCGAGAAGTCAGGTGGGAGAAAGCCTTGAGAGCCAGACGGATTGCTCTGAGCTCCAGGAAGTTGATCTGCTGCGCAGACTCCCACGAGGTCCAGAGACCTTGAGTACATGCCCCTTGGCAATGCGCTCCCCATCCCAGGAGAGAAGCATCGGTCGTCAGTACTTGAGCAGGCGGAAGAGATTGAAAAGGCATTCCGAGTACCAGGTTCGGCTGATGAAGCCACCACTGCAGAGAAGAGGCCAGCGGGCCGGAGATCTGCACTAAGTCGGCGAGGCCGCCCATGGCCTGTTGCCACTGCTTGCGAAGGCACCACTGAGCAGGCCGCATATTCAGGCGGGCGTTGGGGGTCACGTGGACGGTGGAAGCCATATGGCCGAGTAGTCTCAGAAAGCGCCTGGCCGAGACCAGAGACTGGCTGCGAAAACGGCTGGCTAGGTCCATGAGCCGCTGAGCTCTGTCGAGAGGCAGGAAAGCTCGCGCCTGAAGAGTGTGCAATCTTGCGCCGATGAACTCGAGATCTTGCGAGGGGAGCAAAGTGGACTTTGCGAAGTTTACGACAAAGCCCAAGTACTGGAGAAGAGTCACAGTGCGGTGCGTGGCTTGTGTGACCTCTTGAGAGGACGATGCTCTGATAAGCCAGTCGTCTAGGTAAGGAAAGACAGAGGCCCTGAAGCCGGAGATAAGCCGCCACCACCGCGAGACATTTTGTGAAGACTCGTGGTGCGGAGGATAGGCCAAAGGGCAGTACTCTGTACTGGTAATGATTTCCTGCCACCACAAACCTTAGGTATTGGCGGTGGCTTGGGTGGATGAGGATGTGCGTGTAGGCATCCTTTAGATCCAAGGAGCATAGCCAATCTCCCTGCTGGAGGTAGGGCAGAAGGATTCCAAGGGTAAGCATCTTGAACTTCTCCCTCACGAGGAACTTGTTGAGGTTGCGCAAGTCCAGGATGGGTCTGAGGCCTCCTGTTCTTTTTGGTATTAGGAAATACCTGGAATAAAAGCCTTGACCTCTCAGGTGGTGGGGCACCGGTTCCACAGCCTGTTCCTGAAGAAGACTTGCTAACTCCTGAAGGAGTAAGTCCCTGTGCAGAGGGAGTCGTGGAGGCTCTCCCGGAAAATAGGAGGGAGGGACCCGGTGGAAGTGGAGAAGATAGCCTTCTCGCACAACATGAAGCACCCAGGCATCTGATGTGATGTTGGACCACCTGTGGGCAAAGTGGACCAGCCGGCCTCCTGTGCTGGGAGAAACCAGCTGAGGGGGAGAGGCTATGTCGATGAAGTCAAAAACCCCCACCCTGCTGAGCAGGGGCCGGTGGTGCAGGCTTGGGGGCTTGCTGCCTACGGGACCCGTTACCCCGTCCCTTGGCCTGCTGACCCTGTTGGGGAGCTGAGGAGGCCTGATACTGAGGGTAGTGTTTATAGGCAGCCGCCTTCCTCGGGTAAAAGGACTTTTTTCCCGAGCCCTTCTTCTTTCCGATGATGATCCCCTGAGGGAGACCCTCTGTCCGAGGAACTTCGACGGTGCTCAGAGCTAGAGCCTCTGGACGCCGAAGCCTCCGAGGTCCGGGTACGGGTGGGATCAGTGAAGATTCTTTCCCGCTGATGCCGCCGACTCCGTAAAGCTTTGGAGGACATCTTGCTGCAGGCCCCACAGATCAGTTCTTCGTGATCTGGGCCTAGGCAGCGTAGACAATGATCATGTGTGTCAGTTAGAGACATATTTTTGTCACACTGAACACACCGTTTGAAGCCACTGGCAGCCATCGGGGGAAAAAGGGCCCCTGCGAGGTCAAAGGACCGGGCTGCCAGCGAAAAATCGAAGAAAAAACGAAACTGTCAGAAAAACCGAAAAACAAGGAAAAAAGGACTCGCAACCGGCGTCGCGAGTCCGGGCAGGAAAGAGACCGGCGTCGAACCGAAGAAAAACTTAAAATAATTGAAGAAAATCAACTTTTCTGCGGGGACTGTGAGACAACGTCTGTAGGGCTCCGCGGAAAAAAGAAGACTGGCTAAGATGGCACCCTTGGGCGGGAAGGGGACCGCGCATGCGCGCTGCAATTCCCAAAGGCTTTCTTTGAAAGCTGGGGAAAATTGCTCCGCGAGGGCTCCGTCGGCGCCGACGTCACCCATATGTGAGGACTGACTTCCTGCTTGGTCCTGGAGAAGCTGTATGTATAGAAGTAGCTCTCCAGTAAGATACATTAGGAACCACTACTCAAGAAAAGTTTAGAGAAGGATTTGGAATTCAGCAGGATCCACGACATGATTATACCAGAAAAAATGTCAAAAACCTCTGCTCTATTTCTTTGATCAAGTAGCCAAACAATTAGATTGGGGGGGAGGGGAAAGAGTGCTGAATGTGGAAGAATTATGTTCAATTATGCTTTGACGCTTGTCAGGCTGATAAATAACTTCTGTAGCCTAACACTGAGTCCTGACAAGGTTAGAAATTGGTCAAGTGATTGATTCAAGAAAAGCGTCGTCGTCAGAGAAGTGCTTCAATGACCAAAATTTAAGAAGCCTGTGGTAAGCCCATAGGATCCTTAGGTGTAAGGGGTAAAGCCTGGGGAACAAGCAGAAGATATGCAGGAGTAAACCCTAGATCAGGAAAATTACGGTCTTGCATCAGGAATGTGCAGAGTAGTTGCCCTTGCTGTCCTTACCTGTCATCATTTTCTGTGTTTAGAACTGAGGCATAGGGAAATAAAGTGACTCAACCATGGCCAAAAAGCCAGTGACAGAGGTTGAGCAGAACGGACATATGAACATACTTGCTATAACCAAAGTCACTCAAAAACCATAGTGACTCAGAAAAGAGCACAGAGTACTTCACACCTTTTGCTTTATTCATACAGCTTATCAATTACACTCTAAGACTTCAACAAATTTAAGTTCCCCACCAGAGTAGAATATGGTTTATGAATACATTCTCCTGCTGCATAAAATAGAGCAGACCATTAAAGAGTGGCCTCTGTACTAAAAGTGTGTGCCACAATAGGGATGCCTGGGATGGTGCATGACATGATAATGCTAAAAATAAAAAAGGAGGGCCTGAGGACACTACATAACACTTTAGTGCTACAAAAGGGAGGCTTGTGACTGTATGACGCCATAGTGCTACAAAATGGAGGGATGGAACTCAGAATGACACTATAGTGTTACAAATGGGAGGCCTGAGTCTATATTACTATAAAAGGGAGGCCAGGGCTTTGCAAGATACTATAGTACTATATAAGGGAGGCCTGGGACTCTGCATGAAACTATAGTACTATAAAAGTAAGGTCAGGGACTGTGCATGACACTATAGTGCTACAAAGAGGTGGTCTGGCACTTTGCATGATAATATAGTATTACAAAAGGGAGGCCTGGGACGGTGCATGAGACCATAGTACTACAAAAGGAAGGTTGGGGACTGTGCATAACACTATAGTGCTCCAAAAGGGAGGTCGGGGAATGTGCATGGTGCCAGTGGCAGCCCGAGGGCTTTTGCTGCCCTAGGCAAACCCTCTTTGCCGCCCCCCCCCAAAGATTGTGCCTCCATCCAGGCCCCCCCTCTTGTGCTTAAGCAGCGGCAGCTGAATTGCCGCTTCAGTGCTGCATCGGGCCTTAAGTGCCTGCATGCTCATGGCCTGCCACTTCTGCCCCCCTCTGATGCAACTTCCTTGGAGTGGCAGGCCTTCCTTGGAACTGCATGCATGCGCATGGGCGTTTTAAAGCCTGCCATGGCACTGAAGCGAGAGCTGAACTGTCGTTTCACCGGGGGGAGGGGGGTAGTGATGCCACCCACCAGGGTCTGCCGCCCTAGGTGACCACCTAGTTCACGGGCCGGCCCTGCATAGTGCTACAAAAGGGAGGCCTGGGACAGTGCATGATGTCATAGTGCAACAAAAGGGGAGGTCAGGGATGTTGCATGATACTATGGAGCTATAATAGTATCCACATGACAGTAAAATGGTTTGGGAATTCTTGGCCAGCAGTTTACAATCTCAAAAAGAAAAAACAAAAAGCAAAGCATTCACAGAGGTGTAAGATTAATTTCAAACTCCTAGTATACCGGGAGTGGCCCTCAGAAAACAAGATGGGGAGACAGGATGAGTCCTAGATATATGTACATGCTGAAAACATACACACAACACTTAATATACAGACATGCATACACTGAACACAAGCACACATGGTGCAGCAGCACAAAGGCTTCTTTGCCTGAGAGGATTACTGCTGTGAACTGTATGGTGTGAGTATGGCTTCAATCTTAAGGCAAATGGAGAATTGATGTTTAAAAGTCTACCAAGTCAGTGATTGCATCTGACTTTCCCATTCTCTACCACGGGTCCTAAACCACAACTTTAGCTCATTCATCCTCCTACAGTACTAGCAAATCACCGTATTCTGCAGTCCAGCAGGAAAGATGATACCAGGCACATTTCAGAGAAGTGCATAGGGCTGTTTTGGAGGTACATGAGAGCAGTAACAGACCCTTACCCACTGCACTGAAAAAAAGATGCTCCAAGTTCCTTTCAAGAATTTTATGCCATTCTTGTGTAGCACATCAGAATTCAGGTACAACTGCAAAGAGTTACTGGTACCCAGTATACACAGCGTGATAGAAAACACCATGGCAGAGCCGAGCTCTGTGCTGCTCTAAGACCAGAGTGGAACTGAGCGTTGTGGCAGGGTATCAATCTGATTTTTTTTCTGGCACATCCTCTACATTTAATGCTCCCTGGGATTTTTCTTCTATTAGGGTATATACTGCTTGTCATCACTGCAGTACTTAAAGTTCCTAATAGTCTGTAACCAGGAAAGGTTCTGATGGATGGCTAGTTCTTCACAGCAGCGCCAGTAAGTAAGGCCACAAGAAAGTGTTCTCCTGCCCCTCTGCAAGGAGGGCCTGATACAGGAAAGGCTGGAGAGCTATGGAAGAGCTGGCAGTAAGTCAGACTACAATATTACTACATAACCCTTTCAGGCCAAATGCACTAATCAGCATAACATTGTGCAAAGGCTGCTTTGTGCGCCAAACAGGCAAACTGTGCATATTATTTGCAATAGTGTGCACCATGTCTCCCGTTAACATATAAAAATTCAACTATTTGCTTTGCAAACAGCTATTTTTCACATGTAGTTTTACACATGCAAAGTTTGATTTAAATTTTGTCACTCTGATTTGAACATACGTTACAAGAAGTTTCAAAGAATCACTCTGATGCAAAATTATCTAAAGCAGCCTATTAACTATGAGTGCATAGTAAAAGTACACATGAAAATAGCTTTGCAAACGTGATTTCACAAAAACTTTAATTACATCTCATTTGAGAAAAAGCTTGTAGCAAAACCATGTGCACTATAGTTCCACCAGGCTTATTTGCCTGGAAGTCCAGGTAGAAACATAATGTGTGCAAAGAAAACAAACAGTCCATCAGTCTCTTTGTGTGATACAGCTCAGAGCAAAGCCTCAGTCACAGCTTTCTAGGGCAGACTCTATAAGCACTGCAGCAGATGGGGAGTGTGTGTGTTGTCCCTTTGGCCTGCCTACACTCTTATCAAATCTAAGGCTTAGTATGTTTCATGTTCCCTATGCCAGCACAGCATAGCTGCTTACTGCTAGACTCCTCACCCTCCTCTTCAAAAAGTCTATTGTGATGTCACAATCCAGGATGCCACAGTAGTGAGTTATGACATCACCTGGTCCTGACAGGTGAAGCATGAATGCAGCAGGGATAGGAAGACAGCAATATAAGGGACATTGACCTAGGTTTTGGTAGTTCTTTGTCATTATTAAAAACCACATACAAAAAAAAAAAATCTGCTAATCTGTCCGAAGCATGAAACATTCTGCTCAGAGTTTGAACAATGAGTTCTTAATACGCAGAAGAGACCTTTTCTTTTCAGGAGCCCAACTCCCAACTCTTGCCTATTGGGCATGCCTCTACATTTTTTGAGGAACTGGCAGCAATGGGTCTTACTACCGCTGCTCACTGCCAAAAGCCTGAAAAGGCCTTACGTACTGTCATTCCCCATCCCTTCTTCAGCCAGACTTTGCAAATGATGCCCTTATACAATCAGAAACATTTCCTTCTGCTCGATACCTTCCACAGTGTGCATTCTCCTGGTTCTCAGAGATGGAGATTGGGTACAGGCTGAGAGATTGGTCTGGATGAAAACTTTCATCACATATATACACACCATCTGTATGAAGAAAAAAGCTGGAGCTTTCATTTAGGATACAGTTCTGCCCTTCATGCCACACACTGCTCTTATTTGACATCTCTGTTCTCAGCCAGAAAGAATGGGAGCTGTAGGAGCCATCAGGATTCCTTTATGTCTCATCTCTAGGTATCTCCAGATCTCAAAATTATCTTCTAATACTCCTAAGAAACAAATTGGAGAGCTGCAGATCCCAGGTGCCTCCTGGCTTTCAACATATCCTCAAGCACCAGAGATGTATTCACATGTAGTGCACAACCTCCCTCAGTCTGCATCCATCCTTTCTCCTCTTTGTCCTTGACTGGCTATGCTGAGACGTTCACATCCCTGAGAGATATGGCCCCTTGGGTGGGCTCTGCTGGTGTGGTCGATGCGACCATGGCAGGGTCTGTAGAGCAAAGGGCTGAATTCACCCCCTGCAGCAAGATCTGCTGGATGGTTTTCCGCAGGTTGGGGTGCAGCTGATTCTGAGTCTGATAAAAAACCTCCACAGCAAAAGGGTTCAGGGAGCTGGCACAGAGGTCCTCATACAGAGGAATTGTGTACATCCGTGACATCTGAGGAAAAACAAAGAACAGCATGAGAAAGGTGCCCAGCTAGACGTCTGCAGCACTATGTTGCTGGCATTAAACTGCTCTGATGATGCTCACATCCTGCTGCAATAAAGGGAATGGAACAACTCTCAGCTTAAGGCTCTTCATCTTGGCGAAGAAACAGCTGAGGGGAGATATGATAGAAGTCTATAAAATTCTGAGTGGCGTGCAACAGATAACTGTAAATCAATTCTTTATTCTTTCAAAGAGTACAGAGAACAGGGAAAACACTATTAAGTTGCAAAGCAATACATTTAAAACATAGCAAATATTTTTTCAGTCAACAAAAAGTCAAACTTTATAACTTATTGCTGGAGGATGCTGTAAAAACAGTTAGCCCAACTGGGTTTAAAAAAAGGTTTGGACAAGTTCCTATGGAAAAAGTCAATAGACCTATTAAGGTAGAAGTGGGAAAAGCCACTGCTTATCCCTGGGGATAAGTAGCATGGAATCTACTTTTTGGGATCCTGCCAGGTACTTGTGACCTGGATTGGCCACTATTGATGGACCATTATTCTGACCCAATATGGTAATTCTTATGTTCATAGGCAGGGCCGGCCCTACCCATGTATGGGCATGTTCTCTACACACACCCTCCACTCTCCGAGGAGCCCCATGGCCTTGCTGGCTTTAAGAAGTGAGCCAGAGAGACATAGCCTGCCTCACCAGTTCACCTCTTCACATCCACATGAGTGATTTTTCTCGTTTCCACAGCTGTGCTAAGTTGCATCCACCAGAACCGCAGAGTCTCTAAAGGTGAAATCGGGGCACTTCCCATCTTGCGTGAGAGACAGGAAGTGTCCTGTGTCACTTTCAGAGACTCTGCTGTCCCAGCAGCTGCAGCTTAGCATAGCCATGGGAAAGAAGGAAATCATTCCTGCAGCTGTGCAATGTGCAGGCTGTAGCAAGGCCTTGGGGGGGGGGAGGGCGAGAGAGGGCGATTAGGTGGATTTGATGCTGGGATAGTGTGGGGGGCTGGCTGGCACCTGAAGACTGCTCTTGGTGGGGGGAGGAGGGCTGGCTGGCAGGCACCTGAAGAGGACTGCTGAGGAGCTAGGACTGGAAATGGGATGATGATGCTGGGGGGATAGGGAGACTGGGGCTGGAAGGGAGATAATGCTGGGAGGGCTGGGACTGGAGGAGGACTGATGCAGGGAGGGAGGGGGCTGGCACTGTAAGAGGACTGCTGGGGAGCTAGGACGATGAGAAAGAGAGAAATATTATGAGAAAGATCTCATTGTCACTATTGCAATCTAAAACACTATTCAGACATGCTTCATCCCTATTAAGGGACAAAGTCAAACTGTTGTTGTTGTTGTTAATTGCTGTCGAGTCGGAGTCGACTCATGGCGACCCTCTGGATAGCTATCCTAAATTGTGTTCAGTCTTGAGTCAGGTGACTCATTGTTGACAGACTGGTACCCGTAGCTGCTGTTATTGTATTGATCCATCTCATTGCTGGCCTTCCTCTTTTGCGCTGACCTTCTATCTTGCCAAGCATGATGTCTTTCTCTAATGATCTCTCTCTTCGCATGATGTGTCCAAAGTATGAAAGTTGAAGTCTTGTCATCTGAGCTTCTAAAGAAAGCTTAGGTTTGATCTCCTCTAGTACAGACTGGTTTGTTCTTCGGGCAGTCCATGGTATACACAGTATTCACCGCCAGCACCATAATTCAAAGGCATCAATTTTCTTCCTGTCTATCTTTTTCACTGTCCAGCTTTCACATCTAAAGTCTAATTAATCCCTGAAAGCTCAACATGTCGCAGATTTTTGGCAACAAAAAATCAACTTGCACACTAAGTTACTTGTAAGTGACGTGCAATTCGATGGCTTTCTTACAATAATTCCACAGGAAAACTAAGCAGGTCCTTTTCCTGTAAATCGTTCATGGTCGGAAGTTTTTTCCACCATCAGTGAACGATGTAGGTAACAGTTTTAAAAAGTATTTGCCGGTGAACCCTTGTCCAAGCCACTTTTATCAGGCTGCGCCCTCCTGACTTTCATACCTAGTTCTTCTGGGTTAGTACAGAAGTATTATAACAGGGCATAGTTCCCAAGGATCTGGGGGATATTGTTCTTACTCTCAATCCCAAGGATAATAAGGCCAGTCTAGGAGATGTAGCTAATTTTCGTCCTATTGCAAATATCCCTTTGATGGTTAAAGTATTAGAAGCCATAGTGGCTGGACAGCTGAATCACTGCTTAGACAAATTTGACTGCTTGGATAACTCACAATTTGGTTTCAGGAAGGCACATAACATTGAGTTGCTTTTAGTGACCCTTACTTCAGACAAACACTGTTATCTAAAGGACATATAGCGGTTTTACTACAATTTGATCTCACCACAGCCTTTGACATTCTGTTAGCCATTTTGAATCAACTTGGGATCTCAGGGTTAGTGTATAAGTGGTTCTTGGGCTTTTTAAAGAATAGGTTATATCAGTTTAGGACTGGCATGGATTGCTTGGGAGGTTGGAGTGCTCCCCCTAGCACTCTAATTTCTTATGATAACATTAGGTTGGTTTCTCCTACAAAACAATCTTAAGCTATATACTTATGCAGATTACATTTCCATTCTATTAATATCCACATCACCATCAAGTGACTTTTACTCAAAATTTAGTCATACCTGTAAGGGCCTACCAATCTGCTTGCTGTAATGTCAGCATAAGGGTTAATAGAGAAACTGTGTGAGCAATTCAGCACAGTGTTTTCGGCCTTGGAATGAGATACAGACACAGAAGAACAGGGTGCAACAGAAGATAGGAACAGGAATGTGCAGGATTATGGACATAAATGTAACACGGATAGAATATGAGTTAACTAAAAAGAAAATGACATATTGCAGAAAGAAATGAGACCTGAAGTCTGGGAACTAAAACTACAAAGGGGTGAGGAAAAAATAAAAGAGAAGACTAAGTGTAGTTACTAACCTGTAACAGGTGTTATCGGGGACAGCAAGAATCAGTCCTCACATATGGGTGACGTCGGCGCCGACAGAGTCCTTGCGGAAGCATCCCCCCAGCTTTCAAAGAAAGCCTTTGGGGGACGCCACCATGCATGAGCAGTGCCCTTCCCGCCCAAGGGTGCCATCTTGCTCAGTCAGATGACATAGCTGAAGATGGAAAAAAATAAAAGATGGTAAAGAAGCAACTCCAAGGGGAGAAGGGAGGATTGGGAGGACTGATTCCTGCTGTCTCTGGAGAACATCTGTTACAGGTGAGTAACTACACTTTCTCTGGGAACAAGCAGGAAGTCAGTCCTCACATATGGGACTCCCTAGCTACAGGCTACCGAAAACCACTGTTGCCCTCATGGGGAGCCATGAGCAACAGCAATCGAGTCTGCAGATACAGACTACAGTAGGACCCGTTTGTCCAAGGGAAACCAGCATGCCAGTAGCCTGAACACAGAAGGGTCAGAAGGTAGGAGCTGCCTAGACCCCGAAAAGATTACGGAGCATGGTTCTGGTCAAAGGCGCTGTCCCATCGGGACTCCCTTTCCAGGCAGTAATGGGCTGCAAAGGTGTGAACTGAAGAGCAGGTGGCAGCTCGGCAGATGTCCAGTCCAGCACAGGGACGGAGCGCAGGTTTGCCACAGAGGTCACCATGGCCCTGATACAGTGTGCCATGACCTGGCCATCCAACATGAGCCCAGCCTGTTCATAGGTGAGGGCGATGCAGTCTGCCACCTAGGTGGACAGTGTCTGTTTGGTTACTGCCTCCCCCAGCCAACTGGGGTCATAGGAAACAAAAAGCTGAGCAGCTTTCTAGTGGCCCTGGGTATGCTGAATGTAGAAAGACAGGGCCCTTTTATAGTCCAAGATTTGAAGGACTGTCTCCACCCAGCTAGAGTGAGGCCTTGGGAAAAAGGTGGGCAGCACCACCTCCTGGTTGAGATGGAAAGGAGATACCACCTTCGGAAGGCATTTAGGTTGTGTGCGTAGCCCAACTCTGTTCTTATAGAACCTGGTACACGGCACCTCTACCACTAGGGCTTGGAGTTTGCTGACCCTGTGAGATAAGCACCACCAGGAACACAATCTTCCATTAGAGGTATCTCGGGTGGCAAGTAGCCAGAGGCTCAAATGGTGGGCAAGTTAGCTGCACCAACACTACGTTGAAATCCCATTTGGTCGCCATAGGGCGAACGGGGGGGGGGGGGAGGGGGTTAGGACAGCAGAAGTCCTCTCTAGAAGCGGGTCGCCAGAGGCTGGACCGAGAGGGGCTTGCCCTCCACCGGGTGATGGTGCACCACCAGGGCACTTAGGTGAACTCTGACGGAGTTTGATTTGAGCCCAGATTGCGAGAGGTGAAGAAGGTATTGCAGCGCCAGGCAGGAGAACAAGTTCACCCCTTGCTCCGCGCACCAGACCGAGAACCTGCGCCATTTGAAGGTGTAAGCTTTCTTAGTGGAACTCTTACGGGAGGCCAGCAGAATCTCTTCCACTTCTCCTGAGAGGTTGAAAGGGGCGAGGGTCACCCTTTCAGCAGCCACACCGTCAGTGATAGGGTCCCCAGACTGGGGTGCAGGAGAGAGCCCTCTTCCTGAGACAGAAGCCCTGTGGAGCTCCCCAGTGAGATCGGAGACTCCACTGACAGCCGGAGGAGCAGCGGGAACCATGGCTGCCAGGGCCACTGAGGGTCTACCATGATCAGTGAGGCATTTTAGTGAAGAGCTTTGAACAGTGTCTTGGCAATCAGTGGAGTGGGTGGGAAGGCATGAGATCTTCCAAACACAGGATAAGAAACGCATCTGCCGCCATACGGAAGGAGTGGGGCTGCTGAGAGCAGAAGTAGGGCAACTAGCAGTTGTCTGGGCTGGCAAAGAGGTCCACCCATGGGCTCCCCCAAAGTCAGAAGAGCCGGATGGCTACTCTGGGGTCTAGCTCCACTTGTGATGCTAGAGGACCTTGCTCAGTTTGTCGGCTAGGGTGTTGTCCTGGCCTGGTAGGTATACCGCCCGTTGGAGTATGCCCTGTTGAACTGCGAAGGAGCAGTGTGTCACCGCTTCACAGCAGAGGGTGCAAGACCCTGAGCATGCCTGCTTGTTCATACAGAATATTGCCACCTGATTGTCTGTTTGGATCAGCACCAGCTGGTGCCTCAGGCAGTGGCAGAACGTTCGGAGGGCTAGGTATATCGCCCAAAGCTCCAGGAGGTTGATCTGTTGGTTGTTCTCCATTTGCAACTAGCTGCCCTGAGTGCGGAGTTCTTTACAGTGGGCTCCCCATCCCAGCAGGGAGGCGTCCATAGTAAGGACCCTCAGAGGGCTTGGGGTTTGGAAGGGCATCCCTGCCTGGAGGCGATGGTGGTTTGCCACCAAGTCAGAGATTCTGCCAACTGGTGGGTCACAGACACTGTCCCGGAGAGGCTTGTGGTTTGTATCCACTGATCCTAAAGACACCACTGAGTGGCCCTCATGTGCAGATAGGCATCTGGGGTTATATGGACCGTGGAGACCATGTGCCTGAGTAGGCGCAGCAGAAGCCCAGCTGACACAGAGGGATGGTGTTGTACCTCTATGGCCAGTGCTCTGAGACGATTGGCCCGGTTCAGGGGGAGGAAGGCCTTTGCCTGAAGAGTGTCTAGCCTTGCTCCTATGAACTCTAGATACTGATGGGAGGTGGTGTGATTTGGAGTAGTTTATCACAAACCCCAGTTATTGCAGAACCTGAGGGTGCATGTGGTGGACCTGCTGCACCTCTGCGACCATGCCTTCTTTTATGAGCCAGTCATCCAGATAGGGGAAGAAAAATACCTCCTGGAGGCAGAGAAAGGCAGCCACTACTGCCAAGCATGAAGACCCTGGGGCGGAGATCAGGCAAAAGGGTAGTACCCTGTACTGGTAGTGGCCACCCCCCACCATCACTGCCTGTGGTTGGGGTGGATGAGGATGTGGGTATAAGCATCCTTCAGAACCAAGCCACATAGGCAATCTCCCTGCTGGGGGTAGGGCAGCAATGTTCCAAGGAAGAACATCTTGAACTTCTTCCTCACCAGGAACCTGTTCAGGTTGTGCAGATCCAGTATGGGTCTTAGGACCCCTGTTCTTTTTGGTACGAGGAAATATCTGGAGTAGAACCCCTTGCCCCTGAGATGTTGGGGTACTGGTTCTACCGCCCTGTCCTCGAAGACCTGTGAGCTCCTTCAATAGGAGGTCCCGGTGAAGGGGAGACCTGGGGGACTCTCCCGGGAAGAAAGGGGGTGTCTGAGCCAGATGGAGGAGGCAGCCCCTCCTTGACTACCCGTAGTGCCCAGGAATTGGTGGTGATGGTTGTCCACATCTGGGCATAATAGATCAGACGTCCCTCTGTGGGTTGCTGACCTCCTTGGGGTGGAGAGGCTATGCCCAAGGAGGGGCCGCCTGGGCTTTGGGAGCCTTCTGCTTATGAGAGCTGCCCCATGTCCCTTGGCCTGCTGGAGAGGCCTGAAAATGTGGGTAGTTTTTGTAAGCAGACCCTTTCCTCGGGTAAAAGGGCTTTTCACCTGAGCCCTTCCATCGAAGAGGGGCAGCAGTCTTCTTAAAGAGCCTGGTCCTTGTCATGAACTTGGTCTCCAGCTTGGCAGCCTTTTCAGTCATGGGTTTGCCAAAGAGGTTCTCCCCTTGAAATGGGACATCGACCAATCTATCCTGAACCCATTGCTCGAGGTCAGAAGAATATAGCCTAGCCTGGCGTCAGGCACCAATGCCCGCCGCAGCTACTCAAGTCGCCAACTCGAAACAGTCATAGGCTGCTCAAGACAAATCTGGAGCACTCACGGACAGCCTTGGCCAGGTTCTGGAACTGCTGCAGGGGTTCTCCAGATAGACCAATCGAGAACCCAACATGCTCCTTCACGAGGTCTCTCAGATACATGCCCATGTTCAGCTGGTAGGCCTGAATCTGGCCGATGAGCATCGAGCCCTGGTAGCACTTTCTGCCGAGGGCATCCAAAGTGTGGGCCTCCCTATCCAGGGGCTCTGAGGAGTGCGTCTTCTGGCTTTTCAGCTGACACATGGCCGACTCCACCACCATGGAGTTATGCAACAGCTGCACCTTCTGGAATCCAGGGCTCTGGCAGACCCGATACATCGCGTCAAGCCGCTTACACACAACCAGCACACATGCCGGTGTCTCCCACATACGGAGCATTAGCCGTTCCAGGATGGGCGGAATGGGTACTGTGAGCGATTCCCTAGAAGGGGCCTTGTATTGGAGGATTTCTAGCTCCTCCATCCTAGGGTCCTCCTCCGACTTTGTCAGAAACTTTAGGGCCTTCAACATGTCCCCCACAAAGTTGAGGAATGCCATGTCCCTTGGGCAGGGACCGACGCTGTGGCTCGGAAGTAGGGGAATCTGAGGGGACATTCGGCGACTCTTTGTCCTCGGTCTCCCACTCTGAGTAATCTGTCGAAGACTTGAGGGAAGGGTGGCCCTCGGGCTCTGGGCCTGAGCCTCGCCCACATCCCTCAGAGGCCCCGCGGATGGAGCCATGTGCACTAGCCAGGGAGGACCTCAGTCCTGTGAACGGGAACTGGATCGAGACCTCGGCCGAGGAGTGGCTCGGCCTCCAGGGACGTCCTTGATGTCAATGGCCCGGTGGTACCGGACAACAGAGCCCATGCTGCTGGTCCATTAAGGCAGACAGACTGCGCTCCAGAGCTGTCATTCTGATTTTGAGTCCAGAAGGCTATGCGCAGCCATCGGCGTGGGCACCAAGGGACTCTGGCCCGGTGGCAGTTCCCCTGAGGGGGAGTCCTCAACAAGGATAGGCTCTGGCGCCAAGGCCGATTTGTGGTTGTCCTTCTAGGGAACCTTGGTAGGCCGCTCCCGCTCTGATCCATTGGACGAGCGTCTAGGACTGCGGGACCTGGCTTGGATCTTATCCGACCTGTTGGAGCTGTCCAGGGACGTCATCTTGCAGGTTTTTTCTTCTTCTTGTGTTCCCCCGAGGGAGACCCCCTCTCCGAGAAGTCATGGTGTCAATTGGGGTCCGCAAGGGTGCCCCGGGATTCTGCAGCTTCGGAAGAGGCCTTGGCCTTCGGACAGGGGCCCAGAAAAACATCATGCTGCTGCTGGCAGCTCTTGAGGGCCTTGATGGTCGCGATCCGGCCCTAGGCAGCGCAGGCAGCAGTCATGTGTGTCGGTAAGGGACATGATTTTGGCACACCGATCACACTTCTTGAACTCACTGGTAGCCATGGGGGAAAAAATTACCCCAGCGAGGTCAAAAACCTGCAATGCTGCCAGATGGAAGAAAGGGCGTGAAGGCACCAAAAAAGAAAAAAGGGATAGGAACCTGAGACTCAATGTCGGAGACAGCAAGCTTGGGTGGCGGGAAGGGTACCGGTGCACAACCGGAGAGAGTAGGTTGAGAGAAATCAACTTTTTCTGGAGGAAAACCAGACACACATCTGAAGGGCTCGGCGGGAAAAAGGAGACAGAGCAAGATGGCACCCTTGGGCAGGAAGGATACAGCGCATGTGTGGTGGCATCCCCCAAAAGCTTTCTTTGAAAGCTGGGGGGATACTTCCGTGAGGGCTCCATCAGTGCAGACATCACCCTTATGTGAGGACTGACTTCCTGCTTGTTCCTGGAGTATGTATGTTTGCAAGCCGGTACGTGCTGAAAGGCCTATAAAGTAAGTAAGAGAAGAAATGTACAGTGGAGAGTTAGTGGGAACAGACCACAGAGGTGTGCTGTAACAACTCTCTCTTTCTTATTAGGAAAGCTTATGCTATCTGCTTGCTAGATGTAATTAGTTAATAAACTCAAGCTTCTATAATAAAGATTTCTTGTTAAAGCATTGCAATAATTGGTTTTGTATGCTTGCTAGCATGTGTATGTATGCCTGAGGGGGGAAGGGTGGGTATAGCAGGGGAAGGCTATCCCGGATAATTCCCTAACACTTTGGAGTCACTAGGTGAACGTCCAAAGAGAGTCGCCACTGAACCTGAGCGGAAGGTAACCTCTAAAATATTGGCGAACCCAGCCAGGAGTCCTGACCACTAGGGGGCGCTACAGTGCACAGTGGCACAGCTCTGAAGAGGTCCACGATTGGCAAAGATGCTTTGCATGAGGTAAGATATATTTATTATGTTTATTTATTTATTTATTTAGTGTACACTTGTATCCCGCCACTTCCAGCGATCAGTGGCGGTTTTCTATACAAAAGGGTGCGGTTGTACAGACCAAAATTTAAGCATACAGTAGGATTGCAGGGGAGGGTGAAAGTCACAGCAAACGGTTACAGATTTACATTTGATTTCTTGAGAGGAGGCTTTACATATATACATAAATTACATAATTACAGGATGCATTTCTTGTTGAATATGATTTTTAGTAGCTTAACGTGCTGTTTCTCATCATCTTTGCAATATATCTTTTGTTGTTGCCGTTAGTAATTTGCATAGTTAATTGTGTAACTTGGATCCTTAAGAAAGAGAAACCTATAGGTTGTTAAAATGGAAGCCTCTCGAGTGCATTTCTCTAGGGATATTATGTGATTGTTATCCAGCTAATCAGGGAGAACTAAAGAAATATTGTCAGAAAGCGTAGTTACTCATCTGTAACAGGTGATCTCCCGGAACAGCAGGAATTTAGTCTTCACATATGGGTATCGTCAGTACCGATGGAGCCTGCACGGGAACGCTCCCCAGCATCCAACAGGAACGCTTTTGGGAGCATCCCTCAGCACATGCGCGCTGCCTTCCTGCCTTTCCAACTGTCCCTCTTCAGTTAAGCTTGTAGCTGAGTGAAAGGATACAGGGAGAGAGGAAAGAGACAAAGAGATAGAGAGACAACTCCTAGGGGAGGTGGTTGGGTTGTGAAGACTAAATTCCTACTGTTCCCAGAGATCACCTGTTACAGGTGAGTAACTACGCTATCTCCAGGAACAAGCAGGAATGTAGTCTTCACATATGGGGACTCCCTAGCTGAAGATGCCAGGGAGATAGCCCCAGGAAGGTGCCACCCTAGAAGGTGGGAATCCTTCCTCCCATGGATCTCTGGCATCCCACCAGGGTTGGTGGGTAGGAGATGATTTAGGTGTGAAAGAGATTTTGAAGAACAGCTTGGCCAAAGAAGGCATCCCGACGGGAGGCTTTATCCAGGCAGTAGTGGGCTGTGAAGGTGTGTACCGAAGCCCAGGTGGCTGCTCGACAAATGTCATCGATAGACACAGAGTAGAGATTAGCCATAGAAGCTGCCGTGGCTCTCACATTATGAGCTGTGACATGGTCCTGAAGAGGAAGACCCTTACTCTCATAAGCAAAGGATATGCATTGGGCAATCCATTTAGATAAAGTTCTTTTGGAGACTGGAAGTCCCAAATGACTAGGGTCAAAAGCTATAAAACGTTGTGAGGACTTTCTATGTTGCTGTGTTCTTTGTATGTAAAAGGCTAAGGCCCTTTTACAATCCAAAGTATGAAGGTTTCTTTCTGCATTAGAGGTGTGAGGCCTCGGAAAAAATACAGGAATATAAATTGATCGATTTAAATGAAAAGGCGAAACCACCTTTGGCATAAAGTGTGGGTGAGTTTGAAGAACAACCTTATGATGAAAGCTAGTATAAGGAGGATCAGCCACTAAAGCTTGCAATTCACTAATGCGACGGGCAGAGGTGATTGCAATTAGGAAGATGACCTTCCAGGTCAAAAACCTAAGGGCTGTAGTGGCCAAAGGTTCAAAAGGCAGCTTCATGAGCTGCCCGAGAACTAGATTTAGATCCCATGCCACCGGTGGTGGCTTGATGGGAGGTTTAGTTAATGAAAGGCCTCTCATAAATCTTGATATGAGTGGATGAGAGGAAATTGGTTGTCCATTCAGAGGCTTATATGAAGCTGCAATTGCACTAAGATGGACTCTTACAGAATTTGTCTTTAGACCAGAATTTGATAAGTGAAGGAGATACTCTAGTATCGATTTTAAGGAACATGAACACACCATGCCGTTCTTGATATTATTAAGACTCTATTCTGTTCTATGTAATTATCTCTTGTATATAGTTTACCCCGGTTCTCCAAGTTTGTACTCCTGTTCGATGTAAACCAAACAGCTTGTTGTTATGGTCTTTATGTTATAATGTAAACCGCGCTGATGCCGAATAGTGCGGTATATAAGAACTTGTAATAAATAAATAAATAAATATAACCAGGGGGTTTAATCCCTTCTTGGAGCACCATATAGTAAAACGTTTTCACTTGAAGGCATATGATCTTCTTGTGGAAAGTTTCCTAGAAGCCTGAAGGATATCTTTTACCTGCTGGGACAGGCTGAAATCTTGGAGTCTAAGCCTTCAGCAACCAGGCCGTGAGATGCAGGGACTGGGGATTCGGGTGCCATAGCGTCCCATTCTCCTGGGAAAGGAGATCTGGAGCATGCCCTAACTCCAAAGGTGCCACTTGAGAGAGATGTAGAAGCAGGGAATACCACATTTGGCGTGGCCATCGTGGTGCTATGAGAATCATGCGACCCCTGTCTCTCTGAAGCTTGAAGAGTGTTTTGGGGATGAGGGGAATGGGTGGGAAGGCATAAAGGAAGTCCTGACCCCAGTGAAGGAGGAAGGCATCCCTTGCCTGACAGTTGTGCGCCGGAATCCTGGAACAGAACCGGGGAAGTTTGGCATTCAGTGGACTTGCAAAGAGGTCTATGTCTGGAGTGCCCCAGAGATGAAATATCTTTGCCACCTGGTCTAGGTGGAGTGACCACTCATGAGGTAGCAGTACTCGACTGAGTTTGTCTGCCCAAAGGTTTTGAATGCCTGGAAGATATACCACTAGAAAGTGAATTTGTTGCTCTCTGGCGAGGGCCCACAGTCGTAAAAGCTTCATTGCATAATGACAGAGCCTGTTCCGCCCTGCTTGTTCACATAGAACATGGCTACTTGATTGTCCGTCTGGACTAGGACTGTCTTGTAGCTTAGCTGGGCGTGGAATACTCGAAGAGCTAAATAGATTGCTCTTAATTCCAGGTGGTTTATGTGTAAACCAACCTCCTGTGGAGTCCAGGTGCCCTGGGTAGAGAGATGATTCAGGTGTGCTCCCCAACCCACCTGTGATGCATCTGTTAGGGTGGCCTGAAAGAGGGGTTGATGGAAAGGAGATCCCACTGTCAGATTTTCTAGTGATTGCCACCATTGGAGGGACAAAATTAGTCGTTGAGAGATTGTTATTTTGTCCGACAAATGAGCCGTGGCCTGTGTCCACTGTGTGGAGAGGGTCCACTGAGCTGCTCGCATGTGGAGGCGAGCATATGGGACTACATGAACTGTGGATGCCATATGTTCCAGTAACTGCAGTAGCTCTCGAGCAGTGAGGGAGGATTTGCCTGCTGCTTGAGAAGCTAGTTGCATTATGCGAAGACACCGGTCTTGTGGAAGAAAAGCCCTTGCCTGTCTGGTATCTAGACAGGCTCCTATGAATTCTAGGCATTGGGAAGGAAGTAGTTGAGATTTTGGGAAGTTTATTACCAATCCCAAGTATTGGAGGATTCGCATTGTATGGGACAATGCAGTGCTGGCCTCTGCAACTGTAGGGGCTCGAATGATCCAGTCGTCTAAGTAGGGGAAGACGAAAATCCCCAAGGTTCGTAGAAATGCAGCTACTACTGCCATGCATTTCGTGAATACCCTTGGTGCTGAAGCCAGACCAAAAGGAAGAACCCTGTACTGGAAATGTTTTCCCCTGAAAAGGGAACGTAAAAATGTCCTGTGATCTGGATGGAAGAGAATGTGAGTGTATGCATCCTTTAAGTCTAGAGAGCAAAGCCAATCCTGGCTTTGAAGGTATGGCAGAAGAGTTCCTAGAGAAATCATTTTGACTTTCTCTCGAAACAGATATTTGTTCAATTCTCTGAGGTCTAGAATGGGTCTGTGTCCTCCTGTTTTCTTTGGAATAAGAAAATAGGAGGAGTAGAACCCTGCACCCCGTTGAAGAAGGGGTTCTTCCTCTATTGCCCCTTGGGCAAGAAGTGTGGAGACCTCGTGATCTAGCAGATTGTCTACAGAGGTTTGTGAATTGAATTGTTTTACAATTGTAGGAGGGGGCATGCTGTGAAAATGAAGCTTGTACCCCTCTCCTACAATGGACAAAGTCCAATCTTCTGCTGTTATCTGATGCCATCTGTTGACAAAGTGGCATAACCTGCCCGGAATATTGGGGGGTTGGGTCCCCTCAGAGGCAGGGAGGCAAAGCTCTCTAGGAAGGAGTCAAAGCCCTTGAGGGGGCTGAACCTGGAGAGCTGGTTGGGCTCTTGGGCCTTTTGGCTTCATTTGCTGTCTAGTTTGTCCCTTTTGGGCAACCTGACCTGGAGTTTGACTCTGCTGGGTATAGGAAGGATAAAACTTCCTTTTTTTGTTAAGAGGGTTTTTTATAAGGTTTCCTTTTGGCTGGAGTGGCTGTAGACTTTGACAATCTAAGGTAGAATTGTCAGCATCTAACTCGTTAGCCTTTTCCTGCTAGTTCTTGCTGAAGAGAATCTCCCCCGTGCAAGGAATGATGCCTAACTTGTCCTGTACCCAAGTCTCCAAGTCTGATGCCTGTAGCCAGGCAATCCGTCGTGCGCCAATGGCAATAGAAGAGGTTCTGCTGATGCATTCGAAGCAGTCAAAGGCTGCACGATTAACAAACTTGGAGACATCTTGAGCATGCTTAACTAGAGCAAGAAAATCTTGTCTCTTATCTGGGAGAAATGGGCTCATAAGTTCCAAGACTCCTGTGACTTCCTTGAGGAACATTCCCATATATAGGATATATGAACTGATCCTAGCTGAAAGCATAGAAGCTTGAAACGTTCTGCATCCAAAAGCATCCAGAGTCCTGCATTCACGACCTGGAGGATTGGATGTATGCCTCTTTGCACTTTTCATCCTACGCATGGCTGATTCCACTACCGTTGAATGGTGTGGCAGCTGAGTTTTCTGAAATCCAGGACATGGCGGAACTCGATACATAGTATCAAGTCTCCTAGAGTGAGTCAGAGGCGTCTCCCACATTCTGAGCATCAAGTTATGCAGAATTTCATGGTTAGGCAGAGTGGCTGCCTCCTTAGGAGCTTTAGGATATTGGAGAATTTCCAATTCCTGTGCTCTGGGTTCGTCTTCAGGAGCTATTGTGATTGAAAGACCTTTGGCCATATCACGGATGAAATCCTGAAATGACAGGTCCTCTGGAGGTGACATTCTGCGTTGGGGAGAAGAGGGATCTTCTAGGAGAAACCCTCTAGTGCCAGCAGAATTGTCAGAGTCTTCGGAATCAGAGGAATCAAAGTATTCCTGACACCGATGCTCTTGCAAAGCACGATCCCGGTACCGATCGAAGTCGGTACCGAGCTGACCCGGTACCGCTTTGTCAATTCCAGCCAGAGATGGCATGGGAAGAGTTCCCACCGGGGCCGGTACCGTTGGTACTGGTATCGTCGGTGTCGGCATCAGTGTTGATGTCGGTACCAGTGCCCATGGGACCACCGGTACCGCAGCTGAAAGAAGAACTGCGATGCTGTGCTCAATAGCGAGGAACCTCTGGTCTATCGACGCTGCCGATGCCTGGGTATCGGTACCAGTAAGGACGGCCGGAACCCCTGAGCATGGCACAGGTAGTTCTTGCGAGGTTGAGGCCTCGATAACATCCTGAAGCCCCATCGATGCTTTGGAAGCCGAAGCCTCCCACCTGGGGCTGTTTTGCCGGTGTGGTTCCCTCAAGGGCACACCAATGGCCTCTCGATGCTTAGCAGGAGAGCTACCCATTGAGGACCGGCTTTTATGTTTAGTTACCTGAGATCCATGGGAGGAAGAAGAGGCCCTTGACGATGTCGATGCAATGGATCTGGCATCTGAAGAAAAGAGGGTACTGAGATTTGCAGCCCGGTTCTGTCTTCCTCTTTTAGTCATCCCCATATAGGAGAGACATTCAGTTGGAGAATGTTCAGGTCCTAAACATTTCAGACACCAATCATGGGTGTCAGTGACAGAAATGGTACCGCCACACTTAGTACATTTTTTAAAACCACTACTTGGCTTTTCCATGATTTAGGAATATGGGGCCTAGTGCCCAAAATGTTTTTTTTTTTTTAATGTAAAGAAAAGAAAAGAAAAGAACCGGCGGTACCGGTAGGCGTCGTGCGGTAGGCAAAACGCGACCACAAGAAAAGAAATTTAAAGACGGAATTTTCTGTGGTGACAGGGAATAGATCCTGTCGGCTCCGCGGAAAACAAAGAACTGAAGAGGGACAGTTGGAAAGGCGGGAAGGCAGCGCGCATGTGCTGAGGGATGCTCCCAAAAGCATTCCTATTGGACGCTGGGGAGCGTTCCTGCGCAGGCTCCGTCGGTACCGACGATACCCATATGTGAAGACTACATTCCTGCTTGTTCCTGGAGATCACACTTATTTCTAACTTGGGGTGAAGAACAAACAATGAAGCTACAGTTTGGAGTACTGAGCAGAGTCATAGTGGAATCTTGTGTTCAGTTGGTGTGATTAGTTCTCTCTACCGAAGTGCTCCAGGAAAAGATGAGTTTTCAGCCTCTCTCGAAAATCTGTTAGGTCAGATATAATGAACATATGCTTCTTCCTGTTTTCATTTATTCTTTCTCTGCCCTCTTGATCAATTTACACCCTTCTCTTTTTGTTTCTTCTACTGCCCCACAGTTCTCTTTTATGTTGTTTGTGTAAACCACTTTGATGACGGTTCAAGTCCTATTGTGCAGTATAGCAAGTATCTGAAATAAACGAGTCAGTCCATGAAGTGGTAGCTATATACATAACTCTAAAGGAATGATGGTTATCTCACCAGGAGCCTCACTTCTGAGGAGTAGAGGACTCTGAAATTCCTTTCCTCCCCTCCCTAGAGGTGAAAGGTTCTCTGGAGATAGCAGAAATCAGTCCTCACATATGGGTGACATCGGTGCCAACGGAGCCCTCGCAGAAACATCTCCCCAGCTTTCAAAGAAAGCTCTTGGGAGATGCCACCATGCATGTATGGTCCCCTTCCTGCCCAAGGGTGCCATCTTGCTCAGTCAGATGACATAGCTAGAGCCGATAGAAGATGGCAAAAAAAAACAACAACAAAATACAGCAACTCCTCAGGGAGGAGGGAGGGTTGTGAGGACTGATTCCTGCTGTTCCCAGAGAACACCTGTTACAGGTGAGTAACTACACTTTCTCCGGAAACAAGCAGGAAGTCATTCCTCACATATGGGACTCCCTAGCTAGAGGCTACCGAGAACCTGTAGAAAACTATGGTCAAGCCATGAGCAGCAGCACGTGAGTCCGAAGGCAGACTCTGAAAAGACCCCAGTGTCCATGGAGCACCATCACTCCGGAAGCCTGAACAAGAAGGGTCAGAGGGTAGGAGTTACTTAGACTCTTAAGAGATTAGAGTACATCCTGGCCGGGGGGCGCTAGTGAGCCCGATCGAAAATGGCCGCATCTCCCTGAAGCTTGTGATAAGGAAGCTTATCATAGTTCAGGAGGGAGCTATAAAAGAGGTGAACATTGGCTTTGAACAAGCAACCTGTCTTTGCTGGTAGAAATACTAAAACAGAATGTTTTCATAGAAGACTACCAGTCCCAGAATGCACCAGGTTTCAAACAGCCTCTAGGAGGGCTGAAGTGGGGAAACGTGTGTTCAATCAGGAGAGCTATGAGGTAATCCCCAATCACTCATCTCCAAGGGCAGGGCTTGATTCAGCACACCTGGGCTGTGCTAGGGTGGAGTGTCCCTCTAAGCACTTTAAAAGTAAAAGATATTCTACACAGAGACAGAATAGGCAGAACGGTGAGAACAGAGGGAGCAGAGAGAACTGGATCTCACAGGAGCTGCAGAACCAGGAAGAAGAGAGAGGACTACAACAGCAGAAGCAATGCAGAAGGAAGAGGAGAAAGACATCTTGGAGGTCTAAAGAAGGAGCCCACAGCAGTACGTGTGTTAGAAGTGATTCCAGAGGCAAGCATACTCCATTGGACTGGAGGAAGCCAGAGGATTGGGGTTATAGAGCCAGGAATTCCCAAACGGCACCATTGAGGGAGACGGCTGCATTTGGAAGGGGCCCTAAGACCGGTGCAAGAAGGTATGTGAAGAGAGACCCAGTGTCCAGGGATCTTGATTGGAGGGCTGGACATAAAAGCTGGACTACTTACTGGCCAGGATACCAGGAGAGGAAACCTAACAGCAAGGGAAGCTCAGGTATGAACTTTGATCTATGTCCTAGCTCTTCATCTGGAAGACAGCAGGGAAACAAATATTATCCTGAGAGTGATCAATTAAGGAATTCCTCTGAGCCAGACCATGATATTGATTCCATGATATTTGAGGAAGAAGGAGATATATCAAATGATCATTTGGAATACATGGACTGCTCTCTGTCTAGGCTGCTGTTTTAAAGTAGTTTCTCACTAATACAACAACCACAAAAAGGAACTGTAACTTGTTCTTTTATCTACCCAGAAAAGTCTCTGCAAGAAAGCTTTAGGGTAGGATTGAGCCACGTAAACAGTGAACCAGCAAAGGGGTTTGCAGCTGGCTAATTATTGGTAATTGAGCCAGGCACAAATGCACGTGAGCTCTAGAAGGAAACTCCTTCCTTGTGTGTGTGAATAGAGGAAAGTTATCCTTGATAAAGAACAGTTTTTTTGTTACTTTTGGGTTTGTTTTTGCCTTTTGGAGCCCTGCTAAGAAGGTCATTAGCAGGAGCCATCAAAAAGACCTTTTCTGTTTCCCAACAAGGTCTTTATTGATTTATTGCTTAAGAAGTTCAGTTACCTTATAACATGTTTTGTTTTTCCTGAGTACAATACTTGAAGCAAGTGTCCTTTTGTGTTACCAAGTAAATCTGTGTGGGAGAATTAACCCCATGAATAAAATCTGTTTTTCTTTGCTTACACTCGAGCATCACAACTCATTATTTTGTGAACGGCTGATTCTGGTATGAATGAACTACAACTCCCACACTCCTTTGCAAGTCATAATAATATTTTGCCTTTGCCAAGACTGTGGACATTCACGACCAGCACCCCCGTTTACAAGCTCCGTGCAGGGCCTTCCACATTTGCTTGTGGGGAGCCCAGGGACCGATGAATGAGAAGTGAAATTGGGTGGGGAGAGTGGCGGACCGAGGGCTGAGGTGAAACAGGCAGAGCAGAGCCGAAATGCCATTACCGCCGGCTCGAAAAAGCCCCTAAAGCGCAGAGAAGAGAGGCCTGGTAGGAGCAACCTCGTGAGAGGAAAGGAGCCCTGAGTTTGATCAGAGTGGGGTATGTTTGCAGGCTGAGCTGTCTTGCCCTTCCCCCCGAACACTAGAAGTGCAGTGAAGATAGGCCTACCCGACAAAGAGACTGCTGCTGCTTTAGCTCCCCGAGGTGGAGTCACGCTGTAGAGCCGTGGAAGACTAAGCGGTCCAGAGAGAATGCAGCTGTGAGACTCTGTATGCGGTGTACGGAGCGGCATCGGGGCTGTAGCTGAGCCGGAGACTGCGGTGGAAGCAATCGCCTGAAGGAGGAGAGCTGAGTGATTCGAGGTGGCCAGAGGCGGGAAAACTGACTGAAGTGGTGTGTGACAGCGGGGGACATGGTATGATATGGAGCTGTCTCCTAGGCCGGTAATCTGTGGAGGTTGCAGGCGTGAGTAGTTCCTGCTGGAAGGAAAGGCTCTAGAATTTCAGCTTTCTGAGAAAAGTGATCTGATTTAGCTGCAGAGAGTTTAAACTTGCTCAACTGGCATTCCTATCTTCTTCAGAGAAGCACACAGCTAAGCAAACGTGAGAGAGTGGCGCCATCTGGTGGTGGAGCGCGGTAATAGATACCCAGCATTGTAATAGAGGCTCAAAAGGCCCGGGAAATAGCTGTGGAGGTGAGAACCAAAAGTTGAAATCAGAAGATGGCCTCTACCAGGAAAAAAGCAGTGGATTTGAAGGAGTTTGCCTATAGCAGTGGGCGAGCAGACCTGCAAGAGAGAGAAAAACAAACGGTAGAGGAATTGTCAGGGAGTCTGGAAATATCTGCACTTAGCCAGAAAGAAACTCCTGCTACGAGTGCTCTGGTGGACATTACAAAAGATGAGCTAAAATCGTGGTTCCATGAGATTAAAAAGGACATTGCTGGGTTCAAAGGTGAAGTGGAGGAGATGTTTGCTCAGTTGAGAGCTGATATAACTGAAGTTGGCTGCCGGGTGGCGGAAGTGGAGGGCCGCCTTGAGGACCTGGAGTTGCGCACTGAGACGTTGGAAACGGGTCTGAAGTCTATGGAAGAAGTCAGGAAGAGTATATCTTTGAAGCTGGAAGATTTGGAGAACAGAGCCAGGCGTCAGAACCTGCACATCAAAGGGGTGCCGGAAGTGGGCGAATATGTGGATTGTATGAAAACAGCAAAGGATATTTGTGAGGCGGTCCTGAAGGAGGCTGGGGAGGAAGTGGAGGAGGTAGTGCTGGATCGTGCACATAGATCACTTGGAGCAGCGCGGCGGGAACAGCCTAGAGATATTATTATCTGTTTCCATGATTAACGGATTAAGGACAAAATTGCCAGTAAGATGCGTTCCATGGGAAAGTTTAAGTGGCAAGGAACTGAGATTGCTATCTTTGCAGATTTGGCTGCAGCAACGCTGCAGCGCCGGCGGGCCTGGAAGGAGTTTACGGCTCGGCTACGGGAGGAACATATAAGATATAAGTGGCTGTATCCAGTGGGACTTGCTTTTACTGTCAATGGGACGACCTGGCGAGCAGAGACTCTGTTGGCATTGAAGGAGGCTATGAAAGAGGCGGGCATCCAGCGGATACCAGAGCAGGAGCAGACGGGGAGCCTGCAGCGGCGAGTTCCTGATGAGAGATGACGTCGGGTGGACAGACGGGAGTGTAAATCTGCACGAGGGGGAAAGAAAGCACCCTTCCGGAGCTGAGGGATATCTTGGCCTGTTTGAATAATTTATGGGAGGGAGTGCTGTGACATTGTAGAAGGGGGGGAGGGGGAGCAGACAATATTTTAAGATAACGGTATGTTGTTATGTGTAGGGGGCTGTGAGTGGGGTACGATGGCCTGAGGAGGAGGGGAAGGTGGGGGTGAGGGGGTATAGGGATTCTTGGGTCTGGGTTGATGGGAGTGGGGTAGATGTGGAAAGTGTGTGCACCGTTGAGAGCTGTAAGGGTGGGTGTAGTTTGGGAGGGGGGGCTGGGGGGTTGTGAGGATGATATTCAGTGGAGAGGGGGGGTGGGGGGGAGAGGGGGGGTGGGGGAGGGGAAGCTTGCCATGGAAGGGAATACATTGAAAGTAAAAGAGATACTTGATGATGGAATGTGAATTAAAGATTCTCACGCTCAATGTGCATGGGCTTAATTCCTGGCAAAAGAGAAGGGCAGTAGTAAGAGAGGGGACCCGAGCTCAAGCGGATGTACTTCTATTGCAGGAGACCCATTTAAAGAGTTCACCTGGTGGGGGGCTGTATCAGGGCAAGTATGATAAAGGATTTTTTGCTGCCAATAGTAGAGCTTATAAAAAGGGGGGTGTGAGGATAATGTTTGCGAAGGACCTCTTAGTGGATACTAAGGAGGTGCTTAGGGACAGGGAGGGGAGATATGTTCTTTAGTGCAGGATATTGGAGGGGAAGGAGGTCACTATCTGTTGTGTTTATGCGCCTAATATAGCACAGGGCCCTTTTTTTGACAGTGTTCTTCCACTTATAGAGGAGCATAGACGGGGGTGTTTGGTGGTGGGGGGAGATTTTAATGTGGTAGTAGACGCCCGACTGGATACCTCAGAGGGGGCTAGGAGGTGGGATAGAATGGGGAGGAAGAAGCTGGTTAAAACGATGAGTGCTTTGGGGCTAGTGGATGTTTGGAAATATAGTCATGTTGGGGAAAGAGCATATACCTTTTTCTCACATCCGCATAAATCGTAGAGTAGAATAGATATGCTATGGATTGATTCGAAGTGGTTGGATAGGGTGGGTGCAGTGGATATTGGGGTAGTGTCCTGGACGGACCATGCGCCGGTAAGCCTGGTCCTGGATTTTTATAAGGAAAGAAATGGACTTAGGTTCTGGAGATTAAACGAATCGTTGTTGGCAGATCCGGAGGGAGTAGCCAGTTTGAGGAGTTGTATTTAGGAGTATTTCCAATTAAATGGGGGAGCGGAAGTTGCCCAGGAGATAGTGTGGGATGGTATGAAAGTGGTAGTTCGGGGGCGAGTAATAGCCCTGGCGGCAAAAAAGAGGAGGCAGGTGGGTGAGGTGGAAGAAGGGTTGAGGAGTCAATTACAGCAATTGATTGGAGAGCATCAACGGTATGGGAATAAGGTGGTGTTGCAAAGGCTGAATAGGGTGCGGGAGGAGTTGGAGGTGTTAAGACTGGGTGATGTGGCTTTTCAAATGCAGAGGCTGCAGCAAGCCTATTATGTGGGGGGAAATAAGCCAGGTAGGTATTTGGCAAGACAGCTTAGGAGGAGGCAGGTGCAGCAGCAGCTATTTAAGCTGAAGAATGAACAGGGGGAATGGGAGCATGGGACGATGAAGGTCCAAGAGATTTTCTGTAGGTATTATAGGGCTCTATATCGATCGGAGAGGAGGGGATCGGAGGCGGAGATTCGACAATATTTGGGAAGACTTAGTCTCCCGAATCTGGAGGAGACGGAACAGGTATGGTTAGATAGGGCAATTGAGGAAGGGGAGGTGAGAGTGGCAATTAATGGTCTTAAGGAAGGCAAAGCCCCAGGATTAGACGGTCTTACGGCCCGGTTTTATAAGACTTTTTGTCCTGAAATCTGTGGCAAGCTTACACGGGTCTTTAATGGGGTCCAGCAGGGGGGGGGCTCTCCCGCGATCTATGGCGGTGGCAGGGATCGCCTTAGTGCCTAAGCCGGGGAAGGATAAAGGAATGAGTGAGTCATACCGGCCAATATCTCTCATTAATCTGGATGCAAAGATTTTGGCAAAAGCTTTGGCTGCCCGCTTGCAGAATTTCCTGCCAAAGTTGATAAATAATGATCAAACGGGCTTTATCCCAGGAAGGCAGGCTAGTGATAATATCCGGAAATTATTAAATGTTATATGGGTGGCTCGGAAAAAGGGCATAGACTTCCTGGTTATGGCGGTGGATGCTGAGAAGGCGTTCGATAGAGTTGAATGGCCCTTTATGTTCGCTGTGTTGCAGAGAATGGGGATCGGGGCGGGGTTTCAACAGTGGATTGGTGCATTATATGATCAGCCTAAGGCTAGGATTCGGGTGAATGGTACTTATTCTGCAGAGTTTGAGTTGGAGCGGGGAACGAGACAGGGGTGTCCTTTGTCACCTCTGTTATTTGCACTAGTCATTGAACCTCTAGCGCAACGGATTAGAGAGCATGATTGCATTAGGGGCATTCCGGTGGGTGGTGGAGAGTATAAAATTTCGCTATTCGCTGACGATGTCATATATACTGTGAGTAGGCCGGTAGAGACGTTACCAGTTTTGGTGGAAGAAATAGGGGACTATAGTCTAGTGTCGGGATATAAAATGAATATGGGTAAAACTGAGATTCTGAAGATTGGACTGGGACTTAATGTGGAGACCCAGTTGAAGGAGAAATATCCCTTTCGGTGGGCTAAGCAGAAGATAAAATATTTGGGGGTTTGGATGAGTTGCGATTGGAAGCAAATGCGAAGATTGAATTATGACCCCTTAATCGCTGAGATTCTGAATGATCTGGTGAGGTGGGATAGGGTTACTTTTTCGTGGGTAGGCCGTATTGCCATTGTTAAAATGAACCTGTTGCCTAGGATACTATATCTGTTTGCGGCTTTGCCCATTACGTTATCAGTGGCGCAATTAAGGATGTTGCAGCAAAGAATTTTCTCCTTCATTTGGAGGCGGCGTCCCCCTCGGCTGAGTAGAAGAGTGATGTGTATGCATAGATGTGAGGGTGGAATGGGGGTCCCAGATCTGTTGCACTATTATAGGGCGGCGCAGTTGAGGGCGCTTATGTATTGGCGGACTGGTCCGGAAGCCCGAGGGTGGGTGCGTGTGGAGGAGGTTTTAAGTGGGCAGTGTGAGCTGTCAGAGCGTTTGTGGGGTTGCACTCAGGGTGGGGGAATTAAGGTTGGGGAGAAGCAGGAGATGAGCCCATTTACGGAGCTTACCTTAGCGGTATGGAAGCGAGAGAAAGCACACTTGGTGAGTAAGAGGGTTGCAATCCAACTCCAGAAAATTAGGAGGTGTAGTGGCTTTTCTGAGGGGGGGAGAGCTGCGGTTTATAAAAAATGGGAAGACAAAGGATTAGTGTGGATGGGGCAGTTGTTCATGGAGAATGGACGGCTGGGTACTTTTGAGCAACTACAGGTGAAGTATGACCTGGGGCAGGAGGACTGGTTTGGATACCGTCAAATAGAACATTTTGTGCAGAGTAGTTTAAAGGGGGTGGAAAGGGGGTGGGGGGTGTACCCCTTTTGAAAGGGTGTTACTCCGGGGAGGGGAATTGCGGGGCTTGGTCACGCTGATCTACAAGGGCTTGGAAAGGGGGGGGGGGCATATGCGGCGTACCAGGTGGCGTGGATGCGCGACCTGGGGGGTGTAAGGGACGAGGAAAGGTGGAGGTCGGTGCATGAGGCAGTTAAGATTGTGTCTAGCTCGGCTTCGGTGCAGGAACATTGTTACAAAATGCTGTACCGCATGTATATCACACCAAAAAAACTTGCTGAAATAGATAAAACAAAGAAGCCATACTGTTGGAAAGGATGTGGGGCTTTGGGTACGTATTTGCATGTGTGGTGGGAGTGCCCAGTGATTCAGGGAATATGGGTTTGGATGCAGGATTTAGTAGAGACTATGGTGGGCTGGAAGGGGAAGCTGCGGCCCGAACAGGTGCTGTTGGGGGAATGGGGGGAGTTGGAGTATGATGTGGGGTACTTATTGAAGATGATCTCCATTGCTATTCGGATGGAGATTGCTTGGGGGTGGAAGGGACCTAGCGGGCCGGTAGCGGACCGAGTGTTGAAGTGGGTTGTATTTATTTGTCAAATGTCGGAGTTGCAGGCGCGTTTGACTAATAAATTGAGTAGTTATTATCGTAAGTGGCAGCCTTTCTTGAGATGGCGGGGGGGGGTGTTGAAGAGGGAGGCGTGAGTCGGGGTGGAAGGTGGCTCTAGACGGGGGTGGGGGTGAGGATAAGTAGAGGTGGGGAGTTGGGAGATGGCTACGGTGTGGTTGACTCCATGGGGAGGGGGGGAGGGGGGCTGAAGGTCTATGTTAAGGTCTATGGTATGGTCATGTTATTGGGCAGTATTGTAGAGGCGGACCCGGAGCATGTCCTTGGTTAAATATATGCACTTCTGTTTTAGTTGCTATATGGTTCAGGGTTGCTTGGGTGGGGGTGGGGAATTAGTTAGTGAGTGGATTTATGTATTGACTTTACTGTTTAAAGGGATATGTAAGGGGTGTGACCTGGGGGTTGAGTCAATGTCGCTGTAGTTCTCAGAAATGTATGTTATGTTTAAATGAGTGTGCATAAATAAAAAACTTTAATACAAAAAAAAAAAAAAAGAGTACATCCTGGCCGAAAGCACTGTCCTGTCGGGACTCCCTCTTCAGGCAGTAGTGAGCTGCGAAGGTGTGGACAGAGGACCAGATGGAGGCCCGACAGATGTCTGTCATGGGGGACCAGTGCAAATTTGCATCCAATGTCGCCATAGCCCTGATGCTGTTTGATGTAACTCAACATTCCAGCAGGAGCCCTGCTTGTTCGTAGGCGAGAGCAATGCAGTCTGCCACAAAGGTGGACAGGTCCGTTTGGTTACCGCCTCCCCCAGCCAACTGGGGTCATAAGAGATGAAAAGCTGGGAGGCTTTGCGGTGGCTCTGGGTACCCTGCAAGTGGAAGGACAGGGACCTCTTTCAATTCAAGGTATGGAGGACTGCCACCGCCCTATCGGCATGAGGTTGTTGAAAGAAGGTGGGGTCACCACCTCCTGAATGAAGTGGAACGAGGACACCACCTTCAGAAGGTATTTAGGGAGCGTAAGAAGCACAAAGCGTAGTTACTCACCTGTAACAGGTGTTCTCCAGGAGCAGCAGGAATCAGTCCTCACTTATGGGTGACGTCGGCGCCGACGGAGCCCTCGCGGAGCAATTTTCCCCAGCTTTCAAAGAAAGCCTTTGGGAATTGCAGCGCGCATGCGCGGTCGTCTTCCCGCCCGAGGGTGCCATCTTAGCCAGTCAGATGACATAGCTAAAAAAGACAGCATAAAAATTTGCAAAAAGAACATAAGCAGACGATTGCAACTCCAACGGGAGGAGGGAGGGTAGTGAGGACTGATTCCTGCTGCTCCTGGAGAACACCTGTTACAGGTGAGTAACTACGCTTTCTCCAGGACCAAGCAGGAAGTCAGTCCTCACTTATGGGACTCCCAAGCTCAAGGCTACCGGAGACCCTAAGCACAAAAAATGAGCTCCCTCTAGCTCAGCAGCACAGAAGGATAGAATCTTCGCTGAATTATTACCCACCGGTAGCCCACATCCGGGATGGAGGGTAGGAGTTGCTCAGACCTCAAAGAGATTACGGAGGACTGCCTGTCCGAAAGCACTGTCCCTACGGGACTCCCTCTCGAGACAGTAATGGACCGCAAAAGTCTGGCTCGAAGACCAAGTAGCGGCCCGGCAGATGTCTGCCAGCGGAACAGAGCGGAGGTAAGCCACTGACGTGGCCTTTGCCCGAACACAATGAGCCGTGACTCGACTTTCTAAGGAGAGTCCGGCTGCCCCATAAGCCCAAGAGATACAGTCCGCAACCCAGATGGACAGAGTACGCTTGGAGACCGGGAGCCCCAATCTATTGGGGTCAAAAGACACAAAAAGCTGAGCAGCTTTACGGTGCTCCCGCGTACGGTCAAGGTAGAAGTTCAGAGCCCTTCTACAGTCCAGGGTATGGAGGACCGTCTCAGCTCGGCTGGAGTGTGGTCTGGGAAAGAAGGTTGGAAGTACCACCTCCTGATTGATGTGAAAAGGGGAGACCACTTTAGGCAGAAATTTCGGATGAGTCCGTAGGACCACCCTATTCTTGTAGAACCTAGTGTAAGGGGGATCAGACACGAGGGCCTGCAATTCACTTACGCGTCTAGCGGAAGTGAGGGCTATCAAGAACAGTGTTTTCCAAGACAGAAAACGGAGAGAACAGGTAGCCATAGGTTCAAAAGGCGGACAGGTGATCCGCTGCAACACCACATTCAGGTCCCAGTCAGGCGCTGGCGGGCGCAGAGGTGGTTTAAGTAGAAGGAGACCTCGGAGAAACCTCGCTACGAGAGGGTCATTGGAGAGAGGTCTGCCGTCCACCGGCACATGATGTGCTGAAAGAGCACTGAGGTGAACTTTGACGGAGTTGGACTTAAGTCCCAGATTAGAGAGGTGCAGCAAGTACTGCAAGATCACCGACACCGGGCAGGAGAAGGGATCCTGAGACTGTTGGGTACACCAGACTGCAAAGCGATGCCATTTAAGGGCGTAGCATTTGCGGGTAGAAGGCCGTCGCGAAGCCAAGACGACCTCCTCCACCTCCGCCGGCAGGAGAAGGGGAGCAAGGACTACCCTCTCAGCAGCCAGGCCACGAGGTTGAGAGACCTGAGGTTGGGGTGCAGGAGGGACCCCTGATCCTGAGTGAGGAGATCCGGTTGTACCCCCAGAGGGATTGGATCCTCCACCGCCAGTTGCAGCAGGAGCGGAAACCACGGCTGCCTGGGCCAGCGAGGGGCCACCAGGATCATGAAGGCTTTGTCTCGGAGAACCTTGAAAAGAGTCCGAGAGACTAGCGGGATGGGAGGGAACGCATACAGAAGGCTCCCCGACCATGAGATCAGAAAGGCGTCCGCTGCAACCCGAAGGGGGTGTGGCTGATGAGAGCAGAAGCGAGGAAGTTGCCGGTTGTGAGGACTGGCAAAGAGATCCACCGTGGGGAGACCCCACTTGAGGAAGAGCTTCTGAACTACCAAGGGATCCAGACGCCACTCGTGCGGCTGGAGGACCCTGCTGAGTTTGTCTGCAAGGCAATTTTCTTGGCCCGGAAGATAAACCGCCTTGAGGAGAATGCCGTGACTGACGGCCCAAGAGCAGAGCTTCTGTGCCTCCCGGCAGAGGAGGAAGGAGCCCGTGCCCCCCTGCTTGTTCACGTAGAACATGGCAACTTGATTGTCCGTCTGGACAAGGACGGATTGGTGGGAAGTCAGGTGGGAGAAGGCCTTGAGAGCGAGGCGGATCGCCCTGAGCTCCAGGAAGTTGATCTGCTGAGCAGACTCCCACGTGGTCCAGAGGCCCTGAGTACGTGCCTCTTGGCAATGTGCTCCCCAGCCCAGGAGGGATGCATCGGTGGTCAGCACCCGGGTCGGCTGAGGTGACTGGAAAGGCATTCCGAATATCAGGTTCGGCTGCCGGAGCCACCACCGGAGAGACGAGACCAGCGGCTCGGAGACGCGCACTAGGTCTGCTAGGCCGCCTGTGGCTTGTCGCCACTGCTGGCGGAGACACCATTGAGCAGACCGCATATTCAGGCGGGCATTGGGGGTCACATGGACGGTGGAAGCCATATGGCCGAGCAGTCTCAGGAAGCGCCTGGCGGAGACCAGGGGCTGGCTGCGAAAGCGGTCGGCTAGGTCCATGAGCCGTTGAGCCCTGTCGAGCGGTAGGTACGCTCGTGCCCGAGGAGTGTGCAGCCTTGCGCCGATGAACTCGAGATCCTGTGAGGGGAGCAAAGTGGACTTTGCGAAGTTTATAACAAAGCCCAAGTGCTGCAGCAGAGTCACCGTGCGGCACGTGGCGTTGGTGACCTCCTGAGCGGACGCTGCTCTGATGAGCCAGTCGTCGAGGTACGGAAAGACATAGAGGCCGTGAAGCCGGAGATGGGCCGCCACGACCGCGAGACATTTTGTGAAGACTCGCGGTGCGGAGGATAGGCCAAAGGGCAGTACTCTGTACTGGTAATGATTTCCTGCCACCACAAACCTTAGGTATTGGCGGTGGCTTGGGTGGATGAGGATGTGCGTGTAGGCATCCTTTAGATCCAAGGAGCATAGCCAATCTCCCTGCTGGAGGTAGGGCAGAAGGATTCCAAGGGTAAGCATTTTGAACTTCTCCCGCACAAGGAACTTGTTGAGGTTGCGCAAGTCCAGGATGGGTCTGAGGCCCCCTGTTCTCTTTGGTATCAGAAAATACCTTGAATAAAAGCCTTGACCTCTCAGGTGGTGTGGCACCGGTTCCACCGCCTGTTCCTGCAGAAGACCTGCTAACTCCTGAAGGAGCAACTCCCTGTGCAGAGGGGGGCGCGGAGGTTCCCCCGGAAAATAGGAGGGAGGGACCTGATGGAAGTGGAGAAGGTAGCCTTCTCGCACGACCTGAAGTACCCAGGCATCTGCGGTGATGCTGGACCACCTGTGGGCGAAGTGAACCAGCCGGCCTCCGGTGCTGGGAGGAACCAGCGGGGGGGGAGAGGCTATGCTGAGCGAGTCAAAAGCCCCCACCCTGCTGAGCAGGGGCTGGTGGTGCAGGCTTGGGGGCTTGCTGCCTACGGGACCCGTTACCCCGTCCCTTGGCCTGCTGGCCCTGTTGGGGAGCTGCAGGGGCCTGATAATGGGGGTATTGTTTGTAGGCAGCCGCCTTCCTCGGGTAAAAGGACTTTTTCCCCGAGCCCTTCTTTTTCTGGGAAGGGGCGGAGGTCTTCCTAGAAAGCCTGGTCCTGGTGAGAGTCTCAGTCTCAATTTGTGCAGCCTTTTCCGCCATGGGCTTGCCAAAGAGGTTTTCGCCTCGGCAGGGGACATCGACCAACTTGTCCTGTACCCAGGGCTCAAGGTCTGACGACTGAAGCCAAGCCTGTCGGCGGGCACCGATGCCGGCTGCGGCTACTCGAGCCGAGGCCTCAAAGCCATCATAGGCTGCTCGGGACATGAACTTTGAGCATTCCCGAATGCCCGTGGACAAGGCTAGGAACCTCCGCAAGGGCTCCTCGGAGAGACCAGCGGAGAATCCGGCTAGCTCTTTAGCCAGATCCCGGAGATACATGCCCATGTAGAGCTGGTAAGTCTGGACACGACATGCGAGCATAGAGCCCTGGAAGCACTTCTTGCCAAGGCCATCCAGGTTACGGGCCTCCCTTCCAGGAGGCACCGAGGAGTGCATCTTCTGGCTCTTAAGACGATGCATGGCCGATTCCACTACCATGGAATGGTGTGGCAGCTGTGCCTTTTGAAAGCCAGGGCTCTTGCGGACCCGATAGATAGAATCGACCCGCTTGCTCAGGACCGGCGAGGAGGCCGGACTCTCCCACATGCGGAAGAGTAGTCGTTCCAGCATAGGAGGAACCGGCACAGTAAAGTGTTCCCTCGCGGGAGAGTCATACTGGAGGGCGTCGAGCTCTTCGGCTCGAGGCTCCTCCTCGGGATCCGCAGGGAAGGCCAAAGCCTTGGCCATATCCCTAACGAAGTCCGAGAACCGGGCATCCTCCGGGGGGGACTGCTTCCGAGGCTCGGACCCCGGTGAGTCCGATGGGACACACCGAGTCTGGAAGGAATCAGGTGACTCTTCCTCCTCAGACTCCCAGACCGACTCCGACGAGGACTCGGTGGGGTCGGCCCGGGCAGGGTGCGGCGCCAGCTGCCCCGACGTCGAGGGAGTCGGCGTCGGCGACCTCGGTCCCGAACGGGAGGCCGAGGGTGACCTCGACCGAGGATCGACTCGAGTTCTCATCGACTCGAGGATCGGCTCGGTCTCCGGGGTCGACTTGGACGTCGACGTCCCGGCGGTCGGGGCAGCGGCGCCAGCGAGGCCAGCGAGCAGTGCCCGCTGCTGGTCCATGAAGGCAGACAGTCTGCTCTCCAAGGCCGTCAACCTGAGTCCGAGCTCAGGTGACCCAGCAGCCCCCGACTCGGGCCCCGACGGCGTCGGGCCCGACGTCGGCTGTCGCGGAGGCGAGTCCAGAAGGACCACAGGACTTACCCGGGCAGGCATCTCCGACTCCAGGCGAGGTCGCTTCGGGATGTGTTCCTTCTCCAAGGACCCGGGGCGGCTGTCGGGGCTATGCGACCTGGCCCTCGCGGAACCAGGAGCGTCCACCGACGCCGCCCTCGCGGGTTTTTCCTTCCGACGATGGTCCCCGGAGGGAGAACCCCGGTCGGAGGAGCTCCGGCGACGGTCCGAGCTGGAGCCTTTCGACGCGGAGGCCTCCGACGAGGTCCGGGTACGGCTGGGGTCAGCGAAGATTCTCTCACGCTGATGCCGCCGACTCCTCAACGCCTTTGAGGACAGTTTGCTGCAGGGCCCACAGATCAGTTCCTCATGATCTGGGCCCAGACAGCGGAGGCAAAAGTCGTGTGTGTCGGTTAGTGACATATTTCGGTCACACCGACCACACCGCTTAAACCCACTGGCAGCCATCGGGGGAAAAAGGGCCCCTGCGAGGTCAAAGGACCGGGCTGCCAGGGAAACCGAAAACGAAAGCTGACTAAGTCAGAAAAACCGAAAAAAGTAAGCGGACTCGAGACCGGCGTCGCGAGTCCGGGCGGGAAAACGATCGGCGTCGAACCGAAAGAAAAAAGGATAAAACAAAGAAGAAAATCAACTTTTTCGCGGGGACAAGACGGGGACGTCTGTAGGGCTCCGCGGAAAAAAGAAGACTGGCTAAGATGGCACCCTCGGGCGGGAAGACGACCGCGCATGCGCGCTGCAATTCCCAAAGGTTTTCTTTGAAAGCTGGGGAAAATTGCTCCGCGAGGGCTCCGTCGGCGCCGACGTCACCCATAAGTGAGGACTGACTTCCTGCTTGGTCCTGGAGAACTGTTCTTACTGACCCTGCAAGCAGATATGAGTGCCACCACGAAGACAACCTTCCAGGAGAGGTACCATAGGTGGCAAGAAGCCAGGGGCTCAAATGGCGGTCCAACGAGCCGTGACAATACCACATTAAGGTCCCATTCCGCCGGAGGTGGGTGGATAGGGAGCTTCGAGAACAGGAGGCCCTGTAAGAACCGGGTAATGAGGGACTGCGCAAAAAAGGGTTTGTCCTCGATAAGGTGGTGGTGCGTCAAAAGACCTGTCCAGCCTACAAGAGATGAAGCAGGTAATGCAGCACCATCTGCAGCAGGCAGAATAGGTTGACCCGTTGCTCTGTGCACACCGAGAATCTGCACCATTTGAAGGCGGAGGCCTGCCTCATGAAGATCTTACGAGAAGCTAGGAGAACCTCCTCCACCTCCCTCGGGAGGTCGAAGGGAGCAAGGCTACCTGTTCAGCTTCCATGCTGTTAGGCCAGAGATCCCAGTTTGGAGTAAAGGAAGGAGCTGTCCTGAGTCAGTAATCCCAGGGTGTTGCCCAGAGAGACTGGGGTCTCTGTTGATATGCAGAGCAGCAGCGGGAACCAAGCCTGCCTGGGCCACCTTGGGGCCACCAGGATCAGCGATGCCTTGTCCCGGAGGACCTTGAAAAGGGTCTTGGCAACTAATGGCATGGACGGGAAGGCATACAGGAGGCACCTCGACAATGGGATGAGGAAGGCATCTGCTATCACTCAGGACGTGTGAGGCTGGCAAGAGCAGAAGCAGGTCTGTTTTCAGAGTGTGAATCAACTCAATTATAATCAGTACACTCAAAAAATCACCACAAGCAGTTAGAAATGTCCTCTTTCATGAAACTTTGCTATAGATAAAGCAAACCAGCCATTATACTAGAAAGGTCTCAGACTCATAGACGCTGAACCAAAACAGATGAGTTCAAGGGTCACTTTTGCCTCAATGACCTTCTTGTTGCGTTTTTAAAGGCTATAAGATGTGTGTAAAACAAGGAGCTTTGTTACTATGAATGGTTATTATAACAGAAAAACTGGTCTTATCTTAGTTTCTTGTTCCAATAACAAAAACTCATTCTCCCCAACGCCGACGTGGAGCGCCACCTTCGCGTTTCACTATGCATTTCTTCAGGGGTTTAGCGATTAAGACACCAATTTTAAATCCTTCAAGCTCTGTGCATATATCTATACCAAAACAAAATTAAAATTATAAATAGTCTATGCTAACAGGAACATACTGCCCTCAATCCTGCAAACTTATGCTATATCCTTGCTTACTGACCTTATTTTTAATTGAAACAAGAAGAAAAATGCTGCACACGTTCCTTCATCAAAAATCAACAGCTCTCCCGTTCCTCCAGGGTTCCACTGACTAGAAACGCCGCGCAACCCACAGGAAACCATTTTAAAATCCTGCTTATCTGAGCAATTTCGTCTATATCTTAAAAACTGGGAAAATGGTAACCCAGTTTTTAAACATGATGGATGAGCGCTCCTAAAATGCAGAAACGTATTGCGATCAGTTAATTTACGAAATATTGATGTTGCCCATATTCCTTGACGTCTGATTATTTTAACATCTAAATATGTTATTTCCACTCGACTATGCATTTGGGTGAACTTCCATATCACAACCATTTACCCACCCAAAAAAAGCTTCCAATTGCATAAGAGTGCCGGTCCATATCATAAGAACATCATCAATGAACCGGCACCACATTTTTATATGGGGGGTATAGGGGCTAGATGTTAACCATTGTGCCTCAAATCTTGCCATATACAGATTAACGATTGACGGAGAGCAGGTGGCTCCCATGGCCATCCCAGATAACTGATGGTAGAATACCCCCTCAAACAAGAAATAATTATGAAATACAGCCAAACGTGTCAACTGTAAAATGAAATTAATATGACCCTCTTCAAGATCTCCTCTAGACCTCAAATAATAACCAACCGTCTCAAATGCAGCCTCCTGGGGGATGCTGGTGTACAAAGAGGTGACATCCATAGTTACCAATAATGTGTCTTCATCCTTCGCCCAAATCTGATTCTGAGCCAACAACCTAAGGAAATCCGTCATGTCCTTAATATATGATGGAATCTCTAATAACAAGGGGCGTAAATATGAGTCCACATAAGTTGATATGGGTTCCAAAACTGTACTTCTAGTTGAGACGATTGGTCTTCCTGGGGGATTTGAGAGGTTCTTATGAATTTTAGGAACAGTATAAAATGTGGCCACTCGTGAGTAGGGTCTATTTAAATATTTCCATTCTTTTTTGGAGATCTTTTTCTCCTGTAGCGCTATAGTCGTCAATTCTTTAATTTGTGATTGCAACAGTGAGGAAGGATCTTCAGACAACACCTCATACACTGATGCATCGGTAAGTTGTTGTAAAGCTTCTGATATGTAATAGGCACGGGTTCATAATAATTGCCCCTCCCTTGTCAGCCCTTCGGATAACTATGTCATCCCTCCTTTGAAGTTGCTTACGAATTTTACGTTCGTCCATCGTCAGCGAGGTAGAGTGAAACTTCAACCATTCCTCCTCCTTACTCAAATCCCTAAGGACTAAATCTCTAAAAATGGAAATCACTGGATGTAGAGGTCCTGGGGGATACCAAGTTGATTTTAGTGGGAGATGCTCACGTCTTTCGTGAGGATCCTCAGGAAGAACTTCATGCCCCGCTGATGATTCCTCCATCGGGACTTCTCCTCTCCTTGTGTCCTCTCCCGCAAAAAAGATCTTCAACTGTAATTTTCTAATCAGTTGCTCAAAATCAATTTGAAAATTAAAAGGATCATAATGAGTCCCAGGGACAAATGACAGCCCCTTATTTAATAGAGCAATCTGATCTGGAGAGACAGCCATTCCCGAAATGTTGATCACCAAGGAGGACATTGGACTAGAATGCTGAGGATGTTGAATGGAATCACTCACTTCAGACGTCGCAAGGAGCGGTCTGACGTGGTCCCTTTCGGCCAGGACCTTTTCTTTTTGGACGTGTCTTGATCGCTCTCCTCGTCTAAAAAATCGCTCTCTCCAGAAGTTCTACTAGAATTGCTCTCCATTTCAAAATTCACTTTCCTCCCTGTCTTCTTGTTCTTCCGGCTGGTGTCCATCCACGGGTACACGTACCCCACTGTGTAATCCTCATGATCTCGTTAAGCTTTTTAGCTTTCTGTTTTTGTACATCCTGCCGCAACGTATCCAGCTGTTTACTAATATCCTCTGATCGTTTCCGACAGGTGTCCTCTGAACTTGCCACTTTTAAAGTGGCCAACTTAACTTCAATTTCCTTTTTTGCTTCCACTAGATTGCTCTTAATGGTGTCAATGAGCAATACCATCAAGTCCAAAGAGCATTTATTCAATATGCAGTTCCACTTGTCAAGAAAATCCTTTGTCATATTATGCATCCGTGGCTCTTTATATACCCTTAATCCTCGAGGGATTTGTTGTCGAGTTTCATACTCTATAAGCGATAGACGGTGAAGCTCGGTTCTGACTACACGCTTTTGAAGTTTTTCTTCCCATGAGGTTTCGTCCGTGACAGATTCATCCTGATGGTCCTTCGTAAATGGAGTTTTTTCTTTACTTAATTCCAAGATATAGTCCCGTGAGAAACTCAACGTTTCTTTCCAAATACCTGGTCCTTCCATTGATGTCTTTAGACACAATATATCAGGTCCGTTTTCAGAGTGTGAATCAACTCTGATTGTGAAATGCGAAGGTGGCGCTCTATGTCGGCGTTGGGGAGAATGAGTTTTTGTTATTGCAACAAGAAACTAAGATAAGACCAGTTTTTCTGTTATAATAACCATTCATAGTAACAAAGCTCCTTGTTTTACACACAACTTATAGCCTTTAAAAACACAAGGTGGTCATTGATGCAAAAGTGACGCTTGAACTCATCTGTTTTGGTTCAGCATCTATGAGTCTGAGACCTTTCTAGTATAATGGCTGGTTTGCTTTATCTATAGCAAAGTTACATGAAAGAGGACATTTCTAACTGCTTGTGGTGATTTTTTGAGTGTACTGATTATAATTGAAGAGCAGAAGCAGGGCAGCTCAGCATTGTCTGGGCTGGCAAAGAGGTCCACTAGTGGGGTGCCCCAGAGGCAGAAGAGTCGTTGGGCTGCTCTGGGGTCTAGCCTCCATTCATCCAGCTGTAGGACCCTGCTCAGTCTATCCGCCAGGGCATTATCCTGGCCCAGCAGGTACACTGTCCTCAGGAGCATTCTTTGACTGATCTCATATGAGCAGAGGGCTATTGCCTCCTGGCAGAGGATATAAAGATCCTGTGTCTCCCTGCTTGTTCAGGTAGAACATCGTGACCTGGTTGTCCATCTGGACCAGAACCACCTGGTGCTGTAGGCAGTGGTAGAAGCTTTAAACGCCCAGAATATGTCCCTGAGCTCCAGCAGGTTGATCTGCTGTTGGCTCTCTGCCCTGGACCAGGTGCCCTACGTTCAGAGGCTCCCGCAATGGGCCCCCCCACCCCAGCAAAGAGGCATTCATGGTGAGGACTCGCTGGGGCCTTGGGTTCTGGATAGGTATGCCTGTCTGCAGGTGCTGTGTGGCTTTCCACCAGCTGAGTGACTCCACCAGCGGGCAGGTTACGCACACCCTGTCCCAAAGCCAGCCCGTGGCCTGTGTCCACTGGAGGCGTAGGCCCTTCTGAGCTACCTTCATATGAAAGTGGGCGTTGGCATAGACAGTCCATGTTGTCCCCATGTGGCCGAGTAGACGGAGCAGGGAGCGACCCGACAGAGCGGCAGCACTGTACATCTGTGGGCAAAGCTACGAGGCAACTTGTTCTGTCTAGGGGGGGAAGGCGGCCTTGGCCTGGAGAGTGTCCAGTGGAACCTCTATGAACTCCAGATCCTGTATAGGGGTCAGGTGGGACTTGGAGCAGTTTATCACGAACCCCAGGTGTTGTAGGACACTGATGGTGCAGCCCATGGCCTGCTGAACCTCTGCCACAGTGTCCCTTTTTATGAGCTAGCCATCCAGATAAGGGAAGACAAAGGTGCCCTGGAGACAGAGGAAGGCTGCTACCACTGCTAGGCATTTGGTGAAGACTGTGTGCAGAGGCTAGACCGAAGGGTAGCATCCTGTACTGGTAGTGGTCACCCCTGACCATGAATCTGAGGTACTGCTTGTGGCTTGGATGAATGAGGAAGTGGATATATGCATCCTTTAGATCCAAGGAGCATAGACAGTCTCCCTGCTGGAGATATAGCAGCAATGTTCCAAGGGAGAGCATCTTGAACTTCTTCTGCACCAGGAATTTGTTTAGGTTTCACAGGTCTTGGATGGGTCTTAGGCCCCCAGTTCATTTTGGGACTAGGAAGTACCTTAAGTAGAACCTCTTGCCCCTTAGGTGATGGGGTACTGATTCCAAGGCTTTGTCCATGAGAAGACCTGTAAGTTCCTGCAGAAGCAGGGTCTGGTGCAGGGGAGTCCGAGAGGGCTCTCCTGGGAAGAATGGGGAAGGCATCTGGTCCAGGTGGATAAGGTAGCCTTCTCTGACTATCTGGAGTGCCCAAGTATCGGTGGTGATGGCAGGCCACCGGTGGGCAAAGTGGTCCAGACATCCCCCTGTGAGCAGCTGACCTCCTGAGGGTGGAGAGGCTATGCCCCGGGAGTCCAAAGCTCGCCCCAAGCTGTGCTGGAGCTGGCACGGGGGGCTTGAGCCCCTTCTGCTTGCAGAGGCTCTGACCTGCTCCTTTGGCATAGTGGCCCTGCTGAGGAGCTGGAGGAGCTTGATACTGCAGGTATTCCTGGTATGCCTGACCCTTCCTTGGGTATGGAGGCTTTTTCCCCAGGGACTTCCTCCTAGGAAGGGTACTAGTCTTCTTGGAGAGTCGAGTCTTCTTGGAGAGTCGAGTCCTCGTAAGGAACGCGGACTCTATCTCCACCACTCTCTCTGTCATAGGTTTGCCAAAGAGATTCTCTCCTCGGCATGGGATATCGATGAGCTTGTCCTGTATCCATTGCTCCAGATCAGAGGACTGCAGCCACATCAGCCATTGAGCACTGATGCCTGTGGCAGCTATCCTTGCGATTGACATGAAGCCATCGTAGGCCACCCGAGTCAGATACTTTGAGCACTCCCGACACCCTTGGTCAGGTTCCTAAATCGCTGGATGTGGTCATCCCCAAGGACAGCAGAGGATCTGGTAAGCTCCTTTGTCAAGTCCTGAAGGTACATGCCAATATAGAGCTGGTATGCTTGTATCCGGCAGGCAAGCATCGAGCCCTGGTAGCACTTTCTACTGAGGGCATCGAGTGTGCAGGCCTCCCTGCACGGGGGCAACAAAGAATGTGTCTTCTGGCTCTTGAGCCGACACATGGCCGACTCCATTACCATGGAGTTATAGGGCAATTGCAGCTTCCTGAAGCCAGGGCCTTGCCAGATTCGGTACATCACATCGAGTCAACAGCTGACTATGAGCACTGGCGCCAGCATCTGCCACATGCGGAGAAGTCTCTTGAGGTTGGTGGGGACGGGAATAGTCTGTGCCTCCTTCAGCAGGGAAGCGTATTGGAGAATCTTTAGCTTCTCTGTGCGAGGATCCTCCTCTGACTCCATGGAGATGGCCAATGCCCTCAGCATGTCCCACACAAAGTCAAGGAACGAGGTGTCCTTGGGCAGTGACCGACGCCGGGTCACTGGAGGGGACAGGTCTGACAGGACATCCCAGTGCTTGCAAGTGTCCGCTGATGTCTCATCCTCGGACTCCCAGTCAGAATAGTCAGTGGAAGATTCGACGCCAGGGCAGGACCCAGGTCGGGGGGCTGATGGATCGTGGCAGCTTTGTGGTCAGCCGCAAGCATTCACCAGTGAGGATCCCATTACCAAGAAGCGGGACCATGATCGAGACCTCTGCAGAGGATCGGCTCAAGGTGGTGGGCTCACAAGGATCTACTCAGCAACCGGGGAAGTCCTCGATGTCGAGGTCCTAGTGGTTTGGGCGGATGCACCGGCAGAGCCCAGCATGGGCGTTTGCACCGGCAGAGCCCAGCATGGGCACGTGCCTGTTGTGTGGCAAGGAAGGCAGGCAAACTGCACTCCAAGGCACCACCCTGGTTTCCCACTCAGGTGTCGTCGCAACCTTTGAACCAGATGCTGGGGTTACCGGGTCCGGTGTTGGCGAGTCCTCGACGAGGATTGCCTCGGGTGTCTGATGCCAATCACCAGAGGCCTCCAAATCCTTCCGTGTGACCTTGGCCAGCCGCTCCCACTCTGACTCCTGGGGTTCTCTGCATGGGCTGTGGGACCTAGCACAGGGCTTGCCTGCCTTGTCCAAATCCTGAAAGGACTTCCTTGAGAATTTTTTCTTCTTCTGTTTGCGCTCTGGGGAACCTCTGTTGGAGGCCTGCAGCCCTGATCGGTAGCCAACGGATCACTGCATAACTCCCAGGATTCGGATGGGGCCCTGAAGCGTGGAATCACTGGGGACTCCGGGGCAGACTCTGACCATTCGAAGATCTCGTCATGCTTCTGCTGACGGAGTATGATGGCCTTAGTGGACATCTTTCTGCAAAGGCTGCAGGCCTCCGGGTTGTGGTCAGCCCCTAGACACCAGAAGCAGCAATCGTGTGTGTCGGTGAGAGACATATTTTTTGGGCACACATCACACTTTTTAAAGTCGCTAGCCATCGGGGAAAAAAAGTACCCCGGTGAGGTCGAAGACCCGAGAAGCAACAAGCAGTGGAAAAAAGGCGCAAATCTGCGCTGAGGGAAAAACTAAAAAAAAAAAAAAATGGGTCCGAGACACAATGCTGGGGGCAAGCGATCTCGGAGGCAGGAAAGGAACCGGTCGCAATTGGAGAAAAAAAGAAAAAACTTCACCGAGAATTTAATAAAGGTTTTCCGGGGAAATCAGACATACGTCCGGTGGGCTCCATGGAAAAAAGGAGACTGAGCAAAATGGCACCTTTGGGCAGGAACGGGACCACGCATGCATGGTGACATCTCCCAAAGGCTTTCTTTGAAAGCTGGGGAGATGCTGCCATGGGGGCTCCGTCGATGCCACCCATATGTGAGGACCGACTTCCTGCTTATTCCCAGAGAAAATCTTGATATACTTCCCTTCGTAACGTCAGGGCAGTATACAATAAAAACCAATCAAATTGAGAAAAAGAAAAGAATGCCATTAAAACTAATAGGATAGGAAAGAGAAGTAAGAAGAGGAGAGAGTAAATTAAAGGGGAGGGAGTATAGAATCCAGAGTGGGCTATGGGGGGAGGCCGTGTGCAAGCTGAAATAAGTGGGTTTTCAAAAGTCTTAAACTCAAGACGAAGATCAGTGGGGAGGGAATTCCAAAGGCTGGGACCTAAGAAAAAGAACACCAAGTGCCAAGTGGATTCAAGATGAGCCTGTGATGGGAAGGAAGGTGAAATCTATTTGCATGAATAGAACGAAGAACCCGAGAAGAGCATACAGAATAAGGAAAGATGACAGATAGGCAGGGGTACCAGAGTGCATAATCCTGTGAACAAGGATGAGAAGCACGTATTGAATATGGTAGATCAGAAGCAGCCAATGGGACTTGATAAGAAGTGGAAAGACGTGATCATATCTAGTGGCATGGTAAAGTGAGCGGATGGCGGTATTTTGAACAGGTGGGGAAGGGAGGTTTACAACTTCCCAGCAAGGAGAGTCCCAAGCATTCTGTTCCGCAAGGGGTGCAGTTTTCAGCTGTCTTACCCAATGAGGTTGGGGATGCAGGTCCCAGGCAAACCCGTCAATAAGCAGGATGAGCAGATAGGAGATACAGCAAGCTTTATTGAAAGGAAGCTTTGGACTACTGGGCCTCAGCACACTCACCCACATGGGAAGGGGAAGGGCCATGGGCACTGGCAGCCTCACCTCCAGGGTTGGAGGCTCTGGACCCCTGATATTTTGTTGTATTTATAAGCTGCCAGTCCTCAAAAGCTCAATAAAGCAAACAATTATGCAATAGACAGTGCAAATATACAAAATAAAGTAAAATTAAATTAAAACTTCAGTAACATTCAGTTGAAGTGTATAGACGTTGTTAAGCAGGCAAAAAGAGAACTTATTTGTAGCATGAATATACTCTCACCTGGCTCTCCAGGAAGTGCCGTACTTTGAAAAGATCGGGATAATAGTTATTACGCACCACCAGCTGCAGCCAGCGAATGCGAATCTCAGCATTCATAGAGTCCAGCATTGATGAATAACTTTTGGAGAGCTGCACCATGACTTCTGCAATCAGGATAGAAGAAAGCTGCTTATTAGCTGGGATGATGCATGCTAAGGCACACAATTCCTCCTATTTCATTTTCCTTTTCCGACCACTCCTAAATCAAAGGCCATTTAAAGCCCTTCTTAACCAAGCATAGCAGCTTTGCTATGGAGACAGTTCATATACAACTGATTCTTAGGAGAGATTTTAAGGCTTTATGGGGCACAAATAATCCAGGTACCCAGGAATTTCCCAGACTGTGTGGGAAGATCTTAGGGCAAGAGCATACATTCAATATCACAATTCAAAACTTCAAATTCCCTCTTCACTAGCCAAATCCTATGCTACTTTTTTGCTTGAATAAACTCCTGCTATTAACACGCCATTTGGACCACTAGAGTCAGCTTCTAGTAGCTGTGACTTCTGTTAGGAGAGTAAACAACATCAAACTAGTTACCTACAGATCTTTCGCACTGTTTCATTGCAACAAGGTAGTTCCTCAGATTCATCCCACAGCTTTATTCCTACAGAAGCAACGCTTTCCAACAGCAATGAGGAAATAGTGCTTCCTCAGTTCTGTCTAAAACTCACAAGAATCCATGCAAGAAAGCCCTCCATACTCTGGACCACTGTTCCCTCTAAGCTGTGCGCGTGCACACACCTCGCCGAGTGAGCGCACATACTTTACATCAGAGCGCACAAAAATTACGGTTCTGATTCTGATAGAAAACAACACAGACGTCTTAAAATTTAAAAGTTGTTGTGTATTTACGGTTTTCACAAGTTCTACAATATTTTCTAGTGCAATCAATGTGGTGTACATACTGTATTCTGACGTGTAGTCAAATTTTAAAGTATATAACTCCGAGCGTCGTTATGTGGCACACAAAAATTTAACCTTCCTTCAAAAGCTGCACAGCTGATATTTTATGTGCACACAGCCTACAGAAAATTAGAGGGAACATTGCTCTGGACTATAATAGGCCCTCACAAATTGCCTAAAAAGAACTAAATTGGAGGACAGCAGCTAATCAATATTTGGAAACAGTGAAAGCAAAAGAAGTATTCCATATGAAGACTATTATTTTGACTGAAGACCGAACACAATTTAGGATAGCTATCCAGAGGGTCGCCATGAGTCGACTCTGACTCGACGGCACTTAACAACAACAACAACAACATTTTGACAGTTAATAAAACTAAGGGATTGTTTAGTGTGGTTTTCAAAAAGAAATAAAGAAATGCTCTACTGAACTTGAAACTTTAGCCAGCTTTTTTGCTACCCAAGTTGAAGAGTTAGCCATATGAAGTGGCTAATAGGCAGGCTGCATGTTAACTACTGTTATAGTGAGTAAAATACAGTCAAAGGATGTTTATTCCTGCTAGACTTCTACACACACATTTCAAAATTCTGTCTCAGGTCTGAATTATGCAAAATTCTGCATGCTTTGTTTGTCAAATTAACAAAGCATATTGTTTGAGTGATACTTAATTTAAAATACAATACAGAAATAAAATACCATAAAAAGTGCAAAATTTTGAATTATTGTGTGCAGAATTCCAGCAGAAGTAGATGTTTGTTTGTTCATTTATTTATTTAGTTTTCTATACCGCCTTATCATAAATTCAAAGCTGTTTACATTTCAACTCACAAATAACATACATTATAACAGGGGGCTTAACTCAGAGGCTAACAGTGTAACATTCATTATAATTAATTTCTGTTAGCCTCCAAGTTTTCTATCACAGGAGCAGTTAGTAGTGTATGGTGTTAGGATTTACCCATATGATCAGATTTGATTGCTATGATTGCAATTCATGTTGAAGAGTTTGAAATTTTCTTCCATCATCTAATAGTGAATTACATAAGATGACTCGAGGAATTAAGCTTTCCTTTTGTAGCTTTGGTCCTTGTCATGCCTGTCATTTGAAAGCTTTGCCAGATCAGGTTTTTGAGTCTACTGTGAATCATTTCATGAGGGACTATTCCTTAGTAGATTAGAGAGCAGCGATTACTGCAATTTTGAAAAAGCCTAAATTTGATCCAGAGGTTTATAAGAACTATAGATCAATTTCTGTTACTCAATTTTCGAGTAAAGTCCTAGAGCATATAGTTCTTCTAGCGATGTGACTGAGCAACAACAGGGTCTATATTATGCTTAAGCAGGTTTTAGACCACAGTGTAACACAGAGGGCCTAATATTCAGTGACAGCAGCTAGTGCAAACCACTGAACACTAAACCTGGTATGAGAATCTGGATCAGCCGCTGAAGCAGGAAGCTAACCGGGCAGAGGTGATATTCAGCGACAGCAGCTAGTGCAAATCACTGAACACTAAACCTGGCATGAGAATCTGGATCAGCCGCTGAAGCAGGAAGCTAACCGGGCAGAGGTGATATTCAGCGACAGCAGCTAGTGCAAATCGCTGAACACTAAACCTGGCATGAGAATCTGGATCAGCCGCTGAAGCAGGAAGCTAACGGGGCAGAGGTAATATTCAGTGACAGCAGCTAGTGCAGATACAGCAGCTAGTTATCATCACTAAACACTAAACCTGCTATGAGAATCTGGATCAGCCGCTGAAGCAGGAAGCTAACCGGGCAGAGGTGATATTCAGCGACAGCAGCTAGTGCAGATACAGCAGCTAGTTATCATCACTAAACACTAAACCTGCTATGAGAATCTGGATCAGCCGCTGAAGCAGGAAGCTAACCGGGCAGAGGTGATATTCAGTGACAGCAGCTAGTGCAGATACAGCAGCTAGTGCAAATCACTGAACACTAAACCTGGCATGAGAATCTGGATCAGCCGCTGAAGCAGGAAGCTAACCGGGCAGAGGTGATATTCAGCAACAGCAGCTAGTGCAGATACAGCAGCTAGTTATCATCACTAAACACTAAACCTGCTATGAGAATCTGGATCAGCCGCTGAAGCAGGAAGCTAACGGGGCAGAGGTGATATTCAGCGACAGCAGCTAGTGCAAATCACTGAACACTAAACCTGCTATGAGAATCTGGATCAGCCGCTGAAGCAGGAAGCTAACCGGGCAGAGGTGATATTCAGCGACAGCAGCTAGTGCAAATCACTGAACACTAAACCTGGTATGAGAATCTGGATCAGCCGCTGAAGCAGGAAGCTAACCAGGCAGAGGTGATATTTAGCAACAGCAGCTAGCGCAGATACAGCAGCTAGCTGTCACCACTGAACACTAAACCTGGCATGAGAATCTGGATCAGCCGCTGAAGCAGGAAGCTAACCGGGCAGAGGTGATATTCAGCGACAGCAGCTAGTGCAAATCACTGAACACTAAACCTGGCATGAGAATCTGGATCAGCCGCTGAAGCAGGAAGCTAACCGGGCAGAGGTGATATTCAGCGACAGCAGCTAGTGCAAATCACTGAACACTAAACCTGGCATGAGAATCTGGATCAGCCGCTGAAGCAGGAAGCTAACTGGGCAGAGGTGATATTCAGCGACAGCAGCTAGTTATCATCACTAAACACTAAACCTGCTATGAGAATCTGGATCAGCCGCTGAAGCAGGAAGCTAACCGGGCAGAGGTGATATTCAGCGACAGCAGCTAGTGCAAATCACTGAACACTAAACCTGGTATGAGAATCTGGATCAGCCGCTGAAGCAGGAAGCTAACCGGGCAGAGGTGATATTTAGCAACAGCAGCTAGTGCAGATACAGCAGCTAGCTGTCACCACTGAACACTAAACCTGGCATGAGAATCTGGATCAGCCGCTGAAGCAGGAAGCTAACTGGGCAGAGGTGATATTCAGCGACAGCAGCTAGTGCAAATCACTGAACACTAAACCTGGCATGAGAATCTGGATCAGCCGCTGAAGCAGGAAGCTAACTGGGCAGAGGTGATATTCAGCGACAGCAGCTAGTTATCATCACTAAACACTAAACCTGGTATGAGAATCTGGATCAGCCGCTGAAGCAGGAAGCTAACCGGGCAGAGGTGATATTCAGTAACTGCCCAGTTAGCTTTGGCAGTGAAAGTTAGGACAGTCTTTGCTGCGCCTGACTTTCACCTCTGAGGGATAACCAGGCAACAGTTGAGTATCTTTGCTGACCGCCCACCAAACACCCCTGGAACACCCCAATGCTAACCAGTTTGCTAGTATTTGGATAAGTGCCACCAAGTCGTCATATTCTTTTAGATTTATCATCTGTTTCTATTTTTTTTAAATATTTTTTTGCAGAACATAATACAACAGCTATTTAAGAGCCACACCGCTGTCCAACAAAAGTTCTCCATTAGATATTTTCAATGCCATAGCCTCAAAGCATAACAAATAACATGTGAATCCTGCAAGTCTGTTCTGTCTTTTTCTATTACCTATACACATTCCACCCCATTAGCACTCTCCCCTGCCCTTTTCCCCCTTAACTGCCACCTCCCAGCCATCCACCCCCATCTTCCCCCCAACCCTGTTTTAACTCTCATGCTCTTAACACACCCCATCTGGTTTTATACCCACAATCTCGCAATTGCTGGTGCTGAGCAGGGATCAGCTGGCCACCTCACCTTAGCCTCAAACTACGCATGTGCTGATGAATCAAAAAAAGAGGCTATACGGTAACACTAAGCCCTCCACCAACCCTCTAGTGCAAAACTTGTAATTCCCTGTTTTCCATTCCCCCAGATACCACATTTGGCATGCCATATTATAGATATGAAAATTGGGAATCCACAGGCCTCCCTTCTCTTTAGTAAGGATCCATTTAGCCCACTACAACCTGGGTTTTCAAACTCGCAAAGAAATTTTTCACTGCTGTTTTCAGTGTGATCTCATCTTTCTGAGTTAACCAACAAGAGAATGTCTGCGGGTAACATAAGAATTTGGGCATCACCATCATTTGGAAGAGAGTCCCTCTGATGAAAAGGAAAAGGCAGATCTTATTTATTTATTTAAACATTTTTCTATACCGCTTTGTCCTTCAGTCAGAGCGGTTTACATTATAACAAACATTTTCCATAGAACAGTTGAACAGTAAACAGTATTATATTACAATCCACAAACAACAAGGAACAATTGGATCTTATATAGGGGCAAGGTAGCCTGAGAGCTATGTATATGGTCATGAGGATATGACAACTATTTACAATTTTAAGCATCATATTTTATTTATTTTATTTAACATTTCTTATATACCGCGCTATTTGTCATCAGTGCGGTTTACATTGTAACAATAAAACACATTGGTCAGATAATTTGACCTTCGTTTACAGATAACAGGGAAATAACTTGGAGTTAAACCAGGGGAAACTATATACAATCTTGACAACTATATGTTGGTACATATGTCAGTTCTATGCAGTCATATAGGATAGGTATGGAGTTGTGAGGGCAAGAGGCGGGAAGGAGGAGGGATATCCAGAGGCTTAAAATGTGTAGTGAAGAGGTGGTGTTTGAGGGCTTTTCTAAACTGTCTCAGGTCCCTAATTGCTCTAATGCTGGGAGGGAGTTTGTTCCAGCATCTTGGGGCGAAGTTGACAAAAGCTCTGTTGATGGTTGACTGGTTTGTCTTTATGGAATCACTTGGCATGATTAGCATGTCTACTGAAAGAGATCTTCTAGGCCGGTTGTTCTCGGTATGTGTGATCAGATCCGAGATGGCTGAAGGAGATAAGTTGTTGAAGGCCTTGAAGGTAATGAGGAGGGCCTTATATAGGATTCTACAGTTTATTGGAAGCCAATGAAGCTCTTTTAGAATGGGGGAGATGTGTTCGCTCCTTGCGGCTCCGCAGAGGACACGGGCTGCTGCATTCATGGCTAGCTGTAGGGGGTTGATGGTGATCTTTGGGAGGCCATGCAGTATTATGTTAGCATAGTCGAAGTGCGGAGTAACTATCGCTTGGAAGATAGTGCGGAAGTCATCAGGTTCCAACATAGGTCTCAAGTGCCGCAGGGTTTTAATTTTGAAGTAGATTGTTTTTACGGTGCATCTTATATGCTGTTACGGTGCGTCTTATAATATGTTTATTAGTCCATTGCTTTGGGTCAACAATCAGTGACTTGGATCATGTTTGTGGTTAGGTCATCTTGCCAAAGCTCCAGCTGCCAGAGCACTCCTCCTTAATATTCAGGTAATATAGGAAATCCAGCTATTTGGGAACCCATATTCCTGGGTATTTTATTCTCTTTCCTAATCGGATCGAGGGGAAGCTTTCCCTAGGCCATGAAACATCTAGAACTATGGACTTTGTGTAATTAATTTTTTAACCTGCAAGTTGACCAAAAGCATCAATTTGAGCCAAGACAGTAGGTAGCTCCAGGGCCGCCAAAGGTTTCTGCAGGTCAAGAGAGAAGCCCTGGCCATGCTGCCCTCTCACCCACCATGCTGAGCCATGACAGCAGGGGGGAGGGGGGTGTGGGGAAGTGGCTCAGCTTGGTGCAGCAGTGGCAGGCCATATGCTTCGGCACACATGGCGTGCCGCTTCTGACTCCCCTCTGACAACAGAAGCAGCAGGCCATGTGTGCCACATCACCCACAGAGGTATGCAGCCCTAGGCACCACCTAGCCTGCCCAGTGGGACAGCAGTGGGACAGGCAGCCCTGGGTAGCTCCTTCATGGGATCCCCAAAAAACAGTAGGATGTCATCGGCAAATATGCAGAGCTTGAGCCCAACTTGCCCAACTTCAGTCCTTTGTATAATCTGGCAATACACAAATATTCATAGCTAACGATTCTAGCGAAAGAACGAAAAGTAGTATCATCTGCTTTTTATTTAATGAAGTGGGATATTTTAGAACTCTGTATTGAAGGAGTTGGTGTTACTGGTAAGGCACTTCAATGGTTGAATTTCTTTGTGTGAGGATAGGAATTTCAAGTAGTGTTTAATGTTTTATTAGATAGCGTAGTTACTCACCTGTAACAGGTGATCTCCGGGAACAGCAGGAATAAGTCTTCACATATGGGTATCGTTGGTACCGATGGAGCCTGCGCAGGAACGCTCCCCAGCATCCCTAAAAGAAAGCTTTTGGGAGCATCCCACAGCGCCTGCATGCTGACTTCCCGCCTTTCCAAATCTCCCTTTTCAGTTGAGTTTATAGCTGAGACCAAAGGAGAGAGTAGACAAAGAGAAAGAGATAGAGACAACTCCTAGGGGAGGTGGGTGGGTTGTGAAGACTTATTCCTGCTGTTCCCGGAGATCACCTGTTACAGGTGAGTAACTACGCTATCTCCAGGAACAAGCAAGAATGTAGTCCTCACATATGGGGACTCCCCAGGTGAGAGATGCCAGGGGGATGACCCCAGCAAGCTGCGAACCCCAGGTGAGATGGGTCATGCTTCCTCCCATGGATCTCTAGCATCCATACCCGGGACGGCAAGTAGGAGTTGTGCTAAGTCTGAAAGAGATGCTGGAGAACAGCCTGGCCAAACAAGGCATCCCAACAGGAGTCCTTGTCTAAGCAATAGTGGGCTGTAAAGGTGTGTACTGAAGCCCAAGTGGCTGCTCTACAGATGTCATCAATAGACACAGAACGAAGATTAGCCATTGAGGCTGCCACTGCTCTCACATTGTGAGCTGTGACATGGCCTTCGAGAGAAAGTCCCTTACTCTCATATGCAAAGGATATGCAATTTGCAATCCACCTAGAGAGAGTTCTTTTGGAAACTGGAAGTCCCAAATGACTAGAACCAAAAGCAACAAAAAGCTGAGAAGATTTTCTATGTTGCTTAGTTCTTTGAAGGTAGAAAAGCTAAAGCTCTTTTACAATCTAAGGTATGAAGATTCCTTTCTGCATTAGAGGCATGAGGCCTAGGGAAGAATACAGGAAGGTAAACCGCTTTGTTTAAATGAAAAGGCGAAACCACCTTTGGCATAAAGTGAGGATGAGTCCTAAGAACTACCTTATGGTGAAATCTTGAATAAGGAGGATCCGCCACTAAAGTCTGTAACTCACTGATGCGTCTTGCATTAGTGAGGGCAACTAGGAAGATGAACTTCCAAGAAAGAAATTTTAGAACTGTAGTGGCTAAAGGCTCAAAGGGCGGTTCCTGATCGTGTAGCCAGTCTAGTCCCGGACTTCAGGGTTGTCCATCTCATACAGCAGCTTGGAGACTGAGAAACTCCTCCTTTTCTGATGTCACTGGTATATCCATCCGGGAGCCTCCTCCTTGCATCAGTTCTTCAGTCTCCAAGCAGCTGGATGGATGGGTGAGCCTGGAAGTCCGGGCTCACTGGAGAAACAATTAGGAGTTTGGTGTTAAAGTGGTTAGACAGAGAGTAGAATTAAAGTTTCAGCAGAGCCCTTCTGCTTTTGGGAGAGGACTGTGCCTTTAAGCGTACAGAGCTCTTCCTCTCTCTTGCCCCACCGTCCTCTGCCCCTAACTAGGTCGGGTCCTCTGTTAGCGGGTCAGGGTGAATTGCGAACGACAGCTCCGGTTCTCTGATTCAGATCAGTAGAGACCGGGGCTGTGCGGGACTTTGCCGGCGTCTTCAGAAGTTGTGCCTGTGACGCGCTGAGCATTTTCCCGGCGGGCCCCCCCTGTGTCGGCGATCCTCAGCCAGCTCGAGTCACCCCGGTCTGGGATCCTTGCCTCCTTATAGGTAGCCGGTGTTGGTGATTGTCAAAAGGGCTGTTCGGCGAATGTTGCCCTCTTTCTAGGGGGGCCAGCAAAGGTAAGGGGGCCGCGGTCGAACAGTGCTTGTTTCCGGGGGGGTTTTTGGCGCGCACAGCCTATTTTTCGGCCTCGGCCTCGGCCTCGTGCCGGCAGCACGCTTTGAGCAGCGTCGGAGGAGTGTTTGTGCTGGCGCGGTTTGCTTTTCTTGCTCCTGCCCCCCGGGGTGCCGCGCTTTTCGCGTTCAGAATTTTCCCCTCGTAATTTCTTAATTTCTTTACTTTCTTTCTTTATTCATCAATTCTTTTATAGTTTATTTTAGACCCCGCCCCCTTTTTTGGTTTCATCGGGCTGTTTTCTTTGACTGTTTCTTTTGGCGCCCGTTTTGGGAGTGAGTTTCTTGCCATGCCTTCCAAACAGCACTGCATGGTGTGTGGGGTGAAGAAATGCACGGACTCTGGCTTGTGCCATTCCTGTGTTAGGGATGCCTCGGGGCTGCAGTCTCAGGATGAACGGTCTGAGTTTCAGAGCCCTGAGACTGGGGCCTTAGCGGAGTCCGTACAAGAGGGGCCCGTGGAGGAGCCAGTGGCAAGCCCCTCCTCGCGGCCAGACTCTATTTCCTCTCCGGGTCTCGGGTCTTTGGGGCTCGATTCCATTTTTTCCAGGGAATTTGTCAGCTTGCTCCAGCAAGTTCTTCTTCGAGACAGTCAGTCTGCTACTGTCACCCCTAGCCCGGTGTCAGGGAAGCGGCGGGCTACACCTTTGCAGGACGATCAGTCCCCTCCAGAGCCGAAGAGGGTCCGGGCAGAGGTGGATCCCGGGGACCGGTCTGTGGTTTCGGAGGGGCCACGCTCGGAGGATTTGTCGTTGGAGGAAGAATTGGAAGAGGGGGAGCTGTCTGAAAAGGAAGATCAGGCCAGAGTGGTCCGGGTGTTCCGGAGGGAGGAGCTGCCGGCACTTTTGGTGGAGACGCTGAAGGTACTGAATATGCCGGTGCCTGATTCAGCAGCAGACGCTTCACTCGAGGACCCCTTACTACAGGTGTTTCGGAAGGAGCAGAGGGCTTTCCCGGTACACCGGGTGTTTCACGAGATGATTCAGGAAGAGTGGAGCCTTCCCAAAGCTCCGCTGAAGGGGGCCAGAGTGATGTCTCGGCTGTATCCCTTAAATGACCAGGACAGGGAAATGTTCAAGTCGCCTAAGGTGGACGCGGCGGTCTCGGCGGTTACGAAAAAGACCACCATTCCCGTGGAGGGCAGTGCGGCCCTCAAGGACGGCCAAGATCGGAAATTGGAAGGTTTATTGAGGCAGGTTTTTGATGTGAATGCGCTTTCTCTGCAGGCAGCCATCTGCGGAGCTTGGGTGGCTAGAGCATGTCTGCGATGGTCTCAGCGACTGCCGGGCGCAGTGCTCGAGCGGTCCGAGGACGCGGCCCGGCTGGAGTCGGGTGCGGCCTATTTGGCGGACATCCACTACGATCTAATGCTTGGACTCTCAAAGAGCATGGCGTCGGCAGTCGCAGCGCGCCGTTACCTGTGGTTGCGAAATTGGGCGGCCGATTCCTCTTCGAAGGCTCGACTTAGTAAGCTTCCTTTCAAGGGTCGCCTCTTGTTTGGGGAAGATCTCGAGAAGTTAGTTAAGGAGTTGGGAGAGTCCAAAGGGGGTAGGTTACCCGAGGACAAGCCTAAGCCGGCTCGTACGCCCGCTACCGGTAGGGGGCAACAACGAGATTTTCGGCGTTATCGGTTCCAGAGATTTTCCACCGGACAGAGGGGTCGTTTCCCCTCTAGGAATCAGGGGTTTCGAGGGTTTCGAGGAGCAGGGAGGGGGTTTGGTTCTTCCTCGACCTCGAACCTTAGCAGTCGGAAACCGCAATGAGATCAGGGGGGCCCAGGCGCCCCTCCCCGCCGTAGGGGGGCGTTTACAGGATTTTTATTCTGCCTGGGTCCAAATTACTTCAGATCAGTGGGTGCTAGAGATCATTCGAGAGGGCTATGCGCTGGAGATGCTTCGGCCAGTGCGCGACGCCTTCGTGCTGTCTCCTGGCAAGTCCGAGGCAAAATGCCGGGCTCTACGGGAAACAGTGCAAAGGCTCTTAGATCTAAAGGCCATAGTGCCAGTGCCCCCAGACCAATGCGGCTCTGGTCGATACTCCATATACTTCGTCGTACCAAAAAAGGATGGTGGGGTTCGGCCCATCCTGGATCTCAAGAGAGTGAATCGGTGTCTGAGAGTGTCATCGTTCCACATGGAGACTCTTCGCTCGGTAATAGTGGCGGTGCAAAAGGGAGAGTTCCTTACGTCCCTCGACCTCTCCGAGGCTTACTTGCACATCCCCATAAGAGAGGATCATCACAGGTTTCTCAGGTTTGCGGTTCCTTTCGGACATTTTCAGTTTCGAGCACTGCCTTTCGGGCTGGCCACGGCTCCACGCATGTTCACAAAGGTGATGGTAGTAGTTGCGGCGGCCTTGAGGAAGGAAGGTATCCTAGTCCATCCTTATCTGGACGACTGGCTGATTCGGGCGAAGTCGAGGGCGGAGAGCGAGAAAGCGACAGCCCGGGTGGTGTCCTTTCTAGAGAGCCTCGGTTGGATAATCAATCCGGCAAAGAGTCGGTTGGTGCCCACTCAATGTTTGGAGTACCTCGGAGCACGCTTCGATACCGTCAAGGGAAAAGTCTTCCTGACAGAGCAGCGGGCTCGGGGCCTGCGTCTCCTTTTGCGGAGATTTTTACGCTGCGAGAGGCCGTCGGCCTGGCACTACCTTCAACTCTTGGGCACCATGGCGGCGGCGATAGAAACGGTGCCCTGGGCGAGGGCGCACATGCGGCCCTTGCAAAGGGCGTTGCTCCGCCGTTGGTCCCATCAGAACGATCCCTTGTCTCGGAGGCTGCCGTGTTCCGAGGAGACGCGTCAAGCGCTGCGGTGGTGGTTGGTTCCGCGCTCCCTGCGGAGCGGAAAAGGGCTGGAGACGCCGGAGTGGATCCCATTGATGACAGACGCCAGCCTACTGGGCTGGGGAGCCCATTGTCAGGGGGTCTTTGCGCAGGGGGTGTGGTCGGCTCAAGAGCGCGAGTGGCCGATCAATCGGTTAGAGTTGCGGGCGATCACCTTGGCGCTAAAGGAGTTTCGCAGCCTTCTGGAAGGAAAGGCGGTCCGAGTGTTTTCCGACAATGCGACGGCCGTGGCCTATGTCAACAAACAAGGAGGGACCACGAGCGCCGCGCTCAAATACGAGGCCGAGATGCTCTGCGAGTGGGCCGAAGCGACTCTGATGGACCTCTCGGCAGCGCACGTGGCAGGAGTGGACAACGTGGAAGCCGATTTCCTCAGCAGGGTGAAGGTGGACCCGGGCGAATGGGTCTTGCATCCCCAGGTGTTCGAGATGCTGGTGCGCCGCTGGGGCAGTCCGGTCATAGACCTCATGGCCACGTTCAACTCGGCGAAGGTGACTCGATTCTTCAGCAGACGCAGAGAACGGATGTCCGAGGGCTTGGATGCTCTCATTCAACCCTGGCCTGTGGATCAGCTTCTATACGTCTTCCCACCATGGGCGTTGATCGGCCGGGTGATTCAAAGGGTAGAGCGTTACAGGGGTCAGGTGATCCTGATAGCGCCGGACTGGCCTCGGCGACCTTGGTACGGCGATCTCATGCGTCTGCTGGTGGCAAAGCCCTGGCGCCTTCCGCTGCGGGAGGATCTGTTGTCGCAGGGTCCGCTGTTGATGCCTCATGTGGCTCGGTTCTCGCTTACGGCTTGGCTCTTGAAAGGGCTCGGTTGACGGCTCGGGGATATTCCGGGCCGGTGATTTCCACTTTATTGAAGACGCGCAGGAGGTCTACGTCCCTGGCCTATGTTCGCATCTGGAGGATATTCGAAGTTTGGTGTGGAGAGCGACGTTGTGAGCCGTTGAGATCTACCATCCCGCAAATCCTGCAGTTCTTGCAGGATGGATTTGACAAGGGGTTGGCGGCCGGGTCATTGCGCGTGCAGGTCGCCGCCCTAGCGTGTTATAGGGGTAAGGTTGGAGGTCAGGCACTCGGGGGTCAGGCGGACGTTAAACGTTTCTTGCGCGCTGTGTCGCTGCTGCGGCCCCCTTTTCGGCGGATCGTGCCTAGCTGGAATCTTCCGTTTGTTTTGGGCGCGTTGACGCGGGAACCCTTTGAGCCCCTATCGCGAGCGACCCTTAAGGATCTCACCCTGAAGGTTGTTTTTCTGGTCGCAATCTGCTCGGCTCGCAGAGTTTCGGAGTTGCAGGCGCTAGGTTGTCGGGAACCCTATCTCCAGTTTCGGTCGACGAAGGTGGTCTTGCGGCCCGTGCCGGCTTTTCTGCCGAAGGTTCTCTCGGCGTTTCATCTGAATCAGGAGATTTCTTTACCAGTCTTTGGAGGGGCCGCCGGTGGCCCGGCGGAGAGGGAGTTGCACCTTCTCGATGTGCGTCGGGCGTTAAAAAGGTACCTCCGGCGGACGGCCGACTTCCGCAAGTCAGATAGGCTCTTTGTGCTGTTTGCGGGGCCGCGAAAGGGGGAAGCGGCGTCGAAGGCCTCTATTTCTCGGTGGCTAAAGGAAGCTATTGCGTCAGCGTACATTTCCGGAGGTAAGTCGGTGCCGGAGGGGCTTAGGGCTCACTCCACTAGAGCGCAGGCGGCTTCTTGGGCGGAGTTCCGGCTCGTGCCTCCCGTGGAGATCTGCAAAGCGGCGACGTGGTCGTCTTTGAACTCTTTTGTCCGGCACTATCGGCTGGATGTTCAAGCCTCGGAGGACACCTCCTTTGGGTCAGCGGTGGTGCAAGCTGGCCTGCTGGGTCCCTCCCGTGGTTGAGTTCCTTCACTGCTCTGGTACTAACCCTGAAGTCCGGGACTAGACTGGCTACACGATCAGGAAGAGGAAATTAGACTTACCTGCTAATTGTAGTTCCTGGAGTGGAGACAGTCTAGTCCCGTATCCCTCCCTAGTGGTGTTTCTGCTGCGACTGGGCGGTCAGCGTTCCAGGTTATTACAGGTAAGAGCTGATTTTATTGGAGAGGATGGAAACCCTGGTGGCTGGGGTGCCCCGATACTTAAAAAAAAAAAAAAAAAAAGGGACAGCCCTATCTTCCCTTCTATCTTACGGATTTAGCAGGGGGGTGGGCTCTGTATGCGGAAAGTCTAAGTCAGTGTTGGTTAATGTTCTGTTTAGAGTTATATTCTTACTTGTTGCTCCGGGGAGTCTGCTTTGTCAATAGGGAACTGATGGAAGGAGGAGGCTCCCGGATGGATATACCAGTGACATCAGAAAAGGAGGAGTTTCTCAGTCTCCAAGCTGCTGTATGAGATGGACAACCATGAAGTCCGGGACTAGACTGTCTCCACTCCAGGAACTACAATTAGCAGGTAAGTCTAATTTCCTCTTTCATGAGCTGCCCAAGAACAAGATTCAGATCCTATGCCACTGGCGGTTGCTTAAGGGGAGGTTTTGTTAAAAGTAAACCTCTCATAAATCTCGCTACAAGTGGATGAGAGGAAATACGTTGTCCATCCAGAGAGTCGCGAAAAGCAGCAATGGCACTAAGATGGACCCTTACTGAATTGGTCTTAAGACCAGAATCTGATAGAGTAGATACTCCAGAAGCGATTCGACATGCACTGTATGGGGGTTAAGTCCCCTTTGAGAACACCATACAGAAAATCTCTTCTACTTAAAGGCGTAGGATCGCCTTGTGGAAGGCTTCCTGGAAGCCACAAGGATATCCTTTACCTGTTGATATCCGGGAAGCCTAGGCTTTCAGTAACCAGGCCCTGAGGTGCAGGGACTGGGGATTCGGATGGAATAGCGTCCCGCTTCCTGGGAAAGAAGATCTGGAGAATATCCCAACTCCAGAGGTGTGGCTTGAGAGAGATACAGAAGCAGAGGATACCACGTCTACCGTGGCCAATGTGGAGCTATGAGCATCATATGACCTCTGTCTCTCTGAAGCTTGAACAAAGTTTTGGGAATGAGGGGAATGGGTGGGAAGGCATAGAGGAAGTCCCGACCCCAATGGAGGAGGAAAGCATTCCTTGCCTGACAGTTTTGAGCCGGAATTCTGGAACAGAATCGGGGAAGTTTGGCATTCTGTGGACTTGCAAAGAGGTCTATATCTGGCGCTCCTCAGATTCGAAACACTCGAGCAAGCTGGTCTGAGTGCAGAGACCATTCGTGTGGCAGCAGTATTCGACTGAGTTTGTCTGCCCAAAGATTTTGAATGCCCTGAAGATATACCACTAGAAGGTGGATTTGAAGCTCTCTGGCAAGGGCCCATAGTCGCAAAGCTTCATTGCATAACGACAGAGAGCCTGTTCCGCCCTGCTTGTTCACATAGAACATGGCTACTTGATTGTCGGTCTGGACCAGAATTGTCTTGTAGCTGAGATGGGCCTGAAAAACTCGGACAGTATGGAAGGTGGAGGTTTATGTGAAGACAAGCCTCCTGTGGGGTCCAGAGACCCTAAGTTGATAGATCGTTCAAGTGAGCCCCCCAACCCAAATTGGACACATTTGTTAGGGTGGTTTGGCATAGAGGCTGCTGGAAAGGAGAACCCACGAGAAGGTTTTCCAGTGACTGCCACTATTGCAGGGATAAAATAAGACATGTGGAGTTTCTGATTTTGTCCGTTAGCCGACCCGAGGCCTGTGTCCACTGAGAGGATAGGGTCCACTGGGCTGCTCATATATGAAGGCGAGCATAGGGAACCACATGGACCGTGGATGCCATATGCCCCAGAAGCTGAAGCATCTCACGAGCAGTCAGGAAGACCTTCATAGCTGCTTGGGAGGCCAACTGTACTATACATAGTAACATAATAAATGACGGCAGATAAAGACCAGTATGTTCCATCTAGTCTGCTCAGTAAGATGGCAAGAGTAGGCGCACCTGCCACTCCCGTGCAGGCCACCCCTCCCCATGTCTTTGTTTAAGGGGTGAACCCGAAGACAATGTGGCTGTGGCTGTGGCAGGAAAGCCCTCAACTGCCTTGTGTTTAGATGAGCCCCTATGAATTCTAGAGGCTGAGAAGGGGTGAGATGAGATTTTGGGAGGTTTATGACCAGTCCCAAGTATCAAAGGATTCGCATGGTGCGAGAAAGAGCGAAACTGACTTCTGGAGCTGTTGATGCTCGAATGAGCCAGTCATCTAAGTAGGGGAAGACGAATATGCCTAGAGTTCTCAGGAATGCTGCTATTACTGCCATGCATTTTGTGAAGACTCTTGGGGCAGAAGCCAGACCGAAGGGAAGAACCCTGTATTGGAAGTGTCTTCCCTGGAAAAGGAATCAAAGGAATTTCCTGTGATCTGCATGGATGAGAATATGCATATATGCATCCTTTAGATCTAGAGAACATAGCCAGTCCTGACTCTGAAGGTATGGCAGGAGTGTTCCGAGGGAGATCATTTTGAATTTTTCCCGGAACAGATACGTGTTTAATTCTCTGAGGTCTAGTATAGGTCTATGTCCCCCTGTTTTCTTTGTGATGAGAAAGTAGGTGGAGTAGAACCCCGTACCCTGTTGGGGTATGAGTACCTCTTCTATTGCTCCTTGAACAAGAAGTGATGCGACCTCCTGACCCAAGAGATTGGTGGCAGGGACCTGAGAATTGAACTGTTTTATAATTGTAGGAGGGGGCATGCTGTGAAAATGAAGTCTGTAACCCCCTCATACAATGGACAGGGTCCAGTTTTCTGATGCTATTTGTTGCCATCTTCCGGCAAAATGGCATAACCTGCCCGGAGATTTTAAGGGGTTCTGGACCTTTCAGGGGCAGAAAGACTAAGTACTCTAGGAAGGAGTCAAAGCCCCTGAAGAGGCTGTCTGTTGAGCCGGTTGAGCTCTTGGAACTTGTGGCTTCCTCTGCTGTCTGTTCTGTTGTTGCCCCCTCTGGGGAACATGAACTGGGCAATGTCCCTGATGGGTGTAAGATGGGTAAAATTTCTTTTTCTTGTTGAAAAAGGGTTTCTTGACTGACTTTTTCTTTGCTGGGTTGCATGTAGACTTTGATAGTCTGTTCAAGGTAGCATTTTCAGATTCAATCTGATTGGCCTTGTCTTGCCAATCCTTGCCAAAGAGATTTTCTCCGTGCAAGGAATGTTTCCCAGTTTATCTTGCACCCATTGTTCTAAGTCTGATGCCTGAAGCCAGGCAATACGACGAGCACCAATGGAAATAGCAGAGGTTCTGCTAATGCATTTAAAGCAATCAAAGGTTGCACGGTTTACAAATGTTTGACCAGAGTAAGGAATTCCCCTCTTTTTTCCTCAGGGAGAAGGCGGCTCATGAGCTCCAAGTCACTTATAACCTCTTTGAGGAACATTCCCATATACAGTAGAGAATGTAGGAGCTAATCCTGGCTGCCAACATGGAGAAGTGGAAACATCGACGCCCAAAGGCATCGAGCGTCCTCGATTCATGGCTCTGGGTTCCTTCTCTGGAGTCACCATGATTGCAAGACCCCGAGCTAAATCACGTATAAAATCCTGGAAGACATGTCTTCCCCCCTGACCCTCTATCCCTCCCCGCCAACCACACTCAATAACTTACCCTGGCCTAACTTCACAGCGGCACAACCCGCACACTCATGCAACCCGAAACAAACCCACTCCCACACACAGCATACACCAGCCCACACCCCCGACCCCACAACCTATCACCATATCACCATCTCATTAATAAATGCACGCTCTGTTAGAAATAAGTATCACATGCTCCAGGCCCTAATCACAACTGAGAAAACAGACATCCTATGTGTAACAGAAACCTGGCTAACAGACATCGACACAGTGCTAATGAACCAACTAACCCCAGAAGGATACAACCTCCACCACTGCTCCCGCGCACACTCCAAAGGAGGAGGTGTTGCTGTCATAGCAAAAACAGACCTCCACTTCCGGATCCTTTCTTCAGAAACCACCAATGAAGCAGATTTCCTCACCCTCACCAATAAACACCTCTCAATATGCCTAATTTACCGTGCACCTACCTCAAATACTGACCTAACAAGGATACTACAATTCATATCAGAAAGCACCAGCTCGGCAAAGGAACAAATCATCCTAGGAGACTTCAACCTCCCGTCTCTTCAAGAAGAACAAGCAGCAACCTTCCACACCGCCATGACTGCAATGAATCTGGTACAGATCATACAAGAACCTACACATGAAAAAGGCAACACACTAGACCTCATATTCCTAAACTCCACAACTGCCTCTTCAGGTAAGAACCTGCAAATCTTGCCGGTACCTTGGTCTGACCACTACCTCATCACCATGTCCCACACCTACCAACACATGACCAACAAGGAAGAGGGACACCACACAAGAAGATTCAAAACATTTAACAAAGTAGACTTCTTAGCACAAACTCTACCAAAACTACAAACAAGCTCCAGCAACATTGATGACCTAATACACAACTGGAACACCACGATCTCCACAGCATCTAAAGCACCGACTGACAAAGCCATTACCAGACCTCCTCCCACAAAGGCCAGATGGTTTACCCCCAGTCTCCGAAAGCTGAAAACAAAACTCAGAAGAACGGAAAGAAAATGGAGGAAAACCAAAGAAGACAGTGACAAAACGAAATACCTATACGAACTCAACGCATACCACTACGAGACTGACAAAGCAAAAAAACCCTACCACATGAAAATATTAAACTCTTCCATAAACAGACCTCGTGAACTCTTCCAGATTGTCAAAAGGCTGACAAAAGCACCCAATAACTCTGACCAATTACCGAAGATTCCACCAGAGCTACTGGCCCGCCAATACAAACTACAACGACCTCAAAACCCTCAGCCACACGCAGAGATACCCACAACAAACCACCACCCCAACTTACACAGTGACTGGACCACCTTCAAAGAAACCACCACAGAAGAAATATCATCCACCATCTCCCACCTAAACACCACCACCTCTCCGCTGGACCCCTGCCCCGCTGATTGGATAAAGAAATCCAAAGACGAACTAAGCGCGCCATTGACCTATATCATCAAAGAATCCTTCGCCCAAGGTCACATGCCAGACACCCTCAAAACTACAATCATCCAACCATCCTTAAAAAAGCCTAACCTGGATCCCCTTGACCCAGCCTCATACAGACCGATAGCAAGCCTACCTTTCACCACCAAGATAATCGAGAAGATCGTCCAGCAGCAACTTCAAGAACACCTGGACACCAACAACATACTGGACCCACAACATGGCTTCCGCCCACTACATGGAGTGGAGACCCTCATGACTACACTGATGAACACCCTCATCATAGGAACACAAGAAAAACACTCTGGATATGCCATGATCTTCCTTGATATATCTGCTGCTTTCGACACCATCTCCCACAACATCCTCATACGCAGACTACAGAAAATTGGGATCAAAGACACCGTACTTAAATGGTTTCAATCTTACCTAACAAACAGACAACAACTAATCCGTACCAGCACCTTGACCTCGCCCCTCTTCCAGCAATACCAAGGAGTCCCTCAAGGATCAACTCTGTCAGCCATGCTTTTACCTCCAACCACTCTGCTCAGTCATACGCTCTCACAACATCAGCTTCCACATATATGCTGATGACATCATGCTCTACGCCCCTATTATGACCACCCAACAAACCCACATCTATCAGCATGCTTCTCTGAGGTATCCAATTGGTTACCAGAAAATAACCTGTCCATCAACATAAAGAAAACTGAAGCCCTCATAGTGACAAAAGACCCTGACTTCACACCACCAACACACCTCAACATAGGAACCACAAGCATTCAAATTCAGCCACAATAAGATATCTGGGCATTATCATTGACCAAGCCCTCACCTTAAAGCAACAAATTGCCAAAACCTCTGGAATAATATTTCACAAAGCAAAATTAGCGCAATGTCTCAGACCACTTCTCGATCATCAAGACTTCCGGACAATAATGCAAGCTATGACACTCCCACATCTGGACTACTGCAACGTACTCTACCATGGCCTTCCAGCCACACAGACCAACCCCCTCCGAACAGCATTGAACACCACAGCAAGAATCATTCAGAAAGCAAAGAAAACTGACCACATCACCCCAATCCTGAAAAACCTACACATACTTCCACTCGAAGCCAGCACTAAATACAAATCCATCCTACTCACCCACAAAGCCATCCACCAAACACAGAACACCCAGCTTCGCACCCTGCTGTCTCGACCAGCTCACAGCAAAACTACCAGACAAGCCTCCAACAACTCCCTCACCGTCCCTCACAAAAGAACTAAATGCTCTCAACGGACATGCAATCGAGCCTTTGAACTCTATGCTCCATCCCTATGGAACTCTCTACTGAGCCATCTCAGAAACAATGCTGATCTACTATCCTTCAGAAAACAGCTAAAAACCACCTTATTCCAGGAATACTTCAATACGACTCCCACCAAAAAGTGCACCAACCTCTGATCTGCCAACCGTGATCCACTGATCCAAAGCTGCACTAAACTGTCCATGTCCTAAGTTCGTCTCATGTCAAAATCATCAATGTTGTCTCCCTGGTGATGGTCCCACCCTCATACTTAATTTCCTCACCCCTGAATGTAACGCCGCTTTGACCCGGTGAAAAGCGGGATATAAATACAGTTAAATAAAATAAATAAATAAAACATTCTGCGTTGAGGAGGAGGAGATGGATTCTCCGGAAGGATAGCTCTAGTACCGGCAGAGTCGGCAGAGTCATCGGAATCGGATGATTCAAAGTATCTCTGCACCGGGTGTTCTTGCAACACACGGTACCGGTATCGCTCAAAGTCGGTATCGGGGTGTCTCGGTACCGATCTGTCGATACCTGGGATAGTCTCAAGGCTCGGTGTGGGGGGGAGAATATACCTGCCGAGACAATTGGCGCCGATACCTGTGGAACCGTCCGTAGCGGTCTTAGTGGTACCGAAGCTGCTAAGAGGGCCGCTAGACTGCATTCGATAGCGAGGATTTTGTGATCCATCGCTCCTGCCGATGCCTGGGTGTTGGTACCGGTGGAAGCGGCTACAACCCCGGAACATGACACCAGTAGTTCTGCAGAGGTGGAAGCCTCTGGAACATTCTGGAGCCCCTTTAATGCTTTGGAGACAGAGGCCTCCCACCGGGGCTGTTTTGCCGGTGAACTTTCCTTGAGGGCAACGCCAGTGGCATCTCGATACTTGGAAGGAGATCTACCCTTTGAGGACCGGCCAGTCTTAGAAGACTTAAGTTTAGTTACCTGAAATCCATGGGAGGAAGATGAAGCCCTGGAAGACGTCGATGCAACTGACATCGTATCTGCGGCAAAAAGGGTACCAAGATTTGCAGCTCTATTCTGCAGGCCCCTCTTGGTCATCTTTCTGCAGGAGAGACACTCCGACGGAGAATGGTCAAGACCTAAACACGTAAGACACCATTCATGGGTATCGGTGATGGATATGGTACCGCCACATTTAGAACATTTCTTGAAACCACTAGCTGGTTTCTCCATGTTTGAAAAAAAATGGGCCTAGTGCCCAAAATGGTGCCTTACCCCGAGAGGGCAAAGGCCCCTGAAAGAAAAATCTTTTAGAAAGCTAGGGGGGGTTTTTTTTGAAAAAGAAAAGAGAATGGGCGGTACTGGTAGGCGTCAAATGAAGGCAGACACGACCACAAAAAACAAAAGAATAAGGATAAATTTTTCTGTGGTAACAGGGTATGTGTCCTGTCAGCTCCACGGAAAACTGAAGAGGGAGAGTTGGAAAGGCAGGAAGGCAGCACGCAGGCGCTGTGGGATGCTCCCAAAAGCTTTCCTAGTGGACGCTGGGGAGCGTTCCCACGCAGGTTCCGTCGGTACCAACGATACCCATATGTGAAGACTACATTCCTGCTTGTTCCTGGAGATTCTTTTAGGCCTGAATGTGGAATGCTGTTTATGTTTATTCCAACTTCATTGACCGCCTTTAGCTATGTGCATCAAAGTGCACCAAAATATCTTATTTTTTTTTCGTTGTTCGATTTATTTTTGCATCTGTTGGGTGCATTGTTTTAAACAGTTGGTTTTTGCAGGGTTTTATGTACACTGATGATGTAGAAAATATCCCACTTAGGAAATGATGTAAGACAAGCGTTGAATAGTCTCTGCTGGTTTAGCCAAGAAGCAGTTGCAAAGTTTATAGGTGGCCTAAAGAAGACATTTGGTCTTAAGAACATAAGAACATGATATGCCATAGTGGGTCAAACCAAGGTCCTTCAAGCCCAGTATCCTGTTTCCAACAGTGGCCAATCTAGGTCATACGTACCTAGCAGTTTCCCCAAAAGACACAGGTTCCACAATGCTTGTATTGGGTCAAGCATTGATATCCTGGGTCCCTTCTTAAAAATGGTTTATGGACCTTTCCTCCAGGAACTTGTCCAAACCTTTTTTAAACCCAGCTACACTAAGAGCCTTTACTACATCCTCCGGTAACAAATTCCAGTGTTTGATTACATGTTGAGTGGAAAAATATTTTCTCTTATTAGTCTTAAATAGTTTACTCTGTAGCTTCATTGCATGTCCCCTACTCTTTGTATATTCTGATAACGTAAACAATCGATCTACGTTTACCCATTCCACTCCATTCATCAATTTATAGACTTCTATCATATCTCCCCTCAGCCGGTTCTTTTCAAGGTTAAAGAGCCCTAACCTTTTTAGCCTTTCTTCATAGGGGTATCCTTGCATCCCCTTTACCATTTTGGTGGCTCTTCTCTGAACCTTTTCTAATAACGCTATATGCTTTTTAAGATACGGCGACCAGAATTGCACACGGTATTCAAGGCGCGGTCGCACCATGGAACAATACAGAGGCATTATAATATCCTTTGCTTTATTTTCCATTCCTTTCCTTATGATACCTAGCATTTTATTTCCTCTCTTGGCCGTCGCTGCACACTGGGCGGAAGGTTTTAACATGTTATCCACAATGACGCCTAAATCTTTTTCCTGAGTGGTGGTTCCTAATGTGGAACCTTGCATCATGTAACCATAGTTTGGGTTGTTCTTCCCTAGGTGCATGACTTTGCACTTGTCCACATTAAATTTCATCTGCTATTTTGATGCCCAGTCTTTCAATTTATCAAGATCCTCTTGCATTTTTCCACAATACTCATGGGTTTTAACAATTTTAAATAGTTTTGTCTCATCTGCAAATTTAACCACCTCACTCGTTATTCCCTTTTCCAGGTCATTTATGAATATACCAAAAAGCAGAGGACCCAGCACAGATCCCTGGGGTACACCACTATTCACTTTTCTCCATTGGGAAAATTGGCCATTTAGCCCTACCCTCTGTGACTGATCCACAATAGTACACTGCCTCCTATCCCATGACTCTTTAGTTTTGCCAAAAGCCTCTGATGAGGGACCTTGTCAAAGGCTTTCTGAAAGTCCAAATACACTATCAACCGACTCACCTTTGTCTAACTGTTTATTCACACCTTCAAAAAAACATAAGATTAAGATAAGATCTTCCTTGTTTAAAGCCATGTTGGCTGTCTCCCATTAAGCCATGACTATCTACATGTTCAGCAATTTTGTTCTTTATGATGGTTTCTACCATTTTTCCCTCACTTGGTTTGCAGTTTGTCGTGCTGTGAGGGCTTGCGTGCATCAGTGATGCTGAGAGCTAAACTATCGGTAGTTTAACTACTGGCAGGGTCTTCCAAGATGGACAGGTCTCAGCTGAGGTGCCAGACCAAGACATACCACCCATCTGGGCAGCAGCAGAATGGGATAGTGTTGACTGAGGAGGATCACATTTTTGTGACAACGGCAACACCAAACTTAAACTGCGCGGAAGAAAGGCCTGGCAATCTACTTCTGTATCTTGCCATGAAAACCCAATGGATAGTTACAACAAAACAAATTGTGCTATGGTGCTGGAAGATGAGACCCCCAGGTTGGAAGGCACTCAACTAGCTACTGGGGAAGAGCTGAAGATTTTTCAGAGTAAAGCCAGCATTTATGATGTGGTTGGATCAAAGCCCTCGGGAAGTCCGACTGCTGATGTAGCTGTGCATGAAATGAGAGTCAGAAGCTGTAAAGATGTCTTACACATTGGAACATGGAACGTACGAAGCATGAACCAAGGAAAAGTTGGAGGTGGTCAAGAATGAAATGGAATGTGTACAACTTGATCTGTTGGGTGTCAGCGAACTGAAATGGACTGGCATCGGGCACGTTGCATCAGATGATCACATGGTCTACTATGCTGGAAATGAAAGACAAAGAAGAAATGGTGTTGCATTTATAATAAAGAAGAAACTTGCAATAACTGTAATGAAATACAATGCAGTCAGCGAACGCTTAATCTCTATTCGTCTATGAGGATTGCCTATCAACACAACTATAATTCAAGTATATGCCCCAACAACAGCTGCAGAAGAGAATGAAATTGAAGAGTTCTATGAACAAGTACAAGCTGAAATTGACAGAACATGCAAACAGGATATCCTAATAGTCATGGGTGACTGGAACGCAAACGTTGGCAACAAAGAAGGCGGCAAAGTAGTTGGAAAATATGGACTTGGCAACAGAAATGAAGCTGGAGAAAGACTGATAGAATTCTGCAAGACCAATGATCTATTCATCTCAAACACCTTCTTCCAGCAACACAAGCGGCAAATGTACACATGGACTTCACCCAATGGATTGTATAAAAATCAAATTGACTACATCTGTGGAAGTCAACAATGGAAAAGCTCTGTAACATCAACAAAGACAAAACCTGGAGCTGACTGTGGTACAGATCAACTACTAGTATGCAAACACAAGCTAAAGTTGAAAAAGAGCAAACCACTCATGAATGCAGCAAAATATGACCTTGAGAATATACCACTGGAATTTAAAGACTGCCTGCAAAATCGATTTGCTGCTTTAGATACAAATGACAGAGCTCCGGAAGAGTTATGGAATGACATCAAGAAGTCTCTACAAAAGGTGAAAAAGCAAAAACAGCCAAAATGGATGACGGAAGAAACTCTGAAAATTGCCCAGAAACGCAGAGAAGCTAAAGCCACAGGAGAAAGAAAGACAATCGCAGAACTCAGAGATTTCCAACGTGCAGCAAGACAGGACAAGGAAAAGTACTACAATGACACTTGCAAGGAAATAGAAGCAGAAACTATTAGAGGAAGAACAAGATTGGCTTTCCTAAAGCTACGAGAGTTAAAGAAAAAGTTCCAGCCTCGAATTGGAATGTTACAAGATGCTCAAGGGTCTATGTTGAATGATGCTGAGAAGATCAAGAAAAGGTGGAAGGAATATACAGAGTTTTTATATGATAAAGATCAAGTGGACCAACAGCCGTTTCAACCTGTACCTTATGATCGGGAACCATTGGTGATGAAAGAAGAGGTTTAAGCAGCATTGAAAGCCTTATTAAAGAACAAAGCACCAGGCAATGATAGCATTCCCATAGAAGTATTGCAGCAATCTGATGCAGCTGTTACCATACTTACAAGGCTCTGCCAAGAAATATGGAAGACAACATCATGGCCAACTGACTGGAAAAGATCTGTGTTTATACCAATACTAAAGAAAGGTGATCCAACTGACTGTGGAAATTATCGCACAATCGCTCTGATCCCACATGCCAGCAAGATTCTACTGAAGATTATTCAAAAGAGACTGCAACCATACCTGGAACAAGAACTACCTGAAGTGCAAGCAGGGTTCAGGAAAGGGCGAGGAACGAGAGACATCATTGCGGATGTGAGATGGATCCTTGAAAAGACTAAAGAATACCAAAATGATATCTATGTGTGCTTTATCAACTATAGCAAGGCTTTTGACTGTGTAAACCATGAGAAACTCTGGGCTACATTAAGAAGCATGGGTATACCAGAACACCTGGTCGTTCTCTTGCGCAATCTGTACATTGATAATGAAGCAACAGTTCGAACGGAACAAGGAGAAACAGAATGGTTTAAAATAAGCAAAGGTGTAAGACAAGGCTGCATACTTTCCCCCTACCTGTTTAATTTATATGCAGAACAAATCATCAGAGAAGCAGGATTGTATGAAGACAACAGAGGTGTGAAGATTGGTGGAAGACTCATCAACAACCTTCGCTATGCTGATGATATCACATTACTGGCTGAAAGTGAAGATGATCTGAAACATTTGCTTCTCACAATCAAAGAACATAGTCTCAAAATGGGCCTGCACCTTAATGTAAAGAAGACAAAGATCATGACAACTGGCATAATCAACAGGTTCATCGTTGAAGGAGAAGAAATTGAAATTGTGAACAACTTTAACCTACTTTGTCTGGACTGGTCTAGCAGTATGAATTGGAAGCACTTTTTAAAGGATGAAAGGGCTCCATATCCAGAGTCTGTTCCACTCCAAAACTACTGGCTGAAGCAGAGGATTTAAATGGGCAGCACCCTTCAGAAAATGGACAATATCAGGCTGAGCTCCCAAAGAACAGCCTTCTAGGCAACTATGGAAACAAGTGCAGTCACCCGAACCTTCAAAGATTCAAAGGGTAGGCCTTTCCCAAAATCGTTGTGCAGAAATGACAAATATTGACAACAGAGACCTTGAAAGGTGAAAAACTTCACAGTGCATCAGACCTCAAATAGTCTCCACATTCTAGGATAGGCCAAAGAGGTAGATCTCTTCTTGTCTTGTAGTAGCATTGTAATGACCTCCTCTGCATAACCCTTACATCTTTGAGGTGACATTTCAAGAGCCAAGCAAGACGACAAAAGGGAGACAGGTCTTCTATGTGAACTGGCCCCTATGCCAGAAGACCCTTGCTCTGTGGAAGTTTCACTCTGTAGCCCACCTGAAGGTACACCAGATCAGCATACTATGGGCACCTTGGCCAGTCTGCAAACACAAGAATGACCAACCCAAGATGATTGGCAATTCGATACAACCACCGACCTATCAGGGGCCAAGGTGGAAATACATACAGAGTCCCTGACTCACACCATGGCTGGATCTGAGCATCCAGATTTTCCAAACTCCATTCCTTGTGACAAATGAAAACAGAGGCTCTTGGATTTTTCTGACAAACACCATAAGATCCATGACTGGTGTTCCCCAACCATTGGCAAAGTGAAGGGCCTGTGGAGAAAGTCAATTTGCACATTATCTACCCCCGCAATGTGAGCCACTGAGAGACTCTGCAGATGAGGCTCAGCCCACTGCATCAAGTGGATGCCTTCCAATGAGAGCGCTGGACATTCTGCCTTGATGATTTACATACACTACCACTGTGGCATTGTCTCAATAAATTCTGACCACTTGTCCCTGCACTAAAAACAAGAAAGCAATCAAGGCCTTTCAAATGGCCCTCATCTCAACTGACTGATAGACTTAGAGGCTTTGATCCTTGACTAGCATCCCTAAGCCACCTAGCCCTCCTGGATTCTGTACAATCTGGCTTTTGTCCTTACATTCTATTGAAATGGCTCTTGCCAAAGTCTCCAGTGACCTGTTTCTGGCTAAATCCAAGGGCCTTTACTCATTACTCATCCTTCTTGAACTTTCTGCTGCTTTTCACACTGTTGCCCATAACTTTCTCCTCGATACCTTGTCTGCGCTTGGTTTTAAGGGCTCTATGCTATCCTGGTTCTCTTCGTATCTCTCCCATTGCTCTTTCAGTGCTTGTTCTGATAGATCCTCCTCTACTGCTATCCAGTTCTCAGTTGGTGTACCCCAAGGATCTGTCTTGGGTCCACTCCTTTTCTCTCTCTATATCCAGTCGCTTGGTGCACTCATCTCTTCCCATGGCTTTCAGTACCATCTTTATGCTGACTCCCCCCAGATCTACCTCTACACCAGAAATCTCTCCGGCCATCCAGGCCCAGATCTCTGCCTTCCTTTCTGACACTGCTGCTTGGATGTCTCACCACCGTTTGCAATTGAACATGGCAAAACTGAGCTTCTTATTTTCCCCCTAAAACCTCCTCTCCTCTCCCCTTCCTCAATCTCTGTGGATAACTCTCTACTCCTCCCTGTTTCCTCAGCTCGCAACCTTGGGGTCGTCTTTGACTCCTCTCTCCTTCTCCAAACACATTCAACTGATAGCTAAAACCTGCCGTTTCTTTCTCTGTAACATCAACAAAATTCGCCCATTCCTTTCTGAACACACTACTAAGACACTTATCCACTCCTTAGTTGCCTCCCATCTTGACTATTGTAACCTACTCCTTGCTGGTCTTCCTCTGAATTCTCTCTCTCCTTCAATCTGTTCAACACTCTGCCACGCGGCTAATCTTCCACCAGCCTCGTCATGCTCATATTACCCCTCTTCTCAAGTCATTTCTTTGGCTCCCTGTTTCTGCATCCAGTTCAAACTTCTCCTGCTGATCTATAAATGCATTCACTCTGCAGCTCCTCACTACCTTTCCTCTCTTATCTCTCCCTACACCTCTCCTCGGGAACTCAGCTCTTCTGGCAAATCACTTCTACCTGTGCCCTTCTCTTCTACTGCTAACTCCAAACTTTGCTCTTTTCACCTTGCTGCTCCTTATGACTAGAACAAACTACCTGAGTCTGTACATCAGGCGCCTTCTCTGATCCTTTTCAAATCCAGGCTGAAAACTCACCTCTTCGCTGTCGCTTTCGGATCTTGACTCACCTGATCTCCTATGTACTTCCTTACCATTTCCCCTAGATGTATCCCATGTCTACAGATAATGTGTTGTCTGTTTTGACTAGATTGTAAGCTCTAATGAGCAGGGACCATCTTTATGTGTCTGTGCAGCGCTGCATATGTCTTGTAGCACTATACAAATGTTCAGTAGTAGGAGGCCACCAGATGCAGACAATATGCTCTCCTCCAACGGTACAGATTTGTGTCTATTGTTACAATCAACCATTTGGGAGTTTCCAACTCCATGCCGTTCAACATTTGATAGAGAAAGAACTACTAACACAAGCTGGTCTTGGCCTCCCTCATGCAGAAGAATTGAGTCTCTGGACTTTGGGATTGGGGTGACTAATGCATCAGCAGTGAAGACAAAGCGGCACATGTGAGCTGTGCCCAATGCATCCAGTCCTGAGTTGCCACAAACAAACCCAAAACTTGTTGTAGTCCCAGGCTCTCAGGACTCTCATTGCGGCCTGTGCCCGAATCCAATTCTGCAATTTCGCCATCTTTTGCATGGGAAGGAAAACCTTCCCCTCATACCTAAATACTCTATATCCTGGAAGGTGATCAACTTGCTTTTCTCTAAATTGATCACCCCAGAGTTTATAGCAACTGAATAATGCGAGCCGTGGCTTGCTGATTTTCCTCTCCTTCCTTCAATTTGACCTGAATCAGTCAATCATCCAAATAATGATGGATCAAAATGCCTTTCTTATGCAGGTGCAGGGAGCCATGGCCAGACCAAATGGTAGCACCTGGAACTGAGTGACTGAGCACCGTGAACCTCAAATAGCGCTAATGAGGCTCCCAGACAGGAATATGAAGATATGCCACGAAGAGATCCAATGCCATCAAGAATGTGTCACTGAGAACAGCAGAAATCAGTTACATAGGATATCAGCTACATAAGCCAAGCCTGTCTCAAGCCTAGCATAAATATTCTGGGTGTATAGAATCCCCCGTTTCACCATCCATCCAGGTCTCCATCCACCGCAAACATGTTTGTGATATGTAAACACTGCAAACCGCTGCTGTAGACTCAAGGATGCTACCTCAAAAACGTGTTTCAAGGTGGATTCCAGCTTTTGATCCTGAAGATCTTTAAGCACTGCTCCCCCTTCTACTGGGATAGTGGTGGTCTTGGTTGCAGCCATAAGGAAGGCACACACTTTCGGGAGTTTCAGCTTCTCCTTTTCACCAGGGACCAGAACAGTTTCCCCATGGCTCTGCCCATCTTAAAACTGTCCTCCAGGGACTCCCCGTACAACTATTAATACTATTTCTTATCACTTGAATAGTGCTACTAGGCATATGAAGCACTGTACACATACATGTCAGAGTCTCTGCTAAATGGAGCTTTCAATTAATGCAAGACAGACAAACACAACAAATGGGATTAGTGTAAAATTAAGGGGAAATGCTTATAACACACATTGGTCGTAAACAAGAGAGTAAGGGGTCAGGATCCAAAAGCTGCCTTGAAGAGGTTGGTTTGAAGCCTGGATTTAAATAGGACCAGAGATGGAGGCCTGATGTACTGATTTAGGTAGTCTATTCCAGGCATACGATGCAGCGAGGTGGAACGAATGAAGTCGGGTTAGCAGTGGAAGAGAAGGGTACAGATAAAAGTGATTGGCTCGAAGAGCCAAAGTTCCTGAGGATAGGTGTAGGGAGAGATAAAAGAGGAAAGATAATGAGCAACCGCAGAATGAATGTGTTTGTAGGTGAACAGTAGTAGTTTGAACTGGATGCTGAAATGGATAGACAGCCAATGAAGTGACTTGAGAAGAAGGGTTACATGAGATTAGTGACAATGGTGGAAGATTAGCCATGTGGCTGAGTTTTCAATGGATTGAAAGGGGGAGAGATAATTCGGGGGGAGACCGGTCAGTAACAGGTTACAATAGTCTAAGAGTGAAAGGAAAGGAAGGGATGAATTTTGCTTATGTTACAGAGAAAGAAATAACAGGCTTTAGGTATCTGTTGGACGGGTGCAGAAAAAGAGAGAGAAGGGTCAAAGATGACCCCAAGGATTCAAGCTGTGGAAAAAGGGAGGATGATAAGTGTTACCCTGTGCTTGTGTTTACTGGTGTAAAGGTAATGGTGGAAGCGCGAGGGTGTATTTTATAACCTGTGCTTGTACATTCCATGCAACAACCTTGGCAGAGTACAAAAAACATACATAATTAAACATAATAAAAACAAACACACCATAATACATAATATTAAATAAAATTAAATTAAAACACGAAAGCAAAATATATACCCTAAAAATCATCTTCACCTAGGTTGCATAAAGTATGTGCCTTCTCATCACCACATGCATTTTTATGCTTGGGGTAATTTTATGAGAGGTATTGAGAAAGTCCTTCATAAAATTACCCCCTTAAACTGCAGTGCTCTAATCATGTATTAACATGTCCAATAAAGGCAACTCTTATGGCTGCAATCTGCCCCAACAGTAGAAAGTTGAGAAATACTGCAATCTTCACGCTGACTTTTCACCCTTTTTCAGAATGCATGGGCATTATACAAATGCTTTTTGCCTTATGTAATCAATTTTAACTTTGATGGGAAGATCACTGTTTGTATTGGAAACATTTCTTGGTCCCCATTATGCATTTACTACCCTAGTTCCATATTCATGGAAAACACAGGCATGCCATGCTAGTATGATTCTTACCATGTGGCAGTGGAGATCTGTCCAATAATCGGTCCAGAAAGAGCACTGTTTGGAACGTTCTCCATGTGGTGATGTCAGCGCTGGCAACTGCGACGCTAGCATCCAAGGGATCAGTAGTCCAGAGCTCACAGAGCGTCTCCACAGGATTGGTAAAACTAGAACCCTGAGATAAGTCAGGTTCAGCCAGAGGTGGCCCTGTGGCATTTAGCCAACGTTCAAACTCCAGACCTAGAATGAAGAGCAGCATTGGATGGGATCTGGATGAGAGCAGCATTGGATGGGATCTGGATGAGAGCAGCATCCTGGAACATAAGATCTTCCTATCCAGTCAACACTACATGGAGCAATACAACATTTTTGCCTCTACTACAGAAACAGGGCCTCTTCTCAATCAATCTTTAATCCACCAAAGCCAGCCCAGCCTTGATCATACCTCTATCAAACTGAAACCCACCAAAGCCAGTCCAGCTCTGACCTCTATCAAACTCCAACCCACCAAAGCCATCCCAGTCGCGACCACACCTCTACCAAACCCACCCTAATCATGTCCTCCTACCTGCTCCATAACCACACCCCAATCACATCTACCTTCTCGGATGGCCACACATTTCTCCTGCAGCTCTGGGAAAAAGTTCAGGAAAGAATCCAGGAGATCCTGCGCCACAACACTGGAAAACATGTATTTTTCTATGTATGCCTGAAACAATGACAAGATTGATAATCAGAACACGTCACAGTTCACCACAGCAGTCACTTGCTCATCACCATAATAAGAACATTTCTTCTGCAGTAGCCACTTATCAAAAGATATAATACTCTCTCCATAACACACGAAAGACATGCCCTAAATCCTTTCATGTATCCTCATCATGGGAACATAAGCATCAAGTTGAGATGGATCAATGATCCATCTAGCTCAGCATCCTGTTGCCATCAACAGCATCAGAATGAACTTTAAGACACCACAGACCTAAGCCCGGGCTCAGCTAAGTACTTGATAGATATGGGAAGTATTGTAGTGACCCGGCCTCCACCCACTCTCTAAATTCTTTTTATGTCTTCATCTTCAAGAAACACTCACAGCATTCTTAGAACCCACAGCAGCAGATTCAACAATAAAATTACCCACTAAGTAAAGAAATATTGTGTGTTCATCCTGAGTCTGCTAATTTTCAGTTTCATTAGATATCTCCTGATCCTATTTATAAAGGAGTGTAAACTATATATCCACAGCATTCCTTAAGAGAGGTGGAGCATGGGAACCAGGAGTGGTGGCCTCAGAATACCTCAGCATGATGCATTGAGCAGGGACTGTCTCTCATGTATGTGTACAGTGCTGCTTATGCCTAATAGTGCTATACACATGCTACGAGGTATTAGTAGTGGTATACGTGTAACTACACACTGGATTACTGCCAACTGATATGGAGACTCAGGGAGGGTTGGACAGACAGATTTGAGCCTATTATGGCAGCAACAAAAATTGTTCTTGCGAAATTAGCACTGAATATGAAGCTAAATGACTAAAATACCTGACCTACACCCCGGGCTAGTCTCTGATCCAGTTCCATCTGTGAAAACAGATTTGGGGAGACATTTTAAACTGGGCAGGTTTAACTAGCTAACTGCCAAAAGGCCCAAGATTGCAGGGAACAAAAAACAGGTGAAAAAATTACCCACACAGCTGTGAAGACTCATGGCACCAGATCCCAGCCCTACTCTCAAATGAGCTGGAAATACAAAGGCAAAGGAGGAAAAAATAGGCTTGTACAAATTTCTAGAGGACATGTCTCTTAGCAACTATCAGCACCTACATCTGGTAATGATCATCAGGTATTGGATCTTCCCTTAATATCTGCCAGATACTTCCAAGTGACCCAGAATGGCCAATCAAAAGACAGGATACTGGGGTCAGTGGAGCACAGATCGGACCCAGCGAGTACTTATGTAAATCTCAGAATTATTATGAACGCACCATACTGTTGCGTGCAAAGGTTTAGGTTAAACCATCTGTTTCCCGAAATGAACAGAACGAGACAACTTTTACACAGTACCAAGTTAAATACAACAATCATATACAGACTATAGAAGTATCAATACTGCAATTATGCCCCTCTATGCTATGTTCATTCCATGGAAACACTGTTCATTTCCCCTCCTACAAAAACAAAATTTAAATCCATCTGAAATTCAGCTTTCTTATTTATAAGCTCCTTCCCTGTTGAATAGCCTCCTTTCCCACGCTGGTCTGGAGTCCACCTATAAAAAATTTCAGACCCTTTTAAAAACCTTGTTTGAACAAGATTTTGGGATTGAGCTGGGCCCCAGGAGTGCCCAGAATGCAGGGGCAGCTCAAGGCAATCTGCTGCCTGAGGCGAGGGATGAGATGGTGCACCCCCCTCCCCCGAGCAAGGGGGGGGGGAGGCTTTCTCAAAACTCCAGTCAGGGACTGAACCAAACCAAAGCGCACATTAGATCATGTGAAGGAAATGCAAGATGTTTGCACAGCATGGAACGAAAAGAAAGACCGAGAACCACAGCAGTTTATAAAACCCAATTATCTCTCATTTTTATTTTGGTATAAACTGTGTTATGGTTTTTGCTTTTCCTTTTTGAACATATATTTTGCATTCACAGAACCCTTTCCCTCAACAATGGGTGCAGAGCAGAACTAGGACATTCACCCACAGAACTCAGTATCTTAAAAAAAAACCCTGATTCTGGTCATCTCACTAACAAGCAGCATTTCCAGTACCAGACATATTGTGAACTAATACAAAAAAACTACAACAAAGTCACTGAGGATCTATAGAGCAAACCTACCATACCAGCACCAACTTCCAAAACTCACACAAGGAGCCTACCCAAAAAAAGCATCACTGTAAATACTGCAGTGGGCCCTGGAACATCCAACACTTAAGGCTCAACAATTCAGATAGCATAGTTACTCATCTGTAACAGGTGATCTCCGGGAACAGCAGGAATTTAGTCCTCACATATGGATATCGTCGGTATCGACAGAGCCTGCGCGGGAACGCTCCCCAGCATCCAATTAGAAAGCTTTTGGGAGCATCCCACAGCGCCTGCGCGCTGCCTTCCCGCCTTTCCCAACTGCCTCTCTCCAGTTGAGTTTTAAAGCTGAGACAAAGAGAAAGGGAAAGGGAAAGAGAGAGAGATACAACTCCTAGGGGAGGTGGGTGGGTTGTGAGGACTAAATTCCTGCTGTTCCCGGAGATCACCTGTTACAGGTGAGTAACTATGCTATCTCCAGGAACAAGCAGGAATGTAGTCATCACATATGGAGGAGTGGCCTAGTGGTTGGGGCTAGGTACTTAAGGCCGGAAGGTCGGGGGTTCAAATCCCACTAGAGGACAGAAACCTTTGGCCGGAAGGACTGGGGTTTCTAGTCCCACAGATGCTCCTTGTGGTCTTGGGCAAGCCACTTAACCCTCCATAGCCCATTTTCCCTGTAAAATAGTTATCTCAAGTTATAATGCCCTGTTCAATGTAATTTCAGTTTGTTCAATGCAAACCGCACTGATGCAGAATAGCGCGGTATATAAGAGAATGTAAATAAATATGGGGACTCCCTAGCTTTAGATGCCAGGAAGAGACCCCAGAAGTTATGCGTCCCTGAGAAGGGCTCCACTTCCCCCCATGGATCTCTGGCATCCTAACAGGGATGGTGGGTAGGAGTTGATTAGGTATGGAACAGGTGTTAGAGAACAGCCTGACCAAACAAGGCATCCCGGCGGGAGTCCTTGTCCAAGTAGTAATGGGCTGTGAAGGTATGAACCGAGGCCCATGTGGCTGCTCGATAGATGTCGTCGATAGACACAGAGTGCAGATGAGCCATTGAAGCTGCCATGGCTCTCACATTGTGGAAGATTCTTACTCTGATAGGCAAAGGATACACACTGAGCAATCCAGTTAGACAGTGTTCTCTTGGAGACTGGAAGTCCCAAATGAGAAGGATCAAAAGCAACAAAGAGTTGAGAGGACTTTCTATGTTGCTGTGTTCTTTGTAAGTAAAAGGCTAAAGCTCTTTTACAGTCCAAAGTATGAAGGTTCCGTTCTGCATTTGATGCATGAGGCCTTGAAAAGAACACAGGTAGGTAGACCGCTTGGTTTAGATGAAAAGGTGAGACCACCTTTGGCATAAAGCATGGATGAGTCCTAAGGACTACCTTGTCATGATGGAACCTTGTATAAGGTGGATCAACTACTAATGCCTGCAACTCACTGATGCGACGTGCTGATGTGATTGCAATAAGAAAGATAACCTTCCAAGAAAGGAATTTCAATGAGGTAGTAGCTAAAGGTTCAAAAGGTGGCTTCATGAGCTGCCCAAGAACCAGGTTTAAGTCCCACGCCACCGGTAGTGGCCTAATGGGAAGCTTAGTTAGAAGGCGGCCTCTCATAAATCTTGCTATAAGAGGATGGGAGGAAATAGGTTATCCATTTAGAGGTTTGAAAGAAGCTGCAATAGCACTCAAATGGACTCTTACTGAGTTAGTTTTAAGTCCTGCATTGGATAAATGAAGGAGATACTCCAGTAATGATTCCAGAGGTATCGCAAGGGGGTTAAGACCCTTCTGCGAACACCATATGGTAAACCTTTTCCACTTGAAAGCATAAGAGCGTCTTGTGGAAGGCTTCCTGGAAGCATAAAGGATATCTTTACTTGCTGAGGAAGGTTAAGATCATGAAGATCTAGGCCTTCAGCAACCAAGCCCTGAGATGCAGATACTGGGGATTGGGATGCCATAACATTCCGTCCTCCTGAGACAGGAGATCTGGAGCAGACCCTAACTCCAGGAAGGGAGCTTGAGAGAGAAGTAGAAGCAGCGGGAACCACACTTGCCGTGGCCAATGTGGAGCTATGAGAATCATACGGCCTCTGTCTCTCTGAAGCTTGAACAGGGTTTTGAGAATTAGGGGAATGGGTAGAAAGGCATACAGGAAGCCTTGACCCCAGTAAAGGAGGAAAGCATCCCTGGCCTGAGCCCCCTGAGCCGGGGTTCTGGAACAGAACCGGGGCAGTTTGGCATTCCACGGACTTGCAAAGAGGTCTATGTCCGGGGTTCCCCAAATTTGAAATATCTTGGCTACCTGGTCTGTATGCAGAGACCACTCGTGTGGAAGCAGAACTCGACTGAGTCTGTCTGCCCAAGAGTGTTGTATGCCTGGAAGATACACCGCCAGGAGATGAATCTGATGCTCTCTGGGGAGGGCCCATGGTCGCAAAGCTTCATTGCAAAGCGACAGAGAGCCTGTTCCACCCTGCTTGTTCACGTAGAACATGGCTACTTGATTGTCCGTATGGATGAGGACTGTCTTGTAGCTGAGCAGGGTGTGGAACACTCGAAGAGCAAGGAAGATTGCTCTGAGCTCCAAGAGATTGATATGTAGATGAGTCTCCTGTGGAGACCAGGTGCCTTGGGTGGAGAGGTCTTGCAGATGAGCTCCCCAACCTATCGGAGAAGCATCTGTTGTGAGAGTTGCCTGGGGTAAGGGTTGTTGAAAAGGGGACCCCAGCAACAAGTTTTGAGTGGACTTCCACCACTGGAGGGACAAAATAAGGCGACTTGTGTTTGCTATTTTGTCTGACAGGCATCCTGATGCCTGGGTCCATTGAGTGGATAAAGTCCACTGGGCTGCCCTCATATGGAGGCGAGCATAGGGGACCACATGCACAGAAGATGCCATGTGGCCTAGTAGTTGTAGCATTTCTCAGGCAGTGAGATGAGGTTTTAGCACTGCTTGAGACGCTAACTGCACCATGCGAAGGCAACAGGCCTGGGGGAGATAGGCCCTTGCCTTTCTGGTATCCAGCAACGCTCCTATGAATTCTAAAGACTGAGTGGGAGTTAGACTGGATTTTGGGATGTTTATTACCAGACCCAAATACTGAAGGATACGCATCATGCAGGAAAGAGAAGTCCTGGCCTCTGACTCTGTTGGGGCTCGAATGAGCCAGTTGTCTAAATAGGGGAAGACGAATATCCCTAGAGTGCGGAGAAATGCTGCTACCACAGCCATGAATTTTGTGAACACCCTTGGTGCTGAGGCCAGGCCAAATGGAAGCACCCTGTATTGGTAGTGATTTTCTTGAAAAAGGAACCAAAGGAACTTTCTGTGAGTTGGATGGATGAGAACAAGTGTGTACGCATCCTTGAGATCTAGAGAACAAAGCCAATCCTGACTTTGAAGGTATGGCAGCAGAGTTCCAAGAGAAATCACCTTGAATTTCTCTTTGACAAGGAATTTGTTCAATTCTCTGAGGTCCAGAATAGGTCTGTATCCCCCTGTTTTCTTTGGGATAAGGAAATAGGGGGAGTAAAACCCTGTACCCTGCTGATGGATGGGTACTTCTTCTATTGCCCAGTGGGCAAGAAGCATAGTGACCTCCTGACCTAACAGGTTAATGAGAGAGGTCGGAGAATTGAACTGTCTTATCATTGTGGGAGGGGGCATGCTTGAAAAATTAAGCTTGTACCCCTCTTTTATGATGGAGAGTGTCCAGTGCTCTGCTGTTATCTGCCCCCATCTGGGGGCAAAGTGACACAACCTTCCTGGAATGGTGGAAGGCTCTGGTCCAACGATAGCCAGGAAGGCTAAGTTCTCTAGCTGAAAGTCAAAGGCCTTGTGGAGGCTGAGACTGCTGGGACGGCTGAGGCTTAGCAGTCTTTGCTTTTCTTTGTTTGGGTGGTTGCTGACCTTTCCTGACAAGCTGACCTGCAGAACGTCCCTGCTGAGCATAAGCAGGATAATATATTTTCTTTTTAGAAAAGAATGGTTTCTTGAAAGATTTCTTTCTAGCAGGATCAGCTGTGGACTTGGATAATCTATCCAAGGTGGAGTTGTCAGTATCCAACTCATTGACCTTTTCCTGCCAATCTTTACCAAACAGATTCTCACCAGTACAAGGGATATTTCCCAGTTTGTCTTGTACCCAGAGCTCCAGATCAGATACCTGGAGCCAAGCGATTCTACGTGCACCTATGGCAATGGCAGAGGTTCTGCTTATGCACTCAAAACAGTCAAAAGCTGCACGGTTGACAAATTTAGAAACATCCAAAGTTCTGCACTCACGTCCTGGAGGATTAGAGGCATGTCTCTTTGCACTCTTGATCCTTCTCATAGCTGATTCCACTACAATAGAGTGGTGAGGAAGCTGAGTTTTTGGAAACCAGGACAAGGAGGGACTCGATACAGAGTATCTAGTCTACGAGAATGAGGCGAGGTGGTAAGAGGTGTCTCCCACATTCTTAACATGAGATCATGCAAGATCTCATGGATGGGCAGGGTAGCTGCCTCCTTAGGAGCTTTGGGATATTGTAAAATTTCCAACTCCTTTGCCCTAGGCTCTGTTTCAGGGGCCACAGTAAAGCGTAGTTACTCACCTGTAACAGGTGTTCTCCAGGAGCAGCAGGAATCAGTCCTCACTTATGGGTGACGTCGGCGCCGACGGAGCCCTCGCGGAGCAATTTTCCCCAGCTTTCAAAGAAAGCCTTTGGGAATTGCAGCGCGCATGCGCGGTCGTCTTCCCGCCCGAGGGTGCCATCTTAGCCAGTCAGATGACATAGCTAAAAAAGACAGCATAAAAATTTGCAAAAAGAACATAAGCAGACGATTGCAACTCCAAGGGGAGGAGGGAGGGTAGTGAGGACTGATTCCTGCTGCTCCTGGAGAACACCTGTTACAGGTGAGTAACTACGCTTTCTCCAGGACCAAGCAGGAAGTCAGTCCTCACTTATGGGACTCCCAAGCTCAAGGCTACCGGAGACCCTAAGCACAAAAATGAGCTCCCTCTAGCTCAGCAGCACAGAAGGATAGAATCTTCGCTGAATTATCACCCACCGGTAGCCCACATCCGGGATGGAGGGTAGGAGTTGCTCAGACCTCAAAGAGATTACGGAGGACTGCCTGTCCGAAAGCACTGTCCCTACGGGACTCCCTCTCGAGACAGTAATGGACCGCAAAAGTCTGGCTCGAAGACCAAGTAGCGGCCCGGCAGATGTCTGCCAGCGGAACAGAGCGGAGGTAAGCCACTGACGTGGCCTTTGCCCGAACGCAATGAGCCGTGACTCGACTTTCTAAGGAGAGTCCGGCTGCCCCATAAGCCCAAGAGATACAGTCCGCAACCCAGATGGACAGAGTACGCTTGGAGACCGGGAGCCCCAATTTATTGGGGTCAAAAGACACAAAAAGCTGAGCAGCTTTACGGTGCTCCCGCGTACGGTCAAGGTAGAAGTTCAATGCCCTTCTACAGTCCAGGGTATGCAGGACCGTTTCAGCTCGGCTGGAGTGTGGTCTGGGAAAGAAGGTTGGAAGTACCACCTCCTGATTGATGTGAAAAGGGGAGACCACTTTAGGCAGAAATTTTGGGTGAGTCCGTAGGACTACCCTATTCTTGTAGAACCTAGTGTAAGGGGGATCAGACACGAGGGCCTGCAATTCACTTACGCGCCTAGCGGAAGTGAGGGCTATCAAGAACAGTGTTTTCCAAGACAGAAAACGTAGAGAACAGGTAGCCATAGGTTCAAAAGGCGGACAGGTGATCCGCTGCAAAACCACATTCAGGTCCCAGTCAGGCGCTGGCGGGCGCAGAGGTGGTTTAAGTAGAAGGAGACCTCGGAGAAACCTCGCTACGAGAGGGTCATTGGAGAGAGGTCTGCCGTCCACTGGCACATGATGTGCTGAAAGAGCACTGAGGTGAACTTTGACGGAGTTGGACTTAAGTCCCAGATTAGAGAGGTGCAGCAAGTACTGCAAGATCACCGACACCGGGCAGGAGAAGGGATCCTGAGACTGCTGGGTACACCAGACTGCAAAGCGACGCCATTTAAGGGCGTAGCATTTGCGGGTAGAAGGCCGTCGCGAAGCTAAGACGACCTCCTCCACCTCCGCCGGCAGGAGAAGGGGAGCAAGGACTACCCTCTCAGCAGCCAGGCCATAAGGTTGAGAGACCTGAGGTTGGGGTGCAGAAGGGACCCCTGATCCTGAGTGAGGAGATCCGGTTGTATCCCCAGAGGGATTGGGCCCTCCACCGCCAGTTGCAGCAGGAGTGGAAACCACGGCTGCCTGGGCCAGCGAGGGGCCACCAGGATCATGAAGGCTTTGTCTCGGAGAACCTTGAAAAGAGTCCGAGAGACCAGCGGGATGGGAGGGAAAGCGTACAGAAGGCTCCCCGACCACGAGATCAGAAAGGCGTCCGCCGCAACCCGAAGGGGGTGTGGCTGACGAGAGCAGAAGCGAGGAAGTTGCCGGTTGTGAGGACTGGCAAAGAGATCCACCGTGGGGAGACCCCACTTGAGGAAGAGCTTCTGAACTACCAAGGGATCCAGACGCCACTCGTGCGGCTGGAGGACCCTGCTGAGTTTGTCTGCAAGGCAATTTTCTTGGCCCGGGAGATAAACTGCCTTGAGGAGAATGCCGTGACTGACGGCCCAAGAGCAGAGCTTCTGTGCCTCCCGGCAGAGGAGGAAGGAGCCCGTGCCCCCCTGCTTGTTCACGTAGAACATGGCAACCTGATTGTCCGTCTGGACAAGGACGGACTGTTGGGAAGTCAGGTGGGAGAAGGCCTTGAGAGCGAGGCGGATCGCCCTGAGCTCCAGGAAGTTGATCTGCTGAGCAGACTCCCACGTGGTCCAGAGGCCCTGAGTGCGTGCCTCTTGGCAATGTGCTCCCCAGCCCAGGAGGGATGCATCGGTGGTCAGCACCCGGGTCGGCTGAGGTGACTGGAAAGGCATTCCGAATATCAGGTTCGGCTGCCGGAGCCACCACCGGAGAGACGAGAGCAGCGGCTCGGAGACGCGCACTAGGTCTGCCAGGCCGCCTGTGGCTTGTCGCCACTGCTGGCGGAGACACCATTGAGCAGACCGCATGTTCAGGCGGGCATTGGGGGTCACATGGACAGTGGAAGCCATATGGCCGAGCAGTCTCAGGAAGCGCCTGGCGGAGACCAGGGGCTGGCTGCGAAAGCGGTCGGCTAGGTCCATGAGCCGTTGAGCCCTGTCGAGCGGTAGGTACGCTCGTGCCCGAGGAGTGTGCAGCCTTGCGCCGATGAACTCGAGATCCTGTGAGGGGAGCAAAGTGGACTTTGCGAAGTTTATGACAAAGCCCAAGTGCTGCAGCAGAGTCACCGTGCGGCACGTGGCGTTGGTGACCTCCTGAGCGGACGCTGCTCTGATGAGCCAGTCGTCGAGGTACGGAAAGACATAGAGGCCGTGAAGCCGGAGATGGGCCGCCACGACCGCGAGACATTTTGTGAAGACTCGCGGTGCGGAGGATAGGCCAAAGGGCAGTACTCTGTACTGGTAATGATTTCCTGCCACCACAAACCTTAGGTATTGGCGGTGGCTTGGGTGGATGAGGATGTGCGTGTAGGCATCCTTTAGATCCAAGGAGCATAGCCAATCTCCCTGCTGGAGGTAGGGCAGAAGGATTCCAAGGGTAAGCATTTTGAACTTCTCCCGCACAAGGAACTTGTTGAGGTTGCGCAAGTCCAGGATGGGTCTGAGGCCCCCTGTTCTCTTTGGTATCAGAAAATACCTTGAGTAAAAGCCTTGACCTCTCAGGTGGTGGGGCACCGGTTCCACCGCCTGTTCCTGCAGAAAACCTGCTAACTCCTGAAGGAGCAACTCCCTGTGCAGAGGGGGGCGCGAAGGTTCTCCCGGAAAATAGGAGGGAGGGACCTGATGGAAGTGGAGAAGGTAGCCTTCTCGCACGACCTGAAGTACCCAGGCATCTGCGGTGATGCTGGACCACCTGTGGCCGAAGTGAACCAGCCGGCCGCCGGTGCTGGGAGGAACCAGCGGGGGGGGAGAGGCTATGCTGAGCGAGTCAAAAACCCCCACCCTGCTGAGCAGGGGCTGGTGGTGCAGGCTTGGGGGCTTGCTGCCTACGGGACCCGTTACCCCGTCCCTTGGCCTGCTGGCCCTGTTGGGGAGCTGCAGGGGCCTGATAATGGGGGTACTGTTTGTAGGCAGCCGCCTTCCTCGGGTAAAAGGACTTTTTTCCCGAGCCCTTCTTTTTCTGGGAAGGGGCGGAGGTCTTCCTAGAAAGCCTGGTCCTGGTGAGAGTCTCAGTCTCAATTTGTGCAGCCTTTTCCGCCATGGGCTTGCCAAAGAGGTTTTCGCCTCGGCAGGGGACATCGACCAACTTGTCCTGTACCCAGGGCTCAAGATCCGACGACTGAAGCCAAGCCTGTCGGCGGGCACCGATGCCGGCTGCGGCCACTCTAGCCGAGGCCTCAAAGCCATCATAGGCTGCTCGGGACATGAACTTTGAGCATTCCCGAATGCCCGTGGACAAGGCTAGGAACCTCCGCAAGGGCTCCTCGGAGAGACCAGCGGAGAATCCGGCTAGCTCTTTAGCCAGATCCCGGAGATACATGCCCATGTAGAGCTGGTAAGTCTGGACACGACATGCGAGCATAGAGCCCTGGAAGCACTTCTTGCCAAGGCCATCCAGGTTACGGGCCTCCCTTCCAGGAGGCACCGAGGAGTGCATCTTCTGGCTCTTAAGACGATGCATGGCCGATTCCACTACCATGGAATGGTGTGGCAGCTGTGCCTTCTGAAAGCCAGGGCTCTTGCGGACCCGATAGATAGAATCGACCCGCTTGCTCAGGACCGGCGAGGAGGCCGGACTCTCCCACATGCGGAAGAGTAGTCGTTCCAGCATAGGAGGAACCGGCACAGTAAAGTGCTCCCTCGCGGGAGAGTCATACTGGAGGGCGTCGAGCTCTTCGGCTCGAGGCTCCTCCTCGGGATCCGCAGGGAAGGCCAAAGCCTTGGCCATATCCCTAACGAAGTCCGAGAACCGGGCATCCTCCGGGGGGGACTGCTTCCGAGGCTCGGACCCCGGTGAGTCCGATGGGACACACCGAGTCCGGAAAGAATCAGGTGACTCTTCCTCCTCAGACTCCCAGACCGACTCCGACGAGGACTCGGTGGGGTCGGCCCGGGCAGGATGCGGCGCCAGCCGCCCCGACGTCGAGGGAGTCGGCGTCGGCGACCTCGGTCCCGAACGGGAGGCCGAGGGTGACCTCGACCGAGGATCGACTCGAGTTCTCATTGACTCGAGGATCGGCTCGGTCTCCGGGGTCGACTTGGACGTCGACGTCCCGGCGGTCGGGGCAGCGGCGCCAGCGAGGCCAGCGAGCAGTGCCCGCTGCTGGTCCATGAAGGCAGACAGTCTGCTCTCCAAGGCCGTCAACCTGAGTCCGAGCTCAGGTGACCCAGCAGCCCCCGACTCGGGCCCCGACGGCGTCGGGCCCGACGTCGGCTGTCGCGGAGGCGAGTCCAGAAGGACTACAGGACTTACCCGGGCAGGCATCTCCGACTCCAGGCGAGGTCGCTTCGGGAGATGTTCCTTCTCCAAGGACCCGGGGCGGCTGTCGGGGCTATGCGACCTGGCCCTCGCGGAGCCAGGAGCGTCCACCGACGCCGCCCTCGCGGGTTTTTCCTTCCGACGATGGTCCCCGGAGGGAGAACCCCGGTCGGAGGAGCTCCGGCGACGGTCCGAGCTGGAGCCCTTTGACACGGAGGCCTCCGACGAGGTCCGGGTACGGCTGGGGTCAGCGAAGATTCTCTCGCGCTGATGCCGCCGACTTCTCAACGCCTTCGAGGACAGTTTGCTGCAGGGCCCACAGATCAGTTCCTCATGATCGGGGCCCAAGCAGCGGAGGCAAAAGTCGTGTGTGTCGGTTAGTGACATATTTCGGTCACACCGACCACACCGCTTAAAGCCACTGGCAGCCATCGGGGGAAAAAGGGCCCCTGCGAGGTCAAAGGATCGGGCTGCCAGGGAAAACGAAAATGAAAGCTGACTAAGTCAGAAAAACCGAAAAAACGCTAGAGGACTCGAGACCGGCGTCGCGAGTCCGGGCGGGAAAACGATCGGCGTCGAACCGAAAGAAAAAAGTATAAAATAAAGAGGAAAATCAACTTTTTCGCGGGGACAAGACGGGGACGTCTGCAGGGCTCCGCGGAAAAAAGAAGACTGGCTAAGATGGCACCCTCGGGCGGGAAGACGACCGCGCATGCGCGCTGCAATTCCCAAAGGCTTTCTTTGAAAGCTGGGGAAAATTGCTCCGCGAGGGCTCCGTCGGCGCCGACGTCACCCATAAGTGAGGACTGACTTCCTGCTTGGTCCTGGAGAATGGATAGACCTCGAGCCACCTCCCTGATAAAATCCTGAAAGGAAATATCCTCTGGAGGAGACATCCTGCACTTAGGGGAGGAGGGCTCCTCTGGGAGAAGCATTCTTGCATCGACAGATCAGAATCCTCAGATTCTTCTGAGGACTCGAAGTACCTCCTGTCCGGATGCTCTTGAAGAGCCAGATACCCATACCGACCGAAGTCGGTACCGGAGTATCAGTACCGGAAGGCATCGGATGATTGGGTGCCGGCAATGCGGACACCGATGTCCATACTATCGGTACCGATACCAGTGCCGGAGTCAGTGCCGGTACCGGTTGAAATGTCTGACGCGGTTCCGAGGGCATCAATGCCGCAAGGAGAGCCGCCGGACTGCACTCAATAGCCAGGACTCTCTGGTCTATCGACGCTGCCGATGCCTGGATGTCGGTACCGGAGAAGATCGCCGGTACCCCAGAGCATGGCACCAGTAGATCTGCCGAGGTTGAGTCCTTGAGAACGTCCTGGAGCCCTGATAATGCTTTGGAAGCCAAAGCCGAAACCTCCCGCCGGGGCTATTTTGCCGGTGCAGAATCCTCAAGGGCAACGCCAGAGGCATCTCGATGCTTAGAAACATGATGACAGAAAAAGACCACATGGCCTATCTGGTCTGTCCTTCCATATCAACAACTACAACAGTCCACTTTTTACCTTTAAAGATCCTCTGTGTTGGTCCCATGCTTTTTTGAATTCAGTTACTGTCCTCATCTCTACTACCTCCACTGGGAGACTATTCCATGGATCCACTACTCTTTCCGTAAAGAAATATTTCCGCATATCACTCCTGAATCTATCTCCCTTCACCCTCATCCCATGTCCCCTCGTAGCAGAACTTGCTTTCAATTGAAAGAGGCTGTCTCTATGAACATTTATGCCACAGAGGTATTTAAACATCTCACTCATATCACCTCTATCCCGCCTTTCCTCTAAGGTATACATATTAAGATCCTTAAGTCTGTCCTCATATGCTTTATAATGAAGCCCACTAATCATTTTAGTAGCCACCCTCTGCACCGACTCCATCCTGTTCACATCCTTTTGAAGGTGCGGTCTCCAGAATTGCACACTATACTCCAAATGAGGTCGAAGGAGATCTACCCTTTGAGGACCGGCTAGACTTGTGTTTAGTTACCTGAGATCCACGGGAGGAAGACGAAGCCCTGGAAGACGTTGATGCCACCGAAGCTGCATCAGAGGGAAACAGGGTACTGAGCTTGGCAGCTCGGTTCTGTCGACCTCTCTTGGACATCATGGCACAGGTCATACATTCCGAGATGGAATGGTCAGGACCTAAACATTTCAGACACCACTCATGGGTGTCGGTGACAGAGATGGTACCGCCACACTTGGTGCACTTTTTAAAACCCAAAGAGGGTTTTTCCATTGTGGAAAAAAAAAAACCTTGGGCCTAAGGCCCAAAAAGGCACGTGCACCTGGAAAAAAAATGGGAAAAAGTACTAAGAAATTTTTTTTTTTTTAAAAGAAACGAAAGAAAGAAAGAAAGAAAAATACGGCGGTACCGGTAAAGCGTCGGGGAAGCTGACGCGACCACAAAAAAAAAGGAAAATTTTCTGCGGTGACAGGAACACGACCTACTGGCTCCACGGAAAATGAAGAACTGGAGAAAAGCAGTTGGGAAAGGTGGGAAGGCAGCACGCAGGCGCTGTGGGATGCTCCCAAAAGCTTTCTAATTGGACGCTGGGGAGCGTTCTCGCGCAGGCTCCGTCGGTACCGACGATACCCATATGTAATGACTACATTCCTGTTTGTTCCTGGAGATTACAAAGTACAGTATAGATCCCTACATACAAACTCCATGTTAACAGAACACCTGGCCTTGGTCACACACTCAGAACACAGACCCTCACCAAGTACAGAAAAAGTGACCACAACCTAAAAATAAACATATGTAGATAAAAATTAAACTGCAACCTCAAGAATCAGATGCTGCATACAATGCAGTATCAGAGAAATAGAAAGAGATGCATTTCTATGTACTGTATAAAATAAAGATAGCACCAAATCAGATCATTAAATTAAAAATAAAATTCTCTACATTTTATTGTCTGACCATTTTATTCTCTGATCATGCTGGTCCCTTTCTGAGGCTTCTGCTTTCCTCTGTCTTCTCTTAGCTCTCTTTCTATGGTCTATAGTGCATCTGCCATTTCTTGTCTCTTCTTTTGTTTTCTTCACTTCCTTCCATCTTGGATATTGTTTTTTTTTTCATTTCAGTTCTCTTCCATTTTTCTCTCTCTCTGTCCACCCAGATTTTACTATTCCTTACTATCTGGTTCTTAATCTCCCTCTTTTTTACGCCATCTACTTACCGCTTGTCAACCTTCACCCCAGTTCTTCCATTTCGCAGCTCTTCTTCCCTGGTTCATTATTCCCAGTCTTTTGCTCACTCTCTCCCCCCCTCCCTCCATCATCCAGTCTCTCTCTCTCTTTCCCTCCATCCAGTATCTCCACTCTCTTTCTTTCATGTCTGCCGTCTCCCTTCCTATCCCCCCTGCAACCAGCATCTACACCCTCTCCATACCACACCATCCTCTATTACTCCCATGTCCAGCATCTCTCCTTCTCCCCTTATTATCCCTTTTCCAGCATCTCACCTCTGTCCTTTCCTCCCCAAGTCCAGCATTTTCCCATGGTCACCTTATAAATCTCTGGCCATCACCACCACTCCATCTCCCCTCCTTGCTTCTCTTTGCCCCATCCATGTCCAGTAACTCCCTAGCCTCCTCAATCTTATCCTCGCTGCCTCCCTAATTCACCCCTCCCCTGTATTTCCCTTCTGACTCACTGTGCCCATCCACGTCCACCTCCCAATGCCCCTTCATGTCCACCCCTTGTATGTAGAAGGGGCAGAGGCTGCCTGTAGAGCAGCATGTCCCACAGACAGGGGCTGTGCAAGCCATGATCCCAGCCCAGAGAGGCAGGGTACAATTGGCCTTGCACAGCCCGTCCACAGGACATGCTGCTCCTACAGGTAGGTTCTGATCTCTAAGCCACAATCGCTGCCTCCCACAACCTTCTGCTTGCGGGAGTAGCATGTCCTGCAGGCATGAGCTGTGCAAGCTGTGATTGTGGCCATAAGAAACAGTCTGCCCACAAGAGCCGATGTCAGGAGGGCACTGTCACTGTCTGTCTAACCCACTCCCCAGTTAGAATGACCCGCGGAGCGCCAGCAGCCTAGAGGAGAGCCTGCCCGCGGGCAGAAGGCTTTGAGTAGCAATTGCAGCCTCTCATCCTTTTGCCCGTGGGAGCAGTGTGCGTTGTGGACAGGATCTCTACTAAGCTGCCGGCGCTCTGCAGGCTATCCTCAATGAGTGCAGGGTGGGCAACTAGCGACAGCACTTGCCTGACGTTGGCACCTCCCTGCCACGTTTATCCAGCTTAATGGGTAGCACCAGCCCTGGTCCAGCATTTGTCTTCTTGCTCTCTCCTCCCATTGTCCAGTATTTGTCTTCTCCCCTGTCCAACATTTGTCTTCCCATTTCCCCTATTGTCCAGCATTTGTCCTCCTGCTTCCCCCACCCGTGTTGTCCAGCATCTGTCCTCCTATCCCCCCTCCCCTGCTGTCCAGCATCTGTCCTCCTGCCCCTCTCCCCTGTTGTCCCCCCTTGGTTCCACCCCTCCCCTCCCCCGACGCAAAAAGCATCATCAGATGGGGCGGGACCCATCAGGGCCTTACTCCAGCATGCTTGTAAGACCCTGATGGATCCTGCCCCTTCTGATGATGCTTTTTGCATCAGAGGGGGGGGGGGGGTTAGAACCAGCAGGGACTTACAAGCCTCTGTCCGATATGTTTATATTTTAGCCACCACTGCCCAGTGTCTGCAAATCGAGAGGGGGTAACAGTGCGGATCCACAGCGATTGATTCTGCCGCTGCTGAGAAGCAGATGGAACAGTGACAGCAGTTGGTCCACTCCGTTTTTTTAAATCTTCTAAAGCTGAGTGAGGTGGCTGTTTTGGGAGCATTTTTTGCCACCTCCAAAACTTTGCCGCCTGAGGAAGCCATCTCACTCACCTTATTATAAAACCGCCCATGCCAGAATGTATCTACTTGAAAACCTTTTCTACTTACTTCCCTTTTGAAAACTGGAGTTCTCTTCCTTCATACCTCTTATTTTAACTGATTTTTGTGAACTGCTCTAAATATTTACAAAGGGCAGTATATCTAGCAAAATAAACCATAAATCATAATTATAAAAGAATAAACTGCTGTTGAAAATAATTGTATATGCTGTGTGAGAGCTTACATCTGCTTAAAGCTCATTTTAAAAGTACAAAAAAAAATCTAGGGACTTGTCCAGTCTAAAGATTTATAATGGTGTGAATCTAAGCTTGGAACTAAACATCATTTATCATTTTAAAAAATGTATGTTCTTATGTAAATCTAGGCTTGGAACCAATCATCATAGATCATTAAAGGAAACCCTCCTGTTTTAGTTTTATCTGAAAAAATGTGAACCATTTAACTGTGTACCAAAATAAGCATGTGGAGAAGCTTAACTTGTGTCAGTCAATGACTGTGCTTTGTGCATGTTCCATGCATGTGTTTATTTAGGACTATCTTCTTCGATGCCTGACAGTGCTATCATTTCGCTCATTGGCCACCACCGAGTACTGCAAAAATGAAGCTACTGAAAAAAACATGTGCGTGGAACATACACAAAGCGCTGTCATTGACTGACACAAGATGAGCTTTTCCACATGCTTATTTTGGTACACAGTTAAAAAGTTCACGTTTTTTCAGATAAAATTAAAACAGTATCCTCTTTCCAACTGTGGCCAATCCAGATCACAAGTACCTGTCAGGTTCCCTAAAGGTAGACAGATTATATGATTTACACCATTATAGGTCTTTAGGCTCCACTTCCCCCCTTCCTCCTTTCTCTATCCCTCCCTGTTTCCTCAGCTCGCAACTTTGAGGTCATCTTTTACTTCTCCCTCTCCTACTCCACACACATCCAACAGATAGCTAAAATCTGTTTCTCTCTCTATAACACTGGCAAAATTCATTCCTTCCTTTCTGAACACACTACTAAGTCCCTTATCCATTCTCTAGTCACCTCCTAAACTATTGCAACTTCTTCTTCGCTGGTCTTCCTCTGATCATATCTCCCCACTTCAATCTGTTCAAATTCAGCTGCGGGGCTTATCTTCCTCCAGTGTCGCTATGCTCACGTCACCCCTCTTCTCAAGTCACTTCACTGGCTACCTATCCGTTTCCACATCCAGTTCAAACTTTTACTACGGACCCTATAAGTGCCTTCATTTGGCTGCTCCTCACTACCTTTCCTTTCTTCTCTCCCTACACCCCTCCTTCCAAACTCTGCTCTTCTGGCAGATCCCTTCTATCTGTGCCCTATATGGCAGTCTGACCCCACCTGGTGCATCCCAGGATGCACCGCAGAGGGCCAGGCACTGCCATTTTTAAGATAGCAGTGCAGGGACAGGAACGTGTGGGCAATGTCCCACTCCAGATTAAAGGTACCAGGAGAGGTGAGGGAGGGATTTGGAGGCCACCAGGAATTTTTTTTTTTTATCAGGGGGGTGGGGGAATCAGGGCTGCTAGACTGGGAACCTTTTTTCTGTCAGAGGGTCGGTGTCCAGGGGAAGCACTGGACTCCTGACAGTATGCTGATGGCACTGGGGGGGCTTTTTTGTTTCTCTGAAGCAGCATGCTAGACTTACTGCCGACTTCTGTGCACATGTGTTTGGCTTGCTCTCCCAGTTTAACATTGACTTTTTGCGCACTGGATAATTTGAATACTGCATTCCAGTGCAAAAAGTCATGTTAAAGTCACACTACGAAACCCTGTGCTAGATCTTTAAGCACTGGGCTGTAGCGCAGGATTTCTGCATCAGCCTGTAAATACATAACTTTGCACTTGTCCACATTTAATTTCATCTGCTATTTGGACATCCAGTCTCCCAATTTTTCAAAGTCCTATTGTAATTTTTCACAATTCTCTTGTGTTTTAACAACTTTAAATAATTGTGTGAAATCTGCAACTTTGATCACCTCACTCATTATTCCCATTTCCAGGTCATTTATAAATATGTTAAAAAGCAGTGGGCCCAGCACAGATCCTTTGGGTAATCCACTATTCACCTTTCTCCATTGAGAAAATTGGTCATTTAGCCCTACTGCCTATCTTTTAACTAGTTCCCAATCCACTATGGTACCCTGCCTAGTAAAGGCAAGAAAGGGCGATGACAGAAACTAGAGTAATGTTGAGCTAGAGTAACCATAAGAACATAAGCATTTTGAATCAGATCAAGGACCATTAATCCCATCATACTATCTCCAACAGTGGCCATATCTAAAAGTTAGATAAGCTCATTTCCAGGACTCTCCTAGGTCTACCTGGCTAACAATATTTTATGGATTTTTCCTCCAGGAACTTGTCCAAACCTCTTTTGAATCACACTATAAGCCATGTTGAGCTCATCCTGTGGCAACAGATTCCACAACTTAATTATGGGGTGTGTGAAAAAAAAAAGTTTACGATTTGTTTTCAATCCACTGATCATTAGTTCATGGAGTGTCCTCTTGTTTTTGTGTTAACAAGTTAAACAACCGTTTCCTATTAGCCGTTCCCCCCCCCCCCTCCTATGATTTTATAAACTTGTATTGTATCTCTTCTCTGCCATCTTTTCTTGAAACCGAACAGCTCTAAACTGCTTTGCCTTTCTGGGTATGCCAAATGGTCCTTATTTTCCACACCATCCACTCTGTTGCACAGTATGTACAGAAAACACTGGAACCATCTGTATGTAATGTAAATTATCCCATATTAATAGCTTTCTTTCAGACAGCAGTGACCTGAGTTTCCTAAACTTTGGATTTGGATTTTAGCTTTAATTACTTATCTTTCCAAATCCAAGCTCGAGGCATGTAATTATTTCCAGATCTTTCTGCTAGACCAGTCCAGACAAATTGGTTATCTCCTCCTGCAAGCAGATGGAGATAGTAAAAAAAAAACAACAGAACTATGCTGTGACATCACCACTGGCATAAAACTTAGCACAGCTAGAGGGAGTCCTCAGAATTTATTTGTCTGTCTCCAGCAGATGGTAGCTGCTGTTTTCCTCTACAGCTAAGCCTAGGGCATATGTTGGGCACTGTGGCCCACAGGCCAGTTGCGTTCAGTCTTGGGGAGACCCCAGGGCATATATGAGATATTCCTCTGGCTGATCTGACCAGCAGTTTATCTTGGGGAGGAGTTCCTGGAAAAGAGAGCCAGTGTAACTCAGTTCACCATGGGTGCCGTCATTTACTATGTTACTATGGGGAGGAATTCCTGTGTAACTCTGCATCAGGATCACAAGGATCCTCTGCAGGTGTGCCTGTTAGCTCTTTAGCTCCTTAGTTATTTTCTTTTATTTCACTTTAAAGTTTAAAAAAATAAAAATAAAGGAAAAGAAAAAGTCGTCATACTACGACAGCATGAGGGCTGACTAAGCCTCCCTATATTCCGCACCCCCCCCCCCACCCCGGCAGACATCGCAGCTGCAGAGCTTCCTGAGTGTCTTCGTGCTTGCAACTGGGGCTTCAGGCCAGCAAGACGTCAAACTGTGAGTAGTGTCTGCTCCATTTCCCGATTAGGGTCCAATCTCACATGGTTGTGTGTGCCAGTCAGTGCACCTCTGACAGAGGGGCCCTCAGCCTACTTCCTGCCATAATTTTGAATGCAGATCCCACGCAGGTGTGTGTGCATGCTTCCGGGCCATCCTTCAATATGTCAAATTCCCTCCTACATTGCCTTGGCTGTGGCAAGCGGTGGCAAGTTTTAGTTGATCACCTGTGCGCTGTTTATGCAGCCAATCCAGGAGAGGCCTCAAGCGCTTCATTGCAAGCAGTAGCTCCAGCCTCTCCCATAGTGACCACAACTCCTCCCGCTGGCTCCAGGGTTCCTCCAGCCACTTCTACAGGGTCAGAGCAGTCTCCAAAGGAGACCACTCTCCTCTTCCTCCTGGTCCCACAGCAGTTGGTAGTACAGCCAATTTCACTCCCTCAGCAGCCACTGGTTGACCCAGCAGCTGCTGAGTTTTTCATTGCTCTTCCAGCATGTATAGAATTTATGGAAAGGGGGACAGGGTCTACCTGTGTTGCAGGTGGCCCCTTCTGTTTCTTTAGCAGCTCCCGCCAAGAGCTCACAAAAATGCTCTGGTGCTTCTGGACAGGACCACGGAGGGGGGTTACCCATCCAAGGAAGCCATTTGGGAGTCTGACTCTTGTAATGGCGATGATGCAGAATCACTGTTTAGTGGATCAGATGTGAAAGAGAGAGAGGCTTCCCCTATTGACAATGACAGCAAGTCAAGAATAATGCGGCTTTGTCGCAGGGAGAAAATCCCTGCCTTGACTGTCCAGACCACATCTGAGCTGGGTATTTCTGACCCTTCTGTACAAGTCCCAGGCCAGTCGACCTCTGATCCCATTCTTGCGGAGATAAAGAAAACCTCCAGGGCCTTTCCTTTCCCTATTGAGTTACAACAGATTTTGTCTGCGGAATGGGACTCTCCAGACGCAGCCTTCAAAATGCTCAGCGTTTGGGTAGGATCGATGCCTGGTCTCAGGAAGACTTGCCTTGTCATCCTAGCCTCGATTTTGGGACACCAAATGCTAGCATCTGGGCAAATCAGCTTCTTCTTCAGCTTCTGGTTCAAAGTCTCAGCCCTTTTGTGGGGGTCGCTGCCCTTATTCCTAACCCTTCAGACTCAAGGACGCTTGTTCATGCAGACCGCTTTCCCAGAGTAGATGCCCTGATCACAGTGTGACCAAGCATACTACTATTCCCGTGGAAGGAGGCGCTGCTCTTCGGGACCAACAAAATCCTAAGGTCAAAAGGCTGTTGCAGACAACCTTTTCTGCCTCTTTGGCAGTCCAGGTGGCCACGTATGGAGATTTAGGAGCTCGCGCCCTACTGTGGTGAGTCCAGCTCCTCCCAGATGACACGGACTCGGCATACCTAGAATCCATGGTGGCTTTCTTGGCAGATGCCTTTTATGATCTCCTCCACCTGGCAGCCACAGTGGCCCGCTGTTGGCTATGGCTCCGAAATTGGTCGGCAGATGCAGCCTCTAAGGGTTCCTTGGCCAAATCACCCTTCAAAGGCAATCTCTTCTTTGGGGAGGAGCTTGAGGGTCTAGGGTAGGTTAAACCTCAAAGGTTGCCAGAGGACAACCCCAAGGTATCCTGTAGGCGGGTCCTCTTCTAGTGCCTTGTCCTCCCAGCCTCGATTTTGAGACACCAGATGTTTGCATCTGGGCAATTATGTTTCTTCTTCTTCGGCTTCTGATTCAAAATCTCATCCCTTTTGTGGGGGTCGCTGCCCCTATTCCTAACCCTCCAGACCCAAGAAGCAGTCGTCGTCTTCTTCCCGGCACTCCCGCTGATGGGCTGCGAGCCCATTCCAGAATGCCGCAGGTAGGAGGGCATCTCCAGTTTTACCACAAATGGGCCCATCTCACAACCAATCATTGAGTTCTGGATATCATCAGGTATGGCTATGTGCTGGAGTACATAAGACCCATCACAGACTCCTCCATCATTTCCCCTTGTGGTTCCGCTACCAAGGCAACCGCCATACAAGATACCATTCAGTGGCTCCTTGACCTTTGCGCTATTTGTCCTGTTCCTCTTGCAGAGTGTGGTCTGTGGCAATACTCTGTCTACTTTGTAGTCCCCAAAAAGGATGGATCCTTTCAGCCTATCCTGGATCTCAAAGGGGTCAATCGCAGTCTTCGCGTTCCCTGCCTTCGCATGGAGACACTGCAGTCAGTCATTCATTCTTGCCTCTTGGATCTAGCAGAGGCCTATTTTCATACTACCATCAGACATGATCAGCAACGCTTCCTGCGGTTTGCGACATTTGGAAATCATTTTACGTTTCAGGCACTGCTGTTTAGTTTGGCAACCAGCACGAGGGGGCATGCATACACCCTTATCTCGATAATTGGCTCATCCAGGCCAAATCCCAGATGGAGGCACTTCAATCTGTACAGCGGGCAATCCAGCTCCTCAAGAGTCTCAGCTGAGTCATCATTCACAGCAAGAGATGTTTGTCTATAGTCCAAAGCCTAGAGTTTCTGGGTACTGGTTTCAACACACTTCAGGGAAGAGTGTTTCTGACTGCGGACCACTGGGCCAAGTTCACCTTTCAGCTCTGGGATTTTCTGGTGAAGCCAGCTTGGGATTATCTGCAGCTCCTGGGGCCAATGACACGACAGTTAATTTCCTTTCCTGGAGTCCTTTTAGGCCAGTCCGGGACCTACCCATTTTTCAGCCTTCTGCCTCTTAAACCGACGCTTGTTCATGCAGACCTCTGTACATATTTGCACTTGTTTATCTATTGGACAGGTTTTTATATAGCACCTTTAAGCCAAGGCAGTTTACACAGAACAGCAATATACAAACTCACATGAGTTATGTTACACAGAACAGAGCTAAATATGGAGGATTTACAGAAATCAACAGTAGGTGAATGAGTTATGATGTATACCATAGAGCAGTGATGGCTAACCTTTTTGAGCCCGAGTGCCCAAACTGCCGCACAAAACCAAAGAATTTCCTCAAAGTGCCAGCACGTCAATTTGCATAAATATTTGCATAATGCTAACATACACTAACTTTTAGTAAACATGTCTCTTAATGAGTGTATGGATAAAGACAGACTAAAAGATTTCTACATTACTATAATCCAGTGCCAACCGCCAGGCACATTAGGAACTACTACAAACACTGCCCATTTAGAACCAATAGCAAACCCGCCGTATCCTAACAGCACTACCAGGACTCACAAAGCACCACACCATACCTATCAAAAGGCAACACTGCAAATATTAAACCAATACATTTCAGACAATAACAATACATGACCTACTGGGGAAAGAGAACAAGTGGCAATGTCAAAAAGGAATTACATAAACAGAATACCTCAGCTCAGTTACACAGTTGCAATTGCTCCAGCCACTTTCTTCTGGTTTCTTCATGTTTTCTGCTAACTCTCCATCATCTGCTGTCCATTTGTCCTTTCTTCTCTCTTCTAGTTTTTTTTTCCATTCTCTCTCTCTACATCTGCTTTAACATACTAATCTTTCTCCTTTTGCTCTTTCCTCATTCCTATTTCATCCACTCAAATTTTACCCCTCCATCCTCAATCCCCACTTACTCTCCCAATACCCGGCCAATTGTAGATTTTTTATCCCTCCCACACAAAATATTTTTCCCCTCTCCATTTTACTCTCCCAGCCCCATCCCATTCTAATCCTCCCCCAACATCAGCTCCCTTCTAGTTCCAGCCTCACCCAGCATCCATTCCCTTCTAGTCCCTGCATCAGCCCATTTCCAGTCCTAGCAACCCCCCAACCCAATACCAGTCCTAGCCCCCCCCATCAACTCACTTCCAGCCCTAAACCCCCATCACCCCATTTCCAGACAGCCCCCATCAGCCCACAGCCCATTAGCAGTCCTACCCCCCCAGCCCATTAGCAGTCCTACCCCCGCCCGCCCGCCCGCCCATTAGCAGTCCTAACCCCCCCTCCTCCTGCCCATTAGCAGTCCTAACCCCCCCTCCTCCTGCCCATTAGCAGTCCTAACCCCCCTGCCCATTAGCAGTCCTAACACCCCCCCCTCCTGCCCATTAGCAATCCTAACCCCCCCTCCTCCTGCCCATTAGCAGTCCTAACCCCCCTTCCTCCTGCCCATTAGCAGTCCTAACCCCCCCCCTCCTCCTGCCCATTAGCAGTCCTAACCCCCCCTCCTGCCCATTAGCAGTCCTAACCCCCCCCTCCTGCCCATTAGCAGTCCTAACCCCCCTCCTGCCCATTAGCAGTCCTAACCCCCCCCCCTCCTGCCCATTAGCAGTCCTAACCCCCCCTCCTGCCCATTAGCAGTCCTAACCCCCCTCCTGCCCATTAGCAGTCCTAACCCCCCCTCCTGCCCATTAGCAGTCCTAACCCCCCTCCTCCTGCCCATTAGCAGTCCTAACCCCCCCCCTGCCCCATAGCAGCCCCACCCCCCCCCCCCCTGCCCATCAGCAGTCCTAACCCCCCCCCTCCGGCCCATTAGCATTCCTAACCCCCCACTCCTCCTCCTGCCCATTAGCAGTCCTAACCCCCCCCCTCCTGCCCATTAGCAGTCCTAACCCCCCCTGCAAATAGCAGTCCTAACCCCCCCCCCCCCCGGCAAATTTTTTTAAAAAAAAGCAGGCTCTGGCTGCTGCCGCGGCAGATTGCAATGTCCCGCGGGGCCCCCTCCGCCCGCTAAGCCCCTCTGCAAGGGCTTTCAGATTCGCGAGGGAGAGCGTCTCCCTCGCGTCTCTGTTAAGCCCGCAGGGGCTAATGGGAAATTTCCCATCAGTCCCTCGCGTCTAAAGGGGCTGATGGGAAATTTCCCATTAGCCCCTGCGGGCTTAACAGAGACGCGAGGGAGACGCTCTCCCTCGCGAATCTGAAAGCTCTTGCAGAGGGGCTTAGCGGGCGGAGGGGGCCCCGCGGGACGCTGCATTCTGCCCTTGCCGCGTCCGCAGTCAGAGACAGCTTTTTCTTTTTTTTGCGGACCTATGGCCCGCGTGCCAGCTGCAAGGCCTTCGCGTGCCACAGCTGGCACGCGTGCCATAGGTTCGCCATCGCTGCCATAGAGTAATTAGACTTACCTGATAATTGTTGTTTCTTGAGGAATTCCAGTCCAGTCCCACACCTCTGGGTAGTGCACCTCTTCTAGCAGCTTGGAGATGGAGCATGTCATCTTTTGTTGATATCCCTCTACTGATACAGCTGGCACCGTCCACCAGCTCCAGTAACCTATTGACAAAGCAGACTCACAGGAGCAACAAAATAAGTAGTTAAACAATAAATAACCAAACTAGGTCTAAGACTGCTATACCCCCCCATTCCCTAGGAAGGAACCCCTCGTCCCCCAAGATGGGGAGGCTTACCTGTGAAACTCTTGGGCAATGCCCTTCAGCCCTGAATGGAAGACTGGCAGCTCTCTCGGTCCCGCTCCAACGCCCTCCAATGAATAATCCTTGGTACCCTACGAACCCTGCTATCCCACAAAGGATAAGCTAACGAGCCGGAGGCAAAAGGTTTCACATCAACTCCTTAAGGGCAGGATCCGGGACTGTACTGGAGTTCCTCAAAGAACAACAATTAGCAGGTAAGTCTAATTACTCTTTCCTTATCATCCCTCTAGTCCAGTCCTGCACCTCTGGGATATAACAGAGCAGTTAAATTAACGGGAGGGACCTGCAACACTGGCGCAAAGCACTGCCGACCCAAAACAGGTGTTTCCTGCTGCCTGGACATCCAGGCGATAATGCTTAGCCAAAGGTATGAAGAGTAGACCAAGTTGCCACCTTACAGATCTCCTCTGGCGGAACTAAACTGTACTCTGCCCACGAGGCCGCTTGCGCCCTCATGGAATGCGCACATAAGCCTATCGGCACCACTCTACCCTTCAAGATATATGCTGACACAATTGCTTCTCTAATCCATCTGGAAATGGAAGCCTTGGTCTTGGCTGCCGCCTCTCCTCTGCGCAGCCCGCTGAACAGCACAAATGATCGGATCTCCTAAAGGACTTCTGACATCCAAAAGTCGCAATTGCAGGTCAGAGGAACCCCCAACCGCACCCGACAGGACCGGTAATGAGACCGACTGATTCACATGGAAGGCCAAAACCACCTTAGGCAAGAATGAGGGCACCGGTTGCAGAACCACCTTCTTCCTAGAAAACAAAAGGAAGTGCTTCTGACACGATAAAGCCTGGAGCTCCAAAATCCTGCATGCTGAACAAATCGCTACGAGGAAAACAGTCTTCAGTGTCAAATCTTTCAGTAATGCTCAACTCAGCGGCTCAAAGGGCTCCCGAGTCAGCGCCATGAGAACCAAGTTGAGGTCCCCGGGTGAATGGTCTCGGTGGCAGGAGGTGAGTTACCGCACTGAGGAAGTGCAGCACAACGCCACCCCATGAATCTTTCCACGATAACAGGAAATCGCCGCCAACTGCACTCTCAAGGAACTCACGACTAAGCCCTTCTCAAACCCATCCTGCAAGAAGGCTAACACATCTGGCACCGAAGCCAAGGAAGGGACAAACTGCCTGTCCCAGTACCACATCTCAAAAATGCACCAGACCATGATGTAAGCTAAGCAAGTGGACCTTTTACGAACTTTCAGTAAGGTCGCTATCAATGGAATAACCTCTTTTTCGCAGCTTTGCCCTTTCAAGAGCAATGCCATAAGTGAGAATCAATCCACCTGAGGCATGCAGAGAGGACCCTGCATCAAGAGATCCCCTCGAGCTGGGAGACGCTATGGCTGGTCTGCCAGGATTCTCACCAAATCGGTATACCACGGCCACCTCGGCCAATCCGGGGCAATAAAAATGACATACCCCCGGTAAGCCTCTATCCGCTGAACTACATGGCCTATGAGCACCCACACACAGAGGAGTTCCCCTGTGGGCCACGGCTGTACCAGGGCATCCAGGCCCTCCGACAGCCATTCTATTCTCCTACTGAAGAACCGGCTTGCCTTGGCTGACTGGAGAGTTGTCATTAGGTCCATGACCAGTGCACCACTTGCTTGAACACCTCCAGGTTGAGTGTCCACTCGCCCGGGTCTCCCGCACCTGACAGAGGAAGTCCGCCATCACGTTGTCGACTCCTGCGACGTGCACCATCGATAAGGCCTGGAGGTGAACTTCTGCCCACTCGAACAGCCTTTCAGCCTCTTTCTCCAAGGCTATGCTGCCCGTGCCTCCTTGGCGGTTGATGTAGGCTACCATGGTCGCAATGTCCGAGAAGACCCTGACTGCCTTCCCCTGCAACTTGGCCTCTGCGTTCTGGAGCACCAGGACTATCACATGCATTTCCAGCCTATTGATCGCCCACTGGGCTTCCAGCGCACTCCACTGTCCCTGGGCAAACGCCCTTCACAATGGGCTCCCCCATCTGCAGAGACTGGCATCCATCAGCAGTGGTATCCACAATGGCGACTCGAGGGGCATGCCCCTTTCCACCATCCCTGGATGTAACCACCACTGGAGCGCTCTCAGTCCGTCCCAGGCATGGCAGGCATAGACAGGGGATGATTCTGGTGAGACCACCAATGAAGCAGGACTCTGCAATGGTGCACTTTTACCCATGGGACCAAGTCAAGCATGGCTGCCATAGTCCCTAGGACCTGCAGATAATGCCAGGCTGATGGTTGGGACATCTGCAGAAACTGGCGCACCAGCTGTCGGAGTCCCTGCACTCACTGTTCCGGCAGAAAGACCTTCCCCTCTCAGGTGTTGAAGTGCACTCCCAAGTATTCCAGTTCTTGGGACAAGACTAAATGACTCTTGGCCACGTTGACCACCCATCCAAGACTCTGCAGGAACTGCACCAGCCGCTTCATTGCTCTTTCGCTTTCACCCCTGGACTTTGCCTGGATCCGCCAATCACCTAGATACGGGTGTACGAGAATACCTTCCTTGCGGAGCGCCACCGTGACCACCACCATGACCCTTGGTGAAGGTTCGTGGAGCCGTCGCCAGGCCGAAAGGCAGCGCCTGAAACTGGAAATGTCCCATTGGCACTGCGAAATGGAGAAACTGTTGGTGGTTGGCCAGATGGGAATGTGAAGGTAAGCTTCCATAAGATCTAGGGAAGTCAAAAACTCCCCGCCCTTTACTGCTATGATAACAGACCACAGGATCCATTCAAAAATGCGTCACCCGTAGACAGCAGTTGATGCCCTTGAGGTCAAGAATCAGACTAAATGTCCCTTCCTTCTTGAGCACCGCAAAATAAATGGAGTACTGACCACACCTGTATTGGTCCTTGGGCGCTGATTCCATGGCCTTTAACTGGAACAGCCTTGTCAAGGTTTCTTTTACTGCCCTGGCTTTGCCTCGCACCTTGTAGGAAGACTGAACGAATGAGTGGGCCACTGGTCACGCCCATCCCAGGGCACAGTCCTCCTGGACGACCTCCAGAATCCACCGGTCTGAAGTGATTTGGACCCAGGCAGAGTAGAAATCCGTAGTCTCCCCCCCCCCCCCCCCCCATGGACAGTACCTCTACCTGGACCCACATCGCCTCATTGTGATTTTCTGGTTCCCAAGGGAGAGGCAATACTAAATCCCCGCCCCACGCCTCGAATCTGCCTCTCTGGTAGGACCCAAACCAGGAAGGACAAAAATGCCTGAAGTCTCATAGCTGTCCTTTTGATGTAGCCGGAGGACGGCTCTGCTTTGGCTTATCTTCCGGCAGATTCCACCCTTGGACTCTCCCAGGTCCTTGACCAACTTGTCCAGGTCTTCTCCAAACAGGAATTTTCCCTTAAAGGGAAGCTTGCTGAGGCAGGACTTGGACGAACTGTCCACCGCCCAGTTCCATAATCACAAATAGCAGCAAGCCGCCACCAACGAGGCCATACTGTTCGAAAAACCTCTAATGAGATCGAAGTGGGTGTCTGCCAGATAGGCCGTCCCCCGATTCCAGCCTGGCTGCTTCCTCCGACAGATCTGATGCCGGCTCTCCCAGTTGTTGCACTCTACCCAGGCCCCACAAATGGAAGCCTGTAGAGAGAACATTGGTGTCAAAGGCCTGCTTCAAAAGGGTGTCCAATTTTCTATCCTGGCTATCCTTGAGGGCAGCGTTGCCTTCCACCGGAAATGTCATCTTCTTGGTGATGGCAGATACCGATGCATCCACCCACCTTAGGCGACTTAAAGAGCTCCCGCTCTTGCTCTGGTAACAGGTACAGACATGACATAGCCCATACTTCCCTGCTTCCGGCAGATTCTACTCCACCTGGATCATCTGTCTCACTACTCAATGCAACGGAAACACCTTGTGTGTCTTCCGCACCGCCTGAAGAAGAGGATCCTCCAACGCCTTCTCATCTGCCAGAACATTAGCCGGTATATTAAGCACAGTTACTTACCTGTAACAGGTGATCTCTGGGAACAGCAGGAATAAGTCTTCACATATGGGTACGTCGGTACAGACGGAGCCTGCGCGGGAACGCTCCCCAGCGTCCAATCAGAAAGCTTTTGGGAGCATCCCTCAGCGCCTGCGTGCTGCCTTCCCGCCTTTCCAACTGTCTCTCCTCAGTTGAGTTTTATAGCTGAGACAAAAAGAGAGAAAGAGGAAAGGAAGATAGATAAGAGAGATACAACTCCTAGGGGAGGTGGGTGGGTTGTGAAGACTTATTCCTGCTGTTCCCAGAGATCACCTGTTACAGGTAAGTAACTGTGCTATCTCCAGGAACAAGCAGGAATGAGTCTTCACATATGGGGACTCCCAAGCTAAGATGCCTGGAGTCCTAGCATGGGGGGGGATTGGAACATGCTACAACTCATATGGCCAGGCATCCTGAGGATGGAGGGTAGGAGTTGAAAGAGAGGAGCTGTAGAAAAACAGCTAACTTAAAATAGGACTACAGGTAAGGAGTCCTTTTATGTATGATAATTATCATGAAAATATTGAAATGAACAATCACAATATGTACCTCACCTACTAGATTGCAGGAAGTAGAGAGGTTGATGGAGTCTACTGGGGATCCAGTAGAGGAATCTTCAAGGTGACCTCACTGAGGTGAAGGTGAAGGTCCAAATCTGGAAGTGACAGGTGACCCAGGTGTCAACTGGGGTAGTACAAAAACGGTAGGTCTTTAGTGGAAAGCTTTATGGAAAAAGCAGGGAACTCTTTTGGCTACAGAGTTACTCACAGTTAGGAGCAAAAGAGGAAGACTGACCGATTTGGACAAACTAGCCCAGTCCTGGAGGGAAGAAGGGGAATGGGAAAAATCCCGTATTCCCAAGAAGGACAGATGTCTGAAGGGTTGAAACCTCAGATCTACTGAAGATCCACCCTGTCTTTCCCAACTGGTGAGAGATAGGAAAGATATTGGAGTATGGAGCTTCAGGGATACCTAAACCTAGGATTAAGGTAAGAGCTGGCAGTACCACAGTAGTGGTTGTGTGCATAATACCCCAGACATACTGTGGGACAGTATGAACATACGCAAGCCCACTGTTTGGAACCTATAGGAAGGTAAAAACCTTTATAAGCATAGACAGTTAGAGAGATAAGTATGTAATACATATCTACCTATAAGGAAGCATCTCGACAGATACACATATATATAGAGATATATATATGTGTATATAAATATATATATATGGGTATATATATATGTCTATAGAGAGATCTGGAGGGCATAACATATGCACACGCAGCTTAAAGACATATGTATCTATAGGGAAGTATATAGAGATATATACATATATGAATATATATGTCTAAGATAAATTGTCTGCAATTAAGCAGATAGAGATATGTCCATAAGAACATTCACATGGGAGATGTGAAGAGGAAAGATTCATCTAATAACAAGAAGGTGGAACCTACTTGAGAAGATATAAAGAGAATCTATTCCCCCTGGCTAAGATGGTGCAGGGATGCTATCCAGTGAAATAACCAGGAAGGTTGCGTGAAAAAACAGAGGATAATATCAGTCTGTAATCAGCAAGTCCTGAGTCATGTAGAAGTCTCGCATGGTAAATGGATAGAAAACGCATAGGATGAGATATCAGGTTGACCCACTGGAGGGATACAAAGTGGTATCATGCGTTATGAGTTAAATATGTGCTGTCCATGAAGGAGTAGGATACCATGAGGACACGTTGCAAGGAAAAAAGAGCATATTCCTTGTAGGAATTGGAGAACTCTTTTGACGTTCACGCAGAAAAGGCTCATGTCCTGTATTATAAAAGGAGATAGGGTGTGGAGAACCCTCACAGGCATGGAAAATGACTGAGGAAGCCTTTTCCAACCATATAGGATAGCCATTAGAGAGAAAAAACCCCATGCTCTCTAGCAAGGGCCCATAGTAGAAAGCTTCTCTGTAAGATTGCAGAGAGCATTATGCAGGAGAATTGGGAAATAAAATTGGCTGTTGGAAGAAAAACCAGCTGCCACGTTAACTATGCTGCCAAATCCAAAGGAATTGGGGATGGCAAGAAAAGAAGATAGTGTGATAAGCCTGAAGTGATAAGGATTATCCAAGATAGATGAAAAGCAGTACCTTGGAATCACTACTAAGGCCAGACTGGAAGTAGGGGAAGACAAGACTGGAAACTTGTGGAAAAGTACCAGTAGTCCAATCAGTGGAACTCCTGCATGGGCAGCTGCTGAATAAGACAGCAGAGAGAATCCTTCTGTTTGTAACAGAGAGAACAGACAGAAGAAGAGGAAAAAATCCTGATCATGTCTGATGAGCTGCCCAATGAAAGCAGGGAGGTTACTCCAGAGAACAACTCTACCCTAGAAAGGACAGGAAGACTAGAAAGGCTAAGAAAGCCTTCCAGTGGTATGGTAGCACCCTTATAGGGGAGGCCCTGAAAAAGAGGGCAAAGAAAAATAGGAGCTGAAGGGAGACTTGCCATATGGTAAGTCTGCAGAAGGAAAAAATTCATGGTGGTACAGGAGAGAACTATCATGAGATAGTTGGCAAACCTCTCTTTATGGTAGAAAGAGGAGGAAAGCCCTGTGACCCATAGACATGAATCTCCTGACAGCTCAGCCTACATAAGAGCAGGTGGATGTCCTGGGAAACAGGAATCCATGTGTAGAGTTTTAAATGAAAAAACAGTGAAAAAACTTCTGCTTAGAAGAAGTGAACTGTAGGTTATAAAAAGATCAAGAAGAACCCTATTGAGGGTTAATTTTTCTGGCTTGAGTTTGGATTCTTCAGATCAGAGCGAGGTTTCCCTTGTTTGGGAACATCTGTATGATGGGCAGGAGAAGAATAAAACCTTCTTCTTTTAGGGAAAGAAGGTTTGGTAGGGCATTTCCTACCTACTGGGGAAGGAGAAGGCTTAGGATAGCCCTCAGAAACAGGGAAGTCAGTGGAGCAATGAGCAACCTGACATAAAGATTCCCTATTGAAGAGATTTTCTCCAGTACAAGGAGTATTACCCAGTCTTTGTTGTGCCCATCTGCTCAAGTCTGAAGCTTGGAGCCAGGCTCTACGTCGTACTCCTATGGCTATAGCAGAGGTTCTGCTAACAGACTCAAAAGAGTCAAGAGAAGCACGAGAAAGAAACCAAGAGATATTTTGGCTATGACTAAGAAGTAAGGAATAGTCTGCAGCCTTGGGCTCTGATAGAAAAGGAGTCAAAAGAGATAATTTCTTTGTGACCTCCTGAAGGGATAGACTCATATAAAAAATATAAGAGAGAATCCTTGTTGCCAGCATAGATGTTTGGAAGGTTTGACGTCCAAAGGCATCCAGTGTTCTAGATTCACGACCTGGCGGGTAAGAAGAATGCTTCTTCTTGCTTTTTACCTTCCTCATTGCTGATTCCACTACAATGGAATGATGGGGAAGTTGAGTCTTTTGAAACCCTGGAGAGGGGGGCACCTGATACAGAAGATCAGTTGCTGTAGAAGGTGAGGAAACCCTTAAAGGTTTTTCCCATATGCTCAGAAGAAGATCCTGCAAAGAATGATGTAAAGGAAGCATTACAGTTTCCTTTTCCCCAGAAGAGCCTTGTGTAGGATCATAGCCAGGGATAGGTATAGCAAGGAATGTAGCCATGTCAAGGAGAAATTTCTGAAAAGGATCTCCAATGGGAACCATCCCTGGACAGGCTAAAGTTGAAGAACTAGCCTGGGCACCGGAGGATGTATTGGTCCGGTGCAGAAAAGGAGCTCTAATGGATGGATACTGGTACTGGCGGTTATGACTTGAGACAGTCAGTACTGCATTGTCCATGCCAGGTATCGACTCCAAACTAGGTATAGAAAGGAGCGATCCTGGTGAAAAAGGCATGGAAGTAGTTGGTCCCGATGGTACTGCAGGAACCAGCATCGATACCGATACCAGTAGCGGTGCCGGAATCGGAGGCGATACCGGCATCGAAGCAGTCATCGGAGGCTGCTCAAGCAGTACCGGGGCAGCCAAAACCTCTTGGTGAGTATCCTCGATACCGCGCATCCGGAATCGGTAAACTTCGGTTCCGAGACGCGTCGGTACCCAGTCTTCCAGACTAGATATCGATTCCAGACTCGGCATCGAAGGAAGCGAGTCTATCGATGCATGTCTAGAGGGTACCGACGTCGGTGGTCGTATCCACGATGATGCCGATACTGGAAAGTCAATCTGGGACGTACCGATCGGACCCGAAGGTACCGAGAACGCCAGATGACGATCCCTGGTGAAGAGTGGATCACTCAACACCAGTGCCGATGCCGGGGTATCGGTACCGCTCGAAGCGGATGCCACCACCGAGCATGGCTCAGGTATGTTCTGTGAGGGGTGAGCCCCAGGAACAACCTGAAACCCCTGAAAGGCTTTGGAGACCGAAGACTCCCGCCGGGGTTTTAAAGCCAATAGGGTCTTGAGGGCAAGGCCGGAGCCGCCGTCATGCTTGGCATGAGACCTACCACTCAAGGACTGGCTAGTCTTAACAGACTGTTTGTGGGTTACCTAATCCTGTAGAGAAGAAATGGTCGGTGCCCTGACACTGGAAGGGAACGCGGTATCGAGGGAAACTCGAAATGGAAAATCTCTTCTCATAAAATTGTAGCCTAATGGCTCCGGAGGAAAAGGGTCAGGACCCAAACAGGTTAGACACCAGTTATTGGAGTCTAAAAAGAAAACTGTATTTCCACAGTTAAGGCACTTCTTAGGAGAAGAAGGCTCCATGATGGAGAGGCCTACAGGCCCAAAAATTTAAGACAGAAACTGAGGGAAAACTCTCCCTGAGTTTGAGAAAAAGAAAAGAAAAAACCCACCGGCGGTACCGGTGGAGGCGGGGAAACAGCCGCGACCACAAGAAAAAAGAATTAAAGAATTAAGAAAAACTTTTCTGCGGTGACAGGAGGACATCCTGCCAGCTCCGCGGAAAAACGAAAACTGAGGAGAGACAGTTGGAAAGGCGGGAAGGCAGCACGCAGGCGCTGAGGGATGCTCCCAAAAGCTTTCTGATTGGATGCTGGGGAGCGTTCCCGCGCAGGCTCTGTCGGTACCGACGTACCCATATGTGAAGACTCATTCCTGCTTGTTCCTGGAGATAGGGCCTTCATGGACTCCCCTATGAGTACTGACAACTCCTCCCAGCGGAAAACCCTAGCCACCCATGATTGGTCCTCCTGCTCGAGGATCTCTCCTTCCTCCAATTCTTCCCCTTGAAACTCAAGGTCAGAGTCCATGTCTTCATTGTCTGGTCCCTCAGATAATGGGGATGGGCCCATGTCCCTTCTCAGAGAATCTAGCCGTTACCTCCGTGTCGCTCTCCATCCTATCCGCCGTTCACTTACTGCCCTGTCGTCGAAGGGCCCGTCGCCAAACTTTGCTGATGCAGACAAAAGGCCTTGTGCAGCAGCAACACAAACTCTGGAGAGAAGTCTCACAGAAGCCATCTGGCACCCTGGTCTTGTGACATAGAGGGCTTGGGAAGAGCCAAAGGGCAAGAAGCTGGCTCCCCTGCTGACATCAGAGGTCTCTCTGCATCCTGGATGTCCCAGGGTGGAGATGGAGACCTGCCCTGCTGGGACTTAAACTGCAGATCTTTTTCCAGAGAAGTGGCCTCCTGTGTGCATCCGAAACAGATGCCCGCATCAGAGACCACTCCCTGTCGAGTCCCGCAGACCAGGCACTGGGGCATGGCAGGCATTGCGACAATCTGTGAGCTGCCTTGAAAGGAATTTTGGGCCAGAAGAATCTCTTATATGAAAAATAATGCAAAAAATAAAAGAAATGACAAAAAGGAGCCCCTTAAAGTAAATTACTCCCACTAACCTACAGAGAATTTAAACTAAATAAAATAAAACGGCTCCAACCAATAACGCCTCTTCGCGGGAATGAGGGTAGCTCCCAACACTCATCTTTCCACTCACGGAGAAGAGAGCTGCTTAGGGGAGAGAAACAACATGCAGGTCCAGAGGGCAGGGAGCTTCTCCCTTGCTTACTGCGCTTCTGTACTGAACAGAAAAGCAGAGTGCCGGATTCCCACGCTACTGCTGACCACAATGTTTGCGCCGCTGCAGGGGCCTGTTACGTGAAAGACACCACACGCTCCTGCTGCACGGGTCTCCACGCTCTCTTCTGGCATGACAGGGTAGGCCCGAATTACCTCCACACCGCTGCACTGCCTTGAGGAGACTGCATCCATCTCACTGCTTCTCCTCCGTGCTCAGCCGCTTTTCTCCTGTGTCGGCGCTGGGGGGAGGGGGGGCACAGAGACTGCTGTCTGTCGCTCAGTGTTTAATTGGTGGCTTCTCACCCGCTGACGGATTCGGGAGCTCCCTCAGGCCCGAAGACCAAGAGGCTGCCTACAAGCCTCACCCCCAGTCGCTGGAGGGAGAGGGGATTTCCTTCCTCGGGCCATAGTGATTGTCTCCACCGGGGCTTTGCCTTTGTTTTTCAGGGCCCTATATTTCCCCCTTTTTTCCTTGGGTTTCTTTTCCTCCTTTTTTTTTTTTCTTTCAATGAAGTCAGAAATCCTATCTTCCTTAGTTGTCCCTCAGTGAGTCCAGCACCCTGGCTCACTACCTCCTCCAGCTGCTTGGAGAATGAGTATACTGGAGCTGGTGGGCGGTGCTAGCTGTATAAGTAGAGAAGTGTCATCAAAAGATGACATGCTCAGTCACCAAGCTTCTGGAAGAGATGCATTACCCAGAGGCACAGGACTGGACTGGAGGGACGATAAGGAATAAGTGATATCATTGGGACTAAAATGTTCAATGAAGAGATGTGTTTTCAGAAGTTTCTTCAGATCTTGTGTGGACTGTGCAGATCTGATGGCTTCTGGAAATGAGTTCCAAATTGTTGGGGCGAATAGGGTGAAGGCTCTTATTGTTCGTTTGCTAATATGCTGCCTTGGGAACCCCTTCAGAGGATTTGGATATTTGCATTTGCTTGTTACGAAAATACTGATGGCTCGTTCTAGTTGTACTAGGTTTTATACCAGTGGTGATATCACAGCATAGTTCTGTTTTTTCTCTGTCTCCATCATCTGCTGGCAGAGGGAGATAACCCATTTGTCTGGATTGGTCTAACAAGACACTCCAGGAAAGGAAATTAATAGTAAGTAAAATTTCCCCTTCTTTGCCCAAGTGGGCTTACGATCCAAGTTGGTACCTGAGGCATTGGAAGGTTAAATGATTTTGCACAAGGTCACAAGGAGCAACAATAGGAGAAGCAAGGAAGGGAAGGGGGCGGTGGAGAAGCTGTAACGAGGGGGGACATTTTCACACTCACTCTGAGGAAGCAGTCAAAGCGGTTCAGGTCACCGCAGAGCTGTGACAGGTAATACACGAAACAATATCCCTTTTCATAGGTGAAGAGGTTCATCAGATTACTGGGATTCACACCTGGGAGAAAACATACCACCATAAGAAAATCATGACAGCAATTCATGGAAGAATTCATAGTGGGCTCAGAGTCACAGCATAGAACATACCTAGTTCCAGCTTCACCTGGAGTTTGCTGACTGGTGTATCATGACCAAGCAGCTTCGTCTGGCGGTGCAGTGCATCAAGGCGGAAGGCAGTCTCCAGGCAGGTGAAGGCAGCACCTACACCAAGGGCAGGAAAAGCACAGTTACTTACCTGTAACAGGTGATCTCTGGGAACAGCAGGAATTAGTCATCACATATGGGTACGTCGGTACCGACGGAGCCCGCGCGGGAAAGCTCCCCAGCTTTTCAGATTAAAAGCTTTTGGGGCCTCCCACTGCACATGCGCGCTGCCTTCCCGCCTTCCTGACCAGCTCTCGTCAGTTCGAGTTTAAAGCTGAGACAATAGAGAGAGAGGACAGGAAGATAGATAGAGATACAACTCCTAGGGGAGGTGGGTGGGTTGTGATGACTAATTCCTGCTGTTCCCAGAGATCACCTGTTACAGGTAAGTAACTGTGCTATCTCCAGGAACAAGCAGGAATACGTCATCACATATGGGGACTCCCTAGCTAAGATGCCTGGGAGATCCCCCTCCAAGGGTAAACCATCTTCGCATGGATCTCAGGCATCCATCCAGGGAAGGTGGGCAGGAGTTGTTTAAGTATGGAACAGGTGTTTGAGGACAGCCTGACCAAACAAGGCATCCCGGCGGGAGTCCTTGTCCAAGCAGTAATGGGCTGTGAAGGTATGAACCGAGGCCCAAGTGGCTGCTCGACAGATCTGATCTATGGACACAGAGTGAAGATGAGCCATAGAAGTGGCCATGGCCCTCACATTGTGAGCTGTGACATGGCCCTCCATAGAAATGTTCTTACTCTGGTAAGCAAAAGAAATACACTGAGCGATCCAATTGGAAAGTGTACGCTTGGTGACTGGAAGTCCCAAATGAGAAGGATCAAAAGCCACGAAAAGTTGGGAAGACTTTCGATGTGGTTGAGTCCTGTTGAGGTAAAAGGCAAGAGCTCTTTTACAATCCAGAGTATGAAGGTTCCTCTCTGCACTGGATGCATGAGGAGCCGGGAAAAAGACAGGTAGATATACCTCTTGATTAAGATGAAAAGGCGAGACCACTTTGGGCATAAAGTGGGGATTCGTCCTAAGGACCACCTTATCATGATGAAACCTAGTATAAGGTGGATGAGCCACTAAAGCCTGCAGTTCACTGATGCGGCGAGCCGAAGTGACTGCAATAAGGAAAACAACCTTCCAGGAAAGAAATTTGAAGGAGGTAGAGTCCAAAGGCTCAAAAGGTGGCTTCATAAGCTGACCTAGAACTAGGTTCAAATCCCATGCTACCGGAGGAGGTCGGATGGGAGGTTTAGTTAGAGTCAGGCCTCTCATGAAACGTGAAACAAGAGGATGAGAGGAGACAGGTTGTCCATTTATAGGTTTTAAGGATGCTGCAATAGCACTCAAATGGACCCTTACTGAATTCGTCTTAAGGCCTGCATTTGAAAGATGCAGGAGATAGTCCAAGAGGGAATTCAAAGGAAGTGCTAGAGGGTCAAGACCCTGCTGAGCACACCAAATGGAAAAACATTTCCATTTGAAAGCATAAGAACGCCTCGTGGAAGGTTTCCTAGAGGCATGAAGGATATCTGTCACAGGTTGAGAAAGATTAAAGTCTTGAAGACTTAGGCCTTCAGTAACCAAGCTCTGAGATGTAGGGATTTGGGGTTTGGGTGCCACAAAGTCCCCTCCTCCTGAGACAGAAGGTCTGGCGCAGCTCCCAGGTCCAGGGAGGATCCCTGGGAGAGATGCAGAAGTAGAGGGAACCACACCTGGCGTGGCCAGCGGGGAGCTATGAGGATCATAGTCCCGTGATCCCTCTGGAGCTTGAACAGAGTCTTGGATATTAGAGGAATGGGTGGAAAGGCATAGAGGAATTCCTGACCCCAATGCAGGAGGAAGGCATCGTGGGCCTGAGCTCCCTGACACTGAGTTCTGGAACAGAACCGGGGAAGTTTGGCATTCCACGGACTTGCAAAGAGGTCTATGTCCGGGGTCCCCCATTCCTGAAAGATTCTGCGTATCTGGTCCATATGTAGGGACCATTCGTGTGGAAGCAGAACTCGACTGAGTCTGTCTGCACGAGAGTTTTGAACTCCTGGAAGATACACTGCAAGAAGGTGAATTTGATGCTCTCTGGCGAAGGCCCATATTCTGAGAGCTTCGTTGCAAAGCGACAGAGAGCCTGTCCCTCCTTGTTTGTTTATATAGAACATGGCTACCTGATTGTCTGTCTGAACTAGGACAGTCAGGTTGACAAGGAGGGTATAGAAGACCTTGAGGGCAAGGTAAATTGCTCGCAGTTCCAGGAGGTTGATATGAAGGGTGGCCTCCTGTGGAGACCAAGTGCCCTGAGTGGAGAGGTTCTGAAGATGAGCTCCCCACCCTGTCTGGGAGGCATCTGTTGTGAGGGTTGCTTGGGACAACAAAGGTTGGAAGGGGGCCCCCAACAACAGATTCTTGGTGGATGTCCACCATTGGAGGGACCAAAATAGACGGCTTGAGTATTTGGTCGGAGAGCGCTCCAGATGCTTGAGTCCACTGGGTGGCCAAGGTCCATTGAGCTGCTCTCATATGCAGACGAGCGTAGGGCACCACATGTACCGTGGAGGCCATGTGGCCCAGAAGTCGCAGCATTTCCCGGGCTGTCAAATGACTGCTGGACTGAGCTTGGAAGGCCAAACTCAGCAGGCGTTGGGCCCTGACCTGAGGCAGGTAGGCCCTTGCAGTGATGGTGTCTAACTGGGCCCCTATGAACTCGAGAGACTGAGTAGGGATTAGTTGAGACTTGGGAAGGTTTACAACCGTCCTAGATACTGCAGAAGACGCCTTGTGCGGTCCAGGGAAATTTGGGCCTGGGACTGAGAGGGAGCTCGGATGAGCCAGTCATCCAGGTATGGGAATATGAAAATTCCCAGGCCTCTTAGAAAGGCAGCTACGACTGCCATGCATTTGGTGAACACTCTTGGAGCAGAGGCTAGACCGAAGGGGAGTACTCTGTACTGGAAATGTTTTCCCTGAAACAGAAATCGAAGGTATTTTCTGTGGGATGGGTGGATGAGTATGTGTGTATACGCATCCTTTAGATCTAGAGAACAAAGCCAATCCTGACTCTGAAGGTATGGAAGGAGAATGCCCAGAGAAAGCATTTTGAATTTCTCCTTGAAAAGAAATTTGTTCAATTCTCTCAGATCCAGAATTGGTCTGAAGCCCTCTGTCTTCTTTGGTATTAGAAAATAAGGGGAGTAGAATCCCGTCCCCTGTTGAAGAAGAGGGACCTCCTCTATTGCCCCCTGGGCAAGGAGGGAGGAGACTTCCTGACCCAAGAGGGCCAGGAGAGATGGGGGAGAATTGAACTGCCTCACCATAGTATAAGGAGGAAGGTCGGAAAAATGGAGTTTGTAACCCTCTCTGATGATAGAGAGGGTCCATTGCTCTGATGTAATTTGCTCCCATCTGGGAGCAAAGTGAGCTAACCTTCCAGGTATGGTGAGGGGCTCTGGTTGTTCTAGAGCCAGAAAAGTTAAGTTCTCTAGGGGCAAGTCAAAACCCCTGAGGGGGTGGAGCCTGCTGAGGCGTAGCAGACGCCGCAGGCTTTGACCTTGCCTGTTTAGGTTGCTGACGTTTAGCAGCAAAACGAGGCTGAGAGGATTGTTGGCCAGTGTTTGTAGAAAATCTGGACTTCTTGTAATAAGGCCTCTTAAAAGACTTCTTCTTGGCAGGAGTGGAGGTAGACTTAGAAAGTCTATCTAAGGTGGCATTTTCTGCATCCATTTGAGTGGCCTTAATTTGCCACTCCTCACCAAATAAGTTCTCACCTGTACAGGGCAGATTTCGTAAGCCATCTAGGACCCAAGGTTCTAGATCAGAAGCCTGGAGCCAAGCAAGACGTCGGGCTGCTATAGCAATGCCCGAAGCCCTACCAGCACCCTCAAAGGAATCAAAAGCTGCCCTGTTGGAGAACTTTGAAATATCCAAAAGGTGTTTCACCAAGGAAATGAACTGCTCCCTCTTATCCTCAGGGAGAAAGGGGGCAAAATGCCGAACTTTTAGAGCGATTTCACTGAGAAACATGCCCATGTAAAGACTATAGGAATTAATCCTGGCTATAAGCATAGTAGCCTGGAAAATTTTCCTGCCAAAAGAGTCTAGAGTCTTACATTCTCGCCCTGGAGGAGTAGAAGAGTGCCTTTTGGTACTCTTTATCTTCTTCATTGCAGACTTCACCACAACAGAATGGTGAGGCAACTGGGTTTTTTGGAAACCAGGAGAAGGGGGGACACGGTACATGGTGTCCAACCTGCGAGAAGAAGGAGACAATGTTAGAGGAGCCTCCCATAAGTCCATCAAGTGTTCTTGAAGGATTTCATGGATAGGCAGGGTGACTGCCTCTTTAGGAGACTTAGAGTATCCTAAAATATCCAGTTTCTTTGATCTGGGTTCCTTTTCAGAGGATGAAGCAATAGAAAGACCTTTAACCATTTCTATGATGAAGTCCTGAAAGGACAAATCCTCTGGTGGAGACATTCTCCTGTTAGGAGAAAAAGGCTCCTCAGGAAGATCAAGGGAGAACTCATCAGAATCATCAGAGGAGTTAAAATCCTCTGAAGAAGCAGAGTATCCTCTATGTGCTTCCAACGCACGATACGCATACCGTTCGGTATCGACATCGGGCGTACCGGGTATGGGATCGGTACCGGGCAAAAGCCCGGATCCGGCATGCGGAACCGATCTGCGTTTGGAAGACGATGGCCTCGGTTCCGGTATGGAAGCCATTACCGGAACCGGACCCGGTACCGCTGGCTGCGGTACCGAGGGCGTAGCAGCATTAATAAAAGCCAGAATGGCCTGCTGCATGACTTGGACAGTATTGCCCATAGACGCCACTGCTGCCTGGATGTCGGTACCGGTATGGGCCGGTACCCCAGAGCAGTACAACAGGTGATCTGTCGAGGCCGCGCCATCGATGTCAACCTGTGACCCCATGATTGCTTTGGAGGCCGGAGCCTCCCGCCGGGGTTTTTTGGCCTGGGCAGAATCCTCGAACTCAGAATTGAGAGCCTCTCGATCTTTAGAAAGAGATTTGCTTTTAGAGGATTTGCCCACTGGAGTTTTGGTTACCTGAGATCCATCCGGAGAGGAAGACCTGGATGACTGTGATGCTTCTGAAGGAAACAGCACATGGAACTTGTTGGCCCGGTTCTGCAATCCACGTTTCGACATCTGGGAGCAGGATGGGCAGTCCGGTATGGAATGGTCAGGTCCTAAACATTTAAGACACCATTCATGGGTGTCTGTAAGAGGAATGACAGCACTGCACTTGGTACACTTTTTAAAACCAGGAACTGGCTTCTCCATGAGGAGAAATTGTGTAGGCCTGAAGGCCTAACAAAGTACCAAGCTGTGCTGAAGAAAAGAAAATATATATTTTTTTTTTTTTTAAAGAAAGAAAGAGAGACCGGCAGTACCGGTTTCAGAATGGGGAAGGCAGGTACGCGGTCTAAAGAAAACAATAAAATTAACAATTTCTTCAGCGGTGACAGGAACACGACCTGCTGGCTCCGCGGAAAAAAAGAAACTGACGAGAGCTGGTCAGGAAGGCGGGAAGGCAGCGCGCATGTGCAGTGGGAGGCCCCAAAAGCTTTTAATCTGAAAAGCTGGGGAGCTTTCCCGCGCGGGCTCCGTCGGTACCGACGTACCCATATGTGATGACGTATTCCTGCTTGTTCCTGGAGATAAGGGGGAGAGAAGAGAGACTGATCGTAAGTTAAATGTTTTCCTACACTTTCCACCTACAGAAGTGGCTGTTTTGAGAGTCTCTAAGAGAACACAAAGAAAAATAATTCTACAAAATATTTAATATGTTAAAGTGGAAGTTTCTTATGGTAGCCGAGTATGGATTTATCAGCAGCTCAGAGACAGCCTATCTTTGACTTCGTATTCAACAGAGAAAATCCTAAATACTTCATCTCCTTCCTCTACCCTCATCTTACTGCTCTTAAGATCTCGTCCTACTGTACTAGCAAATCACCACCCTTCTGTGACAGACACACACCCTCCAGACAGACACAGAAGCACATACATACTCCAAATGCACTGACAAATCAACATGAGCACCCTAAATACCACCCAAAGTCCAAATACACACACAAATGCACATCCTCCAGGAAACACGCTCGACAGAGACAACCACCAACAAAGGTTGTACCATAGGTCTCAGTTGTGATGCGGCGCTGAGCATAGGTAGCCAGTCCTTCGCTCAGCCACATCTCCTCCCAGGTGGCATTAGTGACGGCATTTCCAAACCAACTGTGAGCAATCTCATGGATGACATCTATGATAAGGAACTCGTCACTCTCCAGGATGGATGAGATGATAAAGGTGAGGCAAGGATTCTCCATAGCAACGATAGGAAAGGATGGAGGCAGGAAAACAAGGTCATATCTGAGGGAACAAGGGCACAACAATATTAAACTCCAATACACAGAAGCTATCAGACTACTAACATGCTCCAGTGACTCAATTTGCTGCTGCAGCGAGGACAGAAACCAGCATGTGAATGCGAAGTGTGGTTGGTACAATAACAAGCTCTGATACTTTAAGAATCTTACTGGGACTTCTTACAGAACAGCTGGAATCAATGCTACACCAGTTTCCTACATACCAAAATGCCATGTATAATATCCTCCTCTTACTTACAAGAGGACGGGGACTCTAAGAAACCCCAAGTGAAGCACCAAAGACTGTCCCACAGTAACAAGGGAAGGGGCTGATATATCAGAGGAAAACTGTCTCACAGATATGCAGATAACACCAAATTATTCAAGTTATTAAATCACATGCAAATTGTGAGAAAATGCAGGACCCCCCCTGTGAGACTTACAAATACAAAGTGATGCATGTAGAGAAGAATAACCCAAACTATAGATACACAATGCTAGTTTCTACATTAGGAGTCACCACCCAGAAAAATAATCTGGGTGTGATCATAGACAATACATTGAAATCTTCTGCTCAGTGTGCAGTGGTGGCCATAAAAGCAAACTGAATGTCAGAAATAATTAGGAAAGGAATAGAGAATAAAACAAAGGATATCATAATGCTCCTGTATCGCTCCATGGTGAAATCAAACCTTGAGTAGTGTGGGCAATTCTGGTCTCTGCATCTTAGAAACAAGTTAAACATGTTAAAAAACTTGACTGTTCTCAGGTGTATCAGGATTACGTATAAGACAAACTTTTGTTTATCTCTTCAGTTTACTTGGGCTGACAACATCTTTTCCCCCTCCCTCATTGTAGCCTGTGTTTTTTTGTGTTACTAAATTTTGAATTTGGAAGATAAGGTTGTCTACTCATCCCCCACCCTAATGTGACACCCGCCTTTTTAGGGTCATTGGTTAGTACTGTTTATCCAGTGGATGCTTATAGCTTTGTCTATTATTTGTCTAGGTTTATTTTGTTTCATTAGTTTTGATTATAACCTTGATTGTAAACCGCTATGATGCAAGTTTTTGTTCTGCCACTAGTGGTATAAAAAATGGCTAAATAAATAAAAAGGATATACTGATATTCGAAAAAGTACAGCCAAGGGCGACCAAAATGATAAAGGGGATGGACAGTTTCTCCGATGAGGAAAGGCTAAAGAGCTCGTTAGCCTGGAGAAGAGATGGACAAGAAGAGATAGACATCAAAAAATACAATGGCAAGAGAACACGCCATGAAACTACAAAGGTGAAAATAGACCTTACCTGCTAATTTTCTTTCCTGGAGTCCCTCCAGATCAGTCCAGACACATGGGTTATGCTCGTCCATCAGCAAATGGAGACTGAGAACAACAAACTCTTCTACTTAAGCAGCCTGTGCTTCCCTGCAGAGCCAGTATGAAACTCACGAAGCAGCAGAACGGAGTCCGAAACATTGAGAGGCGTTCAGACTGCTGAAACACCTCAATCACCTTCAGATACAATTTAAGCAATCTGCAGACATCCAACAAGTGCAGATCCAGGGCTCAGTCAAGCCTGAGGACCCCATGAAGGCCAACAAATCCACCAGCTGATTCAAGTGAAACGCCGAGACCACCTTCGATTCCTCCTTTTTTGCCAGACAGTGTACCACCTTCACCTTCATAATAAACAAATAGAGCTTCCTAAAGGACAGAGCCTATAGCTCCGAAATATGGCACGCCGAATAAATAGCCACCAAAAACAATACCTACAACGTCAGGTCCTTCAAGGAGGCATCCGAAAGAGGCTCAAAAGGAGGCACTGTAAGGGCAGAGAACACTAAATTAAGATCCTAGGACAGGCAGGGAAATAGGAAGACTGTGGCCTCAGATTCTTGACCCCGCAAAGAAAACTGACAATGTCCCTGTGGGAAGCGAGGGACCCCAGAAATGAGCCAGAGCAGCCACCTGAGCCTTCAAGGAATTCAAGGCCAAACCCATGTCCAGGTCACCCTTTAATAAGGCCATAATCTCCAAAAAAGGCGGCCAAAATCTCATGTGCCACATAGACAAGGTTTTAGATAGTGCTGGGGAGGAGCCTGCTGTCTTGGTACATGGTAATACCAATGATATAGGAAAGTGTGGCAGGGAGGATCTGGAGGCCAAATTTAGGCTTTTAGGTAGGAAGTTGAAATCCAGAACGTCTAGGCAGGCAGGGCTCCAGAGTCTCAATGTGTGGATGAGTCCATGGTGCAAGGATGAGGGTTTGGGATCTGTTAGGAATTGGGCAACATTCTAGGAAAGAGAGGGGTTTGTCTGAAAGAATGGGCTCCACCTTAACCAGGATGGAACCAAGCTGCTGGCATTAACCTTTAAAAAAGAGATAGAGCAGCTTTTAAAATAGATAATAGAGGAAAGCCGACAGCCGCCAAAGAGTGCAAGGCTTGGAAGGATATATCCTTGAAAGACACTAGCAAAAGAGGGAAGTTAGAGCGCCACGACAGAGGTTCCAATAAAGATAAAAGTAACCCAGAAGCCCTTAAGTACACAGAGCAGACAGAGCTGAAAAATTCCAAATTACTCCTATCAACTGATAACCAGATTAATATGAATAAAATACAACATCTGAAATGCCTGTATGCAAATGCTAGAAGTCTGAAAAATAAAATGGGAGAACTAGAATATATAGCACTAAATGAAAGGTTACATATAATTGGCATCTCAGAGACCTGGTGGAAGGAGGACAACCAATCGGACACCAATACCTTGGTACAAACTATATCACAATAAGGTAGATAAAATTGGTGAAGGAGTAGTACTCTATGTTAGAGTCACACAGGATTCAAATTTTGCAGGAAACAAAAATATACTGTAGAATTTCTATGGATAGAAATTCCATGTAAAAAGGGGAAGATGATGGTAGTGGGGGTGTACTAACAACCACCTGTCCAGAATGAACAGATAGATAATAAAAAGCTAAAAGAAATCAGGGAAGCAGTGGTGAACTGAAGGGGAGGCCCTGAAAATGGAAATGTTCCTGCAGAACCACAAAGAGCAGGTACCAATGGTGCTATGAGTGGTTGGGGGATATGCAGATACACCTTGGACAGGTCTAGGGAAGTCAAAAACACTCCTTGGTGGACAACCACTATGATGGACCTCAAGGTTTCCATTCGAAAAATGTGGCACCCAGAGAGCCCTGTTCACATAGTTACATAGTATATGATGGCAGATAAAGACCAGCATGGTCCATCAGTCTGCCCAGCAAGGTGGCAAGAGTAGGTACACCCACCGCTCCATGCAGTTCATCCCTATTTGTTGAGATATAAGAGATAGTTAAGTTTATTTTTATTTTATCATGTTTCTATAAAGGAATAGCACAGTTACTTACCTGTAACAGGTGATCTCTGGGAACAGCAGGAATTAGTCCTCACATATGGGTACGTCGGAACCGACGGAGCCTGCGCGGGAAAGCTCCCCAGCTTCCCAGAAAGGAAGCTTTTGGGGCCTCCCACAGCGCATGCGCGCTGCCTTCCCGCCTTCCTGACCAACTCTCCTCAGTTCGAGTTTAAAGCTGAGACAATAGAGAGAGGAAAGGAAAGAGAGAGAGAGAGATACAACTCCTAGGGGAGGTGGGTGGGTTGTGAGGACTAATTCCTGCTGTTCCCAGAGATCACCTGTTACAGGTAAGTAACTGTGCTATCTCCAGGAACAAGCAGGAATAAGTCCTCACATATGGGGACTCCCTAGCTAAGATGCCGGGGAGATCCCCCCCTAGGGTTCCTCATCTTCCTATGGATCTCAGGCATCCATTCAGGGAAGGTGGGCAGGAGTTGTTTAAGAATGGAACAGGTGTCTGAGGACAGCCTGACCAAACAAGGCATCCCGGCAGGAGTCCTTGTCCAAGCAGTAATGGGCTGTGAAGGTATGAACCGAGACCCAGGTGGCTGCTCGACAGATCTGATCGATGGATACAGAATGAAGATGAGCCATAGATGTGGCCATGGCTCTCACATTGTGAGCTGTGACATGGCCTTCCAGAGAAAGGTTCTTACTCTGGTAAGCAAAAGAAATACACTGAGCAATCCAATTGGACAGTGTTCTTTTTGAGACTGGAAGTCCTAAATGAGAAGGATGAAAAGCAACAAAAAGCTGAGAAGACTTTCGATGTTGCTGTGTCCTGTGGATGTAAAAGGCAAGAGCTCTTTTACAATCTAACGTATGTAGGTTCCTCTCTGCACTGGATGCATGAGGAGCTGGAAAAAATACAGGTAGATATACCTCTTGATTAAGATGAAAAGGTGAGACCACTTTAGGCATAAAGTGAGGATTTGTCCTAAGGACTACCTTATCATGATGGAACCTTGTATAAGGTGGATTAGCCACTAAAGCCTGCAGTTCACTGATGCGGCGAGCAGAAGTGATTGCAATAAGGAAAAAGACTTTCCAGGAAAGAAATTTAAAGGAGGTAGTGGCTAAGGGTTCAAAGGGTGGCTTCATAAGCTGACCAAGAACCACGTTTAAGTCCCATGCCACCGGAGGAGGCCGAATGGGAGGTTTAGTTAAAGTTAGACCTCTCATGAATCTTGCAATAAGAGGATGAGAGGAAACAGGTTGTCCATTGATAGGCTGAAGAGATGCTGCAAAAGCACTCAAATGGACCCTTACAGAATTTGTTTTAAGTCCTGCATTGGAAAGATGCAGGAGATATTCGAGTAAAGAATTCAAAGGTAGTGCTAGAGGGTTAAGACCCTTTTCAGCACACCAAATGGAAAATCTTTTCCATTTAAAAGCATAAGAACGCCTGGTGGAAGGTTTCCTAGATGCATGGAGGATATCCTTCACCTGTTGAGAAAGATTGAAGTCTTGAAGGTCTAGGCCTTCAGTAACCAAGCTCTGAGGTGAAGGGACTTGGGTGCCACAAAGTCCCCTCCTCTTGAGACAGAAGGTCTGGAGCAGCTCCCAGATCCAGGGAGGGTGCCTGGGAGAGATGCAGAAGTAGAGGGTACCACACTTGGCGTGGCCAGCGTGGAGCTATGAGGATCATAGATCCTTGATCTATCAGAAGTTTGAACAGAGTCTTGGGAATCAAAGGAATGGGTGGAAAGGCATACAGGAAGGCCTGACCCCAATGAAGGAGGAAGGCATCCTTGGCCTGAGCTCCCTGACACGGAATTCTGGAACAGAACCGGGGAAGTTTGGCATTGCACGGACTTGCAAACAGGTCTATGTCCGGGGTTCCCCATTTCTGAAAGATTCTGAGTACCTGATCCATGTGCAGGGACCATTTGTGTGGAAGCAGAACTCGACTGAGTCTGTCTGCCCAAGAGTTTTGGATTCCTGGGAGGTATACTGCCAGGAGATGGATTTGATGCTCTCTGGCGAAGGCCCACAATTTTAGAGCTTCGTTGCAAAGCGACAGAGAGCCAGTCCCTCCTTGTTTGTTTATGTAGAACATGGCTACTTGATTGTCGGTATGAACAAGGACTGTCATGTTGATGAGGAGGGTATGAAAGACCTTGAGGGCAAGGAAAATTGCTCGCAGCTCCAAAAGGTTGATATGAAGGGTGGTCTCCTGTGGAGACCAAGTGCCCTGAGTGGAGAGGTCTTGGAGATGAGCTCCCCAACCTGTTTGGGAGGCATCTCTAGTGAGAGTTGCTTGGGGTAACAAAGGTTGGAAGGGGGCCCCCAACAACAGATTTTGAGTGGATATCCACCATTGGAGAGACCAAAAAAGACGTTCTGAGGTTGCTATTTGGTCTGAGGGAGCTCCTGATGCTTGGGTCCACTGGGTGGACAAAGTCCATTGAGCTGCTCTCATATGTAGGCGAGCATAAGGCACCACATGAACTGTGGATGCCATGTGGCCTAGCAGTTGTAGCATCTCTCTGGCAGTCAAGTGGCTTCTGGACTGAATTTGAGAGGCCAAGTGTACTAGACGGTGGCAACGGGCCTGAGGAAGATAGGCCCTTGCAGTGGTGGTATCTAGCCAGGCCCCTATGAATTCTAGGGACTGAGTAGGGGTGAGTTGAGACTTTGGCAGATTGATGACGAGTCCCAGATACTGCAGTATGCGTCTGGCGTGGTCCAGGGAAGTCTGAGCCTCGGACTGAGATGGAGCTCGGATGAGCCAGTCGTCCAGGTATGGGAAGACAAAGATTCCCAGAGTGCGTAGAAATGCAGCTACTATTGCCATGCATTTGGTAAATACCCTTGGAGCAGAGGCTAGACCGAAGGGAAGTACTCTGTATTGGAAAGGTTTTCCCTGGAACAGAAACCGTAGGAATTTTCTGTGGGATGGATGGATGAGTATATGTGTAAACGCATCCTTGAGATCTAGAGAACAAAGCCAGTCCTGACTCTGTAGGTATGGAAGGAGAGTGCCTAGAGAAAGCATCTTGAATTTCTCCTTGTATAGAAATTTGTTCAATTCTCTGAGATCCAGAATGGGTCTGTACCCCCCTGTTTTCTTGGGAATGAGAAAATAAGGGGAGTAAAAACCTGACCCTGGTTGAGGAAGAGGAACCTCTTCTATTGCCTTTTGGGCGAGAAGAGTGGTCACCTCCTGACCCAACAGGTACAGGAGAGATGGGGGAGAATTGAATTGTCTCACCATGGTATGGGGAGGAAGGCTGGAGAAATGTAGTTTGTAGCCCTCTCTGATGATAGAGAGGGTCCACTGTTCTGATGTGATTTGTTCCCATCTGGGAGCAAAATGAGTTAACCTTCCTGGAATGGTGAGAGGCTCTGGTTGTTGCAGAGCCAGAAAGGTTAAGTTCTCTAGAATCAAGTCAAAAACTCTGAGGGGGTTGGGACTGCTGGACTGTAGCAGGCCCTGTAGACTTTGTTCTGGCCTGTTTAGATTGCTGACGCTTAGGAGCAAAGCGAACTTGGGAAGAGTGCTGGCCAGTATTTGTGGAAAGTCTGGTCTTTTTATAGAAAGGCTTCTTAAAAGGTTTTTTCTTGGCAGGGGTAGAGGTAGACTTAGAAAGTCTATCTAAAGCAGCATTCTCTGCATCCATTTGAGTGGCTTTGATTTGCCACTCCTTGCCAAACAGATTTTCACCTGTACAGGGCAGATTGCCCAAGCCTTCTTGTACCCAGGGTTCCAAATCAGAGGCCTGGAGCCAAGCAAGTCTGCGAGCAGCTATGGCAATGCCAGAGGCTCTGCTAGCTCCCTCAAAAGAATCAAAGGCTGCTCTGTTGGAGAACTTTGAAACATCTTGAGTTTGCTTTAGCAAAAGAAGGAACTCCTCCTTTTTATCCTCTGGGATAAAGGGGAGAAAATGACGTATCTTCAGTGCAATCTCTTTCAAAAACATGCCCATATAGAGGCTGTATGAATTGATTCTGGCAATAAGCATGCTAGCTTGGAAGATTTTTCTACCAAAAGCATCCAGAGTCCTACATTCTCTTCCTGGAGGGGTAGAAGAGTGCCTTTTGGTACTCTTTATCTTTTTCATAGCAGACTTCACCACAATAGAGTGGTGAGGGAGCTGAGTTTTTTGAAAACCAGGAGAAGGAGGAACCCGATACATGGTGTCCAAACGTCGAGAATGTGGAGATAGGGTGAGAGGAGCCTCCCACAAATCCATCATGTGTTCTTGAAGAATTTCATGTATGGGTAAGGTGGCTGCCTCTTTGGGAACCTTAGAGTATCCTAAAATATCCAATTTTTTAGCTCTAGGTTCCTTTTCAGAGGTTACAGATATGGAGAGTCCTTTAGCTACTTCAATAATGAAGTCTTGAAAGGACAAATCCTCTGGAGGAGACATTCTCCTTTTTGGAGAAGAGGGCTCCTCAGGAAAAGTAAAAGAGACATCAGCAGAATCATCTGAGGTATCAGAATCTTCAGAAGATTCAAAATACCGCCTATTAGCTTCCAGAGATCGATACGCATACCGACCGGTATCGACATCGGGCGTACCGGGAACCGGATCGGTATCGAGAAAATCTCCGGAACCGGAGACCGGAACCGGCATACTACTGGAAGTAGATGCTCTAGGTACCGGTATCGGTTGTGGTACCGGAACCGGAGTCAGAACCGATTGTCGCGGTACCGAGGGCGTTGCAGCGTTAATGAAAGCCAGTATGGCCTGCTGCATGGATTGTACCGTAGTACCCATAAACGCCACAACTGCCTGGATGTCGGTACCGGTGTTAGCCGGTACCCCAGAGCAGTCTAACAGGTGATCGGTCGAGGCCGTGCCATTGATGTCTACCTGTAACCCCATAGGAGGAGCTTTGGAAGCCGGAGCTTCCCGCCGGGGTTGTTTGGCTGGGGCAGGGTCCTCAGGGTCAAAGCCAAGGGCCTCTCGCTGCTTAGAGGGAGATTTGCCCTTTGAGGACCTGCCTGAAGAATGTTTGGTTACCTGAGATCCATCAGGAGAGGAAGACCTGGAGGATGTTGATGCTGGAGTATCCGCAGAAAACAGCATATGAAACTTGGCTGCTCTGTTTTGTAAGCCCCGTTTGGACATCAGAGAGCAGGATGGACAATCCGGAATGGAATGGTCAGGCCCCAAACATTTAAGACACCATTCATGGGTATCTGTGACTGAAATAGTACTGGTACACTTGGTGCATTTTTTAAAACCAGAGGCTGGTTTCTCCATGAGGGAGAATCTGAGAAGGCCTAGAGGCCTCACAGAATAAACACACCAAGTGAGGAAAAAGTTTTTTTTTTTTGTTTGTTTTTTTAAGAAATAAATGAAAAAAGACCGGCGGTACCGGTCCGGAATCGGGGAAGGCAGACACGCGGTCAAAGAAACAAATTAAAATAACAATTTCTTCAGCGGTGACAGGAACACGACCTGCTGGCTCCGCGGAAAAAGAAGAACTGAGGAGAGTTGGGCGGGAAGGCAGCACGCATGCGCTGTGGGAGGCCCCAAAAGCTTCCTTTCTGGGAAGCTGGGGAGCTTTCCCGCGCAGGCTCCGTCGGTTCCGACGTACCCATATGTGAGAACTTATTCCTGCTTGTTCCTGGAGATCCACTGGTGTCTGTCCCTTGCCATTTTGAATTCTGTGACTGTATTTGCCCCTACCACTTCCATCGGGAGGGCATTCCAAGCATCCACCACCCTTTCAGTGAAAAAGCATTTCCTGACTTTGCCTTTCAGTTTACCCAATTCAAGCTTCATGTTATGTCTTCTAGTTTTGCAGCTTTCTTGTCTTTGAAAAAGGTTTGTTCATTAATACCCTTTAAAGGTCTGTATCATATCTCCCCTGTCCCTCCTCCCCTCCAGCATATACACATTTAAATCTTCAAGTCTCTTCTCATACATCTTCTGGTGCTCCAACTCATGTTGGTTGCCTTCCTCTGAACTGTTTCCAGTTGTTTTATATCTTTTGTGAGATATGGTCTCCAAAGCCGAATACAATATTCCAAGTGAGGCCTCACCAGCAACTTGTACAGTGGCATTGGTGCCTCCCTCCTTTCTGCTGGTAATTCCTCTTTGTATGCAACCCAGCATCCTTCTGGCTTTGGTCACTGTCTTGTCACACTGTTTCATCACCTTGAGATCCTCAGAAACAATCACTCCAAGGTCCTTTTCCTGATCCGTGCACACCAACCTCTCGACCCCTATCACATACAATTCCCTTGCATTTCTGTATCCTAAGTGCATAACACTGCACTTCTTCCCATGAAATCTTAACTGCTAAGCATTAAACCATTCTTGCAGCTTTTGTAGATCTTTCCTCATATTATGTACTCCCTCAGAGGAGTCCACCCTGTTGCAAATTTTCCATTCAGGAAAGCAAAGATTCAAAAAGAGGAGGAAATAGTCAATACAATAAAATGAGGGGATAAGACATTTTGCAGATATGTTAGTGAAAAGAGGAAGGGCAAAAGTGGTATTGTCAGACTCAAGAGTGAAGGGGAGGAATATGTAGAAGCTGATGAGGATAAAGCGGAATTGCTTAACAAATATTTCTGTTCTGTGTTCACAGATGAAGAACCAGGAGCAGGACCTCAAAAAACACCCACAAACAGGAACAGAAGCAAGAGGCATCTTGAAGAATTTTCAGAAGACTGTGTTCGTGAGAAACTAGCTATACCTAAAGTAGACAAAACGATGGGACCGGATGGGATACACCCTAGAATACTGAGGGAACTTGGGGACGTTCTAGCAGCTCCACTGACTGACCTTTTCAATGCCTCGGAGTCGGAAGTGGTGCCAAAGGACTGGAGAGAGGCTCATGTGGTCCCCTTACACAAAAGCGGAAGTAAGGTTGTGGTTGAAAACTACAAGCCGGTTAGTTTAACTTCGGTGGTGAGTAAACTATTGGAAATGCTGCTGAAAGTGAGGTTTCTGGAGTCCAGCAGATTACAGGACCCGAGGCAGCATGGATTCAGCAGAGGCAGGTTTTGTCAGACAAATCTGATTGATTTCTTTGACTGGGTGAACAGCGAGTTGGACCGAGGGAGAGCCCTAGATGTGGTGTATTTAGATTTCAGTAAAGCCTTTGACACCGTTCCTCACAGGCGACTTATAAACAAACTGAGCACCCTAGGGATGGACCCTAAAGTTACTGCTTGGGTTAGAAATTGGTTGCGTGGGAGGCGACAAAGGGTACAGGTAAATGGAGCTCACTCTGAGGAGAAGGAAGTTACCAGTGGTGTGCCCCAGGAATCTGTCCTTGGTCCAATTCTTTTTAACATCTTTGTTAGTGATGAGCATGTTGAGCATGTGGGAGACTCCTCTTACTACCTCTCCTCATTCTCGTAGATTAGACACCATGTACCGTGTCCCTTCTTGTCCTGGCTTTCATAAGTCTCAGCTTCCTCACCACTCTATTGTGGTAGAGTCTGCCATGAGGAAAATAAAGAGTGCAAAGAGACACTCATCTAATCCTCCAGGACGTGAATGCAGGACCCTTGATGCCTTTGGCCGAAGGGTTATCTCCAGGAACAAGCAGGAATGAATCTTCACATATGGGTACGTCGGTACCGACGGAGTCTGTGCGGGAACGCTTCCCAGCGTCCAATCAGAGAGCTTTTGGAAGCATCCCACCACGCCTGCGTGCTGCCTTCCCGCCTTTCCCAACTGCCTCTCCTCAGTTTTTCGTTTTCCGCGGAGCCGGCAGGACGTCCTCCTGTCACCGCAGAAAATTCTTGTTTTATTTCTTTAGTTTTCTTGTGGTCGCGGCTGTCTCCCCAACGTCACCGGTACCGCCGGTGTTTTCTTTTCTTTTCCTGTGAAATCTCCTTTTTCAAGGGATATTTTTCTTCATAGTGTCTCACGGTTTCTCAGGCCTTTCAGGCCTCCTTCTTTTCCTTCATGGAACTGCCAGCCACTTTCTCCAAGAAATGTTCAGACTGTGGCGGTACAACTTTATTTTTAGACCCTCAATATCGGTGTCTAACCTGCTTGGGTCCTGACCTTTTTCCTCCGGAGCCATTAGGCAACAGTTTGGTGAGAAGAGGTTTTCAACATCAAGGTTCCCTCGGTACACGGTTTCCCTCCGACGTCAGGGCACCGTCCCTTTCTTCTTCTACACAGGATCAGGTAACCCACAAACAGTCTGTTAAGACTAGCCAGCCCTCGAGTGGTAGGTCTCATGCACAGCATGTAGACGGCTCCAGCCTTGCCCTCGAGGGCCCACTGGCTTCAAAACCCCGGCGGGAGTCTTTGGTCTCCAAAGCCTTTGAAGGGTTTCAGGTTGTTCTTGGGGTTCACCCCTCACAGAACATACCTGAGCCGTGTCTGGTGGTGGCATCCACTTTGAGCGGTACCGATACCCCGGCATCGGCACTGGTGTTGGATGATACACTCCTCACCAGGGATCGTCATCTGGCGTCCTCGGTACCTTCGGGACCGGTGGATACCCTCCAGACAGACTTTCCATTATCGGTACCAGTACCGATTCTACCACCGACGTCAGTACCCTCCAGACGTGCATTGACAGCCTCGCTTTCCTCGATGCCGAGTCTCGAATCGATCTCCATTCTGGAGGACTGGGTACCGACTCGCCTTGGTACCGGCTCCCAGCGGTACACAAGGCTCGGTTCCGATAATTCGGATCCGCAACTCTCGGTTCCCCCAAGGCCGTTTGAGTTGCCACCGGTTGGCCTTCATCCACCGGTATCAGACACGGTACCGAAGTCGGTACCGATGTCCACATTACCCTTGTGGTCGGTGCCTTCCATGCTTCGCTCATCAGGCTCTTTGCCCTCGATGCCGAGTTTGGAATCGATCTCTAGTCTGGAAGACTGGGTACCAACACACGATGGTACCGACACCGATCGATACCGGAGACTCGGTACCGAGGATAGTGACCGGAGGCCTTCGGTTACCTCGGTAGCGATTGAACTGCCAATGGCTGCTCCGATGTCTGTGTCGGGCTCGGCTCCGACATCGGTACCGGTATTAGCATCGGTACCGGTATCCACAGTAGCATCATGGCCAACTCCTGCCATGCTTCTTCCAACAGCATCGCTCCCTTCTATACCAAGCTTGGAGTCGATACCTGGCATGGACAATGTGGTAATGACGGTCGCTGCTCCTGACAGCCAGTACCGGCGACCATCCCTTAAGCATTCCACACTGCACTGTGCAGGATCTTCTATTCCTATATATTTGGATAGCTCTTTCGGTGCTCAGGCTAGTTCTTCAGATCTAACCTGTCCAAGGGAGATTCCTGTTGGGGATCCCTCTTTTCAGAGTTTCCTCCTGGATATAGCAAGATCCCTTGCCATTCCTATCCCTGGACATGATCCTGCACAAGGCTCTGTTTCTACCAAAGCAAAGGAGAACATAATGCTTCCTTTGCATCATTCCTTGCAGGATCTCCTTCTAGGAATGTGGGAAGCACCTTTAAAGGTACCCCCACCTTCCAGAGCAACTGATCTTCTATATCAGGTGCCCCCCTCTCCAGGGTTTCAAAAGACTCAACTTCCTCATCATTCCATAGTAGTGGAATCAGCAATGAGGCGGGTAAAGAGTAAGAAAAAGCACTCTTATCCGCCAGGTCGTGAGTCTAAGACACTAGATGCCTTTGGACGTCAAACCTTCCAGACATCTATGCTTTCGGCAAGAATTCTCTCATATATTTTTTATATGAGTCTATCTCTTGAGGAGGTCACAAAGCAATTACATCTTTTGACTCCTTCCCTTCCAGAGTCCAAGAGTGCAGGCTATTCTTCACTGCTTAAGCATCTTCAGAATCTCTTGCTTTCTTACTCGTGCTTCCCTAGACTCTTTTGACTCTGTTAGCAGGACTTCTGCTATATCTATAGGGGCACGACGTAGAGCCTGGCTCCAAGCTTCAGACTTAGACAAATGGGCACAGCAAAGACTGGGACATACTCCTTGTACTGGAGACAATCTTTTCAACAAGGAGTCTTTACATCAGGTTACTCAGTTGCCCACTGACTTACCTGTTCCTAAGGGCTGTTCTGCACCTTCTTCTGTCCCAGTAGGTAGGAAATGTCCTGCCAAACTTTCTTCCCATAGGAGAAGAAGGTTTTATGCATCATCTGCCCATCATGCAGATGTTCCCAAGCAAGGGAAGCATCGTCCTTGTCTGCAGAATTCAACCTCTCACCAGGCTCAGCAAACCCAGCAACCGCAGGGGTTTCTGATCAATCTTCATCAGATGCTTGTGACTCTGGTGGTTAGAATCTGCAGTTGCTTCTTCTCAATAGAGGCAATCCACTGCTTTCATTCTAAACCCTAGACATGGATCTCTTCCCAAAAGACATCCATTTTTTCTATGTTCTATGAGCTGTCAGGATGTCCATGCCTATAGGGCACAGGGTTCTCCTTTTCTTCCTGCTAGGGAAAGAGGTCTAACCACTATCAAACGATAGTTTCCTGTGCTAGCATGTCTTTTTTTCCTTTCTATAGACTCACTACTTTGAAAGTCTTCTTCAGCTCCATTCTCTTTACCGTCTTACCAAGCTTTTCCTCTGTAAGAGCGGTATTGCTTCACTGGAGGGCTTTTTCTTCAGCCTCTCTAGTTTTGTTACTTTTCCAGTGCGGAGATTTCCTCTCTGAGTTGACTCCTCTTTTTCAATCTTGCTTTGAGGCAGTTCATCAGACATGTCCAGAGTTTTCTACTCCTGTTCTGTCTGTTCTTTCTGTTTTTAAACAGTAAGATTCTTTCTGCTGTCTGGCAAGCAGCTGCCTATGCAGGAGCCTTAATGTTTGGACCACTGGTTCTTGTCCACCAGCAACCAGATTTGTCCTCCACTAACATTCTGTCTAGTTTTAGTAGTGATTCCAAGTCAGTGCTGTTATCTGTCTTGGAAATTATTTCACTACAGGCTTGTTGGATTGTCTTCTCTTTCTGCCATCTCCATTCCCCTGGGTTTGGCAGCATAGTTGACATAGGTACTGGCTCTCCAGCAGCCAGTTCTATCTCCTCATTCTCCTGCATCATGCTCTCTGCAATTCTACAGAGAAGCTCTCCACTGTGGGCCCTTGCTAGAGAACATGGGTTTTTTTTCTCCAGCAGCTATCCTAGATGGTTGGAAAAGGCTTTTTCAGTCATGTCTCCCATGACTAAAAAGGTTCTCCCTTTGTTCACTATCTCCTTTTTAATATAAAGGACATAGGCCTTCTCTTACGTGAAAGCTTAAGGAGTTGCCAATTCCCTGCTTTGGTCCATAGTATTTCCAATCGGGAATATGCTTTTCTCCTTGCAGCTCGTCCTCATGGTAAGAACGCATGATACCTTTTTGCCCTTAAGCAGGTCAGCATGGTATCTCATTTTTATGCGTCTTCTGTTCACTTACCATGCTAGAGTTCTGGAATACTCGGGACTTGCTGGCTGCAGACTGATATCATCCTCTGCTTTTCACGTTAACTGTCCTGGTTATTTCACTAGCTAGCATCCCTGTAGCTCATAACCAGTGGGAATAGATTCTCTATATATCTTCTCAAGTAGGTTCTACCTTCTTGTTATTAGATGAATCTTTCCTCTCCACATTTCCTATGTGAATACCGTTCTGTAGGCATATCTCTGTCTGCTTCATTGCAGACACCCATATAGAGGCCTATATATTCATATCTATAGCATACATCTTACAGATGTCTATGTCTATCATTTGTGTGTATTTTATGCCCTTCATATCTCACTATAGATATATTCTTATCTATCTATCTATATATCATATATATGTATCTGTCAAGATATTTTATTATCGGTAGATATGTATTCTGCATTTATCTACCTGACTCTCCAGGCTCATATAGCTATATGATTCTGACAGATGGGCTTTACCCATACCTATGCTATCCAGCATGTTTGGGGTTCTACACTCACAACCACTTCTGTGGTAGTTAACAACTTCCACCATAACCTTAAGGTTTAGGTACCTCTGAAGCTCTCCATGTTCCAGTATCTCTCCTAGCTGACTCCAGTTAGGAGAGACATTGCGGATCTTCAGCTAATCACAGGTTCTAACGCCTCAGGCGTTTGTCCTTTCTTTTGGGATACAAGGGGTTTCCATACCTTTTCCTCCCACAAGGACTGTGCCTGTTTGTCCAATTCGGTCGGCCTTCTCTTTTTGCTCCCAAGAGTGAGCCACTCTGTCGCCAAAAGATTTCGGCTTTTATCATAAAGCCTTCCACTGAAGGCCCATGGTTTTTGGTACTACCCCAGTTATTACCGGGGTCTCCTCTTACCTTTCAGGAATCTGACCTCCACTGTTTTTTCCTACAGGTTTATTACCTAAACTTCACAGTGAGGTCCTCCTTGAGGATCCTCTACTGGGTTCCCCAGTAGATCCCATGAACCTCCTTACTGCTGTGCAATCCTGTTAGGGGAGGTCCATATTGCAATATTTCTTTCAATATCATTGATGATAATTATCATCCACACATGGACTCCTTGTCTGCAGTCCTATGCTAGGTTAGTTGTTCCACAGCACCTTTCTTTCTTCAACTCCTACCCTCCATCCTCAGAATGCCTGGTGTTGTGGGGGATAGCATGTTCCAACCTATGACATGCTGGGACTCCAGGCATCTTAGCTTGGGAGTCCCCATATGTGAAGACTCATTCCTGCTTGTTCCTGGAGATAGCACAGTTACTTACCTGTAACAGGTGATCTCTGGGAACAGCAGGAATAAGTCTTCACAACCCACCCACCTCCCCAGGAGTTGTATCTCTATCTATCTTTCCTTTCCTCTCTCTCTCTCTTTGTCTCAGCTTTAAAACTTAACTGAGGAGAGGCAGTTGGGAAAGGCGGGAAGGCAGCATGCAGGCGTGGTGGGATGCTTCCAAAAGCTCTTTGATTGGATGCTGGGAAGCGTTCCCGCACAGACTCCGTCGGTACCGACGTACCCATATGTGAAGACTTATTCCTGCTGTTCGCAGAGATCACCTGTTACAGGTAAGTAACTGTGCTTTCCAAGCCAATATGCTTGCTGCCAGAATCAACTCCTATAGTCTCTATATGGGGATGTTTCTAAAAGAAGTCACAGATCTGCAGACTTAAGCCCCTTTTATTTCAGAAGATAAAAGGCAGGAATTTCTCACTTGGCTTAAACATGCCCAAGATGTTTCCAAATTTTCCAACCGTGCAGCCTTTGACTCTTTTGAGTGTGTAAGCAGAGCCTCGGCTATTGCCATAGGTGCACGTAGAATTGCTTGGTTACAAGCCTCTGATTTGGAACTCTGGGTCCAAGATGAACTGGGAAATCTTCCTTGCACAGGTGAAAACCTTTTTGGCAGGGATTGGAAAGCAAAGGCCACTCAGATGGATGCTGAGAACTCTGCTTTGGATCGACTTTCAAAGTCTACCTCTGCTCCTGCTAATAAAAGATTGTTCAAAAAGACAACCTTTTCTAAAAATGGAAGATACTATCCTGCTTATGGTCAGCAGGCATCTTCTGCAGGTCGTTTTGCTGCAAAGCATCAGCAACCACCTAAACAGGCCAAGTCAAAGGCTGCCAGGCCTCCCACGGCTCAGCAGCCTCAGCCTCCTCAGGGCCTTTGACTTGCAACTAGAGAACTTAGCCTTTCTGGCTCTGGAAGAACCAGAGCCCCTCACCATTCCAGGAAGGTTGGCTTACTTTACTCCCAGATGGGAGCAAATCACAGCAGAGCAATGGACCCTCTCCATTATAAGGGAAGGGTACAAGTTTCATTTCTTAAACCTTCCTCCCCACACCATGGTGAGACAGTTCAATTCTCCAACATCTCTCCTCAACCTTCTGGGTCAGGAGATTGCTACCCTTCTTACCCAAGGAGCAATAGAAGAAGTACCCCTTCCTCAACAGGGCTCAGGGTTCTACTCCCCTTATTTTCTTATCCCAAAGAAAACAGGGGGCTACAGACCCATATTAGATCTCAAAGAATTGAACAAGTTTCTATTCAAAGAGAAATTCAAGATGATTTCTCTCGGTACTCTGCTGCCATACCTTCAGAGTCGGGATTGGCTTTGTTCTCTAGATCTCAAGGATGCGTACACCCATGTCCTCATCCATCCAACACACAGAAGGTTCCTTCGGTTCCTTTTTCAAGGAAAGCACTACCAATACAGGGTGCTTCCTTTCGGTCTGGCCTCTGCACCAAGGGTGTTCACGAAATGCATGGCAGTAGTAGCTGCATTTCTACGCACTCTAGGAATATTCGTTTTCCCATATCTGGACGACTGGCTCATTCGAGCTCCATCCCAGTCAGAGGCCCAGATTGCGTGTCCTTCAGTATTTGGGACTGGTAATAAACATCCCAAAATCCCATCTCACCCCTACTCAGTCCCTGGAGTTTATAGGGGCCTTGCTGGATACCACAACTCCAAGGGCCTATCTTCCTCAGGCCCGTTGCCTACGCTTGGTGCAGTTAGCCTCCCAGATACAGTTAAAGTCCCATTTAACTGCTCGAGAGATGTTACAACTACTAGGCCACATGGCATCCACCGTGCATGTGGTTCCATATGCTCGCCTTTCACATGAGGGCAGCTCAATGGACTTTGTCCACCCAATGGACTCAGGCATCAGGTTGCCTGTCAGACAAAATAGCAAACTCCAGTCGCCTATTTTGGTCTCTCCAGTGGTGGAAGTCCCCTACAAATCTGTTGCTGGGGTCCCCTTTTCAGCAGTCGCTACCCCAAGCAACTCTAACAACAGATGCTTCTCCAATGGGTTGGGGAGCTCATCTGCAGGATCTCTCCACCCAGGGCATCTGGTCTCCACAGGAGACTTCTCTGCATATCAATCTCTTGGAACTCAGAGCAATATTCTTAGCTCTCAGTGTTCCATGCCCTGCTCAGCTACAGGACAGTCCTCATCCATACGGACAACCAAGTAGCCATGTTCTATGTAAACAAGCAGGGCGGGACTGGCTCTCTGTCGCTTTGCAACGAAGCTTTGCGACTGTGGGCCTTCGCCAGAGAGCATCTCATCCATCTTCTGGCAGTATATCTTCCAGGCGTTCAAAACTCTTGGGCGGACAGACTCAGTCGAGTTCTGCTTCCACACGAGTGGTCCCTCCACATGGACCAGGTAGCCAGGATCTTTCGAATTTGGGGAACCCCGGACACAGACCTCTTTGCAAGTCCGTGGAATGCCAAACTTCCCCGGTTCTGTTCCAGAATTCCGTGTCAGGGAGTTCAGGCCAAGGATGCCTTCCTCCTTCACTGGGGTCAAGACTTCCTTTATGCCTTTCCACCAATTCCCCTAATTCCTAAGACACTATATTCAAGCTTCAGAGAGATCAAGGGACCATGATCCTCATAGCACCACAATGACCACGCCAAGTGTGGTACCCTCTACTTCTGCATCTCTCTCAAGCTCCTTCCCTGGACTTGGGCTCTGCTCCAGACCATCTGTCCCAGGAAGAGGTAACTTTGTGGCACCCAAACCCCCAGTCGCTCCATCTCAGGGCTTGGTTGCTGAGGGCCTAGACCTTCAAGATTTTCATCTTTCTCAGCAAGTCAGAGATGTTATTCATGCCTCTAGAAAGCCTTCTACTAGACGTTCCTATGCTTTCAAATGGAAAAGATTTACCATTTGGTGTTCAGAGAAGGGTCTAAACCCTCTTGCAATACCTCTGAATTCTCTACTAGAGTCAGTAAGAGTCCATTTGAGTGCTATTGCAGCGTCCCTCAAGCCTCTCAATGGACAACCTATTTCCTCTCATCCTCTTATAGCAAGATTCATGAGAGGCCTTCTTTTAACTAAACCTCCCATTAAACCACCTCCAGTGGCATGGGACTTAAACCAGGTTCTTGGCCAGCTCATGAAGCCACCCTTTGAACCTTTAGCCACCACCTCCTTGAAATTTCTTTCTTGGAAGGTTATTTTTCTCATTGCAGTCACCTCAGCACGCCGCATCAGTGAGTTGCAAGCTTTGGTGGCTAATCCACCTTATACAAGGTTCCATCATGATAAGGTAGTCCTCAGGACCAATCCACACTTTATGCCTAAAGTGGTCTCGCCTTTTCATCTGAACCAAGAGGTATATTTACCTGTCTTTTTTCCAGGACCTCATGCATCAAATGCAGAGAGGAATCTTCATACCTTGGATTGTCAGAGAGCTCTTGCTTTTTACTTACAAAGAACACAGCAACATAGAAAGTCTTCTCAACTCTTTGTTGCTTTTGATCCTTCTCATTTAGAACTTGCAGTCTCTAAGAGAACACTGTCCAACTGGATTGCTCAGTGTATTTCTTTCGCCTACCAGAGTAGAAACCTTTCTCTGGAGGGCCATGTCACAGCTCACAATGTAAGAGCCATGGCAGCCTCAATGGCTCATCTAAACTCTGTGTCCATCGACCAAATCTGTCGAGCGGCCACCTGGGCCTCGGTTCATACCTTCACAGCCCATTACTGCTTGGACAAAGACTCCCACCGGGATGCCTTGTTTGGTCAGGCTGTTCTCAAACACCTGTTCCATTCCTAATCAACTCCTACCCACCTACCCTGGTTGGATGCGAGAGATCCATGGGAGGAGGTAGAGTCCTTTCCAAGGACACACAACGTGGGGTCTTCCCCTGGCATCTGCAGCTAGGGAGTCCCCATATGTGAAGACTCATTCCTGCTTGTTCCTGGAGATAGCACAGTTACTTACCTGTAACAGGTGATCGCTGGGAACAGCAAGAATAAGTCTTCACAACCCACCCACCTCCCCTAGGAGTTGTATCTCTCTATCTTTCCTTTCCTCTCTCTCTCTTTGTCTCAGCTTTAAAACTCGAACTGGAGAGAGGCGGTTGGGAAAGGCGGGAAAGCAGCGCGCAGGCACGGTGGGATGCTCCCAAGAGCTTTCTTACTGGACGCTGGGGAGCGTTCCCGCGCAGGCTCCGTCGGTACCGACGATACCCATATGTGAAGACTTATTCCTGCTGTTCCCAGAGATCACCTGTTACAGGTAAGTAACTGTGCTCTCTGTCCTTAAAAAAATATTTCTGCATATCACTCCTGAATCTATCCCCTTTCACCCTCATCCCATGTCCCCTCAGAGCAGAACTTGCTTTCAATTGAAAGAGGCTTTCCCCCTGTGCATGATGAGTAATTTGAAGATGAATCTGAACTGATAAATCTGAACTTCACCGGAAGCCAGTGGAGGGTGAAAAGGCAGGGCGTGACATGAGAACGAGCCTTTCCTCTAAGGCATACATATTAAGATCCTTAAGTCTGTCCTCATGCTTTATAATGAAGACCACTAACCATTATAGTAGCCACCTTCTGTACCGACTGCATCCTGTTTATATCCTTTTGAAGGTGCGATCTCCAGAATTGCACAGAATACTCCAAATGAGGTCGCACCAAACTCTTATACAGAGGCACTATCAACTCCCTTTTTCTGCTAGCCATTCCTCTCCCTATGCACCCAAGCATCCTTCTAGCTTTAGCTGTCGCCTTTTCTACCTGTTTTGCTACTTTAAGATCATCAGACACAACCACACCGAGGTCCCGCTCTTCTTTAGTGGACAAAAGTACTCCACCCCCTATACCATATCGCTCCCTTGGATTGCTGCAGCCCAAATGCATGACCTTGCATTTTTTTAACATTAAATCCCAGCTGCCAAATTCTAGACCATTTTTCAAGCTTAGCTAGATCCGTCCTCATGTTATCTGCACCTTCCTGGATGTCTACTCTATTGCAGATTTTGGTATCATCCGCAAAGAGGCAAAACTTACCCAACAGCCCTTCCGATAAATCACTAACAAAGATGTTAAAAAGAATTGGACCAAGGACAGATTCCTGGGGCACACCACTGGTAACTTCCTTCTCCTCAGAGTGAGCTCCATTTACCTGTACCCTTTGTCGCCTCCCACGCAACCAATTTCTAACCCAAGCAGTAACTTTAGGGTCCATCCCTAGGGTGCTCAGTTTGTTTATAAGTCGCCTGAATAGGTAAAGTAGCTGCTTCTTTAGGAGCCTTAGGATATTGCAAAATATCTAGTTGCTTGGCTCTAGGCTCTGACTCAGGGGCCACTGTAATGGAGAGGCCCCTAGCCACTTCCCTAATGAAGTCCTGAAAAGACAAGTCTTCTGGAGGAGACATTCTTCGTTTTGGAGAATCAGACTCCTGAGGAAGATGTACCGGTGCCTCGATAGAAGCCTCAGACTCAGTCTTCGGAGGAATCAAAGTATCGCCTGTCCGGATGCTCCTGTAAAGCCCGATACGCGTACTGAGTGGGATCGACATCGAGAGTAAGCGGTACTGGTTCGGTACCGATGGGCGTCATCGGACAGGGTACCGCTGCAGTCGACATCGAAGCCGATGTCGATGTAATCAGTACCGGCACCGGGAACGATGCCGGTGCCGGAGTCGGTACCGGCAACGGAGATTGTTGCGGTACCGAAGGCGTCGAAGCCTGCATAAACGCCGTTAGGGTGCGCTGCATGGACAGAATCTTCTGATCCATCGACGCCACCAGAGTCTGTGACCCCATAGACAATGCTTTGGAAGCCGGAACTTCCCGCCGGGGTAATTTTGCCAGTGCGGAATCCTCGAGGACAAGCCTGGAAGCATCTCGATGCTTAGAGGAAGATTTGCCCTTCAAGGACCGGCTAGATTTATGTTTGGTTACCTGAGATCCATGGGAGGAAGAAGCAGCCCTGGAAGATGTCGATGCCACCGAGGCTGCATCAGAGGGAAACAGGGTACTGAGCTTGGCTGCTCGGTTCTGCCGACCTCTTTTAGACATCATGGTGCAGGACACACAATCCGTGATGGAATGGTCAGGCCCCAAACATTTTAGACACCAGTCATGGGTGTCGGTGACAGAAATAGTACCGCCACACTTCGTGCACTTTTTGAACCCAGAAGCGGGCTTCTCCATGAGGAGAAAAAATGTTCAGGCATAAGGCCCAAACCGAAAATACACAGTTGAAGAAAGAAAAAAAATTTTTTTTTTTTTATAAGAAAGAAAAGACAAGACCGGCGGTACCGGTCTGACGTCGAAGAAGGCAGATGCGACACAGAAAAATAAAGAAAAAAATAAAGAATTCTTCTGTGGTGACAGAAATACGACCTGCTGGCTCCGCGGAAACAAAGAACTGGAGAGAGGCGGTTGGGAAAGGCGGGAAGGCAGCGCACAGGCGCTGTGGGATGCTCCCAAAAGCTTTCTTACTGGACGCTGGGGAGCGTTCCTGCGCAGGCTCCGTCGGTACCGACGATACCCATATGTGAAGACTCATTCCTGCTTGTTCCTGGAGATTGGTGGATCCATGGAATAGTCTCCCAGTTGAGGTGGTAGAGATGAGGATGGTATCTGAATTCAAAAAAGCATGGAACAAATACAGAGGATCTCTAAAGGAAAAAAGGGGACTGTTATAGTTGTTGATATGGAAGGACAGACTAGATAGGCCATATGATCTTTTTCTGTCGTCATTTTTCTATGTTTCTATTCAGTCCTTCAGCAATATCACTCACAAATACATTGAACAGTACTGGTCCCAGGACTGATTCCTGGGGCACGCCACTAATCACCTTCTTTTCATCTGAGTGAGTTCCGTTTACCATCACCTTCTGTCTGTCAGTTAATCAATTTCTGATGCAGTTCACCAATTTGGGACCCATCCCCATGCTGTTTAGCTTATTGATAAACCTCTTATGAGGAACAGTATTCAAAGGCTTGCTTAAATCTAGGTAGATCACATTCATTGCATGCCCTTGGATCTAGTTCTCTGGTCACCCAATGAAAGAACTCAATCAGATTTGTTTGGCATGATCGCCCTACTGGTTTCGAGAAGTCCACTATTCTCTCTTTCAGGAGTGCTTCCATTATTTTTCCTGCCAGTTTGTCACTTCTTCCCTATTACCACTTTTGTGAAGAGGTACTACATCAGCCCTTCTCCAGTCCTGTGGAACTTCTCCTGTCTCCAAGAATCTATTAAAAACATCCTTTAAAGGCCCTGCAAGAACCTTTCTGAGCAGGCCACATATCAGTCCCTCTCAGATGTGGCCATGTGTGTGCCTCGCGGGAAGACCACCTGCTCCAGACTCACCCCTCTTTAGCACCAAAGGCCAGCCGATCCCAGGGGCTGCTATTCCGCTGCTTCCTCTTCTCAATGCTGCCCTTCGTTCTTTTCCCCTTTTTTTTTTTTTAAACAATGCAGCCACTCTATCAGAGCTCGACCTCTGGCCCCCTCCCAAGAGTTGGGGAGGAAAAAAGGAGGGAGTAGCTGTCTCCTGCCCACCTGAGAGTACTGAGGGGAGAAGAGGGGAGAGGGACCAGGATCCACCGGGTTCTGCATGCCAAACAAGTGCATCCCACACCAAAGAAAAATCCAGCCAGCAAAGGCTATGCTGGAGACTGAGAAGTACTCGCTCTGCAGGGAAGCACAGGCTCCTTTTTTTTTTTTTTTTGAAACTTTATTTATATATAAACCATCATATACATAACTTTCGACAGAAGCAAACAATATGTACAACACGCCGTAGCAGAGTAGGTTCTTATCTCCGCCACGGCACTAACCACAAACAGTCATGTATGTAAAACAGAGCTCAAATCGCCCGCAGTTATTATTCATTTTTAGATAGACATTTAATCTAGGGTGCCCCCCTTAACCTCCCCCACCACCCCCCTCTCCCTCCCCCCCCCACGTCGTCGCAACCCTTAATCCCACCCAGCTCAGTATCCTATATTCACAATTTCATTCCGGCAGCGGGGGCTTAAGCTCTGAATATAGGGTTCCCATATTAACATAAAGGTGGACCAACGCTTCACGGAGCCTCGGGCCCACCAACGCTCGGCCAGCATCAGCTGATGGAAGCCATTGCGCCACTCCAAGAACGTGGGTGGGTTTGGATCCCTCCATCTGTGGAGAATCGGGCCCTTCCCCACCAGACAGGCTTTACGCACCAATAACCGCTCCCATTTCCCCACTGGCAGGGTTGGGTGCAATTGATCTAGAATGACTAAAATGTTGGTCCACGGGAATCGTTGCTGCAGCAACTCCGTTAGGTATCTACGGATACGAATCCAGTAGGGAAGGATGCGCCTGCACTGCCACCACATGTGCGTCAGGGTGGCCAAAGGTAAAGAACATCTAGGACATGACCCGTCCTGTGTGATATGACTCCTCAGCGCTCGCCGAGGCGAAAAATGCACTCGTGTCAGGGCCTTATATTGAACTTCCTTCCACCTCGCTCCCCCTACCAGGGTTGTTATCCGCCCTACTGCTGCACAGATAGTGCCGGGGTCCACCACCCGCCCCAGTTCATCGGCCCACGCCTTCTCCACCCTCCCATAATCCGGTTGTACCCCGAAACACTCTAACCGAGACTTCAGTCCCGCTATCGCTAGTGGCACCTCGCCCCCCAGGTCAAAAAATTCAAGGAGCTGCGCCGATCTGTCCCCCCCCAATTCCCCTTGGGGCAGCTGTGCCACGTAATGAGAGAGCTGGAGGTACGCAAAATATTGAGTAGGGGGTAAGTGAAACTCCTCCCGGATGGCGGAAAACGGCTTACATTTGCCCGTTAGGTCCACTACATGTCCTAGGGATCGTACTCCCTGTCGATACCATACCTGAAACGCTTTAGTGTCGGATCCCGGCAGAAAGTGCACGTTTCCCCGAATGGGGAGCCAGCTAGACACCTGCCAGTCCCTTCGCCAAAAACTATTTAATTGTCGCCACGTACGGCGCAACGCGTTTAACAAGACGTTTTGTGTAAGGCCTGTAGGCAGTCGTGCACTGTCCGCATGTAGGACCCCCATCAGGGAGAGGGGTGCTACAAAAGCCGCTTCAAGGCCCCGTGGCGTATAGACATCGGTGTCTCCAAGATAGTCTCCCAAATGACGTGCCTGACACGCCAAAGCGTAAAGCCGTATATCTGGGAGCCCCAGACCCCCTCTGCTCCATTTACCTATCATACGGGATAGCGGAATCCGCGCCCTGGCCCCCTTCCACAGGAAACGCTGAATCTCCTTTTCCAACCTAAGCAGATCCCGCCGCAGTAACCACACGGGTAGAGTTTGCAACCAGTACAGTATACGAGGCAACACTACCATTTTAAATGCTGCAATTCTCCCCATCAGCGATAAAGGTAACGGATTCCAAGCCCTCAGCTGGCTCCGTACCCCAGATAACACTCTCTCACAGTTAATTTTATAGAGATCCCGCGGTACTCTCATCAAAATAACGCCTAAATATTTGAACGTCTGCTCCGCCCATTTCAGGGGGAAACCCTCCCCCCCCCCCAGTGTCCTCGCAGCTGCCCCGAAACATCTAAAGCCTCTGATTTCTCTTCGTTGATCCGGAGGCCCGCAAAACTACCAAATAGGCGAAATGCCAGTAACAGCCTAGGCAAAGATTCCCGGGGGGCTAGTAGATGTACCAGCATATCGTCGGCAAAGGCCGACATCTTAAACCCTTGGTGGCCAATCTCAATTCCACGAATGTGCGGGTCAAGTTCTATGCGCCTAATTAGGGGGTCTAAGGACAAAACAAACAAGAGAGGGGATAGTGGACAACCTTGCCGAGTACCCCTATACAGGGGAAAGGGAGCCGATAAAACCCCATTACAGAGCACTCTAGCCGTCGGTGTATCGTAAAGGCTCTTAACCATGTCACAAAAGGCCTGCCCCAAACCGTACATCGGTAGCAGGTGGTGCAAGTATGTCCAGTTGACCCGGTCAAATGCCTTTTCAGCATCAAAACTCACCAGTAGGGACTGAAGCCGACGGCCATGCACCCATTCCAATGATGTCAAAATTCTACGAATGTTGCGGACCGCGTAGCGGCCCCGCACAAACCCCACCTGTGAGTCATGAACCAGATCCCCCAGTAATCCTGCTAGTCTGTCCGCCAAAACCTTGGCCATCAGCTTCATGTCAAAATTCAGCAGGGAAATCGGCCTATAAGAGGCCGCCAGCAGCGGGTCTTTGCCCGGCTTTGGTATCAACGTAATATACGCCTGATTTTCCCCCCATCGTCTACCCCTGCCGTCTATTCTTTGCCGGTAAGTGTCCACTAATAGAGGGCTAACCCAAGGCAACAGTAGTTTATAAAACTCAGCCCCATAACCGTCCGGTCCCGGTGCTTTATAGCAGCTGGCTTTCGTAATTACCGACTGCACCTCCTCTAAGGTTATCGGACGTCCCAACATGGCCCGTTGGTCGTCGGACGCCTTGGGGAGCCGCAGCCCCTGGAGGTAAGTCTCCATGGTAGCGGTGTCTGTCTCCCCCGCTGAGTACAGTTTCTGAAAGAAGCCCTTAAAAATCTCACTTATCCCGGCCCGCTGCTGCTGTAATTTCCCGCGGTCGTCCCGAAGCGCCGCCACCCCCCTCCCACCTCTCTGCCCTTTCAAACAGCGCCCTAATAATTTCCCCGGTTTATCGCCAAAACACTGTAAACGGTATTTATATACATTATCGATTTCTTGGCTCTCTGATGGAGTAGTTCGTTTAAAGCAACCTGTAATTCCCATAATCGTTTTCTGTTGGGCACCGTGGGGGCCTGGCCACTAAGTACCCGCGCTTGCGACACCTGCTGTTCCAACCGTATAATGTGTTCTGCCATCAATCTCCACTTCCGAGCCGCATACCCGATGATATCCCCGCGCAGCACCACTTTGGCAGCTTCCCAAACCAGCTCTGGGTCATCTTTGTGTACCAGGTGGTTTAATTCAAAGTCTTGCCAGCGCTGGCTCAGAAATTGTTGAAATTTATTATCCTGATATAACTCGGTAGGGAACCGCCATATGCGAGATGTTCCGGTCTCACACCCCCAATGTAACTCCAACCATACCATAGCATGGTCGGAGATTTCCAAGGGTCCTATCCGCGCCTCCTCCACTTGGGCAAAGGTGGACGTGGAGAGCAGAAGGTAATCTAATCGCGCGCTAGTCCCATGCGCCCGCGAAATATGTGTAAACTCTTTCTCAGAGGGGTGCAGCAGTCGCCATGGATCTACCAAGTGCAAGCGGGCCCGAAAGCGTTGCAGCAGTTGGGAGCCGAGCACCCTGTCTCTCAGCACCCTGACAGCAGAGGTATCTAACTGCACGTCGAAAACACCATTGAAGTCCCCCCCCACCAGCATAGGGACGTCCGGCAGTTGCTCAATTTTGGCTGCAATGCGGTTAAGAAAATCCCTATCTAATACATTGGGGCCGTAGACATCTCCTAGTATGATGTCCCGGTCTTCCAGTAGCCCATATAATAGCAGAAATTTCCCATTGGGATCGGCCCACTGACGGTGCAAAGTAAAGCGCACGCGTCTATGTATAAGTATGACCACCCCTCCTTTCTTTCCCAGTGCAGGCGCTCCCCATACCTGGCCCACCCAGTCCCGACACAGTTTAGCATGCTCTTCAGCCGTCTGATGGGTCTCTTGGAGTAACGCAATATCACATCGCTGCCGAGCCAATGCCTTGAGCACTTTATAGCGCTTAATCGGGTTACCCAGTCCACAGACGTTCCAGGTTATTACTCTCAGAGAGTATTTGTTTGTGGATGCCCCCGCTGCCAGCTCTTCGTGCTCAAGGAGACCCTCCCAGCCCGGGGTCTCCCCAAGTTGTCACTACGATAATAGGAAATAGCCCTTTGCAGAGATTGTAGGGTGCGACGACCTTTCCCCCCTTCCCCCCCCCTAATCTTTTACCCCTTCCCCTATCCCACTTCCCAATGCCCCTCCCCCTACCCCTACCTTCCCCCCCAACCATAAGTTCCCTCCCGCCATCCCTATTCCCCACCTTCTATCTGCCGGACTCTCTACTCCTACCCCCTCCTAGAAAGCCCTCCCGAGACCCCTCTGAGCTCATCCCCCCGTCCCCCCCAGACCCTCCGGCCCGTCCTACCGCGAGCACTCCCATCTCTGATACCCCGTAGGTATAAATATTGGCCCCGCCCCACGACCTTCCCCAGGCCCTCCCCCCTTCCCTTTCCCAGCCCAGGTTCCGCTTCGGACTGAATCCGCCACCTAGGCCGGCCCACTGAAGGTGTTCCTTGCCCTACTATGAAAGCGGGCTCTCTCCTCCTCCGGGGCTTAGCACCTCCATTCCCCCATCACGGTTTACCACTAGCGGAAGCCGCCAGAGGAAGGGCATTCCCCCCCCCCCCTTATTCTATAGCCCATATACAAAGGACATATATAATCAAATTTCGCATCATTTTGTTTGTAGCATCATAACCCACAGGCACTTTACGCATTAACACACTATGAAAAATACTAAATCACCCTACATACAGTACAAGTCATAATGAAAGACAGTCAACAAGAACTCTCGGGGGGGGGGGGGATTTAACGGAGTGGATACCTTAGCCTCTCAGTGATTGATCCCAAGTTGCCCAGTGTAAGGTGTAGAGGACAGTAGCCTGTGCTTACTTCCCGGGAGCAATTCACAGGGTGGCCGGACAGGTACACAAGCCGCCTTAAACTTAAAAGTAAAATTAGATGGCTGCTAGTAATGCCCAGCTGGGGTATGGCCTCCAAAGGAGGGGCTTAGTACAAAAAGGCAAATGGGGCAGGGTCTATATGGGAGAGGCATCTTACAATGTAAAAACGCCTAAGGCATCGTACTCAGTATAGTCCCGGTATATCTAATAGACTCGTGACCAACTGGGCCCCCTTGGTACTGAAATAAACTTAAATCCTAGAATAATAAAACTCTAAGATAGATGCGGTTCCATACATGTGCCCTTCTCTCAATCTCCGGGAACCCATATATTTGCAAAAAAGCCCCAACAGAGAACGAGGTCTCATCGAGTTGTGTAGCAGCGATTAGCGGGAGCCTGACCCAGGTTCATCCACGTCAAGCTAAGCCAACAAAGGGAAGGAGTTACCGGGGGGAGCACAGGCCTTCCTCCAAACTGCCACCATCCCCCTGGCCCTCTCCCATCACCCAATGGGCCGTGCCTACCTGGCTATGATGCCTACGAAATGACCCCGGGCCTGGGTGGAGGAACCCCCTCCCCCTCAAGTAAGAAGGAGGAACCAGGCTCCTAACTTCACCTCAAGGCATAGATGGGGGGGGATCCACCTCCTCCGGAGCAGGTCACTCGTCCCTCCGAGATAGGCCACCCGCCGCCATCTTGGGTCTTCCATGCCAGTTACAAACACAGACCATACGGATCTCCCAGGACCCAGTGCGCAGTAGAGAGTGAACAGGGGGAGATCAAAGAAAAGGTTCTAGGTAACTGAATACGATGTTGCCAGAAACAGGAATCAATTTGTTACTGTTACTCAAAATAGGAGACACAAAGTAACTAGACCACGGCAAAACACTCCCGGGCCAATGTTAATTTATATGTCCCTCCGAGTGCTGTCCAACAGAAAGTCTGAGCACCGGAGAGTGCTAAGGCAGAATAAATCAGATAGTATGAGTCACTGCACTGCTGTTTTCTGAAGATAGAGCCGATTCACATATTCTTCTGCTGCAGAGGCTGAATCAAAAGTGCGGTGGGCTCCTTCACTAAGCACGTGGAGTCGAGCAGGGTACTGCACGGAAAACCGAATGCCGGCATCAATCAGCTTTTCACAAAGGGGGGCATATTCTTTCCTTTTCCGGCTTAAGGCAACTGAATAATCTTGAGCTATGCGAAGTTTGGCATTATTAAACACCACTTCCCCTTTTTGCCGTGCTGTTTTTAGGAGCAACTCCTTTTGCGGGTAGTGAAGGAATTTTGCCAGCACTATTCTGGGGCGGGAGTCTCGATGTTGTTTGACACCAATCCGGTGTACTCTTTCAATATGAATTGTACCTCCCAATGCGCTTTCCTCCACGATCTGCCGGATTAAAGCCTCTAAGTAACCTCGCAGGTCTTTGTCCAGTGTAGTCTCGGGGATCCCCAGAAAGCGCAGGTTATTGCGCCGAGACCTATTCTCCAGGTCCTCCAGTTTCGCCTCTTGTTGAGATAATTGGGCCCGTATGCTCGCCACCTCCGCCGTCAGTGTCTCTACCTTTTCCTCTGCTCGCCCCACACGTTCTTCGGCTTCCTGCTGTCTCTGACTCAGTGTGTCAAATGCCGCCTTCAGCCCATCCATTTTCACGTGGAGGGCTTCAAATTGCGGCATTAAGGCAGTCTTTAGAGCCGCGGACATCTCATCGAGTGAGGCTGGGGATTTCGGCGACTGCGGTGATGCCGGACCCTGGGCTGAGTCAGCCATCTTAGTTGAGCCAGTCCCCCGCTCTCGATCTCTCCGCAATGTTTTCACTGCAGTGGCCATGCGGTCAGATTGCCAACCTGCACTAGTAGACTCTGCCGGCAAGCTGATTCAGTTATTGGCGTTTTCGGCGGTATTGGTAATAATAAACGGTACTAAATCGCCGGTAACGTCTGAGGGTTCAGGAGCGAGCTCAGGATGCGACCTCTATAGTGTGCGCATCACGTGGTCTCCGCACAGGCTCCTTAAGTGGAAGAGTCTGTTGTTCTCAGTCTCCATCTGCTGGTGGATGAGCATAACCCACGTGTCTGGAATGGACTGGAGTGGTGAACAGCAAGTGGCATATTTAAAAGAGATAGGAGAAAATACTTTTTCTCTCAATGTATAATTACTCTTTGAACTCACTGCCAGCAGATGTGGTAAAAGTTGTTTAGAAAAGCTTTGCACAAGTTCCTGGAGGAAACCTCCATAAAGCGTAGTTACTCACCTGTAACAGGTGTTCTCCAGGAGCAGCAGGAATCAGTCCTCACATATGGGTGACGTCGGCGCCGACGGAGCCCTCGCGGAGCAATTTTCCCCAGCTTTCAAAGAAAGCCTTTGGGAATTGCAGCGCACATGCGCGGTCCCCTTCCCGCCCAAGGGTGCCATCTTAGCCAGTCAGATGACATAGCTAAAAGACAGCATAAAAATTTGCAAAAAAAACTAAAGCAGATAATTGCAACTCCAAGGGGAGGAGGGAGGGTTGTGAGGACTGATTCCTGCTGCTCCTGGAGAACACCTGTTACAGGTGAGTAACTACGCTTTCTCCAGGACCAAGCAGGAAGTCAGTCCTCACATATGGGACTCCCAAGCTTAAGGCTACCGGAGACCCTAAGCACAAAAATGAGCTCCCTCTAGCTCAGCAGCACAGAAGGAAGGAATCTTCACTGAATTATTACCCACCGGTAGCCCCCATCCGGGATGGAGGGTAGGAGTTGCTCAGACCTCGAAGAGATTTCGGAGGACTGCCTGTCCGAAAGCACTGTCCCTGCGGGACTCCCTCTCGAGGCAGTAATGGACCGCAAAAGTCTGGCTCGAAGACCAAGTAGCGGCCCGGCAGATGTCTGCCAAAGGAACAGAGCGGAGGTAAGCCACTGACGTAGCCTTCGCCCGAACACAATGAGCCGTGACCCGACTATCTAGCGAGAGTCCGGCTGCCCCATAAGCCCAAGCGATACAGTCAGCAACCCAGATGGACACAGTACGCTTGGAGACAGGGAGCCCCAATTTATTGGGGTCAAAAGACACGAAAAGCTGAGCAGCTTTACGGTGCTCCCGCATACGGTCAAGGTAGAAGTTCAACGCCCTTCTACAGTCCAGGGTATGCAGGACCATTTCAGCTCGGCTGGAGTGTGGCCTGGGAAAGAAGGTCGGAAGTACCACCTCCTGATTGATGTGAAAAGGGGAGACCACTTTTGGAAGAAATTTTGGGTGAGTCCGTAGGACTACCCTATTTTTGTAGAACCGAGTGTAAGGGGGATCAGACACGAGGGCCTGCAATTCACTTACGCGTCTAGCGGAAGTGAGGGCTATCAGGAATAAGGTTTTCCAAGAAAGAAAACGGAGAGAACAGGTAGCCATAGGTTCAAAAGGCGGACAGGTGATCCGCTGTAAAACCACATTCAGATCCCAGTCAGGTGCTGGCGGGCGCAGAGGTGGTTTAAGTAGAAGGAGACCTCGGAGAAACCTCGCTACGAGAGGGTCGCTGGAAAGAGGTCTGCCGTCCACCGGCACATGATGTGCTGAAAGAGCACTGAGGTGAACTTTGACAGAGTTGGACTTAAGTCCCAGATTAGAGAGGTAGAGCAAATACTGCAAGATCACCGACACTGAGCAGGAGAAGGGATCCTGAGACCGCTGGGCACACCAAGCGGAAAAGCGACGCCATTTAAGGGCGTAGCATTTGCGGGTAGAAGGTCGTCGGGAAGCTAGGACGACCTCTTCCACCTCTGCCGGCAGTAGAAGGGGAGCGAGGACTACCCTTTCAGCAGCCAGGCCATCAGATGTAGAGATCTGAGGTTGGGGTGTAGCAGGGACCCCTGATCTTGTGTCAGGAGATCTGGTTGAAACCCCAGAGGGAACGGATCCTCTACCGCTAATTGCAGCAGGAGTGGAAACCACGGCTGTCTGGGCCAGCGAGGAGCTATGAGGATCATGGAAGCTTTGTCTCGAAGAACCTTGAAAAGAGTTCGAGAGACTAGCGGTATGGGAGGAAAGGCATACAGAAGGCTTTTCAACCATGACAGCAGAAAAGCATCCGCCGCTACTCGAAGGGGATGCGGCTGCCGAGAGCAGAAGCGAGGAAGTTGCCGGTTGAGAGGACTGGCAAAGAGATCCATCGTGGGGAGGCCCCACTTCAGAAAAAGTTTCTGAACTACCAAGGGATCCAGGCGCCACTCGTGCGGCTGGAGGATCCTGCTGAGTTTGTCCGCCAGGCAATTTTCTTGGCCTGGGAGATAAACTGCCTTGAGAAGAATGCCGTGGCTGACGGCCCAAGAGCAGAGTCTCTGTGCTTCTCGACAGAGAAGGAAGGAGCCCGTGCCTCCCTGTTTGTTCACGTAGAACATGGCAACTTGATTGTCCGTCTGGACAAGGACGGACTGGTGAGAAGTCAGGTGGGAGAAAGCCTTGAGAGCCAGACGGATTGCTCTGAGCTCCAGGAAGTTGATCTGCTGCACAGACTCCCACGTGGTCCAGAGACCTTGAGTACATGCCCCTTGGCAGTGAGCTCCCCATCCTAGGAGAGAAGCATCGGTCGTCAGCACTTGAGCCGGCGGAGGAGACTGAAAAGGCATTCCGAGCACCAGGTTCGGCCGATGAAGCCACCACTGTAGAGAAGAGGCCAGCGGGCCGGAGATGCGCACTAAGTCGGCTAGGCCGCCCGTGGCCTGTTGCCACTGCTTGCGAAGGCACCACTGAGCAGGCCGCATATTGAGGCGGGCATTGGGGGTCACGTGGACAGTGGAAGCCATATGGCCGAGTAGTCTCAGGAAGCGCCTGGCTGAGACCAGGGACTGGCTGCGAAAGCGGCCGGCTAGGTCCATGAGCCGTTGAGCCCTGTCGAGAGGCAGGAAAGCTCGTGCCTGAAGAGTGTGCAATCTTGCGCCGATGAACTCGAGATCTTGCGAGGGGAGCAAAGTGGACTTTGCGAAGTTTATGACAAAGCCCAAGTACTGCAGAAGAGTCACAGTGCGGTATGTGGCTTTTGTGACTTCCGGAGAGGACGGTGCTCTGATGAGCCAGTCGTCTAGGTACGGAAAGACAGAGGCCGGAGATAAGCCGCCACCACTGCGAGACATTTTGTGAAGACTCGTGGTGCGGAGGATAGGCCAAAGGGCAGTACTCTGTACTGGTAATGATTTCCTGCCACCACAAACCTTAGGTATTGGCGGTGGCTTGGGTGGATGAGGATGTGCGTGTAGGCATCCTTTAGATCCAAGGAGCATAGCCAATCTCCCTGCTGGAGGTAGGGCAGAAGGATTCCAAGGGTAAGCATCTTGAACTTCTCCCTGACAAGGAACTTGTTGAGGTTGCGCAAGTCCAGGATGGGTCTGAGGCCTCCTGTTCTTTTTGGTATTAGGAAATACCTGGAATAGAAGCCTTGACCCCTCAGATGGTGGGGCACCGGTTCCACAGCCTGTTCCTGAAGAAGACTTGCTAACTCCTGAAGGAGTAAGTCCCTGTGCAGAGGGAGTCGTGGAGGTTCTCCCGGGAAATAGGAGGGAGGGACCTGGTGGAAGTGGAGAAGATAGCCTTCTCTCACAACCTGAAGCACCCAGGCATCTGAGGTGATGTTGGAGCACCTGTGGGCAAAGTGAACCAGCCGGCCTCCTGTGCTGGGAGGATCCAGTTGAGGGGGAGAGGCTATGCTGATGAAGTCAAAAACCCCCACCCTGCTGAGCAGGGGCCGGTGGTGCAGGCTTGGGGGCTTGCTGCCTACGGGACCCGTTACCCCGTCCCTTGGCCTGCTGACCCTGTTGGGGAGCTGCGGAGGCCTGATAATGAGGGTAGTGTTTATAGGCAGCCGCCTTTCTCGGGTAAAAGGACTTCTTTCCCGAGCCCTTCTTCTTCTGGGAAGGGGCGGAGGTCTTCCTAGAGAGCCTAGTTCTGGTGAGAGTCTCCGTCTCGATTTGTGCAGCCTTCTCAGCCATGGGCTTGCCAAAGAGGTTCTCACCTCGGCAGGGGACATTGACCAACTTGTCCTGTACCCAGGGCTCAAGGTCAGACAACTGAAGCCAAGCCTGTCGGCGAGCACCGATGCCGGCTGCGGCCACTCGAGCCGATGCTTCAAAGCCATCATAGGCTGCTCGAGAAATGAATTTGGAGCATTCCCGAATGCCAGTTGTCAAGGCTAGGAACCTCCGCAAAGGTTCCTCGGACAGCCCAGCGGAGAATCCGGCTAGCTCTTTAGCCAGGTCTCTGAGGTACATGCCCATGTAGAGCTGGTAGGTCTGGACCCGACAAGCAAGCATAGAGCCCTGGAAACACTTCTTACCGAGGCCATCCAGGTTGCGGGCCTCCCTGCCAGGAGGCACCGAGGAGTGCATCTTCTGGCTCTTAAGCCTATGCATGGCCGATTCCACCACCATGGAATGGTGCGGCAGCTGTGCTTTTTGGAAGCCAGGGCTCTTGCGGACTCGATAGATGGAATCGACCCGCTTGCTTAATACCGGCGACGATGCCGGACTCTCCCACATGCGGAAGAGTAGTCGTTCCAGCATGGGAGGAACCGGTACAGTAAAGTGCTCCCTGGCGGGAGAGTCGTACTGAAGGGCGTCGAGTTCTTCGGCTCGAGGCTCCTCCTCGGGATCCGCAGGGAAGGCCAAATCCTTGGCCATATCCCTGACGAAGTCCGAGAACCGGGCATCCTCCGGAGGGGACTGTTTCCGAGGTTCGGACTCAGGCGAGTCCGAGGGGACACACCGAGTCCGAAAAGAATCAGGTGACTCTTCCTCTTCAGACTCCCAGGCCGACTCCGAGGAGGAATCGGTGGGGTCGGTCTGGGCGGGCGGAGGCGTCGGCCGCCCCGACGCCGAGGGAGTCGGCGTCGACGACCTCGGTCCCGAACGGGAGGCCGAGGGTGACCTCGACCGAGGATGGACTCGAGGATCGGCTCGGTCTCCGGGGTCGACTTGGATGTCGACATCCCGGCGGTCGGGGCAGAGGCGCCAGCGAGGCTAGCGATCAGTGCCCGCTGCTGGTCCATGAAGGCAGATAGTCTGCTCTCCAAGGCCGTCAACCTGAGTCCGACCTCAGGTGACCCAGCAGCCCCCGACTCGGGCCCCGACGGCGTCGGGCCCGACGTCGGACCCCTCGGAGGCGAGTCCAGGAGGACTACAGGACTTACCCGAGCAGGCAACTCCGATTCCAGACGAGGTCGCTTCGGGAGATGCTCCTTCTCCAAAGACCCGGGACGGCTATCGGAGCTATGCGACCTGGCCCTTGCGGAACCACGAGCGTCCACCGACACCGCCCTCGCGGGTTTCACCTTCCGATGATGGTCCCCGGAGGGAGAACCCCTGTCGGAGGAACTCCGGCGACGGTCAGAGCTGGAGCCTCTGGACGCCGAGGCCTCCGACGAGGTCCGGGTACGGGTGGGATCAGCGAAGATTCGTTCCCGCTGATGCCGCCGACTCCTTAACGCTTTGGAGGACATTTTGCTGCAGGCCCCACAGATCAGTTCCTCGTGATCTGGGCCAAGGCAGCGGAGGCAATTATCGTGTGTGTCAGTGAGTGACATATTTCTGTCACACTGAACACACCTCTTGAAACCACTGGCAGCCATCGGGGGAAAAAGGGCCCCTGCGAGGTCGAAGGACCGGGCTGCCAGCGAAAAACCGAAAACGAAACTGACAGAAAATCAGAAAAACCGAAAAATAAGAGAAGTACTCGCAACGGCGTCGCGAGTCCGGGCAGGAAAGAGACCGGCGTCGAACCGAAGAAAAAAGAGAAATAAATCACGAAAAATCAACTTTTTCAGCGGGGACAAGAAGACCACGTCTGTAGGGCTCCGCGGAAAAAAGAAGACTGGCTAAGATGGCACCCTTGGGCGGGAAGGGGACCGCGCATGCGCGCTGCAATTCCCAAAGGCTTTCTTTGAAAGCTGGGGAAAATTGCTCCGCGAGGGCTCCGTCGGCGCCGACGTCACCCATATGTGAGGACTGACTTCCTGCTTGGTCCTGGAGAAATCATTATTAAGGTGGGTGTCGCATTAAGGGTTTAACACCAGACCTGCTTTTGGAGGTTCTGGTGCTAATGGATGTGAATGAATAGCCCTGTGAGATTATTAAGTTGATAGATAACTGAATTTTGCCCTTTAAAATCATTTGAGTCTCCAGCCCTATTTAAAACAGCTACTTTGTGCACCTGGAAAAAATTCCTGGTTAAATGAAATTTTTCATCATGTAAAGCGGTGACACAGACTGTTAGAAAGAAGGAAAGCGTATAAAAAGAGAGCTGGCAGATAGAGAGGTTTGGAAGGCTCATGCCCTTCAGTATCATACGGAGGTGAGATGAGCAAACGCAAATAGTTCTACAGCTCATGATTTTCTAACTAAAACAATTCCTTTGGTCTAACAGTGAGCCAGAGTATCTGTAGACTTCCGGGGTGTCTGTGGATACAGTGTTCATAGTTTACTTTGAGATAAGGCAAGTTTGGTCTGTGCCAAAATAGATTTTACGACTGGTTCAACTAATTCCTCATCTAGTTTACTTGGCCAAAGGCAGGAGATTTGTGAGGTTTAGAGGAGTGGGAGGGTCTCTGGGCAGTCTCTGTTCCTGTTTCATTCGACTACTGAGGTTATTCTGTGAAGCTTATTCTGATAATTCGTGCTATTGATCCCAGTCTGTCTTATAATTTGTATAGCCTGTAAGATCAGGTTAGGCTTTGCTCCTTGTTGACTATATATTTAGCTGCAGGTGTTTTTCTATATCTTTGAGTAAGCAAAGACAAAGCTATTGTTGGAGTTTTTTGTCCCTGACAATAACAGAACAACTTCAAGTTTGTCTTTCTTAGGCTAAAAAAACAAAACATCACTTTGAAGCTGCTTTAGGATCCGGATGCCCCTCACTCTTGTTCACAACTTATGTGTATCTTAGCATACTCTAGTCCACAGTTTGGCTGTGTGTTTTGTCTTGTTTAGACTGTAAGCTCTGATGAGCATGGACTGTGTCTTACATCTATATGTACAGTGCTGCATACACCTTATAGCGCTATACAAATGATAAGCAGTAGTAGTGGTATAGCAGTAGTGGTGGTAGTGGTAGTAGTAATAGTAGTTGTAGTAGTAGTGGTGATGGTGGTAGTAGTAATAGTAGTGGTTGTGGCAATAGTAATGGGTAGTGGTTGTGGCAGTAGTAGTAGTGGTGATGGTAGTAATAGTGGTAGTAGTGGTGATGGTGGTAGTAGTAATAGTAGTAGTAGTGGTGGTGGTAGTAATGGATAGTGGTTGTGGCAGTAGCAGTAGTGGTGGTAGTGGTAGTAGTAATAGTAGTAGTAGTAGTGGTGGTGGTAGTAGTAGTAATAGTAGTAGTAGTGGTTGTGGTAGCAGTGGTGGTAGTAACTTATCAGCTATTGGAGTTCTGAATGTTCAAGGGTTAATGGACATGTCAGTCCAACTTTCAGGAAAATTACAGCACTGAGACCTTGCTGGTGTCGGTGCTGGACAACCTCTATCGTGGGGTCAATTAAGTCCATGACATGTTGCTGATTTTCAACAATGTGCATTAACACATACTAACACCATTAACACATGCTATTAGTAAAGCGTAGTTACTCACCTGTAACAGGTGATCTCCGGGAACAGCAGGAATTTAGTCCTCACATATGGGTATCGTCGGTACCGACGGAGCCTGCGCGGGAACGCTCCCCAGCGTCCAATAGGAAAGCTTTTGGGAGCATCCCACAGCGCCTGCGTGCCGCCTTCCCCCTTTCCCAACTGTCCCTCTCCAGTTGAGTTTATAGCTGAGACAAAAGAGAAGAAGAGAGAGAAAGAGAGAGAGATAGAGAGATACAACTCCTAGGGGAGGTGGGCGGGTTGTGAAGACTAAATTCCTGCTGTTCCCGGAGATCACCTGTTACAGGTAACTATGCTATTCTCCAGGAACAAGCAGGAATGTAGTCTTCACATATGGGACTCCCTAGCTGCAGATGCCAGGGAGATGGCCCCATAAAGTTGTGTGCCCTTGTGAAAGGGCTCCACTTCCCCCCATGGATCTCTGGCATCCTACCAGGGATGGTGGGTAGGAGTTGATTAAGTCTGGAACAGGTGTTGAAGAACAGCCTGACCAAACAAGGCATCCCGGCGGGAGTCCTTGTCTAAGCAGTAATGGGCTGTAAAGGTATGAACCGAAGCACAAGTAGCTGCTCGACAAATGTCATCAATAGACACAGAGTGAAGATGAGCCATTGAGGCTGCCATGGCTCTCGCATTGTGAGCTATGACATGGCCTTCAAGAGGAAGGTTCTTACTCATATAGGCAAAAGATATACACTGTGCAATCCAGTTGGACAGTGTCCTTTTGGAGACTGGAAGTCCCAAATGACTAGGATCAAAAGCAACAAAGAGTTGAGAGGATTTTCTATGTTGCTGTGTCCTTTGCAAGTAAAAGGCCAAAGCTCTTTTACAGTCCAAAGTATGCAGGTTCCTTTCTGCATTTGAGGCGTAAGGCCTTGGAAAGAATACAGGAAGGTAAACCGCTTGGTTCAAATGAAAGGGCGAAACCACCTTTGGCATAAAGTGTGGATGAGTCCAAGGACTACCTTATCATGATGGAACCTTGTATAAGGAGGATCGGCCACCAACACTTGCAATTCACTGATACGACGTGCTGATGTGATTGTAATGAGAAACATAACCTTCCAGGAAAGGAATTTCAAAGAGGTAGTGGCTAATGGTTCAAAGGGCGCTTTCATGAACTGCCCAAGTACCAGATTCAAGTCCCATGCCACCGGTGGTGGCTTAATGGGAGGCTTCATTAAAAGAAGGCCTCTCATATCTCGCTATGAGAGGATGAGAGGAAATAGGTTGTCCATTGAGAGGCTTGAAAGAAGCTGCAATAGCACTCAAATGGACTCTCACTGAATTGGTCTTAAGCCCTGCATTTGATAAATGAAGGAGGTACTCCAGTAATGATTCCAGAGATATCGCAAGAGGGTTAAGACCCTTCTGCGAGCACCATATGGTAAACCTTTTCCACTTAAATGCATAAGAGCGTCTTGTGGAAGGTTTCCTGGAAGCATGAAGGATATCCTTTACCTGCTGGGAAAGGTTAAGACCGTGAAGTTCTAGGCTTTCAGCAACCAGGCCCTGAGATGCAGAGACTGGGGAATGGGATGCCACAGCATCCCGTCCTCTTGAGAAAGAAGATCTGGAGCAGATCCTAACTCAAGAGGCAGAGCTTGAGAGAGATGTAGGAGCAGAGGGTACCACATTTGCCATGGCCAACGTGGAGCTATGAGGATCATATGACCTCTGTCTCTCTGAAGCTTGAACAGGGTTTTGGGAATTAGGGGAATGGGTGGAAAGGCATACAGGAAGTCCTGACCCCAATGAAGGAGGAAAGCATCCCTGGCCTGACAACCTCGAGCTGGAATTCTGGAACAGAACCGGGGAAGTTTGGCATTCAGCGGACTTGCAAAGAGGTCTATGTCCGGGGTTCCCCAAATTTGAAAATTTTGGCCACCTGGTCTGCATGGAGAGACCATTCGTGTGGAAGCAGAACTCGACTGAGTCTGTCTGCCCAAGAGTTTTGAATGCCTGGCAGATACACCGCCAGGAGATGAATTTGATTCTCTATGGCGAGGGCCCATAGTCGCAAAGCTTCGTAGAACAGCGAGAGAGAGCCTGTTCCGCCCTGCTTGTTCACATAGAACATGGCTACCTGATTGTCCATTTGAACTAGGACTGTCTTGTAGCTGAGCTGGGTGTGAAATACTCGAAGAGCAAGGAAGATTGTTCTGAGCTCCAGGAGGTTGATATGAAGATAGGCCTCCTGTGGAGTCCAGGTATCCTGGGTAGAGAGGCCGTGCAGGTGGGCTCCCCAACCCACCTCTGAAGCATCTGTTAAGAGTGGCTTGGGGTGGGGACTGCTAAAAAGGAGACCCCACTAAAAGGTTTTTGGGTGACTGCCACCATTGGAGGGACAAAATAAGGCGATCTGAGTTTGCTATTTTGTCTGACAGGCAACCTGACGCCTGAGTCCACTGAGTGGATAAGGTCTACTGGGCTGCCCTCATATGGAGGCAAGCATAAGGAACCACATGCACGGTGGATGCTATGTGGCCTAGCCACTGTAACATTTCCCGAGCAGTGAGGTGAGGTTTTAGCACTGCTTGGGAAGCTAACTGTACAAGGCGAAGGCAGCGGGGCTGTGGAAAGTAGGCCCTTGTTTGTCTGGTATCCAGAAGAGCTCCTATAAACTCTAGGGATTGAGTGGGAGCAAGATTGGACTTTGGGAAGTTTATAGCAAGTTCCAAATACTGAAGAAAGCACATTGTGCAAGACAGAGCAACCCTGGCCTCTGGCTCTGAAGGGGCTCGAATGAGCCAGTCGTTTAAGTAGGGGAAGACGAATATTCCCATGGTGCGGAGAAATGCTGCTACCACAGCCATGCATTTCGTGAACACCCTTGGTGCAGAGGCCAGGCCAAAAGGAAGAACCCTATATTGGTAGTGCTTTCCTTGAAACAGGAATCGAAGGAACTTTCGGTGAGTTGGATGGATGAGAACATGAGTGTACACATCCTTGAAATCTAGATAAAGCCAATCCTAACTCTGAAGGTATGGCAGCAGAGTTCCTAGAGAAATCATTTTGAACTTCTCTCTGAACAGGAATTTGTTCAATTCTCTGAGGTCTAGAATGGGTCTGTGTCCTCCTGTTTTCTTTGGAATAAGGAAATAGGGGGAGTAAAACCCTGTACCCCGTTGGGGAATGGGTAACTCTTCTATTGCTCCTTGAGCAAGGAGCATAGTGACTTCTTGACCTAACCGGTCGTTGAGAGAGGTCTGAGAATTGAACTGTCTTACTATTGTAGGAGGGGGCATGCTGAAGAAATGAAGCTTGTACCCCTCTCGTACAATAGACAGAGTCCAATTTTCTGCTGTTATCTGACACCATCTGGGGGCAAAATGACATAACCTTCCTGGGATGGTGGAGGGTTCTGGGCCGTTTAGGGCCAGGAAGGCAAAGTTCTCTAGACAGGAGTCAAAGCCCCTGTGGAAGCTGAGTCTGCTGAGTCAGTTGAGGCTTAGCTACTTTTGGTTTCCTTTGTTGCCTAGGTTGTTGCTGCTGTCCCTTTTGGGCAGACTGACCTAAACGATGTCCCTGCTGGGTATAGGAGGGATAAAACTTTTTCTTCTTGCTGAAGAATGGTTTCTTAGAGGATCTTTTCCTCGCAGGATCAGCTGTAGATTGGACAATCTATCCAAAGTGATATTGTCAGCATCTATCTCATTAGCTTTTTCCTGCCAATTCTTGCCAAAGAGATTCTCTCCTGTGCAAAGTATATTCCCCAGTATGTCTTGTACCCAGATCCCCAAGTCAGATGCCTGGAGCCAGGCAATTCTACGTGCACCTATGGCAATAGCAGAGGTTCTGCGATTCACAAACTTGGAAACATCCTGAGCACGTTTAACAAGAGCAAGATAATCTTGCCTTTTATCATCAGGAAGGAGAGGGCTCATAAGCTCTAAGTCTCCTGTGACCTCCTTAAGTAACATTCCCATATACAAGATATAGGAACTGATCCTAGCAGAAAGCATGGAAGCCTGGAAGGATCGACGTCCAAAGGCGTCAAGAGTCCTACACTCACATCCTGGAGGATTAGAAGCATGCCTTTTTGCACTCTTTATCCGTCTCATGGCTGATTCCACCACCATGGAATGGTGTGGTAATTGAGTCTTCTGAAACCCAGGACAAGGAGGAACTCGATACATGGTGTCGAGTCTTCGAGAATGAGGAGATGTGGTCAGAGGTGTTTCCCACATCCTTAACATAAGATCATGCAAGATCTCATGAATAGGTAAGGTAGTTGCCTCCTTGGGAGCTTTAGGGTATTGTAGGATTTTTAATTCCTTTGCCCTAGGCTCTTTTTCAGGAGCCACTGTGATGGAAAGACCTCGGGCCACATCTCGGATAAAATCCTGGAAGGACATAACCTCTGGTGGAGACATCCTACGCTGAGGAGAAGAGGAATCCTCAGGAAGAAGTACTCTGGCATTGGCAGAGCTTTCAGAGTCTTCAGACTCATCCTAGGATTCGCAGTATCTCCGATCCGGGTGATCGTGCAAGGCACAGTACCAGTACCGATCGAAGTCAGCATCGGAGTGGTCCGGTACCAACTTGTCTATGCCGGATAGAGATGCATGACTCGGTCATGGTAGAATACCTGCCAATGTCGATGCCGGTACCGGTTGAATTGTCTGAAGCGGTTTCAGGGGCATCGAGGCCGTGAGAAGAGCCGCCAGACTGCGTTCAATAGCTAAGAATCTCTGGTCTATCGACGCTGCCAATGCTTGGGTATCGGTGCCGGATAAAGCAGCCGGAACCCCAGAGCATGGCACCAATAGTTCTGCCGAGGTTGAAGCCTCAAGAACATCCTGGAGCCCCGTTAGTGCTTTGGAAGCCGAAGCCTCCCGCCGGGGAAATTTTGCCGGTGAAAGTCCCTCAAGGGCAATGCCAGAGGCATCTCGATGTTTAGAAGGAGATCTACCATTTGAGGACCGGTTAGATCTATGTTTCGTTACCTGAGATCCATGGGAGGAAGATGAAGCCCTGGAAGACGTCGATGCCATGGAGGCTGCATCGGAGGGAAAAAGGGTGCTAAGCTTAGCAGCTTGGTTTTGCCGGCCCCTTTTTGACATCATCCCACAGGCAACACACTCTGAAATAGAGTGGTCAGGACCTAAACATTTGAGGCACCACTCATGGGTGTCAGTAACAGAGATGGTACCGCCACACTTAGAACACTTTTTAAAACCCGAAGCGGGTTTTTCCATTTTGAGGGAAAAAATTGGGCCTAGTGCCCAAAATGGCGCATGGCACCCGAGAAGAAAATTACTGGAGAAAGACTCCAGAAACAAAGGGGTTTTTTTAAAAAAGAAAAGAACAACCGGCGGTACCGGTATAGTGTCGAGGGAAGGCAGTCGCAACCACAAAAAAGAAGTATAAGAAGGGAATTTTCTGCGGTGACAGGATATGCGACCTGTTGGCTCCGCAGAAAAACGAAGAACTGGAGAGGGACAGTTGGGAAGGATGCTCCCAAAAGCTTTCCTATTGGACGCTGGGGAGCGTTCCCGCGCAGGCTCCGTCTGTACGGACGATACCACAATATGTGAAGACTACATTCCTGCTTGTTCCTGGAGATTAGGTCCTGCTGCATAAAAAGAAACCTGCGATAAAATAATGCGTGTTAATGGCATTATCATGCGCTATTGTGGAAATGCATGTTAGTATCAAAAGCAGCTGTAACACTTAACATACAGCTAGTTAATATCAGCCACGACCTGCTGCTCTCTTCCTTAAGAGTACACTGCTGGGTTCATTTACCTCACTTCTCCAGGGAAGAATTCAGTAGGTCAGGTTGGGCAGTATAAGCTCCCACATCTGGAACCAAAAATGTGGCATGTCATAGAAATCCATTTTATCCATTTTTATGTAATATCGTTTTGGTTTCGTTATACAAGATCAGGTGGGAGGGTGAGCTGTTTTTACATCTACATCAATGTTCACATGTGGCCCCAGTCCAGAGGAGGATAGTGCGATAGGAAATTTAACTCTGCCCTCAGATTGATTATCGATGGTGTTTAGACCATAAGGTGAAATTAGACCTTACCTGCATTTACTTTCGTTTAGTTCCTCAAGTCCAGGCCAAACTCCTTGGTTCTGTCCCTCCTCCAGCAGATGGAGACCAAGCACGCCAGCTTTTGGTGAAATCACAGTACAAGGAGCACCCCGCTCCTCCCACCAAACTAGTATTCCTCTGACAAAGCAGCTAAGACAAAATGAAGACAAACACTATCTACACTATATATACCAATATTGAACAGTTATGTGGGTGAAAGGATACAGCCCACAGGAGCCAAGAATGCAGCCAGACACCAGACCCCTCCAAATTAAATCTTCGGGGCTCCGACTGGCCTTCCCTGCCGAATGCAGGGGAAACCAAGCAAGCCGACAAGACTTGCTGACCATTTAAACTGGGCTTGCTCCCTCAGTGATGCAGAACAGGTGGGTTCTGGCCTGGACTGGAGGAACTAAAGGAAAGGTCTAATTTCACCTTCCATAGCATTCCTCCAGTCCAGGCCAGACTCCTTGGATGTACCAGAGCAGAATTTAGACCCAGGTGGGACTGGCAAGCCCAACCTGCAAAATTCTGGACCCGAAGTGTGCATCAGATCAAAACTGAAGATTGAGTCAGTAATGACAGGCAAAGGTATGCAGGGAAGCCCAACACAGCTGCCCTACAGATATCCACCAGCAGAACCAAAATGCACTCCACCCAAGATGTCGCCTGCCGTGTGGTCTAGTGGGCTCGCAGCCCAACTGGTACCGGTTGTCCGCGTAAAATGTATGCAGACCTGATCGCTTCCTTCAACCACCGCGCAATGGAGGCCTTGGAGGCCTCCTCGCCCTTACGTGGCCCTCCAAACATGAATAAGTGCTCAGATTTCCGGAACAAAGCCGTCCATTTGCGATAGCGACATAGCGTTCTACGCACAACCAGACGATGGAGCTGAGCATCTTCTTCTGCCGGAAAGGACAGTAAGACAACTGCCTGGTTAACATGAAATTCGGAAAACACCTTGGGCAGAAAGGCTGAAATCTTTATCTTTATTTGTCACTTGATATACTGCCCAAGCATGTGCGTCAGAGCGGTGTACAATCAATCAAATACAAACAGGAAGAAAGGAAAGGAACGCCATCATTTTGGACAGGACAGAGAGAGACAGAAAAGACAAGGGCAAGAAAAGAAGTTAAGATAGTTACTTGTGGAGATACCGGTTCTAAAGGTCTGGGAGTTCAAAGGCCTGCTGAAACAGATGAGTCTTAAGTAAGCATTTGAATTTTGGAAAGGCTAACTCTGTACGAATGGCAAACGGGAGTGAGTTCCAGAGGACAGGGGCCAGGAAATAGAAAGCAGAGTGGCGTGTTGTTTCCAGGTGCGCAGAGGATGGGGCAGGAAGGTAGAGGCGATAGCCGTGTGCTGACCGTAGAAGACGTGGAGAAGGTTGAAGACGAATAGAATCGGCTAGATACTGAGGAGAACCCGTGTGCAATGCTCTGCGAGTGACAGTGAGGATTTTGTATTGAAAACGGAAATTGATTGGAAGCCAGTGTAAACGAAGGAGGGGGGTAATATGATCGCGGGGGGAGGAGTAAGTGAGCAAACGTGCGGCTGTATTTTGGACAAGTTGAAAACGTCGAAGCTGACATTGTGGGAGACCTGCGAGAATGACGTTACAGTAATCTAACCTGGAAAGTACTAAGGAAATGACTAGTGAGGTGAGAGAGGAAGAAGGGAGATAAGGGCGAACAGCGCGAATTTGGCGTAAGAAAAAGAAAGAACGACGGATAAGTAAGGAGATGTGACGGTGGAAGGAGAGAGAGGCATCTAAGGTGACGCCAAGATAGCGAAGGAAAGAGACTAGAGGTATAGAAGTTGAGAGAAAAAGAGGAGAGCAAGTAGGTGGGGGTGTGCTAAATGAGAACCAAAGTGCAGCTGATTTAGAGGGGTTCACATGGAGGAAGTTAGAGTTTATTCACGTGGCGACTTGGGTAAGACAGAAGTTTAGGGTGGACAGGTCTGGTGAAAGAGAACTGGTGTGGTGAACAAGAAGGATGTCATCAGCATAAAGATATCCAGAGATTCCTGACTGTTGAACAATGAGTGCTAAGGGGGCAAGAAAAATATTGAAAAGAAGGGGAGCAAGGACAGAACCCTGAGGAACACCGCAGGGAAGGGGTGAAGGAGAGGAGGTGGAAGAGCCAGTCTTTACAGAGAATGTGCGTGAAGAAAGTAAAGAACGAAACCAAGCAAGAACAGACCCACGGATCCCAAGGTCAGAAAGCCGAGTTAGTAGAGTACGGTGATCCACAATATCGAAGGCAGCAGAAAGGTCCAAGGTCACCACAAGAGAAAGATCACCCCGATCGTGTGCCTGATGAATTTCACTCAAGAGGGAAGTAATGATAGTCTCTGTGCTATGACCTATGCGGAAACCGGATTGACGCGGGTGAAGAGAGAGAGTAGAGTTCAGGTGAGCAGAAAGCTGAGACAACACAAGTTTTTCCAGGATTTTAGAAAGAAAAGGCAGGTTCGAAACAGGATGCCAGTTAGCAGGTACTGAGGGGTCAAGGGAAGGATTCTTTAGCAAAGGCCGGATAAGGGCATGCTTCCAGGCTGAGTGGAAGATGCCGGAGGAAAGACTATTATTAAAAATGTGAAGAATGTATGGGAGAAACATGAGAAAAGGGTCAGATAGCCAAGAGGAAGGTACAGGATCAAAAGGACCGGTGGTTTTATGAGAGGAGGCAATAGCTGTGGAAAGCTCCGTTGAAGTGACGAGTCGAAACGTAGTCCAAGTGTGGGAGAAAACCTTGTCAGGAGGGGGGGGGGAGAGAAATTCAGATACAGAAGAATGCGGTGGAGGAGGAGGGGACAGTGGTGAAGGGCAAGATTGGAAAGTAGCGCGAAGAGAAGAAATTTTTCCGGAGAAGAAGGAAGCAAGGGAGTCAGAACAGGTGCATTGGAGGGAGACATGGAGATGATGGGGGAGGTTGAAGGAGTTGAAATAGAACGAAGGACTTTGAAAAGCTGTTGTGAGGAATTAGAGGCTGCGGAAATACGGTCAGAGTAGAATGAGCATTTTGCCTTGGTGATTAATTCACGATATAGAGATTGAGTAGCGTGGAAGGAGGCGAGGGAACAGGGGGAAGGGTGTTTGTGCCATGCGTGCTCTGCACGGCGAAGGTGCGTCCGCTGGAGATAAAGGCCAGGGTGAAACCAGGGATGATGGGACTGAGAGCGGGGCAAAGGTAAGGTACGAAGGGGAGCAAGTTGATCAAGTGTAGTAGAGAGGGTGGAGGTCCAGAGATCTGTTTGTTCATCTACTGAGAGCAGAGAAAAGGAATAGGGAAAGAGGGAATCAGCGGGAGGAAAATTTTGGCGCGTCAGAGGAGTGAGGTGACGCTTTGGTTTAGGAGGGGGGCGAGAAAAGGAGGCAGGGAGAGGTGGAGGAACAACGGAGAAGAGGAGACAAAAGTGGTCTGACCAGGGTAAAGCAAGCGATGAAATATCAACAGGGGAAACGGGGGAGGCTGCTGGGGTAAAGATTAGATCCAAGGTATGCCCAGCAGAGTGCGTGGGACATGAGACATGCTGAATGAATGAAAGATCGTCCAAGAGGGATAGTAGAGCACGATCCTTTAGGCGGGAGGGGAATCGAAGTAGACGTTAAAGTCACCAAGAATGACAAGCTGCGAGGATAGAAAAGAAGCCTCAGAGAGTGAATTGAGAAAAATTTCCCAGAGATCCGGGCGCATAGAAGGAGGAGCGTAGACAAGAAGAAAACGAATGGAGGGGGAGGGGCCATAATGAGCAAGAAGAGCCTCAGGGTAAGACGGAAGGGAAGTGGCAATACTGAAGGGGAGAGTAGACTGATAAATGACTGCTACGCCTCCACCGCTGCGATTGCAGCGGGGTCAATGGAAGGTGGAGTAGCCAGGCAGAAGACAATGATGAAGAATAGCATCTTCACCCTCCCGGAGCCATGTCTCCGTGAGGAAGAGGGCATTCAAGGAATTCTGGGTGAGGAGATCGTGTATTAAATGAGTTTTATTCCAAAGGGAGTGGCAGTTTAAGAGGGCAAGTGAGAGGGAAAGGAGAGGAACAGCTGGAGGTAAGGTGGAAGAAGGTCTACAGCTCAATTGCAGAGACCGACAGTCTATGAGGCACTCTGCATGCCAATGTGATGCCCCAAAAGGGGAGCTACGAAATGCAATAGGGCGGTGGCCCCAGTGCACTGGAATGGAGGTCATGGAACCCACAAGAATGTGGAAACCGCCAACAAGAAGGAGAAGGAGAAAGAGCTTCCAGTAAGTAACAACAGACGAAAGAGAGGGGAAAGTGACTAATACCTGAGATAAATAAGAAGGCAAGTCCCTCGGAGCCAAAGTGATAGGTAACTTCGAAGCAGAAAGGTGAGAGGAAGACAAAGTGTCACCCCCATCGTCGCCCCAAGGAGCTCGCCCAAGGAGCAAGTCTTGCTCCTTGGGCGCGCTCCTTTGGCGTGCGCCGCCACGGCGCAGGACGCCGCAGGCAGCGTCGTTAAGTAGAGGAGCAGTAGTTGCGCAAGCGCGTTGCACACAGTTGCGCCGGTTCTGGAGGAGGAGCTGTGATGTCAGCGCACTAGAAGGAAACGAGAGAGTGAGAGGACAGAGAAATACCAATACAAAATATAAAATATAAGCAGGAGAAGACGATAGTGACAAACAAAAGAGAGGAAAAGCTAGCTCACAGAAGAAAAGCAAAAGCCGACAAAGTAAATAATATAACAGACAATATTAATGGTTCTCATTATCACCTTCTCATTGGAGATGACCAAATAGGGCTCCCGATACGAAAGCGCCTGCAGCTCAGAGAGATGCCTTGCGGAACAAATAGCCCGCTGAAACACAGACTTCAAGATGAAATCTTTTAATGATGCTAAGCCCAATGGCTCAAAGGCAGCTGCTGCAGACAAGACAAGATTCAAGTCCCATGAATGTACCTGTGGCCTGCACGGCATACTTAACTGCCCAGAGAAAAAGCATCACAATAGGATGAGAAGCCAAGGAGATACCCTGTACGTGTCCCCAGCAGCAAGACAAGGCTGCAATTTGAACTTTCAAAGAATTCAGGGCCAGACCCTTATCCAACCGAGATTGCAGGAAGGCCAAGATATCCAGTATGGAAGCCTTCAAGGAGCGAAGCTCGTGCTTCATACACCAGGCCTCAAAAATGCACCAAGCCCACATGTATGCCAGTGACGTAGACCACCATCTAGCCTACAGCAAAGTCAAGCATGCCTTCTAGCCTGCCTGGTCAAGCATGCCCTTTCAAGAGTCAAGCCGTAAGCAAGAATCGATCCACTTGTGGCATGAGGATCGGCCTTTGGGACAGCAGATCGGGCCTGGTCGGCAACCTCCATGGCTCGACTACTGCTAAACGGACCAGATCAGCATACCATGGCCTCCGAAGCCAGTCTGGAACAATGAGCATGAGCCCTCGGTGCCCCTCAACGCGCTGAACCACGCGCCCTATCAGCAGTCACAATGGAAAGACATAGAGAAGACCCTCACGTGGGCACACTTGGGCTAATGCATCGAGACCCTCAGATATTCGCTCCCTTCAATGACTGAAAAAGCACTCCACTGTTTTCTGCAGTTGCCATCATGTTCATCACCGGTTGCCCCCCACTACCTGGTTAGACTGTGGAAGACAGACTGCTCGAGAGACCACTCTCTGGGGTCCTGCAGATGTCGACTGAAAAAATTCACCTGCACATTCTCCTTTTCTGCCACATGCGCAGTCAACAGCTGAAGATGATGCATTTCCACCCAATGAAGAAGCAGAGCAATCTTCTCCGCCAGATGTACACTTCCTGTGCCACCCTGGTGGTTGATATAGGCTACCATGGTCACATTGTCGGAGCGGACTCTCACCGCCCGACCTTTTATGAGGGGCAGGAACCTATGCAGGGTCAACCAAACAGCCCACATTTTGAGGCGATTGATGGACCAGTGTGTATTTGGCTGCTGCGACCAACGTCCCTGCGCCATCTGAACCAAACAATGAGCTCCCCACCTGGATAGATTGGCATCTGTCGTCACCAGCATCCACTCTGGTGACTCCAGGGGCATCCCCCTCAAGAGGTTGTGTCCATTAGCCACCAAGAGAGACTGCAGCAACTTCCAAAGGACAAAGGAGCTTCTGGGTCAGCAAGTGCTTCTGCGGCGACCAGCAGACAGCAAGGCCCTCTGCAGGGACTGCATATGAGCTCTTGCCCACGGGACAAAGTCTAACGATGCTGCCATGGACCCCAACACTTGCAGATTGGACCACATGGACTGAGACCGTTGCCGCAAGAACGTTCAAATCTGCCCCTAAAGTTTCACCTTGTGCACCATGGGCAGAAACACTTGACCCAGAGCAGTGCTGAAGTGAGCTCCTAAGTATAGGAAATCCTGTGAGGGAGTGAGATGACTCTTGATGGCATTCATCACCTAGCCAAGACTCCTGAGCATTGTAAGGACCTATTGCGTAGCTTGCAAACTTCTCCCATGACTTTGCCTAAACCAGCCAGTCGTCCAGATAAGGATAGACCAAAACTCCCTGACTGCGTAACGAAGCCACTACTATCACCATGATCTTGGTGAAGGTGCAAGGAGCTGTGGTTAACCCAAAAGGAAGAGTCTGAAACTGGAAGTAGCCCATAGGCATCACAAACCTGAGGAATCTCTGATGGTCCCATCGAATGGGAACATGCAAATACACCTCAAAAAGGACCAAAGCAGTCCGAACTCCCCCTGACACACCACCACTATGACGGAGCATAAGGTTTCCATGCAAAAGTGAAGCATGCAGAGCGCCTGATTGACATACTTGAGGACCAGGATGCGACAAAAGGATCCCTCCTTTTTGGGGTCCACAAAGTAAATGGGAGTATCGACCTTGACCTAACTGGTCTGGAGGAAGGGTACTATGGCCTGCAGATTTAAGAGCCACAATAGCGTCTCTTGACCACCTGACACTTGGTGAAGGCTGCGCAGGGAGACAAGAGAAAGGCATCTGCAAAGAGTCAAGCAAACTCCAGTGCGTACCCATCGCGAACGACCTCTAGCACCCACTGATCAGTGGCAATTTGGGTCCAGATGTGGTAAAATTGTCGAAGCCAACTTCCCACTGGCACCAATCCCACCTGGACCCCCTGCGATTCATTGCAACTTTTTGGTGTTGCTCCCTGAGGCGGGGAAGAAGCCTCGACTGGACCTCCTTTCACCGACACAAAAGGGCTGCCTCCTGGCTGGATACTGGGGCTTTTGGTAAGAAGCAAAACGCAAAGCCCTAAAGTGCCCAAGTCGCAACCTTGACCCCGCGCTGCCGAGGCTGATTTAGGAGCCTTAGGCTTGTCCTCTGAGAGCTTCACCGGTTTGGAATCGCCCAACTCCTTTACCAACTTCTCTAGATCTGAACCAAACAGCAGCTTTCCTCAAAAGGAAGCTTTGTGAGCCTATGTTTGGAAGAGACATCCCCTGACCAGTTACAAAGCAAGAATAGTCGGCGTGCGACAATGACCGATGCCATACTCTTATGTCATAAAAGGCTTCTGACAGGTATGCCGCCCCCAATTCCAGCTGCGCCATCTCCGCTGTGACTTGCACAGCTGTCACCCCCTCGCCCCTAAGGGCTTGCAACCACCACATACACACACGAGCCACGTAGGCTACGCAGACCGAGGCCTGAAGCACCAGAATGCTGACTTCAAAGGCCTGCTTCAGCAAAGTTTCCAACTTTTTTATCTTGAGGATTCTTCAATGTCATTCCGCCCTCGACAGGGATAGTCATCTTTTTGGTCACCGCAGTGACCAGGGCATCGACCTTTGGCAAGTTAAGCCTCCCATCTGGACTATTGTATCCTCCTTGTTGGTCTCCCTCGGTGTTATCTTTCTCCTCTTCTATCCATTCAGTACTCTGCTGCACAGCTAATTTTCCGCCAGCCCCGATACACTCATATTACTCCTAAAATCTCTTCACTGGCTCCCCTTCTACTTCCATATCCAATTCAAGCTTCTTCTAACTCAAATTTATTCACTCCACTACCCCTCATTACCTTTTGTCTCTTCTTTCTCCCTACTCCCCCCCTCGTGAACTCCACTCCTCAGCTGGCCTTCTCTCGATGCCCTTTTTTTCAACTGCCAAATGTCTCACACTATCTTAAGCAGTGAGACAGACTGACGACGTATGAGACAGGATACAACGATCTACAGGCGCTGTGGCTGGGATGCCATCGCACTCATGGCCCTATAAAGTTGTTGACCCGAAGCCTGTAATAAAGGAGGCTTCAAAAATGACTAAATGGGAGAGTGATTTGGGTCTGACTTTGGATGAGAAAGAGTGGGAATGTGTATCTGGGGGTTATGAGATCAGCCATCTTGGTTTCCATTAGGGAAAACACAAAATTTTGATGTGATGGTATTGCACCCGAGAGTGCTTACATAAAATGTTCCTGCAGGCCTCGGATCGATGTTGTCAAGGTTGTGGGGGCCTGGGGTCCATGTTACACATTTGGTGGGCCTGCCCTGCAAATGAGGGGTACTGGTAGCAGATGAAGGGCCAAATCACCAACATCTTTGAATTGGATGTGGGTATGAATCCAGCCTTTTTCCTGCTGTGTATCTGGCTGGAAGGACTTCAGTATCAGCGAAGCCAACCATTAAGGGCCTGTGTGATGGTAGCTCAGTGTGAAATAGCTTGGAACTGGAAGCAACCCCGCCCCCCAGGGTTGCAGATCGGGGTGCTGAGGCTACGGAAAGTAGTGATGATGGAATGTTTAACCATTCTTTGGAGAAACCATGGGGAGACCTTTGAGACCGGCTTTGGAAACGGCTCTTGGACTATTTGAATGTACACTGAACCTTCTTCAGGGAGGGGGGAGAGGAGGGAGGTTGGGGGGGAGAAGTTTAAGAATGGCTGTTTATTAGTTGAGACCCATGTTTTGGGTATCTGTGAAATGTTGAAAAAATGGTTCTTTCATAATAAGCATTAAAAAATGTTTAAAAAATGCAATATCCAAACAAAGAAAAGAGAAAAGAACTCCATTAAGTAGATAGGACAGTACAGCTAGGAAGTAAAACCAAAAGCACAGTAAACAAGTAAAAATAAAAGGAAAGAGACAGATAACAGGGCATGCCAATGGATACCGCCACCCTACAGCTGATCACCAAAGGCAATGGAAAAAAGGTGAGTTAAAAGCAGATTGAAATTTCTTATGTTTTGGATGGGAGGAGGAATGTCGTGCCACAGAAAAGGATCCATAAAATAAAAGGCTGCTGATTGGGTAATATCCAGGTGGGCACACAAAACTGGCGGGATAGAGTTAACATTGATGGATTTTAGGGACCGCCCAGGACTGTGGGGAATAATGAGAGAAGCAAGATAGAGCCCTTCATATGTCCACCCATGCCTATATGCCAGGACTTAGATCTGAAACTTGATGCAAAAAATAAAACAGTCACCAATGGAACTTGAACAATGGAGAAACATGATTAAACTTTCAAGCAGCCTATAATGAAACAAGTCAAGGCCCAAGAAAATGCGCTGCCTGCAGCTGATACAAAATGCATCTTCAGGCATTCTGAGGGGTGAAGGTGTTTGATCAGAGATAGCACAGTTACTTACCTGTAACAGATGATCTCTGGGAACAGCAGGAATAAGTCTTCACATATGGGTACGTCGGTACAGACGGAGCCTGAGCGGGAACGCTCCCCAGCTTCCCAAAAAGGAAAGCTTTTGGGAGCATCCCACAGCGCCTGCGCGCTGCCTTCCCGCCTTTCCTAACCGCCTCTCTCCAGTTCGAGTTTTAAAGCTGAGACAAAGAGAGAGGAAAGGAAAGATAGATAGAGTGATACAACTCCTAGGGGAGGTGGGTGGGTTGTGAAGACTTATTCCTGCTGTTCCCAGAGATCATCTGTTACAGGTAAGTAACTGTGCTATCTCCAGGAACAAGCAGGAATGAGTCTTCACATATGGGGACTCCCCAGCTAGAGATGCCTGGGAGATCCCCAAGGTTGTGAGACCCTGAGAAGGGCTCTACCTCCTCCCATGGATCTCAGGCATCCAACCAGGGATGGAGGGTAGGAGTTGATTAAGCATGGAACAGGTGTTTGAGAACAGCCTGACCAAACAAGGCATCCCGGCGGGAGTCCTTGTCCAAACAGTAATGGGCTGTGAAGGTATGAACCGAGGCCCAGGTGGCCGCTCGACAGATCTGGTCCATGGACACAGAATTTAGATGAGCCATAGAGGTGGCCATGGCCCTCACATTATGAGCTGTGACATGGCCCTCCAGAGAAAGGTTCTTACTCTGGTAGGCGAAAGAAATACACTGAGCAATCCAATTGGACAGTGTCCTCTTAGAGACTGGAAGTCCCAAATGAGAGGGATCAAAAGCAACAAAGAGTTGAGAAGACTTTCTATGGTGCTGTGTCCTTTGTAAGTAAAAAGCAAGAGCTCTCTTACAATCCAAGGTATGAAGACTCCTCTCTGCACTTGATGCATGAGGACCTGGAAAAAAGACAGGTAAATACACCTCTTGATTAAAATGAAAAGGTGAGACCACTTTAGGCATAAAGTGTGGATTGGTCCTAAGGACTACCTTATCATGATGGAACCTTGTATAAGGTGGATTAGCCACTAAGGCCTGCAGTTCACTGATGCGGCGAGCTGAGGTGACTGCAATAAGAAAGATAACCTTCCAGGAAAGAAATTTCAAGGAGGTAGTGGCTAAGGGTTCAAAGGGTGGCTTCATGAGCTGACCAAGAACCAGATTCAAGTCCCATGCCACTGGAGGTGGTCTGATGGGAGGTTTAGTTAAAAGAAGACCTCTCATGAATCTTGCAATAAGAGGATGAGAGGAGACAGGTTGTCCATTGAGAGGCTTGAGGGATGCTGCAATAGCACTCAAATGGACCCTTACTGAATTTGTTTTGAGTCCTGCATGGGAAAGATGCAGGAGATACTCTAGTAAAGAATTCAAAGGTATTGCTAGAGGGTTAATACCCTTCTCAGCACACCAAATGGTAAACCTTTTCCATTTAAAAGCATAGGAACGTCTAGTAGAAGGCTTTCTGGAAGCATGAAGGATATCCCTTACTTGCTGAGAAAGATGCCAATCTTGAAGGTCTAAGCCTTCAGCAACCAAGCCCTGAGATGGAGAGATTGGGTGCCACAACGTTCCTCCCTCCTGAGACAGGAGATCTGGAGCAGACCCCAAGTCCAGGGAGGGAGCTTGAGAGAGATGCAGAAGTAGAGGGTACCACACTTGGCGTGGCCAACGTGGAGCTATGAGAATCATAGTCCCTTGATCTCTCAAAGCTTGAACAGGGTCTTGGGAATTAGGGGAATGGGTGGAAAGGCGTACAGGAAGTCTTGACCCCAATGAAGGAGGAAGGCATCCCTGGCCTGAACTCCCTGACACGGAATTCTGGAACAGAATCGGGGAAGTTTGGCATTCCACGGACTTGCAAAGAGGTCTATGTCCGGGGCTCCCCAAATTCGAAAGATTCTGACTATCTGGTCCATATGAAGGGACCATTCGTGTGGAAGCAGAACTCGACTGAGTCTGTCTGCCCAAGAGTTTTGAACTCCTGGAAGGTATACTGCCAGAAGATGAATTTGATGCTCTCTGGCAAAGGCCCACAATCTCAGAGCTTCGTTGCAAAGCGACAGAGAGCCAGTCCCTCCCTGCTTGTTCACATAGAACATGGCTACTTGGTTGTCCGTGTGAATGAGGACTGTCTTGTAGCTGAGCAGGGTATGGAAGACTCTGAGAGCCAAGAAGATTGCTCTGAGCTCTAAGAAGTTGATATGTAGGGAGGTCTCCTGTGGGGACCAAATGCCCTGGGTGGAGAGGTCTTGAAGATGAGCTCCCCAACCCTTTGGAGAGGCATCTGTTGTAAGGATTGCTTGGGGTAACAACTGTTGGAAGGGGGACCCCAGCAACAGATTTTGAGTGGACTTCCACCATTGGAGAGACCAAAAGAGGCGCCTGGAGGTTGCTATTTTGTCTGACAGACTTCCAGATGTCTGGGTCCACTGGGTGGACAAAGTCCATTGAGCTGCCCTCATGTGAAGGCGAGCATAAGGGACCACATGCACCGTGGATGCCATGTGGCCTAGCAGTTGTAACATCTCTCGAGCAGTTAGATGGGTTTTTAACTGAATCTGAGAGGCTAACTGCACTAAGCGTAGGCAACGGGCCTGGGGAATATAGGCCCTTGCAGTTGTGGTATCCAGCAGGGCCCCTATGAACTCTAGAGACTGAGTAGGGGTGAGTTGGGACTTTGGGATGTTTATAACTAGTCCCAGATACTGCAGGACACGGATTGTGCAGGCTAGGGAAGTCTGGGCCTCTGACTGGGATGGAGCTCAAATGAGCCAGTTGTCCAGATATGGGAATACGAATATTCCTAGAGTGCGTAGAAATGCAGCTATTACTGCCATGCATTTTGTGAACACTCTTGGAGCAGAGGCCAGACCAAAGGGAAGCACCCTGTATTGATAGTGCTTTCCCTGATAAAGGAACCGAAGGAACCTTCTGTGTGCTGGATGGATGAGTATATGGGTATACGCATCCTTGAGATCTAGAGAACAAAGCCAATCCTGACTCTGAAGGAATGGAAGGAGAGTACCCAGAGAAATCATCTTGAATTTCTCCTTGCATAGGAATTTGTTCAATTCTCTGAGATCTAATATGGGTCTGTAACCCCCTGTTTTCTTTGGAATCAGAAAGTAAGGGGAGTAGAACCCTGAGCCCTGTTGAAGAAGAGGCACTTCTTCTATTGCCCCTTGGACAAGAAGGGTAGAAATCTCTTGACCCAGAAGGTCGAGGAGAGATGTTGGAGAATTGAACTGTCTCACCATGGTGTAGGGAGGAAGGTTTAAGAAATGAAGTTTGTACCCTTCCCTTATGATGGAAAGGGTCCACTGCTCTGCTGTGATTTGCTCCCATCTGGGAGCAAAGTGAGCTAACCTTCCTGGAATGGTGAGAGGCTCTGGTTCTTTTAGAGCCAGAAAGGCTAAGTTCTCTAGATGCAAGTCAAAGGCCCTGAGGAGGCTGAGGCTGTTGGGCCACAGTAGGCCTTGCAGCCTTAGCCTTGGCCTGTTTAGGTTGTTGACGCTTTGCAGCAAAACGACCTTCAGAAGATGTCTGCTGACCATAAACAGGATAATATCTTCCCTTCTTGGGAAAATATGTCTTTTTGAACAACCTTTTCTGGACAGGATTAGAGGTAGACTTTGAAAGCCTATCCAAAGCAGAATTTTCTGCATCCATCTGAGTGGCCTTTGCTTGCCAATCTTTGCCAAACAGGTTTTCACCTGTACAAGGAAGATTTCCTAATCCATCTTGGACCCAGGGTTCCAAATCAGAAGCTTGTAACCAAGCAATTCTGCGTGCACCTATGGCAATGGCCGAGGTTCTGCTGGCCCCCTCAAAAGAGTCAAAGGCTGCACGGTTAGAAAATTTGGAAACATCCTAGGCATGCTTAAGCCAGGTAAGAAAGTCTTCCCTTTTATCTTCTGGAAGAAAAGGGAGGAAAGTTTGCAGATGATCTGTAACTTCTTTCAGAAACATCCCCATATAGAGACTATAGGAGTTGATTCTGGCAACAAGCATACTGGCTTGAAAAATTTTCCTGCCAAAAGCATCTAAGGTTCTACATTCTCTTCCTGGAGGAGCAAATGAGTGTGCCTCTTTGCACTCTAACATTTTCATAGCAGACTCCACCACAATAGAATGGTGAGGAAGCTGAGTTTTATGAAATCCAGGACAAGGAGGGACACGATACATGGTATCCAACCTACGAGAATGAGAAGAGATGGTGAGAGGAGTCTCCCATATGCCTATCATGTGGTCATAAAGGATCTCATGAACTGGCAAAGTGGCTGCTTCTTTAGGAGCCTTGGGATATTGCAAAATATCCAGTTTTTTGGCTCTAGGCTCTGTCTCAGGGGCTACTGAGATAGAAAGCCCCTTGGCCACTTCCCTTATGAAGTCTTGAAAAGACAAGTCTTCTGGAGGGGACATTCTTCTTTTTGGAGAAGAAGGCTCCTGAGGAAGAAGTACCGATGCTTCGACAGAGGCCTCCGATGCATCAGAGTCTTCGGAGGAATCGAAGTATCGCCTATCTGGATGCTCTTGTAAAGCCCGATATGCATACCGGGTGGTATCGACATCGGGAGTCATCGGTACCAGATCGGTACCGATAGGCATCATCGGACAGGGTACCGCTGCAGTCGACACCGAAGCCGATGTCGATGTCGATGCAACCGGTACCGGCACCGGAACCAATATCGGAGCCGGTGTCGACAACGAAGCTTGTTGTGGGTACCAGCGGCGTCACAGCTTGTATGAATGCCGTAATGGCACACTGCATGGTCAAAACATTCTGATCCATCGACGCCATGAATGTCTGGAGGTCGGTACCGGCGGATTTCACCGGTACCCCAGAACATTGCAACAGGTGATCGGTCGGGGCCGTGCCATCGATGTCAACCTGTGACCCCATAGGAGGAGCTTTGGAAGCTGGAGCTTCCCTCCGGGGTACTTTTGCCGGTGCAGGATCCTCGAGGGCAAGCCCGGAGGTATCTCGATGCTTAGAGGGAGATCTACCCTTCGAGGACCAGCTGGACTTATGTTTGGTTACCTGAGATCCATAAGAGGAAGAAGCAGCCCTGGAAGACGTCGATGCCACCGAAGCTGCATTAGAGGGAAACAGTGTACTGAGCTTGGCTGCTCGGTTCTGTAAACCTCTTTTAGACATCATGGAGCAGGACGGACAATCCGTGATGGAATGGTCAGGACCCAAACACTTAAGACACCAGTCATGGTAACAGAGATGGTACCATTGCACTTAATGCATTTTTTAAACCCGGAGGCGGGCTTTTCCATGAGGAATTTTCTGTTAGGCCTAAGGCCCAACGAAGAAAAATACACTGAAGTGGAACGGAAAGTATTCTTTTTTTTTTTGAAGAAAAAGAAAGAAAAGACCGGCGGTACCGGTCCGACGTCAAAGAAGGCAGACGCGCGACCAAAGAAATAAAATAAAATAAAGAACTTCTTCAGCGGTGACAGGAACACGACCTGCTGGCTCCGCGGAAAAGAAGAACTGGAGAGAGGCCGTTAGGAAAGGCGAGAAGGCAGCACGCAGGCGCTGTGGGATGCTCCCAAAAGCTTTCCTTTTTGGGAAGCTGGGGAGCGTTCCCACGCATGCTCCGTCGGTACCGACGTACCCATATGTGAAGACTCATTCCTGCTTGTTCCTGGAGATCATGTCTCCCCCATTCTGAAACAGTTCCATTGCCTCCCAATCAGATTTACAATTAAAGTTCTAACTTCGTATTTTAAGATCATAGAAGGATGGAAGGCAGATCTTTTTCAGAACAAGTTGGACACTTATGTACTGGTATGTGTATTACAATCCTGGAAGGCATATTTGCTTACAGTTCCCAAGGTAAAGGTTTCACATCTGCAGTATTTTAGAAGTCTTTTCTGTAGTGGCTCCATTTTATTTATTTTATTTTATTTTATTTAACAGGACTTAAAAACCGCTTTTTCCTAAAATCAAAGCGGTTCACAATGAAGTTCAAAATCTTACAATAAACAGGGAAGAAAACGGGGATTAAATTAAATAAACTTATTTACAAAACTAAGTATATGAACATAAAAGGAAATAAAAGGGGAGAACAAAAGTAGTAATAATTTTGATGACTATCAGCATTTTCAGAAAACGAAGACTTTAGACAAGTATGTGACCGAGGCTGCTCTTGGGGTGGCCTGAGTACTGTGTTCTTGTACTGGTTGGGTTTTGGAGTGGGTAGGGTATTGTGTGTTTCTATGAAATTTTTTCTTATCATTCAAAATTCTATTTCTCTAAAATCACAATAAGTGCTTGTTGAAAGTGGCAGAATATAAATTGAACTAAATGAGAGGGGTGTGAGCTCCTCAGGCTGCGTGGGGATGGAAGAATACACTGCTGTAGAAGGGGAGCGAGGTTCCCCGAGCTACATCAACGTGAAAGCAATCATCACTTCTTCCTTCCTGCCAAATGCTAGATTCTTCCTCTCTCCCATCTCTGCAGTGTCTAGTGTCTTATCCATTTTCATCCTGTTATCTCTCCCATCCACCCCCTGCAGGGATTTACCTCACCTTCCCCATATATAGGGACCGTAGAGACTCTCTGCCGCACACAGCCAACGTTCCACCAACCCATCCAGCTTGCTAGTGGCTGTCGGTAGCAGACATGGTTCTGCCCAAACCCGGCTCCTGTTAATCACAAACACAAAATCACAAAAATTCTGAACACCCCCAGAAAAGACTCCCCTGGGGGGCTCCCTCATGCTTCCATCTCTCTACTCCTCCCTTCTACTTATCATAAACTGATACCTGGAATGCCTCCTTAGCCCCAGGAATAATGTACCTTGCTCTGTTGCTGTACCCCGAAAAAAAGAGAAGGAAAGAGAAAGAGCCTTTAGTATGCTGGGCTTATATATACCCTACAAGCCCAAAACACAGATTGACACACCATCTTACCGGGGCCCAATATCAGCTGGTATAATGTCCCCCGCAACCAGAGCCACCAGATATGCAGGGATCGGGTGCTCCATGAAGAACTGATAAACACCCTCCTCTTCCTGGAAACTGCTGCGGGTTGCACTCATCAGCACCTGGATGCCAGCAGGTGCCTGAAACAAATCCCAAACACAGATAGTAGCCCCTATCAGAGTAAGTCAGACAGAAGTTTAAGTCCTCCTTCCTGAGGGGTCAGGTGAAAAAGGAAAAGGCAAAGTTTATCATGGGAGGGAAGCTGAATAGTGGAGAGCAATCTCAGCTAAAGGTAAAGTTAAACTTCATCTCCCCAGGAAAAAGAAGGCTTGGTAAAAATTTCCCCTCCCTCCCAGTGGAATCAGGTAAAGGCATACGTCTTCCCCCGATGGCTCAGATAAGAGTCATCCCTCAGGAAGGAGGCATCTTCGGATCCATGGAAATCAGGCCTCTCACCTTAACAGTAGCTGAGTAAGTGCATTTCACTGCAGGCGTGTCGAAGCAGGGGAAGAAAGAGCGGTTACACACAGAGTGCCCCTGAGTAAAGACGAACAGCTTGGAGTTGCCATATGTGAGCTCTGGGTCCAGCCACCAAACCTATAAAAACATCCATCGGATGAGGAGATTAGGAAGGTAAAGTGACAAAGGGAAAGAGAAAAAAAAAGAGAAATAATGACCGGACCACAAGGAAAAGAAAAAGTATAGTAGAGGAGGAGGGGAGGAGAAAAGGCAGGAAAGACTAAAGGAGAGTAGTGAAAAAGAAAGAAGAGAGTGGAGGACAGAAAAGGAGAGGATTTTTATTCAAAGAAAAATTTTATGAAAAAAAACAAGAAATGTGGAATCTTTTCCTGCTTTGTGGCTCCCTGGAAATGTGTGGCATGAGAGAAAGGACTGCAAAACCCATGGCTGGTAAGCAAATTTGGACCTAGCGATAGATGCCATGGGAAGGTGATATGGCACTGCTAATAAAGTCATCCAGCTGCTTATTTCTACTTATAAAAATCCCCAGAAAAAGGGACCCTAATCTATATATATATATCTTAAAACCAATTAAATATATCAATACAACATGTGACTCATCGGCTTACAGGGGAGTCGCGCTAGCAATGACAACCCTGGCAGAACATTTCTGGTTTCTCTAGGTACAAGTTTCTATTTCTGCTCCTAAAGAGCTGGTTGTGGTTTTCCACAAAGTTCCTCTTTACTGCTACTGCTATTTCCGACAATTTTATTAAGAACATAAGATATGCCATACTGGGTCAGACCAAGGTCCATCAAGCCCAGTATCCTGTTTCCAACAGTGGCCAATCTAGGTCATATGTACCTAGCAGTTTCCCCAAAAGACACAGGTTCCACAATGCTTGTTCTGGGTCAAGCATTGATATCCTGGGTCCCTTCTTAATAATGGTTTATGGACCTTTCCTCCAGGAACTTGTCCAAACCTTTTTTAAACCCAGCTACACTAACAGCCTTTACTACATCCTCCGGTAACAAATTCCAGAGTTTGATTACACGTTGAGTGAAAAAATATTTTCTTTTATTAGTCTTAAATAGTTTACCCTGTAGCTTCATTGCATGTCCCCTAGTCTTTCTATATTCTGATAAGGTAAACAATCGATCTACGTTTACCCGTTCCACTCCATTCATTAATTTATAGACTTCTATCATATCTCCCCTCAGCCGTCTCTTTTCCAGGTTAAAGAGCCCTAACCTTTTTAGCCTTTCTTCATAGGAGTATCCTTCCATCCCCTTTACCATTATGGTGGCTCTTCTCTGAACCTTTTCTAATAACTCTATATCCTTTTTAAGATACGGCGACCAGAATTGCACACAATATTCAAGGTGCGGTCTCACCATGGAATGATATAGAGGCATTATAATATCTTTTGTTTTATTTTCCATTCCTTTCCTTATGATACCTAGCATTCTATTTGCTCTCTTGGCTGCCGCTGCACACTGGGCCGAGGGTTTTAACATGTTATCCACAATGACGCCTAAATCTTTTTCCTGGGTGGTGGTTCCTAATGTGGAACCTTGCATTGTGTAACCATAGTTTGGGTTGTTCTTCCCTAGGTGCATAACTTTGCACTTGTCCACATTAAATTTCATCTGCCATTTTGATGCCCAATCTTCTAATTTATCAAGATCCTCTTGCAATTTTCCACAATCCTCTTGGGTTTTAACAACTTTAAATAGTTTTGTCTCATCTGCAAATTTGATAACCTCACTCGTTATTCCACTTTCCAGGTCATTTATGAATATGTCAAAAAGCAGCGGACCCAGCACAGATCCCTGGGGTACACCACTATTCACCTTTCTCCATTGGGAAAATTGGCCATTTAGCCCAACCCTCTGCTTTCTATCTTTTAACCATTTCTTGATCCACAGTAGTACACTGCCTCCTATCCCATGACTCTCTAGTTTTGCCAAAAGTCTCTGATGAGGGACCTTGTCAAAGGCTTTCTGAAAGTCCAGATACACTATATCAACCGACTCACCTTTGTCCACCTGTTTATTCACACTTTCAAAAAAACACAACAGATTAGTAAGACAAGATCTTCCTTGTCTAAAGCCATGTTGGCTGTCTCCCATTAGGCCATGACTATCTACATGCTGAGTAATTTTATTATTTATGATGGTTTCTACCATTTTTCCCGGTACTGACGTGAGGCTCACCGGTCTGTTGTTTCCCGGATCACCCCGGAACCCTTTTTAAAAACTGCTGTTACATTGGCGATCCTCCAATCTTCAGGTATTAGAGATGATTTTAATGATAGTTCACAGATTACTAATAGCAGGTCTGCAATCTCATATTTCAGTTCTTTCAATACCCTTGGATGTATACTATCTGGTCCAGGTGATTTGCTACTCTTCAGTTTATCTAATAGTTGTAATACATCTTCTCGATGTATCGATATTTCCTTCAATTCTTCCGCACCTTTAAATACCACTTCAGCCATGGGTAACATCCCTACATCTTCCTCAGTAAAGACCGAAGCAAAGAATTCATTCAGTTTCTCCGCTATCGCCTTTTACCTCTTAGTGCCCCTTTAACTCCTCTATCATCTAATGGACCAACTGATTCTCTCACAGGTTTTTTGCTACGAATGTACTTGAAAAAATCTTTATTTCGCGTTTTTGCTTCCACAGCAAGCTTCTTCTCAAATTCTCCCTTTGCCTGCTTTATCAGTGCCTTGCATTTGACTTGCCAGTGCTTGTGCTATTTCCAGGTTTCGTCGTTTGGCTCTTTTTTCCATTTCCTGAAAGATGATTTTTTGGCAACAGCCGCCTCTCTGACCTCACCTTTAAACCATGCTGGCAGTTTTTGGGACTTCCTTCCACTTTTCTTAAAGCGTGGAATACAGCTGGTCTGGGCTGCCAAGATAGTATTTTTCAACAACACCCAAGCTTGATGTAAGTCTTTAACCTTTGCAACTGCTCCTTTTAGTTTTTTCTTAACTATTTTCCTCATTTTATCATAGTCTCCCTTTCAAAAGTTAAAAGGTAGTACTGTGGATTTCCATACTATCCCTCCTCCACTAATTAAATCAAAGGCGATCATGCTATGATCACTATTGCCAAGTGGCCCCAACACCCTTTTCTCTTGCACTAGATCTGGTGTTCCACTAAGAACTAGGTCTAATATGGCTTCCCCTCTGGTAGGTTCATGAACCAGCTGCTTCAAGAAGCAGTCATTTATGTCATCTAGGAACTTTATATCTCCCTAGCATGTCCTGCCGTGACACTGACCCAGTCGATACCAGGGTAATTGTAATCACCCATTATTACTGCACTGTAACTTTTGTTAGCTTCCTTGATTTCTTTGAGCATTTCATCATCCATTTGTTCATTCTGGCCCGGTGGTCGACAGTACATCCCCACTGCCATCGCCTTCCCCTTTTTACATGGAATTTCAATCCATAGAGATTCTACAGCAAATTTTGTTTCATGCAAAACTTTAATCCTTTCTGACTCAATGCCCTCTCTAACATAGAGCGCAACCCCTCCACCAATTTGATCAGCTCTATCATTACGATATAGTTTGTACCCAGGTATCACAGTGTCCCACTGGTTGTCCTCCTTCCACCATGTCTCTGATATTCCAATCATATCTACCCTCTCATTTAGTGCTATATATTCTAACTCTCCCATCTTATTTTTTAGACTTCTAGCATTTGCATACAAGCATTTTAGAGACTGTATTTTATTCATATTAATTTGGTTATTGGTAGACATGGGTAATTTGGGATCTTTAAGCTCTGTCTGCTCCATACTTGAGGGCATTTGGGCTACTTTACTCTTTTTTGGAACCTCTCTGCTTTTGGTAGTATCCTTCAAGGATACATTCTTCCGAACCATCCGCTCTTGGGTGACTGTCGGCTTTCCCCTATTATCTAGTTTAAAAGCTGCTCTATCTCCTTTTTAAAGGTTAATGCCAGCAGCCTGGTTCCATCCCGGTTAAGGTGAAGCCCATCCCTTCGGAAGAGCCCCTCCTTTCCCCAGAATGTTCCCCAGTTCCTAACAAATCCAAAACCCTCATCTCTGCACCATTGTCTCATCCACGCATTGAGATTCCAGAGCTCTGCCTGCCTTTTGGGTCCTGCACGTGGAATGGGAAGCATTTCGGAGAACGTTACCCTGGAAGTTCTGGATTTCAACTTCCTACCTAAAAGCCTACATTTAGCCTCCAGAACCTCCCTACCACATTTTCCTATGTCATTGGTACCGACATGTACCAAGACAGCAGACTCCTCCCCAGCACTATCTAAGACCTTATCTAGGTGGCGCGTGAGGTCTGCTACCTTCGCACCAGGCAGACATGTTACCAGGCGATCTTCACATCCACCAGCCACCCAACTATCTACATGCCTAATGATCGAATCACCAACTATAACGGCTGTCCTAACCCTTCCCTCATGGGCACATGGCCCTGGAGAAACTTCCTCGGTGCGAGAGGGTTTTACATCACCTGGAGGACAGGTCATAAGTATCTAGCAGTTTCCCCAAAAGACACAGGTTCCTCAATGCTTGTATTGGGTCAAGCAGTGATATCCCGTGTCCCTTTTAATAATGGTTTATGGACGTTTCCTCCAGGAACTTTTTTAAACCCAGCTACACTAACAGCTTTTACTACATCCTCCGGTAACAAATTCCAGAGTTTGATTACATGTTGAGTGAAAAAATATTTTCTCTTACTAGTCTTAAATAGGTTACCCTGTAGCTTCATTGCATGTCTCCTAGTCTTTTTATATTCTGATGATGTAAACAATCGATCTATGTTTACCCGTTCCACTCCGTTCATTAATTTATAGACCTCTATCATATCTCCCCTCAGCCGTCTCTTTTCCAGGTTGAAGAGCCCTAACCTTTTCAGCCTCTCTTCATAGGAGTATCCTTCCATCCCCTTTACCATTTTGGTGGCTCTTCTTTGTACCTTTTCTAATAACGCTATTTTTTAAAGACACGATGACCAGACCTGCACACAATATTCAAGGTGCGGTTGCACCATGGAATGATACAGAGGCATTATAATATCTTTTGTTTTATTTTCCATTCCTTTCCTTATGATACCTAGAGCATTCTATTTGCTCTCTTGGCTGCTGCTGCATACTGGGCGGAGGGTTTTAACATGTTATTTATTTATTTAACATTTCTTTTATACCGCGCTATTACAATCAGTGTGGTGTACATTGAACAAGAACATACTACAATGCATACAGGTAACATTGAGTTTACAATGAACGGGGAAATTCAACAATTCACGATGATGCCTACATTTTTTTCCTGGGTGCTGGTTCCCAATGTGGAACCTTGCATCGTGTAATCATAGTTTGGGTTGTTCTTTCTTTCCTAGGTGCTTAACTTTGCACTTGTCCACATTAAATTTCATCTGCCATTTGGATGCCCAGTCTTCCAATTTATCAAGATCCTCTGGCCATTTTCCACAATCCTCTTGGGTTTTAACAACTTAAAATAGTTGTGTCATCTGAAAAATTGATAACCTCTCTAGTTATTCCCTTTTCAAGGTCATTTATGAATATGTCAAAAAGCAGCAGACCCAGCACGGATCCCTGGGGTACTCCACTATTCACCTTTTTCCATTGGAAAAACTGGCCATTTAGCCCTACCCACGGCTTTCTATCTTTTAACCAGTTCCTGATCCACAATAGTATCACCTCCTATCCCGTGATTTTTTAGTTTTGCCAAAAGTCTCTGATGAGGGACCTTGTCAAAGGCTTTCTGAAAGTCCAGATACACTATATCAACCGACTTACTTTTGTCTACCTGTTTATCCACACCTTCAAAAAACATAATAGAATAATAAGACAAGATCGTCCTTGTCTAAAGCCATGTTGGCCGTCTCCCATTAAGCCATGACTGAGTAATTTTGTTCTTTATGATGGTTTCTACCATTTTTCCTGGTACTGACGTCAGGCTCACCGGTCCGTAGTTTTCCCGATCACCCCTGGAACCCTTTTTAAAAATTGGCGTTACATTGGCAATCCTCCAATCTTCAGGTATTACAGATGATTTTAATGATAGTTCACAGATTACTAATAGCAGGTCTGCAATCTCATATTTCAGTTCTTTCAATACCCTTGGATGTATACTATCTGGTCCAGGTGATTTGCTACTCTTCAGTTTATCAAATAGTTGTAATACATCTTCGTGGTGTAGCAATATTTCTTTCAATTCTTCTGCAGCATCACCTTTAAATACCACTTCAGTCAAGGGTAACATCCCTACATCTTCCTCAGTAAAGACCAAAGCAAAGAATTCAGTCTCTCTGCTATAGACTTATCCCCTCTTACCCCTCTATCATCTAATGGTCCAACTGACTCTCACAGGCTTTTTGCTACGAATGTACTTGAAAAAGTCTTTATGCGTTTTTGCTTCCACAGCAAGTTTCTTCTCAAATTCTCTCTTTTCCTGCCTTATCAATGTCTTGCATTTAACTTGCCAGTGCTTGGGCCGTTTCCAGTTTGTCATTTGGCTTTTTTTCCATTTCCTGAAAGATGCTTTTTGGCAACAGCAGCCTCTCTGACCTCACCTTTAAACCATGCTGGCAGTTTTTTGGACTTCCTTCCACTTTTCTTAAAGCATGGAATACAGCTGGTCTGAGCTTCCAAGATAGTATTTTTAAACAACATCCAAGCTTAATGTAAGTCTTTAACCTTTGCAACTGCTCCTTTTAGGTTTTTCTTAAGGAACTAGATGGTGCAGAGGGCCCACCCTGCCAGGATGCCCCCCCCCCCCTCCAAGGGAAATCACCTACTTTGTAGTGCTGTACTTCTTCGTATAAGTCCTAAACCTATCCCACTGGCCTTTCCGCCAAAAGTGATAATCAAAAAACAAACTTCTGGGCGGGTCCTGGACTGGCCTGAAGGGACTCAAGAAAAGACAATTAGTATATCGAGTCCAAATTTCGTCTTCCTAATCTTCCCTCTAGGTCAGTCCAGTTACGCTTGGTATGTAGAAAAGCAGTGCTTAAACACTGCCCCCTCCCCCTCTTTCCCCCTCGCTTCCCCCTCCCCCATTTTACTTTTGACTTTTCATTTATTTGTCCTTTGGACATACAGAGCTCTTTTTATTCATTTATCCTTTCACTTATTTATTTATATTTATATTGGGCCATGTGTCTTTTCAGTCTTAGGATATTTGTTTTACTCTCATAGTCATAATTTATTTGCTTCACTGCATTTGGGGATCCCGTTTTGGATTTATATGTATTAGGGTTTGTGTACCCCTTTTCTTTATTCATTTCTTTATTGTTTTCTTTTCATCTTTTTATGTCCCTTGGTACATATGACCAATTGTGTTTACATTTAATCTTTCGATGCCGTGTGTCTTCCACCATTATCTACGGGGAAATGGATGTCTGAATTTATTTTCTATGGTCTTTCACACCCTTGTTTCTTTAAGACAAGTATGTTCGCTCTATTTTTGTACTTGAGCCACTTTTCACAGCTTTTTGTTTGTTGATTCCGCTTTGTTTCAATATCTGACCACATATCTATAATGATCTGTGATTCACATTAGATGGCAACATAAAAAGATATTTCCCAAACAAAGTTTGTAGACATCGGTCTTTTAGAATGCCAGGAGTTAGTAGAGTTTTCCGTTTAGCTGTGCTCTGATTTGAATATATGTATTTTAAAGGGAATAGTGATTTACACAATGTTCACTTTTTGTGGGGATTGTCCCATCCTTTATCTTTGTTCTTTGACTTCCCCGTTTTGATGCAAATACCAGTGTTCTTCAAAAGCTCACTATGGGAGAGTCAGCTCACTTACCATATCGCTGTATGGGCTGTTGGATGATGCTCAATTAGGCAAGTTCCTTCATTATTTTACTGCTTTTGCTTCTGTATTTGCATCCGTTTGTTGTCTGCTTTTTGGCTTTAATTTTTATATTTTTTTCCATCTTCATGATTAATGAAAATAAATTATTCCTTACTTGTTGCTTTATAGGCTAGAGTTTGCGCTGGATACTTTTCAGGTCTGATTGTCAAACTGCAGCGGTTTATATCCTTCAAGGATTTGCTTTTCCAAGACAGGTTTAATTTCCCTTTTATAATGCACAATTTTATGTTATGTAATTATATTAGGAATTTACATTGTAGGTCTTCATATGTGCCTTTGTTCCATATGCTCTAGATTCGAACACCAAAGTTCTTTTGAAGTAAGAGCACTGCTATGTTCATAAGAGTAAGTGCCCTTTACCTTAATCATTCTTTAGTTAGGAGTTTTTGCCTTCTGTGGAAGACTAAATGATAAAAAAGAGCATTGTTTTAAGGTACACATATCAGAAGGGGCTAGAGTCACACCCCTATCTTTGTGAAAATAGGTTATATACTTTAGCTGTTCACAGTTTTTATACTGTTGTCCTCCTCATCCACTCTTTTGTCACATGGTGTGAATAGCTGCACACTGCATGTGAATGAGTTGATGCCACTTGACCAGACTGTCCAATCTTGATTTCCTGTACTTTTTCCATTATGTTGGTGTTTGTCATCGTCTGTTCTTTTATTTCTACTGCTTGTTCTTATTATCTTTTTACCAATTTGTCTTTTATTTTGTCTCTCTTGCATTTTTAAGGTTCTAATTGGGTTGATCTATGCTCATTTTGTGTGTTTTATTTATTTAAGATATTCTTTTAACTTTTTGATTGTTTGTATTTTAATGTTATTTAATTATCCCTACTGTCATTTGTTCTGCTTTTTTACTTATATTTATATTATTTATGTTTTTATCAGGCTTCACTCCCTGAGGAAGGAACATGCCAAAACACGTCAGGGTTATACTGCAATTAAAGGTTGAGCCTGCTGCAATCTACTCTCCACCATCTGTTCGCTGGAGGAAAGCACAGTTACTTACCTGTAACAGGTGATCTCCGGAACAGCAGGAATTAGTCTTCACACGTGGGAGACGTCGCCGACGGAGCCCGCACGGGAATGCTCCCCAGCATCCAATCAGAAAGCCTTTGGGAGCATCCCCCGCGCCTGCGCGGTGGCTTCCCGCCCTTCCTACTGCCTCTCCCCAGTTGAGTTTCATAGCTGAGCCAGAAGGAGAGGAGAGGAAGGAATAGAGAAAAAGAGATACAACTCCTAGGGGAGGTGGGCGGGTTGTGAAGACTAATTCCTGCTGTTCCGGAGATCACCTGTTACAGGTAAGTAACTGTGCTATCTCCAGGAACAAGCAGGAATGAGTCTTCACACGTGGGGACTCCCTAGCTAAGGATGCCCGGGGAGATCCCATAAGCGCAGCCCAGGACGGGATGGCATTTGCCCAACCTGAATCCCCGGCATCCCCTGAGGGATGGAGGACAGGAGTTGAATAGAGGAAGCTGTAGAGGAACAGCGAATCTAAAGACTACAGAGGAAAGTCTTTAGAGTGCAGACAGGTACCATTAAGATACAGCAAAAAAAAATCCAGGCTACGGGAGAGTAGTCAGAGGGGTGCATGAAGAGTATCATTAAGCATTTAATGAGCAAATGACCTAGTACCATATAGAGCTTACCGGCCATTAAGTTTTAAAGAATTAATGGTTTAGAACCCTGTATAGCTTACCCACCGGGTTGTCGGAAGTAGTCCTGTGATGAAGGCACTGTAGACGCAGTAGCGAGGTCATCAAGGAAACTTCACCACAGCGAGGAGGAAGTTCCAAATCCAGAAGGCCATGAGATCCAGGCGTCAGCTGGGTCAGGAGAAGGACGGCAGGTCTTCCAGGAGGCTTAATGCAAGCTGAGCACTCCCTTAGGAGTAGAGTCCATAACTCAGAGGACTAACAGTGGAAGACAGGCCGAACTAGAGAGCCTATCCCGGAGAAGAGTAGAGGTGTACCCCGGAGCAGAAGGAGTACACAGTCTGCCCTAGCGAGAGATAGGGAGACAAGGGTCCGGACCTCCGGGAGGAGGACCTAACTGAAAAAAGGAACTGTTGACTTCACAGCAGTAGGGTACCACCACAGTCCGCGGGCCGATCGAGGAATAGGCAGGCGGACTGGCCGGACCCCCGGGTGGGGGGGGGGGTGTGAGTCCCGGCCATAGGGGGAAAAAGGCGGTAGAACACAGGTACTGTGGGCATCCCCCAATAGGCGCCTATCAAGCAGGAGATATCTAGTATATCTAAGCCGGTGGACATGGGGACGCCCCCTCCGGTACTAACGCAGGTACGCCGGGGGGCCTACCTCCATGAGCAGCACCCTGGTAAGGCGGATCTGCCATCCATCCCCAGAACGTCCACCTGGAGAGGTGGCCTCAAGATCCGTCAGAGGAGGGATCTTTTCCGGAGGGCAAGGGCAGATCGGCGAGCTAAGAGCGCGGTAGCGTGGGGGACGGAGGATAACATCAGTCCGGTAGAACGCCTCAGTCCAGAGAAGCACAAGAAAGGAATCCGGAGATATTCCTGCAGTGATAAAGAAGCAGGGAATATTCAAAGGCCTTGGTTGCAGATACGAAGGGGGATAACCGAGATAACCTCTCGGTGACCTCCCGAAGCGACAGACTCATATAAAATATATATGAAATAATTCTGGCCGCCAGCATAGACGTTTGGAAGGCTTGACGTCCTAGAGTATCTAGCGTCTTCGAGGCGCGGCCTGGAGGGCAAGAAGCATGCTTCTCCTTGCTTCCGGCCTTCCTCAGCGCCGATTCCACCACAATGGACCGATGTGGAAGCTGGTGCTGCCGAAATCCTGGGGACGGAGGCACCCGGTATAGAGCCTGCATCGCAGTCGACGGCACCGGAACCCTCAAAGGCGACCGCCAAGCCCCCAGCAGGAGATCCTGCAGGGAGGGATGCAGAGGAAGCATCACGGCTGCCTGTTCCGCAGGGCCTGGCCAGCAAGTCCGCCATGTCAAGGAGGAAATCCTGAAAAGGCGGCTCTGCCAGAGTAGTTATGGCGGGAGAGGCCGCCAGGGCACTAAGAGGCTGCTCGGGCCGATGCCCGCTGGGCAGCGGAGGGGACCAACCGACCCGGATCGGGGCAGTCAATATGGCGTCGTCGGCTCCTGGAATTGATTCCAAGCTAGGCATCGAAGGGGTCGATGGCACCGACGGCGCCGCAGGAATCGGCCTCAGCCTCGGCCCCGAACCCGGGGGCGGCGCTTCCCCCCGTGACTGGAGCGAATCCACGGCCGTCGGAGGGCAGGGGCCAGCGGTCTCTGCTCTGCGTTGCGGGAGGGGACAGGGGCCGATCCCGAGACGTGCAGTGGCCAGGCTTTCAAGGCTGGACAACGACCCGAGCGAGGAGATCGATTCCCTCCTCGAGGACCCCGGTGGGAGCGACCGCGCCGGTGGTGGAGATCCCGGAGCGCGGATCAGAACCGCGCCGACCGGTGCCGCGAGCATCAAGGGCCCCCGAGGACGGTGCTCGGTGGAGAGGGGGTCATCTGACGCCGGAGCCGTTGTCGATCGGCGGGCGCTGCCCGATGCCGGGCCCCCTCTCGAACCCGTCCTACCCGGAGGGAAAGCCTGCCGGGGCATACGGCCCGTCCCCGAGGGGACCCAGGTCACCCGACGAGTCCCTGCGGGGGGGGGGGGGAAGTGCAAAGCCCCTGCGGTGGGATCAAGGCGATCGAAGACCCCGAGGCCCATTTTTTAGGAAAGGGCGGGGCCCTCGACGGACGCGTCGATGCCGGGGGGGTCGCCCGTGTGCTGGTCGACACACCCCGAGGTCCCCGGGGAAGGTTGATGGCGGTCCCTTGAGCTCGACGCCCCTGCCGTCGCCGGCGGAGTGGCGCCGCTCAAAACTGGTACCACCCTTGCGAGTCGGTCGGCCCCGGAGGCGCCGAGGACCGCAGCCGCCAATCCCCGGTGAGGAGCGGAACGCTCGACACCGACGCCGAGGGATCGGTACCGCTCGTAGCGGGTACCACCCCTGCGCATGGCAGTGATGGAGGAACGCCAGGCTGGACCGAGTCGATTGGCCCCAGAGGCGCCGAGGACAGCAGCCGACGATCCTCGGTGAGGAGCGGAACGCTCAACACCGACGCCGATGCCGGGGTCTCAATACCGCCCGGAGCGGATACCACACCCGAGCATGGCTGGGATGTAGGGAGGTCAGACCTGGTCGAGTCGATCGGCCCCGGAAGCGCCGAGGACACCAGATGACGATCCCTGGCGAAGAGTGGAACACTCGACGCCGACGCCGATGAATCGGCACCGCTCGAAGCGGGTACCTCCCTCGGGCATGGCTCGGGAATGTTCTGTGAGGAGCGAACCTCAGGAACATCCCGAAACCCCGTAAATGCTTTGGAGCCCGAGGACTCCCGCCGGGGTATATTAGCCAAGGGGGACTTGAGGGGTCGGCTGGAGCTGTCGCCATGCCGCACATGAGACTCGCCCCTCAAGGCTCGGCTAGTCTTAACAGACTGTTGTGTGGATACCTGATCCTGGAGAGAAGAACAACCCGACGACCGCGCGTTGGGCGAGAAGACGTCGTCGAGGGATATCCGAAAAAGGGAGGGTTTTCTCCCAACACTGTAGCCCGGGGGATCCAGGAAAGAAGGGTCAGGCCCCAAACAGGAGAGGCACCAGGCATTGGAGTCCAATTGGAAAATTAGGTCCCCGCAGTGAGGGCACTTCTGGGGAGAAGGCGGCTCCATGCTGTAAGCCCGGTAGGCCCGGCGCCCAGAGGGGAGGGTCCCTCCAGGCGACCAAAAATAAATGAAAGTTAAATGAAAATTAATTGAAAAGAAAAGAAAGAAAGGGGCACGGAGGTGCCACCGTCGGCGGGAAAAAGCCGCAACCACAGAAACAAGAACAAAGGGAAAAAATTTCTGCGGTGGCAGGAGGGACGTCCTGCCTGCTCCGCGGAAAACGAAAAACTGGGGAGAGGCAGTAGGAAGGGCGGGAAGCCACCGCGCAGGCGTGGGGGATGCTCCCAAAGGCTTTCTGATTGGATGCTGGGGAGCATTCCCGTGCGGGCTCCGTCGGCGACGTCTCCCACGTGTGAAGACTCATTCCTGCTTGTTCCTGGAGATTAAGGCCTGCCTCTGCCCAGGACGCTGCGAGCAACTGAGTTGAGTGAGCCCTGAGCCCCAATGGTGGGACCCTACCACGCACACCTCGTAAGCCGCGGTTATGGTCTGCTTCACCCAACGGGTAATTGTCGCTTTGGAAGCAGCCTCCTCTGTCCAGGGGCCTCCAAACAACACAATCTGTCCAATTTCCATAGGGACTTTGTCCTCTTAAGTTATCTCTACAAAATCCTGCGCAGATCTAGCAGATGTAACTGACGATCTTCCTTGGAGTCCCCAAGCGTGGAGAAGTCTGGCAAGAAGACCATCTGGTTCAGATGGAATCGGGAAACCACCTTCAGTAGAAAGGAAGGGACTGGTCTCAAGACTACTTTTTCCTTGAACAGAAGTTCCAAGACTCACATGCAGAACAGACCATCACTAAAAACACTAAGATCTCTGAGGGACGCCCATGCGATGGTTCTTATGGCACCACTGTCAGGCCGACAGTACCAGATTGAGGCCCCTAGCCAGGACCACTGTCCACAAGGGCAGATGAACATACTTCACCACTTTGAGGAACTGTGCCACATCTGGATGAGCAACCAGAGAGCGTCCCTGAGCCCGACCTCTATAACAGGAGATGGCCGCTATCTGGACCTTAAGCAAATTGAGAGCCAAGTCTTTGTCCTGGCCATGTTGCAAATACAACAAAACTTCAGGAAGCACATAGCTGAAGGGTCATCAGCCCTCAAAGATCCACCAAACTCACTCGTAGGCATAATGGTAGAACACTTCCTAGACGGCAACATGGTTGTTATGACCATTGGGGATAGCCCCACCACCTCAACCATGTCCGATCAAGAGCCATGCCATAAGCAAGAATCGACACACCTGCGGCATCATTACTGAGCCCTGGGATAGTAGATTGATTCTGTTGGGAAACCTCCAGGGTTGATCAATCAGCAACCACCTGAGATCAGTATACCAGAGCTGTCATGTCCAATCCAGTGCAATGAGGATCACCGGTTCGCTGTGAGCCTCTATCCTTCGTAACAGACGCCCGATCAGTGGCCACAGGGGAAACACATATAGGAGTCCCTCCAACGGACAAACTTGAGTGAGGGTTGCGAGGCCTTCGAACATGCACTCTCTGCATCTGCTGAAGAACTGGGTCAACTTGGTGTTGCCATGAAGTCCATGACCGGTTGTCCCCAATGCATGGTGATGTCATGGAAGATGGCCACATTTAATTCTCATTTGCCCAGATCCAACCGGTGTCAGTTGAGGAACTCTGCTTGGACATTGTCCTTGCCCACAACATGTGCTGCCGAGAGAGCTGACAGGTTCACCTCTGCCCAAGCCATGATAGACTGACTCACTTCCAGCAGGGCTGCACTTCCCATGCCCCCCTGCCGGTTGATGTAAGCCACCGTGGTCGCATTGTCGGAGCACACCCGCACTGCCTTCCGTGCAATCCATGGCCGGAAGTGTTGCAGGGCTAGGAACACTGTTTTCATCTCCCAGCGATTGATGGACTAAAAGCTCTCCTCTGGAGTCCAATGCCCTGCGTCACCCACAACAGACAATGCGACTCCAGCACGTGAGGCTGGCATCCGTCATCACCAAGATCCATTGTGGGCACTCTAACGGCACTCCCACCATGAGGTGAGTGGACTGCAGCCACCACTGTAGACTGTTCCTCGTTTCCTCTGCATACTCCAACCTTTGAGTCAAGGTCTGGGCCTGCGGAGACCAGCAAGAGAACAGTGCCTGCTGCAATGGTCACATGTGAGAAAGGGCCCAGGATACGATGCCCAGGGCCACCATCATGGAACCCAAAAGCTGCAGTTAATACTACGTCGCTGGTGCTGCCCTGCTCAAGAAGTGCCGCAACTTCGCCTGAAGTTTGTGTATTTGTTCCTTGGCAAGCAAGACCAAGCCTGCCCGCCTGTGTGTCAAACTGAGCCCCCAGGTAGACCAAGCGTTGAACGGGTTGAAGCTGACCACCCAGCCCAGACTCTGTAAGACCTCCATCACCCACATCGTGGCAGAGATGGACTCTGCCTCCAACTTTGCCCTGACAAGCCAATCGTCCAGGCACAGGTGTACTAAGATGCCTTGCTGCCGCCGCCACCACCCGCATGAGCTCAGTAAATGTGCGCAGGGCAGTGGCCAGGCCAATGGCAACGCACAGAACTGAAAATGCCTCACTGGAACTGCAAAGCGGAGATACCGCTAGTGCTCAACCCGAACGGGTATGTGCAGGTAGGTCTCTGAGGTCCAGGGCAGTCAAACTCTCCTTGTCTCACTGCCAAAATGACAGACTGTAAGGTCTCCATTCAAAAATGTGGCAAGCGCAAGGCCCGATTCATGTACTTGAGATCAAGGATGGGCCGAAAGCTCCCCTCTTTCTTGGGCACCACAAAGCAGATGGCGTATCAACCAGACCTGCACTGGGCTGGGGGCATTGGTACCACCACCCCCAGCCGTCTCTGGCACCTTGCAAGGAGAGCGGACAAAGGCCTCGTGAAGGAGTCTGGCAAATTCAAGCGTGTACCCCTCCCAAATAATCTCAAAGACCCACCGGTTGATTGTGATGTCAGTCCAGGCAGGATAAAATTGTTGCAATCGACCACCATCTGTTACCTTCACCTGGGCCCCCCTAGCTTCATTGGGGATTTTTGTTTTGTCCCGGAGAGGCAGAGTAATAAACCCCACCTGGGCCCGGGATCTCCGAAAGGGCTGTCCTCGCACCCCATAGCAACCCCACTGATAGAAGGTGAAACATGCACCTTGGAACCTATGAAAGTCCCTGGCCTGCCCCGCTGGGGAGCCCCCGGCTTCGGCCCTTTGGGTTTGTCCTCAGATAAGTGGCCTCCTCTGAAATCCCCCCAAGTCCTTCACAATCTTCTCTAGTGCCTCCCAAAGATTAGCTTACCCTTATAGGGGAGCTTACTGAGCCTAGACTTAGAAGAGGTGTCCACCGACCAGTTACGGAGCCAGAGGAACTGCTGGGCTGCAATGACAGAGACCATAGTCTTGGAGGCCACTTGCGAAAGATTGTAGAATGCGTGTGCCATGTAAGCCGCAGCAGGCTCCAGTCTGCTGCACTCCGTCGTTACCAAGCCTTCTAGGTCCGAAAACACTAGCCCCTGGATCCACCAAATGGAGGCCCTGGAGACATAGGTCCTGCAAATGGAGGCCTGCAGTGCCAAAGCACTTGAGTCGTACACCTGCTTGGGCAGCGACTCCAACAGTTGGCCTGAATGTCCTTGAGTGCCACCTCACCTTCCACGGGAATGGTGGTCTTTTTGGTCACCGCCGAGACCAAGGCATCCACTTTAGGCATCCGCAAGAGGACCTGTTCCTCCTGCAGAATGGGATACAACTGCCCCATCATCCGGCCACCTCTCAAGGAGGTCTCCAGAAACTCCCATGCAGACTCAATCATTCTCTTAACGACACTATGCACAGGGAAACACACTTGCACTCCCTTGAAACCTTGCAACAGGGGATCTTCCAAGGGCTCTTCCATCAGAGCCGGGGGGAGGCACAATATTTAATGCTGCCAACGACTGGGAAATGAGAGCCAACAGCTCCTCCCGATGGAAGACCTGGAACATGTTGGGGTCCTCTCCCGGCGGAATCTTCTTCCTCCAACTCTGGGGCCGCCGGCTTCTCCCCGAGCATGAGGGCCCCTCTTCTAGGTCCACTGAGGCCTGCGACTAAGGGTAGTAGTCCTGAGCCAGCCAGGCCTCAAGGTCCTCCCTACTTAATTTCACCAGAAGAGCCCCTAATATGGGGTCCTTCTCTTGCAGGGACTGTTCTGCTATGATCGCTGACCCACATTGTGTTGGTCTGCTTTCTCTTCAGGCAGTAGGCCCTGTGAAAAGAGAGGATAAAGTCCGGAGGAAAAAACAGCTCAGGGAACTCAGAAAAAACACCGGCTGCTGTCCACAGTGCTGAACCTGCAACTGTCGGACTTTCCCCTTTATTTTTATTTTTCCCGCGCTTCACTTTAGTCTCCGGGGAAATGGGTGCCTGAGAGGAAAAGGCCGTGGTTCCTGCCAAATCTTCAGGGGCCTCCAACGCAAGTGTATGCCAGTCCAGGTAAGCCACCTCTGTTTCTATGCTTGTGGGCTCAGAGGAGAAGTGAAACACTCTGCCCCACCTAAAACAAAGCAGAAAGACTCAACAAGGACAAACTGACTGCCTGCACAGAGAGCACAGGCAGACAGCCGCAGCAGCATGCAGCTCTCTCACGAACCTAGATGCACTGAAGAGAAAGATTGCCGGTAGGACGACAGGGGAATCGTGCTGCACTGATCGGCCTCCTCCCGGCACTCTACACTACTAACAGGACTGCCCGACAAAGCCTGTTCCCCCTGGTCCTAAGTTCCACCGTGTAAGGGAAGCACAGCACCAGCCAACTGTCAGGGAACCCAGCCACCTGTAGCCAACAGGCTCTGAGATACTCAGCTGAGGGGGGAAAGGGACCTGAGGCTCCCAGATAGCTTAACCCCGGGCAGCTCCTGAATCCCCGAAAGCTCCAGGAAGAGAGGCAAGCCCTGCCATGCTGTCTACCCAAATCACCTACCACCAGAAGTAGGGAGCGCCTCAGCAAGCCCTGCACAATTTTCACTCTGTTACTCCACTTTGCTATCTATCCTTTTTTTTTTTTTTTTTTACATAAAATGAGCGCGTCTAAATGTTCCTTCAGGGAGCCCACTGGGAGAGCTCTTCACTCAGCTGTTAAGAACTGAGAAGCTGGAGGCTGAGGCTTAAGGGAGAGCTACTGGGATTTCAGAATCCTGACATGCTCAGTTCTCAGCTGCTGGTGGACGGCAACTACCCAAGCGTAACTGGACTGGCCTGGAGGGACAATTAGGAATGAGATTGTCAGAAACCCAGGAATGGCTAAAACCTCACTCCTGGAATCGGTAACTTGACAACTCTGCAACTCTCTGCAATTATCAACTCCTAAAAAAGAGAAACATAGAAAATGATGGTAGATCAAGACCATACAACCTGTACAATCTGCTCTTCCATAAGCAGCTCTATAAACCCTTCCTCTCCCTCAGAGATCCTCTGTACTTGTCCCTTGCTTTCTTAAAATGAGATGCAATTCTCATCTCCACTACCTCCACTGGGAGGCTGCTTCACACAGCCATCACTCTTTCCGTAAAGAAATATTTCCTCAGATTACTCCTAGAAACATAGAAAAATGAGACAGAAAAAGACCACATGGCCTATCTAGTCTGTCCTGCCGTATCAACAATTACAATAGTCCCCCCCACACTTTTTTCCTTTAGAGATCCTCAGTGTTTGTCCCATGCTTTTTTGAATTCAGATACTGTCCTCATCTCTACCACCTCCACTGGGAGACTATTCCATGAATCCACCACTCTTTCCATAAAGAAATATTTCCACATATCACTCTTGAATCTATCCTCTTTCACGCTCATCCCATGTTCCCTCATAGCAGAACTTGCTTTCAATCGAAAGAGGCTCTACCCCTGTGCATTTATGCCACGGAGGTATTTAAACATCTCAATCATATCACCTCTATCCCGCCTTTCCTCTAAGGTGTACATATTAAGATCCTTATGTCTGTCCTCATATGCTTTATAATGAAGACCACTAACCATTTAAGTAACCACCCTCCATATTGACTCCATCCTGTTTATATTCTTTTGAAGGTGCAGTCTCCAGAATTGCACACAATACTCCAAATGAGGTCGCACCAAAGACTTATACAGAGGCACTATTACCTTTTTTCTGCTAGCCATTCCTCTCCCCATGTTTTATGTTTATGTTTTATGTTTTATTGAATTTGATATACCGCCTTTCTACAAGTCAAGGCGGTGTACAATATGCATCCAAGCATCCTTCTAGCTTTTGCTGTCACCTTTTCTACCTATTTAGCTACTTTAAGATCATCAGACACAACCATGCCTAGGTCCTGCTCTGGACAAAAGTACTTCACCCCCTATACTATATTGCTCCCTTGGATTGCTGCAGCCCAAATGCATGACTTTGCATTCTTTAACATTAAATCCCAGCTGCCAAATTCTAGACCATTCTTCAAGCTTAGCTAGATCCCTCCTCATGTTATCTACACCTTCCTGGGTGTCTACTCTATTGCAGATTTTGGTATCATCCGCAAAGAGGGAAACCTTACCTAATAGCTCTTCCACTATATCACTAACAAAGATGCTAAAAAGAATCGGACCGATCCATGGGGCACAACCACTGGTAACTTCCTTCTCCTCAGAGCGAGCTCCATTTACCTCTACCCCTTTGTCGCCTTCCGCTCAACCAATTTCTAACCCAAGCAGTAACTTTAGGGTCCATCCTGAGTCTATCCCTTTTCACTTTCATCCTATAACCCCACATTCCAGAGCTTTCTTTCAACTGAAAGTGTTGTAGACTTTCCTTCCTCTTCCCTTCTGAGTTGCAATACTTTCAGTGACTTTGAAGCGAGCACACAACTTTTGTACACCAGATGCTGTCACTCCATGGCCCATCTTCTGAGCAATTTCACGAAAGCTGTACCCCTCATTTCTCAAAGTAATGGCTGTTGCTCTCTTTTTAGGAGACCAGTCAATCCTCTTTGTTGCTGCCATCATTAATCTACAAAATACAACATATTCCAAAGTGGAAACTTTTTATTAAGCATTTGTCTTTTTTTTTTAATATTTTCGCTAATAAATAAAATAAAATTGTAAAAATAACAAAAGCACAAATATGACTTCGATACAGCTTGTATATACCTGGCAGTATAGCCCACATTATCTGAAGCGTCAGCTTATACATGAGATTCTGCAAAAAACCTGCTTAAACTGGATCGACAGTTTCATGAAACATATCATTTTCCTGAGAAAAAGACAAATTACCTTGTCTGACTCCAAATCAAAGTTTTTCCTGATAAATGTTGATGATATTCGTTTGTAATATGTTTCCAAATGTTATGGCAACAATCTGCATAGAGTATCTAATACATAGAATACTTAACGTAAGTAAAACACGTATTATCGCGGAGAGCTCAAATTTTACAGGTGTATCCACAATTTTTTCCGCTAGTGTACTATTCTTTAATGTTTTATTTACTTGAGGGCGTTGGTCACCCATTCCCAATGATCCTAGTTTAAAGTCCTCCTCAGAAGGTTAGCCAATTTGTTGCGAGAGACACTTCACCCTTTCTTCGAAAGGTGGATGCCATCTCTGCTCAGCAACCCTTGTAAAATCATGCCATGGTGCAGGAAGCCTAAACACTCTAGATGACGACACCATCCATGCAGGCAGACATTCATCTCCTGGATGTGAGCCACTTGGCCTCGGCCTTCGACAGGGAGGATTGAGAAGACCACCACCTGAGAACTTAACTGCTTTGCCTTCTCTCCCAGAGCTAGTTACTTTTGATATGTTCATTTGGAAACCTAGCAGTATCATCTGTGCCAACAAGGATGAATAGAAACATAGAAACATGACGACAGAAAAAGACCACATGGCCTATCTAGTCTGTCCTTCCATAACTACAACAGTCCCCTTTTTACCTTTAGAGATCCTCTGTGTTTGTCCCATGCTTTTTTGAATTCAGTTACTGTCTTCATCTCTACCACCTCCACTGGAAGACTATTCCACGGATCCACTACTCTTTCCGTAAAGAAATATTTCCGCATATCACTGCTGAATCTATCTTCCTTCACCCTCATCCCATGTCCCCTCATAGCAGAACTTGCTTTCAATTGAAAGAGGCTCTCTCCCTGAACATTTATGCCACAGAGGTATTTAAACATCTCAATCATATCACCTCTATCCCGCCTTTCCTCTAAGGTGTACATATTAAGATCCTTCAGTCTGTCCTCATATGCTTTATAATGAAGACCACTAATCATTTTAGCAGCCACACTCTGCACCGACTCCATCCTGTTCACATCCCTTTGAAGGTGCAATCTCCAGAAATGCACACTATACTCCAAATGAGGTTGCACCAAAGACTTATACAGAGGCACTATCACCTCCTTTTTTCTGCTAGCCATTCCTCTCCGTATGCACCCACGCATCCTTCTAGCTTTTCCCATCGCCTTTTATACCTGTTTAGCTACTTCAAGATCATCAGATACAACCACGCCTAGGTCCCGCTCTTCCTTAGTGGACAAAAGTACTTCACCCCCTATACTATATTGCTCCCTTGGATTGCTGCAGCCCAAATGCATGACCTTACGTTTTTTTAACAATAAATCCCAGCTGCCAAATTCTAGACCATTCTTCAAGCTTAGCTAGATCCCCCCCTCATATTATCTACACCTTCCTGAGTGTCTACTCTATTGCAGATTTTGGTATCATCCGCAAAGAGACAAACCTTACCTGCCAGCCCTTCCGCTATATCACTAACAAAGATGTTAAAAAGAATCAGACCAAGGACAGATCCCTGGGGCACACCACTGGTAACTTCCTTCTCCTCAGAATGAGCTCCATTTACCTGTACTCTTTGTCGCCTCCCACTCAACCAATTTCTAACCTAAACAGTAACTTTAGGGTCCATCCCTAGGGTGCTCAGTTTGTTTATAAGTCGCCTGTGAGGAACGGTGTCAAAGGCTTTACTGAAATCTAAATACATCACATCTAGGGCTCTCCCTCGGTCCAACTCTCTGGTCACCCAATCAAAGAAATCAATCCGATTTGTCTGACAACACCTGCCTTTGGTGAATCCATGCTGCCTCGGATCCTGTAATCTGCTGGACTCCAGAAACCTCACTATTTTCTCTTTCAGCAGCGTTTCCAATAATTTACTCACCACCGAAGTTAAACTAACCGGCCTGTAGTTTTCAACCACATCCTTACTTCCGCTTTTGTGTAAAGGCACCGCATGAGCCTCTCTCCAGTCCTTTGGCAGCACTCCCGACTCCAAAGAGGCATTGAAAAGGTCAGTCAGTGGAGCTGCTAGAACGTCCTCAAGTTCCCTCAGTATTCTCGGGTGTATCCCATCCGGTCCCATCGCTTTGTCTACTTTAAGTTGAGATAGTTTCTCACGAACACAGTCTTTTGAAAATTGTTCAAGATGTCCTTTGCTTCTCTTCCTATTTGTGGGTGTTTTCTGAGGTCCTGCTCCTGGTTTTTCATCTGTGAACACAGAACAAAAATATTTGTTAAGCAATTCCGTTTTATCCTCATCAGCTACAACATATTCCTCCCCTGCACCCTTGAGTCTGACAATACCACTCTTGCCCTTCCTCTTCTCACTAATATATCTGAAAAATGTCTTATCCCCCCATTTTATTGCATTGGCTATTTCCTCCTCCTTTTGAATCTTTGCCTTCTTGACTACTTTGCTAGCTTCTCTAAGTTTTTCCAAATACAGATGCCTGTCTTCCTCTCTCTGTGATCTCTTGTATTTCATGAAGGCCTCCCTCTTTTTCTTCACTTTTTCAGCTACTTCTTTCGAAAACTATAGCGGTCTCCTTTTCCTTTTACCTTTATTTACCATTTTAACAAAAAGGTTGGTTGCCCTTAAAATATCCCCTTTCAGTTTTTTCCCACTGTTTTTCTACATCCCTCAGCTGTTCCCATCCAACTAACGACTCCCTGAGGTATTGGCCCATCTTCGCAAAGTTAGTCTTCCTAAAGTCTAAGATCCTCACCTTTGAATGGATTCTAACAGCCCTAGTCCTAATACTGAACCACACCATCTGGTGATCACTGGATGCAAAATGATCTCCCACTACATCATCAGAAACACTTTAACCATTGGTAAGCACCAAGTCCAGTATGGCCCCTTCACGTGTGGGGTCTGTTACCAATTACCTGAATAGTTCTCCCTGTAGAGAATCCAGGATCTCCTTACTTCTAGATGATACTGCAGCAGGAATGTGCCAATCAACATCTGGCATATTGAAATCTCCTATCAGTAGCACTTCCCCTTTCCTAGCAATGCTGCGCATGTCTTCAATTAACTCTCTGTCCACCTCTTCCTCTTGAGAGGGAGGTCTGTATATCACACCAATGTAAATAGATTTCTCTTTCCCTCTTTCTAGTTTAACCCACAATATCTCCCCTCTCCCTTTTAAGCTCTGTAATTCCAAAGCTTTAACAGTAGTTTTTACATATAGTGCCACTCCTCCTCCCCTACTTCCTTACCCTGTCCTTTCTGAATAAAGTATAGCCAGGTATAGTTACATCCCAATCATGGTTTTCTGTAAACCATGTTTCTGTAACTGCCACTAAATCCAAGTCAGCCACTCCCACCAAAGCTTCAACATCAGGGATCTTATTTCCCATACTACGGGCATTTATACACACTGCTTTCCATATGTTACTGAATAGCATTGGATAATAGTCAGTAGGCTTGAGGAGTGTCTACAAACGTCTCATAATGTCTCGGCTCTTGGTACCAGTACCAGGGAGATAGCACACCTCCCGAGATATCATGTCTGGACACCAGATGGATGACTTTCTACCCCTCAGAGGGGAGTCACCAACCACACTACCCTTCACTTCCTAGTGGTTGCTGCTCTACAGCTTTAGTGTTTTGAACTCTGGTGCCTTCTGTTACTGGGATGTTGTCGCCTCTTCCACTTACAGGAGTGCACAGCAGTTCCTTAGTTCTAGGGAAGGTGGAGTCTGGGTGTTGAGACTGCAAGCTCTGGTCATCTGTGTCTATCATCTTTTTATACAGTATCAACTTCCCTTCTGCTGCAGATTTGCATTTCATCAATGTACCATTCATTATCACAGATGCTTTTTAGCCTCGCCACCTTCTCTGTCCCTTCACTTGTTTCCTGAGAGATTCAACTTGCTAACATATTGTCACTGACACTCCTTGTGGTCTCGGGCAAGCCGCTTCACCCTTCATTGCCTCAGGTACAAACTTAGATTGTGAGCCCTTTGGGGACAGGAAAATACACATTGTACCGGAATATAACTCGCCTTATCTTTTCCTGGAAAGGCGTGAGCTTAAATACTAATAATAAATAAGACTGAATTGTAAGCCTGACCGTATTGCTTTCATGACAAGGCTGTAAGACCCAAGCCATCTGCTACTCTCTCTTAGGGAGACTTAGCACAGGTTTTTCCAGTTCTTACCTGGGCTTCTACTTATCTGTCTCCACAACCTTACCAGCTTAATGCTGCCCATTATATTAGAGTCCTTGGCAGACCCCCTACTTTACCTTGTTGTGGGCTAGACTCTACATCTGCTCCAGAGTGGGCTAGTTGGCCAAGATCCATCCCTCTCAGGATCCTTGATGACTGTATTGGTGCATCAGTAGGAAGCTTTCCATCTAATATCAATATCACGAACTTACACACTGCAGCATGGGGTTTGGCTGGGGCCTGCAGCTTCTGGCAACCTGTTGCTTTATATCCAGAGTTCCTGAGTCCCTTGCAACACAATAGGAGGAACAAAAACTTCCAAGTCAGGGTTTCCTGGAAAAGGAGATCAGCTGCTCATGACAATTATCTTTTTTTCACCCCTGGCCCTAGCCCTAGCCCTAGCCCTATCCCTTGGCTTGCAGTGTGAAGCAGACTCACCAGAGCTTCTGCCACTGTCTTAATTATCGCACTAATCCATATATCCATTCACCTGCTGGAAACAAAGAAAACTGATTTCTCAGCTGCATCAGACTATATACAGAAGCCAAACAATTAGCTCTGTCTCCATCTGCTGGCAGGAGAGAGGTAATGTCCACTGATCTAGTAGACTGGTTTGGCAAGGATGAAAAGGAAACAGGTCTTCAGTTCTTTTTTAACCCTAACCAAATCCCTTTCACTCTGTTAAACACTTGGGGAGACGTTCAACAGTTGTGGTGCTTTCAACAAGAAAATCTTTTCCAAATGCCATAAGCAAATCTCTCTTACTCTGAATGCACAAAATAAATTTTCACCTTGAGAGTGCAAAGTATGGCTTGGGACATAATCCTATACCTTAGAATGCAGATATGCAGGGGTATTAGAAGATCAAACCTCTTAGACAAGCAACAATCTTGTATTGGATGCATCACTACACAGGTAACCAATGCAGACACATCCACACTAAGGAAACATGATCAAACTTGGTTAATCCATCAATCAACCATGCTGTCATGTTTTCTACTGACTGTATCCACTGAATATCTTTTCATGATAGATTCAACAAGATCACACTGCAGTAGTTTAGTTATAGAAATAGAATAAAAGTGACATGGGTCAAATGCATTGGTCAAAAAAGACAACTGCAGTATCCTGGGAATATGCTCCAACAGGTGCAACTGAGAGTCCATCCCAGATTGCAACTGCATTCCTTAAATTCATGCCTTGTCCCATATGCCAACACAAGGGAACTCTGGACCACAGAAGTTGGACTAAACCAGAGCAATTCTGTTTTCCCATTTAGCTATTTAACTGTAACAGGGAAAAACAAACCTGAATTAACTTCAGCCTCTCTGCCACCAAACTAACCACATTCAATTCTTCAAATGGAAAAAACAATATCACCTAAACATCATCCGCGTAAATATAATGCAGCTCTGCCAAAGGCATCAAGCAGAAAGGAATAAAATAAAGAATAAATAAATACGTGGATAAAACTGACCTCCAAGGAACACTGTATTTCAAGGGCTAAGACCTTGGAACAGGTCTCTCCAATTTGGCCCAGTGACTATGACCCTCCGAAAATTATTAAAACGAACCCCAAACATTCCCACTAATCCCTTGTCCTGTCATAATTTTCAATAGCAATGGATGACTAATTGTATTGAAGGGGGCACTGATGTCAAGCATCAGTGCCATCACCAAGAAACCTTTATCTAATAAAGTATGAATATCAAAGATGTTTTGTTTCTATGCTGTGGAGCTGACAAAAGCCTGATCATCATCCAAGGCCCCTTCTTCTAAACACAAATTTACAACTGTGCAGACACCACATTCTCAATTACCTTGCCAACAAACAGAAGATTAGAGACAGTCAAACTCTCCAACCAAGTTGGATCTAGCAAGGGCCTAATCATTTGCTGGGTCACAGAAGCTTTCAACATTGCTGAAAAGCAGTTATCAATGAGTAAAGCATTCACCACCTCACAAAGTCTATCTGTAGGGAAACACTTGTCACCTGCGCCAACAATGAGGGACATGGGTCAAGCATACACATAGATGGTTTCATCTCTGATAATATTTTCCCAACATTTGCTGGCAAGACCAAGGAAAAATACACCCAGCTGAAAGGCAGACTTTTTCGTTCAGCTGGAACAGCAAGAATACCATATAGTTCAGCATGTAAAGACATCACTTTTCATAAAATTTGCACTAAATTCAACAGAAGAATGCTAGGCAGTATAGAAGGGAGCATAATTAGCAGAAAGGAGGGTGATAATGCCCCTGTACAGATCGTGTAAAGCCTCACATGAAGTACTGTGTTCAGTTTTGGGGGCCATATCTTAAGGATATAAAGAGACCAGAAGCAATTCAGAGGAAGGCGGCCAAACTGGTACAGGGTCTGCGCCAGAAGGCATATGAGAAGAGGACTGAGTGATCTAATATGTATTTCTGAGAAAAGGGAGGAACAGGAAGATATGATAAAGAGGGTGAAATACTTGGTAGTTATTAGTGAACAAATTAAGCTTTTCCAACAAAGAGAAAGCTATAGAAGTAGAGGACATGAAATGAAGCTACAAGGGACTTAAAAACAAAATCTGGAAATAATTTTTCATGGAGAGGGTAATGGATGCCTGGAATGCCCTCCCAGTGGAAGTGGTGGAGACAAAAACAGTGATGAAATTCAAAAATGCATACGATAAACACAGACGTTCCATACATGGCAAGAGGACGTAATCAAAGTATAGAGTATTTCCACCCAAAGCAAAAGTTAAATGGCTTGCATGTCATAAAAGGCATGCAAGAGAGTAGTGTACACATTTTATAAAAAATAGACAACTTATAAATAAACTGAGCACTCTAGGGATGGACCATAAAGTGACTGGGTTAGAAATTGGTTAAGGGGGAGGTGACAAAGGGTACAGATAAATGAAGCTCGCTCTGAGGAGAAGGAGGTTACCAGTGGTGTGCCACAGGTATCTATCATTGGTCTGATTCTTTTTAACATTTTTGTTTGTGATAGTGCGGAAGGGCTATCAGGTAAGGTTTGTTTATTTGCAGATGAACCAAAATCTGCAATAGAGCAGACACCCAGGAAGGAGCAGATACCCAGGAGGGATCTAGCTAACTTTGAAGAATGGTCAAGAATTTGGCAGCTGAGATTTAATGCTAAAAAATGCAGGGTCATGCATTTGGGCTGCAAAAAATCCAAGGGAACGGTACAGTGCAGGGGGTGAAATACTTCTGTCCACGAAAAAAGAGCAGGACCTGGGTGTGATTGTTTCTGATGATCTTAAGATGGCTAAACAGGTAGAAAAGGCGACAGCGAAAGACAGAAGGATGCTTGGATGGATAGAGAGAGGAATGGCCAGCAGAAAAAGGAAGAGATAGTGCCTCTGTATAAGCCTCTGGTGCGACTTCATTTGGAATAGTGTGTGTAATTCTGGAGACCACACATTCAAAAGGACATAAATAAGATGGAGTCGATGCAGAGGATGGCTACTAAAATGATTAGTGGTCTTTGTTATAAAGCATAGGAAGACAAACTTAAAGATCTTAATAAGTATACTTTAGAGCAGGGGTCTCAAACACGCGGCCCGCGAGACAACTTTGTGCGGCCCGCGACGGCGGAAAACCAAAAATCCCCCAAAACCCTGGCTTCTGCTGCTGCCGTTGCCGCCGTGGCAGCAGCAGAATCAATTGTCAAATTAAAAAAAAAACTGACTTCTGCTGCTCAAGCAGTTGTCCTGCGGCCCCTTTCCCTCTGCCCGGAGATCCGACTCTGCTCTCAGCGGCGTGCTTTTCAAGCCGCGAAGAGAGTATTCCCCTCTCGCGCGGTTTTTCAAGCCGCGCGAGAGGGGAATACTCTCGTCGCGGCTTGAAAAGCACGCCGCTGAGAGCAGAGTCGGATCTCCGGGCAGAGGGAAAGGGGCCGCAGGACAGCTGCTTGAGCAGCAGAAGTCAGTTTTTTTTTTAATTTGACAATTGATTCTGCTGCTGCCACGGCGGCAACGGCAGCAGCAGAAGCCAGGGTTTTGGGGGGTATTTTGTTGGCCGGCAATGAGCTATGGAGGGGCTGACTGCACTGGAAGTGGGCTATTGGCAGAGGGGGGAGGGGGGGATTATGACTGGTAATGGGCTGGGGGGGGGGTTATACCTGGTAATGGGCTATGGTGGGGGCTAGGACTGGAAATGGGCAGATGGGGGTTAGGACTGGAAGTGGGCTATTGGCAGGGGGGGTTATGACTGGTAATGGGCTGGGGGGGGTTATAACTAGTAATGGGCTATGGTGGGGGCTAGGACTGGAAGTGGGCTATTGGCAGGGGGGGGGGGTTATGACTGGTAATGGGCTATGGTGGGGGCCAGGACTGGAAATGGGCAGATGGGGGTTAGGACTGGAAGTGGGCTATTGGCAGGGGGGGGGTTAGGAGGTGTTGTGGGCTAGGGGGGGGGCTGGGACTGGAAATGGGCAGATGGTGGTTAGGTCTGGGAGTGGGCTATCGGCAGGGGGGGGTTATGACTGGTAATGGGCTATGGTGGGGGCTAGGACTGGAAATGGGCAGATGGGGGTTAGGACTGGAAGTGGGCTATTGGCAGGGGGGGGTTATGACTGGTAAGGGGCTAGGGTGGGGGCTAGGACTGAAAATGGGGTGATGGGGGTTAGGCCTGGAGGTGGGCTGATTGGGGGGTTAGGACTGGTAATGGCCTATGAGGGGAGGTAAGACTGAAAATGGGGTGATGGGGGATACGACTGCAAGTGGGCTATGGGGGGGACTAGGACTGGTAATGGGCTATGGGGGGGTAAGACTGAAAATGGGGTGATGGGGTAAGACTGGAAGTGCGCTATGGGGAGGTTAGGACTGGTTATGGGCTATGGGGGGTCTAGGACTGGTAATGGGCTGGGGGGGTTGCTAGGACTGGAAATGGGCTGAGTGGAAGGGGGGCTTGTACTGCAAATGGCTGATGGGGAGGGGGGCTTGGAATGGAAATGGGCTGTGAGGGGAGGGAGCTAGGATTGGAAATGAGCTGATGGTGAGGCTAGGATAGGACTGGAAATGGACTGATGCAGGGACTAGAAAGGAGCAGATGCTGGGTGGGGCTGGAACTAGAAGGGAGCTGATGTTGGGGGAGGATTAGAATGGGATGGAGCTGGGAAAGTGAAATGGAGAGGGGAAAAATATTTTGTCTGGAAGAGAAGACAAATCTACAATTGGCCAGGTATTGGGAGAGTAAGTGGGGATTGAGGATGGAGGGGTAAAATTTGAGTGGATGAAATAGGAATGAGGAAAGAGCAAAAGGAGAAAGATTAGTATGTTAAAGCAGATGTAGAGAGAGAGAATGGAAAAAAAACTAGAAGAGAGAAGAAAGGACAAATGGACAGCAGACGATGGAGATAGCAGAAGACACGAAGAAACCAGAAGTGGCTGGAGCAATTGCAACTGAAAAAAAATGCACAAAAGGTAGAAAAATATCTCTTTATTTTGAATTTATTAACTGGAATATGTCAGCTCTGGGAAATGTGCATCATTAATGTCTGTGCTTTGGTACAAGAAATTATTTATAGTTTTATTTCTACAGTGCTGAGGTATTCTGTGTAATTCCTATTTGACATTGCTACTTGTTCTCTTTTCCCAGTAGGTCATGTATTGTTCTCTGAAATGTATTGATTTAATATTTGCAGTGTTGCCTTTTGATAGGTAGGGTCTGGTGCTTTGTGAGTCCTGGTAGTGCTGTTATGATACGGGGGGTTTGCTATGGGTTCCAAATGGGCAGTGTTAGTAGTAGTTCCTAATGTGCCTGGCGGTTGGCACTGGATTATAGTAATATAGAAATTTTCTAGTCTTTCTTTATCCATGCACTCATTATGCAACATTATGCAAATATTTATGCAAATGAGGCCCCTTATGCAAATGAGGCCCGTGTCTTATGCGGCCCCCGGGTTACTTTACAAGTCCTCATTCGGCCCTCAAAGCAATTTGAGTTTGAGACCCCTGCTTTAGAGGAAAGGTGGGCTAGAGGTGATATGTTAGAGACGTTTAAATACCTGTGGCACAAATGCACAAGAGGAGAGCTCTGCTACGAGGGGACATAGTACAAGGGTGAAAGAGGAAAGACTCTGTGGAAATATTTCTTTATGGAAAGAGTGGTAGATGCATGGAATATATATTTTTATTTAAACTTTTTTATATGCTGCTTTTCAAGCTAGCAAAGTGGTTTACAGAGAACAACTTGATCCAGAGAACACTGGGGAAAGAGTATGGATGAGTGGCCTAGTGGTTGGGGCAAGGTACTTCAGGCCAGAAGGTCGGGAGTTCAAATCCCAATAGAGGACAGCAACCTTGGGCCAGAAGGACTGGGGTTTCTAGTCCCACAGGTGCTCCTTGTGGTCTTGGGCAAGCCACTTAACCCTCCATAGCCCATGTTCCCTGTAAAATAGTTATCTCCAAGTTATAATGCCCTGTTCAATGTAATTTCAGTTTGTTCAATGTAAACCGCACTGATGCAGAATAGCGCGGTATATAAGAGAATGTAAATAAATAAATAAAATTCTAACTTTAAATAGTCAACTTATATACAGGGGGTTGAATGGTTGGGTAGGTGGGGTGGGTTTGAGTTGGAGGTTGTTGGGATGGATATGGATATGCGAGTTGGGGGGAGGAGTTGGGAGGTTTATGGGTTTACGGAATAGTCTCCCAGTGGAGGTAGTAGAGACAAGGACAGTATCTGAATTCAAAAAAGCATGGGACAAACATCGAAGATCTCTAAAGGAAGGAACTTTAGTATTTGATATGGAAGTTTCTGTTTCTAGTTAAATATAGAAGAGCCACTAAGGGTGACAACCATCTCATGGTACCACCAGTGAATCCATCTATAGATAAGAACATAAGATATGCCATACTGAGTCAGACCAAGGGTTCATCAAGCCCAGTATCCTGTTTCCAACAGTAGCCAATCCAGCTCATAAGGACCTGTCAAGCTCCCCAAAAGGTAGACAGATTCTATGCTGCTTATCCCAGGGGTGTACAGTAGATTTCCGCAGTCCACTTTAATGATTTAAGGACTTCTCCAGGAACTTGTCCAAACCTCTTTTAAACCCAGCTACCCTAATAGCTTTTACTACATCCTTCGGCAATGAATTCCAGAGTTTGATTATGCTTTGAGTGAAAAAAATATTTTCTCCATTTAGTCTTAAATGTGTTACATTGTAGCTTCATTGTGTATTTCTACTTTTTGAAGGAGTAAACAATCGATCTATGTTTATCCGTTCCACTCCACTCCACTCATTATTTTACAGACCTCTATCACCTCTCTCCCTCAGTCTTCTTTTTTCCAAGCTAAAGAATCTTTTAAGTCTTTCCTCATAAGGGTATCCTTCCATCCCCTTTTCCATTTTGGTGGCTCTTCTCTGTAATTTTTTCTAATTCTGCTATATCGTTTTTTAAGATATGGCAACCAGCATTGCACACAACCTTCTAGTTACAGTCCTTGGTTTTATTCTCCATTCCTTTCCTTATAATTCCTAGAATTCTGTTGTACTGGGTAGAGGGTTTCAACATATTATCCACAACACAACCCTGATTTTTCCTGGGTGCTGATTCCTAATGTGGAACCTTGCATCAGGTAAATGTAGTTTGGGTTGTTCTTTCCTAAGTGCATAAGGTGAAATTAGACTTACCTGCTAATTGTTGTTCCTGAAGTAGATACAGTCTAGTCCCGGACCTCTGGGTTGTCCACCTTAATCAGCAGCTTGGAGACTGAGGAACCTCCTTCTTTTCATGACTTCACCAGTATAACCTCCCGGGAGCCGCCTCCACTTTCCAGTTCCCTATTGACAAAGCGGACTCACCGGAGAAGCAAGTAAGTATTACGGAACATTCAACTGATCTCCCTTCCGCTAACTTAACTAGAATCTCAAGAGAACGGAAAGCAAAAGTACTCTCCGTTACTAACATCTGAAAACTTGAAAATTTGAAAATGGCAACATATAAACCTTTAACATGCGAAGCATCGCCCCCCCCCCCCCCCGCCATTCTTCTCGGCGGGAAAAATCCCAGCTAAATCCCCTCCAAACAATAAGACCCTTTTTAGAAAATCTCTTACCTGTGACCACTGGAATCCTCTGCAGACCATCGCTCTAGGAAAATCACAGCACTGGGGAGGGATACGGGACTAGACTGTATCTACTCCAGGAACAACAATTAGCAGGTAAGTCTAATTTCACCTTCCTGATCGTATCTCCAGTCTAGTCCCGGATCTCTGGGTATGTACCAGAGCAGTATTCAACGGGAGGGACCCTGCTTAGCCCCCTGAAGAACAGCCGCTCCAAAACACACATCCTGCTGCGCCTGCACATCTATACGATAATGCTTAACAAAGGAATTCAACAATGACCAAGTCGCCGCCTTACAAATTTCCAATGGCGGTACTAAACGCAATTCTGCCCAAGACGCTGCTTGCGCTCTAGTAGAATGCGCCCTCAGCCCCTCAGGCACCGTCCTGCCCTTTAGTACGTATGCCGAAGCAATCGCCTCCTTAATCCATCTGGGGATGGACGCCTTGGAGGCCACTTCGCCTTTTCGCGGTCCCCTGAAGAGGACAAAAAGTCTCTCTGATCTGTGGAAAACCGCCGTATGGTGCAGATACTTTTTCAACACCCTCTTGACATCCAAGAGTCTCTGATTCTTTTTGATCCTGGGTTCCCCTCGCTCCCAGTAAATACTGGCAAGGAGATGACCTGATTCAAAGGAAAGGACAACACCACCTTGGGTAAAAACGCTGGCACTGGCCTTAACACTACCTTAGACTCGAAGAACGACAGATACGGCTCCTTACAAGATAATGCTTGTAACTCGGAGACTCTTCTCGCCGAACAGATTGCCACCAAAAACACTACTTTCAAGGTCAAATCCCTAACCGATGCTCGACTCAAGGGCTCAAAAGGCTCCTGTTCCAACGCCTCCAATACCAACGGAAGACTCCACTTTGACACCATCCGCCTCTCTGGAGGCTGTAACAGTGATACCGCTCGAAGGAACCGCTTGATATCTCCGTGCCACCCACGTGGCCGTCCACCTATTCTGCCTCTGTAGCAGGCCAGCGCTGCAACCTGCACCTTAAGCGAAGCAGCCGCCAACCGCTTGTCAGAGCCATCCTGCAGGAATTGCAAAAACTGCGGCACCGTCGCCCTTAATGCCTCGCAAGCTCTGACGGCACACCAAGCTTCAAAAACTCTCCAGACACGCACATACGCCAACAACGTAGATCTCTTCCTGGCCTTTAACAAAGTGGAGATAACTGCTGCTGAATAACCGCGCCCTCTCAATAGCCAAGCTGTAAGTGAGAGCCGATCCAGATGAGGCATGAGCAGCGGACCCTGCGATAACAGGTCCGCTTGCCCCAGGAGATGCCAAGGCTTCTCTATCAAGAGTCTCACCATGTCAGCGTACCAGGGCCAGCGCGGCCAATCCGGGACTATCAGGATCACATGACCTTTGTACCTCTCTACACGCTGTATCACTCTGCCGATTAAGGCCCACGGAGGAAAGACATACAGCAGCTGATCCTCTGGCCACCTTTGAATGAGAGCATCCAGCCCCTCTGACATTCTCTCCTTTCTTCTGCTGTAAAATCGGCTGACCTTTGCCGACTGGAACGTTGCCATGAGGTCCATTACCGGCATGCCCCATCGACGCTGTAGGCTCCCGAACACCTCCAGATGCAGGACCCATTCCCCTGGGTCCATCTTCACTCGGCTTAGGAAGTCTGCCTGCACATTGTCTACTCCTGCCACATCTTTATCTTTATCTGTTTCTTGATATACCGCACACGCCAAAGACACCAGCGCGGTTTACAACAAGCTTAAAATAAGAGGCATAACATTGCTGCTAGAAAGAGAGGATAGAAGAAACAGAACTCCATTAGTGCAATAGGAAAGGGACAGAGGTAGAGAAAGGAAAGAGAACAGAAGAGTAGGTTAGAGATAGACATACCGACAAACTGAGGAAAATGAGACAACCTATGAGGGGTCTGTAGGGATGGAGGAGGGAAAGGGAAGGTCGTAGGCAGTACAAAAAAGTGGGTCTTCAGACCGGCTTTAAATTTACAAAGGGATAATTCAAGACGGAGGGCAGGGGGGAGCGAGTTCCAGAGCCTGGGACCAAGGAAGAAAAAGGCAGAGGAACGGGTGGATTTGAGGTGAGCAGAGGCAGGGGGGGGGAAAGAAACATACGGTTAGCATGGATGGAGCGCAGGGAGCGTTGAGGGGCATGGAGACGGACCAAGTTAGAAAGATAGCACGGGACACCAGTATGTATTGCCTTATGAACGAAAGTGAGGATTTTAAATTGAATCCGGTAGGAGATGGGAAGCCAGTGGAGACCAATAAGAAGGGGGAGAAATGTGATCATAACGGGAAGTATTAGTAAGTAGCCGGGCAGCGGAGTTTTGGATAAGCTGTAGCCTTCGGAGTTGGCATTGGGGGAGACCGGCAAAGCAGACGTTGCAATAATCCAAGCGGGAAAGAGTGAGGGAAAGAAGTAGGGTGGTCAGGGCAGAAATAGGAAGAAAGGGGCGAAGAGCTCGCAACTGTCTGAGAGAGAGAAAAGAACGCTGGACTACAAGAGACAGATGTTCATGGAAGGAGAGGGCTGAATCCAGGACGACCCCGAGGTAGCGCAGGGAGGGGACAACAGGAATGGAAGTGGAAGAGAGCAAAGGGGAAATTGAAGGTATGGGGCCACCAAGGGTGAACCAGATGGCTTGGGTCTTAGAAGGATTGAGGTGAAGAAAGTTAGAGGACATCCAGGAAGCAATGGAGGATAAACAGGAATTGAGAGGGGAGAGATCGGGTGAGAGCGGGCAAGTGTGGTAAAGAAGAAGAATATCATCTGCGCAATAGTAGGCTGAAACACCAGATTGCTGCACCAAAAGAGTGAGGGGAGCAAGGAAGACATTAAACAGAAGAGGGGCCAGAACTGAACCCTGAGGAACCCCACAAGTAAGTGGGTGAGTGGGAGAGGAAGAGGAAGCGGCGGTGACAGAGAATGATCTGTTAGTCAAGAAGGAGCGAAACCAGTGGAGAACAGTGCCAGAGATCCTAGTGTCGCAGAAACGTGAGAGCAGGGTGCGATGATCGACGAGATCAAACGCGGAAGAGAGGTCGAGGGAGACTGCAATAGACAGAGCCACGATCGTGTGCAGAGTGAAGTTCATTCATAACAGAGAGGAGAGCACAGTTACTTACCTGTAACAGGTGATCTCTAGGAACAGCAGGAATAAGTCTTCACATATGGGTACGTCGGTACCGACGGAGTCTGCGCGGGAACGCTTCCCAGCATCCAATCGAAGAGCTTTTGGAAGCATCCCACCACGCCTGCATGCTGCCTTCCCACCTTTCCCAACTGCCTCTCCTCAGTTAAGTTTTAAAGCTGAGACAAAGAGAGAGAGAGGAAAGGAAAGATAGATAGAGATACAACTCCTGGGGAGGTGGGTGGGTTGTGAAGACTTATTCCTGCTGTTCCCAGAGATCACCTGTTACAGGTAAGTAACTGTGCTATCTCCAGGAACAAGCAGGAATGAGTCTTCACATATGGGGACTCCCAAGCTGAGATGCCTGGAGTCCCAGCATGTTATAGGTTGGAACATGCTATCCCCCACAACACCAGGCATCCTGAGGATGGAGGGTAGGAGTTGAAGAGAGAAAGGTGCTGTGGAACAGTTAACTTAATATAGGATTGCAGACAAGGAATCCATGTGTGGATGATAATTGTCATCTCAATGATATTGCAAAGAAAAAATATTGCAATATGGACCTCCCCTAACAGGACTTCAGAGAAGTATGGAGGTTCATGGGATCTACCGGGGAACCCAGTAGAGGAACCTCGAGAAGGACCTCACTGTAAGTGGAGGTAGTAGACCTGTAGGAAAAGCAATGGAGGTCAGAATCCTGAAAGGTAACAGGTAACCCCAGTAGGAAAAACTGGGGTAGTACAAAAACGGTGGGCCTTCAGCGGAAGGCTTTATGATAAAAGCCGAACTCTTTTGGCAGCAGAGTGGCTCACTCTTAGGAACAAAAAGAGAAAGGCTAACCGATTTGGACAAACAGGCCCAGTCCTTGTGGGGAGAAAGGGCATGGGAACCCCTTGTATCCCAAAAGAAAGGACAAACGCCGGAGGCATCAGAGCCTGTGATTAGCTGAAGATCTGCAATGTCTCTCCTAACTGAAGTCAGCTGGGAGAGATATTGGAAAATGGAGAGCTTCAGAGGTACCTAACCTTAAGGTTATGGTAGGTATCAACTACCACCCAAGTGGTTGTGAGTGTAGGACCCCAAATCATGCTGGATAGCATAAGTATGGGTAAAGCCCATCTGTCAGAATCATATAGCTATATGAGCCTCGACAGTCAGGCAGATAAAGCACAGTTACTTACCTGTAACAGGTGATCTCTGGGAACAGCAGGAATAAGTCTTCACATATGGGTACGTCGGTACCGACAGAGCGTGCGCGGGAACGCTCCCCAGCTTCCCAAAAAGGAAAGCTTTTGGGAGCATCCCACAGCGCCTGCGCGCTGCCTTCCCGCCTTTCCTAACCAACTCTCCTCAGTTCGAGTTTAAAGCTGAGACAATAGAGAGAGAGAGGAAAGGAAAGATAGAAAAGAGATACAACTCCTAGGGGAGGTGGGTGGGTTGTGAAGACTTATTCCTGCTGTTCCCAGAGATCACCTGTTACAGGTAAGTAACTGTGCTATCTCCAGGAACAAGCAGGAAGGAGTCTTCACGTATGGGGACTCCCTAGCTGAGATGCCTGGGAGATCCCCAAGGATATGAGACCCTGAAAGGGGTCTGCGTCCTCCTATGGATCTCAGGCATCCATCCAGGGAAGGAGGGCAGGAGTTGTTTAAGAATGGAACAGGTGTCTGAGGACAGCCTGACCAAACAAGGCATCCCGGCGGGAATCCTTGTCCAAGCAGTAATGGACTGTGAAGGTATGAACAGAGGCCCAGGTGGCTGCTTGACAGATCTGGTCGATGGACACAGAATTTAGATGAGCCATAGAGGTGGCCATGGCCCTCACATTATGAGCTGTGACATGGCTCTCCAGAGAAAGGTTCTTACTCTGGTAGGCGAAAGAAATACACTGAGCAATCCAAATGGACAGTGTTCTCTTAGAGACTGGAAGTCCCAAATGAGAAGGATCAAAAGCAACAAAAAGCTGGGAAGACTTTCTATGTTGCTGTGTCCTATGTAAGTAAAAAGCAAGAGCTCTTTTACAATCCAGAGTATGAAGATTCCTCTCTGCACTGGATGCATGAGGAGCTGGAAAAAAGATAGGTAGATATACCTCTTGATTAAGATGAAAAGGTGAGACCACTTTAGGCATAAAGTGTGGATTTGTCCTAAGGACTACCTTGTCATGATGGAACCTTGTATAAGGTGGATTAGCCACTAAGGCCTGCAGTTCACTGATGCGGCGAGCAGAAGTGACTACAATGAGGAAAATAACCTTCCAGGAAAGAAATTTCAAGGAGGTAGTGGCTAAGGGATCAAAAGGTGGCTTCATAAGCTGACCAAGAACCAAATTTAAGTCCCATGCCACCAGAGGAGGCCTAATGGGAGGTTTAGTTAAAGTCAGGCCTCTCATGAATCTTGAAATAAAAGGATGCGAGGAGATAGGTTGTCCATTGATGGGCTTAAGGGATGCTGCAATAGCACTCAAATGGACTCTTACTGAATTTGTCTTGAGTCCTGCATTGGAGAGATGCAGGAGATAGTCTAACAAAGAAGTTAAAGGTAGTGCCAGAGGGTCAAGACCCTTTTCAGCACACCAAATGGAAAATCTTTTCTACTTAAAAGCATAGGAACGCCTGGTGGAAGGTTTCCTGGAAGCATGGAGGATATCCTTCACCTGCTGAGAAAGATTCAAGTCTTGAAGGTCTAGGCCTTCAGTAACCAAGCTCTGAGGTGAAGGGACTTGGGGTTTGGGTGCCACAAAGTCCCTTCCTCCTGAGACAGAAAGTCTGGAGCAGCTCCCAAGTCCAGGGAGGGGGCTTGGGAGAGATGCAGAAGCAGAGGGTACCACACTTGGCGTGGCCAGCGTGGAGCTATGAGGATCATAGATCCTTGTTCCCTCTGGAGTTTGAACAGAGTCTTGGGAATCAAGGGAATGGGTGGAAAGGCATACAGGAAGCCCTGACCCCAATGAAGGGGGAAGGCATCCTTGGCCTGAACCCCCTGACACGGAATTCTGGAACAGAACCGGGGAAGTTTGGCATTCCACGGACTTGCAAAGAGGTCTATGTCCGGGGTTCCCCATTCTTGAAAGATTCTGAGTACCTGATCCATGTGCAGGGACTATTCGTGTGGAAGCAGAACTCGACTGAGTCTGTCTGCCCAAGAGTTTTGGATTCCTGGAAGATATACTGCCAGGAGATGGATTTGATGCTCTCTGGTGAAGGCCCACAATCTTAGAGCTTCGTTGCAAAGCGACAGAGAGCCAGTTCCTCCTTGCTTGTTTATATAAAACATAGCTACTTGATTGTCCGTATGGATGAGGACGGTCTTGTAGCTGAGGAGGGTATGGAAGACCTTGAGAGCTAGAAAAACTGCTCGAAGCTCCAAGTGGTTGATATGAAGAGAGGTCTCCTGAGGGGACCAAGTGCCTTGAGTGGAGAGGTCCTGTAGATGAGCTCCCCAACCTGTTTGGGAGGCATCTGTTGTGAGGGTTGCTTGGGGCAACAACTGTTGGAAGGGGGACCCCAGCAACAGATTTTGAGTGGACATCCACCATTGGAGAGACCAAAAGAGACGTTTGGAGGTTGCTATTTGGTCTGAGAGTGTTCCTGAAGCTTGAGTCCACTGGGTGGACAAAGTCCATTGAGCTGCTCTCATGTGTAGGTGAGCATAGGGTACCACATGTACTGTGGAAGCCATGTGGCCCAGCAGTTGTAGCATCTCCCTGGCAGTTAAGTGGCTCTTTGACTGAATCTGGGAGGCTAGCTGCACTAGACGTTGGCAACGGGCCTGAGGAAGGTAGGCCCTTGCAGTGGTGGTATCCAACCAGGCCCCTATGAATTCCAGGGACTGAGTAGGGATGAGCTGGGACTTTGGGAGATTTACTACCAGTCCCAGATACTGCAGAATGCGCCTTGTGCGGTCCAGGGAAATCTGGGCCTCTGATTGAGATGGAGCTCGGATGAGCCAGTCGTCCAGGTATGGGAAGACAAATATTCCCAGAGTGCGTAGAAATGCAGCAACTATTGCCATGCATTTGGTGAACACTCTCGGAGCAGAGGCCAGACCAAAAGGAAGGACTCTGTATTGGTAATGTTTTCCCTGGAAAAGAAAACGTAGGAATTTTCTGTGAGATGGATGGATGAGAACATGCCAATCCTGACTTTGAAGGTATGGAAGGAGAGTGCCCAAAGAAAACATCTTGAACTTCTCCTTGCATAGAAATTTGTTCAATTCTCTGAGATCTAGAATGGGTCTGTATCCCCCCTGTCTTCTTTGGAATGAGAAAATAGGGGGAGTAGAACCCTGACCCTTGTTGAAGAAGAGGAACTTCTTCTATTGCCCCTTGGGCAAGAAGGGTAGTTATCTCCTGACCTAAAAGGCCGAGAAGAGATGTGGGAGAATTGAAGTGTCTCACCATGGTGTGGGGAGGAAGGTCTGAGAAATGAAGTTTGTAGCCCTCTCTTATGATGGAGAGGGTCCACTGCTCTGATGTGATTTGCTCCCATCTGGGATCAAAATGAGCTAACCTTCCTGGAATGGTGAGAGGTTCTGGCTGTGTTAAAGCCAGCCAGAAAGACTAAGTTCTCTAGCATCAAGTCAAAAACCCTGAGGGGGTTGGGATTGCTGGGTTACAGCAGCCCCTGTAGACTTAGGCCTGGCCTGCTTAGGTTGCTGACGCTTAGCGGTAAAGCGACCTGTAGAAGATTGTTGGCCAGAAGTGGAAGGAAACCTGCCCTTCTTGAAAAAAGACTTTTTAAAAGTCTTTTTCTTGGCAGGAATGGAGGTAGACCTTGAAAGTCTATCCAGAGCAGAATTCTCTGCATCCATTTGAGTGGCTTTAATTTGCCACTCTCTGCCAAACAGATTTTCACCTGTACAGGGCAGATTTCCTAAGCCATCTTGAACCCAGGGCTCTAAATCAGAAGCCTGGAGCCAAGCAATTCTGCGAGCAGCTATGGCAATGCCTGAGGCTCTACTGGCACCTTCAAAGGAGTCAAAGGCTGCCCTGTTTGAAAACTTGGAGATGTCTTGAGTATGCTTAAGCCACATGCGGAATTCTTCCCTTTTATCTTCTGGAATAAAAGGGAGGAAAAGTGTGCAGCTTTTCTGCCACTTCTTTCAGAAACATACCCATATAAAGGCTATATGAGTTGATTCTGGCAATAAGCATACTGGCCTGGAAGATTTTCCTACCAATCCAAGGTCCTGCATTCTCTTCCTGGAGGAGCAGAAGAGTGTCTCTTTGTACTCTTTATCCTCTTCATAGCTGACTGCACCACAATGGAATGGTGAGGAAGCTGAGTTTTCTGGAACCCAGGACAAGGAGGGACACGATACATAGTGTCCAATCTGCGAGAATGAGGAGAGAGACTGAGAGGAGTCTCCCATAAATCAATCATGTGTTCATGAAGAATCTCATGAATCGGTAAGGTGACTGCCTCTTTAGGAGCCTTAGAGTACCCTAAAATATCTAATTTTTTTGCTCTAGGCTCTGATTCAGAGGTTACTGAAATAGAGAGTCCTTTAGCTACTTCTCTTATGAAGTCTTGAAAGGACAAGTCCTCTGGAGGAGACATTCTTCTTTTTGGAGAGGAAGGCTCCTCAGGAAGGGCTATGGATACTTCAGGAGACTCATCTGATGTATCAGAATCATCAGAGGAATCGAAGTATCGCCTGTCAGGGTGCTCTTCTAATGCTCGATACGCGTATCGAGCGGTATCGACATCGGGCGTCCCCGGTACCGGATCGGTACCGAGAAGTAGCCCTGGACAAGGAACCGCAGCAGTCGGTATCCTGGTCGATGTCTATGCAGTCGGTACCGGCATCGGCGCTGGTGCCGGTACCGGAGCCGATACCGACAACGGAGCTCGTTGCGGTACCGCCGGCGTCGCAGCTTGAATGAAGACTGAAATAGCCTGCTGCATGGACAGAACATTCTGATCCATCGACGCCATGAATGCCTGGAGATCGGTACTGGTAGATTGTGCCGGTACCCCAGAGCAATCTAACAGGTGATCAGTCGAGGCCGTGCCATCGATGTCAACCTGTAACCCCATAGGAGGAGCCTTGGAAGCCGGAGCTTCCCGCCGGGGTTGTTTGGCTGGTGCAGGATCCTCGAGGGCAAGCCCGGAGGCATCTCGATGCTTAGAGGGAGATCTACCCTTCAAGGACCTGCTAGGTTTATGTTTGGTTACCTGAGATCCTTCAGGAGAAGAAGACCTGGAAGATGTCGATGCTACTGCCGGTGCCTCAGCGGGAAACAGCACATGGAGTTTAGCTGCTCAGTTCTGTAACCCCCGTTTAGACATTAGGGAGCAGGACGGACAATCCGGAATGGAGTGTTCAGAACCCAAACATTTAAGACACCATTCATGGGTATCTGTAACAGAAATAGTACCGCTACACTTAGTGCATTTTTTGAACCCGGAGGTTGGTTTTTCCATGAGGGAAATTTTCTTGTGGGCCCTGAGGCCTTAAGAAGAAAAATACACCAAGTGAGGAAAAAATATCGATATTTTTTTTTTTTTTAAAGAAAGAAAGAAAAGACCGGCGGTACCGGTCCGGAGTCGGGGAAGGCAGACATGCGACCAAAGAAATAAAATAAAATAAAGAACTTCTTCAGCGGTGACAGGGCTCGACCTGCTGGCTCCGCGGCAAAGAAGAACTGAGGAGAGTTGGTTAGGAAAGGCGGCGCACAGGCGCTGTGGGATGCTCCCAAAAGCTTTCCTTTTTGGGAAGCTGGGGAGCGTTCCCGCGCTGGCTCCGTCAGTACCGACGTACCCATATGTGAAGACTCCTTCCTGCTTGTTCCTGGAGATAGCAGAATACATATCTACCAATAGTAAAATATCTCGACAGATACATATATATATATATAGTTATACATATATATTGTGAGACTATACCCGCCTTAGGCGCCCACCTAGGCATGGGGTATAGCCTGGGTTGTTAAAGAAATACTCTGTAGTCGTGTCCAAAGTGTAAATAAAAGTTTCTTCCAAACAATACTTATGCTTCTTCTTGCTTCTTTTTAACAAAAAGAGATTCTATCTCATCTGAAATGCATAAAGCACACTCCATCGGTTCTGGAATGACCTCTGGGTTTGAACTTTCCCACTGCATAACCTCAGGACCGGGTCCTGTATACGGGCACCATGTTTCTGTATCACTGCTTTCAGAATCTTGCCCTCGGGAGACCTCAGCTTCTAGGAGAGGAGACTGCTTTGTACAGTCAGATATACAAGGAGCTGTGCTTGGGGTTTCTTCCCACCACCTATTCCAATAGGGGTTTTCTAGCACCCTGTAAGCTTGGCTTTTTCTAAAAGGACCCACTTCTTTCCCTTCATAAAAGACAGGGTACTTATCTTTCTTCTGGGTGAAGCTTGTTTCCAGCCCTTCCTCCTCTAGCCAAGGCTTTTTCTCCGGGGTGCAAACTGCCTTTCTCCGTGAGCACCAGACATTGGGCTTAGCTGAGCTGAAATCACTTCCTGGTTTCAGTGAGCCTTCCTGGGAGTGACTTTTTCTCTCTGCCTGCTTGGTTGCTTTCCTCTGCACGAGGACCCCTCTGGCTTGGAAGTCTTTTGCACTGTTCTTCCCAGCCCTCTCGGGTTCAGCAGCCTGCTTCCATTCAGCCCTGTTTCTCCAAGACAGCGTGTTTCTCTGTGTTTGCTCCTGAGTCCTTGTCTCCTTCTCTCTCCGATCTCGCTGATCTGCCTGATCTCCTCTTGTGGGATTTCCCACCTGGTTTTATTTCCCTGCTTGTTAGACGTGGAACGTGACTCTTCCCTCACGTGAGCCTGATTGGAACTCTGAATTTCTACTGCGTCACTAATGCCATGAGGAAAGTTTGTTTCTCCATTCCCTGCTTCCCGGCAACGTGAATGTATCAACTGCACATGTGGCTGTGAGGTAAGCTCTTCTTTTACATTTCCCTTTATTATTTCAGGCTCAGTGCTGTCTGTCTCATGACAATATATATATATATATATAAGATATAGATATATGAGAATGTATCTATAGTGAGATATGAAGGGCATAAAATACACACAAATGATAGACATAGACATCTGTAAGATGTGTGCTATAGGTATGAATATATATATAGGCCTCTATATGGAAGTCTGCAAAGAAGCAGACAGAGATATGCCTACAAAAAGGTATTAACATAGGAAAATGTGGAGAGGAAAGATTCATCTAACAAGAAGGTGGAACCTATTTGAGAAGATATATAGAGAATCAATTCCCACTGGTTTGGCTACAGGGATGCTAGGTAGTAGAATAACCAGGATGGTTACGTGAAAAGCAGAGGATGATATCAGTCTGCAGCCAGCAAGTCCCGAGTATTCTAGAACTCTAGCATGGTAAGTGAACAGAAGACGCATAGGAATGAGATACCATGCTGACCTGCTTAAGGGCAAAAAGGTATCATGCGTTCTTACCATGAGGACGAGCTGGAAGGAGAAAACATATTCCCTATTGGAAATACTATGGACCAAAGCAGAGAATTAGCAACTCCTTAAGCTTTCACGTAAGAGGAGGCCTATGTCCTTTATATTAAAAAGGAGAACTTTTCTAGTCATGGGAGACGACTGAAAAAGCCTTTTTCAACCATCTAGTATAGCTGTTGGAGAAAAAATCCCCCATGCTCTCTAGCAAGGGCCCATAGTGGAGAGCTTCTCTGTAGAATTGCAGAGAGCATGATGCAGGAGAATGAGAAGATAGAACTGGCTGCAGGAGAGCCAGTACCTATGTCAACTATGCTGCCAAACCCAGGGGAATGGAGATGGCAGAAAGAGAAGACAATTCAACAAGCTTGTAGTGAAAAAATTTCCAAGACAGATGACAGCACTGACTTGGAGCCACTACTAAGACCAGACAGAATGTTAGTGGAGGACAAATCTGGTTGCTGGTGAACAAGAACCAGTGGTCCAAACATTAAGGCTCCTGCATTGGCAGCTGCTTGCCAGACAGCAGAAGAATGGTACTGTTTAAAAACAGAAAGAACAGACAAAACAAGAGTAGAAAACTCTGGACGTGTCTGATGAACTGCTTCAAAGCAAGATTGAAAAAGAGGAGTCAATTCAGAGAAGAGAACTCCGCACTGGAAAAGTAAGAAAACTAGAGGCTGAAGAAAAAGCCCTCCAGTGAAGCAATACCGCTCTTACAGAGGAAAACCTGGTAAGAGGGTAAAGAGAATGGAGCTGAAGAAAACTTACAAAGTAGTAAGTTTATAGAAAGGAAAAAAGACATGCTGGCACAGGAAACTATCGTTTTATAGTGGATAGACCTCTTTTCCTAGCAGGAAAAAGAGGAGAACCCTGTGACCTAGAAGCATGAACATCCTGACAGCTCATAGAACATAGAAAGAATGGATGTCTTTCGGGAAGAGATCCATGTTTAGGATTTAGAATGACAGCAGTGGATTGCCTCTATAGAGAAGAAGCAACTGCAGATTCTAATCCCAAGAGTCACAAGCATCTGATGGATTGATCAGAAACCCTGTGGTTGCTGTGCCTGGTGAGAGGTTGAACTCTGCAGACCAGGACGATGCTTCCCCTGTTTGGGAACATCTGTATGATGGGCAGAAGATGCATAAAACCTTCTTCTCCTATGGGAAGAAAGTTTGGCAGGACATTTCCTACCTACTGGGACAGAAGAAGGTATAGAACAACCCTTAGGAACAGGTAAATCAGTGGACAACTGAGTAACCTGATGTAAAGTCTCCTTGTTGAAAAGATTATCTCCAGTGCAAGGAGTATGTCCCAGTCTGTGCTGTGCCCATTTATCCAAGTCTGAAGCTTGGAGCCAGGCTCTACGTCGTGCCCCTATAGTTATAGCAGAAATCCTGCTAACAGACTCAAAAGAGACTAGGGAAGCACGAGTAAGAAACCAAGAGATATTCTGGAGATGCTTGAGCAGTGAAGAATAGTCTGCACTCTTGGACTCTGGAAGGGAAGGAGTCAAAAGAAGTAATTGCTTTGTGACCTCCTCAAGAGATAGACTCATATAGAAAATATATGAGAGAATTCTTGCAGAAAGCATAGATGTCTGGAAGGTTTGACGTCCAAAGGCATCAAGTGTTTTAGACTCACGACCTGGCAGATAAGAAGAGTGATTTTTCTTGCTCTTTACCCGCCTCATTGCTGATTCCACAACTATGGAATGATGAGAAAGTTGAGTCTTTTGAAACCCTGGAGAGGGGGGCACCTGATATAAGAGATCAGTTGCTCTGGAAGGTGGGGGTACCCTTAAAGATGTTTCCCACATTCCTAGAAGGAGATCCTGCAAGGAATGATGCAAAGGAAGCATTATGTTCTCCTTTGCTTTGGTAGAAAGAGAGCCCTGTGCAGGATCATGTCCTGGGATAGGAATGGCAAGAAATCTTGCTATATCCAGGAGGAAACTCTGAAAAGAGGGTTCCCCAACAGGAATTTCCCTTGGACAGGTTAGATCTGAAGAACTAGCCTGAGCACCGACAGAGCTATCCAGATATATAGGAATAGAAGATACTGCATAGAGCAGTGTGGAATGCTTAAAGGATGGCCGCCGGTACTGGCTGTCAGGAGCAGCGACCGTCATTACCACATTGTCCATGCTAGATATAGACTCCAAGCTTGGCATAGAAGGGAGCGATCCTGTTGAAAAAAGCACGGCAGGAGTTGGCCACGATGCTACTGTGGATACCGGTACCGATGTCAGAGTCGAGCCCGACAAAGACATCGGCGCAGTCATCGGTGACAGTTCAATCAGTACCGAGGTAACCGAAAACCTCCAGGTGCTATCCTCGGTACCGAGCCACCGGTATCGATCGGTGTCGGTACCAAAGTGTATTGTTACCGAGTCTTCCAGACTAGAGAGCGATTCTAAACTCAGCATCGATAAGCGAAGCATGGAAGGCACCGACCGTAAGGGTAATGAGGACATCGGTACCGACTTCGGTACCGTGTCTGATACCGGTGAATGAAGGTCAGCTAGTGGCAACTCACTCGGCCTCGGGGGAACCGAGAGCTGCAGATCCGAATCATCGGAACCGAGCCTTCAGTACCGCCGAGAGCCGGTACCAAGGCGAGTCGGTACCCAGTCCTCCAGACTGGAGATCGATTCCAGACTCGGCATCGAAGGAAGCGAGGCTATCGATGCACGTCTGGAGGGTACCGACGTCGGTGGTAGTATCGGTACTGGTACCAATAATGAAAGGTCAGTCTGGAGTGTATCCACCGGTCCCGAAGGCACCGAGGACGCCAGATGACCATCCCTGGTGAGGAGTGTTTCATCCAACACCAGTGCCGATGTCGGGGTATCGGTACCGCTCGAAGCGGATGCCACCACCGGACACGGCTCAGGTATGTTCTGTGAGGGGTGAACCCCAGGAACAACCTGAAACCCCTTAAAGGCTTTTGAGACCGAAGACTCCCGCCGGAATTTTGAAGCCAGTAGGCCCTCGAGGGCAAGGCCGGAGCCGTCTACATGCTGTGCATGAGACCTACCACTCGAGGGCTGGCTAGTCTTAACAGACTGCTTGTGGGTTACCTGATCCTGTGTAGAAGGAGGGGACGGTGCCCCGAAGCTGGAGGGAAACCGTGTATCGAGGGAACCTCGATATTGAAGACCTCTTCTCACCAAACTGTTGTCAGGACCCAAGCAGGTTAGACACCGACTTCGAGGGTCTAAAAATAAAGTTGTACCGCCACAGTTTAAACATTTCTTGGAGAAAGTGGCTGGCAGTTCCATGAAGGGAAAAGAAGAGGCCTAAAAGGCCTAAGACACCGTGGACACTATGAAGAAAAAATATTCCTTGAAAAAGGACGATTTTACAAGAAAAGAAAAGAAAACACCGGCGGTACCAGTGGCGTTGGGAAGACAGCTGCGACCACAAGAAAACTAAAGAAATAAAACAAGAATTTTCTGCGGTGACAGGACGACGTCCTGCCGGCTCCGTGGAAAAACGAAAACTGAGGAGAGGCAGTTGGGAAAGGCGGGAAGGCAGCACGCAGGCGTGGTGGGATGCTTCCAAAAGCTCTTTGATTGGACGCTGGGAAGCGTTCCCGCGCAGACTCCATCGGTACCGACGTACCCATATGTGAAGACTCATTCCTGCTTGTTCCTGGAGATAATAAATTCCGTACTTTGCCCAGGACGGAAACCAGACTGACGGGGGTGAAGGGAAAGGGTGGCGTCAAGGTGAGAGGAGAGCTGAACAAAAACCAATTTCTCCAGGAGTTTGGAAAGAAATGGGAGGTTGGAAATAGGACGCCAGTTGGCAGGGATGGATGGGTCCAATGTGGGCTTTTTAAGGATGGGTCTAATCAAAGCGTGCTTCCAAAGAGAGGGGAAGGAACCGGAAAGAAGACTAGAGTTAAACATGGCGTGAATAAGGGGAATAAGGACCAGAGAGGACTCGGAGAGTCAGGTAGAGGGGATGGGATCGGAGGGACAGGTGGTCTTACGGGTAGAGGCAAGGGTCCTGGTCAGCTCTGGGATGGTGATGGGACGAAAAGAGGACCAGCAATGAGAGAAAATCTGGCAAGCCTGAGCAGGAGAGGAGGGGGCGAGGGAGTGGAAGAAGGAGGGGATAGAGGGGGGGCAGGAGGAGAAGGAGGAACGCAGAGTGAGAACCTTATCAGCGAAATGCGAAGCAAGGGGGGCGGGATCTGGAGTAGGCTGGAGAGAGGATGTGGAAGCAGAAGATCGAGGATTAGAAAGAGAACGAACAATAGAGTAAAGTTGGCGAGAGGAAATGGAGGCAGACGAAATGCGCTCAGAGAAATAGGCACGTTTTTACTGGAATGCAGTAAGGAGCGATAGTGGCGATGACAAGTATGGTAGTGGGCGAGAGAGGTAGGGGAAGGGTGCTTACACCAGAGACGTTCAGCCCGACGGAGGTAGGAACGGTGTAAACGAAGACCAGGATGATACCAAGGATGGGAACGGAGAGGACGTTTGCTGGAACGGGGCTGAAGAGGGGCAAGGTTATCCAGGGTAGATGAGAGGGTGGAATTCCAGAGTTGGGCTTGAGAGTTAGGGGAAAGTAGAGGAAAGTCAGAAGGGAAAAGAGTGTCAGAGGAGGGGAAACAGGAAAGAGTTGAGGCAGTGACTCGGCGGACCATAGATGGGGGGGAACCAGGGGTGGGGGAATTGGAAGAAGAAGGGGAGTGGGACTGGAAGGAGAAGAAGAGGCAGAAGTGATCAGACCAGGGGATCGGGAGGGAATGGAAAGCATATGGAGCAAAAGGGGAGGCAATGGGAGATAGGCTTAAGTCGAGGGTGTGGCCGGCTGAATGTGTAGGAATGGAGACATGTTGCTGGAGAGAAGTCATTGACATGAGTAAGAAAAGAGGCGTCTCGGGATCTAGTGGGACAATCAGAATGGATATTGAAATCGCCTAAGACCAGGAGGTGGGGGAAATGAAGTGAGGCTTCAGTGAGAGTGAGAAGTGAATCCCAAAGAGGGGGTTGAAGGGAGGGAGGGGCATAAATCAAGAGGAAATGAAGTGCAGGAGATGTGCCGAGACGAAGGAGAAGAGACTCCAGGTAGTGGAGGGGAGGAGAGGACAGCTCTTGAACTGGGAGGCAAGAGCGGCAGAGGACAGCCACCCCACCACCTGCCCTACCACGACAGGCGGTAAAGAAGGCCAAGTAGCCCAGAGGAAGGCAGCGGTGAAGGAGAGGCTCCTCACCATCCCTGATCCATGTTTCTGTGAGAAACAGAATATTAAGAGAATGGTGGAGAAGTAAATCGTGGACAGGAATAGTCTTGGAACGAAGGGAGTGGCAGTTAAGAAGCGCACAGGAGAGATCTGTGGACAGAAGAGGAGGAGAAACAGTAGGAGGATGGTTGGTCGATGACACGCACTTCACTCCCCTATGCCGTGGACGAGGTTCCGCTGAGTCGGGCTTACCATCAGGCCGCTCCCGGTATTAAATTTAACTCTGCTCTCTGCAGGCTCGCACGCTGCCGCCAAAGCCCGAAAGCGCTGACAGGCAGTGCCTCTGTAAAGCACAGGCTTTAAATAGCTTAGGTCTCCGGTCTGAAGATGTGCTAACCAGCAGCACTGGATCCTCACCTGTCTCTCTTAACAGGCCCCTTAACCCACTCCCGAACTTGCAGTCAAGCCCAAACGGGAGGGGGGGGGGTACTCTTGCGCAATTTAAAGGCACAGATGCCAAAGAAGCACATCCCAATCCTTTTCTTTTTCTTTTTTTTTTTCTTTTTTTTCCCTTAACTCTATCTAACCAACACTATACTTAATTGTTCCTCCAGGTAGCCCGGACCCCCGGGCTCACCACCCTTTCAGCTGCTTGAAGACTGAGGCAACTGGGAAGTGGAGGCGGCTCCCAGGAGGTTATACTGGTGACATCATGAAAAGGAGATTCCTCAGTCTCCAAGCTGCTGATTAAGGTGGACAACCCAGAGGTTCGGGACTAGACTGGAGATACGATCAGGAAATGGGAATTAGACTTACCTGCTAATTGTAGTTCCTTAAGGAACTTTAGTCCAGTCCCGGAACCATAGAGTTTAGAACCTCCACCAGCAGCTTTGGAGACTGAAAGATGTCATCGCTTTGATGTCACTGGTATAACTAGGCAAGCACCGCCCCTCTTCCACCAGTACCTATTGACAAAGCAGACTAAGCAGAGCAACAAATAAGCAGGAACAGGAAAACTAAATATGTAAACACTCTGTAAAAAACTATGTAAAAACTATCCACTCATGAGGACTTTTCCCTTGCGCCTCCGAGCCCACCAGGCCCTGCTGCTCAAGAAAGGCCCCACTGTGACACTCCTGTGCACCTCCCTAACAAAGAAAACCTTTTTTTTTTTTTTCTCTTGAAACTTCAGGCTATTCATTGTGTAAGACCCTGGGAGGGGTCCGGGACTGGACTAGAGTTCCTTAAGGAACTACAATTAGCAGGTAAGTCTAATTCCCATTTCCTTTGTGTCCCTCTAGTCCAGTCCCGGAACCATAGAGGATGTAACAGAGCAGTGAAGATCAACGGGAGGGACCCGCAAGCCCAGCCTGAAGTACTGCTGAGCCAAAACGCACATCCCCCCTAGCCTGAACATCAAGCCGATAGTGCCTAGCAAAAGAATGCAACGAGGACCAAGTTGCCGCCTTACAAATGTCCTCAACCGGCACTAAACTGAATTCTGCCCAAGACGCCGCCTGCGCCCTGGTCGAGTGCGCACGCAGACCCACCGGAACCACCTTACCCCTCAACAGGTAGGTCGATGCAATAGCCTCCTTCAACCACCTAGAAATCGAAGACTTCGCCGCTGCCTCTCCTTTCTGCGGACCTCCAAAGGCGACAAACAGCCGGTCTGACTTTCAGAAAGCCGCAGTTCTACGGAGATACTTCTTAAGCACCCGTCGAACGTCCAAACGATGCAACCGACCGCCCGACTGAGCCTTCTGTTCCAAAGAAAAAAACAGGAGTGACACTACCTGGTTAACGTGAAACCCCGACACCACCTTAGGCAAAAAGGCTGTGACCGTGCGCAAGACCACCTTGTGATTGAAAAAAGACAAGTACGGCTCTTTACAAGACAGCGCCTGCAACTCCGAAATCCTTCTAGCGGAGCAAATAGCTACCAGAAAAACTGTCTTCAATGTCAAGTCCTTAAGGGAAGCCTTATCAATGGCTCTCCAATCAACGCCTCTAACACCACATTCAGATCCCACGGAGGGACTGAATTACGCCTCGGCGGCCGCAGAAGCAGCACCGCTCGTAGAAAACGCCGAATATCGCTGTGCGCCCCTACCAGCTGCCCCTGAATCTTCCCACGGAAACAGGAGATGGCCGCCAACTGCACCCTCAAGGAACTAGCCGCCAGACCTTTTTCCATGCCATCTTGCAAAAATGAAAGAATATGAGGCAACGAGACTTTAAAGGTAGCAGAGCTCGCTCCCCGCACCACGCTTCGAACACACGCCACACTCGGGTATACGCGAGCGACGTGGAATGCCTCCGCGCTTTCAGCAACGTAGAAATGACCGCCGCCGAGTACCCCTTGGACCTCAGCCTAGCCCTCTCAAGAGCCATGCCGTAAGCGAGAATCGACCCACCTGCGGCATGCGTAATGGCCCCTGCAGTAAGAGGTCTTCTCGAACCGGGAGCCTCCACGGCCTGTCTATCAGCAACTGTATCAGATCCGCATACCATGGTCTTCTGGGCCAATCGGGCACTACCAGAAGGACCACGCCGCGGTGCCTCTCTATGCGCTGAACCACCTTTCCTATGAGCGCCCAAGGCGGAAATACATAGAGAAGCCCGTCCACCGGCCACCGCTGCGCCAACGCATTGAGGCCTTCCGACATTCGCTCTCTCCGCCTGCTGAAGAACCTTCCTACCCTCGCTGACTCGAAGCTCGCCATGAGATCCATTATCGGGGTCCCCCAGCGCTGCACTAGCATCGCAACGCTAGGAATAAACCATGCGGCAAAACCCCGAACTTCCTGAGAGCCGGAGGCCGCAGCAAAAACCTCCCCTGAGCTAGTACTCACCGCCTCCACGATCCTGCGATGGGGGAAGGAGGTGGTGTGCAGAGGAGTCCAATCTGCACCGGAGCACAGCCTTTTACTCGGCTTCAGCCCCGGCGGTGTCGTTTTGCTATGGTGCAGGGAAAAGCCCTCACTGGCTTGCAAGTCCCTGTCCTGCTGCTGCTCTGCCGTTCAGCCTTCCACCTGCTCCTCACCCCTTCTAAGCGGGTTCAGGAGCAGGGAGCAACTGAGCAATCATTTACACACTGGGGCCCCCTTTCACAAAAAGAAAAAATGAGAGCGAGAGAGAGAGAGAAAAGGAGGGGGGAAAAAGAGAGAGAGGAAGAGGGAAAAAAGAAGACAGGTCCACAGCCAAGCAGGAACATAAGAACATAAGATATGCCATACTGGGTCAGACCAAGGTCCATCAAGCCCAGTATTCTGTTTCCAACAGTGGCCAATCTAGGTCATATGTACCTAGCAGTTTCCCCAAGAGACACGTTCCACAATGCTTGTACTGGGTCAAGCATTGATATCTTCGGTCACTTCTTAATAATGGTTTATGGACCTTTCCTCCAGGAACTTGTCCAAACCTTTTATAAACCCAGCTACACTAACAGCCTTTACTACATCCTCTGGTAACAAATTCCAGAGTATGATTACACGTTGAGTGAAAAAATATTTTCTTTTATTAGTCTTAAATAGTTTACCCTGTAGCTTCATTACATGTCCCCTAGTCTTTCTATATTCTGATAACGCAAACAATCGATTTACGTTTACCCGTTCCACTCCATTCATTAATTTATAGACTTCTATCATATCTCCCCTCAGCCGTCTCTTTTCCAGGTTAAAGAGCCCTAACCTTTTTAGCCTTTCTTCATAGGAGTATCCTTCCATCCCCTTTACCATTTTGGTGGCTCTTCTCTGAACCTTTTCTAAAATCGCTATATCCTTTTTAAGATACGGCGACCAGAATTGCACACAATATTCAAGGTGCGGTCTCACCATGGAACGATTTATAGAGGCATTATAATATCTTTTGTTTTATTTCCATTCCTTTCCTTATCATACCTAGCATTCTATTTGCTCTCTTGGCCGCCGCTGCACACTGGGCCGAGGGTTTTAACATGGTATCCACAATGACGCCTAAATCTTTTTCCCTGGTGGTGGTTCCTAATGTGGAACCTTGCATCGTGTAACCATAGTTTGGGTTGTTCTTCATTAGGTGCATAACCTTGCACTTGTCCACATTAAATTTCATCTGCCATTTTGATGCCCAGTCTTCCAATTTATCAAGATCCTCTTGCAATTTTTCACAATCCTCTTGGGTTTTAACAACTTTAAATAGCTTTGTGTCATCTGCAAATTTGATAACCTCACTCGTTATTCCACTTTCCAGGTCATTTATGAATATGTCAAAAAGCAGCAGACCCAGAACAGATCCCTGGGGTACACCACTATTCACCTTTCTCCATTGGGAAAATTGGCCATTTAGCCCTACCCTCTGCTTTCTATCTTTTAACCAGTTCCTGATCCACAATAGTACCCTGCCTCCCATCCCATGACTCTTTAGTTTTGCCAAAAGTCTCTGATGAGGGACCTTGTCAAAGGCTTTCTGAAAGTCCAGATACACAATATCAACCGACTCACCTTTGTCCACCTGTTTATTCACTCCTTCAAAAAAACATAACAGATTAGTAAGACAAGATCTTCCTTGTCTAAAGCCATGTTGGCTGTCTCCCATTAGGTTGTGACTATCTACATGCTGAGTAATTTTATTCTTTATGATGGTTTCTACCATTTTTCCTGGTACTGATGTCAGGCTCACCGGTCTGTAGTTTCCCGGATCACCCCTGGAACCCTTTTTAAAAATTGGTGTTACATTGGCGATCCTACAGTCTTCAGGTATTAGAGATGATTTTAATGATAGTTCACAGATTACTGATAGCAGGTCTGCAATCTCATATTTCAGTTCTTTCAACACCCTTGGATGTATACCATCTGGCCCAGGTGATTTGCTACTCTTCAGTTTATCTAATAGTTGTAAGACATCTTCCCGATGTATCGATATTTCCTTCAATTCTTCCGCACCTTTAAATACCACTTCAGTCATGGGTAACATCCCTACATCTTCCTCAGTAAAGACCAAAGCAAAGAATTCATTCAGTCTCTCCGCTATCACCTTGTCACCTCTTAGTGCTCCTTTAACCCCTTTATCATCTAATGGACCAACTGACTCTCTCACACGTTTTTTGCTACGAATGTACTTGAAAAGGTCTTTATTTCGCGTTTTTGCTTCCGCAGCAAGCTTCTTCTCAAATTCTCTCTTTGCCTGCCTTATCAATGCCTTGCATTTGACTTGCCAGTGCTTGTGCTGTTTCCAGGTTTCGTCGTTTGGCTCTTTTTTCCATTTCCTGAAAGATGCTTTTTTTGCAACAGCCTCTCTGACCTCACCTTTAAACCATGCTGGCAGTTTTTTGGACTTCCTTCCACTTTTCTTAAAGTGTGGAATACAGCTGGTCTGGGCTTCCAAGATAATATTTTTCAACAACACCCAAGCTTGATGTACGTCTTTAACCTTTGCAACTGCTCCTTTTATTTTTTTCTTAACTGTTTTCCTCATTTTATCATAGTCTCCCTTTCAAAAGTTAAAAGGTAGTACTGTGGATTTCCTTACTATCCCTCCTCCACTAATTAAATCAAAGGCGATCATGCTATGATCACTATTGCCAAGTGGCCCCAACACCCTTATCTCTTGAACTAGATCTGGTGTTCCACTAAGGACGAGGTCTAATATGGCTTCCCCTCTGGTTGGTTCATGAACCAGCTGCTCCAAGAAGCAGTCATTTATTTCATCTAGGAACTTTATCTCCCTAGCATGTCCTGACGTGACACTGACCCAGTCGATACCGGGGTAATTGAAATCACCCATTATTATTACTGTGCTGTAACTTTTGTTAGCTTCCTTGATTTCTTTGAGCATTTCATCATCCATTTGGTCATTCTGGCCAGGTGCTCGATAGTACACCCCCACTGCCATTGCCTTCCCCCTTTTATATGGAATTTCAATCCATATAGATTCTACAGCAGATTTTGTTTCCTGCAAAACTTTAATCCTTTCTGAGTCAATGCCCTCTCTAACATAGAGCGCAACCCCTCCACCAATTTGATCAGCTCTATCATTACGATATAGTTTGTACCCAGGTATCACAGTGTCCCACTGGTTGTCCTCCTTCCACCATGTCTCTGATATTCCAATCATATCTAACCTTTCATTTAGTGCTATATATTCTAACTCTCCCATCTTATTCAGGAACCCTTCCGGCAGCAGCAGGTCTGCACCTAAAACAAACCCAATAAACAAAATTACCCAAACTAAAAGAAAATGTTCAAAAAAGCTCTGCTTATTTGTTCCTACTGAGCCCTGTCCCGGGCTCAGAACCTCCAAGCTGCTTGAAGACTGAAAGTACTGGTGGAAGAGGGGCGGTGCTTGCCTAGTTATACCAGTGACATCAAAGCGATTACATCTTTCAGTCTCCAAAGCTGCTGGTGGAGGTTCTAAACTCTATGGTTCCGGGACTGGACTAGAGGGACGCAAAGGACCTATGCATTTGTCCACATTAAATTTCATCTGCCAGATGGATGCCCAGTCTCCCAATTTCTAAAGGTCCTCTTGTAATGTAACAACTTTGAATAATTGTGTCAACTGCAAATTTGATCACCACATTCGTTATTCCTATTTCCAGGTCATTTATGAATATGTTAAAAAGCAGCAGGCCCCAGCACAGATCCCTGGGGTACTCCACTATTCACCTTTCTCCATTGAGAAAATTGCCCATTTAGTCCTACTCTCTGCTTTCTATCTTTTAACCAGTTTCCAATCCAGAACAGTATACTGCCTCCTATCCCATGACTTTTTAATTTCGCCAAGAGTCTCTCCTAAAGGACCTTGTCAAAAGCTTTTTGAAAATCCTGATATACTATGTCAACCGGCTCACCTTTAACTACTGTTTATTCAGATTTACCTTTTCCTAGATTGTGCAGAAAGCTATTAGAAGAACTGGACTAAGTAAACCTGTGGCCTTACTTTAACCTATAAAACAATCATGTGCATGCAAAAAAAAAAAAGTCTTGAAATGTCTTAGTGATGGCAGATCTAGCATCCATCTTTCCTGCTTCCATTCCCTCCTGCCAGCTAGACCACTTTACTGCAAAGGTCTGTAGTGAATCAGAGGATCTTTCCACAGTTCCATCAACCAAAATGTCTATGCACCAACACAGCTTCATGGGCAGTGTACACCTCCCTCACTGCCTCTGTGAACTCAATCCTTCAAGTCTTGAAGGACTACCAAAAGGGACTGCTACAGATGGAAAAAAAAATCTTCACTTTTAAGTATTTACCTTCTCGGAAATTCTCTAAATCTTGAGGAAAATGGAATTCTTTGGATTAAAAAGAAAAATCTGTGTATTTTAGAACTCAGTGTTTTTGTTATGTCAGTCAGGGTTTAGTACCACCAAAGAGCTTTTCTTTAAATCAAATCAGAGCACAGCCTAGCACCATCAGAGAGCTTTTCATTTAAATCAAATCAGTATAGCTTAGCACAGAAGGTAGAATAGGGTAAACTTTCTTTGAATAGAAAGAAATAAATTGTTTCTAGAGACCTTTACAAAGAGGCCTTCCAGTTAGGAGGCAATAGACCTGTGAAATTATTTTAAATAGACATTAAAACCAAGTGACAGATCAAAGGGGCAATTTGAAAGGCTCCTTCTATCAAACGAAGGGCTGTGTAAATCATCCAGGAAATTGTTGAGATTACCTTAGAAGCACAGTGCAGGGCAGGGCAGGGCACTGTGTAGCAAGCCAGCATTTACAAAGTGTTCTTCCACGCCCACCCACCCCAGGCATAATCTTAGCTTTATAGGCTCTTAAATCTATTAAAGGGAAAGAGGTGGTCAAATTCACTTTCAGATTCAGCTGGTTATCTTCATCAGGAAAAGATTAATTAAACCCTTGAATTAATTAATCTTGAGGTGAACAAAGTCCCTTAAACTTATTGGGTATAGCTGTATTAGTACAAGTATCCCTAGCAACTTTAAGTAAATAACTTAAATAGCTAAACAAAACCTTAAAACCAAGATGCAGACAGCAGTCCAGCAGCAATATGGAGGCTGTCCAGTCTTTTTCACGGAGTGTCACATGTACGATTTTCTCCCAGTTGGTGAGGGGTCTTACGTGTGCACTAGGTGCAAAGAGCTCTTTGCTCTCAGGGTCCGATCTCTGCAGGCTAAAAGTAGCAGACTTGGATGACCTAAGGAAGACAGAGAGGTATATAGACAAGACCTACAGGGATGGAGTACTAAACTCCCACCTCCAATCTGGCAGCCTCTCTGTTGCATTGGAGGACAGAGGTAAAGTGAAAGGAGGGCATCATCTTGGTGTGGCAGGAAGTCATCCTGTAGCTAGGATCAGTCCTTCAGGTGAATTAAAACCCTCTTGAACAGAGGAGATTTCTCCAGGAATGTGTGCCCATGAAGGAAGAGTTAGGACGGCTATTATACTTGGTGATTCAATCATTACTACTACTACTGAGCATTTGTATAGCACTACAAGACATATGCATCGCTACACAGATACATGTAAAAGATGGTCCCAGCTCATCAGAGCTACAATCTTGTCAAGACAGACAACACAGTAGCTGTAGACATGGGATACATCTAGAGGGAATGGTAAGAAAACAAAAAAGGAGACCTGATGAGTCAAGATCCGAAAGCGGCAGCGAAGATGTGAGTTTTTACCCTGGATTTGAAAAGGGCCAGAGAAAGCACCTGATGTACAGACTTAGGCAGTTTATTCCAGTCAGAAGGAACAGCAAGGTAGAAGAAGCGGTCTAGAGTTAGAAATAAAGAGAAGGGCACAAATAGAAGCGATTTGCCAGAAGAGCAAAATTCCCAAGGAGGGGTGTAGGGAGAGATGAGAGGAAAGGTAGTGAGTAGTTGCAAAGTGAATGCACTTATAGGTCAACAGGAGAAGTTTGAACAGGATGCGGAAAAGGATAGAGAGCTAATGAAATGACTTGAAAAGAGGGGTAATACGAGCATGACGAGGCTGGTAGAAGATAAGCCGCCCAGCAGAGTGTTGAACAGATTGAAGGGGAGAGAGATGATTCAGAGGGAGATCAGCAAAGAGTAGATTACAATAGTCTAAATGGGAGGTGACTAAAGAGTGGATAAGTGTCTTGGTAGTGTGATCAGAAAGGAATGTGCAGATTTTGCTGATGTTATAGAGAAAGAAATTGAGGTTTTATATATCAGTTGATGTGTGTGGAAAAGGGGAGAGAGGCGTCAAGGTGACCCTAAGGTTGCGAGCTGAGGAAAGAGGAAGGAGTAGAGATTTATCCACAGACACTAAGAAAGGAGGAAGGTGAGAGGAGGTTTTAGGGGGAAAAAATAGAAATTACACTTACCTGATAATTGTCGTTCCTTGAGTGACGACAGTTTAGTCCTCCACATCTGGGTTGTGCACCTTTTCCTGCAGCTTGGAGACTGGGCATGTCAAAGTCGTGACATCACTGGATATAGCCTGCTGGTATCTCCCATCAGCCTCCAGTGTACTATTGACAAAGCAAACTCAAAGGAACAACAAATAAGTAACTATACCATAACTTTAATAACTCCCCATTCCTCAACCTGAGGAACCTTTTTAACCATATCCGTCTTATATTTTCTTTTCTTTTTTTTTTTTTTTTTTTAACTTTACATTCACGTCCCCCCTATGCAAACACATTTCCTATGCCATCCCCTCGTTTAAATAAGAGAGAAGGAAGAAACAACAGAGAGGGATACTCACTGCGATCTAGAAACTGAAAGGATCTGTCTACTCCTTGAGATTGATGCTCCACTCCGCCTGAAAATAAACTCTGAAGAAATCACACCCCTGGGCGGGAATGAGGACTAAACTGTTGTTACTCAAGGAACAACAATTACCAGGTAAGTGTAATTTCTATTTCCTTATCGTTCCTCCAGTTTAGTCTTCCACCTCTGGGATGTAACAGAGCAGAAATCATTGGGAGGGACCTATCCAGCCAACTCACCACACCGTCGACCCGGAACAGGCATCCTTTACTGCCAAAACATTTAGGCAGTAGAGGTTACTGAGGAAATGAAGAGACGACCTGGAAGCTGCTCTACCAATCCCCCCTGGTGTAATGACACAGTGATTCACCCATGAAGCTGCTTGCGCCCTGGTAGCAAGAGTCAGAAAGCCCCCCAGAATCATACAACCTTGCCACCAGAAAGCTGAGGCAACCACCGCCTTAACCCAGTGCGAAATGGCCGCCTTCGCTGCTGCTTCCCCTTTGCGGGGACCTCCAACCAACACACAATAACAAAGAAACGAATGCCGCACCCTGCATTTTATGTTTCCTATCGGCGTAAGCTACAAATAAAAACTTCCCCTTCCAGAAAAACCGAGAACTGGAAGAGAAACCAATAGGCTCAGGAGAAAAATCAGATACCACCTTTTGGAAGAACGACGGGACTGCTCGCAAACACCACTCTCTATCCAGAAAGGGTGAAAATGGCTCATTACATGACAATGCCTGAAACTCGTCGCGCCGAACAAAGAGCTATCAAAGCCACTGTCTATAACAGCAAATCCTTTACCGACGCCTGGAGTAAATAATCAAAGGGCTCTTTAGTTAACGCCTCTAAGGCCCAATCGGGATCTCCCGGCAGCACCCGAACTCTCCTTGAGGAGCGCAGTCGGGTCCCAACTTAAGGAAACGCTACACATCGATCCGAACACCTAGCGCTATTCCCTCCACAGAACCTCTACAGCCGGAAACAGTCACCCGCTGGACCCTCTAAGGAACTGGCCGCTAGTTCCTTCAGACACTGTCCTGCAAAGAACTCAGACCAAGGATACCGACACCTTTGTCGCCTGGACTTGCCGCCGTGAACAGCAGCCTTCAAAAGGGCGCTAAGCACGGACCTATATACCAGAAGCAGTCTGCCTCCCTGCTCTCAACAAGGTGGCCAAGACTGCCGCAGAATAACCCTTCTTCTTCAGCCCCGCCCATTCAAAGGCCAAACCGTAGGTGGGCACCGATCCACCCGAGACATTCGTCGCGGACCTAGCCGCAGCAGAACGTCAGCTACCAGCAACTTCTAGGAAAAGCCTGTCGAGTAGGCGAATGAGATCAGCCTAGTACGGCCGTCTCATCCAACCGGGTGCTACCAAGAGTACCTTTCCCCGAAAGCCTTGATACGCCAACTAGTTGCCCTATGAGAGCCCACGGGGAAAGGACAAGACAAAGACTTAAATGGGAGCTTACTGAGCCTAGACTTGGAGGAACCATCAGCTGCCCCATTCCTCCACCAGAGATCTTTCCGGGTGAATCCCAAGGAAGCCAATAATATTAGCTAGCGCTCGAATTAAGCCATAATGCACATTTGCCACATAAAGCAAATCAGGCTCTAGTCGATTCAACTCCCTGATCCTTTCCTGTTCCAGGCAAGTAGACCTCCATAAACACTGCGACCACTTGAAGCATGCTCTCGCCTCCCAAGGCTCCACAAATGGGAGCTTGTAAGGACAGAGCATTGCCCCCAACGATCGCTTCAGTGAACCATCTACTTTCCTATCTTGCGCTAAAGAAGATTGCTAGGGCTCCCTTCCATACAGTAAGTCCACACCCCCTGGTAGTGCAAGGTGTGCACCCACCCACGTAATACCCAGGCCTGCCCCTGCTTAGCCTCAAAATATCAAAGAAGAACAGGCAAATTCAGGACAGCTGAATACTTTTTTTTTTTCCTCCACAAAGTCATCTCTTAACCAAAAATTCCTTCAGCATATGTTGAGACGCTCTTTCCGTGCCAACAATATGAAGTAGAAAGAATTCCCAAACACAGGCATACTAATCCACGGCCTTCCTGCTAGAGTAATGCCCCATTCCGTCTGACTGCACAAAAATGGACTTTATATTTTAAGTTCAACTAGCACCTGGTGTTAGGAAATACAGCTTTCTCATTCCGCAGTGGCAATTGAGTCAGCAATGAAGAAGCCGAGAAACTACAGACAAGTTCCCATTATACCACCTGGTAAAGACTCCACTTTTAGACCACTGAAGCAAAAAAAAGCATGCGAGAGTGCCTTGTGCCCTGCCATTAGCTGATCGAATTGAAACGATTCGGTGTATGCAGGGCATTTTCCAGAGAACGCAAGGTACCTCATCCAGGCTGACTCCACATTCACAGTCTAAGCCGGCAGCCATCTTGGCTGATGCTGATCAGCGCGGAAGCCATCTTGTAAGCCCAGCATATGATGTATGCCTACTAGAATCTGAGCTGCTGCCATTGCTGCTAGAGAACTAGCTGGCTGCGTGCTTCTGGCCCCCATGAAGGCATTCGCTGAACACTAGCAGAGACTCTCCGTACTGGAGAACCTCTGATAAATGGAATGGGAGCATAGATAGCTTCAAAGGCTAGAGTTCTATTTTGCAACCTCTCTCCGCTGAGCTGCCTTTTCCATATGTAAAATTAAACCACATATAGCCAAAATTAAGACATTACAAATCTACCATAAAATCTTATAATTTGGGCATAGCCAAACTAAACGGGAATATTTTCCATTAAGAAACCACACAACTATAAAACCCCTCTCATGACATAATGCTTATGGCAGAGCATTCCACATCTGTGGACTGGCCATGGCGCTCACCCAAGCACCTGTTACAACTGTCCAAGAGAGTTATCACCATAATTCCTTGTAACTTGAATATGTTTACAGCGGATCATAGTGCTATATCACAGCAGCTAAGCCAAAATATTATCCTGCAATATAAACCGACTTTAACGCGTTATAGGACCTTCTATGGATAGCAGAAGGAGATTCTTGTAAATCATTTTTTTTTTTTTTTTTACAGCATAGGACTCCAAAAACCAAGTTTCCGCCGACTCCAATGAAATCAAAGCAGATCAGCTAAAATTACCCGAACTGCTCCTATAGCTTTGCAAGAAGCTACCAGCCCCCGCTGCACCCAGCTTTCCTTCCCCTCTTATCCTGAGGGATTCAGCATTGCAGGATGTGTTGCGCACCCTCTGCCAGCCTGCTGCGTCTGCCAGGGAGCTGAAGAGCAAAATAGAAAGTAGAACCCCTGGAAGCAAACAGTGTCCTGACCTTGGGGTTCAGGACGCAAAAGGCCACTGAATAAATCAACAGTGTTAGCTAAAAATGAACAAGGCTCTCTCTCACTAAAGAGAGTTTCTTTTTCTTTTTGAAATCCCACCGAAGTCCGTGGGACCCAAGCCTTCGAACACAGCCCCTTAACGCTGTGCATTAACCATAACCAGAGAAATGAAATCCTGCTCTAGAAATAGATGAGAATTTCCTGGGAAGGGCATGCTAAGTGGAGCTATGAAACACACAGGCACCCCCCCCCGGCCTTCCTGCAGTCAGAGAAATAGCAGTGGGATACACCGACAACCTTGCAAATGGAGGTCTTAGAGGTTGCTGCCTGTGTGAACCTGATGGGTAATACGATTTTGTATTTTAAATCTTGGTCATATAATCTTGATTTGCAGAACATTATTTATTTTATTTATTTACATTCTCTTATATACCGCGCTATTCTGCATCAGTGCGGTTTACATTGAACAAACAAATTACATTGAACGGGGCATTATAACTTGGAGATAACTTTTTTACAGGGAACATGGGCTATGGAGGGTTAAGTGGCTTGCCCCAGACCACAAGGAGCACCTGTGGGACTAGAAACCCCACATTACATTACAGCTGCTTGTTTAGTCACTAACCCCTGAGAGCCCATGAGGTGGCTCTGTGGGTAATTGTGTATGCAGCCATCAAATTGATCATTCTCTGCAAGTCAGGGAACACAGTCATAGAAAGGCACTATTGAGTGTACCAGCTGCCCTCTGGTGGCCATAGACCGTAGCACAGGCACTTCTTGGTTGACAGTTTAACTGTCAGTCTATTTCTTTTTAATATCCTAAGGTTTCCTAAATCTGTCCCTGTGAATTTTGGGCAACTTTCACTATAGAATACATAAAAGCACACTTCCAGGCTGTCCCTCCTTCCACCTACAAGTTAGGGCTCTGCTCTTGAACCTAAAAACTGGCAATTTGCCTAATATCCTGGGACTTAACATGCTCCTCAGAGACTTGATTAGGAGGGAAAGAACATGTGGTATCAGGTATAATGCCAAAACTGCTTTCTTATAAAACTAAGAATAAACTTAAAAATAAAGAGGACTGACAACAGCCCCCTTAAGGCTGAGGAACCTCCCGAGCCTCAAAAAACATACAAACAAAAGAAAGAAAGAAACACTAGGCCCAAAAATCTAGCTATTCTGCCTGTTGTCTTCCTCACACAGGCAGCTCCCTGCAGCTCTCGCCATGCGGTCCAAATACCTAGGGAGAAAATGGCCGCCCCTTCGCCAAAAGATTTTGGCGCCAAGAACAGCCACCGCTGCAAAAAGGAGGCCTCAGTTAGACCGACAGAGCCCGAAGGCCTTACCTGCATGGCAGAAAGCCACACAGCCTGCTCCTACCGCCTTGAATTCCTCTGATCCTCAAGCCGCGCTGATGCGCCTGGCAGCCGCGGTGAGGATCGCTCAGCCGGTTCCACAGAGTAAAATTAAAATCCTGCAACAGAAAGGCTCCGTCTCACACAGCTTCAGTGTGGCTGTACGGGTCCCGGAGCTCTCTCCCGTACAGTCAAGGGAGAGAGATCCGCACCGGCAAATGCCTGTAGCAAGTGAAAATAACTGAGAAGGAGGGAAGGCGAGAGCTGCTACTAATTTAAAGAGCCAGGCTCAAATTTAAAATGACTGTAAATAAGGAAATTTGCTCCTAACTAAAGAGAACTAATCCCTGATTGCCAATTAACCAAAGGTAATTGAATTAAAAGCAAAATTAAAAGTAAATTAAAGGTAAAATCAAAAGTAAAATCAGAATAGAATTTGTCACACTAAATGCTCCTTATCTGTTCCCCCCCAAGTGAGCCCAGAAGCTAGGCTCACTATGTCCTCCTGCTGCATGGAGACTGGACACACTGGAGGCTGATGGGAGATACCAGCAGGCTATATCCAGTGATGTCACGACTTTGACATGTCCAGTCTCCAAGCTGCAGGAAGAGGTGCACAACCCAGAGGTGGAGGACTAAACTGGAGGAACGATAAGGAATAAGCAGCTCAATTTTGGCCATGTTCAATTTCAAGCGGCAGTGAGACATCCAAGCATCAATGTCAGAAAGGCAGGCAGAGATTTGGGCCTGGCTTGCCAGAGAGATTTCAGGTGTACAGAGGTAGATCTGAGAGTCATCAGCATAAAGATGGTACTGAAAGCTATGGGAAGAGATGAGTGAACCAAGAGACTGGGTATAGCGAGAGAAAAGGAGTGGACCCAAGACAAATCCTTGGGGTACAACAACTGAGAGTGAACAGCAGCAAAGGAGGATCCACCAGAACAAACACTAAAGGAGCAATGGGAGAGATAAGAAGAGAACCAGGATAGTACAGAGCACTTAAAACCAAGCAAGGACAAAGTATCGAGGAGAAGGTTGTGGTTAACAGTGTCAAAAGCAGCAGAAAGGTCAAGAAGGATGAGGATGGAGTAAAGGCCCTTGGATGTTGCTAGGAACAAGTCACTGGAGACTTTGGCAAGAGCTGTTTCAGTACAATGTAAAGGACAAAAGCCAGATTGTAAAGGATCCAGGAGGGCTTGAGAGGAGAGAAAGTCAAGGCAAGGGTGGTGAACCTCACATTCAAGTAATTCAGAAACGAAGAGGAGGAGGGAGATGGGCCGATAGGACAGGTAGGGTCTAGTGAGGGTTTCTTGAAGAGGGGTGTAACCACAGCATGCTTAAAGACTGCAAGGACAGTTGCAGTGAAGAATGATAGGTTGAGAATATGAGAGATGGAAGGGACAAAAGTGGAAGAGATAGGGCTTAGGAGGCAGGTGGGAATAGGATCAGAGGAACAGGTAGTGAGAAGGAAAGAAGGTGTGTGGTTTCCACCTCAGAGATCATAGAAAAGGAAGAAAGGGTAGCAGAGGAAAGGGGGGGGGGGAGTTTGGAGTGAAGAGTTGGAGGAGTAGATGATCTCATGGGGAATTGGAGTGTTATCTTGTGAATTTTGTCACAGAAATAGTTAGCCAGGGTTTGGGCAGAAAGGTGGAGGGAGAGAGGGGTCGGAGCTGGCTTTGGATATGCACCTTGAGGAGAGAGTTGTAAAGAGATGACAAGGGTTAGAGACAAGAGAGTTAGTCAGATGGATATAATAGTCTTATTTGGCAAGTGTTATGGTTTACTAGAAAGGGACAAGCATTCATTTGAAATGTAGAAAGTCCGCAAGGGTGCAGGATTTAAGCCAAGCACACTCAGCTGAACGGCCACAGGTAGATAGCAGGTAGTGGAAGACAGCCTGGACTGGGGTATAGTAAGCCTCACAGAACATGACATGGGCGGAGCAAGAGCATCCAAAGCAGGGGAGTGCACAGCGTTATCAGACTCTACTGCCTCATCAACAGACTCAGATGACAGCAGAGGAAAGAAGTGATAAGACAGTGGAGGAGAGAGCCAAAGGATCAATAGCATGAAGATTTCTAAACAGGTTGGAAGAGACAGGGCGAGGTTGAAGTGGCGGGTGATGAAGAGTGAAGCTTAGTAGGTGATGGTCCGATAAGGGAAGCACTGAAGTACAGAGGTTTGAGGGTAAGAAATTAGAGAAGAATACAAGGTCGAGGCAGTGGCCATGCTGGTGAGCTAAGCTGGAGGTCGAATGAGGAGGTAAAGGAAAGGAGCTTTAAAACATAAGTTTCAGAGGGGTTACCAACATGAATGTTAAAATCCCTGAGAATAAGAGAAGGGAAAGAGGAATCCAGAAAGAAAGCCACAAGTCAACGTCTGTGAGAAAGGTAGAGGTGGACTTGTCAGGAGGTCGATAAGTAACATGTAGATAGCTGGGTGGCTGGTGGACATAGGGGTCGCATAATAATATGCCTGCCTGGTGCATGTGTAGGAGCTGTCATTGTTTAAAACGCAATACAGATCGGTCTTTTAAAAGGTTGTGCGTTCTAGTAAGCAATAAACCAATTGGTTTTAGAAAGAAATACGCCACTTGTACATGTTTGAATAGCCCTGCAAGATCGATATGTAACGTAATATTTATTCATTTTCATCACCTGGTTCATGTTTTTACATAGTATATATAGGGAGGCATTTAAAAAAAAAAAAAAGGGTCCTGTGTTGTCCTATTTTGAACATACAGGAGTATTTCTGCTCCCCTGACTCAGCGGTTTATATACTTTTATATGGCACAAACACTTTTTATATAGCACAAATATTTTTGGTTAATAGCATAATTTGGTGTACATTTTTTAGTTACTTTTGTTTTCGTTTTTGTCTTTGTACTACCTGTGAACATAGGAGCTCTAGCGCTTTAATAGCTCTGCCCTTTGGTTCCTTTACTTTGTAGTTCCCGCCTTTTGAAGTACAATATATGTGCGCATGAGTCGGCGTTTTATAGTTTGCAGTACAGATCGATTCCATTGAAGGTTGCGCGATCCTGTGAGTAACCATACATTTGGTTTTAGAAATAAATATGCTTCCAGTAGATTTCTAAACAGCTCCTAAGATTGACACGCAGTATAAGGGTTAGATTTATTACTGACAGTATCGATCCTCACCATCTGGTTTTTATAATAGGTATAGCAAAGAGTTTATTTATTTTGAACAAAAAGGCTCCCTGCTGGTTGCCATGTCCGCATATACGGCGGGGCAATATCTTCCCCGGGATAGTGGTTTATTTATTTTTAGACATGTTAATAATAAATTTTTTTGTTTTTAAAATATATTTTGGTACACTATTTATTATTTGAGACAAATATAACGTTTATAATTCTATTTATGTTCTTATAGTTTTATTGTTTATATGTGTGGTTCTTATTTCTGTATATAGACATGCCAGCTATAATGTGTTTTCTGATGTGAGATTTTATTTATTTAGTGTTTTATAAAGAACATGGGGTTTTATATTTATTCAAAAAAAAATTTTCCCCTCTGTTTTCGCTCCTGCTGCGCTCTTTACATAAAGATTTCTTGTAGAAAGACATTCTAGTAGATATGAATACATATAGATAGATACTATCCTTTTTATAAATTATTTTCCAGATAAGTTTGTGTGGCAATTTGGCTTATAGTGATATTGTTTTAATTGCACGAACAGATTATATTTGACTAAGGTCACGAGTTGAATGGTCCTCAATTTCAAGATAGAGGTATTTATTATTTATTATTACTATTTATTATATTATATTGTACATGTTTGTCACATTCTTATTCCTTTTAGTTTGTTACATGTTACATGTTACATGTGGGCCACTCCTCCCACATTACATGTGGGAGGAGTGGCCTAGTGGTTAGGACAAGGTACTTCAGGCCGGAGGGCCGGGGGTTCAAGTCCCACCTGGGGACAGCAATCTCAGGCCGGAGGGACTGGGATTTCTAGTCCTATAGGTACTCCTTGTGGTCTTGAGCAAGCCACTTAACCCTCCATTGCCCATGTTCCCTGTAAGTATTAGCGTATGTGTGTCATATCCCCTCGTGTTAAATGTATCTCCCAATTGACCGCTTTGACCCGGTGAAAAGCAGGATATAAATACAGCTAAATAAATAAATAAATAAAATAAAATTTAGGTTCCATGCATTTTTTACTCTTCCTATATAAATGTTCTTAAATTAATACATTTATAGTAGTTATGTTTTAAGCATTATTTATGATCTTATTTTATTTGTTATTTTAATATCTGTTCTTATCTTGCTTATTGTATTATATGCTTTATAATTAGTGTTTATGTTTTTCTATGTTTTAGTACCTTTACCTGGTTTGCCCCTGACGAAGGTAGCGAAATACGGCCTGTGTCGGGCAGGTGGTAGAGATGAGGACAGTAACCGAATTCAAAAAAGCATGGGACAAACACAGAGGATCTCTAAAGGAAAAAAGGGGACTGTTGTAGTTGTTCATATGGAAGGACAGACTAGATAGGCCATGTGGTCTTTTTCTGTCATATTTCTATGTTTCTATGTTACCCCAGGTATCTGTGCTATGCCCGCTGCTTTAACATATTCATAAATGACCTAGAAATGGGAATAACTAGTGGGGTGATCAAATTTGTAGATGACACAAAATTATTCAAATTTGTTAAAACACAAGAGCATTGTGAAAAATTGCAAGAGGACCTTGATAAATTGGAAAACTGGACATCCAACTGACAGATGAAATTTAAAATGGACACGTGCAAAGTTATGCACCTAGGAAAGAACAACCCAAACTATGGTTTCATAATGCAGGGTTCCACATTAGGAACCACCACCCAGGAAAAAGATTTAGGCGTCAGAGGATAATATGTTGAAACCCTCCACCCAGTGTGCAGCTGCAGCCAAGAAAGCAAATAGAATGCTAGAAATCATAATGAAATTAATGGAGAATAAAACCATTATTATAATGCCTCTGTATTGTTCCATGATGCGACCACAACTTGAATATTGTGTGCAATTCTGGTCATCGTATCTTAAAAAGGATATAGCTGAATTAGAAAAGGTACAGAGAAGAGCCACCAAAATAGTAAAGGGTATGGACGGCTATCCCTATGAGGAAAGGCTTTAAAGGTTAGGGCTCTTCAACTTGGAAAAAAGACGGCTGAGGGGAGATATGATAAGAGGTCTATAAATTAATGAATGGAATGAGGCGGGTAAACAAATATCGGTTATTTACACCATCAAAAATTAGAAAGACTAGGGAACACACAATGAAGCTTAATATAACACAGTTAAGACTAATACGAGAAAATATCTTTTCACTCAACCCATAATCAAACTCTGGAATTCGTTACCGGAGGACAAGTAAAACTTGTTGGTGTACACTGGATTTAAAACAGATTTGGACAAGTTCCTGGAGGAAAAGTTCATAAATCATTATTAAAGAGAACCTGGGAAATCCAATGTTTACCCCGGGACAAACATCGTAGAGCCTGTGAACGTTTTTGGGCACCTGCCAGGTACTTGTGACCTGGATTGGCCACTATTGGCAACAGGATACTGTGTTTGATGGACCTTAGTCTGACCCAGTATGGCATTTCTTATGTTCTTAAGTCACCACCTCAGGCCCATATATAGTAAATGCATACCCTTTCTTCATACTTTGTATCCCATACCCCTAAGCTCCATATGCATTCCCTACACATCCTGTCCCCAGTCTGTCCTCTGGGATCTCTGCACCCCATCCCCTCCAGGTCCATGTATGCTGTCACCATATATGTTATGTCCTCACCTTCATATACACTATCACTGTACACATTATGCTGTGTTTTTCCGTGGGTTCTGTGTACCCTGTGTTTACAGGTCCATATAGCACAGTTACTTACCTGTAACAGGTGATCTCTGGGAACAGCAGGAATTAGTCCTCACATATGGGTACGTCGGTACCGACGGAGCCTGCGCGGGAAAGCTCCCCAGCTTCCGAGAAGGAAGCTTTTGGGGCCTCCCACTGCACATGCGCGCTGCCTTCCCGCCTTCCTGACCAGCTCTCCTCAGTTCGAGTTTATAGCTGAGACAATAGAGAGAGGAAAGGAAGATAGATAGAAGATACAACTCCTAGGGGAGGTGGGTGGGTTGTGAGGACTAATTCCTGCTGTTCCCAGAGATCACCTGTTACAGGTAAGTAACTGTGCTATCTCCAGGAACAAGCAGGAATAAGTCCTCACATATGGGGACTCCCTAGCTAAGATGCCTGGGAGATCCCCTTCCAAGGGTTCGCCATCTTCGTATGGATCTCAGGCATCCATCCTGGGAAGGTGGGCAGGAGTTGTTCAAGTATGGAACAGGTGTTTGAAGACAGCCTGACCAAACAAGGCATCCCGGCGGGAGTCCTTGTCCAAACAGTAATGGGCTGTGAAGGTATGAACCGAGGCCCATGTGGCGGCTCGACAGATCTGATCTATGGATACAGAGTGAAGATGAGCCATAGAAGTGGCCATGGCTCTCACATTGTGAGCTGTGACATGGCCTTCCAGAGAAATGTTTTTACTCTGGTAAGCAAAGGAAAGACACTGAGCAATCCAATTGGAAAGTGTACGTTTGGAGACTGGAAGTCCCAAATGAGAAGGATCAAAAGCCACAAAAAGTTGGGAAGACTTTCGATGTGGCTGAGTCCTGTTGAGGTAAAAGGCAAGAGCTCTTTTACAATCTAAAGTATGAAGGTTCCTCTCTGCACTGGATGCATGAGGAGCCGGAAAAAAGACAGGTAGATATACCTCTTGATTAAGATGAAAAGGCGAGACCACTTTGGGCATAAAGTGGGGATTCGTCCTAAGGACCACCTTATCATGATGAAACCTGGTATAAGGTGGATGAGCCACTAAGGCTTGTAGTTCACTGATGCGGCGAGCCGAAGTGACTGCAATAAGGAAAATGACCTTCCAGGAAAGAAATTTCAAGGAGGTAGAAACCAATGGTTCAAAAGGTGGCTTCATAAGCTGACCTAGAACTAGGTTCAAATCCCATGCTACCGGAGGAGGCCGGATGGGAGGTTTAGTTAGAGTCAGGCCTCTCATGAACCTAGCAATAAGCGGATGAGAGGAGACAGGTTGTCCATTTATAGGTTTTAAGGATGCTGCAATAGCACTCAAATGGACTCTTACTGAATTCGTCTTAAGGCCTGCATTAGAAAGATGCAGGAGATAGTCTAGTAGAGAATTCAAAGGAAGTGCTAGAGGGTTAAGACCCTGTTGAGCACACCAAATGGAAAAGCGTTTCCATTTGAAAGCATAGGAACGCCTCGTGGAGGGTTTCCTAGAGGCATGAAGGATATCTCTCACTGGTTGAGAAAGATTGAAGTCATAAAGGTTTAGGCCTTCAGCAACCAAGCTCTGAGGTGTAGGGACTTGGGGTTTGGATGCCACAAAGTCCCCTCCTCCTGAGACAGAAGGTCTGGCGCAGCTCCCAGGTCCAGGGAGGGAACCTGGGAGAGATGCAGAAGAGGGAACCACACTTGGCGTGGCCAGCATGGAGCTATGAGGATCATCGATCCGTGATCCCTCTGGAGTTTGAACAGAGTCTTGGGAATCAAAGGAATGGGTGGAAAGGCATATAGGAATTCCTGACCCCAATGCAGGAGAAAGGCGTCGTTGGCCTGAGCTCCCTGACACGGAGTCCTGGAACAGAACCGGGGAAGTTTGGCATTCCACGGACTTGCAAAGAGGTCTATGTCCGGGGTTCCCCATTCCTGAAAGATTCTGCTTATCTGGTCCATATGTAGGGACCATTCGTGTGGAAGCAGAACTCAACTGAGTCTGTCTGCCCAAGAGTTTTGAACCCCTGGAAGATATACTGCCAGAAGATGAATTTGATGCTCTCTGGCGAAGGCCCATAATCTGAGAGCTTCGTTGCAAAGCGACAGAGAGCCTGTCCCTCCTTGTTTGTTTATGTAGAACATGGCCACCTGATTGTCCGTCTGAACTAGGACGGTCAGGTTGACAAAGAGGGCATGGAAGACTTTGAGGGCAAAGTAGATTGCTCGCAGTTCCAGGAGGTTGATGTGAAGGGTGGTCTCCTGTGGAGACCAAGTACCCTGAGTGGAGAGGGATTGTAGATGGGCTCCCCACCCTGTTTGGGAGGCATCTGTTGTGAGGGTTGCTTGGGGTAACAAAGGTTGGAAGGGGGCCCCCAACAACAGATTCTTGGTGGACATCCACCATTGGAGGGACCAAAACAGACGCTTTGAGGTGAGTATTTGGTCGGAGAGCGCTCCTGATGCCTGAGTCCACTGGGTGGCCAAGGTCCATTGAGCTGCTCTCATATGAAGACGAGCGTAGGGCACCACGTGTACCGTGGAGGCCATGTGGCCCAGAAGTCGCAGCATTTCTCTGGCTGTCAAGTGACTGCTGGACTGAGCTTGGGAGGCCAAGCACAGCAGACGTTGGCCCCGGACTTGAGGTAGGTAGGCCCTTGCAGTGATGGTGTCCAACTGGGCCCCTATGAATTCCAGAGACTGAGTAGGGATAAGTTGAGACTTGGGAAGGTTTACCACCAGTCCCAGATACTGCAGAAGGTGCCTTGTGCGGTCCAGGGAAATCTGGGCCTCTGACTGAGATGGAGCTCGGATGAGCCAGTCGTCCGGCTATGGGAATACAAAAATTCCCAGACCTCTTAGAAATGCGGCAACAACTGCCATGCATTTGGTGAACACTTTTGGAGCAGAGGCTAGACCGAAGGGAAGTACTCTGTACTGGAAATGTTTTCCCTGAAACAGAAATCTTAGATATTTTCTGTGGGATGGGTGGATGAGTATGTGTGTATACGCATCCTTGAGATCTAGAGAACAAAGCCAATCCTGACTCTGAAGGTATGGAAGGAGAATGCCTAGAGAAAGCATTTTGAATTTCTCCTTGTACAGAAATTTGTTCAATTCTCTCAGATCTAGGATAGGTCTGAATCCCCCTGTCTTCTTTGTTATGAGAAAATAAGGGGAGTAGAATCCTGTCCCTTGTTGAAGAAGAGGAACCTCTTCTATTGCCCCTTGGGCAAGGAGAGAAGAGACTTCCTGATCCAACAGGCCCAGGAGAGATGGGGGAGAATTGAAGTGCCTCACCATGGTATATGGAGGAAGGTTGGAAAAATGAAGTTTGTAGCCCTCTCTGATGATAGAGAGGGTCCATTGCTCTGATGTAATTTGCTCCCATCTGGGAGCAAAGTGAGCTAACCCGGTGAAAAGCGGGATATAAATACAGCTAAATAAAACCTTCCGGGAATGGTGAGGGGCTCTGGTTGTTCTAGAGCCAGAAAGGTTAAGTTCTCTAGGGGCAAGTCAAAACCCCTGAGGGGGTTGAGTCTGCTGAGGAGTGGTAGACACTGCAGGCTTTGACCTTGCCTGTTTAGGCTGCTGACGTTTAGCAGCAAAGCGAGGCTGAGAAGATTGTTGGCCAGTATTTGTGGAAAATCTGGCCTTCTTGTAGTAAGGCCTCTTGAAAGACTTTTTCTTGGCAGGAGTAGAGGTAGACTTAGAAAGTCTATCTAATGTAGCATTTTCTGCATCCATTTGAGTGGCTTTAATTTGCCAGTCTTTACCAAATAAGTTCTCACCTGTACAGGGCAGATTCCGTAAGCCATCCAGGACCCAAGGTTCTAGGTCAGAGGCCTGGAGCCAAGCAAGTCGGCGGGCTGCAATAGCAATGCCCGAAGCTCTACCGGCACCCTCAAAGGAATCAAAAGCTGCTCTGTTGGAGAACTTAGAAACATCTAGAAGCTGTTTCACCAGAGAAATGAACTCCTCCTTTCTATCCTCAGGGATAAAGGAGGCAAAATGCCGTACCTTTAGGGCAAGTTCCCTGAGAAACATGCCCATATACAGACTGTAAGAATTAATCCTGGCTATAAGCATACTAGCCTGGAAAATTTTCCTGCCAAAAGAGTCTAGGGTCTTACATTCTCGCCCTGGAGGGGTAGAAGAGTGCCTTTTGGTGCTCTTAATCTTTTTCAGCGCAGACTTCACCACAATGGAATGGTGAGGCAGCTGAGTCTTTTGAAACCCAGGAGAAGGAGGGACCCAGTACATGGTGTCCAACCTACGAGAGTAAGGAGACAACGTTAGAGGAGCCTCCCATAAGTCCATCAAGTGTTCTTGAAGGATTTCATGGATAGGCAGGGTGACTGCCTCTTTAGGAACCTTAGGGTATCCTAAAATATCCAATTTCTTTGGCCTAGGTTCTTTTTCAGAGGATGTGGTAATAGAAAGTCCTTTAGCTAGCTCTATTATGAAGTCTTGAAAGGACAAATCCTCTGGTGGAGACATTCTCCTCTTTGGGGAAGAGGGGTCTTCATGAAGAACTAGAGACAGCTCATCAGAGTCCTCAGAGGAATCAAAATCCTCAGAAGAATCAAAGTATTCTCTATTCGCTTCCAACGCACGATACGCATACCGATCGGTATCGACATCGGGCGTACCGGGTATGGGATCGGTATCGGGTGAAAACCCGGATCCGGCATGCGGAACCGATCTGCGTTTGGAAGTCGATGGTCTCGGTTCCGGTATGGGAGACGATACCGGAACCGGACCCGGTACCGCTGAACGCGGTACCGAGGGCGTCGCAGCTGTAATAAAAGCCAGCATGGCCTGCTGCATGGTCTGAACAGTATTGCTTATAGACGCCACTGCTGCCTGGATGTCGGTACCAGTATGGGCCGGTACCCCAGAGCAGTCTAACAGGTGATCGGTCGAGGCCATGCCATCGATGTCAACCTGTAACCCCATAGATGGTGCTTTGGAAGCCAGAGCTTCCCGCCGGGGTTATTTGGCTGGGGCAGGATCCTCAGATTCAAAAGTGAGAGCCTCTCGATGCTTTGAAGGAGATTTGCTCTTTGAGGACCTGCCCGAAGAAGGTTTGGTTACCTGAGATCCATCCGGAGAGGAAGACCTGGATGACTGTGATGCTGGATTATCTGAAGCAAACAGCACATGGAATTTGTTGGCCCGGTTCTGCAAACCACGTTTAGACATCTGGGAGCAGGATGGGCAGTCCGGAATGGAGTGGTCAGGTCCCAAACATTTAAGACACCATTCATGTGTGTCTGTGACAGAAATAACAGCACTACACTTGGTACACTTCTTAAAACCAGGGGCTGGTTTCTCCATGAGGAGAATTTGTGTAGGCCTGAGGCCTAACCGAAGTCACCAAGTTGTGCAAAGATAAAGATTTTTTTTTTTTTTTTTTTTTTAAAGAAAAGAAAAGAGAGACCGGCGGTACCGGTTTCGGTATGGGGAAGGCAGGTACGCGGTCTAAAGAAACAAACTAAAACAATAATTTCTTCAGCGGTGACAGGAACACGACCTGCTGGCTCCGCGGAAAAAGAGAAACTGAGGAGAGCTGGTCAGGAAGGCGGGAAGGCAGCGCGCATGTGCAGTGGGAGGCCCCAAAAGCTTCCTTCTGGGAAGCTGGGGAGCTTTCCCGCACAGGCTCCGTCGGTACCGACGTACCCATATGTGAGGACTTATTCCTGCTTGTTCCTGGAGATACACTATCACTGCACATATTATGTTGTCTCTTTCCATGGGCTCTGTTCCCCCTAGTACTACTTCTACTGATACTGTGTCCGCAACACACTGTCACTGCCCTCCTAACCTCATGTGTCCCATCCCTGATCTGTTCTCCCAGTCTTCGCTCTATAGTCATCTACCAGTGATTTAATATCACCTGCTATTTTCCCATTTGTCAAAGGATAAGTATTAGCAGCTCTACCTGATGCATGAGAATGCAGAGTTTTCATAGTGCAATCAATTAGGAACTATTCCCTTCTTATAAACACCCAAAATATCTTAAACTGAATTGAAATAATTTTTGACTAAGGTACTTACTGCGGGGCCAACAGTGGTCGTGTAGCGAATGATCACTTGAAAGGGCTGGTGAGGTTGTAGGTGATCTGGCAACGACAGGATTAGAGCAGAGCCATAATCAGTGAAAGCATCCACCCTAAAAACCAGGGGGCAGGAAGGGGAGACGGCAGGTTCTGGGACAGTGCCATTGTGCAGATCCGAAGGCATGGAAAAAGGAGCAGATAAGGGATGATTGTCCAAGGAAGTGATAGGAATGGACTGGAAGTGACAGGAAGCATCCGAGAGGATGGGATCAGAGTAATGGTTTGTGATGCTTGCAGAAGGGATTTGACTCAGCAAACGGTCAAACATTGGGGTGCAGGCTATGGAAGGGGTAGAGCTAGGTATGGAAGAGGAGAGAGAAGTAGAAGTTGGGGATGGGACAGAGAGGAGAGGGGAAGAGCTAGAAGGGGCAGATAAAGTGACTGAATTTGAGGACTGGTCAGACAGAGTAGTGCTACTGATAAATTGATAAGAGGTATGCAGGGGAGCACAGGGAGCAGAAATGAGGGGCCCCAGAGAATCACAGGGACCAAAGGGGACACACAGCTCAGGAGTACATGGGGGGCTCCAAGGAACAGGGGTATCCAGAATATCATGGGGCAAATGTGGGCTGACAGGGGAAGGAGACTGCAAAGGACTACAGGGAACAGGGGAATGTGAGAGGCCATAAGAGACAGAGGGATCCAATGGCCCATACTGGGCAGGGGTATCCAAGGAGCTCTGTTGGATTGATGAGCTATAAGAGACAGAGGTATCTAAAGAACCACAAGGGCCCAAACAAGTAGATGAATCTGGGGGCCAGCATGGGGCAGGGCTAGCCACAGAGGCAAAGCATCTTGGTGGCTTGCAGGGGGTATCATGTGAGTTGGAGAAGATAGAGCAATCCACAGGCTTGCACAATGAGCTCCCTGAACAGGAGGAAGGGCAACCTGGAAGTTTGTAGGAGGCAGATGTGTTCTGGGGACAGAAAGTGGCAAGGTTGGCTAGAGGTTGGCATTGGGCATCCTGGGGGCATGACCGGAATGAAGGGCTGTGAAGGGGCTGGTGTGGTGTATCCTGGGAGCAGAAGGTGGCAGGGCTACCTGGGGGTCGACCTGGAATATCCTGGGGGCAGAAGATGGCAGGGCTATCTGCGGGCCGGCATGAAACATCATGGGAGCTGATGGAGGCAGGGCTACCTACGGGCCGGCGTGGAGTATCCTGGGGGCAAAAGGTGGCAGGGCAATCTGGGGGCCAGCTTAATGCATCCTGGGAACAAGAGGGAGTTGAAGGGCTGCCTGGGGGCCGAAGTTGGGTATTCTGGGGGCAGGAGGGGAATGAAGGGCTGTCAAAGGGCTGGTATGGGGTGTCTGGGGGAAATGAAGGGCTGTCAGGGGATGGGTGTGGGGTTCCTTGGGGGCAGGAGGGGAAGGAAGGGCTGTCAGGAGATGGGTGTGGGGTCACATGGGGGCAGGAGGGGAAGGAAGGGCTGTCAGGGGATGGATGTGGGGTTCCTTGGGGGCAGGAGGGGAAGGAAGGGCTGTCAGGGGATGGGTGTGGGGTCTCTTGGGGGCAGGAGGGGAAGGAAGGGCTGTCAGGGGATGGGTGTGGGGGCAGGAGGGGGCAGGAGGGGAAGGCAGGGCTGTCTGGATTCCAGTGTAGAGTCCCCTGGGGGTAGGAGGGGAAGGAAGGGCTATCTGGGGACCGGTGTGGGGTCCCCTGGGGGCAGGAGGGCAAGGAAGAGCTGTCTGGGGACCAGCCTGGAGTCCCCTGGGGGCAGTGGTGGGGCAGGCATTGGGTGTCTGAGGTGAATGAGGGGCTGTGGGGGGGCAGGCATTGGGTGTCTGAGGTGAATGAGGGGCTGTGGGGGGGCGGGCGTGGGGTGTCTGAGGTGAATGAGGGGCTGTGGGGGGGCGGGCGTGGGGTGTCTGAGGTGAATGAGGGGCTGTGGGGGGGCGGGCGTGAGGTGAATGAGGGGCTGTGGGGGAGCTGGCGTGGGGTGTCTGAGGTGCATGAAGGGCTGTGGGGGGGCGGGCGTGGGGTCTCTGAGGTGAATGACGGGCTGTGGGGGGGCCCCAGGCGGCAGCGCACGGACTGTACGGTGAGGGCCGGGTGAGTGTCGAGCACCAGGGCGCAGGGCTCGGGCTGCAGGGCGCTGAGCTCCAGCACCAGACAGCCGGCCAGCTCCCGGGCCTCGGGCCGCAGCTCCAGCCCCAGGTGGAAGTGGTGCAGGCGGAAGTGGTGGAAGCTGGAGGCCGAGGCCAGGTCGGGGGGTGCCGAGGCCGAGGCCATGGCGGGTCCCGGGCGGCGGCCGCTATGTGAAATCCATCGGGGGCGAGCGAGGCCGCGGCGAACAGGAAGTGACAGGCCCGGGGGAGGAGGAGAGGGAGGGACCGAACCGGGGGCGGACCGGGACTAGCAGCGACGGGAGGGGCAGGACCGGGACTGGAAGTGGAGGAGGATGGAGAGAATCGGGACTGGAGCCTGTGAGGGGAGAAAGACAGGACAAGGACCTGAGGAGGAAGAGGGACAGAACCGGGACTGGAGCCTGTGAGGAGAGGAAGAGACAGGACAAGGACGTGAAGAGGAGGAAGAGGGACAGAACCGGGACTGGAGCCTGTGAGGAGAGGAAGAGACAGGACAAGGACCTGAAGAGGAGGAGGAGGAGGGACAGAACCGGGACTGGAGCCTGTGAGGAGAGGAAGAGACAGGACAAGGACCTGAAGAGGAGGAGGAAGAGGGACAGAACCGGGACTGGAGCCTGTGAGGAGAGGAAGAGACAGGACAAGGACCTGAAGAAGAGGAGGAGGAGGGACAGAACCGGGACTGGAGCCTGTGAGGAGAGGAAGAGACAGGACAAGGACCTGAAGAGGAGGAGGAGGGACAGAACCGGGACTGGAGCCTGTGAGGAGAGAAAGAGACAGGACAAGGACGTGAAGAGGAGGAGAAGGAACAGAACCGGGACTGGAGCCTGTGAGGAGAGGAAGAGACAGGACAAGGACCTGAAGAGGAGGAGGAGGAGGGACAGAACCGGGACTGGAGCCTGTGAGGAGAGGAAGAGACAGGACAAGAACCTGAAGAGGAGGAAGAGGGACAGAACCGGGACTGGAGCCTGTGAGGAGAGGAAGAGACAGGACAAGGACCTGAAGAGGAGGAGGAGGGACAGAACCGGAACTGGAGCCTGTGAGGGGAGAAAGACAGGACAAGGACCTGAAGAGGAGGAGGAGGGACAGAACCGGGACTGGAGCCTGTGAGGAGAGAAAGAGACAGGACAAGGACCTGAAGAGGAGGAGGAGGGACAGAACCGGGACTGGAGCCTGTGAGGGGAGAAAGACAGGACAAGGACCTGAAGAGGAGGAGGGACAGAACCGGGACACGAGCTTGTGAGGAGAGGAAGAGACAGGACAAGGACGTGAAGAGGAGGAGGGACAGAACCGGGACTGGAGCCTGTGGAGGGAGGAAGAGACAGAACCAGGACAAGGACCCGAAGAGGAAGAGGAAGAACAGAATTGGGACTGGAGCCTGTGAGGAGAGGAAGAGACAGGAGAAGGACGTGAAGAGGAGGAGGGATAGAACTGGGACTGCAGCCTGTGGGAAGAGGAAGACACAGGACCAGGACCTGAAGAGGAGGAGGAGGATAGGGAGGGACCGAGCCGGAGCCGGAGCCAGGACTAGGAGTGAGGGGAGGGGTAGGACCGGGACAGGATGTGGAGGGGGAGGGACAGAACCGGGACTGGAGCCTGTGGGGAGAGGAAGAGACAGGACCAGGACCTGAAGAGGAGGAGGAGGGACAAAACCAGGACTGCAGCCTGTGGAGAGAGGAAAAGACAGGGCAAGGACTTGAAGAGGAAGAGGAGGAGGGACAGAATAGGACTGGAGCCTGTGGGGAGAGGAAGAGACGGGACCAGGACATGAAGAGGAGGAGGAGAGGAAGGGACCGAACCGGGGGTGGGGAGGGACCGGGACCGGGACTAGGAGCGAGGGGAGGGGTAGGACTGGGACTGGAGGAGGAGGGACATAACTGGGACTGGAGCCTGGGGGGAGAGGAAGAGACAGGACCAGGACCTGAGGAGGGGGGACAGAACCGGGACTGGAGCCTGTGAGGAGAGGAAGAGACAGGACCAGGACCTGAAGAGGAGGAGGAGGGACAGAACCGGGAATGGAGCCTGAGGGGAGAGGAAGAGACAGGACCAGGGCATGAAGAGGAGTAGGGACAGAACTGGGACTGGAGCCTGTAGGGAGGAGACACAGGACAAGAACCTGAAGAGGAGAGAGAGAGAACCAGGACTGGAGCCTGTGGGGAGAGAAAGAGACAGGACCGGCACCGGAGGAGGGACAGAACTGGGACTGGAGCCTGTGAGGAGAGGAAGACAGGACCAGGACCTGAAGAGGAGGAGGAGGAGGGACAGAACCGGGACTGGAGCCTGTGGGGAGGAGACACAGGACAAGAACCTGAAGAGGAGGGACAGAGGAGAGCGAGAGAGACAGAACCTGGACTGGAACCTGTGGGTAGAGGGAGACAGGACCAGGACTGGAGCCTGTGGGGAGAGGGAGAGACAGGACTGGGATCTGAAGAGGAGGAACATAAGAGGAGGGACAGAGAAGAGGGAGACACAGAACCAGGACTGAAACCTGTGGGGAGGGGAGAAACAGAACCGGGACTGGAAGAAGGAAGAGGAAGGACAGAGGAGAGGAAGGGATAAAACTGGGCCTGGAAGTTGAGGAGGAGGGAAAAAGGAGAGGAAGAGACAGAACCAGAACCAAGACTGGAACGAGGATGGGGGACTAGAAACAGGAGGGGAGGTAGTGATAAAAGTGGGACTAAACCCCTGGGGGAGAGTTAGGGACAGAACTGTGAGAGGAAGAGATGCAGTTTAGAGTTAATATTGCATTTCCAAAGCTATGTTGAAGCAGAGCTACAGTCACTCTCTTCACTAGAGAGCTTACAATCTAACTTTGGTATCTGCAGCAGTGGAGGGTGAAATGACTTCCCATGGCAGAAGGAAGAACACATTGCCAAATTGCCCAGACTCAAAGATGAGACGGTCAGCCAGTCCTGGCTTTCAGATGCCATCCTTGTGCATGCTGGTAGCTTTGGTCCCTAATTCTGCGTATTGAAATTGGTGTGTCCTATTAATCCAGCACAAAGAGGTAGTCGGAAATCTAGGGCTTCCTTAAAATCTTCCTCCTAGCAATGGGTAACTTACAGTTTTGGTGTTAGTGCAGAAGCAGGATTTGATCCCATGCCTCCTAGTTCTCACCCTACTATAACCATTAAGTGACTTCTCCAGGACAAGGACCAGCAGCTTCCAGGGGAGTGGCCCAAGGCTGTCAGAGGAGAGTAGTGGAATGGAAGGAAAAACTGGGATGAGCCCACAGCTAAACAGAACCAGATCCTTAAGACATTCAAGTTTGTTTCTTGAATTTTTTTTTTTTTTTTAGTGCCATCAAGTCAGGGTTGACTCATAGCAACCCAGCTACCTCTAGGTTTTCTTGGCAATGTATCACCGGAAGTAGATTGCCAGCCTTTTCTTCCGAGGCAATGGAGGGTAAAGTGACTTGCTCAAAGTCACAAGGAGTGCCAGTGGGATTCAAACCCTTGATCTTCTGGGTACTAGGCAGTTGCTCTAACCACTAGGCTACTCCTCCACTCAATTTACTTGAATTTAATAAACCGTTTTTTTTTTCAGCGGTAGGTCAAGACAACTTACATTCAGGTTCAATAGGTATTTTCCTTTGCCTTGAGGGCTTACAATTTAAGTTTGCACCCAAGGCAATGAAAAGTTAAGAGACTTGCCCAGGATCACAAGGAATGGCAGTGGGATTCATAACATCATAAGACATGCCATACTGGATTAGACCAAGGTCCAGTATCCTGTTTCCAACAGTGGCCAATCTAGGTCATAAGTACCTAGCAGTTTCCCCAAAAGACAGAGGTTCCACAAAGCTTGTATTGGGTCAAGCAGTGATATGCCGGGTCCCTTTTAATAATGGTTTATGGACCTTTCCTTCAGGAACTTGTCCAAACCTTTTTTAAACCCAGCTACACTAACAGCTTTTACTATATCATCCGGTAACAAATTCCAGAGTTTGATTACACGCTGAGTGAAAAAATATTTTCTCTTATTAGTCTTAAATAGTTTACCCTGTAGCTTCATTGCATGTCCCCTAGTCTTTTTATATTCAGATGATGTAAACAATCAAGCTACGTTTACCCATTCCACTCCATTCATTAATTTATAGACCTCTATCATATCTCCCCTCAGCTGTCTCTTTTCCAGATTGAAGAGCCCTAACCTTTTTAGCCTCTCTTCATAGGAGTATCCTTCTATCCCCTTTACCATTTTGATGGCTTTTCTCTGTACCTTTTCTTACAACTCTATATCCTTTTTAAGATACGGCAACCAGAACTGCACACAATATTCAAGGTGCAGTCGCACCATGGAATGATACCGAGGCATAATATCCTTTATTTTATTTTCTATTCCTTTCTTTATGATACCTAGCATTCTATTTGTTCTACTTGCTTTCTTGGCTGCCGCTGCACACTGGGCGGAGGGTTTTAACATGTTGTCCACGATGACACCTAAATCTTTTTCCTGTGTGGTGGTTCCTAATGTGGAACCTTGCATCATCTAACTATAGTTCCTAGTCGTCTCTCCGGGCCAGTCCAGGAAATCTTGGGTGATCAATCCGCTCCAGCAGCTTAGGACTGGAATCTGACAAGGTTTTACCGACAACCCATCCAGCTCCCCTAGGTGTCAGCTAATCAGTCTTTCAGTCCTCAGCAGCTGGACTGGACGTTCTTTGGACCAGCTCCCCTGAGATACGATTAGGAAAGTTATAGGATTTAGTGTAAGGGGCACAATTTCTTTGCTCATCTGAATTGCTTGTGCTTTAGGCTGCTTGCCTCACAAAATAAAAAAAAAAATAAAAAAAGATAGAGACAGCCTGGGTTCAGACTCCCGTGCTGATCTTTTTCAAAGGCACTAACAAGGATTGAAGGATTCAATCGGGGTAGATCGCCGCTCAGGCACTAGAGCTAGAGGTCGGGGAAGCTCCCCTTGAGCCTCGGTGCCCGTCTTAATGTGGTAGAGCCTGCCTCTTTCGAGACGCTGAGCAGCGGCAGGAGATAAGCAGGCCTGGGAGCCCCAGTGTCCTCTCTCTCTGCATTGGTCGCATTCGGGCATCTGCTTGCCGTTAGCAACGGCACTGCGGTGCAGGACAGCTTGGTGTTTTGCTACGTTTCTTCAGCAGACAGTGAGTCTTCCGTTTCTTTCTCTAGTGTCGGATTTCTCTTGCCGTAGTGTTTCCCTTTGTAATGGGCGTTGTCTACGGCCCGCGGTTTTCTGTTGCTCTTCGGGATCCGTTCCGGCGGCAGGCGACTCTCGTTTCGATTGCGGTTGCTTTTTCTATCTTTTTTTTTTTTTTTGGCGCGTGCACTAGTGCGATGGAGGATAAAGCCTCTGACAGTAGTACTGGTTTTTCTCTCACCTCAGGAGAAAGAGCGGGAACGGCGGCCATTTTAGCAGAGCAGGCTGCTGCTGCTCCCGCGCTTCTCCATAAACCCTGCAAAAGGAAATCGAAATTGGCGAAAAAGTCTGTGGCTGCTGAGATTCAGCAGCAGCCTGTTCCTGCTTCTCAGGAGACTTTCAGTTCTTATTTTTCTCCTGAGTTTATTCTCTCTCTGCATAATGCTTATCTCCTCAAGAAGGCGCAGTTTTCTCTCCCTCCTGGCTCTGAGGGTCTCCTTGAGTCTCCTGTGGCCGGTCCTTCTGAAACTCACCGGGGAGAGTCTAGCTCTTCAGTGGTTCCCGGCAGAGACCAGAGTGGGGACCATACAGAGGTGCTTTTTGCCCCATCTCCAGGTGTAGAAGAGGGTGAGATACTTTCTGAACCAGGGTTGGATGCCTGGTCAGGAGATTTGGAGGAAGGGGAACTGGGTCCTGGTGAGGATCCCAATGTTTTTCGCATGTTTCAGAAGGAGGAGTTGGGAGCGCTAATCTCGCAGTCGCTTTCGGCTCTGAATTTAGTCCTTCCTTCGGTTCAGCAGGAACCCCTAGAGGACCCTTTGCTGCAGGGGTTCAGGTCTGAACAAAAGTGTTTCCCGGTTCATAGGGTTATCAAACAGATAATAGAGGCTGAATGGGAGTTTCCGGAGGCGTCTCTCAGAGGGGGTCGCTCGATGGCTAGGCTTTACCCTGTCCCGCAAGAAGAGAAGGACTTATTGCGTATGCCCAAGGTGGATGCGTTGGTGTCCACCGTCACTCGAAAAACCACCATTCCTGTTGAAAGGGGTACAGCTCTCAAGGACTTGCAGGATCGAAGATTAGAGGCTCTTCTGAAGCAGGCTTTTGATTCTAGTGCTTTGGCCCTTCAAGCGTCTGTTTGTGGAGCTTATGTGTCTAGGGCTTCCATCCACTGGCTGCAAGGGGAACAGTCCTCTGAGAAAGTTGATGAACCTACGGCGGACTTGGCGAAGCTTGAATCGGCGGCTGCTTATCAGGCCGATGCCTTTTATGATTTGGTTCGCATTTCCTCTATGGCTATGGCCTCCCTAATAGCCGCTAGGCGTTTCCTTTGGCTTAGGAATTGGTCGGCGGATGCTTCTTCCAAGGCTCGTCTTAGTAAATTGCCGTATAAGGGCAAGTTGTTGTTTGGTGAAGCCTTAGACAAGATTGTTAAGGATTTGGGTGACTCCAAAGGCGGACGGCTGCCGGAGGACCGACCAAGAGCTGCGAAGCAGGGATTCCTGCATAGGGGTCACGGTAGAGACTTTCGCAGGTTTCGGGTAGCGCGCTTAACTCCTTATCAGCGGGGTCGGTTTCCTTCTCGGGGCTATTCCTTTCGAGGGTCCAGAGGTTTCAGTAGAGGAGTCTTTCATAACCAACAGTCCGCAGCGAAAAAGTCACAATGAAATGAGGCCGGTCCGGGTGGGAATTCCAGTAGGCGGTCGGTTACAGCAGTTCCTTTCCACCTGGGCCAGTATAACCACAGATCAGTGGGTTTTGGAGATTATCAGGGACGGCTATGCCCTAGAATTCGAGCATCGGGTTTCGGACGCCTTTGTCCTGTCGCCTTGTGGCCCGCAGGCAAAGCTGGAAGCAGTCGGGGAGACCCTCCGCCGGCTGTTGTATCTTCACGCGGTGATTCCGGTGCCGGAAGACCAGTGCAGATTAGGTCGATACTCGATTTATTTTGTGGTCCCCAAGAAAGAAGGTTCTTTTCGCCCCATTCTGGATCTCAAGAACGTGAACCGTTGTTTGTGGGTGCCTCATTTTCGGATGGAAACCTTGCGGTCGGTAGTTCGATCGGTTCGACCTGGCGAGTTTCTTGCTTCCATAGATCTCACAGAAGCTTACCTACACATTCCGATCAGGAGCGAACATCAGAAGTATCTCCGTTTCGCGGTGCCCATGGGTCATTTTCAGTTTCAGGCCTTGCCTTTTGGGCTTGCCACGGCGCCTCACACCTTCACCAAGATTATGGTAGTGGTGGCAGCTGCGCTCCGGAAGGAGGGGATTCAGGTTCATCCCTAGGTGGACGATTGGTTGATTCGAGCGTCCTCGCAGCAGGAGTCGCAGGTGGCCATAGCGCGAGTGGTGCAGGTCCTGGAGCAGTTAGGTTGGGTCATAAACTATGCAAAGAGCCATTTGGTTCCCGTTCGGCAACTGACCTACTTGGGGGCCTTCTTCGACACGGAGATAGGATCCGTTTTTCTTCCGGACAACAGGGTACGCAAAATCTTGCGGCAGGTCTCGGCGTTTCTGCGTGTCAAGGCTCCAACGGCTTGGAGGTATCTGCAATTGTTGGGGTCCATGGAGGCGTCCTTGGATCTGGTGCCTTGGGCCAGAGCCCACATGCGGCTGCTTCAGAGCGCGTTGTTGTCTCGTTGGTCTCCTCAGGATCATCCTCTCTCCCGCAGGTTAGTCTGTCCAAAGGACGTCCGTCTCAGTCTACAGTGGTGGTTGGTGCCAGCCCACCTGAAGGCAGGAGTTCCTTTGGAGGTCTCCGATTGGGTATTGCTCACGATGGACGCCAGCCTCTCCGGCTGGGGGGCTCATTGGGTCGTGTCACTCAAGGTTCGTGGTCGGCAGTAGAGACCTCCTGGTCGATCAATCGTTTGGAACTCCGGGCGGTTTGGCTCGCGTTTCAGGCGTTCGCGGCGATGCTTCTTGGGAGAGCTGTTCGGGTTTTCTCCGACAATCAAGTGACCGTTTCTTACATCAACCGGCAAGGCGGCACGGGCAGTGCTCTGTTGCTGGAGGAATGCCTGCAGTTGTTTCAGTGGGCAGAAGTCCATCTCACCGCGATATCGGCGGCACACGTGGCAGGCAAGGACAACGTTCAGGCGGATTATCTCAGTCGGCATCGTCTGGATCCAGGAGAGTGGGAACTGGACGAGACGGTTTTTCAAGAAATCTCGCTGATGTGGGGACAGCCGGTTCTGGATCTTATGGCTACCCAGTCCAATGCCAAGGCGGCGCGGTTTTACAGCAGGCGCAGGGAACACATGTCCGAGGGTCTGGACGGCCTTGTGCAGCCTTGGCCTCCGGATCAGCTCATCTATGTGTTTCCTCCATGGCCTCTCTTGGGAAGGGTCATCCAAAGAGTGGCAGCGCACAGCGGGACGGTGATTCTCGTAGCTCCCGATTGGCCTCGTCGTCCTTGGTATGCCGATCTGATCAGACTGTTTGTCGCCCCTCCCTGGCGGTTGCCCGCTCGCAGCGGTCTCTTGAGGCAAGGTCCGGTACTCATGCTGCAGGTGGATCGATTTTGTCTTACGGCCTGGCTATTGAGCAGAGCAGGTTGCGGGGCAAGGGCTACTCCAGCGCTGTAATAGCTACTCTGTTGCAGTCCCGAAGGCGGTCCACGTCGTTGGCTTACATTAGAATTTGGCGCTTATTTGAAGCGTGGTGCGTTGGGCGTGAGGTGCAGCCCGGGAAGGCGTCGCTGCCGGAACATTTGGGTTTTCTGCAAGGCAGCTTGGATAAAGGTTTGGCTCTTAGTACCTTGCGAGTGCAGGTGGCGGCGCTGGCCTGTTACCGAGGACGGGTACAGGGCAGGCCTCTTGCTTCCCATCCTGATATGCTGCGTTTCTTAAGGGCTGCTAGGAATATTAGGCCTCCCAGGCGTTCGGTGGTTCCTCCTTGGGATTTGAACCTGGTGCTCCAGGCGTTGTCGGATCCGTCGTTTGTCGGACATCGGTCGGCGCATCTCCGAGAATTGTCCTGGAAGACGGCTTTTCTGGTGGCCTTGTGTTCCGCGAGAAGGATTTCAGATCTTCAAGCTTTATCTTGCAAGGAACCGTACCTTCAATTTTCAGCTGAGAAGGTGGTGTTGCGTCCGGTACCTTCTTTTCTTCCCAAGGTGGTTTCGTCGTTTCACGTCAATCAGGTAGTTTCCCTTCCTACCTTCGAGGGGTTGGGGAACAGTGGTTTTGATCATTCCCTTAGACGGCTGGACTTGGGTCGAGTGTTGCGTAAGTATCTCAAGGTAACTGAGTCTTTTCGTCAGTCGGACAGGTTATTTGTGCTCTACAGTGGTGCGGCGAAAGGTAAGGCAGCCACTAAAGCCTTTATCACTCGCTGGGTGAAGCATGCCATTCGTGCCACGTACGAAGCGAAGGGCATGCCGGTTCTGCAAGGTCTTCGAGCGCATTCAACCAGAGCTCAGGCTACCTCTTGGGCAAAGTATGCGTTAGTTCCGCCGGTGGATATTTGTCGGGCGGCTACGTGGTCGTCATTGCACGCGTTTGCGAAGCATTATCGGTTGGATGTTCAGGCTCAGAATGACGCCAGAGTGGGCGCGGCGGCGCTGGTGACAGGTCTCGCAGGGCCCTCCCGTATTTAAGTACTGCTTTGGTACTTCCTAAGATTTCCTGGACTGGCCCGGAGAGACGACTAGGAAGAAGAAATTAGACCTTACCTGCTAATTGTCTTTCCTGGAGTACTCTCCGGGCCAGTCCAGGACCCTCCCTTAGTGTATCTGCTAGTTTCCGGGTTGTTGGAGTGGTTGTTTGCTTGCGTAGTATCCCGTCAAGGGGCCGTACAGTGCAGTGGCAGCGGATACTGCGATTCCCTTAGGGGGCATGGTAAAGAATAAAACAGGAAAAAAAAAAAGAGGAAATATTGACTAAATAAATAAATAACTCAAGCTCCTCTGCGGGGCAACTGCTTGTTTTTAGAGTGAAAAGTGCTTTTTTTCCATGAAAAAAACAAAAAACGAAACGAAGTTCTGGAAATCGCGCAAGCAGAAAGTAACAGTCAGTGCTTTGACTGGTTTTCGCCTCATTCTATCGTAGTCTAGGTGGTAAAGTTTTGTTGTTTTTCATTGTGAGTGTTCTTAGGGTTAGCTTTACTGCTTTGTTACTGAGAGACTGATTAGCTGACACCTAGGGGAGCTGGATGGGTTGTCGGTAAAACCTTGTCAGATTCCAGTCCTCAGCTGCTGGAGCGGATTGATCACCCAAGATTTCCTGGACTGGCCCGGAGAGTACTCCAGGAAAGACAATTAGCAGGTAAGGTCTAATTTCTTCATTTGGGTTGTTCTTTCCTAGATGCATCACTTTGCACTTGTCCACATTAAATTTCATTTGCCATTTGGATCGCTAGTCTTCAATTTATCAAGGTCCTCTTGCAATTTTCTGTAGTCCTCATGGGTTTTAACAACTTTGAATAGTTTGGTCTCATCTGCAAATTTGATTACCTCACTCGTTATTCCCATTTCCAGGTCATTTACAAATATGTTAAAAAGCAGTGGACCCAACACAGATCCCTGGGGCACTCCACTATTCGCCTTTCTCCATTGGGAAAATTGACCATTTAGCCCTACCCTGCTTTCTATCTTTTAACCAGTTCCTGATTCACAATACACTGCCTCCTATCCCATGACTTTTTAAGTTTGCCAAAAATCTCTCATAAGGGATCTTGTCAAAGGCTTTCTGAAAATACAGATACACTATATCAACTGATTTACCTTTGTCTACAACTGTTTATTCACACCTTCAAAAAAAACAACAGATTAGTAAGACAAGACCTTCCTTGGCTAAAGCCATGTTGGCTGTCTCCCATTAAGCCATGACTATCTACATGTTCAGTAATTTTGTTCTTTATAATGGTTTCTACCATTTTTCCTGGTACTGACGTCAGGCTCACCGGTCTGAGTTTCCCAGCTCACCCCTGGAACCCTTTTTAAAATTGGCATTACATTGGCCATCCTCCAATCTTCAGATATTACAGATGATTTTAATGATAGTAGATTATTTTAATGAACCCTCTTCCATGCACCATTGTCTCATCCACACATTGAGACTCCAGAACTCCACCTGCCTTTTTGGTTCTGCGTGTGGAACGGGAAGCATTTCTGAAAATGCTACCCTGGAAGTTCTGGATTTCAACTTCCTACCTAAAAGCCTAAATTTGGCCTCCAGAACCTCCCTACCACACTTCCCAATGTCATTGGTACCAACATGTACCAAGACAACAGACTCCTCCCCAGCATTAAGAGCTTGTCTAGGTGGCACGTGAGGTCCATTACCTTCACACCAGGCAGGCATATTACCATGCAGTACTCATATCCACCAGCCACCCATCTATCTACATGCCTAATGATCAAATCATCAACTATAACGGCTGTCCTAACCCTTCCCTCATGGGCACATGCCCTGGAGAAACCTCCTCGGTGCAAGAGGGTTTTACATCATCTGGAGGACATGTCCTAGCTACAGGATCACTTCCTGCCACACCACGGTGATGCTCTCCTTTCAAGTGACCTCTCTCCTCTATGGCAACAGGGATGCTGCCAGACTAGAGGTGGGACCTTCAGTACTACGTTCCCTCAATGTACCTCTGTCTTCCTTATGTCCTCCAAGTCTGCTATTCTAGCCTCCAGAGATCAGACTCGTTCCCTGAGAGCAGAGAACTCCTTGCACCTAGTACACACGTAACACCCCTCACCAACTGGGAGAAAATCATACATGTGACATTCAATGGAAAGCCCCCGTCTTGCTGCTAGACTGCTGTCTGCATCTTAATTTAAAGGTTGTGTGTAGGTATTTAAGTTGTTTACTTAGGTTTGCTGGAATAATTATACTAATAAAACTATACCTAATATGTTTAATGGACTTTGTTCAACTCAAGATTAATCTTAGGTCCTTAATGTATGCCTTATGAGGATAAACAGCTGCACCTTAGAGTGAATAGGGGCACCTCCTTCCTTTTAAGTGGTTACATTAGAGTATTGTACATAGTTCGAGATAATATGTATTTAGTTTCCCTGGTTTCGCTCCCATGTTCAATTCCCTGTTCTTTGTAAACTCAATGTTGTTTGTATACATTGCAGTATTCTTGTTCGATGTACACCGCGCTGATTTTAATAGCGCGGTATAGAAGAAATGTTAAATAAATAAATAAATAAATAAGAGCCTATAAAGCTATGATTATCCAAGGGGTGGGTGGGAGTTAGGGGGGAGGGAGGGAGAAAAAGAAGGCTTATTAAAAGTTTGCTTGCTACACAGTGGCCTGTCTTGTGCTTCTAAGGTAAAGTCTTACCAATTTCCTGGGTGATTCACATAGCCTTTGGTTTGATAGAAGGGGCCTTTTAAATTGCTCCTTTGTTCTGTCATTTGCCTTTAACACCTATTTATGACAACTTCACAGATCTTTTGCCTCCTAACTGGAAAGCCTCTTTGTAAAGGTCACTAGAAACAAGTTTAGGTTTTTTCTACTCGAAAGACTATTCTACTTATATGCTAAACTATATTCTGATTTAAATAAAATTCCCTAGAAACATTTATTTCAGTAACTATTACTCTATTTTACTTTCTAGATTAAGCTATACTCTGATCTGAGTTAAATAAAAAGCTCTCTAGAAACACATGAATTTCAAAGTCTATTCACTTTTATTTTAAGTTCTATGCTAAGCTATACTCTGACTTAAATACAAAGCTCTCTAGTGGTACTAAGACCTGACTGACTAAGCAAAAACACTGAATTCTAAAATACACAGATTTATCAGCTTTAACCCCAAGAAGTCCCTTTTTCCCCCGAGATTTAGAGCTTATTCCAAAAGAGTAATACCCACAAGTGTAGATCTACTTCCAATTGTAGCAGTCCCTTTTGGTAGTCCTTCAAGACTACCTTTCCCTTGTTCTCAGCCCACCACTGTAACCATTAGGCTTCTCTGAAGATCACTTCAAGCTGCTGAGTATATTTAAGAGCTTTCCACATGGATCGGTGTCAGAAGCTTTGTTCAAATCCAACTATTCCACTAAGACCAAGACCAGCGAGAGGTGAGAAAGAATTAGCATAGGCATAGCAACTACTAAGCTCTACAATACCTTCCTCTCTCTCAGAGATCCTCTATATTTGCCCCATGCTTTCTTGAATTCAGATACAGTTCTCGTCTTCACCATCTCCACTAAGAATCCGTTCCACACTTCCAACACCCTTTCTGTAAATAAATATTTCCTCAGATTATTCCCTTTGACTTTCATCCTATGCTCCCTCATTTAGGAGCTTCTTTACAATTTAAGGAGGCCCACTTCCCTGTGCATTTACAACATGGAGATATTTAAATGTGTATCATAACGCTCCTCTCCTGCCTTCCCACAAAAATATACATCACTTGAGATCTATAAGACTATGCGCATATGCCTTATGACAAAGACCACGGACCCTTTTAGGAGCTGCCTTCTGAATAGACCCCATTCTTTTTTTTTTTAAACTGTGTTTATGAACATACAACTCATGCAGATGTGCAATAGAACAAAATAAAGCACAACCAAGTACAAGCAGAAAACACACTGACCCTTTCATCCTTCTCCTCTCCCCCATGGCAGTCTGATGAGCTGGACTGTTAAGGAAAACTCCAGTCAAACCTGAGTCCAGGTGCAACGGCCCTTATGTATTAAGTACTGTACTCCTCCCGTGTGAGGCAAGGAATCCAAGTTATTGTTGTTAAGTGCTGTCGAATCTGTGTTGATTCATGGCGATCCTCTGGATAGTTGTCCTAAACTGTGTTCAGTCTTCAGTCTGGTAGCTCATTGACGACAGAGTGGCACCCCATAGCTGCTGTTATTGCATCGATCCATCTCATTGCTGGCCTTCCTCTGTTGCATTGACCTTCTACCTTACCAAGCAGGATGTCTTTTTCTAATGATCTCTCTCGTCACATGATGTGCCTAAAGTATTAAAATCGAAGTCTTGGCATCTGAGCTTCTAAGGAAAGCTTAGGTTTGATCTAGTCTAATACGGACTGGTTTGTTCTTCGGGCAGTCTAGGGGCTACACAGTATTCGTTGCTAGCACCATAATTCAAAAGCATCAATTTTCTTACTATCTTTTCCACTGTCCAACTTTCACATCCAAATGACGTTATTGCAAATACCATGGCTTGAACAAGTCACACCTTTGTATGGAGAGAGACATCTCTGCTCTTGAGAATCTTCGCTAGGTCCTTCGTAGCCATTCTGCCAAGAGCAATGTGGAGTCTGATTTATTGACTGCTTGTTTCTTTATTGATAGTTGAGCTAAGTAGCTTAAAGTTGTCAACTATTTCAATTTCTTCTCCATCAACAGTGAACGTATTGATTTTGCCCGTTGTCAGCATCTTTGTCTTCTTTACATTAAGGTGCAGGCCCATTTTAAGACTATGTTCTTTGATCTTGAGAAGCAGATGTTTCAGATAGTCTTCGCTTGCAGCCAGAAATGTGGCATCATCAGCATAGCGAAGGTTATTGATGAGTCTTCCACCAATCTTCACACCTCGGTTGTCTTCATACAGTCCTGCTTCTCTGATGATTCATTCTACATATAAATTAAACAGGTAGGGGGAAAGTATGCAGCCTTGTCGTACACCTTTGCTGATTTTAAACCATTCTGTTTCTCCTTGTTCCGTACAAACTGTTGCTTCTTGATCAATGTAAAGGTTGCACAAGAGCATGAGCAGGTGTTCAGGCATATCCATGCTTCTTAATGTGGCCCAGAGTTTCTCATGGTTTACACAGTCAAAAGCCTTGCTGTAGTCATAAAACACAGATATCCTTTTGGTATTCTTTTGTCTTTTCAGGAATCCATCTCACATCTGCAATGATGTCTCTCGTTCCTCGCCCTTTCCTGAACCCTGCTTGCACTTCAGGCAATTCTCGTTCCAGATATGGTTGTAGTCTCTGCTGAATGATTTCGAGTAGAATCCTGCTGGTATTTGGGAAAAGAGTGATTGTGTGATAATTTCCACAGTCAGTAGGATCACCTTTCTTTAGTGTTGGTATAAACACAGATCTTTTCCAGTCAGTTGGCCATGAAGTTGTCTTCCAAATTTCCTGGCAGAGCCTTGTAAGTACGTTAACACTTGCATCCGATTGCTGTAATACTTCAATGGTAATACCATCAATGCCCAGTGCTTTGTTCTTTGATAAAACTTTCAGTGCTGCTTCGACGTCTTTCATCACTAGTGGTTCCTGATCATAAGGTACAGGTTGAAACGGCTGTTGGTCCACTTGATCTTTATCGTATAAAGACTGTATATTCTTTCCACCTTTTCTTGATCTTCTCAGCATCACTCAACATGGATCCTTGAGCATCTTGTAACATTCCTATTCAAGACTGGAATTTTTTCTTTAACTCTGGTAGCTTTAAGAAAGCCAATCTTATTCTTCCTCTAATAGTTTCTGCTTCTGTTTCCTTGCATGCGTCATTGTAATACTTCTCCTTGTCTTGTCTTGCTGCATGTTGGAAATCTGTTGAGTTCTGCGATTGCCTCTCTCTCCTCTGGCTTTAGCTTCTCTGCGTTTGAGCAATTTTCAGAGTTTCTTCGGTCTTCCATTTTGACCATTTTTTGCTTTTTTCAACTTTGTAGAGATTTCTCACTTTCTTCCAACACAACCTTCTTGATGTCATCCCATAACCCTTCTGGAGCTCTGTCATTTGTATCTAAAGCAGCAAATCTATTTTGCAGGTAGTCTTTAAATTCCAGTGGTATATTATTCTCAAGATCATATTTTGCTTCATTTATGAGTGACTTGCTCTTTTTCAACTTTATCTCGAGTTTGTAAACTAGTAGTTGGTGATCTATACGACAGTCAGCTCCAGGGTTTCTCTTTGTTGATGTTATAGAGCTTTTATTTATTTATTTGATTCTTCTATACCTCTCCTTCCAAAGATCAGGGGCGGTTTACAAAGAACAGAACATTTTACATAGAACGGTGGTATAACTTTTTACATAGTAAACTTTGTAATTACAGTTAACATGATGTACAATTTACATTTTGATTTTCCATCATTGACTTCCACAGATGTAGTCAATTTGATTTTTGTACAATCCATTGGGTGAAGTCCATGTGTACAAGTCGCCGCTTGTGTTACTGGAAGAAGGTGTTTGAGATGAATAGATCATAGGTCTTGCATAATTCTATCAGTCTTTCTCCAGCTTCATTTCTGTTGCCATATTTTCCAACCACTTTGCCTTCTTTGTTGTTGCCAACTTTTGCATTCCAGTCACCCATGACTATCAGGATATCCTTTTTGCATGTTATGTCAATTTCAGCTTGTACTTGTTCATAGAACTCATCAACTTCATGTTCTTCTGCAGCTGTTGTTGGGGCATATACTTGAATTATAGTTGTGTTGATAGGCATTTCTTATAGACAAAAAGAAATTAAGCGTTCACTGATTGCATTGTATTTCATTACAGTTCTTGCAAGTTTCTTAATTATAAATGCAACACCATTTCTTCTTTGTCTTTTATTTCCAGCATAGTAGACCATGTGATCATCTGATGCAAAGTGCCCGATGCCAATCCATTTCAGTTCGCTTACACACAACAGATTGGAGTTGTACATGTTCCATTTCATTCTTGACCACCTCCAACTTCCCTTGGTTCATGATTTGTATGTTCCATGTCCCAATATATAAGACATCTTTGCAGCTTCTGACTCTCATTCCATGCCAGCTACATCAGCAGTCAGACATCACGAGGGCTTTGATCCAACCATATCATAAATGCTGGTTTTACTCTGAAAAGTCTTCAGCTCCTCTCCAGTAGCCAGTTGAGTGCCTTCCAACCTGAGGGTCTCATCTTCCAGTACTATAATGCAATTTGTTTTGTTCTGATTATCCATTGGGTTTTCATGGCAAGATACAGAAGTAGATTGCCAGGTCTTTTTTCCACGCAGGTAATTCTAGTGTTGTTGCCATTGTCACAGAAACTTGATCCTCTGCTACCAACACCATCCTATTCTGCTGCTGCCAGATGGGTGGATTGTCTTGGTCTGGCACCTCAGCTGAGACCTGTCCATCTTGGGAGACCCTGCCAGTAGTTAAGCTACCGATAGCTTAGCCCTCAGCATATGGACCCCATATTCGGAGGAAAATCAACCAATGGCTAGGTTTGCTGGTCTAGACTGCATCATCCTTTCATGCAGGCAAGGTGACAGTGCAGCACAAAAGGCAGCACAGTGTCTCTCCAGTGCATCAAAATACTTTTATAAGAACATAAGATATGCTATACTGGGTCAGACCAAGGTCAATCAAGCCCAGTATCCCTGTTTCCAACAGTGACCATTCCAGGTCTCAAGTATACACATTCCATGCTGCTTGACCGAGGGGGGTAAGCAGTAGATTTCCACAGTACTCTTCAATAATGCTTTATGGACCTTTCCTCCAGGAACTCATCTAATCCTGTTTTGAACCCAGCTACACTAACAGCTTTTACTACATCCTCCGGTAATGAATTTCAGAGTTTGATTACACACAGAGTGAAAAAAAATATTTTCTCTGATTCTTCTTAAATGTGCCACATTGTAACTTCATTGCCTGTCCCCTAGTCTTTGTACATTTTCAAGGAGTAAACAACTGATCTATGTTTACCTGTTCTTCTTCATTCATTATTTTATAGACCTCTATCATATCTCTTCTCAACTGTTTCTTTTCTAAGTTGAAGAGCCTTTTAATCTTTGCCTCATGGACATATACTTCCATACCCTTTACCATTTTGGCCACTCTCCTCTGTACCTTTTCCAATTCTGCTATATCCTTTTTAAGATATGGTGACCAGAATTGCACACAATATTCAAGATGCAGTTGCACCATGGAGCGATACAGAGACATAGTATGTTTGGTTTTATGTTCTATTCCTTTCCTTAAGATTCCTAGCATTCTATTTGCTTTCTTGGCCACTGCTGCACATTGGGTAGAGGGTTTCAGTATTAGCCACGATGATGCCTAAATCCGTTTCCTGGGTGGTGGTTCCTAATGTGGAACCTTGCATTGTGTAACTAGTTTGGGTTGTTTATTTCCTAGGTGCATAACTTTGTAATTGTCCACGTTAAATTTCATCTGCCAGCTGGATGTCCAATCTTCCAATTTATCAAGGTCCTCTTGCAATTTTTCACAATCCTCTTGTGTTTTAATAACGTTGAATAATTTTGTCTCATCTGAATATTTAATCACCTCACTCGTTCTGATTTCCAGGTCATTTATGAATATGTTAAAAAGCAGCACAGCAGGCCTAGCTCAGATACCTGGTGTTATCCACTATTCTCCTTTCTCCATTGAGAAAACTGGCCACTTAACTCTACTCTGTTTTCTATCTTGTAACCAATTCCTGAACCACAATAGTACACTGCCTCCTATCTCGTGACTTTTTAATTTCCAGAAGAGTCTCTCATGAGGGACTTTGTCAAAGGCTTTCTGAAAATCCAGATACACTATATCGACTGGCTCACCTTTATTTACCTGTTTATTCTCACTTTCTGGACCAACAAAAAAGCTTTTCTCAGAAACACGTCAAGAAATTTACCCCGAGTGTTAAGCTTAGAGACATTATCAAATAGCAGAATTTCTGGATCCAATTGCACTTGAATGCCGGTAATGCTGACAAGATGAGTGATTAAGCAGGATCTACTATTTTAGTGCTATACCCCTGGCACTGAGATATAGAGGTACAGGAGGACCTTGAATTGAGCCTCACACAGAGGTACATTAATTGATATGAAAGGAATCGCTTTTACAGCAGATGCAAACTACTAAGGCAGCCTGCTTAATCTCAAGCTGCCTACCCCATTTTGCTGCTAATAAAGAGCAGGTTAGTCAACAATAAATAGAAAAACCACCAAGATACCTTATCCTCAGCTCCTACAGTATATTAGCACTCAATGTTTCCATGCCTGACTCACTTAGAGACACTATCAAGGCTACATACATTATTTTCATTTATTTATCTAATTTTATATCCCACCTTCTCTCCTAGTCAAGGTGTCTTAAAGAGAACATGTTAACAATAGCAAGGCTTTAAGTTAACCAAAACGTTAAAGTTTACATGGAACAGATACTAAAGCATAACAGTACAAACGGTAATAAAACATAACATTCTGTAACTTAACAATGTGTGAGATTCAACTAAGCTTAACAATTAAGCAAACTGGATCACATATGATCATGGTGGGTAGAAGCTTAGGGGTGGAGGTGGGCAAGGGGATAGAGAGGTGGATAGTGAGAGGGTTGGGGAAGGCGAATTTGGAGGGCGGACAGTGGAGAAAGGGGGCATGAGAACAGATGGTGGGAATGTGGTGATAGACATGGGGGTCAGGTGTAGCATATGGTTAGGGGAGGTATTGGGTTCAGAGATCTTTGCAGGGTATTGTGGTGCGAGGTGTGCAGTTTGGTAAGGTAATAGCCGGATTAGGTTTTTGCAATTATACGTATTAGGTCCCAAAGTATTCCCTAAAGAGGTGAGTTATCTTCTTGTGGAATTCACAGAGTTAGCATAGTTACTCACCTGTAACAGGTGGTTCTCCAGGGACAGCAGGACTCAGTCCTCACATATGGGTGACGGCACCAACAGAGCCCACACGAAGCATCTCCCCTGCTTTCAAAGAAAGCCTTTGGGAATGCTACCACACATGCGTGGTCCCCTTCCCGCCCAAGGGTGCCATCTTGCTCAGTCAGATGACATAGCTAGGATGGCAGTAAAAACTTAAACAAGGTAGGGAGTCAACTCCCAGGGGAGGAAGGAGGATTGGAAGGACTGATTCTTGCTGTCCCTGGAGAACACCTGTTACAGGTGAGTAACTATGCTTTCTCCAGAAACAAGCAGGAAGTCAGTCCTCATCTATGGGACTCCCTAGCTCCAGGCTGCAGAGGACCAAACCAGGACAGCACTAACGGTGACCAAGCGGTTAGCCGTGAGTTGCAGGTGAGTCCCCACAGAGATTTTGCTCGACCTTAGCATTCAGCGACACTATCACTCCGGTAGCCTGAACACAGATGGGCTGGAGAGCAGGAGTTGCCTACTGTGATGGTGCAGAGGGGTTAAGCACTAGAAACAGGAGGTTGAAACAGTTTCTTTCCCCTGAAGCAGACAGCAGTACAGGCAAGGAAAGGGTTAAACCTCCAACGCAGAGAAACTCTATGCTTAGAAAGATAGAGAGAGCCACACCTCAGCTCCATGACAACCAAGGGAGCTGACGTGAGAGGCAAGGGGGCAGAGTCAAAGCCCATAGGACAGCCCCAAACACTTAAGCAGGAAGTAACAGTTCCAAAGGAGGAGATGCTGGGGAACAGCAGAGAGACTGAGAGAGAGTCCGAGAACAGGAACAGGAAGGAGAAGTTCCAGGAGAGGTGCTTGGAGAAACCTCTGGGAAAGCATCTTGAGAGAGAGAGGAATTATCACTGGACAAGCAGCAGAGAGAAGGAGGAGAGAAGAACCTTTAAACCTCAAAGGGAAAGGTTGGAAACCTTATCAAGGAGAGAGAGAAGTTCTTCTGAGGACTCTTCCGTTGAAGCTGTGCATACAGGTGGGAGCTTAGGCAGAAACAGAGTTCCGTTTAAAAAGCTGTCCAAACATTCCCAAGGCAGGCAACGTATCTGTAGCTCAAGTTCTGAAAGGAGCACAGGTGCTTTGAAGCAGTCAGCTGATTGTGTGCTGCAGAGACAGGAGTTGGAAACAAACCCTGCTGAGCAGTTTGCCACGAGGGAATCCGTGAAGCAGTTTGGGGACAAATGTTTGCCTTATGCCCAGCCAGTGAAAGCTAGAAGTACCAGGAAAAAGGTGAGCCCTTTAGATTCCCTTAAAGCTGTGTTAAAGGAGTCTGGTATTTTAAATTCCTCCACCCTACCTCCAAGTAAGAAGAACTTTAGCTGGAAACAGCTTAGCACTTTATTAGAGCAATGGAAGCCTGTTGATCTGGAAGCCCCTGTAAATAAGCAGGATATATCAGAGTCAGACGAGGAACCTATGCAAACGGAGGAAGCTTTGATAGGATCTGAATACTCTGACATGGAAACAGATTGCGCTTATTGCCATAAAGAGTGAGAGCTGTGTAAGAGTGTTGTGCTGTTGAGAAGTACTGAACAAAGCCTGACTAATTGCAAGGGAGCTTTTACACAGAGAGGCTGAGAGCTGCCAAAGTGTAAAACTCAGTCTATTAAGCAGCTGTGAAAGAGGAGTACACTACGGTTGTGTTATCTGTTATATGAAGCTGTTTATGAAGACACTGTTGATAATAGGAAAAGCATTTAATGTTTGAAGCTGAAAGAAGTTTGGTTATTCTGTTGGAACGGACTTGCCTGAGAGTTATCAGGAGGACTGTGTTATACCACGTAACTTCATTTTGGTTGGGAGAAGCATCCATTTATTTCTGTTTACAGGGGTAGTAGATATCAATTCCTGTGCAACAATAAACTTATTGTTACCCCAAAAACCTTGGCTGTATTCGTCTTGGCTCACAACTACAAGGAACATAGACAACAGCACACACAAGGGATATAAATTTGTGATCACGTCCACTTCTACCAGGCGACCGCCTACCCATACAAGAAGAGGGCGTGACACTACATCCCGAAAATATTATGGAGTACTGCCTGACCAAAGGCACTGTCCCTGTGGGACTCGCTCTCCAGGCAGTAGTGAGCTGTGAACGTATGAATTGAAGACCATGTGGTGGCCTTACAGATCTTTGTCACTGACACAGAGTGGAGGTTGGCCACCAACGTGGCCATTGCCCTCACGTGCTGCACTGTGATCCGGTGCTCAAGGGAGAGGCCAGCTCACTTATAGGCAAGGGCACTATAGTCTGCCACCCAAGTGGACAGTTTGCTTAGTCACGGGGAGCCCTGGTCTACTGGGGTCATATGATACAAAAAGCTGAAGAGCTTTGCAATGGACCGGAGTCTGCTGTAAGGAGGAGGATAGGGCTATTTTGCAATCTAGTTTATGAAGCACTAGTTCCTCCCTGCTGGCGTGAGACCACAGGAAGGCGGCAGGGAGGACCACCTCTTGCTTGAGATGAAAATGAAATTCCACCTTCGGGAGTAATTTGGGGTGCATGCGGATCACTACCCTGTTCTTGTAGAACAGTGTGTATGGGGGTCTGCCCACCAGAGCCTGGAGTTTGCTCACTCTGCAAGTGGACGTGAGGGTCACTAGAAAAGCCACTTTCCTTGACAGGTACCAAAGGTGACAAGTGGCCAGGGGCTCAAACGGTGGTTTGGTGAGCTGGGAGAGCACCACATTGATGTCCCACTATGCTACTGGCGGGCAGAGAGGGGGCTTGGATAACTAGAGGCCCCGGAGGAACCTGGAGACCAGAGGCTGACTTGAGAAGGGTTTTCCCTCTATAGGATGGTGATGGATGGCCATGGCGCTCAGGTGCACCCTCACTTAGTTTGATTTCAGTCCGGTGTGCGACAGGTGTAGGAGATACTGAAGAACGAATTGCACCTGGTAGGAGAAGGGGTTCTCTTTCTCTGCATACCAGACAGAGAACCTTCACCACTTAAAAGGCATACACCCTTCTGGTGGAGGGATTTTGGGAGGCCAGTAGGACCTCCTTGACTTCCTCAGGAAGACTGAAAGGGGCCAGTGCTACCCTTTTAGCAGCCACACTGTTAGTGTTAGCAACCCCAGGTTGGGTGCAAGAGGGAGCCCTCCTCCTAGGACAGGAGGCCCAGGGCCTGGCCCAGTGGGACTGGGAGTGCTACCGACAGGGAAAGTAGCAGAGGGAACCATGGTTGCCTGGGCTACTTGGGGGCGATCAGTATCACAGATGCCCTCTTGTTCTGGACCTTGAAGAGTTCTTGGCGACCAGGGGTATTGATGGAAACACAGAGTAGGCCTTCTGATCACGGGATCAAGGCAGCGTCCATCGCCACTCTTCCTGGGTGCAGTTGACATGAGAAAAAGCGAGGTAGCTGCATATTGTCTGGGGAGGTAAAGAGGTCTATCAAAGGCCTGGCCCCAGCAGTGAAAGAGTTGCTTCATTACCCTGGGGTTCAAACACCACTTGTGTGGGTGAAGGACTATGCTCAGCCTGTCTGCTAAGCAGTTGTCCTGGCCTGACAGGTGTACCACTCATAGGAGCATGCCGTTGCACACTGCGAAGGATAGGATGGCTACCTCCTCCAGGCAGAGGGAGTATGAGCCCATGCCTCCCCGCTTGTTGATGTAAAACATGGCCACCTGGTTGTCTATCTGGATCAACACAGGTTGGTGCCGCAGGCAGTGGCAGAACGCTCAAAGGGCCAAGAAGATTCCCCTGAGTTCTAAAAAGTTAGAGATGATTCCTGGGACCAGCTGCCTTGCATGCGGCGGTCCCTGCAATGCTCTCCCCAACCCAGATGGAAAGTGTCTGTTGTCAGTGTCCTCTGTGGAATGGATGCCTGGAAAGGCATTCCCACCTGGAGGTGGCACAAGTTTTGCCACCAAGTGAGGGACTTCACGAAGTGGCATGTGACTGTGACCCTATCCTGTAGCCTGCCTGTGGCTTGAGTCCACTGTGAGCAGAGGCACCATTTGGGCTGTCTGCATGTACAAGCTGGCTAATGGTGTGACATGGACCGTTGAGGTCATGTGGTCCAACAGGCAGAAGAGGTGGTGAGCCGGTAACAACCATCAGTGTTGTACCTCCTCTGCCAGTTGTATGAGGCCGTCTGCCCTTTCTCTTGGGAGGATGGCCTTGACTTGCAACATGTCTGAGTCCCTATGAACTCCAGATTTTGGACTGGAGAGAGATGGGATTTGGGGTAGTTGATGACAAACCCCAGACACTGCAGTAGAAAGGTTTTCTTCTCTGCGGCCTGACTGATCTCTGAGGCCAAACCCCCTCTGATTAGCCAGTTGTCCAGGTAGGGGAAGACGAAAGCTCCTTGTAGGCACAGGTGGGCGGCTACCACTGCGAAGTATTTGGTAAAAACCCTTGGCGAGGAGGCCAGGCCAAAGGGCAGCACTCTGTACTGGTAGTGCCCTCCTCTCACGACAAACTGTAGGAACTGCTTGTGGGAGGGGTGGATTAGGATGTGTGTGTATGCATCCTTTAGATCCAAGGAGCACCGCCAATCTCCCTGGTGGAGATATGGCAACAGTGTCCCAAGGGAGAGCATCTTGAATTTCTCCCTCACTATATTTATTTTTGTGTTTTCTAAACCGCCATATTGATCATAGTGGTTTACATAAAACAAGTGAGTTACATCGAACAAAGTGGAGTTACATGTTGTCACGCCCATAGCTCCTTACAGCAGTGTGGAGGAGCATGCTTGTTATAGCAGATTCCACCACTTCAGCAAAGTGCCTGACTGACTGACTTTGAAGTGCACCATGGGAAAGGTAGTCCAGTCAGGTTACACTTGACTTTTAGGCAGAAAAACACTCTTTTGTAGTTTGGTCGAGAGTTAAGGCATTGACAGAATTTATTTATGAGGTAAACGCAAATAAGGTTCACAAATTGTCACCTATTGGATTTCTTCTCCAGGATAATATTTAGTACAACAGGATATAACTGAACTTAAGCACAAACAGCTTGTAATGTCTTTCAATGCAAAGCAGAAAGTCATTTCCACAGCCACTGCTAGCAAACGTGCCTAGCAGTGCTGTTTAAAACAAAACCAAAAATATCAGCTTCACATAAACAGCTCTCTTTTCTGTTCCAAAAGAAACTTCTTAAATCCACCGTGAGTACAGCATAAGCTCTGCACTGCACTGACTTCAGCTGGTCAATGAGCAAAAAATTAAGCAGCTGCAGACATTCTCAGCACAAGTATTTGAAGTGAAAACATTCTTTGAAAAGGAAAATACTTGTGCTGAGAATGTCTGCAGCTGCTTAATTGTTTGCTCATTGACCAGCTGAAGTCAGTGCAGTGCAGAGCTTATGCTGTACTCACGGTGGATTCAAAGAACGTTTTCACTTTACATACAGGCTCTCTAGGGTACTGGACTCTGGAAGGTTCCCTTATGATGTATTCCCTCTCAGGACTTCTTTGTGCTTGGCAGTTTGGCATAAAGAACAGTCCATGTAAGAATCATCCTCTTCCAGAACTAATTCCTGTTCTCCTGCATGGGTTCTACTTCTGGCTCAGAGGGCTTAGCTGACTGCCTCCCATCAGGACAAGCGCTGTCACCAGCAAATCTGTAATGCTCCCCATCAGACAGGCTTCCAAAACTCATACCTGGGTCAAGACTTGGTTCAGTGGTTCCTCCTTCATATTCTGGCCAGCATGTATCTGAGCTTCCCTGTCTTGTCCTCCAGCATGGGCTCTTGGTTCTCAGGGCTTCAGCTCCATTTCTCCTCCAGTAGGCATTCATACTCTTCTCCTCTCCCTTCCTGAATCTTCTGTCCTAGCTTTAAACCTCTCAGGCTCTAACCCTGCCCTTTCTCCTCTCAGGTGTTGAAAATCAGTCTGCCTCTTGGCAGCTGAGTAATTTGGAAAGTCAGTGACGTAAGTGTTCCTTACTCTGAGCTTGTTTTCCCCCTCCTTCTCATCACTAGGGACACTCTGCAACCTATTGCAGCCTGGTACAATCTGGTTTCTAGGTACAATTGAGGTTTTGTATCTATGACCTGGCAATACAGGTCCTTTGATAAGGGTAAATTCCCCCTCTTTATCCTTGTTTCCTGGGCCCTGATAAGCTTCCTTATCACAATGTGCAAGGGAACTATTAGACATGATCAATAAACAAGTGATCAGGAATATTTACATGCGGATTTAGTATGAACTATGTACAAATTAAAAGGGTCCTGAGTTTTTTTTGAGGGAAGGGATGTAAAGTAGTGGATGGTGTGGTGCTTCAGGAATCTTAGCGGGGTTGAGTCGGGGCAGTTAATGTATTTGTCTCACTTTTTCCGAAGTGTTCTATAAATAGAAAAGTTTTTCATTCTGTGCAAAAGGTGGAGAGGTCTGTTATGTTTATCAGTGTTTCTGGCAGAGTTCCAGAGCATCGGAGATAAGTATTGTGATACAGCGGACCCTCTTCTGGAGAGAAAAATAGTTTTGAAGTCTGAAAGAAAAAGAAATTGCCTGCAATTTCCAGAGGATTCACCTAGAGGGAGCAGGAGAGTTAGGACAGAGACCACAGAACCACGCCCTAGTGGGCAGGACTCATGTTCCAAAAGCTCACATTTAAGAGGAAGCAAGCAAGAGTCAGAAGGAAGCTTATCTGCTAGGAGCTTACCTGCAAGAAGCTCAGCTGCTAAAACCTCGTCTGCTTGGAGAGCTACTACTCGGGGAGCTGTGGAAAGATTACCCTCACCAGTTGGGAGAGACCAAGCGAATGCGTGTTCCAGAGAAGGACCAAAGAGATGCTATGAAGATACTAGCCCAAGAGTGGGATCTAGGCCGCAAGCAAGCCTGAGTAAAAGGACAGGCTGGGAAAGGAGAACCAGTCCTGTAAGAGAGAGGACAGGCCGAGAAGGCCGAAGCCAAGCCAGACCGGGCCCTGAAGCCCACAAGAGAACAGGCCTCAAAGGCCAGAGGAGGAAAGACTGGGAGAGCAGGAGGAATATACCTGAGAGCACTGATACTGAAGGCAGCAGCCAAGGTAGGCCTCCAGCCTCACCCCAGAGAACCAAACGGAAACCTAAAGGTAAAGCTTTTAACCTTTGTTATTGTGTGCCTGAAGTCAAGCTAAGAGAAGAATCCTGGGAAGGTGGTTCTCCTTATCTAAAACAAGAGCCAAAGCAAAAGTTAAAAGATAGTTTGAGCAAGAAAAGAACTTTTAGAGGAAAACATTATAGAGAGAATGTTTTTAGACCTCTAGAGCAAGAAATGCCATTTTGGTATTCCACCACGCTGAACCACGGGCCCAAACAAACTGCCAAGTCTTGGGAAGCAGTGAGACGAACTCACATGAAGGACACTTACCTTGATCCCTCAGAGCAGTCAGAGGAGGCCATGGAGGTGGAATCTGTACAGGAGGACATTGATAGTCCTATGGAATGTATATACTGCGCTGGAAGTGATATAGAAGCGTTCCAGAGCTCATTGAGTGAATGAAGTAATTTGCTATTGGATGTTTTTGACACTGTGAAGTTAACAGTTTTTGCTTATTCCATCTCTTACTTTCAAAATCTGCTGTAAAGACTTGTTTTGCTGCGTACCGGAGTGTTTATCCTATGTTATGAACCCTTAGTGCTAAAAGGGGAAAATAAAGCCTTTTTCTTTTCCCTCCACTTTCGTGCAAGACTGTAGTCTCTTTGGGAGTTGGCAACGAGGCTGGCACAAGGCTCTGGCCCTTGACCCTCGCACCTGGCCAACCCTGATCACAAACCTCTTGGTGACCCCCGGTCCCAGCCCTTCGGTGGAACCACTACGCCGCCACCAGGGGGGTGCTGTGCGACCGGGGCGCGTCACAGTATTCAAATGCTCTGTTGCTGGTTTGTTTAGTTTTTTCTGAATTCTAGTGGGACTAGAAGAGTATTAGTCATTGGTGTTCTTCTGTGTCTATTATTAGGTGTTTTCCTGATTAACTAGATTAAGATAGAAGGTGCCAGTTCCCTGATAGCTTTGATCGTTGTCATGATGATTTTATATTTAATTCTGCTATGTACGGGGAGCCAATGGAGGGAGTGAAGTATCTGTGCGATGTGTTGAGTATGGTGTGTGTTCGAAATGATGCGAGCTGCCATATTTTGTGCCATTTGTAGGGGGTGGATAGTTTGTTTTGGGAGGCCATGGAGTAGACTATTGCAGTAGTCTATGTGTGGGGTGATCATCGCTTGCATCACTGATCTGAAGTCATTGCTGTGGAGAAGTGGTTTTAAGTATTTGAGGTGGTGGATTTTATTATATATGGCTTAAGATATATTTTTAATGTGGGTTGTGAATGTGAGTTGCTAGTCTAGTGTGACTCCTAGGTATTTTACTTCATTTTTAACTTCAAGATTGGATCCATTCATGATTATGTTGTTGGGTGATGTGTAATTTTGGTGTTTAGATATTATTAGTGCTTCTGTTTTTTTATAGTTTGTTTAATCCATGTGTTTTGAGCTAATTATCGACTTCTATAAAGCATGAGATTATGGGATCAAGAGTGTGCGTTACTACATCAAAAGGCATGTATAGCATTATGTCGTCGGCATAGATGGCAAAGTCTATTTTGAATTTTTTTTATTAGGTTGCAAATGGGCTGTATGTAAACAGAAGGGCTCATAGTGTTGATCCTTGGGGGAAGTCCTGTAGTTTGGGTGTAAGTGTCTGAGAATGTTTGGTCTATGTTGACTTGTTGTGTTGTTAGATATGATGAGAACCATTGGAGGGTGGTTCCATTTATTCCAATTTGTAGGAGTCTTTGTAGTAGTAGTGTATGTATGACTGAATCAAAGGCAGCCACAATATCTAGAAATATTAATATAAATGCTTGGTTAGTGTTGTTTATCCCTTTTATTAATTTGTTGTATAAGGTTAGCATTAGTGTTTCTACACTGTGCAGAGGTCTGAATCCAAATTGGTTTGGGTCTAATGGTGCATATTGATCAATGTGATCTTGCAATTGAATTTGTACATTTTTTCAATTATTTTCACAAAAAAATGTAGGCTCGTGATGGGTCTGTATGATGATGGGCACTTATTTTCTAATGATTTGTTTTTTAGGAATGAACGGACTGTTGCTTTGAGACTTCTGGGCATGTAGCCTTGTTCAAGAGACTTGTTTATTATTACTAGTATAATGTGAGCAAGCTTGTCACCTGCGTCTTTAATCCATTTCACTGGACAAGGGTCAGAGTTTGATGTACTAGTGTTCAGTTTTCCTATTAACTTTTTAAGGGGGTCTAGGTAGACTTTTTGGAACTCTTGTCAGATTTCTATCTATCTGTGGAGAAGGGTTTATATTATTTGTAGGTGCACATTGATTGTTTTGAGTTGGGTTGGTATTAGACATGAGTAATCTGCCAATGTTTGAGGGGAGATGGGAAGTGTTTACATAGAGTCTGTAGGCTTAGCTGTGACTTTGCAAAAGCAAATAGATCCTTAGGTTTGTTTATTGATTTCATCAATATGTTTGAGTAATACTCTTTTTTTTTAGAATGGTTAGCATAGTGATATATCTTTCTCTATTTTCCAGTGTTTTACTTGAACAACATTTACGTTCAAGTTTTCTCAGGTTTCTTTTTAGAAGTCGAATTTCCTGGGTGTTCCATTGTTTAGAGGGACTTTTTTTATTTATTTAATTGGGCGCTGAATTTGGGGTTTTGTTGCAATTCTCATGATAGTTATTCCAGTTTTTTTTATTACTTCCTCAAGGTCATCTGTGTTTGTGTCAAAAGCTTCCAGCGATTCTTTGGTGAAAGCTTCTTTTTCGTAGAATTTGAACCTCGAGTAATGTTTTGGGACTTGGTCATCAGTTAGTGGGGGCACTTGTGGGATTTCTATTGAGAATTCAATAAGGTGATGGTCTGACCATGGGACCAGGGTAATCTTAAGGATATGTCTGATGGTCAGGGTTCTCTTGTGGAGTAAATATTAGATCCAGCGTATTCACTGCAATGTGTGTGGGGCTTGATATGATTTATTTAAAACATAGGTGTTCCATAGCATTAAGGAAAGCGGAGGATTGTGTGTTTTGTAGTGAGGGGAGGTTGAAGTCCCCCAGTAGTACTACTTTTTTCTTTCCTGAAATGTTGCAAACTTCTTGGAGTATATTAGTCAGCCCATTGGGATCAGCAATTGGTGGTCTATAAATTAAGCAGAAGGCAATTAAACGATTTTCAATAAGGAAGTCTATGTCTGAAACTGTATCAGAGCAGCTTAGTATTGGTTTTAGGGATTCTTTTATAATAATGAGAACTCCACCTCCGCATCTATTTGATCAGAGTGTTTGAAAAATAGTGTAGTTATGAATTTTGATTTGATTCAAGAGGACATTATGTTCGTTGAGCCATGTCTGTTATAAATAGTATGTCTGGGGCGATGTCATTTAAATAATCACTTATGATGGGGATTTTCTTTTTTATGGATCTGGCATTTATATAGGTGCATTTGAGTGTTTGGTTTTCATTCTTGTCATTCCTAATAGTGGCTGTATTGGATGAATTAATGTATATCAGTCTTTTGGTGTTGTGTGTTTTTGGGACTTGTGATGTATTTTATAAGTAGGTGTGTATTTAGAGTCGTCGTGGCTTCTGTGGAGGAATGGGATGGGTTGGCTATATATTTGTGAGCTGAGTTGTGCATGTAGTTTTAGGGTGAAAGATGAAGTGATAATAAATCCAAGTATGAGTGAGAGTAAGTGTGGTGTTCATTTTGTTGGGTAGTCCAGGAAGAAGAGGAGACTGTTTAAGCTTTATCTGTGTTCTGGGAACAATAATATAAATTGCTGTATATTTAGTGTTTACTTGGTATGTGATTTTCTATGGTGTAAGTCTGGGAGATCAGACTGGTTTGTTGAGTTGTGTTTTTGTTGATTGAGTTGATTAGGGCTTTGTAAGAAATTCTTAATGGATGCTTGAGCATAAGATAAGGAAGGTTTAGTTGGCAAAATTAGACAATGTAGGGATTAAGTAACAACGCAAATATTAGGGTTATATCAAGGCGAGGTGTATACAATATAGTACATCTAATAGCTTAGTTGTGAGCTAACTAGAAACTTGTTTAAGTTTCTCAGGTCTAGTATGGGCCTGAGGACCCCAGTTCTTTTTGGGACAAGGAAGTACCTTCAGTAGAAACCTTTTCCCCATAGATGTTTGGGTATAGGCTCTACTGTCTTGTCCCTGAGCAGGCCTACAAGCTCTGAGAGCAGAAGGGTCTTGGTGAAGGAGAAGTCGCACAGGCTCTCCTGGGAAGAACTTGGGTGGTAACTACTGTAAGTGGAGGAGGTATCCCTCTTTTGCCACCTGCAGCACCCACTAGTCTGAGGTGACCTTGGCCTCTGTTAAGTCCTCAGCCCCTGTTGAGGTCCCGGTCTTGTTCCTCTGGCATCTGGTCCTCCCCAGCGAGTTTCTGAGACTTGGACCCCAGGCCCTCAGGCAAAGAGTGCCAGGCAGCCCCCTGTGGGCTGGTGAAGGTCTCCCGGTGGAGGGGAGACCCTGCCCTGGGAGTCAGAAGCTCCCCCCTTACTGGGCTGGGGCTTGGGGCTTCTGAGCTTCCTGTCCCTGTCTCTTAAGGTGAGAACCCTGTTGCTGGCCCGAGAAAAGCTGGTAGCGGTGACCCTGCTGGAAATGCCCCTTTTTCCCTTGGAACAGGGGCCTTTTCCCCAAGGGTTTCTTACAGGGAAATGAAGAGGTCTTTTTTGAGAGCCTCTGTCAGGCCACCACTTTGGTTTCTATCTCGGCCACCTTGTCAGCCATGGGTTTGCCGAGCAGGTTCTCCCCGATGCAGGGGACATCGAGCAGCTTGTCCTGGACCCATTGCTTGAGGTCCAATTATTGTAGCCAGGCTTGGCGTTGAGCCCCAGTGCCTGCTGCTGCTACCCGAGCTGCTGACTCGAATCAGTCGTTGGCTGCTTGGGAGAGGAACTTTGAACAATCCTTGATCGCACAGGTCAGGGCCTAGAACTGTTGAAGAGGTTCCCCGACTAGCCCTGACAAGAACCCGGACAATTCCTGGGTTAAGGCCTTCAAATACATGCCGTGTACAACTCATAAACCTGGATTAGACATCCTAGCATGAAGCCCTAGTAGCACTTGCGCCCAAGGGCATTGATGACTCTAGCATCCCTTCCAGGGGGGACAAAAGAGTAATTCTGGCTCTTGAGCTTTTGCATGGTTGACTCGACAACCATGGAGTTATGAGGGAATTGGGGCTTGTGAAATCCTGGCCCTTTCCGGACACAGTATATGGCGTTAAAGCATCGGCTGGGCGCCAGGGTCTCCCACATTTTCAAAAGTAGCTGCTCAAGGATCGGCTGCACCAGCACCGTGACAGTTTCCTTGGGTGGAGACTTGAACTGGAGGATTTCTAGTTCTTCAATGTGGGGATGGTCTCCCGCTTCGGTTTGCACCGAGAGAGTTTGTGCCATATCCCTGACAAAGTGATGGAAGGCCACATCCTCTGGAGGAGAAAGGCGCCGGGGGAGATGGGTCCGAGGGGATGTCTCGGTGCAGTCTAGTTTCTGGATAGGCCTCGTTGTCGGTTTCCCACTCCGAATCGAGGGGAGACTATGAGTCCGAGGCCTTGCTGCTCCATGCCTCGAGGCCTGGGCCGAAAGGCCAGGGGACCCCTGAGGACCTGGGGTCCAAGTCTCAAACTCACCGGGGAGGACCGAATGCCCGAGGAACAGGACTGGGACATCAACTGGGGCTGAGGACTTAACAGAGGCCGGTGGCACTCAAAGCTTGGCTCGACGATCGGGTACTCCCCTGCAGTCAGGGGCCCGGTCGTTGGGACAGGTGCGGACGAATCGGACATCATTGCCTGTTGCATGCCAGGATTGCAATGATGTTCTGTTCTGTGGTTGCCATTCTGGTTTCCAAGCCAGAAAGCTCTGCGCCTTTCGGTGCGGGCAACGAGGATTTCAGACCCGGCACAGGCATTCTCATCAGTACGTCAACAAGGACTACAGCATTGAAGAACCAAGCACAGTCTTCGCCGGCCAAGAAATCCTTCTTGAGAACCTTAGTGGGACACTTCTCAGAGTCACCTGAGTCCCTCAGACTCGTTTTACTGGGGTTTCTCTGGAGGAACCTTGACAGACTTCGAGAATATTTTCTTCTTTCGCTCGGGGTCTGAGGTCTTCTCTGAGTCGCCACCACAGGAATCCAAGGACGCTCGAGCCTCACGAGAGGTACTGAGCTTGGAACTCGGCACCGGCAAGGCAGGTGCCAAGTCAGACCTTGAGAACAACCTTTCCTGCAATTCTGACCTCTTTTTATTGATTTTAAGCATCATGGCCTGGCACAGGTCACAAGAGGTGCTATCATGATCCAGTCCCAGGCAGCATAAGCAGCAGTCGTGGGTGTCTGTGACAGACATGGTTTGACTGCAGAGGTCACATTATTTGAACCCACAGAGAGACATGGTGGGGGACACCCAGCTGGGGTTGACGACCCCCAGGCGAAAAATGGCACAAATGCCGGTTGAGACAAGCCTTGATAAAAAAAGGGGAAAAGAGCCAAGAACATCGCCATACTGTGTGCCGGCTTGGGGCAGGAAGAGGAACCGGTACGCAAATCAGAACAGCTAATTTTTTAACGATTTTTTCCGGGGAAACTGGATGTGTCTCCGTTGGGCTCTGCGGAAAAAGGAGACTGAGCAAGATGGCACCCTTGGGCAGGAAGGGATCCACGCATGCGTGGTAGCATTCCCAAAGGCTTTCTTTGAAAGCTGGGAAAATGCTCCACGGGGGCTCCGTTGACACCCACATCATCCATATGTGAGGACTGACTTCATGCTTGTTCCTGAAGAACCTGTGTGACCCAAATGTCCTGAGGGAGTGCATTCCATATACTGGGGGGGGGGGGGGGGAGGTAGAGTGAGATGGCTCTGTTTGAAGCTGGTTGAGTGCTTAACCTGAGGGAGGAAGGGACAGCGAGCGTAGATTGAATGTTTTGCATCTAGGTCTATTGCTTGCATCTTGTGTATTAGGGATTTCAAATAGGTAGATGAGAGATGATTGTGTACTTTAAAAGCAGCGAGTATGAACTTCTACTTAATGCAGAATGCAATAGGTAGCCAATGTAGTTCTTAGAAACATGATGGCAGGAAAAGACCACATGGCCTGTCTAGTCTGCCCTTCCATATTAACCACTACAAAGTCCCCTTTTTTCCCCTTTAGAGATCCTCTGTTTGTCTGTTTGTCCCATGCTTTTTTTTTCTTTTAACTTAAATTTTATTGGTATTTCATAATACACATAACAGCCATTGTCATACAACGGTTTACACCTCAATACAATCCCGAACAACAAGTACCCATTCCCAACATTTCCTATAAACAGGGCAGATTCAAACAAACAGCTTCGAACTTTTCAACCGTGTAGCATCCTTCCCATCCCACCCCCCCTTTTCCCCCTCCCCCCCTTCAAACAGCCCGTGCTTCCAAGTAGTGCAACAAGGGCTGCCATTGCTTATTAAACTTTTCCCCTTGACCCCTCCTAAGCGCTGTCAGACGTTCCATATTTAATACCCTATGTATTCTGGAATACCAGTGAATCAACTCTGGTGGTGTACTTTGTTTCCACTTCCATGCTATTTCACACCTAGCCGCAATAATGCAGGTGATCATTGGCTTATGCCATCTGAAGGTTAGATTGGTTGGCCACACCCCCAACAAAAATAAAGACGGACTCAACTCTGGTGTTACCCCAAAGATCACCCCCAGTTGATCTCTTATCGTCCAGTACCAGTGCACCACTGGACAATCCCACCACATATGTATATATGTCCCCCGGGTGCCGCACCCCCTCCAACAAAGATCCGGGGCCTCAGGAAACATCTTCTTATATTGTACCGGAGTATAATACCATCTCATCAGTATTTTGTAAGCATTTTCCTGAATGGTGGTACATAAAGAGGACTTAGATGCCCCCCTATAAATTACTTTCCAATCTTCCTCTTCCCACTGTACACCAGATCTTTTTCCCACTCCGTCATATAGCTAAGCCTTTCCTCCCCCTTTCTAGCCCTATGGAGGCTAGTAGTATACAGCAAACGAATCAATCCACGAGATTGATGATGTCCAAGCCATAAGGCTTCCAAATCATTAGGTCCCTCTTCTATTTTTTCCATGTTATCCTTCTGACGTAAATAGTGTGCCACCTGTAGGTAGGCAAAGAAATCTCTGGTCCCCAGCTGAAACTCATCCTTTAATTGCTCAAAAGATTTAATATCACCCAAGTCAGTCAGTTGCATAAAGTTATCCAACCCTTTCCTTGCCCAACCCTGAAATATTCCCTCCCTTCCTGGACTAAAGTCAGGGGTGGCCTTAATGGGCGCAAGTAGTGAAGCCCCTACCCAAACATTGATTCGTCGCCATCCCCTCTGCCATTCACCCCATAAATGCGAACAAAGGGATTCGCCGTCCACTCCCCATGCAACACACCCTTCTGCAGCCAAGGTATATACTGGAGTCGCCAGCCGTCTACCCAAAATTGTTCTATAGCATGGAACCCTCGTCCCATGCTTTTTAATTCAGATACTGTCCTCATCTCTACCACCTCCACTGGAAGACTATGCCACACATTTACCACTCTTTCCTTAAAGAAATATATCCGCATATTACTCCTGAGTCTATCCCCTTTCACCCTCATCCTATGTCCCCTCATAGCAGAGCTTGCTTTCAATCAAAAGCAGCTGTGCATTTATGCCACTGAGGTATTTAAACGTCTCAATCATATCACCTCTATCCTGCCTTTCTGCTAAAATATACATATTAAGCTCCTTAAGTCTGTCCTCATATGCTTTATAACAAAGACCACTAACCATTTTAGTAGCAACCCTCTGCACCAACTCCAACCTGTTTATATCCTTTTGAAGCTGCGGTCTCCAGAACTGCACACAATACTCCAAATGAGGTCATACCAAAGTCTTATATAGAGGCACTATCACCTCCTGCAGGCCATTCCTCTCCCTATGTACCCAAGCATCCTTCTAGCTTCGCCGTCACCTTTTCTACCTGTTTAGCTACTTTAAGATCATCAGACACAATCACACCTAGATCCAGCTCTTCTTTTGTGGAGAGGAGTACTTCACCCCTATACCATATCACTCCCTTGGATTGCTAAAGCCCAAATGCATGACCTTGCATGTTTTAACATTAAATCTCAGCTGCCAAATTCTAGACCATTCTTCAAGCTTAGCTAGATCCCTCCTCATGTTATCTACACTTCCTGGGTGTCTATTCTATTTCAGACTTTGGTATCATCTGCAAAGAGGCAAACCTTACACGACAACGTTTCCGCAATATCACTAACAAAAATGTAAAAAAAGAATGGACCAAGGACAGATCACTGGTAACCTTCTCCTCAGCGTGAGCTCTATTTACCTGTACCCTTTTCCTCCTCCCACTCAACCAATTTTTAACCCAAGTAGTTACTTTAGGGTCCATCCCTAGGGTGCTCAGTTTGTTTATAAGTCACATGTGCGGAATGTTGTCAAATGCTTTACTGAAATCTACATACACCACATATAGGGCTCTCCCTCAGTCCAACTCCCTGGTCACCCAGTCAAAGAAATCTATCAGATTTGTCTGACAAGACCTACCTCTGATGAATCCATGCTGCCTCAGATCCGGTAATCTGTTGGACTCCAGAAACCTCACTATTTTCTCTTTCAGCAGCATTTCCAATAATTTACTCACCACAGAAATTAGACTAACCAGCCTATAGTTTTCAACCACATCCTTATTTCCACTTTTGTGTAAAGGGACATGTGCCTCTCTCCAGTCCTCTGACATCACTCCCTACTTCGAAGGGCATTGAAAAGGTCGGTCAGTGGAGCTGGTATGAGTCTGACTGTGTTGCTGATATATGCTTGAAGAGTTAAGTATTTGTCCAAGATTATCCCCAGGTAGCATACTTCTGATTTGACTTGCAATTGTGCACCAGGCACCTTGATGCTTGTCAGAGCGAAAGTTGGTGTCTCTAGTGACAAATAGGATGTCCATTTTGCTGAGGTTCACAGCTAAGTTGTGGTCAGTAAGCCATTGCATGATCACTGTAAAGCAAGCTGTCAGGGATGTGTAGGAAGGGTGCAATGTGGAGAAAGGTATGTAGAACATAATATCATTGGTATAGATACATATAATTATGTGCCTGTATGATTGAGCATATAGGTTGTACAAAGATGTTGAAGGGGAGTGCCGATCGTGACGATCATTGGGGAATACCTTATTTAAGCTGAAATGAGGTTGAGGTAGCTCCTGTAGCCTTTACTTGCTGTAGTTTGTCTGTTAAGTAGGAGGTGAACCATTTCAATGTTCTGCCGCAGACTCCTATGGCCTGTAATCAGTGAAATAAAGCAGCATGGGGGACTGAATTGATTGCAGAAGTTATGTCCAAGAACATGAGGATATAACCTTGGTGTGTGGCTTCTGGATGACCTATGTAAGTCTGTCCATGAGGGCTAAGAGCATCTCAAAACCATGGTTAGGCCTAAAGCCATATTGTTGCAAGTCAAAGGGGGCATGTAGGTTGATTTGCTCTTGGAGTTGAAGCTGCACAATCTTTTCAATAATTTTTGCTGGGAATGGTAGGCTGGAGATAGGACGGTATGAACTGGGGTGGTAGGATCCAATATGAGGGGTTTTATTATTGGGTGTATGGATGCTTGCTTGAAGCTGGTTGGCATGTAGCCTTGCTTAAGTGAGAGCTGGGTGATTCTGAGCAGTGTGGGGGTTAGATCAGTACGGATTAATTGGCCATTTAGCCCTACCCTCTGCTTTCTATCTTTTAACCAGTTCCTGATCCACAATAGTACACTGACTCCTATCCCATGACATTTTAGTTTTGCCAAAAGTCTCTGAGGGACCTTGTCAAGGCTTTCTGAAAGTCCAGATATACTGTATCAACTGACTCACCTTTGTCTACCTGTCTATTCACACCTTTAAAAAAACAAAAAACATAACAGATTAGTAAGACAAGATCTTCCTTGTCTAAAGCCATGTTGGCTGTCTCCCATTAAGCCACGACTATCTACATGTTCAGTAATTTTGTTCTTTATGATGGTTTCTACCATTTTTCCCGGTACTGACATCAGGCTCACCAGTCTGTAGTTTCCCGGATCACCCCTGGAACCCTTTAAAAAAAAAATTGGCGTTACATTGGCCATCCTCCAGTCTTCAGGTATTAGAGATGATTTTAATGATAGTTCACAGATTACTAATAGTAGGTCTGCAATCTCATATCTCAGTTCTTTCAACACCCTTGGATGTATACCATCTGGTCCAGGTGATTTGCTACTCTTCAGTTTATCAAATAGTTGTAATGCATCTTCCCTTTGTATCAATATTTCTTTCAATTCTTCCACAGTATCACTTTTAAATGCCACTTCAGTCATGGTTAATATCCCTACATCTTCCTCAGTAAAAACCGAAGCAAAGAATTCAATCAGTCTCTCCACTATAGCCTTGTCCCCTCTTACTGCCCCTTTTACCTCTCTATCATCTAATGGTCCAACTGACTCTCACAGGTTTTTTACTACGAATGTACTTGGAAAGTCTTTATTACACGTTCCATCACATCCTGCTAGACCAGTCCAGGCAAGCGGGTTTAGTCCCCCTACCAGCAGATGTTGGAGACAGAGTAATAGAAAAACTACCAGCAGCCTGATTGGCTGTTCTCTGGAAATATGTAGCTGAACCCAGTAGAGGGCGCGCTCCAGTATTTCTCTGTCTCCAGCAGATGAAGGGGTTTAACTTTTTCTCTGATTATTTTTATTTTTAACATTGAGTACTTGTAGTAATTTTGCTGGATGCACCCAGGGCGCACTTGAGGTGCCCCTCTGCGTTTCCCAGCTATGTTTTGTGGGACAGATTGAGGTTGATCTCCTGGTCAGGAGGACCATGAGTTCCCTCTCTGTCAGGGAAGAAACCAGCCTCATCTCAAGAGGACCTGAGCAGCTGGTCCATTGGGGCAGTCTGCAGCTTATCGGCAGCCCTGTAACAGCTCCTGGCTGCTGCATGATTCAGGTCAGCCTTGGTTCTTCAGCAGTCTGTTCCAGCACAGTGAGTAAACCTCAAAGGTCCTCCTTCCCCCTCCCCCACCCCAATTTTGATCAGGACACCGTTGGAGCAACCTCTGTCCACCTGAGGTTTTTTTTTCTTCATGTCTTTACTGCCCTAGCTCTTCATTTCTTTAAGTTTATGTTTTAACACATGTTCTCAGCATTTGGGGTGATTTTATTTTGGTGGTTTTAATAGTGGCGGCCATTTTGTTTTGGTGGTGTTTTTGCTGTACAGCTCCGTTTTTGACGAGCTTTGTGAGGAGACTATTTTCTTAATTTCAGTCTTCCCTGCTAGTTTGGCTGTCTGGTCTTGTTTCAACACCTGTATTTGACTTTTCGTTTTTTTTCTGCTCGCCGGGGACCACGGTCAGCTGCGCTTCTCCTGTGAGATGCCTTCCCTTCTGTGGTGCATGGTCTGCACAAAGAAGCAAAGATTTGAGGGATGGCATTTGTGCTGTATGTCTTGCTCATCCTGGGGAGACTTCGGCGACACCAGCCAAGGGAGCTCAGGACAGAAACAGTCCAGCTGCACATCCTCAGCTGCTGGAGGAACCCAGACAGCTTCCCCTGACAAGGGAGTCTCTCTCTCCTCCTCGCTTAACTCTCCCTACTCTAGAGTCTTTTGGGCAGCAGGAGCCGATGCATGCCTCGGATACCCAGTTTTTGACCCTCTTTAGACAAGCCTGGGATTTGTGGCAGGCTAATTCTCCCAGTAACACAGGGGAAGCCCTGACTCAGATCCCGCAGTCTTCTGTTTTCAGGATCCCGCAAGCGCTCTAGACTAGAGGACATATTCAAGGTGGAGGTACGGCCGCCAAAAAAGGTCTCCTGGGCTAATAGAGCATGGACAAAAGCTCTAGAGGAAGGGCTGTCTTCAGGGGACAACAGCGAAAGCATGTTGGACCGAGAGGATGGGGAATGGTCCCCTTCAGAGTTTTCTGCAAAGGGCCAAAGCGAGACACAGGACATACGCTTGTTTCGCAAAGATGACTTGCCGGCCCTAATTATGCACGTGGTTGAAGCCCTATGATTGACGGATCAGCCAGGACAGCAGAATCCACAGCCTTCTGACATTCCCCAGCCAGACCCGATATTACAAGGCATTCGCAAGCCATCTAGAGCTTTTCCATTCCCAGCAGAGTTACAACAAATGGTATCTCGAGAATGGGACTCTCCGGATATTCCTCTCCATACAGCCCGCCGCCTAGGTCAGCTTTACCTCTGGGCACCACCTGACTTGGAGAAGTGGCCGACATACCCCAAAGTGGATGCCCTTGTGACCGGAGTAACGAAGCACACCACCATTCCAGTGGAGGGTGGTGCAGCACTTCGTGATCAACAGGATAGGAAAATGAAGAGCCTTCTCAAGGCTGCCTTTTTGGCTTTGTCGTTATCTCTCCAGGCCTCTGTTGTGGGGGTCTAGCGGCCCACACTCTTCTGCGCTGGATTCAATGTCTGCCAGAGGATCCAGCTCTGACTCATTTGGAATCGGTCACAGCTTTCTTGGCAGATGCTTTTTATGATCTTGCGCCTCTCGGCTAGATCAGTAGCAGCGGTTACAGTATCTCGCAGTTGGCTCTGGCTTCACCAATAGTCGGCTGACTCTGAATCTAAAGCACGCCTCTCTAGACATCCCTTCAGGGGAAAGCTTCTGTTTGGGGAGGACCTAGACAAATTGGTCAGACCCTAGGGGAGGTTTGACCCCAACGTCTTCTGGAAGATAAGCCTAAATTTGCTACTAGGCATTCTTCCTGTCAATACTCGCCTACCTCGCGACGCACCTCCAGGTATCACGACGCTCATCGCTACCGTCCTGGGAAGCCCTCCACCTCTTCGACAGCTGGACATTTTGGTCAGAGGGCACAGTCCTTTCGAGGTGCCTGCAAAGGATCTGAGTCCTATTTGCGGCCTTCCAAGTTCTCTGGCCCTGCGAGATCTTCCTGCTGACTGGCCGGGCAGTCCACCCCAGAAGCCTTTTCTGGAGGTCGGCCCATCCGGAGAGACTCCTCTGGTTGGTGGGCGTTTGGCTGTTTTCTCGTCAATGGTCTCTCGTTACTTCGGATCAATGGGTCCTCAACATAGTCTCTCAAGGTTACATTCTCGAATGTTCCTGATCCATTCCCGATGTATTCATCGTCTCACCCGGGGGAAGATCCCTGAAGAGGAAGGCGATTCGCTCCACCGTACACCACCTTCTTCTATTAAGGGCTATTCAACTTCGTAGTTCCCAAGAAAGATGGGTCCTTCCACCCAATTCTGGATCTCAAAGGCATAAATCGGTGTCTACGAGTGCCACAATTCTGAATAGAAACGCTTCGCTCGGTGATCCAGGCGGTACGCGGAGGCGAGTTCCTCGCCTCTCTAGATCTTGCAGAGGCTTACTTCCACATTCCCATGAGAGACGACCAACAGAGTTTCCGGCTGTTTGTGGTACTGGGTCAGCACTTCCAGTTTTGTGCAATGCCTTTCGGCCTGGCCACAGCTCTGCACACCTTTTCCAAGGTTATAGTAGTGGTCGCAGCAGCTCTATGCAAACGAGGAATCCGAGTGCATCCTTACCTGGATGACTGGTTGATTCAGGTTGATTCAGGCAGACTCCCTCTTGGAAGCGCGTCAAGCAGTGGCTCAAGTATTTATTTATTTAACTGCATTTATATACCGCTTTTCACCGGGTCAAGTAGTTTCTTTTCTCAAGAATCTCGTATGGGTGGTCAATGTGGCCAAGAGCCATCTTCATAGATACCAACAAAGGAGCAGTGTTCCACGTACCAGGACAGGAAACCAAACCAAAACCGTGGATGTTGTAGGAAGAACTTGTTTATTGGTAAATAACCAGCCAGGCCCGACACAGGCCGTGTTTCGCAACACCTTCTTCAGGGGCACATTGGCTAAACACACAAATATTAAAAACATTAAAAATAATAATAAATATGAACTTGTACGTTGATATTAGGAATAATATAAAAAATAATAATAATATAATTGAGGGGCTAAGAATGATGAATAGAAATATATGAACTGTAAAACTTACAAAACTGCATTATGAATTACTTATAAAACACATAAACAATCCATAAAAACAAAAACAATGGAACTATGGGTGGAGCATTAGAAACATATATCCTTAGATACACCTTAAACCTATAAAAGATAATAAAAATTATAAGAACATAAGAACATAAGATATGCCATACTGGGTCAGACCAAGGTCCATCAAGCCCAGTATTCTGTTTCCAACAGTGGCCAATCTAGGTCATACGTACCTAGCAGTTTCCCCAAGGGACACAGGTTCCACAATGCTTGTATTGGTTCAAGCATTGATATCCTGGGTCCCTTCTTAATAATGGTTTATGGACCTTTCCTCCAGGAACTTGTCCAAACCTTTTTTAAACCCAGCTACACTAACAGCCTTTACTACATCCTCCGGTAACAAATTCCAGAGTTTGATTACACGTTGAGTGAAAAAATATTTTCTTTTATTAGTCTTAAATAGTTTACCCTGTAGCTTCATTGCATGTCCCCTAGTCTTTCTATATTCTGATAAGGTAAACAATCGATCTACGTTTACCCGTTCCACTCCGTTCATTAATTTATAGACTTCTATCATATCTCCCCTCAGCCGTCTCTTTTCCAGGTTAAAGAGCCCCAACCTTTTTAGCCTTTCTTCATAGGAGTAGCCTTCCATCCCCTTTACCATTTTGGTGGCTCTTCTCTGAACCTTTTCTAAAATTGCTATATCCTTTTTAAGATATGGCGACCAGAATTGCACACAATATTCAAGGTGCGGTCTCACCATGGAACGATATAGAGGCATTATAATATCTTTTGTTTTATTTTCCATTCCTTTCCTTATCATACCTAGCATTCTATTTGCTCTCTTGGCCGCCGCTGCACACTGGGCCGAGGGTTTTAACATGGTATCCACAAGGACGCCTAAATCTTTTTCTTGGGTGGTGGTTCCTAATGTGGAACCTTGCATCGTGTAACCATAGTTTGGGTTGTTCTTCCCTAGGTGCATAACCTTGCACTTCTCCACATTAAATTTCATCTGCCATTTTGATGCCCAGTCTTCCAATTTATCAAGATCCTCTTGCAATTTTCCACAATCCTCCTGGGTTTTAACAACTTTAAATAGTTTTGTGTCATCAGCAAATTTGATAACCTCACTCGTTATTCCACTTTCCAGGTCATTTATGAATATGTCAAAAAGCAACGGACCCAGCACAGATCCCTGGGGTACACCACTATTCACCTTTCTCCATTGGGAAAATTGGCCATTTAGTCCTACCCTCTGCTTTCTATCTTTTAACCAGTTCCTGATCCACAGTAGTACACTGCCTCCTATCCCATGACTCTTTAGTTTTGCCAAAAGTCTCTCATGAGGGACCTTGTCAAAGGCTTTCTGAAAGTCCAGATACACAATATCAACCGACTCACCTTTGTCCACCTGTTTATTCACTCCTTCAAAAAAAACATAACAGATTAGTAAGACAAGATCTTCCTTGTCTAAAGCCATGTTGGCTGTCTCCCATTAGGTCATGACTATCTATATGCTGAGTAATTTTATTCTTTATGATGGTTTCTACCATTTTTCCCGGTACTGATGTCAGGCTCACCGGTCTGTAGTTTCCCGGATCACCCCTCGAACCCTTTTTAAAAATTGGTGTTACATTGGCGATCCTCCAATCCTCAGGTATTAGAGATGATTTTAATGATAGTTCACAGATTACTGATAGCAGGTCTGCAATCTCAAATTTCAGTTCTTTCAACACCCTTGGATGTATACCATCCGGCCCAGGTGATTTGCTACTCTTCAGTTTATCTAATAGTTGTAGGACATCTTCCCGATGTATCGATATTTCCTTCAATTCTTCCACACCTTTAAATACCACTTCAGTCGTGGGTAACATCCCTACATCTTCCTCAGTAAAGACCGAAGCAAAGAATTCATTCAGTCTCTCCGCTATCGCCTTGTCGCCTCTTAGTGCTCCTTTAACCCCTTTATCATCTAATGGACCAACTGACTCTCTCACGGGTTTTTTGCTACGAATGTACTTGAAAAGGTCTTTATTTCGCGTTTTTGCTTCCGCAGCAAGCTTCTTCTCAAATTCTCTCTTTGCCTGCCTTATCAATGCCTTGCATTTGACTTGCCAGTGCTTGTGCTGTTTCCAGGTTTCATCATTTGGCTCTTTTTTCCATTTCTTGAAAGATGCTTTTTTGGCAACAACAGCCTCTCTGACCTCAGCTTTAAACCATGCTGGCAATTTTTTGGACTTCCTTCCACTTTTCTTAAAGCGTGGAATACAGCTGGTCTGGGCTTCCAAGATAGTATTTTTCAACAACACCCAAGCTTGATGTACGTCTTTAACCTTTGCAACTGCTCCTTTTAGTTTTTTCTTAACTGTTTTCCTCATTCTATCATAGTCTCCCTTTCGAAAGTTAAAGGGTAGTACTGTGGATTTCCTTACTATCCCTCCTCCACTAATTAAATCAAAGGCGATCATGCTATGATCACTATTGCCAAGTGGCCCCAACACCCTTATCTCTTGCACTACATCTGGTGTTCCACTAAGGACTAGGTCTAATATTGCTTCCCCTCTGGTCGGTTCATGAACCAGCTGCTCCAAGAAGCAGTCATTTATTTCATCTAGGAACTTTATCTCCCTAGCATGTCCTGTTGTGACACTGACCCAGTCGATGCCGGGGTAATTGAAATCACCCATTATTATTACTGCACTGTAACTTTTGCTAGCTTCCTTGATTTCTTTGAGCATTTCATCATCCATTTGTTCATTCTGGCCAGGCGGACGATAGTACACCCCACTGCCATCGCCTTCCCCTTTTTACATGGAATTTCAATCCATAGAGATTCTACAGCAAATTTTGTTTCTTGCAAAACTTTAATCCTTTCTGACTCAATGCCCTCTCTAACATAGAGCGCAACCCCTCCACCAATTTGATCAGCTCTATCATTTCGATATAGTTTGTACCCAGGTATCACAGTGTCCCACTGGTTGTCCTCCTTCCACCATGTCTCTGATATTCCAATCATATCTAACCTCTCGTTTAGTGCTATATATTCTAACTCTCCCATCTTGTTTTGTAGACTTCTAGCATTTGCATACAAGCATTTTAGAGACTGTATTTTATTCATATTAATTTGGCTATTGGTAGACATGGGTAATTTGGGATCTTTAAGTTCTGTCTGTTCCATACTCGAGGGCATTTGGGCTACTTTACTCTTTTTTGGAACCTCTCTGCTTTTTGTAGTATCCTTCAAGGATACATTCTTCCGAACCATGCGCTCTTGGACGACTGTCGGCTTTCCCCTATTATCTAGTTTAAAAGCTGCTCTATCTCCTTTTTAAAGGTTAATGCCAGCAGCCTGGCATTACTTGAATTAAATAAATAATTAAATAATGGCATCTTACTATTAAATATCTTGGAACTAGTAAAATGATAATGAACTAAAAACCAAAACTATCGTAGGGCTCGCGATTCTTCTCGTGATGATCTTTTGACATTGAGAGAACGACAACCCCAGAAAGGAATTGTATGTTCCCTCTTATATTCATTCCATTCTCATAAAATCAGCAAACTTTTGAAAAAACACTGGTATTTGATACAGTCGCTACCAGGTTTCCAAGACATTCCCGTGATTACAGCACATCGTAGGAATGTCAATTTGCGCAATCTTCTTGTACCCTCAGCCTTTACAGAATGTCGTTTTCTTTCGAAATATAAAGGTCATTATCCATGTGGGCAATTGTTCAGTGTGCAGCTTGTCACTTACAGTAAAAGATTTTTATGTTCATCCTGTTACTAACTTCAGATTCTATTTGGATGACTTTACAAATTGTGCCACCAGTCATGTAGTATATGTCATTGTTTGTCCCCGCAATAAATTATATGTAGGGAAGACTATACGGCCAGTTCGTAATAGGATCACGGAACATCGCAGCTGCATCAAGAGAAATGCCATGGATAAACCCCTGGTGCCTCATTGGCAAGAAGCTAAACACAGTGTTTCAGATTTACGTTTTTTTATTATTAAAAAGATCAAGTTAAATTGGCGGGGTGGTGACATTGACCGGACGATTTTACGATTAGAACAACGTTTCATTTTTAATTTGAATAGTTTACATCCCAATGGACTCAACATGGATCGCGACTTGACAGTATTTTTATGAACACAGATTAGTTTTTTATTTTTTCATTTAACTTGTTCTTTTAATCATTTTGGAGCAGGTTTTCATTTACATACCCATTATAGATCACAGTTATTTATAACTTCCTTATTTTAAGGTTGGCCGCAATGTGTTCTTTACATAGAACTTAGTTTGTGGTAGTTCCCTATCTACCTTTTTCTTGGTTGGTTTATATTTCACTTATGGATAACATTTAGGCTGGCGTTATCTGCTGCTCATTATTAGGAATCTTTAAAAGTCTCTAGACATCATAACTTACAAGTATGGTCCTTTAACATATATCATTAGCTGGTTAAGTACTTTAAAAAGATCTAAATAAAGGGTGGCTAGTTTTGATATTAACATTATATATTTTTTGATAATATTTTTTGATAAAATTCTTTTAATAAGCGCCAGTCATTTATGTATAGGGCTAACACAGTTGCACTTATTCACTTATGGAGTATAATCCAGTTTTTTTTTTTTTTTAAGCAAAATCTTATCATTCAAAAAGGATCTGAATAAAGGGTGTCTTTTTGATAATATTCCTTTAAAAGTGCCAGTTAGTTCCAGTTATATATAGGGTCAAAACAGAATCATCTATTCATTTATGGCAAATATTTCAAATTTTGATCCCAGTACAATTTTCAATCTTTTTAACATTGTTAATATTTCCTTTATCCCTAATCCTCAGATCACTTTTTTTCATAGGTTTTGAGTTTATTTTGCTCCTCATATTACATCATTTGATGGTTTTCATAGATCCAGCTACATTTACTACATTTACATAAGACGGTGTGCACGTCTTCCTACAATGGTGATATATACCCGCGTATGCATGCGTCGGCGTTTTTTTGAGTGAAGAAAGGAATCATAGCGCACGACTTCTGGGTTATCGTAGCGGCTACTACGAGACGTGTATATGTATTTTCACAGTAAGTGATAACTTAATATTAGAGCAGCATGAATCGGCGGTAAGAATACTTCAATTGTAAAGCATTTCATCACACTCGCGGTTTGTTACAAGATCCTTCACTCCCTAATCGAGTCACGTACATTGTGTTCTAGTCGGGTGAGAATGCTATACAAATACTATACAAATGTATTGATAGTGACGTATTTTACAAAAGGTCAGTTTTCATCAATCTTCTTAAGACAGATTTCGATGTAAGAATTAAAGTGTTCATGACAGGTGAGATTTGTGATGTGTCCTAGATGAACAAAATAAAAAATAAAGGATAAATTTGTATACATCAATTAAAACAATCCCTGTATTAAGACAGAATTTACTGTGAGTCCTTTAGTTTCCTATTGATAGATGACATTTTAAAGATCATTTTAATTATTATAGCTAACTTATCTATCCCCACGTGGTTGAGGTTAGTGATAATTTAATAATAGAGCAGCTTGAATCGGCGGTAAGAATTACTTAATTGAAAAACATTCCATCATACTCGCGGGTTGCTGCAAGCTCCTTCCTTTTCTAATTTAGTCACGTACATTGTTTTTCAGTCGGGTGTGAATGCTATACAAACACTATACAAATGTATTGATAGTGACGTATTGGTTAGTTTACATCTATTTTCTTAAGATAGGATCCGATGTAAGAATTAAAGTGCTCATGACAGGTGAGATTTGTGAGGTGTCCTAGATAAACAAAATAAAAAATAAAAGATAAATTTGTATACAATAATCTCTGTATTAAGACACAATTTGATGTGGGTTCCTCAGTTTTTTATTGATAGATGACATCTTAAAGATCGTTTCAATAAATTACTATAGTTAATTTATCTATCCCCACGTGGTCTAGGTTAGGCATAGTCATTTTGAAAACACAAAATATCCATGAATTATACGTATATTCCTTGAGTAGTTTTTATTTCACCATTTGTAATAAATCTATATTACAATGTTTGTTTTTTGTACAGTTTAGGGTTAGACTATCTGGATATTCATCAAGACCATAAAAATAGGTTCCTGGAACAGGCATGTATTATATATCCCCCCTTTTTTCCCTTCTCTTTGTTGTCTTTCTAGTTTTATTATTTATTATTCCTATGGTTTCATTATTTTAAATATATTTTCTCAGATTTTTATGGTCATTTATTTATATATATTTTTTTAATATACCGTTTATGATTGCACCATCATTCTTCCATGGTCCCTCTCCCCTTTTGGGTTTTAAATGGTTCTTTTTGCTCGGTGTCACACTCCTGACAGTACGGCTTTGAGTTTTTATGGTTTTTTATGAGTTTTGGTTTTTAGTTCATTATCATTTTACTAGTTCCAAGATATTTAATAGTAAGATGCCATTATTTAATTATTTATTTATTTAATTCAAGTAATGTTATTATTTATGAGATATTTTATAAATGTTTATAATTTTTATTATCTTTTATAGGTTTAAGGTGTATCTAAGGATATATATGTTTCTAATGCTCCACCCATAGTTCCATTGTTTTTGTTTTTGTTTTTATGGATTGTTTATGTGTTTTATAAGTAATTCATAATGCAGTTTTGTAAGTTTTACAGTTCATATATTTCTATTCATCATTCTTAGCCCCTCGATTATATTATTATTATTTTTTATATTACTCCTAATATCAACGTACAAGTTCATATTTATTATTATTTTTAATGTTTTTAATATTTGTGTGTTTAGCCAATGTGCCCCTGAAGAAGGTGTTGCGAAACACGGCCTGTGTCGGGCCTGGCTGGTTATTTACCAATAAACAAGTTCTTCCTACAACATCCACGGTTTTGGTTTGGTTTCAAGAGCCATCTTCATCCATCCCAACTAGGAGCCTGCTTCGACACCGCGCAGGGGAAAGTTTTCTTGATACGCGACCGGCTTCACAAATTCACAGGCTTGCTTCGTTTGTTTCTTCTCCAGACAGCTCCGAGAGTTTGGGATTACCTTCAAGTCCTGGGGTCCATGGCAGCCACTATCGAAATTGTGCCTTGGGCCAGAGTACACATGAGGGAGCTTCAGAGGTCTCTCCTTTCATGCTGGTCTCCGGTGTCAGAAGTCTATGACATCCAGTTGCCACTCCTCCTGGAGACTCGACACAGCCTTCAGTGGTGGCTGGCGCCCTGTCATCTCCTTAGGGGTGTCTCCTTAGAGAACCCTCGGTGGGTCCTAGTAACAACAGATGCGAGTCTTTACGAGTGGGGTGCTCTCTGCCAGCATCAGTCGACGCAGGGTACTTGGTCGATTCACAAAGTGTGCTGGGTCCATAAATCGACTGGAAGCGCGGGCGGTTCGCCTCGCCCTAAAATATTTTCTACCTCTTCTCAAACACCAGGCGGTTCAGGTTCTATGCGACAACGCAACAACAGTGACATATCAACTGCTAGGGTAGTACCAAATCCCTAGGGGTAGCCAGGGAAATGTCCCTTCTCCTTACCTGGACAGAGGCACATCTGCAGACTCTCTCGGCACAGCTTATCGCTGGGGTAGACAACTTTCAGGCCAATTTCCTCAGTTGGCACGCTCTCGAACCCTTAGAATGTGAGCTAGCCCCTTGGGCATTTCAGAAGATTGTGCAAGCATGGGGGCAACCGGTAATGGATCTAATGGTGACGTCAGCAAATACCAAGGTACCGGAATTTTTCAGTCGCAGGAGGGAGTTTCAGTCCTCCGAATTGGCTTAACCATGGCCGCAAGGGAGTCTGCTGTAAATCTTTCCCCCATGGGTGCTAATCAGCAAAGTGCTTCAGAGAGTTCTCGTACACCGGGGGAGAGTGATCCTGGTAGCTCCAGACTGGTCTTGGAGACCCTGGTATGCGGACCTCATCTGCTTAATGCGAGCCCCGCCATTGCAACTGGGGTCTCGCCGGGGCTATTATGTCAGGGGCCAATTGTGATGGACGACCCGGCTTCTTACTCGCTTACGGCCTGGCTCTTGAACGCCGCTGCCTGAGCAAGAAGGGTTACTCGAGTCACGACTCTTCTGAAGGAGCGTCGCCCGTTGACTTCGCTGGTGTATTCCCAAGTTTGGCGAGTTGGCGAGTCCTGGTGCACACGGCACCATATCTCTCCTTGGAAGTCAGGAATCCCGAATATCCTTACCTTTCTCCAGGATGGCCTGGAAAAGGGTCTAGCCTTGGTGTCTCTTCGGGTTCAAGTAGCAGCATTAACTTGTTTCCGAGGTCCTGTTGGGGGTTGCTCTATAGCATCCCATGCGGATGTGTCCCGTTTCCTTAAAGCAACTAAGGTAGTCCGACTACTGGTTCGCCCTCCGGTGTCAACATGGGATCTGTCCCTCGTCCTAAAAGCCTTGATGCAGGCACCTTTTGGGACGCTTAAACACATCACATTGAGAGATTTGACGCTTAAGACAGTGTTTCTAGTAGCGATAGTTTTGGCAAGAAGGGTATCCGAAATACAGGCACTTTCATGCAGGGATCCCTATCTTGCCTTCTCAAAAGAAGGCGTTTTCTTGCGTACTGTTCCTTCATTCCTTCCAAAGGTTCTTACGCCATTTCATATCAATGAACCGATGTTCCTGCTCTGTTTTTCTGAGGAGCAGTGTGCGGGCGAGAATAAGGGACTCCATTCTCTGGATCTTGGCAGGATCCTTCATAGGTATCTTCAGGTATCTCTGATCATCTTTTCGTGTTTTTTTGCAGAACCCCGTAAGGGTCAAGCTGCTTCCAAACGCACAGTCTCTCGATGGTTGCGGTTAGCAAATGAATCGGCATACTTCCTAAAGAGAAAGTCTGTCCCCCTCAGTCTTTCTACGCACTCTACGTGGGCGCAAGCTACATCTTGGGCGGAGCGCTCTCATGTTCATCCTCTGGATATCTGCAGGGTGGCCACCTGGTCCTCCCTGTCCACTTTTGTGCATCACTATCGGCACGATATTCAATCTTGGGAAGAGGCGCAATTCGGGGCAAAGGTTGTTTTGACGGCCATATCTTCCCACCCAAAGAGCAGTTAGCTTGGGTAGTTCCTGCTTGCCTGGACTGGTCTAGCAGAATGTGATGGAAGGGGAAATTTTCACTTACCAGTAATTTGCTTTCCTGGAGTCCTGCTAGACCAGGCCAGGACCCTCCCTATTCTCGATATTTGGTTCAGAGGTGTATTGCTGAAGAGCCAAGACTTTGCAGTGGAGTGTATCGCCTCTTGTATATAATATGGTTTTCTGTTTTCCTTAGTTTTGGTTCCTGATTACATCTGTTTGAGTATAGCTTTTTACAATACTAGAGTGCCCTCTTCTGGGTTCAGCTACATGTTACCAGGGAACAGCCAATCAGGCTGCTGGTAGTTCTTCTATTACTCTGTCTCCAACATCTGCTGGTAGGGGGACTAAACCCACTTGTCTGGACTGGTCTAGCAGGACTCCAGGAAGGAAATTAATGGTAAGTGAAAATTTCCCCTTTTTCCTTCCACAGCAAGTTTCTTCTCAAATTCTCTCTTTGCCTGCCTTATCAATGCCTTGCATTTAACTTGCCAGTGCTTGGGCTGTTTCCAGTTTGTCATTTGGCTCTTTTTTCCATTTCCTGAAAGATGCTTTTTTGGCAACAGCAGCCTCTCTGACCTCACCTTTAAACCATGCTGGCAGTTTTTTGGACTTCCTTCCACTTTTCTTAAAGCATGGAATACAGCTGGTCTGGGCTTCCAAGATAGTATTTTTAAACACCTAAGCTTGATGTAAGCCTTTAACCTTTGCAACTGCTCCTTTTAGTTTTTTCTTAACTATTTTCCTCATTTTATCATAGTCTCCCTTTTGAAAGTTAAAAAGTTGTACTGTGGATCTGTGCAAAGTGCCCGATGCCAGTCAATTGACGCCTAACAGATCAATTTGCACACGTTCCATTTCATTCTTGAATGCCTCCAACTTCCCTTGGCTCATGCTTCATACGTTCCATGTCCCAATATGAAAGACATCTTTGTAGCTTCTGACTCTCATTTCATTCGCAGCTACATCAACAGTCCTGAGGGCTTTGATCCAACCAGATCATAAATGCTGTCTTTACTCTGAAAAGTCTTCAGCTCCTCCCCAGTAGCCAGTTGAGTGTCTTTCAACCTGCGGGGTCTCATCTTCCAGCATTATAGTGCAATTTGTTTTGTGGTGACTATCCATTGGGTTTTCATGTTAAGATTCGGAAGTAGACTGCCTGGCCTTTCTTCCGCGCAGTTTAAGTTTAGTGTTATTGCCATTGTCACAGAAATGTCATCCTCTGCTGCCAATACTGTCCCATTCTGCTGCTGCCCAGATGGGTCATTTGTCTTGGTCTGGCACCTCAGCTGAGATCTGTCCATCTTGGGAGACCCTGCCAGTAGTTAAACTATCGATAGCCTAGTCCTGAGCATCACTGATGCACACAAGCCCTCACAACACGACAAGCTGCATTACCAGACCATATTTCAGCTCCTTATCCTCCACACTAATATTCCTTTATAGAGTAGCCAACTTGGTCTGATTGTCCCGCACCCTCTTGGGACTTCCCAAGTGTCCATCTCTTGATCTTCCAGGCTGCCCCTTTTTTGAAATATGTCTATTTTTCAGCCTTTCTGACCCTTTGCTGTTCTTCTGGTGTCTCCCATAACTCCACCTCCGCTAGTGCTCTCTTTGCTTCCTCGTAGTTTCTCACCCGCGAGCTCTTATCTCCTTTACTGAAAAACAGTCCAAATGGATACAACCACCTGTACTTCACACCCTCCTTTTGCAAAGTACGTGTGATGGGTTGCATCTCTCTTCTCCTTTAGTGTGTCCCTGCTGCCAAATCTGCAAATATCTCAATTTTATATCCTTGTCAGGTGAAGTCCCTTAGTTTGCACATCTTCTCTGCAATCCTCTCTAACTCCATATTCTTTAAACACAGATCACAGTGTCCCTGGATCTATTCGCTCTGCTCAGGCCCAGTGCTCAATGTGCGCAATCCAATACATTTACCAACTCCTCTGAATTGCCATTTTTCTGAAGAACTACCTTGCAAACCGCCTCTGCTACTTTTCTGCTGTCACAGAACTTCAGGTCCTCAGGTATCCCCATATTCTTAGGTTATGCCTCCTAGAGTGTTCTCTAAATCCTCTATTTTATACATAAGCTGATCTTTCCACTTTTCCATTTCTTTTTGCAGTTTTTATGTTGCATTTTGTTGTTGCTGCAACTTTCTATCTGCTGATCATGTGCTTCCATTTTATGGGCCAGTTCTCCCACTTCCTCTCTAAGCTCCCCACAGACTTCTCCCATCTCTGCTTTCACCGCTGCTAGTTCTTTCTTCAGTTCATTAAACCAACCTCTCAGTTCTTCTCTAGTCACTTGCACCACCATTTCTCACGTATCCATCTCAGTGCTCCTTCCACTTCTCTGCTCACATTCAGAGTTTTCTCCAACCCCGGAGCTCATGGCTGCCATGTTCTTCTCCACTCCATCTACGTGCCCGCTGGCATAAACAAACTCCCTGAGGTCCGTCGCTTTCTCTCATCATCATTTGCTGCCTGGTCCTTTTCTGCTAGCGTTTGCTTCTCCTTGCCTGCCCAGTACAAGCATTGTGGAACCTGTATCTTCTGGGGAAATTGCTAGGTACTTGTGACCCAGATTGGCCACCGTTGGAAACAGGATACTGGGCTTGATGGACCTTGGTCTGACCCAATATGGCATATCTTAGTGCTGTCCAGGAAAGCAGAGCTGCCATAATCAGAGGTACTGATACCGAAGTGAGACCAGTTTTCATCAGCTCAAAGGTATTTGACATGTGTTTGAAGAGACGTTAGAGGCTTTGATAATGAAGCAAACTCTCAAGAGTGTACCTTGGAAGTGTAGAAGGGCCTAGTAAGCTTCTCTCGGCTTGGGATGTAGAAGCAAAGAGGCAATGAACTGCACCTCTCCTAGTCTGTTTTTTTTTTTTTTTAAGTAATACAGTATTCTACTATTTAAAGACTCTAAGGGCCCCTTTTACTAACACTTAGCCCGAGCTACCTGCTGCATGGCAAATTTTATTTCTATTGGCTGGGTGGGAGATAGCTCAAGCTTAGTGTTAATAAAAAGGGCCCTCTGTAAACTTTATTGGTTAAGAAGAAAACCTTGATTGGCCTGTATATTTTTGAAAGCAGAAATGTGAGTGGAGTGATCCATCCCAGAGATCAACATCCTTCCCATTGTTTTATTTATTTATTTAAAGGGTATTTGTATCCCGCCTTATCCTTCAATCAATTGTAGCTAATCCCAACCCTTTAATCCTGTATCCCAGGAGTTAAGAACTTAAAAAATGCCATACTGGGTCAGACGAAGGTCCATCAAGCCCAGTATCTTATTTCCAACAGTGGCCAATACAGATCACAAGTTATGTGGTGGAGAAGCAGCCGCTGAGGGCGGAAAAAAAAAGGGAAAACTGCCTTTTTTTTCTTTTACCCATAAAACTGCAGGCACTGAAAGGGTTAACACCAACACTAAAGGTAAAGATTTCTCACAGAGAAGTGCAGACCTAAGCACACGCCCTGTTCCCATGGAGATAGAGGGAGGAGAAGGGAGTGGTTTGGGGGTGGAGTCAAAGGGGATAGGACAGCCCCAAACATTTAGGAACGGAAGCTGCACTCATACGGGGGAACTGAAAGAGAAGGGGAGAGAGAAGGAAGACCCGTATGAGAGAGAGAGGACACAGACACAGAGGACACGAGGGTTCCAGGAAGGAAGGACAAGAAACCCATGGAAATCCCTTGCACAGAAGCAATTGAGAACGAGGAGCAAAGAGCTGACAAGGCCAGTGGAAAGCTCAGGGGAGGAGTCCTCAGAGGAGGAAATATTCTCCAAGAGTTCATGGCTCAACTCTTCTCCTAGTAAGGAATCTGTAAGGAGGAAAAGCAGCACTAATAAGGTGAGCCCTTTACAACGTTTGAAAGGCTTATTAGACAAAGAGGGTTTTTCCTGCCTTTCCCCCACAAGCTCACATACTGTTAAGGGTACCTGGGAGAAGCTCCTAAAGGCTGTGCAAGCTAGTGAGGCTTCTCAGGAAGATACCAGGGGAAACAGTTACCAAGAAGTCTAGTGTGGAGGATATGGACTTGGGAGACACTGTGGATTTAGACAATGTCTCAGACATGGAAATAAGCTGTGCAATCTGTGCTAAAGAAGTATAAAGGAACCAAATAGGGTTTGAAAGCAGAAAGAAACCCAGCTGGTCTTGATTACTGAATGCATCTGTGTTACCTCGTGCTAAAGTAAAAGAACTGAAGGAAGTTGGTCATCTGGAATGAACCAGAAGTTCTTTTACCAGGACATTTTAAAGCCCATTACTTTTTAGCTGTGCTTTTAAAAGTAGCTGTCCTGTTTAAAGCTGCTTGGGAAGAAGCTGTGCTGAAAGCTTGTGTTATAATTGGAAAAGAATTCTATTGCTTGTGAAAGTATCTAGGTGGGCCAGGAAGTTTTGCTACACCTACTGTGAAGTAACAGAGGGTTGTATAGCGCCTCCTGGAGACCAGGAAACAGAATACTGCTGTATATAGAGTTTTATCCAAAAGCAAGTTTCAAAGCTGTATCAAGCCAAGGACTGTGTAATAGGCTTGTGTGCTGTTATTTTGGAGAAGTATCCTGAACGTTATTTTGGTCAACTTCAATCAATTCATGTCAAAGAATTGAACCGGCTAGGAAATCCTTGTTTCTAAAAATAAAGAAATATTTCCTGCGACCTTTGCACTTGGCTCTAATCCTTTCGGGGACACAACTACATGCTATCGGGCTAATTTCAACAAAGGACAATCGGCGCCTCCCCTGTAGCCCTAGGCAACCGCCTGGCCACACGGGGGCACGCCGACAGTACCTGGCAGGTTCCCAAAAAGGCGCACAGGATCCACAATGCTCATCCCGGGGCAAGTAGTGGATTTCCTGGGTCCTCTTTAATAATAGTTTATGGATCTTTCCTCCAGGAACTTGTCCAAACCTTTTTAAAACCCAGTTGTGACTAACAGAGGAAGGAGTTGCTTTCTCCGAGTATACATTATATGCCTAGTCTCTAGACAGCATGAGAATGCCCAGTGAGGAGTGACAGACCACAGCCCCTGCATTAGTCTTATTTTTAATATCAATGTTATGTTTGATGTTACCTAGTAATCTGGTTTATTCTCCAGGACCAAGCAGGAAGTCAGTCCTCACATATGGGTGACATCGGCACCGACGGAGCCCCCATGCGGAGCATTTCCCCAGCTTTCAAAGAAAGCCTTTGGGAATGCAGCACGCATGCGCGGTCCCCTTCCCGCCCAAGGGTGCCATCTTGCTCAGTCTTCTTTTTTCCGCAGAGCCCAACACAAGTGTGTCGTGGTCACCCATGAAAAAGTTGATTTTTTTCAGTGTGGATCTGTGGGTTTTTTCTCGGTTCGACGCCGGTTTCCCTTTCCTGCCTGGGCCCAGTACACCGGTATCGAGCCTGGACCTCATTTTTTGGTTTTTGTCCTTTGCGACTAGCGTTCGCACCATTTTTCTATTTTTCACTGGCAGCCCTGTCTTTTGACCTTGCAGGGGCTCTTTTTCCCCCCGATGGCTGCCAGCGGGTTTAAAAAGTGTGAGCGGTGTAAAACTTATGTCTCTTACAGACACATATGACTGCTGCCTCGGGCCCGATCATGACCCGATGATCTGTGGCCAGTGTGGGAAAATGTCCTCGAAGGCGTTGAGGAGCCATCAGCACCAGAAGGAAAGAATCTTCGCTGACTCCACGTCCGGTCGGGCCTAGACTTCGTCAGAGGCCTCGATGTCTCGGAACTCCGATCCCAAGCATCGCTGGGGTTCCTCTGAAAGGGGGTCTCCCTCGCGGGCGCACAGCAGGAAGAAGAAACCCACGAGGGTGGCATCGGTGGACACACTTGGCTCCTCGAGGGCCAGGTCGCATAGCCCCGACTGCCGTCCCGGGTCTTCGGAGTCGGAGAGGCCTGCTAAACAACCTCGTGTAGAGACGGAGGCGCCAAGTGAGTACTGTAGTCCTCGTGGACTCTCCATTGGGGCCCGAGTCAGAGGCTGCTGGGTCTCCTGAGCTCAGACTCAGGTTGATGGCCTTGGAGAGCAGCTTGGCTGCCTTTATAGAATAGCAGCGGGCACTGATCACCGGTCTCACTGGTGCATCTGCCCCGACCACCGGGACCTCGACGTCCAAGTCGACCCTGGAGGCCGATCCGATCCTCGAGTCCATGCGGTCTCGAGTCGATCCTCGGCCAAGGTCTCCCTCAGCCTCCTGTTCGGGACAGAGGTCGTTGACGCCGGTACCCTCGGCGTCAGGGCGGAGGTCATCGGTGCCTGCCCGTTCGGAGCCACTCGATTCCTCCTCCGAGGGCTCGGGCTGGGAAACGGAGGACGAGGAGTCCCCAGACACGTTTCGGACCCGGTGTGTCCCTTCGGACTCACCGGAGTCAGAACGTCGGAGAAGGTCCCCTCCGGAGGATACCCGGTTCTCGGATTTCGTGAGGGACATGGCCAAGGCTTGGGCCTTCCCCGCGGACTCTGAGGAGGAGCCTCGAGCCGAGGAGCTCGAGGCCCTGCAGTATGACTCCCCCCCCAAGGAGGCCTTTACTGTACCGGTTCCTCAGATGCTGGAACGGTTGCTCTTCCACATGTGGGAGGCGCCGTCTTCGACGCTGGTTCTTAGCAAGCGGGTCGATTCCATCTATCGAGTCCGCAAGAGCCCCGGGTTCCAGAAGGCACAGCTACCGCATCATTCCATGCTTGTGGAATCGGCCTAGCATTGTCTGAAAAGTCAGAAGATGCACTCCTCGGTGCCTCCCGGCCGGGCAGCCCGGAACCTGGATGCCCTCGGTAGAAAGTGCTTCCAGGGCTCTATGCTTGCTTGCCATGTCCAGACCTACCAGCTGTACATGGGCATGTACCTTCGAGACCTGGTAAAGGAAATTGCCGGGTTCTCTGCTGGTCTCTCCGAGGAACCTTTGCAGAGATTCACAGCCTTGTCAACTGGGATCCGAGAATGCTCAAAGTTTATGTCTCGGTCAGCTTATGATGGCTTCGAGGCTTCGGCCCGAGTAGCTACGGTCGGCATTGGTGCACGTCGTCAGGCCTGGCTACAGTCATTGGACCTCGAGCCATGGGTGCAGGACAAATTGATCGATGTCCCCTGCCGAGGTGAAAACCTCTTTGGCAAGCCCATGGCTGAAAAGGCTGCAGAACTCGAGTCCAAGACTCTCACCAGGACAAGGCTGTCCAGGAAGACCTCTGCCCCTTCTCAAAAGAAGAAGGGCTCGGGAAAAAAGTCCTTTTACCCGAGGAAGTCATCTGCCCACAAAACATACCCTCAGTACCATGCCTCCACAGCTCCCCAACAAGGTCAGCAGACCAAGGGGCAGGGGACATGGGCCCCGCTGGCAGAAAACCCCCAAGCCACCAGCTCCAGCTCCTGCACAGAAGGGAGTGGGGTTTTGACTCCAGTGGCATAGCCTCTCCTCCTCAGCTGGCCCCTCTCAACACAGGAGGCCGGCTGACCCTGTATGCCCACAGGTAGTCAGCTGTAACATGGGATACCTGGGTGCTAAGCATAGTCCAGAGGGGCTATCTGCTCCACTTCTACTAGGTACCCCCCTCCTACTTTCCAGGGGAGCCTCCACGACCCCCTCTGCACAAGAACCTACTCCTGCAGGAGTTAGCAAGTCTTCTAAAGGAACAGGCGGTGGAACCAGTGCCACACCACCTGAGAGGTCAGGGCTACTCCAGGTACTTCCTGGTACCAAAACGAACAGGAGGCCTCAGGCCCATCCTAGACTTGTGAAATCTAAACAGATTCCTGGAGAGGGAAAAGTTCAAGATGCTTACCCTTGGGATACTGCTGCCCTACCTCCAAGCAGGGAGATTGGCTATGCTCCTTAGACCTAAAGAATGCTTATACTCACATCCTTATTCATCCAGACCACAGGCAATATCTCAGATTTGTGGTGGGAGAAAACCATTTTCAGTACAGAGTACTCCCTTTTGGCCTAACCTCCGCCCCCAGGGTTTTCACCAAGTGCCTGGCGGTGGTGGCGGCCTACCTCAGGGTTCAAGGACTCTGTCTTTCCATACCTGGACGACTGGCTCATCAGGGGTCAGTCTCCACAGGAGACCAATCAAGCCACCCTCCACACTCTCTCTTCTGCAGCATCTGGGATTGTCGTAAACTTCGCAAAGTCCACTTGGCGTCCCTCACCGAACATGGAGTTCATAGGAGTGAGACTGGACACCCTTCAGGCAAAGGCTTTCTTACCTGTGGACACTGCCCACAGACTGATGGATTTGGCCAGACACTTCCACAGCAATTCTCTGGTCTCCGCCAGACAATTCCTGAGGCTCTTAGGCCACATGGCATCCATGGTTCATGTAACTCCAAATGCCCGTCTGCACATGAGGCCATTTCAATGGGGCCTCAGAACGCAGTGGCTGCAGGCCACAGGACACCTGAAGGACAGAGTGAGGGTGTCCAAACTACTAGCATCTTCTCTGCAGTGGTGGCTTCATCTTCCCAATCTGGTGCAAGGAGTGCCTTTTCAGGCACCTCCACACTCCCAAGTGCTGACAACCGATGCTTCTCTTCAGGGTTGGGGTGCACATTGTCAGGGAGCCTGCACTCAGGGCCTGTGGTCTCCTTGGGAGGCCGCACAGCAGATCAATCTCTTGGAGCTCAGAGCTATCCGCTTAGCCCTGCGAACTCTCTCTCATGTCCTCTCTCACTAGTCCATCTTAGTTCAGACGGACAATCAAGTTGCTATGTTCTATGTCAACGAACAGGGGGGGCACAGGGTCCCGCACTCTGTCAGGAGGCACAGGACCTGTGCTCCTGGGCAGTCAATCATGGCATAGTTCTCAAAGCAGTATATCTCCCTGGGCAGGAGAATTGCCTGGCCGACAGCTTGAGCAGGATCCTACAGCCACACGAATGGCAGTTGAATCCTCTGGTGGTTCAGCAAATCTTCCTCAGATGGGGTCTTCCGAATATAGATCTCTTTGCCAGTCCACTAAACCGTCAACTGCCCAGGTTATGCTCCAGACAACCGCATCCTCTAAGAATAGCAGTGGATGCGTTTCTCATTCCGTGGTCTGCAGGCCTCCTATATGCATTTCCTCCCACGCCTCTAGTGCCCAAGACACTGTTCAAAGTGATCCGGGACAAGGCCTCTGTGATTCTGGTGGCTTCCAGGTTGCCCAGACAACCATGGTTCCCACTGCTTTTGCAACTGGTAGTGGACGCTCCTCTTCCTCTGGGGATGCAACCAGATCTCTTGACTCAGGATCAGGGATCTCTCTTGCACCCCAACCTCCAGTCCCTCAATCTGATGGCCTGGCTGCTGAAAGGGTAGTTCTAGCACCCTTACTGCTGCCTAGGGAAGTGGAGGACGTGGTCTTGGCCTCTAGGAGACAGTCCACCCGGAAGTCTTATGCCCTCAAGTGGCGTAGGTTCTCCACCTGGTGTGCTCAACACAAGGAAGATCCTTTCTCATGCCTGGTACCAGCGGTGCTGCAATATTTGCTTCACCTGTCCAACCTAGGCCTTAAATCTAACTCTGCTAGGGTCCATCTCAGTGCTCTCTCAGCGCACCACTCACTGGTGGAGGGTCAGTCTCTCTCAAGCCACCCTTTGGTGACTCGCTTCCTCAGAGGTCTACTTTTGCTTAAGCCTCCAGTTCGTCCACCTGCCCCCGAGTGGGATTTAAATGTGGTCTTGTAACAGCTTACTTCCCACCATTTGAGCCTATGGCTACTTGTCCTTTATGCTTTCTCTCCTGGAAAGCGTTGTTTTTGGTAGCTCTTACCCTCAGCAAGGCGAGTGAGCGAGCTTCAAGCCCTAGTGTCGGATGCACCATACACTAGATTCTATAGGAACAGAGTAGTCTTACGGACTCACCCTAAGTTCCTTCCAAAAGTGGTCTCCTCCTTCCACCTCAATCAGGTGGTGGTTCTTCCGACTTTCTTTCCCAGGCCGCGTGCCAGCCGGGCTGAGATGGTCTTGCATACCCTGGACTGTAGGAGGGCGTTGTCCTTCTACCTTGACCGTACGCAGGGACACCGAAGGGCTGTGCAGCTCTTCGTAACTTTTGACCCTAATAAGCTGGGGTTGCCTATCTCCAAGCGTACCTTGTCCATCTGGGTGGCAGACTTTATCACCTGGGCGTATAGGGCAGCCAGCCTCTCCTTGCAGGGTCGAGTCACGGCCCACCGTGTCAGGGCAAAGGATGCGTCAGTGGCTCATCTCCCTCTGTTCCGTTGGCAGACATCTGCCGGGCCGCTACTTGGTCTTCAAGCCAGACTTTTGCGGCTCATTACTGCCTCAAGAAGGAGTCCCGTAGGGACAGTGCTTTCGGGTAGGCGGTTCTCCGTAATCTCTTTGAGGTATAGGCAACTCCTACCCTCTGGCCCTGGTGTTGGGCTACCGTACGGGGGGCGATATCAAAGAAGATTCTTTTTGCACATGCTGAGGCTCCAGAGGGAGCTTTTTGCAGCTTTGGGTCCCCAGTAGCCTTAAGCTGGGGAGTCCCATATGTGAGGACTGACTTCCTGCTTGGTCCTGGAGAAAGAGTAGTTACTCACCTCTAACACGTGTTCTCCAGGAGCAGCAGGAATCAGTCCTCACAACCCTCCCTCCTCCCCTTGGAGTTGCAGTCATATATATTTCATTTTTTCCTTTTTGCTGTCTTTTAGCTATGTCATCAGACTGAGCAAGATGGCACCCTTGGGCAGGAAGGGGACCACACATGCGTGCTGCATTCCCAAAGGCTCTTTGAAAGCTGGGGAAATGCTCCGCATGGGGGCTCCGTCGGCACCGTCACCAAAATGTGAGGACTGATTCCTGCTGCTCCTGGAGAACACCTGTTACAGGTGAGTAACTACTCTTTATTTTGATGTGTTTATCTGTTCTACCACATTTTTAAAATTTCCCAGTTGTGAATGGTCTTGTCAATGTTAATTGTAGCACTGGAGAGAGTAGACCAATTTTTTTTTAATACTTTATTTTCATTTTTGAACATAGAACATTACAGCAAAAATAATGGACTACAAACACAAAAGGAAAAACTCCCCTCCAACCCCCCCTCCACCCCCACCCAGTTCTCTGGCATACTTGACAAATAGAGAATTCCAAGGTTTGTACAAATGCTTAAGATTCATCTTAGTATGTCACTTCAATACAGCATTTATTTATTTATTCACTCTTATATACCGCGCTTTTCAGTATCAGTGCGGTTTCCAGATAACAAAAACTCTGCATCAGAACAAGAGATCATAATGCTTACATTGTAACAGGATAGCTAAACTTGGTCTGAAAAACAGGGAAACTATATACATGTCATGCAGAGGATACAATCATTTAAGGACTTCCACTTAAGTGGAGTTTGTGGGTGTTGGTGCATCCCGCCTACTGATAGCTGTTCATATTTACTGTACATACATAATTGATTCCACCATAGATGCCAACTGAGCTCTGTAGGGTGTTTCCAATTGGCAGTTAAAAGATTCATGGCAACGTTCAACATGAAATCTAGAAGAAAGTGACATTCCTTCTCAAGAGAGTGAATGGCTTAATGACCGATAACAATCTCCCAAGTTAGCAGGGTTTGAAATTTAAGGATATCCTGAATGCGCTCCCATACTGAGATCCAAAACATCTGAGTGTTAGGGCAATCATATAGCATGTGGGATAGTGTTTCTCTGTTACTGTGGCATGAACGAGTGTTGCCAACCATAGAGTCCCATTTGGTTAGATGAACCGGTATAATATAGGCTCTATGAGCGAGGAAATATAGCATTTGTTTGAGAGAAGCCAATCTGGATACACTGATTAGTTCCCCCCAAAATTGTTTCCACACTTGCCGTGAAAGGGTGACACCAGTGTCATAGTAACATAGTAAATGACAGCAGATAAAGACCAGTATGATCTATCTAGTCTGCCCAGTAAGACGGCAAGAGTAGGTGCAGCTGCCGCTCCATGCAGGCCACCCCTCCCTATATCTTTGTTTAGGGGTGAACCCACTGTACCATGTAGGACACCCCTGTTTGTTGAGAAATTAGATACATTTATTTTGATTTTATCCTGTTGCTGTAAAGGGATCCACTGTGTCTGTCCCATGCCATTTTGAATTCTGTCACTGTATTTGCCCCACCACTTCCATCGGGAGGGCATTCCAAGCATCCTCCACCCTTTCAGTGAAAAAGTATTTCCTGACATTGCCTTTCAATTTAGCCCCTTGCAACTTCATGTTATGCCTTCTAGTTTTATAGCTTCCCCGTCTTTGGAAGAGGTTTGTTCATTATTTCCCTTTAAGTATTTAAAGGTCTGAATCATCTCCCCTGTCCCTCCTCTCCTCCAGTGTGTACATATTTAGGTCTTCAAGTCTCTTCTCATAAGGCTTCTGACGCAGGCTCCAAATCATTTTGGTCGCCTTCCTCTGAACCGTTTCCAGTCTTTTTACATTCTTTGCAAGATATGGTCTCCAAAACTGAACACAGTATTCCAAGTGAGGCCTCACCAGTGACTTAAATAGTGGCATTAGTACCTCTTCTTTTCTGCTGGTAATTCCTCTTTGTATGCAACCCAACATCCTCCTGGCTTTTGCTACCTTGAGATCCTCAGAAATAATCACACCAAGGTCCTTCTCCTGGTCAGTGCACACCAACCTCTCACCCCCTATCTCGTACATTTCCCTTGGATTTCTGCTTCCCAAGTATATGACACTGCACTTCTTCACATTAAATCTTAACTGCCAAGCATAAGACCATTTTTCCAGCTTTTGTAGATCTTTCCTCGTGTTATCCACTCCCTCAGGGGAGTCCACTCTGCTGCAAAAAGACAGACTTTTCCATTCAGTCCTTCAGCAATATCACTCACAAATACATTGAAGTGTGCCAGGCCCAGGACCGAACCCTGGGGCACCCCGCTAATCACCCTCCTTTCATCCGAGTGAGCTCCATTTACCATCACCTTCTGTCATCTGTCAGTCAACCAATTTCTGATCCAGTTCACCACCTTGGGACCCATCCCCAAACTACTGAGTTTATTGATAAGCCTCCTATGAGGAACAGTATTCAAAGGCTTTGCTGAAATCCAGGTAGATGACATCCATCACATGCCCCTGATCTGGTCACCCAGTCAAAGAACTCAATCAGATTTGTTTGGCAAGATCATCCTTTGGTAAAACCATGTTGCCTCAGATCATGCAGTCTGTTGGTTTTGAGGAAGTGCACTATTCGCTTTTTCAGGAGCGTCTCCATTACTTTTCCCGCCACTGAGTTAAGGCTCACGGGCCTGTAGTTTGTCACTTCTTCCCTGTCACCACTTTTGTGAAGAGATACCATAGCGGCCCTTCTCCAGTCCTGAGGAACTTCTCCTGTTTCCAAGGATCTGTTGAAAACATCCTTTAATGGCCCTGCAAGAACCTCTGTGAGCTCTTTCAGTATCCTGGGATGTATCCCATCTGGTCCCATAGCCTTGTCCACTTTCAGTTTTGCAAAAATTTTTTGGAGGTCCACAGGGTGGCTCTGTGTCCACTCGCAAAGTAACCGATAAAATTGCGAAGCAGCACCCGATGCCTCCTGAATGGACTTTGCTATTGTGACGAGCCCTCATGCCGCCAATGCCTTTATGTCCAAACCTGTTTTACCTATATGGTGTTTTAATTGAATCCATTGGAAGTAGGACGACACAGGTAGACTGAATTCAGACTGTAGTTCCGAATAGATTTTCCACACCATTCCCCGAGAGCAAATGACCAATCGACCAGATGCCATTGGAATACCATTGCCTCCAAGCCACCAGCCTATGCTGGATTTCAAAGAGAGGGTTATACCACAAAGGAAGTAGTTTTGAGGGTTGATTATCAGATTGAAGAGAGCAAGCCAATGTTTGAAAGGCTTTCTGGGTGTCTATAATGATTGAATTTACCACAGAGTATCATACCTAGGAGTAGCCACATTAGGAACAGCGCTGTCATTTTCTCCTCAAGGGTAAGCCAGACTGGACTGTTGGTAGGAGGGTCTGTCACCCATTTGGAACTCTGTTTTAAGAGGAAGTCACAGTGATATGTTTGGAAGTCTGAAAATTTTACCCCCCCCCCCTTCCAGCTTCTTTCCTATATCTTAACATTTTTGTGGCAATCCTGGGTGGCTTGTTTTTCCATAAAAATAGGACTAGTAATCTTTCCACTTGTCTGTAGAAACTATCGGGCATGAAGAAAGGCAACATTTCAAGCATGTATTTCACCTTTGGTGTAATGGTCATCTTAATCATTTCGAGGAGACCCCACCATGGCAAAGAAAGTGGCATCCATTTGGAAGTCATGTCATGCACAATCGATAGAATCATGGATTCATTGAACCATAAGGTCTCAGAAAGAGGAGAACAGTAATAAACGCCCAGGTACTTGACCATTTTAGACTCCCAGACAAATTGGAAGGCCTCCATATCCAATCTGGTTGTCTGTTGGTTAAGTGGGAGGGCTATGGATTTAGATCAATTGATTTATTAGCCAGAGAGACGCGAGTACTGGTCCATAAATTCCAGGACTACTGGCACCGATCTAGGGGTAACGAATAGGTGGTGGTCAACTTCATATGCAGACAGTTTAATTTCCATATCTGCAATGGTTATGCCATGTATGTCAAGATTCTGCTGAAGGAAGAGGGCCAAGTGTTTGAGAGCTAAGTGGAATAGGAGTGGGGAAAGGGGGAAACCTTGACAGTTTCCCCAGCAGAGTGGGAAGTCCTGAGACTTACTTGTGTTTACAATTATATTGGCATATGACCGTGCGCACATGACCTTGAGCATATTGAGCAAGCCTTCCCCTATTCTGAACCACCCAAGGGCAGAGAACAGGAATGGCCACTCCAGCCAATCAAATGCTTTTTCAGCATCCAGTGACAGCCCAACCAGAGGGCCGCCCCTGTTCTTTGCAACAGAAAATATGTGACAGAACAAACTAGCATTGTCGACAGTGGAACGACCTGTAATAAATCCACATTGATCTGGGTGGATCAAGGAAGGAGCCATGCTAGCCAGGTGACTCGCCAAGATAGCTGCGAAGATTTTGTAGTCTGCACTGAGCAGAGATATTGGGCAGTAATTGTCCTCCCTTTGAGGATCTCTGCCTGGTTTTTCAAGGACAACTATGGAGGCTGAGGCAAAGGAACCCATAAATGAGCCCCTAAGAGGGAAGAGTACTGTTGTAGGCATGGGACTAACTCATTAGAAAAAACCTTGTAAAATTAGATCAGAAGTCCATCTGGGGGCTGCCGCCTTTCCCGATGGCAGCGACCCGATAACTGAGCGCATTCCTTCAGTTAGTATCCCCCATCTAGTGCATCTGCCTCCACAGCCGTCAAGGTGGGGTGTTGTATATTGGCCATTAAGTGTTCAAATGCCCCTTCCAGCAACATTACCTCGGATATATACAGTTGTGTATAAAATGACCGAAAGGTGTCCACTAGTTCATCATCTTTTACTATCAGATTCTGAGTCCGTTCATCATGCAGTGATGCGATCCACGATGCCTCTTGGCGTGCCTTTAAGGAGCTGGCTAGTAGTTGGCTGGCCTTGTTGCCTTCAGTGTAGAAGCGCCTCTTTTGTGCATGGAGTGGAGGAGTGGCCTAGTGGTTGGGGCAAGGTACTTCAGGCCGGAAGGTCATGGGTTCAAATCCCACTAGAGGACAGCAACCTTGGGCTGGAAGGACTGGGGTTTCTAGTCCCACAGGTGCTCCTTGTGGTCTTGGGCAAGCCACTTAACCCTCCATAGCCCATGTTGCCTGTAAAATAGTTCTCAAAGTTATAATGCCCTGTTCAATGTAATTTCAGTTTGTTCAATGTAAACCGCACTGATGCAGAATAGCGCGGTATATAAGAGAATATAAATAAATAAAATAAAGAAAGAAAGAATCCATGAGGCTTCAGATGCCAGTATGGTATTATATCAGAACTGTAGGCATTGTAATTTGAAAAGGATCTTGGGATCCTCCTGTCTGGCGAGTATACGTTCCCCTGCCTTAATCTGTTTATCAAGAGCTGACAGCTCAGCGTGACACTGTTTGGCAGTGCTGGCAAAGCTGGTAATTGTAGACCATATGGACACTTTGAAACCCTCCCACCAGGCCCAACCCACAGTGGATTCAGGGGAGTTAAATTGGAAGTACTCCAGAATGGCAGCCCTGGTGGTCTCTCAAAACTTCGGGTTGGTGAGAAGAGATCTAGATGCCAGCATGAGGGGAAAGTATTGATCTTGGGATCTTGAAGAGAAGGAAATGGCGGCATGATCCGAAATGTAAGCAGCGTGAATTTCCGAGTTGGATATTGTTGGGCGCAGCAACTTGGAGATGAGAAAGAAGTCTATTTGTGAGAGAGACCCATGAGGGGGTGAGAAAAAGGTGCACTCTTGATCAGTTGGATGTTGTAAATGCCATATATCAACCAAGCCAGCGTCTTGCATCAAAGATGAAAGTATAGAGTGCGCTTTGAAGGATCTAGGAGGTTTTCTATCAACAAGTGGGTCTAACGTAAGGCTGAAGTCGCTGCCCAGCATTGTTGGGTGTGTGAAAGAGTCAGACCTCTTTTGTAATCATATGGAAAAACTCCAGGTCATCTGTTTGGGCAATAAATATTAAGGACAACACAGAGGATCCAATCTTGACTAACGATTTCGCCCATCGACCCTCATAACATAAGATATGCCATACTGGGTCAGACCAATGTCCATCAAGCCCAGTATCCTATTTCCAACAGTGGCCAAACTAGGTCATATGTACCTAGCAGTATCCCCAAAAGACACAGGTTCCACAATGCTTGTATTGGGTCAAGCATTGATAGCCTGGGTCCCTTTTTAATAATGGTGTATGGACCTTTCCTCCAGGAACTTGTCCAAACCTTTAAACCCAGCTACACTAACAGCTCTTACTACATCCTCTGGTAACAAAATTCAGAGTTTGATTACACGCTGAGTGAAAAAATATTTCTCTTATTTGTCTTAAATAGTTTACCCTTTAGCTTCATTACATGTCCCCTAGTCTTTCTATATTCTGATAGCGTAAACAATTGATCTACGTTTACCCGTTCCACTCCATTTGTTTATTTATAGACCTCTATCATATCTCCCCTCAGCTGTCTCTTTTCCAGGTTGAAGAGCCCTAACCTTTGTAGCCTCTCTTCAAAGGAGTAGCCTTCCATCCCCTTTACCATTTTGGTGGCTCTACTCTGTACCTTTTCTAATAACGCTATATCCTTTTTAAGATACGGCGACCAGAATTGCACACAATATTCAAGGTGCGGTCATACCATGAAATGATACAGAGGCATTATAATATCCTTTGTTTTATTTTCCATTCCTTTCCTTATGATACCTAGCATTCTATTTCCTTTCTTGGCCGCCGCTGCTGCACACTGAGTGGAGGGTTTTAACATGTTATCCATGACTCCTAAATCTTTTTCCTGGGTGGTGGTTCCCAATGTGGAACCTTGCATTGTGTAATCATAGCGTGGGTTGTTCTTTCCTAGGTGCATAACTTTGCACTTGTCCACATTAAATTTCATCTGCCATTTGGATGCCGTGTCTTCCAATTTATCCAGATCCTCCTGCAGTTTTCCACAGTCCTCTTGGGTTTTAACAACTTTAAACAGTTTTGTCTCTGCAAATTTGATAACCGCACTCGTTATTCCCTTTTCCAGGTCATTCCAGGTCTTCATACAATAAGCCGTCCATATGTAAATAGTTCAATTACTATTATTCATTGTAAATAATTACCCCGGTTACCCAAGTTTTTGTCCGTTCCATGTAAAAAAACAGATAATATGTATCTTATCTGATGTTTTATTGTTCTATGTAAACCGCGCTGATTATAAATAGTGCGGTATATAAAAGATGTTAAATAAATAAATAAATAAATTTATGAATATGTCAAAAAGTAGCGGACCCAGTACAGATCCCTGGGGTACTCCACTATTCACCTTTTTCATTGGGAAAATTGGCCATTTAGCCCTACCCTCTGCTTTCTATCTTTTAATCATTTCCCGATCCACAATAGTACACTGCCTCCTATCCCATGACTTTTTAGTTTTGCCAAAAGTCTCTGATGAGGGACCTTGTCAAAGGCTTTCTGAAAGTCCAGATACACTATATCAACCAACTCACCTTTGTCTACCTGTTTATTCACACCTTCAAAAAAACATATCAGATTAGTAAGACAAGATCTTCCTTGTCTAAAGCCATGTTGGCTGTCTCCCATTAGGCCATGGCTATCTACATGTTGTGTAATTTTGTTCTTTATGATGGTTTCTACCATTTTCCCCAGTACTAACATCAGGCTGTGTCTGTAATTTCCCGGATCACCCCTGGAACCCTTTTTAAAAATTGGCGTTACATTGGCCATCCTCCTATATATCCCTTTAAATCTGACCGATTCTGCATCACCTCTGGAGAGAGCGATTTTCTGATTAAAATGGCTACCCCATTTCGTTTGTGGTTAGCTACCGAGAAAGCTATTTGGGTAAAAGGATTGAGACTCAGGAACATTTAGATGGGTCTCCTGTAGGAGATATCTATCTGCTTTTAACTTGCGCCCACAAAGCAATATCTTTTTTCATTTTATGGGATTGTTGATGACCTTAACATTCAGAGATATAACTTTAAGGGGTCCAATGGTACCTTTGAGATGGGAGGAGGAAACCCTTGCATAGCATAGTAACACAAAGGAGAGTTTGAACCCGCTAGCATAGTTTCAAAACCCCTATGACCAAAGAGCCAAAATGTGCTTATATGATCATGTAAATCAGTGGACCATTGCGGATCATCCAATTTTAAGGAAAAAAATACATATCCTACTTGATATATACATTGACATATATATTGGTAGTCTTTAGGGACCCTCATTTGCATCAGTAAAAGCCAGAAAAGAATAAAAAAAAATGAATAGCCAGGGAAACCTTGGGAAGACATACAGAACTTTCATTTATTTATTTATTTATTTTATTTAACAAAGTATTATATACCGCTTCTTCCCGTGATCAGAAGCGGTTTACCTCAAACATTACAACTATTACATTAAACAGTGGAACAATATACATTGAACATATAATATACGCAAACTATATACAGGTAACTATATACAATTTCATTGCACTGTTGGTATTTCATCTGCAAGGGCGAGCCAACAGAGCACAAGATAGATACAGAGGAGCACATTGCTTCATTCTTAGCATCCAGTCTTTTACTGTGATATTGCCTTAACAGTCTGCATTAAAGTCTCCTTCCCATAGTCTACATTGCCAGGGTGTTAGAGTGCGCCTATTTACCTGCTCCTATGGTAACCCAGTACAAAGTGCCAACGGTTACCATCCTTGATAGTTAACCTTGATAGTTGGCACTCCGTGTCAGGCCATTCTGTCCCTTCATTGGTCCCATCCCGTTTTCCCAGGGTTTTGCCAAAGGGTCCCATACCAACTGTGTAGTGTTTGAGCCACCTGCAGTTGGGTAGATTAGGCTCAATACATCTCACATCTATTCAGCGATCATTGAGCACAGGTCAAACTTAGGGACCCGCTGGCAAAAGGTATCGCAATAAAGGACATTGGGTATGCTGATCCTTGGTATCACCCGGGACAACTCTTCGCATATGCACATATACTTATGGTCTGACAATCTATATTAGCCGTGGAGAACATTATGGCACCCATACCCTTATGCAAACAGCCGAGAATAACTAACTTCTCTCATTAGAGCCACACATTTAAACAATGTTCATTCAATCATCTATTGTTCTATCAGACATTTAACAGCTAACTAAGGATATTGACCATGTCAGTCTGTCCATAGCGTTGTTTATATGAATTTGCAGAGAAAGCAAAAGGTTAGTGAGCTGTTAATCCATTAGAATGTCCTAGCGCTGCAGCAGGCTCGACTTGAGGACCATGAACATTGGGCCCATGGGCCAGCTTCTCACAGAACTCCTGATGCAGTTGAAAAAATATGCAGCCCTTATAGATCAACGCATTTGAACTTGTTCCATGTCCTCTAGGAAAGCTTGTAACACCTTTGGATCAAAGGACTTGGTCTGGTTATGTAGGGTCACTCTCATATGTACACGGTAGAACAGGACATACAATGCCTGCAACTGCTGGAGACGGGGACGGAGCATGAAAAGCTTTTTTCTCCTATCCACCGTGACTTTAGCATAGTCTGGGAACAACAGGAGATTTGTGCCCTTCAAAGGATATTGGAGAATATTTCCTGGCCGCATCCATTATTTGCGAGACTTGTTGAAACTGGAGCATTCGCTGTATAATCAGGCATGGTTGTCTACCATGCGGGGTAGGGTGCATGTGAACCCGATGGCTCTCTCAATCTCAAATGGCATAAAGAACTTGAGCTTCAGCAATTTGGGTATCCAGGTCTCTAGGAAAAGGAGTATGTTTGTTCCCTCAGCCCCCTCTGGGACACCAAGGATCCATATGTTGTTTCTACGGGAACTGTTATCTTCCAAATCTCGTTGTAGCGCAAGGATTTTAGTGTGCTTGTCCACTTGCCGCAGTTGTTCTCCATGTGCTTCTAGCAAACTTTCAGCTTTGTTAGATTGCAGTGTCAGTGCAGCCAGACTGTCTTTGCGGGTTGCTATATCTAACTGCATTGCAGCGCAGTGACTCACCATTTGATCTAACCAGGTCCTTTACTACTCTTATTTCGTTTAGTAGTTTCTGCAGGCCCTCAGAGTGTTCTCTAACAGCCCCCATTTTTTGCAGGGATGAGGGCTCAGGCTTTGAGCGTTTCACACTAAAGCTCTGGGTTGCAGGGAATTCTTATGGCAAGGGTTTGGATCCTGACATGACCAAGCAGCATTAACCTTTAAAATTCAGAAGTTTGGTGTACAGGACTTCCCAAAGGATGCAGGATACTCTCAGTGATCCTCCAGAGCTAGGCTTTCAGGCATCCATCTTGTCCCATAGCTGGCTCTGCCTCAGAGTAGACCAATTTCTAATTTCAGGTTTGAGTTCACCTTTGCTTAGCCATTCATGTGTAGTTTTATCTACTTGTAGTTGCTGAACAATTACTATATTGATACTTAGGCAATTGCTTATCCCTGTTTTTTGGTCCAACTCTTAAAAGGCAAGAACAGAATTTGCAGAAGAGCAAAAATTCTTTAGTCTGCTAGTGGATTCTCACTCATCCCGTCTGTTCATCAAAATGCTTTTACAAGTTTAAAGATGGAGACCTGCTGTAGTCATTTACTTTCATACTTCTTGGAATTAGGCCTCAATGCAATAAGTTGTGTGTTAGAACACTGTGTGCTGTATCTTAATGTGGTATTCTAACGTATGTGCAAAAAGACACCTTTTATTCCTGAAGCATGCAAATTAACATTATAACAATTTGGCTCAGGCCAAAGGTCTATCAATTTAGCGTCCTGCTTTCAACAGTAGCCAAATTCAGGACGCAAGTACCTGAAAGGATCCAAAAAGTAGCCAGTTGCATGCTACTTTTCCCCAGGAATTTATCCAAATCTTTTTTAAAACCAGCTACCCTATCTGCTTTCACCACATCTTCTGGCCAGGAGTTCAAAAGATTAATTATATCTTGAGAAAAAAATATATTTTCTTCTACCTGTTTTAAATATACTACTTTGTAATTTAGCTCCTCCCGTTCCCCCTGCAAAGGCTAATCAAGCCCCGGACAACCAGCCAGCAGCACTTTTAAACAAGCAGCATCAGCAGGCACATCCACGCCAGAGGGCCCTTTAGCGAGGACAAAGACGACAACTAAAGCTAACACAACTCTGTAATCGACACTCCAGATAACACCCCCTCAGCAAGAATTCCAGTGCCCACAGTCATCCACCAGAATCAAGGTAATAATCGTTCACCTTCCCATCACTCAGCAAAATGATACTCTCACTTTACTACCTACTTATCCTCAGCAGCATCCTCCTCTCCTTCTCATACCAATGTGCTCATATTCCAGCAGTTTCCCAATTGGCTACTAACATCTGAACATATGGCACCCATCCAGCACTCATCACAACAGAAAATATTATTTGTTTGTTTGTTTGTTTTTATATACTGCGCTATTACAGATCAGTGCAGTTTACATGAAACATATGAACATGTTTTACAAATAACATTTGAGCAAGGTTTACATATAACAACTACATTACATGGTTTCCATATAACATAACTAGATGATATCGAACAGTTTTTCCAATCTAAACCTTCCCTAGAGAAATAGTCACAACATGATCAGATCTAGTGAATTTCGACTGTGCTTACTGTATATAGTTCATTGTATATGGTTTATTTAGATTACCTTGTTTCTTCCAAGTTTTCTAATCCCTGTTACTTGTAAAATGCACTACAGTTATCCTGTATGTATATGTTTTGTTCCATGTGAACCGCGCTGATAATAGTGCGGTATATAAGAAATGTTAAATATTTTTTCACTCAACGTGTAATCAAACACTGGAATTTGCTGGAGGATGTGGTAAAAGCTGTTAGTGTAGCTGGGTTTAAAAAAGGTTTGGACAAGTTCCTGGAGGAAAGGTCCATAAACCATTATTAAGAGGGACCTGGGATATCACTGCTTGACTCAATAAAAGCATTGAGGAACCTGTGTCTTTTGGAGAAACTGCTAAGTACTTATGACCTAGATTGGCCACTTTTGGAGACAGGATACTGGGCTTGATGGACCTTGGTCTAACCCAATATGGCATATCTTACGTTCTTATTGACATCACCCATATTTGAGGACTGACTTCCTGCTTGTTGCTGAAGAAATTATGTTGCTATCTACAAGTTTAATCACTTCTCTTTCCCATTTTTAGATCCTAGTGCAGATCCCTTTGGCATTCTAATATTCACCTTCCTTCATTGAGAAAATTGGCCATTTAATCCTACTCTATCTTCTAGTTTATAACCAGTTCCCAATCCACAATAGGACATCGCCTCCTTTCCCATGGCTTTTTAAATTTCCTCAGGAGTCTTATGAAAATCAAGATACACTGTATTAACTGGCTCTGCTTTATCCACCTTCTAAGAAAAAACCCCGAAAACCAGCAGATTGGTGAGGCAAGATTTCCCTTAGCTAAATCAATGTGGACTCTGTTCCATTAAACCATGTCCACGTGTTCAATAACATTTCTTTTATAATAGTTTCTACCATTTTTCCCCAACACATCAGGTTCACCGATCTGTATTTTTCCAGATCACCTGCTGAACTCTTTAAAACATATTATGTTGTCCACCTCCCCAGTTTTCAGGTAGCATAGATACTTTTAATGATTACAAATCAGAAATAGTAGATCTAGTGTTTCATTATTGAGTTTTCAATTCTTTGGGGTGTGTGTACCATCTGGGTCAGGTGCTCTTTAGTTCAGGACCGGCACTACCCAGTAAGCTGGGTAAGTGCGACAGGAGGGCACCGGCAGCAGGGGGGGAGTGCCGTTGCTAGCCACCTGCCACCTACAACTTCAAAAAAGAAAGCAGCCACGTGAACATTGCTCTGTTCTCGCGGCTCTGCTAACTTTTAAGCTGCTGGGTCGGGGAGTTTTTAATAGCAAGAATAAGCATTTCCTGTAAGAAACAGGAAATGCTTATTCTTGCCTTTAGAAACTTGCGACCCAGCAGAGCAGTGGGAACACATATGTTCCTGCAGCTGCTTTCTTTTTTGAAGGACGAATTGGAGCAAACACGGGGAGAAGAGGGAGGCTGAAAGAGAGCAGACACGGGGCAGGGGTGGCTAGAAGAGACCAGACACGGGGGAGGGGTGGCTGGAAGAGAGCAGACACAGGGGAGGGGTGGCTGGAAGAGAGCAGACACGGGGGAGCTACACGGGGTGAGGCCGGAAGAGAACAGACACGGGGGACGGCAGGAGGCAGCTGGAAGAGACCAGGCACAGGGGGAGGGGTGGCTGGAAGAGACCAGGCACAGGGGGAGGGGTGGCTGGAAGAGACCAGGCACAGGGGAGAGGGGGAGAGGCTGGAAGAGAGCAGATATGGGGAGGCGGCAGCTGGAAGAGAGCAGACACGGGGGAGCTACACGGGGTGAGGCCAGAAGAGAGCAGACACGGGGGGGGGGGGCGGCTGGAAGAGAGCAGACACGGGGGGGGCGGCTGGAAGAGAGCAGACACGGGGGGGGGGGGGCGGCTGGAAGAGAGCAGACACGGGGGGGCGGCTGGAAGAGAGCAGACACGGGGGGGCGGCTGGAACAGACACTTGAGGAAGGGGCTGGAAGGTGGCTGGCTAATAGAAGGGGGGTTGGAAGGTGGGGGCTAGAAGGGAGTTCACATGGGGGGTTGGAAGGGAGTTGAAAAGAGGAAGGACTGGGAGGGAACTGACCCGGGAGGGGGCATTGGGACTGGAAGTTCGCTGATACCTGGGGATGGTATTTTGACTAGTAGGGGTTGGAAGATGGAGGAGGAGGGTGACTAAAAGGGAATAGACACCAGTGGCAATGCTGGGAATGCAAAGGGGTTGACATTGGAAGGTACTGGGAGAGGAGGCTGTAAAGGAGGCTGATACTGGGGGGAGGGGGGGTTACTCGGACTGGATAAAGGCCGATGGAAGAAAATGAAGAAAGCAAAGGAGAGATAAGAAATGGCAGATGGATTTATAGACCATAGAATAATAGCTAAGAGAAGACACTGGAAAACAAACCTCAGATCGGTATCATCATCATCAAAAATCATCAAAGGTAGAAAAAATAATTTTACTTTCAATTTAGTGATTGGACTTTGTGCTTATGTTTGTTTATGTTTATTTTATACTTAATATACAGCCCAACAACACAAGTATCTGGGTGGTTTACAATAAGATTATAAAATTTAAAAATTAAAAAAATGCTGCAGAAAAGAAAAAGAAAAGGAACGCCATAAAATCAAAGAAAAAACAGAAAACAACAGAATAAAGAAAAGACAAAGGAGAGAGAGAAAACGGAGAATAAGGGGGAGAGACTGATTGGTAGGGACAAAGAACAATACATCAACGTGGAGGTGGGGAAAGGGGGAAGAGTAAGGGGGAGGTCATAAGCAAGACAGAAAAGGTGGGTTTTTAATTTGGCTTTGATTGCAATAAAAGACTGTTCCAAACGGAGGGCATGGGGGAGCGAGTTCCAGAGCTTCGGGCCAAGAAAATAAAACGCAGAGGAACGAGTGGACTCCACGTGGGCGAGGGAAGGGGAAGGGAGTGACATGCGGAGGGGGGTGTAAAGATGAACCTGGTCAGCAAGATAGAGGGGAATATCTGTGTGAATTGATTTATGAACAAACATAAGAAACTTGAATTGAATCCGGAAAGAAACAGGGAGCCAGTGCAAGCATAGAAGCAGAGGAGTGACGTGATCAAAGCGAGAGGCATGGGTGAGAATACGGGCGGCAGTGTTCTGGATACGTTGAAGACGAGACAGTTGTGACTGGGGAAGGCCAGCTAAAATGACATTACAATAGTCAAGATGAGACACCACAAGAGAAAGGAACAGAGTAGACAAGGCGGAAAAAGAGAGAAAAGAGCGAACTGTGCGGAGCTGCTTCAAGGTGAGGAAGGAGCGCTGAACAACAGAGGAAATGTAGGGTTTGAAAGAAAGGGATGAGTCAAGAGCAACACCAAGATACCGAAGTGAAGAAACCATGGGGATAGGTAAGAAAGAAAATAAAGGAGTGAGGGAAGGAAAGGAAAAGTGCCCAAGAGTGAACCAGATAGCAGAGGTTTTGGCGAGGTTAATGTGAAGTTAGAGGAGAGCCAGGAAGCCACAGAGACAGGTATTAAGGGGGGGGTAATATCAGGGTTTGAAGAATCTGTGTGATACAAAAGAATGATGTCGCCTGCATAATAATAGGCTGAAATACCATGCTGTTGCACCAGTAGAGCAAGGGGGCAAGAAAGATATTGAAGAGAAGAGGTGCAAGGTCAGAACCCTGTGGGACACCACAAGGGAGCGGAGTGGGGGGAGAGGAAGAAGACCCAGAAAGAACCGAGAAGGAACGACAGGAGAGAAAAGAGCGAAACCAGTGGAGAACCAAACCAGCAAGACCTACTTCCCTAAGACGAGACAAAAGAGTGCAGTATGAGGAACTGCCTCTCTTATCTGGTGTGGCACCACATGCAGAGTCTGGCTTCTTGTGGATTCATTTTAAGTTTTGTCTATATATTTGTATTTTTACTTTAGATTGTGGTCACTTATTCTGTACTTGGTGAAGGTCTGTGTTCTGAATGTGACACCAAGGCCAGGTGTTCTGTTAACATGGAGTTTGTACATAGGGATCTGTACCGTAGTAATTGTACAGCTTTTCAAATAGGTGTATGGAGGTTTTGAGGCCCATTGCAGGATTTGTAGTGCTGCTTTTTTCTGGGTAGGCTCCTTATTGTATGAGTTTTGGAAGTGTATGCTGGTATGGTAGCTTGACTTTGTAGATTTACAGTGACATTTGCAGCATTTTATATTAGTTCACAATATGCCTGGCACTGGAGAATATTTATGTTATTAGTGAGATGACCAGAAAGGGTAGTTACTCACCTATAACAGGTGTTCTCTGGGAACAGCAGGAATCAGTCCTCACATAAGGGTGACGTCGGCACTGACTGAGCCCTCGTGGAAGCATCCCCCCAGCTTTCAAAGAAAGCCTTTGGGAGATGCCACCACGCATGTGTGGTCCCCTTTCCGCCCAAGGGTGCCATCTTGATCAGTCAGATGATATAGCTAAAAGATGGAAAAAATAAAAGATGGTAAAAGAGTAACTCCAAGGGGACGAGGGAGGGTTGTGAGGATTGATTCCTGCTGTCCTGGGAGAACACCCGTTACAGGTGAGTAAAGCGTAGTTACTCACCTGTAACAGGTGTTCTCCAGGAGCAGCAAGAATCAGTCCTCACATATGGGTGACGTCGGCGCCGACGGAGCCCTCGCGGAGCAATTTTCCCCAGCTTTCAAAGAAAGCCTTTGGGAATTGCAGCGCGCATGCGCGGTCCCCTTCCCACCCAAGGGTGCCATCTTAGCCAGTCAGATGACATAGCTAAAAGACAGCATAAAAATTTGCAAAAAAACTAAAGCAGATGATTGCAACTCCAAGGGGAGGAGGGAGGGTTGTGAGGACTGATTCCTGCTGCTCCTGGAGAACACCTGTTACAGGTGAGTAACTACGCTTTCTCCAGGACCAAGCAGGAAGTCAGTCCTCACATATGGGACTCCCAAGCTTAAGGCTACCGGAGACCCTAAGCATAAAAATGAGCTCCCTCTAGCTCAGCAGCACAGAAGGAAGGAATCTTCACAGAATTATTACCCACCGGTAGCCCAACATACGGGATGGAGGGTAGGAGTTGCTCAAACCTCAAAGAGATTTCGGAGTACTGCCTGTCCGAAAGCACTGTCCATGCGGGACTCCCTCTCGAGGCAGTAATGGACCGCAAAAGTCTGGCTCGAAGACCAAGTAGCGGCCCGGCAGATGTCTGCCAATGGAACAGAGCGGAGGTAAGCCACTGACGTAGCCTTCGCCCGAACACAATGAGCCGTGACCCGACTTTCTAACGAGAGTCCGGCTGCTCCATAAGCCCAAGCTATACAGTCAGCAACCCAGATGGACAGATTGCGCTTGGAGACAGGGAGCCCCAATTTATTGGGGTCAAAAGACACGAAGAGCTGAGCAGCTTTGCGGTGCTCCCGCGTACGGTCAAGGTAGAAGTTCAACGCCCTTCTACAGTCCAGGATATGCAGGACCATTTCAGCTCGGCTGGAGTGTGGCCTGGGAAAGAAGGTCGGAAGTACCACCTCCTGATTGATGTGAAAAGGGGAGACCACTTTTGGAAGAAATTTTGGGTGAGTCCGTAGGACTACCCTATTTTTGTAGAACCGAGTGTAAGGGGGATCAGACACGAGGGCCTGTAGTTCACTTACGCGTCTAGCGGAAGTGAGGGCTATCAGGAATAAGGTTTTCCAAGAAAGAAAACGGAGAGGACAGGTAGCCATAGGTTCAAAAGGCGGACAGGTGATCCGCTGCAAAACCACATTCAGATCCCAGTCAGGCGCTGGCGGGCGCAGAGGTGGTTTAAGGAGAAGGAGACCTCGGAGAAACCTTGCCACGAGAGGGTCGTTGGAAAGAGGTCTGCCGTCCACCGGCACATGATGTGCTGAAAGAGCACTGAGGTGAACCTTGACGGAGTTGGACTTAAGTCCAAGATTAGAGAGGTAGAGCAAGTACTGCAAGACCACCGACACCGAGCAGGAGAAGGGATCCAGAGACTGCTGGGTACACCAAACGGAAAAAACGACACCATTTAAGGGCGTAGCATTTGCGGGTAGAAGGTCGCCGGGAAGCTAGGACGACCTCTTCCACCTCTGCCGGCAGTAGAAGGGGAGCAAGGACTACCCTTTCAGCAGCCAGGCCATCAGATGTAGAGATCTGAGGTTGGGGTGTAGCAGGGACCCCTGATCTTGTGTCAGGAGATCTGGTTGAAACCCCAGAGGGAACGGAGCCTCCACCGCCAGTTGCAGCAGGAGTGGAAACCACGGCTGTCTGGGCCACCGAGGAGCTATCAGGATCATGGAAGCTTTGTCTCGGAGAACCTTGAAAAGAGTTCGAGAGATTAGCGGTATGGGAGGAAAGGCATACAGAAGGCTTTTCGACCATGAGAGCAGAAAAGCATCCGCCGCTACTCGGAGGGGGTGCGGCTGCCGAGAGCAGAAACGAGGAAGTTGCCGGTTGAGAGGACTGGCAAAAAGATCCAGCGTGGGGAGGCCCCACTGCAGAAAAAGTTTCTGAACTACCAAGGGATCCAGGCGCCACTCGTGCGGCTGGAGGATTCTGCTGAGTTTGTCCGCCAGGCAATTTTCTTGGCCTGGGAGATAAACTGCCTTGAGAAGAATGCCGTGGCTGACGGCCCAAGAGCAGAGCCTCTGCGCTTCTCGACAGAGAAGGAAGGAGCCCGTGCCTCCCTGTTTGTTCACGTAGAACATGGCAACTTGATTGTCCGTCTGGACAAGGACGGACCGGCGAGAAGTCAGCTGGGAGAAAGCCTTGAGAGCCAGACGGATTGCTCTGAGCTCCAGGAAGTTGATCTGCTGCGCAGACTCCCACGCGGTCCAAAGACCTTGAGTACATGCCCCTTGGCAATGCGCTCCCCATCCCAGGAGAGAAGCATCGGTCGTCAGTACTTGAGCAGGCGGAGGAGATTGAAAAGGCATTCCGAGTACCAGGTTCGGCTGATGAAGCCACCACTGCAGAGAAGAGGCCAGTGGACCGGAGATCTGCACTAAGTCGGCGAGGCCGCCCGTGGCCTGTTGCCACTGCTTGCAAAGGCACCACTGAGCCGGCCGCATATTCAGGCGTGCGTTGGGGGTCACGTGGACGGTGGAAGCCATATGGCCGAGTAGTCTCAGAAAGCGCCTGGCCGAGACCAGGGACTGGCTGCGAAAACGGCTGGCTAGGTCCATGAGCCGCTGAGCTCTGTCGAGAGGCAGGAAAGCTCGCGCCTGAAGAGTGTGCAATCTTGAGCCGATGAACTCGAGATCTTGCGAGGGGAGCAAAGTGGACTTTGCGAAGTTTACGACAAAGCCCAAGTACTGGAGAAGAGTCACAGTGCGGTGCGTGGCTTGTGTGACTTCTTGAGAGGACGATGCTCTGATGAGCCAGTCGTCTAGGTAAGGAAAGACAGAGGCCCTGAAGCCGGAGATAAGCCGCCACCACCGCGAGACATTTTGTGAAGACTCGTGGTGCGGAGGATAGGCCAAAGGGCAGTACTCTGTACTGGTAATGATTTCCTGCCACCACAAACCTTAGGTATTGGCGGTGGCTTGGGTGGATGAGGATGTGCGTGTAGGCATCCTTTAGATCCAAGGAGCATAGCCAAGCTCCCTGCTGGAGGTAGGGCAGAAGGATTCCAAGGGTAAGCATCTTGAACTTCTCTCGCACGAGGAACTTGTTGAGGTTGCGCAAGTCCAGGATGGGTCGGAGGCCTCCTGTTCTTTTTGGTATTAGGAAATACCTGGAATAAAAGCCTTGACCTCTCAGGTGGTGGGGCACCGGTTCCACAGCCTGTTCCTGAAGAAGACTTGCTAACTCCTGAAGGAGTAAGTCCCTGTGCAGAGGGAGTCGTGGAGGCTCTCCCGGAAAATAGGAGGGAGGGACCTGGTGGAAGTGGAGAAGATAGCCTTCTCGCACAACATGAAGCACCCAGGCATCTGATGTGATGTTGGACCACCTATGGGTAAAGTGGACCAGCTGGCCTCCTGTGCTGGGAGAAACCAGCTGAGGGGGAGAGGCTATGTCGATGAAGTCAAAAACCCCCACCCTGCTGAGCAGGGGCTGGTGGTGCAGGCTTGGGGGCTTGCTGCCTACGGGACCCGTTACCCCGTCCCTTGGCCTGCTGACCCTGTTGGGGAGCTGAGGAGGCTTGATACTGAGGGTAGTGTTTATAGGCAGCTGCCTTCCTCGGGTAAAAGGACTTTTTTCCCGAGCCCTTCTTCTTTTGGGAAGGGGCAGAGGTCTTTCTAGAGAGCCTTGTTCTGGTGAGAGTCTCCGTCTCGATTTGCGCAGCCTTCTCAGCCATGGGCTTGCCAAATAGGTTCTCACCTCGGCAGGGGACATCGACCAACTTGTCCTGCACCCAGGGTTCAAGGTCAGACGACTGAAGCCAAGCCTGTCGGTGGGCACCGATGCCGGCTGCGGCCACTCGAGCCGACACTTCAAAGCCATCATAGGCTGCTCGAGAAATGAATTTGGAGCATTCTCGAATTCCAGTGGACAAGGCTAGGAACCTCCGCAAAGGTTCCTCGGAAAGTCCAGCAGAGAATCCGGCTATCTCCTTAGCCAGGTCTCTAAGGTACATGCCCATGTAGAGCTGGTAGGTCTGGACCCGACAAGCAAGCATAGAGCCTTGGAAACACTTCTTACCGAGGCCATCCAGGTTGCGGGCCTCCCTGCCAGGAGGCACCGAGGAGTGCATCTTCTGGCTCTTGAGCCTATGCATGGCCGATTCCACCACCATGGAATGGTGCGGTAGCTGTGCTTTTTGGAAGCACGGGCTCTTGCGGACTCGATAGATGGAATCGACCCGCTTGCTTAATACCGGCGACGATGCCGGACTCTCCCACATGCGGAAGAGTAGTCGTTCCAGCATGGGAGGAACCGGTACAGTAAAGTGCTTCTTCGCTGGAGAGTCATACTGGAGGGCATCAAGCTCCTCGGCTCGAGGCTCCTCCTCGGGATCCGCAGGGAAGGCCAAAGCCTTGGCCATATCCCTGACGAAGTCCGAGAACCGGGCATCCTCCGGGGGGGACTGCTTCCGAGGTTCGGACTCAGGGAAGTCCGAGGGGACACACCGAGTCCGAAAGGAATCAGGTGACTCTTCCACTTCAGATTCCCAGGCCGACTCCGAGGAGGAATCGGTGGGGTCGGTTCGGGCAGGCGTAGGCGTCGGCCGCCCCGACGCCGAGGGAGTCGGTGTCGACGACCTCGGTCCCGAACGGGAGGCCGAGGGAGACCTCGACCGAGGATCGACTCGAGCCCGCATGGACTCGAGGATCGGCTCGGTCTCCGGGGTCGACTTAGACGTCGACGTCCCGGCGGCCAGGGCAGAGGCGCCAGCGAGGCTAGCGATCAGTGCCCGCTGCTGGTCCATGAAGGCAGCCAGGCTGCTCTCCAAGGCCGTCAACCTGAGTCCGACCTCAGGTGACCCAGCAGCCCCCGACTCGGGCCCCGACGGTGTCGGGCCCGACGTCGGACCCCTCGGAGGCGAGTCCAGGAGGAGTACAGGACTTACCCGAGCAGGCAATTCCGATTCCAGACGAGGTCGCTTCGTGAGACGTTCCTGCTCCAAAGACCCGGGACGGCTATCGGGGCTATGCGACCTGGCCCTCGCGGAACCAGGAGCGTCCACCGACGCCGCCCTCGCGGGTTTCGCCTTCCGATGATGATCCCCGGAGGGAGAACCTCTGTCGGAGGAACTCCGGCGATGCTCAGAGCTGGAGCCTCTGGACGCCGAGGCCTCCGACGAGGTCCGGGTACGGGTGGGATCTGCGAAGATTCTTTCCCACTGATGCCGCCGACTCCGTAAAGCTTTGGAGGACATTTTGCTGCAGGCCCCACAGATCAGTTCCTCGTGATCTGGGCCGAGGCAGCGGAGGCAATGATCGTGTGTGTCAGTGAGAGACATATTTCTGTCACACTGAACACACCTTTTGAAGCCACTGGCAGCCATCGGGGAAAAAAGGGCCCCTGCAAGGTCAAAGGAACGATCTGCCAGCGAAAAACCGAAAACGAAACTGACAAGAAAAATCAGAAAAACCGAAAAATAAGAGAAGGACTCGCAACTGCGTCGCGAGTCCGGGCAGGAAAGAGACCGGCGTCGAACCGAAGAAAAAATAGAAAATAAATGAAGAAAATCAACTTTTTCTGCGGGGACTGGAAGACCACGTCTGTAGGGCTCCGCGGAAAAAAGAAGACTGGCTAAGATGGCACCCTTGGGCGGGAAGGGGACCGCGCATGCGCGCTGCAATTCCCAAAGGCTTTCTTTGAAAGCTGGGGAAAATTGCTCCGCGAGGGCTCCGTCGGCGCCGACGTCACCCATATGTGAGGACTGACTTCCTGCTTGGTTCTGGAGAACTACACTTTCTCTGGGAACAAGCAGGAAGTCAGTCCTCACATATGGGACTCCCCAGTTACAGGCTACCGTAAGTCCATAACAAAAATGCTGCTCCCTCATGGGGAGCCGCAAGCAGCAGCAATTTAGCTTGTGTACACAGACCACAGCAAGACCCCCCATGTCCGATGAACCAGCACTCCGGTAGCCTGAACACAGAAGGGTCAGAAGATAGGAGTTGTCTAAACTCCGAAAAGGTTACGGAGCACAGCCTGGCCGAAGCACTGTCCCGTTGGGACTCTTTCCAGGCAGCAATAGGCCACGAAGGTATGGACTGAAGATCAGGTGGTGGCCCAGCAGATGTCCACCATCGGGACAGAGCACAAGTTTGCCACCGAGGCTGCCATGGCTCTGACACAGTGCGCAGTGATGCAACCTTCCAGAGGGAGCCTGGTCTGCTCATAGGCAAGAGTGATACAGTCCGCCACCCCTGTGGACAGCGTACACTTGGTCACCGCCTCCCCAGCCTACTGGGGTCATAGGAGACGAAAAGCTGAGAGGCTTTGCGGTGGCCCTCAGTGCGTTGGATATAGAAGGACAAAGTTCTCTTACAGTCCAAAGTGTGGAGGACCATCTCCGCCCTACTAGAATGAGATCTTGGAAAGAAAGTAGGGAGCACTACTTCCTGGTTGAGATGGAAGGGCGACACTACCTTTGGCAGGAATTTTGAGTACGTGCGAAGCACCACTCTGTTCTTGTAGAACCTGGTAAAGGGTGCCTCCGCCACAAGGGCCTGAAGCTTGCTAACTGCGAGTGAAGGTAAGTGCAACTAGGAAAACCACTTTCAAAGAGAGGTAGCGGTGGCAGGTAGCCAGAGGTTCAAAGGGCGGGTGAATGAGTTGCCCCAAAACTATGTTGAGGTCCCATTCAATTTCTGGGCGTGAACCAGAGGCCTCGATAAGAGCAGGCCCCGAAGAAAACGGGTCACTAGTGGTTGGACCAGGCTTACCATCCATCGGATGGTGGTGCGCCACCAGGGCACTAAGGTGCACTTGGATGGAGTTAGACTTGAGCCCGGACTGAGAGAGGTGCAGAAGGTACTGTAACACCAGAGCCACTGGGCAGGAGAAAGTGTCAGACGCATGTTCAGCGCACCAGAGAATCTGTGCCATTTGAGGGCGTAAACCTTCCTAGTAGAGGCTTTGTGAGAGGCCAGCAGAATGTTATGTTCTATATAATATATATATATTTATTTATATTTCTTATATACCGCGCTATTCGGGATCAGCGCGGTTCACAGAGAACAAAACAAAGACCAGAACAACAAGCTGTTTGGTGTTACATATAACAGGAGCATAAACTTGGACAAACATGGGAGAACTATCTACATGGAGTATATGGTCTGTTAACTAGATAACATACTCAAACTATTTACAGAAATTAGCAAAAAGTTAGTAACAATGTGAAAGCTGTGGTTACGTTTGCGGTGGGAATGTAAGTTTCACTTTATGTCGGGTAGTATTTGATGAAAAGGTTGAATTTGAGGGCCTTTCTGAACTGGGCTAACTCGGTTATGGCACGGACATCAGGTGGTAGAGAGTTCCAGGATTTTGGTGCGCAAAATATGAAAGCTCTGTTTGCTGTTGATAGGCTGTAAGTTGTTATGGCCTTTGGTATTATTAGGGAGTTTAATGCTACTTGTCTTCTATTTCTGTTTGGTGGTACAGTTTGTATGAGCTCTGTGAGTGAGTTGGCTGTTAGACCATTGATGGCCTTGAAAGTGAGAATCAAGGTCTTGAACATAACCCTTACGTGTATAGGGAGCCAATGGAGCTGCTTGAGGATAGGTGTAACATGTTCGCTCTTGGACACTCCTTGTAGAACCCTTGCAGCAGTATTCATAGCAAGCTGTAATGGGCTAAGAGTGGATTGTGGGAGCCCTTGCAGAATGGAGTTGGCGAAGTCGAAGTGCGGTAAAATCAGTGCCTGGTAAATGGTTCTGAAGTCCTCTTGGTCTAGTAAGGAGCGTAGGTACCTGAGCATGCGTATCTTGAAGTACACCGCTTTTACAATATTATTTATGTGGGATTTCATGTTGAGACAATGATCCAGTGTGACTCCGAGGTATCTTATTGTTTCCTTAGTGCATAGATCAGCTCCCTTAACACTTATATGTGGTGGTGGAATGAAGTTGGGGTCTTTAGTGATAAAGAGAACTTCAGTTTTCTTATGTTGAATGCGGAGGTTCTGTGACAGGAGCCATTCTGATACTGCGTCGAAGCAATTTGTTATAGGTGATAAATCCATTTGTACTGTGGAAAATGGCATGTAGAGTAGGATATTTTTATTTATTTATTACAGTTTCTTATATACCGCGCTATTTAGAATCAGCACGGTTTACATTATAACAACACGACCATAACGACAAACTGTCAGGTTTTACATTGAACAGGAGTACAAACTTGGATAACTGGGTTAACTATATACATAAACTATTTACACTGCAGTGTGAGGGCATTTCTAGATTGGGTCATTTCTTGGAGGGGATATCTAGTTCAGTTGCTGTCTGGGAAATATTGGCAGAAAAGGTATGTTTTGAGAGCCTTTCTGAACTGATATAGATTGGTAATGGCTCTAATGTCAGGGGGTAGGGTGTTCCAGCATTTTGGTACATAAAAACTGAATGCCCTGTTTGTGGTGTTCGTGTTGGACTTTGTTGAAGCCTTTGGTATTGCTAGCAGGTTTACAGCTGATGTTCTTCTTGCTCTGTTGGGGGGGACCATGTGGATTAGATTCGTGAGTGAGAGGGATGAGGTGCCTTTGATTGCCTTAAATGCTAATACAAGGGATTTGAAGGTGATTCTCCCGTGAATTGGTAGCCAGTGTAGCTGTTTGAGAATAGGAGTCATGTGGTCGTTTCTGGATGCACCGTAGAGGACCCTAGCTGCGGCATTCATGGCCAACTGTAAGGGAGTTAGTGTGGATTGGGGGAGACCTTGTAGGATGGCATTTGCAAAGTCAAAATGCGGCAGGATCAGCGCTTGATATATGGTACGGAAATCGTCTGGGTCCAGCAGGGAGCGTAGGTGTTTGAGGGAACGGATTTTGAAGTATATGGTTTTGACTACGCTGCTTATGTGGCGTCTCATGTCTAGATGTTGGTCCAGTGTAACTCCCAAATATTTTATTGCATCTTTAGTTTGCAAATCAGCTTCCTTGACACTAACGTGGGATGGGGGCGTAAAGTTGGAGTCTCTGGAGATGAAAAGGACCTCTGTTTTTTATGCTGGATACGTAGGTTCTGTGTCTGGAGCCATGTTGAAACTGCATTGAAACAATCTGTGAGTGGGGTCAGGTCCATGTGGGTTGTGGAGAAAGGCATGTATAAAAGAATGTCATCTGCATATATCATGCAGCTTACGTTGAATGATCTTATGATATTACATATGGGCTGCATGTAGATATTGAAGAGTAAGGAGGATAATGAGGATCCTTGAGGTACCCCTTGTTTTTGATGGAAGTGGCTAGACTCTTCTGATCCAGACTTCACATATTGCCATCTATCGTCCAGATAAGACTTGCACCATTTTAGTGCCTTGTTGCAGACACCCTTTTCTTTTAGTCTTCCCAGGAGGATTTCGTGACTCACGGAGTCAAAAGCCGCGGCGATGTCTAGGAAAATAGGACAAAACCTTGATGGATGTTGTCAATTCCTGTGATGATATTGTTGATTAGACCAGTGAGTAGTGTCTCAACCCCATGATGTTCTCTGAACCCATGTTGACAGTTATCTAAGGGAGCAACAGAGTCTATGTGATCTTGAATTTGCCGTTGTGCTTCCTTCTCAATTATTTTGGCTAGGATGGGGATGCTAGCTATTGGTCGATAGGAGTCCACCCTTTGGGGGTCCAGTTTGGGGTTTTTCAGTAATGGTCTAATGGAAGTCTGTTTGAGTGAAGTGGGAAAATAACCTGTTGTAAAGGAGAGTTTCATTATATTTGCGATGACAGGACTGGATGACAGGATATCATCTGCATATATCATACATTTCATATTGAATGATCTGATGATATTGCAGATAGGCTGTATATATATGTTAAACATGAGAGATGAAAGAGGATCCTTGCGGAACGCCTTGTTTTTGATGGAAGGGTTTTGATTCTCCTGTTGCAGATTTTACATATTGCATTCTGGTGTCAAGGTACGATTTATACCAATCCAGTGCGGAGTTGCAGATGCCTTTCTCTTTCAGTCGCCCGAGGAGAATCTCGTGGTTTACTGAATCAAACGCTGCTGCTATATCTAAGAAGATTAGAACAACGCCTTGCCGGATGTTGACTATGCTAGTGAGAACATCATTGAAGAGGGTGGTAAGCAGTGTTTCCACGCCATGGTATTCTCTGAATCCATGTTGAAAATGGTCTAGAGGGGCTGCGGAATCTATGTGGTCTTGGATTTGACATTGTGCCTCTTTCTCAAAAATCTTTGCTAAGAGGGGGATACTGGCTATAGGCCTGTAGGAGTCAGGCCGTTTTGGGTCTAGTTTGGCGTTTTTTAGCAGAGGTCTGATGGATGTGAGCTTTAGAGCAGAGGGGAAGGAGCCAGTTGTAAATGAGAGGTTCATGATTTTTGCAATGAAAGGGCTGAATGTACTTCGAAGATCCTTTATCCAAAAGGCTGGGCAAGGATCGGTTTGCGCAGTGGTGGTGTTGAGTGAGGTGACTGTGTCTTCGATGTGTTTGGGAGAGGGTGTGGCAAGTGCAGACAGGGATGTTGGGCAGGATGTTTCTTGTACATTGATTGTTGAGAGCTCATCTGTCTGTAGAAGTTTTGATTGCAAATAGTCAGCAAATTCTTGTGGGTGAATGTCTTCTTTTTGTTCGGAGGATGGTTCCTTTGATAGTGATTTGACTAAATTGAAAAGGTCACAAGGTTTGTTCAGTGATCTTTTGAGTGTGTCCGTGTGGTATTGCTTCTTTCTGGTTGTGATTGCCTGCGGTGAGTTGCTAGGTGGAGATTGTAGGCTGTATGATCATCGATGGATAGTGATCGGCGCCAGCGTTTTTCGAGTCTTCATAGGTGTGTGAGAGAAGACCGCAGTTCGGGGGAAAACCACGGAGCAGAGGATCTTTTCCTTGATATGTTCTCTTTGTGTGGTAGTTGAGCAACGGTGCTGAGGCTGTTGTTCCAGGCGTCGATTGACTTATCAAGGTTGAGTGTTGAGTCATTGAGGAGTGGTTGGGTGCTTGACAGTATAAGTTCCCTGTTGAAAGGTCGAAAACCCCTTGTTGAGGCTCTAGATGGGTTGTTTAGTTTGCTGCTGTTAAGAAGATGAGTAGTGCTCAGGGGAATTTGTAGGTTTATGAGTTTATGGTCTGACCATGGTACATCGGTGATCGATTTTACAATGTTGCTGCTTTGTTCATAAACAGATTGTGGAATGAAAACCATGTCAAGAATGTTTCCTTTGGTATGAGTGGGCTCCATGATTAGTTGTTTATATCCAAGATTTTCAATGGCATCGAGGAGTGAAGAGGACTGGTTTGGCTGCAGTGATGGGAGGTTGAGATCTCCCATTATCCATATCCCATATATGTTCTTAATGTCTTCCACCTCGACCAGAAGTTTGAAAGGGGCCAGGGTCACCCTCTCCTGCACCAAGTTGGAGAGCAGGAGAGAGCCACCCTCCTGAGATAGGCACCCCAGGACGATCCCCAAGAGGATGGGGGTCTCCACCGTCAACTGTAAAAGCAGCAGAAACCATGGTTGCCTGGGCCACCGAGAAGCTATCAGGATGAGTGAGGCTCTGTCGTGGAGGGTCTCAAACAAGGTTTTGGCAATCAGGTGCATAGGAGGGAAGGTGTATATGAGGCCTCCCGATCATGAGACTAAGAACACGTCCGCTGCCACCCTGGAGGCGTGGGCCTGCTGAGAGCAGAAGTGGGGCAACTGAAAGTTATCCAGGCTAGAGAACAGGTTTCATCACAGGTTCCCCCCAGAGCCGGAAAAGCAGACTGTCAACCCTGGGGTCCAGCTGCCACTCATGCAGCTGGAGAACTCTGCTGAGCCTGTCAGCCAATAGGTTTTCCTGGCCTGGCAAGTACACTGAACGCAGGAGAATACCCTGTTGGATTGCATACGAGCAGAGGACCAGTGCCTCCTGACAAAGAAACGAGACCCCGTGCCCCAGTTTGTTCACGTAGAACATTGCCACCTGGTTGTCCGTCTGGACAAGCACCGGCTGGTGACGCAGGTGGTGACAGAAGACCCCCAGGGCTAGGTGTTTGGCTCAGAGCTCCAGGAGGTTGATCTGCTGGGTGTTCTCATCTGGTGATCAGTAACCCTGGGTGCAGAGATGTCCGCAGTGGGTTCCCCAGTCGAGCAGGGAGGCATCTATGGTGAGCACCCTTGAAGGGCTTGGGGCCTAAAAAGGCACGCCCGCCTTGAGATACTGGGGAGACTGCCACCAGACCAGAGAGTCCGCCAAATGGAGGGTCACAGAAACTCTGTCTCGGACGTGGCCTGTGGCCTGAGATCACTGGTCCCAGAGATACCACTGCACTGCCCTCATGTGGAGGTGAGCATCTGGGATGATGTGGACCATGGAGGCCATGTGCCCAAGGAGGTGCAGGAGAAGCCGATTGGGCCCCAAGGGACAGTACTGCACATCTCGAGCCAGAGTCCTGGGATGATTGGCTTGGTCCCTGGGCAAGAAAGCCTTCAACTGGAGAGTGTCCATCTTTGCCCCAATGAACTCCAGACACTGTCGGGAGGATGTGAGACATGGGGTAGTTTAATGACAAGCCCCAAGTGTTGCAGAACCTGTATGGTGTGTGCAGTGGCCTGCTGCACCTCAGAGGCCATGCCTCCCTTTATGAGCCAGTTGTCCAGGTAGGGGACGATGAAGTCCCCCTGGAGCCGGAGGAAGGTGGCCATGACCGCCAGGCATTTTGTGAAAACTATAAGCAGAGGCTAGGCTGAAGGGAAGCACCCTGTACTGAAAATGCCTGCCCGCCCCCCCACTATGAACCGCAGGTACTGCCTGTGGTTGGGGTAGATGAGGATGTGGGTATAAGCATTCTTGAGGTCTAAGGAGCATACCCAGTCTCCGTGCTGGAGGTATGGCAGCAATGTTCCAAGGGAGAGCATCATGAACTTCTCCCACACCAGGAATTTGTTGAGGTTGTGCAAGTCGAGGATGGGCCTTAGGTCCCCTGTCCTATCTGGCACGAGGAAGTACCTGGAGTAGAACCCCTTGCCCTTGAGATGGTGGGACACCAGTTCCACCGCTGTCTCCTCGAGAAGACCTGCCAACTCCTTCAGAAGGTGGTCCCGGTGCAGGGGAGACCCGAGGGGCTCTCCCAGGAAATAAGGGGGAGGTGTCAGTCACGTGGAGGAGGTAACCCTCCCTGACTACCCGAAGTGCCCAGGAATCAGTGGTGATGGACATTTACCTCTGGGCATAGAGGACCAGATGTCCCCCTGTGGGCTGCTGATCGCCTTAGGGCTATGCTCAGCGAGTCAAAAACTCCCCCTGGCTGGGCCAGAGCTGGTGCCTGAGGTTTTGGAGCCTTCTGCTTACGTGGGCCATGCTCATGTCCCTTGGCCTGCTGACCCTGTTGGGGGCTGAGGAGGCCTGATAAGGTGGGTAGTTTCAGTAAGCATCTCCCTTCCTCTCAAGTAAAAGGACTTTTTACCCCAGCCCTTCTGTTGGGGAGAGGCAGCTGTCTTTTTGGAGAGCCTGGTCCTCGTCATGAACTCGGTCTCCAGCTCGGCAGTCTTGTCTGTCATGGGTTTGCCAAAGAAGTTCTCTCCTTGGCAGGGGACATCTATCAATTTGTCCTGAACCCACTGTTCGAGGTCGGATGACTGTAGCCAGGCTTGGCGGCATGCACCGATGCCAGCCGCTACTCGAGCTACTGACTCAAAACCATCATAGGCCTCTCAAGACATGAATTTGGAGCTTTCACAGACTGCTTTGGCCAGGTTCTTGAACCACTGCAAGGGTTCCTCGGAGAGGCCAGCTGAGAATCTGGTGAATTCCTTTGCCAGGTCTCTCAGGTACATGCCCATGTACAATTGGTAGGCCTGGATGCGGCCAATGAGCATTGAGCCCTGGTAGCACTTTCTGCCGAGAGCGTCCAGGATGCAGACCTCCCTGCCAAGGGGCACCAAGGAGTGCATCTTCTGGCTCTTCAGCAGACACATGGCTGACTCCACCACCATGGAGTTATGCGGCAGCTGTGACTTTTGGAAGCCTGGGCTTCGGACTCGATACATTGAGTCAAGTCATTTGCTCACCACCGGCATGGATGCCGGTGTCTCCCACATTCAGAGCATCAGCCGTTCCAGGGTGAGAGGGATGGGCACCGTGAGCAATTCCTGCAGAGGGGCCTTTTACTGGAGGATTTCCAACTCATCCACCCGAGGGTCTTCCTCCGACTGTTGGGAAAGCAAGGGCCTTAGACATGTCCTTGACAAAATCAAGGAAGCCCATATCCTGGCTAAGCTTCACTCTTCATCACCTGTCGCCTCAACCTCGTCCTGTCTTCTCCAACCTCTTTAGAAAGCTTCATGCTATTGACCCTTTGGCTCTCTACTCCACTATCTCATCACCTTTTTCTTCCACTATATTATCTGAATCTGTTGATGAGGTAGTAGCTTCCTATAACACTGCACTCTCCTCTGCTCTGGATGCTCTTGCTCCGCCCATGCCACGTCCTGAGGCATACTACATTCCAGTTCTAGCTTTCTTCCACTATCCGCTATCCACGTTCCTATGCCCGATCAACTGAGTGTGCTTGGCTCAAATCCCGCTCCCTTGCAGACTTTCTACACTTCAAATTCATGCTTGTCTCTTTCCAATAGCACTCGCCAAACTTATGTCCATCTAACTCTCTTGCCTCTGAACCTCATCATCTCAAATACTCAACTCTCTCCTCAAGGTGCCTCCACCTCCGATCCCTCCCTCTCTGCCCAAACCCTGGCTATTTCCATGGCAAAATCCACAAGATCACCCTCCAAATCTCCACAAAGTCAGCTAACTTCCCCTCCTCACTCCCAACTTTCCCCCTCTACCTCTGCTACCCTTTCTTCCTTTTCTGTCTCTGAAGAGGAAACCACCCACCACCTCTTTCCTCCTCCAAACTCACTACCTGCTCCTCTGATCCTATTTCCACCAGTCTCCTAAGCCCCGTCTCCTCCATGTCCCTTCCATCTCTCATATTTTCAACCTATCGCTCTCCACTGCAACTGTCCCTGCAGCCTTCAAGCATGTTGTAGTTACACCTCTCCTCAAGAAACCTTCACTTGGATCCTACCTGTCCTCCTAGCAATCAACCCATCTCCCTCCTCCCCTTTGTTTCTAAACACTTGAACATGCAGTTCACCGCTGTTGCCTTGACTTTCTCTTCTCTCAAGCCCTCCTGGATCCTTTCACAAGAGCCATTTCAGTAGAATGTAAAGAACAAAAGCCAGATTGTAAAGTCTCCAGTGACTTTTTCCTGACAAATTCCAAGGACCTTTACTCAATCCTCATCCTTCTTGACCTCTTTGCTGACCACAACCTTCTCCTTGATACTCTGTCCTCACTTGGTTTTAAGGGCTCTGTACTATCCTGGCTTTCTTATCTCTCCCATCGCTCTTTCAATGTTTGTTCTGGTGGATCCTCCTCTGTTGCTATCCCGCTCTCAGTTGGTGTGCCCCAAGGATCTGTCTTGGGTCCATTCCTTTTCTCTTTCTATACCCAGTCCCTTTGTGCACTCATCGCTTCCCATGGCTTTCAGTATCATCTTTATGCTGATGACTCCCAGATCTCTCTCTCTACACCTGAAATCTCTCCGGTAATCCAGACCAGGATCTCTGCCTGCCTTTCTGACATTGCTGCTTGGATGTCTCACCGCCACTTGAAATTGAACATGGCCAAAACTGAGCTGCTTATTTTTCCCCCCTAAAACCTCCTCTCCCCTTCCTCCTTTGTCAGTCTCTGTGGATAACTCCCTACTCCTTCCTGTTTCCTTGGCTCGCAATCTCAAAGTCGTATGACTCCTCTCTCTCCTTCTCCATACACATCCATCTGATAGCTAAGACCTGCCATTTCTTTTTCTGTATCAACAACAAAATCCACCCATTCCTTTCTGAACACTACTAAGACACTTATCTACTCCTTAATCACCTCCCATCTAGACTATTGTAACCTACTCCTTGCTGGCCTCCTGCTGAATTCTCTCTCCCCTTCAATCTGTTCAACACTCTGCTGCGCGGCTAATCTTCCACTAGCTTCAGCATGCTCATATTACCCCTCTTCTCGTCACTTCATTGGCTTCCTATCCATTTCCGCATCCAGTTCAAACTTCTCCTGCTGACCTATAAGTGCATTCACTCTATAGCTCCTCACTACCTTTCCTATCTTATACCTCCTGTGATAAGGAAGCTTATCAGGACCCAAGAGATAGGGATAAGGAGAAGGAATTTACCCTTATAAAAGGACCTATTTTACCAGGTCAGAGACACAAAACTCCCTTTACACCTAGAAAGCAGGAAATTCCTAGCTACGTTAGGTTGCAGAATGCCCCTAGTGGAGTAAAAGAGAGGGAATACAGGCTCAGGGTAAGGAACACTTACGTCACTGAATTCCCCAATTACTCAGCTGCCACGAGGCAGTTTGATCTCCAACACCTTAGAGACGAGGGGATGGAGCAGGCACCTGAGAAGTTTAAGACTAGATCAGTTTATTCAGACGGGAGAGGCAGGAGAGAACGTGAGAGCAGTAGGAGTGCCTACTGGAAGAGGAATGGAACTGAAACAGTGAGAACAGCAGGAACCAGGAACACAAGTTGGAGAACAGCTTTGACCCAGGTATGAGCATTAGAAGCTTGCCTAATTCTGAGCACTACAGAATTGCCAGAGACAGCCTTAGCCCTAATGGAAGGCAGTCAGCTAAGACCTCTGAGCCAGAAACAGAGGATGTGCCAATGCAATTGGGTGAACCAGACAGCTTTAGAAGAAGTCTCATACATGGATTGCTCTTTATGCCAGTCTTCCAATACAGAGGTGTTGAAAGGGAGTCAACCGTAAGGAAAACCTCCAGTGTCCAGTAGCCCTAAGAGCCTGTGGTTAACTTGTGAAGGTCCTGAGTTAAAGGCAAAATACTTTTTTTTTTTTTTTTTTTTTACTGTGCAAGCCGAAGCTGCCTATTTAAGTTGGTGAATCAGCTGTGAGCCAGAGCAGTGCTCAGCCGGAAGCCGTACTAACGGTAAAAGTAAGGAAAGCTTTTGTTTGGCTGTTTATAAGAAAACCTTGCATAGAGAATTGCTTGCCTGTGAAGAGTTTAATTGCCTTGTTGAAAGTTTTTCTATGTTTAAGACGACAAACAGTGTTCTGGACTGAGAGAAAAAGAAACCTGCTTTAGGAAAAGCTGTTTTCTGTTTGTTTGATCAGCACTGCAAGCCATGCCTGATAGCATGGGCTGTTGAAGTATTTATGTTTATACTGGAAAACATTGTAAGCTGTTTTGTTTGGAATTCATTTATATCTTGATGTTCATTTACAAGAATCCTGGAGAAATAATCCAAAGGTGGAATTTGTGAACCTTAGCGTGTTTTTTTCAGTTAATAAACTGTCATTACCTTACCACTCAAGGCAACTACAAAGGTGTTTTTTTTTTACCTGAGGTTGAATACTTTCTGACTGTACTATCTTTCCCATAAGGCATTACAAGGCAATCAGTCAGTTAAAAACCAAAAGGTGAATCTCTCTAATGACAACCACACCCCTCCATACTGCATGTAAGGGGCTATGGGCGTGACACTCCCTATACCCCTCCCCGGAAACTCCGCTCTTCTGCCAAATTGCCTCTATTTGTGCATCTCTCTTCTATTGCTAACTCCAGTCTTTGCTCCTTTCACCTTGCTGCTCCTTATGTCTGGAACAAACTACCCGAGTCTGTACATCAGTTGCCTTCCCTGGCCCTTTCCAAATCCAAGCTGAAAACTCACCTTGTCGCTGCTGCTTTTGGATCTTGATTCCCCTGATCTTCTTTGTGTTTCCTTACCATTTCCCCTAGATCAGGGGTCGGCAACCCGCGGCTCCGGAGCCGCATGCGGCTCTTTCTCACCTTTGCCGCGGCTCCGGAGCACACTGCCCGCTTTAAACGTCGCGTTATGGGCTCCCTCCATGTCAGCTCCCTCCCTTCTTCTGCAGCCACGGTTCCCTGTCTCTTAGGGAACCGCGGCTGTGCTTTTAAAATCATCTTGGAGCCCTTCCTGTCTTGACGGGCTCCGTGCAGCATTGTCCCGCCTCTAAAGGAAGTTTGGAGGCGGGACAATGCTGCACGGAGCCCGGCTAGACAGGAAGGGCTCCGCGCTGATGTTATCCGCACAGCCGCGGTTCCGTTAGAGGCCGGGTGCCGCGGCTGCAGAAGAAGGGAGGGTGCTGACATGGAGGGAGGGAGCAGATATGAATGCATGGAGGGAGGGGGGCTGACATGGAGGGAGGGAGCTGATATGAATGGATGGAGGGAGGGGGGCTGACATGGAGGGATGGAGGGGGCTGACATGGAGGGAGGGGGGCTGACATGAAGGGAGGGAGCTGATATGAATGGATGGAGGGAGGGGGGCTGACATGGAGGGATGGAGGGGTCTGACATGGAGGGAGGGGGGCTGACAGGGAGGGAGGGAGCAGATATGAATGGCTGGAGGGAGGGGGGCTGACATGGAGGGATGGAGGGGGCTGACATGGAGGGAGGGGGGCTGACATGGAGGGATGGAGGGGGCTGACATGGAGGGAGGGAGCAGATATGAATGAATGGAGGGAGGGGGCTGACATGGAGGGATGGAGGGGGCTGACATGGAGGGAGGGGGGCTGACATGGAGGGATGGATCGAGGGGGGCTGACATGGAGGGATGGAGGGGGCTGACATGGAGGGAGGGAGCAGATATGAGAGGGATGGCGGGCGGGGGGCTGACATGGAGGGATGGCGGGGGCTGACATGGAGGGAGGGAGCTGATATGAATGGATGGAGGGAGGGAGGGAGGGGGGCTGACATGGAGGGATGGAGGGGGCTGACATGGAGGGAGGGGGGCTGACATGGAGGGAGGGAGCAGATATGAATGGATGGTGGGAGGGGGGCTGACATGGAGGGAGGGGGCTGACATGGAGGGAGGGAGCTGATATGGATGGATGGATGGATGGAGGGAGGGGGGCTGACATGGAGGGAGGGAGCTGATATGGATGGAGGGAGGGGGGCTGACATGGAGGGATGGAGGGGGCTGACATGGAGGGAGGGGGGCTGACATGGAGGGGGCTGACATGGAGGGATTGGGGAGGCGGGCTGACATGGAGGGAGGGAGCTGATATGGATGGAGGGAGGGAGGGGGCTGACATGGAGGGATGGAGCACTGGTAATGGGGTTGAGGGGACGAGCACTGGAAATGAGCTGATTAGGGGAGGCTAGGACTGGTAATGAGCTGATGGGGGGTAGGACTGGTATTGGGCTGATTAGGGGAGGCTAGCACTGGTAATGGGGTTGAGGGGGGATTAGCACTGGAAGCGAGCTGATTGGGGGGCTTTGACTGGGCATGGGCTGATTGTGGGGAGGGGAGGATAGAGCTGCTGGCCCTGGAAGATAACTGGGGGCTAAGGCTACAAATGGGCTGATATGAGGGGATGGGAGAATGGAACTGGATCTGAGAGGGGCTGCCATGGTATTTGTACTAGAAGGGACTGGTCAGTGGGGAAGGAGGGGGACTGGAAGGAAATGGACACCAGTGGCAATCATGGGAATGCAAGTTAACATTGGAAGGTACTGGGAGTGAGGACTGGAAAGGGGCTGATATTGGGGAGGGTTACTGGGACTGGAAATAGGCTGATGGAAAGAAGTGAAGAAAACGAAAGAAGAGATAAGAACTGGCAGATGGACCATAGACCACAGAAAGAGAGCTAAGAGAAGACAGGAAAGCAGAAGCCTCAGATCGGGACCAGCATGATCAAAGAATAAATTGGTCAGACAACAAAGGTAGAAAAAATAATTTTATTTCATATTAGTGATTTGACTACAAAATCATCATAATTTTGAAATCAAATATTGTTACTTCTTGTTGTTATATTTTCTGGCGTATTTTTTTGGTGTGCGACGGAAGAGGGGTAGTCTTATACGGCGAGTATAGGCCAAACACCTATATTTTAACAGGAAAAGTAGGGGGTCGTATATAGCATTAAGGTAAGAAACAATATATGCAGTGTTAGATTTGTTTTAAATGTCGCAATGGTTTTGCGGCTCCCAGTTTTTTTTTTCCCTTCGGAAACGGGTCCAAGTGGCTCTTTATGTCTTAAAGGTTGCAGACCCCTGCCCTAGATGTATCCTATTGTCTACACCTACTGTGTTGTCTGTCTTGACTATACTGTAAACTCTGACAAGCAGGGACTGTCTCTTGCATTTCTGTGCAGCGCTGCGTACATCTTGTACCGCTATACAAATGCTCAGTAGTAGTAGTTAACGCTGTGAAGTATGCCTGGAAGCCTCTGGAGAAAGCATAGTAACTCACCTGTAACAGGTGATCTCCGGGAACAGCAGGATTTTAGTCTTCACATATGGGTATCATCGGTACCGATGGAACCTGCATGGAAACGCTCCCCATCATCCAATAGGAAAGCTTTTGGGAGCATCCCACAGCACCTGCATGCTGCCTTTCCCAACTGTCCCTCTCCAGTTCAGTTTAAAGCTGAGACAAAGAGAGAGGGAAAGAAAAGGAGAGAGATAAGAGACAGAGAGATACAACTCCTAGGGGAGGTGGGTGGGTTGTGAAGACTAAATTCCTGCTGTTCCCAGAGATCACCTGTTACAGGTGAGTAACTATGCTATCTCCAGGAACAAGCAGGAATGTAGTCTTCACATATGGGGACTCCCTAGCTACAGATGCCAGGGAGAGACCCCAGAAGTTGTGTGCCCCTGTGAAAGGGCTCCACTTCCCCCCATGGATCTCTGGCATCCTACCGGGAATGGTGGGTAGGAGTTGATTAAGTATGGAACAGGTGTCGTAGAACAGTCTGACCAAATAAGGCATCCGGCGGGAGTCTTTGTCTAAGCAGTAATGGGCTGTGAAGGTATGACCCGAGGCCCAAGTAGCTGCTCGACAGATGTCGCCAATAGACACAGAGTGTAGATGAGCCATTGAGGCTGCCTTGGCTCTCACATTGGGAGCTGTGACATGGCCTTCAAGAGGAAGGTTCTTACTCATAGGCAAAAGATATATACTGTGCAATCCAGCTAGACAGTGTCCTTTTGGACACTGGAAGTCCCAAATGTCTAGAATCAAAAGCAACAAAGTTGAGAGGATTTTCTATGTTGTGTCCTTTGCAAATAAAAGGCCAAAGCTCTTTTACAGTCCAAAGTATGAAGGTTCCTTTCTGCATTTGAGGCGTGAGGCCTTGGAAAGAATACAGGAAGGTAAACCGCTTGGCTCAAATGAAAGGGCGAAACCACCTTTGGCATAAAATGTGGATGAGTCCTAAGGACTACCTTATCACGATGGAACCTTGTATAAGGAGGATCAGTCACCAAGGCTTGCAATTCACTGATGCGACGTGCTGATGTGATTGCAATGAGAAAGATAACTTTCCAGGAAAGGAATTTCAAAGAGGTAGTGGCTAATGGTTCAAAGGGCGGTTTCATGAGCTGCCCAAATACCAGATTCAAGTCCCATGCTACCGGTGGTGGCTTAATGGGAGGCATCGTTAAAAGAAGGCCTCTCATAAATCTCGCTATGAGAGGATGAGAGGAAATAGGTTGTCCATTTAGAGGCTTGAAAGAATCTGCAATAGCACTCAAATGGACTCTCACTGAATTAGTCTTAAGCCCTGCATTTGATAAATGAAGAAGGTACTCCAGTAATGATTCCAGAGGTATCGCAAGAGGGTTAAGACCCTTCTGCGAGCACCATATGGTAAACCTTTTCCACTTAAATGCATAAGAGCGTCTTGTGGAAGTTTTCCTGGAAGCATGAAGGATATCCTTTACCTGCTGGGAAAGGTTAAGACCGTGAAGTTCTAGGCTTTCAGCAACCAGGCCCTGAGATGCAGAGACTTGGGATTGGGATGCCACAGCATCCTGTCCTCTTGAGAAAGGAGATCTGGAGCAGAACCTAACTCCAGAGGCAGAGCTTGAGAGAGATGTACGAGCAGAGGGTACCACATTTGCCGTGGCCAACGTGGAGCTATGAGGATCATATGACCTGTCTCTCTGAAGCTTGAACAGGGTTTTGGGAATTAGGGGAATGGGTGGAAAGGCATACAGGAAGTCCTGACCCCAATGGAGTAGGAAAGCATCCCTGGCCTGACAACCTCGAGCCGGATTTCTGGAACAGAACCAGGGAAGTTTGGCATTCAGCGGACTCGCAAAGAGGTCTATGTCCTGGGTTCCCCAAATTTTAAAATTTTGGCCACCTGGTCTGCATGGAGACACCATGCGTGTGGAAGCACAATGGCTGTCTGCCCAAGAGTTCTGAATGCCTGGAAGATACACCACAAGGAGATGAATCTGATGCTCTCTGGTGAGGGCCCATAGTCGCAAAGCTTCGTTGCAGAGCGACAGAGCCTGTTCCGCCCTGCTTGTTCACATAGAACATGGCTACTTGATTGTCCATTTGAACTAGGACTGTCTTGTAGCTGAGCTGGGTGTGAAATACTCGAAGAGCAAGGAAGATTGTTCTGAGCTCCAGGAGGTTGATATGGAGATAGGCCTCCTGTGGAGTCCAGGTACCCTGGGTCGAGAGGCCTTGCAAGTGGGCTCCCCAACCCACCTGTGACGCATCTGTTGTTAGAGTGGCTTGGGGTAGGGGTTGCTGAAAAGGAGACCCCCTAATAACAATTGCGTCCCTCTAATTCTATAGAAGTGCTGAATTGATCGATTACTCCACAGATCATCATAACATGCTTATAAAAGCTTTATTATTGAGGAATAGTTAATTGGAACGTTGGTCTCAGACTTAACACGGCGCCACTCACAGTGTTTCATTCATGAGTTATGTGCCCTTTCGCATCAACGACCAATCACGTCCATAACTTTCCTATCAATTATTGAATTTAAAGAACTTCTGCTTTTGTAAAATGTTCATAATTCACTCCAACATTACACGAAATTGTGCTTATCTTAGACTCTTCAATAATTCACCCCAACGCCACCTTTCAGGTACCGTCTTTGCGTTTCAGCTCTTCTTCAGGGGGGTATTTTAATTCTGCAGCACTTTAGCATATTATTTCATCTTTTTGTCTTTAACCTTTTAACGTCTGGCTCACCGTCCTCAGCATGTTAACAGATGCTCACCAGCTTGCAGCAAGAACATGCTGAGGACGGTGAGCCAGACGTTAAAAGGTTAAAAAGACAAAGATGAAATAATATGCTAAAGTGCTGCAGAATTAAAAACCTGAAAGGACATATCCTCTGGTGGAGACATGCTATGCTGAGGAGAAGAGGAATCCTCAGGAAGAAGTACTCTCGTATCGACAGACCTTTCAGAGTCTTCAGACTCATCCGAGGATTCGAAGTATCTCCGATCTGGGTGATCGTGCAAGGCATGGTACCGGTACCGATCGAAGTCGGCATCGGAGTGGTCCAGTACCGACTTGTCGATGCCAGATAGACACGCATGGCTCCATCCCTGTAGAATAACTGCCGATGTAAATGCAGTCGGTGCCGGTACCAGTTGAATTCTCTGAAGCGGTTTCAGGGGCATCGAGGCCGTGAGAAGAGCCGCCAGACTGCGTTCAATAGCCAAGAATCTCTGGTCTATCGACGCTGCCGATGCTTGGGTATTGGTGCCGGATGAAGAGGCCAGAACCCCAGAGCATGGCACCAGTAATTCTGCCGAGGTTGAAGCCTCGAGAACATCCTGGAGACCCATTAGTGCTTTGGAAGCCGAAGCCTTCTGCCGGGGCAATTATCAATGTTCCTATGATCCATATATTATTACATTGTTAATTAGTTTGACTAGTTTTTAGCTCATTATAACATCTTTGCTATTAACATTCCTACATGCGCAATACATAGTTGGTTATAGCTATAGGTTCAATATCATGACATTTTGTGTGTCACCATTTACAGTTTTATTCATTTTATTCCCCTGCTTATTCATTTAATTTATCTATACACCAAGTTGGCAATTTTGTTTTTTATACACGGATTAGTTACAAGCGAGTGCTCTTTCATTGGTTTCTTCAAAAACATTTTATAGCAATTGTTCTCTGGAACACAATATAGTGAACATAAAATTATGTCCCACATGATTATGTACAAATTTTGTTTTATTCACCTCCGTTTTAGTAGCTCATCTAATCATTTTAATGGCTCCTAGTACATGTCGGCCATTCTGCGATTTTAGAGTCCAGCTGGTCACGCCCCCTTTTTTGGTGCGGTTTTCGGCATCTTAAAATTTTGCTCTGTCACACAGCCGGCTTCCTTTGAGTGCACCTTGAGCAGTGCAGTTCATTTTGTCAGGTATGTCTATTATACTTTGTTTTCCAACGCTTTTTACACAGTACAGTCAAACCTCGGTTTTCGTATGCCCTGGTTTTCGTACGATTCGGTTTTCGTTGACTTTTTTCATCAAGATTTTGTTCCGGTTTTCGTACGTTGTCTCGGTTTTCGTACAGTTGAAAATGGAGCACCATCTTGTGGCCAGAAGTGGGATTTTCTTTATTTTGATTTTCTTGCTGATTGACTGTCTTCCATATTTATTGGCGCTTCTCTTTTACAAGGCAGGCTGGAGCCCCGATTGTGCAGACGGCCAAGATGGCTGTTCCCGCCTCCGCTTCTGGTGGTGATTGCTCGATCCCCGGAGGGGAGAGCAGCTGGAGCTGGCTGGAGTGTGTCCCTCTCCCAGCGCCCGATGGCGCTTCTCTTTTACAAGGCAGGCTGGAGCCCCAATTGGGCAGCCGGCCAAGATGGCTGTTCCCACCTCCGCTGCTGGTGGTGATTGCTCGATCCCCGGAGGGGAGAGCAGCTGGAGCTGGCTGGAGTGCGTCCCATATGCCAACAAAAGTCTTCAATAAAGGTAAAAGTGATGTTACATGCTCATTTATCCATTTCATTAGTCATTTATATGTATTTCTCATTGTTTTCTGTATGTAAAAATATAGTTATTCTCTATAAAATGTATTTTTTGTCAATATTTTTGGGTGTCTGGAACGGATTAATTGAATTTACATTATTTCTTATGGGACATCTTGCTTCGGTTTTAGTCCGTTTCGGTTTTAGTCAGACTTTTTTGAACGGATTAATCATGAAAACCGAGGTTTGACTGTATATTGTTAATTTCTACAAGTTGGAGTTGCAGCTTTTAAGTTCAGTAACAGTGCATTAGTTCTTTTTGTTTTAAAGTGTTTTTGTCTCTGCAGACAGATTCCTCATGTGCACAATATAGTCCTAGTTTCGCAATTGTTTTGATATCTTCCAGACATTGGTTTTACATAGAGATCATCGTCGCAACGCTATTTGAGTTTACTTTTCAGGATATGTTGCCCAAAAGTTCTTTTAAACCATGTTACATAGTAATTGTCATGATTTTACCACTCTCACTCATCATTGTTTACACTACATGTGTTCCGTCAGGTCCTCTATGTTTAGGGACTCCCTCAAGGAAGATTCAAAGATTTACTACAAGTACTCAGAACACCCTCTCTAGTTTTCATTCCTCTTTTGTCAGAAGAGGTTTCCCGGTCCTTTTAGCTGTTATGCAATTTTAATTTAGGTTTAATACAATGCTCCTCAGTAGCAACATAATGGTTCTCCCATGTAGAGTTTTATGTTTGCCATGTCATTGATTATAACAGTCCCAGAAAAACGGTATTCAAGAGTAAATGACCAATAATTTCAAACAATACCGTGAATCCCCCTCTCAACACTTCACCATATTTTTGTTGGGTATAAACCGCAAGAGGAAGAGAAAACACTCGACCTCACACGCAGTACATGCCCCTTTTTTTATTCATTTAAAAGGTTCTCATGCCATAATCTAATCTTTCAAAGCTGATATAAATATAAAAAGCACACTTATCCAGTCCATCGCACGACGTGCACGTTTCGAGGCCAAAAAAAACGTCTGTATCAAGTGCTCTCAATGTATTGGAGTATGACCAAACTTTCTTCAACCACCAAAAAATGCCGAACAAGCAGCTGTTGAAAAGAGAAAAGCTTGCTCAGGATAGGCTGCCCACAGAAACGCCCACTAACTTGAGAACAACAATCACTGCAAGGGACTTCCCCACTCAACCCGAGGATCCCTATAGTGAAAGGCAAATCAAGCCTAGCCTAAAAGGAACCATCAGAGCCCCAACCAGTCAATTTCACAATTCAGACCAGCGGGGGAAACAGTCTGTAGGGTAAATATCCAACGCTGTTCCAATCTACGCAACTTAGCCGTACGGTCCCCGCCTCTTGGATCCAATGGGACATGATCAATCACTGTCCATTTCAAATGTTCAAACAAGTGATGTTGGTCGAGACAATGTTGCACTACTGCGGCCGTCAGTACAGATTGGCGGAGCCTTGAGGCATGCTCGCCCAAACGAATCCTTACCGCACTCGTAGTACTCCCCACATAACGTAATGAACAGGGACATTCCAGCAAGTACACAACAAAGGTAGAAATACACGTAGTCTGCCATCTTCGATAAAAATTTCGACCCGACCCCGGGTCAGACCATACAGACCCGGCAACAGTTGTGTCACAATAGCCACATTGATTACACGGTAAGTGGGACCCCGACCTCATGGTCGGATAAACTGGGTCGATCCACCGAAACCGCAGATTTCACCAAAACATCACGTAAATTTCTCCCCCGAGAATAGGTAATTCGTAAAAGCTTACTAAAGCAGGGGTATACCGATAATACAGGCCAATATTTCCTCAAAAGATCGGCCACCTGATTCGAATGACTCATATACAGCAAAATGCCGGTTAGATAATCCTCCGATCTATTACCAGACCGGGCCTGAATAAAATTGGGATCAAAAAAACATTCTCTATGAGAATACAAAGCCCTGCGATATGCATGGGAAATTACCCCCTGGGGATAACCCTTATGAAGAAGCTGATTCTTCAAATCAGCCGCCTGATGTTTAAATTGAACCACCGACGTGCACAGTCTCCAGATCCTCAAAAATTGCCCATAAGGTAATCCTTTGCGAAGGGGTTCAGGATGAAAACTCCTATAGCTCAATAAACAATTCCGCTGAACTGGCTTTCTGAACAGTGGTGGATAGTGAGGTTCCCTCCCGAAAAACAGTCATGTCCAGAAACTCCAGTCGGTCCATTGACACTTGAGCTGTGAACTTTATATGGATCTTAATAGTATCAAGCCACGTAATAAAAACATTTAATGAAGGCAAATCAGAAGTCCAAATGAAAAATATATCAAGGAATCTTTTCCACAAGATGACATTCACAAAATGTGGTGAAGGGTAGATGTAACGTTCTTCAATATCAGCCATATACAGAGTGGCAATTGAAGGGGCCACCGTGGCGCCCATGGCTATCCCAAAAATTTGCTGGAAAAAATCCCCTTCAAATAAGAAATAATTAAGGGACAACACTAATGTGATCAAGTCCATCAAAAAATCCTTGGGCAAACGTGTCGGAGCGTTCACAAACTTTGATTGAAGCAAACATAAGGCTTCATCCTGATCCACATTCATGTATAAGGCCACAACATCCAAGGTCACAAGATAAAACCCAATAGAGAGCAACTGCAAATGTAAAAAACACAAAAAATGTGTGGAGTCACGAATAAAAGACCAAACCCGGGCAGCCTCTTCCTTAAGAAAAACATCACAGAACTTAGATAATGGTTCAAGGACCGACCCACGACAGGACACTATAGGGCGGCCTGGCGGGTCCACTATAGATTTATGTATCTTAGGTTCTAAATAAATAATCGGTACCTTAGGTGAAGACACACTAAGGAAACGAAATTCCCTTGAGGTTAGCCAACCTTTCGAATACGCCAAGGTAAGTAAAACCCGAATTTCACTCCGCAGGGCTTCAGTCGGGTCAGCCTTCAAGTTTCTTATATACTTGGGCATCCAATACTTGAGCTCGTAATTTGGTCAGATATACCATTGATTATGTCAACAACAGTATCACAAAGTTCTCTGACGCCCTCTTTCCGTTTAGTATAGTTTTAAGTTTGCTATGTCATTAATTATGCCAATAATAGCATAATATGGTTCTCTGACACCCTCCCTCGGTTGCTTAAAGCCAGTGCTTCATGCAGTTTTAAGTTTTAATAGAGTTTTGGTTTCATTTTAGCAATTTCGATGGTTCCCTTACAGATGATTTTTTAATTGTTACATTGCAGTTTCAAAAGATACACACAGTTATATTTTGCAAGATCTTATTGTTGCCAGTCCTATGGTGATAGCTACACTATAAGATCTGCTATATGGGTCTTTGTACCCACGGTGCATGAGTGTAAGTAATATGTTGTATTCAGATCATTTTTCGTTTTTTACATTAGTTGAGACTTCGCTTTGCCCTGCGTCTATTTTGCACTTTTTTTATATATTTCATTTATATGGTTTTAATTGTATCTGTGTACTTTTTTTTCATTATTTATTTATTGGTCACTTATGAGTACTTATGGTGTTTTATTGTTGTATTAATTGTTATATATTAATTTTAACCATATGCCCATTCTAATTTGGTTTTAATTCATTGTTTTTAATGTGTTTTGTTTTATATATATCTTAAAGTATTCTTCCCCCGAAGAAGGCATCTGCCGAAATGCGTTGGGGATCCAATAAAGCACCTGTGTTCATCCTACACTCTTGCTTCCTGTGTATCTCTATCAGACGTGTTTCCCACATCCTTAACATAAGATCATGCAAGATCTCATGAATAGATAAGGTAGCTGCCTCCTTGGGAGCTTTAGGGTATTGTAGGATTTTTAATTCCTTTGCCCTAGGCCAGCGATGGCGAACCTATGGCACGCGTGCCAGCTGTGGCACGCGAAGGCCTTGCAGCTGGCACGCGGATAGGTCCGCAAAAAAGAAAAAGCTGGCTCTGGCTGCTGCCGCGGACGTGGCAGCGGCAGAGTGCAGTGTCCCGCGGGGCCCCCTCCGCCCGCTAAGCCCCTCTGCAAGGGCTTTCAGATTCGCGAGGGAGAGCGTCTCCCTCGCGTCTCTGTTAAGCCCGCAGGGGCTAATGGGAAATTTCCCATCAGCCCCTTTAGACGCGAGGGACTGATGGGAAATTTCCCGTTAGCGCCAGCGGGCTTAACAGAGACGCGAGGGAGAAGCTCTCCCTCGCGAATCTGAAAGCCCTTGCAGAGGGGCTTATCGGGCGGAGGGGGCCCCGCGGGACATTGCATTCTGCCGCTGCCGCGGCGGCAGCAGCCAAAGCCAGCTTTTTTTTTTTTTAAATATGCCATATGGGGGGGGGGGTTAGGACTGCTAATGGGCTGGGGGGGGGGGGAGTACTGCAAATGGGCTAGGGGGGGGGTAGGGGGTAGGACTGCTAATGGGCTAAGGGGGGTAGGACTGCTAATGGGCTGTGGGCTGATGGGGGCTGTCTGGAAATGGGGTGATGGGGGGTTAGGACTGGTAATGGGCTATGGGGGGGTTAAGACTGCTAATGGGCTTTGGGCTGATGGGGGCTGTCTGGAAATGGGGTGATGGGGGTTATGACTGATAATGGGCTATGGGGGGGGGGGCTAGGACAGGAAATGGGCTGATGGGGAGGGGTTAGGACTGGATGGGCTGTGGGCTGTTGGGGGGGTTAGGACTAGTAATGGGCTATGGGGGGGTTAAGACTGGTAATGGGCTGTGGGCTGATGGGGGGCTGTCTGGAAATGAGGTGATGGGGGGTTAGAACTGCTAATGGGCTATGGGGGGGGGTTAGTACTGATAATGGGCTAAGGGGGGGGCTAGGACAGGAAATGGACTGATGGGGAGGGGTTAGGACTTGAGGTGGGCTGATGTGGTTAGGACTGGTAATGGGCTGTGGGCTGATGGGGGGGGGTTTAGGACTGGCAATGGGCTGTGGGGGGCTGACTGGAAATGGGCTGATGGGGTTAAGACTGGAAGTGGGCTGATGGGGGGTTAGGACTGGTAATGGGCTATGGGGGGGTTAGGACTGATAATGGGCTATGGGGGGGGGGTTAAGACTGGTAATGGGCTTTGGGCTGATGGGGGATGTCTGGAAATGGGGTGATGGGGGGTTAGGACTGGTAATGGGTTATAGGGGGGGCTTAAACTGAAAATGGGGTGATGGGGGTTTAGGACTGGAAGTGGGTTGATGGGGGGCTAGGACTGGTAATGGGTTGGGGGGTTGCTATGACTGGAAATGGGCTGAGTGGAAGGGGAGGCTTGAACTGCAAATAGCTGATGGGGAGGGAGCTTGGAATGGAAATGGGCTGTGAGGGAAGGGAGCTAGGACTGAAAATGGGCTGATGGAGCAGCTAGGATAGGACTGGAAATGGGCTGTTGGGGGGAGCTAAGATTGGAAATGGGCTGTGGTGGGGGCTTGAATTGAAATGGACTCATGGAGGGGCTAGAACTGGAAGTAGGCTCATGGGGAGGGGCTTGGACTGGAATTGTACTGAGTGGAGGGGAGCTATGATTTGACATGGGCTGATGATGGGGCTAGGAAATGACTAGAAATGGGCTGATGGGGGGCTAGGATTGGAAATGAGCTGATGAAGGGACTCAGACTGAAAAGGGAGGGGGGAGCTAGGACTGGAAATGGGTTGATGGGGGGCTAGGACTGGAAATGGGCTGATGCAGGGACTAGAAAGGAATGGATGCTGGGTGAGACTGGAACTAGAAGGGAGCTGATGTTGGGGGAGGATTAGAATGGGATGGGGCTGGGAGAGTAAAATGGAGAGGGGAAAAATATTTTGTGTGGGAGGAATGAAAAATCTACAATTGGCCGGGTATTGGGAGAGTAAGTGGGGATTGAGGATGGAGCGGTAAAATTTGTGTGGATGAAATAGGAATGAGGAAAGAGCAAAAGGAGAAATATTAGTATGTTAAAGCAGATGTAGAGAGAGAGAATGGAAAAAAAGACTAGAAGAGAGAAGAAAGAACAAATGGACAGCAGACGATGGAGAGTTAGCAGAAAACATGAAGAAACCAGAAGAAAGTGGCTGGAGCAATTGCAACTGAAAAAAAATGCACAAAAGGTAGAAAGATATCTCTTTATTTTGAATTTATTAACTGGAATATGAAACCTCTGGGAAATGTGCATCATTAACGTCTGTGCTTTGTTTGGTACAAGAGGAAATTAATTTATAGTTTTATTTCTACAGTGTTGTACATTCCAAGTTTGGCTTTTGGGGTTCCCAGTTTAATTATTGCCTTCCTGTTTCTAAATTGTGATTCCTTGTTTGGTGATGGTCTATGTTCTGCATGTGTAACTGAGCTGAGGTTTAATTGACGTGCTGGCACTTTGAGGAAATTCTTTGGTTTTGTGCGGCAGTTTGGGCACTCGGGCTCAAAAAGGTTAGCCATCACTGCCCTAGGCTCTTTTTCAGGAGCCACTGTGATGGAAAGACCTCGGGCCACATCTTGGATAAAATCCTGAAAGGACATATCCTCTGGCGGAGACATGCTATGCTGAGAAGAGGAATCCTCAGGAAGAAGTACTCTCGTATCGGCAGAGCTTTCAGAGTCTTCAGACTCATCCGAGGATTCGAAGTATCTCCGATCTGGGTGATCGTGCAAGGCATGGTACCGGTACCGATCGAAGTCGGCATCGGAGTGGTCCGGTACCGACTTGTCGATGCCAGATAGAGATGCATGACTCTGTCCCGGTAGAATACCTGCCGATGTCAATGCAGTCGGTGCCGGTACCGAAGTCGGTGCCAGTTGAATTCTCTGAAGCAGTTTCAGGGGCATCGAGGCCGTGAGAAGAGCCGCCAGACTGCGTTCAATAGCCAAGAATCTCTGGTCTATCGACGCTGCCGATGCTTGGGTATCAGTGCCGGATGAAGTGGCCGGAACCCCAGAGCATGGCACCAGTAGTTCTGCTGAGGTTGAAGCCTCGAGAACATCCTGGAGCCCCGTTAGTGCTTTGGAAGCCGAAGCCTTCTGCCGGGGCAATTTTGCCAGTGAAAGTCCCTCAAGGGCAATGCCAGAGGCATCTGGATGTTTAGAAGGAGATCTACCCTTTGAGGACCGGTTAGATTTATGTTTAGTTACCTGAGATCTATGGGAGGAAGATGAAGCCCTGGAAGACATCGATGTCACGGAGGCTGCATTGGAGGGAAAAAGGGTGCTAAGTTTAGCAGCTCTGTTTTGCCAGCCCCTTTTCAACCTCATCCCACAGGCAACACACTCTGAAATAGAGGGGTCAGGACCACTGTTCCCTCTAAGCTGTGCGCGTGTGCGCGCGCACATACCTCGCCGAGCGCACATACCTCGCCGAGTGAGCGCACATACTTTACAACAGAACGCACAAAAATTACGGTTCTGATTCTGATAGAAAACACAGACATTCTTAAAATTGAAAAGTTGTGTATTTATAGTTTTCACAAGTTCTACAATATTTTCTAGTGCAATCAATGTGGTGTACATACTGTATTCTGACATGTAGTCAAATTTTAAAGTATATAACTCCAAGTGTGGTTATGTGGTGCACAAAAATTTAACCTTCCTTCAAAAGCTGCACAGCTGATATTTTATGCGCACACAGCCTACAGAAAATTAGAGGGAACATTGGTCAGGACCTAAACGTTTGAGGCACCACTCCTGGGTGTCAGTGACGGAGATGGTACCACCACACTTAGAACACTTTTTAAAACCCAAAGCGGGTTTTTCCATTTTGAGGGAAAAAATTGTGCCTAGTGCCCAAAATGGTGCGTGGCACCCGAAAAGAAAATTACTGGAGAAAGACTCCAGAAAGGGTTTTTTTTTTTAAAAGAAAAAAAGAAAAGAACCACCGGCGGTACCGGTATAGAGTCGAGGGAAGGCAGACGTGACCACAAAAAATAAGAAGGGAAATTTTCTGCGGTGACGGGATGTGCGACCTGTCGGCTCCGCGGAAAACGAAGAACTGGAGAGGGACAGTTGGGAAAGGCAGGAAGGCAGCATGCAGGCCCTGTGGGATGCTCGCAAAAGCTTTCCTATTGGACGCTGGGGAGCATTCCCGCGCAGACTCCTTCAGTACCAACAATACCCATATGTGAAGACTACATTCCTGCTTGTTCCTGGAGATGGCTCTTTATTATTTGTAATATATTTCTAAAAAACTCATCACCTTCCGCATTCCTACATAGGCAACATTCTTCTAGTATGTATCTTTTGTGAGCTGTATCCTTGGGTGTAGTTTTGTATGCCATAACTACCCAAGCTTTACCACCCATAGACTGCTGCCTTACTGCAAATATGCCTTCCGCCTCCCCAGAGGCCATGTGACTTATTTTAAAGCAATCTTATGTGGTCTTAAAACTTATGAGTAATATTGCAATTAAGCCAATAAAAATATATTACTCTAATAGCATATGCTAGAATTCCAGATGCATAAAGTCAGGCTTATCTTGATGTATTTTATTGTTGACGATTAGGAAATCTATGTTCAATCATTTGGACTGATAACACCAGGGTTTTATAAAAGTTTTTCAAAAAATGGGTCGTTGATACAAAAAAGGAGCAGTTAATGGCAAAAGTCAATGCGAGAGCTCCCTAATAGTCTGAGACCCGCTCTATAAAACAGTCTTTTGAGTAATGCCAGTGATGATTTCTTCACATTTACACATTTAATTGTGTTTAAGTATGAGATAGTATTAAGTAGACTCTGGAATTCTAGCATATGCTATTAGAGTAATATATTTTTATTGGCTTATTTTAAAGCAGACATCGGGGAAATAGTCCCCAAAGGCCCTATAAGCCAATGTTAACTGCGAATATACTTTGTCCACCCATACATCTGTGCCTTACCAAGGGCTGACCTCTCCTCCTCCCTTCCGGCTGCATATAAGCCAAAGTCTGCTTGCTGACATCACCCTGCCTCCTCAAAGAGCTCCATCTAGTTAGACCCCTGACACAGGCTAATTTGTTGAAAATTAGCAGAGTCGGGTCTTTCTTTACATCTTGGAATAAAGATGTCTCTTTGGACTACATTGGGCCATGTGTCTACCTCCATTTGTTTTTTTGCTGAAAAAATTCATTGCCTTGTACAAATGAGAAATGTTTTCTATTTGCTTGAGAAAAGAATTTTGTTGGCCCAGCAGCAAAATATGAGACTACTTGAATTCAGACTTGGCTTCTCCTTTGCAAGTGGTCAAGCATGGCAAGGGATATATTAGAACCATATCACCATCCTCTCAATCAGCAGACGGCCAGTTCAGTGTCTGGGACAAGGAAGAGGGAGGGAGACCTAGGGCACATTCCAGTGAAGCTGGGAGAGGAGAATGAAACTGCTTGGCAAACAAACCCTTCTATTCTCCATGGGGGCTGTCTATATCCAATTTAAGTAGCAGAAATTCCATTTGATAGTTCACAGAGTTCACTATCAAACTCTAACAAGTGAAAAAAGGTAGTTACTCACCTGTAGCAGGTGTTCTCTGTGGACAAGCAGGAATAAGTCCTCATGTATGGGTTATGTCATCTGACAGAGCCTGCTTGGGAATGCTCCCCAGCTACTAATGGAAGCTTCTGGGAAGTACTACCATGCATGCACCCATCTTCTCACTTGCCGTGGCAGCGCCATTTTACCTGTCTGATACTATAGCTATAGTAGAATACAACTCCCAGGTGAGGTGAGAAGGTCCTTGTTTGGATTTAGGGGCTCTGCTCTGGTTTAATAATTCTCTCTATAGTGCACTATATGTTCTGGTGGATCCTCCTCTACTGCTATCCTGCCTTCAGTTGGTGTACCTCAGGGCTCTGTCTTGGGACCTCTACTTTTCTCACTCTACACTCAGTCCCTTGGTGCACTTATTTCCTCCCATGGTTTTCAGTACCATCTTTATGCTGACAACTTTCAGATCTACACCTCTCTGCACCCAACATCTCCAGGAATCACTCCTGCCTCCTGACTAAATGTGGTGTGGGGGAGCCCATTTGGGTCACCAGGGATTTTTGAGTGAGGTGGGAAGTACAAGGGGACCACCAGGGATCTTGGGTAATCTGACATGATGTGCCACACTTCACCTCAGATGATACTTGTTCCCACAGAATCTTTATTTCAGCCCTGAGAAGATTCAGCACTCTAGATTCTAGATCTCTACCTGCTTATCCAACATTGCTGCCTGGATATCTTACTGCTGTCTGAAATTGCCACAACTGAGATCCTTATCCTTCCCCCTAAACCCACCTTCTCTCTTCTCTATTTCAGTGGATGACCCAAACTCCTCCCTGTTTCCTCAACTCACAACCCTGGGGTCATCTTTGACTCTTTTTCTCTGGGCCCAGTCAACAGATGGCTAAAATCTGCTACTTTTCTCTATATCAGCAGCAAAATTTGTCCCTTTCTGCTCACACTACTAAGACCCTTATCCACTCACTAATCACCTGCCGTCCTGATTCTTGTAACCTGCTTCTCGCTAGTCTCCCTCTGAATTCTTTCTCCCCTTCAGTCTGTTCAAAACTCAGCTGAATAGCTTATCTTCTACCAGTGTTGCTATGCTCATGTAAACCCTCTTCAAAAATCACTTCACTGGCTCCCTATCAGTTTCTGCATCCAGTTTGCATTCATTCTGTGGGTCCTCACTACCTTTCCTCTCATCCTACACACCCCTCCTTGGGAATTCTGATCCTCTGACAGATCCCTTTTATCTGTGCCCTTCCCTGCCACTGCCAATTCCAGACTTCGTTCATTCCATCTTGCTGTTCTATATGTCTGGAACAAACTACCCGTCCACGTGTCGGGCTCCTTCTCTAGCCCTATTCAAATTCAGGCTAAAAATGAACTTCTTTGAAGCCACTTTTGGATCCTGATGCTCCTCACTCTCTTGTCCACTACTTGTGTGCATCTTACCATACTCGAGTCCCCCGTTTCACTATGTGTTTTGTCTTGATTAGATTGTAAGCTCTGATGAGCGGGGACTGTCTTACATCTGTATGTACAGCGCTGCGTACACCTTGTAGTACTATAGAAATTAGTAGTAGTAGTAGGGTTGTGAGGACGTATTGCTGCTGTCCATGGAGAACACTGCTGCAAGGGAGTATCTACCTTCTCTATGAACAAGCAGAAGTGTGACTCCCTAGCTACAGGCTATCAGAAGCCAATGAGGATGCAGACAAGCCCAACAGGGGCAACCAAGTCTGTCTGCTTATTGGCAACAGGCCTTTGCATTCAGAAATACACAACTATGAATAATGTGTTAGTCTCTTTTCTGTTCAGGCTACCTTAAAAAAAAAAAAAAAAAACCCAAACTTATGGGCCTAGGGGGGATGGAGTTGGATTCTAATCCCCAAACAGATTGCGAAGTATGGAGTGGCTGAAGTTGCTGTCATGTCAGGAATCTTCTAGACCAGCGGTTCTCAACCTGTGGGTCGCAACCCCCATGGGGGTTGCCACAGGATTTAGTGGGGGTCGCCTCACTCTGCCATTAAAAAAAAAAAAAAAGCGCACAAGTTGCTGCCGCTGCCGAGTCCGCTTCTCGGCAGCAGCAAACTCACTGCTTCCCTTCTAATACAGCCACAGCTCCCTGCCTCTTAAGAAACCGCGGCTGTGCCTGCAAAACCATTGGTGCCGTCCAGTCTCTCGATGGGCTCCGTGCAGCAGTGTCCTGCCTCCAAAGGAAGTTGTTTACCACTTCCTTTGGAGGTGGGACAATGCTGCACGGGGCCCGTCGAGAGACGGGAAGACTCCGCAACGGTTTCACAGGCACATCTGCCGTTCCCAAAGAGACAGGGGAACCGCGGCTGCAGAAGAACACGGCAGTAGCAGGCAGACAGGGAAAGGGGAGGAGGGGGGCAGGGAACCTGTAACGGGGCTGACATGAGGGAGGGAGGGGGTTGAATGATGGATGGACAGAGGGGGGACTGACATGGAGGAATGGATGGAGGGAAGGAGAGATGGGGGCTCACATGGCGAGATGGAGGGAGGGAGGGGGGCTCACATGGCGAGATGGAGGGAGGGAGGGAGGGAGGGAGGGGGCTGACATGGAGAGATGGAGGGGGGCTGACATGGAGAGATGGAGGGGGGCTGACATGGAGAGATGGATGGAGGGAGGGAGGGAGGGCTGACATGGAGAGATGGAGCTGACATGTATGGATGGATGGGAGGGAGGGGGCTGACATGGACGGTGGGGCTGACATGGAGGGAGGGAGAGAGAGAGGGGGACTGACATGGACGGAGGGAAGGCTGACAAGGAGGGAGGGGAGCTGACATGGATGGATGGAGAGAGGGAGGGGGGCTGACGGACAGAGGGGGGCTGACATGGAGGAAGGGAAGAGAGAGGGACATACTGGACAGACGGGGGATAAATGCTGGACAGAGGGGAGAGACAGTGTGGGTTAGGATTATAATGGGCAGATGGGGGGCTAGGACTGGTAATAAGAACATAAGAACATAAGAAATGCCATACTGGGTCAGACCAAGGTCCATCAAGCCCAGTATCCTGTTTCCAACAGTGGCCAATCTAGGTCATACGTACCTAGCAGTTTCCCCAAAAGACACAGGTTCTGCAGTGCTTGTACTAGGCCAAGCATTGATATCCTGGGTCCCTTTTTAATAGTGGTTTATGGACCTTTCCTCCAGGAACTTGTCCAAACCTTTTTTAAACCCAGCTATACTAACAGCCCTTACTACATCCTCCGGTAACAGATTCCAGAGTTTGATTACACGTTGAGAGAAGAAATATTTTCTCCTATTTGTCTTAAATAGTTTACCCTGTAGCTTCATTACATGCCCCCTAGTCCTTCTATATTCTGATAGCGTAAACAATTTATCCACGTTTATCCGTTCCACTCCATTCATTAATTTATACACCTCTATCATATCTCCCCTCAGCCGCCTCTTTTCTAGGTTAAAGAGCCCTAACCTTTTTAGCCTCTCTTCATAGGAGTAGCCTTCCATCCCCTTCACCAATTTGGTGGCTCTTCTCTGTACTTTTTCTAATAACTCTATGTCCTTTTTAAGATACGGTGACCAGAATTGCACACAATATTCAAGGTGCGGTCGTACCATGGAGCGATACAGAGGCATTATAATATCCTTTGTTTTATTCTCCATCCCTTTCCTTATGATACCTAGCATTCTATTTGCTTTCTTGGCCGCCGCTGCACACTGGGCGGAGGGTTTTAACATGTTATCCACGATGACTCCTAAATCTTTTTCCTGGGTGGTGGTTTCTAATGTGGAGCCTTGCATCTTGTAACTATAGTGTGGGTTGTTCTTTCCTAGGTGCATAACTTTGCACTTGTCCACATTAAATTTCATCTGCCATTTGGATGCCCAGTCTTCCAATTTATCCAGATCCTCCTGCAGTTTTCCACAATCCTCTTGGGTTTTAACAACTTTAAACAGCTTTGTGTCATCTGCAAATTTGATTACCTCACTAGTTATTCCCTTTTCCAGGTCATTTATGAATATGTCAAAAAGTAGCGGACCCAGTACAGATCCCTGGGGTACTCCACTATTCACCTTTTTCCATTGGGAATATTGGCCATTTAGCCCTACCCTCTGCTTTCTATCTTTTAACCAGTTCCCGATCCACAATAGTACACTGCCTCCTATCCCATAATGGGTTAAGGAAGGCTAGGACTGGGAATGGACTGATCAAGGGGGGGGGGGGTTGGGACTGGTAATGTGCTGATAGGGAGGTAGGACTGGTAATGGACTGATGGGGGGCTAGCATTGGAAATGAGCTGATCAGGGAGGTTAGGACTGGAAATGAGCTGATTAGAGGCAGCTAGGACTGGTAATGGGCTGATGGGGGAGGTAGGACTGGTAATGGGCTGATGGGGGAGGTAGGACTGGTAATGGGCTGATTAGGGGAGCCTAGCACTGGTAATGGGGTTGAGGAGGGACTAGCACTGGAAATGAGCTGATTAGGGGAGACTAGGACTGGTAATGAGCTGATTGGGGGGGGAGTAGGACTGGTATTGGGCTGATTAAGGGAGGCTAGCACTGGTAATAGGGTTGAGGGGGGACTAGCACTGGAAGCGAGCTGATTGGGGGGCTTCGACTGGGAATGGGCTGATTGTGGGGAGGGGAGGATAGAGCTGCTGGTCCTGGAAGAAAACTGGGGGCTAAGGCTACAAATGGGCTGATACGAGGGGATGGAAGAATGGAACTGGAAGGGAGTGGATCTGAGAGGGGCTGCCATGGTATTTGTACTAGAAGGGACTGCTCAGTGGGGAAGGAGGGGGACTGGAAGGGAATGGACACCAGTGGCAGTCATGGGAATGCAAGTTGACATTGGAAGGTACTGAGAGTGAGGACTGGAAAGGGGCTGATACTGGGGAGGGTTACTGGGACTGGAAATAGGCTGATGGAAAGAAGTGAAGAAAAGAAAAGAGAAAAAATGGCAGATGGACCATAGACCACAGAAAGAGAGCTAAGAGAAGACAGGAAAGCAGAAGCCTCAGATCGGGACCAGCATGATCAGAGAATAAATTGGTCAGACAACAAAGGTAGAAAAAGATAATTTTATTTCATATTAGTGATTTGACTACAAAATCATAATTTTGAAATCAAATATTGTTACTTGTTATTGTGATTAATTATTGTGGTTTAAATAAGTAAATTTTATAAATAAAAACATATTGCAAAGGCCTATATTAATATTTCAACAAATGATTAGTGACAATGCATTAACGGTAAAGGAAGAGACACATTTGATTTTATCATTGGGGGTCACCACAAGTTGACCAATGGTAAAAGGGGTCACGGTACAAAAAAGGTTGAGAACCACTGTTCTAGACAGTAGTGAGATGTGAATACCTCGACAGAAAACTACTTTGCAGTCCTGCAGATGTCCTCCATGGAGACCAAGCGCAGGTTGGCTATTGATGCAACCATGGTGACATTGTGAGCTGTGACATGACCATCAAGATTCAGGCCTGCCTGGGCATAAGCGAAAAAGATGCAGTCTGCTAGCCAACTTGAAAGTGAGCTTTTGGGGACAGCAGCCCCTAGCTTGCTGGGATCAAAACAAAAAGCTGGACGGACGTCCTATGGGCTTTTGTCCATTCTATATATAAGGCTAAGGCCTGTTTTACAGTCAAACATGTGCAATGCAACATCTCTCTTGTAGGCATGTGGTTTGGGGAAAAATGTTGGTAGAACAATTGACTGATTAAGATGAAAATCAGATACCACTTTTGGAAGGAATTTAGGATGGAGTACAGAGGACCACTCTATTATGATAGAATTTGGTGCAGGGTAGATGAACTAAGAGTCTGAAGCTCGTTCACTCTGCGTGCTGAAGTGACCACCACAAAAAAAACAAAACCTTTCAAGTCAAAAACTTCAGGTGGCAGGAATTGAAAGCTCACTTTGAGCCATTCATCAGCTGCGCAAGAACCACATTAAGGTCCCAAGACGCTGCAGAAGATTTGTAGGGAGGCTTTAAAAGAAGCAAACTAAAGGCTGTGCAGAGATGGGCTTCGCTTCTACACCTCGATAAGCTGCAAATGCACTCAGGTGAACTCTGAGTTGGACTGAAGTCCAGACTCAGAGATATAGAAGATAATCAAGCAGTTTTTGTGTGAGACAGGCGAAGGGATCTACAGCATGGTCCTCACACCAGATAGCAAACCTCTTCTACTTGCATGAATAAGATTCTCGTTGAGGTCCTCCTGGAGGCCAAAAGGACATCAGTTGTGCCAGCCGGCAGGTTAAGCTCAGATAACATTAACCTCTCAAAATCCATGCCATGACATGAGGGCCAAGGACTTTATGTTGGGATGCAACATCGCTCCATTCTCCTGTGAAATCAGGTCAGGTGCCTAGCTCATCCAGTGTGGTTCTTGACTGGAGAGTTGTAGCAGGAGAGGAAACCAAGACTATCGGGGCAAGTAGCAATGAGAATCATTGCGTCTCCATCTCTTTTGAGCTTCAGGAAGGTCTTTGCAATGAGAAGTATTGGAGGATAAGCATACAGAAGACCCGCTCTCCCAACGCAGGAGGGCTAGTCTGCTGTGTGATCTTACCCTGGAACAGAACTGAACTGATCTACTTGGGCATTTTGAGGCGTTGAACAGATCTTTCAGGAATGGAGCACTCCCTAAATAGATGCGAGCCGCAACCTCCCTGACTCTATTCTGTCTGCCAGAGTGTTTTGCTCGCCTGATAGGTATGTGACTCAAGTTCATCCCATGTGCGATGGCAAATTCCCACAACCTGACTGCTTCCCAACACAGGAGGTATCAGCCCGCTCCTCCTTGCTTGCTGATGTAAAATATTGTCACTTGATTGTCTGTCTGAAGGAGAATTTGATTGGCCAGTTGATCTCTGAAAGCCTTTCGAGTATTTGCTACAGCTCTTAACCCCAAAAGGTTGATCTGGTAGAGACTTTCTTGGAAGGATCAATCGCTCTGAGTGCGAGACCCATCAAGATGAGCTCCCCAACCCAGTTTGGATGCGTCTGTTGTCAAAACATTTTGAGATGGAGCAATTTGGAAAGGATGACCCTTGAGCAAATTTTGATGGACTGTCCACCACTGCAATGACTGAATTGGTAACAGACAATCCCCACGTCAACCTGTGGCTTGGGTCCACCAAATCCTCAGAGCCCACTGAGCCTTCTCATATGGCGATGTGCCAATAATGTTACTTGTACCATAGAGACCATCTGTCCTAGTACAGTTGACATCTTGTGAGCTGTTACCTACTGACTCACTTAAGCCCCTCGCACCATGGAGGTCAATCAATCAAGTCTGTCTGCTGGAAGAAGGTTCTCACTTGAGTCATGTCCAGCAGCGCTCCAATAAATTCCAAGTGTTGAGTAGGCTGAAGATGGGATTTCAGGTAAACCCTAGTAGTTCCAGCACCCAAAAGGTCAACCATGTTGATTCTCAAACCTTTCAATGGTACTCTTGATCAGCCAATTGTCCAAATTGGGGAAGACAAAACACTCCCAGTATTTGGAGATAAGCTGCTACTACTGCAAAGCAATTTGGAAAAATACAAGGTGCCAAGGCTAAGCCAAAGGGCAACATCCAGTCCTGGAAGTGTTGTCCCATCAGGATGAAGCTGAGATACTTCCTGTGAGTGAGATGTATTTGTATGAGAGTGTACGCATTCTTCAGGTCCAGGGAGCATAGCCAATCTCCTTTTTGAAGCTAAGTAAGCAGGGTACCCAGAGTAATCATCCTAAACTTTTCCTTGATGTGATCTGTTCAGATCTGAGGTCTAAGGATGAGACAGCAGCATCCCCCTGTTTTCTTAGGGAACAGGAAATACCTGGAATAAAAACCCCACCCTTTTTGCTCTGGTGGCATGAGCTCAAGAGGGCAGTGATTTCTCTCTGAAGCACCTCCCTATGCAGAGGGTCGATGTGATGCATCCTCGGGGGCAATTTGGAGATAGGTCGAATAGATGTAATTTGTAACTGCTTTAACGATTTGCAGAATCCAAGTGTCTGATGTTATGAGGGGACACCTTTGGGCATAAAGAGTGAGCCTTCCCCCAACAGGAGAGTTTTCCATTGTGGTTACTGGTAGACTGACAATGCTCTGAAGGAACTAGTCAAAATGTCGCCCCACGCTTTGGCTAAGGAGCAGGCTGGAGCTTGAGGCCTCTCCCACAGTGGTTGTGGTCGAGGAGCTTGTCTCGGTTGGGAGGTTTGGGACCCAGAAAAGTACCTATGCCTATAAGTCTAAAGCATGGTAACTCACCTATAACAGCTGTTATCTGGGAACAGCAGGCATCAGTCCTCACATATGGTGATGTCACAGATGGAACCCTCGCGCAGGAACTCTCCCCAGCTTTCATAGAAAGCCTTTGGGAGATCCAGCCCACATGCGTGATCGCCTTCCTGCCTGAATGGAGTCATCTTACCTCAGTATGACGACATAGCTTAATTGAGCCAAAAAGAAAAAAAAACTCCATGGGGAGGAGGGACGGTAGAAAGGACAGATTCCTGATGTTCTGGGAGTATACCTGTTACAGGTGAGTAACCATGCTTTCTCCAGGACCAAACAGTTAGTCAGTCCTCACATATGGGACGCCCTAACTACAGGCTACTGAAAAATCTGTAAATCGCCCAACAGCTCAACTGGAAAAAACGGAACCGTGAAGAACAGCCGAAGAGATGCTGAAAGGTCCGAGAGTTAACATATGGCTCTGGTATTAAGCAAGAGAATGACTCTCCGGTAAGCCTGCACAGACAAAAAAGCCAGAGAGAAGGAGTTGCACTAATTCCCAAAGAGGTGCTGGAGCACAGCTTGGCTGAAGGTGCTGTCATGCCAGGAATCCTCATCCAAGCAGAAATGGGCTGCGAAGGTGCGTTGCAGCTTTACAGATCTCCAGCAAGGAGACAGTAGGCAGGATAGCCACAGAGGCTGCCATGGCACAGACATTGTGTGCTGTGACATGGCATTCTAAGGAAAGTCCAGTCTGGATATAGGCAAAGGAAATGCAGTTAGCCATTCAGATGGAAAGGGTGCATTTAGAAACAGCCAAGCCCAGCCTGTTTGGGTCAAGAAACAAAGAGCTAGGAGGAACAGTGGTGGGCTTTGGTCCACTCTAGAGAGAAAGCCAACAACCTCTTTCAATACAGGGTATGAAAAGAGGCCTCTGCCCTGTTTGTATGAGGCCTGGGAAAGAAGTTGGAAAGTACCACCGACTGGTTGAGATGAAAAGATGAAACCACCTTAGGAAGAAATTTAGGATGAGTGTGTAGGACCACCCTATTTTTGTGGAATTTGGTATAGGGCACGTACGCCACCAATGCCTGTAGTTCACCGACTCTGCATGCCAAAATAAGCAGTACTAAGAAAATGATTTTCCAGGACAGATATTTGAGAGAACAGGTGACCAGTGGCTCAAAAGGTGAAGTGAACAGCTGTCCAAGGACCATCCGGTGGTGGTCGGATTGGTGGACATGATAGCGAGAGGCCCCCTCATGAAGCAGCCAATGAATGGTCCCTTTCCGCTCATCCTACCATCTATAACATGATGGTAGGCCGCCAGAGCACTAAGATGTACTCTGAGTTAGACTTCAAGCCAGCATGAGAAAGGTGTAGAAAGTACATTAGGACCTGCTCCACCGAGCAAGAAAGGTTTAAGGGCTCTGACTGCACACCAGAAAGAGAATCTGTACTATTTGAAGGCATATGCACATCTGGTGGAATCCTTGTGGGATACAAGGACAATATTCTCCACACCCCTAGGCAGGTGAAACTAAGAGCTATCCTCTCAGCATCCAAGCCGTAAGGGCTAGGGACTTGAGAATGGGATGGAGGAGGGTCCCCTTCTCCTGAGAGAACAGATCGGGGCATTGCCAAGGCGAAGAGGTGGTGCCTGGGAGAGGTTAAGCAACAGGGGGTACCACAGTTTCTTGGACCAGCGTTGGGCAATGAATATCATGGTGACCCTGTCCGTATGGACCTTGAAAATGGTCTTGACCACCAAGGGAGTTGGTGGGTAAGCATAAAGCAAGCCCTTGCTCCAGTTCAAGAGGAACACATCAGAGACTACTTGATTGTGACAGGGAACTCTGGAGCATAACAGCAGCAGCTGTGCATTGTGAGGAGCAGCGAAAAAGGTCCATAGATTTAGTGCACCACTTCTGGAAAACGTTGTGGGCTACTTGTGTATTAAGAGTCCTCTTGTTCAGCTGCAGCACTCTGCTGAGCCTGCCTGCCAATGTGTTATCCTGTCCCAGGAGGTAGACCACCCAGAGAACCATGCTGTGCTTGCTGGCAAATCTCCAGAGATGAATGACCTCACAGCAGAGGAGGTATGAGCCTGTGCCGCCCTGCTTGTTGATGCAGAACATTGCCACCTGGTTGTCCATCTGGATGAGGACTACCTGGGTTGGACAGCTGTTGATGGAAGACTTGAAGGGCATTTGCTATCACCCTGAGCTCGAGGAAGTTTATCTGATGGAGACTCTTCCTTCACCTAGAGTCCCTGGGTAAACAGGCCATCAAGATTGTCTCTCCAGCCCAGTTTGGAGGCATCCGTATTCGAGATCTGGAAAGGAAGCCCTGCCAGAAGATGAGTCAGCTGCTGCCACATGGAAAGGGAGTCCCACCTGACACCACCATGTACAGAGCATCCAATGCGCCTGCTGCATCTGAAGCCGGGCAGATGGGGGTCACGTGGACTGTGGAGGCTATATGGCCCAGGAGGCAAAACATTTGGTGAGCTGAGTCCATTGAGGAACGTTGGATGACCTGTGCCGGAGTTACGAGGCGCTGGACCTGGTCCAATGGAAGGTAGGCTCTGGCTACAGTGGTATTGAGGAAAGTCCCAATGAACTCAAGGCGCTGAGTGGATTGCAGATGGGACTTTGGGTAGTTGATGACAAAACCCAGCTGCTCCAGCACCTGGATGGTGCATTGCGCGGACAGACGGACCTAAGCCGGTGTCCTGCTTCCGATCAACCAGTCATCCATATAGGGGAAGACGAAGCTTCTCTGCACCCAAAGAAAAGTGTCTAGACCGCTAGACATTTTGTGAAAACCTTTGGGGCAGATGCCAGTCCAAAAGGAGAACTCCGTATTGATAGTGATGTCCGCTGATGACAAATCGGAGGTACTGCCGGTGCAGGGGGTGAATGAGGATGTGGGTACAGGCATCTTTTAAACCTAAGGAGCATAGTCGATCTTCCCGCAGGAGGTAGGGCAGCAACATTCCAAGGGATATCATTTTGAACTTCTTGCGCACTAGGAAGCGATTGAGATTGTGGAGATCCATAATTTGACAAAATCCGCCTGTTTTCTTGGGAACCAGGAAGTAGCGGAAGTAGAATCCCTTTCCCGCTTTAAACTGTGAAATCTCCACAGCTCTTTCTTGCAAAACAGCATTGAAGAAGTTCGCGATGGTAAGGTTTCAAAGGGTACTTGCCTGGAAAGAATGGGGGGTGGGGGAGGGTGTGTCTGATCCAAGTGTAGGAGGTAGCCCTCCTTTACCACTTGTAGAGCCCAGGCATCAGTGGTTATGCTGGTTCAACAATGGGCAAATGATGCAAGGCACCCTACAATGTGTTGCAGAGTGGAGCCTGAAAGGGGAAGAAGGGTCATGGTCCGGGAGCCAAAAGCCCCCTCCCCCCCACCTCAGGCTGTGGTTATGGTGCTACTTGGGGCTTTAGGCCTATGTTGCTTCTGGCCTTTGACCTTGGCCTACTACCTCTGCAGGAGTGTCTGGTATGAATGGTATGGGATATAACTACCATAGGCCTTTTTCTTTGGGAAGGACCCCCCCCCCACCCAAGGCCTTTCATCAGGATCTATGAGCGGTCTCTCTCAAGAGCCTGTTCATGGTGACCTGCTCAGTCCCAACTCTGCGGCCTTCTCAGTCATGGGTTTGCCGAAGAGGTTCTCTCCCCGACATGGGACATCAACCAACTTGTCCTGAACCCACTGCCCCAAGTCAAATTACTGTAGCCATGCCAAGCAGCAGGCACCAATGCCTACCACAGCCACTTTAGCCACAGACTCAATTCCCAATACAAGCATTGTGGAACCTGTCTCTTTTGGGGAAACTGCTAGGTACTTATGACCTAGATTGGCCACTGTTGGAAGCAGGATACTGGGCTTGATCTGACCCAGTATGGCATATCTTATGTTCTTACTCAAAGCAGTCCTAACCTGCAAAGCCACATATTTGGAGAATTCCTTGATTGTAGCTACCGCGCTCCAAAAGTGCTGAAGATTGTCTGTCGATAAGCCAGCCGAGAACCCTGCAAGCTCCCCCGCCAGGTCTCTCAAGTACATGCTCATGTACAGCTGGTACGTTTGGATACAGGCCATGAGCATCGCTCTGGTAACATTTCCTGCCAAACCCATCCATGGTGCATGTTTCCCTACCAGGGGGCAGCGAGGAGTGCATCTTGTTACTCTTAATATGGCGCATGGCCGATTCCAAAACCATGGCGTTGTGAGGCAGTTGTGTTTTCTCAAAGCCTGGGCTCTTGCAGACTCAATACATGGAATCAAGATGCCTGCTCCCAATTTGAACCGTAACTGGGGTCTCCTGCATCCTCAGTAGTAACTTTTCCAGGACAAGGTGCACCAGGACAGTGATGGCCTCCTTTGGGCGAAGCTGAATACTGGAGAATATCCAGCTCCTCCGCCAGAGGTTCCTCTTCAGCTTCAATTGTGAAGGATAAAGCCTTCCCCATGTCCCTGACGAACTCCAAGGAAGACAGGTCCTCAGAAGGGAACCTCCTGCGTTCATAGGTGGGCGAGGGATCCAAAGGGACAACTCGGTGCCATACCGTCTCCGGGGATTTCTCCTCCGTTTCCTACTTAGAATCAGTCAGACAAGAATTCAAAGTATCGAGGGGAATGGGGAACCACGTCAACGCCCTGTTGGCAGAGTCTAGGTCGACCTATGTTCCCTGCATGCTGAACACTTGGGGGGGGGGGGCGGGTAGGGAAATCTGCTGCTCCGAGTGAGAATGACAGCGGTCACTGGGAACCAGAGGTGACAACATTTTTTGAGAACTGGCTGGACCTCTATTAGCGAGGCACTCACAATGGATGGGACCATCACCAGCCCGGAGGAACTGGAGGTTCCTGGTTCCTGAAGCTTGTGCTGTGCCATAAAGGTAGTCAGGCTGCTCTCAAGAGTCAGCAACCACTCTGTTAAGAGGGAGTGCTCCGCAGCTGCCAGTGATGCATCCTTTGGCGTGGACTCCTTGATGGTAACAGCCTCAGAAGTCCTGCACTGGCCCTCTGAGGCCAGGGGAGGCACCATCTCCTGCTGCAGCAGCTTCAAAAGCTGCTCCCGGCCTTCGCCCTCGGAGTCTCATCACGCCAAACAAAAAAAATAGAGACCCAACAAAAAGATGTGGTGCTGAAGCAGCGATGATACAGTCAGATGGAAAAAAAACACAAATCAAGAGAAAAAGGGTACCAGGAAACAAAAGCTACTGACAAGGCAAACTGCTTTTCTCTGGGATACAAACATCTGGAGGGCTCAGTGGACAAAAGAAGACTGAGGTAAGATGACTCCGTTTGTGCTGGAAGGCGATCATGCATGCCTGCTGGATCTCCCGCAAGAGGGCTCCAACTGTGACGTCACCATATGTGAAGACTGACTTCCTGCTTGATCCCAGAGGCACGGTCTTTTTCTGGCTCCCTCCTTGATACCTCTTGCGATAGGAGGCTGGCTGGAACGTGCGCCGTGAAAGATACTGAAGGGTGACATGCAGCTTGTCAATGAAGCCAGCCTTCTCTTCAAGCTGTTTTCTTTAGAGATTCTCTCCATGGCACAGCACATCAGCAAGCTTGTACTGCATTGATTGTTCCAGGTCTGAGGACTGGTGCCAGGGGAGTCTCCAGGCACCAGTGCCTATAGTAGGTGGTCTTGATGATGTTTGAAATATCATAGGTCACCTGGACTATGAACTTTGAGCAGTCCTTGCCGTGAGCCACTAGGGAACGATACTGCTCCAATTTCCCTGGAGGGAGATACTGGGAAAGATTAGTGAGGTCATGCATGATGTTCTTCAGAAACACGCCCATGTAGAGCTGGGTAAGAGGCCATGCAGGCCATGAGCATGGAGCTCTGAAAATATCTTCTGCCAAAAGAGTCCAATGTCTGAGCCTCCCCTCCCAGGGGGCACAGAGGAGTGACTCTTGGAACTTTTGGATCTTGTCAAGGCTGATTCAGCTACCAAAGAATGGTACAAAAGCCAGAGCTTCTCAAACCTGGGAGCCTTCTGAACTCTACAGATGGAGTCAAATCTTCTACTGACTGAAGGTACAGTGAGGGGGTTCTCCCACATTCTCATATGCACACTCTGAAAGATGCACCATCACTGCTTCTTTAGGGGAGGAAGGGCACTGAAGGATCTCAGACTAATGCCCTGGACAATGTTATAAACCAAACCAAAATTCACTGTGACAGTACCTCACTTTTCCTTATTTTTTGTCGGAGCTAGGCCGTGGGAGGGACAAAACAGACATATATGTCCCCCAACCAGACTGCCAGCTACTTTTTTTCTTTTAGTGGTCCTACAAAAACCAAAATATTGTGCCGAAACTTAAAAGTCTCCACTTAGCTGAAGTATCTCAATCTTCTCATATCTTCACGTTGCTCAAAAGATCATCTCATAGCATGACGCGCGCGTTTCGAGCCTCCAGGCCCTGTATCAAATGCTGTTGTAATACTCTGCGCTCGGCAACGAATTACCCTGATAACGCCGTCAGTGCGGCCAAGGTACACTTCCTTTACAGATGTAGTAAATCACTTCCCGTATTTAAATAGGAGCCACCCAATGAGAACAGGGAACTACCCCACTAAACAGGGGAATCCCTGAGCTGATTGGTCAGATCTTCAGAACGTCAGAGAATGCCTTGCCATTCAATCTCACGATTGAGCCCGCCTGGTTCTACAGCTGCCAATTGGAAGATCCATCGCTGTTCCAATCGATGTAGTTTCTGAAGGCGATCCCCCCCTCTGGGGTCCAATGGAATATGGTCAATAATAGTCCACTTTAAATCTTTGAAACGATGTTGATTAGTGATACAATGGGATACTATTGGCGCTGTCAATACTTCGTGACGTAAACGGGAAGAATGTTCATTCAAACGAACCCTAATTGGACGGGTTGTCTGACCTATGTACAACAAAGCACATGGACAAATAATCATATAGATCACAAAGCAGGATAAACAAGTCGTGTCCCAATGTCTCATGAACACACGCTGTGTCTTTGGATGAATCCATTGAACTCCCGTTAAGGAGAAAGCACAGTGTTTGCAAACGCCACAGACAGTATGACCAGTTGTCACTGGTTGCCAGTGTAATCGATCCGATGCTAGAGTCATTTTCATCAGCATGTCCGCCAAATTTCGTCCATGAGTAAAGGCAGAGGGCCAGGATGGTAACTCCGAAAGTGTAGTAGACTATTTCGCTGTACTGTTTTGCGATAGAGGGTTGTATGAAGTTGCCCGTCCAATATAGTAATTTGAAGATCTAAAAATTCAATGGTGGTCAAATGAATGTGTGCTGTAAACTGAATGTTAGTTCGTAATGTGTTGAGCCAAATTAAAAACTCATTAAGGGACGCCAGATCTGATGTCTTAAAACACCTCCTCTTTATCAAATACCTCATAGACTCCCCCGAACCACAGTCACCATGTATGACCAACACACAATAACTCTACCCTACATTCATACAGTTACCTATTTCAATGTTCCACACATGTAAATAGTTTCCCCTGTTATCCAAGTTGATTGCTCCTGTTCATTGTAATGACCTGACTCTTGTTTATTGTCGGATACTTTTAGTTTTATGTAAACCGCGCTGATCGCAAATAGTGCAGTATATAAGAAATGTAAATAAATAAATAAATAAATAAAATAAATAAATGTCCAAATAAAGAATACATCATCTAAAAACCTCTTCCAGATTAAAATCTTGGAATATTCCGGTGAGGGTTGAATCTGCATTCTCTCCATTTGATCCATATATAAAGTGGCTATCGAAGGGGCAGATGTAGCCCCCATGGCAATACCGGATATTTGATGATAATATTTGCCCCCAGACAAAAAGTAATTTCGTGTCAAAACAAGTTCAATTAGTTGAAGCAGGAAAGATTTTGGTATTCAAGTTGGTACTAACTGAAAACAATCTCTCAACAAAATCAATGCTTCTGTTTGGTCAATCCTGGTATATAAAGAAACAACGTCTAAAGTGACCAAAATAGCCCCTGGGGGAACAACCACCACTGAGAGCATCTGCAAAAGGTGCGTAGTATCTCTAATAAATGAGGCCACTTGGCACGCTTCCTGCTTCAAAAAATAGTCGCAAAAAATAGAAAGGGGCTCCAACAGAGTCTCTACAAGACAAGATAGGGCGGCCTGGGGGTGATATCAGGGACTTATGAATCTTTGGCACAAGATAGATAATTGGAACAAGCGGGTGCAATTTAATGAGAAACCGATACTCTTTCGGAGTGATCCAGTTGTTTTGCAAAGCTCCCCCCACTAACAATTTTATTTCAGTTGATAAGGCAGCAGTGGGATCTCCATCCAATATATTGTAAGTACTGTTATCATCCAAATGCTGTTGTAAAGACGTCGTGTAATCTTCCAAAGTTTGTAACACCAAAGCTCCCCCTTTATCAGCCCTCCGTATTATCAAATCAGGATCAGACATAATGTCTGAGAGAGCCTCCCAGCTTTCCTTATTCAAATTCGAACGATGTGGAGGTGGAGCAGCTTCCATTTGTGTTAAGTCCTGCAAGACATTGGGCATATCAAGAAAACGCTCTGGATCCCCCCAATACCAGGCAACGATCTCGCCAAGCGAATCGATAGTGGTGAATCTGACGCAGAAAAATCTTTCGCCTATTCAATCACAAGTTTTAAATTATGGTCTCTCCTTTGTACCCACTACCAGATATGACGCGTTCTCTATGAGAGTGTCTTTACAGCGATTTTTTCGTAAGCTTCAGATCATCCATTTCTTTCATGACAAACCTGCTAGTCCGGATTCATCTATTGTTAAACCTGTTTCTCAAAGGGTCCCAACAGGGCCTTTGGATCCAATTTTATTGACCTTTCAATCTTTAGTCTTGCAGGACTTAACACAAATGGAAGCTGCTCCACCTCCACATCGTTCGAATTTGAATAAGGAAAGCTGGGAGGCTCTCTCAGACATTATGTCTAATCCTGATTTGATAATACGGAGGGCTGATAAAGGGGGAGCTTTGGTGTTACAAACTTTGGAAGATTACACGACGTCTTTACAACAGCATTGTGCCACTTTAGAGGATTTTAAAATGCATGCTAGGGATCTTAGCAGTCGGCTGATTGAGCGGGGATATCCCTCTACAGTGGTGAAAAAAGCCTTGAAAAGAGCGCGATTTGTACATCGCGAATGGTTGTTAGACCCACAATATTCGACAGCCAAACAGGATTCTGTAGACGCGATTGTGGGGGTCCTTCCGTTTTTTGAAGGTAGTTCGGAGGTTTTACGGATTCTACACCGCCATTGGTCAGTGTTGCAATTATTAGAATGTTTTCAAAAATCTTTAAAATTAGCCTTTACTCGTGGACGAAATTTGGCGGACATGCTGATGAAAACGACTCTAGCATCGGATCGATTACACTGGCAACCAGTGACAACTGGTCATACTGTCTGTGGCGTTTGCAAACACTGTGCTTTCTCCTTAACGGGAGTTCAATGGATTCATCCAAAGACACAGCGTGTGTTCATGAGACATTGGGACACGACTTGTTTATCCTGCTTTGTGATCTATATGATTATTTGTCCATGTGCTTTGTTGTACATAGGTCAGACAACCCGTCCAATTAGGGTTCGTTTGAATGAACATGCTTCCCGTTTACGTCACGAAGTATTGACAGCGCCAATAGTATCCCATTGTATCACTAATCAACATCGTTTCGAAGATTTAAAGTGGACTATTATTGACCATATTCCATTGGACCCCAGAGGGGGGGATCGCCTTCAGAAACTACATCGATTGGAACAGCGATGGATCTTCCAATTGGCAGCTGTAGAACCAGGCGGGCTCAATCGTGAGATTGAATGGCAAGGCATTCTCTGACGTTCTGAAGATCTGACCAATCAGCTCAGGGATTCCCCTGTTTAGTGGGGTAGTTCCCTGTTCTCATTGGGTGGCTCCTATTTAAATACGGGAAGTGATTTACTGCATCTGTAAAGGAAGTGTACCTTGGCCGCACTGACGGCGTTATCAGGGTAATTCGTTGCCGAGCGCAGAGTATTACAACAGCATTTGATACAGGGCCTGGAGGCTCGAAACGCACGCGTCATGCTACGAGATGATCTTTTGAGCAACGTGAAGATATGAGAAGATTGAGATACTTCAGCTAAGTGGAGACTTTTAAGTTTCGGCACAATATTTTGGTTTTTGTAGGACCACTAAAAGAAAAAAAGTAGCTGGCAGTCTGGTTGGGGGACATATATGTCTGTTTTGTCCCTCCCACGGCCTAGCTCCGACAAAAAATAAGGAAAAGTGAGGTACTGTCACAGTGAATTTTGGTTTGGTTTATATTAATTGTTTTCACTGGTGGGCTGGACAATGTTATGGCTTTGGCCATATCCCTGACATAACATAGTAACAGATGGCAGATAAAGACGAGCATGGTCCATCCAGTCTGCCCAGTATTCAGTTTATTTTGATTTTATCCTGTTGCTGTAAAAGGGATCCACTGTGTCTGTCCCATACCATTTTGAATTCCGTCACTGTGTTTGCCTGACAAAATCCTGGAAGGTAATATCCTCAGGAGGGGACTTGCACCGCTCATGAGAAGGGTCCGATGGAAGCTTTGGAGACACATCAGCAGTTATCCAACCTTCTGAATCTGACTCAGAGAGAAAAGCCAAGTACTTTGCAGTCTCTGCTTGGATCTCTCTCCCTCGGGGATCGGTAGGCTCCTTCAATGCTTGTCTGGATTTCGAGGGTGCATCACACCCTGAAACGGTAGAGAGCAGTATCGGTCAGGCAGACACCAGTGAAAGGGCTCTTCAATGTCCTGATAACAATGTCCCTCCTGCAGGCAAGGTGTCTCTCTCGAGGATCAGTTGGATGGTTGCTGTCAAGGCACCAGCCTGCTGCATGTCCAAGAGTGCTGCGATTTCATCATTATTAGTGTGCTATTTATGTATCTGTTCATTTGTTCAGTTTTCTCCATTTGTTCCTATCTCTGTATATCCTCATAACTTTTTGCAACTTTCTAGTCTGTTGAGGCCAAGCTAACATTTAATCCATTACCTATTTCTTCTCTGTCCTGGTGTTTTATCCAGTATTTTCCATTTTCCTGTCCCTTGCTTTACTCAACTTAAGTGATTAACTTCCTCCCCCCCTCTGCCCTGAGAGTTTGCTTAACTCTTCCTGTTATGTTTCCAATTATGTGCTGATTTCTCTCTGCTTCAGCACCGAGAAGCTGATCATCAGCTTTTCTGCCAGTGTGGGTACATTTACCTGCCAGCCTGTGATCCCTGTTTATTGATTTTATCATTGTTAATGTGCTATTTATCTGTACGTTTGGTTCAGTTTTCTTCATTTGTACCTGTCTCTGCATATCTTCATATCTTTTATCCTTCCCTCCCACCCCTCTACCCACCCACTCTGTGACATTCAGTCTTTTATAGCCATCTTGTGCTCATTACCATGGTTATTCACAGGTGCACCCAATTCCCTGTGATCTCGCCCTCCTATCCTTATTTCTTCTGATTTTTGTTCTTCTCTCCATCTCTCTTCTTTTATGGCTCATCACTTTCTCTTCTTACTCCTCATACTCCCTAATTGTCTCCCCTCCTACCAACACCTTCAAGTCCCCCCTTATCTCTCCTTTACCATCTTCACTTCCTCCACCATCCTGTCCTCTACCCTATCAGCTTTTGAGCTTCACCACTTTCTCTCTCATTAAGTCATCTCTCTCTAAAACCACCTCACCTTCGTTACTGCCGTGCTGTCTCCACTCTGCACCGCACTCTAACTCCTCCTCCTTCCCCCTTCCAAAGATATCAACCCCAACCCCCCTAGACTTGTGACACTCCTAGAACAGATATTCATGCAACAGCTCAAATCTTATTCATATTCTTCTCCTTTACCCTTCCTCTTCCTTTCTCATGTCTTGTGGAATGCACACTATCTCAAACTTGCCTTTACTCATGATCTTTATCTTTAATGCTCTGCATATTCTTGCTCTAAGACTTGGCTCCTCCCAGAAAAGATTGCATCAGTCACTGCTCTCTATCATGGCAGCTATCAGTTCTCCCACACGCCTCATCCCATTGGTCATGGTGTTGGGCTTTTCTTTCCTTCCTACCAATTTCAATTCCTCCTGCTGCCTCAGTCTCACTCATTTCCCTCCTTTGAAGTCCACGCCATCTGCCTTTTTATTCCACTTCCTCTGTTTAGCTGTTATTTATTAACCTCCTATCAAGTCCATCTCTAACTTTCTCAGGTGACAGACTCATGGCTTTCCTTCTTTCTATATTCATCTTCTCCCTCCCTTATTCTCAGGGACTTTGACATTCATGTCGATAACCCCTCTGACCCTTATGCGTTAAAGCTCTTTTCCCTTACTTCCTCATTTGACCTACAGCTTTGTTCTACTACTCTCTCACCAGCAGGGCCACTGCCTCGACCTTGTATTCTTCTCTAATTGCTTACCCTCAAACTTCTATACCTCAGTTCTTCCCTTATCCGACCATCACCTGCTAAGCTTCACATCACTCACCACCCCAAACCTCACCCAGTCTCCTGCAACCTCTTTATGCCACTGACCCTTTGGCTCTCTCCTCCACTGCCTCACCTCTTTCCTCTACTATATCATCCGAGTATGTTGATAATGCAGTGGCTTCCTATAAGGCTGCAATCTCCGCTGCTCTGGAAGCTCTTGCTCTACCCATATCACGTCCTGTGAGGTGTACTATACCCCAACTCTGTCTTTCTTACATTACCCACTATCTACGTTCTTGTCCCTGTTCAGTTGTGTGTGCTTGGCTCAAATCCCACACTCTTGCAGACTTTCTACACTTCAAATTCATGATCGTCTCTTTCCAGTCAGCCATAGCACTTGCCAAACAAGACTATCATGTCCATCTGATTAACACTCTTGCCTCTGACCTTAGCAGTCTCTTTACGACTCTCAAAAATATCCTCAAAGTGCCTCTGCCTCAGACCCCTCCTTCACTTTCTGCCCAAATCCTGGTTATTTCCATGACAAAATCCACAAGATCACACTCCAATTCCCCATGTCGTCAGCTACTTCCCCTCTTACCCCCTCTTCACTCCCAACATTCCCTCCCCTACCTCTGCTACCATCTCTTCCTTTTCTATGATCTCTGAGGAGGAAACCACACACCTTCTTTCCTCCTCCAAACTTACTACCTGCTCCTCTGATCCTATTCCCACTGTTCTCCTAAGTTCCATCACCTCCACTGTTGTCCCCTTCCATCTCTCATATTCTCAACCTATCGCTCTCCACTACAACTGTCCCTGCAGCCTTCAAGCATGCTGTGGTCACACCTCTTCTCAAGAAACCCTCACTAGACCCTACCTGTCCTAACCATTGACCCATCTCCCTCCTCCCCTTCGTTTCTAAACTACTTGAATGTGCAGTTCACTGCCATTGCCTAGACTTTCTCTCCTCTCAAGCCCTCCTGGATCTTTTACAAACTGGCTTTTGTCCTTTATGTTTTACTGAAATGACTCTTGCCAAAGTCTCCAGCAACCTGTTCCTAAATCCCAGGGACTTTACTAGATCCTCATCCTTCTTGACCTTTCTGCTGCTTTTGACACTGTTGACCACAACCTTCTTGATACCTTGTCCTTGCTTGGTTTTAAGGGCTCTGTGCTACTCTGGTTCTCTTCTCATCTCTCCCATCACTCTTTCAGTACTAATTCTGATGGATCCTCAACTGCTATCCCACTCAGTTGGTATACCCCAGGAATCTGTCTTGGGTCCATTCCTTTTCTCTCTATACCCAGTCCCTTTGTGTACTCATCTCTTTCCATGGCTTTCAGTACCATCTTTATGCTGACTCCCCCCAGATCTACCTCTTGACACATGAAATCTCTCCAGTAACCCAGGCCAGGATCTCTGCCTGCCTGACACTGCTGCTTGGATGTCTCACCACTGCTTTAAGTTGAACATGACCAAAACCAAGCTTTTTTCTCCCTAAATCCTCCTCCCCCCTTACTTTCTCAGTCTCTATGGATAACTCTCTACACCTCCCTGTTTCCTCAACTCGCAACCTTGGGGTCTCCGACTCCTCTCTCTCCTTCTCCATACACACCCAACTGATAGCTAAAACCTGCCATTTCTTTCTCTATATCAACAACAAAATCCACCCATTCCTTTCTGAACTACTAAAACACTTATCCACGCCTTAGTCACCTCCCATCTAGACTATTGTAACCTACTCCCTTGCTGGTTTCCCTCTAAATTGTCTCCCTCTGAATCATCTCTCTCCCCTTCGATCTGTTCAACACTCTGCTGTGCGGCTAATTTCCACCAGCCTCATCATGCTCATATTACCTCTCTTCTCAAATCACTTCATTGACTCCCTGTTTCCACATCCAGTTCAAACTTCTCCTGCTGACCTATAAGTGCATTCACTCTGTGGTTCCTCACTATCTTTCCTCTTATCTCTCCCTACACCCCTCCTTGGGAACTCCGCTCTTCTGGCAAATTGCTTCTATCTGTGCCCTTCTCTTCTATTGCTAACTCCAGACTTTGCTTTTTTCATCTTGCTGGCGCAAACTACCTGAGTCTGTACATCAGCCCCTTCTCTGAACATTTTTTTAAATCCAGGCTGAAAACTCACCTCTGCTGCCGCTTTCAAATCTTGACTCACCTGATCACCTTTGTGTTTGCTTACCATTCCCTCTAGATGTATCCCATGTCTACAGCTACTGGTGTTGTCTGTCTAGACTAGACTGTAAGCTCTGATGAGCAGGGATCATCTTTTACATGCATCTCTGCAGTGCTGTGAATGTCTTGTAGTGCTATACAAAATGTTCAGTAGTAGTAGATTCGTTCCTCGAGAGCCTGCTCAAGGCATTTCTCCATGGCTGCTGACTCCGAAGGCTGTGGGGCCTCAGTGACCTCTATTGATATAACCGGAATCTGTAAGGTGTTATCGGAGGCTTGGTCTCAGCTCTCAGTAGGCCATCGCTGCCTCTCTGATGTCCTGTAGGATGAGCTCACCTCTCTTTGGGGCAGTTTGGAGGGGCTCTCTTGTAGACCCTCATTGCTCTTGACACTGTGCCTCAAGGAGCTTTGATGAGAGTGCACCAAAGCCTTCACTTGGAGCTTGGCATGATCAACCTGCATTGTGCCACTGAAGATGAAACTGAAGGTAAATCCTTCCTCATCCTCTGATGGAGATCGATTTATGACCAATGCTCCTCAATATTTATGCACCGCCAGCATCTGATGCAGCCTTTGGAGCCATTGAGACTGGTGCTATCAATGCCAATGGATAAGACTTCTGAGAGCTATAAAGTGATCCTCACTGTTTCTCTCAACATTCCCCCCCCCCAGTGCCATCAAGTCAGTGCTGACTCCTGGTGATCCAGCAATTCCTGGGTTTTCTTGGCAAGGTATAACCAGCAGTAGATTGCCAGGCCTTTTCTTCCAAGGCAATGGACAAAGTGACTTGCCCAAGGTCACAAGAAGTTGCAGTGGTAATTGAACCCTGGTCTCTTGGGTATGAGGCTATTGCTCTAACCATTATGCTGCTCCTCCACTCTCCAACCTTAAGGCCTCTTTTTGCTATCGGCAAACACAGCTTACAAGAGGAGGGCTGATGATTGGGTCCCAAGCACTGAAGGCACCAATTGGGTATATCATGGCAGATATGGTCCTTGAGCACCGGGACCACTTTTTAAACCTGCTGGCCAGTTCTTGGGACATATCAGCTGGAAAAAAAGCCACGGCAAAATCAAACAGCTTGATCTTGAAAAGAGCAGGACCCACAGCAGGAGCATTGGTGCTTAAGGGGGCAGAAGTGCCATTGAAAAGAAAACTTAAAACAAACGATGCTAACAAAAGGAAAAGAAGAAATACAATGCCAGGCAGCAAGAAAGGAGAAACAAAAGTAGTTTTGTAAAGGTGGCAGGGTCCCCGGTGATGGGAAAAAAATTACCAAGTAGTTGAGACGTCGTGAACATGTCCGTTGGATTCCATGGAAAAACGAGGATGAAGGTAAAATGGTGCCACAGTGGCAGGTAGGAAGATGGTGTGCATGAGTGGCAGAACCTTCCAAAAGCTTCCATTAGTAGCTGGGGAGTGTTCCTGCATGGGCTCAGTCAGATAACCTCACACATATGAGAGGACGTATTCCTGCTTGTCCATGGAGAAAGCGTAGTTACTCACCTGTAACAGGTGTCCTCCGGGGACAGCAGGAATCAGTCCTCACATATGGGTGAGGTTGATGCAGATGGAGCCCTCGTGGAAGCTTCCCCCCCAGCTTTCAAAGAAAGCCTTTGGGAGATGCATGTGTGGGCATCAGATGACATAGCTAAAAGATGGCAAAAATAAAAGATGGTAAAGGAGGGCAGGAGGGAAGGTTGTGAGGATGCATTCCTGCTATCCCCGAAGAACACCTGTTACAGGTAACTATGCTTTCTCCGGGAACAAGCAGGAAGTCAGTCCTCACATATGGGACTCCCCAGCTACAGGTTACCGAAAGACCATGGCAAAAACAGGACTCCAAGGGGAGCCGTAAGCAGCAGCAAATGAGTCCATGTCCACAGACCACAGTAGGACCCCTGTGTCTGATGAACCAGCACTCCGGTAGCCTGAACATAGAAGGGTTGGAGGATAGGAGTTGCCTAGACCCTGAAAAGGTTACGGAGCACAGCCTAGCTGAAGGCACTGTCCCGTCGGGACTCTTTCCAGGCAGTAATGGGCTGTGAAGGTATGGAGTGAAGACCAGGTGGCAGCCCGGCAAATGTCCACCATTGGGACAGAGTGCAAGTTTGCCACTGAAGCCACCATAGCCCTGACATGGTGTGCCGCAACACGGCCTTCCAGCGGGAGACTCGCCTGCTCATAAGCAAGGGCGATACAGTCCGCCACCCAGGTGGACAGTGTACACTTGGTCACCGCCCCCCCAGCCTACTGGGGTCGTAGGAGATGAAAAGCTCAGAAGCCTTGCGGTGGGCCCGAGTGCGCTGGACATAGGACAACGCTCTCTTACAGTCCAAGGTGTGCAGGACTGCCTTCTCTGCTTTGGTTAATGAGGGTCACCAACCCATGGAAACTGAAGGGCCCTTAAATGAGTCAGTCAATGCCCAATGTCCTGCTAAAGCACCAAATATGAAGAAAAACTCACCAAACAGAAAACTACTACTTGGAGATTCCATCATCAGAGGCACCAATTTGGGAACACAGTTCAAAGGAGAAAAAAAAAAGAGTCAAATGCCTCCCAGGCTCTTCAGCCAGCAGGAATACAAACCAGATTGTTGATGTACTTAGCGCAAAAAGTGAGCACTCCAAAATTGTCATCCACCTGGGTACAAACGACCTGGCTAGAAACAGTGCCTCTGCAGTTCAAAGGGACTTCCAGACTCTGGGAAAGAAACTCAAGCCCATTGTTAACACTGCAGCATTCTCAGAAGTTCTACCTGTTCATGGTAAGGGGGCAGAAAGGCTGCATCGCATAAACAGCTTTAATACATGGCTCCAGACCTGGTGCGAACGAGAAGGATTCAGCTTTATTGACGACTGGGGAAACAGATGGACCAACAAGAGATTATATATACTGTGCTGATGGACTACATCTCTGTCACAGGGAAAATAATCCTAAGTGAAAAATTCAGGCAGTATGTGGATATACATTTAAACTAGAAAAAGGGGGTGACGGATGGAGGAGGACTAGTTCAGGACGTCACTCCCGGCAAATGCAGATCATTAGAAACAGCCACACTTTTAAACCACGCATCAAAGACAAGTGGGAAGAAGTGGGCAGAACAAAATCAATGCAAAATACATGCAAGCCACTTAAATGCTGGAAAGCAATGAGCACAAATGCTCGAAGCTTAGCCAACAAAGTTCCTGACCTGGAAGCCCTAATGGAAATGGCCATTACAGAAACGTGGTTTAATGAATCGCATGAATGGGATATAGCCATGGCGACCCTCTGGATAGCTATCCTAAATTGTGTTCAGTCTCGAGTCAGGCAGCTCATTGTTGACAGACTGGTACCCGTAGCTGCTGTTATTGTATCGATCCATCTCATTGCTGGTCTTCCTCTTTTGCGCTGACCTATCTTGCCAAGAATGATGTCTCTCTCTAATGATCTCTCTTCGCATGATGTGTCCAAAGTATGAAAGTCGAAGTCTTGTCATCTGAGCTTCTAAAGAAAGCTAAGGTTTGATCTCCTCTAGTACCGACTGGTTTGTTCTTCGGGCAGTCCATGGTATACACAGTATTCGCCGCCAGCACCATAATTCAAATGCATCAATTTTCTTCCTGTCTATCTTTTTCACTGTCCAGCTTTCACACCCTTATGATGTTATTGAAAATACCATGGCTTGAACAAGTCAAATCTTTGTATGGAGAGATATATCTCTGCTCTTGAGAATCTTATCTAGGTCTTTCATAGCCATTCTGCCAAGAGCAATGCGTCGTCTGATTTCTTGACTGCTTGTTGCTTCTCTATTGATAGTTGATCCAAGCAGGTTAAGGTTGTTCACGATTTCAATTTCTTCTCCTTCAACGATGAACCTGTTGATTATGCCAGTTGTCATGATCTTTGTCTTCTTTACATTAAGGTGCAGGCCCATTTTGAGACTATGTCCTTTGATTGTGAGAAGCAAATGTTTCAGATCCTCTTCACTTTAAGCCAGTAATGTGGTATCAGCATAGCGAAGGTTGATGAGTCTTCCACCAATCTTCACACCTCTGTTGTCTTCCTACAATCCTGCTTCTCTGATGATTTGTTCTGCATATAAATTAAACAGATAGGGGGAAGTATGCAACCTTGTCTTACATCTTTGCTTATTTTAAACCATTCTGTTTCTCCTTGTTCCGTTCAAACTGCTGCTTCTTGATCAAGTACAGATTGTGCAAGAGTACGATCGGGTGTTCTGGTATACCCATGCTTCTTAATGTGGCCCAGAGTTTCTCATGGTTTACACAGTCTTAATGCCTTGCTATAGTCGATAAAGCACAAATAGATATCTTTTTGGTATTCTTTAGTGTTTTCAAGGATCCATCTCACATCCACAATGATGTGTCTCGTTCCTCGCCCTTTCCTGAACCCTGCTTGTCCTTCAGGTAGTTCTTGTTCCAGGTATGGTTGTAGTCTCTTTTGAATAATCTTCAGTAGAATCTTGCTGGCATGTGGGATCAGAACGATTGTGCGATAATTTCCAGTAAGTTGGATCATCTTTCTTTAGTATTGGTATAAACATAGATCTTTTCCAGTCAGGTGGCCATGATGTTGTCTTCCATATTTCTTGGCAGAGCTTTGTAAGTACGGTAACAGCTGCATCAGATTGCTGTAATACTTCTATGGGAATGCTATCAATGCCTGGTGCTTTGATAACTTCAAAAACTGGCAGAATACCGTAAATCCCCTCCACCATCCACTACATTTTGTCGGGCATAAACCACAAGAGGGATAGAACCACTATCACTCACATATAGTACATGCCCCTTTTATTCATCCAAAGTTCTTTTTTATACAAGGTTTAAAAATCAACAAAAAAGAGAGCAAATCCACACTTAACTGATCCACCGCACGACGTGCACGTTTCGAGGCTGTCGCCCCTGTATCAAGTGCCCCCGATGAAACACAGTGTGTGCCCACATTCACATAACTGTGTTTCATCGGGGGCACTTGATACAGGGGTTGGTTTTTAAACCTCATATAAAAAAGAACTTTGGATGAATAAAAGGGGCATGTACTATATGTGAGTGATAGTGGTTCTATCCCTCTGTGGTTTATGCCCGACAAAATGTAGTGGATGGTGGAGGGGATTTATGGTATTCTGCCAGTTTTTGAAGTATTTTGTATTTTGAATACTGTTATCCGGGTGTCTGACAGTTTTGGTGGTGCTTTGATAAGGCTTTCAATGCTGCTTTAACTTCTTCTTTCATCACCAATGGTTCCCGATCATAATGTACAGGTTGAAACGGCTGGTGGTCCACTTGATCATAGCTGGCTATAATCTATTCAGAAGAGACAGAGAAAGAGAAAAAGGAGGAGGAGTAGCCTTGTATGTAAAAAGCAATCTTAAAGCTACTGCAATGCAGGGGGCATGGGGAAAAGAAGCGGCGCTCTGGATTGTGTTGGAAAGAGGAGATGGCACTGTCATCCATAGTGCTGTAGACTACAGCCCTCCGACTCAAATCAAAGAAATAGATAATGAATTGATTATAGATATTGCCAAGATAGCCACAAAGGGGGAAGTGATCATATTGGGTGACTTTTTTTTTTTTTTTAAACTTTGTTTTTATTAAACATGTGATAGGCAGGGTAAAATCATCACACAATTCCAACAATTACATCTGCCTTCCCGGTACCCCCCCCTCGGCTATCAGCCCCTGGGGGCAGGGCCGTATCGCTATCCCCCACCATCAGCCTCAAACCACAACGCTAAAATAAAGAAAAGAACAGAAAAGTCAGGGAAACCATCAAACCCTAAACAATCATAACTAGAATACAAAAATACAAAACAAAGGTTAAATCAGGCATATAGCCCCCAGGCCTGATATAGTGTGTGTCTGCGTATCGTGTGTATTGTGTGTGCTGTGTGCGCTGTACAACCTCCCCCTACCCCTTCCTCCCAAGACTCCCCAAGGGACTCTGCAGGTACGGATCCCAGATTTTATGGAATTCCCATTCCCGCCCCCTCAACCGATAAGTCAGTTTGTCAAACTGAATCATCTCCTCCACCTTGCTCCACCAATCCTCCACTCTCGGTCCCCCCTCCCAGTTCCAGCGCCAGGCAATCGCCAGCCGCGCGGCCAGAAGCAACTTTGCCTCCCGCTGGTGGGCCCACCTACCCCCCTCCCCCGGATGGCCGCCCCCCAGCACCCAAGCCCGGGGCCCCCCCTCCAAACCCCTCCCCCTCCCTAAGGTAGAATCCCCACTCCCGCGGAGCAACCCCCCCCGCACCGCCTGCCAGAACTCTTGAATAACCCGGCAACCCCACCACATATGTAGGAAGTCTCCCCGCTCTCCACATCCCCGCCAACACAACCCCAAGCTCAGATCTCCCCGCCAAGTCAGCCTACTCGGAGTAACATATGCCCCATGTACTATTTGCAGTTGGATTTGTCTCCAAGAAGCAATCCCCGTGGTCCTGTAAATCGACCTATAAATCCGCTGCCACTGCGCCTCATCCCACTCCTCCCCCACCCATAGATGCCACCTCCTCCGGTGCCCCCACGCGGCTCCCTCCTCCACCGCTGCCGCCTCATCCAGCAACACCCTGTAGATCTTGGCAACTATACCTTGAGCCTTATTCCCGCGGAACAGCGCGTCTTCCATGGCAGTACTAGGGCGACGAATCCATCTGAGATTCGCACCCGTCTGCAGAAGATGCCGAACCTGAAAGTACTGATAAAAGGGGATGGAACTCTGCACCTTATGTTCCAGCTCTCGATGGGACCCTACCTCCCCTTGCACCAGACAATCCCCCAGTTTGACAATTTTATCCTGCAGCCAGGCTGCCCCTCCAAAGGGGAAGATATCCCCTACCCTGGTCCAGGCCGAAACGGGGCTGGGGAACCACTTCCGCCCTTCCCCCTGCTGATAGAGTTTCCACATAGCCCCCAAGAAGGGGTGCCCCCTCCCCCGACCCTCCCCACTCAAGCCTGCCGAGCCACCTAACCATTGGGTCAGTGACTGCGCCTCCATCACAGTAGTTTCCAGATCCACCCACGCTGCGTCACCCCCCCCTCCGGTAATGATCCCTCCACGCCTTCAGAATTCCTGCCCGGTGGTACCACCGCAACGAGGGCAGTCGGACTCCCCCGCAGTCCTTGGCCAGCCGGAGTTGGCTGGTCTGGATCTTAGCCTTGCGGCCCTTCCAAATAAATCTGCGAATCATTCCCTCCCACCTCCGAAGCATCCCCCCCGGGATCCACACCGGCAGCTGTACAAACAGATAGAGAAACTTGGGGAGGACACTCATCTTGAAGGCCTCTACCCTCCCCACCCAACTCAGTTGCAAGTCTTTCCACCCCTCCAACATGCTACTAATCTTGCCCCCCAGCGTTTGATAGTTAAGTTCAAAAAAGCGGCTGGGGTCTGCCGGCAGCTGGACCCCCAAGTATTTAAAGTGCCCGGGCGCCCATTTAAAGGGAAATTCCCGACAGTCCTCCCGCCGAAAGCCACCAAGAGCCAGGGCCTCCGTTTTGGCCATGTTAACCTTAAAGCCCGAAACCACAGCGAACGTTTCCAACTCCTCCACCAGCGCCGGGAGAGACCCCACCGGGTCCGCCAGAAAAAGCAACGTGTCGTCGGCGTAAAGCAGAATCTTATGCTTTCCCGCTCCCACTGGAACCGGCTGTATCTCCGTCCGAGCCCGGACACGAATTGCCAGCGCCTCAATGGCTATCGCAAAGAGTAGGGGGGAGAGAGGACACCCCTGTCGCGTCTCCCGGTGCAAAGCAAACCAGTCCGAACCCTGTCCATTCACCAGAATCCGGGCCTGCGGGTGCCGATAAAGCGCCCGCACCCCGCACACATACCCCTCCCCCAGCCCCATCTTGTCCATCATGGCGAACAAAAACTCCCATTCCACCCGATCAAAAGCCTTTTCGGCATCCAAGGCCACACACCCCGCCGGGAGGCGTCAGTCCTGTATATAGTGGAGCAACCCCACTGCCCGCCGCACGTTATCCGCGATGGCCCGACCCTTGATAAACCCCGTCTGATCGGGGTGGATCAGGTCCGGGAGGAGCCCCTCCAAGCGCCCCGCCAATACCCGCGCATATAACTTCGCATCACAGTTAATCAAAGCAATGGGGCGATAGTTCTCACAACGTTCCGGGTCTCGCCCCTCTTTGGGAAGGACCACCACATTCGCCTGTGTCATCGACCCGGTAAGCACTCGCCACGCATCAGCCCCGTAAACAACCGTGCCAGAAACGGTGCCATCTCCTCCCGCAAGACCTGATAAAATTCCGCGGGGTACCCATCCTCTCCGACCGCCTTCCCCCTGGGAAGTCGCCGGATTTCCCTCTGTACCTCCTCCACTTCAATCGGCCGCCCCATCCACTCCGCCTGCTCCGGACTGAGTCGCGGGACCTGAAGCCCCTCTAAGTAGTCCCGAATCTGCTCCGGGGTGGCCCCTGCCTGCCCCGTGTACAACTGCTCATAGAAACGGCGGAAAACCCCACAAATTTCCCTACTCTCCGCCACTCTCCCCCCTTTCTCATCCCTAACTACCGCCACCACCCGGCTCTCCCGCTTGCGTCTGAGTTGCCGCGCGAGAAGCTTGCCCGCCCTGTTCCCACCTTCCATAAAATTCCTCTTGGACGCCCTCATCAGCCGTTCCAATCCCTCCACATCTAATCTGTTCACCCGCGCACGCAACTGGGCAGCCCTTACCCCTGCAGCCCTGGACCCCGTCGTACTGTGCTCCCCCTGAGCCAACGCCAATTCCCGCAGCCACTCCTGCCGCTGCGCCTCCCTCTCCCGTTTTCGCCGACTCCCCAGCTGCATCAACATTCCCCTCAGATACGCCTTCCCACTATCCCAAAGCAAGGCATCCGAAACCTCCCCGTCATCATTCCAGGTCAAAAATTCCCGCCAGGCCTTCTTCAGGCCCGCCTGCCCCTCCACCGACTGAATCAAGGTGATATTCCCCCTCCATCCCCCCGAAGGGCCCCCTCCCCCTCCCGAGGTCCACTCCCCCGTTACCATTCCATGATCCGACAGAAGGACCGGGTGTAGTTGCACCTTCCCCAGCGCCAACTGTCCCCTGCACCCCAAAAGCATATCAAGTCGGGAATAGCACCCCAAGCGTGAGGTAAAACAGGTGTAACCTCGGACCCCCGGGTTCTCCCATATTGGGTGACTTTAATCTACCCGATGTGGATTGGAGTACTCCTTATGAGAATCTGGCAAGAAGCAGAACAATTGTGAATGCTTTCCAAGATGCATCACTTAAACAAATGGTGATGGAACCAACCAGGAAAAGCTCAATACTGGATTAAGTGCTCACCAAGGGTGATAGCGTGTCGAATGTCTGGGTGGTGTCCCTGTGGGCAGCAGCGATCATCACATGGTGTGGTTTGAGATAAAAGCCAAGGTGCAGTCCAATCATAGCAAGCTCAAAGTCCTAAACTTCAAAAACATTGACTCCAGTAAAATGGCCAAGTACCTAAAGGAGGAGTTGGCAGGGTGGAAGGGGATAAGGGAAGTTGAATTGCAATAGGCTAAACTAAAGGTGGCAATAAAAGGGGCAACAGATAAATATGTATTCTGGAATTGGACATTTTTCAGCTACCGCTCTTTTGTAAGGATTCTTTATAGAATCACAGGGGGAACTGTAGGAATGGACAGGTAAAAGGGATACCAGAATCCCCAATATGTAACTGAAGATAGATAAATTTCTTGATACAGATCTCTAAAATGTGCTGATAGATGTCACTCAAGTTTATCCTTTCACCTACTTCCTCTTAAATAGGATAGGATATCATGATCATGAGTTGTGTAACTGTCTTTAAAATAGTTTGAGAACATTTTTAACGCAAGCATAAAGAGTAAACACAGGCTATGTACTGTGCAACCATAGTTCATTGTACAGTCAACTATAGATCACTGTTGGCACAGCATAATTTCTGCAACTCTGCAATTATAATTCTGTCATAATCAAGTAAATTTAATCTAATACAATGTAATCAGCTCTTACTCTGTAAAAGAATTCTAGCAACACCTTGTGTTATTTCATGTTTATGATTAATGACTGTTACTTCCCCTTTTTCTTTAATAAAAAGGGCTTCAAGGGAGGAAGACTTTGAATCCAACACAGGTGGAACTGTGCTGTGTCCATGGACCTTCTGATGCTTTCCCTCTGAGCTCAAAAAGTAGCACTTTGTGTATGATTGTGTTCTGTGTTACTCTCTGCTTGTTTCTCACTGCTTGAGGGACCAGAGACTGAAAGAGCCATGGTACTGTGGCCAAATCACGGGTATTCTTCAGTAAGGAAAGTAAATAAAAACAAGAGGAGAAGGAAACCTATTTGGTTCTCCAAAGAAGTGGCTGCTCAAAGGCAAAAAACACAGCTTTCACAAAATTCAAAAGCTTGCAAACAGAGGAACACAGTAAGAAATACAGGATCAAACTAAAAGACAGAAATAAGGAAAGCAAATTCAAAGGCAGAGGAAAAGATGGCTAAAGATGTGAAGTGTGGCGACAAAACTTTCTTCAGGTATATTCGGGAGAGGAGGAAAATCAGAGATGGAATTGCAGGACAGAAATGCTGGGAACGGATTTGTGGAAAGTGACATTGAAAAAGCAAAATTGCTAAACAAATACTTCTGCTCTGTTTTTACTAAAGAAAATCCTGGAGAAGGACCATCTGTGACTCCCAAATATAAAAATGGGAATGAAGTAGATACCACACCATTCACTGAAGATGTGTTAGAACTTGCAAAACTGAAAGTGGACAAAGACAAGGGACCGGATGGGATCCATCCCAGGATACTGAGAGCTCAGAGAGGTTCTTGCAGGACAGTTAAAGGATGTTTTCAACAGATCCTTGGAAACAGGAGTAGTTCCTCAGGACTGGAGAAGGGCGGATGTGGTACCTCTTCACAAAAGTGGTGACAGGGAAAGAAGTGTCAAACTACAGGCCCATGAGCCTTAACTCGGTGGCAGGAAAAGTAATGGAGGTACTTCTGAAATAGTGGACTTTCTCAAAACCAATAGGTTGCATGATCTGAGGCAACATGGTTTTACCAAACAAATCTGATTGAGTTCTTTGACTGGGTGGCCAGAGAACTAGATCAGGGGCATGGGATGGATGTCATCTACCTGGATTTCAGCAAAGCCTTTGATACTGTTCCTCATAGGAGGCTTATCAATAAACTAAGTAGTTTGGGGATGGGTCCCAAGGTGGTGAACTGGATCAGAAATTGGTTGACTGACAGACAACAGAAGGTGATGGTAAATGGAGCTCACTCAGATGAAAGGAGGGTGATTAGCGGGGTGCCCCAGGGTTCGGTCCTGGGCCCGGCACTGTTCAATGTATTTGTGAGTGATATTGCTGAAGGACTGCATGGAAAAGTTTGTCTTTTGGCAGATGACATGAAAATTTGCAACAGAGTGGACTCCCCTGAGAGAGTGGATAACATGAGGAAAGATCTGCAAAAGCTGGAAGAACGGTCTAATGCTTGGCAATTAAGATTTAATGCGAAGAAGAGCAGTGTCATGCACTTGGGAAGCAGAAATCCAGGGGAAATGTACACGATAGGGGACGAGAGGTTAGTGTGCACGGACCAGGAGAAGGACCTTGGTGTGATTATTTCTGCGGATTTCAAGGTGGCAAAACAGTGCGACAAGGCAGTGGCAAAAGCCAGGAAGATGTTGGGTTGCATACAAAGAGGAATTACCAGCAGAAAGGAAGAGGTACTAATGCCACTGTATAAGTCACTGGTGAGGCCTCACTTGGAATACTGTGTTCCGTTTTGGAGACCATATCATGCAAAGGATATAAAGAGACTGGAAACTGTTCAGAGAAAGGCGACCAAAATGATTTGGAGCCTGCGTCAGAAGCCTTATGAGAAGAGACTTGAAGACCTAAATATGTACACTCTGGAGGAGAGGAGGGACAGGGGAGATATGATTCAGACCTTTAAATACTTAGAGAAATAATGAGCAAACAAACCTCTTCCAAAGACAGGGAAGCTGTAAAACTAGAGGGCATAACATGAAGCTGCATGGGGGTAAATTGAAAGGCAATGTCAGGAAATATTTCTCACTGAAAGGGTGGTGGATGCTTGGAATGCCCTCCCGATGGAAGTGTTGGGGGCAAATACAGTGACAGAATTCAAAATGGCATGGGATAGACAGTGGATCCCTTTACAGCAACACGATAAAATCAAAATAAACTTAACTCATTTCTCAATATACAGGGGTGTCCTACACAGAGCGGTGGGTTCACCCCTTAAAGACATGGGGAGGGGTGGCCTGCATGGAGCGGCAGGTGCACCTACTCTTGCCATCTTACTGGGCAGACTAGATGGACCATACTGGTCTTTATCTGCTGTCATTTACTATGTTACTATGTATGCTCCACCCAACTGGAGTGAGGTCTTGTGAAGAAGGTAGGAAGCACCACCTCCTGGTTAAGAGGAAAGGACGACATTACCTTTGGCAGGAATTTGGGGTGCATGCAAAGCACCACTCTGTTTTTGTAGAACCTGGCATAAGTAAAAGTGGAGAAGGTACTAAAACACCAGAACCACTGGGCAGGAGAAAGGATCAGCCCTATGTTGGGCGCACCAAGCAAAGAACATGCGCCATTTGAGGGCGTAAGCTTTCAAAGTAGAGGCCTTGTGAGAAGCCAGAAAAATGTCCTCCACCTCAACAGGAAGGTTGAGAGGGGCCAGTCACCCTCTCAGCAGCCACGATGTCAGCAAGAGGGACCCAAGGTGAGGGTACGGAAGAGAGCCTCCCTCTGAGATAGGAGACGTGGGGCAGTCCCCAGGAGGATGGGGACCTCCATCTCCAACCTCAGAAGCAGTGGGAACCATGGCTGCCTGGACCACCGAGGAGCTATTAGGATAAGCGAGGCCCTGTCACGGAGGGTCCCGAACAGGGTCTTGGTGATCAGCAGCATCTGAGGGAAGGCATACATGAGGCCTTTCAACCATGAACGCATCCGCTGCCACCCTGGAGGGTGGGCCTGCCGGGATCAGAAGCGAGGCAACTGAAAATTGTCTGGACTGTCGAACAGGTTCATTACGGGTTCCCCCAGAGTTGGGAAAGCAGACTGGCTACTCTGGGGTCCAGCTGCCACTCGTGCGGCTGGAGAACTCTGCTTAGTCTGTTGGCCAGCAGGTTGTCCTAGCCTGGCAGGCATACTGCCCGTAGGAGGATACCCAGATGGACTGCGTATGAGCAGAGGACCAGTGCCTTCTGACAAAGGGCACGAGACCCCGTGCCCCCTGTTTGTTCACGTAGAACACTGCCACCCGGTTGTCCGTCTGAACCAGCACCGGCTGGTGACGTAGGTAGTGACAGAAGACCCTCAGGGAAAGATGTATGGCCTGGAGCTCCAGGAAGTTGATCTGCTGGGTGCTCTCGTCTGGCGACCAGTTGCCCTGAGTGTGGAGAACTCCGCAGTGGGCTCCTCAGCTGAGCAGGGAGGCATCCATGGTGAGGACCCTCAAGTGACTTGGGGCCTGAAAAGGTATACCTGCTTCGAGATGCTGGGGCGATTGCCACCAGTCCAGGGAGTCTGCCAACTGGCAGGTCACCGAGACTGTCCCGGAGACGGCCCGTGGCCTGAGACCACTGGTCCCAGAGACACTACTGCACAGTCCTCATATGGAGGCGAGTGTCTGTGGTGACGAGGACCATGGAGGCCATGTGCCCGATGAGCAGAACCTATGACTGACAGTGCTGTACGTCCCAAGCCAGGGACCGGGGTCGATAGGCTCGGTCCTTGGGCAAGGCGGCCCTCAACTGGAGAGTGTCGATCTTTGCTCCGATGAACTCCAGGCACTGTCTCAGGAGAAGGTGAGACTTGGGGTAGTTTATGACGAAGCCCAAGTGTTGCAGAACCTGTATGGTGCAAGCAGTGCCTGCTGCACCTCTGAGACTCTGCCACCCCTTATGAGCCAGTCGTCCAGGTAGGGAAAAAACAAAGATCCCCTGAAGCTGCAGGAAGGCGGCCATGACTGCTAGGCATTTTGTGAAGACTATTGGGGCAGAGGCTAGGCCAGAGAGGAGCACCCTGTATTGAAAATGCCTGCCCCCTACTACGAATCGCAGGTACTGCCTGTGGTTGGGGTGGATGAGGATGTGGGTATAAGCATCCTTGAGGTCTAAGGAGCAAAGCCAGTCTCCCTGCTGGAGATATGGTAGCAATGTTCCAAGGGAGAGCATCTTGAACTTAGCCCTCACCAGGGATTTGTTGAGGTTGTGCAGGTCGAGGATGGGCCTTAGGCCCCCTGTCCTTTTTGGGATGAGGAAGTATCTGGTGTAGAATCCCTTGCCCTTGAGATGGGGGGCACCGGTTCCACCACCTTGTCTTCGAGAAGACCTGCCAACTTCTTCAGGAGAAGGTCCTGGTGTAGGGAAGACCTGAGGGGCTCTCCCGGGAAATAAAAGGGGAGGTGTCTGAGCCAGGTGGAGGAGATAACCCTCCCTGACTAGCCTCAGTGCCCAGGATTCGGTGGTGATAGCCACCCAACTCCGGGCATAGAGGGCCAGGCGTCCCCCTGTGGGCTGCCGACCTCCTTGGGGTAGAGAGGCTATGCCCAAGGAGTCAAACTCCCACCTGGCTGGGCCGGGGGTTTTGGAGCCTTCTGCTTATGCGGGCCATGCCCATGTCCCTTGACCTGCTGGGGAACCGGGAGGCCTAATAGGGTAGGTAGTTTCGGTAAGCAGCTCCCCTCCTCAGGTAAAAGGGCTTTTTACCCAAGCCCTTCAGGGGGGAGGGGCAGTGGTCTTCTTAGAGAGTCTGGTCCTTGTCATGAACTCAGTCTCCAGCTTGGCCGCCTTGTCGGTCATAGGTTTGCCAAAGAGGTTCTCCCCTTTGCATGGGACATTGACCAATTTGTCCTGAACCCATTGCTCAAGATAGGACTGAAGCCAAGCTTGGCAGCATGTACTGATGCCCACCGTGCCTACTTGAGTCGCCTACTCTAACTCGCCATAGGCTGCTCGAGACATACATTTGGAGCATTCACGGACGGCTTTGGCCAGACTCTTGAACCTCTCCATGGGTTCCTCACAGAGACCAGCTGAGAACCCGGCGAGTTCCTTCGCCAGGTCTCTGAGGTACATGCCCATGTACAGCTGGTAGGCCTGGATACAGCAGAGGAGCATCAAGCCCTGGTAGCACTTCCTGCAGAGGGCGTCCAAGGTGCGGGCCTCTCTGCCAGGGGGTACAGAGGAGTGCATCTTCTGGCTTTTCAGCCAACGCATGGCCACCACCATGGAGATATGCAGCAGTTGTGATTTCTGGAAGCCTGGGCTCCGGTGGACCCGATACATCGAGACGTCTGCTCACCACCAACACCGGTGTCCCCCACATGCGGAGCAAGAGTAGTTACTCACCTGTAACAGGTGTTCTCCAGGAGCAGCAGGAATCAGTCCTCACATATGGGTGACATCGACGTCGATGGAGCCCCCGTGCGGAGCATTTCTCCAGCTTTCTAAGAAAGCCTTTGGGAATACTGCACGCATGCGCGGTCCCCTTCCCGCCTAAAGGTGCCATCTTGCTCAGTCTGACGACATAGCTAAAAGACAGCACAAAAAACGTAAAAATGAACTATGTACAACTGCAACTCCCAGGGGAGGGAGGGTTGTGAGGACTGATTCCTGCTGCTCCTGGAGAACACCTGTTACAGGTGAGTAACTACTCTTTCTCCAGGACCAAGCAGGAAGTCAGTCCTCACATATGGGACTCCCCAGCTTCAGGCTACCGGGGACTCAGAGCTGAAAAATGAGCTCCCTCTAGCCGCATCAGAGAAAGGATTTCACTGCAACATACCCCCACCGGTAGCCCAACCAGAGGGCTGGAGGGTAGGAGTTGCCTAAACCTCAAAGAGATTCCGGAGCACTGCCTGACCGAAAGCACTGTCCCTACGGGACTCCCTCTCCAGGCAGTAATGGGCCGCAAAAGTCTGGCTTGAGGACCAAGTTGCAGCCCTACAGATGTCTGCCAATGGTACAGAGCGGAGATGAGCTGAGGCAGCCATTGCCCTGACACGGTGGGCCGTGACCAGACCCTGCAAGGGAAGGTCAGCTGCCCTGTAAGCCCAGGTGATACAGTCAACCACCCAGATGGACGAGGTACGCTTGGAGACAGGTAACCCCAAGTTATTAGGGTCTAAGGATACGAAGAGCTGAGTAGCCCTCCTATGCCCCTGCGTACGTTCAAGGTAGAAGGATAAGGCCCTTCTACAGTCCAGGGTATGCAGGACTGTCTCAGCCCGGCTGGCATAGGGCCTAGGGAAGAAGGTTGGAAGAAACACCTCCTGGTTGAGATGGAAAGAGGAGACAACCTTTGGGAGGAACTTAGAATGAGTCCTAAGGACTACCCTGTTCCTATAGAAGCGAGTATGGCCTATCACAGACCAGGGGGCTTGAAGTTTACTCACTTGCCTGGCCGAGATCAAGGCCACTAGGAATAGAGTCTTCCAAGAAAGGAAGCAGAGAGGACATGTAGCCATCGGCTCAAACGGTGGGCGAGTCAGTTGCTGCAAGACCACATTCAACTCCCACTCAGGGGCCGGTGGATGGAGAGGAGGCTTGAGCAAGAGCAAGCCTCTGAGAAACCTGGACACCAAGGGGTGAACCGACAAAGTGTCCCTCCACCAGTGAGTGGTGAGCTGCCAGAGCAGAGAGGTGGACCCGAACAGAATTGGACTTAAGGCCCTGATTGGACAAGTGCAGCAGGTACTGAAGCACTACTGGCACAGTGCAGGAGAAAGGATCTTCCTTGCGTTGCTGACACCACAAGGAGAACCTTCTCCACTTCAGGGCATAGGTTTTCCTGGTGGATTGCTTTCTAGAGGCCAAGACGACCTCTTCCACTTCCTGGGGTAGACCCCAGGGAGCCAACACTACCCTTGCAGCCTCCAGGCCATCAAATTGAGAGATTTGAGATTGGGATGCAGAAGGGAACCCTGATCCTGAGAGAGGAGATCGGGTTGCAACCCAGAGGTAGTGGGGTTTCCACTGCCAGTTGAAGCAGAAGTGGGAACCAGGGCTGCCTCGGCCACCTGGGGGCTACCAGAAGTACCGAGGCCTTGTCCCTCAGAATCTTGAACAAAGTTCGGGCCACCAGAGGCGTGGGAGGAAACGCATACAGGAGGCCCTGGGACCAAGAAATCAGGAAGGTATCCACTGCTAACCTCAGAGGATGCAGTTGCCTGGAACAGAACCTGGGTAGCTGCCGGTTCAGGGGACTGGCAAAGAGATCTATGGATGGAAGGCTCCATTTCAGGAAAATTTGTTGAACTACTAATGGGTGCAGTTGCCACTCGTGGGGCTGCAGAACCCTGCTCAACCTGTCCAGTTTTCCTGGCCAGGGAGATAAACAGCCTTGAGAAACATGTTGTGCCTGAGCGCAAAAGATCAAAGGGTCTGTGCCTCCTGACACAGGAGCCTGGACCCAGTGCCTCCTTGTTTGTTCACATAGAACATGGCCACTTGATTGTCCGTCTGTACCAGAACAGATTGGTGAGCCAATGTGTGAGAAGGTTTTGAGGGCTAAGCGAATAGCCCGGAGTTCCAGTAGGTTGATCTGTTGCATTGACTCCCATGGAGGCCACAGGCCCTGGGTGCACCTGTCCAAACAATGTGCACCCCAGCCCTGCAAGGAGGCATCGGTCGTCAACACCACTGTGGAAACAGGCACCTGAAAAGGCACCCCCTGTAGTAAATTGGGGGGGAGGGGTGTAGCCACCACTGTAGGGAGTTCAGGAATGGTTTGGACACCTGTACTTTGTGAGGCTTCCTGTGGCCTGCTTCCACTGAGTTCTGAGGCACCACTGTGCAGGTCTCATGTGGAGGCGGGCATTGGGGGTCACATGTACTGTCGATGCCATGTGGCCGAGGAGCTTTAGACAGAGTGGCGGAAACCCTTGGCATGCTTAGAAACTGGTTTGCCAAGTCCATGAGCCTTTGTGCCCTGTCTTCTGGCAGTAAGCCTTTGCTTGCAGGGAGTCCAGCCATGCCCCTATGAACTCCAGGTTCTGGGAGGGGAGCAAAGTGGACTTTGCGAAGTTTATGACAAAGCCTAGGTGTTGCAGGAGGGAGACAGTTCGGAAGGTGGCTTGCCTGGTCTCCTGGAAAGTCTGACCCCTGATGAGCCAGTCGTCCAGGTAGGGGAAGACAAAAACACCTTGATTCCTTAAGTAGGCCACCACCACTGCTAGGCAATTTGTAAAGACTCTTGGGACGGAGGTTAGGCCAAAGGGCAGTACTCTGTATTGGTAATGGTTTCCCTCCCACAATGAACCTGAGGTACTTTCTGTGGTCTGGATGAATGAGGATGTGAGTGTACGCATCCTTTAGATCTAAGGATCATAGGCAATCTCCCTGCTGGAGGTAGGGCAGAAGTGTTCCAAGAGTAAGCATCTTAAACTTTTTTTTCCCCAAGAACTTGTTGAGATCCTCGAGGTCGAGAACAGGCTTGAGGCCACCGGTTCTCTTTGATACGAGGAAGTACCTGGAGTAGAAACCGTGACCTTGCAGGTGGGGAGGTACAGGCTCCACCACCTTGTCTAGAAGCAGACCCTGAAGTTCCTGAAGGAGGAGGTCTGTGTGCAGAGGTGGTCTTGGAGGCTCCCCTGGGAAGTAGGAAGGAGGCAACTGCTGGAAATGGAGCATATAGCCCTTGTGGACTATGCTCAATACCCAAGCATCTCCTGTAATGGGTGGCCACCTGTGGGCAAACAGGACTAGACTACCTCCTGTACAGGGATGGGGCAGCAGAGGTGGAAAGGCTATGCTGTGGGAGTCAAAAACCCCCTCCCTGCTGAGTGGGAGTGGGAGCCGGAGGCTTGGGGGCCTTCTGCCTACGGGGCCCATGTCCCTGCCCCTTGGCCTGCTGACCCTGCTGGGGAGGCCTGGTACTGAGGGAAAGGTTTGTAGGCAGCTGCCTTCCTCGGGTAAAAGAAGGACTTCTTACCAGAGCCCTTCTTATGAGAAGGGGCAGACGTTTTTCTGGACAGCCTTGTCCTAGTCAGGTGCTCGGTTTCGAGCTCAGCAGCCTTCTCGACCATGGGCTTGCCAAAAAAGGTTTTCACCTCGGCAAGGGACATTGACCAACTTGTCCTGCACCCAGGGCTTGAGGTCCGATGACTGCAGCCATGCCTGGCATCGGGCCCTGATGCCGGCTGCTGCTACCCGGGCCGAAGCCTCAAAGCCATCGTAGGCCGCTTGGGACATGAACTTTGAGCATTCCCGGATTCCCGAAGACAAGGTCTTGAACCTCTGCAAAGGTTCCCCGGAGAGGCCAGCAGAGAACCCGGCAATTTCCTTCGCCAGGTCTCGTAAGTACATGCCCATGTACAGCTGGTAGGACTGAACATGGCAAGCAAGCATCGAGCCCTGGAAGCACTTTCTGCCGAGTGCATCCAGGTTCTGGGCCTCCCTACCGGGAGGCACCGCAGAGTCCATCTTCTGGTTCTTCAGACGATGCATAGCCGATTCCACCACCATGGAATGGTGCGGCAGCTGTGCCTTCTGGAATCCAGGGCTCTTACAGAGTCGATAGATGGAATCGACCCGCTTGCTCAAAACCAGCGCCTCCCACATACGGAAGAGAAGCTGTTCCAGCATCGGAGGAACAGGCACAGTAAAGGTCTCCTTCGGAGGCGAGTCATACTGGAGGGCCTCCAGCTCCTCGGCTTGAGGCTCCTCCTCGGGATCCGCAGGAATCGCCAAAGCCTTGGCCATGTCCCGGACGAACTCCGAGAACCTGGTGTCCTCTGGCAGGCACCTACTCCGGGGCTTGGACTGCGGTGAGTCCGAAGGGACGCACCGAGTCCGAAAAGTATCGGGGGACTCCTCGTCCTCTGTCTCCCACGTGGACTCATCCGAAGAGGAGTCAGGGAGCTCCGACTGTGCGGGCCTCGGTGGTACCCGCCCCGACGCCGAAGGCACTGGCGTCGATGCCCTCGGTCCCGAGCGGGAGGTCGAGGGTGACCATGACCGAGGACGACTTCGAACCTTCATGGTCTCGAGTATCGGCTCGGTCTCCGGGGTCGACTTAGACGTCAATGTCCCGGTGGTCAGGGCAGATGCACCAGTGAGGCTGGCCATCAGCACCCGCTGCTGATCCATGAAGGCAGACAATCTGAACTCCAAGGCTGTCAGCCTGAGTCCAAGCTCAGGAGATTCAGCAGCTACCGACTCGGGCCCCGGTGGTGCCGGGCCCGACATCGGCTTCCTAGGAGGAGAGTCCGAGGACAACAGGACTTACATGCCCGGCGGACTCCGGCTCCACGCAAGTTATCTTGGACGGCTTCTCCTGCTCCAAGGGCCCAGGGCGGCAGTCAGGGGGTCCGAGACCTGGCCCCCGAGGAACCAGGGACCTCCTCAGACGCCGCCCTCATAAGCCGCTTCTTCGTCTTACGTTCCCGATTGGGGGACCCCCTGTCTGAGGAACCCCGGCGATGCTCGGGGTCAGACTCCTGAGACGTCGAGGCCTCAGACGAGGTCCGGGCCCGGCCGGAGGCAGAATCAGAAAACATCCGTTCTTTCTGATGCTGGTGGCTTCGGAGTGCCTTGGTGGACATTTTGCCACATGGGACACAGACCTTAGGATCATGATCCGGTCCGAGGCATCGAAGGCAGCAGTCGTGTGTGTCGGTGAGAGACATCAGTTTCTTACACCGATCACACTTTTTGAAACCACTGGAAGCCATCGGGGAAAAAAGAGCCCCCGCGAGGTCAAAGGACCGGCCTTCCAGGGAAAAGAAAAAGGGCGCGAATGCCAGCCATGAAGGGCAAAAACTGAAAAATAGAAGACGGGCTCGATACCGGTGTACCGAACCTGGCGGGAAGGGGAACCGGCGTCGAACCGGAGAAGAACGACGAAGAAATCGCAAGAAAAAAAGTCAACTTTTCCGGGTGACACGGACAGACATCTATTGGGCTCCACGGAAAAAGAAAGACTGAGCAAGATGGCACCTTTAGGAGGGAAGGGGACCGTGAATGCGTGCAGTATTCCCAAAGGCTTTCTTAGAAAGCTGGGGAAATGCTCCGCACGGGGGCTCCATCGACGTCACCCATATGTGAGGACTGACTTCCTGCTTGGTCCTGGAGAATGAGCCGTTCCGGGATGGGTACTGTGAGCAAGTCCCACGTAGAGGCCTCGTACTGGAGGATTTCTAACTCATTCACCCGAGGGTCCTCCTCTGACTCTGTCAGGAATGCCTTGAACATGTCCTTGCCAAAGTCCAAGCAGCTCATGCCCAATGGGAAGCAGCCACCTGCAGATAACAGCTCTGTCTTCCTAGGATCCCCCTCTAATTTTATCAGGAGTAGGGTAGGCTTTTTCCTTTACTTAGCAGTCACCAAACCTGCCATCATCATAGGAGCAATGGAGGCTATAAGACATGCTGCCTGGATATTACCATAGATATGACAGGAGCATCCATTCTCATTTAAGATTTTAGAAGAAAGCATAGTTACTCACCTGTAACAGCAGAGACAGCAGAAATCAGCCCTCACATGGAGTGACGTCTGCACAGATGGGGCCTGCGCAGTGAACACTCCCCAGCTTTCACACAAAGCCTTTGGGAGTCAGACCACATGTTTGGTCACCTTCCTGGTCAAGGGTGCCATCTTACCTCAGTATGACATAGCTTAATCAAGCCAAAAAACACCACCATGGGGAAGAGGGAGGGTTGTGAGGACAGATTAAGAACATAAGATATGCCATACTGGGTCAGAGCAAGGTCCATCAAGCCCCGTATCCAGTTTCCAGAAGTGGCCAATCTAGGTCATAAGTACCTAGCAGTTTCCCCAAAAGACAGGTTTCACAATGCTTGTATTGGGTCAAGCAGCGATATCCTGGGTCCCTTTTAAAAATGGTTTATGGACCTTTCCTCCAGGAACTTGTCCAAACCTTTTTTAAACCCAGCTACACTAACAGCTTTACTACATCCTCCGGTAAATTCCAGAGTTTGATTACACGTTGAGTGAAAAAATATTTTCTCTTATTAGTCTTAAATAGGTTACCCTGTAGCTTCATTGCATGTCCCCTCGTCTTTCTATATTCTGATGACGTAAACAATTGATCTACGTTTACCCGTTACACTCCATTTATTAATTTATAGACCTCTATCATATCTCCCCTCAGCCATCTCTTTTCCAGGTTGAAGAGCCCTAATCTTTTTAGCATGTCTTCATGGGGTATTCTTCCATCCCCTTTACCATTTTGGTGGCTCTTCTCTGTACAATTTCCAGTCCAAGCTCCCCTATCAGCCATTTCCAGTCAAATTCCAGCACCCCCGCATCAACCCATTTCCAGTCCAGGCTCCACCCATCAACCATTTGCAATCCTAGCCACCCCATCAGCCATTTCCGGTCCTATTTCAGCCCATCAGCTCTTTTCCAGTCCAAGCTCCCCCCATCTGCCCAACTGCAATCATGCCCCCCCATTAGTCCATTTCTAGCCCCAGCCCCCCAGCCCCCCATCAGTCCATTTCCAGTTCTATTCCAGCCCCCCATCAGCCCATTTTCAGTCCAAGCTCCTCCCCATCAGCCCTTTTCCAATCCTAGCCCCCCATCCATCAGCCCATTCCTGCTGTCCCCTGAGAACACCTTACATGTGAATAACTACGCTTTCACTGGGAACAAGCAGGAAGTCAGTCCTTACATATGGGACTCCCAAACCACAGGCTTCCAAAAAAAACCTGCAAAAAGCCAAAAAAACCCGTGACAAATCAAACTGTGAATGACAGCAGTGTGCGCCGAGTGACCACAAGACCTCAGGGCCAACCACAGCTTTGACCACGGAATCAATTCTCTGGCAGCTTGGACACACAGAAGGGCTAGAGAGTAGGAGTTGCATTTTTCCCCAGATGACAGAGTACTGCCTGACTGAAGGTGCTGTCATGCCAGGAGTCCTCCAGACAGTAATGAGCTGTGAGGGTGTGAAAAGAGGACCAGGTGGCAGCCCGGAAGATCTCCAGCTTGGAGATGAAATGTAGGTTCATCACAGAGACTACCATAGCCTACATATTATTGGCTGTAACATGGCGCTCGAGAGAGAGACCAGCCTGTTCATAGACAAAGGAGATGCAGTCTACCACCCAGGTAGACAGGGTGCACTTAGAGACTGCAATGCCAAGCCGGTTTGGGCTGTAAGAGATGAAGAGCTGTGAGGGGGGTGGCGATGGGTCCTAGTCTGCTCTAGGTAGAAGGCCAGGGCCCTCTTGCAATCCAAGATGTGGAGAGTGGCCTCCAACCTGCTTGCATGAGGCAGAGGAAAGGTGGTGGGGCGAACCACCTCCTGGTTGAGATGAAAGCTGATGACCATCTTAACGAGAAACTTGGGGCGAGTACAGAGGACCACCCTGTTATGATGAAACCTGGTAAAGGGGGGCATGAGCCACCAACACTTGCAGCTCACTAACGCGGCATGCCGACATGAGTGCCACAAGGAAGATCACTTTCCAGGAAATGTACTTGAGGTGGCAACAAGCAAGCGGTTCGAAGGGCGGAGCCATGAGCTTCCCAAGAACCACATTCAGATCCCATGCCGCCAGCAGTGGGTGAATGGTAGGCCGAGAGCAAGAGACCTCTCAAAGTGGGCCACAAGAGGATGGGCAAACAGGGGTTGCCCGTCAATGAGATAATGGTGTGCCGCCAGCGCACTGAGGTGTACCCTGAGGGACTTAGACTTCAGGCCAGCATTGGAAAGGTGTAGAAAATACTGCAACCCTACTGGCACGGAGCAGGAGAAAGGGTTAAATCCCTTTTCAGTACACCAGATGGAGAACCAACAGCACTTGAAGGTGTAGACTCACTTGGTGGAATCTTTGCGGGATGCTAGCAAGAGATTCGCCACGTCCCTAGACAAGTGGACAGTGCTAGGGTCACCCTTTCAGCAGCCATGCTGTCAGGGCAAGGGCTCTGAGGTTGGGGTGCAGGAGAGTGCGGTCCTTCTGTGAGATCAAGTCCAGAGTGCAACCACGGGAAACCGGGCACACTTGGGAGAAGCAGAGTAGTAGGGGGAAACCACGACTGCCATGGCTACCTGAGAGCAATGAGGATTATGGTGGCTCATTCATCGGCTGCCACTCGAGAAGGGGCCAGCATCGTGGAGCAAAAGCAGGGCAACTGGGTGTTGCTGGGGCTGGCTTAGAGATCCATTGGAGAGCCTCATATCCGAAAGATGTGGCTAGCTACTGTCATGAGGCTGGAGCTAGAGAAGAAAGTGTTGAAAAAAACTCCTGATTTTCATGGAACTCAGAAAAGGCAGAGTGTGCAGTTCCAGCGCAGCTCAGCCAGAGGGCGCATGAACAATTACACAATACCTGAAGCAACGTGCTCTAGCATTGATCACATTAGTAACAAGCAGTTTCACCTGTCCTCAAACTCAGAACTTGCAAACCAGAAATCCCTTTATAAAGGAAACCAGATGATCGGAGGAACAGGAACTGGAACAGGAACCGGCAGAGGCAGGAGCAAGATCCAGAGAGGCGAGGTCAGAAGGACCGGCAGCAGGAGAAGGATTAGCAGGCGGAGCAGTGAGAGAAGCCTGGAACAGGAAAGCTTCCAGGTGCAGCCAACTCAAGGAGACAGAATCCAAAAGAGGTATACTCAGAGGGATAAAGTCCAGAGAGGCCAAAGGTATTGGAACGGAGTCCAAAGCCAAGCAAACCAAAGAAGCAGCTTGCCTGATGAAAACAACTCTCCTAGCTCAAGTAAGTCTCCTATGCTAAACCAGAAAGGCACAAGGAAAGGAGATTCCTTCTACAGTGATCCTTTTGCCAAGAAACACAGAGTGGAAATCCACGTCAGGTTTTCCTGGTAACTCTGATTGTAGAGCAGTGCACAGAACAGCTTGTCAGCCTGAGAAGCTACGTCACAAGCTAAGTCCTGGGTGTGGCAGCCTACAGAAGCCAAGGTATGAAAAGCCTTTCATTATAAGGGAAAGTTTAAGTGATGAAAACCTTATGCAAATAGATAAGCCTCAGAAAGTTAGAAGAAGTAAAGCTAACCTTTTAAAAGCACTTCCTAACAGTGTGCTAAGGAAGTTGTATGAGGAGTTAACAGATACTGAAGACAGTCATAGTATTGAAGAAGAGAGTGACCTAGAGTCAATGGACTTTGATTGTGAAACCAGTGTTCCCATTCCTCAGAGTGAACCAATGGAATGTAACGTTTGTTCAAGAACTAGCTTGATTGCCTTGCTAGATATATAGAAAAAAGAGAACTCTGCATATGGTGAAGTTGTTAACCATTTGTTTCCTGATGTTAATTTCTATTGATTTAAAAGAAGCCTTATCCCAGATAAACAGTTAATTGTGAAGCCTACAACCCTTAACTGTTTATATAACGGTGGAACCTTTTTGTTAGAGGAAAGAATTACCTTCATTTTCTTTTGTGTCTTATTGAACCTAAGCATTGACCAGGGAAATAAAGCCTTATTACCCTACACTTTGGCGTAGATTGTTCTTTATAAGGAGTTCTGCACTACAAGGACCAGAATCCTCCTGGTCCTTCAGCTCAACCACTCCTTAAAATAAATTAAATGTCACTGGACGCCCTTATTTCTTACGCCAGTAGGGGCGCCTGGGGACACTACCCATGAGTCCAGTCACCATTTGTGCAGTTTAAGGACTCTGCTGAGCCTATCCACCAGTAGATTGTCCTGACTGGGAAGATACATTACGCAGACAGCAGTCACTCTTGCTTACGAAAGTACAAAGGCAAACAGCTTCCCAGCACAGGAGGTATGACCCAGTACCTCCTTATTTGTTGACATAAAACATTGCCACTTGGTTGTCCGTCTGGATCAGAACATCTTGGTTCTCCAAATGGTGTCGGAAGATCCATAAGGCGTTCACAACTGCTCAAAGCATGAGGAAGTTGATTTGGTGGAGACTCTCCCTCAACCAGACACCCTGGGTCCGCAGGTCACTGCAGTTAGGGTCACCCTTTCAGTTTAGATGCCTCCAACCACTGTCCACTTGGTAAGGATATCTTCTGAGGCATTGGGGCCTGAAAGGGCATCCCCACCAAGAGGTGCAGCAGTTGTTGCCACCAGATTCTGAGAGAGGTGCACCGTTAGCCAGAGTCCACTGAGTACAGAGAGTCCACTGGGCCTGATGTATTTGAAGGTTAGCATCGGGCCATGACTTGCACAGTCAAAGCCATATACCCTAGGAAGCAGGCCGAGGCCATCAAGGGACCATGCACCTCTGGGGCGAGGGTCACCAGGCACAGAGTCCCGTCCAGAGGAAGGAAGGCTCTGGTCTGGACAGTGTCCAGGTGGGCCCCTATAAACTCCAGACACTGTGTCAGCAGCAGATGAGACTTGGGGTAGGTGATGACGAAGCTCAAGTGCTTGAGAATGAGAATGGTGCAACATGTCGCCTGATAGACCTCATCAGCAGAGTAAAGCGAGTCATCCAGATAGGGGAAGACAAACACCCCCTGCAGCCGGAGGTAGGCGGCAAACACCACCAGGCATTTTGTGAACATTCATGGGGCAGAAGCCAGTCCGAAGGGTAGAACCCTGTACTGGTTAATGATGGCCTCCAATAGCAAAGCTGAGATACTGCCGGCAGTGAGGATGAATCAGGATGTGGGTATAAGCCTCTTTTAGATCCAAGGAGCATAGCCAATCTCCCCACTGGAGGTAGGGCAGCAATGTCCCAAAGGGAAAGCATTTTGAACTTCTTTCGCCAAGAACCGATTGAGATCCCACGGATCCAGGATGGGCTGAAAGCCACCTGTCTTTTTGGGAACTAGGAAGTAGCAGGAGTAGAGCATCTCGCTCCTTAGAGGTGGCGGGACAGGTTCGACCGCTTTGCTGCGAAGAGGCCTTCAAGCACTTGCTGCAGAAGGACTCTGGAGAGGGAGTCACTGGAAGTCCAAAATGAAGGGGTAGTTTGCTGAAAATGGAGAAGTTAACAGTCTCTCACCACCTGGAGGGCCTAGGTGTCAGTGGTTATAGTGATCCTCTGGTCGGCGAAGAATGTCAGATGCCCCCCTGTATGCTGCAGCCATCAACCCTGCAGAGGAAGAGAGGCCATGCTCAAGGAGTCAAAAACACCTCCCCCAGGTTGTGGTTGTGGCATGGGCTGGGGTTTGGGAGTCTTAGGCTTATGAGAGCCATGCCCCAGGCCCATGGACTGCTGATCCTGCTGGGAAGCCGGGTAGGCTGGATGCTTGGAGTAAGTTCCATAAGCTTTCCTCTTCAAGTAAAAGGGCTTTTTCCCCGTAAAGCCTTTCGTTAGGAAGAGAGTGCGTTTTTCTGGGAGAGCCTGGTTCTGGCCATATACCTCTAACTCCAGCTCTGTGGCCTTGTCCATCATGGGCTTGCCAAAGAGGTTCATCCAACTTGCCCTGAACCCACTGCTCCAGGTCTGATGACTGTAGCCATACCAAGCGGTGGGCACTAATGCCAACCGTAGCTACTCTAGCCATAGACTCGAAGCAGTCATAGGCCGCTCAAGTAACATTTGGAGCACCAGGGTCCAAAACCACTGAAAAGGTTCCTCGGACAGAACAGCCAAGAACCTGGCTAATTCCTTGGCCAGGTCCCTTAGGTACATGCCCATGTACAGCTGGTAAGCCTGGATACAGGCTACGAGCATTGAGCCCTGGTAGCACTTTACCGAAGCCATCCATGGTACGGGCCCCCCTGCCAGGGGGCACCGAGGAGTGTTTTTTGGCTCTTGATCCTATGCATGGCTGACTCTACCACCATGGAAGGTGTGGTTGCTATGCCTTTTGGAATTCAGGACCCTTGCGGCCTCGATACATGGAATGAAGCTGCTTGTTCTCAATAGGCACCGAAACAGGAGACTCACACATTCTAAAATAGGGGGAACGGGCACTGTGAGCACCTTTCAAGATCCTCCACCTGAGGCTCCTCCTTGGGACTCTGGTGAAGGCCAGAGCCTTTGCCATGTCCCAGACTAAGTCCAGGAAGGCAAGGTCCTCGGGCGGGGACCTCCAATGCTCTTGAGGTGGAGACAAATCTGAGGGGATGTCCAGGGACTCATCGGTCTCCCATGCCGAATTAGAATTGGAGACTACCTTGTGAACCTGATGGGCCTCATGCACATGCCCGGCCTACAGCATTGACAGGGTCATGGGGCCCTGGCACACTGGAGGCACTCATGGGCAAAACCCAAGGCCCTGAGCAGGACAAAGACTGATGCTGGGCATACTGAAAGCCTGTGTCGCTTAATCACCAGCTGCATCTCCTCAGGCAATACCCTTGTGGTGGAGGGATCAGTTGCTGGGCTCAATGACCTGGAGGAAACAGGCACTGAGCCCCACTGCTGGACCAGGAAGGCAGCGAGGCTGCGTTCCAAGGCCACAATCCTGACCTCCAGGCCAGAAGGCTCTGAAGCCACCAGTGTGGGCGCAGAGGGTGCATCTGTCTGATGCCAGCTCTGTCAAGGGGAATTTTTCGATGACAATGGCCTCAGAGGACTGGTATCAATACCCCGATGCTGATGGAGTCTCCTTCCACCGGGGCAGCTTCGCAGGCCCCTCCTGGCCATCACCCAGCATCGGCACCAAGGACGCCGATGCTGGTGGCTGAGGGTCTTACTCCTGGTCTAGGCCTCAGCCTTAGATGCTGCCATGGGCGAAGTGTGATCCCTTCCAGGGATGGCTCTCTGAGGACGATCCTTGATCCGATGCTCCTTGACCTCAGGGCTCTGAGTGGGCGTAGCTGCCAGTAGAGTTTGAGGGCTCTGTGGCGGCCCCCAAGGGTGTTGATTCTGCGCTTGAAGCCAGGGCTGAAGAGGTCTTGTGGCCAAACAGCATCTCCCAATGCCTTCCACTGTTCCTTGCTCATCATCTGAAGACACAGCAAGCAGGCAAAGGCATCGTGATCAGCTCCAAGGCACTATAGGCAGCAGTCATGTGGATCCGTGTGGGACATGGTGTGCCCACAGTGGTCACACTGCTTAAATTCATTAACAGAGGACACAGCATGAAAAACAGTACCTGAAGATCAAACGCCAAGATCCTGGTTAGGGAGGGTGCGAGAAAAAAATCCCACAAACCCAAGAAGAAAAATGAAACCCGAAAAAACGCGATGCCGAGGCAGCAGCGGTTCCGAAAACTGAGAAGGTGACAGTACATGACCAGAACAAAAGAAAAGAAAAACAGATGGCAAAAAAGGACAACTTTTTCTGGGGTGCGGACAAAAACGTTCAATGTACTCCACAGAAAGACAAGAGAGTAAGATGGCACCCTTGGGCGGGAAGGTGACTGCGCATGCATAGTCCAACTCCCAAAGGCTTTCTGTGAAAGCTGGGGAGTGTTCACTGCGCGTGCTCAGTCAATGTAGACATCACCTATATACGAGGACAGACTACCTGCTTTTTCTTGGAAAATTAGTAAAACAGGATTTTCGTTTCATTTCTGTTCAGCCTAGGTGGGGCCTGAATATCGGGGCTTCTAGCAAGATCTATTCTTTGTATATTTACACATAAGAAAAGGCAGAGGCACATATTGTATCAAAACAAGATCTATTGTATTTATCAAAAATTAAAGTACATATAAATAACACTTGAAAACAAGACAGGGAAACACACTGAAAAGATACCAAATGTCTACAAAGCTGGAGCTTGAAATCATACACAATAGTACGAAACCTAAGTACTTCATGTTTATCATATCTGCAATAACGACTTTTCATTGCAGAAAGATACAATTTAAACTAAACCAAAATGGATAATGAAATGGTTAACAACTACTTTTGAATGCAATATAATTACCCTTAATTATACAGATGCTGACAGAGACAGCATAGTTACTCACCTGTAACAGGTGATCTCCGGGAACAGCAGGAATTTAGTCTTCACATATAGGTATCGTCGGTACCGATGGAGCCTGCGTGGGAATGCTCCCCAGTGTCCAATTAGAAAGCTTTTGGGAGCATCCCACAGCGCCTGTGTGCTGCCTTCCCGCCTTTCCCAACTGCTTTTCTCCAGTTGGGTTTTAAAGCTGAAACAAAGAGAGAGAGAAATAAAAGAAAAGAGATACAACTCCTAGGGGAGGTGGGTGGGTCGTGAAGACTAAATTCCTGCTGTTCCCGGAGATCACCTCTTACAGGTGAGTAACTATGCTATCTCCAGGAACAAGCAGGAATGTAGTCATCACATATGGGGACTCCCTAGCTACAGATGCCAGGGAGAGACCCCAGAAGTTGTGTGCCCTTGTGAAAGGGCTCCATTTCCCCCCATGGATCTCTGGCATCCTACCGGGAATGGTGGGTAGGAGCTGATTAAATATGGAACAGGTGTCGTAGAACAGCCTGACCAAACAAGGCATCCTGGCGGGAGTCCTTGTCTAACCAGTAATGGGCTGTGAAGGTATGAACCTAGGCCCAAGTAGCTGCTCGACAGATGTCGTCAATAGACAGAGTGTAGATGAGCCATTGAGGCTGCCATGGCTCTCACATTGTGAGCTGTGATATGGCCTTCCAGAGAAAGGTTTTTACTCTGATAGGTAAAAGAAATGCACTGTGCAATCCAATTGGACAATGTTCTCTTGGAGACTGGAAGTCCCAAATGAGAAGGATCAAAAGCAACAAAGAATTGTGAGGACTTTCTATGTTGCTGTGTCCTTTGTAAGTAAAAAGCAAGTGCTCTTTTACAGTCCAAAGTATGAAGATTTCTTTCTGCATTTGAAGCATGAGGCCTTGGGAAAAGTACAGGTAGGTAAACTGCTTGGTTTAAATGAAAAGCACAGTTACTTACCTGTAACAGGTGATCTCTGGGAACAGCAGGAATAAGTCTTCACATATGGGTATCGTCGGTACAGACGGAGCCTGCACGGGAACGCTCCCCAGCGTCCAGTAAGAAAGCTTTTGGGAGCATCCCACAGCGCCTGCGCGCTGCCTTCCCGCCTTTCCCAACCGCCTCTCTCCAGTTCGAGTTTTAAAGCTGAGACAAAGAGAGAGAGAGGAAAGGAAAGATAGATAGAGAGATACAACTCCTAGGGGAGGTGGGTGGGTTGTGAAGACTTATTCCTGCTGTTCCCAGAGATCACCTGTTACAGGTAAGTAACTGTGCTATCTCCAGGAACAAGCAGGAATGAGTCTTCACATATGGGGGGACTCCCTAGCTGCAGATGCCAGGGGAAGACCCCAGGTTGTGTGTCCTTGAAAAGGACTCTACCTCCCCCCATGGATCTCTGGCATCCAACCAGGGTAGGAGCTGATTAGGAATGGAACAGGTGTTTGAGAACAGCCTGACCAAACAAGGCATCCCGGCAGGAGTCCTTGTCCAAGCAGTAATGGGCTGTGAAGGTATGAACCAAGGCCCAGGTGGCCGCTCGACAGATTTGGTCGATGGACACAGAGTTTAGATGAGCCATTGAGGCTGCCATGGCTCTCACATTGTGAGCTGTGACATGGCCCTCCAGAGAAAGGTTTCTACTCTCGTAGGCGAAAGAAATACACTGAGCAATCCAGTTGGACAGTGTTCTCTTAGAGACTGGAAGTCCTAAATGAGAAGGATCAAAAGCAACAAAGAGCTGAGAAGACTTTCTATGTTGCTGTGTTCTTTGTAAGTAAAAAGCAAGAGCTCTCTTACAATCCAAGATATGAAGATTCCTCTCTGCACTTGATGCATGAGGTCCTGGAAAAAAGACAGGTAAATATACCTCTTGGTTCAGATGAAAAGGCGAGACCACTTTAGGCATAAAGTGTGGATTGGTCCTGAGGACTACCTTATCATGATGGAACCTTGTATAAGGTGGATTAGCCACCAAAGCTTGCAACTCACTGATGCGGCGTGCTGAGGTGACTGCAATGAGAAAAATAACCTTCCAAGAAAGAAATTTCAAGGAGGTGGTGGCTAAAGATTCAAAGGGTGGCTTCATAAGCTGGCCAAGAACCAGGTTTAAGTCCCATGCCACTGGAGGTGGTCTAATGGGAGGTTTAGTTAAAAGAAGGCCTCTCATGAATCTTGCTATAAGAGGATGAGAGGAAATAGGTTGTCCATTGAGAGGCTTGAGGGACGCTGCAATAGCACTCAAATGGACTCTTACTGAATTCGTTTTCAGACCTGCATAGGATAGATGCAGGAGATACTCTAGTAGAGAATTCAGAGGTATTGCAAGAGGGTTTAGACCCTTCTCTGAACACCAAATGGTAAATCTTTTCCATTTGAAAGCATAGGAACGTCTAGTAGAAGGCTTTCTAGAGGCATGAATAACATCTCTGACTTGCTGAGAGAGATGAAAATCTTGAAGGTCTAGGCCCTCAGCAACCAAGCCCTGAGATGGAGCGACTGGGGGTTTGGGTGCCACAATCTTCCCTCTTCCTGGGACAGAAGGTCTGGTGCAGAGCCCAAGTCCAGGGAAGGAGCTTGAGAGAGATGCAGAAGTAGAAGGTACCACACTTGGCGTGGCCAATGTGGTGCTATGAGGATCATGGTCCCTCGATCTCTCTGAAGCTTGAATAGTATTTTGGGAATTAGGGGAATTGGTGGAAAGGCATAAAGGAAGTCTTGACCCCAGTGAAGGAGGAATGCATCCTTGGTCTGAACTCCCTGACACGGAATCCTGGAACAGAACCGGGGAAGTTTGGCATTCCACGGACTTGCAAAGAGGTCTATGTCCGGGGTTCCCCAAATTCGAAAAATCCTGGCTACCTGGTCCATGTGGAGGGACCACTCCTGTGGAAGCAGGACTCGACTGAGTCTGTCCGCCCAAGAGTTTTGAACGCCTGGAAGATAAACTGCCAGAAGATGGATGTGATGCTCTCTGGTGAAGGCCCACAGTCACAAAGCTTCGTTGCAAAGCGACAGAGAGCCAGTCCTGCCCTGCTTGTTTACATAGAACATGGCTACTTGGTTGTCCGTATGGATGAGGACTGTCCTGTAGCTGAGCAGGGAATGGAACACTCAGAGCTAAGAATATTGCTCCAAGTTCCAAGAGATTGATATGCAGAGAAGTCTCCTGTGGAGACCAGGTGCCCTGGGTGGAGAGATCCTGCAGATGAGCTCCCCAACCCATTGGAGAAGCATCTGTTGTCAGAGTTGCTTGGGGTAGCGACTGCTGAAAAGGGGACCCCAGCAACAGATTTGGAGGGGACTTCCACCACTGGAGAGACCAAAATAGGCGACTGGAGTTTGCTATTTTGTCTGACAGGCAACCTGATGCCTGAGTCCATTGGGTGGACAAAGTCCATTGAGCTGCCCTCATGTGAAGGCGGGCATATGGAACCACATGCACGGTGGATGCCATGTGGCCTAATAGTTGTAGCATTTCTCGAGCAGTCAAATGGGACTTTAACTGTATCTGGGAGGCTAACTGCACCAAGTGTAGGCAACGGGCCTGAGGGAGATAGGCCCTTGAGGTTGTGGTATCCAGCAGGGCCCCTATAACACTGTATTCCTGTCAAATATCGAATCTTGATGTAACCTACTCAATGTATATATAATCATGTATAATTATGTAGATAGTTATCCCCAGTTCACACCCAGTTTATCTTCCCTGTTATATGTAAACCTAGATCAGTCATGTATTGGCAGGTATATTGTTGTTCAATGTAAACCGCACTGATTATGAATAGTGCGGTATATAAAACATGTTAAATAAATAAATAAATAAATAAACTCCAGAGACTGAGTAGGGGTGAGATGGGATTTTGGGATATTTATTACCAGTCCCAAATACTGAAGGACACGCATTGTGCAAGTTAGACAAATCTGGGCCTCTGACTGGGATGGAGCTCGAATGAGCCAGTCGTCCAGATATGGGAAAACGAATATTCCCAGAGTGCGTAGAAATGCAGCTACTACTGCCATGCATTTCGTGAACACCCTTGGTGCAGAGGCCAGACCGAAAGGAAGCACCCTGTATTGGTAGTGCTTTCCTTGAAAAAGGAACCGAAGGAACCTCCTGTGTGTTGGATGGATGAGGACATGGTGTACGCATCCTTGAGATCTAGAGAACAAAGCCAGTCCTGACTCTGGAGGTATGGCAGCAGAGTACCGAGAGAAATCTTGAATTTCTCTTTGAATAGAAACTTGTTCAATTCTCTGAGATCTAATATGGGTCTGTAGCCCCCTGTTTTCTTTGGAATAAGAAAATAAGGGGAGTAGAACCCTGTTGAATTAGAGGTACTTCTTCTATTGCCCCTTGGGCAAGAAGGGTAGCAATCTCCTGACCCAGAAGGTTGAGGAGAGATGTTGGAGAATTGAACTGTTTCACCATGGTGTGGGGAGGAAGGTTTAAGAAATGAAGCTTGTACCCCTCCCTTATAATGGAGAGGGTCCATTGCTCTGCTTTGATTTGCTCCCATCTGGGAGCAAAGTAAGCTAACCTTCCTGGAATGGTCAATGGCTCTGGTTCTTCCAGAGCCAGAAAGGCTAAGTTCTCTAGTTGCAAGTCAAAGGCCCTGAGGAGGCTGAGGCTGCTGGGCAGTGGGAGGCCTGGCAGCCTTTGACTTGGCCTGTTTAGGTGGTTGCTGACGCTTTGCAGCAAAACAACCTGCAGAAGATGCCTGCTGACCATAAGCAGGATAATATCTTCCCTTTTTAGAAAAAAGGTGTCTTTTTGAACAATCATTTCTTAACAGGAGCAGAGGTAGACTTTGAAAGTCGATCCAAAGCAGAGTTCTCAGCATCCATTTGAGTGGCCTTTGCTTGCCAATCCCTGCCAAAAAGGTTTTCACCTGTACAAGGAAGATTTCCCAGTTCATCTTGGACCCAGGGTTCCAAATCAGAGGCTTGTAACCAAGCAATTCTGCGTGCACCTATGGCAATAGCCGAGGCTCTGCTTACACACTCAAAAGAGTCAAAGGCTACACGGTTGGAAAACTTGGAAACATCTTGGGCATGTTTAAGCCAAGTGAGAAATTCCTGCCTTTTATCTTCTGAAATAAAAGGGGCTAAAGTCTGCAGATGATCTGTGACTTCTTTTAGAAACATCCCCATATAGAGACTATAGGAGTTGATTCTGGCAGCAAGCATATTAGCTTGGAAAACCCTTTGGCCAAAAGCATCAAGGGTCCTGCATTCACGTCCTGGAGGATTAGATGAGTGTCTCTCTGCACTCTTTATTTTCCTCATGGCAGACTCTACCACAATAGAGTGGTGAGGAAGCTGAGACTTATGAAAGCCAGGACAAGGAGGGACACGGTACATGGTGTCTAACCTACGAGAATGAGGAGAGGTGGTAAGAGGAGTCTCCCACATGCTCAACATGAGATCATAAAGAATCTCATGAATAGGTAAGGTAGCTGCTTCTTTAGGAGCCTTAGGATATTGCAAAATATCTAATTGCTTGGCTCTAGGCTCTGACTCAGGGGCCACTGTAATGGAGAGGCCCCTAGCCACTTCTCTAATGAAGTCTTGAAAAGACAAGTCTTCTGGAGGAGACATTCTTCGTTTTGGAGAAGCAGGCTCCTGAGGAAGATGTACCGGTGCCTCGACAGAAGCCTCCGACTCAAGAGTCTTCGGAGGAATCGAAGTATCGCCTGTCGGGATGCTCCTGTAAAGCCCGATACGTGTACCGAGTGGGATCGACATCGGGAGTAAGCGGTACCGGTTCGGTACCGATGGGCATCATAGGACAGGATACCGTTGCATTCGACACTGAGGCCGATGTCGATGCAACCGGTACCTACAGTAATAAGGTCTAGTGTCCGAGCAATATATGCCAATATGATCTATTCTTGTTTATATGCTCATAAATTCACCACTCTGAAACAGAATTAATCAATCTTAAAAAAAGACTTATCTACATCAGGTACTGAGGTCTCAGTAAAATACACGCAGTTACTCAACAATTTTAGTTTCTGCTGCTATTCACATCAATAACCTCTTGTAAAGTACCTGTGTGGATTACTTTTACTTATTTGACTACATGTCGTCAAGTCTTTATCACAATATTTCTTCGCGCTCTTATGACTTTTTTAAATAATTTTTTATTTTTTTGATCAGTTTTCCTTTTTATCAGTCCAGAGATCTATCACACTCTCAGCTAACCACTATCACCTCACAATACTCGTACAAAAAATTCTTCTTATTGTCCATAAATATGATAGCAAGAGTACTTAGCTTCAATCTCATTCATTCTAAACTCCAACAAGGAAATGTTCATTAATCATGCTGGCGATCACAGATGAAGTCCCAACACTGTTCTACTAAGGCACCCAAGCGTTTCACACGATGTATTTCATCAGGGGATTTCACACTGGCATTATGAACTAATCTGCATTTTCATTTCTTCCTTCTCACAAATCACGAACCAATATCAGGGCCGGCGCGGTGTTTTTTGGACAACTGCAAAAGAAAGTGTCATACATGGCCCTGATATTGGTTCGAAGAAGGCAGACGCGACACAGAAAAATAAAGAAAAGAATAAAGAACTTCTTCTGCGGTGACAGGAACACGACCTGCTGGCTCCGCGGAAAAGAATAACTGGAGAGAGGCAGTTGGGAAAGGCGGGAAGGCAGCGCGCAGGCGCTGGGGGATGCTTCCAAAAGCTTTTTTACTGGACGCTGGGGAGCATTCCCACGCAGGCTCCGTCGGTACCGACGATACCCATATGTGAAGACTCATTCCTGCTTGTTCCTGGAGATAGGTGAGACCACCTTTGGCATGAAGTGTGGATGAGTCTTAAGGACTACCTTATCATGATGGAACCTCGTATAAGGAGGTTCAGCCACTAATGCTTGCAATTCACTGATGCGACGTGCTAATGTGATTGCAATGAGAAAGACAACCTTCCAGGAAAGGAACTTCAAGGAGGTAGTAGCTAGAGGTTCAAAAAGCGGCTTCATGAGCTGTCCAAGAACCAGATTTAGGTCCCATGCTACCGGTGGTGGCCTAATGGGAGGCTTAGTTAGAAGGAGGCCCCTCATAAATCTCGCTATGAGAGGATGAGAGGAAATAGGTTGTCCATTTAAAGGCTTGAAAGAAGCTGAAATAGCACTTAAATGGACTCGTACTGAGTTAGTCTTAAGCCCTGCATTAGATAATGGAGATACTCCAATGATTCCAGAGGTATCGCCAGGGGGTCAAGACCCTTCTGCGAACACCATATGGAAAACCTTTTCTACTTGAAAGCATAAGAGCGTCTTGTGGAAGGCTTTCTAGAAGCATAAAGGATATCCTTCACTTGTTGAGACAGGTTAAGACCATGAAGGACTAGGCCCTCAGCAACCAGGCCCTGATATGCAGAGAGGTGGGATCGGGATGCCACAACATCCTGTCCTCCTGAGACAGGCGATCTGGAACAGATTCTAACTCCAGAGATGGAGCTTGAGAGATATGTAGAAGCAGAGGGTACCATACCTGCGGTGGCCAATGCGGAGCTATGAAAATCATATGGCCTCTGTCTCTCTGAAGCTTGAATAGGGTTTTGGGAATTAGGGGAATGGGTGGAAAGGCATATAGGCAGTCCTGACCCCAATGGAGGAAGAAAGCATCCCTGGCCTGAGAACCCTGAGCCGGAATTCTGGAACAGAATCGGGGAAGTCTGGCATTCAATGGACTTGCAAAGAGGTCTATGTTCGGAGTTCCCCAAATGTGAAACATTTTTGCTACCTGGTCCGCACGATGAGACCACTCGTGTGGAAGCAGAACTCGACTGAGTCTGTCTGCCCAGGAGTTTCGAATGCCTGGCAGATACACCACAAGGAGATGAATCTGATGCTCTCTGGCGAGGGCCCATAGTCGCAAAGCTTCGTTGCAAAGCGACAGAGATCCTGTTCCTCCCTGCTTGTTCAGATAGAACATAGCTACTTGATTGTCCATCTGAATTAGGACTGTCTTGTAGCTCAGATGGGTGTGGAATACTCGAAGAGCAAGGAAGATTGCTCTGAGCTCCAAGAGATTGATGTGCAGATGGGTCTCCTGTGGAGTCCAGGTGCCTTGGGTAGAGAGATATTGCAGGTGAGCTCCCCAACCCACCTGTGAGGCGTCTGTTAGAGTGACCTGGGGTGGGGGCTGTTGGAAAGGGGACCCCACCAACAGCTTTTGGGTTGACTGACACCATTGTAGGGACAAAATAAGGCTACTTGAATTTGCTATTTTGTCTGATAGGCAGCCTGATGCTTGGGCCCACTGAGTGGATAAAGTCCATTGGGCTGCTCTCATATGGAGGCGAGCATAGGGAACCACATGCCCGGTAGATGCCATGTGGCCTAGCAATTGTAACATTTCCCGAGCAGTGAGATGAGTCTTTAACACTGCTTGGGAAGCTAACTGCACAATGTGAAGGCAGTGGGGCTGCGGAAGATAGGCCCTTGCTTTCCTGGTATCCAGCATAGCTCTTATAAACTATAGAGATTGAGTGGGAGTTAGATTGGATTTTGGGATGTTTATGACCAGGCCCAAATACTGGAGTATACGCATTGTGCAAGATAGGGAAATTCTGGCCTCTGACTGATGGGGCTCGAATGAGTCAGTCGTCTAAGTAGGGGAAGATGAATATTCCTAGAGTGTGAAGAAATGCTGCCACTACAGCCATGCATTTCGTAAACACCCTTGGTGCTGAGGCCAGGCCAAAAGGAAGAACCCTGTACTGGGTAGTGCTTCCCCTGAAATAGAAACCGAAGGAACCTTTGGTGAGTTGGATGGATGAGAACATGGGTGTACGCATCCTTGAGATCTAGAGAACAAAGCCAATCCTGACTCTGAAGGTATGGCAGAAGAGTTCCTAGAAAAATCATCTTGAACTTCTACTTGAACAGGAATTTGTTCAATTCTCTGAGGTCTAAAATGGGTCTGTGTCCCCCTGTTTTCTTTGGAATAAGGAAATAGGGGGAGTAAAACCCTGTACCCTGTTGGGAAATGGGTACGTCTTCTATTGCCCCATGGGCAAGAAGTAAATTGACCTCTTGACCCAACTGATTCTCGAGTGAAGTCTGAGAATTGAACTGTCTTACAACTGTAGGAGGGGGCATGTTCAGGAAATGAAGCTTGTACCCTTTACAATGGAAAGTGTCCACTCTTCTGCTGTTATCTGCTCCCATCTGGGGGCAAAATGATATAACCTTCCTGGAATGGTGGAGGGTTATGGCCCGTCAAGGGCCAGGAAGGCCAAGTTCTCTAGATGGGAGTCAAAGCCCCTGTGGAGGCTGAGTCTGCTGGGCCGGTTGAGGCTTAGCAGACTGTTTTTCTTTGTTTTGGTGGCTGCTGTCCCTTTCGGGCAGACTGACCTGTAGAATGCCCCTGCTGGGTATAGGAGGGGTAAAACCAATTCTTTTTTCAGAAAAATGGTTTCTTGTAGGATTTTCTCCTTGCAGGATCAGCTGTAGCCTTGGATAGTCTATTCAAAGTGGTGTTATCAGCATCCAGCTCATTAGCTTTCTCTTGCCAATTTTTGCCAAAGAGATTTTTGCCTGTACAAGGGATATTCCCCAGTTTGTCCTGTACCCAGAGTTCTAAGTCAGATGCCTGGAGCCAGGCAATCCTACAAGCACCTATGGCAGTGGCAGAGGTTCTGCTTATGCACTCAAAGCAGTCAAAAGCTGCACAATTAACAAACTTGGAAACATCTTGGGCATGTTTGACAAGTGTAAGATAATCTTGCCTCTTATCAGGAAGGAGAGGGCTCATAAGCTCTAGATCTCCTGTAACCTCCTTAAGGAACATTCCCATATATAAAATGTAGGAACTAATCTTGGCAGAAAGCACAGAGGCCTGGAAGGTTCGACGCCCAAAGGCATCAAGAGTCCTACATTCACGTCCTGGCGGATTAGATGCATGTCTTTTTGCACTCTTGATCCTTCTCATAGCTGATTCCACTACCATGGAATGGTGTGGTAACTGGGTTTTTTGAAATCCAGGACAAGGAGGTACTCGATACATGGTATCAAGCCTACAAGAATGAGGAGAGGTGCTAAGAGGTGTTTCCCACATTCTTAGCATGAGATCATGCAAGATCTCATGAATAGGCAAAGTAGCTGCCTCCTTGGGAGCTTTAGGATATTGTAAAATCTCCAATTCCTTTGCTCTGGGCTCTGTTTCAGGAGCCACTGTGATGGAAAGACCTCTAGCCACCTCCCGAATGAAATCCTGAAAGGATATATCTTCTGGAGGAGACATCCTACGTTTAGGAGAGGAAGGCTCCTCAGAGAGAGGTACTCCAGTACCGACAGAGCTGTCAGAATCCTCAGACTCATCGGAGGATTCAAAATATCTCCTGTCCGGGTGCTCTTGTAAAGCACGATACCAGTACCGATCGAAGTCGGTACCGGAGGGGTCCGGTACCGGCCTGTCGATACTGGAGAAAACAGCATGACTCGGTGTGGGCAACACAGTTGCCGATGTCAATGCTGGCGGTACCGGTATCGACGCCGGAACCGGTGTCTATACCGGTTGAACCGTCTGAAGCGGTCCCGAAGGCACCGAAGCCGCAAGGAGAGCCGCCAGACTGCGTTCAATAGCCAAGACCCTCTGGTCTATTGATGCTGCCGATGCCTGGGTGTCAGTACCGGACGAAGCGGCCGGTACCCCAGTGCATGGCACCAGTAGTTCTGCCGAGGTTGAGGCCTCGAGAACATCCTGGAGCCCAGATAGTGCTTTGGAAGTCGAAGCCTCCCACTGGGGCAATTTTGCCGGTACGAGTCCCTCAAGGGCAACGCCAGAGGCATCTCGATGCTTGGAAGGAGATCTACCCTTTGAGGACTGGCCAGATTTATGTTTGGTTACCTGAGATCCATGGGGGGAAGACGAAGCCCTGGAAGACGTCGATGCCACGGGTGCTGCATCGGAGGGAAAAAGGGTGGCTAAGCTTAGCAGCTCGGTTTTGCCGACCCCTCTTCGACATCATCCCACAGGCAACACACTCCAAGATGGAGTGGTCAGGACCTAAACATTTAAGGCACCACTCGTGAGTGTCGGTGACAGAGATGGTACCGCCACACTTAGAACACTTTTTAAAACCCGAGGCGGGTTTTTCCATTCTGAAGGAAAAATTGGGCCTAGTGCCCAAAATGGCGCCTGATGGAAAAAAGACTGGGAAGTCCAGAAAAAAGATTATAAAACCTTTTTTTTTTTTTTTTTTTTTTTTTTAAAGAAAGAAAGAACCGACGATACTGGTATAACGTCAAGCAAGGCAGACGCTACCACAAAAAAGAATGAAAAAGATAGGATAATTTCTGCGGTGACAGGAAAAACGACCTGCTGGCTGTGCGGAAAATGAAGAACTGGAGAGAGGCAGTTGAGAAAGGCAGGAAGGCAGCACGCAGGTGCTGTGGGATGCTCCCAAAAGCTTTCTAATTGGACGCTGGGGAGCGTTCCCGCGCAGGCTCAGTCGGTACCGATACCCATATGTGAAGACTACATTCCTGCTTGTTCCTGGAGATTAAAGCATTTCATGGCTCCTGAACTCTTCCATATAAATAATTCATCTGCCAAGGCCACTGATCCAAGCTGTAGTTAAAGGAACAGGTAGATAAGGCCTGCACCACCAGCCATAAGCCTGCACACCACCACTCTAGAGGCATACAGCTGCCACCTCATCACCCCCCCCCCATACACACGCAAATGTTCAGTGTCACTCATTCAAAATACCAGCAGCCAATCACGTGGTGCAAAACCTTAATAACAGAGCAGAGATGGCAGGATGAGAGCAACAAAGCAGCAATATTTCCACTAACCTGCATATGGAATCTTCAGGTCTCTTCTACCTGCCTGACACCACTCCAGCTCTCCCATGTGGTTTGTACCTAAGACCATAAAATCTCATAGGACAGCAAAATGGCAAGCTTGGCAGCAGAGTCACCAGTCTTCCATACAGGTCAGTAGAGAAATGAGTAATCTTAAGCCCACATTTAACTTCTCATTAGAAGATTTTATGCAAATAAAAACAGATGTGTGCTTCCAAAACTCTTTCCATTTTCACTGTATATCTAGCCAAAGCATGTTCACTTGCCCTCAAATGGTAAGCTCATGCTGCTGAATCCAGCAATCCCCCTTGCCACAGGATAGATAGCAAAGCAAAGCTTTCCACACAGATCATACAGGCAAAAGAGAGCAAATGACAATCAGCCTTCAGATACTCAGACAGATCTCACTGTACAAAACTGATAGAAAAGAATATGCACCATCAGTAACCTAGTGCTCATTTTAATATAAAACAAACAGACTATATACACAATGTTTTGTATAGATATAGCTACATGTATAAAGCTTCATTGTAAGCATTTGATACATAGAATGGTTTCCGGAACCATTTTAGAGAGTCTATTGGAAAACCACCACTTTTCCTTTAGTAATATGAATGTGGAATAAATAGCAAAACATGAATTTCTTTCAAAATTTAAAAAAAATTCTGTCTTAAAACAGGATTTGTGTGCTAAAAATTAAAGTATGAAAAAGGCAATATTCCACTTTTTATCATGATAAAAAGGGAGCAGTGAACCTGCCATAGGCAGAGTATGAGGTCTGCGCCCAGCAGGCGCACAATGCTTCCACGCACGCTCAGCCCTTGATTGTGACCTTGTTCTCTGCAGCAGCCAACATAGCATAGAATCGTGAGTTTTCATTGGACAGGAGGACAGAAGGCATGTCAAATTCCATCACCTAGAATACAGAGAGGTACAAAGTCACTTAGTAATATAAAAATAGCCTTCATTTGTGTTTACTCTAAGAAAGCAGCCCACACCAGTTACTTCCCAAAAGCAGCAGCCCATCTGCATCAACTGCACAACCCCTTTCTCCAACTAGCTCTGTATTTGTCCCATGCTTTCTTGAATTCAGATACTGTCCTCTTCCCTACCACCTCCACTAAAAGGTCGTTTCATGTGTCCACCACCCTCTCCTGAAAGGAATATTTCAGTAGATTACTTCAGAGTCTACCCTCCTCCCCCACACTTTCAGCCTCATCCTATGGAACTCATTCTTGAGCTTCCATCCATTTGAAGAGAAACCCGACTCTTATTTATAACTTAGAATTATTTAAATGTGTATATTTCCTTATCACACTTTCATTCTAAAGTTTACATATTTAAATGTTTAAGGCTATCTCCACCATACGCTTTAGCATGAAGACCAGTGATCATTTTAGTAGCCACCCTCTGGACCATCTGGTTTGTGTGTTTTTCAGGTGTGATCTTCAGAACTGCACACTGTACTACAAATGAGTCTCAAAGCCTTTTAAAGGCACTATCACCTTTTTTCTGCTGGCCATCCCTCTTCTAATGCAACCAAACATCCTTCTGGTTTTTGTCACCCATTTGGTCATCTATGATTATATATGATCACTCCCAATCCTTAGTGCATAAAAACCCTATGCTGTCCAATCCCCTTGGCATTTTTTTAAGCCCAAATGCATAGCTCAGTATTTTTAATATTAAACTCTTTGTTAATAAAGACCATTCCTTAAGGTTCGCTAGATCCCTTCTCTCCTGTTTTTTCCTACTCTTGCATATTTTGGTATCATCTGCAAAAAGACAAACTTTCCCAGATAGCTCTCCTGCAGTATCCTCTTTTCAATTCTTTTATATTGGGAGGGGGTGGGGAATTGAATCAGTATTTAGTATAGAATGCTAGAAAATCGGTGGAAAGAAAGCACAGGGTGGCGAGTTGTTGTTTTCGCTCTTATTTACTATATATGGTACTAAAAAAAATCGTTCCTGAGCTTTGACAATAAGGGAAATATGAACACTGCTCATGGGAAATATGAACACTGCTCATGAAAAATCAATACAAAACTTTGGTAACCACATTCAAGCTCATACATGACATAGCACCCTCATTCCTCTCAACACTGATCAACAAGCAACCTACCAACAGAGACAGGCGAACTATTAACTCTGACACATTACAAGTTCCTAACAATATCAGATCAGTAAAAACAAGCACCAGCAACAAAGCATTCTCATTCTCAGCCCCGATAACCTGGAATCATCTACCACATGAACTGCGAGCTATAAAAGACATAAATGACTTTAGAAGGAAAATAAAAACTCATCTTTTCAAATGTCACTATAACCTGATGTAAAAAGTGAAACCATTATGCCGACCTGTGTAAATGTAAATAATAGAGAACTGTGTAAATGCCGACCTGTGTAAATGTAATTAATAGAGAACTGTAATTATGTAAATATTGTAAACCTAATTTTTGAAGTGTCTAACCCTGCATGTTGTGCCTAACCCTAAATCTATGTATATATGATCCAATTTTCCTGTCTTGATTTGACATATCCCACATTTGTAATCAAACCGCTGCTGATCGCTGGAAGTAGCGGTATATAAGTGTAAACTAAATAAAAATAAAATAAATGAAATCCTACGGAGATAAACTGATGCAAAGGAATTTTTAACTGCATTCTTAAGGCAATGGAAAATAAGTTCTGTCCGAGAGAGACAAAGGCTATTTCTGCATGTGCGATGCTGAATCTGGATCTAAACGACCCCCCCCCCCCACTAAACAATTGAAATCCCTAGTCTGGCCACTTAGTTGTGGTCAACATTATTGGCATCCTTGCAGTTCAACCCCTTAATGTTCACTATCTCCTTAAAAAAGTGGTCAGTGAAATGGCTTTGGACTATATACAAGGTGTGACAAAAGAAACAAGACTCTGGTAGCCACGCCCATGACTTAATGCCAATTGGCTAACCGCTTATGTCACTGTGTTGTGCAACATCTCACCACTATTCTACTATAATATTTTTCATCTCACTCTGTTTTTCTTTTTCAGGTTTTTTTTTGTAGCACACAGCTCCATCGCTTTGTCACGCAACTGGAGGTGGCAGGGAGTCAGTGCGGACCATCTTGGTGCAGGAGCTGGGGATGAGGAAGGTGCGCGCCAAGATGGTGCCCAAGCTTTTATCGGGCGACAAGAAAGAGCACCGGGTCAATGTTTGTTGAGACTTGCTAGAGAAGATCGGAGAAGATCCAGAGTTCGTTGGCCAAGTCATCACAGGAGATGAGACTTGGGTCTTCCAGTACGACCCTGAAAGCAAGAGACAGAGCCTGCAGTGGAAGACTCGACTGTCACCCAGGCCCAAGAAGGCATGCATGTCCAAATCAAGGATAAAAGTCATGCTGATCACATTCTTCTACCAGAAGTGAGTGGTCCATCATGAGTTTGTGCCTGAGGGTCAGACAATCAACCAGCACTTCTACCAGCAGGTCTTCAATCGCTTCCATGACCGGGTTCAGCGCAGCAGACGGGCTCTGTGGAGAGAAGCTGTGGCTGCTCTACCACGACAAAGCGTAGTTACTCACCTGTAACAGGTGATCTCCGGGAACAGCAGGAATTTAGTCTTCACATATGGGTATCGTCTGTACTGATGGAGCCTGCGCAGTAACGTTCCCCAGCGTCCAATAAGAACGCTTTTGGGAGCATCCCTCAGCACATGCGCACTGCCTTCCCGCCTTTCCAACTGTCCCTCTTCAGTTAAGTTTGCAGCTGAGTGAAAAGGATAGAGGGGAGAGAGGAAAGAGACAAAGATAGAGAGACAACTCCTAGAGGAGGTGGGTGGGTTTTGAAGACTAAATTCCTGCTGTTCCTGGAGATCACCTGTTACAGGTGAGTAACTACGCTATCTCCAGGAACAAGCAGGAATGTAGTCTTCACATATGGGGACTCCCTAGCTGAAGATGCCAGGGAGAAAGCCCCAGGAAGGTGCCACCCTGGAAAGGTGGGAATCTTTCCTCCCATGGATCTCTGGCATTCCACCAGGGTTGGTGGGTAGGAGTTGAATTAGGTCTGAAAGAGATTTTGAAGAACAGCTTGGCCAAAGAAGGCATCCCGACGGGAGGCTTTATCCAGGCAGTAGTGGGCTGTGAAGGTGTGTACCAAAGCCCAGATGGCTGCTTGACAAATGTCATCGATAGACACAGTGGAGATTAGCCATGGAAGTTGCCATGGCTCTCACGTTATGAGCTGTGACATGGTCCTGAAGAGGAAGACCCTTACTCTCATAAGCAAAGGATATGCATTGGACAATCCATTTAGATAAAGTTCTTTTGGAGACTGGTTGTCCCAAATGACTAGGGTCAAAAGCTATAAAAAGTTGCGAGGACTTCTATGCTGCTGTTCTCTGTAGGTAAAAGGCTAAGGCCCTTTTACAATCCAAAGTATGAAGGTTTCTTTCTGCATTAGAGGCGTGAGGCCTCGGAAAAAATACAGGAAGATAAATTGATTGGATTTAAATGAAAAGGCAAAACCACCTTTGGAATAAAGTGTGGATGAGTTCTAAGAACAACCTTATCATGGTGAAACCTAGTATAAGGAGGATTAGCCACTAAAGCTTGCAGTTCACTAATGCAACGTGCAGAGGTGATTGCAATTAGGAAGATGACCTTCCAGGTCAAAAACCTAAGGGTTGTAGTGGCTAAAGGCGGCTTCATGAGCTGCCTGAGAACTAGATTTAGATCCCATGCCACCGGTGGTGGCTTAATGGGAGGTTTGATTAATAGAAGACCTCTCATAAATTTGGATATGAGTGGATGAGAGGAAATTGGTTGTCCATTCAGAGGCTTATAAGAAGCTGCAATTGCAGTAAGATGGACTCTTACTGAATTGGTCTTTATACCAGAATTCAAGAAGTGAAGAAGATACTCTAGTATCGATTCTAAGGGTATGCCAAGGGGGTTTAATCCCTTCTTGGAGCACCATATTGTAAAACGTTTCCACTTGAAGGCATAAGATCGTCTTGTGGAAAGTTTCCTAGAAGCCTGAAGGATATCCTTTATCTGTTGGGACAGGTTGAAATCCTGGAGGTCTAAGCCTTCAACAACCAGGCCGTGAGATGGAGGGACTGGGGATTCGGGTGCCATAGCATCCCGTTCTCTTGGGAAAGGAGATCTGGAGCATGCCCTAACTCCAGAGGTGCAGCTTGAGAGAGATGTAGAAGCAGGGGATACCATGGTTGGCGTGGCCATCGTGGCGCTATGAGAATCATGCGACCCCTGTCTCTCTGAAGCTTGAAGAGTGTTTTGGGGATGAGGGGAATGGGTGGGAAGGCATAAAGGAAGCCCTGACCCCAGTGAAGGAGGAAGGCATCCCTTGTCTGACAATTGAGAGCCGGAATCCTGGAACAGAACCAAGCATTCAGTGGACTTGCGAAGAGGTCTATGTCTGGAGTGCCCCAGAGATGAAATATGTTTGCCACCTGGTCCAGGTGGAGGGACCACTCGTGAGGCAATAATACTCGACTGAGTTTGTCTGCCCAAAGGTTTTGAATTCTCTCCCGTGCAAGGAATGTTGCCTAACTTGTCCTGTACCCAAGTCTCATGCCTGAAGCCAGGCAATCCATCGTGTGCCAATGGCAATAGCAGAGGTTCTGCTGATGCATTCAAAGCAGTCAAAGGCTGCATGATTTACAAACTTGGAGACATCTTGAGCATGCTTAACTAGAGCAAGGAAGTCTTGTCTCCTGGGAGAAATGGGCTCAATCTCCAAATCTCCTGTAACTTCCTTGAGGAACATTCCCATATACAGTATATATGAACTGATCCTAGCTGAAAGCATGGAAGCCTGAAAAGTTTGGCACCCAAAAGCGTCCAGAGTCCTGCATTCACGACCTGGAGGATTGGATGCATGCCTCTTGGCACTTTTCATCCTATGCATGGCTGACTCCACCACTACTGAATGGTGTTGCAGCTGAGTCTTTTGAAATCCAGGACACGGGGGAACTCGATACATAGTATCAAGTCTCCTAGAGTGAGGAGATGTAGTCAGAGGTGTCTCCCACATTCTGAGTATAAAGTTATGCAGAATTTCATGGATGGGCAGAGTGGCTGCCTCCTTTGGAGCTTTAGGATATTGGAGGAGGAGAAATTAGGTCTTACCTGCTAATTGTCTTTCCTTGAGCTCTCTCCGGGCCAGTCCAGGGTACGTTAGGGTTGTCAATCCCCTTCAGCAGCTGAGGACTGAAAAACTCCTAGTTTTGCTGACAGGCTAAGCCACTCCCCCTGGTGACAGCTCCTCAGTCTACTTCTGACAAAGCAGCTCAACCATTCCAACCGAAAACCAACAGAAAAGAAAACTAAAGAAGAAAAGAATACTGAATATCTGCTATATTTCTCAGTGACGGACGTGTCATGTAAAACGAGACAGCCCTGCTCCAAACAGTCATGCACCCAGTGGTGCAGGATACCCATTGGGTCGAAATTTGTCTTTTTTTTTTTTTTAATATTATTTTTTATTTATTTATTTATTTTTTATAATTGTAGTCCGAAGGAAGAGACGGGAGCCCCAAAAAGAAAAACCATGTCCTCTGAGAGAATTGCTATGGTGTAAATACTTCTTACCCCTCAGAGAAACCGAACTCCCAGAAAGAAAAGCAAGAAAAAAAATACTGAGGCAAAAACTGGGTGGGCCCTGGACTGGCCCGGAGAGAGCTCAAGGAAAGACAATTAGCAGGTAAGACCTAATTTCTCCTTCCTTATCGTCTCTCCGGGCCAGTCCAGGGTACGTTAGGGCAGTACCAAAGCAGTACCTAAAGCTGGGAGGGACCCGCAAGTCCTGCGACAATCGCCGAAGCCCCTACATTGGCATCCTGCCTCGCAAGCACGTCCAACCGATAGTGCTTTGCAAAAGTATGCAGGGAAGACCAAGTCGCAGCTCTACAGATATCTACTGGTGGAACCAAGGCGCATTCAGCCCAAGACGTAGCCTGAGCTCGAGTAGAGTGTGCCCTGAGCCCCACTGGCGATGTCTGACCGCTAGATTCATAAGCCGCTGATATGGTCTGTTTCACCCATCTGGCAATGGAAGCCTTTGACGCCACGTTACCCTTACGCGGCCCCGCAAATAAGACAAATAAGCGATCCGATTTACGAAAAGACTCAGTCGCCGCAAGATACTTTTTCAGCACACGCGCCAAATCCAATTTTCGTAGCGTGCGATTTACCCGTGAACCGAAACGATGGGGAAAAACCGGCAATGCCACAGACTGATTAACATGAAAAGTCGAGACTACTTTAGGCAGAAATTAAGGCACCGGCCGAAGCAACACTTTCTCCGGCAAAAATTGAAGGTAAGGCTCCCTGCAAGAAAGCCTGCAAATCCGAAATCCTTCTAGCAGAACACAACGCCACCAAGAACGCTGTCTTCCAGGAAAGTTCCCGCAAACCACTCGAGGAACCTACTTCAAAGGGAGAGCGTGTCAAAGCCTCCAGAACCAAGTTCAAATCCCAAGGAGGCACCACCGAACGTACCGGAGGGCGAATAATCCTGGCCACTCGAAAAAAAACGCAGCACATCCACATGTGTCGAGAGCCTATGCCGCTGTACAGCACCCCGAAAACAAGATAAGGCTGCCAAGTGTACCTTGAGAGTGTTAAGGGCCAATCCCTTCTCCAAACCGTGTTGAAGAAACAAGAGTTGCGGTAAAGTAGCCTCCCTAGGGCTAATGCTACGCTGGCCGCACCAAGTTTCAAAAACTCGCCAAACTCGCGCGTATATCAATGAAGTTGAAATTTTCTTAGACTGTAACAACGTGGAAACCACCGATTCTGAGTAACCCTTACACTTCAATCGGTCCCTTTCAAGAGCCAAGCCGTAAGCAAGAAGCAATCCACCTGCCGCATTAACACGGGCCCCTGGCTCAAGAGGTTGAGACGATCGGGCAGACGCCAGGGAGCATCTATCAACAGCCGAATGAGATCTGCATGCCAAGGACGGCGAGGCCAATCCTGAGCAATGAGAATCACCGGCCCACCGTGACTCGAGATACGTTGGATAACTCGACCGAGCATCGGCCACGGAGGAAACACATAGAGAAGGGCGTCCGACGGCCAAGGTTGCACCAAGGCATCCAAGCCCTCCGACATGCGCTCCCTGCGTCTGCTGAAAAACCGTGACGCTTTTGCATTGCCGCAAGTTGCCATCAGATCCATCACCGGCTGCCCCCAGCGCAGCGTGATGTCGTGAAACACTGCCGCGTTCAGTTCCCACTCCCCGGGATCGAGAATGTTGCGGCTGAGGAAATCGGCTTGCACATTGTCCTTGCCCGCTACGTGCGCCGCCGACAAGGCAACGAGATGAGTCTCCGCCCATAGCAGCAACTCCTGACTCTCCTCCAATAAAAGCACACTGCCTGTGCCGCCTTGACGATTGATATACGAGACCGTCGTCACATTGTCGGAGAACACTTGAACCGCCGTTCCCTCGAGCAAGCTTTGGAAATGCAGCAGTGCAAGGCGCACCGCTCGGAGCTCCAAACGATTGATTGACTACAAGCTCTCTTCCGGAGACCAGACTCCTTGTGCTACTTGAGACTGACAGTGTGCTCCCCAGCCAGATAGACTTGTGTCCATTGTCAACAGCACCCAGTGTGGCTCCCGCAAGGGAACCCCCACTCGAAGATGCCGGATCTCCAGCCACCAAAGAAGACTGTGGCGCACCCCCTCCGGACAGACCAACCGCTGCGAAAGAGGATGAAGTTGCGGAAACCACCTGGAGAGCAACGCTTGCTGAAGCAGCCTATGCGCTCTTGCCCATGGCACCAGGTCCAGAGCCGCCGCCATGGAACCCAACAGCTGCAAGTAGGCCCATGCAGATGGTGCTCGGAGTCGTAGAAACGCGTGAATCTGTCCTACCAATTTTACTATCCTGCTTTCGGGCAGGAAGATCGAGCCCCGTTCTGTGTCGAAAAAGGCTCCTAGGTAAGTCAACTGTTGCACCGGAGACAACTGGCTCTTTGCTTGGTTGATAACCCAACCAAGCTGCTCCAAGAGCTGGACTACCCGAGCAGTCGCCGCGACCAAGTCTGGCAAAGAATCCGCTCAGATCAACCAAGTCGTCCAGGTACAGATGCACTCTGATCCCCTCTTTCCTCAGAGCTGCTGCCACCACCACCATGACCTTTGTGAAGGTGCGCAGCACCATTGCCAGACCGAAAGGTAAGGCTCGGAATTGAAAATGACCCATGGGAACCGCAAAGCGCAAAAACCGCCGATGCGACTCGCGAATCGGAATGTGGAGATAAGCTTCCGTGAGATCTATTGCCGAGAGAAACTACCCGGGACGCACCGCCCGAATGACGGAGCGCGTCTCCATCCGAAAATGGGGCACCCGCAACGCTCGATTCACGTGCTTGAGGTCGAGAATTGGCCGAAAGGAGCCCTCTTTCTTGGGGACCACGAAATAAATCGAATATCGACCGAAGCCGCACTGGGCGGGAGGAACGGGAACTACGGCCTGTAGGAACAAGCAGCACTCCAACGTCTCGGTAATGGCCTGTGCCTTGGGTCCCCGACCACAAGGGGACATTATGAAGGCTTCTGGTAATGGGCAAGCGAACTCCAGCGCGTAGCCTTCTCGAATAATGTCCAGTACCCACTTGTCTGACGTTATGTCGGTCCAGGCGGAAAGAAAACCCCGTAAGCGACCGCCCACAGGGACCTCCGGCTGGACCAGCCGACCTTCATTGAGGCTTCTTAGCGGAGGACTGCTGGGCCGAGAAATAGCCTCTACCAAAACCTCTGGCTCCGCGAAAGGACAGACCACGAGAAGTGAAACGGCCCCAAGAATAGGGAGCAAACCGAGCACCCCGGAATCTCCGAGAATCCCTACCGGATCCCCGCTGCGGCATTCCCACTTTAGAGACCTTCGGCCGATCTTCCGGTAACCGACCCCCTTTGGAGTCACCGAGATCCTTGACAATCTTCTCCAAGGCCTCTCCAAAGAGCTTACCCTTATAGGGGAGCTTGCTTAGGCGAGATTTAGACGAGGCGTCAGCCGCCCAGTTCCGTAACCAAAGGAAACTTCTGGCCGCTATCAGCGATGCCATGGACTTAGCGGCAATTCTAACCAAATCATAGAAGGCATCCACCAAGTAAGCCGCCGCAGACTCCAACTTAGCTCCTTCCGCGGAAGGACTCACCCCCGAATCCGTCGGAACCTCGCCCTGCAGCCAACGGATGGAAGCCCTGGAGACATACGCTCCACAAATAGAAGCCTGCAGCAAGAGAGCAGTGGCTTCGAAGGCTTGCTTCAAGAGCACCTCGAGCTTACGATCCTGTAGATCTTTAAGGGCCGCTCCGCCTTCTACAGGAATCGTGGTCTTTTTCGTCACCGCAGACACTAAAGCATCAACTTTGGGCATTTTCAACAACTCTGTCCTCCTGCGGAACCGGGTACAGGTGACCTAAGGCTCGACTACCCCATAGCGTAGCCTCAGGACACTCCCACTCAGTCAATCATCTGCTTAATGACACGATGTACTGGAAAACAGCGTTGCTCGGTCTTAAAGCCCTGCAATAACGGATCTTCCAAGGGCTCCTGAGAAACTGGGCATAGCAATATTTAGAGCCGCCAAAGACTGCGCAATAAGCGCTCCCAGCTCTTCCTTGCGAAAAACCCGAAAAAGGGTAGGTTCTTCGCCAGGTGCTAACTCACCCTCTTCCAGTTCCATTAGCCAAGGGTCCAAGCAGGCTTCTGAGAGAACTTCTCTGTCCTCTAAAAGTCTGGCGGCTGCCCGCTCTGCTCTCCTTTAATAAATAAATCAGACTCTGGCTTCAACAGGGACTGGGAGGAACCTTCCCCCGGGTCCATAACAGCCCCTGCCGTAAGCGGAGCCTCTAACCCCTCAGAACCGGCCCACAGCAGCGCTGGCCTGTTATGTCTTTAAAAGAAAAGCCTTATGCATTTGCAAAATGAATTCTGGAGAAAATAAAATGGAAAAACCCTCCGAGCCCCCTTCAGGGATTGCGGGGTCTTAATCGCAGCCGCCGATTCTCTATGCATTTTGGCTTTTCTCTTTCCCTGTTTATGGTGGCCTGCGGGAGAAACAGGCTGCTCTGCCAAAATGGCCGCCGTTCCTGCCTTTTCTGAGGAGAGAAGAGCCTTGTCGGATTCCCCAGAAGCTTTAACTTCCATCTCCCGACCAAACCGGGGCCCAAGCCAGGGACAGCAAAATGAAAAACGGCCCTGAATCGCCGAAAAAAACCCAACGTGCTCTCTGCCGCTGAAGCGCTAAGCACAGCCTGCCGGCAAACACACTCCCCGATGCTGCAGCCGAGCCGCGGGAAGAAAGAAATCACCCACCTGACAGGAGCGCTAAATCGCGTGTGCCGGACCACCCGCAGCTAGCGGGGGCCGAAAAGCACGAGTAACCCAAAGAGAGGAAGGGACAACTGGGGCTCCCAGAAGTAATCCTCCGGTAAGGCAGACAGCAAGTCCCTAAGAAAACAGGCTCTGCTTTCTAGTGCCGCTCCGAACGGGGCAGCCCGGGACGTCCACCTTTTTTTAAATTTTTTATAAAGAGTTTAATCAGAGCACTGGAAAATACAGCAGAGAAACATCCCTGCTAGAGCCAATCTACTGCAAATAGCAACGAAAATAACAAAAAAACTAATGTCTTCAACCAGGGAGGCAGTCAGCTAAGCGTCCAATTCAGCTGCTGAGGACTGAAAGACTGAGGAGCTGTCACCAGGGGGAGTGGCTTAGCCTGTCAGCAAAACTTGGAGTTTTTCAGTCCTCAGCTGCTAAAGGGGATTGACAACCCTAAAATACCCTGGACTGGCCCGGAAAGACGATAAGGAATTTCCAATTCCTTTGCTCTGGGTTCCTCTTCAGGAGCTACCGTGATTGAAAGGCCCTTGGCTATATCACAAATAAAATCCTGAAAAGACATGTCCTCTGGAGGTGACATTCTGCATTGGGGAGAAGAGGGATCCTCTGGGAGAAACCCCCTAGTACCAGCAGAATTGTCAGTCTTCGGAATCGGAGGATTCTAAGTATTCCTGACCACGATGCTCATGCAAAGCACGGTCCCGATATCGATTGAAGTCGGTACCGAGTTGATCCGGTACCAACCTGTCTATTCCAGCCAAAGATGGTGTGGTAAGAATTCCCACCGGGGCCGGTACCATTGGTACCGGTATCGTCGATGTTGATGTCGGTGCCCGTTGGAACAACAGTACTGCAGCTGAGAGAAGAGCTGCGATGCTGCGTTCGATAGCGAGGAACCTCTGGTCTATCTACGCTGCCGATGCTTGGGTATCGGTACCGGAGAAGACAGCCGGAAACCCTGACCATGGCACAGGTAGTTCTTGCGAGGTCGGGGCCTCGAGAACATCCTAGAGCCCCATTGATGCTTTGGAAGCTGAAGCCTCCCGCCGGGGCTGTTTTGCCGGTGTGGTTCCCTCAAGGGCAATGCCAATGGCCTCTCGATGCTTAGCAGGATAGCTACCCTTTGAGAACCGGCTTTTATGTTTAGTTACCTGAGATCCATGGGAGGAAGATGTCGATGCAATGGATCTGGCATCCGAAGAAAAGAGGGTACCGAGCTCTGCAGCCCGGTTCTGTCTTCCTCTTTTAGTCATCCCCATACAGGAGAGACATTCAGATGGAGAATGTTCAGGCCCTAAACATTTAAGACACCAATCATGGGTGTCAGTGACAGAAATAGTACCAGCACACTTAGTACATTTTTTAAAACCACTAGTTGGTTTTTCCATGTTTTAGGAATATGGGGCCTAGTGCCCAAAATGGCGCCTAGCACCAAAAAGAAAAGTTTCTGAAGAGAAACAGCTCAAAGTATAATTTTTTTTTTTTGGAAAAAAAAAGAACCGGCGGTACCGGTAAGCGTCGTGCGGCAGGCAAATGCGATCACAAGAAAACAATTTTAAAGACAGAATTTTCTGTGGTGACAGGGTATGGATCCTGTCAGCTCCGCAGAAAACGAAGAACTGAAGAGGGACAGTTGGAAAGGCAGCACGTATGTGCTGAGGGATGCTCCGAAAAGCATTCTTATTGGATGCTGGGGAGTGTTCCCGCGCAGGCTCCGTCGGTACCGACGATACCCATATGTGAAGACTACATTCTCCAGGACCAAGCAGGAAGTCAGACCTCACATATGGGTGACTGACATTGATGGAGCCCTTGCGGAGCATTTCCCCAGCTTTCCATGAAAGCCTTTGGGAATGCAGGCACACATGCGCGGTTCCCTTCCCGCCTAAAGGTGCCATCATACCTCAGTCTCTCTTTTTCCTTGAAGCCCACCGGACGTGAGTCCTAGTCATCCCGGAAAATTGTTAGATTTCTTGCGATTTTGCGCTATTTTTTCTTCCCGGTTCGACGCCAGTTCCCCTCCCGCCGGGTTCGGTACACCGGTATCGAGCCCGATCTTTTTTTGGTTTTTGCCCTTCGTGGCTGGCGTTTGCGCCCTTTTTTCTTTTTCCCTGGAAGGCCGGTCCTTTGACCTCGCGGGGGACTCTTTCTCCCGATGGCCTCCAGCGGTTTTAAAAAGTGTGACCGGTGTAAGAAGTTGATGTCTCTCACCGACACACACGACTGCTGCCTCCGGTGCCTTGGTCCTGATCACGACCCTAAGACGTGTGGACCATGTGGGAAGATGTCTTCCAAGGCACTGCGTAGTCGACAGCATCAGAAGGAAAGGCTCTTTTCTGACTCGGCCTCCGGCCGGGCCCGGACCTCATCTGAGGCCTCGACATCTCGGGAATCGGATCCCGAGCACCATCGTGGCTCCTCGGACAGGGGGTCCCCCGACCGGGAACGGAAGTGGAAGAAGCGGCTCGCGAGGGCGTCGTCGGAAGAGGTCCCTGGCTCCTCAAGAGCTAGGTCTCAGACCCCCGACCGTCGCCCCGGGCCCGTGGAACAGGAGAAGCCTTCCAAGGTCCCTCGACTGGAGCCGGAGTCTGCTGGACACGTAAGCCCTGTAGTCCTCGTGGACTCTCCTCCCAGAGAGCTGACGTCTGGCCCGGCGCTGCCGGGGCCTGAGTCGGGAGCTGCTGAGTCTCCTGAGCTGGGTCTCAGGTTGACAGCCTTGGAGAGCAGACTGTCTGCCTTCATGGAACAGCAGTGGGCACTGATGGCCAGCCTGTCTGGCGCATCTGCCCCGACCACCGGGACATCGACCTTGAAGTCGACCCCGGAGACCGAGCTGATACTCTAAGCCATAAAGGCTCGAGGTCGACCCCCCCCGTTCGGGACAGAGGGCGTCGACGCTGGTGCCTTCGGCATCGGGGCGGGTGCTCGCAGGCCTCGCGAGGTCGGACCCTGATTCCTCATCGGACGAGTCCACATGGGAGACGTAGGACGAGGAATCCCCCGACACTTTCAAGACTCGGTGCGTCCCGTCGGACTCACTGCAGTCTGAACCCCGGAGTAGATCCCCTCTGGAGGATACTCAGTTCTCAGAGTTCGCCTGAGATATGGCCACCGCGTTGGCTATCCCGACGGACCCCGAGGAGGAGCTTCGAGCCGAGGAGCTCAAGGCCCTGCAGTATGACTCTCCTCCGAAGGAGGCCTTTACTGTACCGGTTCCTCCGATGCTGGAGCGGCTCCTCTTCTGAATGTGGGAGGCACCGGCCTCGGCGCTGGTTTTAAGCAAGCAGGTCGATTCGATCTATTGACTCCGGAAGAGCCCTGGCATTCAGAAGGCGCAGCTACCACACCATTCCATGGTTGTGGAATCGGCCATGAATCGCCTGAAAAGTCAGAAGATGCACTCCGCGGTGCCCCCTGGCAGGGAGGCCTGAAACCTCGATGGTTTTGGTAGAAAGTGCTTCCAGGGTTCGATGCTTGCTTGCCGTGTCCAGTCTTACCAGCTGTACATGGGCATGTACCTGCGAGACCTGGCCAAGGAGCTGGCCGGGTTCTCTGCTGGTCTCTCCGGGGAACCCTTGCAGAGGTTCAAGTCCTTGTCCTCGGGGATTCGGGAATGCTTAAAATTTATGTCCCGCGCTGCCTATGATGGCTTCGAGGCTTCGGCCCGTGTTGCGGCAGCCGGCATCGCGGCTCGACGCCAGGCATGGCTGCAGTCATCGTACCTCGAGCCATGGGTTCAGGACAAGTTGGTCGATGTCCCTTGCCGAGGTGAGAACCTGTTTGGCAAGCCCATGGCCGAGAAGGCCGCACAGCTCGAGACCGAACACCTCACAAGGACAAGGCTGTCTAGAAAGACTTCTGCCCCTTCTCACAAAAAGAAGGGCTCGGGTAAAAAGCCCTTTTACCCGAGGAAGGGCACTGCCTACAAACAGTACCAGGCCGCCCAAGCTGCCCCACAGAGTCAGCAAGCCAAGGGGCAGTGTATTGGGCCCCGTAGGCAGAAGACCCCCAAGCCTCCGGCCCCTGCTCCCACTCAGCAGGCTGGGGGTTTTTGACTCCTGTTTTGCCTTTGCTGCTTGTTATTTTGCTGCTATCTATTGTTCTTCTATTTTTTAGGACTCTGTAGTCTGTATCCCTGTGTGTCCCAGAGCCCTCCCGACGCCCGGAAGTGACGTAACCTTGCCCTGTGGTCGCGACCTTCCTTGGTAACAACTTACACATTTAAGCAAGCTGTCTGCGGCGTTCTGCGCCGCAGCGGCGCGCGCCCAAGGAGCAGGTCGAGCTCCTTGGGGCAAGGGGCTCGTCTTGGGGGTTCTGCGTCCATGATGTCCTGGCTCTTTCCTGATGGGCTGCTAAATCAGTTTCGCTTTTCCTCCTGTTGGGGAAGGGTTCGGCCTTCTCGGATCAACGCACTTCTCTCCTGGGTATTTGTTTTCTATTTAGCCTTTGTTTTCATGGCGGCTATTCCTGTTTTTTGGGGCCAGCGTTTTCCAACCCTGTCCCCTTGCTCCCTCGGGCTCACTTGCCCGCTGTTCCTCTAATTTAATTCCATGCCACTCTATCAGGGTCCCGTCTGGGCGATATCTCCCTTCTCCGGGACATGCTATGGCTGCTTCCACTCTAACACTCAGCATAGCCTTAATGAATTGCCGTTCTCTCTGGTCAAAGTCTCTGTTGGTCCATGACCTTATTTCTCAATACTCACTTGACCTCTGCTTTCTTACTGAGACTTGGTTGAAAGAGGGTGACGGGCCTGTTCTGTCTAGCTCCCTTCCTCCTGGGTACTCAGCAATTTCCTCCCCTCGATTGGGTAGGGGCGGGGGTGGGGTGGCTCTGCTTCACCGGGCCTCTATCGCTATCGAGGAGATTCTTTCCCCTTCGGTTTCCCTTTCTGAATCCCTTTTCCTTCGTCTTAATTCATCCCCCCCACTTTACTTTCTTCTTCTTTATCTTCCCCCTTCCCCCTCCGCTGCACGCTGGGATGCAACTTTACAAGTACTTTCAGATACGACCCTGCAGTTCTCTAATCTTATTGTTCTTGGTGATTTCAACGTTCATGTGGATCACCCTACTAGATCAAAAGATCGTACATTTTTGAATCTCTTGTCTGATATTTCTCTTCATCAGCATGTCTCAGGTCCTACCCATGTAGCAGGTCATACCTTAGATCTGGTTCTTTTACCTCCCACGCTATTGCCAGTGATTTCATCCCCCGCTTTATTGGTCATTCCATGGTCTGACCATCTGTGTTCTCTTTAGTGTCCTCTCCCTCACCTGTGACCACCCCTCCCCTCTGTACCTTCCTCTCCCCCTCCTCTGCGTAGTCGTTGCACTTCTGACACTCTTCAGGCCTTTCCCTCCGCCTCCTTGCTTTTTCCTTCAGATTTTGCTTTGCGCTCACTTGACTGTCAGACCTCCCTTTGGAATTCACTGCTTGCCAATGCTCTGGATGATTTGGCACCTCTTCGCCCCTTCTCTAGACCACATTCCACCGAGCATTCACCATGGTACCATCCTTCTCTGCGCCTGCAACGGACTCAGCTCTGCCAGGTGCAGCGTCGTTGGGCTCGCCACCCCTCTCCCGACTTGTTACTGCGTTTTCGTCATTTATCTGCTGCTTATCGCCTGGCAGTCCAGGCTGCCAAACGTGCTTTCTATTCTACTCAGATCTCGGAGGCCACGCATTCCTCCAAACTACTCTTTTCCATTCTCCGGAGGCTTTCTTCTATTGGTCCCGGTTGTGGCCCGGTATCCCGGTCTCCGGACCCCCAACTTCTGGCTACTTTCTTTTCGGATAAGATACTGAAGTTGCGGACCGCTTTCTCAAGTCCCTCTCCGCCTTCGCCTTTATCCCCTCTGCCCGCTACCCCCCCCCCCCCGGTGGGTCGCCCAATAATTCTACTGACTTTGTTCACTCCTTCCCCTTCTTCTCCAAACCAGGCCCTTGCTCATACCTGGTCCTTTTTCCATTTGGTCACTTCCGCAGAAGTACTGCAGATGCTGCTTAAATCTAGAAAGACGACTTGTGTCTTAGACCCTATTCCATCTCACTGGTTGTCTGAGCCTTCTCTGCAACTTGTTCCATTCCTCACTACTATTATAAATTCCAGTCTATCCTCTGGCCTCTTCCCGTCTTTGTGGAAGTCTGCTGTTGTCCGTCCCCTTATGAAACACCCTTCCAGTGATCCTTCTGTTTTGTCTAATTGGCGGCCATTTTCCAACCTTCCTTTCCTGGCTAAACTTTTGGAGCGTTTTGTTTTTGAACAGTTAAATTCGCACGTAGAGGCCACAAATACTCTTCACCCCCGTCAAGCAGGTTTTCGTCACGGGCATAGCACTGAAACTGTTCTTCTGGCACTTCTAAATGAAATTCATGTTGCTCACGATCGTGGTGATGTTACTCTTCTTGTTTCTCTGGATCTTTCTGCAGCTTTTGACTTGATTGATCACCGGACTCTCCTTTCTCGTCTATTCGATATTAGATTGCGGGGTTCTGTTCTACAATGGTTTCGTTCTTTCCTTACGGCTCGCTCATTCACTGTGCACTCTGGTAACCGCTCTTCTTCTCTCCCGCTTGTCTGTGGTGTTCCGCAGGGTTCTGTTCTTTCTCCTTTGTTATTTAATATCTTTCTTGCTCCTTTGCCTCTTGCAATTCAGCAGTTTTCAGTGTCTCCTTACATTTATGCAGACGACATTATTCTCCTCTGTCATGTCTCTCCCCTCACTTTGGGTATTGCCCCACTAAATGACTGTCTTTCTCATATCGTTTCCTGGCTTTCTCGAAACTTTCTTCACTTAAATCCCTTGAAATCCCCGGCTATGTGAGTATCTCTTAGTGGTTCTTGTCCCTCTGTCACCCCCATGATTGATTCAGTTCCTATTCCCCTTGTTTCTTCTTTCCGCTATTTGGGGGTTACCCTTGATTCATCACTTTCTTTTCATGACCACATCTCTTCTCTCACTCGTCGGTCCTTTGTGACTCTTCGGCAGATTAGAGCTACTCGTTCTCTTTCCTCTGACTCTTTGGTTACTCTTGTTCTAGCTTTGGTAATTAGTAGACTTGACTACTGTAATGTTTTCTTGGCTAATCTTCCTAAATATCAGCTTCAACGGTTACAATCTATTCAAAATACCACAGCTCGCCTTATCACTTTTTCCCGGCGTTTCGATCATGTCACTCCCCTCTTTCTTCGCCTGCACTGGTTGCCTCTTCGTTTTCGCTATCAATATAAGTTCCTGATTTTGATTCACCGCACTATCCATACTGGCAATCCTTTGTATCTTGCGGGTCTGATTTTCCTTCACACCCCCTATCGTCAACTCCGGTCTATTCATGCCAATCGTTTATCCTTGCCTTCCCCATCACAGGCTCGTCTGAGGCAAACCCGACATTCCGCCTTTTTCTTTCTTGGTCCGTCTCTTTGGAATTCATTACCACCTTCCCTCAGGTTAGAACCTTCTTATCCTCAATTCAAGACACTACTCAAAACCCATCTGTTCGAGCAGGCTTTTGACCTTCCCGCCAGTACCCCCCCCTTGAATCTGTAGTTGGATTTTTGTTTTGTGCTGTCTGTTAGTGTCCTGTCTTTCCGTTTTGTTTTTTAGTTATTCTTATTTTAGTTACTTGGTTTTACTTCTGTGTGCTTTGCTTTCCTATTTATGGCGTTCTTTTCTATAGCTTGCAGTGTGGACCTTTAATTGTACACCGCTCTATGCTTTGGCCGTAGCGGTTTATCAAATGTTTTAATAAAGATAAAGATAAAGAAAGCCTCTCCGTCCCTGCTCTCCCAACCCTGCACAGGAGGTCGCCTCGCTCAGTTTGCCCACCAGTGGCCACTCATCACTGGAGACAGTTGGGTGTTAAGCATAGTCCACAAGGGCTATGCACTACACTTCCAACAACTGCCTCCTCCATACCTTCCAGGGGAGCCTCCAAGGCCTCCCCTGCATACAGATCTTCTCCTTCAGGAGCTACAAGGTTTGTTGGTGGACAGGGCAGTGAACCTCTGCCTCCCCACTTGCAAGGTCGAGGGTTCTACTCCAGGTATTTCCTAGTACCCAAAAGAACTGGTGGCCTTCGACCTATTCTAGATCTCCGAACCCTCAACAAGTTCTTGGAGAAGGAAAAGTTCAAGATGCTTACTCTTGGAACACTTCTGCCCTACCTCCAGCAGGGAGACTGGCTATGCTCCTTAGATCTAAAGGATGCGTACACTCACATCCTCATTCATCCAGACCACAGAAAGTACCTCAGGTTCATTGTGGGAGGAAACCATTATCAGTACAGAGTACTGCCTTTTGGCCTAACCTCCGCTCCCAGGGTCTTTACCAAATGCCTGGCAGTGGTGGCGGCCTACCTGAGAAATCAAAGTATCTTTGTCTTCCCCTATCTGGACGACTGGCTCATTAGGGGTCAGACATGCCAGGAGGCCAGACAAGCCACCCTCAGAACTATTGTTCTTCTTCAAAGCCTGGGGTTTGTCATAAACTTCGCAAAGTCCACTTTGCTCCCCTCCCAAAACTTGGAATTCATAGGGGCAAGGCTGGACTCTCAGCTGGCAAAGGCATTCTTGCCCAAAGACAGAGCCCAAAGGCTGATAAGCTTGGCAAGTCAGTTTCTCAGCAGGTCACTGGTCTCCGCCAGACTCTGCCTACGGCTTCTAGGCCACATGGCTTTGACAGTTCATGTGACCCCCTATGCCCAGCTCCATATGAGGCCTGCACAGTGGTGCCTTCGGTCTCAGTGGTCACAAGCCACAGGCAGCCTCAGGGACAGGATAAAGGTGTCCAGACAATTTCTGAACTCCCTCACCTGGTGGCTGCACCCATCCAATCTGCTGCAAGGTGTGCCTTTTCAGACTCCTGCTTTCACAGTGGTGTTGACCACGGATGCCTCCCTGCAAGGCTGGGGGGCTCATTGTCTGGAAAAGTGCACCCACGGCCTGTGGTCTCCTCGGGAGGCTACACAGCAGATCAATCTACTGGAACTCAGGGCTATTCGGTTAGCCCTCAAGACTTTCTCTCAAACACTAGCTCATCAGTCTGTCCTAGTTCAAACGGACAACCAAGTAGCCATGTTTTATGTGAACAAGCAGGGCGGAACTGGGTCCAGGCTCCTTTGTCAAGAGGCACAGGACCTTTGCTTGTTTGCTCTCAGGCACAACATGCTCCTCAAGGCAGTGTATCTACCTGGACAGGACAACTACCTGGCAGACAGGTTGAGCAGGATTCTGCAGCCCCACGAGTGGCAGCTCCATCCTTTGGTGGTTCAGAAGATTTTCCTGAAATGGGGACTTCCATCCATAGATCTGTTTGCCAGTCCTCTGAACACACAGCTGCCAAAGTTCTGCTCCAGGCAACCACATCCTCTGCGGATAGCAGCAGATGCTTTTCTGATTCCCTGGTCTCAGGGCCTACTCTATGCATTTCCTCCCACGCCCTTGGTGGCCCGAACTCTGTTCGAGATTCTTCAAGACAAGGCCTCGGTCCTGCTGGTGGCTCCCAGGTGGCCGAGACAGCCTTGGTTTCCACTTCTGCTTCAGCTGGCAGTGGATCCCCCACTGCCTCTGGGGTTGCAACCCGACCTTCTCTCTCAGGATCAGGGTTCCCTTCTGCACCCCAATCTCAAAGCTCTCAATTAGATGGCCTGGAGGCTGCAAGGGTAGTTTTGGCTCCCTGGGGCCTAACTCAGGAAGTTGAGGTTGTCCTAGCCTCTAGGAAACAGTCCACTAGGAAAACCTATGCTCTGAAATGGAAAAGGTTTTCTGTGTGGTGTCAGCTACGTACAGAAGATCCTTTCTCCTGTGCTGTACCAGTAGTGCTTCAGTACTTACTGCACTTATCAAATCAGGGACTTAAGTCCAATTCTGTTCGGGTCCACCTCTCAGCTCTAGCAGCTCACCACTCACTGGTGGAAGGACATTCTCTGTTGGTTCACCCCTTGGTGTCCCGGTTTCTCAGAGGCTTGCTCTTGCTCAAGCCTCCAATCCGTCGTCCTGCTCCTGCGTGGGAGTTGAATGTGGTCTTGCAGCAACTGACTCGCCCACCTTTTGAGCCAATGGCTACTTGTCCTCTCCGCTTCCTGTCCTGGAAGACACTCTTCTTGGTAGCCCTAACCTCGGCTAGGCGAGTGAGCGAGCTTCAGGCACTGGTCTGTGACAGGCCTTACACCAGATTCTATAGGAACAGGGTAGTCCTCAGGACTCATCCTAAGTTCCTCCCAAAGGCTGTCTCCTCTTTCCACCTCAACCAGGAGGTGGTTCTTCCAACATTCTTCCCTAGGCCTCATGCAAGCCAGGCTGAAGCAGTTCTGCATACTCTGGACTGTAGGAGGGCCTTATCCTTCTACCTTGACCGTACGCAGGGGCACAGAAGGGATATTCAGCTCTTCATCTCTTTTGATCATAATAATTTGGGGTTAGCTGTGTCCAAGCGTACCTTGTCCATCTGGGTGGCTGACTGTATCACCTGGGCTTACAGGGCGGCTGACCTTCCTTTGCATGGTCCGGTCACGGCCCATCGTGACAGGGCAATGGCTGCCTCAGTGGCTCATCTCCGCTCTGTACCGTTGGCAGACATCTGCAGGGCTGCTACTTGGTCTTCAAGCCAGACTTTTGCGGCACATTACTGTCTGGAAAGGGAGTCCCGTAGGGACAGTGCTTTTGGCCAGGCAGTACTCTGGAATCTCTGAGGTTTAGGCAACTCCTGCCCTCTGTGGGGCTACTGGTGGAGGTTCTGTCAGTGAAAAGCCTTTCTTTGATGCTGGGACTAGAGGGAGTTCTCTTGTTCAGCTTGGGTTCCCCCTGGTAGCCCAGAGCTCGGGAGTCACCCATATGCGAGGACCGACTTCCTGCTTGGTCCTGGAGAAAGAGTAGTTACTCACCTGTAACAGGTGTTCTCCAGGAGCAGCAGGAATCAGTCCTCACAACCCTCCCTCCTCCCCTGGGAGTTGCAGTTGTACATAGTTTATTTTTACATTTTTGTGTGCTGTTCTTAGCTATGTCATTTGACTGAGGTAAGATGGCACCTTTAGGCGGGAAGGGAACCGCGCATGCGTGCCTGCATTCCCAAAAGCTTTCATGGAAAGCTGAGGAAATGCTCCGCAAGGGCTCCATCGACGTCGATGTCACCCATATGTGAGGACTGATTACTGCTGCTCCTGGAGAACACCTGTTACAGGTGAGTAACTACTCTTTCCTGCTTGTTCCTGGAGATTGCGCCCGCACACACAGCGCTCAGTGTGAGGCAGTTCTTGGCCAACAGATCACAGCTCTCAACCACCCTCCTTATTTCCCAGATCTTGCACCGTGCAACTTCTGGCTCTTTCCCAGACTGAAGACTGTGCTCAAAGGAACTCATTTCGTCTCTGTAGAAGAAATCAAGGCCCCTGTGACAAGGGAGCTGAGGGACCTCAAGGAGGAGGACTTTACTGAGTGCTTCCATACGTGGAAGAAGCAAATGCAGAAGTGCATTAACTCGGGGGGGGGGGGGGGATTATTTTGAAAGTGACAATGCATAATTTCTCTGTAGATTTTGTAATAAAACATTTATGGGACAGTCATTTCTTTGTCGTCATACCTCGTATGCACACATTTGACACACAAAAGAATCAAATAAAACACCAATTAAAAAAAAGAAATAGTAGGAAATCGTATAAGAACTGGAACATTGCTAGGACATGATCATTCACCAAAAAAGTGAAACCTTATCTAATATTCTCATTCCCGATACCTGAATCAGTGATAACTATCTTAAGTTACTAATTTTTTGTTGGAATACTTGCTGTTGAAAGGATACCCTCTCTCTTGTAGCAAGCTTTCCATTTAATCTTATAGTGAAGGATACAAAGCCTAATTAAAAGCATTCGGAGGAACAACGTATAATATGGGCCTCCAGATATACTTAGCTTTTTGAAGATCTTTTAAGTTGCCTCCGAAACCTAAGTGGTTATCAAAACCATCTCATCAAAACTCGCCACTCCGGACGCTGAACTTAAACTGCGCTGGAGCAAATCTAACTACTCTGCTTCACTCATGAAACTTCCACCAATTTCGTTCTACTCTGGAAAATACTGATTTCTAACTATTAGGCACTACTGATCCTTGCTGTTAGACGCTAGCTACTTCCTAGGAAACGGAACACACCATGTTTCAAGTTCCTAGTTTTCAACATACAGGGCTGCTCCTCCTCCTTTTCTACCCTCTCTCTCTTTCTAAATAGATTATAGCCAGCTATGGCTATATCCATTCATGTGACTCGTTAAACCATGTTTCTGTAGTGGCCACAATGTCCAAGTCCATTTCCACAATTAGGGCTTCCAGATCATGAACTTTGTTGGCTAGGCTTTAAGCGTTTGTACTCATTGCTTTCCAGCATGTGTTAAATGGCTTGCCTGCCTTTTGCATGGTCTTTGTTCTACATGCCCTTTCCCACTTGTCATTGATGTGTTGGTCAAAAGTGTGGCTATTTCAGTACTCACTACTGTCAGTACTTACATGACTCGAATCAACCAAAAATGATGGCTCTAATGTTTAAAATGGTCACATTCACTTTGTTTCATTTTCACAATGGTGAGGACAAGAGAGCTGCCTGAGACCATCAGAAAAGCCATTGTCTAACAAACTTCAAAATAACTCAACAAGCAAGACTACTACACAAAACTGATCCAAAACCAGCAAATTCTTTGATGTAGCCAAATCCCTCACTAAAGAATTCCCAGTGAACAGAAGGAACTAATCTGACCTCAACAGATGTCAGACTACTTCCAAACCCTAATCCCCCCCACCACCACAAGCATCCTTCTAGACATCCCACCTCAAGAATGGTTGAAACCACAGCACACTTGGAAAACGTTTTCAGTCACACCTGAGCATCTAGAAGATATAATTATTTATTTATTTATTTTATTTTATTTAACAATTTTTTTATATACCGCAACCTTCCGAGGATCAGGTGCGGTTTACATATAACAGTTAAGGAAACAGAGAGGTATTTCTGTTTTTACATTGAACGATAACATGAGCTATGTGCAATTAACATTTGAACTTTTAACCTTTAAACTTTTTGAACTTTTAGGAACTACGTACAATTAACTATATACAGATATAGAAGGAGAAGTTCAACAGTATAAGCATAATAGGCAATATTGAGGTCAAAATATCTTTAGTCCTTGCGGTGCTGATCTACTTGTCTTGTATAGTTTATCCCTTTTCATATTGGAGTTGAGAGTTAGTTGATGTGCCGTAATAGGAGGTAAAAAGGTGAGTTTTTAAATTTTTGCGTAGATCTTTAAAGTCAGTTAATGCTCTGAGTTCATCAGGTAGCGAGTTCCAGAGCGTGGGGGCTGCATGGGAGAAAGCCTTTTTATTTGTTGTTTTTTTGGATTTTGTGAATTCTTTCGGCATTTTTAGTTTGTTGGCATTGCCTCTTCTATGTGCACTATGGGGTGTGTCTTTTATAATTAGTTTATTTAAGGTTTCTGGGGCAGTGTTGTTTAGTGCTTTAAAAGTGGTTATTATTAATTTATAATTTATTCTGCATTGGATGGGTAGCCAGTGTAGTTTGGCTAGGTAGAGTGATATGTGCTCGAAAGGGTGGACCTTCATTATAGTTCTGGCAGCAGCATTTTGAGCCAGTTGGAGTCTTCTGATGTTATGATTTGATGTGCCTAGTAGAGAGAGGTTGGCGAAGTCAAAATGAGGGGTGATTATGGTTTGAATAATGCTTAGGAAATCTTGCAGGTGGACTAGTGGGCGTAGTTGTTTTAAAACTTTGAGTTTAAAGTAAACTTTCTTTGTTGTGTTTCTTATATGTGTGTTCATACTAAGTTGAGTGTCTAGTAACACCCCTAAGTATTTTATTTCGCTTTTTATGTGGATGTCATGATTCTGAAGTGTGATGTGGGTGGGGGGAGTAAAGGATTTGTTCTTTGTTACAATTAGTATGTCAGTTTTGGAATGGTTAATGAAGAGATTGTGGTCTTCTAACCAAGTTGCCAATTCGTTGAAGCAGTCCGTTAAGAGTTGGAGGGGAATCGTAGGGATTGTGAATGGAACGTACAGCATGTCGTCGTCCGCGTATATGTGATAATGGATTTTGAATTTTTTAAAGATATTACATATTGGTTGTATATATATGTTGAACAGTAGAGCAGATAGTGCAGAGCCTTGGGGGAGTCCTTTTTCCTGTTTGTATGTGTTGGAGGTTTGATTGTTGATCCTGACAGTTTGGGATCTGTTGGAAAGATATGATGTAAACCATTTAAGGACTGTTGAGTTGGCACCGATTTGTGTGAGCCTATTGAGCATTAGTGTATGGTGAACACTGTCAAAAGCCGCAGATATGTCTAGAAAAAGAAGTAGGAATGCATTTTTAGGGCTGTCTATTCCTCTTACTAGTGTGTCTAGGAGGACTGTTAAAAGAGTGTCTACTCCATGACCAGGACGGAAGCCATATTGTTGGTCGTCAAGGGGAGCTGATGTGTCGATGTAATTACCAGCATAAACACCACCATCTCAAGATCGCCAGACAAGAACTCTCACCAACAATCTACAAGATCACATAGCTCTCTCTACAACAAGGATGCATACCACCTGATCTCAAAATAGCCTCCATCTGACCAATAAGAAAGGGAACTACCAATGACATCAATCAACATCCTACAGACATATAGCTAGCCTTCCATTTATAGCCAAGATACTAGAAAATATTGTACTCCACCAACTTCAGGATCACATTGACACTCCACACACAACCCCCAACAATACGATTTTCGACCCCCACCATGGAGTAGAATCCCTCATAGCAGCACTCCTAGACAAATTAACAACAGATACAGACAAACCACACTCAGGTTACTTGCTTATCTTGCTCAATATCAAGGCAGCATTCGACTCAATACTTCACACCCTAATCAAGAGACTGCAAGCAATAGGAGTAGCAGGAACCCCTCTGAACTGGTTCAAATCCTATCAGACAACTTCAGGTAAAATAAGGCTCTACAAAGTCAAGATCATACACCCAAAACCAAGGAGTTCTCCAAGGATTAGCCCTCTCCGCACTATTATTCAACATCTTCATTCAGCCGATCTGCAGAGTCAAACATTCAATGTCCACTACCACATATATACTGATGTCATGATTTATACACCTATCAATACACAGAATCCAGACATTACAACAAAATGCTTCACCACAATCAGTTCATGGCTCATCACACATGACCATAAACCTCAGCAAAGCTGAAGCCCTATATATCATCGGAGACAGCAGCTTCATCCCAACAGATACCATAAGTTTAAATGGAACTCAACACGTACGACAAGAGATACAATATCGGGATGTCACCTCGATCAGCACGTAACTTTCTCCGCCCACATAAGAATCACCAAAGTATATACTATAAACTCAAGACTGTACAACACCTCAAGCCTCTCCTAACCCACCAAAACTTTCACACAGTCCTTCAAGCTCTCATCTTCCCACATCTGGACCACTGCAACCTCATCATACCACAGTATTTGAACAGACCACAGAGAACCTCCACTATGAACATTCAGACTACTCCCCAAGCCACATAAAAAGCACCCAACAAGCCCGTGCCAGATCCTTTGAACTTTATGCACCAACAATATGGAACTCTATCCCTACCCACATAAACACCACAGACCTCCTCTCCTTCTGCAAACTCCTCAAGACCCACCTATTCTCCCTCCACTTCCGTCCCAACCCTCCTAACCCTCCCCTCCCCTACTATTAGCCAAACAGCATTTCCATATCACATGAAGGACAAAACTTTACAAGAACATTTAAATAGCTCATCATCCTGTACATAGTTAATCTAAGCTAACCACCCTGGTTCCTTACTCAATGTACAAAGTTGCCCGTTTCAATGTAAACATTGATTGTAAAATAAAGTTCTCTGTAAACTGCTAGGATCTTTATGAAAAGCGGTATATAAATATAGCCAAATAAATCCTCCAAGGCATACTTAAGAACTATCCACCCACTCCAATTAGCCCTCAACACAGTAGCATGTACCCTCTGCAATGCAAGCATAACCGAACACAACTCCCTTGCTCAAACAGCTACACTGATTACCAGTCACTGAACGCACAAAATTCAAAGCCATCCTTACAGTTTTTAAGATCCTCAATGGCCTATTGTCCACCCACCTTCAAATACATGAGACCAAAGATGACCGCACAAGGCGAACCGGATCCCAGAACTCCCTAACTACCCCAGCATTTTTCACCAGATCCAGTGCCATCCTTCAAGAAGAGCCTTCACCCTATATGCACCTTCCTTCTGGAACTCTATCCCATGCAAACTCCGGGCCACAAAGGACCTACATACATTCAGAAAGGTCCTCAAGACGCACCTATTTGCTACCTACTTCACTGAAGACAGGACATAATCCCTTCACACACCAGCCTCTGTCCCCTGTCACCCCATCCCCTTCCCCTTCTCTCCCCACCCTTCCATGAGCACTGATCCCTCTTAATATTAAAATTCTTTCCAAGTTCGTTATCCTGTTACAATGTATCAAGTTCTGTTTCAATGTAAACCACCTTGACAATAGGATGAAGCAGTATAGAAAAGCTGCTAAATAAAAGGGGTACAAGACCATCTCCAAAGACCTTGAGATTCCTATGCCTACGGCTCGCAATGCTATTACATTTTCTGCTCATGGAACGATCAAGAAACTCCCAAGACGTGGTGGGAAGAGGAAAATTAATCCAAGTAGTCTTCGCAGGTTAGCACGAACTGTTGGAAAATCATCATATACAACATCCAAAGAGCTTAAGGCTGATCTGGAATAATCTGGAGTGGTGGTTTCAACCTGCACCATATGCCGCACACTAAGCAAAGACAGACTTCATGGGTGGAGAATCCCACTGTTCAAAGACATAAAAAGGCATGCCTGATCTTTGCCCAAACTCATCTTGAAAACCACAATCCTTTTGGAAAAATGCTCTATAGACAGATGAAACCTACTACTATTACTACTACTATTGAGCATTTGTATAGCGCTACAAGTCTTACGCAGCGCTCTTTGGCAATAGAGACCGGCAATACATTTACAGGCGAAAAATGAAGAAAAATACCCTTCCCTAAAGTTAAATATGGTGGAGGTTCCATAATGTTGTGGAGCTGTTTTGCTGCCTCAGGAACTGAAGGCCTGGAACATATTAAAGGAATCATGAAGTCAGAGGACCATCAAGGTATTCTGAAGTGAAATATGCTATCTCAAAACTAGGTATGGGTTGAAGGCAGGCCCATACCTAGCCCTGTGCGAGCGGTGCGGCCGCACAGGCTTAAGGGGCACATTTTAGCCGTTTTCTGTTGCCTGCCACCGCCACGTTTTCTTCTTGCAGTGGCAGCAGGCAATGGCAGGACAGTTAAAATGTGCCCCTTAAGCGTTCCGCCGGCATGCTAAGCAGATCTGCTTAGCATGCTGGCGACTTGCACATTGGGCACGCCTCTTCTCTCCCGCCGTGGGGGGGGGGGAGGCATGCGTGACCGATGTGCAAGTTGCACAGGGTGCGATCTTCCCTCGGTACGGCCCTGGCTGAAGGCCATGGGTCCTCCCAGCAGACAATGACCCAAAACATACATCCAAAAGTACCAAAGAATGGTTAAAAATGGAGAAAAAAAAAGACTGTTTTAAACTGGCCAACAATGAGTCCTGATCTCATTCCAATCAAGAACCTTTGGAAAGTGCTGAAATCTACCATTGGTAAAAGGAATCCTGGAAATATTCATGAACTGGAACAAATCACAGCAGACAGATGTATGAAGCTTATAAATGGCTACAAAAATATTTGGAGGCTGTCATCACCAAGGGATGGGCATCCAAATATTAGTAAAGTGTGCCATTATTCCTGCCCTGGTCATATTTTGTTTTTTTCTCAGAAATTACTACGTCTAAGTTGCACAGACCTTTTTTGTTGTTGTATATCTTTGAACATACTATTACAGTTGGACTATTTCCATTTCTTGCTGCTGGAGGGAACAGAGACATGTAACTAACTGTGGATGTGAGCATTCTTCCCCCAATGCTGTCACCATTGGTGTGCATATAGTGAAGCATTCAGAAAGGCTTTGCTGACAGCTATTCCACCTGGAGTGCTGCTATGAGCTGTACCACAGGGTCACGGAAATGTGAAGACATCCCGCTGTCAAGAAGAGACTACTTTTGTTTTTGTCAGTGCCAGGTAAAATGCAGCATTCTTGAATACACCCTTGCTTGGCGCAGCACAGGTGAAGAGGTGTCTGAAGAATCCTTGATGCTGCTGTCACTGCTGGAAAGATTGCTCTGTTTGTGGTAGAAGTAGTAGTTCTGCATCTTCCTTAGCGTGGACCGAAGAGGTCTTTTCCCTTTTTCTTGTGCAAGCTCATGAGTGAATGATATCACCCTCAGAGAGAACTGCTCCAGAGGGCTGAAAGAATAGATGCAGAAGGCTTCTTCCATGTTATACTGGAGCAAAGTTGCTGCAACATGAGCGGCTGAAGAGGCCCTCAACTTCAGTGACTGGTGTGTGTGCCACCACCAGAAAACAGCTACTCCGGTTGATTGGGGGGAGGGGGTCCTCATACAGCGCTGCTACTGCTGGAGTATAACTGCTCCAGACGACATGGTAGGGAACAATCTGAATAGTGCTTGAGGAAGATTTACCAGGAAAGACAACTGTCACCAGGAAGATAAGTAACTGAAAAAAGAATAAGGAGAACACCTCCCCCCCCCAGTAGAGAAGTACAAAGAGGGGAGAGCTATGTCCATACTTGGCCACAGATGTTTGAGGCAGGGTAGCAACAGTCATGCAGAAGACAGCACTCATGCATGCCCAGTGTTTTTTGGGCTCTAGAAGCATGGGTCTGACCTGCACTGTCAGGGATGACATCACCCATATGTGGCTGTTAACAGCCTGCTTGTCTATGGGGAAAGTATTGCTGGACCCTAACATTTATGTATTGGCATTACTTCCACAGGAGTCTGCAGCAAGCTTTGGATTAAAATGCCATTTAGCACCAGGTGCAACAGGTTATCAGTGCTGCTGGGCTTCTTGTTGGAGTTCTGCACAGACAGACTTTAAAGCCAACATATAGCTCGAAACCAACCTGAAACTGTGCACAGTCCTCTCCCCCACCCTTTCCATCATGTTGGAACACAGGGGGGCCACTGCATGAAAACGTATAAGCTTACTCCATTGAGAAAAGGAGCTGGCCAAGTTCTGAACCATCTGGTGATGCCTTAACTGCAAGAATCTTGTCTCAGTGCCATCCATCGATAGGTACAGAATACATATAGCATGTTTCTCATCCATGGTCATCTGGGTATTCATAAAGGCCTAGATTTTCTCCAGACATTGTGACAAGGATTTTTTTGTGTCTGTGATAAAGCAATAGGACATTATTAAATGCTGGAGACAAAGTAGATTCACATTGCAGTAGTGAGAGCCCACTGTTCGTACATGTTGCTGGACAGTGGTAAAAACGAACATCATAGTGGCTTCTGCAAGTGGGATGGGCCACACATCCTCAGAGCCTTTTTTCCAGTATGTTCTGAGTTAGGCTTCTGCAAGGGTCACCTATAGGTACCATGTCAAATGTCTTTCTGAAATCCAAGTAGAATATATTTAGCACTCTCCCAACTCTCTGGTCACCAAGTCAAAGAAATTGATTAGATTTGTCGGACAAGATCTACATCCTCTGGTAGAACCTGCTGGATTCCAGAAACTGCCCCATCCTCTGTTTCAGCGGCAATGCCATTAATTTACTCACCAACAAGGTCACCTTAACCAGTCTGCAATTCTGAATCTCCTCCTTACTCTTTTGTGAAAAGGAACCACATCTGTCCATCTCAAGTCCTTTGCAACCACAATACAGGCTCAGAACCATTCCAAATTCTAAAGCAGCACTGAAAGGTTCAGTCAGTGCTATTGTCAGCAATTCCCTAAGCTCCCTTATTGCTCTTGTGATATATCCCATCCAGACGCACTGCTTTGTTCAATTTTTGGTTTTCTTAGCTCTTCATGAAGACAATCTTCTGAAAAGCATTTGCAATCTACCTCATTTTCATGCCTATGTGTTTCATGAATCCCACGTTTGCACTGTTTGTCACTAATATATGAAGTCTAAGCCCCTCCCCCCTGTTGTCACGTTGACTATTTTTTCCATTCCTTTAACAGTCACTGTCCTCTTGCCAGCTTCTCTTAGCTTTGCTAGACATTGTTACCTATCATCCCCTTTCTGTGATTGTTTTGTAATGTATGATTAGAGCAGGGGTCTCAAACACGCGGCCCGCGAGAGAACGTTGTGCGGCCCGCGACAGAGGGAAACAAAAAAGCCTTGCTTCTGCTTCTGCCGTTGCCGCCGTGGCAGCGGCAGAATCTACTGTCAATTTTTTTTTAAAAAAAAAACTGGCTTTTGCTGCTCAAGCAGCAAAATCAGCTGTCCTGCGGCCCCCCTTCCTCTCTGCCCGGAGATCCCTCAGTGTGCTCCATCAGCGGGTGCTTTTCAAGCCGCGAAGAGAGTATTCCCCTCTCGCGAGGCTTGAAAAGCGAATAGGCTTAAGCCGCGCGAGAGGGAAATACTCTCTTCGCGGCTTAAAAAGCACCCGCTGATGAAGCACATTCAGGGCTCTCCGTGCAGAGGGGAAGGGGCCGCGGGACAGCTGATTTTCTGCTGCAGCAGCAGAAGCCAGGTGTTTTTTTTATTTACCGGGGGGGATGGGGGGGGTAGGACTGGAAATGGGCTATTGGCAGGGCGGGGTGTAGGACTGGAAATGGGCTATTGGCAGGGGGGGTTATGACTGGAAATGGGCTATTGGCAGGGGGGTTATGACTGGAAATGGGCTATTGGCAGGGGGGGTTATGACTGGTAATGGGCTATGGTGGGGGCTAGGACTGGAAATGGGCAGGTGGGGGTTAGGAAGGACTGGAGGTGGGCTGATGGGGGGAGTTAGGACTGGTAATGAGCTATGGAGGGGCTGACTGAAATGGGGTAAATGGAAATTACACTAACCTGGTAATTGTAGTTCCTGTAGGATCCAGTTTAGTCCTCCACAATCGGGTAATGCCCCTCCTACTGCAGCCTGGAGACTGGACCAATCAAATCTTCTGTAGTACATATCCAGCAGGAGCTCCCAGAAGCCCCCCAGTGTACTAGTAACAAAGCAAACGTAACGAAGCAACACAACAGATTTTTATTAGGCTATCAATAAACTATGTACTTCCCCCCCTGGAATAACCAACTCCCTCCCCAAACGAGGAAGTCAGGACACTGCATGGCGCCGGTATCGACGCCTTTAAATTTACACCGAGCTTCCCCCAGAAACCAAGGAGCTGACTGAACTCCAAAAGAAAGGGAAGAGCCATAGCGATAAGCACGACTGCCGACAGAGTCCGAACGGGACGAAAACCATCCTACAGGCACCCGCTCGGGACAGCGCGCCGCAAAATCATACAGATAGTCGGGAGGGAAGGAGGACTAAACTGGATCCTACAGGAACTACAATTACCAGGTTAGTGTAATTTCCATTTCCTGTGCGGATATCCAGTTTAGTCCTCCACAATCGGGATGTAACAGAGCAGTTAAGACCGGGCGGGACCTTGCAGGCCGGCGCGCAAAACCGCCAAACCAAAACAAGAATCCCGAGCCGCTGACACATCCAAGCGATAGTGCCTGCTGAAAGCATGCAGAGACGACCAGGTGGCCGCCCTACAAATCTCTGCTGGTGGAACCAGGCTATGCTCCGCCCAAGAGGCCGCCTGAGCCCGAGTAGAATGAGCCCGGAGCCCCTCCGGGACCGGCCGCCGCTGCAACAGATACGCGGACGCGATCGCTTCCTTGAGCCATCGAGCAATGGAGGCCTTAGCCGCCGCCTCCCCTTTTTTTGTACCCCCAAAGAGCACAAAAAGCCGATCAGTCTTTCGAAAGGACTCGGTAGACTGCAAATACCGCCGCAGCGCGCGGCCCACATCAAGCCAGAGAAGACTCTTGTCCACCGACTCGACCGAGCATGCCGAAAGCACTGGCAGAAATACCGCCTGATTTAAGTGAAAGGGAGACACCACCTTTGGTAGAAAGGAAGGAACCGGACGGAGCACAATCCGCTCCGAAGAGAAAGACAAGAAAGGCTCTCGGCAGGACAGGGCCTGCAGATCCGAAATACGCTGTGCCGAGCAGATGGCAACCAGGAACACCGTCTTCAATGTGAGATCTTTCAAGGACGCCCTCCGCAAGGGCTCAAATGGTTCCCGAACCATAGCCCGCAGAACTAAATTCAAGTCCCACGAAGGAATCACCGCTCTGCGGGAAGGCCGTAAATGAAAAACGGCGGTCAAGAAACGCCGCACATCTGCATGAGCACCAAGAAGGCGGCCCAAGACCTTGCCTCTATAACACGAAATCGCCGCCAGCTGGACCTTCAGGGAACTGGCCGCGAGACCTTTCTCGAACCCATCCTGAAGGAAGCTTAACACGACGGGCACAGAGACCGTCGCCGCCCGGACTCCCCGCCGGGAGCACCAGTCCTCAAAAATCCTCCAAATCCGAACATAAGTGAGAGAAGTGGAGGACTTTCTCGCCCGCAGTAAGGTGGAAATCACCGCGGGCGAATAACCCTTCTTTTTCAGCCGAGCCCTCTCAATGGCCAAACCGTAAGCGAGAATCGAGCCACCTGGGGCATCTGCAAGGGGCCCTGAAGGAGAAGGTCCGGCAATGCCGGGAGGCGCCACGGCACGCCGTCTTGAAGCCGGACGAGGTCGGCATACCAGGGCCTCCGGGGCCAATCCGGAGCCACCAGCAGCACTCGGCCCCGATGGCACTCGATGCGCTGTACGACCCGGCCGATCAGCGCCCAAGGAGGGAAGACATACAGTAGCCCGGACGTCGGCCACGGCTGAATGAGAGCGTCGAGTCCTTCGGACATTCGCTCCCGTCGTCTGCTGAAGAAGCGACTCGTCTTGGCCGATTGGTAGGTCGCCATGAGATCCATGATGGGCGGACCCCACCGCCGAACTATTTGCGCATACACCTGTGGATTTAACTCCCACTCTCCGGGGTCCACCCGCACTCTGCTGAGGAAGTCGGCCTGGACATTTTCTGCGCCCGCTATGTGCGCCGCCGAGATCGCCGGCAGGCGAGTCTGCACCCAACTGAATAAGGCCGTCGCCTCCGTCTCCAGGGCCACACTCCCTGTGCCCCCTTGGCGATTGATGTACGCCACCGTGGTCGCATTGTCCGACCAGACGCGGACCGCCCGACCCCGGACCAGAGGCTCCAGGGCCAACAGGGCTAGCCTGACCGCCCGCAGCTCGAGACGGTTGATCGACCACGCAGCTTCCCGAGAGGACCACACCCCCTGCGTGAAGCGGGCCTCGCAGTGAGCTCCCCAGCCGGCTAGGCTCGCATCCGTAGTGAGGGGAACCCACAGGGGAGGCTCCAAGGGAATCCCCCGCGTCAGGTTCTCGGAGGAAAGCCACCATCGAAGCGACCGCCGCACTGCCTTCGGACAGGGCAGCCTCTTGTGCAAGGAATCGCACTGGTTGGACCAGCGGCGAAGGAGCGCCCTCTGGAGCGGGCGCACGTGGAACCGTGCCCATGGCACCACCTCCAAGGTCGCCGCCATCGTTCCGAGAAGCCGTAGGTACCACCACGCCGACGGAGCGGGCATCCCCCGAAAGAGTCGGACAAGAGCCCGCAACGCCAGGACGCGGCGCTCGGGGAGACACACCAGTCCCCGAGCGGTGTCGAAGCGCACTCCCAGATACTCCAGGTCCTGCGAGGGACGCAGACAACTCTTTCTTTCGTTCACCACCCAGCCGAGAGATCGCAGCAGAGCCACCACCCTGCTCGTGACTCGCAGGCACTCCCGACTGGATTTTGCCTGTATCAACCAGTCGTCGAGATATGGATGGACCAAAATGCCCTCCTTGCGCAAGGCCGCCGCAACGACCACCATCACCTTTGTGAACGTGCGCGGAGCCGTAGCCAAGCCGAACGGCATGGCCCTGAACTGGAAGTGGCCCCACGGAAACGCAAAGCGGAGAAACCGCTGATGAGATGGATGTATCGGGATGTGCAAATAGGCCTCGGTGAGATCGAGGGACATCAAAAACTCCCCCTGTCGCACCGCTACAATGACTGACCGCAAGGTTTCCATACGGAAATGCGGCACCCGGAGCGCGCGATTCACGCCTTCGAGGTCCAAAATCGGACGCAGGGAATCGCCCTTTTTGGGAACCACAAAATAGATGGAGTATCGCCCGGCGCCTCTTTCCAAAGGAGGAACCGGGATCACCGCTCCCAGCGCTAACAACCGATCCAGGGTCACGCGGATGTCCCGCGTTTTTTGCTCTCCCCTGCTGGGAGACAGAACAAATGAATCTGGAAGTGGGAACGCAAACTCCAGAGCGTAACCCTCTCCTATAATTTGTAGCACCCAGCGATCCGACGTGATTTGGGCCCAAGAGGAAAGAAAGTCGCGCAAGCGACCCCCGATAATCGGGCCTCCCTCCAGAGCCTGCCTCGCGTCATTGTGGCTTGCGCCCAAAAGAAGAGCCCGAGGAAGAGGCGGCTCCGGAGAAGCCTCTGCCGGCTCCCCGGAAGGTACGAAACCCTTGATTACGGGCTCCAAACCTGCCCCGCTGCGAAGCCCACAGGCGGGAGGAACGAAACCTGCGCTGATCCCGAAAGGACCCCCTCGCCGAGGGGGAGGACCTGTTGGACCTTGGCCTATCCTCCGGGAGCCGGCCCCCCTTGGACTCACCGAGATCCTTTACCAACTTCTCGAGAGCCTCCCCAAATAACAATCTGCCCTTGAAGGGCAGCTTACTGAGGCGGGACTTGGAAGAACCGTCCGCCGCCCAGTTGCGCAACCAGAGGGACTGGCGCGCCGCAACCGCGGAGGCCATACTGTTAGCCAACGCGCGGATTAAATCATAAAACAGATCCGCCAGATAGGCCGAGCCGGACTCCAGCCGGGTAACCTCCAACAGGCCCTGCTGGTCTAGCCCGGGGCTCGAGCGCAAATGCTGCGACCATCGCAGACACGACCGAGCCACCCAAGCCCCACAGATAGAGGCCTGCAATGACACGGCATCAGTATCGAAGGTTTGCTTGAGCAAATTATCAATCTTCTTGTCCTGACCGTCCTTGAGGGCAGCCGCCCCCTCAACCGGGATGGTGGTTTTCTTGGTCACTGCGGAAACCGCAGCGTCCACCCGGGGGGACCTGAACAAGTCCCTGTCCTTGTCGGCAAGGGGATAAAGCCGATTCATGGTCCGAATCCCCTTCAAGCCGGATTCCGGGTGCTCCCACTCCGCCTGGATCATATGATCCACCACGCGGTGAACAGGAAAAACCACCTGGGAATCCCTGACTGCCTGAATTAGAGGATCCTCAAGACCCTCCTCCTCCAGGGGCCGCACCGCCGAAAGGTTAAGCGCCTGCAGGGACTCCGTGACCAGAGGAACCAGCTCGTCCCTACGGAACACGCGAATGATCCGAGCCTGGTCCTCCGGCTCAAGGATCTCCCCATCCTCCAACTCCTCCGCTTCAGTCTCAGGATCGCCCTCTGCCTCGGAATCCAGGAGACCTAGGGCGTCCTGCTCCTGTTCCCCCAACCGAAGACGCTTGCCCCCGGGTTGCGAGGTGCATTGAGCCGCCCCAGAGGACCCCGGGGGTAGAGAGGGGGGCCAAACTGCCGGCAACTGACCGGACCTGCTCAAGCGAAACGCCTGATGCATGAGGAGCACAAAATCTGGGGAGAAATCCATAGGCGGTGCAGCTATAGCCGCCTGCTGGAGCGCAGCCACCGACCCGCTGGCCGGTGGAACCGACCCAGACTGAGGGAGGCTCGGGGAAAGAACACTAACCCCTGAATTAGAAGCATCCCCAGGGGTAGGCTGATCCGGGAGACTCACAGATTGCTCTAACTCTGCAGGCACTGCAGCACAGCTCCTGCAGATGCCAGAGTCAGTCCCTACTGCTCTGCGGGACCCACAAATCACGCACTGGGGCTGGGAAGCCATCCCAAGGCCACCTCTGCCCAGCGGGATAGAATACAACAGTCACAGGGAAGCCCACACCACAGGGGCAATCCTATGCAAATCAGCCCCGATTTGAAATTAAAACTTTTTTTTTTGTTTGTTTTTTTTTTTACAAGAAACAAAATATGCCCCAGACTCCCTGGGGTGCCCTGAGCAAAATCGCCAGCAAGAGGAACCCCAAAAACGCCAGGGGAACCTGTGCACAAGTGCTCAAAAGTGCCTCTAAAGCACACTTTTAAAATTCAAAATGGCCGCCGGACTTTTTCACCCGCGGTAAAAAACGGCGCGAAAATACAAAAGCCACCAAATAATATGGAAAAGAACTAAAACGACCCTCTAAGACAGGGCAAACGACCAAATTTAAGAAAAATTGCCAAATGGGCTCAGGAGAGCCTACAGAAATGCTGGCAGCTCTAACAGAGCACTGCACACAAGAAGAAATGAAATGAAAATCTCCTACCAGCTCAGGAACCACCAGGATTCAGCCAACATCTCCCAGTGCCAGCCACTACTGTATCAGGTATGGCTTTACCCCGTACTGTCCAGGGGGAGCTCACCCAGGGCTGTGAAAATTTGCTAGGCAGGAACACAGGAGCCAACAGGTCTGACTTCCCCCTAGTCCCCTGTGGCAGTGCTCCAGAGAGACAGACTTCTTCTTTTGTCTTCCTTTTAAAGATACAGCTAGCTATCAAAGAAATAGCAAGGAAATGCCCCAAAACAAACCCTAAAACAACTAACAAGTGTTGCTCCTGCAATAGTCACTCAGTGTGCCCAGGAGGACACACTTTTACGTCTTCAAGCTGCTAGAGACTGGACACACTGGGGGGCTTCTGGGAGCTCCTGCTGGATATGTACTACAGAAGATTTGATTGGTCCAGTCTCCAGGCTGCAGTAGGAGGGGCATTACCCGATTGTGGAGGACTAAACTGGATATCCGCACAGGAATGGGGGTTAGGGCTGGAAGTGGGCTATTGGCGGGGGGGGGTTATGACTGGTAATGGGCTATGGTGGGGGCTAGGACTGGAAATGGGCAGATGGGGGTTAGGACTGGAGGTGGGCTGATTGGGGGGTTAGGACTGGAGGTGGGCTGATTGGGGGGTTAGGACTGGAGGTGGGCTGATTGGGGGGTTAGGACTGGTAATGGCCTATGAGGGGAGGTAAGACTGAAAATGGGGTGATGGGGGATAAGACTGCAAGTGGGCTATGGGGGGGACTAGGACTGGTAATGGGCTATGGGGGGGGGGGTAAGACTGAAAATGGGGTGATGGGGGGTAAAACTGGAAGTGCGCTATGGGGAGGTTAGGACTGGTAATCGGCTATGGGGGGTCTAGGACTGGTAATGGGCTGGGGGGGGTTGCTAGCCTGGAAATGGGCTGAGTGGAAGGAGGGCTTGAACTGCAAATGGCTGATGGGGAGGGGGGCTTGGAATGGAAATGGGCTGTGAGGGGAGGGAGCTAGGATTGGAAATGGGCTGATGCAGGGACTAGAAGGGAGCGGATGCTGGGTGGGGCTGGAACTAGAAGGGTGCTGATGTTGGGGGAGGATTAGAATGGGATGGAGCTGGGAAAGTGAAATGGAGAGGGGAAAAATATTTTGTCTGGGAGAGAAGACAAATCTACAATTGGCCAGATATTGGGAGAGTAAGTGGGGATTGAGGATGGAGGGGTAAAATTTGAGTGAATGAAATAGGAATGAGGAAAGAGAAAAAGGAGAAAGATTAGTATGTTAAAGCAGATGTAGAGAGAGAATGGAAAAAAAACTAGGAGAGAAGAAAGGGCAAATGGACAGCAGACGATGGAGAGTTAGCAGAAGACATGAAGAAACCAGAAGAAAGTGGCTGGAACAATTGCAACTGAAAAAAATGCACAAAAGGTAGAAAAATATCTCTTTATTTTGAATTTATTAACTGGAATATGTCAGCTCTGGGAAATGTGCATCATTAATGTTTGCGCTTTGTTTAGTACAAGAGGAAATTAATTTATAGTTTTATTTCTACAGTGTTGTTGTACATTCCAAGTTTGGCTTTTGGGGTTCCCAGTTTAATTATTGTCTTCCTGTTTCTAAATCGTTTAGTCTTTCTTTATCCATACTCATTAAAGAGGCATGTTTACTAAAAGTTAGTGTATGGTAACATTATGCAAATATTTATGCAAATGAGGTCCCTTATGCAAATGAGGCCCCGCGTCTTATGCGGCCCCCGGGTTACTTTGCAAGTCCTCATTTGGCCCTCAAAGCAATTTGAGTTTGAGACCCCTGGATTAGAGCTTCTGATTTTATATTTTATACTGATGCTGAATAGCGCGGTATATAAGAGACTCTAAATAAATATTTTAGCTGATAAACAGATAAAAACCTTGATGGAAAAAATATTTACTGGATACACACTGCTTTTGATTCAACTAGAGGAAGGTACTGAGCAAGCACACCTGTGGCATGAACACACCACAAAACAGATTTTGCTGTACCCTCAGAGAACCCCTAATTAGAGGGAGAACAAATACCTAAATTTACAATTTATAAACACCTAAGAACAGAAATCCTATACATGATGCTGACCTTTACCCCCTTTAGTGCCTCCTTAAAATAAACCAAAATGTCCCTTTCTTCCATTTTCCTCAGATGGGGAGGGTGGAGAAGGCCAGATGAACAAAACAGCAACTGAACCTACCACCACTAATCAGCTAATATGACTTCTGTGCCCAAGAGAAGCAGTACCAAGCAAACTATGAACAGCTCAGGACTTCTCAATGGGCTTACGGCTCAGTGATCTATGCTGTAAGGGAGCTCTGGTTTCACATTTAGGTTGACCCCTTGGGTTTTGTGCTGCTTGTCATTCTTAGAACCAGTAACTTGGCTACAAGGCAGGTGACCTGGATTACATTCCCAACTTCGGGCTCCTGCTGCTTTGAGTCTGCAGTACCAGGCAGGAGACCATAGTTCCATGCCCAGTAAGGGTCACCATTCCTTCTGTAAGACACAGACTCTAGGACTCACCTGTCCTTGTGTCAGTACCATAATGCGGTCACAGCTAAGCACAGTATGAAGACGATGAGCAATAGTAAGCATGGTACAATCTGAAAATGCCTCTCGGATTGTCTCCTGGATCAGTAGGTCTGTCTCAGTGTCCACTGCAGCTGTAGCTTCATCTAAAATTAGGATCTAACAACAACAAAAACACATATTGGGTCAGATCAATGGTCCATCAAGCACATCATTCTGTCTCCAATAGAGACCAGTCTTGATCATTTGTAAATACTTGTCTGATCCTAAACAAGAAAGCCCATTCTATTCTGTTCACCTCCAGAAGCAGAAGGTGGAGATACCTATGGCTATCTGGCCCCTTGAATTTAATCAGGGAGTACTGGGGGAGTACAGCTACCATGCCAGCACACCTCTGGGCTTCTTCGACCTCTGTCTGGTTGCCATTGCAGTATATCAAAGAGTTTTTCCCATCTACTTATTCACTTCCCATTTGTGGGACTGGATGCCCTGCATGCATCATCTCAGAGGGGATACAGGAGAGCCTAGTACTGTTTCTGCCTTTTCCAATACCACCAAGGTATACTTACTTACAATATATTTCAATTTTGGTATGCTGTATTTGATGTTCAATATTGAAGATTTTTTGGTATGTGTGTATAGGTAAGTCAAATCTCCATAAAGATCTTTAGATATTAAAACTTATAGTAATATATAGTTTAGATATTACTAAACAATTTGCTTTCTGATATTTGGCCCCCTCTGTACAGAACATCCTACAATTGTTGGAAGGCTTTTTAAAAAAAACACACATTAAGAAAGGGGTGAAGACGAATTTTCCAACAAGCTTTTGGCACATAGGGTTAGAGTGGATGGCATGTAGACACGTCACCTTTTATATTTAGTTTTTATATTGATTGTTTTACGAAATATTTTGTAACATATCATCACAAACCTACAAACAACTCCCACCACCTCAAGTACACGCTTATCAACGCACGCTCAATATGAAATTAAAAAAAAAAAAGTGTCAGTTCATTTCAGACTATATCACAGACAACCAATTAGACATTATGTTAGTCACCGAATCATGGTTCACTGAATCTGACAATGTGTTGATTAACCAGCTATTAACACCCAGCTACAATATTTTCAATTGCTCAAGGATCAAGCAAAGAAGTGGAGTCTATCACAGCCAAAACATGCCTCAACTTTTACATCCTCAACAATTGCACAGAGGTTTGGACATTAATCATCACAAACACTATGCCTCACCTACAGATCCTCCAACACTTGTGCAGATGAGCTAGCAGCCCTTCTAGAAACTGTATGCAAACAAACCACACACCAATCACCTCATACTGCTAGGAGACTTCAACCTCCCATGCTGCCCCCAGGACTTCTAAAGCATTCATTCAAGCTATGGAGGCCCTAGATACACACAACTGATCAACGAACCTACGCACAACAAAGGAAACAAGCTTGACCTTTTATTTGCCCCCAACAAATGCTCATGATCAACAACCTCCCACCTTCCACACTATCTATGGTACTTGAGGCCGACCACAAAACAACCTCCTCCTTCCTCCCACACAAATCACACCCCCAAAAAAATGCCCAAGCACACACCACAGCTCACAGATTCCAACACTTCGAAAAGAGAGAATTCTTAAACTCCTACCACAACTACAACACACTTCAGAAGACATTATTTGTGACTTCTATATATTGCTTTTTCATCATAATCAAGGTGGTTTACATATAATCATTGATATATATATTCTTGGTGGTATATGTATTCCTGGTGGTGAGATAGCTGTATGAGGGTTTAAGTGAGCTGCTCTTGTGATTATGTGTGTAATATATTCTCTGTCCTATTTTAATTATGAAAATATTATGTGAATAGGTATGTTTTGATTCTTTTCTGGAAAGTGAGTAGGTCGTTTATGTTTCTTAGGCTTTGAGGTAGAGAGCTCCAATGGATTGGTACACAGGTGAATGCTCTGTTGCTTGTTGTCTAGCCTGTTTTCCTAAAGTCAGTGGATATTACCAGAAAGCTTTGGGTGCCTCCTCTTCTTTGTCTTGATTCAGGTAGGATGGTTATTAAAGAAGTTAGATATGATGGGGTTAAGTTTTGTAGAATAGTGAATGTGGTTAAGGATTTGTATTTGATACATGTTATAGGTAGCCAGTGCAGTTGGAAGAGAACAAGTGTAATATGTTCAGATTTAGCCACCTTGTCAGGGCCAGCCTGTCCATTGGGCAAGAACGTTTGCACAGGGCCCCGCATTTCAGAGGGCCCCACACCAACAACATCCCGCATTGATATCCGGCAGGCTGGGCGGCTTTAGAGGGAGCCGGAGAGGCCCCAGCTTACCTCTAACAGCTGCTGAAGTGAAGCACGTCTTTTTCCTTCACTTCGGCAGCTGTACTGAAGTTTAGAACACTGCCGTTCTGAGCGCCGAGAAACAGGAAGTCCCCTTTGACCTCAGCATGGCAGCATTCTAAACTTCAGTACAGCTACCGAAGTGAAGGAAAAAGATGTGCTTCACTTTGGCAGCTGTTAGAGGTGAGCCGGGGCCTCTCCGGCTCCCTCTAAAGCATTTTAGATAGCCGCATGGCTCTTTGGGAGGGGAGGGGGGAGAGCTAGGACTGGAAAGGGGCTGAGTGGAGGGGGGGGGGCTTGAACTGGAAATGGGCTATGGGGAGGGGGTTTGGACTGGAAATGGGCTAATGGGGGAGCTAGGACTGGAAATGTGCTGATGGAGGGGCTAGGATAGGACTGGAAATGGACTGATGGGGGGCTTGGATAGGAAATGCACTGGAGGGACCAGGATAGGACTGGAAATGGGCTAATGGGGGGATCTAGGACTGGAAATGGGCTGATGCGGGGACTAGAAGGGGTGCTGGGTGGAGCTGGAACTAGAATGGAGATGATGCTGTGGAGGACTAGAATGGGATGGGGCTGTGAGTGAAATGGAGAGGGGAATAAATATTTTGTGTGCGAGGGAAGAAAAATCTATGATTGGCCGGGTATTGGGAGAGTAAGTGGGGGATTGATGGAGGTGTAAAATTTGAATGGATGAAAAAGGAAGAAAAAGAGATGGAGGAAAGAGCAAAAGGGGAAAGATCAATATGTTAAAGCAGATGTAGAGAGAATGGAAAAAAAACTAGAAGAAAGAACAAATGGACAGCAGACAATGGGGAGTTAGCAGAAGACAAGAAAAAAACAGAAGAAACTGACTGGAACAATTGCAGCTGAAAAATAAAATGTACAAAAGGTAGAAATACTTTATTTTGAATTTATTAACTGGAATATGTCAGCTCTGGGAAATGTGCATCTAACATCTGCATTTTGTTTAGTACAAGAGGAAATTTATAGTTTTATTTCTACAAGTGTTGTATATTCTAAGTTTGATTTTTGGGGTTCCCAGTTTAATTATTGTCTTTCTATCTAAATTGTAATCCCTTGTTCTTTGTGTGGTGATGGTCTATGTTCTGCATGTGTAATCGAGCTGAGATATTCTATTTATGTAGTTTCTATTTGACAGTGCCACTTTTTCTCTTTCCCCAATAGGAGATGTATTGGTATTCTCTGAGATGTATTGGTTTAATATTTGCAGTGTTGCCTTTTTATAGGTAGGGTTTGGTGCTTTATGAGTCCTGGCAGTATTGTTATGATATGGTGGGTTTGCTATGGGTTCTAAATAGACAGTGTTTGTAGCACTTCCTACTGTGCCTGGCGGTTGGCACAGGAGTATAGTAATGTAGAAATCTTTTAGTCTCTTTATCCATACACTCATTAAGAGGCATTTTTACTAAAAGTTAGTGTATGTTAACATTATGCAAATGAGGCCCCGCATCGAGTCTCCGCACATGGCCCCTCACCCCCCTTGGGCCACCCCTGCACCTTGTTAATGGTTTTTGCACATTGTTTTGTGCTAATTGTAGCTGATTTAGTGCTCATTTCAGCAAACCTTGTAGTATGCTGTTGCAATAGTCAAAGTGGGGGTTGATCAGCGCCTGTAGAACAGAGAGGAAGTCCTGAGCTGACAGTAGTAGTCTGAGGTGTTGAGTCATCTTGATTTTATTGTATATTGTCTGAGTTTTTGAAGTAATGTGTTTAGTTAGGTTTAGATTTTGATCTATGATCACTCCCAGATATCTAACCTCATTCTTAACTTCAAGGTATGCATCTCGGACATGTATTTTGTCTGATGGTGTGGTCCTTATCTTTAGTGACGAAGAGTATCTCTGTCTTGTTAAGGTTTATAATGAGGATGCAGGAGTCTAGCCATTGTGAAGCTTCATTGACATGGTTTGTGATCTGTTCAAAGTTGTGTTGCCTTGTATCAAAAAAGGTTTACAACATAATGTCATCTGCATAGATTCGGTAGTGTACCTTGTGTGCTTGGAATATCTTGCAGATCGGTTGGAGGTAAATATTAAAACAGTGTCAATACAGCAGACCCCTGTGGTAATCCTTGACAGTGGTTGTATGGTTCTTGATGTTAGGTTCCCTATTTTCACCTGCTGTGTCTGATCCGAAAGGTACGACAAACCACTGGAGAATGGTACCGCTGAAGCCAATCTGTTGAGGACTTACCAAGAGTATATCATGGTTGATGGAAATAAATGCTGAGAGTAGGTCTAAGAAGATTAATACGTAGGCTTGCTTGGTTCTTTCTATGAGCTTATCGAATAGTGTTAATAGTGTTTCCATGCCATGGTAAGGCCTGAAGCCGTGTTGATGTCCAGAGGGGCATGCATGTCAAGGTGGTACTGAGTTGTCATACGTTTCTTTTCAATAATTTTGGCTAAAAATGGGAGGTTTGATATGGACCTATATGAATGGGGACAACTCTTATCCATTGTGATCTTTTTTAGGATGGGAGGGATAGTTGCTTTCTCTAAGGTCTTTGGCATATGATCCAATGAAAGGGAAAGGCTCACGATTTTGAGGATATGGGTTGCCATTACAGTTCTTGTTAGTTTGACCCAGCTTACCGGACATGGGTCTTGATGGGATGTTGTAGTTATAGATGTAATGGTCTGGAGTAACTGGTCAATATTTATTTTAGAGAGGGCATGCCATGAAGTGACACCATCGCTGTTATCAGGTTTATCCATTACTAAGGCTGAAATTGGCTTAAGAAATTTACTCTTGCAATGGTCTATCACCTGCGGGACTAAGCTGAATTTGTGGTCTGGTGTGGCAGAGGATCTAATGACTTTGCTGTTATCTGCTCCCATCTGGGGGCAAAATGACACAACCTTCCTGGAATGGAGGAGGGCTCTGGTCCGTTGAGGGCCAGGAAGGCCATGTTCTCTAGATGGGAGTCAAAGCCCCTGTGGAGGCTGAGTCTGCTGGGCCGGTTGAGGCTTAGCAGACTTTGTTCTTGTTTTGGTGGCTGCTGTCCGTTTCGGGCAGACTGACCTGTAGAATGTCCCTGCTGGGTATAGGAGGGGTAAAACCTCTTCTTTTTAGAGAAGAATGATTTCTTGTAGGATCTTTTCCTTGCAGGATCAGCTGTAGCCTTGGATAGTCTATCCAAAGTGGTATTATCAGCATCCAGCTCATTAGCTTTCTCTTGCCAATTTTTGCCAAAGAGATTTTCGCCTGTGCAAAGAATATTCCCCAGTTTGTCCTGTACCCAGAGTTCTAAGTCAGATGCCTGGAGCCAGGCAATCCTACAAGCACCTATGGCAATGGCAGAGGTTCTGCTTATGCACTCAAAAGCTGCACGATTAACAAACTTGGAAACATCTTGGGCATGTTTGACAAGTGTAAGATAATCTTGCTTCTTAACAGGAAGGAGAGGGCTCATAAGCTCTAGATCTCCTGTAACCTCCTTAAGGAACATTCCCATATATAAAATGTAGGAACTAATCCTGGCAGAAAGCATAGAGGCCTGGAAGGTTCGACACCCAAAGGCATCCAGAGTCCTACATTCACGTCCTGGTGGATTAGATGCATGTCTTTTTGCACTCTTGATCCTTCTCATAGCTGATTCCACTACCATAGAGTGGTGTGGTAACTGGGTTTTCTGAAATCCAGGACAAGGAGGTACTCGATACATGGTATCAAGCCTACGAGAATGAGGAGAGGTGGTAAGAGGTGTTTCCCACATTCTTAGCATGAGATCATGCAAGATCTCATGAATAGGCAAAGTAGCTGCCTCTTTGGGAGCTTTAGGATATTGTAAAATCTCCAATTCCTTTGCTCTGGGCTCTGTTTCAGGAGCCACTGTGATGGAAAGACCTCTAGCCACCTCCCAAATGAAATCCTGAAAGGATATATCCTCTGGAGGAGACATCCTACGTTTAGGAGAGGAAGGCTCCTCAGAGAGAAGTACTCCGGTACCGACAGAGCTGTCAGAATCCTCAGACTCCTCGGAGGATTCAAAGTATCTCCTGTACGGGTGCTCTTGCAAAGCACGATACCGGTACCGATCGAAGTCGGTACCGGAGGGGTCCGGTACCGGCCTGTCTATAACGGAGGAAACAGCATGACTCGGTGTCAGTAACAATCGCCGATGTCGATGCTGTGGGTACCGATATTGGTGCCGGAACCGGTGTTGATACCAGTTGAACCGTCTGAAGCAGTCCCGAAGGCACCGAAGCTGCAAGGAGAGCCGCCAGACTGCGTTCAATAGCCGAGAACCTCTGGTCTATTGACGCTGCCGATGCCTGGGTATCGATACCGGATGAAGCAGCCGGTACCCCAGAGCATGACACCAGTAGTTCTGCCGAGGTTGAGGCCTCGAGAACATCCTGGAGCCCCGATAGTGCTTTGGAAGCTGAAGCCTCCCGCCGGGGCAATTTTGCCGGTACAAGTCCCTCAAGGGCAATGCCAGAGGCGAGATATCTTGATGCTTGGAAGGAGATCTACCCTTTGAGGACTGGTCAGATTTTTGTTTGGTTACCTGAGATCCATGGGAGGAAGACGAAGCCCTGGAAGACGTCGATGCCACGGATGCTGCATCGGAGGGAAAAAGGGTGCTAAGCTTAGCAGCTCGGTTTTGCCGACCCCTCTTCGACATCATCCCACAGGCAACACACTCCGAGATGGAGTGGTCAGGACCTAAACATTTAAGGCACCACTCGTGAGTGTCTGTGACGGAGATGGTACCGCCACACTTGGAACACTTTTTAAAGCCCGAGGCGGGTTTTTCCATTCTGAAGGAAAAGTTGGGCCTAGTGCCCAAAATGGTGCATGGCACCCGACAGAAAAAAAGACTGGAAAGTCCAGAAAAGAGATTATAAAAAAATTTTTTTTTTTTGAAGAAAGAACTGGCAGTACCGGTATAGCGTCGAGGAAGGCAGACGCTACCACAAAAAAATGAATGAAAAAGATGGGATAATTTCTGCGGTGACAGGATAAACGACCTGCTGGCTCTGCGGAAAACAAAGAACTGGAGAGATGCAATTGGGAAAGGCGGGAAGGCAGCACGCATGCGCTGTGGGATGCTCCCAAAAGCTTTCTAATTGGACGCTGGTGAGCGTTCCCGCACAGGCTCCGTCTGTACCGACGATACCCATATGTGAAGACTACATTCCTGCTTGTTCATGGAGATACTTGTTTAGGTTCCGCAGGTCGAGGATGGGTCGGAGACCCCCTGTTCTCTTCGGGACAAGGAAGTATTGGGAGTAAAACTCCTGTCCTCTGAGGTGCGGTGGGATTGGTTCCATCTTCCCATCCTCAAGGAGGCCTCCCGAGTCAGGAGGACCTGGTGCAAAGGAAGCCGTCAACAACTCTCCAGGGAAGTACTGAGGGGGGAACTGGTTCAGATTGAGGAGATAGATCTCCCATATGACCTGGAAAACCCAGGCGTCGGTGGTGATGGATTCCCACCTGAGGGCTTAGTGGACCAGATGCTCCCCGATTGGCAGCTGATTTGCCAGCAAACGAGAGGCTATGCCGATGGCGTCAAAACCCCGAGGCCAGCTAAGCCAGCACCAGTAGTTGGGTCTTGGGACCCTTGAGCTTGCGAGGGCCATGGGCCATGCCTTTTCCCTGGCCGCCCTGGGTGGGGGTTGACACCGGCAGATAGGATGGGTAGCCTCTATATGGGAGCCCTTTCGGTGGAAGAAAGGCTTCTTGCCCTGCTGTTTCTTCTTGGGGAGGGAGGTGGTCTTTCAGGAAAGGCAAGTACAGGTCACGTATACTCAGTCTCAATCTTTGCTGCCTTGTCCTCTATGGGCTTGCCAAACAGTTGCTCCCCCAAGGCAAGGGACATCCAGCAGGTCTGTTCCAGGTCTGAGGACTGGAGCCAGGCCTGTTGGCAGGCTCTGATGCCAGCACCCACCACCCGGGCAGAGGACTCTAAGCCCTTATGTTGCCCCTAAGAGGTACTTAGAACACTCTCAGATGGACTTCGAGAGGGCCTGGAAACGGCAGAGGTGGTCTCTGATGAGGCCCGCCACAAAGCCTCCAAGCTCTTTGGCGAGGTCACGGATGAACATCCCAATGTACAATTCGTAAACCTGAATGTGGCATGCCAGCATGGAACCCTGGTAAGCTTTGCGCCTGAGGGCGTGGAGGGTATGAGGCACTTTGCCCGGTGGGACCAAAGAATGAGTCTTCGGGTTCCTCTGCTTCTGCATGGCCGATTCGACCACCATCGAGGTGTGGGGAAGCTGGGCTTTCTGAAACCCCGGTCCCTGCTGGACTCTCTACATAGCATCCAGGCGCTTGCTAACAATAGGGATGGAAGCCGGGGTCTCCCACATGCGGAGGAGGAGCCGGTTGAGTATGGAGGGAACTGGGACCGTGAAGGTCTCCTTCAGGGGATCCTCATATTGAAGGATATCGCGCTCCTCTGCACGGGGCTCTCCCTCTGACTCTGTAGCAAGCGCCAGGGCCCGCGCCATATCCCGGACAAACTCCAAGAAGGTGTTGTCCTTGGGCGGGGACTGTCACCTCTGGGTCAGCAGAGAGGGATCCTAGGAAAGGTCCCTGTGGGACTGGGTTTCCGGGGAGATGTCCCCGTCGGATTCCCAGTCCAAGTAGTCTGTGGAGGACTCTAGGTTGGGTGGACCGAGAAGGGATCCCAAGGCCAAAGCCTGCCCAGAGCCAGAGGGGCTCGCCCATGAAGATCTCCCGAGGACCGGGACGGAGATTGAGACCCTCTGGCTCTCGGGGGTCAATGCAGTGGCCCGGTCGAGGTTCCTGTGGTCTCAAAGTGCATGCCGGCAGGGCCTGGCACCAGTGCCTGCTGAACAGCAAGGAACGCAGAAATGCTGCGTTCCAAGGCCAGCATTCAGGCCTTCCACTCGGGAATGGAGCCCTTGCAACACCGACTCCAGGGTGACTAGGTCAGGTGTCAAGAAGGAGAGGGGGTCTTTGCTGGGATGACCCTCGGGAGACCAGGCGCCATCACCAGGGACCTCTGTATCTGAGGTACCTTTCTGGGCTGCTCCCTCTGACTCAGGGATCTGCTGAGGGGGGCTGAGAGACCGGGCACATGACCGCTCACGCTTATCTGGCTCCCCTGACAGTGTCTTCACAGCCACCTTCTTCAGCTTGCTCTCAGGCAACCCCTCATCAGAGTGCCGCTGGGCCCGAGGAGCCTTAAGGGACTCCAGGGGTTGCGGCTACCAAGAATACCGGGGCTGCCTTACGGAAGAGATCATCCAACTTCTGCTTATGACTCTGGATGGCCTTGGAGGACATCTTGCAGAGGGAGCATTGCTCTGGGTCATGATCAACTCCCAGGCACCAGAGAGAACAGTCATGGATGTCCATGAGCAACATGCTCTTAGAACACCTATTGCATTTTTTGAAACCGGAGGCTATCGGGGCAAAAATGACCCCAGCGATGTCGAAGATCCTCGATACGGCCAGCAGTTAAAAAGGACACAAAAGCGTGGGGAGAAAAAGAAGGGCATAAAAAGAATCCCAAGACAGAGAGCCTAAGCAATGGAGCTTGGGATGGCAAGAAGAGGACTGACAAAGGCCAGAAAGGCAAAAACAGAGTTAGGATTTGAAAAATGTTTTCTGGGGATGAGACGCACGTCCGAAGGGCTCCGCGGAAAAAGGGAAACTGAGTAAGATGGCACCCTTGGGCAGAAAGGAGACCACACATGTATGGCGGCATTCCCAAAGGCTTTCTTTGAAAGCTGGGCATATGCTCTGTGCAGGCTCTGTCGGTGCCGTCACCCATATATGAAGACCGACTACCCTGCTTGTTCCTGGAGAACGAGTCCTAGACTCTGGAGCACTGTCATACTGCGATGAAGAGATAGTTTTACCTCTTCTGGGGATTCTCCCCTTATCAACCAATCATTTAAATAGGCAAAGATCGAGATTCCCAGCATGCGCAATTATGAAGCGACGACATGCACTTTGTGAAGACTGGGAGCAGAGGCTAGCCCAAAGGGTAGCATGATACTGGTAGTGGACTTGCTGAACCCTGAAACACATTTTCTGTGGTGAAGGTGCATCAGGCAAATGCATGAAAGCATCCTTGAGATCTAGAGCACATAGCCAGTCACCCTTCCGGAGAAAGGGCAGAAAGATACTGAGAGAAATAATCTTGAACTTTTCACAAATGAGAAACTTGCTTAGATCTAGGATGGGCCTGTACCCTCCCGTTTTCTTTGGGATAAGAAAGTAAGGAGAGTAAAAGCCCCAGCCTTCTTGGGTGGGGAGTCTTTCAACAGCCCCCTGAGTTAACAGGGTGGCCACCTCTGAGGAAGGGAGACTTGCCTGCAAAGGATTTGCAGGGTAAGCCCCTGGAAAGGTGGTTGGGAGTAAGCTCTGGAAGTGAATCAGATAACCTCTTGGGACTATGTTCAGAGTTTAATTGTCTGATGTAATGAGATGCCACCTGTAGGCATAGGCACAAAGACGGCCTGATATGTGCAGAGGCTGGGGACCCTGCAGAGGTTGAACGGCTATGCTCTCTAGGAAGGAGTCAAAAACCAGGTGCTTGCTGTTGTGTAGCAGCTGGTTGGGGTTTAGAGGTCTTGGTCTGACAAGGACCCTGAGGCTTCTGCTGTTGTTGCTGAGGCTGATAAACAGTAGATGGTTGGTAAGGAGGATAATATCTTGTCTTTCTAGGATAGAAAGACTTTTTAGAATTGGTTTTCTTCCTAGAGGGATCTGAAGTCTTCCTAGAGAGGAGCATGAGGGTAAGATCATCTGCCTCAAGTTCCCCTGCTTTTTCGCTCCAACCTTCACCAAAAAGGTTTTCACCAGAGCAAGGAACGGTGGCTAACTTATCTTGAACTCCCTGCTCCAGATCTGATACTTCCTACAAGCACCTACGCAGACTGCAACTGCTGGTAGACTCAAAGGTATCAAAGGCAGCCCTAGTAAGGAATTTTGAGGTATTTTGTGCTTGCTTGACTATTGTCAAGTATGAGTCACGTTTGTTATCTGGGAGGATAGGAGCAAAGTTTCCTAGATCCATGAAGACATCTTTAAGGTACATGCCCATGTAAAGGGTAAAGGATGTAATCCTTGAAGCAAGGATACAAGATTGGAAGCAGCAGCGCCCAAAGCTATCGAGAGCACTTGCATCCTTGCTGAGAGGTACCAACGAATGAGTCTTAGAACTTTTATTACTTATAGGCGCAAGTTAGTGGGGCCCCCCACATACTTAGCATATAGCATTAGATCCTGTAGGATTCAATTAATTTTTTTATTTAACTAGGCTTATATACTGTTTTTTTCTACCAAAGTGGTATACATTCAGGTACTCTATATATATTTTTCCCTTGTCCCTGAAGGGCTCACAATCTATGTTTTTGTACCTGAGACAACAGAGGGTTAAGTGGTTTGCCCAAGGAGCACCTATTGGACTAGAAACCCCAGTCCTTCCGGCCCACGTTTGCTGTCCTCTGGCAGGATTTGAGCCCCTGGCCCTCCGGCCCAAGGTAACATGCCCCAACCACTAGGCCACTCCTCCCTATGCACTTGCATCAAGGAGTATTGGAGAATTTCCAGTTCCTCGGCCTTCGGTTCTGTTTCAGATGAAGCAGTGATTTGAAGGCCTGCTGCCATATCTCTGATGAAGTCCTAAAAGGACATGTCTTCTGGTGGGGACAGGTGCCCTGTATGAGGCGGTGAAGTATCAGAGGGAATATCTCTGGTAACCCTGGAGTCATTGGAATCAGAAGATTCTGAGTTCAAAAGGAAAGCGTAGTTACTCACCTGTAACATGTGTTCTCCAGGGACAATAGGAATTAGTCCTCACTTATGGGTGATGTCGGCAATGATGGAGCCCTTGTGGAGCAATTCCCCAGCTTTCAAAGAAAGCCTTTGAGATTGGTGCCACGCATGTGTGGTCCTCTTCCCGCCCAAAGGTGCCATTTTGCTCAGTCAGGTCCCCTAGCTAGAGCCCTACTAAGCAGATGGTAAGGGAAGTAGCCTAGTGGAGTGGAGGAGTAGCCTAGTGGTTGGGGCAAGGTACTTCAGGCCGGAAGGTCGGGGGTTCAAATCCCACTAGAGGACAGCAACCTTGGGCCGGAAGGACTGGGGTTTCTAGTCCCACAGGTGCTCCTTGTGGTCTTGGGCAAGCCACTTAACCCTCCATAGCCCATGTTCCCTGTAAAAATAGTTATCTCCAAGTTATAATACCGTTCAATGTAATTTCAGTTTGTTCAATGTAAACCGCACTGATGCAGAATAGCGCGGTATATAAGAGAATGTAAATAAATAAAAAAAATAAAATAAAATAAAAAAGGATAAAAATAGCAACTCTTCAGGGGAGGTGGGAGGGTAATGAGGACCGATTCCTGCTGTCCCTGGAGAAAACCTGTTACAGGTGAGTAACTACGCTTTCTCCAGGAACAAGCAGGAAGTCAGTCTTCACTTATGGGACCTCCCCAGCTTCAAGCTACCAAAACCTGTAATCAAAAATGCCCCCACGAAGCCATGAGCAGAAGCCAGCGGTCCTAAGGGAACACGAGTCCTCGGGGGCCAAGCTCCAGTAGCCGCAGAAGAAGGGTCGGAGGGCAGGAGTTGCTTAAACCCCAAACAGATTATGCAGTACAGCCTGGCCGAAGGCGCTGTCCCAGCGGGACTCCCTCTCCAGGCAGTAATGCGAAGCAAAGGTGTTCGCTGAAGACCAGGTCGCAGCCTGGCAGATGTCCAGAGGCACTGAGCGCAGCGAAGCCACAGATGCCGCCTTGGCACAGAACCCCCGCGCGGTGACTCACCGAGGTGGGAAGGCTCCACACCAGCTTCTTTTTTATTTAAACTGCAGATTACCAGCACAGCCACAGTTCTCTAAGAGGCAGAGAGCCATGGCTTCAGGAAAAGAAGGCGATACCTAAGCTCCACAAACAGAACAATGGCTGGGAAAAATCGTATCGCTAAAGCTGTTGCCCCTGTTACAGCTTCTGCCTCGGTCTAGACAGAGGTCCTAATGCCAGTTGAAGGACCGGTTCCATGTGCAGGGTGCCTGCATGCTGAAGCTCTGAGGAAACAAGAGGTGGAACTCAGAGGAGGTGGCGAGGCTGAGGAGCATTCAAGACAGTGAGAAGTACATTGATGAGATGCTTCTTGCAGCAGCCAAGCTCTCCAGCAGAGGAGAAGATGGGTGCCAACAGAATGTCGATGGTTGGACAAGTCACCAGGGCCTGCAAAATCACCAATCCAACTTCTCCAGCCCTTGAATTGAAGTGGAGGAGGAGAAAGCAACGCTGGAAAGGGAAGAACCAGAGCTCAAGTACCCCAAAGTTGCAGAATCAGTGACCACAAGGAAACGAAGGGTAGTGGTGGTTGGAGACTCTCTTTTGAGGGGTACTGAGGCGTCCATCTGCCAACCAGACTTGATGTCCAGAGAGGTATGCTGTCTGCCTGGTGCCAAAATCCAAGATGTTACGGAGAGTTTGCCGAGACTCATCAAGCCCAATGTTGCTAATCCATGTTGGAACAAATGATACTGCCAGGTATACCTCGGAACGCATCAAAAGTGACTTCATGGCTCTGGGACAGAGGGTGAAGCAGTTAGGTGCACAGGTGGTGTTCTCTTCAATACTCCCTGTTGAGGGTAAAGGCCAAGGCAGAGAGGCTCGCATCCTGGAGATGAATGCATGGCTGCGTGGATGGTGTCATCGAGAGCGTTTTGGTTTCCTAGACCATGGGATGCTGTTCCAAGGGTTGCAGAGCAGAGATGGCATCCATTTGTCCAAGAAAGGTCAACGTGTCTTCAGTAGTAGACTGGCTAATCTACTGAAGAGGGCTTTAAACTAGATTCGTTGGGGATGGGTGAAGAAAGCCCCCAGATAAGTGAAAGACCCCAGGTAGGTGATACATTAAATAACTTTATGGAAATGGGTAACAGGGGTAACATATGGAAAGCAGTGTGTATAAATGCCCATAGCATGGGAAATAAGATCCCTGATGTTGAAGCTTTGGTGGGAGTGGCTGACTTGGATTTAGTGGCAGTTACAGAAACATGGTTCACAGAAAACCATGATTGGGATGTAACTATACCTGGCTATACTTTATTCAGAAAGGACAAGGTAGGAAGTAGGGGAGGAGGAGTGGCACTATATGTAAAAACTACTATTAAAGCTTTGGAATTACAGAGCTTAAAAGGGAGAGGGGAGGCATTGTGGGTTAAACTAGGAAGAGGGAAAGAGAAATCTATTTACACTGGTGTGATATACAGACCTCCCTCACAAGAGGAAGAGGTGGACAGAGTTAATTGAAGACATGCGCAGCATTGCTAGGAAAGGGGAAGTGCTACTGATAGGAGATTTCAATATGCCAGATGTTGATTGGCACATTCCTGCTGCAGTATCATCTAGAAGTAAGGAGATCCTGGATTTTCTACAGGGAGAACTATTCAGGCAATTGGTAACAGACCCCACACGTGAAGGGGCCATACTGGACTTGGTGCTTACCAATGGTGAAAGTGTTTCTGATGTTGAAGTGGGAGATCATTTTGCATCCAGTGATCACCAGATGGTGTGGTTCAGTATTAGGACTAGGGCTGTTAGAATCCATTCAAAGGCGAGGATCTTAGACTTTAGGAAGACTAACTTTGCGAAGATGGGCCAATACCTCAGGGAGTCGTTAGCTGGATGGGAACAGCTGAGGGATGTAGAAAAGCAGTGGGCAAAACTGAAAGGGGATATATTAAGGGCAACCAACCTTTTTGTTAAAATGGTAAATAAAGGTAAAAGGAAAAGGAGACCGCTATGGTTTTCGAAAGTAGCTGAAAAAGTGAAGAAAAAGAGGGAGGCCTTCATGAAATACAAGAGATCACAGAGAGAGGAAGACAGGCATCTGTATTTGGAAAAACTTAGAGAAGCTAGCAAAGTAGTCAAGAAGGCAAAGTTTCAAAAGGAGGAGGAAATAGCCAATGCAATAAAATGGGGGGATAAGACATTTTTCAGATATATTAGTGAGAAGAGGAAGGGCAAGAGTGGTATTGTCAGACTCAAGGGTGCAGGGGAGGAATATGTAGAAGCTGATAAGGATAAAGCGGAATTGCTTAACAAATATTTTTGTTCTGTGTTCACAGATGAAGCACCAGGAGCAGGACCTCAGAAAACACCCACAAATAGGAAAAGAAGCAAAGGGCATCTTGAACATTTTTCAAAAGACTGTGAGAAACTCTCGCAACTTAAAGTAGACAAAGCGATGGGACCGGATGGGGTACACCCGAGAATACTGAGGGATCTTGGGGACGTTCTAGCAGCTCCACTGACTGACCTTTTCAATGCCTCGGAGTCAGGAGTGGTGCCAAAGGACTGGAGAGAGGCTCATGTGGTTCCTTTACACAAAAGCGGAAGTAAGGATGTGGTTGAAAACTACAGGCCGGTTAGTTTAACTTCAGTGGTGAGTAAATTATTGGAAACGCTGCTGAAAGAGAAAATAGTGAGGTTTCTGGAGTCCAGCGGATTACAGGATCCGAGGCAGCATGGATTCACCAGAGGCAGGTCTTGTCAGACAAATCTTTGACTGGGTGAGCAAGAAGTTGGACCGAGGGAGAGCCCTAGATGTGGTGTATTTAGATTTCAGTAAAGCCTTTGACACTGTTCCTCACAGGAGACTTATAAACAAACTGAGCACCCTAGGGATGAACCCTAAAGTTACTGCTTGGGTTAGAAATTGGTTGGGTGGGAGGCGACAAAGTACAAGTCAATGGAGCTCACTCTGAGAAGGATGTTAGTGGTGGGCCCCAGGGATCTGTCCTTGGTCCGATTCTTTTTAACATCTTTGGTAGTGATATAGCGGAAGGGCTTTCACGTAAGGTTTGCCTCTTTGCGGATGATACCAAAATCTGCAATAGAGTAGACACCCAGAAAGGGGTAGATAACACGAGGAGGGATCTAGCTAAGCTTGAAGAATGGTCTCGAATTTGGCAGCTGGGATTTAATGTTAAAAAATGTAAGGTCATGCATTTGGGCTGCAGCAATCCAAGGGAGCAATATAGTATAGGGGGTGAAGTACTTTTGTCCACTAAAGAAGAGCGGGACCTAGGCATGGTTGTGTCTGATGATCTTAAAGTAGCTAAACAGGTAAAGGCGACAGCAAAAGCTAGAAGGATGCTTGGGTGCATACGAAGAGGAATGGCTAGCAGAAAAAAGGAGGTGATAATGCCTCTGTATAAGTCTTTGGTGCGACCTCATTTGGAGTATAGTGTGCAATTCTGGAGACCACACCTTCAAAAGGATGTGAACAGGATGGAGTCGGTGCAGAGGGTGGCTACTAAAATGATTAGTGGTCTTCATAATAAAGCATATGAGGACAGATTGAAGGATCTTAATATGTACACCTTAGAAGAAAGGCGGGATAGAGGTGATATGATTGAGATGTTTAAATACCTCCGTGGCATAAATGTTCAGGGAGAGAGCCTCTTTCAATTGAAAGCAAATTCTGCTACGAGGGGACATGGGATGAGGGTGAAGGGAGATAGATTCAGGATTGATATGTGGAAATATTTCTTTACGGAAAGTAGTGGATCCGTGGAATAGTCTCCCAGTGGAGGTGGTAGAGATGAGGACAGTAACTGAATTCAAAAAAGCATGGGACATACACAGAGGATCTCTAAAGGTAAAAAGGGGACTGTTGTAGTTGTCATGGAAGGACAGACTAGATAGGCCATGTGGTCTTTTTCTGTCGTCATATTTTTATGTTTCTATGATCCAGCTGGACCCCAGCTTTTGCCTGGGCAAAGGCGATGCAGTTCGCCACCCAGATGGAAAGGGTGCGCTTGGTGACTGCAAGCCTCAGACGGTTAGGGTGTGCTGCAGGTAGAAGGTGAGAGTTCTCTTGCAGTTGAGGGTATGCAGGACCGCTGATGCCTGGTCGGTATGAGGTTGCGAGAAAAAGTCTGTAAGACTATCTCCCTTGGTTGAGATGGAAATCCGAAATAACCTTCGTTAAGAACTTGGGGTAAGTTCGAAGGACTGCACTGTTTCCATAAAACCTGGTGTAAGGGACCTCGGCCATGAGGGCTTGGAGTTTGCTGACTCGCTGAGCCGAGGTCAGCACCACCAGGAAGACTACCTTCCATGAAAGGTGCCGAAGCAAGCACGTTGCCATCGGCTCGAAGGGTGGCTGCATCAGCTGCAGGAGCACGATATTCAGGTCTCACTCTGTCGGCAGAGGCCAGACGGGGGGCTTGGAAAGTAAGAGGCCCTGCATGAAGCGGGAGACCAGTGGCTGGCCCAAGAGGGGTTTACCCTCGATGGGGAGGTGGGTTGGCCGAAATGGTGCTCAGGTGAACCCTCACTAAACTGGATTTCAGCCCCACCCGCGAGAGGTGCAGGAGGTACTGGAGCACCCATCGGGTGGATCGATCTGGAGTTCAGAGCACCAAGCCGAGAAGCGCCACCACATGAGGGCGTAGGCCCATCTCGTTGAGTCTTTCCTCGATGCGAGAACTTCCTTGATCTCCTCTGAGAGGTGCAGCGAAGCTAAAGAGACCCATTCAGAAGGAACCGCCCCTCCCTCCTGTGTCAGCAGTCCCAGGGTACTACCCAGGGGGACTAGGGGTTCTGATGAGAGTGGGAGGAGCAGGAACCAAGGCTGCTGAGCCACGAGGGGGCCACGAGAATGACCGATGCTCGGTCCCGCTGAATTTTGTGGAGGGTCCTCGCTATGAGTGGAGTGGGGGGAACCTCATACAGAAGCACGGAGGCCCAAGTTCAGGAGGAACGCATCTGGAGCTTCCCTGCTCAGGTGCGGTGTCAGGGGAAGCTGAGTGTTCACCAGGCTGGCGAACAGGTCCATGGACAGAGTCGAAACAGGTGGAGGAGTCACATCTGGACTCAGGCGCCACTCATGCAAGCGGAGAAGCCTGCTGAGCCTGTCCACGAGGACATGGTCTTGGCCCGGGAGGTAGACAGCTCTTAGGGTCATGCCCTGACGCACTGCGAAGGAGCAGAGAACTGCCTCCTGGCACAGGAGACGGGAGCCCGTACCCTCTTCCTTGTTTATGTAGAACATCGCGGTCTTGTTGTCGGTTTGCAAGAGCACCGACTTGCCCCGCAAGTGGTGCTCGAAGTCCTCCAAGGCCAACCAGACTGCTCGAAGTTGGAGCAGGTTGATCTGCTGTTGCGATTCCTCGGGGTGACCACCGTCCCTGTGTACAGAGGTTGTCGCAGTGGATTCCCCAGCCCGACAACGAGGCATCTGTCGTCAGGATGAGCTCGTGGTGCAGAGCCTGGAAGGGCATGCCCCAAAGTAAGCATCAGAGATTCTGTCACCAATCCAGGGAACTGGATAAGCTGCACAAGACAGACTGTCCCAGAGCTGGCCTGAGGCTTGGGAACATTGTGCTCTGAGGCACCACTGAGCCGCTCGCATATGCATGTGAGCATGGCGAACGACATGCACGGCTGAGGCCATGTGCCCCAGGAGGCACAGCATGGCCCTTTGCCGAGACCCTGGTTCGGCTTTGGGTCTCGGCAGCCAGAGCACAGAGGCGGTCCACACACGCTTGGGGGAGGAATGCGGTCACCTGTTCTGTGTCAAGCTGTGTGCCAATGAACTCCAGTGCCTGCACTGGTTTGAGGTGGGACGGAGTAATTGATCAGGAAACTGAGGCGCTCGAGGACAACGACCACTATGCGCGATGCCGAGAAGCATGCCTCCCCGTGACGAGCCAATTATCTAGGTAGGGGTAGACAGATATGCCCTGCAGCTGGAGGTGGGTTGCAGCTGCTGTCAGGCATTTGGTGAAGACTCATAAGAACATAAGATATGCCATACTGGGTCAGACCAAGGTCCATCAAGCCCAGTATTCTGTTTCCAACAGTGGCCAATCTAGGTCATATGTACCTAGCAGTTTCCCCAAGAGACAAGTTCCACAATGCTTGTACTGGGTCAAGCATTGATATCTTCGGTCACTTCTTAATAATGGTTTATGGACCTTTCCTCCAGGAACTTGTCCAAACCTTTTTTAAACCCAGCTACACTAACAGCCTTTACTACATCCTCCGGGAACAAATTCCAGAGTTTGATTACACATTGAGTGAAAAAATATTTTCTTTTATTAGTCTTAAATAGTTTACCCTGTAGCTTCATTGCATGTCCCCTAGTCTTTCTATATTCTGATAACGTAAACAATCAATCTACGTTTACCCGTTCCACTCCGTTCATTAATTTATAGACTTCTATCATATCTCCCCTCAGCCGTCTCTTTTCCAGGTTAAAGAGCCCTAACCTTTTTAGCCTTTCTTCATAGGAGTATCCTTCCATCCCCTTTACCATTTGGTGGCTCTTCTCTGAACCTTTTCTAAAATCGCTATATCCTTTTTAAGATACGGCGACCAGAATTGCACACAATATTCAAGGTGCGGTCTCACCATGGAACGATATAGAGGTATTATAATATCTTTTGTTTTATTTTCCATTCCTTTCCTTATCATACCTAGCATTCTATTTGCTCTCTTGTCCGCCGCTGCACACTTGGCCGAGGGTTTTAACATGGTATCCACAATGACGCCTAAATCTTTTTCCTAGGTGGTGGTTCCTAATGTGGAACCTTGCATCGTGTAACCATAGTTTGGGTTGTTCTTCCCTAGGTGCATAACCTTGCACTTGTCCACAATAAATTTCATCTGCCATTTTGATGCCCAGTCTTCCAATTTATCAATATCCTCTTGCAATTTTTCACAATCCTCTTGGGTTTTAACAACTTTAAATAGTTTTGTGTCATCTGCAAATTTGATAACCTCACTCGTTATTCCACTTTCCAGGTCATTTATGAATATGTCAAAAAGCAGCGGACCCAGCACAGATCCCTGGGGTACACCACTATTCACCTTTCTCCATTGGGAAAATTGGCCATTTAGCCCTACCCTCAGCTTTCTATCTTTTAACCAGTTCCTGATCCACAATAATACACTGCCTCCTATCCCATGACTCTTTAGTTTTGCCAAAGGTCTCTGATGAGGGACCTTGTCAAAGGCTTTCTGAAAGTCCAGATACACAATATCAACCTACTCACCTTTGTCCACCTGTTTATTCACTCCTTCAAAAAAACATAACAGATTAGTAAGACAAGTTCTTCCTTGTCTAAAGCCATGTTGGCTGTCTCCCATTAGGTTGTGACTATCTACATGCTGAGTAATTTTATTCTTTATGATGGTTTCTACCATTTTTCCTCGTACTGACGTCAGGCTCACCGGTCTGTAGTTTCCCGGATCACCCCTGGAACCCTTTTTAAAAATTGGTGTTACATTGGCGATCCTCCAATCTTCAGGTATTAGAGATGATTTTAATGATAGTTCACAGATTACTGATAGCAGGTCTGCAATCTCAAATTTCAGTTCTTTCAACACCCTTGGATGTATACCATCCGGCCCAGGTGATTTGCTACTCTTCAGTTTATCTAATAGTTGTAAGACATCTTCCCGATGTATCGATATTTCCTTCACTTCTTCCGCACCTTTAAATACCACTTCAGTCATGGGTAACATCCCTACATCTTCCTCAGTAAAGACCGAAGCAAAGAATTCATTCAGTCTCTCCGCTATCGCCTTGTCGCCTCTTAGTGCTCCTTTAACCCCTTTATCATCTAATGGACCAACTGACTCTCACAGGTTTTTTGCTACGAATGTACTTGAAAAGGTCTTTATTTTGCGTTTTTGCTTCCGCAGCAAGCTTCTTCTCAAATTCTCTCCTTGCCTGCCTTATCAATGCCTTGCATTTGACTTGCCAGTGCTTGTGCTGTTTCCAGGTTTTGTCGTTTGGCTCTTTTTTCCATTTCCTGAAAGATGCTTTTTTGGCAACAGCAGCGTCTCTGACCTCACCTTTAAACCATGCTGGCAGTTTTTTGGACTTCCTTCCACTTTTCTTAAAGCGTGGAATACAGCTGGTCTGGGCTTCCAAGATAGTATTTTTCAACACCACCCAAGCTTGATGTACGTCTTTAACCTTTGCAACTGCTCCTTTTAGTTTTTTCTTAACTGTTTTCCTCATTTTATCATAGTCTCCCTTTCGAAAGTTAAAAGGTAGTACTGTGGATTTCCTTACTATCCCTCCTCCACTAATTAAATCAAAGGCGATCATGCTATGATCACTATTGCCAAGTGGCCCCAACACCCTATGCGAGCCTGAAGGGGAGCACCCTGTACTGATAGTGCTCCCCCTGCACCCTGAAAGGCAGGAACTTCCTGTGCTTGGGGTCAATGGGGATGTGGGTGTACGCATCTCTGAGATCCATGGAGCATAGCCAATCGCCCCACCGAAGGAAGGGCAGTAGGACACCAAGCGACTGCATTCTGAACTCCTCCCTCATCAAAAACTTGTTCAGTTTCCTGAGATCAAGGATGGGGCGCAGGCCCCCTGTCCTCTTCGGAACAAGGAACAGGAATAGAACCCTCGACCCCGGAGATGTGGTGGAATCCTTTCAACTGCCCGTTGATCGAGGAGGTTGTCCAACTCTGCTTCCCTCATGCCAAGCTTGCTTAAAGCTAGAGTAGGCTCTTCTGGGGAGAAGGGAAGTCTGTCCAGATGAAGACTAACCGTCCCAGACGACCTGGAGGATCCAGGTGTCCGATGTGACGGCCTCCCACTTGGAGGTGAAAAGGGACAGATGTCCTCCCATCGGCAGAAACGCTGCAGGGGGATGAGAGGCTATGCACGTGGCATCAAAACCCCAGAGCTGGTTGGGGTGGTGCCGGTGGTTGGGCCTTGGGCCCCCTTAGGCTTACGGTGGCCCTGAGCTCCGTCCTTGCCTTGCCCGCTGGGCGTTGACACTGAGGTGGGTGGATGGAGTGGGTGGATGGAGTGGGTATCCCCGGTAAGGAAGACCCTTCCTCTGAAAGAAGGGCTTCTTGCTGTGCTGTTTCTTCCGAGGAAGCGACGAGGTTTTCCCGACAGAGACGGGTTACAACTCTGTCTCCATTTCGGCTGCCTTGTCCTCCATGGGCTTACCAAACAGTTGTTTGCCGAGGCAGGGAACATCCAAGAGTTTCTCCTGGACCCATTGTTCCAGGTCTGAGAACTGGAGCCATGCTTGACAGCGGGCTCCGATCCCAGCTGCTGCCACCCGAGCAGAAGACTCGAACCCGTCATACGCAGAACGAGAAAGGTATTTCGAGCAGTCTGCGACCAATCTCAGAAGGTGGTCACCTTCGAGGCTCACAGCGAAACCGCCGAGCTCTTTGGCGAGATCGTGAAGGAACATACCCATATACAATTGGTATACCTGGATGTGGCATGTCGGCATGGATCCCTGGTAGGCCTTACGCCCGAGGCATGGGATTCCCTGCCAGGCGGGAACCAAAGAATGCGACTTTGGGGTCTTCTGTTTCCACATTGCGGATTCCACTACCATGGAGGTATGAGGAAGCTGGGCCTTTCGAAAACCAGGCCCGCGCTGGACTCTGTACACGACTGAGTCTTTTACTAATGAAAGGGACCGAGGTGGGTGCTTCCCACATACAGAGGAGTAGCTGGGTCAGGATGGACAGCACAGGGACCGAGAGACTCCCTTGGAGGAGACTCTGCCCTTGGCTCTTCCTCAGACTATGTGGGCAGATTTAGGGTCCGAGCCTTATCCCGCACGATTATCAAAAAGGAGATATCTATGGGGGGTGACCACCTTCACAAGGCGGGCGGGGAAGGGTCTTAAGGAAGGTCCCGATGTGCGCGGGTTTTGGGGACGTGTCCCCATCCGATTCTCAGTCAGAGGTCTGAGGACTCGGCGGCAGTGATTCTGGATGACCAAGCCCCCGAGGAATGGGACGGCAAGCGAGACCAGTGCCAAGGACCCTCACGAGGCCCATGGCTCTCAGGGCTTTCAAGGCAGTTTTTGGGACCACAGTCGAAGAACACTCAGTCTCAGGGCACGAGCCAGCTGTGCTGGGCAAGATCACCTGCTGAGCAGCTAAAAAGGCAGAAACGCTGCGCTTTAGTGCCAGCATATGGGACTCCCACTCAGAAGTGGGTCCCTGGGATGCTGACGCCGGGGTTACTGGGTCTGGCGTGGAGGAGGAGAAGGGATCCTCATCGGGACAACCCTCTGGAGACCAGGCGCCATTGCCGGAGGCCACAAAATGTACCCAGGCAACAAGGAACTGTGCATTCAAGTTCTATGCTCCCATCCACCATTCGAGTGATCACGGATCTTGCACATTTCAGAAAAGCACCCCCTCTTTCTCCTACACTACTCAACACAGCAATCCAAACGCACCCACCATTCAATTGTAAGCTACAGAATCATGCTTATAGTATAGATAGTTGTAGATAACTGTAGATAGTTACCCCAGTTTTAAACCAAGTTAGCTTTGTGCGTAGACAGGGACTGTCATGCACTTACATTGAACAGGAGATCTGTTATCTGTAAACCGCACTGATTTTAAAGAGCACGGTATATAAAAGGAATAAATAAATAAATAAAATAAAATAAAAAAATGTCTGTACGAGGTACCTTTCAGGGCCGCTCCTTGTCCGACCCTCGGGAGCACCGGGGAGGGCTAAGGGAACAAGCTCGAAACCGCTCATGCTTATCCGGAGCCCCCGACAGCATCTTCAAAGTCATCTTCTTCCACCTCGGGCGAACCCTGGTCAGAGTGATGCCTGGGACGCGGAGTCACTGTGGGGGACCCTGCAAGTGGTGGGATCGGAGGAGCGGGGCACCACTGGAGACTCCGGTGCTGACCTACAGAAAAAGTCATTCTTGCAGAGCGAGCAGAGCTCCGGGTTATGGTCAGCCCCCAGGCACTGCAGACAGTCGTGGGTGTCTGTGAGCGACATGTTTTTGGAGCATCTGCCACATTTTTTTAAGCCGGTGGCCATAGGGGCAAAAAGAGCCCCTGCAAGGTCGAAAACCCTTGAAGCTAGTGGGCAGAAAAAGGGCTCGAAAAGGGGCCCAAAATACGAAAACCTAGAAAAGGGAAAAATAGGGATCCCTTGGCCCAAAGCCGAAGCAGGGGTGTCAGGGTGGACGGGAGAGGACCGGTGCAACTGGAAAAAAGGCCAAAGTGCCAAGAAGAAAAAAACGTTTTCAGAGGGACGAGGACGTGCGTCCGAAGGGTTCCGCAGAAAAAGGGAGATTGAGCAAGATAGCACTCTTGGGCGGGGAAAGGACCACGCATGTGTGGCAGCAATCCCAAAGGCTTTCTTTGAAAGCTCGGGAATTGCTTCGCACGGGCTCCATCGGTGCCAATATCACCCGTGAGGACTGACTTCCTGCTTGTTCCTGAAAAAAATCAAGGTATTGATGGTCCAGAACAGTTGTTGAAGCTCTATGAATGTGCTCAGAGCTTACCTTACTGGAACTGGATGGGATAAGATGATGCCTACCGGTTCCAGAGAAGGAATCGGAAGAAGGGGTGCCACCGATATAGATTCCAATGGAGGAATTTGAGGGAGGGGTCCCGTCAATACAGTCTCAAGTAGTGGAATCGGTGGGAGTGGCCCTGATGTGATCAGTTTCAGAGCTGGCATCAGACCCGCGGATGGTAGTGCCTGAGTCCCTGGGACTGTCGATACCTGTGGTACCACAGTAGCCAGGAGCGTCTCCAAAGTCCTTTCAATAGCCAGGAAGTGCTGATTGACGGACACCACCGATACTTTGGTCGATTGCAATATGGGGCTGAGAGCCACCATCCGAGAGCATGGTCCCAGTAGCTCTCCAGAGTTCGATGCCTTGGGAGCGTCCTGGGGCCCCGAGTGTCTTTGGAGGGTTGTTCCTCCCACAGGGCTGCTTGCTAGATCTATCAGCATCCGATACACCTTGCAATGCATCTGTTGGACAGTAAGACTTACTACCTTGATACTCTATTGTATTTCGATGCAGAGGATGATTTCGACTTGTTTGGATACCTTAGACGCAGTAGAGGAGGCAGAGCCACTTGATTATGCCGAGGCTACTGAAATCGAATCTGTGGCGAACAATGAGTCATACTTCCTGGCCCTGTTCTGTAGGCCTCGTTTGATCATCTGCTTGCACAAAAGACAATTGTTTGGCTTATGGTCTGGGCCCAAACATTTTTGACACGAATCTTGGGAATTAGTGACTGACACAATGCCGGAGCACTTTCAACATTTTTTGAAGCCACTGAAATGTTTTCCATGCCAAAAAAAAAAAAAAAAAGGTAGGCTCGAGGCCTAAAACGGCAGTAGAACTGTCTGAAGAAAAAGAAGATAGTAAAATTAAAGAAAGAAAGAATAGAGCTGGTATCCGGGAAGGGTACCAGCATCGATGGGATGGCAGAGCAGAGAAATAAAACAAAGAAAAAAGAAGAGTTTGTCGGCGGTAACAGGAAAAGCTTCCTGCTGGCTCCAAGGAAAACAAAGAACTGAGGAGAGCTGCAAGGAGGGTGAGAAGGCAGCTGTGCAGGCACAGTGGAGCACTCCCAAAAGCTCTAAGGCGCCAGGGAGTGGTTCCTGCGCAGGCTACATCGGTACCAACGATACCACATCTGTGAAGACTGCATTCCTACTTGCTCCTGGAGATAGAATTATCAACATTACCACCACATCCCCACTCGACCCTTGCCCAGTGAGCTGGATTAAGGCCCAGAGTTAATTACAATTCTCAAAATTGTTCAACTATCGTTCCATCAAGGATACATGCCCAAGGAACTAAAAAATGCTGCCCAATGAACTAAAAAATGCTGCCCAATAAAGAGAAAGACAAAACCACCCAGCCTCTTACAGATCTAATCTTCAGCCTACCATTCCTGGCAAAAGGAATAGAAAAGATCATCAGTCACAATTCTAAAACCACACTGACTCATATTACCCACTTGATCCTCAGCAATATGGGCTCCAACCCTGTCATGGCGTTGAAACCCTCCTGACTGCCCTCACAAAATATAGTAACTAGTAACACCGAACCTAAACAAGCAATAAACATACAAACTCTAGCAAAACATTTTGCAGAAAAACTAAAAAACAAGACCACTACCCCAACCCCGCTATTATCAAACACGAAAACCACACATGAATGGACAAGCTTCCAGTTGGTAGAACAAAAGCAACTTCTCAAAATCATAACAATGATAAACACCACCACCTCCCCACTCGACCCATGCCCCGTTTCATGGATTAAGCGTGTGAAAGATGAACTAGCGGTAAATCTACAACACATAGTTAACCAATCCCTTTCACAGGGCATCATGCCTGATGCCCTAAAACTCACAACACTCCGACCAATAATAAAGAATAATAAGCTTGACTCAAAAGACCCAAACTCATACAGACCCATAGCCAGCATTCCATTCATAGCTAAAATAATAGAGAAAACAATTCAAATTCAGTTACAGGAACACATTGATGAACACAAACCACTTGACTCACACCAATTTGGCTTCCGCCCTTTCCACGGAGTAGAAACCCTCCTAATCACACTTATGGACTTCCTCATCAAGGGCACAGATGACAAACACCAAGGCTTCTTACTCCTATTTATAGATATCTCTGCTGCCTTTGATAACATTAATCACCAGACACTGATCAACAGATTAGAAAACCTAGGAATAGGCGGGATTGTCCTTAACTGGTTCAAATCCTACATCTCACATAGATTAATACGCGTCCAAATTGATCAACAAACATCAGAAACATTCCCCCAAGGACAAGGAATACCCCAAGGATCAGCCCTTTCAGCCCTCCTATTTAACTTGTATCTACAACCGATAACAAACATATTTAAAAAACACAGGATTAACCATTTTATATATGCTGATGACATCATGCTAGCTATCCCCATAACCACTAAAAACCATACATATGACTCTCTATCCAAATGCATGGCCGAGACCTCCTCCTGGATGGAAACGAACTACCTCAGCATAAATCTCAAAAAAACTGAGGCAATGTTTGTAACAAGATCTTCTATGACTGAAAACACTTACCCGGAAACAATCACAATCAACAAAACTTCAATACCTGTCAGAAAACAGGTAAAATACTTAGGGGTAATAATAGACCACACCCTATCCATGCTGCCACACATAAAACAAACAGTAAAAACCATTTTCTACAAACTCAAAACTATTCAGCACCTAAGGCCACTCCTTGAAACACAAGACTTTAGATCCGTAGTAAGTACACTGATCACCCCTCACTTCGACTATTGCAATAGTCTCCTAATAGGCCTCCCTCAAAAAAGCACATACCTTCTACAAAGAGCACAAAACATCTGTGCAAAAGTAATTGCTAAAGCCCACCTAACAGACCACGTAACCCCAATACTGCTGGAACTCCACTGGCTTCCTATAAACAGCCGAATCAAATACAAAATTATCCTAACAACCTATAAACTCATAAACGACATAGCCCCCTCACACTTAACCACATTACTGCAGTCTCCAACATCGACAAGGACCCTCAGACAAAACGCAGCCCACTCCCTCATCATACCTAAAGCCATCTGTAAAACCAAGAATACCACTAGCTCTAGAGCATTCTCATTCACTGCTCCTACACTCTGGAACGACCTCCCTATTGAACTTCGCACCATAAGAGACCTCATCCAATTCAGAAAAGAATTAAAGACCTACCTGTTCACTGAACACTTCGAAATCCCCTACTCCCCCAAAGCCAGCTCTACCACAAATGTGGGCACCCATGCACAAACTCCTTTAACCCCAACAATCTAACCACAAGCCTGTCCCCCCCACACACGCCCCAAAGATGACAAAAATAAAAGGAACTAAATTCCAGCACCTACGCCAATCTCTACCCCATACACCACACACACTACACGATGTAAATATACTTTTGTACAAAGTTTGATATGTTTGCTTGTTTTTTGTTACAATACCTACAAAGTTTATACTTACTGCTCAATGTAAATAGTTGATTTCTACTGTTCTATGTAAAATGTATACAAATTGTGTACAAGACTGTTAATCTGTTATATGTAAACCGCCCTTGATCTCTGGAAGGGGCGGTATAAAAGAAATAGGTAAATAAATAAATAAAAATAAATAAATAAAAATATCTACTGAAAGGCACTGACAAAACCCACAAAGGATTCATTCTGATTTTTGACATCAAAGTAGCCTTCGACTCTGTTCTCCATAACTTTATCCTCCAACGACTGCGATCAATAGGGCTGGGAGAAACTACATTAAAGTGGTTCAAATCCTACTTGACAGAGCGTCACCTCCAAGTAAAAATGCGTTCTGAGAAATCGGCCCCATACATACAGCAGCAAGGAGTCCCCCAAGGATCTGACTTGTCCTCTCTGCCATTCAATATCTTCCTCCAACCTATCTGCACAATTATCCAAGCACACACACACTACCACATTTACACAGATGTAATAATTTACACCCCATTCACCACAACAGATCCAATAATCTCATCCATAAAGAAAGCTTTAGCTCCATGGTCCAATGGCTCACAGAATAAAAACATGACCATAAACTACAATAAGATTGACATCCTATACATTACCAAAGACCCCCAACTTCACCCCGCCTGCTACCATAATCATTGATGGAACACAACTATAAGTAAAATCAGAAGTTTGTTACCTGGATCAAAGCTTGACCTTAACTCCTCACAACAGCAACATTGCAAGAACCATATACTATAAACTCAAAACACTACAGCACCTCAAGCCACTTTTGAACTCTCAAAATTTTTACACAGCATTTCAGGTGCTCATCTAACCTCACTTTGACTACTGTAACCTCATCCTCCAGGGGCTCCCAAAATACAGCAGCACGCATTCTCTATAATGCCTCTAAAGCCTACCACATAACCCCACTACTGAAACAACTATATTTGTTAACCATCATGGAGCGGATAAAGCGTAGTTACTCACCTGTAACAGGTGATCTCCGGGAACATCAGGAATAAGTCTTCACATATGGGTACCGTTGACACAGACGGAGCCTGCGCGGGAACGCTCCCCAGTGTCCAAAAAAGAAAGCTTTTGGGAGCATCCACCAAGCATGTGTGCTGCCTTCCCGCCCAACTACCTCTCTCACTTCAGTTGAGTTGAAAGCTGAGACCAAAGGAGAGAAGTAGAAGAAAAAAAAAAAAAAAAAAGAGGATAGAGAAAAACAACTCCTAGGGGAGGTGGGTGGGTTGTGAAGACTTATTCCTGCTGTTCCCAGAGATCATCTGTTACAGGTGAGTAACTACGCTATCTCCAGGAACAAGCAGGAATGTAGTCTTCACATATGGGGACTCCCCAGCTAAAAATACCTAGGGATGACCCCAGCATGTTGCGGATCTAAGTAAGATGGGCCATGCTTCCTCCCAGGGACCTCAGGCATCCAAGAGAGGATGGTGGGAAGGAGTTGAACTAGGAATGGAAGAGATGCTGTAGAACAGCCTGACCGAACAAGGCATCCCGATGGGAGTCCTTATCCAAACAATAGTGGGCAGTGAAAGTACGAACAGAAGCCCAAGTTGCTGCTTTGCAGATATCAATAGCAACTGACTGAAGATTAGCTGTTGAGACTGCCATGGCTCTAACATTGTGAGCCGTGACATGGCCTTCAAGAGGGATTCCTTTACTCTGATAGGTAAAGGAAATACAGTCTGCAATCCACTTAGAGTTCTCTTAGTGACTGGAAGTCCTAAATGACTAGAGTCAAAAGTCAGAAACAGCTGAGAAGACTTTCTAAATGGCTGAGTTCTGTGAAGATAAAAAGCCAGAGCTCGTTTACAATCTAAGGTATGAATATTTCTTTCTGCACTGGAGGCATGAGGCCTAGGAAAGAAGACTGGAAGATAATCCGATTGGTTTAAATGAAAAGGTGATACCACCTTTGGCATAAAATGAGGATGAGTCCTCAAGACTACTTTGTCATGATGAAAACTTGTATAAGGCGGGTCAGCCACTAAAGCCTGCAGTTCACTAATGCGTCTTGCAGAAGTGATAGCAATTAGGAAAATGACTTTCCATGAAAGAAACTTTAGCTCCGAAGTAGCTAAAGGTTCAAAGGGTGGCTTCATGAGTTGACCCAGAACAAGATTAAGATCCCATGCCACCGGAGGTGGTTTGATGGGAGGTTTTGTTAAAAGTAGACCTCTCATAAACCTTGAAACAAGAGGATGAGAGGAAATTGGTTGTCCATCGAAGGGTTTATGAGATGCAGCAATAGCACTAAGATGGACTCTAACAGAATTGGTCTTAAGACCAGAAGCTGATAAGTGAAGGAGATAGTCCAGAAGGGACTCTACTGGTACCAAGAGAGGATTATGTCCCCCCTGGGAACACCAGACTGAGAACCTCTTCCACTTTAAAGCGTAAGAACGCCTTGTGGAAGGTTTTCTGGAAGCTAGAAGAATATCCTTCACTTGTTCTGAAAGGCCTAGATCTTGAAACTCTATGCCTTGAGAAGCCAGGCCTTGAGATGAAGGGATTGAGGATTGGGGTGCAGAAGGGATCCGTTGTCCTGGGACAGAAGATCCGGAGCACTCCCCAACTCCAGAGGAGAGGCTTGAGAGAGACCTACGAGAAGAGGATACCATGTTTGCCTTGGCCAACAGGGAGCTATGAGTATCATGCGACCTCTGTCTCTCTGGTGTTTGAATAGGGTTTTGGGGATTAGGGGAATTGGGGGAATTGGAGGAAAGGCATAGAGAAAATCCTGGCCCCAATGGAGCAGGAATGCATCCCTTGCCTGACAATTTTGAGCTGGAAGTCTGGAACAGAACCGGGGAAGTTTGGCATTCTGTGGACTTGCAAAGAGGTCAATGTCTGGAGTTCCCCAGACTTGAAAAACTCGAGCAAGTTGATATGAGTGGAGAGACCACTCGTGTGGTAACAGGACTCGGCTGAGCCTGTCCGCCCAAGCGTTTTGAATGCCTGGAAGGTAGACTGCCAACAAATGAATGTGATGCTCTCTGGCAAAGGCCCATGGTTGCAAAGCTTCGTTGCATAATTGCAGAGAGCCTGTTCCGCCTTGTTTGTTTAGGTAAAACATGGCCACCTGATTGTCGGTTTGCACCAGAACTGTCTTGTTTATGAGATGGAAGCAAAAGACTCGAATAGCATTGGAAATGGCCCTTAGTTCTAGGAGGTTTATTTGTAGAGAAACCTCCTGTGGGGTCCAGAGACCCTGGGTAGACAGATTGCCCAAGTGGGCCCCCCAACCCAACTTGGATGCATCTGTCATTAGGATAGTCTGAGGTAGGGGCTGCTGAAAAGGAGAGCCTACTGTAAGGTTTTCCAGAAATTGCCATCAATGCAGAGACGCAATCAGGCGTGTGGTAACCTTGATCTTGTCTGACATGCATCCTGAGGCCTGGGACCATTGGGATGCTAAAGTCCACTGGGACGCTCGAATGTGAAGGTGTGCATAAGGAATCACATGGACTGTAGATGCCATGTGTCCTAGAAGCCGAAGCATCTGTCGAGCAGTGAGGAAGGTTTGTAGCACTGCTTGAGACGCCAGTTCGATGATGCGCAGACATCGAGGCTGAGGCAGGAAAGTGAGCCCCTATAAACTCTAGGGATTGAGATGAGGTGAGCTGGGACTTTGAAAGGTTTATGACCCATCCCAAGTACTGCAAAATTTGCATTGCTCGGGAAAGAGCATGACTTGCCTCTAGAGCTGACGGTGCTCGAATGAGCCAATCCTCCAAGTAAGGGAAGACGAAATTTCCTAGAGTCCTCATAAATGCTGCTACTACTGCCATGCATTTTGTGAAGACCCTTGGAGCAGAGGCCAGTCCGAAAGGAAGGACTCTGTATTGAAAATGCCTTCCCTTGACTAGGATTCAAAGGAATTTTCTGTGATCTGCATGAATAAGGATATGCATGTAAGTGTCCCTTAAATCTAGAGAACATAGCCAATCTTGCTTGTGGAGGTATGGAAGAAGTGTGCCGAGGGAGATCTTGAACCTTTCTCGAACTAGATATTTGTTCAGTTCTCTGAGGTCCAGGATTGGTCTTAGTCCCCCTGAATTCTTTGGAATGAGAAAAAAGGGGAATAGAATCCTGTGCTCTGCTGGGACATTGGAACCTCTTCTATAGCTCCTTGAGCCAGAAGAGTGGTGACCTCTTGCCACAAGAGGTCTGAGACCAGTGGTTGAGATCTGAACTGCTTTATTAATGTGGATGGGGGCAAGCTGAGGAAATGAAGCTTTTATCCCAGACTCACAATGGATAGAGTCCAATTTTCTGATGTGATTTGTCACCATCTTTTGGCAAAATGGCAGATACGGCCTGGAATATTTAAAGGTTCTGGGCTTAGAACAGGAAAAAAGGCTAAGTTCTCTAGATAACAGTCAAAGGCCCTGAGGAGGCTGAGCTTGCTGGGCCTTCTGAGGTTGTGCCTTTGTCTAGTTTGTTGTTGCCCCTTCTGGGGAACATGTGTTTGCTGGGTGGAAGATGGATAGAATTTCTTCTTAGAGAAAAAAGATTTTTTGAAAACCTTTTTCTTGGCTGGGTTAGCTGTAGATTTTGACAATCTGTCTAAAGTTGTACTATCAGTGTCAATTTAGTTAGCCTTGAGCTGCCAATCCTTGCCAAGAGATTTTCTCCTGTGCAAGGAATGTTTCCCAGCTTATCTTGCACCCATTCCTCCAAGTCTGAAGCCTGGAGTCAGGCAATACGACGTGCTCATGTGGATATAGCAGAAGTTCTGCTAATACATTCAAAACAGTCAATGGTGGCACGATTCATAAATTTAGAGACATTCTGAGCATGTTTGACCAAAGTCAAATGATCTGTCCGTTTATCCTCTTGAAGAAAAGGGTTCAAACGTTCTAAGTCTTTTGTAACCTCTTCAAGAAACATTCCCATGTATAATATATAGGAACTGATTCTTGCTGACAGCATGGAGGACTGAAAGCATCGACGACCAAAGGCATCCAGTGTTCTAGACTCACGACCTGGTGGATTGGAAGTGTGTCTCTTAGCACTCTTAATCCGTCTCATGGCAGACTCTACCACCATAGAATGATGTGGTAATTGAGTCTTTTGAAACCCTGGACAAGGTGGTACTCGATACATAGTGTCAAGACGTCTAGAATGTGGAGATACTGTTAAAGGAGCTTCCCACATCCTTAACATTAGATCATGTAAGATCTGATGTATAGTAAGCATAGCTGCCTCCTTTGGAGCCAAAGGATATTGAAGAATTCTCAATTCTTCTGCCCTAGGCTCCTTTTCAGGTACTACTGTAATGGCAAGACTCTTTGCCGTATCACGTACAAAATCATGAAAAGACATGTCCTCAGGAGGGGAAATTCTGCGTTGAGGAGAAAGAGTTGAATCTTGCAAAAGTTCAGCTCTGGTACCGGTGGAATCATCCGAGTCATCGGAATCGGAAGACTCAAGAGGAAGCACCGGGTTCTCCCGAAGTAGATGGCATCGGTACCACTCGATGTCGGTACCGACACGAGTCGATACCTGATCCCCCATGCTAAAGAGAGATTCCAGGTTCACAGAGCCCGTGCCCAAAAGCCAGGTGGGAGCAGCCCTATCGTGAAGGCAGCTGGAGGGAGAGACTGCCTGGGAGGCTGGTTTGGGAGCACTCAAACTCCTGAGAGAGAGAGGTGCTGGCCAGAGGATGTATGTCTGAGGAAAAGGAGAAGCTAAAAGGCAGGAGAAAACAGCCAGTGTTTGGAATCCTTGCTGACCCAGCCGTGCTAAGAAGTCCTTCCTTGAAAAAGCCAAAAGGTAGGCTGTATAAACCGTATAGAGAGGAAACTAGGTTTCAAAGTTTTCCTTGTGACTGCCAAGATTTGCTGGACTCTCCCTATGCTAAATCCCACATATACGGTAATGCTCAACCCTGCTCTTTAGAGTGCAGTGAAGAGAGGCCTCGGGGAAATAGAGAGGGACTGTATTTTAAAACACCGTATAACTGTGCACAAACGTACCCAGCTGAGAGTGACTGTGAGGAAATGCAGACAGGGTCTGTTACCGAAGAGATATCAGATGAGCAAATGGACTGCACGCTATCACTAGCTGATCACGTCGTATCACTTTGCTGAGCTGGCTGTTAACAAGGCTGGTTGAACAGCAGAGAAGAAGCAAAGTGTTGCCTTTGTATGGAAAAGGGACTGTTACCTTTAAGTTTGTACTGAGCACTGTATGTTTGAAGCTGAAAGCCAAAGAAGCTGTTTTTGTATTATGAGTTCCTGAGATGTTTTCTTTATGCCAGAAGTATGGCTAATTTTGTTCTAAGTTTCACTTGCAATTAATCCGCCCGGAAGGGGAAATAAAACCTTGTCATTGTTTTGCCTGAAACCACTCGACTACAATTATTCCTGGCTTAGTGAGAAAGAGGAAATACAACTCCCAGAAGGAAGTGCATGACCAAATGTACGGCCCTGCTTCCTAAGTTAGGATATCCCAGGCTGACCTACCCCACATGCCCTGGCCCTGGGGAGGTTACTGGTGACAATATTAAGTTTTTAAATAAAGATAAAGACATCTTCAACTTTCTCGACTAGGAAGCAGTTTAGGTCCCATAGATACAGGATGGGCCAGAAGCCCTCAGTCTTCTTGCAGACAAGGGCGTAGCAGGAGTAGAACCCCATGCCCAGAAGGTGCAGGGGGACGGGCTCTACCGCTTGATCTTCGAGCAAACTCTCGAGCTCCTTCAGCAGAAGCTCCCTGTGCAAGGGTCCATCAGTAATTTCCAAGGGAAGAAGGGAGGAGTCAGCTATGCAAAGTTGAGGCGATAATCTTCCCGATCACCTGCAGCACCCAGGCATCAGTGGTAATGTTGGGCCACCTGTGGACCAGCGGTCCTCCTGAACCGTGGGCCCTGTAATTCCTGAGTGAGAGTTTATGCCCAAGGAGTCAACCCCACCCAGGCTGTGGCTGAAGCACTGTTTGGGGGCCTACGGGGGCCATGCCCCTCTGCCCCTGCGGGGGAGCGTGATAGGCCTGAAACTTGGGGCAGTTTCTCTAAGCCTTCTTGGTTTTCAGGTAGAAGGACTTTTTCCCCCGAAGCCTTCTTACAGGAAGGCTCAGACACTTTCTTGGACAGCCCGATTCTGGTCATGAATTCATTTTCCAGCTTGTCAGCCTTCTCTGTCAAGGGCTTGCCAAAGAGATTCTCCACCCGGCATGGGACACCGACTAACTTGTCCTGAACCCACTTCTCCAAGTTGGAGGACTGTAGCCAGACAAGGCGTCTGGCACTAATGCCCACCATAGCTCCCCGAGTCACCGACATGAAGCCCTCGAAGGCTGCTAGAGTTTAAAACTTGGAGCAAACTGACTGATAACACCAAAGTCCTGAAGTGCTCCAGAGGTTCACCTACTATACCAGCTGAGAACCCAGTGATTTCCTTGGCCAAGTCCCTCAAGTACAGCTGGTATGCCTGGATCCGGGCTGTGAGCATTGAGCCCTGGAAAAAGCATAGTTACTCACCTGTAACAGGTGCTCTCCGGGGACATCAGAAATCAGACCTCACATATGGGTGACGTGGGCACAGACGGAGCCCTCGTGGAAACATCTCCCCAGCTTTCAAAGAAAGCCTTTGGGAGATGCCACCATGCATACGTGGTCCTCTTCGTGCCCAACGGTGCCAACTTACTCAGATGACATAGCTAAAGCCAACAAAATAAGATGGTAAAAATTCTACAACAGCTCCAAGGGGAGGAGGGAGGGTTTTGCGGACAGATTCTTGCTGTCCCTGGAGAACACCTGTTACAGGTGAGTAACTACGCTTTCTCCGAGAACAAGCAGGAAGTCAGTTCTCACATATGGTATTTCCTAACCACAGGCTGGAGTGGAGTAGCCGCCTAGTGGTTAAAACACTGGCTTGGTAACCAAGCAACCAAGTTCGATTCCCACTAGCACTCCTTGTGGCCTTGGGCAAGTCACTTAACCCTCCATTGCCTCGGAAGAAAGGCCTGGCAATCTACTTCTGGTGACACTGCCAAGAAAACCCAGGAGCTTCTGGGTTGCCAGGAGTCAGGAATGACTTGAAGGCACACATTGCATTGCAACCACAGGCTACCAAAAGCCCATAGAGAAAAAAAAACACGGTTGCCGTCAAGGGAAGCCATGAACAGCAGCAATTGAGTCCGCAGATACAGAATGCAGCGGGACCCATGTGTCTGATGGGAACCAACACTCTGGTAGCCTGAACACAGAAGAGTTGGAGGTAGGAGTTGCCTAGACCTCGAAAAAATTAGAGCACAGCCTGGCTGAAGATGCTGTCCCATTGGGACTCCCTCTCCAGGCAATAATGAGCTGCAAACGTATGGACTAAAGACAAAGTGGCGGCTCAGCAGATGTTCAACATCAGGACATAGCGCGGGTTTGCCACATAGGCTGCCATGGCCCAGACACTATGTGCTGTGACCAGACCATCCAGTGTGCGCTCAGCCTTCTCACAGGCGAGGGTGATGCAGTCCGCCACCCAGGCGGACAGGGTTCGCTTGATCACTGTCTCCCCAGGACGACTGGAGTCGTAGGAAACAGAGCTGATGGCCCGGGGTATGTTGAATGTAGGGCAGGGCCCCTCTTACAGTCCAAGCTGTGAAGGACGTGGAGTGAGGTCTTGGAAAGAAGGTGGGTAGCACAACCTCCTGGTTGAGGTGAAAGGAAGACACCACCTTCGGGAGGAATTTGGGGTGCATGCGTAGCACGACCCTGTTCCTGCAGAACCTGGTATACGGTGCCTCTGCCACCAGGACTTTGAGCTCGCTGACCCTGCGAGTGGAAGTGAACACCACCAGGAACACGACTTTCCATGAGAGATACCTCAGGTGGCAGGTAGTCAGGGGCTTGCAGGGCAGGTGGGTGAGCTGAGCCATCACTACCATTTAGGTCCCACTTCATCGCTGGAGGGCAGACAGGGGGTTTTGACATCAACTCCCTCAGGAAGTGAGTCACCAGAGGCTGGGTTGAGAGGGGCTTGCCTTCAACAGGGCGGTGGTGCACTGCCAGGGCACTGAGATGTACCCTGACAGTTTGATTTGAGCCCGGATTGCAAGAGATGAAGGTACTGCAGCACCAGTTGCACCAGGTTCACCCATTACTCCATACACCACACTGAGAACCCATGCCATTTGAAGGTGCAAACCCTCCTGGTGGAGGTCTTACGGGAGCCAGTAGATATCTTCTTCAGAGATGTTGAAGGGGGCTAAGGTTATCCTTTCAGCAGCCATGCTGTCAGTGATAGAGACCCCAGATTGGGGTGCAGAAGCGAGCCCTCTTCTTGAGATAAGAGCCCCGGGGAACTCCCTGGGGGATTGGTGCCTCCACAGACAATCGGAGGAACAGCGGGAACCATGGCTGCCTGGGCCGCCATGGAACCACCAGGATCAGCGATGCTCTGTCGTAAAGAGTCTTGAAGAGAGTCTTGACAATCAATGGTGTGGGTGGGAAGGCGCACATAAGGAGTACCCACATCCTCATTCACCCCTGCCAGAGGCGGTATTCTTCGCTTCACAGTGGGGGGAGGCCACTACCATTACAGAGTACTACCCTTCGGCCTGGAGTCTTCCCCCATGGTCTTCACCAAATGCTTAGCAGTAGTGGCCACTTACCTTTGTCTCCAAGGGGTATTTGTCTTCCCCTACCTGGATGACTGGCTTATAAAAGGAAGAATGGCCGCCAAGGAGCAGCAAGCTATGGCAAGCACCAGCCATGTCCTATAACATCTGGGGTTCATGATAAACCATCCCAAGTCCCATCTTCTCCAGACAGAATGTCTGGAGTTTATAGGGACAAAGCTGAATACTGTTCAGGCAAAGGCTGCCTTCCCCCTGGATCAAATGTGAAAAGAAATAGAACCCAATTGGATTAAGCGCAGAACACCAAAAATAAGAAATCCAATTGCTAAAAAACTCCCCTAAAATGTCAAGCCAAATATTTTTGTCGGAGCTTGTCAGTCCAGTGTCAGGAAATTTTCCTAAGGCACCACCGTGACCACTCCTTTTATTAAATAAATTTAGGAATAAAGTCCATAACTTAGCTGTATGCCAAAGCGCCGCCAAGACGCCGAAACAGTTAATAGATGTGGCTCACGTTTCGGGTTTTCCACCAACTTGTATAGAAACCCTGCTTCAGGTCCAACGAATCAGGAAATGGCAGATCTTCAGCTTACAGGCCCAAGGGAATGTCACCTACTTTATCGTCGACGGCGTCTGACGTCAGAATTGTAAGAAGAGCATGGGAGCCAATCACTATCGATCTACAACGGGGCCATAGGGGATGCCCACTGCACAGGGAATCCCCTGATGGACCACCAAAACGATAAAGTAGGTGACATTCTCTTGGGCCTGTAAGCTGAAGATCTGCCATTTGCTGATTTGTTGGACCTGAAGCAGGGTTTCTATACAAGTTGGTGGAAAACCCGAAACGTGAGCCACGTCGTCTATTAACTGTTTCGGCGTCTTGGCGGCGCTTTGGCATACAGCTAAGTTATGGACTTTATTCCTAAATTTGTTTAATAAAAGGAGTGGTCATGGTGGTGCCTTAGGAAAATTTCCTGACACTGGGCTGACAAGCTCCGACAAAAATATTTGGCTTGACATTTTAGGGGAGTTTTTTAGCAATTGGATTTCTTATTTTTGGTGTTCCCCCTGGATCAGGCTGACCATCTGAGGAATTGGCCACAGACATGCAACACCGCCCCTTGGTGTTGGCTCAGCTTCTGCTGTGCCTACTTGGCCCACATGGCCTCCACAGTCCATGTCACCCCCAGATGCCCGTCTGCACATGAGGGCTACTCAATGGTGTTTTCAGGTCCAGTGGACAAGCGACAGGCCTCTCCGGGACAGTGTGTGACCCACCAGTTAGCGGAATCTGACTTGGTGGCAAAACCATCATCACCTCCAGGCAGGGATGCCCTTCCAAGCCCTGAGTCCTAACAATCCTCACAACGGACACCTCCTGCTGGGATGGGGAGCTCACTGTGAGGAACTTCGTGCCTAGGGCAGCTGTCACAAGCCGAAGACAACCAGCAAATCAACCTTCTGGAGCTTCAGGCAATATATCTAGCCCCCCCCGAGCTTTTCACCACCGTCTGAGGCACCTGCCAATGCTGGTCCTGACAACCAGGTGGCGAAGTTCTATGTGAACAAGCAAGGGGGTATAGCGGTCTCACACAGTTTGCCGTGAAACAATGACACTGCTCCAATGCAATTAGTCAGGAAATGCTCCTATGAGCAGTATATTTACCAGGCCAGGACAATGCCCTGGTGGACAAACTGAGCAGGGTCCTCCAACTGCACGAATGGCAGCTAGAGTGGCCACCTGGCTCTTTCGACTCTGGGAGACCCTGCAGGTGGACCTTTTCGCCAGCCCGGACAACTACCAGCTGCCCTGTTCCTGTAAGCCCCATCCGGGCCAGGTAGTGGCAGATACATTCCTCATCCCTGTGGGCATGGTGGATCAGTCGTTCCCCTATGGGCTGCTGTCCTCCTTGGAGTTGAGAGACTATGCCCAAGGAGTCAAAAGCTCACCCCAGGCTGGGCCACAGCTGACGCCTGGGGCTTAGGAGCCTTCTGCTTATGAGGGCCTTGCCCATGTCCCTTAGCCTGATGACCTTGCTGGGGAGGCCTCAGAATGTAGCTTCTGTAAGCAGTCCATTTCCTTGGGTAGGAGGGCTTTTAACTCGAGCCCTTCCATCGGGGAAGGGTAGCAGTCTTTTTAGAGCCCGGTCCTCGTTACGAGTTCAGTCTCCAACTCGGCAGCCTTTTTTGTCATGAGTTTGCCAAAGAGGTTCTCTCCTTGGCATGGGACATCGACCAATTTATCATGAACCCATTGGTCGAGGTCAGAAGACCGATGCCCACTGCGGCTACTCTAGTCTCCAACTCAAAGCAGTCATAGGCTGCTCGAGTCATGAACTTGGAACACTCATGGACGGTTCTGGCCAGGTTCTTGAACAGCTGTAGAGGTGTTCCTTGGAAAGAACAAATGAGAATCCAGCAAGCTCCTTCACCAGGTCTTTCAGGTACATGCTCATGTACAGCTGGTAGGCCTGGATCCAGCTGATGAGCATCGAGCCTTGGTAGCACTTTCTACCAAAAAATAAAATGAAAAAAGGTATCTGAGCGAAAAGCATGATTTTGAAGCGTTGGATTGGGCACAAAAAGGTGATTGATTACCGAAAAGAAGAAAATATTACCGATACCAGTGGAAAAATGTCAACTTTATTTGGGTGCAGATAGTACGTCTGCAGGGCTCCATTGAAAAAAAAAAAGACTGAGGTAAAGATGGCACCTTTGGGTGGGAAGGTGACCATGCATGCACAGTATAAGTCCCAAAGGATGTCTTTGAAAGCTGGGGATTGGATGCGCGCGAGTTCCGTCGGCACAGATTTCACCCATATGTGAGGACTGACTTCCTGCTTGTTCCCGGAGAACAGCCCCACAACATTATGGAACCTCTGTCATATTTAATTGTATGAAGGGTGTTTAGCTTATAAGCTTCATTTCTTCACTTGTAAATGTATCACTGGCCTGCACCGCCAAAGAGCTCAAGTTTGGTTTCATCTGTTCACAGAACATTTTCCCAGAAAGATTGTGGTTTCTCAATGTGGATTTAGGCAAAGATTAAGGCATGCTTTTTTGTGTTTGTCTTTGAGCAGTGGAGTTTGGGCAGAAGCATTTTAAACACCAGTCATGTATGTCAGTCGCTGAAATGGTGCTGGCCTAATTTTTTTTTATTATGCATTTACTGTATACATTTAAAAAAGGAACAGCATCTTTGAAGGACTACAAAAGGGAACTGTTACTTCTGGAGAGGGATCTGCAATTGTGAGTATATACTTCTGGGAATTTTTTGAAAGGAATTCTATTAAAGCTAATTAATCTGTGAACCCACTATTTTTTGTTAAATCAGTCAGGGCCTAGTAGGAGCAGTTTAAGTTTAAATTTAAAACACAGAAGAGAACTTTCTGGTTACATTTCTTACCCAGCAGAGCTTGAAGTTTTAATTTAATAGTCACTCAGGGCCTAGCATCAGCAAAGTACTTTTAGTTTAAATTTAAAACACAGAAGAGAGCTTTCTGGTTAAATTTAGAACCCAGCAGAGAGCTTGCAGTTTAAATTTCATAATAAGTTAGAGCCTAGCAGCAGCAAAGAGCTATAATTTAAATCAAATAAGAATATAGCTTACCTCAGCAGCACAGGACAGGGTACTGTGTAGCAGCCCTCTTAAGTGTTTGAACCTTAGTGCTTTTTGGGGAAAAATAAACTTTTGTCTTTGCCTTTAACCCTTGGCTTACACGACTATCCTTGAATGAGGAAAAACTACAAGTCCCAGAATGCCTCCCTGTGGACAAGAATAGTGTTTAATTCCTTTATTAGAGGACTAAAATTGGCAGCCCTATGCCTCTAGGCCCTCGGCCAGGGCTGGGGTCACGACAGTACCAATGACATAGGAAAATGTGGTAGGGAGGTTCTGGAGGCTAAATTTAGGCTTTTAGGTAGGAAGTTGAAATCCAGAACTTCCAGGGTAGCGTACTCCGAAATGCTTTCCGTTCCACGTGCAGGACCCAAAAGGCAGGCAGAGCTCCGGAGTCTCAATGCGCAGATGAGACAATGGTGCAGAGATGAGGGGTTTGGATTTCTTAGGAACTGGGGAACATTCTGGGGAATGAAGGGGCTCTTCCGAAGGGATGGGCTTCACCTTAACTGGGATGGAACCAGGCTGCTGGAATTAACCTTTAAAAAGGAGATAGAGCAGCTTTTAAACTAGATAATAGGGGAAAGCCGACAGTCGCCCAAGAGCGGATGGTTCGGAAGAATGTATCTTTGAAGGATACTACCAAAAGCAGAGAGGTTCCAAAAAAGAGTAATGTAGCCCAAATGCCCTCGAGTATGGAGCAGACAGAGCTTAAAGATCCCAAATTACCCATGCCTACCAATAGCCAAATTAATATGAATAAAATACAGTCTCTAAAATGCTTGTATGCAAATGCTAGAAGTCTAAAAAATAAGATGGGAGAGTTAGAATATATAGCACTAAATGAGAGATTAGATATGATTGGAATATCAGCGACATGGTGGAAGAAGGACAACCAGTGGGACACTGTGATACCTGGGTACAAACTATATCGTAATGATAGAGCTGATCAAATTGGTGGAGGGGTTGCGCTCTATGTTAGAGAGGGCATTGAGTCAGAAAGGATTAAAGTTTTGCAGGAAACAAAATTTGCTGTAGAATCTCTATGGATTGAAATTCCATGTAAAAAGGGGAAGGCTATGGCAGTGGGGCCAGAATGAACAAATGGATGATGAGATGCTCAAAGAAATCAAGGAAGCTAACAAAAGTTACAGCGCAGTAATAATGGTGATTTCAATTACCCCGGTATCGACTGGGTCAGCATCACGGCAGGACATGCTATGGCGATAAAGTTCCTAGATGGCATAAATGACTACTTCTTGGAGCAGTTGGTTCATGAACCGACCAGAGGGGAAGCCATATTAGACCTAGTCCTTAGTGGAACACCAGATCTGGTGCAAGAGATAAGGGTGTTGGGGCCACTTGGCAATAGTGATCATAGCATGATTGCCTTTGATTTAATTAGTGAAGGAGGGATAGTAAGGAAATCCACATTACTACCTTTTAACTTTCGAAAGGGAGACTATGATAAAATGAGGAAAATAGTTAAGAAAAAACTAAAAGGAGCAGTTGCAAAGGTTAAAGACTTACATCAAGCTTGGGTGTTGTTGAAAAATACTATCTTGGAAGCTCAGCTGTATTCCATGCTTTAAGAAAAGTGGAAGGAAGTCCAAAAAACTGCCAGCATGGTTTAAAGGTGAGGTCAGAGGCGGTTGTTGCCAAAAAAGCATCTTTCAGGAAATGGAAAAAAGAGCCAAACAATGAAACCTGGAAACAGCACAAACACTGGTAACTCAAATGCAAGGCAATGATAAAGCAGGCAAAGGGAGAATTTGAGACGAAGCTTGCTGCGGAAGCAAAAACGCGAAATAAAGATTTTTTCAAGTACATTCGTAGCAAAAAACCTGTGAGAGAGTCAGTTGGTCCATTAGATGATAGAGGAGTTAAAGGGGCACTAAGAGGCGACAAGGCGATAGCGGAGAGACTGAATGAATTCTTTGCTTCGGTCTTTACTGAGGAAGATGTAGGGATGTTACCCATGACTGAAGTGGTATTTAAAGTTGCAGAAGAATTGAAGGAAATATCGATACACTGGGAAGATGTATTACAACTATTAGATAAACTGAAGAGCAGCAAATCACCTGGGCCGGATGGTATACATCCAAGGGTGTTGAAAGAACTGAAATATGAGATTGCAGACCTGCTATTAGTAATCTGTGAACTATCATTAAAATCATCTCTAATACCTGAAAATTGGAGGATCGCCAATGTAACAATTTTTAAAAAGGGTTCCAGGGGTGACACGGTAAACTACAGACCAGTGAGCCTGACGTCAGTACCGGGAAAAATGGTAGAAACCATCATAAAGAATAAAATTACTCAGCATGTAGATAGTCATGGCCTAATGGGAGACAGCCAACATGGCTTTAGACAAAGCGTAGTTACTCACCTGTAACAGGTGTTCTCCAGGAGCAGCAGGAATCAGTCCTCACATATGGGTGACGTCGGCGCCGACGGAGCCCTCGCGGAGCAATTTTCCCCAGCTTTCAAAGAAAGCCTTTGGGAATTGCAGCGCGCTTGCGCGGTCCCCTTCCCGCCCAAAGGTGCCATCTTGGCCAGTCAGATGACATAGCGAAAAGACAGCAAAAAATTTGCAAAAACTAAATCATGACTGCAACTCCACGGGGAGGAGGGAGGGTTGTGAGAACTGATTCCTGCTGCTCCTGGAGAACACCTGTTACAGGTGAGTAACTACGCTTTCTCCAGGACCAAGCAGGAAGTCAGTCCTCACATATGGGACTCCCAAGCTTAAGGCTACCGGAGACCCTAAGCACAAAATGAGCTCCCTCTAGCTCAGCAGTACAGAAGGAAGGAATCTTCTCTGACTAATCTCCAACCGGTAGCCCAACATCCGGGATGGAGGGTAGGAGTTGCTTAAACCTCGAAGAGATTACGGAGGACTGCCTGTCCGAAAGCACTGTCCCTGCGGGACTCCCTCTCGAGGCAGTAATGGGTTGCAAAAGTCTGGCTTGAAGACCAAGTAGCGGCCCGGCAGATGTCTGCCAATGGAACAGAGCGGAGGTAAGCCACTGACGCAGCCTTCGCCCTAACCCGATGAGCGGTGACTCGACTTTCCAACGAGAGGCCTGCCGCCCCATAAGTCCAAGCGATACAGTCAGCTACCCAGATGGACAGAGTACGCTTGGAGACAGGGAGACCCAATTTATTAGGGTCGGAAGACAGGAAGAGCTGAACAGTCTTACGGTGCTCCCGCGTACAATCAAGGTAGAAGTTCAGTGCCCTTCTACAGTCCAGGGTATGCAAGACCATCTCAGCTCGGCTGGAGTGTGGCCTGGGAAAGAAGGTCGGAAGCACCACCTCCTGATTGATGTGAAAAGGGGAGACCACTTTTGGAAGAAACTTAGGGTGAGTCCGCAGGACTACCCTGTTCTTGTAGAACCTAGTGTAAGGGGGATCAGACACTAGGGCCTGCAGCTCACTAACGCGTCTAGCGGAAGTGAGGGCTACGAGGAATAAGGTTTTCCAAGAAAGAAAACGGAGAGGACAGGTAGCCATGGGTTCAAAAGGCGGACAGGTGATCCGCTGTAAAACCACGTTAAGGTCCCAGTCGGGGGCTGGGGGGCGCAAAGGTGGTTTAAGGAGAAGGAGACCTCGGGAGAACCGTGCCACGAAAGGGTGGCCGGAAAGAGGCCTGCCTTCCACCGGCACATGATGTGCAGAAATAGCACTGAGGTGAACCTTGACCGAGTTGGACTTTAGTCCACGATTGAAGAGGGAAAGCAAGTACTGCAAGACCACCGACACCGAGCAGGAGAAGGGGTCTTGAGACTGTTGAGTACACCAGGTGGAGAAGCGACGCCACTTAAGGGCGTAGGATTTCCGGGTAGAGGGTCGCCTGGAAGCTAGCACGACCTCTTCCACCTCCGGAGGCAGCAGGAGGGGAGCAAGGACTACCCTTTCAGCAGCCAGGCCATCAGATGAAGAGATCTGAGGTTGGGGTGTAGGAGAGACCCCTGATCCTGGGTCAGGAGATCGGGTTGAAACCCCAGAGGCAACGGAGTATCTACCGCCAGTTGCATCAGAAGCGGGAACCACGGTTGCCTGGGCCACCGGGGAGCTACCAGGATCATCGAAGCCTTGTCCCGGAGAACCTTGAAAAGTGTTCGAGACACCAGCGGCATGGGAGGAAAGGCATACAGGAGGCCCGTGGACCATGAGAGCAGAAAAGCATCCGCCGCTACTCGGAGGGGATGCGGTTCCCGAGAGCAGAACCGAGGAAGTTGCCTGTTCAGAGGACTGGCAAAGAGATCCAGCGTGGGGAGGCCCCACTGGAGAAAGATCCTTTGAACCACCAACAGGTCCAATCTCCACTCGTGTGGTTGGAGGATTCTGCTCAGTTTGTCTGCCAGGTAGTTTTCTTGACCTGGGAGATAGACAGCTTTGAGGAGGATTCCCCGGCTGACGGCCCAAGCGCAGAGCTTTTGTGCTTCCCGACAGAGAAGGAAGGAGCCCGTGCCCCCCTGTTTATTCACGTAGAACATGGCCACTTGATTGTCCGTCTGGACGAGGACGGACTGGTGAGTGGTAAGGTGGGAGAAGGCCCGGAGAGCCAGGCGGATCGCTCTGAGCTCCAGGAAGTTGATCTGCTGGGCAGATTCCCACGGGGTCCAGAGACCCTGAGTACATGACCCCTGGCAATGTGCTCCCCAACCCAGGAGAGAAGCGTCGGTCGTCAGTACCTGAACAGGCGGAGGAGACTGAAAAGGCATTCCGAGCACTAGGTTGGGCAGATGAAGCCACCACCGTAGAGAAGAGACCAGCGGGCTGGAGATTCGTACTGAGTCCGCTAGTCTCCCCGAGGCCTGACGCCATTGTGAGCGAAGGCACCACTGAGCAGGCCGCATATTCAGGCGGGCATTGGGGGTCACATGGACCGTGGAAGCCATATGGCCGAGCAGTTTCAGAAAGTGCCGGGCCGAGACCCGGGAATAGCTGCGGAAGCGGCTGGCTAGAGCCATGAGCCGTTGTGCTCTGTCGAGCGGCAGAAAGGCTCGCGCTTGAAGCGTGTTTAACCTGGCGCCGATGAACTCGAGATCCTGAGAGGGGAGCAAAGTGGACTTTTCGAAGTTTATGACAAAGCCCAGGTACTGGAGCAGAGTCACAGTACGTTGCGTGGCGTGAGCAGCCTCCGTGGAGGACGGTGCTCTGATGAGCCAGTCGTCTAGGTAAGGGAAGACAAAGAGGCCTTGAAGCCGGAGATAAGCCGCCACCACTGCGAGACATTTTGTGAAGACTCGTGGTGCGGAGGATAGGCCAAAGGGCAGTACTCTGTACTGGTAATGATTGCCTGCCACCACAAACCTTAGGTATTGTCGGTGGCTTGGGTGGATGAGGATGTGAGTGTAGGCATCCTTTAGATCCAAGGAGCATAGCCAATCTCCCTGCCGGAGGTAGGGCAGCAGGATTCCAAGGGTAAGCATCTTGAACTTTTCCCTTTCCAGGAACTTGTTGAGGTTCCGCAAGTCCAGGATGGGTCTGAGGCCTCCAGTACGCTTTGGTATCAGGAAGTACCTGGAATAAAAGCCTTGACCTCTCAGGTGGTGGGGCACCGGTTCCACCGCCTGTTCCTGAAGAAGACTTGCCAACTCTTGGAGGAGTAAGTCCTGGTGAAGAGGGGGTCGCAGAGGCTCCCCTGGAAAGTAGGGGGGAGGTATCTGGTGGAAGTGCAGAAGATAGCCCTCTCGGACTATGTGGAGCACCCAGGTATCTGACGTGATGTTGGACCACCTGTGGGCAAAGTGGACCAGCCGGCCTCCCGTGCTGAGAGACACCAGCGGAGGGGGAGAGGCTATGCTGAAAGTCAAAAACCCCCACCCTGCGGAGCAGGGGCCGGTGGCGCAGGCTTGGGGGCTTGCTGCCTACGGGACCCGTTACCCCGTCCCTTGGCCTGCTGACCCTGTTGGGGAGCTGAGGAGGCCTGATAATGAGGGTAGTGTTTATAGGCAGCAGCCTTCCTCGGGTAAAAGGGCTTTTTCCCCGAGCCCTTCTTCTTCTGGGAAGGGGCAGAGGTTTTCCTGGAGAGCCGAGTCCTGGTGAGAGTCTCTGTCTCGAGTTGTGCAGCCTTCTCGTCCATAGGTTTGCCAAAGAGGTTTTCACCTCTGCAGGGGACATCGACCAACTTGTCCTGCACCCAGGGCTCGAGGTCGGATGACTGAAGCCAAGCCTGTCGGCGGGCCCCGATGCTGGCTGCGGCTACCCAAGCCGATGCCTCAAAGCCATCGTAGGCTGCTCGAGAGATAAACTTTGAGCACTCCCGAATACCGGTGGACAAGGCCAGGAACCTCCGCAAAGGTTCCTCGGAGAGACCAGCAGAGAATCCGGCTATTTCTTTAGCCAGGTCCCTGAGATACATGCCCATGTAGAGCTGGTAAGTCTGGACCCGACAAGCAAGCATAGAGCCCTGAAAACACTTCTTACCGATGCCATCCAGGCTGCGGGCTTCCCTGCCGGGAGGCACCGAGGAATGCATCTTCTGGCTCTTGAGCCTATGCATGGCCGATTCCACCACCATGGAATGGTGCGGCAGCTGTGCTTTTTGGAAGCCAGGGCTCTTGCGGACTCGATATATGGCATCGACCCGCTTGCTTAAGACCGGCGACGACGCCGGGCTCTCCCACATGCGGAAGAGAAGTCGTTCCAGCATCGGAGGAACCGGTACAGTAAAGTGCTCCTTTGCAGGAGAGTCATACTGGAGGGCATCGAGCTCCTCGGCTCGAGGCTCCTCCTCGGGATCCGCAGGGAAGGCCAAGGCCTTGGCCATATCCCTCACGAAGTCCGAGAACCGAGCATCCTCCGGGGGGGGGACTGTCTCCGAGGTTCGGACTCGGGGGAGTCCGAAGGGATACACCGAGTCCGAAAAGAGTCAGGTGACTCTTCCACCTCGGATTCCCAGGCGGACTCCTCGGAGGAGGAGTCGAGCGGCTCTGGCCGGGCGGGCACAGACGCCGTCCGCCCCGACGCCGAGGGAGTTGGCGTCCACGACCTCGGCCCCGAATGGGAGGCCGAAGGGGACCTCGACCGAGGATCGACTCGAGCCCGCATGGACTCGAGGATCGGCTCGGTCTCCGGGGTCGACTTAGACGTCGACGTCCCGGCGGTCAGGGCAGAAGCGACAGTGAGGCCAGCGATCAATGGCAGCTGCTGGTCCATGAAGGCAGCCAGGCTGCTCTCCAAGGCCGTCAACCTGAGTCCGAACTCAGGAGACCCAGCAGCCCCCGACTCGGGCCCCGACGGCGTCGGGCCCGACGTCGGACCCCTCGGAGGCGAGTCCACGAGGACAACAGGACTTACGTGAGCAGACGAGTCCATCTCCAGACGAGGCTGTTTGGACGGCCGCTCCAGCTCCAAAGACCCGGGACGGCTATCGGGGCTATGCGACCTGGCCCTCGCGGAGCCAGGAGCGTCCACAGACGCCGTCCTCGCGGGTTTCTTCCTCCGATGATGCTCCCGGGTAGGAGACTCCCTCTCAGAGGAGCTCTGACGGTGTTCAGAGCCAGATTCCCTGGACACCGAAGCTTCTGACGAGGTCCGGGTACGGCTGGGGTCAGAGAAGATTCTCTCCCGCTGATGCTGCCGATTCCGCAAAGATTTCGCGGACATCTTGCCACAGGCTCCACAGATCATTTCTTCATGATCTGGGCCCAGGCAACGGAGGCAGCAATCATGTGTGTCAGTAAGAGACATAGGTTTCTTACACTTAACACACTTTTTAAAACCACTGGCGGCCATCGGGGGAAAAAGGGCCCCTGCGAGGTCGAACGTTCGTGCCGCCAGGGAAAAGTGAAAAAAGCGTGAATTTGCCACAAAGGACAGAAAAACCGAAAAGAAGGGGAGGCCTCGCAACCGGCGTTGTGAGGCCGGACGGAAAAGGGACCGGCGTCGAACCGAAGAAAATAATAAAACAAAGAAAGAAAATCAACTTTTCAGCGGTGACTTGTAGACAGCGTCTGAAGGGCTCCGCGGAAAAAAGAAGACTGGCCAAGATGGCACCTTTGGGCGGGAAGGGGACCGCGCATGCGCGCTGCAATTCCCAAAGGCTTTCTTTGAAAGCTGGGGAAAATTGCTCCGCGAGGGCTCCGTCGGCGCCGACGTCACCCATATGTGAGGACTGACTTCCTGCTTGGTCCTGGAGAAGGAAGATCTTGTCTTACTAATCTGTTATGTTTTTTTGAAGGAGTGAATAAACAGGTGGACAAAGGTGAGTCGGTTGATATAGTGTATCTGGACTTTCAGAAAGCCTTTGACAAGGTCCCTCATCAGAGACTTTTGGCAAAACTAAAGAGTCATGGGATAGGAGGCAGTGTACTACTGTGGATCAAGAACTGGTTAAAAGATAGAAAGCAGAGGGTTGGGCTAAATGGCCAATTTTCCCAATGGAGAAAGGTGAATAGTGGTGTACCCTAGGGATCTGTGCTGGGTCCGCTGCTTTTTGACATATTCATAAATGATCTGGAAAGTGGAATAACGAGTGAGGTTATCAGATTTGCAGATGACACAAAACTATTTAAAGTTGTTAAAACCCAAGAGGATTGTGGAAAATTGCAAGAGGATCTTGATAAATTGGAAGACTGGGCATCAAAATGGCAGATGAAATTTAATGTAGACAAGTGCAAAGTTATGCACCTAGGGAAGAACAACCCAAACTATGGTTACACGATGCAAGGTTCAACATTAGGAACCACCACCCAGGAAAAAGATTTAGGCGTCATTGTGGATAGCATGTTAAAACCCTCAGCCCAGTGTGTAGCAGCAGCCAAGAGAGCAAAAAGAATGCTAGGTATCATAAGGAAAGGAATAGAAAATAAAACAAAAGATATTGTAATGTCTCTATATCGTTCCATGGTGAGACTGCACCTTGAATATTGTGTGCAATTCTGGTCGCTGTATCTTAAAAAGAATATAGCGTTATTAGAAAAGGTTCAAAGAAGAGCCACCAAAATGGTAAAGGGGATGGAAGGCTACTCCTATGAAGAAAGGCTAAAAAGGTTAGGGCTCTTTAACCTGGAAAAGAGACGGCTGAGGGGAGATATGATAGAAGTCTATAAATTAATGAATGGAGTGGAACGGGTAAACATAGATCGATTGTTTACGTTATCAGAATATAGAAAGACTAGGGGACATGCAATGAAGCTACAGGGTAAACTATTTAAGACTAATAAAAGAAAATATTTTTTCACTCAACGTGTAATCAAACTCTGGAATTTGTTACCGGAGGATGTAGTAAAGGCTGTTAGTGTAGCTGGGTTTAAAAAATGTTTGGACAAATTCCTGGAGGAAAGATCCATAAACCATTATTAAGAAGGGACCCAGGATATCAATGATTGACCCAGTACAAGCATTGTGGAACATGTGTGTTTTGGGGAAAATGCTTGGTACGTATGACCTAGATTGGCCACTGTTGGAAACAGGATACTGGGCTTGATGGACCTTGGTCTGACCCAGTATGGCATATCTTATGTTCTTATCGAGCAAAAATATAAAGGAAACTCATCCAAAAGCAAACATTTTCAAACAAGAATGCTAAAGTCCACATCAAGAAGAACAGACTCCTACATTTGTCTGGAAAATAAGACCTCTTAACTATCCCATCTCACTACCAAATATTTATCCAGCAGAAAAGACTCTAAATGTGATACGTCTGTAAAAACATTTTGAGCCAGAATATGGTTTTATACATTTACAGGGGAACGTCAAAAAGAAGGTCCCTCCAAATGCCAGAACTTTAGATTTTAATTGCAAAAGAGCTTTCCTACGAAGCTGAATTGATCGAACCACATCAGGAAAAATATTAATAGGGTATCCACAAAAAGGGATGTCCTCCTTAAGAAAATATAATTTCAATATGGCTGACTTATCTGCTTCTGATCTACGACTGACTATAAGAGTCACCCTTTTTTGTACCTTTTCTAGAGATGACTCTAAAAACTGAGTCAACAAGATCAGCCACATTTTGGTCACCTACTCCACCCTCCGAAGGAAGCTGAAGAGAAGTCTGAGGGACAAAATGTAAAGAAACCACAATCAACTCTTCAAATGCGGCAAACATAAAAATATCCCACATCACTTCTTCAAAAGCTCCAGGGGGAAAAGCAGGCGAGCTACAGGAAAGCATAGTTACTCACCTGTAACAGGTGATCTCCGGGAACAGCAGGAATTTAGTCTTCACATATGGGTATCGTCGGTACCGACGGAGCTTGCGCGGGAATGCTCCCCAGCGTCCAATTAGAAAGCTTTTGGGAGCATCCGACAGCGCCTGCGTGCTGCCTTCCCGTCTTTCCCAACTGCCTCTCTCCAGTTGAGTTTAAAGCCGAGACAAAGAGAGAGAGAAGGAAAGAGAAAGAGATACAACTTCTAGGGGAGGTGGGTGGGTTGTGAAGACTAAATTCCTGCTGTTCCCGGAAATCACCTGTTACAGGTGAGTAACTATGCTATCTCCAGGAAGAAGCAGGAATGTAGTCTTCTCATATGGGGACTCCCTAGCTTTATATGCCAGGGAGAGACCCCAGAAGTTGTGTGTCCCTGTGAAGGGCTCCACTTCCCCCCATGGATCTCTGGCATCCAACCAGGGATGGTGGGTAGGAGTTGATTAGGTATGGAACAGGTGTTGGAGAACAGCCTGACCAAACAAGGCATCCTGGCAGGAGTTCTTGTCCAAGCAGTAATGGGCTGTGAAGGTATGAACTGAGGCCCAAGTGGCTGCTCGGCAGATGTCGTAGATAGACACAGAGTGTAGATGAGCCATTGAAGCTGCCATGGCTCTCACATTGTGAGCTGTGACATGGCCCTCCAGAGGAAGGTTCTTACTCTGATAGGCAAAAGAAATATACTGTGCAATCCAGTTGGACAGTGTTCTCTTGGAGACTGGAAGTCCCAAATGAGAAGGATCAAAAGCAACAAAGAGTTGAGAGGACTTTCTATGTTGCTGTGTTCTTTGTAAGTCCTACCCCACATTTAAACAAAACCTCAAAACCCACCTTTTTTCCCTTGCGTTTGATATCCCCTCTCCTTTTGTGTGATTCCCATTTGTATTATCCTCTGCTCTCCTTGTGACTTGTCTTTGTTACGGTTTAGCTTTGTCTCTTCTGCTTCTATTGCTTTTCTGTCCAGAAAGTGTATTTCTTTTCCTTTTCACTGGCCTCGGCCTTTTTAAAAACAAAGTTTTTATTGGTTTTTATTGTACACCGCTTTGCTTGCCCATGAAAGGCGGTTTTATCAAGTGAAATAAACATAAACATAAACATAAACATAAGTAAAAGGCTAAAGCTCTTTTACAGTCTAAAGCAGGGGTCTCAAACACGCGGCCCGCGAGAGACCCTTGTGCGGCCCGCGATGCATAGGGGGGAAAAAAAAAAACCGGCTTCTGCTGCTGCTGCCGCCGCTGCCGTGGCCGGCAATAGCAGCAATATCGCAAGTCCCGCGGGCTCCCCCCCACCCGGCAGATCCCTTCCTGCTTGCCTGCCAATGCTGCCAGTTCTCCGCTTCGGCTTTCAGAGCCGCGAAGGGAGAACTTCTCCCTCGCGACTCTGTTAAGCTCGCCGGGGCAGATGGGAAATTTCCCATCTGCCCCAGCGGGCTTAACAGAGTCACGAGGGAGAAGCTCTCCCTTCGCGGCTCTGAAAGCCGAAGCGGAGAACTGGCAGGCAAGCAGGAAGGGATCTGCCGGGTGGGGGGGAGCCCGCGGGACTTGCGATATTGCTGCTATTGCCGGCCACGGCAGCGGCGGCAGCAGCAGCAGAAGCCGGGTTTTTTTTAAAGTTTAATTTTCCCGGGGGGGGGGGGGGGAGGGCGCAGGACTTGGTGGGGGGGGGAGCAGGCAGTGATGTGTGGGTGGGGGGGAGCAGGACTTGATGTGGGGGGGGAGCAGGACTTGATGTGTGGCTGGGGGGGGAGCAGGACTTGATGTGGGGGGGGAGCAGGACTTGTGGGGGGGGAGCAGGACTTGATGTAGGGGGGGAGCAGGACTTGATGTGGGCTGGGGGGGTAGTACTGAAAATGGGGTGATGGGGGTTAGGACTGGTAATGGACAGATGGGGGTTAGGACTGGAGGTGGTCTGACTGGGGCCTAAGACTGAAAATGGGGTTATGGGGGGGCTAAGAATGAAGATGGGGCGATGGAAGGGTTAGGCCTGGAAGTGGGCTGTTGGGGGGCTTAGGACCGATAATGGGCTGGGGGGGGCTAGAACTGGTAATGGACTGGGGGGGGGTGCTATGACTGGAAATGGGCCGAGTAGAAGGGGGAGCTTGAACTGCAAATAGCTGATGGGGACAGGGTCTTGGAATGGTAATGGGCTGAGTGGAAGGGGGCTTGGAATGGAAATGGGCTGATGGGGAGGGGGGCTTGGAAAGGAAATGGGCTGTGAGGGGAGGGAGCTAGGACTGGAAATGGGCTGATGATGCGGGGACTAGAAGGGAGCGGATGCTGGGTTGGGCAGGAGCTAGAAGGGAGTTGATGTTGGGGGACGATTAGAATGGGATGGGGCTGGGAGAGTGAAATGGAGAGGGGAAATATATTTTGTGTGGGAGGGAAGAAAAATCTACAATTGGCCGGGTATTTGGGAGAGTAAGTGGGGATTGAGGATGGAGGGGTAAAATTTGAGTGGATGAAATAGGAATGAGGAAAGAGCAAAAGGAGAATGATTAGTATGTTAAAGCAGATGTAGAGAGAATGGAAAAAAACTAGGAAAGAAGAAAGGAAGAAATGGACAGCAGACGATGGAGAGTTAGCAGAAGACACAAAGAAACCAGAAGAAAGTGACTGGAACAATTGCAACTGAAAAAAAAATGCACAAAAGGTAGAAAAATATCTCTTTATTTTGAATTTATTAACTGAAATATGTCAGCTCTTGGAAATGTGCATCTTTAACGTCTGCACTTTATTTAATACAAGAGGAAATCAATGTATAGTTTTATTTCTACAGTGTTGTACATTCTAAGTTTGGCTTTTGGGGTTCCCAGTTTAATTGTCTTCCTGTTTCTAAATTGTGAGTCCTTGTTTGGTGATGGTGTATGTTCTGCATGTGTAACTGAGCTGAGGTATTCTGTTTATGTAATTCCTATTTGACATTGCCACTTGTTCTCTTTCCCGAGTAGGTCATGTATTGTTATTCTCTGAAATGTGTTGATTTAATATTTGCAGTGTTGCCTTTTGATAGTTAGGGTATGGTGCTTTGTGAGTCCTGGTAGTGCTGTTAGGACACGGCAGGTTTGCTATGGGTTCTAAATGGGCAGTGTTTCTAGTAGTTCCTAATGTGCCTGGCGGTTGGCACTGGTTTATAGTAATGTAGAAATCTTTTAGTCTTTCTTTATCCATACACTCATTAAGAGGCATGTTTACTAAAAGTTAGTGTATGGTAACATTATGCAAATATTTATGCAAATGATGCCCTTATGCAAATGATGCCCTTATGCAAATGAGGCCTGCGTCTTGTGCGGCCCCCGGGTTACTCTACAAGTCCTCATTTGGCCCTCAAAGCAATTTGAGTTTGAGACCCCTGGTCTAAAGTATGAAGATTCCTTTCTGCATTTGATGCATGAGGCCTTGGAAAAAACACAGGCAGGTAGACCGCTTGGTTCAGATGAAAAGGCGAGACCACCTTTGGCATAAAGTGTGGATGAGTCCTAAGGACTACCTTATGATGGCACCTTGTATAAGCTGGATCAGCCACTAGTGCTGCAATTCACTGATGCGACGTGCTAATGTGATTGCAATGAGAAAGATAACCTTCCAGGAAAGGAATTTCAATGAGGTAATAGCTAAGGGTTCGAAAGGTGGCTTCATGAGCTGGCCAAGAACCAGGTTTAAGTCCCATGCCACTGGTGGTGGCCTAATGGGAGGCTTAGTTAGAAGAAGGACTCTCATAAATCTTGCTATAAGAGGATGGGAGGAAATAGGTTGTCCATTTAAAGGCTTGAAAGAAGCTGCAATAGCACTCAAATGGACTCTTACTGAGTTAGTCTTAAGTCCTGCATTGGATAAATAAAGGAGATACTCAAGTAATGATTCCAGAGGTATCGCAAGAGGGCTAAGACCCTTCTGCGAGCACCATAAGGTAAACCTTTTCCACTTGAAAGCATAAGAGCGTCTTGTGGAAGGGTTTCTGGAAGCATAAAGGATGTCCTTTACTTGCTGAGGAAGGTTAAGATCATGAAGATCTAGGCCTTCAGCAACCAAGCCCTGAGATGAAGAGACTGGGGATTGGGATGCCATAACATTCCGTCCTCCTGAGATAGGAGATCTGGAGCGGATCCTAACTCCAGAGAGGGAGCTTGAGAGAGATGTAGAAGCAGAGGGTACCACACTTGCCGTGGCCAATGTGGAGCTGTGAGAATCATACGGCCTCTGTCTCTTTGAAGCTTAAATAGGGTTTTGGGAATTAGGGGAATGGGAGGAAAGGCATAAAGGAAGTCTTGATCCCAATGAAGGAGGAAAGCATCTTATTTATTTTATTTAACAGTTTCTTCTATACCGCCCCTTCCAGAGATCAAGGGCGGTTTACATTGAACAGTTAACAAAATTTTATATACTTCTGTATAATTTACATGGAACATGGTTTTAACTATATACAGGTAATACGTAAAACATAACCAAACTAAATTACAAATGGTTATTTACAAGAGCAACAGATTGGGTAAGACTTTTGCGTGTTGGGTGAATTGTTTAAGTAGTGTAAGGTTTTCTTGTGTTAGTCGTTTGTCCTATCTTGAGTGCTGTGGATGTGTTTTTGTGATTGTTGGGGAGAGGTTCTCTGTTGATAGGGGATTGTAAAATGGTTTGTGAAGAGGTAGGTTTTAAGTTCTTTTTGAATTGGTGAAGGTCTTTTATCATGCGAAGGGTTAGTGGTAGATCGTTCCAGAGAGTGGGGCAGCGAAGGAGAAGGCCCTATCACTTGTAGTTGCTTTAGTTTTTCTGAAGGTTGTTTTTATGTTGAGGGAATGGATTGCGTTTTGTCTGTGCATTCTAGTTTCTGATGGGGGGTGTATTAGGGTAGACAAATGTGAGGGAGAGATGTTGTTAAGGAGTTTGAAGGTAGTTAGGAGGATTTTATATATTATTCGGCTACTTATAGGGAGCCAATGCAAGTCTAACAGTATTGGGGTCACATGGTCTGTTAGTTTAGCTTTTGTGATCATCTTGGCGCATATGTTTTGGGCTCTTTGTAGTAGGTAGATGCTCTTTAGCGGTAAACCATTTAGGAGACGATTACAATAGTCAAAGTGGGGGGTGATGAGGGTATTGACTACTGATCTAAAATCATGTGTGTCAAGTAGGGGTCTTAGGTGTTGTATTGTTTTGAGTTTATAGAATATCGTTTTTACTGTCTGTTTTATGTGAGGAAGCATGGTGAGTGAGTGGTCTATTATTAGTCCCAGGTACTTTACCTCCTTTTTAACAGGTATAGGTGTTTTGTTGATTGAGACTGTTGCTGGGTAATTGTAGTCGGCGTCTGGCTTTCTCGTTATGAACATTGCTTCTGTCTTTTTAAGGTTGATGCTTAGATGGTTGTCTTCAAACCATGTAGTGGTCTCATTCATGCATGTGAGCAAGTTGTCATAGTTGGGGTTGTTAGGGTTTATGGGGATGGCGAGCATATCATCATCCGCGTATATAAAATGGTTGATTTTGTGTTTTTTTGAATATATTTGTAATGGGTTGTAGGTACAGGTTGAAAAGGAGGGCGGAGAGGGCTGAGCCTTGGGGGATACCCTGACTTTGAGGGAAAGTTTCTGATGTTTCTTGACCCATTTGCACCCGTATTAATCTATGTGAGATGTATGACTTGAACCATTCAAGGACTGTCCCTCCTATTTTTAAATTTTCTAGTCTGTTGATGAGTGTGTTGTGATTGATGCTGTCAAATGCGGCAGATAGATCTATGAAGAGGAGTAGGAAACCTTGGTTGTTGTCATTAGTACCTCTGATGAGGAGATCCATCAGTGCGATTAGGAGAGTTTCAACTCCATGGAAGGGGTGAAATCCAAACTGATGTGAGTCAAGGAGTTTGTGTTCATCAATATGATCCTGTAATTGGAGTTGTATGGTTTTTTTCTATTATTTTGGCACTGAGTGGTATGCTAGCTATTGGCCTGTATGAGTTTGGGTCTTTTGGGTCTAGTTTATTGTTTTTTATAATAGGGCGGATCGAGGAGAGCTTTAAGGTTTTGGGCATAATGCCTTGAGATAGTGATTGGTTCACTATGTATTGGATGTTTTCCGCAAGAAAGTCCTTAGTAGATTTGATCCATGACACCGGGCATGGGTCGAGTGGGGAGGTTGTGGTGTTGATCATTGTTATAATTTTAAAGGAGGTGTTTCCGTTCAACCATGTGGAAGGTTGTCCATTCATAGTTATTGTCATTATTTGATTTTATTGTTATGGTTGGAGTGTGAGGTTTTTTCTTTAGTTTTTCAGCAAAATGAGATGCTAGGGTTTGTACATTTATCGTGTCTTGGTTAGGTTCTGGGTTGTGTATTTTTGTTAGTGTTTTCACAATTGAGAAGAGTTCTCTTGGTCGACTTGAGGGCGAGATTTATTACTTTGGAATAGAAGTCCCTTTTTGATTTGTTGATTGCATTTTTATAGCTATTAAGTATGTTTATGTATTTGGTTTTATCATTTGATCTTGTTTTTCTCCAGATTTTTTCTTGTTTTTGTAGTCGCTTTTTTAGCAGGGCAAGGTCTTTTGTGAACCATTTTTCTGATTCTTTGATTCTCTTCTGCGTGGTTTGTGTAGGGGTGGCTGCTTCATGGATTGTTTGGTTCCAATTCTCTATAGCTGAATTGATGTCTGTTAGGTTTGTAGTGAGCTTGGGTAATACCTTTTCAAGGAATGTATCGTTGTCGAAGCGGGTAGAACGTGAGTGGTGTGATGTTGTATTTGCAGCTTTTGAGGGTGTTTGTGCTAGGAGGTGTAAGGTTATCAAGTGATGATCAGACCATGGTACTTCTGTTATTATTGGGGGAGAGTATAGTTGGTGGAGGTTAAAAGGGGTGGGGAGAAAGATGAGATCTAGTGAGTTTCCTTTAGTGTGGGTGGGGGTAAGGATTATCTGGTTAAATCCCATTTGCATCATAGAGTCTAGGAAGTTGTCCTTTTGAGATTGATTTAGGGATGGGAGGTTAAGGTCCCTAGGATTACAAGGGATTTGTTCCAAGATGCTGTACATGCGAGTTCAAGGATGGGGGAAAGATTTTTCTGATCCGCTGATGGGGGTCTATAGATTAGGGTGAATGCAAGTGTTCTATTTTCAATGTTGATGATGTCCATGCCTTCAACATTGTTTGAATTCGTTAGAGTGTATTGTAAGTCCTTTTTAGTGAGTATCAGTGCTCCACCTCCTCTTTTTATGTCACGGTGGCAGTTGAATACATCATATTGTGATATGTGGAGTTGGTTTAATAATATTGTGTCTGTGGGTGTTAGCCAAGTCTCAGTAATGAAAAAGATGTCGGGATTTTTATCCCTTATTATGTCATTAACAATTGGTATCTTGTTCCGTATGGAATGAATGTTTATTAGGATGAGTTTTAATTTAGTGACTATGTTGGGGGGGTTGATTTTGTTGTTGCGCTGTGTATGGTTTATCTGAATTATTCTGGGAGTGTGTCTGTGGGGGCTGGTTAAATGGGTGATTGTGTAATGGGGAGCGTATTAAGTTTCGATTGGGGTTATGGATGATGGGGATGCTATTGCAAGGGAGGTGGTTGGATTTATGTGTGAAGATTTGTTGTAATAGGAGAGCTATTAGTAGGAGGATGGGGGCAGGGTTTTTATTTTTATGGGGCCATTATGTGTTTTTTGTGCGGGAATTGGTTGTATGGGAGGCCTGTGTGGGTAGTATTAGGAATAGTGTTAGGACTGCAGGCAGCTGGGAAGTGTACTAATACAGTTTTCAGAATACTTTAGGTCAAGTGGAACAGAGCGGTATCTTTGAACAGATATTTTGCAACAGCTATATAAGATACTCCAGTATACTATTATACTTCAGTGTACTATTTTGCAACAGTTCTATAAGATACAACAGCTATATAAGATACTCCAGTATTCTATTATACTTCAGTGTACACTATATAAGATACTGGCATCCCTGGCTTGAGAGCCCTGAGCCGGAATTCTGGAACAGAACCGGGGAAGTTTGGCATTCAACAGACTTGCAAAGAAGTCTATGTCCGGGGTTCCCCAAATTTGAAAACTCCTGGCCACCTGGTCTGCGTGTAGAGACCATTCGTGTGGAAGCAGAACTCGACTGAGTCTGTCTGCCCAAGAGTTTTGGATGCCTGGAAGATTTTATTTTTTATTTATTTAAAGCTTTTCTATACCGCGCTCTTTATTATCAGTGCAGTTTACAAATAACAAATTGACTCCAGGGCAACAACAGATCTGTCCTGTGTTTACATATAACAGGGAAGGTAACATGGAATTGCAACTGGGGGAACTATGTACATTTTAAGCGATGGAAGATGAGGATAGGTAGGCTATTTACAATAAGGCACATCAGCATTCTAGATTTCCATCTAATTGTCTAAAGATACACTGCCAGGAGATGAATCTGATGCTCTCTGGCGAGGGCCCATAATCACAAAGCTTCGTTGCAAAGCGACAGAGAGCCTGTTCCTCCCTGCTTGTTCACGTAGAACATGGCTACTTGATTGTCGGTCTAAATGAGGACTGTCTTGTAACTGAGCAGGGTGTGGAACACTCGAAGAGCAAGGAAGATTGCTCTGAGTTCCAAGATATTGATGTGTAGATGAGTCTCCTGTGGAGTCCAAGTGCCTTGGGTGGAGAGGTCTTGCAGATGAGCTCCCCAATCCATTGGTGAAGCATCTGTTGTGAGAGTTGCCTGAGGTAAAGGTTTTTAAAATGGGGACCCCATCAACAGGTTTTGAGTGGACTGCTACCATTGCAGGGACAAAATAAGGCGATTTGTGTTTGCTATTTTGTCTGACAAGCCCCCTGATGCATGGGTCCATTGAGTGGATTAAGTCCACTGGGCTGCTCTCATGTGGAGGCGAGCAGAAGGAACCACATGCACGGTAGATGCCATGTGGCCTAGAAGCTGTAACATTTCTCGAGCAGTGACAAGAGGCTTTTGCACTGCTTGAGAAGCTAACTGCAGCATGCGAAGGCAACGGGTCTGGGGAAGATAGGCCCTTGCTTTTCTGGTATCCAGCAAAGCTCCTATGAACTCTAGAGACTCAGTGGGAGTTAGACTGGATTTTGGGATGTTTATGACCAGACCCAAATACTGGAGAATACGCATTGTGCAAGATAGAGAAATCCTGGCCTCTGACTCTGATGGAGCTCGAATGAGCCAGTCGTCTAAGTAGGTGAAGACAAATATTCCTAGAGTACGAAAAAATGCTGCCACCACAGCCATGCATTTCGTAAACACCCTTGGTGCTGAGGTCAGGCTAAAAGGAAGCACCCTGTATTGGTAGTGCTTTCTTTGAAAAAGGAACCGAAGGAACTTTCTGTGAGTTGGATGGATGAGAACTTGAGTGTACGCATCCTTGAGATCTAGAGAACAAAACCAATCCCGACTCTGAAGGTATGGCAGCTGGGTTCCCAGAGAAATCATCTTGAATTTCTCTTTGAAGAGGAATTTGCTCAATTCTCTGAGGTCTAAAACAGGTCTGTGTCCCCCTGTTTTCTTTGGGATAAGGAAATAGGGGAAGTAAAACCCTGTACCCTGTTGAGAAATGGGTACCTCTTCTATTGCTCTTTGGGCAAGAAGGATAGTGACCTCTTGATCTAACAGATTGATGAGAGAGGTCTGAGAATTGAACTGTCTTACCACTGTGGGAGGGGGCATGCACAGAAAATGAAGCTTGTACCCCTCTTATAAATGGAGAGAGTCCAATGCTCTGCTGTTATCTGCCCCCATCTGGAGGCAAAGTGACACAGCCTTCCTGGAATGGTGGAAGGCTCGGGGTCATTGAGAGCCAGGAAGGCTAAGTTCTCTAGATGGAAGTCAAAGGCCTTGTGGAGGCTGAGACTGCTGAGACGGTTGGTTGCTGACTCTTTTGGGCAGGTTGACCTGCAGAACGTGCCTGCTGGGAATAAGAAGGATAAAACCTCTTCTTATTGGAGCAGAATGGTTTCTTGAAAGATTTCCTCCTTGTAGGATCAGCTGTGGCTTTGAACAGTCTATCCAAAGCGAAATTGTCAGCATCCAATTCATTGGCCTTCTTTTGCCAATTCTTGCCGAACAGATTCTCACCTGTACAAGGGATATTGCCCAGTTTGTCCTGCATCCAGAGCTCCAAATCAGATGCCTGGAGCCAGGCACTTCTACGTGCACCTATGGCAATGGCAGAGGTTCTGCTTATGCACTCAAAACATTCAAAAGCTGCATGATTGACAAACTTAGAAACATCCTGGGCATGTTTAACCAGTGTGAAAAAATCCTGCCTCTTATCAGGAAGAAGAGGGCTCAAAACCTCTAAATCTCCTGTGACTTCCTTAAGGAACATTCCCATATATAAAATATAGGAACTGATCCTGTCAGAAAGCATGAAAGCCTGGAAAGTACGACGTCCAAAGGCATCCAAAGTTTGACACTCATGTCCTGGAGGATTAGAGGCATGCCTCTTTGCACTTCTGATCCTTCTCATAGCTGATTCCACTACAGGAGAGTGGTGAGGAAGCTGAGTTTTCTGGAAGCCAGGACACGGAGGTACTCGATACATGGTATCCAGTCTACAAGAGGGAGGAGAGGTGGTAAGAGGTGTTTCCCACATTCTCAACATGAGATCATTTAAGATCTCATGGATAGGCAAAGTAGCTGCCTCCTTAGGAGCTTTGGGATATTGCAAAATTTCCAACTCCTTTGCCCTGGGCTCTGTTTCAGGAGCCACAGTAATGGAAAGACCTCGAGCCACCTCCCTGATAAAGTCCTGAAAGGAGGTATCTTCTGGAGGAGACATCCTGCATTTAGGAGAGGAAGGCTCCTCCGGGAGAAGTACTCCAGTACTGACGGAACTGTCAGAATCCTCAGGCTCCTCTGAGTATTCGAAGTACCTTCTGTCCGGATGCTCTTGTAGAGCACGATACCCGTACCAACCGAAGTTGGTGCCGGGGGGACTCGGTACCGGTGTATCGGAACCGGAAGGCGCAGCATGACTGGGTGCCGGCAATGTAGACGCCTATGTCGATGCTGTCGGTACCGGTGCTGGAGTCGGTGCCAGTACCAGTTGAACTGTCTGATGCGGTTCCGAGGGTGTCGATGCCGCAAGGAGAGCCGCCAGACTGCGTTCAATAGCCAGGAACCTCTGGTCTATCGATGCTGCCGATGCCTGGGTATCGGTACTGGAGAAAGCAGCCGGTACCCCAGAGCATGGCACCAGTAATTCTGCCGAGGTTGAGGCCTCGAGAACATCCTGGAGCCCTGATAATGCTTTGGAAGCCGAAGCCTCCCGCCGGGGCAATTTTGCCGGTACAGAACCCTCAAGGGCAACGCCAGAGGCATCTCGATGCTTGAAAGGAGATCTACCCTTTGAGGACCGGCTAGACTTATGTTTAGTTACCTGAGATCCATGGGAGGAAGACGAAGCCCTGGACGTCGTCGATGCCACAGAGGCTGCATCGGAGGGAAACAGGGTGCTGAGCTTAGCAGCTCGGTTTTGTTGACCCCTCTTGGACATCATGGCACAGGCCATACACTCCGAGATGGAGTGGTCAGGCCCTAAACATTTAAGACACCACTCATGGGTGTCAGTGACGGAGATGATACCTCCACACTTGGTGCACTTCTTAAAACCCGAAGAGGGTTTTTCCATAGTAAAGGAGGTTTTGGGCCTAGGGCCCAAAATGGCGCGTGCACCTGAGGAAGAAAAGTTTGGAAAAAAAAATATATCTTTTTTTATAGAGACAAAGAAAGAAATAACCGGCGGTACCGGTATAGCGTCGAGGGAAGGCAGACGCGACCTCAAAAAAGAAGAAATAGGGAAACATTTTCTGCGGTGACAGGAACAACGACCTGCTGGCTCCGTGGAAAACGAAGAACTGGAGAGAGGCAGTTGGGAAAGGCGGGAAGGCAGCACGCAGGCGCTGTGGGATGCTCCCAAAAGCTTTCTAATTGGACGCTGGGGAGCGCAGGCTCTGTTGGTACCGACGATACCCATATGTGAAGACTACATTCCTGCTTGTTCCTGGAGATAATTCGAACACCTCAAGTTTTTAACTCTAGCATTATTTTCCAACATTTCTATTTTAGTATGCAATAACAAACTATCTTTAACAAAGGTATTATATGCCGACTGAGCACCCACCATCATGCTGTCCGTTTTAATGGCCCTACCCACCAAACCTGAGAGCGGCGATTCAAGCTGTTGTAAAACTTGTGTAGTCCCTTGTGAAAAGGTACACAGTTGAGTTAATGTCCTCTTCAACACTTCCTCCATCCGAGAAACAATTAACCAAACATCTTTTAAAGAGATATCAACCCCTACTGCACCCCCTAAACCCAATTCCACTGAAAAGAGGTATGGAAACCAGGGTCAGGAGGGGTAAAGGAGGTCCATCATGTTTCAGCTGTAGATGGGGATAGAGGTGAAAGGAGGTATGGCTGTAGAGTCAGTCACCAAACTACCAGATTTATCCACATTCAGAACATACTTTTGAGTGGGTTTTGGGGGGGGGGGGCGCTACACAACCCCAAAATAATAGAGGCCTCCGAGGGTGAATAACCTTCCCTAGACAACAAAGCAGATGACAAAACTGTAGTGGTACTCCCGACATGTTTGTCCATCAGTCTTTGAACAGCTGCAGTATCTACTGATTTAACTTTAGCTTTACGCTTCCCCATAATCAATGGGTCTGGGAAGAGAAACTACTCGGTCTCCTCAGGTGCACCGAAGGTGCCTGGCAAGCCCCTTAGGACACGCACCCACAGTCATGTCCCACGGTTGCAGCTGATAATTATCCTCAATCACTGGGGGAAGGAGGTCCGACGTACCAGCAGCACAGGTGATGATCAAATGCCACTAAACAGCTTTACTCCAGGCAAGGCAAGCCTCAGATGTCTCCTGTGCTGGTACAATTAGAACATTTTTTGAAACCACTAGTTGGTTTCTCCTTACTCTCCAGTGTGAAGAGTATGGTAGGCTTAAGACCTAAAAAGGGCATCGATGCCCAAGTAGTTTTTTTAAAAGAAAATAAGAAAGTAGTTTAAGAAATAAGGGAACCAACAATGTCCTAAATGGTGCCACTGTTGACAGGAAGGCAGAGGTACTATCCACAAAGATTTTTCTGAGTGACAGGATTTATTTTATTAGCGCTATCGTTCATTGGTTGATTCAAGTCATTTGAGTACTGACAATTGATCACAGGTGTGTAATTTTACTGCAATGGGAATGTGGTTCTTCTGTTCAAACTGATTTTAATTGTTTATAAGGGTACCAATAATCATGTCCTAGCAATGTCCCAGTTTTTATACTATTTCCTTTTTCTTTACTTGGTCTTGTTTTGTTTCTTTTGTGTGTCTGATATGAAAGCATGTTTAGTCCAAAGCCATTTCACTGGCTTTTTTTTTTAAGGAGATATTGTACATTAAGGGATTGAACTGCAAGGGTGCCAATAATATTGATCACAACTGTAGCTGCCACGAGGAGCAAAGCAAAAAGGAAGAGCCAGCAAGTTTGTTGAAAAACGGCCCCAGGAAGAAACTGGCTGCCAGCCAAAGGTCCTGACAACACACAAGACTAAGTTCACCAACAGACCAGAGTCCTGCCATGGCTACTGTAGATGACCAGCAAAGCTCCCGGGGAAGCCACATGCCAACTCCCAGGACTTCCAAAGAAATCCAATGGTCTCCAAGCACCTGCTTTGTCTAGGAGGAATGCAATGAACCGAGGCCAACCTTCCCCCAAGAAGCAACTAACACGCTGAGCGAAGACAAGTTTTCCAAATGTCAACCAGCGCTATGAATTATTGAAACTGAATCCATTGGTGACTCCCCTATGTATCTGACTGCCTGACCCTATGTGGATCACTAGCTGCAGTGGTCAAAGAACCAAAGCCTTGCCAAGGCTGCTCCCTTTTAACAATGGAACAAACCACACCACAGAGGGATGAATGGACATAAATGTATTCAGCTTCCACAGGATAGGAAGAGACAGTTCCCAACTGGCTGGAACTGTCTTAGGCGCTCCCTCAACTCTCTGCTCTGGAGCCCATGACCGACTCCCTACACACTGTATTGGCTAGTAGCCAGAGAGAACCCAAAGGGAAGAACCCCTGCTGCTAAGAACCTGTTCCACTGTGTGGCCCCAAACACTACTACATACCCGGACCAGACCTTTCCTAACCTCAAACTATAAGTTACTCCACTGCCAGCCTCCTGGGGCATCAAATTCACTAACAACTTTCCACTACTGGGAACTAGAGAGTGGTCAAGAATAGCACACCTTGGCCTTATTCCCCAGCAGAACAAATAACCAAGCTCTGAATGGTCACCTCCTACTGTCTTGTCTTGCATATCACAAGAGGATTGTGAAAAATTGCAAGAGGACCTTAATAAATTGGAAGACTGCACGTCCAAATGGGAGATGAAATTTCATGTGGACAAGTGCAAAGTTATGCACCTAGTAAAGAAGAACCCAAACTATGATTACACGATGCAAGGTTCCACATTAGAAACCACCACCAAGGAAAAATATTTAAGCGTCATTATTGTTTATTGTTTATTTTACACTTGATATACCACCCCCCATTACATCGGGGCGGTTTACAATATAAATAAAAGCTCTAAGGCAGAAAGGGAAAAAGAAATTACAATAACTCACAGGAAAGAGAAGATGGAGAGGAAGAGCAGATTAGAGCAAGAAGGGGGAATGAGGGCATGAAGATTCACAGGGAAACATCAAAAGCAGAGAAGAAATGGGTTTTGAGGAGAGAGCGGAATTTGGGTTAAGACTCTTCCAGTCGGAGGGCAGTAGGTAGGGAATTCCATAGGGAGGGGCCAAGGTAAAAAATGCTGATTTTCGGGTGGATTGTAGGTGGGCTTGAGAGGGAGGTGCAGACGATTAACATGAACGGATCAGAGGCTACGAGTGGGAGTGTGAAAAATTAGCAAATCAGATAAATATTGCGGTCTGTGGAGATAAATAGCTCGATGTACTAAGGTGAGAATCTTGAAGGGGATCCGGAATTTCATTGGCAGCCAATGAAGATGCTGCAAAATTGGGGTAATGTGATCCCGTGGGGAGGCATGTAAGATCATTCGGGCAGCTGTGTTTTGTAATAACTGTAACCGATTTCGCTGATATTGAGTGATGCCAGCATAAATAGAGTTACAGAAGTCCAATCTGGTAATGACCAATGAGAGGAGGGCAGTGAGCTTGAGAAGATAAAAATGGCCTAATGGCACAAATTTGCCGAAGACAGAGGAAGGAGCGCCGAGAAACCTGGGAAATATGGTCATTGAAAGTAAGATTGCTGTCAAGAATGACGCCAAGATAACGGAGTTTAGAGACCAGGGAGATAGGGGTGCCTGAAAAGGAGGGAGTAAGTGACGGAGTGGTGGAACCATGGGTGAACCAGATGGCTGCAGTTTCAGAAACATTGAGAACTAGACAGTTTGAGGAGAGCCAAGAAGAAACCAACGATAAACAGGTCTCCAAAGGAGTAATATCAGGGTGAGAAGAGGATGTATGATACAAAAGAAAAATATCATCTGCATAATAACCTGAGATTCCTAGTTGTTGGATTAGTAAGGCTAGGGGAGCCAAGAAGATATTAAATAGCAAGGGAGCCAGGATGGAACCTTGTGAAACACCACAAGTGAGGGGAAAATGATCTGTGGTAGAACAAGCAGAAGTAACAGCAAATGTCCGGGAGGATAGGAAAGAGTAAAACCAGTGATAGACAGTACTGCGAATACCTGCATCCCATAACTGAGCGAGAAGAAGAGAGTGATCTACCAAGTCGAAAGCGGCGGAAAGATTAAGGGATACCGCCACCGTGATGTCACCATAGTCGTGGGAGGTATGGATCTCATTCATAACTGCCATGATAGTAGTTTCAATGCTGTGTCCGGGGCGAAATCCGGATTGCCGAGGGTGTAGAAAGTGTGTAGAGTCCAGATGGTGTGAGAGTTGCAAGAAAACGACCTTTTCCAAGAGTTTGGAAGCAAAAGGCAGGTTGGACACCGGACAATAATTTGCAGGTATAGAGGAATCCAGGGAAGGATGTTTTAGGAGGGGGCGAACCAGAGTGTGTTTCCATGGGTGAGGAAAGATGCCGCATGACAAACTGGAATGGATGATGGCAAGGAGTGGTTGAAGTAGGGCGGTAGAAGGCTCAGAAAACCAGGAGGAGGGTATGGGGTCTAAAGGGCAAGTGGTCTTATGGGTAGTAGATAGAAGTTTGATGAGTTCAGGGGAGGTAGTAAGGTAGAAGTTAGCCAAAGCGTGTGATAGCAAAGGGGATGGTGTAGGCGAAATGGGAGGCGGCGAAGACAAGGCTTGTGGGCAAAAGGGAAGAGATGAACGAAGGTCTTGAACTTTGGAGGAAAAAAAAGAAGCCAATCTAGTAGGACTGGGGGCTGACGCGGCAGTGGAAGGCTCACGAGTGGAGGAAGACTGTAATTGGGAAAACGTGTTTAAGGTAGCAAAATGATGCCGAGATCTGTTGGGAGCTGAGGCAACGGAGTCAGAGTAGAAAGAGCGCTTAGCTTGATGAATACTGGTATGATAATGGGTATGACAGGACTTAAAGTGTTGGTAGGAGGCTGCAGATCGGAATTTCCGCCAGAGATGTTCGGCCCTCTGTAGCTGAGAGCGTTGCAATTGAAGTCCTGCATGAAACCAGGGGTGATGAGCCTTACGACGAGGATTATAAGGTCTTAAAGGGGCAACCTGATCCAATGTATGAGATAATTTGGTGTTCCAAAGGGCAACTTGAGAGGAAGGTGACAGGGATAAAAAAAATCGGGTGGGAGAGGGTGACAAACTGTAGAAAAATTTTGCAAAAGTTGCAAAATTAATACGGCGAGAGACACGAGTGGGTAATGGGGGAGGAGTGGGGGGGGGGGGTATAGATTGAAGAGCAAATGCAAGATATAGGTGGTCCGACCAGGGGACCGACTTCGGTATAGGTAACGAGACCTGAACTGGGGAGTTTGCTGGGGAGATGACTAAATCTAAAGTGTGACCAGCAACGTGGGTAGGAAGAGCCACATGTTGAATCAGGGAAAGGTCTTGGAAAAGCACAGAAAACACGGTATCCCTGGCTAAGGTGGGCGAGTCAAAATGTACATTAAAATCTCCAAGTATAAGGAGCCGAGGGAATTGGAGAGTCAGATCAGAGATAGAAGGGTATCCCAGAGGGGGGAGGGGAGGGGAGGGGGGGGAAAATAGATTAACAGAAATTGAAGAGCTGAATGGTCATTCAGCTGGAGAAGGAGAGATTCCGGGTAGTGTAGGGAGGAGGAGGAAATTCTAGAGAAAGGAACCGAGGAGCAGTAAATAACCGCAACTCCACCACCGGTCTGCGTAATGCGTGGGACAGAGATAGCCTCGTAATTTGGAGGAAGACAGTGTGAAAGGAGAGGATCTTGGATAATACGTTGAATGTGGATAATACGTTGAAACCCTACATCCAGTGTGCAGTCACAGCAAAGAAAGCAAATAGAATGCAAGGAATCATACGTAAAGAATATAGGAGGAATTGGGAACCAATGCAATAGAGCAGACACCAAGGAAGATGTAGATAATACGAGGAGGGATTTAGCTAAGCTTGAAGAATGGTCTAGAATTTGACAACTGAGATTTAATGTTAAAAAATGCAAGGTTATGCATTTGGGTTGCAGCAATCCAAGGGAGCAATACGGTATGGGGGTGAAATACTTCTATTCACAAAAGAGCAGGACCTAGGCATGATTGTGTCTGATGATCTTAAAGTAGCTAAACAGGTAGAAAAGGTGATGGCAAAAGTTAGGATGCTTTGGTACATAGGGAGATGAACGGCCAGCAGAAAAAAAGGATGTGATAGTGCCACTGTATAAGTCTTTGGTGTGACCTCATTTGGAGTATTGTGTAAAGGATATAAAAAGGATGGAGACGGTGCAGAGAGTGGCTACTAAAATGGTTAGTGGTCTTCATTATAACACATGAGGACAGACTTAAGGATTTTAATATGTATACTTTAGAGGAAAGATGGGATAGAAGTGATATGATAGAGACGTTTAAATACCTCCGTGGCATAAACGTACAGGAGGAGAGCCTTTTTCAATTGCAAGCAAGTTCTGTTATGAGAAGACAAAGGATAAGGGTGAAAGGAGATAAAATCAGGAGTAATATGTGGAAATATTTCCTTACAGAAAGAGTGGTAGATACATGGAATAGTCTCCCAGTGGAGGTGGTAGAGGACAGTATCTGAATTCAAAATCGCATGGGACAAACACAGATGATCTCTAAAGGAAAAAAGGGGACTGCTGTAGTGGTTGATATGTAAGGGCAGACTAGATAGGCCATATGGTCTTTTTCTGCCATCATATTTCTTTGAATGTCGACCATGCTTCTCCTGATTAGTGGACTCCTCTGCCAAGAAAGACACCAATTATTTTTCAACCTCCCAGATAACTTGAAGAAGTGCATGAAGGATATCAAGGACCCTGACAGCACCATGCATCTTCCCATACCATGGTGCCAAGTAAAGACCAGTCAAGATGCTGAAAACCACTGTGCCAGCATTACTGAGGATTCAGCTTTATCCAAGTCAAAGCCAAAAAATAACTAAGGAAGCGAGGCACTTACAGTCCCTTTGTCCTTCCCCAAGGAAACCAGGACCCTCCTGTGACCAAGGGAAGCCCTCCAAACCAGAACCTGTCAGTGCTGCCATCACCACCAGGGAAAACACATCCTCCCCCGAGAAACATGACCTATCCATGAAGAGGTGTTAAAGTCATGAATTTCATCTACTAGCTAGTCATTCAACCTTCCACTCAATCATTTACAATCATGTACTGCTTTTTTTTTTTAAACCGTATTCCATGTATCCCCAGGAAACCTTGACCAAGGGGTCAAAAAATGGCAAAAGCTTCCACCACTTCTCAGGCTGCCATAGCACAATGAAAGCTGCCACCTTTCCAAGGCTGCTCCTGTGCCAGCCCTTGATTGGACCACCACACCAAAATGAATTGTCAAAGATCAGGCTGGACATCCAACTACACAGCCGCTTCTCCATCACTGCAGCTCCCCTGAGCAACCCGAGGTGGACGTAAACTCCTGCACAATCCTGCTTCTAATGAGACTAGCTCCCAACACTTGGAATGGACCATGACTGCACTATTTGATCAGCTAAACCGAGCGACCCTAACCGCCACTGAAACCTATTGCAGTGAAAGCGTAGTTACTCACCTGTAACAGGTGATCTCCGGGAACAGCAGGAATTTAGTCTTCACATATGGGTATCGTCGGTACCGACAGAGTCTGTGAGGGAACGCTCCCCAGCGTCCAATGGGAAAGCTTTTGGGAGCATCCCATAGAGCCTGCGTGCTGCCTTCCCAATGGTCCCTCCCCAGTTGAGTTTATAGATGAAACCAAAGAGAGAGAAAGAGAGAGAGATACAACTCCTAGGGGAGGTGGGCGGGTTGTGAAGACTAAATTCCTGCTGTTCCCGGAGATCACCTGTTACAGGTGAGTAACTACGCTATCTCCAGGAACAAGCAGAAATGTAGTCTTCACATATGGGGACTCCCTAGCTGCAGATGCCAGGGAGATGGCCCCAGGAAGTTGTCAGCCCTTGTGAAAGGGCCCCACTTCCCCCATGGATCTCTGGCATCCTACCAGGGACGGTGGGTAGGAGTTGATAAAATCTGAAAAAGGTGTTGAAGAACAGCTTGGCCAAAACAAGGCATCCTGGCGGGAGTCCTTGTCTAAGCAGTAGTGGACTGTGAAGGTATGTACCGAAGACCAAGTAACTGCTCGACCCATGTAGTCGACAGACACAGAGTGAAGATGAGCCATTGAGGCTGCCATGGCTCTCACATTGTGAGTGGTGACATGGCCTTCAGGAAGAAGGTTCTTACTCTCATCGGCAAAGGATATGCACTGTGCTATCCAGTTGGACAGTGTCCTTTTGGAGACTGGAAGTCCCAAATGACTAGGATCAAAAGCAACAAAGAGTTGAGAAGATTTTCTATGTTGCTGTGTCATTTGCAAGTAAAAGGCCAAAGCTCTTTTACAGTCCAAGGTATGAAGGTTCCTTTCTGCACTGGAGGCATGAGGCCTCGGAAAGAGCACAGGAAGGTAAACCGCTTGGTTTAAATGGAAAGGCGAAACCACCTTTGGCATAAAGTGTGGATGAGTCCTAAGAACTACCTTATCATGGTGGAACCTTGTATAAGGAGGATCAGCCACTAACGCTTGCAATTCACTGATGCGACGTGCTGATGTGATTGCAATGAGGAAGATGACTTTCCAGGAAAGGAATTTCAAAGATGTAGTGGCTAATGGTTCAAAGGGCGGTTTCATGAGCTGCTCGAGCACCATATTTAAGTCCCATGCCACCGGTGGTGGCTTAATGGGAGGCTTTGTTAAAATAAGGCCTCTCATAAATCTCGCTATGAGAGGATGAGAGGAAATATTGTCCAGCTAGAGGCTTGTAAGAAGCTGCAATAGCACTAAGATGGACTCTTACTGAATTTGTCTTGAGACCTGCATTTGACAAATGAAGGCGATACTCCAGTATTGATTCCAAAGGTATCGGAAGAGGGTTACGACCCTTCTGCGAGCACCATATGGTAAACCTTTTCCACTTAAAGGAGGGTTTCGTAGAAACATGAAGGATATCCTTTACCTGTTGGGAAAGGTTAAGATCCTGAAGTTCTAGGCTTTCAGCAACCAGGCCTTGAGATGCAGAGACTGGGGATTGGGATTTATTTATTTATTTAAACTGATTTCTATACCGCCGTTTCCTTCAATCAAAGCGGTTTGCACAGCAAACAAAGACTTGTGTTTAGTGTTCGCATGCAGTGAGCAGTGTGTGCGTGGTTGGTTGTTGATTCGCGGTGAGCTAAATACAACATGAGCTATCTACAATACTATGTACATTGGAGCTTTGCGTCTCGGCTGAGATATGGTCTCGAGGAGGTGTTTGATGAGTTGGGGTATTGTCTGTTTTATAGTTTCTGGTTTATGTGCCAGCACCGTAGTGCTCAATGAAGAGTGTCGTCTTTAGCAGTTTCCTGAAGTCCTTAATGTCTGATGTTGCCCTTAGTTCGTCAGCACTGTTCCCTCTAAGCTGTGCGCGTGCACACACCTCGCCGAGTGAGCGCACATACAACAGAGCGCACAAAAATTACAGCTCTGATTCTGATAGAAAACAGACATCTTAAAATTTAAAAGTTATGATTGTAATTACTAGAAATGTCCCGTTTCATTTAGTAATCGTCTATTTTCATTTAATTTGATTAAAATCAATGTGGTGTACATACTGTATTCTGACATGTAGTCAAATTTTAAAGTATATAACTCAGAGAGTCATTATGTGGCGCACAAAAATTTAACCTTCCTTCAAAAGCTGCACACAGCTGATATTTTATGCGCACACAGCCTACAGAAAATTAGAGGGAACATTGTTCGTCAGGGAGTGCATTCCAGATTGTTGGAGCCGCTTTTGAGAGGGCTCGTTTTTCGGTGTCCTTGCGTATTTTGTTGAAGTCTTCGGGGGTGTTGACATGGTTGGCTGTGCCTCTCCTCCTCGGTCTTGTGCTGCTGTCGGGTTGTATGAGTGGGTGCAGGCTGAGAGCTGATGAGCGTTTGATTTTGAAGATGTTTATGACTGTCTTATACTTGATGCGGGAGCTGATTGGTAGCCAGTGGAGTTCTTTCAAGGCGGGGGTGATGTGTTCTTGTCTTTTGGTGCCTGTTATGTGTGCAGCTGTGTTTTGTGCCAATTGCAAAGGCCTGAGAGTTTGTTTTGTTAGTCCAAGATATATTGGGTTGCAAAAGTCTAGGATTGGGGTTATTAAAGCCTGACATACTGTGCGGAAGTGTTCTTGAGGGAGGAGGTGTCTGAGGTGTCGGACTATTCTCATCCTGTGGTATGCATTTTTGGTGGTTCTGCTGATGTGGGACTGAAGGTTCAGTTCTTTGTCCAGCGTCACTCCGAGGTATTTAACTTCTAGTTGTATAGGTATGGTAGTGGTGTCTATCTTGATGTTGGGAGGAGGGATAAAGTCGGAGTTTCGGGTGATGATTAGGGCCTCGGTCTTGTTGTAGTTTATTGTCAGGTTATTGTCTTGAAGCCAGCTGTTCATGTGCATTAGACACACTGTTATCTTTGAGTAGTCTGGGTTGTTGAGGGTGATTGGTGTGTATATCATATCATCCGCATAAATTGTGTACCTTATCCTGTGTTTTTGGATGATGTTGCATATTGGCTGGATGTATAAGTTGAATAATAGTGTTGATAGAGCGGATCCTTGGGGTCCGCCTTGCGTGACCTTTATGGGTCGGGAGGTATTGTGGCCAATCTTGACCTGTATCTGTTTGTCCATTATGTAGGAGTGGAACCATCTCAGTGTGGCTCTCTGTAGTCCGATGTTTTGTAGTCTTGCTAGTAGTATTGCGTGGTCCACTGTATTGAATGCTGATGAAATGTCGAAGATTATGAGGATTCCGTTTTTGCTATTGTCTATGTGGTAGAGTATATCATCGAATAGGTATAGCAGGAGGGTTTCGACTCCGTGGTTGGGGCGGAAACCGTGTTGGTTGAGGTCTAGTTGTGCGTGGTTGTCTATGTGGTCCTGTAGCTGCTGTTGTACTGTCTTCTCGATGATCTTAGCCAGTAGAGGGATGCTTGAGATGGGTCTGTAGGCTGCAGGGTTGTTCTTGTCGAGTGTTGATTTCTTTGGAATTGGTCTAATTGTAGCGAGCTTTAGTTGATCTGGCATGATTCCTTGGGTTAATGAACTGTTTACCATGTTGTGTATGGTTTGGATGAAGCTTGCCTTTGTCGCTTTGATCCATGCCGCTGGGCATGGGTCTGTTGGAGCTGTGCTTGTGTTGAGTGCGGTGATGATGTATGAGAGCTGCTCTGTGGATGGGATGCTGAATTTGTTCCATGTTTCTCTTGGGGTGGTTGTAATAGTGCTTGTGTCTGTTTTCTGGTGTGAGGCTGAATGAAATTTTTCCTGGATATGGTTGGCGAATGCTTGTGGGTCTATTTGTACTTCATTCTCTGTTTTCTGTTCTTTGGTGAGGGTTTTTACAATTTCAAAGAGCTCTCTTGGTTTGTTGTTTGATTTGAGTATGATGTTGGTGTGGTATTCTCTCTGTTTGGTTGATGAGGTCATTGTATTCTTTTTGCTTTGTTAGGTATTGTGCCTGAGTGTTAGTTGATTTGGTGTGTCTCCATTGCCGTTCCAACTTCCTAAGTTCTCTCTTCTTGGTCCGTATGATTTTTGAGTACCAGGGTGTGTGGTGTGTTTTGTTAATGCGGTCTTTCCTTGGTCTGTATTCGGGGGCTTTGGCGGCAGCATTGATGACACTATTCCATTGTTTGACTTGTTCATCTAGATCTTCTTCTTCCATGTTCATGTGGGGAAGTGTGTCCTGTAGAAATTGGTCTTTGTCGAAGCATTTAAATCTTCTTTGGGTTGGCGGGTTGTCCAGGTTCTTGTCGTGTTTCTGCCCTTGCGGTATTAGCTTTATGTTGATTATGTGGTGGTCTGACCATGGTACAGGGGTGATGTCAGGTGTTGATATGTTACCGCTGTCCAGTAGGGAGCTGGAAGCGAATATGAGGTCCGGTGATGATCCGTGTCTGTGTGTCGGGGTATTGATCAGTTGGGTGTAGTGTAGGGAATCCCATGGCTTGTAGGAAAGCGTCTGTGTCCTTTGTGTTGGTGGATTTTAGATTGAAATCGCCTAGTAGTAGCATGGTTTTGTGTTTTGTGTTGAAGGCACATACTTCTTCTAGTGTGGAGGTTAGTTCCTCTGGAGGCGCATTCGGGGCTCTATAGGTGAGGCATAGGGCCATCCATTTGTTCTCCACAGTGATGGTATTGCATTGGTTTGTGTTGGTTGTACTTCGTGACTTGAGTCTTAGGCTGTTCCTTGCAATGATTAGCACTCCTCCTCCTGTCCGTTGTGTGCGTGGGCAGTTGAATGCTGCATATGTGGGTGGTACTAGTTGATTAAGTAGAGTGTTATCGGTGGAGGTGAGTCATGTTTCTGTGATGCACAGTATGTCAGGTTGCTTATCTTCTATGTGGTCAGCTATTGTGTTGATTTTGTTTCGTATGGATCTGGCGTTGATAAGCTCTATTGTGATTGTTGTTGGGGTGTTTTGTGCTCTTTGTGGTCCGTTTGAGTGTGTGTGTGCTTTGGACTTGTGTCTGTTTTGCCTTCTGTTCTTGGGTGTCTTTTGTGTGTTCCAGGGTGTATACTGTGGGTGTGTGTAGAGCAGTGCCGGCTGCCATGTCAAGCTTCCTAGTGGGTTGTTGCTGGTCTCATGGGTTGGTAGAAGTTGTGTTAGGAGGCGGCAGAAGGGTATTACCATGGCTGGATACATGTTTTTTTGGCTGGATTTGTTGTATGGCTGCACTTACTTTGGTCTGCTGTTGGTTACTGCTGTTGGCTGCTGGCAGTTGGTGTCCTTGTTTGTGGCTGTAGACTGTGGCTGCTTATGTGGCTGTGCCTAAGGGCCATGCCAAAGGGCCCTCTAGCAAGGCCCTCAGGCGCGGGCACGCCCTGCTGGGCTGCTGCTTTTATTGTTGCTCCCACTGCCCCGAATGGGCAGGAGCTTCTGAGCGGGAGAATTTCCTGCTCAGGCGCTCTACCCCAATTGGGGGAGCTTGGCTGTCCGGCGGGGGGGAGCTCGTGGAGCCACGGTGTTTCTGTGCTGGGCTGCTGCTTTTATCGTTGCTCCCACTGCGCCGATTGGGCAGGAGCTTCTGAGCGGGAGGATTTCCCGCTCAGGCGCTCTACCCAAATCGGGGGAGCTTGGCTGTCCAGCGGGAGGGAGCTCGTGGGGCATGCCACAGCATTCCATCCTCTTGGGAGAGAAGATCTGGAGCGGATCCCAACTCCAGAGGCAGAGTTTGAGAGAGATGTGGGAGCAGAGGGTGCCACGTTTGCCACGGCCAACGTGGAGCTGAGGATCATATGACCTCTGTCTCTCTGAAGCTTGAATAGTGTTTTGGGGATGAGGGGAATTGGTGGGAAGGCATACAGGAAATCCTGACCCCAGTGAAGGAGGAAGGCATTCCTTGCCTGACAATGTCGAGCCGGGATTCTGGAACAGAATCGGGGAAGTTTGGCATTCAACGGACTTCCAAAGAGGTCTATGTCCGGGGTTCCCCAAATCTGAAATATTTGGGCAACCTGGTCTCCATGGAGAGACCATTTGTGTGGAAGCAGAACTCAACTGAGTTTGTCTGCCCAAGATTTTTGAATGCTTGGAAGATACACCGCAAGGAGATGAATGTGATGCTCTCTGGCGAGGGCCCGTAGTCGCAAAGCTTTGTTGCATAGCGACAGAGAGCCTGTTCCGCCATGCTTGTTCACATAGAACATGGCTACCTGATTGTCCGTTTGAACTAGGACTGTCATGTAGCGGAGCTGGACGTGAAATACTCGAAGAGCAAGGAAGATTACTCTGAGCTCCAGGAAGTTGATGTGAAAACAGGCCTCCTGTGGAGTCCAGGTACCCTGGGTAAAGAGATCGTGCAGGCGTGCTTCCCCATCCCACCTTTGAAGCATCTGTTAGGGTGGCTTAGGATAGGGGTTGCTGGAAAGGAGACCCCACCAGAAGGTTTCTGGGTGATTGCTACCATTGGAGGGACGAAATAAGATGATCTGAGTTTGTTATTTTGTCCGACAGGCAACCTGAGGCCTATGTCCGCTGAGTGGATAAAGTCCACTGGGTTGCGAGCATATGGAGGCGAGCATAAGGAACCACATGCACGGTGGATGCCATGTGGCCTAGCAATTGTAGCATTTCCCGAGCAGTGAGACAAGGTTTGAGCACTGCTTGGGAAGCTAGTTGTACTACACGAAGACAGCGGGGCTGTGGAAGGAAAGCCTTTGTCCGCCTGGTATCCAGATGAGCTCCTATGAACTCTAGGTACTGAGTGGGAGCAAGATTGGATTTTGGGAGGTTTATGACCAGTCCCAAATACTGAAGGATTCGCATTGTGCGAGATAAAGCAGAGCTGGCTTCTGGCACTGTAGGGGCTCGAATGAGCCAGTCGTCTAAGTAAGGGAAGATGAATATTCCCAGAGTGCGGAGAAATGCTACTAGCACAGCCATGCATTTTGTGAACACTCTTGGCGCAAATGCCAGGCCAAAGGGAAGAACCCTGTATTGGTAGTGCTTTCCTTGAAACAGGAATCGGAGGAATCTCCTGTGATTTGGATGGATGAAAATATGAGTATATGCATCCTTGAGATCTAGAGAACAAAGCCAATCCTGACTTTGAAGGTATGGCAGCAGAGTTCCTAGAGAGACCATTTTGAACTTCTCGCAACAGATATTTATTCAATTCTCTGAGGTCTAAATGGGGCTGTATCCTCCTGTTTTCTTTTGAATAAGGAAATAGGGGGAGTAGTACACCCTGCACCCTGATGGGAAATGGGTACTTCCTCTATTGCTCCTTGAGCAAGGAGCATTGTGACTTCTTGACCCTAAGAGATTGTCAAGAGAGGTCTGAGAATTGAACTGTCTTATAAGTGTAGGAGGGGGCAGGCTGTGAAAATGAAGCTGGTACCCCTCTCGTATAATGGACAGAGTCCAATTTTCTGCTGTTATTTGGTACCATCTGTGGGCAAAATGACAACCTGCCTGGGATGGTTAAGGGTTCTGGACCGTTCAGGGGCAGGAAGGCAAAGTTCTCTAGAAAGGAGTCAAAGCCCCTGAAGAGGCTGAGCCTGCAGAGGATTTGCAGCTTTTGGCTTCTTTTGTTGTCTAGGTGGTTGCTGCTGTCCCTTTTGGGCAGACTAACCTTGACGGTGTCCCTGTTGGGTATAGGAAGGATAAAACTTTTTTTTTTTTTTAATTGAAAAATGTTTTTTTTAGAGGATCGTTTCCTTGCAGGATCAGCTGTAGATTTGGACAATCTATCCAATGTGATATTGTCTGCATCTATTTCATTAGCCTTTTCCTGCCAATTCTTGCCAAAGAGATTTTCTCCTGTGCAAGGAATGTTTCCTAATTTATCCTCTACCCAAATTTCCAAGTCAGATGCCTGAAGCCAGGCAATCCGACGTGCACCAATGGCAATAGCCCATGTTCTGCTTATGCACTCAAAACAGTCAAAGGCTGCACGATTTACAAACTTGGAAACATCCTGGGCATGTTTGACAAGAGTAAGATAGTCCTGTCTTTTGTCATCAGGAAGAAGGGGGCTCATAAGCTCCAAGTCTCCTGTGACCTCTTTAAGGAACATTACCATATACAAGATATAGGAACTGATCCTAGCTGAGATCATGGAAGCATCGACGCCCAAAGGCATTGAGAGTCCTGCATCCACGACCTGGAGGATTGCATGCATGTGTCTCTGCACTTTTCATCCTACGCATGGCTGATTCCACTACCATTGAATGGTGTGGTAATTGAGGTTTTTGAAAGCCAGGAGTAGGTGGAACTCTATACATAGTATCGAGTCTCTGAGAATGAGGAGATGTGGTCAGAGGTGTTTCCCACATTCTCAGCATAAGATCATGTAAGATCTCATGAATAGGCAGAGTAGCTGCCTCTTTGGGAGCCTTAGGGTATTGGAGAATCTCCAACTCCTTTGCCCTAGGCTCTTTTTCAGGAGCTACTGTGATGGAAAGGCCTCGGGCCACATCACGGATAAAATCCTGAAAGGACATATCCTCTGGGGGAGACATTCTGCACTGAGGAGAAGAGGAATCCTCTGGGAGAGGTACTCTTGTATCGGCAGGGTCTTTGGAGTCATCAGACTCAAAGGATTCAAAATACCTCTGATCCCAGTGATTGTGCAGCGCACGGTACCAATATTGATCGAAGTTGGTATCGGGTTGCTCCGGTACCAATCTGTCGATGCCAGAGACAGACTCATGACTCAGTATGGGTGGTATATCCACCAACGTCGATGCTGTCGGTACCGGTATTGGTTGAGGTGTCTGAAGCAGTTTCAACGGTACCGAAGCCGTGAGGAGAGCCGCTAGACAGCAAGAAATCTCTGGTCTATCGATGCTGCTGATGCTTGGGTGTCTATACCAGTAGAAGCGGCCGGAACCCCAGAGCATGGCACCAGTAGTTCTGCCGACATTGAGGCCTCGAGAACATCCTGGAGTCCCGTTAATGCTTTGGAGGTGAAGTCTCCCGCCGGGGCAGTTTTGCCAGTAAAAATTCCTCAAGGGCAACGCCAGTGGCATCTCGAAACTTAGGAGATCTACCCTTTGAGGACCGGCTAGATTTATGTTTAGTTACTTGAGATCCATGGGAGGCAGATGAGGCCCTGGAGGACATTGATGCAACAGACACCCTGTCTGAGGGAAAAAGGGTGCTAAGCTTTGCAACTCGATTCTGCCGACCCCTTTTTGACATCATTCCACAGGAGAGGCACTCCGAAGTAGAGTGGTCAGGACCTAAACATTTGAGACACCAATCATGGGTGTCGGTGATGGAGATGGTACCGCCACACTTAGAACATTTTTTAAAACCATGGAGTGGAGTGGAGGAGTGGCCTAGTGGTTGGGGCAAGGTACTTCAGGCCGGAAGGTCGGGGGTTCAAATCCCACTAGAGGACAGCAACCTTGGGCCGGAAGGACTGGGGTTTCTAGTCCCACAGGTGCTCCTTGTGGTCTTGGGCAAACCACTTAACTATTTTACAGGGAACATGTGCTATGGAGGGTTATCTCCAAGTTATAATGCCCTGCTCAATGAAATTTCAGTTTGTTCAATGTAAACCGCACTGATGCAGAATAGCGCGGTATATAAGAGAATGTAAATAAATAAAAAAATAAAATAAATAAACCAGATGTTGGTTTTTCCATTTTTAAGGAAAAATTGGGCCTAGTACCCAAAATGGCGCCTAGCACCAAGGAAAAAAGTTTCTGAAGTTAAATACCTCAGAAACTATAGTTTTGTGTTTTGTTTTGTTTTAGAAGAAAGAAGAATGAACCGGTGGTACCGGTATAACGTCGAGGGAAGGCAGACGCGACCACAAAAAACAAAGATTAAAGACAAAATTTTCTGCGGTGACAGGTTATGCGACCTGTCGGCTCCACGGAAAATGAAGAACTGGAGAGGGACAGTTGGAAAGGTGGGAAGGCAGCACGCAAGCACTGTGGGATGCTCCCAAAAGCTTTCCTATTGGACGCTGGTGAGCGTTTCCGCGCAGGCTCCGTTGGTACCGACGATACCCATATGTGAAGACTACATTCCTGTTTATTCCTGGAGATAAACCACTGCAATCACCACACTCCTCGAAAGTACTCCTCCGAAATGTGCATGGCCGGACAACCCATGACACTAAAGTCAATCAGGAAGCTGCTGCAACTCAGCTTAAGAAAAAAAAAAAGGGCATACCTTTGGCATCCTGCTCCCCTCAGCGGTGCCTGATGTGCCATGGCCAATCACTACTAACTCAGAAGTCACAGGCCGAACAGAACATCCCGACGTTCACGTCCCTAGTCCCCACATGGAGCACCAGCCCCAGAGCTGCATCAACTGATCAAAAGCCAGGAGAATTTTTTTTTCTTCCCCAATGTGCCTAACAGCCTTTTTGGCTTGCTACTAGCCAGGCAGAGGAGCAGGAACAAATCCTTACCTCTAGCCCTCCCCGCTGATGAGGAGTTAGAAGATTCTCAGCAAAGTTGAGCCCAACCTTGTCTGCCAGGCAATCTGGATGGAAGGGGAGGTGAAGGCCCAGTATATCACTGTTATGAACCCGAGAGGTAGGGTGGGGGAGGGACCCAGAGCCACCAGAATATGCACTCCAAAAGACTGGGGGGGGGGAGAAGGGAGAGACTCAGACCCACCAGTGTGCGGCACCCAAAGGCGGTTCAGTTGGCATCTACCACTTATTGGACCATCTGTTCTCCAAATCCATCCAAACTACATATGTCCAAGCCCCTCCATCTACTGGAGATCGAGAAAATACTGGTCAATACAGGACCCTTATACACTGACATCATCAAACCAGTGGTTCTCAGTCTCCATTTGCTGGTAGAGCAACATAAACCCATGCATCTGGACTGGACTAAAGGGACGAAGAGGAATGGAGTTGTGAGCACTACATATGGATTCACGTCGCTTCTCTAGACCCTTGAGCCCTCTTTTTGTCATCTGCAAACACAAATTACAAGGCGGCTGATGATCGGGTTGCTGACACTGAAGGCACTAGCTACGTATAAGTATCTGTGTCAACCACCAAAAAACACTGAAGGTGGTACTGTAAAGTTTACCAAATGAAGCCACATCAAAGATGCGTCCATTGGGCTCCACGGAAAAACGAAGACTGAGGAAAGATGGCACGGCAACAGTGGATGGGAAGATAACACATATGCGCAGAGAGGTCTCCCAAAAGCTTCTATAAAGAGCTGGGGATTACTCCAGTGTGGGCTCAGTCGGATGACATCACCCATACGTGAGGACTTTCCTGCTTGTCCATGGAGAAAGCACAGTTACTTACCTGTAACAGGTGATCTCTGGGAACAGCAGGAATAAGTCTTCACATATGGGTATCGTCGGTACCGACGGAGCCTGCGCAGGAACGCTCCCCAGTGTCCAAAAGGAAAGCTTTTGGGAGCATCCCACAGCGCCTGCACGCTGCCTTCCCGCCTTTCCTAACCGCCTCTCTCCAGTTCGAGTTTTAAAGCTGAGACAAAGAGAGAGTGAGGAAAGGTGCGAAGGTAGCGGACCTCACGCACCACCTAGATAAGGTCTTAGATAGTGCTGGGGAGGAGTCTGCTATCTTGGTACATGTCGGTACCAATGACATAGGAAAATGTGGTAGGGAGGCTCTGGAAGCTAAATTTAGACTTTTAGGTAGGAAGTTGAAATCCAGAACTTCCAGGGTAGCATTCTCCAAAATGCTTCCCGTTCCACGCGCAGGACCCAAAAGACAGGCAGAGCTCCGGCGTCTCAATGCGTGGATGAGACAATGGTGCAGAGATGAGGGGTTTGGATTTGTTAGGAACTGGGGAACATTCTGGGGAAAGGAGTGGCTCTTCCGAAGGGATGGGCTTCACCTTAACCGGGATGGAACCAGGCTGCTGGCATTAACCTTTAAAAAGGAGATAGAGCAGCTTTTAAACTAGATAATAGGGGAAAGCCGACAGTCGCCCAAGAGCGCATGGTTCGGAAGAATATATCCTTGAAGGATACTACAAAAAGCAGAGAGGTTCCAAAAAAGAGTAAAGTAGCCCAAATGCCCTCGAGTATGGAGCAGACAGAGCTTAAAGATCCCAAATTACCCATGTCTACCAATAGCCAAATTAATATGAATAAAATACAGTCTCTAAAATGCTTGTATGCAAATGCTAGAAGTCTAAAAAACAAGATGAGAGAGTTAGAATATATAGCACTAAACGAGAGGTTAGATATGATTGGAATATCAGAGACATGGTGGAATGTAGGGCTGGTACCCCTGCAATTCTACATGCAAATCTCCGGCCTGCTCAGCAACTCAGGCCTGAACCAACCTGCACAGACAAGATGGATTCTTCACTTCACTTTTGCTGTGTTCAGCTACAAACAACCTAAGCAACTGCTGGATCAGCGTTTCTAAGTGTGCATACAGAAGCTATTGTCCGTGGCTGGCCTTGGACACTTGTACATGCCCAGAAGTTACATACTGTTGCTTCTGCCTGACTTTTACCATGGCTCCTTTGTTTGAAAGAAGCTGGCCATCATCTACCTCCTGATTCGCTGGGAACACCTCAGACTGCCTGGTGCCAACCAATCATCGGACCTATGATGGAGGATTCTTACACAGAATAATGCAATCTGCGCTGGAAACTTTAGTAGTAGTAGAGAGAGAGAGTTGGGGGCTTTTCCCACCTGTTCATACAGACTCCTGCACTGGTTCCTCTCTGCTGTGCACTGCGTACCGGATTCCTGCGACCTGACCCTTTCGCAGGACGGCCACTAAGTGTGGGCTAGGCCGTCCTCCACAGGTCTGAGATAAGACTTTCACAGATACCTCCGGTTCGGACTTACTGCGGCTCGCCTGACGAGGCTAGAGCCCGCATTAGCTAGTAGCTGTCTTCTTGAACTGCATTGTTCCTGAGAGCCCGACGGAACTAAGGTACTGACTTATCTCTCCTCCTCCGTATGGGAAAGGGGTTAGCAATATATTTCTTACTTTTCCTCAGTGCAGAGCGAATCAGTGACGTCTGATTACTAATCAGTGATTTATTACGTTGTCCAAGTATACATCTGTACTATAACAAATTTCTACCTCATGTTTCTAATTAGCTATATGTGTGTGTGTATATTTTTCTACCTGGTTGCCTATAATAAAGTCTAATATATATCTGCAGACCAGACTTCTTTCGTGGCTCATTGCCAGAATAACTCACCGAACTTTGGGCTGTATATTAGTAGCTATCTCCCCTAGACAACAACAGAGTCTAACTTATTCTTGTGCTACGAATATACCCTACAGGAAGGAGGACAACCAGTGGGACACTGTGATACCTGGGTACAAACTATATCGTAATGATAGAGCTGATCAAATTGGTGGAGGGGTTGCGCTCTATGTTAGAGAGGGCATTGAGTCAGAAAGGATTAAAGTTTTGCAAGAAACAAAATTTGCTGTAGAATCTCTATGGATTGAAATTCCATGTAAAAAGGGGAAGGCGATGGCAGTGGGGTGTACTATCGTCCGCCTGGCCAGAATGAACAAATGGATGATGAAATGCTCAAAGAAATCAAGGAAGCTAGCAAAAGTTACAGTGCAGTAATAATAATGGGTGATTTCAATTACCCCGGCATCGACTGGGTCAGTGTCACAGCAGGACATGCTAGGGAGATAAAGTTCCTAGATTAAATAAATGACTGCTTCTTGGAGCAGCTGGTTCATGAACCGACCAGAGGGGAAGCCATATTAGACCTAGTCCTTAGTGGAACACCAGATCTAGTGCAAGAGATAAGGGTGTTGGGGCCACTTGGCAATAGTGATTATAGCATGATCGCCTTTGAATTAATTAGTGGAGGAAGGATAGTAAGGAAATCCACAGTACTACCCTTTAACTTTCGAAAGGGAGACTATGATAAAATGAGGAAAACAGTTAAGAAAAAACTAAACGGAGCAGTTGCAAAGGTTAAAGACGTACATCAAGCTTGGATGTTGATGAAAAATACTATCTTGGAAGCCCAGACCAGCTGTATTCCACGCTTTAAGAAAAGTGGAAGGAAGTCCAAAAAACTGCCAGCATGGTTTAAAGGTGAGGTCAAAGAGGCTGTTGTTGCCAAAAAAGCATCTTTCAGGAAATGGAAAAAAGAGCCAAATGACGAAACCTGGAAACAGCACAAGCACTGGCAAGTCAAATGCAAGGCATTGATAAGGCAGGCAAAGAGAGAATTTGAGAAGAAGCTTGCTGCGGAAGCAAAAACGCAAAATAAAGATCTTTTCAAGTACATTCGTAGCAAAAAACCTGTGAGAGAGTCAGTTGGTCCATTAGATGATAAAGGGGTTAAAGGAGCACTAAGAGGCAACAAGGCGATAGCGGAGAGACTGAATGAATTCTTTGCTTCAGTCTTTACTGAGGAAGATGTAGGGATGTTACCCATGACTGAAGTGGTATTTAAAGGTGCGGAAGAATTGAAGGAAATATCGATACATCGGGAAGATGTCTTACAACTATTAGATAAACTGAAGAGTAGCAAATCACCTGGGCCGGATGGTATACATCCAAGGGTGTTGAAAGAACTGAAATATGAGATTGCAGACCTGCTATTAGTAATCTGTGAACTATCATTAAAATCATTTCTAATACCTGAAGATTGGAGGATCGCCAATGTAACACCAATTTTTAAAAAGGGTTCCAGGGGTGATCCGGGAAACTACAGACCGGTGAGCCTGAAGTCAGTACCGGGAAAAATGGTAGAAACCATCATAAAGAACAAAATTACTCAGCATGTAGATAGTCACGACCTAATGGGAGACAGCCAACATGGCTTTAGACAAGGAAGATCTTGTCTTACTAATCTGTTGTGTTTTTTTGAAGGAGTGAATAAACAGGTGGACAAAGGTGAGTCGGTTGATATTGTGTATCTGGACTTTCAGAAAGCCTTTGACAAAGTCCCTCATCAGAGACTTTTGGCAAAATTAAAGAGTCATGGGATAGGAGGCAGTGTACTATTGTGGATCAGGAACTGGTTAAAAGATAGAAAGCAGAGTGTAGGGCTAAATGGCCAATTTTCCCAATGGAGAAAGGTGAATAGTGGTGTACCCAGGGATCTGTGCTGGGTTCGCTGCTTTTTGACATATTCATAAATGACCTGGAAAGTGGAATAACGAGTGAGGTTATCAAATTTGCAGATGACACAAAACTATTTAAAGTTGTTAAAACCCAAGAGGATTGTGAAAAATTGCAAGAGGATCTTGATAAATTGGAAGACTGGGCATCAAAATGGCAGATGAAATTTAATGTGGACAAGTGCAAGGTTATGCACCTAGGGAAGAACAACCCAAACTATGGTTACACGATGCAAGGTTCCACATTAGGAACCACCACCCAGGAAAAAGATTTAGGCGTCATTGTGGATACCATGTTAAAACCCTCGGCCCAGTGTGCAGCGGCAGCCAAGAGAGCAAATAGAATGCTAGGTATGATAAGAAAAGGAATGGAAAATAAAACAAAAGATATTATAATGCCTCTATATCGTTCCATGGTGAGACCGCACCTTGAATATTGTGTGCAATTCTGGTCGCCGTATCTTAAAAAGGATATAGCGATTTTAGAAAAGGTTCAGAGAAGAGCCACCAAAATGGTAAAGGGGATGGAAGGATACTCCTATGAGGAAAGGCTAAAAAGGTTAGGGCTCTTTAACCTGGAAAAGTGACGGCTGAGGGGAGATATGATAGAAGTCTATAAATTAATGAACGGAGTGGAACGGGTAAACGTAGATCGATTGTTTACGTTATCAGAATATAGAAAGACTAGGGGACATGCAATGAAGCTACAAGGTAAACTATTTACGACTAATAAAAGAAAATATTTTTTCACTCAACGTGTAATCAAACTCTGGAATTTGTTACCGGAGGATGTAGTAAAGGCTGTTAGTGTAGCTGGGTTTAAAAAAGGTTTGGACAAGTTCCTGGAGGAAAGGTCCATAAACCATTATTAAGAAGTGATCGAAGATATCAATGCTTGACCCAGTACAAGCATTGTGGAACTTGTGTCTCTTGGGGAAACTGCTAGGTACATATGACCTAGATTGGCCACTGTTGGAAACAGAATACTGGGCTTGATGGACCTTGGTCTGACCCAGTATGACATATCTTATGTTCTTATGTTCTTAAAGAAAGATAGAGAGATTCAACTCCTAGGGGAGGTGGGTGGGTTGTGAAGACTTATTCCTGCTGTTCCCAGAGATCACCTGTTACAGGTAAGTAACTGTGCTATCTCCAGGAACAAGCAGGAATGAGTCTTCACATATGGGGACTCCCCAGCTAGAGATGCCTGGAAAATCACCCAGGTTGTGAGTCCCTGGGAAGGGCTCTACCTCCACCCATGAATCTCAGGCATCCAGCCAGGGATGGAGCGTAGGAGTTGATTAGGTATGGAACAGGTGTTTGAGAACAGCCTGACCAAACAAGGCATCCCAGCAGGAGTCCTTGTCCAAGCAGTAATGGGCTGTGAAGGTATGAACTGAGGCCCAGGTGGCCGCTCGACAGATCTGGTCGATGGACACAGAATTTAGATGAGCCATAGAGGCTGCCATGGCCCTCACATTGTGAGCTGTGACATGGCCCTCCAGAGAAAGGTTCTTACTTTGGTAGGCGAAAGAAATACACTGAGCAATCCAATTGGACAGAGTTCTGAGACTGGAAGTCCTAAATTAGAGGGATCAAAAGCAACAAAGATTTGAGAGGACTTTCTATGTTGCTGTGTCCTTTGTAAGTAAAAAGCAAGAGCTCTTTTACAATCCAGGGTATGAAGATTCCTCTCCGCACTTGAAGCATGAGGTCCTCGAAAAAAGACAGGTATTGTATATATTGTGATTGTACATAGTTACCCTGTTAGCCAAGTTGAATATCCTGTTCATATGTAAACACAAAGTACTATTGGAAATGTGTATGTTCATTGTTTATTGTAAACCGCGCTGATGCTGAATAGCGCGGTATAGAAGAGACTTTACATAAATAAATAAATAAAATAAATAAATAAATAAAGGTAAATAAACCTCCTGGTTCAGATGAAAAGGTGAGACCACTTTAGGCATAAAGTGTGGATTAGTCCTGAGGACTACCTTGTCATGATGGAACCTTGTATAAGGAGGATTAGCCACCAAGGCTTGCAGCTCACTGATGCGGCGAGCTGAAGTGACTGCAATGAGAAAAATAACCTTCCAGGAAAGGAATTTCAAGGAGGTAGTGGCTAAGGGTTCAAAGGGTGGCTGCATAAGCTGGCCAAGAACCAGATTCAAGTCCCATGCCACTGGAGGTGGTCTGATGGGAGGTTTAGTTAAAAGAAGGCCTCTCATGAATCTTGCTATAAGAGGATGAGAGGAAATAGGCTGTCCATTGAGAGGTTTAAGGGATGCTGCAATAGCACTCAAATGGACTCTTACTGAATTCGTTTTAAGGCCTGCATGGGATAAATGCAGCAAATACTCTAGTAAAGAATTCAGAGGTATTGCAAGAGGGTTAAGACCCTTCTTTGCACACCAAATGGTAAACCTTTTCCATTTAAAAGCATAGGAACGTCTAGTGGAAGGCTTTCTGGAAGCATGAAGGATATCCTTCATTTGCTGAGAAAGATGCAAATCTTGAAGGTCTATGCCTTCAGCAACCAGGCTCTGAGGTGAAGAGACTGGGGATTTGGGTGCCACAACGTTCCCTCCTCCTGGGACAGGAGGTCTGGAGCAGATCCCAAGTCCAGGGAGGGAGCTTGAGAGAGATGCAGAAGTAGAGGGTACCACACTTGGCGTGGCCAATGTGGAGCTATGAGGATCATAGATCCCTTGTCTCTCTGAAGTTTGAACAGTGTCTTGGGAATTAGGGGAATGGGTGGAAAGGCATAGAGGAAGTCTTGCCCCCAATGGAGGAGGAAGGCATCCCTGGCCTGAACTCCCTGACACGGAATTCTGAAACAGAACCGGGGAAGTTTGGCATTCCACAGACTTGCAAACAAGTCTGTCTGGGGTTCCCCAAATTCGAAAGATCCCGGCTATCTGGTCCCCATGGAGGGACCATTTGTGTGGAAGCAGAACTCGACAGTCTGTCTGCCCAAGAGTTTTGAACCCCTGGAAGATACACTGCCATGAGATGAATTTGATGCTCTCTGGTGAAGGCCCACAATCTCAGAGCTTCGTTGCAAAGCGACAGAGCCAGTCCCCCCCCTGTTTGTTCATGTAGAACATGGCTACTTGGTTGTCCGTGTGGATGAGGACTGTCTTGTAGCTGAGCAGGGTGTGGAAGACTCAGAGCCAGAAAGATTGCTCTGAGCTCTAAGAGGTTGATATGTAGAGATGTCTCCTGTGGAGACCAGATGCCTTGGGTGGAGAGATCTTGTAGATGAGCTCCCCAACCCTTTGGAGAGGCATCTGATGTAAGGGTTGCTTGGGGTAACACCTGTTGAAAGGGGGACCCCCAGCAACAGATTTTGAGTGGACTTCCACCACTGGAGAGAGCAAAAGAGGCGCCTGGAGGTTGCTATTTTGTCTGACAGGCACCCTGATGCCTGGGTCAATTGGGTGGATAGAGTCCATTGAGCTGCTCTCATGTGAAGGCGAGCATAAGGAACCACATGCACAGTGGATGCCATGTGGCCTAACAGTTGTAACATCTCTTGAGCAGTTAAATGGGATTTTAACTGAATCTGTGAGGCTAACTGCACCAAGCGTAGGCAACGGGCCTGGGGAAGATAGGCCCTTGCAGTTGTGGTATCCAGCAAGGCCCCTATGAACTCTAGAGATTGAGTAGGGGTGAGATGGGATTTTGGAATGTTTATTACAAGTCCCAGATACTGAAGAACACGCCTTGTGCAGGCTAGGGAAGTCTGGGCCTCTGACTGGGATGGGGCTCGGATGAGCCAGTCGTCCAGATATGGGAATACGAATATCCCCAGAGTGCGTAGAAATGCAGCTACTACTGCCATGCATTTTGTGAACACTCTTGGTGCAGAGGCCAGACCGAAAGGAAGCACCTTGTATTGGTAGTGCTTTCCTCAGTAAAGGAACCGAAGGAACCTTCTGTGTGTTGGATGGATGAGGACATGAGTGTACGCATCCTTGAGGTCTAGAGAACAAAGCCAATCCTGACTCTGAAGGTATGGAAGGAGAGCACTGAGAGAAATCATCTTGAACTTCTCCTTGTATAGAAACTTGTTCAATTCTCTGAGATCTAGTATGGGTCTGTAGCCCACTGTTTTCTTTGGGATAAGAAAGTAGGGGGAGTAGAACCCTGAGCCCTGCTGAAGAAGGGGTACTTCTTCTATTGCCCCTTGGGCAAGAAGGGTAGTAATCTCCTGACCCAGAAGGTCGAGGAGAGATGTTGGAGAATTGAACTGTCTCACCATGGTGTGAGGAGGAAGGTTTAAGAAATGAAGTTTGTACCCCTCTCTTATGATGGAGAGGGTCCATTGCTCTGCTGTGATTTGTTCCCACCTGGGAGCAAAGTGAGCTAACCTTCCTGGAATGGTGAGAGGCTCTGGTTCTTTTAGAGCCAGAAAGGCTAAGTTCTCTAGTTGAAAGTCAAAGGCCCTGAGGAGGCTGAGGCTGTTGGGCCGTAGCAGTCCTAGCAGCCTTAGGCTTGACCTCTTTTTTGGTTGTTGCTGTCTCTTTGTAGCAAAACGACCTGCAGAAGATGCCTGCTGACCATAGGCAGAATAATATCTCCCTTTTTTGGGAAAAAAACCCCTTTTTGAACAACCTTTTCTTAAAAGGAGCAGAGGTAGACTTTGAGAGTCTATCTAAATCAGAATTTTCAGCATCCATTTGGGTGGCCTTTGCTTGCCAATCTTTGCCAAAAAGGTTTTCACCTGTACAAGGAAGGTTTCCTAGTCCATCCTGAACCCAGGGTTCCAAATCAGAAGCTTGTAACCAAGCAACTCTGCATGCACCTATGGCAATAGCCGAGGCTCTGCTGGCACACTCAAAAGAGTCAAAGGCTGCACGGTTGGAAAATTTGGAAACATCCTGGGCATGTTTAAGCCAGGTGAGAAACTCTTCCCTTTTATCTTCTGAAATAAAAGGAGATAAAGTTTGCAGATGATCTGTAACTTCTTTTAGAAACATCCCCATATGGAGACTATAGGAGTTGATTCTGGCAACAAGCATATTGGCCTGGAAAACTTTCCTGCCAAAGGCATCTAAGGTTCTGCATTCTGTTCCTGGAGGACTAGAAGAGTGCCTTTTTGTACTCTTTATCTTCCTCATAGCAGACTCCACCACAATGGAGTGGTGAGGAAGCTGAGTCTTATGAAAGCCAGGACAAGGAGGAACACGATACATGGTGTCCAACCTACGAGAATGAGGGGAGATGGTGAGAGGGGTCTCCCATATGCCCAACATGTGATCATAAAGAATCTCATGAATTGGTTTAGTGGCTGCCTCTTTAGAAGCCTTAGGATATTGTAAAATATCTAATTTTTTGGCTCTAGGCTCTGCTTCAGGGGCCACTGAGATGGAAAGGCCCCTGGCCACTTCCCTAATTAAGTCTTGAAAAGACAAGTCTTCTGGAGGAGACATTCTTCTTTTTGGAGAAGAGGGCTCCTGAGGAAGGATCACCGATGCTTCGACAGAGGCCTCTGATTCATCAGAGTCTTCAGAGGAATCGAAGTATCGCCTGTCTGGATGCTCCTGCAGAGCCCGATACACGTACCGGATGGTATCGACATCGGGAGTGATCGGTACCGATTCGGTACCGATGGGCATCACAGAACAGTGTACCGCTGCAGTCGACACCGAAACCGATGTCGATGCAATCGGTACCGGCACCGGAACCGATATCGGTACCGTGCCGGAGTCGGTACCGCCAACGGAGTTTGTTACGGTACCGAAGGCGTCGCAGCTTGTATGAATGCCGTAATGGCACGCTGCATGGTCAGGATATTCTGATCCATCGATGCCACCAATGTCTGGATGTCGGTACCAGTGGGAACCACCGGTACCCCAGAACATGGCAACAGGTGATCAGTCGAGGCCGAGCCATCGATGTCAACCTGTGACCCCATAGATAAAGCTTTGGAAGCCGGAGCCTTCCGCCGGGGTAATTTTGCCGGTGCAGATTCCTTGAGAGCAAGCCCAGAAGCATCTCGATACTTGGAGGGAGATTTACCCTTCGAGGACCGGCTGGACTTAAGTTTGGTTACCTGAGATCCATGGGAGGAAGCAGCAGCCCTGGAAGACGTCGATGCCACTGAAGCTGCATCAGAGGGAAACAGGGTACTGAGCTTGGCTGCTCGATTCTGTAGACCTCTTTTAGACATGGAACAGGACTGACAATCCGCAATGGAGTGGTCAGGACCTAAACATTTTAGACACCATTCATGGGTGTCGGTGACAAATAGTGCCGCTGCACTTTGTGCACTTTTTAAACCCGGAGGTGGGCTTTTCCATGAGGTAAAATCTTCCTAGGCCTAAGGCTGAAGAAAGAAAAAATGCACTGAAGTGAGAACGACAGTAATTTTTTTTTTTTTTAAGAATAAAGAAAGAAAGACCTGCGGTACCGGTCCGGTGTCGAAGAAGGCAGACACGCGACCAAAGAAATAAAAGAAAATAAAGAAATTCTTCAGCGGTGACAGGAACACGACCTGCTGGCTCCACGGAAAAGAAGAACAGGACTGGAGAGAGGCGGTTAGGAAAGGCGGGAAGGCAGCGCGCAGGCGCTGTGGGATGCTCTCAAAAGCTTTCCTTTTGGACGCTGGGGAGCATTCCCGCGCAGGCTCCGTCGGTACCGACGATACCCATATGTGAAGACTCATTCCTGCTTGTTCCTGGAGATAACGTATTACATAGTAACACAGTAATGACGGCAGATAAAATCCAATATGGCCCATCTAGCCTGCCCAGCAAGGTGGCAAGAGTGCACCTGCCGCTCCTTGCAGGTTACCCCTCCCCATGTTTTTGTTTAGGGGTGAACCCACCGCTCCGTGTCAGGCACTCGTTTGTTGAGAAATTAGAAAGTTAAGTTTATTTTAATTTTATCCATTACATATCAAGGTAGTACTTATGTGTTTCAGGAATCTATGCACTTGGAAAAATCTTTGGTGGATAGGAAGAGATAAGTTAGAAAGGAGATGTTAGGACTGATAAGACAGTGCCTGCTCAGAGCTTACAACCTAATCAAGACAGACAACACAACTGGGGACTAGAATATATCTAGAGAAATGATAAGTAAACACATAGGAGGTGACAAGAGATTTGGAGGAACAGGACCCAAAAGCAGTCTCAAAGAAGTGAATGTTTAGCCTGGATTTTGAACAGGGCCATAGATGGAGTATGACGTACAGACTTGGGTAGTTTGTTCCAAACATAAGGAGCAGCAAGGTAGAAAGATGGAAGTCTTGAGATGGCAATGGAAGAGAAGGGCACAGATAGATGAGATCTGCCAGAAGAGTGGAGTTCCCGAGGAGTGTAGGGATAGAGGGGAAATGTAGTGAGGAGCAGTCGGATGAAGGCACTTATAGGTCACTAGTAGAAGTTTGAACTGGATGCTGAAACGGATAGGAAGCCAATGAAGTTTCTTGAGAAGAGGGGTAAGGTGAAATTAGACTTACCTACTAATTGTTCCTTGAGGAACTCCAGTCCAGTCCCGAACCTCTGGGTTTTGCACCTCCTCCAGCAGCCTTGGAGACTGAGTACGTCATCCTTTTTGATGACCCTGGTATAAATAGCAGAGGGTCCGCCTCCTTGCTCCAGTAATCTATTAAAGCAGACTCACCAGAGCAACAATAAGTAGTAAACATTACAATTAAACTGTAAACTATCATAACTAGTAACTAAGTGAAAATGAGGGGATCTAACCATCTTTCTAACCCTTTCACCAAGGGTACGTCAACCTCTTTGCGTTGCTTAGGTCTGCCCTTGCTCCTCACGGAGAACCTTGACTGTAGATGAAACCCCATTCCACCCACTCCCCTTTATGAACTGCAACCCCTGCAGCTGCTCCACTTACCTGAACGACAAAATACTTCCTCGCTTCAGGCTGCAGTCCAAAACAAAAAAACGGGAAGGTATGCAGGACTAGACTGGAGTTCCTCAAGGAACAACAATTAGCAGGTAAGTCTAATTTCACCTTCCTTATCACTCCAGTCCAGTCCCGAACCTCTGGGGATGTAACAGCAGTGAAAATTTCAACGGGAGGGACCTGCTAGACCAGCCTGAAGCACCGCTGATCCAAAACGAGTATTCCTCTCTGCCAGAACATCCAGACGGTAATGCTTGACAAAAGAATTTAATGAAGACCACGTAGCCGCTTTACAAATGTCCACAGCCGGCACTGAACTATACTCGGCCCAAGATGCCGCTTGTGCCCTAGTTGAATGAGTCTTTAGACCCTCCGGAACGGGCTTACCTTTCAACAGGTACGCCGATGCTATCGCTTCTTTGAGCCACCTGGCAATAGAAGCTTTGGAAGCTGCTTCTCCTTTCCTTGGCCCTCCAAATAAGACAGTCTATCCAACTTGCGGAAGTCTGCTGTACTTTGCAGATACTTCTTAAGAGCCCGACGAACGTCTAGAAGATGCAACCTCCCGGAAGCCAAAGTTTTGCTATTTTCTCCAAATACCGGCAAAAAAACAACTTGATTGATATGAAAAGCTGACACCACCTTAGATAAAAAGGAAGGAACTGGCCTCAATATCACCTTATCATCGAAAAAAGACAGAAAGGGCTTCTGACAAGATAAAGCCTGCAACTCAGAAATCCTGCGAGCAGAACAGATGGCCACCAGAAAAAACACTTTAGGGTAAGGTCTTTTATGGATGCGCTAGACAAGGGCTCAAACGGTGCACACACCAACACCACCTGGAGATTCCACGTCAGAACTGTAGCCCTACAGGGCGGTCGCAGGAGAGAGACCACCCTCAGAAAACACTTAACATCTGGATGTGCTCCCAGCACCTCACCTTGAACTTTACCTCTAACAGGATAGCGCCGCCACCTGAACCCTCAAAGATGTGGCTGCCAAACCCTTCTCAAAACCAAGGTCGGTCCACCAAGAGTCTCATCAGATCTGCATACCATGGCCTCCTTGGCCAGTCTGGCGCTATCAGGATTACCTGACCTCTGTGAACTTCTATTCGCTGTAGCACCCGGCCGATTATTTATTTATTTATTTTATTTATTTATTTATTTAAAGTCTCTTCTATACCGCACTATTCAGCATCAGCGCGGTTTACATTGAACAAAGAATTTACACATTTCCGATGGTACTTTGTGTTTACATTTGAACAGGAAGAACTAACTTGGATAACAGGGGTAACTATTTACAAATTAATTAATTTACAAATCAATTAGTACCCAAGGAGGAAACATGTATAGAACTTGATCCTCTGAACATTTTTGAATTAGAGCATCGAGACCTGACATCCTGTAGGTATCTTCCTTCCCAAAAAACTGCGGACCAACTTTCTCAACCCCTGCGCCCTCAGCTGTGGAAGAAAGACCTTTCCTACGCTTGTGTCGAATTGAGCCCCCAGGTATTCCAGGCTCTGCGACGGATTCAATCTGCTCTTTGCCATATTGACTTCCCAACCAAGACTGTAGGAAGTCCACCACTCGGGCTGTAGCTGACTCGCTCTCGCTTCTTGATTTTGCTTGAATCAACCAATCGTCCAGATAAGGGTGCACTAGCACCCCCTCCTTTCGTAACGCTGCCACTACTACCACCATTACCCTTGGCGAACGTCCGTGGAGCCGTTGCCAAGCCAAACGGCAAAGCTTGAAACTGAAAATGGCCCATACAAACCGCAAACCTGAGAAACCTCTGATGCTCCATGCAAATTGGAACGTGCAAACAGGCCTCTGACAGATCCAGAGGGGTTAAGAAACTCCCCTTTTCTTACCGCTACAATAACCAACCTCAGATTTTCCATATGAAAGTGAGACACTCAGACACCGATTCACTCTTTTGAGATCCAAAATTGGCCGAAACGATCCCACCTTTTTGGGAAGTACAAAATATATGGAGTACCGACCGCAGCCGCACTGGTCTGGCAGTACCGGTACTACCGCCTTCAGGCTCAGCAGCCTTTCCAAGGTCTCTTGCACTGCCTCCAACTTGAAGCTCGCCTTGCAGGGAGATTGAACGAAAGAATTGCGCAGCGGGCGTTGAAACTCTAGAGCATATCCTTCTCGAATCACCTCCAACACTCACTGATCTGAAGTAATTTGGACCCAGGCAGGATAAAACTCCCGCAATCGACCTCCAACGGGTACTAGCCCTAACCAGGCCCTCCTGACTTCATTGTGATTTTCTAATGTTCAGGCATGAGGAGACCGCAAACCCTCTGCTTGCCCCTCGAAACCCCCCCGATTCCTATATGGAAAACGTCCTCTTTGAAACTGACTCTACCTCTGAGAACGGAAACGTCGAAAATCCCTTTGCGGACCCTTTGACTGGGTATTCTGCTTATTCTGTTTCTGCTTGTCCTCAGGCAGGCGTCCGCCCTTGGACTCCCCCAGGTCCTTAACTAACTTGTCCAAGTCCTCTCCAAAGAGTAACTTGCCCCTAAATGGAAGCTTACCTAGTCTGGCCTTGGATGAACCATCTGCCGCCCAGTTATGAAGCCACAAATACCGCCTTGCAGCTACCACTGACGTCATACTCTTTGCTAAACCATGAATAAGATCATAACGAATATCGTCCAGATAGGCTGCCCCAGTCTCCAATCTGGCTGCCTCCCCGGCCGACTCCTCCACTTGCTCCCCCTGCATCTGCTGAGACCACCGCAGACAGGCTCTCGCTACCCATGCACCACAAATAAATGTCTGCATGGAAATCGCATTAATTTCAAAAACGTGCTATAACAAAGTGTCCAGCTTTCGATCTTGGGCATCTTTGAGAGCAGTACTACCTTCGACCGGAATGGTAGTCTTTTTGGTAACAGCCGAAACTGCGGCATCTACCTTTGGAGATTTGAACAAATCTCGATCTTGATTCGCCAATGGATAAAGACGGCCCATTACTCTGGAACCTTTCAGACCTGCCTTAGGCATGTCCCATTCTTCCTGAATCATTTCCCGAACTACTCTATGCACCAGGAAAACCCTTTGGGCTTTCTGTACCGCCTGCAATAATGGGTCCTCTAAGGAGGCATCCTCTTCCGGACCCATGAATGGCATATTAAGGGCCCTAAGTGTTTCTGTAATGAGCGCTGGCAACTCTTCGACGGAAAACATGAACTATCCGAGTCTGATCCTCGCGTTCCATGAGTTCTCCTTCCTCAAGTTCCTCTTCTACCTCCAAATTTGGATCCAAATCCTCCGAGCGAGGGCCCTCTGTTGCCACTGGCTGGTCCCGTACGCTCCTAGACCTCTTGGCCGACACCCCACCAGTCCCGGAGTCCAAGGGAGTCCCTAGCCGCTTTCCTCCCAGCGCCCCATCCATAGAATCGGCCCCAGACCCTCTCACAAAGGCCTGTTGAAGCAGAAGCATAAATTCTGGAGGAAACATCGCTGCCAAATCTCCTGGCAAACCCGCTTAAGAAGGAGGAACATCGGGAACGGAGGATGGCCCTACTACCGGCTCCAGCAGCGGCAAAGAGGGAGAAACAGGTTCTTGTATGGCTGAAGCAGTCCCTTTCTGACCCACAGCACTGACCTCCAACGCCTGCTCCATAGATGCTTCCTGGACGCATCCCCTACAGACTCCAGTCTGACACCGACCCTCTTCTAGCACTGCAGACCAAGCACTGCAGTTTAGAAGGCATTTTGTTCAGGTAACTCCTTCCTATGCTACTGTGAGCTTCTTTAAGCTATAGTGGGCTCCAGCGACCAACCACCGCTGTTGCTGGACTGTACCGAACAAATTCACAGGTTTTTTTTTTTTTACACTTCAAATCTAAAATAGGTGAGGGATAACCCAGTGGCCCCCCACTCTAATTCTGAAAAAAACACCTGAAAACAAAGCTCTGAGCCGCTTTTCCCGTGCGAGAGACACGCGACCAGGCCTGCAGCCTTCCGAGACAGCGTACTTGCGCTGACAAAAGAATTTGTCAAAAAACTCACTGCTGAGCCCCCCTTACCTTCAAGAAGTTGCTCCCCAGGCGCCGTTCACACTCCGACTGCTGTGACCACATCCATCTCTCTCCACGCGCTCAGCTGGTATCTGCGGCTTCAGCGTAGCAGAGGAGAGAGGAGCAGAAATGGAGCTGCTGCAGCGATCTTTTAAACACGGGCCTTTCCCGCAGCTTAACACTGCACTTCGCTGCTCCTGCTACCGGCTCATCACCCAAAATCGTGGGTTCGGGAGCCGGAGCTTTCCTCCTTAATACAACGGATTCTCCTCCGGTAAGAAGGAGGGGGGGAGGAGGGAGGGCACTTCATCGCTCCTCAAACTGCACTGACCAAAACAGTACAAGAAATAAAATACTGACTGAATTCAACTAATTTAACAAAATTAATAACAAATTTCCTAACACCTAACTCTCCTTATTTATTTATATTTATTTATTTCACATTTCTTATATACCGCCTTTCATGATATCAAGGCGGTTTACATTGAACAAACCGAAATTACATTGAACAGGGCATTATAACGTGGAGATAACTATTTTACAGGGAACATGGGCAATGGAGGGTTAAGTGGCTTGCCCAAGACCACAAGGAGCACCTGTGGGACTAGAAACCCCAGTCCTTCCAGCCCTGGAGTGAGTCCTGTACCTCTAGGCTCACTACTTCTAGCTGCTTGGAGACAGATTATTGGAGCAAGGAGGCGGTCCCTCTGCTATTTATACCAGGGTCATCAAAAAGGATGACGTACTCAGTCTCCAAGGCTGCTGAAGGAGGTGCAAAACCCAGAGGTTTGGGACTGGACTGGAGGGACGATAAGGAACATGTGCATAGTGACATTGGCAGAAGATTAGCCATGCAGCCGAGTTCTGAAGTGGGGAGAGATGATTCAAAGGAAGACCAGCGAAGAGGAGGTTGCAAAAGTCTAGACGGGAGGTGACTAGAGAATGGATAAGGGTCTTAGTAGTGTGTTCAGAAAGAAAAGGATGAATTTTGCCAACACTGTAGAGAAAGAAACTGCAGGTTTTAGCTATCTTTTGAATGTGTGTGGAGAAGGAGAGGGTGGAGTCAAAGATGACCCCAAGGTTGCGAGTTAAGGGAACAATGAGGAGTAGAGTATTATCCACAGAAACAGAGAAAGGAGGAAGGGGGGGGGGGGGGAGAGTAGGCTTAGGGGGAAAGATAAAGAGCTCAGTCTTGGCAGTGTTCAATTTCAGATGGTGGCAAGACATCCAGGCAGTAACGTCAGACAAGCAAGCAGAGATCACGGCCTGGATTCCCAGAGAGATTTCAGATGCAGAGAGGCAGATCTGAGAGTCATCAGCATAGAGATGGTATTGAAAACCATGGGAGGAGATGAGCACACCAAGGGACTGAATGTAGAAAGAAAAAAGGAGTGGTGCCAAGACAGAGCATTGGATTACACAAACTGAAAACGGGTTAGTAGCAGAGGAGGAGCCACCAGAACATACACAAAGTGCGGTGAGAGAGACAGAAGAAAATCAAGACAGGACAGAACCCCAAAACTCAAGCGAGGCCAGGGTATCGAGGAGAAGGTGGTGATCAACAGTGTCAAAAGCAGCAGAAAGGTCAAGCAGGATGAGGATTGAGTAAAGACCCTTGTATTTGGTGAGGGCAAGTCATTGGAGACTTTAGCAGGAGCCATCTTAGTAGAATGTAGAGGACGAAAGCCAGACTGCAGTTGATCCAGAAGGGACTGAGAGGAGAGAAAATAAAGACAGTGTCAGGGAAAGCATAGTTACTCACCTGTAACAAGTGTTCTCCAGGGACAGCAGGAATCAGTCCTCACATATGCGTGACGTCAGTGCTGACAGAGTCCATGCGGAGGCATTTCTCCAGCTTTCAAAGAAAGCCTTTGAGATATGCTACCTGCATGCGTGGTCCCCTTCCCATTCAGGGGTGCCATCTTTCTCAGTCAGATAACGGTTAGGACGGTAGTAAAAAACTAGAACAAGGTAGGGAGGCAGCTCCCAGGGAGGAGGGAGGGTTGCGAGGAACGATTCCTGCTGTCCCTGGAGAACACCTATTAGGTGAGTAACTGCGCTTTCTCCAGGAACAAGCCAGTCCTCACATATGGAACTCACTAGCTCCAGGCTGCCAAGGACAGAATCACAAGAGCAACAACAGTGACCAAAGGAGTAGCCATGAGTTGCAGACGATGAGTCCCCAACTGAGGCACTCTGCAAGACCCTAGCATCCAGCGGCACCATAACTCTGATAGCCTGAACACAGAAGGGTCAGAGGGCAGGAGTTGCCCGAAAAGATTACAGAGTACCGCCTGGCCAAATGCACTGTCACGACAGGACTCACTCCCCAGGCAGTAGTGAACTGCGAACGTGTTAACTGAAGACCTTGTGGCAGCCTTGCAGATCTCGGTCACCGGCACTGAGCGCAGGTTCGCCACCAATGTGGCCATCACTCTCACGCAATACACTGTGATCTGGTGCTCCAGGGGAAGTCCAGCTTGCTCATAGGCAAGGGCAATACAGTCCCCCACCCAGTGGACAGAGTTTGCTTAGTCACGGGTAGCCCCAGTTTGCTGGGGTCTTAAGAAATGAAAAGCTGAGGAGCTTTGCAATGGTCCTGAGTCCGCTGTACGTAGAAGGACAGAGCCCTTTGCAATCCAGTGTATGGCGTATAATTTCCTTCCGACCGGTGTGAGGCCATGGGAAGAATCACCTCCTGGTTGAGGTGGAAAGGACATACCACCTTTGGGAGGAATTTGGGGAGAGTGCGGCACACCACCCTGTTCTTGCAGAATCTTGTATATGGTGGTTCCGCCAACAGGGCCTGAAATTTGCTTACTCTTCGGGCGGATGTGAGAGCCACCAGGAAGGCAACCTTCCATGAAAGATAACGCAGATGGCAAGCAGCCAGAGGCTCGAATGGTGAGTAAAGGAGGGTCACTGTTTCCTGGCAGAGGGGGTAAGACCCCGTGCCCCCCCTTCTTGTTGACGTAAAACATGGAAACTTGGTTATCTGTATGAATGAGCACAGATTGGTGTCAGAGGGTGGCGAAATGCCTGTAGGGCCAGAGAAAACGCCCTGAGCTCCAGGAGATTCATCTGTAGCAGGGATTCCACCTGGGACCAACTGCCTTGAAAGCAGCTGTCCCCTGCAGTGCACCGCCCAACTGTGGAGGAAAACATCAGTGGTCAGGATCCTCTGGGACATGAGGCCTGGAAGGGCATCCCTGCCCAGAGGTGGCAGAGAAGTTACCACCAGTCAAGGGATTCTAGCAGTTGGTGGGGTTGCCCTAATCCTGTCCTGCAGTCTGCCTGTGGATTATGTCCACTGTGAGTGGCGGCACCACTGAGCTGCCCACATGGGTAAGCAGGCTAGCGGAGTCATGTGGACATGGAGGCGACGAGATGGCACTAACAGGCAGCGTTGTACTTCTACTGCTAGCTGTCTGAGGTGTTCTGCCCTCTCCCTGGGGAGAACGGCCTTGGCCTGTAGCGTGTCCAGCTGAGCACCTATGAACTCCAGGCTCTGTGCTGGGGAGAGGTGGGATTTGGGGTAGTTGATGAATCCCAGGTGCAGCAACAGGAGGGTCGTGCAGCCTGACTGGCCTCTGTGGCTGTACTGCCCCTAATGAGCCAGTCTAGGTAGGGGAAGACAAAGGTTCCTTGTAGACGCAAGGTGGGCAGCTACCACTGCCAGGCATTTTGTGAAGATCCTTGGCGAGGAGGAGAGGCTGAAGAGTAGCACCCTGTACTGGTAGTGTTCTCCTCCTACCACGGAACCTTAAGTACTGCCTATGGGAGGGGTGGATTAGTCCAAGGTGATTGGAGCCCATCTGTGGGCAAAGAGCATCAGGCGCCCCCTGAGGGCTGGTTAATGTCGCCCAGGGTAGGGAAGGCCCTGTCCTGGGAGTCAAAGGTTCCCCCCAGGCTGGGTGGGAGCTGGGGTCTGGGGCTTAGGTGCTTTTGCCTTCTGAGCCCCGTGCCCTTGCCTCCTTGGTGTAAGAAACCTGCTGATGGCCTGAGAAGGGCAGATACTGGTGACCCTGCCAAAAGGACCCCCTTTTCCTCAGGAAAAGGGGTCTCTTCACCAACAATATTTTGCAGGGATGGGATGAGGTCTTCCTGGAGAGCCTTTGACAGGTCACATCATCTGCCTCGATTTCAGCCGCCTTTGTTGGCCATTGGTTTGCTTAAAGGCTCTCCCCGGTGTAGAGGACATCAAGCAGCTTTGTTTTAGACCCATTGCTCAAGGTCAGAGTATTGCAGCCAGGCTTGGCATCAAGCCCCAATGCCAGCCATGGCGACTTGGGCTGCTGAAGCCGTTATAGGCTGCTCGGGAGAGGAACTTACATCAGTCCTTGATCCGAGGCCAGGGTCTGGAACTGTTGGAGGGGTTCCCCGATGAGGCCTGCCACAAACCAACAGCTCTTGGGCCAGAGCCTTTAGGTACATGCCTCTGTAAAGTTCATAGGCCTGGCTGCGGCAACCCAGCATCGAGCCCTTGTAGTACTTGCACCAGAGGGCATCAAGGGCTCTGGTCTCACTCTCAGGGGGGAACAGAGAAGTGGGTCTTCTGGCTCTTGAGTTTCAATGACCATATGGGAGCTGGGGTTTGTGAAACCCTGGGCCCTTTCAGATGTGGTACACAGCATTGAGGCACTGGTGTTTCCCACATCCAAAAGTAGTAGCCTCTCAAAGATCGGCTGTATGGGCACAGTGAGGGTTTCCTTGGGTGGAGACTCATACTGGAGAATTTCCAACTCCTCGGTTTGCAGAGAGGGCTCAGGCCATGTCCCTGATAAAGTCACGGAAGGCCATGTCCTCAGGAGGAGAGTGGTGCCGGGTACGAGGGGATATCTCTGTGCCGCTTGGTGTCTGGAGAGGCCTCGTCGTGTCTCCCACTCAGAGTAGAGAACAAATCCGAGGCCCCGCAACTCCTCACCTTGAGGCCAGCGTCAAAGGGTCGGCAGCCTGTGGAGGACCTGTGGTTTGGATCACCAACACTATAACTGGTGTGGACTGGATGCCCGAGGAACAGGACTAGGATCTCAACCGGCGCCAAGGACTTACCTGAGGCCAGTGGTGCTAGGAGTTTGGCTCAAAAAAAGGGGACTCCCTTGCAGTCGAGAGCCCGGTTGTCAGGGCATCATTGCCTACTGCAGGACCAGGATAGCAGTGATGTTCTGCTCCAGGGCCGCCATTCTGGTTCCCAAGCAAGAGTGCTCTGCAGCCTTCTGCGTGGCCACAGGGAATCTCTGGCCTGGCGCCAGTACTCTAGCGAGTGCATCCTTGATGAGGACTATGGTCTCGAGGAACCTTGTGTGGTCTCACCGGCTGAGGAATCCTTCTTGAGGACCTTGGTAGGGTGCTTCTCGGAGTCACCTGAGTCTCTCTGGGTGGTTTTACTGGGTTTCTCCCATGCAACCTCGGCAGACTCTCTGGGTCCGGGGTCCTCTGGGAGGAGCCGCCGCCGTCACAGGTTTCAGAGGATGCTTGGACCTCACGGGATGTGCTGGGCTTAGAGCTCTGTGTCTGGTCGACCGGGGCCAAGTTGGACCTGGGGAAGAATTTCTCCTGCAACTCTGACCTTTTCCTGTTTGTTTTGGGAGTCACTGCCTGGCACAGGTCGCAGGAGATGCTGTCATGGTCCGGGCCCAGGCAGCACAAGCAGCAGTCGTGGGTGTCGATTACTGACATGATTTGACTGCAGTGGTCACATTTTTTGAACCCACCAGAAGACATGGTGGGGAGGACCCGGATGGGGTCGATGACCCCCAGGCGAAAAAAAGCAGAAACGCCGGTCAAGGGAGACCTTGATAAAAAAAAAAGGGAGCAGAGAATGGCGCCAGCTTGAGGCGGGAAAGGAACCAGTATGCTAACCGGGAAAAACTAACTAAGGATAATTATCAGGACTTTTTCCAGGGAAACAGGAAACACGTCCGGTGGGCTCCGCGGAAAACAGGAGATTGTGCAAGATGGCACCCTTGGGCGGGAAGGGGACCACGTATGTGTAGTAGCATATCCCAAAGGCTTTCTTTGAAAGCTGGGAAAATGCTTCCACGCGGGATCCATTAGCACTGATGTCACCCATATGCGAGGACCGCCTTCCTGCTTGTTCCTGGAGAACTAAACATTCAAGTAGTTTAGAAATAAAGGGAATGAGAGAGATGGGTCGATAATTAGGACAGGTAGGATCAAGGGATGGTTTCTTGAGGAGCGGTATAACCACAGCATGCTTGAAGACTGCAGGAACAGTTGCAATAGAAAGAGATAGGTTGAAAATGTGACAGATGGAAGGAACATCAGTGCTTTGCTTTTTAGAATGTTATTTCTTTGTTTTTTCCCTCCTGATCTTCCTATGATGTGGGCTACAAATTGAATGTTTCTGTTTTGATAATGTTATTGCATTTTGTATTTGCTTTGTTTCCTTTATGATGCAAACAAAATACTTTCAAATTGCAGACTTAAGAAAATGTATCTTACTGACCTACAAAAGTGCAGTCATTCTGTAGTACCTCATTACTTCTCCTCTAATCTCTCCCTACACCCCCATTCGGGACCTCCTCTCATCGGGCAAATTACATTTATCTGTACCTTCTCTTCCACTGCCAACTTCAGACTTCATTCATTCCACCTTGCTGTGCCATATGCTTGGAACAGACTACCCAAGTCTGTACATCAGGCTCCATCTCTGGTCCTATTCAAATCCAAGCTAAACACCCACCTCTTCGAGATTGTTTCTAGATCCTTACTTCCTTATTCTTCTGTTTATCACCCTTGTGTGTTACAACCATTTCCCTTTTAGTTCAACCTAGTCCCGTTTGCTGTGCGCAGGACCGTACCAAGCCCTGTGTGACTATCAAATCTGGTGCTCCCTCTCCACCCAGCCACCTTTAGTAAACCATTTTTGAACTTCCTGGAAGCCCATTTATATCAGTGGCCCTTTCTGTGCTTGTGCCCTGTGCAACTGCACTGCTCGCACAGCCCTTGGTACAACCCTGGTTGTGCATGCCTCTTTTTTGAATAGACTGTATGCCTTATTGAGAGAAGGAACTCTAAAAGGCATATGCAGCACTGTACACATAACATGTAACACTATACAAATAAGTCATAATAGTAGTAGTATGTCCTGGACCTGCTCTAGATATTTTTTGGGACCAGATGGGTACATAAATTGAAGAGATCTTGGGTAAATGGCATACATTTATGCCTTTACTGTGCCTTTTGGACTATTTATGGGATGCAGCACTGAGCAGAGAAAATCAGATTTTGATTTAACAATTGCTACTTGGTACCCAATTTATAATTGCTACTTTCAGGAAAGAATCCTGGACTTGTGCATTGGCAGAAGCAGATATCTGAGATTGCCCACCTTGAGAAAATGTCTTAATCAATGTGAGATCAAATCGATGTTAATTCCATCTGAGGAAACTATGGGCAATGGCAACAGCAAAAGGAGGAGAGACAGACCGATGTACTGATCTTGCTGTCTGGGCCAGTTTCTTCTCGTTATCACATATCACTGCATTTTGCTCTTATGTTGCCCAAAGTCATTTGATTGTGTCTATTAACCATCTTGTCAAATAAAACGTTATTAAAAAAAAGAAAAGATCCATAGAATTCTCCCCTGCAGAGAGCTCTCGCTTCTTAAAGGTGCCCTCACCTGGAGCTTCCTTCAGATACTTTCTGGATGCTGCCAAGACCAGAAATCCTCTCTCTTCTAGTAAGTCTTCAGGCTCTCTCCTAGGATGCTTGACCACAAAAGGAGCTGAAGGTCTGTTCTGCTATACTGTCTTCTAAAGATAGCAATGTTTACTGCCATGGAGCTGCACCTTTCTGCATGGGATACTGTTCTCTCATCCAACATTATCACCCCTGCATTAACGGCAGAAATTTCTTACAGGTTGTTGTCTATCATTTTCCTTCGCTCCACTTCACATTAGGTTCACCTCAACTATGGGTCCTGCAGGCTGCACACTATTTGCTGAACTTGACCTTCCATGGCATACTTCAACCTGGAACTCTGAAATATCGTCAGGTCCCTCCCCACCCCAAGCCTGCTTCTCAATCATGGTCTCTGCCATGTGTCTTGTCAACAGTATCACGAACCACCACCAAAGTAGGTTTAGATTTTTGTTCAGAATGGAATCCTCTCTCCCAACCCTCCCCAAGCCACCCCCCTCATTTGAAAGACATATCAACCAGCTAGATAGTCCAACATAGGTTGCCAATGTTTGTGGAAACAGTTGCTTTTCTGGTGTCATAGGGCCTGAGATACATCAAAACAAAATGGCGCAACCTGGTCCGCCACTGGTCCATCCCTGATGCCAAGGGCTGTTTCCATGCCTGAGCTCTCTCACTCCGGGTTGCTTGAACACGAGTCCAAATTGGCTGGACCCATGTTGCAGGAACACTCTCGGGCCAAATCCCCAGTAAGCAAAAGCCCAAGTCCAAGGCAATGTCCAGACAAAAAATGGATTCCACCTGGGTTCTAATCTCCCCCCAGTATTGAATTACCAAAGGACATTTCCACCAAATATGTATAAAATTGCCCTTTATATCACAATTCCTCCAACACTGATCAGATGTTGCAGGGTACATTTTATGAAGTCAATCAGGAGTGTAATACCAACAAGAGAGAAGCTTATATGAAGGCTCCCTCACAGATACAAACAGGGCCTGGCACAATGGATTTTCCACAAACCTGCATCCATTCCTTCTCATCGTTCCCTCCCCAAGTCCTGCTCCCAAGCCTTCTGGCTTGGAAACTTCAGGGGGAAAGGGGGGGGGGGGATGACCCCTGTAAGGCCCAGTACAACAATCTGATTAGCCCTCTACTCCTCCAAAACCCCAGCCACAATGCTTCCAAGGCCATTATACCCCTCCTCATATGTTTTCCGAGTGTCTTGCTGCTGCAAATAGTATGTGATCTGGAGCTGAGCAAACAAATCTCCACTTGGAAAAGAAAGCATTTCCCTCTCCTCAATGAATTTGGCAAATATGTCTAAGCCTACCCTCTCCCATCTTCGGAAAACCCCTTCCCGTCCCTGGAGAAACCCCAGGGACACCCCTACTGAAGCCAAAACAGAAAATCGGATGAGGGGGCAAACTGCTTCCAGCCACAATGTCACGGAGTACAGATGCAACAAATAAGGGTTCTCATGCCAGCATCCCACTGGAGGTGAGCCCGATATTCTTGGGAGATGCTGTAGTGCTGTATAGCCCAACCAATATTGTTCCACCTCCCAAAACCGCTTAGGATTCCGATCACTCACCTGCCAGTCAAAAACTTGACGCACATGGAGGCAGCATAGTATAGCCCAAAATCAGTAACATTCAAATACTCTTGTTGGTAAGCAGCATACAGGACCTGGCAACTCAGGACACGCACCCGTTTCAATTGGTACAAGATCCGCTCCAGTTGAAACTTATTCAATCACCTCCTAAGATCTTCTAGTTGTGCCCTCCCCCTTCAGGTCCCCCATTTGTGGGCCTGTTCAAGGGCCTCCAGCTGAGAAGTCAGCCTACGAATCTGTTCTTTACACTGGCGTTTCCTCCAGGCTCCCAGCTGAATCAAGTGGCCACAGAGTACCACCTTGAGCCCATCCCAAAGCATCCTCGTCCCCATCATTAAATTCTAGGTAGTTGGTGATCACCTCTAAATTCTGAGTCACCTCCTCTCCCTGCAGGAGGTATTCATTGAGCTTCCAAAATGTCCAGCAAAGCGGTTCAGTCGGAGCTCTAAACCGCGCTTTCAAAGGAGCATGGTCCGACCATGTGATGGGACCAATTTTGGCACCATCCAGGGTATCCATCCAATATGCATCCCTGAAGGCAATCAATACTGCTATAGGATAAATGGACAGTAGAGAAAAAGGTATAGTCCTGAGTAGAGGGATTGGCAACCTTCTAGAGATCTGCCAACCTGAGCTCACGCAACCATTCTCTCCCCTCCACTCCCCCATGACCAGCCATCCAATGAGATGTTGCAATCACCTCCCACCAATACCCTTTCATGGATCTTCCCCTCTATCCACCATCACAACGGCCCAAAAGGTCACCTGCTCTGCATTAGGACCATAGATAGATACAAAAGTCACCATTTCCCCCGACACCACTAGCGCCCTCCCATCCATTTTGTGATACGTCACACACAAAATGAAGGTTACATCCCCTTTGAGGATTGCCATTCCCACCTGCGTCGCCCCCATCTGCCGCAAAAAAAGTCTGAAAGGCTCGGGGCCCAAATAAGCATTAATTTCTCCCCCACAAATGTGTCTCTTGGACAAATACCACATGCCAGTGTTAATCTCCCACAGCAATATTTTCCACTTTTGTGGGGAATTGAGGCCCCACGCATTCAGCGTCCCTACTTTTAACCAATAGGCCCACCCTTCCAGCCCCCTCCCCACAGTCCCGCCTGCCTTTGGTTCAGATGCCTTTCCTCCCCTACAAACCCCCCCTCCCCCTTCAGAGCCGCACTCCGATTATTATATTGAGGAAAAGACTCCCCATGGGCTCACACATACCAACCCCCCCCCCCCCCCACATTGAGCCAGCATGCATCACCCACTCCCCGGTCCCTCATTCATACCCCACACATCCAAATGTCCCAGCAATCTCCCGCCCATACTTCCACTCTCACTCCCCCCCCCCAAACACTCAGGCTTACAAATGCTTTAAACAGTAAAAAATATCCAATGGAAACACTGAATTTAACGGCCCAGCAAGCTGCAGGCCAAACCCAGTGAATGTCCAAGGAGAGTTCACATGGCTGGGCCAAACTCCTTGGCTCCTGGAGCTGCAAGTTTGCCAGAACTGCCTGACCGGCACCTCAGTTGTTGGCCCTTAGCCAATGCCCTTTCTCAACTAGATGAGGGACATGGCATAACAGGATCTGCCTTGGCTAAGGGCTGCTCTGGTACTTTTAGTGCACCCTCCTGGCGGAGAACTGTCCAAGTTTCTTCTGCCATATGCACCCAGAAACTCCAACACCTGAAATCAAGGAGGGCGGAAAAATCTAAGAGCCATCAATACTTGGCCGCCTCTGCCCGTAGATATTGCATCACAGGCCTCATGGCTCCGTGGCGCTGCAGAGTTCCTGTCAACAAATCATGAAAGAGTTAGATGTCCACACCCTCTCAAGCAAAGTGGCCCTTTCGTGCTACCACATGCATCACTTGGTCGTTCTGCACAAATGAAGCCAAACAGATTACAATATCCCTTGGTCTCTCCAGTGCTCTATGAACCCTTTCAATCGCAATGGGTTAGCCTTGGCCTGGTCAGAGGAGACCTGTAAAAGCAGCTGGCAAACTTAGAACTACTGAAGCAGAATCCAAACAATGTTTCAGGAACCCCCTGTTTACGTAAATTGCTACGTTGGGTGCAATTCTCTAGATAGTCGAGCTTGTCTTTCAGAAGCTACTGTTCAGCTCAAAGCTGCTGTATCTGTGTTGCATGGTGCTCTTTCTCCACTTGTTCTGCCTGCACTTCCAGGCCCTCCACCTGATACTGTAGATCACGCAGATCATCCCGGATCTCTGTCAGGGCGTCCATTTTGTCCCGGGTTGAGACACTCGTCTCAAAATGCACATCCATCCTCAAATATCTCCCTGGGTAAAGCTTTCTTCTGCCTGCTCTAAGTCATCCTCTGTATCCTCTCCTGAGGCAATGCGGTCTGCCGAGTACCGCAACTCACAGTTTTCATTTGCCGCATAGGAGGACTTGAATTTCTCCAATTTTTTCCTGAATGACATGATAGGGTATTGAGACGGCAAGTGGGTGGATTTTCACCAACAGTTTTGGGGTTGTCAGCACACTTTTCGCCTCTTAAGATCGCCCCGATGAGAGCTCAAGAACTAAGCAGACATCTGCCCAGTGACGTCACTCCTTCCTCGTCTTTTTCTTTGAATTAAATTTTATTGCATCAACAGGTTCTTACTTTGATTTCTTCTGCCCCCCAAATGAAGGAATGGTGTATAGAGGTGCAATCAAAAACAGAGCGGAGAGATCAAAACCACAGCCACACCAATAGGTCTTCTCACAAGCAGTTTTATTTAGTGACGTGACTTGGCCAAATTGTGGCACTCAGGCCTGCATCAGGAGTCTGATCGTTCAGAACAGTCAATGTTTTACCATTGCTCACCATTTGTTTTTCTACATGCTGCTATGGAAATTTTGTTATGATTAACCCTCCCTACAACAGTCTGCACTGTCATTGGACATTTCTGAACAATCACTGACCCCTGATGCAGGCCTGAGTGTCGCAACTTGGCCAAGTTAGGTCACTAAATAAAACCGCGTGTGAAGACCGATCGGTATGGCTTTGGTTTTGATCTCTCCACTCTGGTTGGTTGGACTTAACTGCGGAGTACTCTTCTCCTTTGTTTATACAGAGGTGCAATGATAGGGAAGGACTTGATCCAGCCTAACTGGATTTTACACCCTGGTTCTAAAAAAAACAGTAAAATTGATCCAAGGCCCTCTTGAATAGCCCTATTGTCCATCAAGGACGGCCAACCCCATGGGATAATTGTCCTAAGCACACCTGCTTCTGCCTGCCTAGATGGTTGTCCCAAGCTGTATGTGTGTGCTAACTTACAGGCTGCTGGAGACAAATCATGGGATAGTGAAGGCTGCATGAGTTTCCTTACAGAGTGATGCATCTGCTAGAGGGATAATGTGGAAGTAAAACTTCCTCCATGGACTGGATTTGTTCATGAGCAGAAGTATAACATACTTTAAAAGTGAATTCTGTAGGCCAAAGGCTGTGGTTTGGAAATCACTGCTGTATACTATTTAAATAGTTATTTTGGAATGTGTATATCACTTTGAACAGGGTTTTTAAAAATCTGTATAAGCATTAGACAAGAATTAACATTAATAGAACTCCTTTTAAATTAAGATTACTGGCCTCTTAATGTATCATCAGAAGAGGAGAGTAGAGGCAGGAAGTTCCCCCCCAACCCACAACATCCTCCACAGCCAGCAAGTAGGCCAAAATGGACAGCGCACATCCTGTACCTTGCAACGGCGCAGTAGTGCTCTGGCAATGCAAAGGAGTTGTTTCTCCCCCACAGAGAAATTGTCGCCATTTTCCAGTACTTCAGATTCAAGTTTTAGAGGTAGTTGAGCAACCTAAGGAAACATGGAGAAAGCAGAAACAGGATTAGAGAGATGTATATTAACACACCACTCCAACTATAAGGTTAAATTAGACTTAATTGCTATTGTAGTTCCTGTAGGAACTCCAGTCTAGTCCCGGAATCCTAGGGGTTTGTCAACCTCATCCAGCAGTTTTGGAGACTGAGAAACTTCATGGCCGTGATGTCACTGGTATATAAGCCCTGGTAGCTCCTCTTCTCACCAGTTACCTAGGAGTAGCCTAGTGGTTTGGGCAAGGTACTTCAGGCCGGAAGGTCGGGGGTTCAAATCCCACTAGAGGACAGCAACCTTGGGCCGGAAGGACTGGGGTTTCTAGTCCCACAGGTGCTCCTTGTGGTCTTGGGCAAGCCACTTAACCCTCCATTGCCCATGTTCCCTGTAAGTATTAGTGTGTGTGTCTCATATCCCCGCGTGTTAAATGTATCCCCCACTTGTGTTGTGACCGCTTTGATTGAAGGATAAGGCGGTATACAAAACTGTCTAAATAAATATTGACAAAGCAGACTCACCGGAGCAACAAGTAGATATAGAGCAATAAAGCAAACTTGCCATGCTAACTATGACGGATCAAGGATCCAACTATTTACATAAATGATACAAACCAACCGTGCCATGAGGTACTCCGCCCCCACCTCGAGCATGCCGGGACCCCACCGATCCCCTACTGTAACCGCCCCAAGTACCACTAAACCCCCAGCGGTAACCACAAACTTGCTTACCTGTAACCACAGCTCCGCTTCAGGCCCTCTAGCAGCCTTCACTCCAGGCGGGACCCGGGACTAGACTGGAGTTCCTACAGGAACTACAATTAGCAGGTAAGTCTAATTTAACCTTCCTGAGCGTCCCTCCAGTCTAGTCCCGGAATCCTAGGGGATGTAACAGAGCAGTGAAACAATCAATGGGAGGGCCCTGCTAGCCCCGCCTGAAGCACTGCCGCCCCAAACCGGGTATCTTTCTGCCTGCACATCCAGACGGTAATGCTTGACAAAAGAGTGAGGGGAAGACCACATCGCTGCTCTACATATGTCTTCCACTGGAACCAGGCTACACTCCGTCCAAGAGGTAGCTTGTGCCCGAGTGGAATGAGCCCTCAATTCGGCCGGCACCTGACAACCTCGCAAAAGATATGCCGACGATATCGCTTCTTTTAACCACCAAGCAATCGAGCCCTTAGATGCCGCTTCTCTGCGCCCAGCTCCCGTAAACAGAACGAACAATCTGTCCGACTTCCGAAAACTAGCTGTCCGAGCGATATACTTCTTTAAAGCCCGTTTAACATCAAAACAATGCAGTTGATCCGCCACGCGACCTTTCCGCTTAGCTGTGAAAACTGGCAGTGACACCATCTGGTTTACATGAAATGCCGAAACTACCTTGGGCAATAAGGATAGCACTGTCCTCAACACCACTTTAGAATCCGAGGACGACAGGAAGGGCTTTCTACAAGACAACGCCTGCAACTCCGACACTCGCCTCGCCGACACAATAGCCACCAGAAAAACTACCTTTAGGGTCAGGTCTTTCAGTGTCGACGTCGCCAAGGGCTCAAACGGCGCTCTCCCTAACGCCTCCAATACCAACGGCAAATCCCAGGACGGTTCTATACGCCTATGCGGCGGCCTCAACACCGCCGCCCGCAAAAACCGCTTCACATCTGCATGAGTTCCCATGGAATGACCTTGCACCTTACCTCTGTAACAGGCCAGAGCCGCCAACTGAACCCGCAACGAGGCGGCAGCTAAGCCCTTTTGAAACCCGTCCTGCAAAAAATCCAACACTTGTGGGATTGACGCTTTTAAAGGAACCACATTCCTTTCCACACACCATGCTTCAAAAATACACCACACTCTAATATATGCCAGAGAAGTAGACCTCCGTCTCGCCTTCAGAAGGGTCGTTATCACGGCCCCCGAATACCCCTTGGACTTTAACCGCGCCCGTCAAGAGCCAGGTCGTAAGCGAGAATCGATCCACTTGAGGCATGAACAGAGGCCCCTGAGACAACAGGTCCGTCCGCACTGGCAGTCTCCAGGGAGCCGCTATCAAGAGTTGAACCAAGTCCGCGTACCACGGCCGTCGAGGCCAATCCGGAGCAATGAGGAGCACTCGGCCCTTGTGACGCTCGATGCGCTGTACTACTCTCCCGATTAATACCCATGGAGGAAACACGTACAGAAGACGTTCTTGCGGCCACTCTTGAACCAGGGCATCTAGCCCCTCGGACATTCTCTCCCTTCTCCTGCTGAAGAACCGACTGACCTTTGCCGACTGAAAGGTCGCCATAAGATCTATGACTGGCGTCCCCCAGCGCTGCACCAGCATCGCGAAAACGTCCGGATGTAGAACCCATTCCCCCCGGGTCTACCCTCACGCGACTCAGGAAATCGGCTTGCACATTGTCCACCCCCGCGACGTGCGCTGCCGACACTGCTACCAGATTTTTCTCTGCCCAATCGAACAAAAGGTCTGCCTCGGACTCCAGCACTACACTGCTGGTGCCCCCCTGCCGATTTATGTAAGCCACCGCCGTCGCGTTGTCTGAGAATACGCGAACGGCCTGCCTTTGAAGATATGGGCGAAACTCTTAGCGCTGTTACTGCCCTCAACTCCAACCTGTTGATTGACCAAGCCTTTTCGTGGACTGACCACCCCCCTTGGGCAATCCGACCCTGGCAATGGGCGCCCCAGCCCTGAAGACTGGCATCTGTGGTCAGCAGTATCCAGGCCGGAGCTTCCAACGACATGCCTTGCTCCAAGTTCCCCAGAAGTAACCACCAACGCAGGGCTTGACGAGTCTGCGGCGGACAGACCAACCTCCGAGACAGGGGATCCCTCTGATGCGACCACCTTCTCAACAATGCCCGCTGTAACGGTCTCATGTGGGCCCGCGCCCACGGTACCAACTCCAGCGGCGCCGCCATGGTCCCTAACACCTGAAGATACTCCCAGGCGGTGGAACAGCGCATGCTGAGAAATCGAGTGATCAACCGCCGAAGCGCGAGCCCACGCTGCTGAGGGAGAAAGACGCGGCCAACCCTCATGTCGAAACGGGCCCGAGATATTCCAGGTTATGAGACGGTTCCAACTTGCTCTTCGCTACGTTGACCACCCAACCGAGGCTCTGGAGCAACGACACCACCTTGTCCGTAGCAGCCACACTCTCCACTCGGGACTTGGCCCGTATCAACCAGTCGTCCAGATACGGATGCACCAGGACACCGTCCTTTCGCAGAGCCGCTGCCACTACCACCATTACCTTGGTAAATGTGCGAGGCGCCGTTGCCAGACCAAAGGGAAGAGCTTGAAACTGGTAATGCCCCATAGGCACAGCAAACCTGAGGAATCTCTGATGTTCCCTCCTTATTGGAATGTGAAGGTAGGCCTCCGACAGGTCTAAGGAAGTCAAAAACTCACCCCTTTTGGACTGCTACAATAACCGACCTGAGGGTTTCCATTCGAAAATGCGATACGCGAAGACAGCGATTTACCTTCTTGAGGTCTAGAATGGGGCGCCAAGAGCCTTCTTTCTTTGGCACCACAAAATAAATTGAGTACCGACCGCTGCCTAACTGGTCGGCAGGAACCGGTACCACCGCCCTGAGATCCAAAAGCCGCTGTACCGTTTCCTGCACTGCCTGGAGCTTTGCGCTCGCCTTGCACGGGGACTGAACGAAAGAATCGCGCAATGGTCACTGCAACTCCAATGCGTTGCCCTCTCGAATCACCTCCAACACCCACCGGTCGGAAGTGAGTCGGGCCCAGGCAGGGTAAAATTCCCGCAAATGACCTCCTACGGGAACCAGCCCCACCTGGACCCCCCTGACTTCACTGCGTCTTTCTGAAAGTGGAGGAAGAGGCAGCGGGTGTAAAACCCCTGCTTGCCCCTCGAAACCCCCGAAAACCTTGCCCGCGTGAAGGAAAACTTCCTCGCTGTCCCTGACTAAACCTTGGGTTTCGAAAACGGCGAAAATCCCACTGCTGCCCTCGCAGACCGGGTCCAGACCGTCCCTGCTTTTGCTTATCCTCCGGCAACCTACCGCCCTTGGAATCTCCTAAGTCCTTCACCAATTTCTCCAAATCCTCACCAAATAGCAACTTGCCGCGGAAAGGAAGTTTACTCAACCTTGCCTTTGACGAACTATCTGCCACCCAATTCCGCAGCCACAGACACCTCCTACCCGCTACTACCGAAGCAATACTCTTCGCTAAGCCGCGGATGAGATCATAATGAATATCAGCCAGATACGCCGCGCCGGACTCCAATCTGGACGCCTCCTCGGTCTCCTCCACTGAGCCGTTCACCTGAATGCGCTGCGCCCATCGCAAAAAGGCTCGAGCCACCCAAGCTCCACATATAGAAGCTTGCAGGGATAACGCATTTGCTTCAAAAACTTGCTTCAGCAAGGCCTTTAACTTACGATCCTGCGCATCCTTGAGCGCCGCCGCTCCTTCCACTGGGATGGTAGTCACCGCCGACACGGCAGCGTCCACCTTCGGCGCCTTAAAGAGTTCCCTATCCTGATCCAGCAAGGGGTAGAGACGGGACATCACCCTAGATCCCTTTAGCGCAGCCTCGGGCATATCCCATTCTTCCTGAATCATCTCTTTAAATACTCGGTGCACCGGAAAAGCCCTCTGCGTCTTACGCACAGCCTGCAGTAAGGGATCCTCCAAGGCCATCTCCTCAGTTGGACCCCCCGCTGGCATGTTTAGAGTCTTAAGAGATTCCGCTATAAGAGCCGGCAACTCCTCCCGCCGGAAAACTCTGACTACTCTAGCCTGATCCTCCTGATCCTTAATCTCACCTTCCTCAAGATCCTCCTCCAGCCTGTCATCCAGAAGGGTATCCTCTGCATGAATGTCCTCTGACAGGATAGACTGCTCCGAGCGATCCCTCTCAATCCTGGCCTTCTTCAGCAGCACTCCCGCAACCTCGGGCGCGAAGGGGGAACCCCATAGCTTACCACTAAGCCCCTCTCCTGAAGGCCCTGCCACTGGACCCCCTTGAGGACTACTCAAAGTCTTCTGAAGCAATGACAAAAAATCAGCTGAAAATATAGCCGCCAAAGCCCCAGAAGGCAGTTGTGACGGTGGAGGATCTTGCACCCCCGAAGTACTGGGCAGTGACTCAGGAGTTGGCAGAGGAGCAATAATGGGCTCCAGCATCTCTAGGGAACCCACCCTTCTCGGCACCTACCCCCTCCGGTGGAAGATCCGCAGTGCCTGCCTCCTGAGTACAGCCCCTACATACTCCCTCCAGACACACAGAACTCTTCCTGGCTCCACATAACAGACAGAGCTGCTTGACAGGCATACCGTGTCCCAAAAGACAAATAACGATGTGTGTCTTTAAAGTTCCGTTTTTTTTTTAAATTAGAGACACAACGGTCCAATTTGTTCCCCCCCGATCCAGATTTGAAGGAAAGCAGTTACTTACCTGTAACAGGTGATCTCCGGAACAGCAGAAATTAGTCTTCACATATGGGAGACGTCGCCGATGGAGCCCGCACGGGAATGCTCCCCAGCATCCAATCAGAAAGCCTTTGGGAGCATCCCCCGCGCCTGCGCGGTGGCTTCCCGCCCTTCCTACTGCCTCTCCCCAGTTGAGTTTCATAGCTGAGCCAGAAGGAGAGGAGAGGAAGGAATAGAGAGAAAGAGATACAACTCCTAGGGGAGGTGGGCGGGTTGTGAAGACTAATTCCTGCTGTTCCGGAGATCACCTGTTACAGGTAAGTAACTGTGCTATCTCCAGGAACAAGCAGGAATGAGTCTTCACATATGGGGACTCCCTAGCTGAGGATGCCCAGGGGAGATCCCGTAAGCCCGGCCCAGGACGGGATGGCATTTGCCCAACCTGAATCCCCGGCATCCCCCGAGGGATGGAGGGTAGGAGTTGAGAAGAGAGGAACAGCAAAACCCAAAGACTACAGGGAGAGTAGTCATTAGAATGCATGGAAGCATCATTAAGTTTTTAATGAATTAATGACTTAGTACCATGTAGAGCTTACCTACTGAGTTGTAGGAAGTAGGACTGTGATGGAGGTACTGTAGACGCAGTAGCGAGGTCTTCAAGGGAACTTCACCGCAGCGAGGAGGAAGTTCCAAATCCGGAAGGCCAGGAGATCCAGGAGTCAGCTGGGTCAGGAGAAGGACGGCAGGTCTTCAAGGAAGCTTTATGCAAAGCTGAGCACTCCCTTAGGAGCAGAGTCCATAACTCAGAGGACTAACAGTAGAAGACTGGCCAATCTGGATAGCCTATTCCGGAGAAGAGTAGGGGTGTACCCCGGAGCAGAAGGAGTACACAGCCTGCCCTAGCGAAGAGATAGGGAGACAAGGGTCTGAACCTCCGGGAGGAGGGCATAACTGAAAATAGAAGCTGTTGACTTCACAGCAGCAGAGTACAACCAGTCCGAGGGCCGATCTAAGGAATAGGCAGGCGGACTGGCCGGACCCTGGAGGGGGGTGGAGAGGGGCGTGAGTACCGGCCATTGGGAAAAAAATAGGCGGCAGAACACAGGCACTGTGGGCATCCCCCAAAATGCGCCTATCGAGCAGGTGATATCTGGCATATCTAGGCCGTTGGGCATGGAGAACGCCCCACCCCGGCACTAACGCAGGTACACCGAGGAACCTACCTCCATGAGCATAACACTGGTAAGGCGGACCTGCCAGTGATCCACAGAACGTCCACCTGGGGAGGTGGCGTCAAGATCCGTCCGGGAGAGGGATCTATTCCGGTGGAACAAGGGCAGATCGGCGAACGAACAGCACGGTAGCGTGAAGGACAGAGGATAGCATCAGTCCGGAAGAACACACCAGGGGGCTTGAGGCCCTATAGGTGTCCCCAGGACCTGCACGCAGAAACTCGCCCCCTGCACTAATCGGGGGACATGAGGGCATAGTCCTTGGTAAGCATTGGGGGACTATAGCGGCTGGAAGGAAAATTCCGGTACGGAAGCAATCAGCAGGAGAATACTGGCCGAGAAGGGTTCGGGGACGTACCTAAGGGTAAGCCAGTTGACCGTGGGCCAGAGCTATCATGGAGTAGAGGTGGTCTTCCCTCTACCAACGGAAGGAGAATACCTGAACCCCTGGATAAGCCCCCGAACCATTTGCCCTACTGAACGAGCCCCAGAGTAGAGCTCAATTGTAAACTTCTGGTAAGAAGGTAAATTGCAGGCAGCCGCCCACCGGAGCCTAAAACTGCTTGGTATGAGAGTTCTGGCGTGGGCCCGGGAACTTCAACCCAGGGTGAGGGGTCCCTTGCTTGGGCGCACCTGGCGGGTGGGCGGAGGGGTGACATTTCCTCTTCCTAGGGAAGGAGGGCCTGGTGAGGCGCGCACCACCGCCGAGGGGAAGCCGGGCCCTAGGATGGCTTCTAATGCTGGGAAGGTTAGCGAAGCACTGCGCGACCTGACGTAAGGCTTTGCTATTGAAGAGATGATCTCCGTCACAGGGAGAATTACCCAGGTTATGCTGTGCCCGTCTACACAACTCTGACGCCTGCAACCATGCTGTACGGCGTGCTCTAATGGCAACAGCAGAGCATCTGCTGACCGACAGGAAGGAGTCTAGAGAAGCACGAGAAAGGAACCCAGAGATATTCCTGCAGTGATAAAGAAGCAAGGAATATTCAAAGGCCTTGGTTGCAGACAAGAAGGGAGACAACAGAGATAATCTCTCGGTGACCTCCCGGAGCGACAGACTCATATAAAAAATATATGGAATAATCCCGGACGCCAGCATAGACGTTTGGAAGGTTTGACATCCTAGGGTATCTAGCGTCTTCGAGGCGCGGCCTGGAGAGTGAGGAGAATGCTTTTCCTTGCTTCCAGCCTTCCTCAGCGCCGATTCCACCACAATGGAACGAGGTGAAAGCTGGTGCTGCCGAAAACCCGGGAAGGGGGGCACCCGATACAGAGCATGCATCGCAGTCGACGGTGCCGGAACCCTCAAAGGCGACCGCCAAGCCCCCAGCAGGAGATCCTGCAGGGAGGGATGCAGAGGAAGCATCACGGCGGCCCGTTCCACAGGGCCTGGAGTTAGGTCCGGGATAGGGATGGCCAGCAAGTCCGCCATGTCAAGGAGGAAATTCTGAAAAGACGGCTCTCCCGGAGGGGCTATGCCGTGGGAGGCGGTGGCGGGAGAGGCCGCCAGGGCACCGAGAAGCCTCTCGGGCTGATGCCCGCTGGGCAGAGGAGGGGACCAACAGCCCCGGACCGGGGTAGTCAACAAGGCGTCGTCGGCTCCTGGAATTGCTTCCAAGCTAGACATCGAAGGGGTCGATGGCACCGACAGAGCCACCGGAATCGGCCTCGGCCCCGAACCCGGGGGTGGCGCTGCCCCCGGCAACTGAAGCGGTTCCGTGGCAGCCGGAGGGCAGTGGCCAACGATCTCCGCTCTGCGTCGCGGGAGGGGACAGGGGCCGATCCCGAGACGTGTCGTGGCCAAGTCTTCGAGGCTGGATACCGATTCCAGGCTGGGCATTGAACCGAGCGATGAGATTGACTCCCTTCTAGAGGGCCCCGGCGGGGGCGGCCGCGCCGGCGGTGCTGATCCCGGGGAGCGGATCGGAACCGCGTTGATCGGTGTCGCGAGCATCAAGGGCCCCCGAGGACAAAGCTCATCTGACGCCGGCGCCGATGTCGGGCACTGCCAGATGCCGGGCCCCCTCTCGAGCCCGCCTGACCCGGAGGGAAATCCTTCCGGGGCATACGACCCGTCCCCGAGGGTACCCAGGTCGCCCGACGATGAGCCCCTGCGAGGAGGGAAGTGCAAAACTCCTGCGCCGACGCCGGGGTACCGTTGCGGGACAGTGCGGATCCAGGCTGGATCGAAGCGATCGAAGACCCCGGGGCCCCCTTTCTCGGAAAGGGCGGGGCCCTCGACGGCCGCGACGATGCCTGGGGTCGCCTGTCTGGGGCTGATCGACATACCCCGAGGCTCCCGGGGAAGGCCGACGGCCGTCCCTGGCGCTCGACGCCCCTGCCATCTCCGGTGGAGCGGTGCCGCGCAAACCCGGTACCACCCTCGCGCAGGGCTGGGATACCGGCAACCCAGCGCGGGTCGAAGCGACTGGCCCCGAAGGGAGCGAGGCCAGATGACCATCCCCGGCGAAGAGTGGAACCATCGACGCCGACGCGCCCGAAGCGGGTACCACCTCCGCGCATGGCCTGAACGTAGGGCCGCCAGACTGTGTCGAGTCGGTCAGCCCTAGAGCTGCTGAGGGCAGCGGCAGGTGATCCCCGGTGGGGAGCGGGTCACTCGACACCGACGGGTCGGCACCGCCGGAAGCGGATACCACCCCCGTAGGAACGCCATACCGGCAAGAGTCGGTCGGCCCCGGAGGCACCGAGGACCGCGGCTGACAGCCCCCGGTGAGGAGCGGAACGCTCGACACCGACGCCGAGGGGTCGGCACCGCCCGTAGCGGATACCACCCCCGCGCATGGCAGGGATGAAGGAACGCCAGACTGGACCGATTCGATCGGCCCCGGACGATCCTCGGTGAGGAGCGGAACGCTCGACACCGACACCGATGCCGGGGGGTTTTTCACCGCTCGAAGCGGGTACCTCCCTCGAGAACGGCTTGGATATAGGGAGGTCAGACTCAGTCGAGTCGATCGGCCCCGGAGGAGCCGAGGACACCAGCTGACGATCCCTGGCGAAGAGTGGGACACTCGACACCGGCGCCGATGCCGGGGAATCGGCACTGCTCGAAGCGGGTACCTCCCTCGAGCACGGCTCGGGAATGTTCTGTGAGGAGCGAACCCCAGGAACATCCCGAAACCCCGTAGATGCTTTGGAGCCCGAGGACTCCCGCTGGGGTATAGTAGCCAAGGGGGACTTGAGGGGTTGGCCGGAGCCGTCGCCGTGCTGCGCATGAGACTCGCCCCTCAAGACTTGGCTAGTCTTAACAGACTGTTGCGTGGTTACCTGATCATAGAGAGAAGAAAAACCCGATGACCGCGCCTTGGGCGTGAAAACGTCATCGAGGGATACCCGAAAAAGGGAAGGTCTTCTCCCGACACTGTAGCCCGGAGGACCCGGGGGGAAAGGGACAGGCCCCAAACAAGAGAGGCACCAGGCATTGGAGTCCATGTGGAAAACTAAGTCCCCGCAGTGAGGGCACTTCTGGGGCTCCATGCTGTAAGCCCGGTAGGCCTCGGCGCCCAGAGGGAAAAAAGGTCCCGCTAGGCGACGAAAAATAAGTGAGAAAAGAAAACAAAAGGGGCACAGAGGTGCCGCTGTCTGCGGGAAAAGCCGCGACTACAGAAACAAGAAAATTAAAGGTGAAAAGTTCTGCGGTGGCAGGAGGGACGTCCTGCCTGCTCCGCGGAAAACGAAAAACTGGGGAGAGGCAGTAGGAAGGGCGGGAAGCCACCGCGCAGGCGCGGGGGATGCTCCCAAAGGCTTTCTGATTGGATGCTGGGGAGCATTCCCGTGCGGGCTCCGTCGGCGACGTCTCCCATATGTGAAGACTCATTCCTGCTTGTTCCTGGAGATACTAACAAAAACGTCGCTGCTGAAGGCGTCTATGGGCCTCTTAAGTCCCTCCAACGGAAAGAAGCGGTTTTCCCGCTCAAATTACATGCGGTGCGGCCTGCCCCGGAATAAAATGAAAACGCCACTGAAAGCAGCTTCTTACCTCACGATGAATGACAAACTGCTGATTCTCCGCAATGGAAGCTCTCCTGCCCCCGGAAGCCCCCAGACTGCAGAAATCGCCGCAGTGGAAGCAACTCCCGGCACAGCACTAAACGGGCAGCTCGGCTCCAAGCGCATGCAGGCAGGCCCTCTGCGCGCTGAGCGCAACAGCTTACTGCCTCCCGTCTCCTGGTCCAGACCGGGTAAGCAGCAGCGGATCCTCTCCCCCAGCACACAGCCAGGAAGACTCCGGCTCCTAGCTCACCCCCGCGGGCAGAGGAATGAAAATAAAAAGGGGAAAGGGACCCGAGGACCTCAGAGCAACCGACGGTCAGAAATAAGTGCCTTCCAGAAATTAAATAATTTCAAAGAATTTCAAATTTCAAATAAGGCTAAATAATTTTTAAGGTATTCTCCTGAACAAACCCTAACTATGTTAAAACTAAATCTGCTTAAATGTTCCTCAGTTGAGCCCTGGAATCCCTGGGCTCACCACCTGCTTTGGAGACTGATAACTGGTGAGAAGAGGAGCTACCGGGGCTTATATACCAGTGACATCACAGCCATGAAGTTTCTCAGTCTCCAAATCTGCTGGATGAGGTTGACAACCCCTAGGATTCCAGGACTAGACTGGAGGGACGCTCAGGAAGGAATGTCTCTCATAACACATAGAAAAAGTGTGGCAATTCTATAACAGCTGGATGGGCTACAGCACAGGCAGAGCAGTGACTTTAACCTGAAGTTCCATTGTTTTATTTATTTTTATTTATTTGGCTGGATTTATATACTGCTTTTCACAAAGGTCAAAGTGGTTTACATGGAACCTTGAACAAATCAAACTTTTACATTGAACGAGCAGCTTTGTACAATAAAGATAAAGGAATAGAAATAGTTATAAGTTCAGGCAGGCTTAGTTGACTAACTATATTCAGAATGCTCTGGATGGCATTAGCTCTATGTACAGAATGTTCAAGCAAATCAAACTCATTTCTCTCTCTCTCTCTCTTTGTGAAACTAAGCTACTTAAGTGCAACTGGGCAGATCAGAGAGTTTACATCAGTATTAAACAAAGCACAAACTTCATCATGGTATGTACTGCCCTGGAAAATAAGTTCCATCAAAAAATGCTGCAAATACTGTAGGATCCTTGCATAGTTTCTGTATATTTACATTAGCAATAAAATTAACCAGTACATAATAGCTATTTTCTGGTGTTCTGCCACCCCACCCTGCCTTCCAACACTTACACATTCTTTCATGTGAGTCCTTTCCAGGGAATCCCAGATCTGGTCTTCGCTGTACTGGTTAAAGGGATCCAAGTTTGATCTAAGAGAAATATATAATTCAGTAGGCTACAGTTATCAGGGAATCACTTCATTGACAGCTTTAGGGCCAGGCACTAACCTCAGTGAGGGAAAGAATGTTCCCAAATAACCTCGCAATGACATAAGACTATTTTTGGCCTGTGCCATAGCCATAAGTAAAAAATAAAACTGAACACTATGAATATCAAAGGTATGAAGGAAGACAAGTCTGCCTGTGAGACAGCACCCATTACTAACCTGACAGTGCCATTAAATAAGACAGGCTCCTGAGGGATAATGGACAGTTTGCTGCGCAAATCTGCTAAACCAATGTCACTAATCTTCACCCCGTCAATTTTAATGCAGCCTCCAGACAGCTCAACTAGCCGAAAGAGCGCCATACCAAGTGAAGATTTTCCTGTAGATAAACAAAACGTCAAAACAAAACGTCAAGCACTGGAGTATCCTTTATTATTTCACCCTGCTTTATATACACTCCTCAGCTCCACCCCCAAAACATCTTTAAGCCATACTTCCAGGAAAACCCCTATTGTAGCAAAACAAGGTTTGTTTGTTTTTTTAAATGTCCACAGAGACCTTGTTTCCCCAATGACATCTTTTCCTGCAATCCTTGAAATGATAGGCAGGTGAGAACTTAACTTCTCCTAAAGCAAGGTAAGGTAAAATTAGACCTTATCTGCTAATCGGCTTTACTTGAGGAACCAGTCCAGTCCCACACCTCTGGGTTGTCAACCCCCACCAGCAGCTTGGAGACCAAGCGTGTCACCTTTTTGACGGCATCACCACACTTAGGCAGCCGGTTCCGCCTACCAGCTCCAGTACCTATTGACAAAGCAGACTCACAGGAGCAACAAATAGTCACCATATCAACAAACTACAAGGCCCCCCATAACCCCCTGGGGCCCTCTTCTCTCCAGAACGAGAAAACCTGCCTATGGGGCTTTCTCACACCCCAGGCACTTTTAAGGAGACTGTGACCCAATCCAGACAAACGGCACTCCTCTACATACTCACCAATCCCGAACAGCAATGCGAAGGACTGAAATGTCTCGCACCCATCCCAAAGTTAAGGTGAAATTCTTCCAGTCTGGGATCACAAGGTTTACCCCTGTCAAAGCTAGGGAGGGATTTGGGACTGGACTGGAGTTCCTCAAGGAAAGCCAATTAGTCTGAGATGTAACAGTAGTATTGACAATGGGAGGGCCCACAATTCCGGCCTGAATCACCGCTGCCCCAAATCTGGCATCTCCTGCTGCCTGAACATCTAGACGATAATGCTTAACAAAGATATTGAGAGAAGACCAGCTGGCCGTCCTACAGATATATGCCGGAGGCACCAAACTGGATTCTGCCCAGGAGACTGCTTGAGCTTTTGTTGAATGGGCCCACAGGCCCTGCAGCACAGACTTCACCTTCAACAAGTAATCCATGATCCATCTAGCTATTGAAGCCTTGGCGGTCGCTTCACCTCTACACGGGCCTCCATGCAGAACGAACAGCTGATCAGACTTCCAAAACAGGGCTGTTCTTTACAAATACTTCCGGCAACACTCGGCACACATCCAGGAGATGCCACTGCAGATCAGACAGCGCCAGGAAAGACACCAGTTGATTCATGTGAAACGCTGAGACCACCTTTGGCAGAAAAGAAGGTTACAGGGCAAATAACCACCTTCTCCCTGGAAATAAAGAGAAACGGCTCCTTACAAGACAGAGCTTGTAGTTCCTAGATCCAGCAAGCTTAGAAAACTGCCACCAGGAACACTGTCTTTAAGGTCAAGTCCAACAGGGTAGAGGAGCTCAGCGAGTCAAACAGCTCCTGCGTTAACCCAGAAAGGATGAGGTTAAGATCCCCTCCCATAGCGGCGGTCGCAGCAGCTTGATCGCCTTCAGGAAGCGGACCACATCTGGGTGCGCTCCCAACAAGACTCCCTGGATCTTACCCCAGATAACACGGGAAAGCTCGCCGGCAAGCCCTTATCAAACCCCGTCTGCAGAAAGGCAAGTACATTGGGCACTGTAGCCGTGATCAGGCTACCCTGCCTTTCTCCACACTAGGCTTCAAAGATACACCACCATACTCGGATGTAGATCGAGGTAGACTTCTTTCAGGCCTTCACAAAGTGGTAATTACTGCCGCCGAGTAACCACGCCTTCTAAATCTTGTCCATTCAAGAGCCAGACCATAAGAGAATCAATCCACCTGGGGCATGCACACCAGACCCTGGACCAAGAGGTTTGCCCTGGCTGGGAGACGCCACAGTCATCCCACCTTCAGCCTGACTAAGTCTGCATAGCAGTGGTGCCTCGGCCAATCTGGGGCAATCAGGATGACCTGTCCCTGATGTGCCTTGATGTGTTGAACCAGCTGTCCCATGAGCGCCCACAGAGAAAACACACATAAAATCCCCCCGTGAGCCAATTCTCCACTAGGGCATACTCTCTGACATTCGCTCTCTTCATCTGCTGAAGAAGCAACCGACTTGGCTGAGGCAAATGTCACCATTAGGTCCATGACCAGCCAACCCCACCTTTGCACTATTTGCTTGAAGATTTCATGACAAAGACTCCACTCGCTGGGATCCATCCGAACGCGGCTCAGGTAAATCGGTGGTCAAGTTCTCTACTGCTGTCACATGCGCTGATAGAGCTTGGAGGTGTTTCTCCGCCCAGTAAAGCAACTTTTCCATCTCTGCTTCCAAATGCATGCTTTCCGTGCTCCCTTGATGGGTGATGTATGCTACTGTAGCCACATTGTCTGAGAAGTCCCAAATGGCCTTCCCTTGCAGCAACGGATGGAGCTTCTGTAGGGCTAGGAAAACCGCCCACAACTCCAGTCTGTTGAATGGCCACACTGCCTCCTCCAGCAACCAGTGCCCCTGTGCTATGGAGCCCTCGCAGTGGGCTCCGCAACCGGAGAGGCTGGCATCTGTCATCAATGGAATCCACTACAGGGCTTCGAGTGGCATTTTTGCTGCCAGGTTCTCTGCTCGCAGTCACTGATTGAGTGCCCTTACTGGGTCCCATGGATACGGAAAAGGCTGCAACAGGGGGTAAACCTGGTGCAACCACCTGTGCAGCAGCACTCTTTGCAATGGTCGCAGGTGCGCTCATGCCCATGGGAACACTTCGATAGTTGCTGCCATGGTATTTATGAGCTGCAAATAATGCCATGCCATCAGTTGTTTCATGCACCAAAACTGATGCACCAGGCACCTCAGGCCTTCTGCCCTCTGGTCCAGAAGAAGCACTGTACTGCTGCAGGTGTCGAACTGTGCCCCAGGGTACTTGAAGGCCTGAGACAGCACCAAGTAACTCTTGGCCATATTGATCACCCATCGTAGACTCTGCAGGAATTCCACCACCCTAGTAGTCGCCTGCTTGTTCTCGTCTTCGCCCGAATGGGTGGAACCAGGATGCCTTCCTGGCAAAGAGCCGCCACCAATCACCATCCATTTGGTGAAGATGTGGAGAGATGAATGCATGGCTGCATGGCTAATGTCATCGAGAGCGTTTTGGTTTCCTTGACCATGGGATGCTGTTCCAAGGATTGCAGAGCTGAGATGGCATCCATCTGTCCAAGAAAGGTCAATGTGTCTTCAGTAGTAGACTGGCTAATCTACTGAAGAGGGCTTTAAACTAGATTTGATGGGGATGGGTGAAGAAAGTCCCCAGGTAAGTGAAACATTTAACCATTTCCATAAAGGTATTTAAAGGGACAACATATGGAAAGCAGTGTGTATAAATGCCCATAGATGTTGAAGCTTTAATGGGAGAGGCTGACTTGGATTTAGTGGCAGTTACAGAAACATGGTTCACAGAAAACCATGACTGGGAAGTAACTATACCAGGCCATATTCAGAAAGGACAGGGTAGGAAGAATGGGAGAAGTGGCGCTATATGTAAAAAAATATTAAAGCTTTGGAACTACAGAGCTTAAAAGGGAGAGAGGAGGCACTGTGGGTTAAACTAGAAAGAGGGTAAGAGAAAGCACAGTTACTTACCTGTAACAGGTGATCTCTGGGAACAGCAGGAATAGTCCTCACATATGGGTATGTCGGTACCGACGGAGCCTGCGCGGGAAAGCTCCCCAGCTTCCCAAAAGGAAAGCTTTTGGGGCTTCCCACAGCGCATACGCGCTGCCTTCCCGCCTTCCTGACCAACTCTCCTCAGTTCGAGTTTAAAGCTGAGACAATAGAGAGAGGAAAGGAAGAGAAAGAGATACAACTCCTAGGGGAGGTGGGTGGGTTGTGAGGACTATTCCTGCTGTTCCCAGAGATCACCTGTTACAGGTAAGTAACTGTGCTATCTCCAGGAACAAGCAGGAATGAGTCCTCACATATGGGGACTCCCTAGCTGAGATGCCTGGGAGATCCCCTACGTAGGTATGTCATCTTCCGATGGATCTCAGGCATCCATTAAGGGAAGGTAGGCAGGAGTTGTTTAAGAATGGAACAGGTGTTTGAGGACAGCCTGACCAAATAAGGCATCCCAGCGGGAGTCCTTATCCAAGCAGTAATGGGCAGTGAAGGTATGAACCGAGGCCCAGGTGGCTGCTCGACAGATCTGATCTATGGATACAGAGTGAAGATGAGCCATAGAGGTGGCCATGGCTCTCACATTGTGAGCTGTGACATGGCCCTCCAGAGAAATGTTTTTACTCTGGTAAGCAAACGAAATACACTGAGCAATCCAATTGGAAAGTGTTCGTTTTCAGACTGGAAGTCCCAAATGAGAAGGATCGAAAGCAACAAAACGTTGGGAAGACTTTCGATGTGGCTGAGTCCTATGGAGGTAAAAGGCAAGAGCTCTTTTACAATCTAGAGTATGAAGGTTCCGCTCTGCACTGGATGCATGAGGAGCTGGAAAGAAGACAGGTAGGTATACCTCTTGATTAAGATGAAAAGGTGAAACCACTTTAGGCATAAAGTGTGGATTTGTCCGAAGGACTACCTTATCATGATGGAACCTTGTATAGGGTGGATTCGCCACTAAGGCTTGCAGCTCACTGATGCGACGAGCTGAAGTGACCGCAATGAGGAAAATAACCTTCCAGGAAAGAAATTTCAAGGAGGTAGTGGCTAAGGGTTCAAAAGGTTGCTGACCAAGAACCAAGCTGACCAAGAACCAAGTTTAAGTCCCATGCCACCGGAGGAGGCCTAATGGGAGGTTTAGTTAAAGTTAGGCCTCTCATGAATCTTGCAATAAGAGGATGAGAGGAAATAGGTTGTCCATTGAAAGGCTTGAGGGATGCTGCAATAGCACTCAAATGGACCCTTACTGAATTTGTTTTAAGGCCTGCATTGGAGAGATGCAGGAGATATTCCAATAGAGAATTGATAGGAAGAGCAAAAGGATCAAGATCCTTTTGAGCACACCAAATGGAAAATCTCTTCCATTTAAAAGCATAAGAACGCCTTGTGGAAGGTTTTCTGGAAGCATGGAGGATATCTTTCACTTGTTGAGAGACATTTAAGTCTTGAAGGTCTAGGCCTTCAGTAACCATGCTCTGAGGTGGAGGGACTTTGGGTTTGGGTGCCACAAAGTCCCCTCCTCCTGAGACAGAAGGTCTGGAGCAGCTCCTAGGTCTAGGGAGGGACCCTGGGAGAGATGCAGAAGTAGAGGGAACCACACTTGGCGTGGCCAGCGTGGAGCTATGAGGATCATAGATCCGTGATCCTTCTGCAGTTTGAACAGTCTTGGGAATCAAAGGAATGGGTGGAAAGGCATATAGGAGGCCCTGACCCCAATGAAGGAAGGAGGCATCCCTGGCCTGAACCCCCTGACATGGAGTTCTGGAACAGAACCGGGGAAGTTTGGCATTCCACGGACTTGCAAAGAGGTCTATGTCCGGGGTTCCCCATTTCTGAAAGATTCTGAGTACCTGATCCATGTGCAGGGACCACTCGTGTGGAAGCAGAACTCGGCTGAGTCTGTCTGCCCAAGAGTTTTGAACTCCTGGGAGATATACTGCCAGGAGATGGATTTGATGCTCTCTGGCGAAGGCCCACAGTCTGAGAGCTTCGTTGCAAAGCGACAGAGAGCCAGTCCCTCCTTGTTTGTTTACGTAGAACATGGCTACTTGATTGTCGGTATGAACAAGCACTGTCATGTTGTAAAGGAGGGTATGAAAGACCTTGAGAGCAAGAAAAATTGCTCGAAGCTCCAGAAGGTTGATATGAAGGGCAGTCTCCTGCGGAGACCAAAGGCCTTGAGTGGAGAGGTCTTGAAGATGAGCTCCCCAGCCTGACTGGGAGGCATCTGTAGTGAGGGTTGCCTGGGGTAGTAGCGGTTGGAAGGGGGACCCCAGCAACAGGTTTTGAATGGACATCCACCACTGGAGAAACCCAAAGAGACGTTTGGAGGTTTCTATTTGGTCGGAGAGAGCTCCTGATGCTTGGGTCCACTGAGTGGACAGAGTCCATTGAGCTGCTCTCATATGCAGGCGAGCATAAGGCACCACATGAACTGTGGAGGCCATGTGGCCTAGCAATTATAACATCTCTCGGGCAGTCAAGTGAGTTCTGGACTGAATCTGAGAGGCCAGGTGCACTAGCCGATGGCAACGTGCCTGAGGAAGATAGGCCCTTGCTGTGGTGGTATCTAACCAGGCCCCTATGAATTCTAGGGATTGAGTAGGGGTGAGTTGAGACTTTGGCAGATTGATGACAAGTCCCAGATACTGCAGAATGCAGATGGTGTGGTCCAGGGAAGTCTGAGCCTGAGATGGAGCTCGGATGAGCCAGTCGTCTAGGTATGGGAAGACAAAGATTCCCTGAGAGCGTAGAAATGCAGCCACTACTGACATGCATTTTGTGAACACTCTTGGAGCAGAGGCTAGACCGAAGGGGAGTACTCTGTACTGGAAATGTTTTCCCTGGAACAGAAATCGAAGGAATTTTCTGTGGGATGGATGGATGAGTATATATGTGTACGCATCCTTTAGGTCTAGAGAACAAAGCCAGTCCTGACTCTGAAGGTAAGGAAGGAGAATACCCAGAGAGAGCATTTTGAATTTTTCCTTGAACAGGAATTTGTTTAATTCTCTCAGATCTAGGATGGGTCTGTGTCCTCCTGTTTTCTTTGGTATCAGAAAATAGGGGGAGTAGAACCCTGAGCCCTGTTGGAGGAGGGGAACCTGTTCTATGGCCCCTTGGGCAAGCAGGGTATTCACCTCCTGATCCAACAGGTGTAGGAGAGATGGGGGAGAGACGAAATGTCTCACCCTGGGATAGATAGGAAGGCTGGAAAAATGCAGTTTGTATCCCTCTCTGATGATAGAGAGGGTCCACTGCTCTGATGTAATCTGTTCCCATCTGGGAGCAAAATGAGTCAGCCTTCCTGGAATGGTGAGAAGCTCTGGTTGCTGCAGAGCCAGAAAGGGTATGTTCTCTAGAAGTAAGTCAAAAACCCTGAGGGGGTTGGGACTGTTGAAGCGTAGCAGCTGCTGCAGGCTTTGTTCTGGCCTGTTTAGTCTGTTGTCGCTTAGGAACAAAGCGAGCTTGAGCAGATGACTGGCCAGCATTGGAACCAAATCTAAGCTTTTTGTAGGACTTCTTAAAAGACTTCTTTTTGGCAGGGAGTGAAGTAGACTTAGAGAGTCTATCCAAGGCAGCATTCTCTGCATCCATTTGAATGGCTTTGACTTGCCACTCCTTGCCAAAGAGATTTTCACCTGTACAAGGTAAATTGCCTAGGCCATCCTGTACCCAGGATTCTAGGTCAGAGGCCTGGAGCCAAGCAATTCGACGAGCAGCTATGGCTATGCCAGATGCTCTACTAGCACCCTCAAAAGAGTCAAAGGCAGCCCTATTGGAGAACTTTGACACATCTTGGATATGCTTTAACAGAAGCAGGAACTCCTCTTTTCTATCCTCTGGAATAAAGGGGAGAAAATCCTGTACTTTAAGAGCAAGCTCCTTTAGAAACATGCCCATATAGAGGCTGTAGGAGTCGATTCTGGCAATAAGCATACTAGTTTGAAAGATTTTTCTGCCAAAAGCATCCAAAGTTCTACATTCTCTTCCTGGAGGGGTAGAAGAGTGCCTTTTGGTACTCTTAATCTTTTTCATAGCAGACTTCACCACAATAGAATGGTGAGGAAGCTGGGTTTTTTGAAAACCAGGAGAAGGAGGGACCCGATACATGGTATCCAACCGACGAGAATGTGGAGATAGTGTAAGAGGAGCCTCCCATAAATCCATCATATGTTCTTGGAGAATATTATGAATGGGTAAGGTGACTGCCTCTTTGGGAACCTTAGAGTATCCTAAAATGTCTAATTTTTGAGCTCTAGGTTCCTTTTCAGAGGATACTGTAATGGAAAGTCCTTTGGCAACTTCCAAGATGAAGTCCTGAAAGGACAAGTCCTCTGGAGGAGACATTCTTCTCTTTGGGGACGAAGGCTCCTCAGGAAGAATAAGGGATGCTTCATCAGAATCATCTGAGGTATCGGCATCCTCAGAAGACTCGAAGTATCGCCTACTTGCTTCCAGAGATTGATACGGGTACCGACCGGTATCGACCTCGGGCGTACCGGGAGCCGGGTCGGTACCGAGAATATCGCGGGAAGCAAAAACCGGTACCGGCCTTCTACTGGAAGTAGATGCTCTGGGTACCGGTATCGGTTGTGGTACCGGAACCGGGGTCGGAACCGACTGTTGCGGTACCGAGGGCGTCGCAGCATTAATGAAAGCCATTATGGCCTGCTGCATGGATTGTACCGTAGTACCCATTGACGCCACAACTGCCTGGATGTCGGTACCGGTTTGAGCCGGTACCCCAGAGCAGTCTAACAGGTGATCGGTCGAGGCCGTGCCATCGATGTCAACCTGTAACCCCATAGGAGGAGCTTTGGAAGCCGGAGCTTCCCGCCAGGGTTGTTTGGCTGGGGCAGGGTCTTCAGGGTCGAACCCAAGGGCCTCTCTCTGCTTTGAGGGAGATTTGCCCCTTGAAGACTTGCCCGAGGAATGTTTGGTTACCTGAGATCCATCCGGAGATGAAGACCTGGATGATGCTGATGCTGGATTATCTGCAGAAAACAGCACATGAAATTTAGCTGCTCGGTTCTGTAAGCCCCGTTTGGACATCAGAGAGCAGGATGGACAATCCGGAACCGAAGGGTCAGGGCCCAAACATTTAAGACACCACTCATGGGTGTCTGTGACTGAAATAGTACCAGAGCACTTGGTGCATTTTTTAAAACCAGAAGATGGTTTCTCCATAAGGGAGAATTTGTAAAGGCCGGTAGGCCTTACAAAAAGAAATACACCAAGTGTGGAAAAAGAAAAAAAAAAAAAAATATTTTTTTTTAAAGAAATAAAGAAGTAAAGACCGGCGGTACCGGTTCAGAATCGGGGAAGGCAGATACGCGGTCAGAACAACTTTTAAAAACAAGAAATTTTTCAGCAGTGACAGGAACACGACCTGCTGGCTCCGCGAAAAAAGAAGAACTGAGGAGAGTTGGTCAGGAAGGCGGGAAGGCAGCGCGCATGCGCTGTGGGAAGCCCCAAAAGCTTTCCTTTTGGGAAGCTGGGGAGCTTTCCTGCGCAGGCTCCGTCGGTACCGACGTACCCATAATGTGAGGACTCATTCCTGCTTGTTCCTGGAGATATCTATTTGCATTTAAGACTAATAAAAGAAAATATTTTTCACTCAACGTGTAATTAAACTCTGGAATTTGTTACCAGAGGATGTTAGTGTAGTTGGTTTTAAAAAGGGCTTGGACAAGTTCCTGGAGGAAAGGTCCATAAACCATTAAGAAGGGACCCAGGATATCACTGCTTGACCCAGTACAAGCATTGTGGAACCTGTGTCTTTTGGGGAAACTGCTAGGTACGTCTGACTTAGATTGGCCACTGCTGGAAACAGGATACTGGGCTTGATGGACCTTGGTCTGACCCAGTATGGCATATCTTATGTTACTGGCATGACATACAGAACTCCATCACAGGAGGAAGAGGTGGACGGAGAGTTAATTGAAGACATACGCAGCATTGCTAGGAAAAGGGGACTTGCTACTGATAGGGGATTTCAATATGCCAGATGTTGATTGGCACATTCCTGCTGCAGTATCATCTTGAAGTAAGGAGATCCTGGATTCTCTACAGGGAGAACTTTTTCAGGAAACTGGTAACCAAACCCACATGTGAAGGGGCCATACTGGACTTGTTGCTTACCAATGGTTTGTTTATTGTTTAAAAACACTTGATATACCGCCCCCCATTACATCGGGGCGGTTTACAATAAAAAATTTAAATAAAAATATATAACATATATAAATTAAGAAAGGAAAAATAAAGTGACAATTAAAAAAAAAAAAAAAAGGAAAAGGACAGGGAGAAAAGGACAGACTATAAGCAGCAAAATAATAGAACAGGGGTCACAAGGAAAGGTTAAAGGCGAAGGACAGACTATAAGCAATAAAATAATAGAACAGGGATCACGAGGGAAGGTTAAAGGCAGAGGAAAAGAGATGCGTCTTGAGAAGAGAATGGAACTTGGCGGGGGACTGTTCTAGCTGGAGGTCAGTTGAAAGGAAGTTCCAGAGGGCCGGACCAAGGTAAAAGAATGCCGATTGTCGAGTTGAGTGAAGATGAGCCTGGGAGGGGGAGGGAAGGTGTAAGTGATTGATATGAACTGATCGTAAGCTGCGAGTGGGAGTGTGAAAAGTTAGCAAATCAGATAGGTACTGAGGAGTGTGAAGATAGATGGCCCGATGTACGAGAGTAAGAATTTTGAATTGAAACCGAAAATTTACTGGTAGCCAATGGAGGTGCTGAAGGAGAGGAGTAATATGATCACGAGGGGAGGCATGCAGGATCATCCGGGCTGCGGTGTTCTGCAGAAGTTGTAACCGATGACGTTGAGATTGGGGAATGCCAGCATAAACCGAATTACAGAAATCCAACCGTGTGATAACTAAAGAAAGAAGAAGAGTGGAGAGAGCCTGAGGAGAAAGAAATGGTCTAATGGCACGAATCTGTCTAAGGCAATAGAAAGAATGCCAAGAGACTTGAGAAATGTGGTCACGAAAGGAAAGATTGCTATCGAGAAAGACACCCAGATAACGAAGCTTAGAGACTAAAGAAATCGGGGCACCTGAGAAAGAGGGGACGAGTGCCGGAATAGTGGAACTGTGAGGGAACCAAATAGATGCGGTTTTAGAAATATTTAGAACAAGACAGTTCGTAGAAAGCCAAGAAGAAACCAGAGATAAGCAATTATTGAGAGGAGTGATATCAGGGCGGGAAGAAGATGTATGGTACAAAAGGAAGATGTCGTCTGCGTAATAGCCTGAAACACCTGATTGCTGAATTAGTAAAGCTAAAGGGGTCAGAAATAAATTAAATAAGAGAGGAGCCAGTATTGAACCCTGAGGGACATCACAGGTGAGGGGGAAGCTATCAGTAGTAGCAGAAGCAGAAGTGACTGCGAATGACCTGGCGTGCAGAAAAGAATGGAACCAGTGATAAACAGTCCCTCGAAGACCCACATCCCGTAATCTAGAAAGAAGAGTGATCTACTAAGTCGAAGGCAGCTGAAAGATCTAAAGAAACCACCACCGTGATGTCACCACGATCATGAGAAGAGTGGATTTCATTCATGACAGCTGTAATAATGTTTTTGACGCTGTGGCCGGGCCGAAAACCAGAATGCCGAGGATGCAAGAATTGTGTGGTGTCCAAGTGATGTGAGAGCTGGGCAAAAACGGTCTTTTCCAAGAGCTTAGAAGCATAGGAGAGGTTGGAAACAGGCCTGTAGTTTGCTAGCACTGATGGATCTAAGGAAGAGTTTTTAAGTAAAGGACGAACCACAGTATATTTCCATGAATGGGGAAATGAACCTGAGGAAAGACTGGAATTAATGATAGTGAGAAGCGGGTGCAGTAACTCAGGAGAGGGGTTTGAAAACCAACTGGACGGGATAGGATCTAATGAGCTGGTGGTTTTATGAGAGGTAGACAGAGGTTTGATAAGTTCTGAAGATGTAATAGTATGGAAGCTAGACCAGATATGTGAAAGCGAAGGGGAGGAGGGGGGTGAAATAGGAGGGGGCGAAGATAAAGCCCGGGGATAGGAGGGAAGTGACAGGCGTAGATCTTGGACTTGAGGAGAAAAAGACAGCCAATTTAGTGGGACTGGGAGTTGATGTGGAGAGGGATGAATTACAGGTGGAAAGTGACTGTATACGAGAAAGTGTATTAAGGGTAGTAAAAAGATGGCGGGATCTATTTGGGGCTGAAACAACTGAATCTGAGTAGAAGGACTGTTTAGCCATATGAATGTTAGCACGGTATTGTGCATGACAGGACTTGACTTTCTGATAGGTGGTAGTAGAGGGGGATTTCCTCCAAAGATGTTCAGATCTTCGCAATTGGGACCGTTGCAGGCGAAGTCCTGCATGAAACCACGGATGACGAATAACGGTCCAGGGATAACAGGTGCGCCAAGGAGCAACCTGATCTAATGCATGGGATAATTCTGCATTCCAGAACGTAACCTGCGAGGAGGGTGAAAGGGACAGGAAATCAGATGAGGGAGGATGATAGGCTGCAAGAAACTTCTGAAAGGTTGCAGAATTGATATGAAGGGGCCATACTGGACTTGGTGCTTACCAATGGTGAAAGTGTTTCTGATGTTATAGTGGGAGATCATTTTGCATCCAGCAATCACCAGATGGTGTGGTTCAGTATTAGGATTAGGGCTGTTTAAATCCATTCAAAAGCGAGGGTCTTACACTTTAGGAAAACTAACTTTGCCAATATGGGCCAACACCTCAGGGAGTCATTAGCAGGATGGGAACAGCTGGAGGATGTAGAAAAACAGTGGGAAAAATTGAAAGGGGATATTTTAAGGGCAACCAACCTTTTTGTTAAAATGGTAAATAAAGGAAAAAGGAAAAAAAAAGAGACCTCTATGGTTTTTGAAATTAGTAGCTGAAAAGGTGAAGGAAAAGGGGGAGGCCTTCATCAAATACAAGAGATCACAGAGAGAAGAAGACAGGCATCTATATTTGGAAAAACTTAGAGAAGCTAGCAAAGTAGTCAGGAAAGCAAAGATTCAAAAAGACGCGGAAATAGCCAATGCAGTAAAATGGAGGGATAAGATATTTTTCAGATATGTTAGTGAGAAGAAGGGCAAAAGTGGTATTGTCAGACTCAAGGGTGAAAGGGAGGAATATGTAGAAGCTGATGAGAAAAAGTAGAATAGCTTAACAAATATTTCTGTTCTGTGTTCACAGATGAAGAATCAGGAGCAGGACCTCAGAAAACACCCACAAACAGGAACAGAAGCAAGGGGCATCTTGAAAAATTTTCAGAAGACTGTTCGTGAGAAACTAGCTAAACCTAAAGTAGACAAAACGATGGGACTGGATGGGATACACCCTAGAATACTGAGGGAACTTGGGGATGTTCTAGCAGCTCCACTGACTGACCTTTTCAATGCCTTGTAGTCGGGAGTGGTGCCAAAGGACTGGAGAGAGGTACATGTGGATCCTTTACACAAAAGTGGAAGTAAGGATGTGGTTGAAAACTACAGGCCAGTTAGTCTAACTGCGGTGGTGAGTAAATTATTGGAAGCACCGCTGAAATAGAAAATAGTGAGGTTTCTGGAGTCCAGCGGATTATAGGATCCGAGGCAGCATGGATTCACCAGAAGCAGGTCTTGTCAGACAAATCTCATTGGATTAGGTGACCAGGGAGTTTAACCAAGGGAGAGCCCTAGATATTTTATTTTTATTTATTGAAAATTTCTATACCGTGTTTTCCAAAGGATCAAGCGCAGTTTACAATTAACGGTTTGACTGGTTCAAAATAAACAAGTACATATTCAGTTACATGGAACGATATGAAACTATATACAGTGGTAAAGAATACAATGAACTAAACATAAGAATGGTTGACATATCTGAACAGTGAATTATTAACATAGAAACATGACGACAGAAAAAGACCACATGGCCTATCTAGTCTGTCCTTCCATAACTACAACAGTCCACTTTTTACCTTTAGATCCTCTGTGTTGGTCCCATACTTTTTTGAATTCAGTTACTGTCCTCATCTCTACCACCTCCACTGGGAGACTATTCCATGGATCCACTACTCTTTCTGTAAAGAAATATTTCCGCATATCACGCCTGAATCTATCTCCCTTCACCCTCATCCCATGTCCCCTCGTAGCAGAACTTGCTTTCAATTGAAAGAGGCTCTCTCCCTGAACATTTATGCCATGGAGGTATTTAAACATCTCAATCATATCACCTCTATCCCGCCTTTCCTCTAAGGTGTACATATTAAGATCCTTAAGTCTGTCCTCATATGCTTTATAATGAAACCCATTAATCATTTTAGTAGCCACCCTCTGCACCGACTCCATCCTGTTCACATCCTTTTGAAGGTGCGGTCTCCAGAATTGCACACCATACTCCAAATGAGGTTTGCACCAAAGACTTATACAGAGGCATTATCACCTCCTTTTTTCTGCTAGCCATTCCTCTCCGTATGCACCCAAGCATCCTTCTAGCTTTTGCCGTCGCCTTTTCTACCTGTTTAGCTACTTTAAGATCATCAGACACAACCACGCCTAGGTCCCGCTCTTTGGTGGACAAAAGTACTTCACCTCCTATACTGTATTGCTCCCTTGGATTGCTGCAGCCCAAATGCATGACCTTACATTTTTAACATTAAATCCCAGCTCTTTGCGCCCAAGGTGCCATCTTGCTCAGTCAGGTCCCCTAGCTAGAGCCCTACTAAGCAAATGGCAAGGAAAGGATAAAAATAGCAATTCTTCAGGGGAGGTGGGAAGGTAGTGAGGACTGATTCCTGCTGTCCCTGGAGAACACCTGTTAAAGGTGAGTAACTACGCTTTCTCCAGGAACAAGCCAGAAGTCAGTCCTCACTTATGGGAGTCCCCAGCTACAGGCTACCGAACCTGTAACCCAAAATAGCCTCGGCGAGGCCGTGAGCAGAAGCCAATGCCCTAAGGAGCCTGAGTCTTCGGGTCCCCGGGGGCGAAGCTCTCGGTAGCTGCTGAAGAAGGGTCAGAGGGCAAGAATTGCTTATACCCTGAATAGATTTCGGAGTACAGCCTGGCCGAAGGCGCTGTCCCGGCGGGACTCCCTCTCCAGGCAGAAGTGCGAAGTAAACGTTTTCGCTGAAGACCAGGTTGCAGCCCGGTAGATGTCCATTAGAGGCAAGGAGCGGATACCATGCCTGGGCAAAGGCAATATAGTCTGCCACTCAGATGGAGATGTGCGCTTGGAATCGTAGGCAACAAAGAGCTGATTGGACTTGCTTTGAACCTGGGTGCGCTGCAGGTAGAAGGCGAGTGCCCTCTTGCAGTTGAGTGTATTTAAGACTGCCGATGCCCGGTCGGCATGAGGTCTCGGGAAGAAGGTCGGTAAGACCTGATTGAGATGGAAGTCCAAGACAACCTTTGGTAGGAAGTTGGGGTGGGTATGGAGGACCACCCTGTTCCCATAGAAACTAGTGTAGGGAGCCTCAGCGATGAGGGCCTGGAGTTCGCCGACTCGCTGAGTGGGAGGACCAGGGGCTGCCCCGAGAGGGGTTTACCCTCGATGGTTAACTGAGATGGCGCTGAGGTGTACCCTGACCAAGTTCGACTTCAGCCCCTCCTTTAAAAGATGGAGGAGGTATTGGAGAGAGCAGGAGAATGGGTTGATCTGGAGCTTGGAGCAGCAGGTCGAGAAACGCCAGCACTTGAAGGCACAGGCTCGTCTCGTCCTTCCTCGATGCGAGGACCCCCTCGACCTTCCCTGGGAGGGGCAGCGGGGCTAAGGAGACCCATTCGGCCACCAGGCTGTAAGGGACAATGAGGCCACGTTCGGGTGGAGCATCCATCCCTCCTCCTGCGTTAGCAGGCTCGGGGCGCAGCCTAGGGGGAATGGAGGCTCGGATGAGAGCTGGAGCAGAAGCGGGAACCAAGACTGTCGAGGCCACGATGGAGCCACAAGAATCATTGAAGCTCGTTCCCGCTGGACCTTGTGTAGGGTCCTCGCAATGAGAGGTGGGGGGGGGGGGGGGGGGGAGGCGTAAAGAAGCCCAAAGATCTAATTCAAGAGAAATGCATCCGGAGCCAACCTGTTCAGGTGTGGAACCGATCCAAAGCAGGGAAGCTGCACGTCCACCGGGCTGACGAACAGGTCCTTGGACGGAGTCCACCACCGATGGAATAAGAGGCCGGCCACCTCCGGATCCAGGCGCCACTTGTGTGGGTGGAGGATTCTGCTGAGTCTGTCCGCAAGGACAGTCTCCTGACCCGGAAGATAGACCGCTCTGAGGGTCATGTCCCAGCAAACGGCAAAGGAGGACCGCCTCCCAACCGAAGGGGCAGGAACCTGATCCCCCCTCCTTGTTTATGTAGAACATGGCTACCCTGTTGTCTGTCTGCACGAGCACCGACTTTCCCCTCAGGTGGTACTCGAAGGCCCTCAGTGCCCACTGGATTGCCCGAAGCTCGAGCAGATTGACATGCTGCTGAGATTCGTTGGGCGACCACTGTCCCTGGGTGCGTAGGTCGCCGCAGTGACTCCCCAACCCAGCAGGGAGGCATCCGTCAGGACGAGCTTGTGTTGCGGGGCTTGGAAGGGTATTCCTCAAAGGCGGCTTCGGGGATCCTGCCACTAATCCAGGGAGGTGTAAAGACTGCAGGAGACCCAGATAGGGTCCTGGAGGCAGCCGGATGCCTGGCTCCATTGTGTCCTGAGGCACCACTGAGCCGTCCGCATATGCATGTGGGTGTGGGGAATAATGTGGATGGTGGAGGCCATGTGCCCCAAGAGGCGCAACATGGCTTGTGCCGGAATCTGGGCCCTGCCTTGGACCTTGGCTGCCAGGGCATAGAGAATATCCGCAGAGTCCCGGGGCAGGAAGGTGGTTGCCTTCTCCGTGTCGAGGAATGCGCCGATGAACTCCAGGGTCTGCAGCAGTTCGAGGTGGGACTTGGAGTAATTGATCAGGAAGTAGAGGAGCTCAAGGAGGATTATGCGCGATGCCACAAGGTGGGCTTCCCCAGCCGATGCCCCCATGATGAGCCAGTCATCTAGGTAAGGGAAAAAGGGTATGCCCTGCTGCTGGATGTAAGCAGTGGCTGCGGAAAGGTACTTGGTGAAGACCCACGGGGCAGACACGAGCCCGAAGGGGAGCACCCTGTATTGGTAGTGCTCTCCCTTCACCCTGAAGCACAGGTACTGCCTGTGCTGGGAGTGGACCAGAATGTGGGTGTAAGCGTCCCTGAGGTCCAAGGAGCATAGCCAATCGCCCTGCTGGAGGAAGGGCAGCAGGATACCAAGCACCAGAAACTTGTTTAGGTTCCTGAGATCGAGGATTGGGGGTAGGCCCCCTGTCTTCTTCGGAACGAGGAAGTATCGGGAGTAGAACCCTAGACCTCAGAGGTGCAGTGGCACCTCTTTGACTGCCTGCAGGCTGAGGTTAGTCATCTCCTGTTGCAAGCAAGCTTGGTGCAAGGGAAGCAGAGAAGGGAGGAGGGAGCCTGTCCAGGTGAAGGCGATAACCATCCCAGACCACCCAGGTGTCTGACGTGATAGACGCCCAATGGGGGGCAAAAAGGGACAGGCTTCCCCCCACAGGTGGAAGTGCCACAGGGGGGTGAGAGGCTATGCCTTCGGTGTCAAAGTCCCTGAGCGGCTTGGGGTGGCGCCAGTGGTTGGGCTTTGGGACCTTAGGCTTCCGATGGCCGTCTGCTCCCCCCTTTCCTTGAGTGCCGTTGGTTGGTGTGGGGGTGGGCGGGTAGGGCGGATATCCCCAGTAGGGGAGTCCCTTTCTCTGGAAGAACGGCTTCTTTGTTTGCTGCTTCTTCCGTGGGAGAGAAGAGGTCTTACGCGAGAGGTGGGTTAGAGTTATGAACTCCATTTCAATTTCGGTGGCCTTATCCTCCCATGGGCTTGCCAAACAGTTGTTCATATAGGCAGGGGACATCTCCTGGACCCACTGCTCCAGGTCTGAAGACTGGAGCCATGCCTGGCACCGGGCCCCGATGGAAGCCACTGGGCACTCGGGTAGAGGACTCAAACCAGTCATTCGCGGGGCGGGAGAGGTATTTCGAGCAGTCCGCGACCTACCTCAGGAGGGTCTGGAACCTGAGAAGGTGTTCACTCTCTAGACCTGCGGAAAACCCGCAGAGCTCTTTGGCGAGGTCGCGCAGGAACATGCCCATGTATAGTAGGCCTGAATGCAGCACATCAGCATGGATCCCTGATAGGCCTTGCGCCCAAGAGCGTTGAGGGCTCTGGACTTCATGCCCAGCGGGACCAAAGAATGTGGACTTAGGGCTCTCTTGCTTCCACATTGCTGATTCCACTACCGTGGAGGGTGGGTCTTCCGGAACCCTGAGCCACGCTGAACCATGGCATCAAGGCATTTGCTTACAATGGGGGCCAAAGCAGGCACCTCCCACATGCGGAGGAACAGCTGGAACAGAATGGGAGGCACTGGGACTGTCAGAGACTCCTGAGGCGGGGACTCATCCTGTAAGATGTTGAGTTCCTCTGCCCTCTGTTCTTCCACAGCCTGCGCGGCAAGATTGAGGGCCTGTGCCATGTCCTGCATGAACACCAGAAAGAGTAGTTACTCACCTGTAACAGGTGTTCTCCAGGAGCAGCAGGAATCAGTCCTCACATATGGGTGACGTCGGCGCCGACGGAGCCCTCGTGCAGAGCATTTGCCCAGCTTTCAAAGAAAGCCTTTGGGAATTGCAGCGCGCATGCGCGGTCCCCTTCCCGCCCAAGGGTGCCATCTTGCTCAGTCTGATGACATAGCTAAAAGACAGCAAAAAAGTAGCAAAATAAATCATATGACTGCAACTCCAAGGGGAGGAGGGAGGGTTGTGAGGACTGATTCCTGCTGCTCCTGGAGAAAGCACAGTTACTTACCTGTAACAGGTGATCTCTGGGAACAGCAGGAATAAGTCTTCACATATGGGTACGTCGGTACCGATGGAGCCTGCGCGGGAACGCTCCCCAGCGTCCAATCAGAAAGCTTTTGGGAGCATCCCTCAGTGTCTGCGTGCTGCCTTCCCGCCTTTCCAACTGTCTCTCCTCAGTTGCGTTTCATAGCTGAGACAAGAGAGAGAAAGAGGAAAAAAAAGAAAAGATAGAGAAATACAACTCGTAGGGGAGGTGGGTGGGTTGTGAAGACTTATTCCTGCTGTTCCCAGAGATCACCTGTTACAGGTAAGTAACTGTGCTATCTCCAGGAACAAGCAGGAATGAGTCTTCACATATGGGGACTCCCAAGCTAAGATGCCTGGAGCCCTAACATGTTGGAGATTGAAACATGCTACACCTCATATGGCCAGGCATCCTGAGGATGGAGGGTAGGAGTTGAAAAGAGAGGAGCTGTAGAAAAACAGCTAACCTAAGAAAGGACTACGAACAAGGAGTCCTTGTATGTATGATTATCATCATAAAATATATTGAAAGGAACAATCACCATATGACGCTCACCTACTGGATTGCAGGAAGTAGAGAGGCTGATGGAGTCTACTGGGGATCCAGTAGAAAAATGTTCAAGGTGACCTCACTGGAGTGAAGGTGGAGGTCAACATCTGGAAGTGAGAGGTGACCCCAGGATTCAATTGGGGTAGCACAAAAACGGCAGGTCTTCAGTGGGAAGCTTCATGGAAAGCTGAAAACTCTTTTGGCTACAGGAGTATTCAGAGGTAGGAGCAAAAGAGGAAGACAGACCGATCCATACAAACAGACCTAGTCCTTGAGGGAGGAAAGGGTATGGGAAGAACCCCATACTCCCAAGAAAGGACAGATGTTTGAGGAATTGAATCTGAAATCCACTGAAGATCCACCATGTCTTTCCTAACTGGTGAGAGGTAGGAAGACATTGGGGCATGGAGCTTCAGGGATACGTAAACCTAGGATACGGTAGGGCTGTCAGTACCACAGCAGTGGTTGTGTGCATAATATCCGAAACATACTGTGGAACAATATGAAGCTGTGCAAGCCCACTGTCAGGAACATACAGGAAGGTAAAAACCTTTATGAACATAGACAGTCAGAGAGATAAGTATGGAAATACATATCTACCTATAATAAGTATCTGGACAGATACACATATATATGTAGATATATGTGTGTGTATAAATATAAATAAATAAATATATATATATATATGGGTATATAGATATATAGATATCTATAATGAGATCTAAAGGGCATGGCATATGCACACTTAGCTGACAGATACATCTACAGAGATGTATATAGGTATATATATATATATACCTGAATATATAGGTCTAAAGATAGATGCCTGCAACTAAGCAGGCAGAGCTATGCTTATCAGGACATTCACATGGAGATGTGAAGGGAAAAGATTCATCTAAGAACAAGGAGGTGAAACCTACTTCAGAAGATATAAAGAGAATCTATTCCCCCAGAGATGACGGTAAAGGAATGCTATCCAGTGAATAACCAGGATGGTTACGTGAAAAAACAGAGGATAATATCAGTCTGTAAACAGCAAGTCCGGAGTCCTGTAGAACTCCAGCATGGTAAAAGGACAAACGCATAGAATGAGATACCAGGTTGACCTACGGGAGGGTCAAAGGAGGTATCAGGCGTTTTCCAGATTAAGAAGAAATTAGGCCTTACCTGCTAATTGTCTTTCCTTGAGTACTCTCCGGGCCAGGCCAGGAAATCTTGGGTGGTCAATCCGCTCCAGCAGCTGAGGACTGGAATCTGAAAGGTTTTCCTGACAGCCTATCCAGCTCCCCTAGGTGTCAGCTACTCAGTCTAACGGTAACAAAGCAGGAAAGCTAGCCCTAAACACTTATAATCTAAGAAAAAACACTAGGCCAAAACGCTGTGCCTGTACAACAGTAACACCTGTAGATAAGTAAGTACTGAATCGCCATAATGACTGATAAACCCAGTCTGGGCCTGAAGAAAAAAACAGCGTCACAGCAGCCCCACAGCAGCCGCGAAGCTCCAACGGGAAATTACTGTTTCCCCATCCACTCTTGACCGTCTTGCAAACCCTTTTCTTTTTTTTTTTCTCTTGTTTTGTACATATTGTCCTTCCCCCAAAAGGGAACCTCAGCATCCAAAAACCACTGCATTGTACAGCACCCTGCCAAAAGAAGAAACGCCCGACCAAACGGCATGCTCACCTGAAACTCGCATACACACCCAGGGAGGGTCCTGGCCTGGCCCGGAGAGTACTCAAGGAAAGACAATTAGCAGGTAAGGCCTAATTTCTTCTTCCTATTCGTCTCTCCGGGCCAGGCCAGGAAATCTTGGGAAGTACCAAAGCAGTACTTAAATCCGGGAGGGACCTGCGAGCCCTGCAACCAGCGCAGCCGCGCCCACACTGGCGTCTTCCCGAGCCTGAACATCCAACCGATAATGACGCGCAAACGTGTGCAAGGAGGACCACGTAGCCGCTCGACAAATGTCCACTGGCGGAATTAACGCATACTCCACCCAAGAGGCAGCCTGACCTCTGGTTGAATGAGCTCCCAGGCCGTGAGGAACCGGCTTCCCCTTGGCTTCGTACGCGACGCGAATAGCATGTTTTACCCAGCGAGCGATAGATGCTTTGGTGGCTGCCTTCCCTTTTGCCGCGCCGCCGTAGAGAACAAACAACCTGTCCGACTGCCGAAACGATGCCGTCACCTTGAGATACTTACGCATCACTCGGCCCAAGTCCAGCCGCTTAAGGGACCGATCCAAGACACTGTTCCCCAACCCTTCAAAGGTAGGAAGGGAAACCACCTGATTAATGTGAAAAGGAGAAACCACTTTGGGAAGAAAAGAGGGTACCGGACACAATACCACTTTTTCCGCTGAAAAGCGAAGGAACGGCTCCTTGCATGAGAGCGCTTGAAGATCGGAAATCCTCCTAGCCGAACACAAGGCCACCAGAAAAGCAGTCTTCTAGGACAACTCCCGCAGGTGCGCCGACCGACAAACGCCGGGTCTGACAACGCCTGGAGCACCAGGTTCAAATCCCACGGAGGAACCACCGGACGCCTCGGAGGCCTAATGTTCTTAGCGGCCCGAAGGAAACGGAGCACATCAGGATGGGAAGCTAGCGGCTTGCCCTGTATTCTACCTCTATAACAGGCCAAAGCCGCCACCTGAACCCGTAAGGTACTAAACGCCAAACCTTTCTCCAAACCCCCCTGAAGAAAACCTAAGATATCTGGGATCGACGCCCCCCCGGGCAACGCGTTACGCGCAATACACCAAGCTTCAAATAAACGCCAAACTCGAACGCACGCCAACGAGGTGGACCGCCGTTTGGACTGCAACAGGGTAGCTATCACAGCGCTGGAGTAGCCTTTGCGTTGCAACCGGTGCCGTTCAAGAGCCAAGCCGTAAGACAGAATCGATCCACCTCCGGCATGAGAACCGGACCGTGTCTCAAGAGATCGCTGCGTGCGGGCAGCCGCCAGGGAGGCGCTATGAGCAGTCGCATCAGGTCGGCATACCAAGGACGCCGAGGCCAATCTGGAGTCACCAGAATCACCGGACCCCTGTGCGCAGCCACTCTCTGGATGACCCTCCCCAAGAGCGGCCACGGGCGAAACACATACAGGAGATGATTTCGAGGCCAAGGCTGGACGAGACCGTCCAGACCTTCCGACATGTGCTCCCTGCGACGGCTGAAAAACCGCGCGGCCTTGGCATTGCACTGGGTAGCCATCAGATCGAGAACAGGCTGCCCCCACTTCGAGAAATCTCCCGAAACACCGCCTCGTCCAGCTCCCACTCTCCCGGATCTAGACGATGGCGACTGAGATAATCCGCCTGCACATTGTCCTTGCCTGCCACATGAGGCATTCGTGCAACAATAGAGCACTGCCCGTGCCGCCTTGCCTGTTGATGTAAGAAACCGTTACCTGATTGTCGGAGAAAACCCGCACTGCCTGCCCTGCAATCACTTCGACAAAGACTAGCAGCGCGAGCCGGACTGCCCGGAGCTCCAAACGATTGATCGACCAGGTCCTCTCGTCTGCTGACCACACACCTTGCGTCACACGACCCAGACAATGCGCCCCCCACCCGGAGAGGCTTACATCCGTCGTGAGCAACACCCAGTCGGACACTTCCAGAGGGACTCCCGCTTGAAGATGGACTGGCCTCGACCACCAGAGCAAGCTGAGACGCACGGGTTCTGGACAGACTAACCTGCGTGAGAGAGGATGCTCTTGAGGGGACCAACGAGACAACAAGGCGCTCTGCAGCGGCCGCATGTGAGCCCTTGCCCACGGAACCACATCCAAAGCTGCCGCCATGGACCCTAGCAACTGCAGGTATCGCCAAGCCGTTGGAGCCTGGACTCGCAGAAACGCTGCCACCTGCTTTAAGATTTTCTGCACTCTGTCTTCCGGAAGAAAAACCTACCCTACGCCGGTGTCGAACAGGGCCCCCAGGTAGGTTAACCGCCGAACTGGCTCCAACTGGCTCTTTGCAAGATTGATGACCCAGCCTAACTGCTCCAGGACTTCCACTACTCGCGCCGTGGCCTGCACGGACTCCGCCTGCGACGGCGCCCGGATCAACCAATCGTCCAAATAGGGATGAACCTGAATCCCCTCCTTTCGGAGCGCAGCCGCCACCACGACCATTACTTTGGTGAAGGTGCGAGGAGCCGTGGCAAGCCCAAACTGCAACGCCCGAAACTGAAAATGACCCATGGGCACCGCGAAGCGTAGATACCGCTGATGTTCGGCCCGGATAGGGATGTGCAGGTAAGCCTCCGTAAGATCTATGGAAGTTAGATACTCGCCTGGGCGAACCGAGCAAATCACCGACCGTAAGGTTTCCATGCGAAAATGGGGCACCCTCAAACAACGATTCACGTGCTTGAGGTCCAAAATAGGACGAAAAGAACCTCCTTTCTTGGGAACCACAAAATAAATCGAGTATCGACCTAAGCCGCACTGGTCGGCAGGCACTGGGACTACCGCCTGAAGGGACAACAGACGACTGAGTGTCTCTGCCACCGCGTCCCTCTTTGCTTGCGGACCGCAGGGGGACAGGACAAACGCGTCTGGAATCCTGTTCGCAAACTCCAAGGCATAACCCTCTCTGACAACCTCCAGAACCCACTGATCTGTGGTGATACTGGCCCAGGTGGAGAGGAACAGTTGTAACCGACCTCCTACTGGAATCTCCACCTGGACCGGCCTCGCTTCATTGGGACTTTTTGGCAGCAGCCTGCTGGGCACCAAAGTAGCCCCTACCGAAACCTCTGGATCCCCGAAAGGGATGTCCTCTAGAGACAAACCGACCGCGCTGATAAGGAGTGAAACGTGCACCCCGAAACCTGCGAAAGTCCCGACTCTGACCCCGCAGCAAGGACCCCTGCTTCGAAGCCCTTGGACGGTCTTCCGGCAGACGCCCTCCTTTGGAGTCACCCAAATCCTTAACAATTTTGTCTAAGGCCTCTCCAAACAAGGAGCTTGCCTTTATACGGCAATTTACTAAGACGCGCCTTGGAGGACGCATCCGCCGCCCAATTCCTGAGCCAAAGGAAACGCCTAGCGGCGATTACGGAAGCCATAGCTTTAGCCGAAATGCGAACCAAATCATAAAAGGCATCCGCTTGATAGGCAGCCGCCAACTCCAACTTTGCCACATCTGCTGGCGCGTCCTCCACTCTCTCCGAAGACTGCTCCCCCTGCAGCCAGCGGATGGAGGCTCGAGACACATAAGCCCCACAAATAGACGCTTGGAGGGCTAAGGCACTAGAGTCAAAGGCCTGTTTCAAAAGCGCTTCTAAACGGCGATCCTGTAAATCTTTGAGAGCAGTCCCCCCTTCAACAGGGATGGTGGTCTTGCGAGTGACGGCCGACACTACCGCATCCACCTTGGGCATACGCAATAGGTCTTTCTCTTCTTGAGGCACAGGGTAAAGCCGAGCCATCGACCGACCCCCCCGGAGAGAGGCTTCCGGAAATTCCCATTCAACCTCTATCATCTGCTTAATAACACGATGAACAAGGAAACACTTGTGCTCAGATCTGAACCCTTGCAGCAAAGGATCTTCTAAGGGCTCCTGCTGCACGGCTGGAAGGACTAAATTCAAAGCTGAAAGAGACAGAGATTAAGGCCCCCAGCTCCTCCTTACGGAACATCCGAAAAACATTAGGATCCTCCCCAGGAGCCAGCTCACCTTCCTCCAAATCCCCTGACCAAAGCCTCCAAGCCTGGATCAGAGAGAAAGGCACCTTCCTCCCCAGCTGGGAATAGCCCACCGGGAGCCTCAGTAGTCTCTGTAGTTTGGCTTCTGCCCTGCAGCACCGCAGAGCTAGAGTCCCCCAATGGAGCCTCTGAAGAGGCTGCTACCGGAGAACCAAAAAGGTTGTCAGGTGCAGGAGGGAGAGCGACTTGTGCCTGTTTCAGAAGGTAAGCCTGATGTAAAGAAAGAATAAAGTCCGGAGAAAAATAAGCACTGAGACCCTGCTGCGCTGCCAGAACTGGCTGAGGCATCACATCTGTAGCTGCAGACTGTTTTTGCGTCTTCGCTTTTCTCTTGTGGGGTTTAGCAGGGGGCGCGGGAACACTGGCCGGAGCAGACAAAATGGCCGCCATTCCCGCTCTTTCCCCTGCCCCGAGAGGCAACAGGGGACCCGACTGAGGAATTATCCTCCATGCTAGCACCGCGTCTAACAAAAAACTAACCCCCCGAAAGACAGACAATCGCCAATAAGATACTCTGGCTCATAACGGAGTGCCGAAGATTAACGCAAGAAAAAACCACGTGTAAAGGCAGCCGCCCGCAGAGAAGCTAAACACCGCGGTCACAGAAATGCCCCCGAAACCAGAATTTAAAAGCGAAAGACTCACCAGTTGCAGACTGATCTAAGCTCCAGCGATCCTACAAGCTCCGCAGCGCCGTTGCTAACGGCAAGCAGATGCGAGGATGCCGACACATGCAGGGAGAGGACACTGGGGGCTCCCAGGCCTGCTTAACCGCTGCCGAATCGCACCGTCCAAGAGAGGCAGGCTCTACCTCGTGCAGATGGAGCAGAGAGGGTCAAGAGGAGCTTCCCCGACCGCTAGCGTTGCTGACGGAGCATAGCCGTCCCAGATAAGTTCTGCTTCTCTGCGATTCGTTTTAGTGCTCTGCTCGTTTTTGTTCTCTTTATTCTTTTTGTGTCTTTTTTTTTTTTTTTTTTTTTATTATGGCACTGTCCTATCTAAAAACCCAAATCACCAAAAACCAAAAACTTAGCCGAAAGGAACCCCAGCTAAACTCTGACACCTTCCTAACCGTCTCTCTGGGGAGCTGTTTCAAGAACGTCCAGCTCAGCTGCTGAGGACTGTAAGACTGAGTAGCTGACACCTAGGGGAGCTGGGTAGGCTGTCAGGAAAACCTTTCAGATTCCAGTCCTCAGCTGCTGGAGCGGATTGACCACCCAAGATTTCCTGGCCTGGCCCGGAGAGACGAATAGGAATATGTGCTGTCCTTGAAGGATTAGGATACCATGAGGACAAGCTGCAAGGAAAAAAAAAAAAAAAAAAAGTATATTCCCTGTAGGAATGGGATAACTCAGACTTTCACATGGAGAAGGCTTATGTCCTTTTCCCTCTTTTTTTTTTTTTTAAAAAGGAAATAGTAGGGTGTGAAGAACCCTCGCAGTCATAGGGGATGACTGAGGAAGCCTTTTTCAACCATGATGGATAGCCATTAGAGAAACTCTATGCTCTCTAGCAAGGGCCCATAGTGGAAAGCTTCTCAGTAGGATTGCAGAGAGCATTATGCAGGAGAACTGGGATGTAGAACTGGCTGATGGAGAAAACTCACAGCCACGTCCACTACGTTGCCAAACCCAGAGATTGGAGATGGCAAGGGTAGAAGATAGTGTAAGGAGCCTGTAGTGAGAAGGATTATCCAAGAAAGATGTAGAAAACTGTCTTGGAATCACTACTAAGGCCAGACAGAAGTGGTGGAAGACAAGACTGGGACTTGTGGAAAAGTACCAGTAGTCAATAAATGGAACTCCTGCATGGGCAGCTACTGAATAGGACAAGAGAGAGAGTTGGTCTGTGTCAAACAGAGAACAGACTGAACAAAGAGAGAAAGCTGTCTCTGTCTGCAGAGCTGCCCAGATAAAGAAGGGAGTTTACTCAGGAGAAGAAACTCTACAGTAAAAAGAAAGACAAGAAAAGTCTTTCAACGGTATGGTACCACTCTTACAGGGGAAACCCTGGAGAGGAGGGTAGAGATAGAGCTGAAGAACGACTTACCACATGGTAAGTCCCTGGAAAGAAAACAATTATGCTGGTACAGAGAAACTATCTTGTGATAGTTGCTAAACCTCTGTTCTAGTCAGGAAGAGGTGGAAACCCCTGTAACTTATAGACATGAATATCCTGACAGTTCAGCATACTGAAGAGTAAATGGATTTCCTGAGAATAGGAATCCCTGAGCAGAGTTTTAAATGGAAAAACAGTGAAAAACTTATGCTAAAAAGAAGTTAACTGTAGTTATAAAAAGACTGATCAGAAACCTATGGTTACTGTGTTTATTCAGCCTGGCTAGAGTTTGGATTCTTCAGACCAGGGCGAGATCTCCCCTGCTTGGGAACATCTGAATGATGGGCAGGAGAAGAGGAAAACCTCTTTCTTTTAGGGAAAGAAGGTTTGGTAGGGCATTTCCTACCTGCTGAGGAAGGAGAGGGCTTAGGAGGGCCCTCAGAAACAGGAAAGTCAGTGGAGCAATGAGCAACCTGACGTAAGGACTCCTTATTGAAGAGATTTTCTCCAGTACAAGGAGTATGACTCAGTCTTTGTTGTGCCATCTATTCAAGTCTGATGCTTGGAGCCAGGCTTTACGACGTGCTCCTATGGCTATAGCAGAGGTTCTGCTAACAGACTCAAAAGAGTCTAGGGAAGCACGAGAAAGAAACCAAGAGATATTTTGGCTATGACTAAGAAGTAAGGAATAGTCTGCAGCCTTGGGTTCTGATAAAACAGGAGTCAAAAGAACTTCTTTGTGATCTCCTGAAGGGATAGACTTGTATAGAAAATATGAGAGAATCCTTGTTGCCAGCATAGATGTTTGGAAGGTTTGACGTCCAAAGGCATCCAGTGTTCTAGATGCACGCCCTGGCGGGAAAGAAGAATGTTTTTTCTTGCTTTTTTTACCTTCCTCATTGCTGATTCCACTACAATGGAATGATGGGGAAGTTGAGGCTTTTGAAATCCTGGAGAGGGGGGCACCTGATACAGAAGATCAGTTGCTGTAGGAGGTGAAGAAACCCTTAAAGGTCTTTCCCATACTCTCAGAAGAAGATCCTGCAAAGAGGGATGTAAAGGAAGCATTATATTTTTCTTTTTTGCAGAAAAACCTTGAGAAGACTCATAGCCAGGGATAGGAATATTAAGGAAGGTTGCCATGTCAAGGAGAAATTTCTGAAAAGAAGGATCTCCGATGGGAACCATTCCTGGACAGGCTAAATTTGAAAAAGTAGCCTGGGCACCGGAGGATGTACCTGTCCGGTGCAGAACAGGATCTCTAATGGATGGATACTGGAACTGGCAGTTATGAGTTGAGACAGTCAGTAGTGCATCGTCCATGCCAGGTATCGACTCCAAACTAGGTATAGAGAGGAGCGATCCAGGTGCAAAAAGCATGGAAGGAGCTGGTCCCGATGATACTGCAGGTAGCGGCATCGATACCGATACCGGTAGCTGTGCCGGAATCGAAGGCGAAACCGACACCGAAGCAGTCATCGGAGGCTGCTCAAGCGGTACCGAGGTAACCAAAAACCCTTGGTGATTATCCTCGGTACCGTGCATCTGGAATCGGTAAACGTCGGCTCCAAGACGCATCGGTACCCAGTCTTCTAGACTAGATATCGATTCTAGACTCGGCATCGAAGGAAACGAGTCTATCGATGCATGCTTAGAGGGTACCGACGTCGGTGGTGGTATCGGCGGAACTCCCGATACTGGAAAGTCAATCTGGGACGTATCGGTCGGTCCCAAAGGTACTGAGAATGCCAGATGACGATCCCTGGTGAGGAGTGGAGCACTCAACACCAGTGCCGATGCCGGGGTACCGGTACCGCTCGAAGCGGATGCCACCACCGAGCATGGCTCAGGTATGTTCTGTGAGGGGTGAGCCCCAGGAACAACCTGAAACCCCTGAAAGGCTTTGGAGCCCAAAGACTCCCGCCGGGGTTTTAATGCCAATGGGGTCTTGAGGGCAAGGCCGGGGCCATCATCATGCTTGGCATGAGACCTACCACTCAAGGATTGACTAGTCTTAACAGACTGTTTGTGGGTTACCTGATCCTGTAGAGAAGAAATGGCCGGTGCTCTGACACAGGGAGGGAAAACGGTATCTAGAGAAACTCGAAATGGGGGGGTGTAGCCTGATGGTTCAGGGGAAAAAGGGTCAGGACCCAAACAGGTTAGACACCAGTTATTGGAGTCTAAAAAGAAAACCGTTTCCACAGTTAAGGCACTTCTTAGGAGAAGGCGGCTCCATAATGGAGAGGCCTTACAGGCCCAAAGTTTAGAACTGAAACCGAGGGAAAAAAATTCCCTGGATTAAGAAAAAGAAAAAACACCGGCGATACCGGTGGAGTCGGGGAGACAGCCGCAACCACAAGAAAACAAAATTAAAGAAAATGTTTTTTCTGTGGTGACAGGAAGACGTCCTGCCGGCTCCGCGGAAAAACGAAAACTGAGGAGAGACAGTTGGAAAGGCGGGAAGGCAGCACGCAGGTGCTGAGGGATGCTCACAAAAGCTTTCTGATTGGACGCTGGGGAGCGTTCCCGCACAGGCTCCGTCGGTATCGACGTACCCATATGTGAAGACTCATTCCTGCTTGTTCCTGGAGATCACCTGTTACAGGTGAGTAACTACTCTTTCTCCAGGACCAAGCAGGAAGTCAGTCCTCACATATGGGACTCCCCAGCTTAAGGCTACCGGAGACCTCAAGCCGAAAAAATGAGCTCCCTCTAGCTTGTCAGTACGTAAGGAAGGAATCTTCTCTGAGAAAGCCCCCGACCGGTAGCCCAACACCAGGGCTGGAGGGTAGGAGTTGCCTAAACCCCAAAGAGATTATGGAGTACTGCCTGTCTGAAAGCACTGTCCCTGCGGGACTCCCTCTCAAGGCAGTAATGGGCCGCAAAAGTCTGGCTTGAAGACCAAGTAGCGGCCCGGCAGATGTCTGCCAACGGAACAGAGCGGAGATGAGCCACTGACGCAGCCTTCGCCCTGACACGATGAGCCGTGACTTGACCCTCCAACGAGAGGCCGGCTGCCCCATAAGCCCAGGCGATACAGTCAGCGACCCAAATGGACAAAGTACACTTGGAGACAGGTAGCCCCAACTTATTGGGGTCAAAAGAAATGAAGAGCTGAACAGCCCTCCGATGCTCCCGCGTACGGTCAAGGTAGAAGGATAATGCCCTCCTACAGTCCAGGGTATGCAGGACCATCTCAGCCCGGTTGGCATGCGGCCTGGGAAAGAAGGTCGGAAGAACCACCTCCTGATTGAGGTGAAAAGGGGAGACAACATTAGGGAGAAACTTCGGGTGAGTCCGTAAGACTACCCTATTCCTGTAGAACCTAGTGTAAGGGGGATCAGACACTAGTGCCTGAAGTTCACTTACTCGCCTAGCAGAGGTAAGAGCTACCAGAAACAAGGTTTTCCAGGAGAGAAAACGGAGAGGGCAGGTAGCCATAGGTTCAAATGGCGGACAAGTAATCTGCTGTAAGACCACATTCAGATCCCACTTAGGGGCTGGTGGATGTAAAGGAGGCTTAAGCAGGAGAAGGCCTCTGAGAAAACGAGCCACCAAGGGGTGGTTGGAAAAAGGCCTTCCGTCCACCGGCGAGTGGTGCGCTGACAGAGCACTGAGGTGAACCCTGACAGAGTTGGACTTAAGGCCTAGATTGGAGAGGTAAAGCAAAAATTGCAATACTACCGCTACCAAGCACGAGAAGGGATTCTCGCTGTGCTGAGCACACCATGCGGAGAATCTACGCCACTTAAGAGCGTAGGATTTCCTGGTGGATTGTCGTCTAGAGGCTAAGACTACGTCTTCCACCTCTCTAGGCAGTAGTAGGGGAGCCAGGACTACCCTTTCAGCAGCCAGGCCATCAGATGAAGGGACTGGAGGTTGGGGTGCAAAAGAGATCCCTGTTCCTGAGACAGGAGATCGTGTTGAATCCCCAGAGGAAGAGGAGTGTCCACCCACCAGTTGCAGCAGAAGTGGGAACCACGGTTGCCTCGGCCAACTGGGGGCTATCAGAAACATTGAGGCCCTGTCCTTGAGGACTTTGAACAGTGTTCGGGACACTAGTGGCGTGGGAGGAAACGCATACAGTAGGCCTTGGGACCACGGAATCAGAAATGCATCCGCTGCTACTCTGAGAGGATGCGGTTGTCTGTAACAGAATCTCGGGAGTTGCCGGTTCAGAGGACAGGCGAAAAGATCCATGGTGGGGAGGCCCCACCTGAGAATGAATCCGTCGGTGGTTCAGCAGATCTATCTCCATTCGTGTGGTTGCAGGATCCTGCTCAGTCTGTCCGCCAGGTAATTTTCTTGACCTGGGAGGTAGACAGCCTCGAGGAGGATTGCGTGATTGACGGCCCAAGAGCACAGCCGTTGTGCCTCCTGACAGAGAAGGAAGGAGCCTGTGCCTCCTTGTTTGTTCACGTAGAACATGGCAACTTGATTGTCCATCTGGACCAGTACAGACTGGTGAGACGTGAGGTGGGAGAAGGCTCTCAGAGCTAGGTGTATCGCCCGTAGCTCCAGGAAGTTTATCTGCTGAGCAGCCTCCCAAGGGGTCCAGAGACCCTGAGTACATGCCCCTTGGCAATGTGCTTCCCAACCTAGAAGAGAAGCATCTGTCGTCAGCACTTGAGAATGCGGAGGGGATTGAAAAATCACTCCGAGTACCAGATTTGGAAGATGAAGCCACCATTGCAGAGAGGAGACGAGCAGGGTGGAAATTCTTACTGAGTCTGCAAGGCTCCCTGTGGCTTGATGCCACTAAGTTCGAAGGCTTCACTGAGCAGGCCGCATGTGCAGGCGGGCATTCGGGGTTACATGAACCGTGGAAGCAAGAAGTCTCAGGAATTGCCTGGCGGAGACCAGGGAATTGCTGTGAAACTGCCTGGCTAGATCCATCAACCTGTGGGCTCTGTCCATTGGCAAAAAAACCTTCGCCTGAAGAGTGTCCAGCCTTGCTCCTATGAATTCTAAGTTCTGGGATGGGAGCAAAGTGGACTTTGCGAAGTTAATGACAAACCCCAAGTGCTGAAGCAGAGCCACAGTGCGAAGGGTGGCTTGACTGGCCTCCTGGGAAGACTGGCCCCTTATGAGCCAGTCGTCCAGGTATGGAAACACAAAAAGACCTTGAAGCCTCAGGTAGGCTGCCACCACCGCCAGGCACTTGGTGAACACCCTGGGAGCGGAGGTTAGGCCAAAGGGTAGTACTCTGTACTGGTAGTGGTTTCCACCCGCAACAAGTCTGAGATATTACCTGTGGTCTGGATGAATAAGGATGTGAGTATAAGCATCCTTTAGATCTAAGGAGCATAGTCAATCTCCCTGCTGGAGGTAGGGCAGCAGGAGTCCAAGGGTAAGCATCTTGAACTTTTCCCTCTCCAGGAACTTGTTGAGGTTGCGCAAGTCTATGATGGGTCTGAGGCCTCCTGTTCTTTTTGGTACCAGAAAGTACCTGGAATAAAAGCAGTGACCTCTCAGGTGGTGGGGCACCGGTTCCACAGCCTGTTCCTTTAGCAGACTTGCTAACTCCTGAAGGAGTAGGTCCCTGTGCAGAGTGAGTCTTGGAGGCTCCCCTGGAAAATAGAAGGGAGGTACCTGGTGAAAATGGAGAAGATAGCCCTTTTGGACTATATGGAGCACCCAGGTATCTGATGTGACGGCTGACCATCTGTGGGCAAAGTGGGCCAGCCGGCCTCCTGTGCTGATGTGAGCCAGCTGAGGAGAAGAGGCTATGCCTTCTGAGTCAAAACCCCCCACCCTGTTGAGCAGGGGCCGGTGTTGGTGGCTTGGGGGCCTTCTGCCTACGGGGCCCATGACCCTGCCCCTTGGCCTGCTGACCCTGTTGGGGAGCTGCAGAGGCCTGATAATGAGGATATTGTTTATAGGCAGATTACTTCCTCGGGTAAAAGGTCTTTTTTCCCCGAGCCCTTCTTTTTCTGAAAAGGGACAGAGGTTTTTCTGGACAGCCTAGTCTGGGTCAGAGTCTCGGTCTCGGGTTCTGCAGCCTTTTCAGCCATGGGCTTGCCAAAGAGGTTTTCACCTCTGCAGGGGACATCGACCAACTTGTCCTGTACCCATGGCTCAAGATCGGATGACTGTCGGCAGGCACCGATGCCGGCCCCGGCTACTCGGGCCGAAGCCTCGAAGCCATCGTAGGCTGCTCGATAAACTTTGAGCACTCTCGAATACCAGTGGACAAGGCCTGGAACCTCTGCAAAGGTTCCTCAGAGACCAGCAGAGAATCCGGAAATCTCCTTTGCCAGGTCTCGGAGATACATGCCCATGTAGAGCTGGTATGTCTGGACACAGCAAGCAAGCATGCATAGAGCCCTGGAAGCACTTCTTACCTAGGGCATCCAGGTTCCGGGCCTCCCGACCGGGAGGCACCAAGGAGTGCATCTTCTGACTTTTCAGTCGATGCATGGCCGATTCCACAACCATGGAGTGGTGCGGTAATTGTGCCTTTTGGAACCCGGGGCTCTTGCGGACTCGATAGATGGAATCGACCCGCTTGCTCAACACCGGCGTCGAGGCCGGGGTCTCCCACATGCGGAAGAGCAGCCGCTCCAGCATCGGAGGAACCAGTACAGTAAAGGCCTCCTTCGGGGGAGAGTCATACTGGAGGGCCTCGAGCTTCTTGGCTTGAGGCTCATCCTCGGGATCCGCGGGGAAGGCCAAGGCCTTGGCTATATCTCGCACGAAGTCCGAGAACCGGGTATCCTCCGGTGGGGATTGTCTCCGAGGTTCGGACTCCGGCGAGTCCGATGGGACACACCAAGTCCGATAGGTGTCGGGTGACTCTTCGTCCTCCGTCTCCCAGCCCGACTCCTCAGAGGAGGTATCGAGCGGCTCCGGTCGGGCGGGCACCGATGCCCGACGCCGAGGGTACCAGCATCGACAACCTCGGTCCCGAACGGGAGGCCGAGAGAGACCGTGGCCGAGGATCGACTTGAGCCCGCATGGACTCGAGGATCGGCTCGGCCTCCGGGGTCAACTTGGACGTCGATGTCCTGGTGGTTGGGGCAGATGCACCGGTGAGAACGGCGATCAATGCCCACTGCTGTTCCATGAAGGCAGAGAGGCTGCTCTCCAAGGCCGTCAACCTGAGTCTGAGCTCAGGAGACCCAACAGCCTCCGACTCGGGCCCCGACAGCGTCAGGCCGGACGTCGGCTCCCCTGGAGGAGAGTCCACGAGGACTACAGCACTCATGTGTCCAGGAGACTCGATCTCGATACGAGGTTGCTTGGCAAGCCTCTCCGACTCCAAAGACCCGGGACAGCTATCGGGGCTATGCGACCTGGCTCTCGAAGAACCAGGAGCGTCCACCAACGCTGCCCTTGCGGGTTTCTTCTCCCTGCGCTGTTCCCACAAAGGAGACCCCCGCTCAGAGGAACCCCAACGCTGCTCGGGGCCGGAGTCCTGAGACGTCGAGGCCTCTGATGAGGTCCGGGCCCGTCCGGATGCGCAGTCAGAGAAGATCCTATCCTTCTGGTGCTGCCAACTCAACGCCTTCGAGGACATTTTGCCACACGGACCACAGATCATCGGGTCATGATCGGGTCCGAAGCAGCGGAGGCAGCAGTCATGTGTGAGGGTAAGAGACATAAGTTTCTTACACCGATCACACTTTTTAAACACGCTGGCAGCCATCGGGGGAAAAAGGGCCCCTGCGAGGTCAAAAGACAGGGCTGCCAGTGAAAAAGAAAAAATGGCGCGAACGCTAGTCACGAAGGACAAAAAACGAAAAAGAGAGAGTGGGCTCGATACCGGCGTATTGGGCCCAGGCGGGAAAAGGATCTGGCGTCAAACCGAAGGAGAACAAAAACAGGGAAATCAACTTTTTCCTCGGCGAAAAACGAACTACGTCCGTTGGGCTCCGCGGAAAAAAGACTGGTGAGAGACCTGCCTTGTTGGGAGAGCTGCCGCAGTAAGTTTCCACCGCGGAGCAAGTGCCTGGTTGGAGTCCGGTGCCTGCTGTGTCATCTGCAGACAGAGTGTGGCCGCCCTCGGAAGTGGAGGACCCCCCCACGAGCCCTACAAAGCCCGGCTGTGTTAGACCTGCTGGTGAGAGACCTGCCTTGTTGGGAGAGCTGCCGCGGTTCGTTTCCACCGCGGAGCAAGTGCCTGGTTGGAGTCCGGTGCCTGCTGTGTCATCTGCAGGCAGAGTATGGCCGCCCTCGGAAGTGGAGGACCCCCCCACAAGCCCTACAAAGCCCGGCTGGTTTACACGCGGCTGCGTGTACACGGCCTGCGTGGTCGCGTTCTAAGGGGCGCGGTACAAGGGGCATACTCTGCTCCTTAGGTGCGTCTTGGTGAATTTAGAAGCACCAGCAGTTTGGCCTGCCCATGGAGAAACGTAAGGCGAAACCAGCAGCCAAGACATCGTCAGGAGAGAGAGGTAAGGTGTCTGGTCCCATGGACAGGCATGTAACTGCCCTTCTGCTTGCCAGCCAGTCTTTGGATGGGGCGTCTGAGTCCTGTTCTTCAGACACCACCTCCCTTCCCTCTGCCTACCTCCTCGTCTACTCCTTCAAAGGTACTTTCATCAGTTGTCTCTCCGGTGTTAGTACCTGTAAGCCCTGCTGCATCCACCATTGATTCCCTTCCAGTCAAAAGTGAGGTGACTTTCAGATATCTGGTCAATGCTTTTGAATATTGAAACACGTCTTTCTACCACTGTTACCTCATTATGTAAATTTTCACATGATGTTGTTAAAAAGGTCAATGTAATTGATGATCAAATGACTAATCTTGCAGGCTCCTTATCTCTGGTGGACTCCCAACTCCAATTGTATAAGGATTCCCATTTGGGTTATCTGAAAGATATTCCCTCTATTTCTAACCGATTGGAATTGTTGGAAAATCACCAGCGTGCTAGGAACCTTCGTTTTCTTAATTTCCCCTCTATTCACCTGCTCTCTCCTGAGATCCTATTTAAAAAGTATTTGTCTGAAATTTTGCACTTAGATGACTCTGTAGATATTGTGCAGATGTATTCTTTTTTTCCTAAGGTTGGAGCCTTGGACCAGGCCAGGGAACTTCCTTCCTTGGTTGATTCGGTAGGCTCTAATCTTACAGAGTTTTTGCAAGATTCACTTGATGTCATCCCCAAGAGATGTACTTTGGTGGTGACCTTCGGGTCTGAATCACTTAAACTGAAAATTATACGTGCTTATTTCAAGTACAAAGAAACGTTGTTCTGTGGGTATAAACTGCAGGTATTTCCAGATGTGGGCAAGGTTACTCAGGCTCGCTGGAAGCAGTTCCTTGAGCTTAGAACTAGAGTGATCGCCTTGGGGGGCTTCTTTTTTTTGAAGTTCCCTTGTCGCTGCTTGGTAACTTATGAAGGTCATGATTATGTTTATATTGATGTAGCCTCTCTTTGTCAGTTTTTAAATGACAGGGAGGGTGCTGGTGGGTTGGAGGGTGTTTAAGTGGGATGGCTTTATATTTAGCTCTCTGTTTTGGAGTTGGAAGAAACTCTTATTTTCTTCTGTAATTTGCTTGTTCCCCTCGGGGTAGTAATGCAGTTCTCTCCTTGATGTGTTATAGGGTTATGGTGTTTTTGTTCTTAAATGTATCTTAATGAGTGGATATTTGCTTAGCATATTTTCTTGCATTTGGGAAAATTTAAACAAACAATTAAAAAAAAAAAAAAAAAAGAAAAAAGAAGACTGAGCAAGATGGCACCTTTGGGCGGGAAGGGGACCGCGCGCATGCGCGCTGCAATTCCCAAAGGCTTTCTTTGAAAGTTGGGGAAATGCTCCGCACGAGGGCTCCGTCGGCACCGACGAGGGCTCCATCGGCACCGACGTCATATGTGAGGACTGACTTCCTGCTTAATCCTGGAGAAAGGACGTGTCCTTGGGAGTTGAATGATGCTGGGAGGTGGGTGGGGATGGGTCCAAAGGAAGGTCCCTTTGAGAGCAGGACTCTGGGGAGGTATCCCCATCCGACTCCCAGCCTAAGAGGTTTGAAAAGGAGTCTGCTGAGCCAGGCTGGTCGCCCTGTCCAGTAGCTGAGGTCCGCTTGGAACTGGGGGCACTGGCCTTGGAGGACCTTGCCCCCGAGGAATGGGACGGCGAGCGAGACTGATATCAAGGACCCTTATGAGGCCCATGGCTCTCGGGGGTTTCCAGGGCAGGTTTAGATGCCCCTCTTGGGGAAACCTTGGTCTTGAGTCGCAGGCCAGCTGTGCTGGGCAGAAACGCGTGCTGGGCAGCTAAGGCGGCAGAAATGCTGCACTCTAGTACCAGCATTCAGGACTCCCACGCAGGTGTGGGTTCCCGCAATGCCGACACGGAGGTTAACAGGTCTGGCGTCGAAAAGGAGAGGGTGTCCTCACCAGGACGACCTTCAGGAGACCGGGCGCCATCGCCAGAGGCCTCCCTGTCTGTACGAGGTACCTTTCGAGGCTGCTCCTTATCAGACTCTCGGGAACGCTGGAGAGAGCTGAGCGACTGAGCGCGGGAACAGTCGCGCTTGTCCAGAGCCCCCGACAGCGACTTAGTAGTAGTCTTCTTCTGGCGCCTCTCCACCTCAGGGGACCCCTAATTCCCTAATTGGAGTGCCCTCTTGAATGCGGAACCACTGCGAGGGACCCCGTAAGCGGAGGAACGGCAGAGGATGCCACTGGGGATTCCGGGGCTGCCTTACGGAAAACATCGTCTGACTTCTGCTTATGACTTAGCAGGGCCTTGGCGGACATTTCTTTACAGAGAGCAGAGCTCCAGGTTATGGTCGGCCTCCAAACACTGGAGACAGCAGTCATGGGTGTCTGTGAGCAATATTTTTGGAGCATCTGTAAACATTTTTTTAAAACCGGTGGCCATTGGGGCAAAAAGGGCCCCTTCTAGGTCAAAGACCCTTGAGGCCAGCAGATGAAAAGGGCGCAAAAAGGCCCGAAGAGAAAGCACAGTTACTCACCTGTAACAGGTGATCTCCGGAAACAGCAGGAATTTAGTCTTCACTTATGGGTATCGTCGGTACTGACGGAGCCTGAGCGGGAACGCTCCCCAGCGTCCAATTAGAAAGCTTTTGGGAGCATCCCACAGCGCCTGCATGCTGCCTTCCCGCCTTTCCCAACTGCCTCTCTCCAGTTGAGTTTAAAGCTGAGACAGAGAGATAGAGGGAAAGAGAAAGATAGAGAGATACAACTCCTAGGGGAGGTGGGTGGGTTGTGAAGACTAAATTCCTGCTGTTCCCGGAGATCACCTGTTACAGGTGAGTAACTATGCTATCTCCAGGAACAAGCAGGAATGTAGTCTTCACATATGGGGACTCCCTAGCTTTAGATGCCAGGGAGAGACCGCAGAAGCTGTGTGTCCCTGTGAAAGGGCTCCACTTCCCCCCATGGATCTCTGGCATCCAACCAGGGATGGAGGGTAGGAGTTGATTAGGTATGGAACAGGTGTTGGAGAACAGCCTGACCAAACAAGGCATCCCAGCAGGAGTCCTTGTCCAAGCAGTAATGGGCTGTGAAGGTATGAACCGAGGCCCAAGTGGCTGTGCGACAGATGTCATCAATAGACACAGAGTGAAGCTGAGCCATTGAAGCTGCCATGGCTTACATTGTGAGGTGTGACATGGCCCTCCAGAGGAAGATTGCCTATCAGAGTAAGAAAGGAAATACACTGAGCAATCCAGTTGGATAGTGTTCTCTTGGAGACTGGAAGTCCCAAATGAGAAGGATCAAAAGCAACAGAGTTGAGAGGACTTTCTATGTTGCTGTGTTCTTTGCAAGTAAAAGGCTAAAACTCTTTTACAGTCCGAAGTATGAAGATTCCTTTCTGCATTTAATGCATGAGGCCTAGGAAAGAACACAGGCAGGTAGACCGCTTGGTTCAGATGAAAAGGCAAGACCACCTTTGGCATAAAGTGTGGATGAGTCCTAAAGACTACCTTGTCATGATCGAACCTTGTATATGGCAGATCAGCCACTAGTGCCTGCAACTCACTAATGCGACGTGCTGATGTGATTGCAATGAGAAAGATAACTTTCCAAGAAAGGAATTTCAATGAGGTAGTATCTAAGGGTTCAAAAGGTGGCTTCATGAGCTGACCAAGAACCAGGTTTAAGTCCCATGCTTAATGGGAGGCTTAGTTAGTAGAAGGCCTCTCATAAATCTTGCTATAAGAGGATGGGAGGAAATGGGCTGTCCATTTAGAGGCTTGAAAAAAGCTGCAATAGCACTTAAATGAACTCCTACTGAGTTAGTTTTACGTCCTGCATTGGATAGATGAAGATACTCCAGTAATGATTCCAGAGGTATCGCAAGGGGGTTAAGATCCTTCTGCGAGCACCATATGGTAAACCTTTTCCACTTGAAAGCATATGAGCGTTTTGTGGAAGGTTTTCTAGAAGCATAAAAGATATCATTTATTTGCTGAGGAAGGTTAAGATCTTGAAGATCTAGGCCCTCAGCAACCAACCCCTGAGATGCAGAGACTGGGGATTGGGATGCCATAACATTCCGTCCTCTTGAGACAGGAGGTCTGGAGCAGACACTAACTCCAGAGAGGGAGCTTGAGAGAGATGTAGAAGCAGAGGGTACCACACTTGCTGTGGCCAATGTGGAGCTATGAGAATCATGCGCCCTCTGTCTCTCTGAAGCTTGAACAGGGTTTTGGGGATCAGGGAAATGGGTGGAAAGGCATAAAGGAAGTCTTGCCCCCAATGAAGGAGGAAAGCACCCCTGGCCTGAGACGGAATTCTGGAACAGAACCGGGGAAGCTTGGCATTCAATGGACTTGCAAAGAGGTCTATGTCCGGGGTTCCCCAAATTTGAAAAATCTTGGCCACCTGGTCTGCATGTAGAGACCATTTGTGTGGAAGCAGAACTCGACCGAGTCTGTCTGCCCAAGAGTTTTGTATGCCTGGAAGATACACTGCCAGGAGATGAATCTGATGCTCTCTGGAGAGGGCCCATAGTCGCAAAGCTTCGTTGCAAAGCGACAGAGAGCCTGTTCCACCCTGCTTGTTCACGTAGAACATGGCTACTTGATTCTAAATTTGAAAAATCTTGGCTGCCTGGTCTGCGTGTAGAGACCATTCGTGTGGAAGCAGAACTCGACTGAGTCTTTCTGCCCAAGAGTTTTGGATGCCTGGAAGATTTTATTTTTTATTTATTTAAAGCTTTTCTATACCGCGCTCTTTATTATCAGTGCAGTTTACAATTAACAAATTGACTCCAGGGCAATAACAGTCTGTCTGCCCAAGAGTTTTGGATACCTGGAACATATACTGCCAGGAGATGAATCTGATGCTCTCTGGCGAGGGCCCATAGTCGCAAAGCTTTGTTGCAAAGCGACAGAGAGCCTGTTCCTCCCTGCTTGTTCACACAGAACATGGCTACTTGATTGTCCGTGTGAATGAGGACTGTCTTGTAGCTGAGCAGAGTGTGGAACATTCGAAAAGCAAGGAAGATTGCTCTGAGCTCTAGAAGAATGATGTGTAGATGAGTCTCCTGTGGAGTCCAGGTGCCCAACCCACTGGTGAAGCATCTGTTGTGAGAGTTGCTTGGGGTGAAGGTTGTTGAAATGGGGACCCCAGCAACAGGTTTTGAGTGGACTGCCACCATTGGAGGGACAAAATAAGGCGATCTGTGTTTGCTGTTTTGTCTGACAGGCATCCTGATGCCTGGGTCCACTGAGTGGATAGGGTCCATTGAGTGGATAGGGTTCACTGGGCTGCTCTCATATGGAGGCGAGCATAAGGGACCACATGTACGGTAGAAGCCATGTGGCCTAGCAGCTGTAACATTTCTCGAGCAATGAGATGAGGCTTCAGCACTGCTTGCAAGGCTAACTGCACCATTCGAAGGCAACGTGCCTGGGGGAGATAGTCCCTTGCTTCTCTGGTATCCAACAAAGCTCCTATGAACTCCAGAGACTGAGTGGGAGTTAGACTGGATTTTGGGATGTTTATGACCAGGCCCAAATACTGAAGGATACGCATTGTGCAAGATAGGGAAGTCCTGGCCTCTGACTCTGATGGGGCTTGAATGAGCCAGTCGTCTAAGTAGGGGAAGATGAATATTCCTCGAGTGCAAAGAAATGCTGCTACCACAGCTATGCATTTCGTGAACACCCTTGGTGCTGAGGCCAGGCCAAAAGGAAGCACCCTGTATTGGTAGTGCTTTCCTTGAAAAAGGAACCGAAGGAATTTTCTGTGAGTTGGATGGATGAGAACATGAGTGTACGCATCCTTGAGATCTAGAGAACAAAGCCAATCCTGACTCTGAAGGTATGGCACTATTAATTGGTCTTTACCAGAGCTCAGTATACACCAATTATTACTTCAGTTGCTCCACTTTAACATTTAACGTGGTAATGATAAACAGCAGTGTGAACAGATCTATACCATTTCACCTTTCTGCCAGGATCAGGATCTTTGCTGAATAGATTCTCACCTGTACAAGGAATATTGCCCAGTTTATCCTGCACACAGAGCTCCAAATCAGATGCCTGGAGCCAGGCAATTCTACATGCACCTATGGCAATGGCAGAGGTTGTGCTTATGCACTCAAAACAGTCAAAAGCTGCACGATTGACAAAATTTAGAAACATCCTGGGCATGTTTAACCAGTGTGAGAAAATCCTGCCTCTTATCTTCAGGAAGAAGAGGGCTCAAGACTTCTAAATCCCCTGTGACTTCTTTATGGAACATTTCCATATATAAAATATAGGAACTGATCCTGGCAGAAAGCAAGGAAGCCTGGAAGGCACGACGTCCAAAGGCATCCAAAGTTCTACACTCACGTCCTGGAGGATTAGAGGCATGCCTCTTTGCACTTCTGATCCTTCTCATAGCTGACTCCACTACAATAGTGGTGAGGCAGCTGAGTTTTCTGGAAACCAGGACAGGGAGGAACCTGATACATGGTATCCAGACGACAGGAGTGAGGTGAGGTGGTCAGGGGGGTTTCCCACATTCTTAACATGAGATCATGTAAGATCTCATGGATAGGCAAGATAGCTGCCTCTTTAGGAGCTTTGGGATACTGCAGAATCTCCAACTCCTTTGCCCTGGGTTCTGTTTCAGGAGCCACAGTAATGGACAGACGTCGAGCCACCTGCCTGATAAAATCCTGAAAGGAGATAGCTTCTGGAGGAGACATCCTCCATTTGGGAGAGGAAGGCTCCTCGGGGAGAAGCATTCCGGTACCGACAGAACTGTCAGAATCCTCAGAGGACTCCAAGTACCTTCTGTCTGGATGCTCTTGTAGAGCACGTTACCTGTACCGACCGAAGTCGGTACCAGGGGGAATCGTTACCGGTGTATCGGTACTGGTGCGCATGGATTGACTGGGTGCAATGCAGACACCGAAGTTGATGCCAATGCTATCGGTGCAGGTACCGGCTGAATTGTCTGATGTGGCTCCGAGGGTGTCCATGCCGCAAGGAGAGCCACCAGACTGTGTTCAATAGCCAGGACCCTCTGGTCTATCGACGCTGCTGATGCCTGGTTGTCAGTACCGGAGAAGATCGCCAGTACCCCAGAGCATGGCACCAGTAGTTCTGCCGAGGTTGAGGCCTCGAGGACGTCCTGGAGCCCCGATAATGCTTTGGAAGCCGAAGCCTCCTGCCGGGGCAATTTTGACGGTGCAGAATCCTCAAGGGCAACGCCAGAGACATCTCGATGCTTAAGAGATCAACCCTTTGAGGACCAGCTGGCTTATGTTTAGTTACCTGAGATCCATGAGAGGAAGATGAAGCCCTGGAAGACGTCGATGCCACCGAGGCTGCGTCCGAAGGAAAGAGGGTGCTAAGCTTAGCAGCCCGGTTTTGTCGACCCCTCTTGGACATCATAGCACAAGCCATACACTCCAAGATGGAGTGGTCAGGACCTAAACATTTAAGACACCACTCATGGGTGTCGGTGACCGATATGGTACCACACTTTGTGCACTTCTTAAAACCCGAAGTGGGTTTTTCCATAATGGAGGAAATTTTGGGCCTAAGGCCCAAAATGTCGCGTGCACCTGAGGAGAAAAAATTTTGGAAAAAAAAGAACTAAATATATATATTTTTCCTAAAAGAAAATCACCGGCGGTACCAGTGTAGCGTCGAGGAAGGCAGACGCGACCACAAAAAAAAAATAAAAGGAGGAAATCTTTTCTGCGGTGACAGGAACAACGACCTGCTGGCTCCATGGAAAACAAAGAAACTGGAGAGAGGCAGTTGGGAAAAGCGGGAAGGCAGCACGCAGGCGCTGTGGGATGCTCTGAAAAGCTTTCCAATTGGACGCTGGGGAGCGTTCCCGCGCAGGCTCTGTCGGTACCGACGATATCCATATGTGAAGACTACATTCCTGCTTATTCCTGGAGATACATTTTTCCAAAAGGCTGGAATAAAGGATGTCCCTTCGCTCGGAGAAAGAAGAGCGAAGGGGAAGACGGGAGAGGACCGGTACTATCAGAAAAGAGGGCCAGAGTCCAAAAATGAAAACACTTTTTCCGAGTGACGAGGACGTGCATCCGATAGGCTCCACGGAAAAAGGGAGACTGAGCAAGATGACACCTTTGGGCGGGAAGAGGACCACGCATGTGTGGCAGCAATCCCAAAGGCTTTCTTTGAAAGCTGGGGAATTGCTCCGCGTGGGCTCCGTCGGTAACGACATCACCCATAAGTGAGAATTGACTTCCTGTTTATTCCGGAAGTACCTGCAATAGAATACCCAGGAAGGTGTAGATAACATGAAGAGAAATCTAGCTAAGCTTGAAGAATGGTCTGGCAGCTGAGATTTAATGTTTAAAAATGCAAGGTCATGCATTTGGGTTGCAGCAATCCAAGGGAGCAATATAGTATACAGGGTGAAGTACTTTTGTCCACTAAAGAAGAGTGAGACCTAGGCATGATTGTGTCTGATGATCTTAAAGTAGCTAAACAGGTAGAAAAGGTGACAGCAAAAGCTAGAAGGATGCTTGGGTGCATAGGGAGAGGAATGGCCAGCAGAAGAAATGCGATGATAGTGCCTCTGTACAAGTCTTTGGTGCGACATCATTTGGAGTATTGTGTGCAATTCTGGAGACCACACCATCAAAAGGATATAAACAGGATGGAGTCAGTACAGAGGGTGGCTACTAAAATGGTTAATGGTCTTCATTATAAAGCATATGAGGACAGACTTAAGGATCTTAATATGTACACCTTAGAGGAAAGGCGGGATAGAGGTGATATGATTGAGATGTTTAAATACCTCTGTGGCATAAATGCACAGGAGGATTGCCTCTTTCGATTGAAAGCAAGCTCTGCTACGAGGGGACATGGGAGGAGGGTGAAAGGAGGTAGATTCAGGAGTGATATGCGGAAATATTTCTTTATGGAAAGAGTGGTGGATCCGTGGAATTTGTCTCCCAGTGGAGGTGGTAGAGATGAGAACAGTATCTGAATTCAAAGAAGCATGGAACAAACACAGGATCTCTAAAGGAAAAAAGGGGACTGTTGTAGTGGTTGATATGGAAGGACAGACTAGATAGAAACATGACGACAGAAAAAGACCACATGGCCTATGTAAGTCGAAGGGTAAGGCCCGAAACTGGAAGAACCCCATGGGCACCGCAAAACGGAGGAAGCGGTGATGCTCTGGCCATATTGGAATATGCAAATAGGCCTTTGAGATCTAGGGACGTCAAAAGCTCCCTTTTTACACAACGATCACAGAACTCAGTGTTTCTATGTGGAAATGTGAAACCCTCAGACACTTGCTCACGTGCTTGAGGTCAAGAATGGGGCAGAAAGAGCCGTCCTTTTTGGGATCCACAAAGTAGAGTACCAACCCGTGCCGTGTTGAGCCTCCAGCACTTTTTCTATCGCCCCCAATTGAAGCAGGCATTCAAGAGTATCCTTGACCGCCTGGCCTTGGCCCTTGCCTTGCAGGGAGTTTGCATGAATGCAGGAACCATGGGCTTGGAGAACACCAACGCGTAGCCTCTGATGACCTCTAGCACTCATTAGTTGCATGTGATCTGAACCCAAGCAAGGTAAAAATCCCGTAGCCGACTCCCAAGGGAAGCACCTCCTGGGCCCCATTCATTTCATTGTGTCTTTTTAGGTCCCGAGGACGCAGAAGCTAGGTAGCTCCATCCCGACCCTCGAAACCCCCAAAACCTTTGTCCCCGAGTAGCCATACGGCCTCTCTGGTACGGGGTAAAACAACTATCTGAAGAGCCAGAAGTCTCTTGTTTGACCTCTAGAGGGTGCCATAGGACGGGGTTGCTTCTGCTTAGCCTCTGGAAGGCGGCCTCCTTTCATTTCCCCCAATTCCTTCACCAGTTTCTCCAGCTCCTGGCCGAATAGGAGCTTCCCCCAGAAGGGCAGCTTACTAAGCCAGGCTTTGGAGGAAACATCTGCCGCCCAATTTTGCAAACAGAGATAGCAGCAGGGTACGACCATTGAGGCCATCCCCTTCGAAAGGCCCCTAATCAGGTCGCAGAAAGCATCCGTCAGGTAGGCAGCTCCCAACTACTCGAGAAGTTGCCCCTGTAGGGTCCGTAGACTCCTCACCAGGGTCCCCTGCATCCTGCACCCATTGCATGCAGGCTCGGGCCACCAGCATTCCACAGACCAAGGCCTGCAAGGACAACGCACTGTTATCAAATGCTTGTTTCAACAGCGTGTCCAGTTTTCTATCCTGGATATCCTTGAGGGCCACACTGCCTTCGATCGGTATCGTGGTGGTCTTCATGACAGCCGATACCATGGCATCAGTCCTAGGGGAGCGGAACTACTCCCATTCCTGCTCCTGCAGTGGGTAAAGCCACATCATGGCCCTCAGTCCTTTAAGACTGGCCTCAGAGAGGTCATAAGATCATAAGATATGCCATACTGAGTCAGACCAAGGTCCATCAAGCCCAGTATTCTGTTTCCAACAATGGCCAATCTAGGTCATATGTACCTAGCAGTTTCCCCAAGAGACACAAGTTCCACAATGCTTGTACTGGGTCAAGCATTGATATCTTCGGTCACTTCTTAATAATGGTTTATGGACCTTTCCTCCAGGAACTTGTCCAAACCTTTTTTAATCCCCACTACACTAACAGCTTTTACTACATCCTCCGGTAACAAATTCCAAAGTTTGATTACACGTTGAGTGAAGAAATATTTTCTTTTATTAGTCTTAAACAGTTTACCCTGTAGCTTCATTGCATGTCCCCTAGTCTTTCTATATTCTGATAAGGTAAACAATTGATCTACGTTTACCCGTTCCATTCCATTCATTAATTTATAGACTTCTATCATATCTCCCCTCAGCCGTCTCTTTTCCAGGTTAAAGAGCCCTAACCTTTTTAGCCTTTCTTCATAGGAGTATCCTTCCATCCCCTTTACCATTTTGGTGGCTCTTCTCTGAACCTTTTCTAAAATCGCTATATCCTTTTTAAGATACGGCGACCAGAATTGCACACAATATTCAAGGTGCGGTCTCACTATGGAACGATAGTGAGGCATTATATCTTTTGTTTTATTTTCTATTCCTTTCCTTATCATACCTAGCATAATATTTGCTCTCTTGGCCGCCGCTGCACACTGGGCCGAGGGTTTTAACATGGTATCCACAATGACGCCTAAATCTTTTTCCTGGGTGGTGGTTCCTAATGTGGAACCTTGCATCGTGTAACCATAGTTTGGGCTGTTCTTCCCTAGGTGCATAACCTTGCACTTGTCCACATTAAATTTCATCTGCCATTTTGATACCCAGTCTTCCAATTTATCAAGATCCTCTTGCAATTTTTCACAAACCTCTTGGGTTTTAACAACTTTAAATAGTTTTGTGTCATCTGCAAATTTGATAACCTCACTCGTTATTCCACTTTCCAGGTCATTTATGAATATGTCAAAAAGCAGCAGACCCAGCACAGATCCCTGGGGTACACCACTATTCACCTTTCTCCATTGGGAAAATTGGCCATTTAGCCCTACCCTCTGCTTTCTATCTTTTAACCAGTTCCCGATCCACAATAGTACACTGCCTCCTATCCCATGACTCTTTAGTTTTGCCAAAAGTCTCTGATGAGGGACCTTGTCAAAAGCTTTCTGAAAGTCCAGATACACAATATCAACCGATTCACCTTTGTCCACCTGTTTATTCACTCCTTCAAAAAAACATAAGATTAGTAAGACAAGATCTTCCTTGTCTAAAGCCATGTTGGCTGTCTCCCCTTAGGTTGTGACTATCTACATGCTGAGTAATTTTATTCTTTATGATGGTTTCTACCATTTTTCCCGGTACTGACGTCAGGCTCACCGGTCTGTAGTTTCCCGGATCACCCCTGGAACCCTTTTTAAAAATTGGTGTTACATTGGCGATCCTCCAATCTTCAGGTCTTAGAGATGATTTTAATGATAGTTCATAAAGTACTGATAGCAGATCTGCAATCTCATATTTCAGTTCTTTCAACACCCTTGGATGTATACCATCCGGCCCAGGTGATTTGCAGTTTATCTAATAGTTGTAAGACATCTTCCCGATGAGTCGATATTTCCTTCAATTCTTCCGCACCTTTAAATACCACTTCAGTCATGGGTAACATCCCTACATCTTCCTCAGTAAAGACCGAAGCAAAGAATTCATTCAGTCTCTCCGCTATCGCCTTGTCGCCTCTTAGTGCTCCTTTAACCGCTTTACCTTCTAATGGACCAACTGACACTCTCACAGGTTTTTTGCTACGAATGTACTTGAAAAGGTCTTTATTTCGCGTTTTTGCTTCCGCAGCAAGCTTCTTCTCAAATTCTCTCTTTGCCTGCCTTATCAATGCCTTGCACTTGACTTGCCAGTGCTTGTGCCGTTTCCAGGTTTCGTCGTTTGGCTCTTTTTTCCATTTCCTGAAAGATGCTTTTTTGGCAACAGCCTCTCTGACCTCACCTTTAAACCATGCTGGCAGTTTTTTGGACTTCCTTCCACTTTTCTTAAAGCGTGGAATACAGCTGGTCTGGGCTTCCAAGATAGTATTTTTCAGCACCACCCAAGCTTGATGTACGTCTAACCTTTGCAACTGCTCCTTTTAGTTTTTTCTTAACTGTTTTCCTCATTTTATCATAGTCTCCCTTTCGAAAGTTAAAAGGTAGTACTGTGGATTTCCTTACTATCCCTCCTCCACTAATTAAATCAAAGGCGATCATGCTATGATCACTATTGCCAAGTGGCCCCAACACCCTTATCTCTTGCACTAGATCTGGTGTTCCACTAAGGACTAGGTCTAATATGGCTTCCCCTCTGGTTGGTTCAAGAACCAGCTGCTCCAAGAAGCAGTCATTTATTTCATCTAGGAACTTTATCTCCCTAGCATGTCCTGACGTGACACTGACGCAGTCGATACCGGGGTAATTGAAATCACCCATTATTATTACTGCGCTGTAACGTTTGTTAGCTTCCTTGATTTCTTTGAGTATTTCATCATCCATTTGGTCATTCTGGCCAGGTGCTCGATAGTACACCCCCACTGCCTTCCCCCTTTTATATGGAATTTCAATCCATATAGATTCTACAGCAGATTTTGTTTCCTGCAAAACTTTAATCCTTTCTGAGTCAATGCCCTCTCTAACATAGAGCGCAACCCCTACGCCAATTTGATCAGCTCTATCATTACGATATAGTTTGTACCCAGTTATCACAGTGTCCCACTGGTTGTCCTCCTTCCACCATGTCTCTGATATTCCAATCATATCTAACCTTTCATTTAGTACTATATATTCTAACTCTCCCATCTTATTCTTTAGACTTCTAGCATTTGCATACAAGCATTTTAGAGAATGTAATTTATTCATGTTAATTTGGCTATTGTTAGACATGGGTAAATTGGGATCTTTAAGCTCTGTCTGCTCTATCCTTGAGGGCATTTGGGCTACTTTACTCTTTTGTGGAACCTCTCTGCTTTTGGTAGCATCCTTCAAGGATACATTCTTCCGAACCATCTGCTCTTGGGCGACTGTCGGCTTTCCCCTAATATCTAATGGAGTGGAGGAGTGGCCTAGTGGTTGGGGCAAGGTACTTCAGGCCGGAAGGTCGGGAGTTCAAATCCCACTAGAGGACAGCAACCTTGGGCCGGAAGGACTGGGGTTTCTAGTCCCACAGGTGCTCCTTGTGGTCTTGGGCAAGCCACTTAACCCTCCATAGCCTATGTTCCCTGTAAAATAGTTATCTCCAAGTTATAATGCCCTGTTCAATGTAATTTCAGTTTGTTCAATGTAAACCGCACTGATGCAGAATAGCGCGGTATATAAGAGAATGTAAATAAAATAAATAAATAAATAAAATCTAGTTTAAAAGCTGCTCTCTCTCCTTTTTAAAGGTTAATGCCAGTAGCCTGGTTCCATCCCGGTTAAGGTGAAGCACATCCCTTCGGAAGAGCCCCTCCTTTCCCCAGAATGTTCCCCAGTTCCTAACAAATCCAAAACCCTCATCTCTGCATCATTGTCTCATCCACGCATTGAGACTCCGGAGCTCTGCCTGCCTTTTGGGTCCTGCGCGTGGAACAGGAAGCATTTCGGAGAATGTTACCATGGAAGTTCTGGATTTCAACTTCCTACCTAAAAGCCTAAATTTTGCCTCCAGAACCTCCCTACCACATTTTCCTATGTCATTGGTACCGACATGTACCAAGACAGCAGACTCCTCCCCAGCACTATCTAAGACCTTATCTAGGTGGCACGTGAGGTCTGCTACCTTCGCACCAGGCAGGCATGTTACCAGGCGATCCTCACGTCCACCAGCCACCCAGCTATCTACATGCCTAATGATCGAATCACCAACTATAACGGCTGTCCTAACCCTTCCCTCATGGGCACATGGCCCTGGAGAAACTTCCTTGGTGCGAGAGGGTTTTACATCACCTGGAGGACAGGTCAGAGTTACAGGATCACTTCCTGCCACACCAGGGTGATGCTCTCCTGTCACATGACCTCTCTCCTCCATGGCAACAGGGGTGCTGCCAGACTGGAGGTGGGACTTCAGGACTATATCCCTGTAGGTCTCGTCTGTGTACCTCTCTGTCTGTCTTATGTTTTCCAAGTCTGCTAGTTTAGCCTCTAGAGAACGGACTTGTTCCCTGAGAGCAAAGAGCTCCTTGCACCTAGTGCACACATAAGACCTCTCACCAACTGGGAGAAAATCATACATGTGACACTCAATGCAAAAGACTGGAAAGCCCCCATCCTGCTGCTGGACTGCTGTCTGCATCTTAGTTTTAAGTTTGTGTACTTTTCTGATGCTAGGCCCTGAGTGACTATTAAATGTACACTACAAGCTCTCTGCTGGGTTCCAAATGTAACCAGAAAGCTCTCTTCTGTGTGTTAAATTTAAACTAAAAGTACTTTGCTGTTACTTGACCCTGAGTGACTATTAAATTTAAACTACAAGCTCTCTGCTGGGTATGAAATGTAACCAGAAAGTTCTCCTCTGTGTTTTAAATTCAAATTTTAATTGCTGCTACTAGGCCCTAACTGATCCAACAAAAAACAGTGGGTTCACAGATTAAGTAGCTTTAATACAAAGAATTCTTTTTAGAAAATTACCATTTATTTTATTTATTTATTTACAGTTCTTATATACCGCGCTTTTTGGTACCAGCACGGTTTACAGTCAACAAAATTTTTGCATTGGAACAATCCTTTGTATATACTGTGAGTATATACTCCATTAGTATATACTCACAGTTGCAGATTTCTCTCCAGAAGTAACAGTCCCCCTTTCTAGTCCTTCACTCCTCCTGTATCATCTGCTTCACAACTCGATGTACAGGAAAAACCTTTTGTGATTTGCGTACCGCCTGCAGCAGTAGATCCGCCAATGATTCCTTTTCTACTGACAGTCCTGCCGGCACATTAAGTGCCTTCAGAGTCTCCGTAATAAGCGCTGCCAGTTCTTCCCTATGGAAAACCCTGACAAACCGGGAAAACTCCTCGAGCTCACCCTCCTCGAGCTCTTCCTCTGGAGCATCCATTTTGGAATCTAGGCCCCCTGTAGTGGGGAAAGAAGTCATCAGATTCCTCTTAGCCACCTCCTCTTGCAGATCCCTCTCCATAGTGGCTGTCGTTCTTAGAGGCTAACGGCTGCCCTGACCGTGAATGGTCGAGACCCTGCAGTTTCATGCAGTATGCCCTATGTAATAAGATGATAAATTCTGGCAAGAACTCCCCCGAAACCTCACTGGACCCCTGGGAAGTAGAGGGCCCGGGTTCAGGCTGTTCCCAAGTGTAGGGTTCCATCTGGGGAGGGGACACTCCTAAGTCCACTCCCATATTAAGGCCATGTCCCTCCTGAGCCTGTGAGGAACTGCCTGCTGCTACTACTACTAAGCATTTATAAAGCGCTACCAGGCACACACAGCGCTGTACAATGAAAACGCAAAAAAGACAGTCCCTGCTCAAAAGAGCTTACAATCTAAAAAGACAAAGCAAGGAGTAGAAAAAAAAGATAAGAACAAGGGCAAAGAGACAAGAGCAGGAGAGACAGGACAAAGGAAAGAGGTAAGAAAAAGTGTAAGAGGAAGAAAGAAAGGTGAAATAAAAGAGGGGAAAGAAGGAGAACAGCAAAATCAAGAGCCAAAAGCAGAGGCGAAAAGATGAGCTTTTAACTTGTTTGAAGAGGGGCAAAGATGCCTGATGTATAGACAAAGCAAGTTTATTCCAAGCGCTCTTGCGTTGCTGCTGCTTTAGATCCACGTCTAGGGGTTCCTGCTCCTTCTCACAGCCGCGGCAGGTCCCCCCCCCCCTCTGACAGCGAGGACCACCATGCTGCACACAGGAGATACTGCTGTTTGACTGGCATCCCTGCTGAACTATGGGTCCAGGAGTTCGCCACGGCCAGACTCTGCCCGTCAGGTTTGTACTCTTTTTAACTAAGTAGCCTGCCTGTGCGTGCAGTTTCCCACTAAGGAGAACAACTGATCCTCAGCCCCAGTAAAAAAATAACCATGTTGGAGAAAGAAAGCTGCCCACAGAATGCGGCCTGCAAAAGGTTTCCCGCATAGCCTACCACCCACGAGCCACGCGGTCCTGTTGTTGCACTGCCACGCGAAAGAGAACAGAAATAGAGAAAACCAAAGTAACTGTCGCGTTCAGCTTCTCACCTTTCCCACTATCTGAAGCAGCAAAACCCGAGCAAGGGAAAGCCGCTTACCTTCCTGCCCCAAGCACAGCTTTCATCAGTCGCATCAGCTCTGGTGCGGGAGAAGACAGGAGTGTCGTCTGCAGCATGGCCTGAAACCTCCTTGGCTCCTCACCCACTCACAGGTTCAGGAGCCACCGCTGCTCTTGCCTGCATTGCCCCTGCACTCCTCTCGGGAGGAAAGGGCCCTAGCTGCCTTCAGATATTTTTCTTTTTTTGTGCTTTACCAAGCTAACTTTATGCAGGCAAAATAAGGCAATCATAGGCTAAATGCCACCAGGCTTTGCAGAGCCATGCAGGCCTTCACCTAAACACTAGTCTTCTTAGTTGCCCTTCAGTAAGTCCAGCGCCCTTCTGGACTACCACCTCCGGCTGCTTGGAGACAGCTTACTGGAGCTGGAAGGCAGAACTGGCAAAGTGTGGTGATGTCATCAAAAATGTGACATGCTCAGTCTCCAAGCTGCTAGTGGGGGTTTGACAACCTAGAGATGCTGGACTGGACTGGAGGAACAATAAGGAAGTAATTTTCTGACTCTTGAAAAACTCAGAATGAAGTTCATTTCTCAGTATCCTCCAGGAGTTGTAAGGTTGCAACATTTTGCAGATTCACTGGCCAGAGGGCTATTGCTCTGTGCCCTAATCAGTCTTTTGGACACAAGTGGAATTTAGTTGATGGGTGGAGGTTGTTGGTTGCCTGTGTAGGGGCCACATGCACAGATGCAGGCAGGGCCTGAGCAGAGCTTAAGAGGACCCTCCAAATGTCCACTGGATTAAACAATGAATGGATAGTATTAACGTGCAATCCTCTAAAATACCAGCCACCTGCAAGTCAATGTCTGCTCTCTCCCCTTTCCCTGGTTTCAAAGACAAGTTCTTGTTCTTTATATGATACTACCCCTTTCCTCACCTGACCTTGTACACCACCACCCTCCACCCACCCATCTCCCATGGGTAGCTTTTTCTGTCCTTACCTGACCCTGTCCGCCCGACAATGCCAATTTTCTCTTTGGGTTTGATAGTGAAGGACACTTTCTTCAGAACCAAAGGCAGATTTTCACGGTATCTCATTTCAGCACTTTCAAAAGCAACTTCTCCTTCTTGGGGCCAGTCTGCAGGGGGAGCCTTATTCTTAATCCGAGCTGGAGCCTCCAGTGTCAGAGTCTAAGAAAAAAAATCACAAGTGAGACTGCAGATGCCCTTCTACACCAGCAGTTAATCACTTAATGTGCTGTTTCCAGTAGTAAATGGCAAGAAGCAGCCGGTCAACTCCCCCAGCTCTCCCCAAACACTGCCCACAGGAATGTCAGTGCATGCTGATCTTTTGTGTACACATATATATCTGCATAATTTTAATACAATTTTTGCATGTAAAACATGCTTTACACAAAAATACTTCATAAAAGTTTACCTAAAGATATGGAAACCAGTGTAACATGCTGCTGCTAAATGCCATTGCAGAGAAAGCAAGTGGAACTGAAGACTGGAAGCTTGCAGTGGCGGTAAGATGGCAAAGAAACTAGTCGTGTGTCACTGCAGCAGCAGCCTCAAATGGGATGAACCATAAAACCTGAAAAGTGGAGGATGACCAACAAAGGCCAATTAAAAAAAAAAAAAAAAAAAAAAGGTTCTAGGGGTGATCTGGCAAAACTACACACTGATGAGCCAAATGTCACTGCCACACAAAATGGTAGAAACCATTATGAACAAAAAACATAGCTACTCACCTGTAACAGGTGGTCTCCAGGGACAGCAGGAATCAGTCCTCACATATGGGTGCCCCAACTTTCAAAGAAAGCCTTTGGAAGGTACACCATGCATGCGTGGTCCCCTTCCCACCCAAGGACCACGCATGTCTAATGACATAGCTAAGACAGCAAAAATAAAATACTGTAAAGAAGCACATCCAAGGGGAGAAGGGAGGGCTTTGAGGACTCATTCCTGCTGTCCCCAGAGAAAGAGAAATTAGACATCTCCAGGAACAAGCAGGAATGAGTCTTCACATATGGGTATCGTCGGTACCGACGGAGCCTGCACGGGAACGCTCCCCAGCGTCCAAAAGGAAAGCTTTTGGGAGCATCGCACAGCGTCTGCACGCTGCCTTCCCTAACCGCCTCTCTCCAGTTCTTTTCCGCGGAGCCAGCAGGTCGTGTTCCTGTCACCGCTGAAGAAGTTCTTTATTTTCTTTTATTTCTTTGGTCACGTGTTTGCCTTCTTCGACACTGGACCGGTACCGCCGGTCTGTCTTTATTCTTAAAAAAAAAAAAAAAAAAATTACTATTCTCACTTCAGTGCATTTTTTCTTTCTTCGGCCTTAAGCCTAGGAAGATTTTTCCCCATGGAAAAGCCCGCCTCCGGGTTTAAAAAGTGCACGAAGTGCAGCGGCACTATTTCTGTCACCGACACCCATGAATGGTGTCTAAAATGTTTAGGTCCTGACCACTCCATTGCGGATTGTGAGTCCTGTTCCAAGATGTCTAAAAGAGGTCTACAGAATCGAGCAGCCAAGCTCAGTACCCTGTTTCCCTCTGATGCAGCTTCGGTGGCATCGACGTCTTCCAGGGCTGCTTCTTCCTCCCATGGATCTCAGGTAACCAAACTTAAGTCCAGCCGGTCCTCGAAGGGTAGATCTCCCTCCAAGTATCAAGATGCCCCCGGGCTTGCTCTCGAGGAATCTGCACCGGCAAAATTACCCCGGCGGGAGGCTCCAGCTTCCAAAGCTTTATCTATGGGGTCACAGGTTGACATCGATGGCTCGGCCTCGACTGATCACCTGTTGCCATGTTCTGGGGTACCGGTGGTTCCCACTGGTACAGACATCCAGACATTACTGGCGTCGATGGATCAGAATATCCTGACCATGCAGCGTGCCATTACGGCATTCATACAAGCTGCGACGCCTTCGGTACCGCAACAAACTCCGTTGGCGGTACCGACTCCGGCACTGGTACCGATATCGGTTCCGGTGCCGGTACGGATTGCATCGACATCGGCTTTGGTGTCGACTGCAGTGGTACACTGTTCTGTGATGCCCATCGGTACCAATCACTCCCGATGTCGATACCACGCGGTACGAGTATCGGGCTCTGCAGGAGCATCCAGACAGGCGATACTTTGATTCCTCTGAAGACTCTGATGAATCAGAGGCCTCTGTCGAAGCATCGGTGATCCTTCCTCAGGAGCCCTCTTCTCCAAAAAGAAGAATGTCTCCTCCAGAAGACTTGTCTTTTCAAGACTTCATTAGGGAAGTGGCCAGGGGCCTTTCCATTTCAGTGGCCCCTGAAGCAGAGCCTAGAGCCAAAAAATTAGATATTTTACAATATCCTAAGGCTCCTAAAGAGGCAGCCACTTTACCAATTCATGAGATTCTTTATGATCACATGTTGGGCATATGGGAGACCCCTCTCACCATCTCCCCTCATTCTCGTAGGTTGGACACCATGTATCGTGTTCCTCCTTGTCCTGGCTTTCATAAGACTCAGCTTCCTCACCACTCCATTGCGGTGGAGTCTGCTATGAAGAAGATAAAGAGTACAAAAAGGCACTCTTCTAATCCTCCAGGAAGAGAATGCAGAACCTTAGATGCCTTTGGCAGGAGAATTTTCCAGGCCAATATGCTTGTTGCCAGAATCAACTCCTATAGTCTCTATATGGGGATGTTTCTAAAAGAAGTTACAGATCATCTGCAAACTTTATCTCCTTTTATTTCAGAAGATAAAAGGGAAGAGTTTCTCACCTGGCTTAAACATGCCCAGGATGTTTCCAAATTTTCCAACCGTGCAGCCTTTGACTCTTGAGTGTGCCAGCAGATCCTCGGCTATTGCCATAGGTGCATGCAGAGTTGCTTGGTTACAAGCTTCTGATTTGGAACCCTGGGTTCAGGATGGACTAGGAAACCTTCCTTGTACAGGTGAAAACCTTTTGGGCAAAGATTGGCAAGCAAAGGCCACCCAAATGGATGCTGAAAATTCTGATTTAGATAGACTCTCAAAGTCTACCTCTGCTCCTTTTAAGAAAAGGTTGTTCAAAAAGGGGTTTTTTTCCCAAAAAAGGGAGATATTATTCTGCCTATGGTCAGCAGGCATCTTCTGCAGGTCGTTTTGCTACAAAGAGACAGCAACAACCAAAAAAGAGGTCAAGCCTAAGGCTGCTAGGACTGCTACGGCCCAACAGCCTCAGCCTCCTCAGGGCCTTTGACTTTCAACTAGAGAACTTAGCCTTTCTGGCTCTAAAAGAACCAGAGCCTCTCACCATTCCAGGAAGGTTAGCTCACTTTGCTCCCAGGTGGGAACAAATCACAGCAGAGCAATGGACCCTCTCCATCATAAGAGAGGGGTACAAACTTCATTTCTTAAACCTTCCTCCTCACACCATGGTGAGACAGTTCAATTCTCCAACATCTCTCCTCGACCTTCTGGGTCAGGAGATTACTACCCTTCTTGCCCAAGGGGCAATAGAAGAAGTACCCCTTCTTCAGCAGGGCTCAGGGTTCTACTCCCCCTACTTTCTTATCCCAAAGAAAACAGTGGGCTACAGACCCATACTAGATCTCAGAGAATTGAACAAGTTTCTATACAAGGAGAAGTTCAAGATGATTTCTCTCAGTGCTCTCCTTCCATACCTTCAGAGTCAGGATTGGCTTTGTTCTCTAGACCTCAAGGATGCGTACACTCATGTCCTCATCCATCCAACACACAGAAGGTTCCTTCGGTTCCTTTACTGAGGAAAGCACTACCAATACAAGGTGCTTCCTTTCGGTCTGGCCTCTGCACCAAGAGTGTTCACAAAATGCATGGCAGTAGTAGCTGCATTTCTACGCACTCTGGGGATATTCGTATTCCCGTATCTGGACGACTGGCTCATCCGAGCTCCATCCCAGTCAGAGGCCCAGATTTCCCTAGCCTGCACAAGGCGTGTTCTTCAGTATCTGGGACTTGTAATAAACATTCCAAAATCCCATCTCACCCCTACTCAATCTCTAGAGTTCATAGGGGCCTTGCTGGATACCACAACTGCAAGGGCCTTTCTTCCCCAGGCCCGTTGCCTACGCTTGGTGCAGTTAGCCTCACAGATTCAGTTAAAATCTCATTTAACTGCTCGAGAGATGTTACAACTGTTAGGCCACATGGCATCCACTGTGCATGTGGTTCCTTATGCTCGCCTTCACATGAGAGCAGCTCAATGGACTCTGTCCACCCAATGGACCCAGGCATCAGGGTGCCTGTCAGACAAAATAGCAATCTCCAGTCGCCTCTTTTGCTCTCTCCAGTGGTGAAAGTCCACTCAAAATCTGTTGCTGGGGTCCCCCTTTCAACAGGTGTTACCCCAAGCAAACCTTACATCAGATGCCTCTCCAAAGGGTTGGGGAGCATATCTACAAGATCTCTCCACCCAAGGCATCTGGTCTCCACAGGAGACATCTCTACATATCAACCTCTTAGAGCTCAGAGCAATCTTTCTGGCTCTCAGAGTCTTCCACACCCTGCTCAGCTACAAGACAGTCCTCATCCACACGGACAACCAAGTAGCCATGTTCTACGTGAACAAGCAGGGGGGGACTGGTTCTGTCGCTTTGCGACGAAGCTCTGAGATTGTGGGCCTTCGCCAGAGAGCATCAAATTCATCTCATAGCAGTGTATCTTCCAGGGGTTCAAAACTCTTGGGCAGACAGACTCAGTCGAGTTCTGCTTCCACACGAATGGTCCCTCCATGGGGACCAGATAGCCAGGATCTTTCGAATTTGGGGAACCCCAGACAGACTTGTTTGCAAGTCCGTGGAATGCCAAACTTCCCCAGTTCTGTTCCAGAATTCCGTGTCAAGGAGTTCAGGCCAGGGATGCCGTCCTCCTCCATTGGGGGCAAGACTTCCTCTATGCCTTTCCACCCATTCCCCTAATTCCCAAGACACTGTTCAAACTTCAGAGAGACAAGGGGTCTATGATCCTCATAGCTCCACATTGGCCACGCCAAGTGTGGTACCCTCTACTTCTGCATCTCTCTCAAGCTCCCTCCCTGGACTTGGGATCTGCTCCAGACCTCCTGTCCCAGGAGGAGGGAACGTTGTGGCACCCAAATCCCCAGTCTCTTCACCTCAGAGCCTGGTTGCTGAAGGCCTAGACCTTCAAGATTTGCATCTTTCTCAGCAAGTGAAGGATATCCTTCATGCTTCCAGAAAGCCTTCCACTAGATGTTCCTATGCTTTTAAATGGAAAAGGTTTACCATTTGTTGTGCAGAGAAGGGTCTTAACCCTCTTGCAATACCTCTAAATTCTTTACTAGAGTATTTGCTGCATTTATCCCATGCAGGCCTTAAAACTAATTCAGTAAGAGTCCATTTGAGTGCTATTGCAGCATCCCTTAAACCTCTCAATGGACAGCCTATTTCATCTCATCCTCTTATAGCAAGATTCATGAGAGGCCTTCTTTTAACTAAACCTCCCATCAGACCACCTCCAGTGGCATGGGACTTGAATCTGGTTCTTGACCAGCTTATGCAGCCACCCTTTGAACCCTTAGCCACTACCTCCTTGAAATTTCTTTCCTGGGTTATTTTTCTCATTGCAGTCACTTCAGCTCACCGCATCAGTGAGCTGCAAGCCTTGGTGGCTAATCCTCCTTATACAAGGTTCCATCATAAGGTAGTCCTCAGGACCAATCCGCACTTTATGCCTAAAGTGGTCTCACCTTTTCATCTGAACCAGGAGGTGTATTTACCTGTCTTTTTTCCAGGACCTCATGCATCAACTGCAGAGAGGAATCTCCATACCCTGTATTGTAAAAGGGCTCTTGCTTTTTACTTAAAAGGACACAGCAACATAGAAAGTCCTCTCAACTCTTTGTTGCTTTTGATCCCTCTCATTTAGGACTTCCAGTCTCTAAGAGAACTCTGTCCAATTGGATTGCTCAATGTATTTCTTTCGCCTACCAGAGTAAGAACCTCTCTCTGGAGGGCCATGTCACAGCTCACAATGTGAGGGCCATGGCAGCCTCTATGGTTCATCTAAATTCTGTGTCCATCGACCAGATTTGTCGAGCGGCCACCTGGGCCTCGGTTCATACCTTCACAGCCCATTACTGCTTGGACAAGGACTCCTGCCGGGATGCCTTGTTTGGTCAGGCTGTTCTCAAACACCTGTTCCATACCTAATCAACTCCTACCCTCCATCCCTGGCTGGATGCCTGAGATTCATGGGTGGAGGTAGAGCCCTTCCCAGGGACTCACAACCTGGGTGATCTCCCAGGCATCTCTAGCTGGGGAGTCCCCATATGTGAAGACTCATTCCTGCTTGTTCCTGGAGATAGCACAGTTACTTACCTGTAACAGGTGATCTCTAGGAACAGCAGGAATAAGTCTTCACAACCCACCCACCTCCCCTAGGAGTTGTATCTCTCTATCTTTCTTTCCTTTCCTCACGCTCTCTTTGTCTCAGCTTTAAAACTCGAACTGGAGAGAGGCGGTTAGGAAAGGCGGGAAGGCAGCGCGCAGGCGCTGTGGGATGCTCCCAAAAGCTTTCCTTTTGGACGCTGGGGAGCGTTCCCGCGCAGGCTCCGTCGGTACCCATATGTGAAGACTTATTCCTGTGTTCCCAGAGATCATCTGTTACAGGTAAGTAACTGTGCTTTATCTGCTAATTGTTGTTCCTTGAGGAACTCCAGTTCAGTCCCTCACCTCCGGGTTGTGCACCTCTTCCTGCAGCATGGAGACTGGGCATGTCAGAACTGTGCATCACTGTAGATATCCTGCTGGCACCTCCCACCAGCTTCCAGTCATCTAATGAGAAAGCAGACTCAAAAGGAGCAACAAATAAGTAGCTATAATATTAAAGACAATTTAACTGTAACACTGAACTAAAACCCCGTAAATGAGAGGATAACTCTTTCTCCTGTTTGCAGAAATAGGACAGAAAGGAGAGAGAAGAAAGAATACAAGGTATACTTTGCCTGAATACAGACCACATTTGCTGAACTTCTACTGGATTGTAGTCACCACGCATCACAAAGCAGACTTTGCGGAAGCTGACCAAAAGACCCCTGGGCAGGAATCGGGACTGGAGTTCCTCGAGGAACAACAATTAGCAGGTAAGTCTAATTTCTCTTTCCTTATTGTCCCTCCAGTTCAGTCCCTCACCTCTGGGATGTAACAGAGCAGTATACTATTTGGAGGGACCTGTCCACTCTGACCACAAAACTGCCGACCTGAAACAGGCATTTCCCGCTGCTTGAACATCCAAGCGGTAATGTTTACTATAAGTATACAAGGAAGACCAAGTGGCTGCTCTGCAAATCTCAATTAGCGGAACTAAGCTATGCTCCGCCCATGAAGCCGCTTGCGCTCTAGTAGAATGAGCCTGCAGCCCCAAGGGCACCTGACGACCTTGCAAGATATAAGCTGACGCTATTGTTTCACGAACCCATCTGGAAATTGAAGTTTTGGCTGCTGCTAAACCTTTATGCGGCCCACCAAAGACAACGAACAAATGGTCAGACTTGCGGAAGGACTCCGAGACCTTCAAGTATCCCCAAAGTACCCTCTTAATGTCTAACAAACGCAAACTACGGTCTGACGTGGTCTCCCCCGAAACACCCAAAGCGGGCAAAGAGACCGACTGATTCACATGAAATGGCAAAACTACCTTTGGTAGGAAAAACGGTACGGGACGCACCACCACTTTTTTCCCTAGAAGCCTGCAACTCAGATTCGACGTGCAAAGCAAATGTCTATCAAAAATACTGTCTTCAAAGTCAAATCCTTTAGGGAAGCCTGATGCAAAGGCTCAAAAGGCTCCCTTGTCAAGGCTCCTAAAACCAAGTTGAGATCCCACGGAGGAGAAAACACCCTACGCAGACGTAGACGGGATACCAGTCTCAAAAAACGGACAACAGTCGGCATGGACCCCCAAAGGAACTCCTTGCACCTTTCCTTGATAACAAGAAATAGCTGCCAACTGCGAACTGGCAGTCAATCCCTTATCAAACCAGTCTTGCAAGAAACTCAACACGGTCGGTAGAGATACTGAGGCAGGGCGAAACTGACGTTGAGCACACCAGTCCTCAAAAACACGCCAGACGCGCACATATGCTAAGGAAGTGGACCTCTTTCTGGCCCGAAGCAAGGTGTCAATCACCAGCTTGGAATAACCCTTCTTCCTTAACCGAGCCCTTTCAATGGCCAAGCTGTAAGCGAGAACCGATGTACTTGAGGCATTCGTAGAGGTCCCTGAAGCAGCAGATCTTCCCTTAGCGGCATCCGCCACAGTTCCCTGTCGAGCAGGCACACCAGATTGGCATACCTCAGACGACGAGGCCAATCTGGAGCTACTAGAACCACTCTTCCCCGATGAAAAATCCTACACCAAAGTGCAACTTTGTACACAAACTATGTACAACCTGCTCTCAGGAGCAAGCATAGAAAGACGCAAGAAGGCGTCCAGTAAGAAGGCCAGCAAAGGCCCAGTGACCGCCACACTGAATATCATGGCTCTAAAGAGGTGGCTGGAGTACACAGAGGGGTGGGTTCTGGACTGGTCTTGTAGGATTCCAGGAAAGGAAATTAACTTTAAGTGAAATTTCTCCTTTCAAATCATCCGCTAGATCCGTCCAGACAAATGGGCAGTACCAGAGTTACTCCATCCCAGGACAGGAAGAGACAGCCACAGTCACCCACAGTGGCCACAAACTGTCATGGCTTGGGCTGGGAGATAGAGGTGATAATGAGCAAGGTAGACAAGAAAGACCAAGTGGCCACCTGACAAGTGTCAAGGGGTGCTACCTGTGACTGTTCTGCCCACAGAGATGCTTGAGCACACGTAGAATGTGCCCACAAGCCTACAGGAATGAGCTTGACACAGAGGATATAAGCCGACTCGATGGTACGCTTAATCCAGCGGGCAATGGAGATTTTTGACGTGGCTAGCCCTTTGAGGTGGCCAGAAAACAGAACCAATCTGACTTGCGGAAGGGCTCAGTCACTTTGAGATAATGTCATAAAAATCTATGGACATCTGCTGCCCATAGCTGACTGTTGCCACCTGTGCACAGTTCCTTCGGAAAGAAAGGAAGTGTAATCGTCTGATTCAGATGGAAAGCTGTGAGAACTTTCAGCAGGAAAGAGGGCATCGGCCAAAGGGACACCCTCTCAGGGGAAAAGATGATATGGCTCCCGGCAGGAAAGAGCTTGAAGCTCACTCTGCAGGCAGAGGTTACGGCTACAGGAAAGGCCGCCTTGAAGGACAAGTCATGCAATGTAGCTTTCTTCAAGGGCTCAAAGGGGAGTTGCCTAAGGCAGTTGAGTACAAAGGACAGGTCTCAGGAGGAACCACAGAGCGCCAGGGGGGAAGAGGGAGGTGGGTGCAAGTTCCACACGCTGTGCAAGAAATGACTCATATCTGCATGTAACGCAATAGAGCAGCCTGCTATTGGACCCCAAAAACACATGAGCCACCACTTGAACCCACAGGCAGGCAAAGCCATGTTTAAAGCCATCTAGCAGAAAGGAAAAAATGTCTGGCATGCGAGCCTTCCATGGGGAACAAGACCGTTTGGCACACCAGGTCTCTAAGCCTCCACACTGAGCCTCGATGCGCTGTACCACCACCACTCATCCTGAGCACCCATGGGGGAAAAACGTGGAGGAGACCGTGAGTGGGCCATTGTTGGAGTAAGGCATCTAGACCTTCCAACATTCGTTCTCATCGCCTGCTGTAAAAGTGACTGGATTTGGCTGACCGAAAGGTCACCATGAGATCCATAACCGGAGATCCCCACTTGAGGACAAACTGAGCAAACACCTCCGGATGACGCTCCCATTCTCCGGGATCCACTTTAACCCGGCTGAGAAAGTCTGCTGTCACATTGTCCGTTCCCGCAATGTGTGCCGCCGACAGAGCCTGATGCTGAGGCTTTACCCAATTGAAGAGACTTTCCACCTCCATTTCCAGCCAGTGCCCCTTGACGATTGAGGTATGCATTTGGCTTCCTGCTTGGTCCAGCAGCCTTGCGCCATGAGCTCTTCGCAATGAGCTCCCCATCCTGCGAGACTGGCATCCGTTAACACTGGCATCCACTCGGCTGTTTGAGAGGCATGCCTGCCACGAGATTCTGCGGACGAAGTCACCATTGAAGAGACTTCCTGACCCGTAATAGACAGGGGAGGCGCTTGGACAGAGTCGTTCTGTGGAGACCATCGACGGAGCAGCGACCTCTGTAAGGGACGCATGTGAGCGCTCTGGTCCACGGCACAACTTCCAGAGTCATCGCCATTGTCCCTAACATGTGCCGATGGTGCAGGAGTCCTCAAAAAATCATGCACCAGAAGCCGCAGGCCCTGGGCTCAGAGATCTGGCAGGAAAACCAATCCCACATGAGTGTCGAAGCGAACTCCCAAATACTTTAGAACTTGTGTCGGAACCAATCAGCTCTTGGCCGTATTGACCACCCAACAGACTCTGCAGCAGCTCTACCACTCTGTCACTCGCACACTCTCAGCCATGGACTTTGCCCGAATCAACCAGTCGTCGAGATAGGGATTAACTAATACTCCCGCCTTTCGAAGAGCCGCCGCCGCCGCCACCACCACCACCACCACCACCACATTGGTGAAGGTGTGCGGAGCTGTCGCCAGACCGAAGGGCAACACCTGAAACTAAAAATGCCCCCACGGTAGCACAAATCTTAGAAACCTGATGATATGGCCAGATCAGAATGTGTAACTATGCTTTAGTGAGATTGAGACATCAAGAACTCCCCTTGATGAACCACCAGTATAACCGAACGTAAGGTCTCCATTCGGAAATGAGGTACCCGCAAACAGCGGTTTACCCCCTTGAGATCCAGAATCGGGCGGAAGGCCCTGTCTTTCTTTGGCACCACAAAATAAATTGAGAATCAGATACCGTAGTGCTCTCTCGGAACCGGAACCACTGTTCCCAGCTGCAAAAGACGAGCCCGAGTCGCCCGTATTGCAATCGTCCTTTCGCGCCCCCTGCCCAGCGACATGACAAGAGGTGACCACCGGATGGGCAAACTCAAGAGAATAACCTTCGCGAACGACCTCCAACACCCAATGATTGGATGTTATCTGGACCCAGTAGGAAGAAACTCTCAAAGTCGACCTCCTACCGGCTGAATTCCTGCTTGGGTCCACCTCGCTTCATTGTGCTTTCCGAAAAGCCAAGGAAGAGGGACTAGCAAATCCTCTGCCCGCTCCCCAGAATCCTCAAACTTTGACATTGAGAGGAAAACCGTCTTTGAAAACCTCCCAAACGGGAGGTATGAAAACGCCTGAAATCGAGGCTGCCCACGGGCAGGTAACGGGGCTCGGCCCTGCTTTGGTTTATCCTCTGGCAAGCGACCTCCTTTAGAAACCCCCAAATCCTTGATCAGATTATCAAGATCTTCTCCAAACAGCTTCCCCTAAAAAGGAAGCTTGCTAAGACGCGACTTGGAGGAACTGGCCGCCGCCCAGGTCCTGAGCCAAAGATAGTGGTGTGCGGCTACCAAGGAAGCCATGCTATTCACCAAACCTCTAATAAGATCATAGTGGACATCGGCCAAATATGCGGAACCTGACTCTAGTCTTGTCACATCAGCTAGTTGCTCCTGCGTTTGCTGAACTGGCTGCTGCAAACACTGCAACCAGCGAAGGCATGCTCTCGCAACCCAAGCTCCACAAATAGAGGCCTGTAGAGCCAGAGCATTAACCTCAAAAGCTCGCTTCAATAAGGCGTCCACCTTCCAATCCTATACGTCCTTCAAAGCCGCACTACCTTCAACTGGAATGGTAGTCTTCTTCTTGACCGCTGAAACTGCCAAATCTATACGCGGAGAACAAAACACTTCCCGTTCTTGATCCGCCAAAGGCTAGAGACGATTCATGGACCTCACACCACACAAGCCTGCCTCTGGCACATCCCATTCATCCTGAATCATCTGCTTAACTACATGGTGAACAGGAAAAACTGCCTGGGACTTTCGTACCACCTGAATGAGAGGATCCTCCAAACCCTCATCCACTGCTAGTACCACCGACCAAAGGTTGAGAGCCTGAAGGGACTCCGTAATGAGTGCTGTCAGCTCCTCCCTTCGAAAGACCCAGATAATCCTTGTTTGATCTTCAGGTTCCTGAATCTCACCTCTCTCTAAATCCTCCATCCCGGCTTCCGGCTCCAGCTGAAGGTCCTCTGCATCCGGCCAGTCCGAACCAAGAGGCTGATCTTCCACTGATCAGGCCCTCTTATTTATTTATTTTTCTTATATACCGCGCTATTATAATCAGTGCGGTTTACATTTGAACAGAACATACAAGAATGTAACAAGTTACATAGAGTTTTTTACATTGAACAGGGACTGTAAACATGGAGAAAAGAATGAGGGAAAACTATGTACAAATTATATACAAATTAAATAAATAGGGATACTCTTACGGATAAATAAAGATAAGAACTTTACTTAGAGGCTTGGCTGGTGGGTCAAGGAGGCAGGTAGGGAAAGAATGGTTAGCCGTTATCTACAGGAGGGTGATCTAAGGGATGGGCTAGGTAGGGATGTGAGGTGGTGGCCGTGTGAGTGTCGGGAATGGTGTCAGGGTAATATTTTAAGAATAGATGGAATGTGAGGGCTTTTCGGAATGGTGCCAGGTTTGAGATGGCCCGGATTTCAGCCGGGAGGGCATTCCATATCATAGGTGCAAAAATGGAGAAGGCTCTACTTGCTGTTTTCTTACATTTTATCAATAGTTTTGGGACTTCAAGTTTATTCAACAAAGTAGATCTCCTGGTTCTGTTGTCCGGAGTGCTGTGGAGAAGATCACTTATGGGCATGGGGGGATGGTTCTTAAGGGCCTTAAATGTCATGACAAGGGCCTTGAAATGGATTATGGACCGCAACGGGAGCCAGTGTAGGTTCTTTAAAACTGGCGTTATGTGGTCTGATCTTGAGACCTCTTAACCGGTCTACCCTCACTGGCACCGAACCTCTTGGTGGCTGCTTGGCCTCCTGCCGTTCCAAGAAGCGAGGCATCTGCGACTGCCCCCTGCTGTCGCAAACAGTAAGCCTGATGAAGCAGTAGCACAAAATCTGGGGAGAAACCCTCAAAAGCTGCCCCGGACACCATGGGAGTGGCAGAATTAGCAGGCAAAGGCAAATTTGAAGTTAATTAATTTTCCTTTTCTGTACTGGCCCTTTAAGTGCTCCAAAACATTGAAAATTAAAAGCAATCAAAATTAATACCAAGTAACCAGAAAACTACAAGGATTAATTAAAGAAAGCTGTCAGCAAAGAAAAAGAGCACTGTGAAGAAAAATGGTGGGAAAAAGGCCAGCCAAGATCCTGAGCTCTGCTAACCCACAGAACATACTTCACATGCAGCAGCAGGACTCAAAAACGCTCACAGGACACTAGCAGCAAAGATTTAAACACTCACCTCTTCCTCCGGGACCTTCGGATCTTCTCTGCACCCTGATAAAAATAACGGGCTTCCTGTGAGCAGCACAGCTGAGAAAGGCTGTCAGCTGGCAGCAGAGAAACAAGGCTCAACAACAGTTTCTGACTGGAAATCTACAGCAGAGAAAACTGATCCGGTAAAGAGATGAAGCGCCTGCTAAAGAACTCTCCTCCGTGCCAACGAGGAGGGGAAAGCAGGCAAACTGTATAACTGTACCATATTTGGATTGATGTGTGCTCCTCCCTGTAATCAGATTGTATACTTAAACTGTTCTGTACATCCACCCTTGTTTCACAAGTAGACCGCTGCTGATCGCTGGAAGTAGCGGTATACAAATTTATGACAAATAAAATAAATAAAGGGGACAGAAATAACATGAGGGAGAAGAGACTTCTAAATCCCTTCCGATCCCCTCTCAGCCCTTGCTTTCTTTTTTAATTTTTTTTTAACAAGGTTTAATGAACTTTAAAGCTACAGATCAAAAGAAAAAACGTTATAGGGAGAAAAGAAAAACTAAAAACCCTAGCTAAGCTGCCTAAAAGCTCCTTATCTGTTTCTCTAGTGAGCCGAGCACCTAGGCTCACTACCTCCAGCTGCATGGAGACTGGACACACTGGAAGCTAGTGGGAGGTGCCAGCAGGATATCTACAGTGGTGTCACAGTTCTGACATGCCCAGTCTCCATGCTGCAGGAAGAGGTGCACAACCCAAAGGTGAGGGACTGAACTGGAGGAACAATAAGGAACACCTGTTAAAGGTGAGTAACTATGCTTCCTCCAGGAACAAGCAGGAAGTCAGTCCTCACCTATGAGACTCCCCAGCTACAGGCTACAGAGAACCTGTATAAAATTCCATGGCAACCAGAGGTGGTGAGCCATAAGCTGCAGCAGTTGAGTCCCAACTGAGAGACTCTTGCAAGAACCAAGTGTCCGGCGGAAAACCAGCACTCCAGTAGCCTGAACACAGAAGGGTCGGAGAGAAGGAGTTACCTACATACTGAAGAGATTATGGAACACAGCCTGGACGGAGGCACTGTCCTATCGGGACTCCCTCTGAGGCAGTAGTGAGCTGCAAAGGTATGGACCAAAGACTAGGTGGCAGCTCAGCAGGTTTCCATAACAGGTACAGAAAGCAAATTTGCTACAGAGGTAGTCATGGCTTTGATGCAGTGCGCTGTGACACGGTGGTCTAGTGAAATCTCAGACTGCTCATAGGTGAGAGCAAAGCAGTCTACCACCTAAGAGGACAGAGTTCGCTTAGATACTGGAAGCCCCAGTCGACTGGGGTTGTAGGAGACAAAGAACTGTGGCACTTAGCGGTAGTGTAGAGTCCGTTGTAGACATAGGACAGGGCCCTTTTACAAACAAGATACTAGCAAAAGATTGAAGTTAGAGCATATCGACAAAGGTTCCAATAAAGACAAAAGTAACCCAAATGCCCATAAGTACAGAGCAGACAGAGCTTAAAAATTCCAAATTACCCCTGCCTACCGATTACCAGATGAATACGAATAAAATACAGCCTCTAAAATACTTGTATGCGAATGCTAGAAGTCTAAAAAATAAGATGGGGGAGTTAGAATATATGGCACTTAATGAGAGATTAGATGCGATTGGTATCTGACACATGGTGGAAGAAAGACAACAATGGGACACTGATACCTAGGTACAAACTATATTGTAATGATAGAGCAGCTCAAATTGCACTCTGTTAGAGATGGCATTGAGTCAAAGGATTAAAGTTTTACAGGAAACAAAATACACTATAGAATCTCTATGGCTTGAAATTTTATGTAAAGGGGAAAATGATGGCAGTGGGGGTGTACTATTAACCACCTGACCAGAATGAACAAATGGATGTTAAAATGCTCCAAAAAACAACAACTGAGAAACTAAAGAAAGTTACAGCACAGTAATAATGGGCAATTTCAAATACTCTGGAATCGACTGGGTCGGTGTCACGGCAGGAGATGCTAATGAGAAAGTTTACAGATGAAATAAATGACTGCTTCTTGGAGAAGCTGGTTAATAAACAGACGAGAAGCCAATTTGGATAGTCCTTAGCTGAACACAAGATCTAGTGCAAGAGATAAGGGTGTTGGGGCCACTTGGCAATAGCAATCATTGCATGATCACGTTTGATTTAATAAATGGAGAAATGGCAGCAAAGAAATCCGCAGTACAGGCAACAAAGAGCCGATCGGACTTGCTATGAACCTGAGTGCACTGCAGGCAGAAGGTGAGAGCCCTCTTGCAGTCGAGTGTATTTAAGACCACCAATGACCAGTCGGCATGAGGTCTCGGGAAGACCGATCCTGCCTGATTGAGATGGAAATATGAGACAACCTTCAGTAGGCACTTGGGGTGGGTACAGAGGACCACCCTGTTTTCATAGAACCTGGTGTAGGGAGCCTCAGCCATGAGGGCTTGGAGTTCACTGACTTGCTGAGCAGAGGTCAGAGCCACAAGGAAGGCTACCTTCCAGGAGAGATGCCGAATCGAGCACGTCACCATCGATTCGAAGGGTGATTGTGTAAGCTGCATGAGCTTTGCTTCAGTCTTTACTGAGGAAGATTTTTTATTTATTTATTTTATTTAACAATGATTTATATACCGCATCTTCCATAGTTCAGTTGCGGTTCACAACAAACAACGGCCAACAAATCGGAGTTTGTTTTACATAAAACATCATATAACCAAATAACAATAAGACAAACAACTAGTGTTAATACAGAACAGTATAGATGTAGGGATGTTACCCATGACTGAAGTGGTATTTAAAGGTGCGGAAGAATTGAAGGAAATATCGATACATCGGGAAGATGTCTTACAAATATTAGATAAACTGAAGAGTAGCAAATCACCTGGGCCGGATGGTATACATCCAAGGTTGTTGAAAGAACTGAAATATGAGATTGCAGAACTGCTATCAGTAATCTGTGAACTATCATTAAAATCATCTCTAATACCTGAAGACTGGAGGATCGCCAATGTAACACCAATTTTTAAAAAGGGTTCCAGGGGTGATCCGGGAAACTACAGACCGGTGAGCCTAACGTCAGTACCGGGAAAAATGGTAGAAACCATCATAAAGAATAAAATCACTCAGCATGTAGATAGTCACAACCTAATGGGAGACAGCCAACATGGCTTTAGACAAGGAAGATCTTGTCTTACTAATCTGTTATGTTTTTTTGAAGGAGTGAATAAACAGGTGGACAAAGGTGAGTCTGTTGATATTGTGAATCTGGACTTTCAGAAAGCCTTTGACAAGGTCCCTCATCGGAGACTTTTGGCAAAACTAAAGAGTCATGGGATAGGAGGCAGTGTACTATTGTGGATCAGGAACTGGTTAAAAAATAGAAAGCAGAGGGTAGGGCTAAATGGCCAATTTTCCCAATGGAGAAAGGTGAATAGTGGTGTACCCCAGGGATCTGTGCTAGGTCCGCTGCTTTTTGACATATTCATAAATGACCTGGAAAGTGGAATAACGAGTGAGGTTATCAAATTTGCAGATGACACAAAACTATTTAAAGTTGTTAAAACCCAAGAGGATTGTGAAAAATTGCAAGAGGATCTTGATAAATTGGAAGACTGGGCATCAAAATGGCAGATGAAATTTAATGTGGACAAGTGCAAGGTTAGGCACCTAGGGAAGAACAACCCAAACTATGGTTACACGATTCAAGGTTCCACATTAGGAACCACCACCCAGGAAAAAGATTTAGGCGTCATTGTGGATACCATGTTAAAACCCTCGGCCCAGTGTGCAGCGGCGGCCAAGAGAGCAAATAGAATGCTAGGTATGATAAGGAAAGGAATGGAAAATAAAACAAAAGATATTATAATGCCTCTATATCGTTCCATGGTGAGACCGCACCTTGAATAATGTGTGCAATTCTGGTCACCGTATCTTAAAAAGGATATAGCGATTTTAGAAAAGGTACAGAGAAGAGCCACCAAAATGGTAAAGGGGATGGAAGGATACTCCTATGAAGAAAGGCGAAAAAGGTTAGGGCTCTTTAACCTGGAAAAGAGACGGCTGAGGGGAGATATGATAGAAGTCTATAAATTAATGAACGGAGTGGAACGGGTAAACGTAGATCGATTGTTTACCTTATCAGAATATAGAAAGACTAGGGGACATGCAATGAAGCTACAGGGTAAACTATTTAAGACTAATAAAAGAAAATATTTTTTCACTCAACGTGTAATCAAACTCTGGAATTTGTTACCGGAGGATGTAGTAAAGGCTGTTAGTGTAGCTGGGTTTAAAAAAGGTTTGGACAAGTTCCTGGAGGAAAGGTCCATAAACCATTATTAAGAAGTGACCGAAGATATCAATGCTTGACCCAGTACAAGCATTGTGGAACTTGTGTCTCTTGGGGAAACTGCTAGGTACATATGACCTAGATTGGCCACTGTTGGAAACAGAATACTGGGCTTGAAGGACCTTGGTCTGACCCAGTATGGCATATCTTATGTTCTTATGATGTTCAGGTCCCACTTCACCAGTGGAGGCTGGATGGGAGGCTTGGAAAGCAGGAGGCACCGAGAATGGTTTACCCTCGATGTGGAGGTGGTTAGTCGAGATGGCGCTCAGGTGTACCCTGACCGAGTTGACCTTCAGACTCTTTCGAGAGGTGGAGGAGATACTGGAGAACACACCGGATAGAGCAGAAGAATGGGTCGTTCTGGAGCTCGGAGCACCAGATTGAGAAACGCCGCCACTTTAAGGCATAGGCTCGTCTCGAGTCCTTCATCAACGTGAGGACCTCCTCGACCTCTCCCAGGAGGTGCAGCGAGGCTAAGGAAGCCCATTAAGATGCCAAGGCCGTAAGGGACAACAAGGCCAGGTTCAGGTGAAGCACCCATCACTCCTCCTGTGTTGGCAGGCTCGGGGTGCAGCCTAGGGGAACTGGAGGCTCTGACGAGAGCTGGAGCAGAAGCGGGAACCAAGGCTGTTGAGGCCATGAAAGCCACAAGACTCATTGACGCTCACTCCCGCTGGACCTTGTGGATGGTCCTCGCAATGAGAGGAGTGGGGGGGGGGGGGGAGGGAGGGGAAGGCGTAAAGAAGCCCGGAGGTCCAGTTCAAGAGGAACGCATCAGGGGCCACCCTGCTTGGGTGTAGAACTGGTCTGCAGAAGCAGAGAAGCTGCGCGTTCACCGGGCTGGCAAACAGGTCCATGGACGAAGTCCCCCTCCAATGGAACAAGAGGCTGGCCACCTCCGGATCCAGGCACCCACTTGGGTGGTTGGAGGATTCTGCTGAGTTTGTCCGCGAGGACATTCTCCTGGCCAGGGAGATAGACCGCTCTGAGAGTCATTCCCCAGCGAATGGCAAAGGAGCAAAAGAGGACCACCTCTCAACAGAGGGAGTGGGAACCTGTCCCCCCCCCTCCTTATTTATGTAGAACATTGCTACCCTGTTGTCGGTTTGCATGAGCAACTTTCCCCTCAGATGGTACTCTAATGCCCTCAGGGCCCACAGGACCGCCCGAAGCTCGAGAAGATTGATCTGCTGCAGGGATTCTTCGGGCAACCACTGTCCCTGGACACATAGGTCGCCGCAGTGGGCCCCCTAACCCAGTAGGGAGGCATCAGTTGTCAGAACAAGCTCGTGCTGCAAGGTCTGGAAGGGCATGCCCCAAAGGAGGCTTTGAAGAGCCTGCCACCAATCCAGAGAACTGTAAAGGCTGCGGGAGACCCAGACGGGGTCCCGGAGGTGGCCGGAGGCCTGGCTCCATTGTGCTCTGAGGCACCACTGAGCCGTCTGCATGTGCATGCGGGCATTGGGAACAACGTAGACAGTGGAGGCCATGTGCCCCAGGAGGAGCAACATGGCTTGCGCCGGAATCCGAGTACTGCCTTGGACCTTGGCTGCCAGGGCGTGGAGACAATCCATATGGTCCCGGGGTAGGAAGGTGGTCGCCCGCTCCGTGTCGAGGAGTGCACCAATGAACTCCAGGGTCTGCACTAGTTCGAGGTGGGACTTGGAGTAATTGACCAGGAAGCCAAGGCGTTCAAGGAGGATTGTGCGTGATGCCGCAAGGCGGGCTTCCTCTGCCAATGCCCCCGTGACGAGCCAGTCATCTAGGTAAAGAAAAACAGGTATGCCCTGCTGCTGGAGGTAGGCAGTGGCCGCGGAAAGGCACTTGGTGAAGACCCGCAGGGCAGACGCGAGCCCGAAGGGGAGAACCCTGTATTGGTAGTGCTCCCCCTGTACTCTGAAGCGCAGGTACTGCTTGTGCTGGGGGTGGAACAGAATGTGGGCGTAAGCATCCCTGAGGTCCAAGGAGCATAGCCAATCGCCCTACTGGAGGAAGGGTAGCAGGACACCAAGCGATAGCATTTTGAACTTCTCCCACACCAGAAACTTGTTTAGGTTCCCGAGATCAAGGATGGGGCGTAGGCCCCCCCGTCTTCTTCGGAATGAGAAAGTATCGGGAGTAGAACCCTAGACCTCGGAGGAGTGGTGGTATCACTGACCGCCCACTGGCCGAGGAGGTTGGTCAGCTCCTGTTGCAAGAAAGCCTGGTGCGAGGGAAGCCAAGAAGGCTCCACTAAGGAGAAGGGAGGAGGGAGCCTGTCCAGGTGAAGACAACCATCCCGGACCACCCTGAGGACCCAGGTGTCCGACGTGATCGACGCCCATTAAGGCGAGAAAAGGGACAGGCGTCCAACAAGTGGAACTGCCGCCAGGGGGTGAGGGGCTATGCCTTTGGCATCAAAAGCCCTGAGTGAATTTGGGTGGCGCCAGTGGTTGTGCTTTGGGCTCTTAGATTTGTGATGGCCGTGCACCCCCCCCCCCTTTCCCTGTGTGCCGGTGCTCTGTGTGGGGGTGGGCAGGTAGGGCTGATATCTCCGGTGGGGGAGTCCCTTTCTCTGGAAGAACGGCTTCTTTGTTTGCTGCTTCTTCTGTGGGAGAGAAGGGGTCTTACGCGAGAGGCGGATTCCGAATCCGGAAAGGCCGTTCTGTCTTGCCTACATATAGTAAGCCGCAGGGACATCTGATACAATATACAACATAGCACAAAGTACAAGTTGTCGATTGTTTTAATGTATACACTATTCCTTTATGTTCAAATTCCTTGATCGTCTCGGAAATCATACAGATATTGCAACCTTCACGGTCTACGTCCTAGGCTATCCATTTGTGTGGAATCCGATGGAGGTCTTAACACTGTCGGACTGAGTCTCTCCTTCAAGTTCTTGTGTCGTGTCCAGACACATCTAATTTGTTTTTGTGCTAACCCTTTCCGGATTCGGATCAATGAACATCGCAGCAGACTTAAATGCAAAGTGACGGAAGCCCCTATAGTGACACATTGCCTATCTAAACAACATGTTTTTGACCAATTACAGTGCTTTTGCATTGATATGGTCAAAGTTGGAAGCAATGGTAAGACTCGAGATCAGACTCTTGTCATTTGTGAACAACGCTGGATTTACAAATTACAGACGATTCACCTGCATGGTATGAACAGCATTATTGAATGGATCGCCTGTTTGTGATTTAGCTAAGCAGCATTTTTTTCAGTATTTTGAACACCTTTATGATTTTTGAGGAATAGAAAGTTTCTTGACATACAATTGGGTTGGGACCTCCAATTGCACAAGATCAATTGATTACCATACTGATGTCATCAAACGTTTACTTATTCACAGGATAAAAACCCTCCCTTTTCGCTGTGTCCGCATGCGCGGCGTTTTTTGGAAGCTGGTGGGCTCAGAGATAATACGCCCGGCATGCGATTAAGAACTGTCAGTAAAGCGATAACGGTAGGATTCCTTGTTTTCAGTACAACCATACTAAGAACTATCTCCTTGTATGTACAACTTGAGTAGGGCATGTAAATCTAACCTAATGTAACTAATTGTCTCGACAGTGTCAGTTTGACGCAAGGAACGTATTTAAGGACATTGGATCGCTGAGAGCTAGTGAATTTTCAATCTTACCCCCTGAAGAAACCAGTTTGTGAAACGCAAGACAGCAGCCGAAAGAAGGCGTCGGGGAGTCAAAAAGATAAGACAAATCGCTATTATTGTATTTCATGATACGAGTACATAGTTGGATGTCAAACATGAGTCTAGTATAAGTCAAAACAACAGTTAAATGAAAGTACTAAGGTCGTTGATGCAAAAGAGGCACATGTTACTGGCTAAGTCCACAAGATAGTGCCTATCTGAAGTCTGAGACCTGAAGTTCTTTCACTATAAAAGATTCAGAGTTACATATTGCTATAGGATCATAGCCCGAGTTTACTTTGAGGGATTACTTCATTTTGTGACTTACTAGTCTACCCTCTACAGAGTGACCAAATAATACGGGGGACAACATGAAGGCATCGGACAGAGGATATGCCAACTCTAGAGCATAACCTTTTGTATTACCTCTAACACCCACTGATATGGGGTAATCTGGACCCAGGCAGAATAAAAATTTTGCAGCCGGCCCCCCATCGGCACCACCTCCACCTGGGAACCCCTCATTCAATGCAACATTTTGGTTACTATGCTGGTCCCCGAATAGCAGCCTCTACCTGCTCCTCTACTCCCTCGAAAGGAATGACCCCAAGCGGGATAATGAGCATGCTGATAAGGGTTAAAGCACACTGCATGGAATAGATGGAAATTCCTAAATTGTCCTCACCCCGCAGAAGTTGGCTTACTAGACTTAGGCTTATTCCCAAGAAGATGAGCCCCTTTAGACTCTCCTAGGTCCTTAACCAACTTGTCCAAAGCCTCTCTAAAAAGCAACTTCTCTTTAAAAGGAAGCATAACAAGACAGGTTTTAGAAGAAACATTTGCCGACTAATTTTGCAGCCAAAGAAACCGTTGAGTGACAATAACCAAGGCCATGCCTTTATAGCAAGCTCTAACCAGATCATAAAAGGCATCTGCCAAGTATACAGAGCCAGATTCCAACAAAGTCGTCTCCAACCCTGTTTTCTGGGAGTCTGTTCCTGAATCGAGAAAGTTCTGGGACCATCTTAAACAGGCTCGTGCCAAGTACTCCCCACAAATAGCGGCCTGCAGTGCAAGGGCATTAATCTCAAAGGCCTGCTTCAACAAAGATTCCGGCTTTCTATCCTGAACATCCTTCAGGGCTGCTCTACCCTCAACAGGAATGATAGTCTTCTTAATAACAGCCTAACTAAAGCATCTACTTTAAACAACTTATAGGTTCTTCTCCACCTGCAGAATAGGGTGGCGATGAGACATAGCCCATCCTCCCCGAAGACTGGCCTCTAGGAACTCCATCTTCTATCATTTGCTTAATGGCCCTATGAACCGGAAAAGAAGTCCAAGATGTATGGATGCCTTTCCAGGAGAGGGTCCTCTAGCGGAACCTCCAAAACCGGAGCCTCCTGAGGAATATTAAGCACTGCCAATGGCTGAAATTAAAGCTGTCAATTCCTCCCACCTAAAAACACTTATGTTAGGATCTTCTCCTGGAGAAATTTCCCCCTCCTCCAGATCTATTGATGAAACCTGGTCCCAGAACCCCGAAAGCCTTCCAGGAGGATCATTAGAGGCACCTAACACCAAAAGAGGATCTTCCACAACATCCATATCCAAACACCATCTTTTGGGGCAAAACCCAAAGAGATCCAGCGCAGACTCCAAAGGAGCCCCCAGCACTTCCTCCTCCTGCTTAGAACCAGGTGTTTTGACAACAGAATGCACCACCAAGCCCTGCTTCATGTAGTAGGCTTAGTGAAGCAACAAAAAATCTGGAGAAAAAAGAGCAGAGGCAAAATCCCTAAAAAGCCCTTCCCATTGAAATACAGCAGCAGGAACCGAAAACTTTCTCCATCCTGAAATCAGTTAGAGAAACTCTGAAGACTACAAAATGGCCGCAGTTCCTGCCAAAACCGCAGAAACCTGCAGCTGCGAAACAACTTTTTCTGACTGAACAGGTAGTTCTCCCGAAGCAGGGATAGTGTCCCCTGATGAAATCTGAACTTCTGAGGACCTGCTCAGCTATGCGGCTCTCCATCTCGCAGTTGTGACAAAACCCCAATGAGTAAAGGGACCTGTCATGAACCTCATGCAGCACAAGTCTGTTTATTCGCCGTCAAGGTGGAAAAAAATCAGACTAACAAAATCCAACATTCACAGACTAAGAATACCAGCAAACTAAAATGAAAGTAAAAGATACACCCCGTGGGAGGGCCGATGACTGCCGACACTGGCAGTGATCAACAGGATCCCCCCCCCCAGCATGGACAAAGAAAATCTCAGCCCTAAACTCTCTCAAGCAAACGATTTAACCTAATCTAAAGGGACAAGCACTGTTTCAACAAAAAAGGCAAAAACCATCAAACTTACATACAAACTGACTTCTGTCACCAGGAACTGGGCCAGATCAGCCCAATGAGAGAAGGGCAGAGAGGGAGGAACCTAGCATCACTAGGTTTAGCACCCCAAACAACCGTAGCTGACTCAACAGCCTAGGTTAATAGAGGGAATTTCCAGTTCTCCATCTTCTGATCAATTTAATAACTCTATTATAAAGATTAGCCTTAGAATTAGTCAAAGCTCTTCAGTGGAATCCAGACTGCAAAGGAGCTCATCACCATCTGTTAGACACTCAGAATACTGGTTTGAGGCGGTCTGCACAGGGTCCTTATAGCATGACATCACCAGAAACCTGACATGCTCAGTCTCCATCTGCTGGCAATGGTAAATAACCCATACGTCTGGACTGGACAGGAGGGACGATATGGAAGCGGCAGTTCAGCTGCCGCTTCAGCACATCAGCATCACTCTGAGGAAGACGTTTTTAAAACCTTTGAAAGCTGGTCAAAAAATGTATTAAGTGGCAAAGCGGAGGGAAGGGTTATAATGTGCCAATGTTTAAGGGGGGTATTGTTATAGGTTGTTTTTGTAACCCTTTTGATAAGTAAAAGCTCTTATTTTGAAAAATAAAGAATTGGGAAAAAATTGTATTAAGTTAGTCAGAAAATATATTATTCTTTTATTTTATCAATCATTTCTTTAATGCTAAGCACTGTTCCACAGCAGACTTCTAGCACTTGTCTTCATGTGCAAGTCACACTGCCTGATAAACAGTACCTTAACATAATGGCTGATTCTCTCCACGGATGTGAAACGTGCTTCAGTCTCAGAGGCCAGTCTTACAGTGAACTGAAAGAGCCCTGTGAGCTACAAAGAGAAAACAATTGTCATGTTTACACTTACAAAAATCAAATGTTTAACATCTTTTTAAAAAGCTACATACCCCTCAATCTGGCAGAAAGGAAAATCAAGAGCTTGTAATACAAGTCCACTAGGACAGCAGTGTTAACTGGCCGTAAGCCTGGCAGAGAAAGCATAGTTACTCACCTGTAACAGGTGATCTCTGAGAACAGCAGGAATTTAGTCCTCACATATGGGTATTGTCGGAACCGACAGAGCCTGCGCGGGAACGCTCCCCAGGTCAAATTAGAAAGCTTTTGGGAGCATCCCACAGCGCCTGCGTGCTGCCTTCCCGCCTTTCCCAACTGCCTCTCTCCAGTTGAGTTTTAAAGCTGAGACAAAGAGAGGGAAAGGGAAAGAGAGAGATACAACTCCTAGGGGAGGTGGGTGGGTTGTGAAGACTAAATTCCTGCTGTTCCCGTAGATCACCTGTTACAGGTGAGTAACTATGCTATCTCCAGGAACAAGCAGGAATGTAGTCATCACATATGGGGACTCCCTAGCTTTAGATGCCAGGGAGAGACCCCAGACGTTGTCTGTCCCTGAGAAGGGCTCCACTTCCCCCCATGGATCTCTGGCATCCTACCAGGGATGGTGGGTAGGAGTTGATTAGGTATGGAACAGGTGTTGGAGAACAGCCTGACCAAACAAGGCCTCCCGGCGGGAGTCCTTGTCCAAGCAGTAATGGGCTCTGAAGGTATGAACCGAGGCCCAGGTGGTTGCTCGACAGATGTCGATAGACACAGTGCAGATGAGCCATTGAGGCTGCCATGGCTCTCACATTGTGAGCTGTGACATGGCCCTCCAGAGAAAGGTTCTTACTCTGATAGGCGAAGGAAATACACTGAGAAATCCAGTTAGTGTTCTCTTGGAGAATGGAAGTTCCAAATGAGAAGAATCAAAAGCAACAAAAAGTTGAGAGGACTTTCTATGTTGCTGTGTTCTTTGTAAGTAAAAGGCTAAAGCTCTTTTACAGTCCAAGGTATGAAGATTCCTCTCTACATTTGATGCATGAGGCCTTGGAAAAAACACCGGTAGGTAGACCGCATGGTTCAGATGAAAAGGCGAGACCACCTTTGGCATAAAGTGTGGATGAGTCCCAAGGACTACCTTGTCATGATAGAACCTTGTATAAGGTGGATTAGCTACTAGTACTTGCAACTCACTAATGCGACGTGCTGATGTGATTGCAATAAGAAAGATAGCCTTCCAAGAAAGGAATTTCAAGGAGGTAGTAGCTAAAGGTTCGAAGGGTGGCTTCATGAGCTGCCCACGAACCAGGTTTAAGTCCCATGCCACCGGTGGTGGCCTAATGGGAGGCTTAGTTAGAAGGCCTCTCATAAATCTTGCTATAAGAGGATGAGAGGAAATAGGCTGTCCATTTAGAGGCTTAAAGGAAGCTGTAATAGCACTCAAATGGACCCTTACTGAGTTAGTCTTAAGTCCTGCATTGGACAAATGAAGGAGATATTCCAGCAATGATTCCAGAGGTATCGCAAGGGGGTTAAGACCCTTTTGCGAACACCATATGGTAAACCTTTTCCACTTGAAAGCATAAGAGCGTCTTGTGGAAGGTTTCCTGGAAGCAAAAAATATCTTTTACTTGCTGAGGGAGATTAAGATCATGGAGATCTAGGCCTTCAGCAACCAAGCCCTGAGATACAGAGACTGGGGATTGGGATGCCATAACATTCCGTCCTCCTGAGATAGATCTGGAGCAGACCTTAACTCCAGGGAGAGAGCTTGAGAGAGATGTAGAAGCAGAGGGTACCACACTTGCCGTGGCCAATGTGGAGCTATGAGAATCATATGGCCTCTGTCTCTCTGAAGCTTGAATAGGGTTTTGGGAATTAGGGGAATGGATGAAAAGGCATACAGGAAGTCTTGATCCCCAGTAAAGGAGGAAAGCATCCCTGGTCTGAGCCCCCTGAGCCGGAATTCTGGAACAGAACTGGGGAAGTTTGGCATACCACGGACTTGCAAAGAGGTCTATGTCCAGGGTTCCCCAAATTTGAAAATCTTGGCCACCTGGTCTGCATGTAGAGACCATTCATGTGGAAGCAGAACTCGACTGAGTCTGTCGGCCCAAGAGTTTTCTATGCCTGGAAGATACACCGCCAGGAGATGAATCTGATGCTCTCTGGCGAGGGCCCATAGTCGCAAAGCTTCGTTGCAAAGCGACAGAGAGCCTGTTCCCCCCTGCTTGTTCACATAGAACATGGCTACTTGATTGTCCGTATGAATGAGGACTGTCTTGTAGCTGAGCAGGGTATGGAACACTCTAAGAGCAGTATGATATTCTGCCTCTCTGGTGTTATAATGAACCTTTCCTCTTGTCTCTTCTATTTCTTTGACTATCACTATCTCTTACTCTGTCCTATCTTGTTAATGGCGTTTTTTTTTCATATTTTCAGTATCATTTATTTATTTTATTCACATTTATATACCGCATCTTCCAAAGTTCAGATGCGGTTTACAGTTAACAATTAACAAAGCAAGTTTGTTTTACATGGAACTTCAAAATGTAACAGAACGTGTTTACAAGGAACATCATATAATGTAGAATAAACAATGTGATAAAATACCAAACAGTGGAACTTCCGGTTGGGCAATGAGCTGATCGGGTCGTATACGATCAGCTCCGGGTAACCTGCCCCACAAATCGGCTACTAATCTATGTAACAGTGGGCACTACTCCCATATTTCCCTCCTTTAAGATACGAGAGATCTTTGGTGCTAGGAACAGCAGCTGAGCGGCACGGAAAGCCTGATGGCAGCAAAACCGCCAAGGAAGGAAAAGCTGCGGGCTACAGAGAGTAAAATGGCGGAGGGAGCGCCGGCTAGCCCGAAACCTAGTGGCTCCACGGACTTGGTAAAGGAGGTGAGCGCTGCAGTGGTCCAAGCGTTGGACGTTAGATTTCAAGAGGTGGTAGATCGGCTTCAGACCGTTAGCCAGCGCCTCGTCGATTTTGCAGGGCGAATGGACCAAGTTGAAGCCCGGGTCTCCGATGTTGAAGACGCCCGACACACCTTGGAAACTAAAGTGGCCGCCCTAGAAAGTATTGTCAAGCAACAGGGGGACAAATTAGACAAGCTTGAAAACCGTGGGCGACGAAAGAACCTACGGTTCATTGGAATTCCGGAGAGCGTGGCTGATGGCGCGTTCACCTTTCTGCAGACCTGGATAGAGAAACTACTACAGGGAAAAAATGAGGACCCGGTTAAATTGGAACGAGTTCACCGGCTGGGCCAGAGGCGAGAACAACTGCGGCGGCCGAGAGCAGTTATTGCTCGGTTCCTGGACTACAGACAAAAGGAAGTGGTGCTGAGAGCGGCCCGCGACCGAGGCACACAGACACAGCAACAGGACTCGCCACGAATATTGGTGTTCCAGGACTACTCGGCATTAGTGAGCCAACAGCGGCGAGCATTCTCCGAGGTCTGCACACAGCTCCGAAATCAAGGTGTGCGTTTCTCCCTGCTTTACCCGGCTCGCTTGAGAGTAGAAATAAACGGGCAGACTTGCTATCTGACAACGCCGGCGGCGGCGGCATCTCTGCTGGGATCGACACCATCCCAACTTGCCTCTCCTCCATGAAACTTGTGCCGGGCGCTTGAGTTAAGAGGCGCTCTCGTCTGGAAGAGTGAGACTCGGGACTTGTTCGGGGCCTGGATTGTAGCGGTGCTCTACTCTTGATTACAAGGGCTACAGTGTTGCATTTCTGTTCTGTTTAATCTGGCCCTGCTACACTTGGACACAGTGTTGCGGTGTTCCTTCGAGAGAAAGTTCAATGTTTTTGCTTATTTGCCTCACTGTTGCCATCTTTGTTTTATCTCATGGGCTGGGAGGGAGGGGTGGTCTCTGACACTGGTAGGTGGTATATAGCGTACGGGTATATGTCGGGGGTTGACTTCGAGAAGAGAGATTTCCCTTTAGTTTCTTTTTCTCCAAGTACACTATCTCTCCGCATTTGAATTTCTATCTAGGGTTGGGGCTCCCTCCCTTCCCGCCTCCCACCCCTTGGGGTGGGGAGTGAGAGAGGGCTATTTGAGCCGAGGGCTGGCAATGCCCCCGCTTCTCAGCTCAATTTAAAGTTTCTCTTAGGATCCCGAGACTGAGGAGCGGGGACTGGGACTGCAGATCGATCCCCCAAGCACGTAGGGCGTAGCGCCAACGGATTATAACCGTGAGCTGGGACGGTCCTCATGCAGGCAGATTTGGCGGAGCTAGCTGTAACTCTGGTACTCCGCGGCCCTAGCCCAGGACTCTGTGGAAGTGAGCATTTAATGTTTTATTGTTACTCGTCACCCCTTTGCTTTACTTTATGGGTTGTAGTATAGAGGTAATTTATTTTTTACTGTTTGCCAATCGTGGGCGCTATTCTGGGCATGGGGAAGGAGTAGGGGGGCGGATACATGGTAGATTTGTGAGAAGGAGCTTCTCTATTTTACTCATTTTCTTTCAAATTCCTTTATTCGACTTACTCTTTACTTTTCTCCATTCCATAAATAGTTTGCGGCCCCACCCCACGCCCCTCCCCCTACGGTTGGGAGTGGGGAGGGGCTCTTTGAGCCGCGTACTGGCCCCGCCCCCGCTTGTTAGTCTATTTTAAAGTTTATTAAGACCTGGATAATGAAGAGCGGGGTGTGGACCTGCCCAGTGGTTTTTCACATACGTAGCGAGTAATCTCGCTCTAGCGGCAACTCTGAGCTGGGATGGTCCTTATGCAAGTAGATCCGGTGGAGACCGGTATAACATGGGGGCCCTGCAACCTTTACCCAGGTATTTGTTTCGAGCAGACGTTTAATGTTTTTATTGTATCATTACTGCTACTCTTGTCTTACCCTAAGGATTGCGGGGCGGGGTAGTTAAATTACTAATTGAGGGCGATAATTGGTGTGAAGGAATCTGTAGGGGGGCAGGGGCGAGGGTGGGGGCGGGGGCGGGCTGCTAGACCTGGTGAGGAGGTGTGTTGGGGCTTTTGTCTGTTTTGTTTGCTTCTTGCATCTCACCTCGGGGGGAGCGAGGGGGAGGTACATAGGGTACAGCTCTGACCCATTAATAGGACTCAGAGAGGATGCTGGCCGTCCTCAATAAGGTGTGCTCATTGTCTACTGGGGAGATAGGGGGGGCAGGCCCGATGCTCATAGGGAAGCTGTCCAACTTGGGTGGACTGGATAGTCGATTAGTGGGAGGACAGGGGGGGGTTGGTTGGGAGGGGGGGGTTGGTCGGGAGGGGGGGGGTGTAGAAGGGGGAAAGCACACACTTCATTGCTCCATGAGATACAGCTCTCCCTAACTCAAATGTCTACTGGGAGGGAGCTCCAGGCTGGGGGAGCTTCCCTGTTGAGGCTAGGTTTTGCGTCCTGGATACCTTTTGACACTGCCCCATGCCATTGAAGGTTGTAACTTGGAATGTATGCGGACTGGGGACCCCAATCAAGCGCTATAAAATCTTGCAGGCCCTGGCCAGACAGCAATGCGATGTGGCCCTCTTGCAGGAAACCCATCAATCAGAGGCAGAACACGAAAAACTTTGTTGGGGCTGGGTGGGGCAGGTTTGGGGATCCCCGGCGTGTGGGAAAAAGGGAGGCGTAGTAATTCTGATACATAAGCGAGTGCGCTTCGCTATGGACAAAGTAGTGACATTGGGGGATGGGCGCTTTCTTTTGTTGGCTGGTAGATTGGAGGGGAAACCGGTGATCATTGGTAATCTCTATGGCCCTAATAAGATGGAGCCTGGCTTTTACAACGGTCTAGCCTCTCAAATCGAACTCCCCCCGGAGTTCCCCCTACTCCTGGGGGGGGGGGGGATTTTAACGGGGTTCTCGATGTCGACCTTGACACCTCTAGAGGGGGAGAGGCGAGAGAGAGGACGCCGTTGGCGAGGGTATTACAGCGTTTTCGTGGTAGACTCGGATTAGTGGACCCCTGGCGATTGCTGCACCCCTCGGAGAGGGATTTTACTCACCAATCTAGGGCACACGGGTCCAGCGCTCGAATTGACTATTTCCTAATATCAGGAGCCCTGTTTGCGAAAGTGGGGGAGGCGCAGATCGGCCCATTGGAAATCTCAGACCACGCGCTGGTCGGGATAGAGCTACATTGGGGGGCGATACAGAACCGGACGAGACTTTGGCGACTTCCTTTGGGGTTGTGTCAAGATGTTAAATTCCAGCATTTCTTGAAGCAACGCTGGCAAGAGTTTCTGAGTGACCACCAGTGCCATAGCGAGGACCCGGAATTGGTATGGGAAACAGCAAAAGTAGTATTACGCTGTGATATTATTGGGTTTGCTGCCCGAAAGCGACGGCTGATTGCAGAGCGAGTGATTGGCTTGGAGCGGTTGACTACTCGGCTGCGCAGGGTGTGTGCCCGCCATCCGACAGCTGCGAATCGGAAGAGACTTTGGGAAGCGCAGGTGGCTCTCAACGAATTATTGCACCAAAGAGCCAAGAAATCTATCCTTTATTATAAATATCGTCTACATTGTTTTGGCAACAAACCAGGGCAGTTACTGGCGCGGTGTCTGAGGGGACAGAGGGGGTCCCCCTTGGTGACGGCTATCAGGGATGCGCAAGGACGGCTGCTGAAAGACTCTGTCGAAATTGCGCGGGCCTTTCGAAACTTTTTTCAAGATTTATATAGGGCGCAACCTCCGTCTATGATAGATCTCGATGAATATTTGAAATCGTTGCACCTCCCGCGGCTCACTGCGGAGCAGAGTGAACTGTTGGAGCAGCCGATTACGGCGCAAGAGATATCTTCTGTGATCTCCGCAGCTAGTGGTAATAAGTCACCGGGGCCGGACGGATTTATTTTTTATTTATTTACATTCTCTTATATACCGCGCTATTCTGCATCAGTGCGGTTTACATCGAACAAACTGAAATTACATTGAACAGGGCATTATAACTTGGAGATAACTATTTTACAGGGAACATGGGCTATGGAGGGTTAAGTGGTTTGCCCAAGACCACAAGGAGCACCTGTGGGACTAGAAACCCCAGTCCTTCCGGCCCAAGGTTGCTGTCCTCTAGTGGGATTTGAACCCCTGACCTTCCGGCCTGAAGTACCTTGCCCCAACCACTAGGCCACTCCTCCACTGTGGATTGGGTGCGGAGTTCTACAAGCTGCTTGAGGAACCAGTGAGCCCCTTGCTTGCGGAGGTTTTCAATGGGAGGGCGGAAAGAAGCGCCTTCTGCTGGGGAAATAATCATGCCCACCTAACACTGATTCCTAAACCGGGTAAAGACCCATTGCTGGTAGGGTCATATCGGCCCATTTCCTTGCTCAATTTCGATATTAAATTAAACGCGAAGGTGTTGGCGACGCGGCTGGCAATGGTTATAGGTCACTTAGTCCATGATTCCCAGGTGGGGTTTGTAAAGGGGAGACACGCGGTTCGTAACTTGCGCAAGATCTTGGTGTCGCTTGAATGGGTTCATGCGCACCGGTTGCCCTCGCTGCTCATAAGCTTCGATGCAGAAAAAGCCTTTGACAGGGTAGATTGGCACTTTCTTCGTCAACTTCTTCCGCGATATGGACTGGGCGATAAATTCTGTAGGATGATAGGGAGTCTATATGTGCGGCCTACGGCAGGGGTACTGTGTAATGGTATTCTGTCTGAGGAGTTCCCCTTGGAAAGGGGCACAAGGCAGGGTAGCCCCCTGTCCCCTCTACTTTTTGTGTTGTCTTTAGACCCCTTGATCCGGACCATAGAGGCCTCTAAAGGGATACGGGGAATTCGTATGGGCTCGCAGGAGTTTAAACTCTCGGCCTTCGCTGACGATATCTTGGTTCATCTGCTCTCCCCGGAACAGTCATTGCCGCAACTACTAGAGGAGTTTGTGCGCTACGGTAGCCTCGCTGGGCTGCGCATCAATAGGGATAAATTGGAGGCATTGGATGTCTCTGCGCAGCTGTGCCGGAATTGGGCGGGCAACTTTCCCCTTAGATGGGCGGGCGAGGAATTTATTTATTTAGGTATTTTGTTGACCCGCAACCCTAAAATGCTGTACGCACGCAACCTGGAGCGGTCCCTAAGGAGGCTTCAGCATCAATTAAAAGCGTGGGAATTGCTCCCGCTGTCCCTATCAGGGAAAATAACCGCGATCCAAATGGTGGTTCTGCCGCGCTTGTTGTACTGGCTTCAAACGCTGCCAGTTTGGGTGCTTCGACGTGACATTCGGCGGTTTGAGAGTGCCCTCCGACAGTTTCTCTGGAAAGGAGGGAAGGCGCGCATCTCGTGGGCGCGAATGGTGGGGTCTTGGCGGGAGGGGGGGATGGGACTCCCAGACCTCATGGGATATGCTTTGGCATGCCAGGCTCGACATCTCGGAGACTGGCTGGGGGGGACGGAAGTGTATACCCCGCGAGTCCTGGAGGAGTGTTTTGTGGCACCTTTGACGTTATTAGGGGTTCTGCATGGGACTCACCATACCCTTCCCTGCCAAGTCGTGCGTAGTGAGCTGATTAACTCTGCTCTGCGAACCTGGAAGCACCTTAACCTCCATTGGAACACATCGTGGAGGGTTACCAGCTGGCTCCCCTTACAAGGGAACGCGACCTTTCTTCCAGGCTCGGAGACGCAAGTTTTCCGGGAGTGGGCTGCCCGGGGTATCCAGAACATCAGACATGTGATCGAACCCTCCGGGCTATGTAAATCCTTTTTGGCTCTAAGCAGGGAATATGAGCTATCTTCTAGGCATTGCTTCGCTTATATGCAACTCGCGCACTATGTGTCTTCTTTACCCTGCGAGGCGTTGCATGTGGAACGCTCTGCGCAGATTCTGCAGTTTTTCGGGCTAGGGGGGGAAAATCCCCCAACGATATCGGATTTTAAGAAGCGCTTGGCTAACCTTCGTATTGCTTTTGATTATAGAGGAGTTGAAACAGCTTGGGAACGAGAATCGGGCGAGGAGGTGCCCCCCGGGACTGTTCATCAGGTCTTACGCGGAATAGTGAAATTGTCCCTGGAGGCCCGTTGGAGGGAAACGCAATTTAAATGTATAACCAGGGTGTATTTTTCCCCATGGAGAGCGTTTCGCAGTCGGTTAAACACGGACGGGACGTGCCCGAAATGCTCAGAACCTATGGCAACTCTCTTCCATATGTGGTGGGGTTGTCGATTAGTGCGCCCCTATTGGGCTAGGATAAATTCCTTTTTGAATCGCGTATTACAACGGCGGGTGAGATGGACGGGGGCCCTGGTAGTGTTTGATCGGCTCGACCCCCTATGCCCAGTGGCGGGAGGGGAACGGCTGCTGGTGCGCAAGGCTTGCTTGGTTGGGAAGGGGCCCCTTCTGCGTCTTTGGAGGGAAAGCAGTCCCCCTTCCTTTGGTGAGTGGTGTAACTGCTTCCATCAAATGATGCTCACGGAGAGATGGGGTGCACGGGGCAGTGTCAAACGCTGGACAATGTTTATGCGTGTCTGGGAGCCCTATATACAACAGTTGAGTCCTAGATGTCGCAACGAGGTCTTACATGTTGGTAGTTGAGGAGGCAAGTGGTTGGGGAGTGAAGTAGAGGGTATGTAGTATAGAGGGAGAGGACGGAAGATATGGGGTGGTGTGCTTTGGGTGAGGGGATCGCTGACGGAGGGTAGTGGGTGGTGGGGAGGGGGGACTATGTTGGGAGAAAACATTCCACCTGTTATCTTTGTTGTGTCTATCCTCTGTGAGGATATTTGTACAATGTATATGTAATTTGTTGGTGGTTATTAAATAAAGTATATATATAAAAAAAAAATACCAAACAGTGCAATAACTATGTACAAATTTATATATGAATATATATACATGGAATACATGGAAGGGAGGGGACATAGGTCAAAAAGATCATAATGGGTGAGTGCTATTTGTGTGGGTTAGAGGGCTTTTGCATGGAGGAATCCGATTATCTCTTTAACCTTTGTCTAATGTAGATAATGAATTATCTACATTGTAATGTTTGGTAAACAGATAGGTTTTCAATTTCTTGCGGAGTTCCATGATCTCTGTTAGTTTTCGTAGCTCCTTTGGGAGGGAGTTCCAGATTGTGGGGGCTATATGAGAAAAGGCTCTGTTTGTTGATTTATGGGCTTTTGTAAAATCTTTCGGGATTTTTAATTTGTTTGATTGTCCTTTTCTGTGTGTAGACTTAGATGGTTCTTTGTGTATTAGGTTACATATCGTGGATGGTGCCAGGTCATATAAGGCCTTGAATGATGTTATTATTGTTTTGTAGATTATTCTACTTTGAATTGGTAGCCAATGAAGGGAGGCTAGTATTGGTGATATGTGTTGGAGGGAGTTAATTTTCAATGTGATTCTGGCTGCTGCATTTTGTGCTAATTGTAGTCGTTTAATGCTTTGTTTTGCTATGCCTATTAGTATTAGGTTGGCAAAGTCAAAATGTGGGGTTATGGTGGCTTGGATTATATTGATAAAGTCTTGTGTAAAAACTAGTGGACGAAGTTGTTTGAGGGTTTTAAGTTTGAAATAGATTTTCTTTATGGTATTGTTGATGTGTTTCCATCGTAAGGTGTGTATCTAGTATAACACCTAGATATCTTATTTCCTTTTTTATTTCGATTTCTTGGTTTTGGAGTCTTATGTGTGATGGAGGGATATAGGATCTGTTCTGTTCTTACAATACTACTCTTTATGTAGTATTGTAAACCGCTCTAATGCTTTGGCCTGAGCGGTATATCAAATGTAATAAACAAACATAAGAGCAAGGAAGATTGCTCTGAGTTCCAAGAGATTGATATGTAGAGTTTCCTGTGGAGACCAGGTGCCTTGGGTGGAGAGGTCTTGCAGATGAGCTCCCCAACCCATTGGAGAAGCATCTGTTGTGAGAGTTGCTTGGGGTAAAGGTTGTTGAAAAGGGGACCCCAGCAACAGGTTTTGAGTGGACTTCCACCACTGGAGGGACAAAATAAGGCGACTTGTGTTTGCTATTTTGTCTGACAGGCATCCTGATGCCTGGGTCCATTGAGTGGATAAAGTCCACTGGGCTGCCCTCATATGAAGGCAAGCATACGGCACCACATGCACGGTGGATGCCATGTGGTCTAGTTGTAACATTTCTCGAGCAGTGAGATGAGATTTAGTACTGCTTGAGAAGCTAACTGCACCATGCGAAGAAAACGGGCCTGGGGGAGGTAGGCCCTTGCCTTTCTGGTATCCAGCAAAGCTCCTATGAACTCCAAAGACTGAGTGGGAGTTAGACTGGATTTTTGGATGTTTATTACCAGACCCAAATACTGAAGGATACGCATTGTGCAGGATAGAGAAGTCCTGGCCTCTGACTCTGTTGGGGCTCGAATGAGCCAGTCGTCTAAGTAGGGGAAGACGAATATCCCTAGAGTGCGGAGAAATGCTGCTACAACAGCCATGCATTTCGTGAACACCCTTGGTGCTGAGGCCAGGCCAAAAGGAAGCACCCTGTATTGGTAGTGCTTTCCCTGAAAAAGGAACTGAAGGAACGTTCTGTTAGTTGGATGGATGAGAACATGGGTGTACGCATCCTTGAGATCTAGAGAACAAAGCCAATCCTGACTGACGGTATGGCAGCAGAGTTCCGAGAGAAATCATCTTGAATTTCTCTTTTGACAAGGAATTTGTTCAATTCTCTGAGGTCCAAGATAGGTCTGTATCCCCCTGTTTTCTTTGGGATAAGGAAATAGGGGGAGTAAAACCCCGTACCATGATGAGGAATGGGTACTTCTTCTGTCGCCCCTTGGGAAAGAAGGATAGTGACCTCCTGACCTAACAGGTTGATGAGAGGTGTCGGAGAATTGAACTGCCTTATTATTGTGGGAGGGGGCATGCTTGAAAAATGAAGCCTGTACCCCTCCTTTATGATGGAAAGTGTCCAATGCTCTGCTGTTATCTGCCCCCATCTGGGGGCAAAGTGACATAACCTTCCTGGAATGGTGGAAGGCTCTGGTCCCACGAGAGCCAGAAAGGCTAAGTTCTCTAGCTGAAAGTCAAAGGCCTTGTGGAGGCTGAGACTGCTGAGACAGTTGAGGCTTAGCAGTCTTTGCTTTCTTCTGTTTGGGTGGTTGCTGACCTTTCCCGACAAGCTAACCTGCAGAACGTCCCTGCTGAGCATAAGCAGGATAATATCTTTTCTTCTTAGAAAAGAATGGTTTCTTGAACGATTTCTTTCTAGCAGGATCAGCTGTGGACTTTGATAATCTATCCAAGGTAGAGTTGTCAGCATCCAACTCATTGGCCTTTTCCTTCCAATCTCTACCAAACAGGTTCTCACCAGTACAAGGGATATTTCCCAATTTGTCTTGTACCCAGAGCTCCAGATCAGATGCCTGGAGCCAAGCAATTCTACGTGCACCTATGGCAATGGCAGAGGTTCTGCTTATGCACTCAAAGCAGTCAAAGGCTGCACGGTTGACAAATTTAGAAACATCTTGGGCATGTTTGACCAATGTGAGAAAATCCTGTCTTCTATCCTCAGGAAGAATAGGACTCAAGGCCTCTAAATCATCTGTGACCTCCTTCAGGAACATTCCCATGTAAAGACTATAGGAACTGATACAGGCAGAAAGCATGGAAGCTTGGAAGAAACGACATCCAAAAGCATCCAGGGTTCTGCACTGACGTCATGGAGGATTAGAGGCATGCCTCTTTGCACTCTTGATCCTTCTCATAGCTGATTCCACTACAATAGAGTGGTGAGGAAGCTGAGTTTTCTGGAAACCAGGACAAGGAGGGACTCGATACAGAGTATCCAGTCTGCGAGAATGAGGAGAGGTGGTAAGAAGTGTCTCCCACATCCTTAACATGAGATCAGGCAAAATCTCATGAATGGGCAAGGTAGCTGCCTCCTTAGGAGTTTTGGGATATTTGTAAAATTTCCAACTCCTTAGCTCTTGGCTGTTTCAGGGGCCACAGTAATGGACAGACCCCGAGCCCCTGGAGAAGACATCCTGCGCTTAGGGGAGGAGGGCTCCTCTGGGAGAAGCATTCCTGCATCGACAGAACTGTCAGAATCCTCAGATTCCTCTGAGGACTCGAAGTACCGTCTGTCTGGATGCTCTTGAAGAGCCCGATATCCGTACCGACCGAAGTCGGTACCAGGAGTAATCGGTACCGGGGTGTCAGTACCCGAGGGCATCGGATGACTGGGTACTGGCAAAGCAGACACTGATGCCAATGTTGATGCTATCGGTACCGGTACCGATGCCAGGGCTGGTGCCAGTCAAATTGTCTGTCGTGGTTCCAAGGGCGTCGATGCCGCAAGGAGAGCCGCCAGACTGCACTCAATAGCCAGGACTCTCTGGTCTATCGACGCTGCCGATGCTTGGATGTCGGTACCGGAGAAGACCGCCGGTACCCCAGAGCATGGCACCAGTAGTTCTGCCGAGGTCAAGGCCTCGAGAAAATCCTGGAGCCCTGATAATGCTTTGGAAACCGAAGCCTCCCGCCGGGGCAATTTTGCTGGTGCAGAATCCTCAAGGGCAACGCCAGAGGCATCTCGATGCTTAGAAAGAGATCTACCCTTTGAGGACCGGCTGGACTTATGTTTAGTTATCTGAGATCCACGGGTGGAAGAGGAAGCCCTGGAAGACATCGATGCCACCGAAGCTGTATCAGAGGGAAACAGGGTACTGAGCTTAGCAGCTCGGTTCTGCCAACCTCTTTTAGACATCATGGCGCAGGACATACAATCCATGATGGAGTGGTCAGGACCTAAACATTTTAGACACCATTCATGGGTGTCGGTGACGGAAATGGTACCGCCACACTTGGTGCACTTTTTGAAACCTGAGGCAGGTTTCTCCATTGTAGGAAAACCTTTTGGGCCTAAGGCCCAAAAAGGTGCGTGCACCTGGGAAAAATACGAAAAGGTCCTAGTATATATATATATATATTTTTTTTTAAAGACAGAAAAGAAGAAGAAAAAACCGGCGGTACTGGTAAAGCGTCGAGGAAGGCAGACGCGACTACAAAAAAGAAAGAAATAAAGAAGAATTCTTCTGCGGTGACAGGAACAATGACCTGCTGGCTCCGCGGAAAAAGAAGAACTGGAGAGAGGCAGTTGGGAAAGGCGGGAAGGCAGCACGCATGCGCTGTGGGATGCTCCCAAAAGCTTTCTAATTGGACGCTGGGGAGCGTTCCCGCGCAGGCTCCATCGGTACCGAAGATACCCATATGTGATGGCTACATTCCTGCTGTTCCCGGAGATAGAGAGAAACAGTAACTCAGGAAATGCCCAGAAGCAGCAGCCACTAGGACCGCACTGCAATAAGTCATTCAAGTGTGCTCTGATCATTAAGCTGCATAATCAAGCTCCCTCCCTTGTTGTCATGAAACACTTCCAAACAATGAGACGTACACAAACTCATGAAAATGATGAATCCACATGGCTTGAGAGACCTGCAGTGCACTGCTAAACCTCACATGGCAGCTAACAGAAACATAGAAAAATGATGACAGAAAAAGACCACATGGCCTATCTAGTCTGTCCTTCCATAACAACAACTACAACAGTCCACTTTTTACCTTTAGAGATCCTCTGTGTTGGTCCCATGCTTTTTTGAATTCAGTTACTGTCCTCATCTCTACCACCTCCACTGGGAGACTACTCCATGGATCCACTACTCTTTCCGTAAAGAAATATTTCCGCATATCACTCCTGAATCTATCTCCCTTCACCCTCATCCCATGTCCCCTCGTAGCAGAACTTGCTTTCAATTGAAAGAGGCTCTCTCCCTGAACATTTATGCCACTGAGGTATTTAAACATCTCAATCATATCACCTCTATCCCGCCTTTCCTCTAAGGTGTACATATTAAGATCCTTAAGTCTGTCCTCATATGCTTTATAATGAAGCCCATTAATCATTTTAGTAGCAACCCTCTGCACCGACTCCATCCTGTTCACATCCTTTTGAAGGTGCGGTCCCCAGAATTGCACACCATACTCCAAATGAGGTCGCACCAAAGACTTATACAGAGGCATTATCACCTCCTTTTTTCTGCTAGCCATTCCTCTCCATATGCACCCAAGCATCCTTCTAGCTTTTGCCGTCGCCGTTTCTACCCGTTTAGCTACTTTAAGATCATCAGACAACCACGCCTAGGTCCCGCTCTTCTTTAGTGGACAAAAGTACTTCACCTCCTATACTGTATTGCTCCCTTGGATTGCTGCAGCCCAAATGCATGACCTTACATTTTTTAACATTAAATCCCAGCTGCCAAATTCTTGACCATTCTTCAAGCTTAGCTAGATCCCTCCTCATGTTATCTACACCTTCCTGGGTGTCTACTCTATTGCAGATTTTGGTATCATCCGCAAAGAGGCAAACCTTACCCGACAGCCCTTCCGCTATATCACTAACCACAACAGGCACTTAAAGTCAGGCCATAAAACCAGGAGAGGCAAGTGTCAGCTCTGACATAAGGTCATGTTCTGAACAGTAACCAGGGTTGGTATCAATTTTCCTTCCCTTGCCCCCACAGTGTGCTGTAAAACATTCTCTACAGCAGTGGTTCTCAACCTTTTTTGTACCGTGACCCCTTTTACCATTGGTCAACTTGTGGTGACCCCCAATGATAAAATCAAATACGCCTCTTCCTTTACCGTTAACGCATTGTCGCTGTAATCATTTGTTGAATTATTAATATATTATTGGCCTTTGGATTATGTTTTTATTTATAAAATTTACTTATTTAAACCACAATAATTAATCACAACAACAAGTAACAACATTTGATTTCAAAATCAAATCACTAATATGAAATAAAATTATTTTTTCTACCTTTGTCGTCTGACCAATTTATTCTCTGATCATGCTGGTCCCGATCTGAGGCTTCTGCTTTCCTGTCTTCTCTTAGCTCTCTTTCTGTGGTCTATGGTCCATCTGCCATTTCTTATCTCTTCTTTTGTTTTCTTTACTTCCTTCCATCAGCCTATTTCCAGTCCCAGTAACCATCCCCAGTATCAGCCCCTTTCCAGTCCTCACTCTCAGTAGCTTCCAATGTCAACTTGCATTCCCATGACTGACACTGGTGTCCATTCCCTTCCAGTCCCCCTCCTTCCTCACTGACCAGTCCCTTCTAGTACAAATACAATGGCAGCCCCTCTCAGATCCACTCCCTTCCAGTTCCATTTTCCCAACCCCTCGTATCAGCCCATTTGTAGCCTTAGCCCCCAGTTTTCTTCCAGGGCCAGCAGCTATATCCTCCCTTCCCCACAATCAGCCCATTCCCAGTCGAAGCCCCCCAATCAGCTCACTTCCAGTGATAGTTCCCCCCTCAACCCCATTACCAGTGCTAGCCTCCCCTTATCAGCCTAATACCAGTCCTACCCCTCCATCAGCCCATTACCAGTCCTAGCCTCCCCTAATCAGCTCATTTCCAGTGCTAGTCCCTCCTCAACCCCATTACCAGTGCTGGGCTCCCCTAATCAGCCCATTATCAGTCCTACCCCTCCATCGGCCCATTACCAGTCCTAGCCTCCTCTAATCAGCCCATTTCCAGTCCTAATCTCCCCGATCAGCTCATTTCCAATGCTAGCCCCCCATCAGTCCATTACGTCCCAACCCCCCCTTGATCAGTCCATTCCCAGTCCTAGCCTTCCCTAAAAAAACCATTCCCAGTCCTAGCCCCATCTGCCCATTATAATTCTAACCCGCACTGTCTCTTCCCTTTGTCCAGCATTTATCCCCGTCTGTCCAGTATGTCCCTGTCTCTTCACTTTGTCCATGTCAGCCCCCCTCCCTCCATCCATCCATGTCAGCCCCCCTCATCCCTCCATGTCAGCCCTCCCTTCCCTCCCCCTGTCCATGTCAGCCCCCCTCCGTCCATGTCAGCCCCCCTCCCCCTTGTGAGCCCCGTTGCAGGTTCCCTGCTCCCCTCTCCCCATGTCTGTCTCCTTCTAGCGCACAAGTTGCTGCCGCTGACAAGTCTGCTTCTCGGCGGCGGCAAACTCACCCCCTCCCTTCTAATGCAGCAGTGGCTCCCTGCCTCTTAGGGAACCGCGGCTATGCCTGTAAGACCGTTGGAGCCTGTCTGTCTCTAATTGGGCTCCGTGCAGCACTGTCCCACCTCCAAAGGAAGTGGTAAACAACTTCCTTTGGAGGCGGGACAATGCTGCACGGAGCCCGTCGAAAGACAGGAAGGCTCCGCAAAGGTTTTACAGGCACAGCCGCAGTTCCCTAAGAGGCAGGGAGCCCGGCTGCATTAGAAGGAAGGGGGTGAGTTTGTCGCTGCCTAGAAGCAGACTCGTCAGCGGCAGCAACTTGTGCTCTTTTTTTTTTTTTTTTAGGCGGAGTGAGGCGACCCCTGCTAAATCCTGTGGTGACTCCCATGGGGGTCACGACCCAGAGGTTGAGAACCGCTGCTCTACAGTATTATGAGCAATATTTCCAGCTTCACATTAATACTCCAATGTCGCAGCAGAGCTCGCAGAACCTATCTAGGGCAGGGCTGGCCACTTTCAACCTTTCAAAGCTCTCAAGGACACATTCCTGCAGGCTACTCTCACCATATACACACAACCATTTTGACAGTCTCCCAGGAACATCCATCAGATGGAACAACATACACAGGCGCAATGTGTGAGTGTGAAGTACAGCTTTTCATAAGACACCATGTTAAATTCTGCTGACCTGGACAGCGTAGGAGATAGCAAGTCCAGCAAAGGCGGGTGAGAGACTGCCATGCATGAGGACAATCATCAGCCCTGTGGTGGTGATTAAACACACACTGATGACATCCAGCCTTACAGCTAGCCATCGCATTGCACAGCTGAAGAGGTAAAGAGGAGCTTGGTTCTCATCCAGTAGTTCCTGGTACCTGCAGAGAGAAACAGCATTAACTATCCTCGTGTTCTTCAAAATGTGTGCCTAAGTCTACACACTACACATCAAGGGTCCTTTTGTGGGAAAAAAGTGATGATCATCAGAACTTTACACCAAAGCCTTTCCTAAAAGGAGACAGATGACATTCCAAAACATATTTCCCAGTGCCCAGTACCTAGCAGAAGAGGTAGCAAGCTAATAAATCAAACAAATGGAGACATTTCACTTATTAGTTTCCTTTCCTGGAATCCTGCTAGACCAGTCCACACAAATAGATTATATCCCCCTTGCCAACAGATGTTGGTGACAGAGAAACCTCTCTGACCAGCCTACCTATAGAGGATCCCCTAGGGTTTGCCTTCAATATAGCCTTGCCAAAGCAGTGGAATGGTGATGTGATAATATTGCACAATCTTGTGAAAACTCCTGTACCAAAGTGCAACTTTGTACGCAAACTATGTACAACCTGCTCTCAGGAGCAAGCATAAAGAGACGCAAGAAGGCGTCCAGTAAGGCGGCCAGCAAAGGCCCAGTGACAGCCACACTGAATATAATGGCTCTAAAGAGGTGGCTGGAGTACACACAGAGGGGTGGGTTCTGAACTGGTCTTGCAGGATTCCAGGAAAGGAAATTAACTTTAAGTGAAATTTCTCCTTTCAAATCATCTGCTAGATCCGTCCAGACAAATGGGCAGTACAAGAGTTACTCCATCCCAGGATGGGAAGAGACAGCCACAGTTACCACAGTGGCCCCAAACTGCCATGGCTAGGGCTTGGAGATAGAGGTGATAATGATGAGCAAGGTAGACAAGAAAGACCAAGTGGCCGCCTGACAAATGTCAAGGGGTGCTACCTGCGACTTTCACCCACAGAGATGCTTGAGCACACGTAGAATGTGCCCACAAGCCTACAGGAATGAGCTTGACACAGAAGCAGACTCAATGGTGCGCTTAATCCAGTGGGCAATGGCAATTTTTGACGTAGCCAGCCCTTTTGGGGGGGGGGGGGGGCAGAAAATAGAACAAAGAGCCAATCTGATTTGCGGAAGGGCTCAGTCACTTTGAGATAATGTCATAAATATCTATGGACATCTACTGCCCATAGCTGACTGTTGCCACCTGTGCACAGTTCCTTCAGAAAGGAAGGAAATGTAACCGTCTGATTCAGATGGAAAGCTGCGAGAACTTTCAGCAGGAAAGAGGGCACCGGCGAAAGGGACACCCTCTCAGGGGAAAAGATGATATGGCTCCCGGCAGGAAAGAGCTTGAAGCTCAGACACTCTGCAGGCCGAGGTTACGGCTACAGGAAAGGCCGCCTTGAAGGACGAGTCATGCAATGTAGCTTTCTTCAAGGGCTCAAAGGGGAGCTGCCTAAGGCAGTTGAGTACAAAGGACAGGTCTCAGGAGTAACTACAGTGCGCCAGGGGGAGGGGGAAGCGGGTGCAAGGTCCACACACTGTGCAAGAAATGACTGATATCTGCATGTAAAGCAATAGAGTGGCCTGCTATTGGACCCCAAAAACACATGAGCCGCCACTTGAACCCACAGGTAGGCAAAGCCATGTTCAAAGCCATCTAGCAGAAAGGAAAAAATGTCTGGCATGCAAGCCTTCCAGGGGGAACAAGACAGTTTGGCACACCAGGTCTCTAAGAGCCTCCACACTGTGGCATAGGCAAGAGAAGTAGAAGGCTGGTGTACCTTAAGGAGGGTCTGGACCACCCTCTGCGAAAAGCCTTAACAGTCACCTTTCAAGAGCCAGGCTGTAAGTGAGTAGGGAGCTGGACTGTCTATGAAGGAGTAACAATGACAAGGGAATCAAGGAGGACAAGGCGTAAACACTACTCCTTGTCCTCCTTGATTCCCTTGTCAGAGGCATGGACAACATCAAACAAGCCTTCATATTCATATTTCTTGACATCTCTGCTGCATTTGACAGTGTAAACCATAACATACTAATCTCAAGACTTAGCCATTTAGTAGCTTCTCAAAAGAAGTAGCTCTCAAATGGTTTAAATCATATATATATCTGACCGTTCACAATATGTACAAATTGATCAAGATGCATCACCACCATTTCCACAAGAACAGGGAATTCCACAAGGCTCATCACTTTCTGCCCTCTTGTTTAATCTATATCTGCAACCAATATGCACCATCTTCAAAAGACATAATATAAACTACCACATTTATGCGGACGATATTATGTTGTACACCCCGATTAACACAAATGACCCTAACTATGATAACCTATCAACCTGCCTCTCTGAAGCCAAACTATGGCTTTGCTCAAGGAATATGCACATTAATTTTAAGAAAACTGAAGTACTATTTACTTCGAGAAACCCTAACTTCTCACCTCCACCAGACATTAAGCTCCAAAACTTCTCCCTCCCGGTGAAGCAGGAGATAAAATATTTGGGAGTCACCCTTGACAGGACTCTTAGCTTCAACTCTCAGATTAAGAAAATAGCCAGAACAATCTTCAAGCTTAGAACTATCCAGCAGCTTAGACCACCTCTAGAAAAAGACGATTTCAGAACCATTACTCAAATTCTAACACCCCACCTTGACTATTGTAATGGTATCCTCAAAGGCATAACAAAGAAAAATCTAAATATACTTCAAATGGCTCAGAACGTTGCTGCACGAATAATTTCCAGGGCTAAAATATCTGACCACATTTCTCCCATTTTATACTCTTTACATTGGCTTCCCGTTGCCAGCAGGATCCAATATAAAATCATACTGACTACATTTAAGTTAGTTAACAATATCGCCCCATCATATCTACAGTGATTCATAGCCCTTCAGATAATAGATTGAGAAGGAGGAACCTCAATACCATTCAAGTACCAGATTCAATAAGAAAGACAAAGCAAACAAGCAACAGCGCTTTCTCATATGTAGCACCCACACAATGGAATAACCTCCCTGACCAATTAAGGGAAATAAAAGATCTCCAAACGTTCCGAAAGAAACTGAAAACACTAATTCACCCAACATTACTACCAATTCTCGGATCTGGCCTCCCACCCCCCATAGCTCAATCTGTCAATACTACCTAACTACTCACTTACAATTTAACACTATTCAAAGCTGATTGATGTCACAGGTTGTAAATGTTGCAGTTTGTAAATATTCAAAAGTTTTTGTTTTTAGTTGTAAATAATTACTTTGGTTTATACTGTTCTTTGTATATAGACGCAATGTTGCATAATGTTCCATGTACTTATTACCTTTGTTCTCTGTAAACCGCCACTGATCTTGGGAAGTGACGGTATATAAAAGTTTTTCAAATAAATAAAATGCCGGACCCTGCTGCTAGCCGAGCAGCAGGGGAGCCATGGCAAGGCAGCGTACAAGGTGGCATACCACAGATGCAGAGGCTAATCAGACGTGACCAAAATAACGAGTCCGGGGTGAGCTTTGATGTGGCAGAGAGCATGCCCTATCACTGCCCATGATGGGAAGAGGTATAGAAGCGACAATACAGACAAGAGCTGGACGCCCCTTTGAGCCAGACTCAATCTGGAGGCTGTTTTAGTATTAACTGCCATTGCCTTCAAGTCTAAGATGGGCTGCCCCCAGATGCACACTATAAGTTGAAATGCTCAGGGGTTGAGCTCCCATTCACTGGTGTCCAGGGCCTGCTGCCTGAGGAAGTCGGCCTGGACATTCTCCACTCCTGCAATAAGCTACACCGACAAGGCTGGGAGGTGGCACTCTGCCCAAGTGAGGAGACAACTCAACTTTCTGGCAATGCCCAGACATTTGGCACCACCCATGTCAGTTAAGATAGGCTACTGTTAAAGCACTGTCACACAGGATCCAAACTGCTCAATTGCACAGGAGGGATAGAAAGGCTGAGCGAGCCAGGCATGTCTCTCGGGCCTAGAGGCGATTGATGGCTCAGCAAGATTCGAGCCTTGGTGCCCTGTGCTGTCCGGTTTTGGCAGCGACCCCCCCCCCGCCCCCCCCACAACCCAAGAGGCTTGCATCGGTCATCATGAGAGTCCAGCATGGTGCTTCCAGGGGCATGACCTTAAACAGGTGGTCCACACAATCACCACTGAAAGCTGTTGTGAACCATGCGGGGAAGGGGCAGTTGAAGGTTGTAGTCTTTGGAGACTGGTGACCAGCGACCACCTCAATCATGGCTTCAATAACCACAATCCTTTGCAAGACAGTTAATTTACATACTTGCCAAGATGGTGGTACCTTCATAACAAGCACCCCCTTTTACAGGCCTCATTTGGAGTATTGTGTGCACCTTCAAAAGGATATAAAAAGGCTTGAGTCGGTACAGATGGTGGCTACTAAAATGGTTAGTGGTCTTCATTATAAAGCATATAAGGACAGATTTAAAGATCTTAATATGTAAGAAAGGCGGGATAGAGGTGATATGATTGAGATGTTTAAATACCTCCGTGGCATAAATGCACAGGAGGAGAGCTTCTTTCGATTGAAAGCAAGCTCTACTGAGGGGACATGGGATGAGGGAGAAAGGGGATAGATTCAGGAGTGATATGCGGAAATATTTCTTTATGGAAAGAGTGGTAGATCCGTGGAATAGTCTCCCAGTGGAGGTGGTAGAGATGAGGACAGTATCTAAATTCAAAAAAGCATGGGACAAACAGAGGATCTCTAAAGGAAAAAAGGGGACTGTTGTAGTTGTTGATATGGAGCAACAGACTAGATAGGCCATGTGGTCTTTTTCTGTTGTCATGTTTCTGTTTAATCCCACACACAGGGCCAAATCTGCATGAGGAAGGCTTGGAGCTGTGCCACCAACTTGCGATGGCGGAGGTAAGGAAGACATGGTCCACTGCAGTGTCAAATCTGGCACCAAGGAATTCCAGGGATTCAGATAGTTGCAAGGAGCTCTTGGCATGATTGACTACCCATCTGGGGCTCTAGAGAAACTAAAGCACCCACTGCACTTCCTCCTGGTGAGGCTTCACCCTGGTGAGCCAATTGTCCAGGTAAGGGTGGACCCAAATTTCTTGGCAACGAAGGGCAGCTGCAACTACCACCATGACCTTGGAAAAAGTATATAGGATGCTGTTGCCAAGCCAAACGGAAATGGTAATGCTGCCAGAGGATGGCAAAGTGCAGGAAGCGTTGTTGATAGCCGTGTATGGGAATATGAAAGTAGGTTTCAGCGAGGTCTAGAGATGCAAGGAACCCCCCTTGATGCACCACAAGGATCACAGAGTCACAGAACAGGCCACCTGGAGGAAGCGAATGACACCCTTGAGAGTTGTCTTATTTTGGAACAATAAAGTAAATGAAGTAACGTCTGGTACCCGTGTCAACTCAAGGAACCGGACAGATAGCCCACAGGTGCAGCAGCCATCGAAGGGCGGTATGCATTGCAACTATCTTGAGAGAGGATCTGCAGGGGGAGACTAGGAAGGCTTCCTTGATGGGCTTGGCATGCTCTAGGATATAACCGTGGTGAATAAAGCATAATTATTCACTTTTAAAAAGGTGCTCTCCAGGGACAGCAGGAATCAATCTGCACATATGGGTGACGTCAGCGCCAACAAGGCCCTCACGGTAACCTCTCCCCAGCTTTCAAAGAAAGCCTTTGGGAGATGCACCATGCATGCGTGGTCCCTTTTCTACCTAAGGGTGCCATCTTGCCTCAGTATGATATCATAGCACAAGGCAACAAAGAGTAACTCCATAGGGAGGAGGGAGGGTTATGAGGACTGATTCCTGCTGTCCCTGGAGAACACCTGTTACTGGTGAGTAGCTACGCTTTCTTCGGGAACAATAAATAAATAAGCAGGTAATCAGTCCTCACATATGGAACTCCCCAGCTACAGGTTACCAAAACAACCCTGTAAAAAGCCACAGGTGACCAGAAAAAGGTGAGCCATGAGCAGCAGCAATTGATTTGGAAGACAACAGACCCACAAATGACCCAAGTGTCCAGCGAGGAACCAGTTCACCGGTAGCCCGAACACAGTAAGAGCTGGAAGGCAGGAGTTGCCTACACCCCGAAAAAATGACAATACTGCCTGGACAAATGAATGAGCTGCAAAGGTATGGACTGAGGACCCTGCAAATTTCCAACAAGGGAACGGAACGCAGATGTGCACAGAGGCCGTCATGGCCTGGATGCTGTTGCCGTGACACTGTGCTCCAGTGAGAGACCAGCTTGCTTGTAGACAAAAGTGATGCAGTCCACTACCCAGGTGGACGGGGTGCATTTAGAGAATTCTACCCCCAACCAATTTGGGTTAAAAGAGACAAAGAGCTCAGCAACTCAGCTGTGGTCCTAGGTGCACTGCAAGTATAAGGGGATAGTGCCAATGTGTGGAGAACGGCCTCCGTCCTGCTGGCATAGGGCCGTGGGAAGAATGTGGGTAGTACAACCTGCTGGTTGAGGTGGAACAGAGACACCACCTTGGGCAGGAACATGGGGTGCGTGCGAAGCACAATCCTGTTTCTATAGAACCTATTGATCCAGTGAGCCGAAGTGAGCGCCACAAGGAACACCAACTTCCAAGTGAAATACTTGAGGTGGGAGGAGCCAAGTGGCTCAAAGGATGGTGCAGTAAACTGAGTACAAAGCTCAAGTCCCACTCTGCTGCTGGAGAGCAGACGGGAGGCTTCAATGAGAGGAGACCTCTCAGAAAGCAAGCCACTAGTGGTTAAGTAGAGAGGGGCTTGCGCTTGATTAGATGATGGTGCGCCACCAGCACACTAAGGTGCACTCTGAGTTAGACTTCAAGCCTGCCTGAGACAGGTGAAACAGATACTGCAACACTAGCTGAGCAGAGCAGGAGAAGGGGGATGGATCCACCTCTCCGTGAACCAGATGGAGAACTTCTGCCACTTAAAGGCATACGGAGGTCTTACAGGAGGCCAAAAGCAGCTTCTCCACCTTGATAGAGAGTGAAGGGAGCAAGGGATACCCGTTCAACAGCCAGGCCCCTGAGTGACAGAGACCGTTGGGGTGCAGGAGAGCGCCCTCTTCCTGCGTGAGTAGGCCTGGGTCACCCCAGGGGAATTGGAGGCACCATTGACAAGCAAAGAAACAGGGGAAGCCATGGCTGCCTGGTCCACCAAGGAGCAACCCAGGATCACTGTGGCCCTGTCGCATTAGATCTTGAAGAGGTTCTTGGCAATGAAGCATGGGCGGCAAAGCATAGAGGCGATCCTCCGCCCATGATATAAAGAATGCATCTGCCGCCACCATGGCAGGGTATGGCTGCTGGGAACAGAAGCAGAGCAGCTGGGTACTGGCTGGGCTGGCAAAGAGACATCTTTGGGAGCCCCCAGCACCAGAATAGCTGGTCGAATACCCTGGGCTCCAGTCTCCACTCATGCAGCTGGAGGACCCAGCTGAGCCAGTCCGCCAGGGCACTGCCCTGGTCTGGGAGGTATACTGCTCACAGGAGCATCCCCGTTGCTGCTGGCAAAAGAGCAGATGCTCACTGCTTCCTAACAAAGCACGAGTGACCCCATGCCTTCTTGCTTGTTGATATAAAACATCTCCACTTGATTATCGGTCTTGAACAGTAACGCTTGGTCTCGCAGGTGATGGCGAAAAGCCTGGAGGGCTAAGGCCACAGCACGGAACGCCAAGAGGTTGATTTGCTGGACACTCTTCACCTGCGACCAATTGCCCTGAGTGCAGAGGTCGTCGCAATGTGTCCCCCACCCATTTGGAGGCATCTATCGTGAGGACTCTGAGGTGCAGGGGTCTGGAAAGGCATCCCTGCAGTAGGTGTGGGAGGTGTTGCCACCAGTCGAGAGAGTCGGCCAGGGGACAGGTGACTGTTAACACTGTCTTGCAGGTGCCCCATAGCCTAGGCCCACCAGAAGGCCCACTGGGCCATCCTCATTCGCAAATGAGCGCCCAATGAATCCCAGTAGGTGGAGCATGTGGTGGGCTGACACCGTACAACGGCACTGGATGCCATCTGCGAGCGCCCAAAGGCACAGGGTCCTTTCCTATGGAAGAAAAACCTTGGCCTGGAATGGTGTCCAGCTGCACCCCTATGAACTCCAGCTCAAGTCAACTGGAAATAGGGCTTGAGGTAGATGACTACAAACCCCAAGTGCTCTAGGATGAGGATAGTGTAGCCCATTGCCTGTTGGGCTTTGGCAGCGGTTCTGCCCTTTACCAACCAGCCATCCAGATAGGGGAAGACAAAGACCCCCTGGAGCCGGAGGTGGGCAGACACTATGGCCAGGCACTTGGTAAATACCCGTGGGGCGGCAGCCAGCCCAAAGGGTAGCACCCTGTACTGATAATGACCACCTCCCACCAAGAAGCAGAGATACTGTCTGTGGAGGGGGTGGAGGATGTGAGTGTACACATCCTTTAAGTCCAAGGAGCACAGCCAGTCTCCCTGCTGGAGATATGGCAGCAATGTTCCAAGGAAGTGCATCTTGAACTTCTCCCTCACCAGGAACCTGTTGAGACCTGCAGGTCTAGGATGGGACGAAACCCTCTAGTCCTTTTGGGAACCAGGAAATAGGAGTAGAACCCCTTGTCCCTAAGATGGACAGGGATGGGTTCCATTATCTTGCTTGCTAGAAGACCTGCGAGTTCCTGCTGGAGCAGGACCCAGTGAAGGGGAGTTCTTGGGGGCTCTCCCAGAAAGAATGGTGGGTGCATCCACTGGAGGTGGAAGAGGTAACCCTTCTTCCCTGACCACCTTAAGAGTCCACATGTCAGTGGTGATGGAGGACCACCTACGGGCGTAAAGCACCAGAAGACCCTGGTGTGCTGCAGGACTGTTCCTCCTAGGGGAAAGGAGGCCATGCCCAAGATGTCAAAAGCCCCCTCCAGGTTGCACCGGGAGGCACGGGCTGGGGCTTAGGGGCCATGCCCCTGTCTTTTGGCCTGCTGATCCTGTCGGGGAGCTGAGAAGGCCGGGTACTGGAGGTAGTTTCTGTAAACCTCTCTGAGAAGGAAGGCTTTCTGCCCGAAACCTTCCTCCAGGAAGGGTCTACGGTCTTTTTGGAAAACTTGGTCCTTGTCAGATACTCTGACAACCTTGGCAGTCTTATCCGTCATGTATTTGCCAAAGAGGTTCTCTCCCTAAAAGGGAACATTGACCAGCTTGTCCTGTACCCACTGCTCCAGGTCAGACAAATGTAGCCAGGCCTGGCATCAAGCATTAATGCCCACCACTGCTACTCTAGCTGCCATCTTGAAGCCATTAAAGGTTTCTCGAATGATAAACTTGGAGCACACACTGAATGCGGAGACCAGGGTCTTGAACTGCTAGAGGGCTTCCTCCAAGAGTCCAGCTGAGAACCCAGTGAGTTCTTTTGCCAAATCCCACAGGCACATACCAAAGTACAGCTGGTAGGCCTGGATCTGGCCAATAAGCATTGAGTCCTGAAAGTACTTCCTGCCTATGGTGTCCATGGCATGGGCCTCCCTAAACCAGGGGGCACAGAGAAGTGCGTCTTCTGGCTTTAGAGCTGACACATGGCTGACTCCACCACGGAGTTGAGGCAGTTGGGCTTTCAGAAAGCCAGGGCTCCGATAGACCCAGTCCATCGAGTCCAGCTGCCTGCTCAATAAGAGCACTGAGGGGGAGGGGGGGATCTCCCATATGTAGACTAGCAGCTGTTCCAGGATTGGGGGGGGGGGGCAGGCATTCTAAGTGCCTCCTTCGGAGGAGTCTTGTACTGGACGATCCTCCTCCAACTCAGTTGTGAAGGCAGGTGCCTTTGCCATATCCCTCAAGAAGTTGAGGAAGGCCATATCCTTGAGTGGGGATCCCCGCATCTCCGGGGGAAATGTGTCAGAGGGCACCTCCTGGTGACAGTGGGTGTCGGGGGACTCATCGTCCTCGGTCTCCCAATTTGACTCCGAGAAAATGGAGTCACAGAGGGTTCTCCAGGTCTCAGGGTCTTGTCCCGACCCTGAGGGCTCCGATGCCCTGGTGGCCCTCTGCTAGCAGAAGAGGGCACTGAGTGGGGAAGACTCCGGCCCTGAGAAGCAGGATCGGGACAGATGCCAAAGTGCCTCTCGAGGCCGGCAGAACTTGAAGATAGCGTAGTTACTAACTTGTAACGGGTGTTCTCCAGGGACAGCAGGAATCAGTCCTCACATATGGGTGACGTCGGCACTGATGGAGCCTGCATGGAGCATTTCCCCAGCTTTCAATGAAAACCTTTGGGAATGCCACCGCACATGCGTGTCCCCTTCCCACCCAAGGGTGCCATCTTGATCAGTCAAATGAAATAGCTCAGGCAAAGGATAAAATCCCCAAAAAATGGGCAACTCCTAGGGGAGGTGGGAGGGTTGTGAGGACTGATTCCTGCTGTCCCTGGAGAACACCTGGGACTATTACACATCTTTCCCTCCAGCCTTCTCCCTTTAAGTCCTAAATCATCACTGCATCCCCTAATCCTGTCAGACCAACTAATGTAAATTGTTTTACAGTTAACTCTGTTATTGTACATAGTTAAATATGTTCAATATATCTTGTTCTGTTGATTGTAAACAGTCTTGATTATCAGATAAGGCGGTATATAAGAATGTGAAATAAATACAAACTACACTTTCTCCAGGAACAAGCAGGAAGTCAGTACTCACATATGGGAATCCCCAGCTACAGGCTACTGAGGACCCATAGAAAAATGCCACAGCGTGCCATGGTCAGAAATTGGTAACCGAAGACAGCCCGAGGACCCCAGGTCCCCAGAAGACCACACTCCCAGTAGTCGCAAAAGGGTCAGAGAGCCAGAGTTGCCTAAACCCCAGATTACGGAATACGACCTGGCCAAAAACACTGCTCCGATGGGCTCCCTCTCCAGACAGTAATGTGTCACGAAGGTGTTACCCGAGGACCAGGTTGCAGCTAGACAGATGTCCGCTAGGAGCACGGAGTACAGATGTGCCACCGACGCTGCCCTCGCACGGACACCGTGCACTGTGACTAGGCTGTCCAACGGTAGCCCAGCCTGGGCCTGGGCGAATGTGATGCAATCTGCCACCCAAAACTGCAAGCCCCAAACAGGCAGGGTCATAGGAAATGAAGAGCTGCTTGGAAACAAAGAGCCCTCCTGCACTTGAGGGTATGGAGGATCGCAGACGCCTGGTCGGCGTGGGGCTTCGGAAAGAAGGTTGGTAGCACTATCACCTGGTTGAGGTGAAAATCCAAGACAACGTTTGGGAGAAACTTGGGGTGCATTCGGAGAACCACCAGGTTCCCGTAGAATCTCATGTAGGAAGCGTCAGCCATCAAGACCTGGAGTTCACTGACCCTCTGAGCAGAGGTGAGGGCTACCAGAAAGATCACCTTCCAAGAAAGCGTCCTGTTCACTTTGGCACCTATCCGCTAGAAGGGTGGTTGGGTTAGTGATGTGAGGACTCCGCCAGAGGGGTCCACCGTCGACTGGGTGGTGGTTGGCTGGGATTGCGTTCAGGTGGACCCTGACAGAGTTGGACTTCAAGCCTGCCTACGAAAGATGGAGTAGATACTGCAGGACCAGGTGAGTGGTGCAAAAGAATGGGTCAGCCTGTACCTCTGAGCACCACACCAAGAACAGATGCCACTTAAAGGTGTAAGCCCTCCTAGTCGAGTCCTTGTGTGAAGCCAGCATTACGTATATCCTCGATCTCCACTGGGAGACGAAGAGGGGCTAGCGTGACCCGCTCAGCCGCCAAGCCATGAGGGATAGGACCTCGGGTTCGGGTGATGTAGTAGATGCTCCTCCTGTGCCAACAAACCTGGCACGTTGCCGAGGGGAACCAGAGGCTCCGACAAGAGGTGAAGCAGCAGTGGGAACCAGGGTTATCGAGGTCATCGTGGGGCCACGAAGATCAGAGGCCCCATCCTGCTAAATCTTGAGGAAAGCCTGCGTTATGAGCAGGGTAAGAGGAAACTCATACAGAAGCCATGTGTCCATGGCAGAAGGAAGGCAACAGAGGCTTCCCTGCTTGGGTGGGAAATCAGGCTGCAGAACCGCAGGAGCTGCAAATTCATTGGGCTGGCGAAAAGGTCCAAGACCTGAGTCCCCCAGCGCTGGAATAGCCACTGCACTGTCTGTGGACAGAGGCGCCACTCATGTGGCTGAAGAACTCAACTCAGTCTGTCTGTCAGGATGTTGTCCTGACCTAGCAGATAAGTAGCCCAAAGGGCTATGCCTTGGCTGATTGCAAAGGACCATTTTTATTTATTTATTTGTGTGCTTTTCTATACCGCCCCTTACAGAGATCAGGGGCGGTTTACAGAGAACTTTTAAAAACAATATAACAAACATTGAAATATTGCATTACATAGAACATTAAACATTAATGGCACATAGTAACTATATTACAGGGAAACAATATTTTAACTATTTACATATTTACATGGTTGTGTAAATTACTGCTTATTTACAAAGTATAGCATGCAAAAGTTATAATAGACTGAAAAAACATAGTAGAAACTAGAAGTACAGAGTTCAAATGTGGCAGAGGGCCTATTTACAATAGCCTTTATAGGACTGATTAGGGTTCAGTAAGTACAGTGTATCACGGATGTCTGTAAGCAAATGCTAACGGGGAGCAAGTCTTGAGTTAGGTAGGGTAGACTTGTGTTAGTTTAGTTGTGTATTCTTGTGTGGTATGTTTGATTGTGGGTTGTAGGTTGCAGTAGTGCTGACTAAATAGAAGTTTTAAATACCTTCCTGAAAGAGGTAAGGTCCTTAATCTCTCTAAGGTTTGGTGGTAGTTTGTTCCATTGGCTGGGTGCATAATATGAAAAAGCAGTGTTAGTGGTTATTTGCTTCAATTTTCTCACAGCATCAGGAATTAATAGTATGTTGAGGTTTGCTCTTCTTATTCTGTTTCATAAGACTACCGTCTCCAAGCAGAGGCTGTGAGAGCCAGTGCACCTCTGCCTGTTCATATAGAACAATGCCACCCGGTTGTCCATCTGGACCAGTACCGTCCGATGGCGAGCGTGATGCCTGAACACTCAGAGGGCAAGAAGGACTGGAGATCGAGAAAGATTGGCAAATCGGGATTCCTCAAGGGACCATGTCCCCTGCATGCAGAGCTCGCCGCAGTGTGCTCCCCAGCTCATTAGAGAGGTGTCCATAGTCAAGACCATGTCGTGTTGTGGAGCCTGGAACGGCATCCCTCGAAGCAGGTTCCAGATGTCCCGCCACCAGTCGAGGGACTTGGACAGTTGGGGGGGTGACCGAGACGGGGTCCCAGAGACAGCCCGTCGCCTGAACCCACTGAGTGCGAAGGCACCACTGTGCCGCTTGTGTGTGTAGACGGGCGTTAGGGATGACATGGACTGTCAAGGCCATATGGCCAAGACGACGTAGCATTACCCGAGCCTAAGCTGCATCACAGTGCTGGACCGCGGCGGCCAGAGCGATGAGACGGTCGGCCCTATCCTGGGGAAGGAAGGCCGTTGACCTCTGGGTGTCAAGGCATGCACTGATGAACTCCAGGGATTGGACTGGAGAGGTGGGACTGAGTAATTCACCACAAAGCCAAGGTGCTTGAGGAGATGGACAGTGTGGACTGTGGCCCGCTGTGCTTTGTCGGCCATCCTACCTGCAACGAGCCAATCGTCTAGATAAGGGTAGATGAAGGTGGGCTGCGGCTACTGCGAGGCACTTGGTGAACACTCATGGGGCGGACGCAAGACTGAAGGGAAGCACCCTGTATTGGTAGTGGTTCTCTTGTACTCTGAAGCGGAAGTATTTTCTCTGCTTCGGGAAGACCAGGATATGAGCGTACACATCCCAAAGGTCCAAGGAGCATAGCCAATCGCCCTGCCGGAGGAAGGGCGGCAAGGCACTAAGGGAGAGCATTTTGAACCTCTCCTGCACTAGATATTTGTTGAGATTTCTTAGATAGAGGATGGGTTGGAAACCGCCTGTCCGCTTTGGCACAAGGAAATAATGGGAGTAGAACCCATGACCTCAGAGGGGCAGTGGGACCACTTCCACTGCTCGCTCCTTGAGGAGGTTGGCAAGCTCCTGCGCCAAGACGATCTGGTGCACGGGGAGCTGAGGGGGCTCTGCAGGACAGAAGGATGGAGGAAGCCGGTCCAGATGGAGATGGTAACCCTCCCGAACAACCTGGAGGACTCAGGTGTCGGAGATGGACTCACATCGGGGAGCAAAGTGGACCAGGCGTTCTCCCACCGGTAGCTGGGTCGCCGAAGGGAGAGTGGCTATGCATCTGGTGTCAAAAACCCGGGACCGACTGGGCTGGTGCCGGGGTCTGGCTCCTGGGGCCTTTTAGCTTACATGAACCCTGATGGCCGCTCTTGCTCTGTCCAGCCTGAGGTGGAGCTGGTGCTGGAGGATAAGGTGGGTAGCCCCGATAGGGAAGAACCTTCCTCTGGAAGAAGGGCTTCTGGCCCTGCTGCTTCTTCCGTGGAAGGGAAGTCGTCTTGCAGGAGAGACAGGTGCAGGTTATGTATTCAGTCTTAATCTCCGCCACTTTGTCCTCCATCGGTTTGCCAAACAGCTGTTCGCCAGGCACGGTACATCAAGCAGCTTTTCCAGGACCCATTGTTTGAGGTCTGAGGACTGAAGCCAGGCCTGTCTCCTGGCTCCAATACCAGCAGCTGCTACCTGAGCAGAGGACCTGAAGCTGTCGTATGCAGCACCAGAGAGGTACTTCGAGCAGTCCCCCACTGATTTCAGGAGGGACTGGAAACGACAGAGGTAACTGCTGTCAAGGCCCATTTGGTAGCAGAGTTCCAGGGATAGACACAGGAGTCTCCCACATGTGAAGGAGAAGCCGGGTCAGAATTGGCGGGACCGGAACCATCAGGGATTCCCTCAGCAGGGCCTCGTATTGCAAAATATCGAGTTCCCCTGCATGGGGCTCCTCCTTGGATTGTATAGAAAGCACCAGGGCTCAAGCCATGTCCTGCACAAACTCCAAAAAGGAGGTATCTTCGGAAGGCGACTGCTGCTTCTGAGTGGGCGTTGAAGGATCCGAGTGGAGGTCCAGGGGAAGTATCCCAATTGGATGCCCAGTCCGAAACCTCCAAGGGAAGTAGGCTGCTCGAGCAGAGCTCATGAGGTGCTCTAGGCTCCCGAAGCCGAAGCCCCTCTGGAGTCAGAGGCATTGGCCTGAAAAGATCTCTCACCAGAGGACCGCGACGGAGATCGAGAACTCTGCTGGGATCCCTCATGAGGCCCTTGGTGCTCTGGGGTTGCAGCGGCAGTCTGGGGAGCCAAGACAGGTGTCGCCCTCGAGGTCTCAGAGCGCGTACCAACAGGGCCTGACACCAGCGCCTGTTGGACCGCAAGGAAGGCAGAGATGCTGTGCTCCAGTGTTAGCATTTGGGCCTCCCACTCAGGAGTATGAGTGGGGCCCTGCAACGCCGACACCGGGGTAACCAGGTCGGGCATTGAGGAGAGGGGTCCTCACCAGGACAACCCTCAGGAGACTAGGCGCCATCACACGAGGCCTCTATCTCTACGAGGTACCTTTCGGGGCTGCTCCTCTGATTCTAGGGATTGCCGAGGAGGGCTAAGGGACCAAGCGCAAGAATGTTCATGCTTGTTCGGAGCCCGACAGGGTCCTCGAGGCCTCCTCCTTCTGCTCCCTCTTGGGGGACCCTTGCTCAGAGTGATGCCGGGGCTGCGGGGGACCCCAGAGGTGGAGAGTCAGTGGAGCGGGAAGCTACCAGGGATACCAGGGCTGTTTTGTGAAAATATCATCCAGTTTCTGCTTATGGCTCTGGATGGCCTTGGAGGACATCTTTTTACAAAGGAAGCAGAGCTCTAGGTTACGGTCTGCTCCTAGACACCTAAGACAACAGTCATGGGTGTCCGTGAGTGACATTTTGAAACCGGAGGCCATGGGGGCAAAAAGTATCCCTGCAAGGTCAGACCTTTGGTTTGGCCAGTGGTTGAAAAGGGTGCGAAAATGCGCTGAAGGTGAATTCACAAAAAAAAAAAAAAAAAGGAAAAACAAAGTCCCGGGGTCCGCTGCCAAAGCAGGGGTACTGGGACAGCAGGAAGAGAACCGGGAAACCAGAATAAAATATGAAAAAATGTTTTCTGAGATAAAGGGACGTGCATCCAAAGGGCTCCACGGAAAAAGGGAGACTGATCAAGATGGCATCCTTGGGCAGGAAGGGGTAGCATTTGTGGTAGCATTTCCAAAGATTTCTTTGAAAGCTGAGGAAATGCTCCGCGTGGGCTCTGTCAGTGCAGACATCACCCATATGTGAGGACCAACTTCCTATTTGTTTCTAGAGAACGACTCGACTTCCGGGGGAGTCCCTCAATATGGAGGGCCCCATGGTTGGGAGTGATGACCCGGAGGAACCAGTCAGTCAGAGCCCACTGCTGTGCCAAGAAAGCAAACTGCACTCCAAGGCCCCCCCACCCTGGCCTCGACACCAGATGACTCCACAGCCTTCAGCGTAGGCACTGAGGACTAAGGGATTGGTCCTGGCTCTGTCGATGGGAAGTCCTCAATGAGGGTGGCCTCAGGGGTCTGATCCCTCAATGTCAACAGCCCACTGAGGCAACTTGGAAGGCTATCCTGGCCATCGCCCTTGGCCTTGTGTTGGGAGCAGCGGGTCCTGGGCCTAACCCAATTTTCCCCGACTCTTCTCCTGATGTGTTTTTCAAATGCTTCCGGCTGTTCTGGTGGCCTTCATCCGTGGAGCTCTACTTGGAGGCCCCGTGGCATTTGGGCTCTGAAGCTGCTCAGTCCCCACGAAGGTCTGAGGTCCTGGAGCATGGTCACGTGGACAACTCTAGGGCTGTCGATCTTCTGGAAGATGGAGTCATGCTGCTGCTGACAGCTCCTGAAGGCCTTGGGAGTCATCAGCTTAGAGACTGCAGACCAAGGGATCGTGTTCCGGCCCAAGGCATCAGTCATGCGGATCTATGCTCGACATGTTATGTGCACAGCAGTCGCAAAAGCCAGGAAAAAGGTGCGAACCCACACTAATCAAAATAGAATAAAATAAAATCAGAGAATGCGACACTGAGGCGAGCGGGCTGGGGTGAAAAGGGACCAGTACGTGACCAGAGAAAGCAAAAATTTAAGACAAAAATCACCAACTTTTTCAGGAGGAACAGACACATCCAATGGACTCAGCGGAAAAAGTAGACTGAGGCAAGATGGCACCCTTAGGCGGGAAGGGGACCACACGTGTGGTATCTCCCCAAAGGCTTTGAGAGCTGGGGAGAGGTTACCACGCGAGCTCCGTCGGTGCCGTCACCCATATGCGAGGACTGACTTTGTTTGTTCCCAGAGAATACTGAGCATCCACTGATCGGTAATTATTTGTACCCACTGCTGGGAGAAAAGGGACAAACTGCTGCCCACTGGCAGTATCCCGGTGTGTGCCTCAGGCCCGTCAGCAGGAGCAGGTGGACCTAGAGAATTTGGAAGAAGAATAGGTGTCCTTACTGCGACAGATGCCACAAAAGGACTGTTTGGACCCTGTGCAGATGGTCAGGAATGAGGAGGAAGATCTGCCCGGGTGATACTGCCTTTACTCCCAGAAGTGGGCTCTGGAGGAAGATGTTCTGGTGCCTGAACTTTGTGATGAAGACTTGGGCTTGTCTTCTGGCAGGCATTGTGGCTACAAGGTCTTTGACTAGCTTCTCCAAATCATCCCTGAACAGGAGCTTATAGAGAAGCTTAGTAAGGCGCCTTAGAAGCTTTATCTACCGACCAATGGTGGAGCCAAAGCCAACGACGGGCAACTATGACCGACACCACAGAGCAGGCAGCCAGACGGAGAAGATTATAGAGGGCATCTGCTAAGAGAAAGCCACCACGGATTCTAAGCAAGCCACTGCTGGATCCTCTAGGAGGAGTTGAAGTCACTGCAAAAGTGCTCAAGCAGCCAGGCTCCCACAGATTGAGGCCTGTAGACAGTGGCAGGATTCGATCTAACCAGGAACTGGTTTGGATTGATCTCACCACTGACAGCGCAAAGGTGGTGGCAGCACAGCACGCGTTTACACTGCCAGCACCACACTCTGCCCGCTGGCAGCCACTGCAGGGCAGAAACTCCCTGGTGGCCCAGAGGCCCAATCCCACCTGCCAGTGGTTTGACGGCATCGGGGGCCTCCCCACCTGCCGCAGACCGCCGATGCCTCAAAATCACTGGCAGGAATATTCCCGCCAGTGCAGTGCCAGCATTGGGATGCTGTTTTTGGCCCAATTTGGCGAACCTGGCCCGTGGAAGGTACCAGTTCACCTGAACCAGGCTGAACCAGCCGGATCCCACCACTGCCTGTAGAGCGAGAGAAGACAAAAAGAAAGCCATTTTTATGAGACCCTCTACTTTGCAGTCATGCTGATCCTTGAGGACCGCTCTGCCCTCGACAGGAATGGTAGTGTGCTTGGTAACTGCCATCACCAAGGCACCAGTTGTTAAGGTCCCTGGAGACCATAAGTAGTAGCAGCCCAAAATTCTTTGCCGAACGGAGGGAGGCATCCAAGATGCCCCATTCCAGAGAGACCATTTGTTGGCGCTCTAGAGAGAATGGGAAGGCTCTGGGAGGCTTTATGCCCATCAAAATTGGGTCTGATTGAGGCTTGGAGCGCAATTCTGCTGGTCTGGAGCATCTGAGATCCGGAAGGCATCCGCAATTTGTGCTATGAGGGCTGGCAACTTGTCTTTGTGGAACAACCCGATGTCCTGATCATTGTCCAGGTCGTCTCCCAGGTTTTCTGAGGGAGACCATTCACCATCCTCACTATCAGAAGGACTGTCCAAGACTGCCTTCAGTCAAGAGACGTTCCCCTTCCTCTATGGTGGCTGAGTCCCAGTCACCAGAGGCCCAGGATACCTCTTTGTGTGGACTGTCAGCCCCTGAGGAAGGCTGGGCATCCCTGGATCTCTTTCTGGAAGGAGTTTTAGTCACCGCAGTATGCGCGACAGGAGTCGTGATCATGCAGCTGGAAGAAGGCTCAGATTTCCAAAGATCCCATGCTTTCCTGAACAAGGACATGAACTGCTCTGAGTCAGGATCTGAGACATAAGGACTTTGAGCAGGCAACCCCAAGCCCTGTGACACCAAAAGGGGTGGGGAAAGGGCATCAGTCGTTGAGGAACACAGTGCAGTGGTCAGAGAAGGAGAATCAGGAGAAAAAAAAAAAAAGATGAAGTGCTCCGAGATCCGGAACGTCTTTATGTCCCCGGGATCTGCTGAACAGAGCCAGTTTGTCAAGCACCAGCATTTATGCTCACAGGCTAGACAGTGACCCCAAGTCGATGGCATTATGAAAGGGAGGCAATCCACTGGTAAACTGAGTGCTCCCAAGCTGAAATAGTTAAATAGAAACAGCCCAGGAGTGACAGGAAGGTTGGACAGCAATTGGAGAAAAAGCAAAATGGTTGCCGTAGCATTAACAGCAAGTGTGGCAGGCGTTGGGAGAAGGATTTTGGCGGGAAGAGGCAGCCATGGCAGCAACAGCTGTATCCTGCAGGAGCTGGCCAGGGTCCCTGCAGTCAGCACTAAGCTCCCAATATTCACCAAAATTGCAGGAGCCCTGGGGGAGGGGGAGATGTTACTCACTGTGAGCCTTTCAGAGCCTGTCAGTGTAGCAGAGGCAGAATGTCAAAAGGCCAAAGAGGGATTAAAAGTATGCTAACATTGGAGCAAGTAATAAAATAAAGACTAGGAAAAACATCCACCGCAGACAGGGAATAGTGAAGACACCTCCCCTCAGGCTCCACTGGTCCTCTTGACCAGGAACTTGTCCCATACGGATGGGAAGCCACACAGATCCTCTTGATCTGGGCTTTCCCAAATAAGCAGTGGAAAACTCTAGAGGAACACATCCTCTGCATTCTGGAGATGTCTACCAACTCAAAAAGTAGCTCAAAGGGGCACTGGCATGGACCCCTCATAGGGGCTGCCAGGAGCCAAGGAAAAAGCTGGAGACAGAGAAATACTGAAGGAGATCCCTAGGGGATCCTCTATAGGTACTAGGTCTAGTCACAAAAGCATCTGGTATTTTCTCCGTCTCCAACATCTGCTGGCAGGGGAATATAACCTATTTGTCTAGACGGATCTAGCAGAATGATTTGGAAATCCTATAAAGTAACTGTTAGCTGAAGTCCTTTTCAGTGGTCACACAATTCTCAAAACATGTCTCTCTAAAGCGTAGTTACTCACCTGTAACAGGTGTTCTCCAGGAACAGCAGGAATCAGTCCTCACTTATGGGTGATATTGGCACCGATGGAGACCGCGCGGAGCAATTCCCCAGCTTTCAAAGAAAGCCTCTGAGACTGCTACCACGCATGCATGGTCCTCTTCCCGCCCAAGGGTGCCATCTTGCTCAGTCAGGACCCATAGCTAGGACCCTGCTAAGAAGATGGCAAGGGAAGAAAAGAAAATTTGGCAACTCTTAGGGGAGGTGGGAGGGTAGTGAGGACTGATTCCTGCTGTCCCTGAAGAACACCTGTTACAGGTGAGCAACTACGCTTTCTCCAGGAACAAGCAGGAAGTCAGTCCTTACTTATAGAACTCCCCAGCTGTAGGTCAAAAACACCTCTGTGAGGCCGTGAGCAGAAGCCGATGCCTGAAGGAGCCCGAGTCCTAGGATCCTCGAGGGCAAGCTCTCAGTAGCCGCAGAAGGGTCGGAAGGCAGGAGTTGCTTATACCCACAACAGATTATGGAGTACAGCCTGACTGAAGGCGCTGTCCCGGTGGGACTCCTCCAAGGCAGCAGTGCGAAGCAAAGTGTTCACTGAAAACCAGGTTGCAGCCCAGCAGATGTCTGACAGAGGTAGTGAGTGTAGCAAAGCCACAGACGCCACTTTGGCAGTGACGCCGTGCGCTGTGACTCGACAATCCAGTGGGGCCCCAACCTTTGCCTGGGCAAAGGTGATGCAGTCCTCCTCCCAGATGGAGAGGGTGCACTTGGTGACTGCTTGCCCCAGGCGGTTAGGATCGTAGGCAACGAAGAGCTGATTGGACTTACGATGACCCTGTGTGTGCTGCAGGTAGAAGGCGAGAGCCCTCTTGCAGTCGAGTGTACGAAGGACCGCGGACGCCCGGTTGGCATGAGGTCTCGGGAAGAAGGTCGGCAAGACTATCTTCTGATTAAGATGGAAATCCGAGACAACCTTCGGTAGGAACTTGGGGTAGGTACGGAGAACCACCCTGTTCCTGTAGAATCTGGTGTAGGGGCCTCAGCCATGACGGCTTGGAGTTCGCTGACTCACCGAGCTGAGGTCAGAGCCACCAGGAAGACTACCTTCCAGGAAAGGTGCCAAAGCAAGCATGTCACCATTGGTTCGAAGGGCGGCTGCGTAAGCTGCAAGAGCACAATGTTCAGGTCTCACTCCACCGGTGGAGACCAGATGGGAGGCTAGGAAAGAAAGAGGCCTCACATAAAGCGGGAGACCAGGGGCTGCCTTGAGGGGGGTCTACCCTTGACGGGAAAGTGGTTAGCAGAGATGGCGCTCAGCTGTGCCCTGTCTGAATTGGATTTCAGCCCCACCTGTGAGAGGTGGAGGAGGTACTGGAGAACACACCAGGTGGAGCAGAACGGGTTGATCTCGAGCTCGTAGCACATCATCGAGAAGCGCTGCCACTTAAAGGGGCCCATCTCATCCTCCTCGACCTCCCCCAGGAGGTGCAGCGAGGCTAAGGAGACCTGTTCAGCTGCCAGGCTGTGAGGGACAACGAGGCCAGGTTTGGGTGAAGCACCCGTCCCTCCACCTGTGTTAGCAGGCCCAGGGCACAGCCAAGGGGGACTAGAGGCTCGGATGAGAGCCGGAGCAGGAACCAAGGCTGTCGAGGCCACGAAGGAGCCATGAGAATCACTGAAGCTCATTCCCGCTGAATCTTGTGGAGGGTCCTCACAATGAGAGGGGGGGGGGGGTGAAAGTGTATAGAAGCCCGGAGGTCCAGTTCAGGAGGAATGCATTCAGGGCTGCTCTTTTTGGGTGTGGAACCGGTCCAGAGAAGCAGGGAAGCTGCGTGTTCGCCGGGCTGGCAAAGAGGTCCATGGACAGAGTCCCTCACCGATGAAACAAGAGGCTGGCCACCTCTGGATCCAGGCGCCACTCGTGTGGCTGGATGATCCTGCTGAGTCTGTCCGCGAGGACATTCACCTTGCCTGGGAAATAGACCCCTTTGAGGGTCATGCCCCGGCATACAGTGAAGGAGCAGAGGAAGATCGCCTCCCCTCCTTGCTTATGTAGAACATCGCTACTCTGTTTGTCTGCACAAGTATAGACTTTCCCCTCAGATGGTACTCGAAGGACCTCAGGGCCCACCACCAGACCACCCGAAGCTCAAGCAGGTTGATCTGTTGCTGGGATTCTTCAGGTGAGCATTGTTCCTGGGTGTGTAGGGCGCTGCAGTGGGCTCCCCAGCCCAGTAGGGAGGCATCCGTTGTCAAGATGAGCTCATGCTGTGGGGCCTGGAAGGGCATGCCCCGAAGGAGGCTTTGGGGATCCTGCCACCAATCCAGGGAGCTGCATAGGCCGCAAGAGACCCAGATGGAGTCCCGGAGGCGGAGGCCTGGGTTCATTGCGCTCTGAGGTACCACTGTGCCGCCCGCATGTCCATGTGGGTGTGGGGGGGGGGGGCAACGTGGACGGTTGAAGCCATGTGCCCCTGGAGGTGCAACATGGCTCGCACTGGAATCCGAGCCCTGTCTTGGATCTTGGCCACCAGGGCACAGAGGTGGTCCCGTATGGTCCCGGGGTAGAAAGGCGGTCATCCGCTCCATGTCAAGGATGGTGCCAATGAACTCCAGGGTCTGCTTCGGTTCGAGGTGGGACTTTCAGTAATTGACCAGGAAGCCAAGGAGTTTGAGGAGGACAATGGTGCGTGATGCCGAAAGGTGAGCTTCCTCGGCTGATGCCCCCATGACAAGCCAGTCATCTAGGCAGGGAAAAAACAGGTATGCCCTGCCGCCAAAGGTAGACGGTGACTGCGGAAAAGCACTTGGACTCGTTGAGCAGACATAAGCCCAAAGGGGAGCACCCTATATTGGTTGTGCTCCCCCTGTACACCCTGAAGCACAGGTACTGCCCGTGCCTGGGGTGGACCAGGATGTGAGCGTAAGCGTCCCTGAGGTCCAAGGAGCATAGCCAATCACCCTGCTGGAGGAAGGGCAGCAAGACACCAAGTGATAGCATTTTGAACTTCTCCCACAACAGAAACTTGTTTAGGTTCCTAAGATTGAGGATGGGGCATAGGCCCCCCATCCTCTTCAGAATGAGGCAGTATTGGGAGTAGAACTCCCGACCTCGGAGGTGCAGCAGTACCTTTTCTACCGCCTGCTGGCCGAGAATGTTCAGCTCTTGTTGCAAGCAAGCGTGGTGCGAGGGAAGCCAAAACGACTCCGTCTGGGAGAAGGGAGGAGAGAACCTTTCCAGATGGAGATAACCATCCCGGACTACCCGGAAGACCCAGGTGTCTGATGTGATAGCTGCCCACTGGGGGCGAAAAGGGACAGGCATTCCACCACAGGCGGAAGTGCCGCCAAGGGGCAAGAGAGCTATGCCTTCGGCATCAAAACTCGTGCAGGTTGGGGTGGCACCAGCAGTTGGGCCTTGGGCCGGCACCAGCAGTTGGGCCTTGGGTCCTTTTGGTTTGCGATGACCTTGCGTTCCCCCCTGAACCTGCGTGCGGGGGTAGGCAGGTAGGGTGGGTATCCCCAGTAAGGGAGTTCCTTTCTCTGGAAGAACGGTTTTAGTGTGCTGTTTCTTCCATGGGAGAGAAGAGGTCTTATGCGAGAGGCAGGTTTGAGTTATGAATTCAGTCTCGATCTCAGCCGCATTATCCTCCATGGGCTTGCCGAACAATTGTTTGCCGAGGCAAGGGACATCCAAGAGCTTCTCCTGGACCCACTGTTCCAGGTCCGAAGACTGGAGCCACGCCTGGCACCAGGCTACGATGCCAGCTGCTGCCACCCAGGCAGAGGATTCAAACCTGTCGTTTGTGGCGTGGGAGAGATACTTCGAGCAGTCTGCGACCGACCTCAGAAGGGTCTGGAACCTGAGAAGGTGTTCGACCCCGAGGCCTGCAGAAAAACCGCCGAGCTCCTTGACGAGGTCGCGCAGGAACATGCCCAAGTACAGTTGGTAGTCCTGGATGCAGCACACCAGCATGGATCCTTGAACAGGCCTTATGCCCCAGGGAGTCGATGGCTCTGGATTCCATGCCAGGCGGGACTGAAGAATGTGACTTTGGGCTCTTCTGCTTCCGCATCGCCGATTCCACTACCAAGGAGGTGTGTGGAAGCTGGGTCTTCCGGAACCCTGGCCCTGCTGGACTCTATACATGGCATCGAGCCTTTTTCTCACAATGGGAACCGAGGCAGGCGCCTCCCACATGCGGAGGAGCAGCCGGGCCAGAATGGAAGGCACTGGAGACTGATACTGTAATATGTCAAGTTCCTCCGCCCTCAGTCTGCGTGGGCAGATTGAGGACCTGTGCCATGTTCCACACGAACACCAGGAAGGTGGTGTCCTCATGAGGCGAATGCCTCTGGAAGGTGGGTGGGGATGGGTCTCTGGGGAGGTATCTCCATCCGATTTCCAGCCCGAGAAGTCAAAGGAGGACTCAGGCTGGTCACCCTGTCCAGAGGCCGAGGCCCACTTGGAGCCGGAGGCACTGGCCTTGGAGGACCTCGTCCCTGAGGAAGAGGACAGCAAGCGAGATTGGTGCCAAGGACCCTCACGAGGCCCACGGCTCTCGGGGTTTGCAGGGCAGGTTTAGGTACCCCCCTTGGGGGGACCTCAGTCGAGTTGTGAGCCAGCCATGCTGGGCAGAAGTACCTGCTGGGCAGCTAAGGTGGCAGAAACGCGGCGCTCTAGTGCCAGCATCCAGGACTCCCACATGGGCATGGGTCCCTGCGATGCCGAGCTTACCGGGTCTGGCTTGGAGGAGGAGAGGGGGCCCTCACTGGGACGACCCTTGGGAGACCGGGCACCATCACCCGAGGCCTCATTGTCTGTACTAGGTACCTTTTGAGGCCGCTCCTTGTCTGACTCTCGGGAAAACCGGAGAGGGCTGAGAGACCGAGCAGGCCGTTCGCGCTTGTCTGCAGCCCCCGACAGTGACTGAGGCAGTCGTCTTCTTACGCTGCTCCACCTCAGGGGACCCCTGATCGGAGTGCTGCCTTGGGTGCGGGACCACTGTGGGGGACCCCGTAAGTGGTGGGATGGCCGGGGCTGCCTTAAGGAAAATGTCATCGGACTTCTGCTTATGACTTCGCAGGGCCTTGGCGGACATTTTCTTACAAAGAGAGCAGAGCTCCAGGTTATGGTCGGCCCCCAGACACTGTAGACAGCAGTCATGGGTGTCCGTGAGCGACATTCTTGGAGCATCTGTCACATTTTAAGCCAGTGGCCACTGGGGCAAAAAGGGCCCCTGCCAGGTCAAAAACCTTTGAGGCCAACGGTTGTGAAAAAAAGGGCACTAAAAGGGCTCGAAGAGAAAAATACTAAAAAGGCTGGAAAAAAAGGGGCCCTCTTGCCCAGAGGAACAAGGGCGAAGGGGAGGATGGGAGAGGACTGGTACTACCAGAAAAAGAGAGAGCCAGAGGCCAAATACACTTTTTCCCGAGGGACAAGGGTGTGCGTCCAAAGGGCTCCGTGGAAAAAGGGAGATTGAGCAAGATGGCACCCTTGGGCGGGAAGAGGACCACGCATGAATGGTAGCAATCCTAAAGGCTTTATTTGAAAGCTGGAGAATTGCTCCATGCGGGCTCTGTCAGTTCAGATGTCACCCGTGAGGACTGACTTCCTGCTTGTTCCTGGAGAGAGTTAATTTCTTACCGCTAATATCTAATACAAATTACATTGAAGCAGTATGTCAACTCTTTTTTTATTCTGTAGCAAACAAGTTCTTTTATTCCTTGCAGCTAACCAAATCAAGTTTCACAACCCTCAACCCTGGAAAAAAGGGAGCTGCATTTTCACAGGAGTGTGGTGCTGCCACTTCTTGCTGGCTTCAATCCAACACATTAACATACAGGGTTCGTGGCCCTCATGCATTCAGATACCAGACTGAAGTTGGCAGAGAGTGATACTGCACGCCTTCTGGCAGTAAGGGGAAAGGGAGGAGGGGAGTAAGGTTATGAGATTAATCTACCATCAAATCTACCTAACAGAACATTTTAAGCTTTGTCACAACAAACTATTTTTGGCCCTGATATAAAGAGCTCCGAGTTGCATGCACAAGAAAGCATAGTTACTCACCTGTAACAGGTATTTTCCAGGGGCAGCAGGAATCAGTTCTCACGTATGGGTGACATCAGCACCAATGGAGCCCACACAGTAACCTCTCCCCAGCTCTCACTTTGGAAGATGTACGATGTTTATGTTTATGTTTTATTTCACTTGATAAAAACCGCCTTTCAGGGTAGGCAAAGTGGTGTACAATAAAACCAAAATTAAAAGAAGGCCGAAGCCAATGAAATGGAGTGGAAATACAAATTCTTAATAGGAAAGCAAGACAGGAGAGACAGGACCAAAACACAACAAAGAACAAATACGAGGAAAACAGAGGATAGGGCAAGAGGGATTACACGAAAGGAGAGGGAACATCAAATGCCAGGGAAAAGAGGTGAGTTTTTAGGTTCTGTTTGAAGGTGGGGTGGTGAGGTTCCAGGCAGAGTGAGGAGGGGAGGGAATTCCAGAGGACGGGGCCGGCAAAGAAAAAAGCAGAGGAACGGGTAGATAGTAGGTGAGCACGGGAAGGGGAGGGAAGAGTAAGACAGTTGAGGTGAAAAGAACGAGGGGTGTACCTGGGAGAGTGAAAAGAAAGCAGGTCAGTTAAGTATTGAGGGATACCTGTATGAAGAGCTTTGTGAACCAAAATAAGCAGTTTGAAGTGAGCACGGTATGGAAGGGGGAGCCAGTGAAGACGAAATAGTAGGGGTGTTATGTGATCACGGGGGGAGGAATGGGTGACCAGACGGGCAGCGGTATTCTGGATTCGCTGTAGGCGGAATTGTTGAGATTTGGAGAGACCGATGAAAAGTGAGTTTGCAAAATCGACCCGTGAAATAACCAAAGATAGTAATAGAGTGGTGAGCGCCGGAGGAGATAAGAAAGGACGAACTGCACGAATTTGTCGAAGGAAGAAAAAAGAAGATTTGGTGACATGTGATATATGGGTGTGGAATATATGCATGCATGGACCCCTTTTTGCCCAATGGTGCCATCTTGTCTCAGTATGATAATATAGCACAAGACAGCAAAAGGAAAAGCAACTCCACGGGAAGGAGGGAGGGTTGTGAGGACTGATTTCTGCTATCACCGGAGAACACCTGTTACAGTTGAATAATTACGCTTTCTCCAGGAACACTCAGGAAAGTCAGTCCTCACATATGGGACTCCCTAGCTACAGGCTACCAAAAAAACCTATAAAAAGCTCACGGGAAACCAGAAAAAAGGGGAACTATGAGCAGCAGTAATGAGTCGAGAGATAACAGACTCCCAAGCAATCTCAGGTGCCCAGCAAAGAGCCAATGTTCCGGTAGCCTGAACACACCAAAGGGCAGGAGTTGCCTATACCCTAAACAAATGACAGAGTACTGCCTGGCCGAAGGTAGTGTCTTTATGGGACACTCTCCAGGCAGTAATGAGGTGTGAAAGTGTGGACTGAGGACCAGGTGGCAGCAGCTCGGCAGACTTCTGACAAGGGAAGAGCGCAATTTTGCTCCAGAGGCCGCTATGGCCTGGACACTGTGCGCCATGACACCACGCACCAGCAAAAGTCCAGCTTGCTCATATGGGAAGGAAATGCAGTCCACGACCCAGTTGAACAGGGTCCACTTAGAGACAAACAGCTCCCAATCGATTTGAGTCATAGGAAGCAGCTGAGAAGCTTGGCGATGCTCCTGGGTGCGCCTGAAATAAAAAGCAAGTGCCCACTTAGTCTGGTGTGTGGAGAACTGCCTCTGCCCTGCTGGCGTGAGGCCACAGGAAGAAGGCAGGGAGCGCCACCTGCTGATTGAGATGGAACAGAGATAAAACCTTGAGTAGAAACTTCGGGTGCATGCAGCATACGACCAACACAGAGGATCTCTAAAGGTAAAAAGTGTAGTTATGGAATGACAGACTAGATAGGCCATGTGGTCTTTTTCTATCATCATGTTTCTATGTTTCTATGACCCTGTCCTTGTAGAACCTAATATATGGTGGCTCTGCCACCAACACCTGAAGCTCACTGACCCTGCAGGCAGAGGTGAGCGCCATGAGGAACACCACCTTCCAGGAGAGATACTTGAGGTGGCAGTTGCTAAGAGGCTCAAAGAGTGGTGCGGTGAGCTTGAACATCACAATGTTAAAGTCCTACTCCACCGCCAACCGGTGGGCGGCTTCGACAGGAGCCGCCTTAGAAAGCAAGATACAAGGGGTTGAGCAGAGAGGGATTTGCCCTCAATGAGATGGTGTCGTGCAGAGAAAGCACCGAGGTGCACTCTTATGGAGTTAGACTTCAGCCCTGCCTGGAACAGGTGAAGTAGGTATTGCAATACTAGCTGGACATAGCAGGAGAAAAGGGTTGACACAATGCTCCACACACCAGAGAACCTCTACCACTTGAAGGCATACACCCAATAGATGGAGGTTTTGCAGGAAGTGAGGACTTTTTACACTTCAATAGAGAGATTGAAAGGGGCCAGGGCTACCCTTTCAGTAGCCAGGCCGGGAGGGACCCCAGGTTAGGGTGCAGGAGAGCGCCCTCCTCCTGCATCAATAGGCCTGGATTGCCCCCCAGGGGAACTGGGGGTGATGTGGCCCGGGTGGAGGAGCAGGGGAAACCATGGTTGCTTGGCCCATCAAGGCCCTGTCAAGCTGGACCTTGAACAGGGCCTTGGTGATCAGTGGTGTGGGTGGGAAGGTGTAAAGGAGGCCCCTCTGCGATTAGAAATGCATTCGCTGCCGCCGCCGCCCAGGAGGGGTGCAGCTGCTAGGAACAGACAGGGCAGTTGTGAATTGGCCAGATTGGCAAAGAGGTCCAACCTCGGGAGTCCCCAAGTACTGCAACAGCTGGCTAGTCACCCTGGGGTTCAGCCTCCACTCATATGGCTGGAGGACCCAGTTGAACCGGTCTGCCAGGGTGTTGTGCTGGCCCAGAAGGTAAACTGCCTGCAGAAGAATCCAGTTGCTGCTGGCATATGAGCAGAGGCTCACTGCTTCCTGGCAGAGCAGGGCCAAACCCATGCTCCCCTGCTTATCTAGAACATCGCCACCTGGTTGTCAGTCTGAACCAGCACCGCCTGGTGCTGTAGGTGGTGGTGAAAAGTCCTGAGGGCTAAGACTACAGCTCGGAGCTCTAGGAGATCGATTTGCTGGAGACTCCATCTGAACAGCTGCCCTGAGCACAGAGGCCATTGCAATGTGCTCCCCACCCCAGCTGGAAGGCATCCGTAGTGAGGGTCCTTTGGGGTGCAGGGGACTGGAAGTGCAGACACTGGAGGTTTTGAAACCAGTCGAGAGAGCCAGGGGACGGGTGATAACACTCTGTCCCGCAAGTGTCCACTGGGCCATCAGCATCTGTGCATCTGGAGTGACATGTACTGCGGATGCCATATGCTCCAGCAGGTGGAGCATGAGGCGGGCCGATGCAGAGCAATGGCGCTGTGAGTTTGCAGCAAGTGCTTGGAGGCGTAGGACCCTGGCTTCGATGGTGTCCAGCCAAGCCCCTATGAACTCCAGGTACTGGGTTGGCTGGAGATGGGACTCTGGGTAACTTATGATGAAGCAGAGGTGCTCCAGCAGGGAGGTATGGTGTGTGCTGTCACCTGATGGGCTTCGACAGCCATGCTGCCCTTTACGAGCCAGTCATCCAGATAGGCGAAAACGAATACCCCCTGGAGCCTAGGTGGGCTGTGACCACCACCAGGCACTTGGTAAATACCCATGGGTTGGAGGCTTGGCCGAAGGGCAGCACTCTGTACTGATAATTTTATTTTATTTTTATTTATTTAACATTTCTTATATACCGCCTTTCATGATATCAAGGTGTTTTACAGTGAACAAACTGAAATTACATTGAACAGGGCATTATAACTTGGAGATAACTATTTTACAGGGAACATATGCTCTCCCCCAACCACAAAGCGGAGGTACTGCCTGAGTAGGGGGTTGATGAGGATGTGTGTGTACGCATCCTTTAATTCCAAAGAGCACAGCCAGTCTCCCTGCTGGAGATATGGAAGCAATGTTCCAAGAGGGCATTTGGAACTTTTCCCTCACCAGGAATCTGTTGAGGTCCTGCAGGTCGAGGATGGGGCAAAACCCTCTGGTCCTTTATGGTACCAGGAAGTAGCGGGAGTAGAACCCTGTGCCCTGGAAGTGGGCTGGGATGGGTTTCAGAGCCTAATCCTCTAGGCGGCCTACAATTTCCTGCCGGAGCAGGTCCCGGTGGAGGGGAGTCCTGGGGGGGCTCTCCTGGGAAGAACGGTGGGGGTGTCTGGTGGAAGTGGAGGAGGTAACCCTCTCTCACCACCCAAAGGGCCCACGTGCCGGTGGTAATAGAGAGACACCTGTGGGCAAAGAGCACCAGACCCCCCCTGAGTGCTGCAGGGCTGTACCTCCTAGGCAAAGAGAGGCTATGCCCAAGTAGTCAAAAGCCCCCTCCAGGTTTCACCAGGGGCACAGGCTGGGGTTTGGGGGTCTTAGGCTTATGTGGGCCATGCCTTGTCCTGGTGGCCTATTGAGGAGCTGGGAAGGTCTGGTTATTGAGGGTAGTTTCCGTAAGCCTTCCTCTTCTTCGGGTATGAGGGCTTTTTACCCAAGGCCTACATCCAGGGTCAGCAGTCTTCTTGGAGAGCCTGGTCCTACTCAGGAACTCAGACTCCAGCCCAGTGGCCTTGTCTATCATGGGTTTGCCGAAGAGGTTCTCTCCACAGCAAGGGATGTTGACCACTTCGTCCTGGACCCATTGCTCCAGGTCAGAGGACTGTAGCCCAGCCTGGCACCAGGCACTAATTCCTGCAACAGCTATTCTAGCTGCCGACTCAAAGCCATCAAAGGCCGCTCGAGTAATGAACATTGAGCACTCCCTGACTGCCGAGACCAGGGCCTGGAACCGCTGGAGGGGTAATTCTGAGAGACCAGCTGGGAATCCAGCAAATTCCTTTGCCAGGTCTTGAAGGTGTCTTGTGAAAGTATTCATCCCCTCAATTTTGTCCCGTTTTGTCGTAGTACAATACAACCTGGAATTAAAATGGAGTAACATTTGGATGTTAGGTAATGGGACCTAACAATATAGTCCAAATTGGTGAAGTAGAATGACAATACCTTGTATATATAAAAAAAAAAAGTAAAAACTGAAAAGTTGTGAGTGTATATGTATTCATCCATTTATCTATGAAACCCCTAAATAAGATCTGATCCAACCAATTAACCTCAGAAGTCACATAATTAGTTTGATAAGGGTCCACCTGTATGCAACTGTGTCACATGATCTGTCACATGCCGCCTATATAAATATACCTGTTCTGAAAGGCCCCCGAGACTGCACCACCACTAAGCAAGCAACAAGACCACCAAGGAGCACTTCAAACAGGTGGAGAAGTATACATCAGGGTTGGGTTATAAAACATATATCCCAAATTCTGAACATCCCATGGAGCACCATTAAATCCATTATAACAAAATGGAAAGAACATGCCACCACTACAAACCTCCAATTTTCCTTAAGGCTAAATAGTTACCAAATGGTTATTTTTTCATTTTATATATGAACCTAGAGGTCTCAAGACTCTCCTCGGCATTAATTTACAGAGCTTATCTTTTGCTCCGTGCCGTTATTGCATCAATGACATTGTTCAAATAAAATTATCACGTTTGGAAACATCTCTTCAAAAGTCAAAAAGTGTGCTTATCTTGATTATCTTGAATGTGCCCCGACGCTACTTTCTGGCACCGTGTCTGCGTTTCACCTCGATGAGTTTCCTCAGGGGGTTCCTTCCATTCAAGCACTTTATTGTGAAATGCCACCAGTTAATTCTCCGCTGTTTGGCGTGTTACCTTGAGCCCTCCGGCTTCAAAAAAACGCCGCCGGAGGGCTCGAGGTAACATGCCAAACAGCGGAGAATTAACTGGTGGCATTTCACAATAAAGTGCTTGAATGGAAGGAACCCCCTGAGGAAACTCATCGAGGTGAAACGCAAACACGGTGCCAGAAAGTAGCGTCGGGGCACATTCAAGATAATCAAGATACCCGAAGAGTGATAATTTAAGAGTGATCAATTTCCCTAAATTATCTACTGTTTCTCCTAGAGATAAGTTTCGGCAGTATTTAGTAGAGGTGTTGGGTGTCTCCTTGGAATCGATACCACCTTGGTAAAAGTTTATTTGCCTAAAGCTAAGTTACTACCAAACTTGTCTCGGGAACAGGGGAATGTATTAAATGTTTCTGAATTATTAGAACAGTCTGACTCAGAGACCCCAGTTCCCTCCACATTGTTAGTCACCTTCGCATTGTATTCTGACAGAATGGTTATTAAAGCTTTTCTTTAGGAAACGTAATTCATTGTTTAAGGGTTTGATGATTCGTATGTATCCAGACCTAGCGAGAGAAACCCAGAAACGCCAAAGGGAATTTCTTCTTTTGCGTCCTGGAGTTGTTCAGTTGGGGGGGCTTTTCTTTTTGAAGCATCCATGTAAATGTTTGGTAAAATACCATTCTGTTTCTTATATTTTTTATGATCCCCCACAACTGATTGCTTTTATTAGTGCTAGACGTTCTGAGGCCCCAATTGTGGATCCACCTGAGCTCTTTTGAATTTTTCAATCAGGTTACTTGTCTGCAGTTTAATTTGTATTTCTTTTTGTTAAAACAGTTAATAGTTTCTTCCCCCCAATTTGTGGGCTAGGGTGAGTAGACACTTTGTATAATGTGAAATTGCCTCTTTAATGTATCTTGTATTTTTTTTTCCTTGTGCTCCTGCTCTATTTCTGACAAGAATAGTTTGTTACTTTCTTGGTTTATTTTTGAAAATTTCATAAATAAAACATTTAAAAAAAAGGGACCCAGGATATCACTGCTTGACCCAAAACAAGCACTGTGGAACCTGTGTCTTTTGGGGAAACTGCTAGGTACTTGAGACCTGGATTGGCCACTGTTGGAGACAGGATGCTGGGCTTGATGAACCTTGGTCTGACCAGTATGGCATCTCTTATGCTATGTCCATAGGACCACTTTAAGCAGCACACTCCACAGAACGGGGCTTTATGGAAGAGTGAATAGAAAAAAGCCATTGCTTAAAGGAAGAAATAAAACACATTTGGAGTTTGCAGAACAGCATGTGGCGGACCACCCAAACACATGGAAGAAAGTTCTCTGGTTAAATGAGACAAAACTTGAACTTTCTGGCCATCATGGGAAATGCCATGTTTGGTGCAAACCTAACACTTCCCATTACCCCAAGAACACCATTCTTCCCACAGTGAAACATGGGGGTGGCAGCATCATGCTGTGGGGAGTTTTTCCATCGGCAGGGACATACTGGATAGGATTGAAGGAACGATGGATGGCACTAACTACAGGGCACTTTTTGAGGAAAACCTGTTTCAGTCTGTCAGAGATTTGAGACTGGGATGAAGGTTCACCTTCCAGCAGGACAATGACCCTAAACATACTGCTAAAACTACACTGGAGTGCTTTAAAGGAAAACATTTAAATGTCTTGGAATGGCCTAGTCAAAGCCCAGACCTCAATCCAATTGAGACTCTGTGACATGATTTGAAGATTGCTGTGTACCAACACAACCCATCTAACTCGGAGTTGGAGCAGTTTTGCCTTGAGTAAAGAGTAAAGGGTCAAGATTCCAGTAGCTAGATGTGCTAAGCTAAAAGAAACATACCCCACGAGACTTGCAGCTGTAATTGCAGCAAAAGGTGGCTCTACAAATTATTGACTTGGGGGGGGGGGGGGGTACCTATGCGCACACAATTTTTTTTGTGTCAAAAAAAAAAATGATATTTTGCACCTTCAAAATGGTAGTCATGTGTAAATCACATGGTGCTAACCCCCAAAACTTCATTTTAATACCAGGTTGTAATGTGACAAAACAGGACAAACACTAAGGGGATGAATACTTTCACAAGGTACTGTACATGCCCATGTGCAACTGGTAAGCTTGGATCCGGCCAATAAGCATTGAGCCTTGGAAGAACTTTCTGCCCATGGTGTCCATGGCACGGACCTCCCTGCCCAGGGGCAACAAGGAGTGCATTTTCTGGCTCTTGAGCCTCTGCATGGCCGACCATGGAGTTGTGAGGCAGTTGGGCTTTCTGGAAGCCAGGGCTCCAGCAGACTTGATACATCGAGTCCAGCTATCTGCTAACCATGGGCACCGATGTGGAGGTCTCCCACATACAAAGGAGCAGCCATTCCAGGATGGAGGGGTGGGGGGAACGGGCACTGTGAGTGCCTCTTTCAGAGGAGCCTTGAACTGGAGGATCTCAAGCTGGCCATGTCCTGCCTGAAGTCAAGGATACATACCCTCCTGAACCTCTTTCTCACTTGATATAGCTTAATTAGGTAATTACTCTTCTCCCCCTCTAAACCTTACTCTTTATGAAACTCCATTTAATATATTTCTCCCTTATCCCGTTCCCTTTCCCACCCTACACTGTAAATAGCTCTGCCTCAGCATCCGCTATTCTGCTGTATATGTGAACAGCTGATTTGTAAATAGAACCTTGTAATATAGTTTGATATGTTTTATGTTCTTTGTAAACAAGTTCTGTTCAATGTAAACAAGATCTGTTCACTGGAAGGTGGCAATATAAAAAAACATTTAAATAAATAAGGAAGGCCATGTCCTCGGGTAGGGACCTGCGCCTCGATTCCAGAGGGAATAAGTCCAAGGGCATGTTGCGGTGACAGTGGATATCTAGGAACTTGTCATCCTCTGTCTCCCAATCCGAATCCAGCTCAGAATCGTCTGGGATCCTCTGGGACTCAGGGTGCTGGCTCAACCCCGAGGACACCGGGGCCGCAGCAGCCGAGTGCTCGGAGCCAAGGGTGTTCAACGGTGAGGACCACGGCTGAGGTCTCTCTCAAGGCTGGTAGTGCTCAAGGATGGGCTCTACCTTAATGGGGAGTCCCTCGCAGTAGAGGGCCTGGTGGTTGGGAGTGATGACCCAAAGGAACCAGGCATCAGAACCCAGTGTTGGGCCATGAAGGCAGACAAACTGTGCTCCAAAGCCACCATCTTGGCCTCAAGGCCAGATGGCTCTGCAGCCTTCGGTATGGGCACAGAGTACTTTGGGCCAGCACCATCGAGGCGCCAGTCCTGGGGCATCGATGGCTCCCAGCGAGGCAACTTGGACAGCCACTCCTTAATGTTTCCCTCAGCCTCTCATCAATGGCTGCGGAGCTGGGGCCTGTAGGATTTCCCCACTTTCCCTGACTCGTCACCCAACAGGGACCTCAAGGTTTTCCAGTCCTTCTTGGCACGATCCTTGATGCAGTAGCTCTGGCCAGAGGTTCCATGGTCCCAGGGTTCCATGGCCACATGGTCTCTGCGGGTTCTCGAGGTCTTAGAACAGGCGCTCGCAGGAGACTCTGGGGCTGAGTCAATCTTCTGAAAAATAGACTCACTGCTGCTCATGTTTCTTGAGAGCCTTAGGGGTTATCTGCTTACAGAGACTGCAGACCAAGGCATCGTGGTCCGGCCTGAGGCATCGAAAGCAGCAGTCATGCAGATTTGTGCAAACCATTAGGAGTGCAATGGTCGCATGGCTTGAAGCCACTGGGCCCGGCCAGGAAAAAGGCACAAACCTGCGCCAATTCAAAAAGTAATTAAAAGAAAGAAAAAAGAACCAGAGGACATGATGCCAAGACAAGAGGGTTTCGGGGCGAGAAAAGGCATTGGTACACTACCAGAGAAAGCAAAAAGACAACAAAAATCACCAACCTTTTTCTGGGGGAACAGACAAACGTCCGATGGGCTTGGTGGAAAAATGGAGACTGGGGCAAGATGGCAACCTTGGGCAGAAAGGGGACCCATGCACACATGGTACATCTCCCAAAGGCTCTCTTTGAAAGTGGGGAGTTGTTACTGGATGGGCTCCATCGGTGCCGATGTCACCCATATGTGAGGACCGACTTCCTGCTTGTTCCCGGAGAACTGATGATGCACTGGAAACAAATTAAAATTAGCAAAACACAATCCAACTATTTCCAACCTGTAAATTCTATGTGAAGAGCTACATCCAGGTAAGACCCGATTTTGAAATGGGTTCCGGAGCATCATATACTCTAGGAGCCAAACAGCTAATGGATCACTGTATTACATATTCTACTCTCTAAAACAATACTTCTTTCCATCTTTGCGGTCTTAAGTGAATTTTTTTCTAATCACACTAGTCCCAATTTCTTTTTTCCTTATTGCCTGTTTTCCCTTAAGTCCAGGTCTCCTTTTCATGTTAAGCATAGTTACTCACCTTTAACAAGTGTTCTCTAGGGACAGCAGGAATCTATCCTCACATATAGGTGACAGCGCTGATAGAGCCTGTGTGGAGCATTTCCTCAGCTTTCAAAGAAAGCCTCTGAGACATGCTACCACACATGCGTGGTCTCCTTCCTGCCCAAGGGTGCCATCTTGCTCAGATGACAGCTAGGACAACAGCAAAGAAAATAAAACAAGGTAGGGAAGTAACTCACAGGGGAGGAAGGAGGGTTGAGGACTGATTCCTGCTGTCCCTGGAGAACACCTGTTATAGGTGAGCAACTACACTTTCTTCAGGAACATGCAGGAAAGTCCCTGGACTCCCTAGCTCCAGGTTGCCAAGGACTGAACCACAACAGCACCAACTGTGACCAAGTCGGGTAGCCATGAGTTGCAGAAGACTAGTCTCCACTGAGAGAGACTGCATGACTCTAGCGTCCAACGTCACTATCACTCTGGTAGCCTGAACGCAGAAGGGTCGGATGTCAGGAGTTGCCAACACCCTGAAAATATTACATAGTACTGCCTGACCAAATGCACTGTCCCTGCAGGACTCACTCTCCAGGCAGTAATCAGCTGCGAATGTGTGAATCAAAGACCATGTGGTGGCCTTGCATATCTGCGTCACTGAGCGCAAGTTGGCCACGGACATGGCCATCACCCTCACACAATGTGCTGTTACACAATGTGAAAGGGAGAGGCCAGCTTGCTCATAAGCGAGAGCAATACAGTCCGCCACCCAAGTGGACAGTTTGCTTAGTCACAGGAAGCCCCAGTCTGCTGGGGTCATAAAACATGAAAAGCTGAGGAGCTTTGCGATGGGCCTGGGTCCGCTTTAAGTAGAAAGACAGGGCCTGTTTACAAGCCAGTGTATGAAAGTACTAGTTACTCCCTCCCGGCAGGAAGGTGGTGGGGAGGACCACCTCTTGGTTGAGGTGGAAAGGCGATACTACTTTCGGGAGGAATTTGGTGTGTGTGCGGAGCACTACTCTGTTCTTGTAAAACCTTGTATATGGTGGATCCGCCACTAGGGCCTGGTGTTCGCACACTCTTCGAGTGGACGTGAGGGCCACCAGAAAGGCCACTTTCCAAGACAGGTACCACAGGTGGCAAGTGGCTAGGGGCTCAAATGGCAGTCTGGTGAGCTGTGAGAGCACCACATTGAGGTTCCACTCTGCCACCAGAGGGCAGAGAGGAGGTTTAGATAACAGGAGGCCCGGGGCTGGCCAGAGAGGGGTTTTCCCTCAACAGGGTGGTGGTGAGTGGCTATTGTGATCAGGTGCATCCTTACAGAGTTAGACCTCAGCCCAGTGCAAGACAGGTGCAGTAGGTACTGGAGTACTAATTGCACATGGCAGGAGAAGGGTTCTCCCTTCTTTTCGCACCCGAGGAGAACCTTCTCCACTTAAAGGCATAAGACTGTTTGGTGGAGGGCTTTCAAGAGACCAACTTCTCTCAGAAGACTGGAAGGGGCCAGTGCTACCCTTTCAGCAGATACACTTAACAGTAGGGACCCCAGGTTGGGGTGCAGGAGTGAGCCCTCCTCCTGGGACAGGAGGTCCAGGGATAGGCCCAGTGGGACTAGGAGTGCCACTGATAGGGAGAGCAGCAGTGGAAACTAGGGCTGCCTCAGCCACCTGGGGGCAATGACTGACGCCTTCTCGATCTGAACCTTGAAGAGGGTCCTGGCGGGGCGGGGGGCGCGGGGGGAGTGTTGGGTCAGAGGGAATTCATAAAGTAGGTCCTTGGACCATCAGATCAGGTAGGCATCTGCCGTCACTCTCTCCGGGTGCAGTTGGCACAAGCAGAAAAGAGGCAGCTGCATGTTGTCTGGAGAGACAAAAAGATCCATCATGGGCCTGCCCCAAAGGTGGAAGAGCCTCCTGGCCACCCTGGGTTTTAAGTGCCATTTGTGCACCCGATGGACTCTGCTCATCCTAACCGCTAGGCAGTTGTCCTGGCCCGGGAAGTAAGTTTCTCAGAAGAGCATGTTCAAGTTGCAAGGGGGAGAAGGGCCACCACCTCCTGGCCGAGGGAGTATGAGCCCATGCTCCCCTGCTTGTTGATATAGACCATGGCGATTTGATTGTCCATCTGGATCAGTAGACCTGTGTTGCAAGCAGTGGCAGAACACTCATAGGGCTAGAAAGATTGCCCTGAGCTCCAGGAGATTGATCTGTAGAAGTGACTCCTCCTGTGACCAGCTGCTCAGTGTGCAGCAGTGCCCACATTGTGCCTCCCCAATGTAGGAGGGAGGTATCTGGGGTCAAGGTTCTCTGAGGTGTGGGTGCTTAGGACATTACCGCCCAGAGGTGGCGGACGTTTTGCCAGTTGAGGGATTCTGTCAATTGGCGGGTAACCCTGACCCTGTCCCGTAGCCTGCCTGTGGCTTAGGTCCACTGTGAGCAGAAGCACCACTGGGCTGTCCGCATGTGCAAGCGGGCTGAGGGCATTATATGGACTGTAGTGTCCATATGGCCCAGTAGGCGAAGGAGACGACAAGCTGGCACTGACCAGCAACGTTTCACCTCTCCTGCCAGTTGTTTGATGCGTTCTGCCCTTTCTCTGGGGAATACAGCCTTGATTTGCAGCATGTCGAGCTGAGCACCTATGAACTCCAGATTTTGGGCTGGAGAGAAGTGGGATTTGGGGTAGTAGACAACAAACCCCAGGTGCTGCATAAGGAGGGATGCATGTTCCGCCGCCTGACTGGCCTCTGAGGCTGTGCCGCCCCTCATTATCCAGATAGGGGAAGATGAAGGCCCCTGCAGACACAGGTGGGTGACCACCATAGCCAGGCATTTGGTAAAGACCCTTGGCAAGGAGGCCAGGCTGAAGAGTAGTACCCTGTACTGGCAGTGTCCTCCCCTCCTACCATGAACTTTAGGTACTGCCCGTGGGAGGGGTGGATTAGGATGTATCTACATGCATCCTGTAGATCCAAGCAGCACAGCCAATCTCCCTGGTGGAGGTAAGGCAGCAGTGTTCCAAGGGGGAGCATCTTGAATTTCTCCCACACCAGAAACTTACGTTTCACAGGTTTAGTATGGGCCTGAGACCCCCGGTTCTCTTTGGGACAAGGAAGTACCTGAAGTAGAAGCCCTTTCTCCTCATAGGTGTTTGAGTACAGGCTCTACTGTGCTGTCCCTGTTCAGATCAGCAAACTCTGATCAGAAGAGTCTGGTGAAGGAGGGGTCACACCAGTTCTCCTGGGAAAAACCTGGGTGGTACCTGCTGTAGGTGGAGAAGGTATCCTTTCCTTACCTCTTACAGTACACACTGGTCCAAGATTATGTTGCCCATCTGTGGGCAGAGTGCCAGGCACCCTCCCCTGTGGGCTGGTGAAGGTCTCCTGGGGGAAGGGAGGCCCTGTTCTGGGAGTCTAAAGCTCCATCCAAGGCTGGGTGGGAACTGGAGTCTGAGGCTTCAGTGTTTTGGCCTTCTGAGCCCCATTGCCTTGCCTCTTAGGGCAAGAACCTTGTTGCTGGCCCGATAAGGGTTGGTAGTGGCAACCCTGTGGGAAAGGGCCCTTTTTCCTCTGGAACAGGGGACTTTTCCTTGTTGGCTTCCTGCAAGGGATGAGGTCTCTTTAGAGAGCTTCTGGTGAGTCACCACGTCTGCCTCAATCTCTGCCACATTATTGGCCATGGGTTTGCCAAAATGTTTCTCCCTGATGCAGGAAACATTGAGCAGGTTGTCTTGGATCCACTGCTCGAGGTCGGAAGACTGTAGCCAGGCTTGGAGTCAGACGCCAATGAGCCGCTGACTCAAAGCAGTCGTAGGCTGCTTGGGAGAGGAACCTGGAGCAATCCTTGATCCCAGAGGTCAGGAAATGGAACCATTGGAGGGAGACCAGTCAAAAACCCCAACAGCTCCTGGGTTAGAGCTTTAAGTACATACCTATGTATAGTTCATAGGCTTGGATCCGACACCCCAGCATTGAGCCGTGAACATTTGTGCCTGAGGGCATCGAGGGCCCTGGCCTCCCTTCTTGGGGGAAGAGAGAAGTGGGTCGTTTGGCTCTTATGTTTTTGCATGGTTGACTCGACTACCATGGAATTACGTGGGAGCTGGAGTTTGTGGAATCCTGGACCCTTCTGGACACGGTCAATGATGTAAAGATGCCGGCTCACCACCGGTACCGACGCCAGTGTCTCCCACATTCTGAGCAGTAGCCACTTGAGGATTGGCTGCACCGGCACCATGAGGATTTCCTTGGGTGGAGACTCATATTGGAGGATCTCCAACTCTTTGGTGTGCGGGTCCTCCTCTGCCTCTGTCTGCACCAAGGGGGCTCTGGCCATGTCCTTAAAGTCATGGAAGGCCATGTCCTCCGGAGGAGAATGGCACCGGGGTGCTGGTCCAAGAGGATATCTCTGTGACATTTAGTTTTTGGGGATGCCTCGTCGTCTGTCTCCAACTCAGAGTCAAGTGGTGACAACGAATCTAAGGCCCTGCGACTCACTGTCTCGAGGCCAGTGCCGAGGGGTCAGCAGCCTCTGGAGGACCTGGTGTCCGAGTCACGGAAACTAACCAGGGAGGATTGGATGCCCAAGGATTGGGACTGGGACCTCGACTGGCACCGAGGGCTTACCCGAGGCCGGTGGCACTTGACTCGACCACCGGGGATTCCCCTGCAGTCAGGGGTTTGGTCATCGGGGCAAATGTGGACGAACCAGCCATTTTTACCTGCTGCAGGGCCAGGATAGCAGTGATATTCTGCTCCAGGGCTGCCATTCTGGTTTCCAAGCCAGAAGGCTCTGCAGCTTTTGGTGCAGGCACAGAGGATCTCTGGTCCAGCGCCTTCACTCTCGCAAATGTGTCAACAAGGACTTCAGCCTTGAGGAACCTCGCATGGTCTCTGCCAGCTGAAGAATCCTTCTGGAGGACCTTGGTAGGGGTCTTCTCAGAGCTGCCAGAGTCCCTCTGGGTGGTTTTTACCAGGTTTCTCCAGTGCAACCTCGGCAGACTCTTCTTTTTCTCGGGGTCAGAGGCCTTAGAGGAGCTGCCGCCACGGGACTCTGAGGATGCCTGGGCCTCATGGGAAGTGCTGGGCTTGGAGCTCGGCACTGAGGATGCCGGGGCCGAGTAGGACCTGGGGACAGTTTTTCCTGCAACTCCGACCTCTTTTTGTTGATCTTAGGCATCATGGCCTGGCATAGTCCGGGTCGCAGGCAGCAGTCATGGGTGTCGGTCTCTGACAGTTTGACTTCAACGATTACATTTTTTTAACCCACCGGGAGACATGGTGGGGAGCACTGGGGCAGGGTCAACGACCCCCGGGCAAAAAAGTCTCAAATGCTGGTTGAGGCAAGCCTCGATCAAAAATGAAAAAAAAGGAGCCAAGAACAGTGGCGCTGGCTTGACATGGGAAGAGGAACTGGTACACAAACCTTGAAAGCTAACTTTTAAAAATAATTAGCAAGGATTTTTTTCCGGGGAAACAGGACAGACGTCTGTTGGGCTCCGCAGAAAAAAAAGACGACTGAGCAAGATCGCACCCTTAGGCAGGAAGGGGACCACACGTGTGGTAACATGTTCCAAAGGCTTTATTTGAAAGTTGGGGAAATGCTCCGTGTGGGCTCCATCGGCACCAACGTCACCCATATGTGAAAACTGACTTCCTGGCTTGTTCCTGGAGAACTTCTCACCATCAGTGCTTGAATTCATTTTATCACCAACAATGCTGAATTCATTTTCATCTATTTCTCTCTTCACTACCTAAATACTGTATTTCCCTTAGAGTATCATTTCTTCATTCTCTATCCTCAAACTTGAATCACACCCCTCCTTCTCCTCCCTCCTCCTCTTTCATCATCTTACTCTCCACTTCTCCTTGTTCCAACCCATGCCTCTCTCAAATCTCCATCTCCTCCCAATTGAGTGGCTCCATCAATTTCTGCTTTTTCCTTTCTTCCTTAACACCCCCTTTATGGTTTTCTCACCACTCCTGCCTTTCCCAAAAGCAATCCCCCATCCTATTATCCTCTTAACTAAATCATTTCACTTACTTTCTTTCACATTCTTCCTTCCTCTCTGGTTCGACTTTCTTACTCTTCATTATCCTCTCTCAGATGTGCCCTCAATCATCCTGTCATCCTCTTGCATAGCGCCTCCCCCCCACCCCCAAATATCCTTCTCTGGTTCTTTTACACCCTTCCACATTACCCCTTCAGTCTTTTAAATGCCGACGCCACTTCCATCAGCCTCTTGTGCCCCTCACAGACCTTCAACCCTCCCAGTCACTACTACCTCTCTCCTTTCTCTGGCTGTCACCATCCCCATCTTTATCATTTCTAGCTCTGTCAGATACATTCTCCCTCACCACATCTGCTCCAATCCGATGCTCTCTGGCTTTCTTTCACTAACTCTTGCGCCCATCTAACCCATCAGTGCACTTGCACCTCCTCTCTATCTCTTGTGCTCCTGTTATTCTGCATCGTACACTTTCACATGCCTCTCCTCCCCATACCAGATTCTCATGCACCCCTTACCTTGATGCGCTCTCTCCTTTTCTGCTACCATAGTACTGGTCATTGTGAAACACAAAGCAGCGTGGACTCTGCAGAGGAAACTGCTGCCAAAGTGCTCAAGCCTGTACTGCTGCCTTCCGGGGGATGAGGTAGAGGACTGCACTCACCTGGAATAAAGCCCCTCTTTCCCCACAATTCTCCTGGAGGCGTTTCTGATCAAGACTCCCCCCTCTGCTGGTAGGAGGAGCGGGGCTGAGGTTGAGCTGGCTTATCAGGACAAAAAGGAGCCCCTTGTTCTCATCCATCTCCAAAACTAACATTCCGCTTCCAGTACAAAGGAGAAAGGGGTTAAGGCAGGAAAAGTCGTGGGCTTTTTTTTCCTCTGCAATGCTTGCTCTAGTCATATCATATCTCTAAATGACAGAAAGAGACGGGCAGATTAGGGAGCAGAGTGGTGTTCTTTGCCATACATACTCCAAGCTCACCTCTTGTGCCTACATGCTGCCTGGGAGAGGAGAGGGACTGAAGCAGGAAGCATAAGGTTGTTCACTGTGGCACTGTCCAACAGAGATGGGGCATGAGCCACATCTGTCACTGCTTTAAAAGACTCGTGTAATCAGAATGCCCTCCATTATTTCACACAGCTTCCTCAGCATTTCTGCCAAACAGGATAAGTGATCCTAAAGGTATTACACAGTTTTGAGTCCTAAGCATGAGTGGCACTCACCTGTGCAGAAACTCTGGGCCTTTATTATAGGCATGGATGGTGGAGAGGCCCTGAATACTAGATGTGATGTGTGAAAGGAAAGGTGACTGTGTAATGTTATCCAAGCGCTTCAGTTCTCGAATAAAAACTCTGCAAAATCAAGAACAAGGAGAGCTGAAGTAAAGACCCTACTTGTACAAGTCTGCTCTCTTCACCAGCCAAAACACAGTACATCCTACCACATCTACTGGAAAGAAAGCACCCGGAGAGGTGCAGAGTCTCTCTGCATACTCCCACTGCAGCTCAGTGTCTCTTCTAGTACAGCACCTTCAGCAGTGCAGCACACATTTACAACTGCATGCAAGGCTCAGCCTTGGCGTAGTGGCCAATTTGGCACGGAGTTTATTTTATCCTTACTTTTCCTTACTGCTTCCTCCTGAATGATCAGCCAAGATGGTTCACAATTTACATCTCCCCCCCCCCATTCCCCACCCCTTTTTTGGTCACGTAACTTTAATACTTTGAGCCCTCTAATAACCAAGGCACAACAATAATAAAAGTTTAAAATATTACCCTCTATACTTATCTCCTGGGCTTTATCAATTTCTAAACAACTGCCCAGGCATCAAGTCCCAGAAGTGACAGCATGGTCAGAAGAAAACAGATTAAAACTACTATAACTATTAAACATTTATATAGCGCTACAAGGCGTATCCAGCTCTGTACAAGCACGTATAGAAGATGGTCCCTGCTCATAGAGCTTACAATCTAGTTAAGACAAACAGCACAATACAAAATAAATAATGGGTCAACAGGGAGAGGAGACACAATGGATTAGGATCCAAAATCGGCCTCAGAGGTAAGCCTTCAGCATGGATATGAAGAGGGAGAGAGCTGAGATGACGTAAAGATGCAGGAAATGTGTTTCAGGCATATAGAGCAGTAAAGTGAAAAAAACTGGAGTTGGCAGTAGAAGAAAGGGCATAGAGAAGCCAGCCAGAGGAGGAGCGGAGATCACAAGGAGGGGGTGTAGGGAGAGAGGAAAGGTAATGAGGGGCAGTAGAGTGAATGCCTTTATAGGTTAGAACAGGGGTGGCCAACTCCTGTCTTAGTGAACCACAATCCAGCCTGGTTTTCAAGATGTCCCTAATGAATATTCATGAGGTATATTTGCATCCACTGCCTTCCATTGTATGCAAAAACATATCATGACTGTAAAATTAGGCCTTAACTGCTAACTGGCTTTCCATGAGGAACTCCAATCCAGTCCCGCACCTCTGAATAGTCAACCCCCACAAGCAGCTTGGAGACTGAGCATGTCAGCTTTTTGACGACATCATTATACTAAGGCAGTTGGTTCCGCCTTCCAGCCCCAGTACCTATTAACAAAGCAGACTCACAGGAGCAACAAATAGATTATGGTTAATAATGTGTTGACTAACTACATTAGGACCCCCTCAACCCCCTGGGGCCCTCTTTCCCCCAGAACGAGAAAACTTGTCAGTGGAGCTTGTCCCCACCCCAGGAAAAGAAAAAATAGCCTGGGGCAGGGATGCCCTAAGTTGACAAACTGCAATATGTTCTGGGAACCCCCTCAAAATGTATGGCAATATTCTTCAAGTCAGGGATCACGATCTTCACCCATTATAATGTTAAGGAGAGATCTGGGACTGGACTGGAGTTCAAGGAAAGCCAATTAGCAGGTAAGGCCTAATTTTACCTTCCTCATCATCCTTCCAGTCCAGTCCTGCATATTTGGGATGTAACAGAGCAGTATTAACGACAGAAGGGGCCTGTGAGTCCGGCCTAAATTTACACCGTTGCCCCAAATCTGGTGTCCCCTGTCGCTTGAACGTCCAGACAATGATGCTTCACAAATGTGTGCAGGGAAGACCAGGTGGCTGCCCTACAAATGTCTGCCAGTGCTGAATTCTGCCCAGGAGGCTGCTTTGCTCTTGTCGAATGAGCCATCAGCCCCTCTGGCACAGGCTTCTCAATCACCACCAAGCGGAAAAAATTGTCTCCTTGACCCACCTGAAGCCTTGGTTGCTGCTTCACCTTTGCACGGCTTCCCAAATTGAACGATCAAACGATCCGACTTCCAAAACGGAGCTGTCCTTTTCAAATATCTCCGCAAAACTCGGCAGATATCAAGGAGACGCCACTGTGGATCTGACAGCGCTGGCAGAGAAACCAGTTGATTCACATGAAAAGCTTGAGACCACTTTCGGCAAATAGGAAGGCACAGGACGGATAACCGCCTTCTCCTTAGAAATAGAGAGGAACGGCTCCTTACAGGACAAGGCTTGCAGCACAGAGATTCGACGAGCCGAGCAAATCACCAACAGGAATACTGTCTTCAGGGTCAAGTCCTTCAGGGTGGAGGAGCTCAGAGGTTCAAATGGCACCTGTGTTAACACTGATAGTACAAGATTAAAATCCCAAGGAGTTACCATCTCCTACAGTAGAGGGTGCAGCTGCTTGACCACCTTCAGGAACCAAACCATATCCAGATGTGTTCCCAACAAGACTCTCTGGATCTTACTCCAATAACAAGACCTGGCTGCTTTCTGGACCTGTAGGGAACTAGCTGCCAAGCCCTTTTCAAACCCTGCCTGAAGGCGAGTACTTCCGGCACAGTAGCCGAGAACAGACTACACTGCCTTTCTCCACACCAGGCCTCAAAAATATGCCATACCCAGGTGTAAGGGTGAAGTAGATTTCTTACAGGCCTTCCAACAGTGGCAATCACTAGCCGAGTAACTGCGCTTTCTCAACCTCACCTGTTCAAGAGCCAGACCATAAGCAAGAACCGATCCACCTGAGGCATGCACATCGAATCTTGGGACATCTGCCCTGGCTAGGAGGCGCCGCTTTCCGACTTGCCTTCAGCCTGTCCAAGTCTGCATACCAGGGGCACCTCGGCCAGTCTGGGGCAATCAGGATGACTTGTCCTTGGTGGGCCTCGATGCGTTGCACCACCCAGCCTATGAGGGCCCATGGCAGAAAGACAGAGAATTTCTTCCGTGGGCCACCTCTGTACCAGGGCATCCACGCCCTCCGACATCCGTTCTCTTCTCATACTGAAAAGACGACTGGCTTTGGTGGAAGCAAACGTAACCATGAGATCCATGATTGGAAGACCTCATCTTTGCACTACCTGTTCAAAGACTTCATAGAAACAGAAAAAGACTACATGGCCTATCTAGTCTGTCCTTCCATATCAACCACTACAACAGTCCCTTTTTTCCTTTAGAAAAAAAGACAGTCCACTCTCCTGGATCCACCCAGACCCAGCTTAGATAATTGGCTGTCACGTTCTTTACCCCTGTCACATGCACCATGGATAGTGCCTGGAGGTGCTCTTCCGCCCAAGCCAACAACTGCTCCGCCTCAGGTTCCAACTGTATGCTTCCCGTGCCCCCTTGTCAATTTATGTAGGCTACTTTGGCCATACTGTCTGAGAAGACTCATTGCCTTCCCCTGCAGCACCAGACGAAACCTCTGTAGAGTCAGGAAGGGCTGTTGATGGGCCAAACAGCTTCCTCCGGTGTCCAGTGCTCCTGTGCTAATGAGCCCTTGTAGTGGGCCCCTCAACCTGAGAAGCTGGAATCCACTGACGTGATTTGAGTGGCATCCCAGCCACTATCTTCTCAGGTCGTAACCACCATTTGTGCGCCTTCTGTGTTCTTCGGGCACAGTAGGAGCTGCAACAAGGGATATATCTGGTGCGACCGCCCACGCAGTAGTGCTCTCTAATGGTCATGTGTGTGCTCTTGCCCACATGACCACCTTGATAGTTGCTGTCATGGTCCCTATCAGTTGCAGATAATGCCACACTGTTGGCTACTTCATGTGCAAGAACTGCTACATCAGACGCCGCAGACTTTGCACCCTCTGGTCTGGCAGGAACACCCTGGCGACGTGGATGTCGAATCGAGCCCCCAGGTACTCTATAGCTTGGGACAGTGCCAAGTGACTCTTGGCTATACTGATCACCCAACCAAGACTCTACAGGAACTCCACCACTCTTGCTGTAGCCTGCTTGCTCTCTAGCCTTAACTTTGCCTGGATGAGCCAGTCGGATATACCAGGATGCCTTCCTGGCAAAGTGTCACTGCTGCCACCACCATCACCATTACTTCCCCTTCTCTTTCCCCTCCTCTCTATTTCCTTCTTCTTTATTTTCCCCCCTCCCTTGCCAATTCCCAATGGGAGGCAGCTCTCCAGACTATCTCTGATCTTGTGCTCCATTTTCCAAATTTCATTCTGTTAGGTGATTTTAACATCCATGTAGTCAATCCCACTAGAGCAAAGGATCAGGCCTTTGTTCAATTTTTGAAGGATGTTCCCCTGCATCAACATGTGATTGGCCCTACACATGTGGCAGGTCACACCCTGGATCTGATTTTGTCATCAATATCTTTGCAGCCCGTGATCTCGCCCCCCATCACTTCCATTATCCCTTGTTCAGATCACTTTTGTGTCTTCTCATCAATTTCTTTCCCTCGAATAGGGGTTAGTCCCCGAACCTCCCCTTCTACTCCTTCCCTCCGCCGTAAATTAACTTTGGAAATGCTTCAGGCGTTCCCTCCAGCCTCCATGATTTTCCCTGCCGATTTTGCCACCCGCTCCATCAATGAGCAGGCTGCCCTTTGGGATTCTCTCCTATCACATTCCCTTGATGGCTTGGCGCCTCTTCATTCTGTCTCTGGGTCCCTTCGAGCTCCTTCTTCTCCTTGGTATCATCCCACTTTACGTATTTTGCGCTCTCAGTTACGCCAGGCACAGCGTCATTGGGCCCGCCATCCATCACCTGAGCTCCACCTTCGTTTTAAACATCTCTCTTCTGAATACCGTTCAGCTATTCAAGCTGCTCGATCCGCTTTCTATTCGGCTCAAATTTCAGCGGCAGTCAGCTCTTCATGCCAGCTTTTTAACATCTTGCGGACGTTATCATCCACTAAAACTGGGAATTCTAGGGTTCCGCCAGCCCCAGACCCTCAGTCCCTTGCTACCTTCCTCTCTAATAAGGTGTTAACTCTTCGCTCATCCTTCATTACTCCACCTCCTCCTCCCCCTCTTTCCCCTCTCCCTTCCTCATCTGCTGTGACCCTTACTCCCCCCCTGCCTCCCTCAACTGCTCTTCCACCACCCACCTCTGTTTCTAGTGAACCTGTATATGCGCATACTTGGTCATCTTTTCATCCTGTCCTTGTGGCAGAAGTGTTTACGTTTCTATCCATTGCGCGGAAAACTACTTGCATTCTCGATCCTGTTCCTTCTAGATGGCTCTTGGAGCCCTCTCTAGAACTGGTCCCAGTTATCACTACTATTATTAATTCTAGCTTTTCCTCTGGTCATTTCCCATCATCTTGGAAATCGGCAATCCTCCGCCCTCTACTAAAACAACCATCTTTAGATCCATCCACTCTCACACTGGCGTCCGGTATCTAACCTTCCATTTCTCGCTAAGCTCCTTGAACGTTGTGCCTTTGATCAACTCAGTTCTCATGTTGAGTCTACCAACGCTCTCCACCCCCGTCAGGCTGGTTTCCGCCGGGGACATAGCACTGAGACTGTTCTTCTAGCTCTACTCAATGAATTACACATATCTCATGATCGTGGTGACATCACTCTTCTTGTATCCCTCGACCTGTCCGCAGCATTCGATTTGGTTGATCATCATACACTTCTTTCCCGGCTCTCTGATATCGGTCTCCGAGGTTCTGTTTGATGTTGGTTCCACTCTTTCCTTTCTTCTCCTTCTCTCTCAGTACATGCAAATGATCAGTCCTCGTCCATCTTTCCTCTCACTTGTGTTCCACAAGGTTCTGTGCTTTCCCCTCTCTTATTTAATATTTTCCTTGCCCCTCTGCCCTTGATCATTCAGCAATATTCGGTTTCATCCTATCTATATGCGGATGACATAGTCCTCCTATTCCATACTTCACCTCTCTCCCCTGACATTTCACAGCTGAACCTCTGTCTTTCCCACATTGCCTCCTGGTTATCGGAGAATTTTCTTCATCTTAATCCAGCAAAATCTTCAGCAATGTGGGTTTCTCTCAGTGGTACATGCCCACTCTTGCACCTTCTATTGGATCATCTAGTATTCCCCTTACCTCTTTTCGCTATCTGGGTGTAATTCTGGACTCTTCTTTAACTTTCTCTGAGCATATTTCAATGGTTTCCCGTTGTTCCTTCACTGCTTTGCGGCAAATTAGGGCCATCCGGTCTGTTTTACACTCTAGCGCCCTAATTACTCTTGTCATTGCCCTTGTAATCAGCAGACTGGACTACTGCAATGTCTATCTGGCCAATCTTTCCAAATATTGTCTTCAGAGGTTACAACGTATCCAGAATACTGCAGCTCGCCTCGTTACTTTCTCCAGTAGATATGATCATATCACTCCTGTTCTGCTCCGTTTGCATTGGCTTCCTCTCCAATATTGCTTTCAATATAAATTTCTGATTCTCCTTCACCGGACCATTTACACCTGTACTCTCTGTTACCTGGCAGACTGTATTTCACTATATTCTCCCCATCGGCTGCTTCGTTCAATTCATACTAACCGTTTGTCTCTTCCTTCACCTTCCCAAGCCCGTCTGGAGCAGACGCGGCACTCAGCCTGGTTTTTCCTTGGTCCTTTACTTTGGAATATGTTACCTGCCTCACTTCGTCTGGAACCATCCTACCCTCAGTTTAAGTCACTGCTCAAAACTTACCTATTCCAGAAAGCTTTTGACCTTCCCCCCGAAGCTCCCCCCTGATGGATCTCTGTTTGTGTGCTAACCCCATGTATCATCCCTGTCTGTTTTCTTTTGTCCTTTTGTGTACTCTGGTTTGGTTAATATCATTTCTCCTTATGATTTGTTATGATTTGATGTTAAGTGTTCACATGATCTGTTTTTTATGACTTATTATGATTTATTGTTAAGTGTTCCAATGTGATTTGTTCACTTTCTCTTTACCCTTCTTTCCTGTCTTAAATTTTGGCGTTCCGTTTCTTGGGTTGTGGTGCTAATCAGTTTTATTGTACACCGCTTAATGCTTTTGCCATAGCGGTATATCAAATTTTAATAAAGATAAAGATCACTTTGGTGAAGGTGCAGGGAGCCATCGCCAAACAGAAGGACAAGGCTCCGTGAGGTCAAGGGATGTCAAGAATTCCCCTTTTCGCACCGCAACAATAATGGACCTCAATGTTGCCATGTGAAAACGAGGAAACCGTAAATATTTATTCATGTACTTGAGGTCAAGAATGGGATGGAAAGAGCCCTCCTTTTTGGGGACCACAAAATAAATAAGAGTACTGACCAGTGCTGCACCGAGACTCTGCGACCCGAACGATCGCTCCCAACTGTGGCAGGCATCCTAGGGTATCTGACCACCCAGGCCTTGGTCTGTGCCTTGCAAGAAGGCCATATGAACATGGGAGTCAGCAGCCTGGAAAAATCAAATGCATAGCCTTCTCTGATGACCTCTAGCACCCATTGGTCAGACGTGAAGATGGAAGTGTGTAAAGCTGCGACATGGCCCACACCCCCTTAAGACCAGCATTCATTGTCGCCTTCGCTAAGGGCTCAAATGGTTCCCGAGCCAGGACCTCCAGGACTACGCTCAAATCCCAGACAGGAACCAAAACCCTGCGCAGCGGTCTCAAAAGCGAAGCCGCTCTCAAAAATCTCTTCACCTCTGGATGCGTTCCCAGTGACCTCCCTTTTACCTTTCCTCAACAAGAGCGCTGCCAACTGCACCTTAAGAGAAGCTGCTGCCAGCCCTTTATCGAAACCATCCTGCAAAAACACCTGCAGTACAGACGCCCCTAACGCCCTAATCCGCCTGCCATCACACCAAGCTTCGAAAATCCGCCAGACCCGGATATACACCAACGACGTGGACCTCCTCCTAGATCTTAACAGCGTTGCAATCACCTCAGCCGAGTACCCCTTGGCTCTTAACCTTGCCCTTTCAAGAGCCAAGCTGTAAGCGAGAACCGATCCACCTGCGGCATTGTTAACGGACCCTGCGACAACAGGTCCTTCCTTATCGGTAGCCTCCACGGGGACTCTACTAGCAGCCGCATTAAGTCTGCATACCAAGGCCTCCTTGGCCAGTCTGGTGCCACCATAACTATGAGCCCCCTGCGTCTCTCTATGCGCTGCAACACTCGCCCTATCAGTACCCACGGTGGCAAAATGTATAGAAGCTGCTCCTCTGGCCACCTTTGTATCAGGGCATCCAACCCTTCTGACATTCTTTCTCGTCGTCTGCTGAAGAATCTTTCCACTTTTGCTGATGCGCACGTCACCATGAGGGAGGAGCAGCCTAGTGGTTGGGGCAAGGTACTTCAGGCCGGAAGGTCGGAGGTTCAAATCCCACTAGAGGACAGCAACCTTGGGCCGGAAGGACTGGGGTTTCTAGTCCCACAGATGCTCCTTGTGGTCTTCGGCAAGCCACTTAACCCTCCATTGCCCATGCTCCCTGTAAGTATTAGTGTATGTGTCTCATATCCCCGCATGTTAAATGTATCGCCCAATTGTGTTGTGACCGCTTTGATTGAAGGATAAGGCGGTATACAAAACTGTCTAAATAAATAAATAAAATGAGGTCCATCACTGGAGCTCCCCAGCGTTGCACCAGCAAATCGAACACCTCCTGATTGAGTACCCACTCTCCTGGGTCCACCTTTACTCGACTCAAAAAATCGGCAGTCACATTGTCCACTCCTGCCACATGTGCTGCTGATAAAGCTTCCAGATGAGACTCAGCCCACTGGAGTAACTTGTCCGCTTCCTCATCGAGGGCCATGCTGCTTGTGCCGCCTTGCCGATTGATGTAAGCCACCGCTGTGGCGTTGTCTGACAACACCCGGACAGCATCCCCCCCCCAGCCATCGCTGAAGGGCCCTCAGAGCTAGAGTGACCGCTCTCAACTCCAACCTGTTGATTGATCACGTCCTCTCCTGTTCTGTCCACTGGCCCTGCGCATAATGCCCCTCGAAGTACGCCCCCCAGCCGAACAGGCTTGCATCGGTCGTTAATGCCTTCTAGACTGGAGACTCTAGAGGCATCCCCTTTTCCATACACCCTGGAGCCAACCACCACTGCAGACTCTGCCTTGCCTCCAGCAGACAGACCAGTCTCTTGGACAACTGATCAGACTGATGTGACCATCTCCAGAGCAGAGACCTCTGCAACGGTCTCATGTGAGCTCTGGCCCACAGCACCACCTCTAGCGTGGCTGCCATCGTCCCCAATACTTGCAAGTACTGCCACGCCGAGGGATCCCTCTTGCTCAGGAAGGTGCAAACTAGGTGCCGTAATTTGTCGATTCTTAGCTGCGGCAGGTACACCCTGCCCTTGTTTGTGTCGAACCGAGCCCCCAGAAATTCCAAGTCCTGCGACGACTGCAACTTGCTCTTTGCTAGGTTCACCACCCAACCCAGCGATTGCAAAAACTGAACCACTCGCCTGGTCGCCACTACACTCTCTTCTTCCGACTTCGCTCTGATCAGCCAGTCGTCCAGATAAGGATGCACCAATACTCCTTCCTTTCACAACGCTGCCGCCACCACTATTATGACCTTGGTGACTGTCCTTGGAGCGGTCGCTAACTCAAACGGCATTGCCTGGAACTGAAAATGCCCCATGGGCACCGCGAAACGAAGAAACCTTTGATGCTCTGCTCTGATCGGTATGTGTAGATACGCCTCCGAAAGATCTAGCGCCATGAGATACTCTCCTTGCCAAACCGCCATTATCACTGACCGCAATGTTTCCATGCAAAAATGCGACACCCTGTGACAGCTGTTTACTCTTGAGGTCCAGAATAGGCCTCAACGTGCCCTCCTTTTTTGGCACTACGAAATATATGGAGTATCGACCGCAGCCGTACTGATCTTCCGGTACCGGCACAACTGCTCTTAGTGCTAGGAGCCTCCAAGGTCTCCCACACCTCTGCCTGCTTTGCTCGAGTCCTGCAGGGAGACTGTACAAACGCACATCCCACTGGATGTTGAAACTCAAGCGCATAACCTCTTTGCTTGATTTCCAACACCCACTAGTCTGAGGTAATTTGGGCCCACGCTGGAAAGAACTCCCTTAAATGACCTCCCACGGGAAAAATTCCAGCCTGGACCCCCCTTGCATCATTGCGGTTTCTTAAGGCTTGGTAAGGAGGCGGTCCCAAAAACTCTGCCTGTTCCCCTAAAGCCCCAAAATCCCGAGGGTCTGTACTGAAAACGTCCTCTCAAACTGACCAAACCTTGATTGTCGAAAACGCCAAAACTCTCGCTGCTGACTTCTCGAAGGCGTCCCCGGACGCCCTAGTTTCTGCTTATCTTCCGGCAACCTGCCCCCCTTGGACTCTCCTAAATCCTTCACCAACTTCTCCAGATCTTCCCCAAAGAGAAGTTTACCTCTAAAGGGGAGCTTCCCTAGTCGGGCTTTAGACGCCGCATCTGCCGCCCAATTACGCAGCCATAAGGACCTCCTAGCGGCCACAACCAACACCATACTCTTTGCTAATCCTCTTATAAGATCATACTGACTATCCGCCAAATACGCAGCTCCTGATTCCAACCGAGCCGCTTCCTCGGCTGCCTCTTCTGCCTGCAAACCCTTCAGCCTTTGGGTCCATCTTAGGCACGCCCTTGCCACCCAAGCCCCACAAATCGAAGCTTGCATGGAAAGAGCATTCACCTCAAATACCTGCCTCAACAGCGAGTCTAACTTCCTATCCTGGGTATCCTTAAGAGCTGCACTACCCTCTACCGGAATGGTAGTCTTCTTAGTCATCGACGACACGGCTGCATTCACTCTCGGAGCTTTAAATAGATCCTTATCTGCCTCTTGCAACGGGTACAGCCGGTTAAACACCCTGGAACCCTTGAGGCTAGCCTCAGCGTATCCCATTCTTCCTGAATCATCCACACCCTGCTCCGCGGTCGGCATATTCAATGCTTTCATAGTTTCCGCAATGAATGCAGCCAGCTCCTCTCTCCTGAATACCGTAACAATCTCTGACCGGTCTTCGGGATCGGCCAACTCTCCTTTCTCCAACTCCGGGTCCCCGTCCGAGTCCTCCAAGACCTCTGACTGCTCCTCTAGGACCCCATCCAGGTCTGCTCTGTCCTCCGACAACCTGGCCCTTTTAACTGGGACGCCACCCGACCCCTTGTCCAGCGGCACCCCCTTTTTTTTGACCCCCGTAGCATTCTCCTCCACTCCACCGGCTATATCACTGCCAAGGGTCTGCTGTAGCAGCTCTAAAAACTGCTGCAAAAAAAATGGCCCCTAGACCTCCCTGCATGGAAGCCTGGGCCAACGGGACCTCTGGCGCCGACGACGGAACTGGCATTGGCTCTTGCGGTAATGCCAGAGGGTCCAGGGAGTCCTCCGCCCCAACACCTCCTTAGCCCCTTCTGCCTCACTCTGCACTTCCATACTTGATAGCGCAGCCTCGTGTGCACACCCCCTGCACACCCCTGCCTCTGAAATGGTCCCTCTCCGGACCCCACACAAGAGGCAGCGAGGCCTAGAAGGCATCAAGAGCTATGTGCCCGTTTCAGATCTCTTTCCCCCCCCCAATTACCACACCAAACAGTACCAATAACTCACACTGCCATCAGCTACACTCAAGCCCCAGTTCTTCCCTGCATACCAACCTGCCGTCACTGAAACATGAAAACAGCACAGCTCCCTGCTCCCGCACCCAAAACCACTCGGTCCTAAAATGGCTGCCAGGATACTCGTGCTCCTGGCCCTTAAACAGGCTGCCTTCCGCTGCTCTTCGCTCTGCTTACCTCCGGGACCCCAACAGAGCACCTTTCAGCCGCCCTGCTTCTGCCCGCTTGTTTGGCGATCGTACGCCAGCACCGCCAGCCTGTCCAGAGCCAAAACACACTTTCGCGGCTCTTCTCAGCCCTGCAGACATCGAGCGGCGATCCTCAACAGTCCATCACCCACCTCAGGGGATCTGAAAACCGGAGGCCCTACACGCTACTCCCTCACTCCGCTCTGCACCGCTCACACCTTTTCAGAGAGGGGGGAGAAGGATGGTAACACGTTACCTCAATTGAATTCTAAATTGAAGGCTGCAATCGCCGATTTAAAGGGGCAGTAGCCTCTCACCATGAGTTAAAACCTTTTCTCTCCTTTTTTTCTTGCCTCTATTTGCCTTACCGTATCCAATTCCTTTTTCTCTCTTTTTTTTTTTTTTTTAAATTTATAATTTTTATTATGATTTTCCAACACTGTACAATCCCGATCAGCAACTAATACAAACAATCAACAACTTTTACACTCAGTCTTACTTCATTTCCCACCTCCTCCTCGCCCTCCCCCCTTAAGCATAAGCACCCTATTCCAGACCTCTCCGCACCCACCCCCCCCACCTCCCCCCCCTTTATACACTTCTTCGTACCCTTTACTCTATAACATGAAACACATTAATACCTCAACAAAAAAACAGTCCATCCAACAGCTATCCGTCCCCGTAAGCATATACTCAATTGCAAAACAAATATTACAACATCCATGTTGCCTTAATCTCATTAACCAGTGGCCCTTGGGAAGGCTCCTATTCTTAGTGCTATTCGATATGTCTGCCATTTCCCCCAAACCCCCCCCCCCATACACTATTTACCCAATTTATATAATATACAATTTGGCCCCGCTTATACTACTGTACATTATCCCAAGCAGAAATTCGCCCCATCCTCCCCCCCTCCATCCACAGTTTAGTTTGTTAAACTCCCGCCTACCCACCGGCCTTAATCCCCCACCCCCTGGGCAGCCACCCCAGCATATTAACCACAAATTCTCCCACCCCCTTTTCCCCCCCACCCCATCCTTCATCTAGTTCGCCCTCCTCCTCTCCACCCTCCAGTGTTCATATCTTTCCCACACTTTATTGAATCGTGGAACAGTATGCTTTCGGTGAGCTTCTATTGCACAATACTCCCAAAGCTGCTCCATTCCCCCCACCACCTCCGCCAGTGGAGGAACATCCGGCTTCTTCCACCAGCGGAGAAGACTCATCCGCCCTGCAATTACACAATACCCCTGTAATCTCCCCCTGTCCCTCCCGCCCTCCCCCAGCCCCCCTTCATTCAATATCACCATACTAGGAGTAAAGCCTGTCTGCACCCCTGTAATGTCTGCCGTGAGTCTTTCTACCCCACTCCAATAATCCTGAACTACCGGGCAACCCCACACCATATGCAGCAAGTCTCCTCTAGCCCCGCACCCCTTCCAGCACTGGTCCGAACTAGCAGGGTATAGAGCAGGGGTCTCAAACACGCGGCCCGCGGGCCGCATGAGACAACTTTGTGCAGCCCGCGAAAGAGAAAAACAAAAAAACCCCAAAACCCTGACTTCTGCCGTTGCCGCCGTGGCAGCGGCAGAATCAATTGTCAAATTTAAAAAAAAAGACTTCTGCTGCTCAAGCAGCAATATCACCTGTCCTGCGGCCCCTTCCCCTGTGCCCGGAGATCCGAATCTGCTCATCAGCGGCGTGCTTTTCAAGCCGCGAAGAGTATTCCCCTCTCGCGCGGCTTGAAACCGCGCGAGAGGGGAATACTCTTCGCGGCTTGAAAAGCACGCCGCTGATGAGCAGATTCGGATCTCCGGGCACAGGGGAAGAGGCCGCAGGACAGGTGATATTGCTGCTTGAGCAGCAGAAGTCTTTTTTTTTTTAAATTTGACAATTGATTCTGCCGCTGCCACGGCGGCAACGGCAGAAGTCAGGGTATTGGGGTTGTTTTGTTTTCCTCTGTCGGGGGGGGGGGGGGGGGTTTGACGGGAAATGGGCAGAGGGGGGTTAGGACTGGAAGTGGGATATTGGCCGGGGGGGGGGTTATGAATGGTAATGGGCTATGGTGGGGGCTAGGACTGGAAATGGGCAGATGGGGGTTAGGACTGGAAGTGGGCTATTGGCAGGGGGGGGTTATGACTGGTAATGGGCTATGGTGGGGGCTAGGACTGGAAATGGGCAGATGGGGGTTAGGACTGGAAGTGGGCTATTGGCAGGGGGGGGGTTATGAATGGTAATGGGCTATGGTGGGGGCTAGGACTGAAAATGGGGTGCGGGGGGTTAGGACTGGCGGTGGGCTGATTGGGGGGTTAGGACTGGTAATGGCCTATGAGGGGAGGTAAGACTGAAAATGGGGTGATGGGGGATACGACTGCAAGTGGGCTATGGGGGGACTAGGACTGGTAATGGGCTATGGGGGGGGGTAAGACTGAAAAAGGGGTGATGGGGGGGTAAGACTGGAAGTGCGCTATGGGGAGGTTAGGACAGGTAATGGGCTATGGGGGGTCTAGGACTGGTAATGGGCTGGGGGGGTTGCTAGGACTGGAAATGGGCTGAGTGGAAGGGGGCTTGAACTGCAAATGGCTGATGGGGAGGGGGGCTTGGAATGGAAATGGGCTGTGAGGGAGGGAGCTAGGATTGGAAATGGGCTGATGGGGGGCTAGGATTGGAAATGGGCTGATGGTGAGGCTAGGATAGGACTGGAAATGGACTGATGCAGGGACTAGAAAGGAGCAGATGCTGGGTGGGGCTGGAACTAGAAGGGAGCTGATGTTGGGGGAGGATTAGAATGGGATGGAGCTGGGAAAGTGAAATGGAGAGGGGAAAAATATTTTGTCTGGAAGAGAAGACAAATCTACAATTGGCCAGGTATTGGGAGAGTAAGTGGGGATTGAGGATGGAGGGGTAAAATTTGAGTGGATGAAATAGGAATGAGGAAAGAGCAAAAGGAGAAAGATTAGTATGTTAAAGCAGATGTAGGGAGAGAATGGAAAAAAACTAGAAGAGAGAAGAAAGGACAAATGGACAGCAGACGATGGAGATAGCAGAAGACACGAAGAAACCAGAAGTGGCTGGAGCAATTGCAACTGAAAAAAAATGCACAAAAGGTAGAAAAATATCTCTTTATTTTGAATTTATTAACTGGAATATGTCAGCTCTGGGAAATGTGCATCATTAATGTTTGCGCTTTGTTTAGTACAAGAGGAAATTAATTTATAGTTTTATTTCTACAGTGTTGTTGTACATTCCAAGTTTGGCTTTTGGGGTTCCCAGTTTAATTATTGTCTTCCTATTTCTGAATCTTTTAGTCTTTCTTTATCCATACTCATTAAGAGGCATGTTTACTAAAAGTTAGTGTATGGTAACATTATGCAAATATTTATGCAAATGAGGCCCCTTATGCAAATGAGGCCCCACGTCTTATGCGGCCCCCGGGTTACTTTACAAGTCCTCATTTGGCCCTCAAAGCAATTTGAGTTTGAGACCCCTGGTATAGAGCATGTAGCCACACCGGGGTCCAATACATTCTCAGCCTGATCTTGTAGCTGTTTTCCAGCATGGCTGTACCCGGTGCTAATTTGTGAGTTCTGATGTAGATTCTATCCCATCTCACGTCATCCCATTGCCCCCCCAGGTCTTCCTCCCACTGTTTCTGGCCCCGTACGACCTCTTGCTCGGATTCCCCCAGGATTCTATATAACTTCGATATTATCCTGGTCGGCATTCCAGTACCCCCTATCATTTCCTCGAAGGGCGTGGGTTTCGCCATCCAGTCTCGCTTCACCTCTTTCCTCTGAAGCCAGTACCAGAGACTAGCATATGCATACCTATCCTGCCTCTCCAAGCCGTATTTCTGCTGCAACTCCTCGAAGTCTCTAACCCTCCCCCCTCCCCCACCAATTGACCCAGCGTCTGTAACCCTTCCGCCCCCCATCTCCTAAAGACCCCTGCCTCCTCCCCCATCCTACCCTTCATGGCTAACATGATTGGAGTTTCTCTTGAATATTGCTTCCCTCCTAACAGGTACCCCTTCCATTTCGTCCAAACCTGTCTGGTAAGTTCTCTGTAGGGATTCTCTTCACCCGACCGCCTCCCACCCCCCCCAGGGTCCCAAAGCCAGGTTCCCCCCTCAATCCCCGCCGCCCCCTCCATCTCCACCCACCCAGGCCTCTCCACCCCTTCCTTCCAGGCAAAGAGAGCCCGAAGCTGCGCCGCTTCATAATACCGGAGCAAAGAAGGAACCCCCAACCCCCCCTCCGATTTAAGTCTATACATGGTTGCCCTGGCTACTTTTGGTCGCATCCCATCCCAAATAAATTGCATCAACAAATTTTGCATCCGAGCTATTTCCTTTCGGACCAACCGATACGGCAATGACATATAAACAAACAGCAACCTTGGAAGGACATTCATTTTTACTACTGCAATACGCCCCATCCAAGACAAATACAGCCCCCTCCACCGTGATAGGTCCTGCCTTATACTATCGACCAGGCCTTGATAGTTCCATTGCTTAATCTTAGTGAGAGGGGTCCCCAACTGGATCCCCAGGTACCGGAAACTCCCCTCCACCCACCTAAATTTAAAATGGTGCCGCAGACTTTCTTCCACCCTGGGCGCCAGATTAAATCCCAGCAATTCTGTTTTCCCTTGATTAATTTTATACCCCGCTAGGCGACTGTACCTTTGTATAGCTGTCATTAGCACTGGTAGCGTCATAAGGGGTTGTGTCAGGGTAAAAATAATATCATCTGCAAAAAGGCCAATTTTCTCCTCCCGCCCTCCTATCCGTACTCCCTTAATGTCCCCCAGTCGCCTAATATATGCCGCCAACGGTTCTACTGCCAAGGCAAACAGCAAGGGTGACAACGGGCAACCCTGTCTGGTACCTCTATGCAGTTCAAAACTCTCCGAGTATCCCCCATTGACCCGGACCCTAGCACTCGGGCCCTGATAGAGAGCTTTGAGCCACCTAACATACGTCTCCCCGAACCCCATTCTCTCCAAAACTTGAAACATGAAGGACCACTCCACCCGATCAAATGCTTTTTCCGCGTCTACAGTGATTAACACGGCCTCTTCATTAGTCCGCTGAAGATGCCACATAATGTTCAAAATCTTTCGCACATTATCGCTACCCTGACGTCCCTTCACAAAGCCCGTCTGATCCGGGTGGATCAGATGGGGTACAATGTCCTGGATACGGTTGGCCAAGACCTTTGCCAATAGCTTTGCATCTAGGTTGATTAAAGAGATGGGCCTGTACGAACCGCATACCCCCTTATCCTTCCCTGGTTTCGGCAGGACCGTTATACCGGCCTCCGCCATTGTGCGCGGGAGGCCCTCCCCCTGTAGCACCCCATTGACTACTTTGGTAAATATGGGCGTAATCTGTTCTGACATAACCTTATAAAATTTTGCCGTGTATCCATCCAGCCCTGGCGCCTTACCCAATTTCAATGTGGTAATGGCCCTCCTCACCTCCTCGTCCTGAATCTCCCGCCCAAGAAGCTCCCGTTCCTCCTCCGTCACCTGAGCCAGCCCACATTCCTCCAGAAAATCCGTAGTGTCCCTCCCTCCCCCCTCCAGTTCACTTTCATACAGAGTCTTATAATACTCCCGAAACACCCCCCTAATTCCCTTGGAGGTTTGGACCCACTCCCCTTTAGCACTCCTAATGCCCACCACATGCCCGGCCTGTCTCCTTCCCTTCAAGCGGCTGGCTAACACCCTCCCTGCCCTGTTCCCCCCTTCAAAATGGGCCTGCTTCAAGACCGCCAGTTGGAATGCTATCTCTTGGGCCCGCAATTTACTCAGCTCCCCTCTCACCCTTTGTAGTTCCGTAAGGGTACCTGGGTCCGCCACCCTCTGATGTACCCCCTCTAAGCGCCGCAGCTTTTGCAATAACTCCCATTCCCTGGCCCCTTTTTCACGTTTTACGCGCGCCCCCAATCCTACCAGCTGTCCCCTAATCACCGCCTTTAAACCGTCCCAAAGCACCCCCATAGACACCTCCCCTGTATCATTTAGCTGGAGATATTCCTTTATATGAGCCTTAAGCTTCTCCACATGCTTCTCTTCCTCCAGCAGAGAGTTATTAAGCCTCCAGAATTTTAAACTCTCATCTTTCCATCCCATATCAAAGCGTGCACTCACTGGGGCATGGTCCGTCCAAGTAATTTGACCATGTTCCACCTCCTGCACTCTGTCCAACCAGATTCCTCCCCCCCAAAGCATGTCCAACCTGCTATAGGAGCCATGCACTGGGGAGTAGTAAGTATATTTCCGTTCTCCCGGATGCCAACTTCTCCACAAATCCACTAAACCCAGGCGTTCCCGCAGGACATGTAGGCTTCTTCTATCCCCCCGTCCTCCTCCCCCCTGCCCCCCACTTGTATCAATCCTAGGGTTACATGTGAGATTGAAATCCCCCCCCCATGATTATTGGTGTATTCCCCAGGCCTTCCAGTTCCTTCAAGAGTTGCTCATACATCTCCCCCTGCTTCTCATTAGGACCATACACACTGATCACCCAGACCTCCTCCTCCTCCATGTGCAATAATACCCCCACCCATCTCCCTCCTTTCCCCCGTCTAACTTCCTTCACCATGATGTGGTACTCCCCCCCCCACCAAAATGCCCACCCCCCCTCTCCTAGAAGTTAATCGCTGGCCCGCCAAAACTACTTTAGGGAATTGCCTAGATTCCAACATGTATTCCTGTCCCACTCGCAAATGTGTTTCTTGTATGCACATTATATCAACCCCCAATCTTTTACCCTCTCTCCCCACCAACTGGCGTTTGTCGAGTTCGCAGCCCTTTCACATTTAAGGTCATAATATTTAACATTCTACGCTTCCCATTCCCCCCCCCCTCCCTCCCTCCCCCCCTCCCCCCCCCTTTCCCCCCCTGTTACCTCGCCCCCCCTTTGATCTCCTCAAGCCCGTATCCTCCCTCCCTCCACCTCCCATCCCCCTCCTCCGTCTCTTCCAGAGGATAACTCAGGAGTAGTGCGCCCCTTACCGTCCCCAGCCTTACGCCTTCACACACCCCTTCCCCCACCTACCTTCTACCCGCTCATCCCCCCTCCCTCACCCTATGCCCTCCTATCCACACGCTGACTTCCACCCTCCCTCTCCTACACCTCCCGCCTGGTATCCCTCCACCTCCCCCCCCTCCTATCCCCCTCCCCTTCACACCCCCTCCTCCCCCACCCACCTCTCCCCCAATTGCTTTACCAAATACTTGTATACTACTCATGTAAGCATGCATAAAATTAACATTCCTCCACCACCTTGCAAACCATATACCATCATATTATCAGTCCTCAAGTCTTTTCAAGTGCCGTCCAGCCGCTGGGCCTCTTGCATCTCCTGTCCATGTTGCGGCTCTCCGATTCTTCCGCGCTCTGGGCTTCCGCCCCTCTGCACCTGCTGCCCTCCGACAGGAGAACCTGTCGTCAGGTCCGCCCCGTGGGTGTTCAGGCCCGCGTCCCTAAGAGCTTTCTGGGCCTCCTCCGGAGTCTGTGCTCGCCATGTCCGCCCTTTGTAAGTAAAGGAAAGTCCAAAAGGATGAAGCCAGCGATATTTAATGTCCTTTCTACGCAATAATTGTGTAACAGGCTGCATGGCCCTCCGCCTCTGCAATGTCCCTGCAGAGAGATCTTCATATATGTGCACCGGATAGCCCTGCCACATAATGGTTCCTTCTTGCCTGATTTTGTTAACTATGGTCTCTTTAGTTTTGTAACGTGCCAAACATATGATTATGTCACGGGGCTTGTTACCCACGGGTTTCCCCAGTGCTCGGTGGGCTCTTTCAAGTTGGATGTCTGTAGCTGTCACCTCCCCACCGCCCAATCGTAGGGCCTCCAAGCAGACTGAACGGGCTACCTTCTCGCTATCCTGGAATTCTTTCTCCTCTGGGATTCCACGGAGTCTCAGATTATTGCGGCGAGAACGATTTTCCAGATCTTCCAGCTTATACAACAAAGTCTCATAATGTGCCCCCAGCTGCCCCGATCTTTGCGCCGCTTCTTCCTGATGCAGTTCAATCTCTTGCAGCCTGTTCTCGTGGTCTCCCATTCTACAGACCAATTCTCCAACCTCTTCTTTCAAGGGGGCCAACACATCGTTCAACTCACTCTTCACTGACTGCACTTCATTTTTGATTTCAAGGAACCATTCTCTAAGTTCCGCTCTCGTAATAGGTTGCGCAGGGTCTGTTCCCGGGGCTTTCACATTCTCCATATCTCCTGCTCCCCCCTGTTCTCCTTGCACCTCTGGGAGCCTTTTGTTCTCCAGCTGCCCACCATCACCTTTTCCTCCATGCGTCCCTGAGTACGCATATTCTTTAAGATCTGCTGCTTTGCGTCTGGTGGTCATCTCTGGACCAGAGGCCTCTTGTACTGTCAGCAGGAGAAGTCCAGTAGTTGGGCTCCGCAGCCCTTTTTTGCTAATTTACCAGGTACTTAGGTCCACCTCTGCAACCTGTTGTCCATATACTGGCAGCCGGCTCCCTCCGGGTCTCCTCAATATCCTGCCACCTGGCTCAGTGCTCTCATCGGCTTCTCACTGCTGGCCCTCAGCCTTCACAGCCTGCACTGATCTGCTCCGCAGGGCCTCTCTCCTCAGTCCCTGCTCTTCCACCAGCAGCACTTTATACAACTGGCCTGTTCCTCACCTTCCCGCTAGGCGCCACGATCCAGCTCACCTCCTGCTCATGGGTTCCAGTAATTCTCTCACAGCTAGGGAGCCACAGCACTATCGAGACCACAGGCTCCTACCATCCGCCTGCTTCATTCATCATCTCGGCTCTGCCTCCGGGCGCCATTTTCGGCCCTCCACGCTTGCTGCCGTGTTCTCCCGTTGGCGCTTCACACCGCAAAAGCTGCTTTCTTGCTGCCGGCGTTTCAGCGGTCGCGGCACTTCCCGCCCTCTTTCTGCCGCCAATGCCCCCACTTGCCGCCTCCGAGGGAATTTTTTAGGGGCTTTTGGCTGGGTCAGTGCCGGAGCAGCTCTTTCAAGCCGCCATCGGCTCCGGTGACGTCACTTCCTCCCCCTTCTCTCTTTTTTTTTTAAACCAATCCTACTTAATGATTCCTTCAGTGAGTCCCTGACCCCTAGACTCATACCTCCTACCGCTGCTTGGAGACTGAGAAATGGAGCAAGGAGGCGGTCCCTGGATTACTTATACTGGTGTCAACAAGATTGTGACATGCTCAGTCTCCAAGCTGCAGGAGGACGTACACAACTTCTAAGGTTCGGGACTAGACTGGAGGACCGCTAAGGAACATGCCTTTCTCCAACAGTTACTGCTAGCTATCCCATAGCACATTAGATGGGGCCCTTAAGGGAATGGTACTGTAAATCTTGGCCCAGAAACACCTCTTCACTACTGCTGTTCTATAAGCTTGTTTGGAGTGGAGTAGCCACCCAGTAAGCAATAGACCAGGGTTTGATTCCCACTGGTACTCCTTGTGACCTTGGACAAATCACTTAACCCTCCACTGCCTCTCATAAGAAAGGCCTGGCAATCTACTTCTGGTCACATTGTCAAGAAAACCCAGGAGCTGCTAGGTCACCAATAGTCAGCATTGACTTGAAGGCACACATTGCATTTTTGCTCTAACAGCCAAAGGACTATTCTTCTACTGATGTGGCACATCCTCAAATTTTGTCAATAAAAACAAATACATTTAAAACTTTCTTCTGCTTTATGGAAGTGCCACTACATTAAAACACCAGGAAAATAACTTGGTATTTCAGAGGTAAAAATACGGAATTTTAGTATGGCTTCTATGTTATTTTAGATTGCTCTTTGGTTTACAGAAGTAGGGGAGGTGGGTATTTTATTCTATGTCTGTATCCCAGACTGAGTTCAGGATCAATGAGCTATCAGAGCAATTACCTGGATACAATATGTAAAACCGTGAAGAGGACAACAAGTGGTCCAACTGCCAGCAGGAACCAGGGGAAAACACCAGCGATGACACCCAAGCAAAAGAAGACCAGGATCACATTCTGCACAAACATTTCTGCTTGAAATGGCAGGCGGACGTCGACTAGAAAAACAGAAAAAACAAGAACTCATCCTTTGGAACCTGAAGTAGATGTGCCACTTCCCACTGAACCAGGGCTTATTGGGCCATCCTGATACTACTGGGAAGGATGTTATATCAAGAAAAAAAGGGAAAGGGACACCCTTCTTCAGTGGTGGGATTCAATTCCTGTCAGGAACCAGCTGGGTTGCACTAGTTCGCACAAACCTGCTCCTAGGGTTTCCCCACGTTTGCCAAACTGGTGCCTACAGGTTGTGTCACTGCGGCAGCGGAACCGAAGGGCTTCAAAGCATCTGAAAGTATGTTGATGGCATTGACAGAAGCCTCCGATGCCACAGCCTGTAGGCACCAGTTTGGCAAACGTGGGGAAACACTAGGAAAGCGTTGTTACTCACCTGTAACAGGTGATCTCCGGGAACAGCGGGAATTTAGTCTTCACATATGGGTATCATCGGTACTGACGGAGCCTGCACGGGAACACTCCCCGCCTTTCCAGTTGAGTTTGTAGGAGTAGGAGTAGCAGTAGGAGAGCGCGGGAGAGCGCGAGAGAGAGAGCTAGTGGTTGGGGCAAGGTACTTCAGGCCCACTAGAGGACAGCAAACCTGGGCTGGAAGGACTGGGGTTTCTAGTCCCACAGGTGCTCCTTGTGGTCTTGGGCAAGCCACTTAACCCTCCATAGCCCATGTTCCCTGTAAAATAGTTATTTCAAGTTATAATGCCCTGTTCAATGTAATTTCAGTTTGTTCAATGTAAACCGCACTGATGCATAATAGCACGGTATATAAGAGAATGTAAATAAATAAATAAAATAAATACAACTCCTAGGGGAGGTGGGCGGGTTGTGAAGACAATTCCTGCTGTTCCCGGAGATCACCTGTTACAGGTGAGTAACTACACTCTCTCCAGGAACAAGCAGGAACGTAGTCCTCACATATGGGGACTCCCTAGCTGCAGATGCCAGGGAGTTGGCCCCAGGACGTTGTCAGCCCTTGTGAAAGGGCCATGCTTCCCCCCATGGATCTCTGGCATCCTACCAGGGATGGTTGGTAGGAGCTGACAGTCTGAAAAAGGTGTTGAACAGCCTGACCAAACAAGGCATCCCGGCAGGAGTCCTTGTCTAAGCAGTAGTGGCCCATGAAGGTATGTACCGAAGCCCAAGTAGCTGCTCAACAGATGTCGTCGATAGACACAGAGTGAAGATGAGCCATTGAGGCTGCCATGGCTCTCACATTGTGAGCTGTGACATGGCCTTCAAGAGGAAGGTTATTACTCTCAAAGGCAAAGGATATGTATTGTGCAATCCAGTTAGAGTTCTTTTGGAAACTGGAAGTCCCAAATGACTAGGATCAAAAGCAACAGAGTTGAGAAGGATTTTCGATGTTGCTGTGTCCTCTGCAAGTAAAAGGCTAAAGCTCTTTTACGGTCAAAAGTGTCAAGGTTCCTTTCTGCACTGGAGGCATGAGGCCTCGGAAAGAATACAGGAAGGTAAACCGCTTGGTTTAAATGGAAAGGCGAAGCCACCTTTGGCATACAGTGCGGATGAGTTCTAAGAACTATTTTATCATGGTGGAACCTTGTGTAAAGCGGATCAGCCACTAATGCTTGCAATTCACTGATGCAACATGCTGATGTGATTGCAATGAGGAAGATGACTTTCCAGGAAAGGAATTTCAGAGATGTAGTGACTAATGGTTCCAAAGGGCGGTTTCATGAGCTGCCCGAGCACCGGATTCAAGTCCCATGCCACCGGTGGTGGCTTGATGGGAGGTTTTGTTAAAAGACCTCTCATAAATCTCGCTATGAGAGGATGAGGGGAAATAAGTTGTCCACTTAGAGGCTTGTAAGAAGCTGCAATAACACTAAGATGGAATCTTACTGAATTTGTCTTGAGACCAGCATTTGCCAAATGGAGATACTCCAGTATCGATTCCAGAGGTATCACAAGAGGGTTAAGACCCTTCTGCGAGCACCATATAGTAAACCTTTTCCACTTAAAGGCGTATGAGCGTCTTGTGGAGGGTTTATTAGAAGCATGAAGGATATCCTTTACGTGTTGAGAAAGGTTGAGATCCTGAAGCTCTAGGCCTTCAGCAACCAGGCTCTGAGATGCAGAGAATGGGGATTGCGATGCCACAGCATCCTGTTTCTCTTGGGAGAGAAGATCTGGAGCAGATCCCAACTCCAGAGGCGGAGCTTGAGAGAGATGTAAAGCAGAGGGTACCACGTTTGCCGTGGCCAACGTGGAGCTATGAGAATCACATAACCTCTGTCTCTCTGAAGCTTGAATAGTGTTTTGGGGATGAGGTGAATGGGTGGGTGGGAAGGCATATAGGAAGCCCTGACCCCAGTGAAGGAGGAAGGCATCCCTTGCCTGACAATGTCGAGCTGCGATTCTGGAGCAGAACCGGGGAAGTTTGGCATTCAGCGGACTTGCAAAGAGGTCTATGTCTGGGGCTCCCCAAATCTGAAATATTTGGGCAACCTGGTCTGCATGGAGAGACCATTCGTGTTGTAGCAGAACCTGACAGTTTGTCTGCCCAAGATGTTTGAATGCCTGGAAGATAAACCGCAAGGAGATGAATCTGATGCTCTCTGGCGAGGGCCCATAGTTGCAAAGCTTCATTGCATAGCGACAGAGAGCCTGTTCCGCCCTGCTTGTTCACATAGAATATGGCTACCTGATTGTCAGTTTGAACTAGGCCTGTCTTGTAGCTGAGCTGGGCGTGAAATACTAGAAGAGCAAGTAAGATTGCTCTGAGTTCCAGGAGGTTGATGTGAAGACAGGCCTCCTGCGGAGTCCAGGTACTCTGGGTAGAGATCGTGCAGATGGGCTCCCCATCCCACCTGAGATGCATCTGTTAGGGTGGCTTGGAATAGGGGTTGCTGGAAAGGAGACCTCACCAGAAGATGTTTGAGCGATTGCCACCATTGGAGGGACAAAATAAGACGGTCTGAGTTTGTTATGTTGTCCGACAGGCAACCTCAGGCCTGTGTCCACTGAGTGCATAAAATCCACTGGGCTGCTTGCATGTGAAGGTGAGCATAAGGAACCACATGCACTGTGGATGCCATGTGGCCCAGCAGTTGTAGCATTTCTCGAGCAGTGAGATAAGGTTTGATCACTGCTTGGGAAGCTAGCTGTATTATGCGAAGACAGCGGGGCTGCGGAAGGAAAGCCCTTTTCTGTCTGGTATCCAGATGAGCTCCTATGAACTCTAGGGACTGAGTGGGAGCAAGATTGGATTTTGGGAGATTTACGACTAGTCCCAAATACTGAAGGATTCGCATTGTGCGAAACAAAGCAGAGCTGGCTTCTGGTACTCTAGGGTCTCAAATGAGCCAATCGTCTAAGTAGGGGAAGACTAATATTCCCAGAGTGCAGAGACATGCAGCTACCACAGCCATGCATTTTGTGAATACTCTTGGTGCAGAAGCCAGGCCAAAGGGAAGAACCCTGTACTGGAAGAGCTTTCCTTGAAACAGGAATCAGAGGAATCTTCTGTGATTTGGATGGATGAGAATATGAGTATACGCATCCTTGAGATCTAGAGAACAAAGCCAATCCTGACTTTGAAGGTATGGCAGAGTTCCTAGAGAGACCATTTTGAACTTCTCTCGGAACAGATATTTGTTAAATTCTCTGAGGTCTAAAATGGGTCTGTCTCCTCCTGTTTTCTTTTGAATAAGGAAATAGAGGGAGTAGAACCCTGTACCCTGATGGGGAATGGGTACTTCCGCTATTGCTCCTTGAGCAGTGTTGTGACTTCTTGACCTAAGAGATTGTCGAGAGAGGTCTGAGAATTGAACTGTCTTACAATTGTAGGAGGGGGCATGCTGTGAAAATTAAGTTTGTACCCCTCTCGTACAATGGACAGAGTCCAATTTTCTGCTGTTATTTGGTACCATCTGTGGGCAAAATGACATAACCTGCCAGGGATGTCCAAGGGTTCTGGATCCTTCAGGGGCAGGAAGGCGAAGTTCTCTAGAGAGGAGTCAAAGCCCGTGAGGAGGCTGAGCCTGCTGAGCTGGCTGAGGTTTTTCAGCTTTTGGCTTCTTCTGTTGTCTAGGTTGTTGCTGTTGTCCTTTTTGAGTAGTCTGATTTGGACGGTGTCCCTGTTGGGTATAAGAAGGATAAAACTTTTTTCTTATTGAAAAATGTTTTTTTTTTTAGAGGATCTTTTCCTTGCAGGATCGGCTGTAGATTTGGACAATCTATCCAATGTGATATTGTCTGCATCTATTTCATTAGCCTTTTCCTGCCAATTCTTGCCAAAGAGATTTTCTCCTGTGCAAGAATGTTTCCTAATTTATCCTCTACCCAAATTTCCAAGTCGGATGCCTGAAGCCAGGCAATCCGACGTGCACCAACAGCAATAGCCCATGTTCTGCTTTTGCACTCAAAACAGTCAAAGGCTGCACGATTTACAAACTTGGAAACATCCTGGGCATGTTTGACTAGAGTAAGATAGTCCTGTCTCTTGTCATCAGGAAGAAGGGGGCTCATAAATTCCAAGTCTTCTGTGACCTCTTTAAGGAACATTCCCATATACAAGATATAGGAACTGATCCTAGCTGAGAGCATGGAAGCATCGACGCCCAAAGGCGTATTGAGTCCCACCTTGTCCTGGCTTTCAAAAAACTCAATTACCACACCATTCAATGGTAATGGAATCAGCCATGCGTAGGATGAAAAGAGCATAGAGACATGCATCCAATCCTCCAGGTCGTGAATGCAGGACTCTCGATGCCTCTGGGCGTCGATGCTTCCAAGCTTCCAAGCTCTCAGCTAGGATTAGTTCCTATATCTTGTATACATTGTATTGAGTCTCCGAGAATGAGGAGATGTGGTCAGAGGTGTTTTCCACATTCTCAGCATAAGATCATGTAAGATTTCATGAACAGGCAGAGTAGCTGCCTCTTTGGGAGCCTTAGGATATTGGAGAATCTCCAACTCCTTTGCCCTAGTCTTTTTCAGGAGCTACTGTGATGGAAAAGCCTTGGGCCACATCCCGGATAAAATCCTGAAAGGACATATCCTCTGGCGGAGACATTCTGCGCTGAGAAGAGGAATCCTCTGGGAGAAGTACTCTTGTATCGGCAGAGTCTTCGGAGTCATTAGACTCAGAGGATTCAAAATACTTCTGATCCCGGTGATTGTGCAGCGCACAGTACCGGTATCGATCGAAGTTGGTACTGGGTTGCTCCGGTACTGATCTCTCGATGCCGGAGACACACACATGACTCGGTATGGGTGGCATACCCACCGATGTCGATGCCATCGGTACTGGTGTCGGTACCGATATCGGTTGAGGTGTCTGAAGCGGTTTCAATGGTACCGAAGCCGTGAGAAGAGCTGCTAGACTGCGTTCGATAGCAAGAAATCTCTGGTCTATCAACGCTGCCAATGCTTGGGTGTCGGTACCGGTAGAAGCGTCCGGAACCCCTGAGCATGGCACCAGTACTGTCGAGGTCGAGGCCTCGAGAACATCCTGGAGCCCTGTTAATGCTTTGGAAGCCGAAGCCTCCCGCCAGGGCAGTTTTGCCAGTGAAAATTCCTCAAGGGCAATGCCAGTGGCATCTCGATACTTAGGAGATCTACCCTTTGAGGACCGGCTAGATTTATGTTTAGTTACCTGAGATCCATGGGAGGAAGATGAGGCCCTGGAGGATGTCGATGCAACAGACACCGCGTCTGAGGGAAAAGGGTGCTAAACTTTGCAGCTCGATTCTACCGACCCCTTTTTGACATCATTCCACAGGAGAGGCACTCTGAAGTAGAGTGGTCAAGACCTAAACATTTGAGACACCAATCATGGGTGTCGGTGACGGAGATGATACTGTCACATTTAGAACATTTTTTTTTTTAAACCAGATGTTGGTTTTTACAGTTTTGAGGAAAAATTGGGCCAGGTGCCCAAAATGGCGCCTAGCACCAAGGAAAAAAGTTTCTGAAGTAAAATACCTCAGAAACCATGGTTTGATATATATATATATTTTTTTTTAGAAGAACGAAGAATGGACCGGTGGTACCGGTATAGCGTCGAGGGAAGGCAGACGCGACCACAAAAAACAAAAATTAAAGACAAACTTTTCTGCGGTGACAGGGTATGCGACCTGTCAGCTCCACGGAAAACGAACTGGAGAGGGACAGTTGGAAAGGCAGGAAGGCAGCATGCAGGCACTGTGGGATGCTCCCGAAAGCTTTCCTACTGGACGCTTGGGAGCGTTCCTGCGCAGGCTCTGTCTGTACCGATACCCATATGTGAAGACAACATTCCTGGAGAACAGGTTTGCATGAACCAGCTGAATCCCACCACTGCCCCTCTCCCAATTCAGTAGGGTTTTCAGATACAGAAATATGCATGAGACATTTGCATGTACATATGTTGTGGATATCCTGAAAATCTGCCTGGCTAAGGAGACCAAAGGGCTAGTCTGAAAATCCCTGCTTCCAGAATTCTACAGCTTTAGGCTGAAGACATGTTAGTAATGAAATGGTTAACTATGCAACATGAATTTATACTACATTTATCTTTTATTTAATAGAGCGTCTCTCACCAGTATATAATAGCTTTGGATTTAATTACTTGCTGCTTCCAAGTTTGAGCAAGGCAAGTTACAATTCAGGAGCTGTACTTATTTTCCTGCCAAAGAGGGCTTACAGTTTAAGTTTCAATGGAAGGTGAAATCCCCTGCCCAAGTATCCGTGGTAGAGTGGGATTTGAAGCTTGGCTTCCCTGGTTCTCAGCTAACTACTCCACCACTCTGAACTGCATATTTTGTCGCTCTAAATGCAATATCCATAGTACTACCTAGTACTACCATTGACACCCGCGCAGACCACTGTGAAATGTGTAACTATGTAATTTGTCTGGAATAATTGTGTGATTTACCATTTGTCTGGCATAATTGTGAGATTTACCATTTGTGTTATTTGCCGTCACCATTTGCCTCTGTTATAATTGTATTATTTACCATCTGCATCTACCGCTGTTACTGCAATTGTCACCTGACCTGGAAACTTACCCACCACCAGAACCCAGGACTCCACCTCCAACCGGAACCTTACTTGGCACCTGTGTGCCACATATCAACCCACACCAGCTTCATATAACAGGCAAACTGCCTGACTGCACACGGCAATAAAATCACACATAGCCACTCACTGGTCCACCAGCCCAAAGCAACAGCACAGCGTACCTCGGTCTGACACAGACCTCCCATCAACCATTACACCACCTGCTAGGCCAACCCAGACCACAAACACAAAATGGCCCTATCTAGCATCATCACAGTTGCCATCTACCTCCTCGCCATAGGCCTAGACAATGTTACGGACACGCCCACAAGTTACAATCACATACCAATTCGCCACAATCACAGGAGGAGATGGACAAACACCCCCTTCTACAACCCAATGGAAACTACCCGAACACACCACCACCATCTTTTACACATCACATTACAACACAACAAGAAAACAAAACAGGAAAAAATACTCCTCCCCTAATACCTTAGATGTGCACTCAAACGCCCGATCAGTACGGAAGAAATGGCCGGTCATCTGACATATCACTACACAACCTCGACATACTCCTGATCACTGAGACATGGCTCTCCTGCGATGACAACGTCCTACTCAACCAACTCCTCCTCTCTAAATTCTCTATCCATACATGCCACAGGAATGACAAAAGAGGAGGAGGTGTTCTCGCCATCACCAAATCTGACCTTCAGTTCCACCCGAGTGATGTAACCAGCACACCACTACTGGATACAATCACGATAGCAAACAAGAGCTGCTCCTTCAATCTACTATACAGAGCTCCATCAGTCGACCCAGATGCCCTATCAACAATAATTGACCTGGCCACCAATAACCAGAGCCCACACACATCGAGCTGGGTTCTAGGAGACTTCAATCTACCTTCACTGCAAGTCTCCCACGCCTCAGGGTTTCTCGAAGCCCTGCAGGATTTAGGATACAGCCAATTGATCAAGGAACCCACCCCCCATGTAAAATGAGGCATTTTGGACCTAATATTCGCCCCAGTGACAACCCTCAACTCACCGACTGTCCCAGAGTTGTCCATTGCCTCAGTTCCCTGGTCTGACCACAAGCTTATCTTATTCCAAGCACCCCTACCCAGCCGTAGCCAGATGGAAGAAAGAAGAGCGAGCAGCCATCCCAATGCTCCACCACGAAGGTTCCAGACCTTCAACAAAGACCTAATTCTGAGCACAACACTCCCACTAATCACCTCGCCTGCACACGACCCAGAGGAGCTGGTCTCCAAATGGAATAAAACCCTTAGCTCAATCGCCATACGTCCACCACCCGACAAACCCCAAGGGAAGCGACCCGCCGCAACCTGGTATTCTGCCGAGCTGAAAGCCTCACTCACCGCCCTAAGGAAACTGGAGAGGCGCTGGCGCCTTTCACACTCAGCTGAAGATCAAAGTGCATATAACTCACACCTGGCAGCACATCGCGCCACAGTGAGTGAGAGCATGAGACGATTCCACACTGACACTCTAAAAAGATCATTGAACAAACCTCACGACCTGTTTGCCCTCGTCAAGCGATTGACAAAGGAACCTGCATCAGAGCACACATCTGAAATCCACCCTCAAATATTCGCCGACTATCTGCAATCCAAGCTCTGTCAGACCAACACCCCAATACCCAGCACCACCCTTGAACCAAGCTATCAATCACCTCTCACCATCTTCTCAACACCACCCAAAAAACGCATCGAGGACACCATTGCTGCCATCAATATGACCACTGCTCAAACTGACCCGTGCCCTGCATTCTGGATCAAAGATCTACGGACCAACCTCAGTCCCTTTATAACCAGACTCATGGAACAATCATTCACAACAGGAGCATTCCCACCATCCCTCAAGCGCACATCCATAAGACCTCTACTAAAAAACAATAAACTCGACCCCCATAAGCCAGAATCATACAGATCGATATCTAGCATACCATTGCTGGCAAAAATAATGGAAAAGGAAGTACAAATGCAAATACAAGATCACATAGAAACCTCCGCACCACTGGACCCATGCCAACACGGCTTTAGAGAAGCCCATGGAGTTGAAACACTTCTTACCTCACTCTTCAACAACATAATAGCAGGCACTGACAACATTCGCCAAGGATTCGTCCTGGTCTTCCTGGACATCGCAGTGGCATTCGACTCCGTGAGCCACGAGCATCTCCTGGTACGCCTCAAGGAGAAGGGAATCACCAACAAAGCGCTTGAATGGTGCAAGTCCTACCTTTCTGATAAGATGGCTGCAGGTACGATCCAGTGATACATCAGATCCGTTCCACCAAAAGCAAGGTGTCCCGCAGGGATCTTCCCTTTCTGCTCTGATGTTTAATATATACATGCAACCTATCTGCAATCTCATCCGGTCCTTCAGTGTCAACTGCCTGATATATGCAGATGACGTGCTGCTCTACACGCCTTTTTCAACAGAGAACCCTGACCTCTCCCCACTAACAAACTGCATTAATGCAGTATCCAATTGGCTGCAAACCCAGAACCTCAGGATACAACACAAGAAAACTGAGGTACTATTCATTACACGGAATCGAGACTTCTCCACACTGCCCTTCCTAAAAGTAGAGGGAGCAGACCTCCAAACCAAACCCACCATCAGATACCTTGGCAACACCTTAGACCAACGCTTGGCTATGAAGTTGCACATAGGAAACATGGTAAGGGCGGTTTACCATAAGATCCGATCCCTCAGACACCTACGATCCCTGCTGGAGCCAGACGATTTCAGGACAATCTATCAGGCACTGGTCATACCACACTTCGATTACACAAACTCAGTCTTGCACGGTCTCCCTCAGTCCACCTTGCGTCCACTGCAACTGGCAATGAACGCCGCAGCACGAGTCCTACATGGAGCGTCCAGGAGAGACCATGTCTCACCCATCCTAAAACACCTCCACTGGCTCCTGATACAAGGTACTCACATACAAAATCTTACTGCTGACCTTCAAGGCTATCAACAGACTCTCATCCTCATCACTAACAGAGTTCATCCAGACTACACCCTCCAACAGAGCCAGACGGTCTGTAGCACTCAATACCCTGGTAGTTCCAAGATCAATTACACAATGCACCCAGTCAACAGCGGGCAGGGCTTTCAAATTCTGTGCGCCTAGATGCTGGAATAGCCTCCCTCACGACATCCGAACAATACCAGACCTACTCCAGTTTAGAAAGGCCTTGAAACACCACCTCTTCCTCCAGTATTACCCTGTAAACAACGCAGCTATGACACCAACCTCACAAACCACGCAAAACACCTATGACTAAGACCAAGGAAGTGAATCCTAACATGTTGTAAATGTAAATAGTTACCCCAGTTATCAAAATTTTTAACACCTGTTCACTGTAAACACAAAGTACCCCGGGAAATGTGTAATCTTTGTTCATTGTAAACCGCGCTGATGCTGAATAGCGCGGTATAGAAGAGACTGTAAATAAATAAACCATTAGACTGCTACTTCACTACAAGTGATTTCAAGAAACCACTGGAGTTACTTTACCTGTTCATGGACAGCATGTTAAGTCCTCACATATGCATGATGTTATCAATTCAGCCCTGTGCAGGAACCTCTCAAAGCTCTTCCTAGAAACTTCTGGAGTGATTCCACTGCGCATGCACACAAATGCCTGCCTGTATCACTGTGCCTCTCCTTGTCTACTAACAGCTAATGCCAGAATAAGACTAAGGGGAGGCGGGAAGATTATGAGGACTTGTCCTATTGTCCACAGAGAGAACCTACTAGAGGTAAGTAACTTTCTCCATGGACAAGCAGGCTAAATGCTCACATAGGATGACCTAGCTACAGGCTGCCTCAAAAGAAAAAAGGTAAAATAAGAGAAGCTATTGTTTGTAACAATAGGCCATCTGCAACTTTAAAAAAACAAAAACAAAGTGGCAGCCTGGAACAGACGAATCGGGTGAGGGGGAGTAGGCAGTGGAAATGGATTCTCATCCCCAAGTATATTACAAAAAACGAATCTGTTGTCGTCAAAATCCTCTTCCAAATGAGATCTCTTCCATGAAAGCTGATCTCAAGCATGCTAGCAACATAGCCAGGGCTCTGAGGGGCAGTTTCTTCAAATGGCTCTGGCAATGTGAGCCATGACTGGTTCCTCCAGAGTCAAGCCAGTCTGAGCATAAGAGGTGCAATCCACTGCCAAAATGAAAGTGTTCTCAACCCATTTGGGTCAAAAGAAACCAAGCTGAGTGGACTCTACATAAGAACATAAATGCCAAGGTCCATCAAGTCCAGTATCCGGTTTCCAACAGTGGCCAATCCATGTCAGAAGTACCTGGTAAGTTACCAAAAAGGTAAATAGGTCCCACAATGCTTGTCCCAGGGTAAACAGGGATTTTCCAAGGTGCTCTTTAATAATGATTTATGGACCTTTCCTCCAGGAACTTGTTCAAGCCTTTTTTAAACCCAACTATACTAAAGCGTAGTTACTCAACTGTAACAGGTTATCTCTGGGAATAGCAGGAATTTAGTCTTCACATGAGTGACGTCAGTACCAACGGAGCCTGCCTGGGAACATTCCACAGCATCCAATAGGAAAGCCTTTGGGAGCATCCCACTGTGCCTGCGTTGCTGCCTTCCCAACGCTCCCATTTCAGTTGTTTGTAGCTGAGAGAAAAGGAGAGAGAAAAGGAGAGAAAAAGTAAATCTACAACTCCTAGGGGAGGAGGGTGGGTTGTGAAGACTAAATTCCTGCTGTTCCTGGAGATTACCTGTTAGAGGTGACTAACTACGCTATCTCCAGGAATAAGCAGGAATGTAGTCTTCACATATGGGACTCCCTAGCCAAAGAAATGACCTCAGAACCAGTCGGTTTGCCTCAGGGAAGGCTTTGAGAGGTCATGAATACTCCCATGGATGTCTGGTATCGATAAGTTCCGGAACGGAGGGTAGGAGTTGTCCCTAAGTCTGAAAAAGGTGCTGGAGAACAGCCTGACCAAACATGGCATCCTGGCCGGATTCCTTGTCCAAACAAGTAATGAGCAGTAAAAGGTATGCACTGAAGACCAGGTTGCTGCTTTGCAGATCTCGTCAATGGTGTCAGAACGAAGATTTGCCATCAAAGTGGCCATGGCATAAACATTATGGGTGGTGACGTGACCTTCAAGGGATAGTCCTGCTTTATCATAAGCAAATGAGATGCAATCAGCTATCCATTTTGAAAGACTGGTAGATCCAGGGTCAAAGGAAATGAACTGCAAAGCTCTTCGGTGCTCTTGAGTTCTCTGAAGATAAAATGCTGAGGCACGTTTGCAGTTAAGAGTATGCAGAGTTGCCTAGGAAAAAAGACAGGAAAGTAAACGGACTGAATCAGATGGAAAGGACACCCCACCTTTGGCATAAAATGGGGGTGAGTCTTAAGGACAACCTGGTCATGGTGGAACCGGGTATATAGCGGATCCATCACCAAAGCCTGAAGCTCACTAATGCATCTAGCTGAAGTGAGAGCAATAAGGAAAATTACCTTCCATGACAAACTTTAGTGAGGTTGTGGCCAAAGGTTCAAAAGGCGGCTTGAGAAGCTGCCCTAACATGACATTAAGATCCCATGTCACCGGTGGTGGCCTGATGGGAAGCTTGGTCAATAAAAGACATTTTATGAAGTGCACCACAAGCAGCTGTGAGGAGATGGGCTGCCCATCCAAGGGATGGTGAGGCAGCAATTGCACTGAGGTTAACTCTCACAGAGTTGATCTTGAGACCAGAGGAAGATAAATGAAGGAGATACTGAAAGAGAGTCTCTATAGGAGCCGAGAAAGGATCAAGATCCTTCGGAGAATACCAGGTAGAGAACCTGGTGGATGCCTTCCTGGAAGCTAAAAAGATCTCCTTTACTTCCTGAGAAAGGTTCAGATTCTGCAAAGCTATGCTTTCAGCAGCCAAGCCGTGAGATGGAGAGACTGCAGATTGAGATGGAGCAGCATCCCCTCTTCCTGGGAGAAGAGATCAGGAGCTGACCCAAGGCTCAGAGGGCGAATGAGGCAGATGTGGCAAGAGAGGAAACCACGGTTGATGTGGCCAGGGTGGGGCTATGAGGATCATGTAGCCCCTGTATGCCTGCAGCTTGAAAAGCATTTTGGGAATCAGGGGAATGGGAGGAAAGGCATACAAGAGAGACCCTGACCGCAATAGAAGTGGAAAGCATTTACCTGTTGGATGCTGGACACAAGAGTTCTGGTGCAGAAGCATGGAAGCTTGGCATTCTGCAGTGTGGCAGAGGTCTATCTCTGGAGTCCTCCAGGTTTGAAAGATGAAGGATGTTTCCAGATGGAGAGACCATTTGTGGGGAAGGAGGATCTGACTCAACCTATCTGCCAAGACATTCTGCTCTCCTGGCTGATACCCTGCTTGAAGGTGTATCTGATGAACAATAGCAAAAGACCAGATATGAAGAGCCTCCCTGCAGAGGGGCCAAGAGCTTGTTCTCCTCCCTGCTTGTTCACATAGAAAGCGTAGTTACTCATCTGTAACAGGTGTTCTCCTGGACAGCAGGAATCAGTCCTTGACTCCTCACATATGGGTGCCGACGGAGCCCTTCCAGAAGCATCCCCCCAGCTTTCAAAGAAAGCCTTTGGGAAATGTTACCACGCATGCGTGGTGGCCCTTCCCACCTAAGGGTGCCATCTTGCTCAGTCAGATGACAGACAGCAAAATAAAAGATGGTAAAGAAACTCCTCCAAGGGGAGGAGGGAGGGTTGTGAGGACTGATACCTGCTGTCCCCAGAGAACACCTATTACATGTGAGTAACTACGCTTTCTCTGGGAACAAGCAGGAAGTCAGTCTTCACATATGGGACTCCCTAACTACAGGCTACTGAAAGCCAATACAGAAAAAAAAAACCCACAGTTGCCCTCGTGGGAAGCCGTAAGCAGCAGCAATTGAGTCTGCAGGTGCAGACTGCAGTAGGACCAGATAGACTGTGTAGATTTGGTCACCGCCTCCCAGACTACTGGGGTCATACAAAACAAAAAGCTGAGCAGCTTTATGGTAATCCAGAGTACACTGAATGTAGGAGGACAGGGCCCTCTTAAGGTCCAAGGTGTGGAGGACAGTCTCCGTCCTATTGGCAAGAGGCCTTGGGAAGAAAGTGGGCAGCACCACCTCCTGGTTGAAGTGAAAGGGAGATACCACCTTTGGAAGGAATTTGGGGTGTAGGCAGAGCACCGCCCTGTTCTTGTAGAACCTGGTATATGGCGCCTCTGCCACCAAGGCTTGAAGCTTGCTAATTCTGCGAGCAGAGGTGAGCACAACCAGGATCACCACCTTCCACGAGAGGTATTTCAGGTGGCAGGTAGCCAGAGGCTCAAAAGATGGGTGAGTAAGCTGTGCCAATACTACATTGAGGTCCCACTCGTTTGCCGGGGGGGGGCGCAAACCAGGGGTTTTGATAAGAGAAGTCCCCTCAAGAAGCAGGTCACTAGTGAATGAACTGAAAGGGGTTTGCCATCCACCGGATGGTGATGTGCTGCCAGGGCACTGAAGTCACTGACAGAGTAGCGGAAACCACAGCTGCCTGGGCCATCAAGGAACTATCAGAATCAGGAAGGCCTTGTCGCAGAGGGTCCTGAATAACATTTTGGCTATTAGTGGTGTGGGTGGGTAGACATACATGAGACCTTCCAACCACAAAATGAGAAACGTGTCTGCCGCCATCCAAGAGGGGTGGGCTTGCTGGGAGAGAAGTGGGGCAACTCGTAGTTGTCCAGGCTGGCAAATGGAACTATCCATGTTTTCCTCCAGAGATGAAAAAAACGGTTGGCCACTCTGGGGTCCAGCTGCCAATCGCACAGCTGGAGGACCCTGCTCAATCTGTCCACCAGCGAGTTGTTCTGTCCTGGCAGGTATACTGCCTGTAGGAGTATGCCCTGCCGGACTGCGTAGGAGCAGAGGGGCCATTGCCTCACGGCAGAGGGTGCGTAACCAGGTGCCCCCCTGCTTGTTCACAGAGAACATTGCCACCTGGTTGTCTGTTTGGGTCAACACCGGCTGGCACCGTAAGTGGTGGCAAAAACCTCTGAGGGCTAGATATATCGCCCGCAGCTCCAGGAGGTTGATCTGCTAGTTGCTCTCGCACTGTGGCCATGGGCGTGGAGTTCCTTGCAGTGGGTTCCCCCCATCCCAGCAGAGAGGCATCTGTAGTAAAAAAAACCTTAAGGGGCTCAGAGTTTGGAAGGGCATCCCTGCCTCGAGGTACTAGGCGTTTTGCCACCAGGTCAGAGATTCCGACAAATAGCAGGTCACTGAAACTGTCCCGGAGATGGCCTGTGTCCACTGTTCCCTAAGACACCACTGTGTGGCCCTCATGTGAAGGCGAGCATCTGGAGTGACATGGACCATGGAGGTCACATGCCTGAGACGGTCGGCTCGGTCCCCAGGAAGGCCGGCCTTTGCCTGGAGGGTGTCCAGTCTTGCCCCTATGAACTCCAGACATTGTGTCAGAAGGAGGTGGGACTTGGGGTAGTTTATTACAAACACCAGATGCTGCAAGACCTGGATGGTACGTGCGGTTGTCTGCTGCACTTCTGAGGCCATGCCTCCCTTTATGAGCCAATCGTCCAGATAAGGGAAGACGAACACCCCCTGGAGGTGGAAGGCAGCAGTCATGACTGCCAGGCACTTGGTGAAAACCCTTGGGGCGGAAGCCAAGCTGAAGGGCAGCACCCTGTACTGGCAATGGCTGCCCCCCACCATGAACCTCAGTGTACTGCCTGTGGTTAGGGTGAATGAAGATGTGTGTAGGCAATCTTCAGATAAAAGGAGCATACCCAATCTCCCTGCTGGACATAAGACAGCAATGTTCCAAGGCAGAGTATCTTGAATTTTTCCCTTACCAGGTATCTGTTCAGATCGCGCAGGTCGAGGATGAGCCTTAGACCCAGTTCTTTTTAGTACGAGAAAGTAGCTGAAGTAGAACCCTTTTCCCCTGAGATGGGGGGGGGGGGGGGACTCATTCTACAGCTCTGTCCTTGAGAAGACCTGCCGGTTCTTTCAGTAGAAGGCCCCGGTGACATGAGGCCTTCTATGATTGATTGACTCAACGTCAATATATTTATTGTGGTACTGCTGACTTGGAAAAATAGGTGGCTACTAATTCCAGCTGATGCTGTCATACGCTATTGATATCATAAAAGAGCAGCTGACTCCTATGTTACACTGGACTGTTTTGAACTGCAGTGTGAGCATGAAGTCTTCCAGAATATCTTTATTTCACACTTTATATACCGCCCTTGCCGAAGCATGAGAGCGGTGTACAATAAAATATACTATATGCTGACGCCAAAACGAAAAAGAAAAGAACTCCATTATAAAGTAGAAAAAGAATGACCAGAGGGGTCAAGTAAAGGCAGATAGAGGAGCAATAACTAAATAGAGCTACTGGGAGGAAGGTCATAAGCCTGCTGGAACAGGTAAGTTTTCAATAACGCTTTGAAATTGTGATGAGGATTCCAACTGGATGGAAGATGGCAAGGCATTCCAGAGTGACGGTCCAAGGAAGAAGAATGCAGCATGACGTGTTTGCTCCAAGTGAGCCTGTGAAGGGGAAGGAAGAGACAAATGGTTGGCATGCAATGAACGAAGTTGACGGTAGGGAGTGTGACGGGAAACAAGATATGCTAGATATAACGGATTTGATGTATGGATGGCCCTATGTGTTAGGATGAGGAGCTTGTATTTAAACCTATAGCAGAGTGGTAACCAGTGTAATTGAAGAAGAAGAGGTGTAACATGATCAGAGTTCTTTTATCTGATCTGTATGTATCTGATGCAGAGTTCTTTTGTTGTTTATATTGAGCTCGAAAAGCAGTGCTCTGTCACAGATGGGGACAATTTTCACTGGTTCACCAAGCTAATGGCTATACTGCATCTTTTTGTTGATATGAAAAAAGTTTAAGGTTTTGCACTTTTTTGATTTGCCGATTCACATTAAGATTAAAACAAAAAGGAAAGTTTGTGTCTTGAGTGGTTATCCTCCCTTAACAAATGGTCCAACATAGTTGAACTCACTTAAATTTTGCTCTTATTCTCTGTCCAACCTTTGTTAAGGTGGTTTTTGGTGGTTAAGGCCAATTTTTGGTTTCTTTATTATTAGCATTTTAGTGGTGATATCACAGCATAGTTCTAGCTATTTCTCCATCTCCATCTGCTGGCAGGGAGAGCTAACCCATTTGTCTGGACTGGTGTAGCAGGAAGATCTGGAAATTTCAGTCGCATCACAGCATGCTGTGATATCACTGAGAACAATTAAAACTTCTTTGCTACTAGTCTGTCCCTCACAGAAAGCTCACTATCCAATTTCTAGCCACAGTGAAGTGGGGTAAGCAAACAGGGTTCAAAATTCTGACACTCCTAATCTTGGGCAAATCACTTAACCCTCCACTGCTTCATATACAGACTTTAAACCCTTCATGGATAAGAAATACCTCCTGTAACTGAATGTAACTTGCTTTAAGCTACTACTGAAAAGGTTTGAGCTGAACCCACATGATGCTGGGCTCTATCACATTAGTCAACTGCACAGAATGTGTCTGTACCATATTCCAGCACAATGAATTCCTTGAGGGAGGTGATAGTTTCTGAAGATAGAAAGCAATGAGTTGGGGCAATCATCTTAAGTTTCTTGGGGAAACAAACTGTCGCACTGTACAGATGGTAGTGGAATACCTTCATCCATGTCTTTTGAAAAGCGATTGAGAATGCGCCCTGTTGGTGTGGCATCAAAGAACTTCATTGGGCTGCGAAGGATACGGCGGAAAAGATCATCATGGAGTCTGGAAGAGGCTCTTAGTGTGCCCTAGGGAAACATACAAAGGCAGTGGGTCACTACATTTAGCCCACTCCTGACATTCCTCTCCCTTCTCTTCCCACCACGCGCCTTCTCTTCATCCTCTGAGCTCTCCCAAGAACCTCATTCCTACCTTTTCCCCCTCCAAGTATGCTTTCATCCTTTCACCTCCCCTCCCTATCCTAGTTCTCAGGCCCTCATCATTCCCTTCCCACCCCCTACTTCATCACAAACTTCCTGTGCCACTTTATTCCTTCTGGCTCCAGTCTATCATTCTCCATTCTCATGTTCTTATGCAATCTGGTCCTCATTCTTCCCATTGGATCATTATGGAAGAGGAAAAACACAGAAGCATACCTTAACAAAAGCTATACCACGAACAGCCTTCAGCAGCAGCATGACGCCCATGGAAAGTGCATATATGCCAGCATAGTAATTCAGGTCAGGGTTATCCTTCATACTTTCACTCACGAGTGTTTTATTCCCCACCAGCACCGATGTGTTCTGTGGGGGGGGGGGGAAAAGGATTAGAAATCAACCTGTTCTCATTCTGCTATAACCCAGGCAGTTCCTTTTTACTTAACCACCCCCCACACCACTTTCTGCTCATCCATTCACGTTCTCAAGAACAGCAGGACCTACCCCTCTGATTTTCACACTGGGGCATGGCTTATATTCTCACTAATGCAAAAAAAATCAATGTGTGCTTTTGAGTTAGTGAAAATTCAGCAGCTGCTGGGTTTTCTTGGCAGTGTGACCGGAAGTAGATTGCCAGGCCTTTCTTCAGAGGCAATGGAGGGTTAAGTGACTGCCCAAGAGCACAATGAGTGCTCACACACTGGTCCCTTGGTTACCAAGCCAGTGTTCTCACCATTAGGCTACTCCTCCATTGCAATCTCACTAAAAAGCTAACTTTTCAATCAATAACTATATCCCATACCCACTTTAATCCTTTTTTTTATTATTACTTAAGAGTTAAAAAAAAAGATTACATTTAAAAGCCTTCTTGTAACCATGATCAGAATAATTTTTCTACTAACAAACCAAAGGAAAAAAAACAAATAGCATCAGAAATTTCTACCACTATCCCTGCACTTTTTTCTGATAAACATAACATATGATAACCACTGATTCACAAACAAAGCCATGACAAATGATTGAGCCACATTAAACAGTGTGCAGACAAGACTCTTTCTTTTACCCCACTTCCTTGTTTGATCCAGTAACTCAGCCACCAGTTGCTGAAGGCAGTGCTTCCCACATTCAGGACAAACAGGATTACTACAAGCAGGAATGCAAAGGGTCCTCCAGCTGCCTGGATATAGACGCCATAAACAGACCATGGCACCGAGCCTTTGCCTTTCTCTTCCAGCTGCATCAGCTGACCTATGAAAATGCAAGAAGATGTTACCGCATACACACAGCAAAAGGTCAAAGTACAAACCATACAAAAAATTAAACACAAATCAAGCAATCTTATGAGCTGGTCACTACTCGACATTGTTTCCACAATAGTCAGTGGCAGGACAGCTTGCAAGATCATAGGTGGCATCCCACTACTCAGAAACCTAGACGAGAGACAGACAAGGTTAAAAAATGTATTTATATTGTGGGTGGGGGAGAGGAATATTCAGCAAAGGCGGCTAGAGCTTGTAAGGTGCCTAGCCATTACTGCTGAATTCTAATCCCCTATATTTTGTATATAGTTACCCCTGTTACATTCCAAGTTACATACCCTGTTTCAATGTAAGCAAAAGATCCTGTTCTGATGCAAATTTCTGTTATTTGTAAACCGCGCTGATACCATAAAGCGCGGTATATAAGAACTGTAAATAAATAAATAAAATAAACAAATATATTCAGTGCTGGAGCCACATCTAGTCACCGGCACTGAATATCTGGCTTGTCACGAAACCCAGAAGCTTATCAGGCAGTGGCGATACTTGAGCCGCTGCCCGGTTAGCTTCCATGGGTAAAATGTTAGGCCAGCCTTTGCCACACCTTACTTTAGACCCATGTCACTGGCCTAGTAGCAGTGATAAACAGGCGCTGCCTCACACTACGTCCTGTAACTCCGACACGTCCTGATGCTAACCGCTTAGCATTAGAGCAGCGGTTCTCAACCTGTGGGTCGTGACCCCCATGGAGGTCACCACAGGATTTAGAGGGGGTTTATTTATTTATTTATTTATTTTTCTTATATACCGCGCTCTTAAATCAGTGCGGTTTACACATGAACAAATATAAACACAATTGTAACAAACAGCATTGGTTTTTACAATGAACAAGGTAAATAAACTTGGTAAAACATGGTAATTATATATAAATAACTATATACATGGTAACTATATACATGGATATTTTGGTTAATTATTAATGCCGTGGATAAGAGGTTAATTAAATTAAAGTGTAAATATGCTAAATATAGTGAGAATAAATATGTCCTATAGTGAGCAGGTAATAATCATCGTAATTATCCATTCTCTACAGGGGTCAAATATGAAAGATCTGCATGAGAGCTGTTTTCAGATGGAGTAGCTTCGGATGGAGTAGCTTCGGGGTAGTATGTTAGGAACAAATAGTGCTTCAGTGCCTTTCTGAACTTAATCAGACTTGAGATAGCTCTGATTTCGGGTGGAAGGGCATTCCAGGCTCTGGGTGAAAACAGAGAGAAAGCTCTAGAGGCTGTTGATTTAGAACATTTTGTGATGACTTTTGGTAGGTCGATGGAGTTTAATGTAACAGATCTCCTGGATCTGTTATTTGGGGTGATATGAATCATATTGCTGAGAGGTGATTGAGATGGGCACTTTGATGCTTTAAAAGTCATGACCAGGGTCTTGTATAGAGTTCTGGCTTGTAGGGGTAGCCAATGTAAGCTCATCAATATTGGGGTTATGTGCTCTGATCGTGGAGCACCTACGAGGATTCTCGCGGCTGCATTCATGGCTAGACGGAGGGGATTTATGGTGGATTGCGGGAGACCGTGTAGAATGATATTGGCGAAATCCAAGTGTGGTAATACCAGTGCTTGGAATATGGTACGGAAGTCGGAGTAGTTAAGTAAAGGTCGGAGATTACGTAATGATCGTATCTTGTGGTAGATTGCACTCGTTGTTTTCTTAATGTGGGCTGCCATATTAAGCTGTTGATCTAATATAATTCCCAAGTATCGAATTGTGGGTTGTGCTTTCAACTCAATGTTGTTTACCTGGAGAGAGGTAGGTGGTATGAATGTTGGGTTCCGTGTAATGAATAGAACATCTGTTTTGTTATGGTTTATCCGTAAATTCTGATTGAGGAGCCAGTTGGATACAGCTTCAAAGCAGTGAACTATTGGTGTAAAATCTGGTTGTTTTATGTTGAATGGGGCAACTGCCTCTTAGGGAACCGCAGCTGTGCCTGTAAAACCGTTGCGGAGCCTTCCTGTCTCCAAACGGGCTCCATGCAGCACTGTCCCGCCTCCAAAGGATGGATGGATAGAGGGAGGGGGGCTGACATGGAGGGAGGGAAGAGACAGGGGGGACATACTGGACAAACGGGGGATAAATGCTGGACAGAGGGGAGAGACAGTGCGGGTTAGAATTATAATAGGCAGATGGGGGGGCTAGGACTGGTAATGGGTTGATTAGGGAAGGCTAGGACTGGAAATGACCTGATCGGGGAGATTAGGACTGGAAATGGGCTCATTAGAGGAGGCTAGGACTGGTAATGGGCTGATGGAGGGGTAGGACTGGTAATGGGCTGATTAGGGGAGGCTAGCACTGGTAATGGGGTTGAGGGGGGAACTAGCACTGGAAGCGAGCTGATTGGGGGGCTTCGACTGGGAATGGGCTGATTGTGGGGAGGGGAGGATAGAGCTGCTGGCCCTGTAAGAAAACGGGGGGCTAAGGATACAAATGGGCTGATACGAGGGGATGGGAGACTGGAACGGGAAAGGAGTGGATCTGAGAGGGGCTGCCATGGTATTTGTACTAGAAGGGACTGGTCAGTGGGGAAGGAGGGGGACTGGAAGGGAATGGACACCAGTGGCAGTCATAGGAATGCAAGTTGACATTGGAAGGTACTGAGAGTGAGGACTGGAAAGGGGCTGATGGAAAGAAGAGAAGAAAACAAAAGAAGAGATAAGAAATGGCAGATGGACCATAGACCACAGAAAGAGAGCTAAGACGACAGGAAAGCAGAAGCCTCAGATCGGGACCAGCATGATAGCAGTTACTTACCTGTTAACAGGTGATCTCTGGGAACAGCAGGAATAAGTCTTCACATATGGGTATCGTCGGTACCAACGGAGCCTGCGCGGGAACGCTCCCCAGCGTCCAAAAGGAAAGCTTTTGGGAGCATCCCACAGCGCCTGCGCGCTGCCTTCCCGCCTTTCCTAACTGCCTCTCTCCAGTTCGAGTTTTAAGCTGAGACAAAGAGAGAGAGAGAGAAAGGAAATGGAAAAAAGAGCCAAACGACGAAACCTGGAAACAGCACAAGCACTGGCAAGTCAAATGCAAGGCATTGATAAGGCAGGCAAAGAGAGAATTTGAGAAGAAGCTTGCTGCGGAAGCAAAAACGCGCAATAAAGACTTTTTCAAGTACATTCGTAGCAAAAAACCTGTGAGAGTCAGTTGGTCCATTAGATGATAAAGGGGTTAAAGGAGCACTAAGAGGCGACAAGGCGATAGCGGAGAGACTGAATGAATTCTTTGCTTTGGTCTTTACTGAGGAAGATGTAGGGATGTTACCCATGACTTAAGTGGTATTTAAAGGTGCGGAAGAATTGAAGGAAATATCGATACATCGGAAGATGTCTTACAACTATTAGATAAACTGAAGAGTAGCAAATCACCTGGGCCGGATGGTATACATCCAAGGGTGTTGAAAGAACTGAAATATGAGATTGCAGAACTGCTATCAGTAATCTGTGAACTATCATTAAAATCATCTCTAATACCTGAAGATTGGAGGATCGCCAATGTAACACCAATTTTTAAAAAGGGTTCCAGGGGTGATCTGGGAAACTACAGACCGGTGAGCCTGACGTCAGTACCAGGAAAAATGGTAGAAACCATCATAAAGAATAAAATTACTCAGCATGTAGATAGTCACAACCTAATGGGAGACAGCCAACATGGCTTTAGACAAGGAAGATCTCGTCTTACTAATCTGTTATGTTTTTTTGAAGGAGTGAATAAACAGGTGGACAAAGGTGAGTCGGTTGATATTGTGTATGTGGACTTTCAGAAAGCCTTTGACAAGGTCCCTCATCAGAGACTTTTGGCAAAATTAAAGAGTCATGGGATAGGAGGCAGTGTACTATTGTGGATCAGGAACTGGTTAAAAGATAGAAAGCAGAGGATAGGGCTAAATGGCCAATTTTCCCAATGGAGAAAGGTGAATAGTGGTATACCCCAGGGATCTGTGCTGGGTCCGCTGCTTTTTGACATATTCATAAATGACATGGAAAGTGGAATAACGAGTGAGGTTATCAAATTTGCAGATGACACAAAACTATTTAAAGTTGTTAAAACCCAAGAGGATTGTGAAAAATTGCAAGAGGATCTTGATAAATTGGAAGACTGGGCATCAAAATGGCAGATGAAATTTAATGTGGACAAGTGCAAGATTATGCACCTAGGGAAGAACAACCCAAACTATGGTTACACGATGCAAGGTTCCACATTAGGAACCACCACCCAGGAAAAAGATTTAGGCGTCATTGTGGATACCATGTTAAAACCCTTGGCCCAGTGTGCAGCGGCGGCCAAGAGAGCAAATAGAATGCTAGGTATGATAAGGAAAGGAATGGAAAATTAAACAAAAGATATTATAATGCCTCTATATCGTTCCATGGTGAGACCGCACCTTGAATACTGTATGCAATTCTGGTCGCCGTATCTTAAAAAGGATATAGCGATTTTAGAAAAGGTACAGAGAAGAGCCACCAAAATGGTAAAGGGGATGGAAGGCTACTCCTATGAAGAAAGGCTAAAAAGGTTAGGGCTCTTTAACTTGGAAAAGAGACGGCTGAGGGGAGATATGATAGAAGTCTATAAATTAATGAACGGAGTGGAACGGGTAAACGCAGATCGATTGTTTACCTTATCAGAATATAGAAAGACTAGGGGACATGCAATAAAGCTACAGGGTAAACTAAGACTAATAAAAGAAAATATTTTTTCACTCAACGTGTAATCAAACTCTGGAATTTGTTACTGGAGGATGTAGTAAAGGCTGTTAGTGTAGCTGGGTTTAAAAAAGGTTTGGACAAGTTCCTGGAGGAAAGGTCCATAAACCATTATTAAGAAGTGACCGAAGATATCAATGCTTGACCCAGTACAAGCATTGTGGAACTTGTGTCTCTTGGGGAAACTGCTAGGTACATATGACCTAGATTGGCCACTGTTGGAAACAGAATACTGGGCTTGATGGACCTTGGTCTGACCCAGTATGGCATATCTTATGTTCTTATAGAGAGATACAACTCCTAGGGAAGGTGAGTGGGTTGTGAAGACTTATTCCTGCTGTTCCCAGAGATCACCTGTTACAGGTAAGTAACTGTGCTATCTCCAGGAACAAGCAGGAATGAGTCTTCACATATGGGGACTCCCCAGCTAGAGATGTCTGGGAGATCACCCAGGTTGTGAGTCCCTGGGAAGGGCTCTACCTCCACCCATGAATCTCAGGCATCCAGCCAGGGATGGAGGGTAGGAGTTGGTTAGGTATGGAACAGGTGTTTGAGAACAGCCTGACCAAACAAGGCATCCCGGCAGGAGTCCTTGTCCAAACAGTAATGGGCTGTGAAGGTATGAACCGAGGCCCAGGTGGCCGCTTGACAGATCTGGTCGATGGACACAGAATTTAGGTGAGCCATAGAGGCTGCCATGGCCCTCACATTGTGAGCTGTGACATGGCCCTCCAAGAGAAAGGTTCTTACTCTGGTAGGCGAAAGAAATGCATTGAGCAATCCAACTGGATAGAGTTCTTTTAGAGACTGGAAGTCCTAAATGAGAGGGATCAAAAGCAACAAAGAGCTGAGAGGACTTTCTATGTTGCTGTGTCCTTTGTAAGTAAAAGGCAAGAGCTCTTTTACAATCCAGGGTATGAAGATTCCTCTCTGCACTTGAAGCATGAGGTCCTGGAAAAAAGACAGGTAAATAAACCTCCTGGTTCAGGTGAAAAGGTGAGACCACTTTAGGCATAAAGTGTGGATTAGTCCTGAGGACTACCTTGTCATGATGGAACCTGGTATAAGGAGGATTAGCCACCAAGGCTTGCAGCTCACTGACGTGGTGAGCTGAAGTGACTGCAATGAGAAAAATAACCTTCCAGGAAAGGAATTTCAAGGAGGCAGTGGCTAAGGGTTCAAAGGGTGGCTGCATCAGCTGGCCAAGAACCAGATTCAAATCCCATGCCACTGGAGGTGGTTTGATGGGAGGTTTGGTTAAAAGAAGGCCTCTCATGAATCTTGCTATAAGAGGATGAGAGGAAATAGGCTGTCCATTGAGAGGTTTAAGGGATGCTGCAATAGCACTCAAATGGACTCTTACTGAATTTGTTTTAAGGCCTGCATGGGATAAATGCAGCAAATACTCTAGTAAAGAATTCAGAGGTATTGCAAGAGGGTTAAGACCATTCTCTGCACACCAAATGGTAAACCTTTTCCATTAAAAGCATAGGAACGTCTAGTGGAAGGCTTTCTGGAAGCATAAAGGATATACTTTACTTGCTGAGAAAGATGCAAATCTTGACGGTCTAGGCCTTCAGCAACCAGGCTCTGAGGTGAAGAGACTGGGGATTTGGGTGCCACAACGTTCCCTCCGCCTGGGACAGGAGGTCTGGAGCAGATCCCAAGTCCAGGGAGGGAGCTTGAGAGAGATGCAGAAGTAGAGGGTACCACACTTGGCGTGGCCAATGTGGTGCTATGAGGATCATAGACCCCTTGTCTCTCTGAAGTTTGAAGAGTTTCTTGGGAATTAGGGGAATGGGTGTCAAGGCATAGAGGAAGTCTTGCCCCCAGTGGAGGAGGAAGGCATCCCTGGCCTGAACTTCCTGACACGGAATTCTGGAAAAGAACCGGGGAAGTTTGGCATTCCACAGACTTGCAAACAAGTCTATGTCTGGGGTTCCCCAAATTCGAAAACTCCTGGCTATCTGGTCCCCATGGAGGGACCATTCGTGTGGAAGCAGAACTCGACTGAGTCTGTCTGCCCAAGAGTTTTGAACCCCTGGAAGATACACTGCTATGAGATGGATTTGATGCTCTCTGGCGAAGGCCCACAATCTCAGAGCTTCGTTGCAAAGCGACAGAGAGCCAGTCCCCCCCTGCTTGTTCACGTAGAACATGGCTACTTGGTTGTCCGTGTGGATAAGGACCGTCTTGTAGCTGAGCAGGGTGTGGAAGACTGAGAGCCAGAAAGATTGCTCTGAGCTCTAAGAGGTTGATATGTAGAGATGTCTCCTGTGGAGACCAGATGCCTTGGGTGGAGAGGTCTTGTAGATGAGCTCCCCAACCCTTTGGAGAGGCATCTGTTGTAAGGGTTGCTTGGGGTATCAACTGTTGAAAGGGGGACCCTAGCAACAGATTTTGAGTGGACTTCCACCACTGGAGGGACCAAAAAAGGCGACTGGAGGTTGCTGTTTTGTCTGACAGGCATCCAGATGCCTGGGTCCATTGGGTGGTTAGAGTCCACTGAGCTGCCCTCATGTGCAGGCGAGCATAGGGGACCACATGCACGGTGGATGCCATGTGGCCTAACAGTTGTAACATCTCTCGAGCAGTTAAATGGGACTTTAACTGAATCTGGGAGGCTAACTGCACCAAACATAGGCAATGGGCCTGAGGAAGATAGGCCCTTGCAATGGTGGTATCCAGGAAGGCCCCTATGAATTCCAGAGATTGAGTAGGGGTGAGCTGAGATTTTGGGATGTTTATTACAAGTCCCAGATACTGAAGGATACGCCTTGTGCAGGCCAGGGAAGCCTGGACCTCTGACTGGGATGGAGCTCGGATGAGCCAGTCGTCCAGATATGGGAATACAAATATCCCTAGAGTGCGTAGGAATGCAGCAACTACTGCCATGCATTTTGTGAACACCCTTGGTGCAGAGGCCAGACCGAAGGGAAGCACCCTGTATTGATAGTGCTTTCCTTGGAAAAGGAACCGAAGGAACCTTCTGTGTGTTGGATGGATGAGGACATGGGTGTACGCATCCTTGAGATCTAGAGAACAAAGCCAGTCCTGACTCTGGAGGTATGGAAGGAGAGTACTGAGAGAAGTCATCTTGAATTTCTCCTTGCATAGAAACTTGTTCAATTCTCTGAGATCTAATATGGGTCTGTAACCCCCTGTTTTCTTTGGGATGAGAAAGTAAGGGGAGTAGAACCCTGAACCCTGTTGAAGAAGGGGTACTTCTTCTATTGCCCCTTGGGCAAGAAGGGTAGCAATCTCCTGACCCAGAAGATCGAGGAGAGATGTTGGAGAATTGAACTGTCTCACCATGGTGTGAGGGGGAAGATTTAAGAAATGGAGCTTGTAGCCCTCCTTTATGATGGAGAGGGTCCATTGCTCTGCTGTGATTTGTTCCCATCTGGGAGCAAAGTGAGCTAACCTTCCTGGAATGGTGAGAGGCTCTGGATGTTCTAGAGCCAGAAAGGCTAAGTTCTCTAGTTTTAAGTCAAAGGCCCTGAAGGAGGCTGAGGCTGTTGGGCTGTAGCAGTCCTAGGAGCCTTAGGCTTAGCCTGTTTCGGTTGTTGCTGTCTCTTTGTAGCAAAACGACCTGCAGAAGAGGCCTGCTGACTATAAGCAGAATAGTATCTGCCTTTTTTGGGGAAAAAACCCTTTAACAACCTTTTCTTAAAAGGAGCAGAAGTAGACTTTGAAAGTCTATCTAAAGCCGAATTTTCAGCATCCATCTGGGTGGCCTTTGCTTGCCAATCCTTGCCAAAAAGGTTTTCACCTGTACAAGGAAGGTTACCTAGGCCATCTTGAACCCAGGGTCCCAGATCAGAAGCCTGTAACCAAGCAACTCTACGTGCACCTATGGCAATAGCTGAGGCTCTGCTGGCACCTTCAAAGGAGTCAAAGGCTGCACAGTTGGAAAACTTGGAAACATCCTGGGCATGCTTGAGCCAGGTGAGAAACTCCTCCCTTTTATCTTCTGAAATAAAAGGAGATAAAATTTGCAGGTGATCTGTAATTTCCTTAAGAAACATTCCCATATAGAGACTATAGGAGTTGATTCTGGCAACAAGCATACTGACCTGGAAAATTCTCCTGCCAAAGGCATCTAGGGTTCTGCATTCTCTCCCTGGAGGAGCAGAAGATTGCCTTTTTGTACTCTATCTTCTTCATAGCAGACTCCACCACAATAGAGTGGTGAGGAAGCTAGTCTTATGAAAGCCAGGACAAGGAGGAACACGATACATGGTGTCCAACCTGCGAGAATGAGGGGAAATGGTGAGAGGAGTCTCCCATATGCCCAACATGTGATCATAAAGAATTTCATGTATTGGTAAAGTGGCTGCCTTCTTAGGAGCCTTAGGATATTGTAAAATATCTAATTTTTTGGCTCTAGGCTCTGTTTCAGGGGCCACCGAGATGGAAAGGTCCCTGGCCACTTCCCTAATGAAATCCTGAAAAGACAAATCCTCTGGAGGAGACATTCTCCTTTTTGGAGAAGAGGACTCCTGAGGATGGATCACCGATGCTTCGACAGAGACCTCTGATTCATCAGTCTTCAGAGGAATCGAAGTATCGCCTGTCTGGATGCTCTTGCAGAGCCCGATACACGTACCGGGTGGTATCGACATCGGGAGTGATCGGTACCGATTCGGTACTGATGGGCATCACAGAACAGTGTACCACTGCAGTCGACACCGAAGCGGATGTCGATGCAATCGGTACCGGCACCGGAACTGATGTTGGTACCGGTAAAGGAGTTTGTTGCGGTACCGACGGCGTCGCAGCTTGTATGAATGCCGTGATGGCACGCTGCATGGTCAGGATATTCTTATCCATCGACGCAACCAATGTCTGGATATTGGTACCAGTGGGAACCACCGGTACCCCAGAACATGGCAACAGGTGATCGGTCGAGGCCGAGCCATCAATGTCAACCTGTGACCCCATAGAAAAAGCTTTGGAAGCCAGAGCCTCCCGCCGGGGTAACTTTGCCGGTGCGGGTTCCTCGAGGGCAAGCCCGGAGGCATCTTGATACTTAGAGGGAGATTTACCCTTCGAGGACCGGCTGGATTTAAGCTTGGTTACCTGAGATCCATGTGAGGAAGCAGCAGCCCTGAAAGACGTCGATGCAACCGAAGCTGCATCCGAGGGAAACAGGGTACTGAGCTAGCTGCTTGGTTCTGTAGACCTCTTTTAGACATCATGGAGCAGGACTCACAATCCGCAATGGAGTGGTCAGGACCTAAACATTTTAGACACCATTCATGGGTGTCGGTGACAGAAATAGTGCCGCTGCACTTCTTGCATTTTTTAAACCCAGAGGTGGGCTTTTCCATGAGGAAAAATCTCCTAGGCCTAAGGCCAAAGAAAAAAATGCACCAAAGTGAGAAAACAGTAGTTTTTTGTTTTTGTTTTTTTTTAGAATAAAGAAAGGAAAAAACCGGCAGTACCGGTCCAGCGTCGAGAAGGCAGACGCGCGACTAAAGAAATAAAATAAAGAAATTCTTCAGCGGTGACAGGAACACGACCTCCTGGCTCCACGGAAAAGAAGAACTGGAGAGAGGCAGTTAGGTAAGGCAGGAAGGCAGCACGCAGGTGCTGTGGGATGCTCCCAAAAGCTTTCCTTTTGGACGCTGGGGAGCATTCCCGCGCAGGCTCTGTCGGTACCGACGATACCCATATGTGAAGACTCATTCCTGCTTGTTCCTGGAGATCAGAGAATAAATTGGTCAGACAACAAAGGTAGAAAAATAATTTTATTTCATATTAGTTATTTGATTACAAAATCATCATAATTTTGAAATCAAATATTGTTACTTATTATTGTGATTATTTATAAAATTTACTTAAACCACAATAATTAAACACATATTGCAAAGGCCTATAATATATTAATAATTCAACAAATGATTACAGCGACAATGCGTTAACGGTAAAGGAAGAGACGCCTTTGATTTTATCACTGGGGGTCACCACAAGTTGACCAATAGTAAAAGGGGTCACGGTACAAAAAAGGTTGAGAACCACTGCATTAGAGTGTTTAACAATGGCACCTGTGGATATCCAGCAGCACTAAGGTAAAATTAGTCCTTACCTGCTAATTTGCTTTTCTTTAGTGCCTTCAGTCCAGTCCAAACTGACTCCTGGGTTCTGTCCCTCTTCCAGCAAATGGAAACCGAGCATGCTTTTGGTGATATCACCCTATAAGGAGCCAGCGCTTCTCCCACCAAGCCAGTATTCCCCTCACCAAACAGCAAAACTGAAAACGAACTACTGTATGTACAATATTACAACCAATGTGGTGAGATCTCAACTCATGAGACTCAAGGCTGCAGCAGACTGAAGGGCTCTGTAGAACCAAATACTTAGGCCCAACCATGCCTCTACACCTCTGGAGGAGGTAAGGCAATCCACTTAGAAAGAGTGACCTTCTGAACTGGGCTTGCCACTCTCCATAGAACAGGCGGTTACCAGACTGGATTGGACTGGACAGACTAAAGGAAAACAAATTAGCAGGTAAGGACTAATTTTATCTTCCATAGCATTCTTCCAGCCCAGTCCAGACTGACTCCTGGGATTTAACAGAACAGTACTCAAACCTGAGTGGGACCCGTAAGTCCAGCCTTTAAAACCTGAGCCCCAAAGCATCCGACTGATCCTGCAGATCCAAATGATGACGACGCACAAACATGTGCAGGGTTGCCCATATTGCTGCCCAACAAATGTCCATCGACAGAACCAAACCGCACTTGGCCCAGGAGGCCACTTGCACCCTGGTGGAATGGGCCTGAAGCCCTACCAGCACCACCCAACCAATCAAGATGTAGGCTGATGTGATCACTTCTTTCAGCCAGTGGACAATGGAAGCCTTGGATGCTGCCTTGCCTTTGCGCAGACACCCAAAGAGCACAAGCGGTCCATGGCCCAAAAAGAGGCAGTCTACTTCAGATATTGTTGTAAGGTCCTGCAGACATCCAGACAATGAAGCTAACCTGCGACCTCTTCGGTAAAGGCAGGCAAATTCACCACCTGATTAAAATGAAAATCAGACACTATCTTAGGCAAAGAAAGCAGAAGGGTGCACAGAGCAACTTTATACTTGGAATCAGATAGGGTTCCCGGCATGAGATATGCGCCGAGCCTAGCAAATGGTCACCAGAAACGCTGTCTTTAAAGTGAGATCCTTCAAAGTGGCGGAGCCCACTGGCTCAAAAGGAGCCTGCACTAACGCAGACAAGACCAGGGTTCAAGTCCCACGACAGGACCATCTGCCTGCGAGGTCATCTCAACTGCTTCACTGCTTGGAATTAGCGCACTACATTGGGGTGAGCAGCCAAAGAGGGTCCCTTGCACATAACCCCTGTAACATGTCAATGCAGCAATCTGAACCTTCAGTGGGTTCAGAGCCAAGCCCTTCTCCATTCCTGCCTGAAAGCCAGAATCTCCAGAAAGGAAGCCTTCAAGGGACATAGGTCCCTCTCCGCACACAACTGCTCAACAATGCGCCAAACTTGCATGTAAGCTGACGACAGACCGACGTCTCAACTTCAGCAATGAGGGAACAGGCACAGAAAAGCCAAGCTTAGTCAAGCACGCCCTTTCAAGAGCTAAACCGTTAGAATTGATCCACCTGGGGCATCTGAATCGGACCCTGTGACAAAGTCATGCCTGTTTGGTAGCAGCCACAGATTGTCCAACCCCATTCAGATAAGATCCGCGTACCACGGCCATCTAGGTCAGTCCGGTGCAATGAGCACCATGACCCCCTGATAGGCCTCTATGCGCTGCACCACTCATCCTATCAAAGGCCATGGTGGGAAGACAAAAATGACTTGTGGAGGACCATTCCTTGGCTAACAACTCAAGCCCTTTGGACATGCATTCCTTGCAACGACTGAAGCAGCACGCCACCTAAGCTTTTTCCCCCCTTGTCGCCATCAAATCCATCACCAGCTGGCCCCAACAACTAGCCCACAGACGCACGACCGGCTGGAAAATAGTCATTTCCAATGGCCATTCTATGGGATCCAGCCAATACAGCCTGCACGTTTTCTTTCCCTGCCATGTGCACTGCTGACAACTGCAGCAGGTTGGTCCTTCGCCTACTTGAAGAACTGCAGTGAACTACTCTGCCAGAAGCACACTGCCTGTGCCTCCCTGGCAATTGATATAAGCTACAGTCATAGCACTGTCAGAGGACTCGCACTGCCCAACCTGCAAAAACTGATTTAGAGCCAAACGGCTCTCATCTCAGGCGAATGATGGATTGCTGAGTCTGTTCTTGTGACCAAGTCCCCTTAGCCACTTGCGCTACGCAATGTGCCCCCGAACTGGAGAGGCTGGCATCTGTAGTTACTAGTGCCTAGAGCTCTGTCGACTCCAGAGGCATTCCCTTCACCAGGCTGGCATCGCATAACCACCAATCCAAACTGCTGCGGACCTTCAATGGACAAAGACAGCAGCAATGCAGAGTATGTCACTGCAGTGGCCAGTGCGACAACTCTCTCTGTAGAGGTCGCACATGGCACCAAGTCTAGGGCCGCCATTGAGCCCAACACCTGGAGATAAGCCCACACGGATGGACTGCGCTGATCAAGAAATGTCCGAATCTGCCCTTGAAGCTTTGCGCTCCTCTGGCTGCAACACCAGCCCTCTGGCCGTATCATAGAAACATAGAAATATGACGACAGAAAAAGACCACATGGCCTATCTAGTCTGTCCTTCCATAACTACAACAGTCCACTTTTTGCCTTTAGAGATCCTCTGTGTTGGTCCCATGCTTTCTTGAATTCAGTTACTGTCCTCATCTCTACCACCTCCACTGGGAGACTATTCCACGGATCCACTACTCTTTCCGTAAAGAAATATTTCCGCATATCACTCCTGAATCTATCTCCCTTCACCCTCATCCCATGTCCCCTCGTAGCAGAACTTGCTTTCAATTGAAAGAGGCTCTCTCCCTGAACATTTATGCCACGGAGGTATTTAAACATCTCAATCATATCACCTCTATCCCGCCTTTCCTCTAAGGTGTACATATTAAGATCCTTAAGTCTGTCCTCATATGCTTTATAATGAAGCCCATTAATCATTTTGGTAGCAACCCTCTGCACCGACTCCATCCTGTTCACATCCTTTTGAAGGTGCGGTCTCCAGAATTGCACACCATACTCCAAATGAGGTCGCACCAAAGACTTATACAGAGGCATTATCACCTCCTTTTTTCTGCTAGCCATTCCTCTCCGTATGCACCCAAGCATCCTTCTAGCTTTTGCCGTCGCCTTTTCCACCTGTTTAGCTACTTTAAGATCATCAGACACAACCACGCCTAGGTCCCACTCTTCTTTAGTGGACAAAAGTACTTCACCTCCTATACTGTATTGCTCCCTTGGATTGCTGCAGCCCAAATGCATGACCTTACATTTTTTAACATTAAATCCCAGCTGCCAAATTCTAGACCATTCTTCAAGCTTAGCTAGATCCCTCCTCATGTTATCTACCCCTTCCTGGGTGTCTACTCTATTGCAAATTTTGGTATCATCCGCAAAGAGGCAAACCTTACCCGACAGCCCTTCCGCTATATCACTAACAAAGATGTTAAAAAGAAACGGACCAAGGACAGATCCCTGGGGCACACCACTGGTAACATCCTTCTCCTCAGAGTGAGCTCCATTTACTTGTACTCTTTGTCGCCTCCAACCCAACCAATTTCTAACCCATGCAGTAACTTTAGGGTCCATCCCTAGGGTGCTCAGTTTGTTTATAAGTCGCCTGTGAGGAACAGTGTCAAAGGCTTTACGGAAATCTAAATACACCACATCTAGAGCTCTCCCTCGGTCCAACTCCCTGGTCACCCAGTCAAAGAAAATCAATCAGATTTGTCTGACAAGACCTGCCTCTGGTGAATCCATGCTGCCTCGGATCCTGTAATCCGCTGGACTCCAGAAACCTCACTATTTTCTCTTTCAGCAGCGTTTCCAATAATTTACTCACCACCGAAGTTAAACTAACCGGCCTGTAGTTTTCAACCACATCCTTACTTCCGCTTTTGTGTAAAGGCACCACATGAGCCTCTCTCCAGTCCTTTGGCACCACTCCCGACTCCAACGAGGCATTGAAAAGGTCAGTCAGTGGAGCTGCTAGAACGTCCCCAAGTTCCCTCAGTATTCTAGGGTGTATCCCATCCGGTCCCATCGCTTTGTCTACTTTAAGTTGAGCTAGTTTCTCACGAACACAGTCTTCTGAAAATAGTTCAAGATGTCCCTTGCTTCTGTTCTTATTTGTGGGTGTTTTCTGAGGTCCTGCTCCTGGTTCTTCATCTGTGAACACAGAACAAAAATATTTGTTAAGCAATTCCACTTTATCCTTATCGGCTTCTACATATTCCCCCCCTGCACCCTTGAGTCTGACAATACCACTTTTGCTCTTCCTCTTCTCACTAATATATCTGAAAAATGTCTTATCCCCCCATTTTATTGCATTGGCTATTTCCTCCTCCTTTTGAATCTTTGCCTTCTTGACTACTTTGCTAGCTTCTCTAAGTTTTTCAAAATACAGATGCCTGTCTTCTGCTCTCTGTGATCTCTTGTATTTCATGAAGGCCTCCCTCTTTTTCTTCACTTTTTCAGCTACTTCCTTCGAAAACCATAGCGGTCTCCTGTTCCTTTTGCCTTTATTTACCATTTTAACAAAAAGGTTGGTTGCCCTTAAAATACCCCCTTTCAGTTTTGCCCACTGTTTTTCTACATCCCCCAGCTGTTCCCATCCCACTAACGACTCCCTGAGGTATTGGCCCATCTTCGCAAAGTTAGTCTTCCTAAAGTCTAAGATCCTCACCTTGGAATGGATTCTAACAGCCCTAGTCCTAATACTGAACCACACCATCTGGTGATCACTGGATGCAAAATGATCTCCCACTACAACATCAGAAACACTTTCACCATTGGTAAGCACCAAGTCCAGTATGGCCCCTTCACGTGTGGGGTCTGTTACCAATTGCCTGAATAGTTCTCCCTGTAGGGAATCCAGGATCTCCTTACTTCTAGATGATACTGCAGCAGGAATGTGCCAATCAACATCTGGCATATTGAAATCTCCTATCAGTAGCACTTCCCCTTTCCTAGCAATGCTGCGTATGTCTTCAATTAACTCTCTGTCCACCTCTTCCTCTTGTGAGGGAGGTCTGTATATCACTCCAATGCAAATAGATTTCTCTTTCCCTCTTTCTAGTTTAACCCACAATGCCTCCTCTCTCCTTTTTAAGCTCTGTAATTCCAAAGCTTTAATAGTAGTTTTTACATATAGTGCCACTCCTCTTCTTCCTACCCTGTCCTTCCTGAATAAAGTATAGCCAGGTATAGTTACATCCCAGTCATTGTTTTCTGTGAACCATGTTTCTGTAACTGCCACTAAATCCAAGTCAGCCACTCCCACCAAAGCTTCAACCTCAGGGATCTTATTTCCCATGCTACGAGCATTAATACACACTGCTTTCCATATGTTACCCCTGTTACCCATTTCCATAAAGGTATTTAATGTATCACCTACCTGGGGGCTTTCAATTACCTGGGGGCTTTCTTCACCCATCCCCAAGGAATCTAGTTTAAAGCCCTCTTCAGTAGATTAGCCAGTCTACTACCAAAGATGCGTTGACCTCTCTTGGACAGATGGATGCCATCTCTGCTTTGCAACCCTTGGAAAAGCATCCCATGGTCTAGGAAACCAAAACGCTCTCGATGACACCATCCACGCAGCCATGCATTCGTCTCCAGGATGCGAGCATCTCTGCCTTGGCCTTTACCCTCAACAGGGAGGATTGAAGAGAACACCACCTGTGCACCTAACTGCTTCACCCTCTGTCCCAGAGCCATGAAGTCACTTTTGATACGTTCCGAGGTATACCTGGCAGTATCATTTGTTCCAACATGGATTAGCAACATTGGGTAATAGTCTGTGGGCTTGATGAGTCTCGGCAAACTCTCCGTAACATCTTGGATTTTGGCACCAGGCAGACAGCATACCTCTCTGGACATCAAGTCTGGTCGGCAGATGGACGCCTCAGTACCCCTCAGAAGAGAGTCTCCAACCACCACCACCCTTCGTTTCCTTCTGGTGACTGATTCCGTAACTTTGGGGTACTTGAACTCTGGTTCTTCCCTTTCCAGGGATGCTTTCACCTCCTCCACCTTCCAGGGCTGCATAATGGTTCTTCAATTCAAGGGATGGAGAAGTTGGATTGGTGATTTTGCAGGCCCTGGTGACTTGTGTCCAACCATCGACATTCTGTTGGCACCCATCTTCTCCGGAGCTGGAGAGCTTGGTTGCTGCAAGTAGCATCTCATCAATGTACTTCTCACTGTCTTGAATGCTCCTCAGCCTCGCCACCTCCTCTCCGAGTTCCTCCACCTCTTTCCTCAGAGCTTCAGCGTGCAGGCACCCTGCACATGGAACCGGTCCTTCAACCGGCATTAGGACCTCTGTCTCGACCGAGGTAGAAGCTGTAACGGGGGCAACAGCTTTAGCAATACGATTTTTCCCAGCCATTGTTCTTTTCGTGGAGCTTAGGTATCTGTTAGAGCAAAAGAGAGAGATCTACCAAGTACCAGCCGGTTTCGCAGCTGTCTTTATAGAGAAAAAGCAGTTAAAACACTTTAATTACATACAAATGTGCTGGTCCAATTCACTGTGATTTGTGAAAGGGGAGGCGCCCTATAAAGCAAGGCTGCTCACTAGGGGTGGGTGGGAGTCGGGGTGGGTAGGGCGGGAACTAACACCTGATTAGGTGTTAGCAGCTTCTAAAGCTGAGGAGGTCACTGGAGTCAGCAACCTACTGTGCTCAATTAAAATTCCCCTAAAACAGCAAAAATGAAGTAACCTTGCTTTTAAAAATATACACAAAAGCCTTTTAAGAGCTCCCAGTCAGAGAGCTAGCAATGTAATAAAAAACCAAACAAAGAAACCCTCAAATCCTTACTTACTGTTTGATGTGTGGAGCCCTGGTTAGAAAAGCCTCAAAGGGGCAGGGCACAGGAGCTTTTTATGCAGGCTTCAACTGCACTCAGGAAACAGGCCCACTAACACCTGACTAGGTGTTAGCAGCTTCTAAAGCTGAGGTCGTCACTGGAGTCAGCAACCTACTGTGCTCAATTAAAGTTCCCCTAAAACAGCAAAAATGAAGTAACCTTGCTTTTAAAAATATACACAAAACCCTTTTAAGAGCTCCCAGTCAGAGAGCTAGCAATGTAATAAAAAACCAAACAAAGAAACCCTCAAATCCTTACTTACTGTTTGATGTGTGGAGCCCTGGTTAGAAAAGCCTCCCTGGTATCGAACTGAGCTCCCAGGTAGACAAGGCTCAGAGGGGGTCAGATGACTTGACCACACTCACCACCCATCCAAGGCCTCTGAGAACACTGAGTACCGTTTGCATAGCCTATTCACTCTCCACTTGCGATTTCGCCCAGATCAGCCAATTGTCCAAATAGGAATGAACCAATATCCCCTGATTCCATAACAATGCCACCACTACTGCCATTATTTTGGTTTAAGCGCGGAGCTGTTGCCAATCTGAATGGAAGGGCCTGAAACTGAAAATGGTCCACGAGCACTGCGAACCTGAGGAACTTCTTATGGTCTGGTCAAATGGGAACCTGCAAATTTGCCTCCGTTAGGTCTAAGGCAGTCAAATGCTTTCAACGATGGAGTGCCATGATCACCGAACAAAAGTGAGGCACTCGCAATATGCGATTAACATACTTTAGAGTATGGGATGAAAAGAACCCTTCCTTTTTGGGGACCACAAAATAAGAGTAAGAACCTTGACCAACGCCTGCAACACTGCATGCAACTTTAGCAACCAGTGTAGGATTAGAAGCACTGCCTGCCTCTTGGCGGGCTCCTTGTATGGGGAAAGAAAAGCTTCCAAAAGAAGGCACGTGAACTCCAGAGCATACCCCCTCCCGAATGACCTCCAAGACTCATTGGTCGGTGTTAATTTGGACTCGGAGTAAAACTGCCAGAGCTGACCCCCTACCAGCACCCATCTCCTTCTCAGGCTGGGTTCCTGTGATTCATTGTGACTTCTTGTGGTTGGTCCTGGAACCAGGGAAGAATCCCCCCCCCCCCCCACAGAACACTTGCCCTCACAAAAGGGCTGCCCCCTCGATGGATATCTTGGCTTCTAGTAAGGAGTAAAATGCGTTGCCTGAAAGCGTCTGAAATTGCAATTCGAACCCCAAGTGGCTAGTGTCTCCTTTGCAGCTTTGGGCTTATCCTCTGGCAACCTGAATGGCTTAACATCCCCCAGCTCTTTCATCAGGTTCTCCAGATCAGCTCCAAACAGTCTACCCCTAAGGGAAAGCTTGGTTAGCCTTAGAGGAAACATCCGCTTCCCAGTTTTGGAGCCATAGCAGACACCAAGCAGCTACTACCAATGCAATATCCTTGGTGGTGGCTCATAGCAAATCGTAAAAGGAATCTGCGAGGTACGCTGTTCCTGACTCCAGGCGAGCGGCATCCAGCAGACTTTATGCTGGCTCTGTGCCTCCCAAAGCCTGAGACCAGTGCACGTAGTGCGAGTGCATTAACCTCAAAAGCTTGTTTCAGCAGGGTTTCCAATTTCTTGTCTCCTGCGGATCCTTTTGAGCCACTCCACCCTCTACGGGAATGGTGGCTCTTGGTTTCAAGCACTGACTAAGGCATCCTTGGGCAATCGTAGCATCTTTCTCCTTGGCTACGACCAGGTAAAGGCGCTGCATGGCCCTGCTACCCTGCCTCTGGGACTTCCCATCCGAGGTCAATTATCTGCTTCAGGGCCCTGTGTAATGGAAAGGTCATCTCTGACACTTTGATGCCCTGCAGAAGAGGATCTTCCAAGGGTGGATCCTCTGTAGGCGGATCCACAGAGATTAAGAACCACTAGGGAGAAGAGACCACGTGATGCGCACACTGTAGAGGTCGCATCCTGAGCTACTCCCGAACCCCTCGGACTACACCGGCGATTTAGAACCGTTCATTATTGCCACTACCCGCCGAAAAGGTACTTATCTGCATCGGAGTGCCATTAGCTTCTGATAGTGCAAGTCGGAGCACGATACGGCATGGCTACCGCGGTAAAATCGCTACAGAGATAGCGGGAGAAGGGGACAGGCTCTAGTAAGATGGCGGATTCAGCCCTGACACCGGCTTCGCTGCAATCACCGAAATCCCCTGTCTCTATAGATGAAATGTCAGCGGCGGTAAAAACAGCCTTGCTGCCTCAATTTGAAGCCCTCCACGAGAAAATGGATGGGCTGAAATCGGCATTTGACACGTTAAGCAAGAGACAGCAGGAGGCCGAAGAACGAGTGGAGCTGGCAGAGGCAAAAGTGGAAACACTGACTGCGGAGGTGGCAGGCTTGAGATCCCAACTATCTTATCATGCAGAGAAACTCGATGACTTAGAAAATAGGTCTCGACGGAATAATCTGCGCTTCCTGGGGATCCCTGAAGCTGTACTAGATAGGGACCTGCGGGGGTACCTCGAGGCCTTGGTCCTGCAGATGGTGGAAGAACCTGCACTGAGTGGCACACTATGCATAGAAAGGGTGCATCGGGTCGGTACTAAACAGCCTCGCGACCCTCGCCCTCGTATTGTGTTGGCTAAGTTCCTCCACTTCCCACAAAAGGAGTTGATCCTCCGGGCAGCGCGGCAGAAAGAGGAGGTGGTGTTTAGAAATACTAAGCTCCGGATAGCTCAAGACTACTCTGTCGCTCTAAGCCGGAAAAGAAAAGAATATGCCCCCCTCTGTGGAAAGCTGATTGACGCAGGAATTAAGTTTTCCGTGCAATACCCCGCTAAACTCCATGTGCTCAGCGAGGGATCTCATCGCACCTTCGACTCCGCCTCTGCAGCAGAGGACTACGTGAATCGGCTTTATCTGCAAAAAACAGCTGTGTCAGTGACTCCTTCTTCATGATCTACTCTGCTCTGGCTGTATAAATTGGTGAACCTTCCTCCTGGAGAGCAAGAAGGGGGGAAATACAATGTAGCAATAAGATCGGCTACGGAGTCTCCAACAGCGGCCTGGTAACTTTGTATCTCCTGTGTGTAGTAACAGTAACAAGTGTTTTGCATGCTGACAAAGTAAGTCAGACACCCAGAACCTTTCCCCTTGGTCTCCCTGCGCCCTGTCTTTAAATGCGCATATGACCTGAGGGGAGCTCTACGGTTAATAATTTTGACTGGCGTGGGAGAGCAGGTATAGAGACAATTGCCAATGCGGAGGGGAAGGGAGCGCATGGTAGGCCCCGGAGGAGGAGGGGCTCCCCAGGATATGCCAGCTGCTTTCATCGGAGCACAGGGCTACAACGTCCGCGTGCGCGGTCTGGGGGACTCCTTCCTCAGGGGGGGGAGGGGACTCTCCTTCAGCCATGTCCAGAGGAATCCATGCGCATCAAGGTTCAGGGACCTTTCATATCCCACGGGGAGCAGTAGCCGAGGGAGCGGTGGGGGGCCCCGCGAAAGAATCAGGCTTCCTCCTTCTACGTCTCATCAGAAAGCGTAAAGCGGAAGAAGTGCTGCCTGCAGAGTACTCTATTCTCCCTCCCGAAGACTACTACTGCTAACTGTATGATTTTGGAGCATTGGTACCATGCAAGGAGTGCAGTTTTCTACACAGGACGTGCATGTGCAGAGGGCATCGTATATTTGTTGGTACCACCGAATCTAACTGTCAGTCAGGAGGCTCTATCTCTGCCTCGTCTAGGGTGGCATGGGTTGGCTACCGTTTAACCGGATAGAGTCTAAAGCGGGGCCTGAACTCCTTTTTACTTAGCCTATCAATAAATGCATCATTGGCATATAGCTGTGTCATCCCCCTGCACATGCACACCCACTGCTTTTTTGCATCACTCCCTTCTTTGACATCACTTTTGAGATAAGTGTTAGACTTGCTTCGTTCCTTTAAATATTATGTCTATGTAAACAGATTTGTTGTTCCTTTTTTCTCTCTGGGGGAGAGGGTGGAGTGCCTTCCGGAAGCAGTTTGATATGGTAGGGGAGTGATGCTACATCAGTGGGGAGGGCATTCCACCTTTACTTTACTGCGGGGGGACCTACCTGTCTGACAGGCCTGGTGGGGCGGAGGTTGGGTGGGGGAGGGGAGAGGGGTCCATAGAAGGTGAGGGGGGGTTAATATCTACGATTAAAGGGGATTTAAGGTGGGGTGATTGGCGGTAGGCAGTTACTATTTGGGCTGGGGGGAAGGGGGGATACGCTCAGAGGGGGTCTCGGGAGGGCTACCTAGGAGGGGGTTGGTGTCGGGAGCCCTGTCGACAGGAGATAGTGATAGGGGTCAGGGGTGGGATTGGGTGACTTAGCTGGGGTAAGTTTGGTTGGGGGGGTATTTGGGGAAAGGGTCATTGGTTTAAGGGGTAAAAGATTAGGGGGGGGGAAGGGGGGAAAGGTCGTCGCACCCTACAATCTCTGCAAAGGGCTATTTCCTACTATCGTAGTGACAACTTGGGGAGACCCCGGGCTGGGAGGGTCTCCTTGAGCACGAAGAGCTGGCAGCGGGGGCGTCCACAAACAAACACCCTCTGAGAGTAATAACCTGGAACGTCTGTGGACTGGGTAACCCGATTAAGCGCTATAAAGTGCTCAAGGCATTGGCTCTGCAGCGATGTGACATTGCGTTACTCCAAGAGACCCATCAGACGGCTGAAGAGCATGCTAAACTGTGTCGGGACTGGGTGGGCCAGGTATGGGGAGCGCCTGCACTGGGGAAGAAAGGAGGGGTGGTCATACTTATTCATAGACGCGTGCGCTTTACTTTGCACCGTCAGTGGGCCGATCCCAATGGGAAATTTCTGCTATTATATGGGCTACTGGAAGACCGGGACATCATACTAGGAGATGTATATGGCCCCAATGTTTTAGATAGGGATTTTCTTAACCGCATTGCAGCCAAAATTGAGCAACTGCCGGACGTCCCTATGCTGGTGGGGGGGGACTTCAATGGTGTTTTTGACGTGCGTCTAGATACCTCTGCTGCCAGGGTGATGAGAGACAGGGTGCTCGGCTCTCAACTACTGCAACGCTTTCGGGCCCGCTTGCACTTGGTAGATCCATGGCGGCTGTTGCACCCCTCTGAGAAAGAGTTTACACATATTTCGCGGGCGCATGGGACTAGCGCGCGATTAGATTACCTTCTGCTCTCCACGTCCACCTTTGCCCAAGTGGAGGAGGCGCAGATAGGACCCTTGGAAATCTCAGACCATGCTATGGTATGGTTGGAGTTGCATTGGGGGAGCGAGACCGGAACATCTCGCATATGGCGGTTCCCCACCGAGTTATATCAGGATAATAAATTTCAACAGTTTTAGTCATCGCTGGCAAGACTTCGAATTAAACCACCTGGTACACAAAGATGACCCAGAGCTGGTTTGGGAAACTGCCAAAGTGGTGCTGCGCGGGGATATCATCTGGTTTGCGGCTCGGAAGCGGAGATTGATGGCAGAACAAATTATACGGTTGAAGCAGCAGGTGTCGCAAGCGCGGGTGCTTAGTGGCCAGGCCCCCACAGTGCCCAACAGAAAACGATTATGGGAATTACAGGTTGCTTTAAACGAACTACTCCATCAGAGAGCCAAGAAATCGATAATGTATTATAAATACCGTTTACAGTGTTTTGGCGATAAACCGGGGAAATTATTAGGACGATGTTTAAAGGGTCAGTGAGGTGGGAGGGGTGTTGCGGCGCTTCGGGACGAACGCGGGAAATTACAGCAGCAGCGGGCCGGGATAAGTGCGATTTTTAAGGGCTTCTTTCAGAAATTGTACTCAGCGGGGGAGACAGACACCGCTACTATGGAGACTTACCTCCAGGGGCTGCGGCTCCCCAAGGCATCCGACGAACAACGGGCCATGTTGGGACGTCCGATAACCTTAGAGGAGGTGCAGTCGGTAATTACGAAAGCCAGCTGCTATAAAGCACCGGGACCGGACGGCTATGGGGCTGAGTTTTATAAACTACTGTTGCCTTGGGTTAGCCCTCTGTTAGTGGACACTTACCGGCAAAGAATAGACGGCAGGGGTAGACGATGAGGGGAAAATCAGGCGTATATTACGTTGATACCAAAGCCGGGCAAAGACCCGCTGCTGGCGGCCTCTTATAGGCCGATTTCCCTGCTGAATTTTGACATGAAGCTGATGGCCAAGGTTTTGGCGGACAGACTGGCAGGATTACTGGGGGATCTGGTTCATGACTCACAGGTGGGGTTTGTACGGGGCCGCTACGCGGTCCGCAACATTCGTAGAATTTTGACATCATTGGAATGGGTGCATGGCCATCGGCTTCAGTCCCTACTGGTGAGTTTTGATGCTGAAAAGGCATTCGACCGGGTCAACTGGACATACTTGCACCACCTGCTACCGATGTACGGTTTGGGGCAGGCCTTTTGTGACATGGTTAAGAGCCTTTACGATACACCGACGGCTAGAGTGCTCTGTAACGGGGTTTTATCGGCTCCCTTTCCCCTATATAGGGGTACTCGGCAAGGTTGCCCACTATCCCCTCTCTTGTTTGTTTTGTCCTTAGACCCCCTAATAAGGTGCATTGAACTTGACCCGCAAATTCGTGGAATTGAGATTGGCCACCAAGGGTTTAAGATGTCGGCCTTTGCCGACGATATGCTGGTACATCTACTAGCTCCCCGGGAATCTCTGCCTAGGCTGTTACTGGCATTTCGCCTATTTGGTAGCTTTGCGGGCCTCCGGATCAACGAAGAGAAATCAGAGGCCTTAGATGTTTCGGGGCAGCTGCGAGGACACTGGGGGGGGGAGGGTTTCCCCCTGAAATGGGCGGAGCAGACGTTCAAATATTTAGGCGTTATTTTGACGAGAGTACCGCGGGATCTCTACAAAATTAACTGTGAGAGAGTGTTATCTGGGGTACGGAGCCAGCTGAGGGCGTGGAATCCGTTACCTTTATCGCTGATGGGGAGAATTGCAGCATTTAAAATGGTAGTGTTGCCTCATATACTGTACTGGTTGCAAACTCTACCCGTGTGGTTACTGCGGCGGGATCTGCTTAGGTTGGAAAAGGAGATTCAGCGTTTCCTGTGGAAGGGGGCCAGGGCGCGGATTCCGCTATCCCGTATGATAGGTAAATGGAGCAGAGGGGGTCTGGGGCTCCCAGATATAAGGCTTTATGCTTTGGCGTGTCAGGCACGTCATCTGGGGGATTATCTGGGAGACACTAATGTCTATACGCCACGGGACCTTGAAGCGGCTTTTGTAGCACCCCTCTCCCTGATGGGGGTCCTACATGCGGACAGTGCCCAACTGCCTACATGCCTTACACGAAACGTCTTGTTAAACGCGATGCGCCGTACTTGGCGACAATTAAATAGTTTTTGGCGAAGGAATTGGCAGGTGTCTAGCTGGCTCCCCATTCGGGGCAACGTGCACTTTCTGCCGGGATCCGACACTAAAGCGTTTCAGGTATGGTATCGACAGGGAATACGATCCCTAGGACATGTAGTGGACCTAACGGGCAAATGTAAGCCGTTTTCCGCCATCCGGGAGGAGTTTCAATTACCCCCTACTCAATATTTTGCGTACCTCCAGCTTTCTCATTACGTGGCACAGCTGCCCCAAGGGGAACTGGGGGGGGACAGATCGGCGCAGCTCCTCGAATTTTTTGACCTGGGGGGCGAGGCGCCACTAGCGATAGCGGGACTGAAGTCTCGGTTGGAGTGTTTCGGGGTACAACCGGATTATGGGAGGGTGGAGACGGCGTGGGCCGAGGACTTGGGGCGGGTGGTGCACCCCGGCACTATCTGTGCAGCAGTAGGGCGGGTAACAACCCTGGTAGGGGGAGCGAGGTGGAAGGAAGTTCAATATAAAGCCCTGACACGAGTGCATTTTTCGCCTCGGCGAGCGCTGAGGAGTCATATCACACAGGACGGGTCATGTCCTAGATGTTCTTTACCTTTGGCCACCCTGACGCACATGTGGTGGCAGTGCAGGCGCATCCTTCCCTACTGGTCTCGCATCCGCAGATACCTAACGGAGTTGCTGCAGCAACGATTCCCATGGACAAACATTTTAGTCATTTTAGATCAATTGCACCCAACCCTGCCAGTGGGGAGATGGGAGCGGTTATTGGTACGTAAAGCCTGTCTGGTGGGGAAGGGCCCGATTCTCCACAGATGGAGGGATCCAAACCCACCCACGTTCTTGGAGTGGCGCAATGGCTTCCATCAGCTGATGCTTGCCGAGCGTTGGTGGGCCCGAGGCTCCGTGAAGCGTTGGTCCACTTTTATGTTAATATGGGAACCCTACATTCAGAGCTTAAGCCCCCGCTGCCGGAATGAAATTGTACATATAGGATACTGAGCTGGGTGGGATTAAGGGTTGCGACGACGAGGGGGGGGGGGGAGGTAGAGGGGGGTGGTGGGGGAGGTTAATGGGGGCACCCTAGAGTTAATGTCTACCTAAAACTGAATAATAACTGCGGGCGATTTGAGCTCTGTTATATATACATGACTGTTTGTGGTTTGTGCCGTGGCGGAGATAAGAACCCACTCTGCTACGGCGTGTTGTACATATGGTTTGCTTCTGTCGAAAGTTATGTATATGATGGTTTATATATAAATAAAGTTTCAAAAAAAAAAAAAAAAAGAACCACTAGGGAATGAGTAATAAAGGGCGGTTAACTCCTCCCTCTGGAAAATCCAAATGTTAGGTCTTCTCCGGCTGGGAGCAGCTGCTCCCATTCCGTGGCAACAGCCTCCTCCTCCAGACCTTGCAACGGACCCTTGAATGGGACCCTCAGTCAAAGGAAAGCTCTAAGCCCCTTTCGTCAGCACCTTCAAAGGTCCAGGGACTCACACTTCTGGAAGGTAGCATGTTTAGCAGTGGACCGCACTTCCAACTGGTCCGCCAGGAGCAAAGAGGAAGCTAAGCCACCTTTCTTTGCACAACTCAGGTGCTGAATACTGCAATATGCCTGATGTATCAGGATAAACTCCGTAGAGAAGGGAGCCTTAACCAACCCCCCAGTAGTCACCAAGGATCCAGACTACCTACCTGCACCCTGATGCGATACTGGCACCCAAAAGGGAGAGAAAAATGCTCTGAGGGGGAAAGAAAGCACCAAGAGGAAGGCAGCCAATTTAAATTGTGCACCATCTTGGCAAAAAACACTACTAGCTCTCTGTCCCTACTGAAGGGGTTAGGGTCTGCGGGATCAAGTGCCCAGAACAGAGAGGTTGGAACCGAAGGCCCCCACCCCCTCCCGAAAGTCCTACAGATGATGAAACAATGTTGGACCCTCAGGGCAGACCCTTACACCACAGTCCCAGCTAATTTAGTCTTGCTCACAGAGGAATACAGACTATTTTCCAGAAAGTGTTCCTTTCAGTGCAGTCCAGACTGCACTGAGTTCTGTCCCATCTGCTGGAGACTGAGGATACTGACTTGGTAGAAGCAGTGCTGGCTCCTTTTAGGGTGGCATCACCAAAAGCATGCTCAGTCTCCATCTGCTGGAAGAGGGGCAAAACCCAGAAGTCAGTCCAGACTGGAATGGAGGGACACTATGGAATTGTATTAGTGTGGCTGAATATCCCATTCAGCAACATTTACAGTTTGCAGGTCTGCAAATTGTGTAAATGCCTTTTAATATCTCCTCCAATGTCTATTGTAAAATAGCAATCACATGGAGTGGAGGAGACATCTAGTAGTTGGAGTAGCAGCCTGAGACACCAAGGTTCAAATCCCACCGACACTTCCTGTGGCCTTGGCCAAGTCACTTAACTCGCCATTGACTCAGGTACAAACTTAAAACGTAAGCCCTCCAGGACAGTGAACTACCTACCAAACCTGAACTGTAACTCGCCTTGAACTACTACTGGAAATATATGATAAATAAGTAAAACAAACCTCGTTCTATGCATAACAAATGAGATCAACTAGACAACAGCAACCAACTGCAGAAGTCACTCTGCTCTGTCTCCCCATAGCAAGCTGCCGCTATTTTGGTCTCTATGAATAGTTTCTTACACTTTGCCCAAAGAATCATAACCTAAACCCAAAAGGAACTAACTTTCCTTTTGTGCCCTTTAGGCTACAGAATAAGTTCTATCTGAAATATGATGTGTGGAGAGAAAAAAAAATTCCAAGTTTGGCTCTTTAGCCTGGCAATTAAATAGTAATTACTTTCAACACAAAGGGACCCTTTACCTAAACGTTAACATGCATTAATGAAGTTAATTTAAATTATATGCCATTGTGCCACAGAAATAAAAGGGTTGTTGGCACTTAACATGCATCAATTTCATTAACATGCATTAAAACCTTTAGTAAAAGGGCCCCAAAGATTAACTGTGTGGGTTGTGAGTTTTTCACTATGCCTCTTAGATTTCCAGGTGATAAAGAATGAATAGTTTGTTTTGCTTATGGTTTTTATATACGCATTTATATGTCTGTTTTGTAATTTTATTTCATTTATTTTATTGTTTCATTTTACAGTTGTGAACAACATTAATGGCACCCTTGCATTTTAGATATGCTGCATACAATATCTTCGGAAATAATTGGAAATACTCCAACTGTATGTCAATTTTAATAGTATGTTCAAAAGGTTTGTAATAAAAAAAAAGGGGTCTGTGCAACTTAGACAAAGCAATTTCTGAGACAAAAAAAACACCAAAATCAAAATATGACCTGGACAGGATTAATGGCACCCTTCGCTCTATTTGGCTGCACAACCCTTAGCAGTGATGACAACCTCCAAACGTTTCTTGTAGCCATCTATAAGTTTCATACATCTGTCTGCTGCTAGTTTTTCCCACTCGTCAACTGCAATTTGTTCCAGCTCATTAATGTTTCCAGGATTACTTTTACCAATGGCTGATTCCAGCTCTTTCCAAATGCTCTCAATTGGATTGAGACCAGGACTCACTGCTGGCCAGTTTAACACACTCCATTTGCTCTTTTAACCATTTTGTACTTCACCTTCTCCTTCCTCTCCTTCATCCCTTTCCTTCCTCTCAAACTACCTCATCCCTGTATCCAATGTGCCATCTCCTCTCCCCCTCACCCTCTTCTGTCCTCTGGTGACATTAATCCTGGTCCCCCTTCTCTCTCACTTCCATATTACTTTCTCTCTCCACCGCACTAAACTCATCCACATCCTCCTTTCCCCCTCCTCTCTCCCCTTCTCATGTGCTTTATGGAATGCTCATTCCATTTCTAATAAACTTCCCTTTACCCATGATCGATCTCTCTCTCTCGTGCTTTCCATCTTCTCGCTCTTACTGAAACCTGGCTCCTCCCTGATGACTCTGCTTCAGTTACTGTCCTCTGCCACAGCAGCTATCAAGTCTCCCACTCTCCTCGTCCCAATGGACGCAGTGGTGGTGTTGGGTTTCTACTTTCTCCTTCTTGCCAAATTTCAACCCCTCCTTTTCCCTCAATCTCATTACTTCTCCTACCTCTCCGGATCACTGTCTTCTATAGACCCCCTGACAAGTCCTCTTCTACCTTCCTTGCTGATTTTGACGCTTGGCTTACCTTATTCCTGGATTCTTCCTCCCCTCCCTTATTCTTGTTGACTTTAATTTTCATAACCACCTCTCCAACCCCTATGCACCTAAACTCCTTTCCCTTACCTTCTCTTTCAACCTCCAGCTTTGTTGTTCTGCCCCGACTCAGCTTGGTCACTGCCTTGACCTTGTTTTCTATTCTAATTGTTTACTTTCTAATTTCCATACCTCTACTCTTCCCTTATCTGATCACCTGTTAAGTTTCACTCTTCATTACTCCTCCCTCAATCTTGCCCAATCTCCTCTTATCTTTTTAGGAATCATGCTATCAATCCACTGACTGTCCACTACTGTCTCATCTCTTCTGTCTTCCACTTTGCCCTCTAAGTCTGCTGATGAAGCCATAGAGTCTTATAATACTGCTCTCCCTTCTACTCTGGATACCCATGCTCTGCCTATTTCACGTCCTGTGAGGCGCACCTCACCTCAGCCCTGGTCGTCTTCAACTACCCGCTACCTACGTTCTTGTGCCCACTCAGCTGAGCAGACTTAGCTCAAATCCCGCTCTGACTTTCTTCACTTCAAATTCATGCTTTCTTTGTTCCAGTCTGTCATTGCACTCACTAAGCAAAACTATTTTCTCTAACCATCTCGCCTCTAAACCTTTGCCATCTCTTTTCTATTCTCAATTCTTAAGGCACCTCCACTTCCAATCCCTCCTCTCAGCCCAAACCCTAGCGTAAGATTATTAACATAGAAACATAGAAACATGATGACAGAAAAAGACCACAAGGCCCATCTAGTCTGTCCTTCCATAACAACTACAACAGTCCACTTTCTACCTTTAGAGATCCTCTGTGTTGGTCCCATGCTTTTTTGAATTCAGTTACTGTCCTCATCTCTACCACCTCCACTGGGAGACTATTCCATGGATCCACTACTCTTTCCGTAAAGAAATATTTCCGCATATCACTCCTGAATCTATCTCCCTTCACCCTCATCCCATGTCCCCTCGTAGCAGAACTTGCTTTCAATTGAAAGAGGCTCTCTCCCTGAACATTTATGCCACGGAGGTATTTAAACATCTAAATCATATCACCTCTATCCCACCTTTCCTCTAAGGTGTAGATATTAAGATCCTTAAGTCTGTCCTCATATGCTTTATAATGAAGCCCATTAATCATTTTAGTAGCAACCCTCTGCACCGACTCCATCCTGTTCACATCCCTTTGAAGGTGCGGTCTCCAGAATTGCACACCATACTCCAAATGAGGTCGCACCAAAGACTTATAGAGGTATTATCACCTCCCTTTTTCTGCTAGCCATTCCTCTCCGTATGCACCCAAGCACCCTTCTAGCTTTTGCCGTCGCCTTTTCTACCTGTTTAGCTACTTTAAGATCATCAGACACAACCACGCCTAGGTCCCGCTCTTCTTTAGTGGACAAAAGTACTTCACCTCCTATACTGTATTGCTCCCTTGGATTGCTGCAGCCCAAATGCATGACCTTACATTTTTTAACATTAAATCCCAGCTGCCAAATTCTAGACCATTCTTCAAGCTTAGCTAGATCCCTCCTCATGTTATCTACACCTTCCTGGGTGTCTACTCTATTACAGATTTTGGTATCATCCGCAAAGAGGCAAACCTTACCAGACAGCCCTTCCGCTATATCACTAACAAAGATGTTAAAAAGAATCAGACCAAGGACAGATCCCTGGGGCACACCACTGGTAACATCCTTCTCCTCAGAGTGAGCTCCATTTACTTGTACTCTTTGTCGCCTCCCACCCAACCAATTTCTAACCCAAGCAGTAACTTTAGGGTCCATCCCTAGGGTGCTCAGTTTGTTTATAAGTCGCCTGTGAGGAACAGTGTCAAAGGCTTTACGGAAATCTAAATACACCACATCTAGAGCTCTCCCTCGGTCCAACTCCCTGGTCACCCAAAGAAAATCAATCAGATTTGTCTGACAAGACCTGCCTCTGGTGAATCCATGCTGCCTCGGATCCTGTAATCCGCCGGACTCCAGAAACCTCACTATTTTCTCTTTCAGCAGCGTTTCCAATAATTTACTCACCACTGAAGTAAAACTAACTGGCCTGTAATTTTCAACCACATCCTTACTTCCGCTTTTGTGTAAAGGCACCACATGAGCCTCTCTCCAGTCCTTTGGCACCACTCCCGACTCCAACGAGGCATTGAAAAGGTCAGTCAGTGGAGTTGCTAGAACGTCCCCAAGTTCCCTCAGTATTCTAGGGTGTATCCCATCCGGTCCCATCGCTTTGTCTACTTTAAGTTGAGCTAGTTTCTCACGAACACAGTCTTCTGAAAATTGTTCAAGATGTCCCTCGCTTCTGTTCTTATTTGTGGGTGTTTTCTGAGGTCCTGCTCCTGGTTCTTCATCTGTGAACACAGAACAAAAATATTTGTTAAGCAATTCCGCTTTATCCTTATCAGCTTCTACATATTCCCCCCTGCACCCTTGAGTCTGACAATACCACTTTTGCCCTTCCTCTTCTCACTAATATATCTGAAAAATGTCTTATCCCCCATTTTATTGCATTGGCTATTTCCTCCTCCTTTTGAATCTTTGCCTTCTTGACTACTTTGCTAGCTTCTCTAAGTTTTTCCAAATACAGATGCCTGTCTTCCTCTCTCTGTGATCTCTTGTATTTCATGAAGGCCTCCCTCTTTTTCTTCACTTTTTCAGCTACTTCCTTCGAAAACCATAGCGGTCTCCTGTTCCTTTTGCCTTTATTTACCATTTTAACAAAAAGGTTGGTTGCCTTTAAAATACCCCCTTTCAGTTTTGCCCACTGTTTTTCTACATCCCCCAGCTGTTCCCATCCCACTAACGACTCCCTGAGGTATTGGCCCATCTTCGCAAAGTTAGTCTTCCTAAAGTCTAAGATCTTCACCTTGGAATGGATTCTAACAGCCCTAGTCCTAATACTGAACCACACCATCTGGTGATCACTGGATGCAAAATGATCTCCCACTACAACATCAGAAACACTCTCACCATTGGTAAGCACCAAGTCCAGTATGGCCCCTTCACGTGTGGGGTCTGTTACCAATTGCCTGAATAGTTCAATAGTTCAATTTTCAATTCCCCACTAAATCTTCATCCCCTCTTCACCCTCTCCATTACCATCTTTTCCCCCTCAACCTCCATCACCCTTTCATTCTATTCTAAAATCTCCTTCCTTTCTCCTCTAAATTCACTACCTGTTCTTCTGATCCTATCCCCACCCACCTCAACTCCATCTCCTCTTCCGTCATCCCTTTCATCTCACATTAACTAGACTGTAAGCTCTGATGAGCAGCGACAGTCTTTTACATGCATCTGCCATGCTGCATACGTCTTGTAGCGTTATACAAACGTTCAGTAGTAGTAATATTCTTAACCTTTCGACTGCAACCGTCCCTACAGCCTTCAAGCATGCTCTAATCACTTCTCTCCTCAAAAAACCCTCACTTGACCCTATTTGTCCTATTATCGACCTATCTTTCCTTCTCCCATTCATTTCCAAAATTCTTGAATGTGCAGTTCTCTGCTGTCTCTAATTTCTCTCCTCTCAAGCCCTCCTTGACACACTTCAGTCTTTTCGTCCATTTCATTCTACTGAAATGGCTCTTGCCGAAGTCTCAAGTGATCTCTTCCTCGCTAAGTCCAAAGGCCTTTACTCAGTTCTCATTCTTCTCGATCTTTCTGCTGCTTTTGGATATTGACGACCACCTCCTCCTCCTTGACACTTTATCCTCAATTGGTTTTAGAGGCCCTGTACAGTTGATTCTCTTCTCTCTCCAATCGCTCTTTCAGTGTTTGTTCTGGAAGTTCCTCCTCTACTGCCATCCCTCTGTTTGGAGTACCTCAAGGGTCTGTTTTGGGCCCTTTCTTCTCTCTATACCCAATCCCTTGGTACCCTCATCTCTTCCAATGGCTTTCATTATTTTTATGCTGATGACTCAAATCTACACCTGACATAGCTCCTTTGCTCCAAACTCATCTCTCTACCTGCTTATTTGACATCGCTACCTGGATGTCCCATCGCTGCCTAAAATTGAATATGGATAAATTGACCATCTTATTTTCTCCCCTAAACCATTCTCCCCCTTCCTCTATCACTATTGACAACATTCTTCTTGTTTCTTCGGCCATCTTAGGGTCATCTGACTCCTTCCTGTCCTCCACACATTCAATATATAGCTAAAATCTCATTTCTTTCTATCTATAAGATTAACAAAATTCGTCCCTTCCTCTCTGAACACATTACTAAGGCTCTAGTCCACTCTTTGGTCACCACCTGTCTTGACTATTGCAACCTCCTCCTTGCTGGTCCTCCCTCAGTGTCATCTCTCTCCTCTTCAATCAAGAACTCTGCTGCGCAGCTAATCTTCCACCAGCCCCGATACACTCATGTAACGCCACTTCCAAAATCACTTCACTGCCTCCCCTTCCGTTTCTGCATTTGGATTCTAATCCTTGTTTCTTTTGTACTGTTCCATCTGTCTTGATTAGACTGTAAGCTCTATGGGCAGGGACTGTCTTTATACGTTTGTACAGCGCTGCATACGCCTTGTAGCACTTTATAAATGATTGATAGTAGTAGTAGTGGCACACCACTTATAACTTTGGTATCATTCGCAAAGAGGCAAACTTTACCCGACAGCCCTTCTGCTATATCACTAACAAAGATGTTAAAGAATCTGACTAAGGACAGATCCCTGGGGCACACCACTGGTAACCTCCTCCTCAGAGTGATCTCCATTTACCTGTATCCTTTGCTGCCTCCCACTCAACCAATTTCTAACCCAGATTTTCATGGTCCCTACCCCTATTTGAATTGTTTTTATTTAATTTTATTTTTGCTTTTGCTGTTACGTGCAGATGAGTGTGTCTACTCATGGCTGGATAGCCGTCCTAAGTTGTGTTCAGTCTTTAGTCAGGTGGTTCACTTTTGATAGAGTGGCATCCATAGCTGCTATTATTGTATCGACCCATCTAATATTAGCGTTCCTCTTTTGCATTGACCTTCAACCTTGCCCAGCATGTCTTTCTCTAATGATCTCTCTTCCCGTATGTCCAAAATAAGAAAGTCAAAGTCTTGTCATCTGAGCTTCTAAAGAAATCTTAGGTTTGATCTCCTCTAGTACCAACTGGTTTGTTTTTTGGCCAGTCCATGGTATACAAAGTATTCTTCACCAGCACCATAATTCAAAGGCATTGATTTTCTCTATTTTCACTGTCTAACTTTCGCATTCATTTGATGTTATCGAAAAGACCATGGCTTGGACAAGTTGAATCTTTGTATGGAGACAAATCTCTGCTCTTGAGAATCCTATCTAGGTCCTTCATAACCAACCTGCTAAGAGCAATGTGTCATCGGATTTCTTGACTGCTTGTTGTTTCTTTGATTGATGCAAGCAGGTTAAAGTTGACCACTATTTCAATTTCTTTTCCATCAATGATGAACTTAAAGATCCTAACTGGCAAAATCCATATCTTTTTTACATTAAGGTGCAGACCCATTTTAAGACTATATTCCTTGATGATCTTGAGAAGCAAATGTTTCAGATCTTCACTTTCAGCCAGTATTGTGGTATCAGCATAGCGAAGGTTGTTGAGTTTTCCACCAATCTTTAAAACCTTTGTTGTCTCCATACAATCCTGTTTCTCTGATAATTTGATCTGCATATATATTAAACAGATAAGGCTACATACTTCTTCCCCCCCGTTTGCCAATTTTAAAACCATTCCGATTCTCCTTGTTCCATTTGAACTGTTGCTTCTTGATCAATGTAAATATTGTGCAAGAGATCTATCAGGTGTTCTGGTATACCCAATGCTTCTTAATGTGTCCCAGAGTTTATCATAGTTTACAGAGACAAAAGCCTTGCTGTAGTCAAAACATATATAGATATCCTTTTGGTATTCTTTTGTCTTTTCAAGGATCCATCTCACATCCACAATGTTCTCACATTTTTCTTTCAAATTGCAAATAATCTTGCTGTTCCCCTGTATCAAAGGCAACCCATTCAATAAAACATACATACATACAGGTCCATCCTGCAGAGATCTTTTTTATAGAGTTTCAGAGGCAAGTTTGTCTATTGTGACAGTTCCCTCCTTCCTACCCAAAATGGTTTCTTCTTTTCATGTTAATTAATCAGTAGAGTTGCCTTCCTTAGGCAGGAAGATTAGGGTCAAGAATTTCACTTTTTTTTTTTTTTTTTTACTTTAGATGTCTGCAGCAATCTTTTACGTTATCTGGAAGTGAATAATGAATTTCATTAATCAGATTGTTCATTTTGTTTTGAGACTCAAAGGAGAATCAGCTACTGAGATACTATTTTACCCACTGGATTAAGGAGACTGTTTAGATTTTTAAAGTGAAGAGTTCCACCTCAGTCGTTTCAGGCATATTTTACTAAAGGATTATCATCTTCCTAAGCAGAATCTCATTCTGTTTCAGCTGTTGAGATATGTAGGGAAGCAACATGGTCGTCTCTCATTCCTTCTCTAAGCACTATCAGTTAAATATCATTGCTATGGACGATGCTGCCTTTGGAATTGAAATCTCTCACCCATCATAAGAGATGCTTTGTTACATCCCATACTTCCTGGGCTGGTATGGTGGACAGGAAGGAAGGGAATATTTTGTCTTATCTTCTTTTTATTTCCTGAAGTCCAACCAGGCTAGTCCAGAGACCTATCCACAAACCTTTTGGGTTTTTGTTGTTTTGAAGACTAGTGAAATACCTAGAGTTTCTCGGCATCACTTAACCATTCAGTTTTCTGAATTCCCTCTTCCCTAGAAAGTTGTTTAGGAAGTGGTTTCATCATTGCCTTTTATAAAGAAATATTGGATAGCAGGTGGCTGCATGATGCCACTTAAAGAGGAGGGCTCAGAACTCCTCAGTCTGTCTCTATATTTATTTATTTTATTTATTACAAGTTCTTATATACCGCACTATTCGGCATCAGCGCGGTTTACATTATAACATAAAGACCATAACAACAAGCTGTTTGGTTTACATCGAACAGGAGTACAAACTTGGAGAACCGGGGTAAACTATATACATGAGATAATTACATAGAACAGAATAGAGTCTTAATAATATCAAGAACGGCATGGTGTGTTCATGAGTGGGTCACTTCCTCTGGTTCAATTGCTGGTAGGGTAGTATTGAAGGAAGAGGTGGTATTGGTATATGCTGGCTGACATGCATAACCTATGCATTCTGAACTGGTATGATTGGACTCTAGGTAAGAAAATTAGCAGACAAGACCAAATTTGATCTTAGCTTATTTGCTGGGAGTGCATTTCTTTTGTTCAACATCAATATTCATCTATAACATGCAAAGCCTTGACTGTCATCCTGACAAGGATTTTTCCCCGATACTTCGAGGATAGTCTTCATGTGTTTTTACCTCAGACATTAAGTGATGACATTTTCTGCTGCTCGAAGGCCTGGAATTTTGCCTCTTTGTATGCAACTTGCTAAGACCCTCTGAATTCCTTCTGCATGCTTTCGATATTACCCACCGACGACCGTTTCCAATCTGGCAAGTTTGTTTGGTATCCCTCAAATCATATTCAGCTCCCTCAAATGCGTCTGCATCACATAGGTTTAAGGTTTAATATTTTTTGAATGACTGCCTTTCATACAGGAAGACAATCGTCCCACTGAAAAACTGCATTTTTAAACTCAATGTCTTTAAGATATATTGAGGGGTTGGGGGGGGGGGAGGATGCACTTGAAACAACATGCTGCAGTTTGAAGACAATTACCTTCCTCCTTTTTGGCAGCTTTTTCTTTCTTCACAGAGCCAGCCTTGCTTCCCTTCTCCAGAGGCTTCTTTAAGGAGCTGCTCTTCTTCTTAACATTAATCTGGTTGGGAGGGAGGTGCAAGAAACAGGTTTTAATCAGCAGCACTAAGCTCTTTAAAGAATCACCCTGCCTTGGCTTTACTTTTATTCCAAGACCTTCTTCTATTGTGACCTTATAATTGCCATCTCTTTTCAGATATAGGGAAGAAATCTCAGAAGTGACAACACACCTTGTAACTAATTTTCAAAGGGAAACTATATAGGTGTTTTTCTTCTTTTCTTCTGAAGAGAGACTACAATAGCACATCCCAAACAAGTCCTGGGACCTTCAGTCAAATATTGGAAATTCACAATAGAAAAAACTGAGGAAATGTTCATATACTGGGTCTCCAATGTATTTAACTATCTCATGCAAATTCAGCATGAATAACCTGAAAACCTGCAGTGTGCCCAGGACTGGATGGAAAAGCTTTGGTCTATAAAAGACTTTGCACCTGACATCTGTTAAGTAATAAAAAGCTGGAAACTACCACATGTAGAATGAAAAATCACATCTACACACCATTTCCATGGTCCTCCCCACTCCTCCAGTAAATAAGTCTGCACCCTACTGCAAACCAAACAGATGCTATTTATAGAAAGGTCAACTTATTAGTGTAAATAACCTTCAAAACTGTTCCTTTAATATAGCAGTTCTCACATCCCATCTGATCTTCAGGATATCCATATTGAACATACATGAGAATGCATGCAAATCACTCATATGCATATTCAGAGTGGATATCCTGAAAATCAGATAGGCTACGTATGTCCCAAAGACCAGGTTAGGTAAGTGTAGTTACTCACCTTAACAGGTGTTCTCCTGGGACAGCAGGAATCAGTTCTCACATATGGGTGACACCAACGCAGAGAGCACCCGTGCGGAAGCATTTCCCCAGCTTTCAAAGAAAGCCTTTGGGATATGCTACCACAAATGTGTGGTCCCCTTCCCGCCCAAGGGTGCCATCTTGCTCAGTCAGATAACATAGCCAGGACAGTAGTAAAAAACTAAAATAAGGTAGGGAGACAACTTCCAGGGGAGGAGGGAGGATTATAAAAGGACCGATTCCTGCTGTCCCTGGAAAATACCTGTTATGGGTGAACAACTACACTTTCTCCAGGAAGAAGCAGGAAGTCAGTCTTCACATATAGGACTCCCTAGCTCCAGGCTGCTGAGGACCGAACCACAACAGCACCAATGGCAACCATGTCAGGTAGCCGTGAGTTGCAGAAGATCAGTCCCCAAATAAGACACACTGCAAAACTCTAGTACCCAGTGGCACCATCACTTAGGTAGCCTGAACACAGAAGGTTTGGAGGGCAGGAGTTGTTTGCACCCTGAAAAGATTACAGAGTATGTCCTGGCCGAAGCCATGTCCCAATGGGACTCGCTCTCCAGGCAGTAGTGAACTGCGAATGTGTGAACTGAGGACGATCTGTCACCGGTACTGAGTGCAGGTTCACCACTAATGTGGCCATTGCTCTCACGCGATGTGCTGTGATATGGCGTTCCAGAGAACCCAGCTCGCTCATAGGCGAGAGCAATGCAGTCCGCCACCCAAGTGGATAGAGTTCACTTAGTCACAGGAAGTCCCAGTCTTGCTGGGGTCATAAACATTTGGAGCTTGAAGAAGGTCTTGGCAACCAGAAGGATCAGCAGAAAAGCACAGAGGCAGCCTTCTGTCCATGGGATCAGGAAGGCATCCGCTGCCACCCTCTGGGCATGGTTGCTGTGAGCAGAAATGGGGCAGCTGGGTATTGTCTGGGGTGGCAAATAGATTCATCACAGGCCTGCCTCAGAGGTGGAAGTCTCGAGCAGCCACTCTGGGGTCCAGACACTACTCATGTGGACAGAGGACCCTGGTCAGCCTGTCCACCAGGAGATTGTCCTGACCCGGGAGGGTGAACCGCCTGCAGGAGCATGTTGTTGCACACTGTAAAGGACAAAAGGGTCACAGCTTCCTGGCAGAGGGAGTACGACCCGGGGCCTCCCTGCTTATTGATGTAAAACAGGGTGACCTGGTTGTCCATCTGAATCAGTATGGACTGGACTGGTGTCGTAGGCAGTGCCAAAATGCCTGTAGGGCCAGGGAGATCTCCCTGGAGATTGATCTGAAACAGAGATTCCGCCTAGGACCAGCTACCTTGTGTGCAGCTGTCCTGCAGTATGCCCCCAACCTAGGAGGGAGGCATCTGTAGTCAGGATCCTCTGGGGTGCAGGTGCTCGGAAGTGGCGGAGAAGTTGCCACCAGTTGAGGCACTCTTCCAGGTGGCAGGTTACCTTGATCCTGTCCCACAGTCTGTCTGTGGCTTGTGTCCACTACGAGCAGAGGCACCACTGGGCTTCCCACATGTGTAAGCGGGCTAGCAGGCTCACATGGACAGTGGAGGCCATATGGCCCAGCAGGCAGAGGAAGAGACAAGCTAGCACTGACCGGCAGTGTTGAACTTCCACCGCTAGCTGCCTGAGGCGTTTTGCCCTCTCCCTTGGCCTGTAATTTATCGAGCTGAGCACTTATGAACTCCAGACTCTGAGCTAGAGAGAGGTGGGATTTGGAGTAGTTGATGAATACCAGGTGCTGCAATAGGAGGGTTACGCATCCTGTGGCCTGGCTGGCCTCTGCAGCTGTGCTGCCTCTGATGAGCCAGTCATCTACGTAGGGGAAGACAAAGGCCCTTGTGCAGGCGCAGGTGGGCAGCTACCACTGCTAGGCATTTTGTTTAGACACTTGACAAGGATGCAAGGCCGAAAGGTAGCATCTTATATTGGTAGTGTCGTCCTCCTATCACAAACCTTAGGTATTGCCTGTGGGAGGGGTGGATTAGGATGGGTGGATTAGGATGTGTACACGCATTCTTTAAGGCCAAGGAGCACCATCAGTCTCCCTGATGGAGGTAAGGCAGCAGTGTTCCAAAGGAGAGCATCTTGAACTTCTCCATCACCAGAAACCTGTTTAAAGTTACACATGTCTAGGATGGGCCTGAGGCCCCCCAGTTCCCTTTGTGACAAGGAAATACCTGGAATAGAAGCCTCTGCCCCATAGGTGTTTGGGAACAGGCTCTACTGCATTGTCCCTGAGAAGGCCTGCGAGCTCTGAGTAGCAAGATCTAGTGAAGGGGGTTGCACTGGCTGTCCAGGAAAGAACCTGCATGGAATCTGCTGTAGGTGGAGAAGGTATCCCTCCCTGACTACCTGCAGAATCCATTGGTCTGTGGTGACTGAAGCCCTTTTATGGGCAAAGCGCATCAGGCCCCCCCCCCCCCCTGTGGGCTGGTGAAGGTCTCCTGGGGGAGGGGAGGCCCTGCCCTGGCAGTTAAAAACTCTTCCAGGCTGGGTGGGAGCTGGGGTCTGGTGCTTAGGTGCTTTTGGCTTCTGAGCCCTGTGTCCTTGCCTTCTGGGGCGAGAAGCCTGCTGCTTGCCTAAGGGCTGGTATTGATGACCCTGCCCAACAGACCCCTTTTTCCTTGGTAAAAGGGGCCTCTTCCCCAGTGTTTTTTGTGGGGATGGAATGAGGTCTTTTTAGAGAGCCTCTGGTGGGGGTCACCATGTTGGCCATGGGCTTGCAGAACAGGTTCGCCCTGGTGCAGAGGACATTGAGCAACTTGTCTTGGACCCATTGCTTGAGTTCAAAGGATTACAGCCAGGCTTGGCGTCAGACCCCTATGCCGTCTGTGGCTACCTGAGCTGCTGATTTGAAGCCATAATAAGCTGCCCGGAAGAGGAACTTAGAACAGTCCTTGATCCCCAAGGTCAGGGTCTGGCACTGTTGGAGGGATTCCCTGATGAGGCCTGCCGCAAACCCTGACAGCTCTTAGGCCAGAGCCTTTAAATGCCTATGTAGAGCTCGTAGGCCTGGATCCGGCATCCAAGCAGAGCTTTGGTAGCACTTGCGCCAGAGGGTGACAAGGGCTCTGGCCTCCCTCCCGGGGGAGGGGGGGGGAACAAGGAATGGGTCTTATGGCTCTTGAGTTTCTACATGGATGACTCGATGACCATGGAGTTATGCAAGAGCTGGTGTTTGTGGAACTCTTCCAGACATGGTACATGGCGTGGAGGCGCTGGCTCACCACCTGCATAGAGATTGGCGTTTCCCACATCCAGAGCAGTAGCCTCTCGAGGATCGGCTGCATGGCCGCCGTGAGGGTTTCCATGGGTGGAGACTCATACCAACTCCTCAGTGCACAGGTCATCCTCCGCCTCGGTTTGCACTGAGGGGGCTCTGGCCATATTCCTGACAAAGTCATGGAAGGCCACATCCTCAGGAAGAGAGTGGTGTCGGGTCCAAGGGAATATCTTGTGCCGCTTGGTATCCAGAAAGGCCTCGACGTCCGTCTCCCACTCTGAGTCAATGGTGATGAGTCCGAGGCCCTGTAACTCCTTGCCCATAGACAGTGGCCGGTGAGAACCACATGCCTGGCAAACAGGACCAGGATCTCAACCAGCACCAAGGACTTACCCGATGCCGGTGGCGCTGTGAGCTCAGCTCGATAGAGACTCCCTTGCAGTCCAGGGTCCAGTTGTCGAGGCGGACAAACAGGCCATCATCGCCTGCTGCAGGGTCAGGATAACAGTGATGGTTCTGCTCCAAGGCCGCCATTCTGGTTTCCAGGCCAGAATGCTCAGCAGTCTTGGGCGTGGGAAGAGGATCTCAGGCCCAGCATAGGCACTCTTGCGAGTATGTCCTTGACAAGGACTATGGGCTCGAGGAATCTCGGTCAACGCCGGCCAAGGAATCCTTCTTGAGGACCTTGGTGAGGTGCTTCTCAGAGTCACCCAAATACCTCCAGGTGGTTTTACTGGGTTTCTCTAGTGCAACCTTGGTAGACTTCGAAGATTACTTTTTCTCCAGATCAGAGGTCTTCTCGGAGGAGAAGCCACTGCAGGACTCAGAGGACACTCTGGACTCATGAGATATGCTGGGCTTGGAGCCAGGGAGGTCAGGGCAGAGTCAGACCTGGGGGAACAATTTCTACTACAACTCCGACATTTTTCTGTTTAGGCCTCATGGCCTGGCACAGATTGCAGAAGGTGCTGTCATGGTCTGGGCCCAGGCAGTGCAAGTAGCAGTCATGGGTGTCGGTTACTGACATGATTTGACTGAAATGGTCAGTTTTTGAACCCACCGGGAGACATGGTGAGTAGCACCCAGAAAGGGTTGATGACCCCAGGACGAAAAGAGGCACGAACACCAGTCTATGAAAACCTCGATGAAAAAGGCGCAGATGACGATGCCAGCTCGAGGCAGGAAAAGGAACAGGTTGTTAACCAGGAAAAACTTACCTTTTAAGGAAATAATAATTTTTCCAGGGAAACAGGGCTCACGCCCATTGGGCTCCATGGAAAAAAGGAGATTGAGGAAGATTGGGCAGAAAGGGGAGCATCCATGCATGCGTGGTAGCATATCCCAAAGACTTTCTTTGAAAGCTGGGGAAATGCTTCCGCGCAGGCTCTGTTGGCACTGATGTCACTCATATGTGAGGATTGACTTCCTGCTTGTTCCTAGAGAATCACTACTTTAACCAGTACCTTTCACTTGCTCACACACAACATAGTCCTGGACAGGTGTTTATTAAGTACATTAAAAGAATCAAAATCCGGCTTTCATCCTTATATAGGAACCTTAAAAACTTAAGACTTATCATCCAAAACCACGTGATGTGCAAAGCTTGTTATTGTTTCAGTAACCAAGATTTCAAAGACAATGGATACTTTATTATTTCAAAATCAACTAAAACAGACCAAAATGAGAAAACATGAATATAAGTTTGAGCTTACTCTTAATTCCTGTTCTTAGGTCTTCTACTTAATTTTGCAGAAAGTGTTTCAAATTTTAATGTTACAGGGACCTTTGCTTAGTAGGCTGATACATAGTAGTAAGATTTCAGTTTGAAGTTTTTAATTTCCTTTGTTGCAAGCCTGCCTTATAGGGTGGGGCTACTTAAATTAAAGCTGCTCTACTACTAACCAAATACCTGAACCAGTCTGCTCATCAGAACTTCAAGAGACTACATACTCAGCTAAGGCTTTCAAACTATCATTGCCTGGTTTGTTTGTTTTTTTATAAACTTTACCTGTTGCATATAGGTTTTTAGGGATCTTCAGACTGCCTACGTTCCTTGCATAGCCTTTAAATCAGATATCTGAGTTGTCCTCAGTTCACAGAAGGCCTACTGGCCAAGGACACAAAGTTCCCACCCACCCCACCCCTCCCACCCCTGGGTTGCATTGCCTATATAAATCATATACATTGACATCTGTCCTTTAATTAGGTGTTACACCCACTTTTTCTCCTTTTCTCCTTCTAGGACAGCTGAATCAGAATGTCGTGTATTCAATGCGATAACTGTGGTGCTTTCATTCTAAGAAGAATCATTTGGATCCTAAGAGCTTGCCCTATATGTCTCAAGTTAGCTGCTATGCATAAAGAATTGACTCTACTAAGGGAAGAATTGACATCTTTACAGCTTCTGACTCATTTCATCATTTCATGATCTGTTGGGTGTCAGCGAACTGAAATGGACTGGCATTGGGCACTTTGCATCAGATGATCACATGGTCTACTAATGCTGGAAATGAAAGACAAAGAAGAAATGGTGTTGCATTTATAATAAAGAAGAAACTTGCAAGAACTAATGAAATACAATGCAGTAAGCAAATGCTTAATCTCTATTCGTCTACGAGGAATGCCTAACACCACAATTATAATTCAAGTATATGCCCCAACAGCTGCAGAAGAGAATGAAATTGAAGAGTTCTATGAACAAGTACAAGCTGAAATTGACAGAACATGCAAACAGATATCCTGATAGTCATGGGTGACCGGAACGCAAAAGTTGGCTACAAAGAAGGCAAAGTAGTTGGAAAACATGGACTTGGCAACAGAAATGAAGCTGGAGAAAGACTGATAGAATTCTGCAAGACCAACGATCTAGTCATCTCAAAAAACCTTCTTCCAGCAACACAAGCGGCGACTGTACACATGGACCTCACACAATGGATTGTACAAAAATCAAATTGACTACATCTGTGGAAGTCAACAATGGAAAAACTCTATAACATCTAAGACAAAACCTGGAGCTAACTGTGGTACAGATCAACTACTAGTATGCAAACTCAAGCTCAAGTTGAAAAAGAGCAAACCACTCATGAATGCAGCAAAATATGACCTTGAGAATATACCACTGGAATTTAAAGACTGCCTGCAAAATCGATTTGCTGCTTTAGAAACAAATGATAGAGCTCCAGAAGTTATGGAATGGCATCAAGAAGGTTGTGTTGGAAGAAAGCGAGAAGTCTCTACAAAAGGTGAAAAAGAAAAAACGGCCAAAATGGATGACGGAAGAAACTCTGAAAATTGCCCAGAAACGCAGAGAAGCTAAAGCCAGAGGAGAAAGAAAGACAATCACAGACTCAGAGATTTCCAATGTGCAGCAAGACAGGACAAGGAAAAGTACTACGACGACGCATGCAAGGAAATAGAAGCAGAAAGTATAAGAGGAAGAACAAGATCATAAGAACATAAGATATGCCATACTGGGTCAGACCAAGGTCCATCAAGCCCAGTATTCTGTTTCCAACAGTGGCCAATCTAGGTCACAAGTACCTAGCAGTTTCCCCAAAAGACAGGTTCCACAATGCTTGTACTGGGTCAAGCATTGATATCCTGGGCCCCTTCTTAATAATGGTTTATGGACCCTTCCTCCAGGAACTTGTCCAAACCTTTTTTAAACCCAGCTACACTAACAGCCTTTACTACATCCTCCGGTAACAAATTCCAGAGTTTGATAACACGTTGAGTGAAAAAATATTTTCTTTTATTAGTCTTAAATAGTTTACTCTGTAGCTTCATTGCATGTCCCCTAGTCTTTCTATATTCTGATAAGGTAAACAATCTATCTACGTTTACCCGTTCCACTCCGTTCATTAATTTATAGACTTCTATCATATCTCCTCTCAGCCGTCTCTTTTCCAGGTTAAAGAGCCCTAACCTTTTTAGCCTTTCTTCATAGGAGTATCCTTCCATCCCCTTTACCATTTTGGTGGCTCTTCCTTAAGCTACGACTGGCTTTCCTTAAGCTACGAGAGAGTTAAAGAAAAAGTTCCAGCCTCAAATTGGAATGTTACAAGATGCTCAAGGTTCTATGTTGAATGATGCTGAGAAGATCAAGAAAAGATGGAAGGAATATACAGAGTTTTTAATATGAAAAAGATCAAGTGGACCAACAGCCGTTTCAACCTGTACCTTATGATCGGGAACCATTGGTGATGAAAGAAGTTGAAGCAGCATTGAAAGCCTTATGAAAGAACAAAGCACCAGGCATTGATAGCATTCCCATAGATGTATTACAGCAATCTGATGCAGCTGTTACCGCACTTACAAGGCTCCGCCAAGAAATATGGAAGACAACATCATGGCCAACTAACTGGAAAAGATCTGTGTTTATACCAATACTAAAGAAAGGTGATCCAACTGACTGTGGAAATTATTGTACAATCGCTCTGATCCCACATGCCAGCAAGATTCTACTGAATATTATTCAAGAGACTACAACCATACCTGGAACAAGAACTACCTGAAGTGCAAGCAGGGTTCAGGAAAGGGCGAGGAACGAGATACATCATTGTGGATGTGAGATGGATCCTTGAAAATGCAGAACAAATCAGAGAAGCAGGATTGTATGAAGACAGAGGTGTGAAGATTGGTGGAAGACTGATCAACAACCTTCGCTATGCTGATGATACCACATTACTGGCTGAAAGTTGTCACGCTTCCCCTGCCTAGGGCCGATGGCTTTATAGCAGGGGTGACCGCAGTTTTGCTTTCAAGTGTCCTTATTACTAGCTAGCAGCAAGGGTTGCTGGGACATGTAGTTTCAGGCACACTTTCACAAAATGTGTTGTGGCACAAGGGTCTTTTGAAACAGATAAATTTATTTTTTGTGGGTTTTCCCTTTCACATGGGTTCTTTAGGCATAAGACAAAGCATAGAATTCTTCTCCAAATTAACAGGAAAATATGAGCAAATCAAAAGCAGAAATAAAGTGGAAAAACTGTTTCTTCACAGTAACTCAAAAACAGCTTAAACAACTTTGTACTTCCTCTCACACAAAGCTTGTTTAACGTAAATCCAATTCTTCTATATTACACAGAGAACAATCCATCTCATAGACATCGGGTGACTCAGGAACATCAGCTACATCAATAATCATATCTTCACATTCATCCTCACGGCTTTGCTGAGGAGAACTTCTGCACTGCAATCCGGGAATAACTTCCTGCAGCTGTTCTAGCAAGTTTCCTCTCTATAGCCGTGACAGCTTCTAATTCAGGGGAATGGCTATCACGTAAGCTCTTCTTAATGTTCCTTATATCAGCATTAAACCATTTATCCCAAGTGCTTCTGCTAGGAGATTTTACAGCCGTGCTATCATGGCATTTGTTAGCACTTGCTTTCAATTGTTTCACAATGTCCTTTACAAGACCCTGGCTAGGAAGCAAATGCGACGTACCTTCTCTGCTGGCACTGCCCTGTCTGTGCAACTGGCTTGACCCTGTCTTCAGGAAGCTCCCACAACGGCTTTGGCTTAGCTTTAAGGTAACAAGGAAAGGACCCACCAGAATCTCCCTTGGCTGGAGCTGGATTCCAAGACTTTCCTGTCTGCTGCCTTCCTGTTTGCCTTCGTTGCTGAAGTGACTTAAACCCTTGCAGAGGCTCCTCTCTGCCTTCTTGTCTGTCCAGTTCCTCTGGTCTCTGAGTGCTATTCTCCTCTCGGCTGTTCTCACTCATCTCCTGTTGGCTGTTCTCACTCATCTCCTGTTGGCTGTTCTGAAAGACTAGCTCTGAAGCTGGTTTAAAACGGCTTCCTTGTGCAGGCACGCCCTTCTGGTTAGTCAGGTGCACCTCATTAGAGCTGCTTTCAGCTCTTACGTCATGACTATGCTTGAGCTGCATTCTGTCTGAAAGCTTCCTGCTGCCATGGAAACCTGGCTTGCTCTGACTTTTAAAGGTGCAGTGCTCACTATTCTGCCATTCCATTTGCTCAGGAATGCTTTCGGTATCACAAAGTGAAGCTCTGAAACATTTGCTTCTCACAATCAAATAACAGTCTCAAAATGGGCCTGCACCTTAATGTAAAAAAGACAAATATCATGACAACTGGCATAATCAACAGGTTCATCGTTGAAGGAGAAGAAATTGAAATCATGAACTTTAACCTACTTGGATCAACTATCAATAAAGAAGCAACAAGCAGTCAAGAAATCAGAAGACACATTGCTCTTGGCAGAATGGCTATGAAAGACCTAGATAAGATTCTCAAGAGCAGAGATGTCTCTCTCCATACAAAGATTCGACTTGCTCAAGCCATCGTATTTTCAATATCATCATATGGATGTGAAAGCTGGACAGTGAAAAAGATACAGGAAGAAAATTGATGCCTTTGAATTATGGTGCTGGCAGCGAATATTGTGTATACCATGGACTGCCCGAAGAACAAACCAGTCGGTACTAGAGGAGATCAAACCTAAGCTTTCTTTAGAAGCTCAGATGACAAGACTTCGACTTTCATACTTTGGACACATCATGCGAAGAGAGATCATTAGAGAAAGACATCATGCTTGGCAAGATAGAAGGTCAACGCAAAAGAGGAAGGCCAACAATGAGATGGATCGATACAATAACAGCAGCTATGGGTACCAGTCTGTCTACAATCAGCCGCCTGACTGAAGACTGAACACAATTTAGGATAGCTATCCAGAGGGTCGCCATGAGTCGACTCAGACTCAACGGCACTTAACAAGGGAAGAATTAGCTGCAATTAAACACTTCCTCTAGGTTACAAACTGAACAAAATCCACCACCACTTCCAGAAAGAATCAAACAGTCCAGGAACAAAAGGATCACAGTGGGCTCTGGTAGCTTGCGACTGGTAACGCAGAGACACCCTATACCATCAAGTGGAGTGCAGGAGTGGCCTAGTGGTTGGGGCAAGGTACTTCAGGCCGGAAGGTCGGGGGTTCAAATCCCACTAGAAGACAGCAACCTTGGGCCGGAAGGACTGGGGTTTCTAGTCCCACAGGTGCTCCTTGTGGTCTTGGGCAAGCCATTTAACCCTCCATAGCCCATATTCCCTGTAAAATAGTTATCTCCAAGTTATAATGCCTTGTTCAATGTAATTTCAGTTTGTTCAATGTAAACCGCACTGATGCAGAATAGCGCGGTATATAAGAGAATGTAAATAAATATCCCTGCATGTTGCCTTCTCTGCCTTGGATAATGAGGGTGCCCAATCAATCGAAACTGAAGTGCCCTTAAATGATAGACAATGCCAAATCTACTACAAATAGGAAGAAAAAAAATCACTAAACAGAAAACTACTACTCCTTGGAGATTCCAACTTCAGAGCACAGCTCAAAGGAGAGAGGATGATCAAATCAGGATGATCCTCTCCATCACAGCGTGCTCTCCCAGGAGGGATCGAGCTCAACCGGACGCCCCCAGCTCCATCTGCTGACCAATCGGGCCAGCGCGGCTCATTTAAAAGAGCCGGCAGCAGCAGCAGAGCCCTCTCCATCACAGCGTGCTCTCCCAGGAGGGATCGAGCTCAACCGGACGCCCCCAGCTCCATCTGCTGACCAATCGGGCCGGCCAGCGCGGCTCATTTAAAAGAGCCGGCAGCAGCAGCAGAGCCCTCTCCATCACAGCGTGCTCTCCCAGGAGGGATCGAGCTCAACCGGACGCCCCCAGCTCCATCTGCTGACCAATCGGGCCAGCGCGGCTCATTTAAAAGAGCCGGCAGCAGCAGCAGAGCCCTCTCCATCACAGCGTGCTCTCCCAGGAGGGATCGAGCTCAACCGGACGCCCCCAGCTCCATCTGCTGACCAATCGGGCCAGCGCGGCTCATTTAAAAGAGCCGGCAGCAGCAGCAGCAGAGCCCTCTCCATCACAGCGTGCTCTCCCAGGAGGGATCGAGCTCAACCGGACGCCTCCAGCTCCATCTGCTGACCAATCGGGCCAGCGCGGCTCATTTAAAAGAGCCGGCAGCAGCAGCAGAGCCCTCTCCATCACAGCGTGCTCTCCCAGGAGGGATCGAGCTCAACCGGACGCCCCCAGCTCCATCTGCTGACCAATCGGGCCAGCGCGGCTCATTTAAAAGAGCCGGCAGCAGCAGCAGAGCCCTCTCCATCACAGCGTGCTCTCCCAGGAGGGATCGAGCTCAACCGGACGCCCCCAGCTCCATCTGCTGACCAATCGGGCCAGCGCGGCTCATTTAAAAGAGCCGGCAGCAGCAGCAGAGCCCTCTCCATCACAGCGTGCTCTCCCAGGAGGGATCGAGCTCAACCGGACGCCCCCAGCTCCATCTGCTGACCAATCGGGCCAGCGCGGCTCATTTAAAAGAGCCGGCAGCAGCAGCAGAGCCCTCTCCATCACAGCGTGCTCTCCCAGGAGGAATCGAGCTCAACCGGACGCCCCCAGCTCCATCTGCTGACCAATCGGGCCAGCGCGGCTCATTTAAAAGAGCCGGCAGCAGCAGCAGAGCCCTCTCCATCACAGCGTGCTCTCCCAGGAGGGATCGAGCTCAACCGGACGCCCCCAGCTCCATCTGCTGACCAATCGGGCCAGCGTGGCTCATTTAAAAGAGCCGGCAGCAGGCGCACCTGCGCCGTGCGGGCCCGCGCCTGAGGGCCTCGCCAGAGGGCCCTTTGGCGTGGCCCTTAGGCAGTGGCCTTCTCAGAAGCACCTGAGGAACATCCAAGTACTCATTACCTTGACGGACCAGCTGCTTGAGCTCCCCCAGGGTCGAGCTCGCTACCGTCATCAGCGAGAACAACTGCGCCATTACAGCAAGTATACATACAGCATCTGTCTCCATTTTAACCACTTGTACTGTACCTAGCAGCCTGAACTTTCTCTTTACTGTCGCCAGTAACTTCCCATAGTACAAGTACCGAGAGCTTGCATTAATTACACAACCAGCATTCTACTTTAACCCTATTGGTCTCCCTTACAGATTACTGTTCTCAGTAACCTGTTCCCAGTAACTTTACCACTTATTACCTTGTAGACTACTGTTGTCAGTAATTCGTTGCCAGTAACCTTACCGTTTATTACATTACAGATTACTGTTGTCAGTATATTGTTGCCAGTAGCTTCACTGCTGTCGGTAGCCAACACTCTTGCATTTACTGTTGCCAGTACCTGCCCCAGTATCCTGATCTCCCTACTTCTCCCGGACACCATGGCACCTCCCACTACTATCACACTATCACACACAGTCTTCAGCTGCTACATATTGCTCGCACTGACACAAATCTCCCAAGTCCTCACCTCCCCCCATAGCTCCATCCCAATCCTTCACAACCCTTGGAAAAGATACCATGACCACACCAACCACAATACAGCCAGATCATTGCACACTACCCACCCCCACCTCATCTACGTGACCCTCCATCAGGCTAGACCCTCTCAGCACAACCACGACACCCCCCTCACGACTTGAAATGCGCCCTAATAAATGCCCGCTCTATCAGAAAGAAATGGCCTGCCATATCCGACTTATTATCCACTCCTGACATCGACATACTATGCATCACAGAGACATGGATGTCAGAGGCAGACGCGGCAATCCTCCACCAGTTTGTCCCCCCCAACTTCTCCACCCACTCGTGCCACAGAACTGACAGAAGGGGGGGAGGGGTACTTATACTAAGCAAGACCATTCTACAATTCCAGACAATTGCATCAACCAGCTCCCCCTATCTAGACCACATCGCTATAGCGAACAAACATCTCACCATCAACCTTCTATATCGAGCACCCTCACCATCACCAGATGAACTCTCCACAATTATTAACCTCGCCTGTAACCCCATCAAGACACAGACCCCGAACTGGATACTAGGAGATTTCAACCTCCCCTCACTCCACGACAATCAAGCCAGAGCCTTCCTAGATGCTCTCGAGACGGTGGGCTACACCCAGCTGATCAACTCCCCCACCCATATCAAGGGAAACACTCTTGATCTTATATTCGCACCACAATCAGTTCCCTGTTCCACATCCAAGTTCAACCTGTCTCTATGCTCAGTACCCTGGTCAGACCATAGTCTAATCAGATTTGCGATGCCCACAAATCCCTCATTCTCCAACCCTCATTCCTCAAACAATCCACCTGCACCAGTCTCAAAACGTTTCCGCCAGCTCAACAGAGAAGAGGTCTTAGAGAAAATACAACCTCTCCACAATACACATGGATTGAATCTTGATGACATGATTTCCACATGGAACTCATGCCTTAATGCTGCAATTGACCCTCCTCCCATCAATGCTTCACATGACAAGAAGAAGAAAGCACCTTGGTATTCGCCCGAGCTCAAGACCTCCCTCCGACAACTCCGACAGCTAGAAAAACGCTGGCGCCGCTCCAGATCGACTGAAAGCAAGGAAGCTTACTCTACCCAGCTATGCGCCCACAGAACAGCAGTTTCAAGGAGAATGAGGCAACACCATGCTGAGGTTCTACAACGATCCCTCAATAAGCCGCATGAACTATTCAACATTGTCAAATCCTTAGCTAAGGAACCTTCGACTGATCAGGCAAACCAACCTGACCCACAAAAATATGCAGATTACCTGCAAACCAAAGCAAACCAGGCCACCCTACCCGCCAGATCCAGGTTACAAGACATTACGCCGGCTCCTTCCCACCCACCTGTACCTACACAAGTATCGACAGCTACCCAATGCTCCATCTCCACCTTTACTACCCCAACTGAAAGAGAAATACAAGACATCATTCTGAACATAAACACCACCACGGCACCAAACGACCCATGTCCAGCATTCTGGATAAAAACCCTACGTACTGAACTCAGCACCTTCTTGACTAAACTTATCGGTACCTCATTCCAGACAGGCATCTTCCCCCGAAGCCTAAAACAAACTTCAATCAGACCACTGCTCAAGAACAATAAACTGGATCCCACAAAGATGGACTCATACAGACCCATCTCCAGTATACCGCTTCTAGCTAAAATCTCAGAGAAAATAGTACACCGTCAACTGAGCCAACATATCGAAGATAATTCACCCCTCGATCCCTGCCAGCACGGGTTTCGCGAGCAACATGGTGTAGAAACCTTGCTCACAATTCTACTCAGCACTCTGATAACGGGGATAGATAACGCCAAACAAGGATTCGCCCTCATCTTTCTCGACATTGCAGCGGCTTTTGACTCCGTCAGTCATGATCTACTTCTGGCCCGCCTGGTCGAAAAGGGAATCCACGGCACCGCCCTCGCATGGTGTACCTCATACCTACATGACAGATGGCAACACGTCCGCTCCGGTACCTCAACCTCCACCCCATTCCCATTAACGAAGGGTGTCCCTCAAGGTTCCTCACTCTCTGCCCTATTCTTTAACGTCTATATGCAGCCTATCTGCTCCATCATCAGGTCCTTTGGTATAAACTGCCTAATTTATGCCGATGATGTCCTCATGTTCACCCCAATACATACTGATCACCCAGACCTATCCCGATTATCCTCATGTTTCAACGCAGTCACAGACTGGCTACACTCGCAGAAGCTCAAAATCAACCTTAAAAAGACGGATGTACTTTTCATCAGCAGAGATCAAGAATTTACCCCGCCACCTTCACTGAAAGTACGTGACGCCGAACTTCTCACAAAGTCAACGATCCGTTACCTTGGAGTAACGCTCGACCAACATCTCAACTTAAACGCCCAGATAAGCAACATCTCAAAAGCTATTTACCACAAGATCCGTATGTTACGTAACATCAGACCTCTACTTGAGCCAGAGGACTTTCGAACAGTCTTTCAGTCACTGGTGATGCCCCATTTCGACTATGCGAACTCCATTCTCCACGGCCTTCCGAAGTGCACTCTTCAACCGCTGCAGCTAGCAATGAACACTGCAGCCCGAACCCTTCACCAAGCCTCTAGAAGGGAGCACATTACCCCCATCCTGAAAACGCTACATTGGCTCCCAGTACGCCATAGGATCACCTTCAAAATCTTAACAATAACTTTCAAAGCCATCAACAAATGCACAGCCAGCGCCCTTTCTGAACTTATTCAACTCACCCCACCCAACAGACTGAGAAGATCCGCCGCCACCAACTCCCTAATACTCCCGAAACCCATCACCAAATGTACGAAAACCACCAGAGACCGCGCCTTTGCGCTATCAGCACCTTCATGCTGGAACAACCTACCAACCAACATCCGTGCCATAAACAACCTTCACCAATTCAGAAAGGCTTTGAAGCACTACCTCTTCCTGCAATGCTTCCCCAACTTAGAAGACATTACGTAGCCACACCTCATCCCTACCCACCATCCATCCAATCGCCCTCTCCGACCCTCCGTCCCTCCTCTCCCGGTTAATCACCTGACCGACCTTAACTCTACACCTCACAATGGATTTTAAATACATGCATAGATAGATCGAAGAGTGATGTACATAGTTTGACATGTTCTCCAAGTTCAAATTCCTGTTTATTGTAAGTCCAATGTAGTTTCCCCACACTGGACATTTGTGTTACATGTGAACCGCGCTGATGTAAATAGTGCGGTATATAAAAAATGTTAAATAAATAAAATAAATAAAATGCCTCCCAGGCTCTTCAGCCAGCAGGAATACAAACCAAAGTGTTGGTATAGTTAGTGCAGAAAGTGAGCACTCCAAAACTGATATTGTCATCCACTTGGGTACAAATGACTTGGCTAGAAACAGTGTCTCTGCAATTCAAAGGGACTTCCAGACTCGGAGAGAAACGCAAGCCCATTGCTAACACTATAGCATTCTCATAAATTCTACCTGTTCATGTAAGGGGGCAGAAAGGCTGCATCACAAACAACTTTAATACATGGCTCCAAATCTGGTGCAAACAAGAAGGATTTAGATATATAGGTGACTGGGGAAACATATGGATCAACAAGAGACTACTGATGGACTATATCTCTCCGCCGCAGGGAAAAGGATCCTAAGAGAGCCTCTTTCAATTGAAAGTAAGTTCTGCGACGAGGGGACATGGGATGAGGGTGAAGGGAGATAGATTCAGGAGTGATATGCGGAAATATTTCTTTACGGAAAGAGTAGTGGATCCGTGGAATAGTCTCCCAGTGGAGGTGGTAGAGATGAGGACAGTAACTGAATTCAAAAAAGCATGGGACCAACACAGAGGATCTCTAAAGGTAAAAAGTGGACTGTTGTAGTTGTTGTTATGGAAGGACAGACTAGATGGGCCTTGTGGTCTTTTTCTGTCATCATGTTTCTATGTTTCTATGTTTCTAAATGAAAAATTCAGACAATATGTGGACAGGCGGCAACAGATGGTGAACAAGTTCAGTATGTCACTCCCAGCAAAAGCAAAACATTGGAAACAGACACACTTTTGAGCACCACATCAATGGCAAGCAGGAAGGGGCGTGTAGAACAAAACCCAAGCAAAAGGCAGGCAAGCCATTCAACAAATACTGGAAAGCAATGAGTACAAATAATCGAAGCGTCGCCAACAAAGTTCCCGATCTGGAAGCCCTAATGGTGAAAAAGACTTGGACATTGTGGCCATTACAGAAACATGGTTTAACGAGTCGTATGAATGGGATATACCCATAGCTGGCTATAATCTATTTAGAAGAGATAGAGGGGGTAGAAAAGGAGTAGCCACCCTGTATGTCAAAAGCAATATTAATGCATGTCCCCTTCCTGCCCAAATAGGATGATATAGCTCAAAGGCAAAAAATGACGCAAAAAGCAACTCCATGGATAGGAGGGAGGGTTGTGAGGACCGATTCCTGCTGTCCCTGGAGTACACTGGTTACAGGTGAGTAACTACGCTTTCTCTAGGAACAAGCAGGAAGTCTGTCCTCACATATGGGACTCCCAAGCTACAGGTTACTGAAAACCTGCAAAACATCACATGTGAACAGAAAAAGGTGAGTCCTTGAGAAGACAGATTCCTGAACAGCCCAACTGTTGAGCAAGAAACCAGCACTGTGGTAGCCTGAACACACAAGGGCCGGAGGGCAGGAGTTGCCTACATCCCAAATAGATGGAGCACCACCTGGTCAAGAACTGTCCCTACAGACTCCCTCTCCAGGCAGCAAGAAGTTGAGAAAGGTATTGACTGAGGACCAGGTGGCAGCCCAGCATATTTCTGACAAGGGAACGGAACACAGGTTTGCCACAGATGCCATGGCACTGACACTGTGCCGTGACCCGGCGTTCCAGTGAGAGCCCAGCCTACTCGTAGGTGAGGGCAATGCAGTCCACCACTCAGGTGGACAGAGTACGCTTGGTCACTGCTGCCCCCACCTAACTGGGGTCATAGGAAACAAAAAGCGGTGAGGCTTTGTGATGGCCCTGGGTACATTGGAAGCAGGAGGACAGGGCCCTCTTACAGTCCAGAGTATGAAAGATGGTCTCTGCCCTGCTGGTGTGAGGTCGCAGAAAAAAGTTGGAGAGCACCACCTCATGTTTGAGATGGAAAGGAATTTGGGGTGCATGCGAAGCACGACCCTGTTCTTATAGAAACTCATGTAGGGTGGATCTGCCACCAACAGGAGCTCGCTATCCCAGCAAACTGACGTGAGCACCACCAACACCACGACCTTCCAGAAAAGGTATGGTAGGTGCAAGTAGCCAGGGGCTCAAATGGTGGGTCAGTGAGTTGCGACAGTACCATGCTGAGATCCAACTCTGCAGCCGGCGGGTGGACAGGAGGCTTGGACAACATAAGTCCCCGCAAGAAGCGAGTCACGAGAGGCTGGACAGAGAGGGGTTTGTCCTCAATAAGGTGGTGGTGCATAGCAAATGCACTAATGTGGACCCTAACAGAGTTGGGCTTTAGCCCTGCCTGAGACAGACGACGCAAATATTGCAGCACAGAACATGAGAACAAGTTGACCTGTTGCTCCACACACCACAGTGAGAATCTGCACCATTGTAACCTGTCTTGTGGAGGTCCTACGGGAGGCCAGGAGGACCTCCTCCACCTCCCCTGAAAGGCTAAACAGACCACAAGGCTGCCCTTTCAGCAGCCAGGCCGTTAGCGTCAGAGATCCCAAGTTGGGGTGCAGGAGGGAGTCCTCCTCCTGTGATAGCAGCCCTGGAGCACTCCCCAAGGGAACTGGGGACTGTTGTAGTTGTAGATATGGAAGGACAGACTAGATAGAAAAATGATGACAGAAAAAGACCACATGGCCTATGTTTCTATGTTTAACTAGGGGCACAGTGGATAAGCAAAGGAGCAGTGGGAACCACAGTTGCCTGGTCCACCAAGGGGCTACTAGTATCAATGATGCCCCATCATGCTGAGCCTTCAACAAGGTCTTGGCAATCAGTGGCATGAGCGGTAAGGCATAGAGAACACCTTCTGCCACGGGATGAGGAACTCATCCACTGCTATCCAGGATGGGTGTGTTTGCCTGGAGCAGAAACCAGGTAGCTAGGTGTTGGCCAGACTGGCAATAAGGTCCATCCGTGGAGTCCTCAGAGCTGGAAAAACCAGTAGGCCATTCTGGGGTCTAGCCACCATTTGTGCTGCTGGAGGGCCCTGTTCAGCCTGTATGCCAGGGTGTGGTCCTGGCCTGGCAGCTACACAGCCCATAGGAGCATCCCATGGTGGTTTGCACATGAGCAGAACGCTACTGCCTCTTGGCAGAGGGTGTACGACCCTGTGTCCCCCTGCCTGTTGACATAGAACATCACCACTTGATTGCCCAGCACTGAATGGTGTTGCAGGTGGTGACAGAAGGCTTGGAGGGCCAGGGATATAATCAGACGCTCCAAGAGGTTGAGATGCTGCAGATTGTCAATCTGCAACCCACTGCCTTGAGTGCAGAGGCTGTTGCAGTGGGCTCCCCAGCCTAAGAGGTAGGCATCCGTGGTTAGGAACCGCTGAGGGGCACGGACCTGGAAGGGCATCACGGCCAGGAGGTGTGGGAGGGTTGCCACCAGGCAAGAGAGTTGGCCAGTTAGCAGGTCACCACCACCCTGTCTCAGTCAGCCTGTGGCCAGGATCCACAGAGTGGAGGACCCATTGAGCTGCCCTCATGTGAAGGTGGGTGTCTGAGATTACATGAACTGGGCACTATGTGACCCAACAGGCGGAGCAGGAGGTGGGTGGGCACCAAGTGTCAGCACCGCACGGCTGCAGCCAACTGAGGCTATCGGCCCCGTCCTGAGGGAGAAAGGCTTTCGCCTGAATGAAATCCAGCCTTGCCCCTATAAACTCTAGACACTTTCGGGAGGAGATGGGACTTGGGGTCCGTGATAAATCATCCAAAGTGCTGCAGGATGAAAATGGTGCGTGCCGTTGTGTGTTGCACCTTTGGCAGTGTGGCTTCTTATGAGCCAGTCGTCCAGGTAGGAGAAGACAAAGGCTCCCTGGAGACGAAGGTATTCCGCGACTACTGTCAGGCACTTGGTGAATACCCTGTTTGGAGGCCAGTCCGAAGAGTAGCACCCTGTACTGGTAGTGGACACTCAGGGGCTGGTGGACGCAAAGGAGGCTTAAGCAGAAGGAGGCCTCTGAGAAAACGAGCCACCAAAGGGTGGTTGGAAAGAGGCCTTCCGTCCACCGGCAAGTGGTGCGCTGAGAGAGCACTGAGGTGAACCCTGACAGAGTTGGACTTAAGGCCTAGATTGTAGAGGTAAAGCAAATATTGCAATACTACCGCTACCAAGCACGAGAAGGGATTCTCGCTGTGCTGAGCACACCATGCGGAGAAACTATGCCACTTAAGAGCGTAGGATTTCCTGGTGGATTGCCGTCTAGAGGCTAAGAACACATCTTCCACCTCTCGAGGCAGTAGTAGGGGAGCCAGGACTACCCTTTCAGCAGCCAGGCCATCAGATGAAGGGACTGGAGGTTGGGGTGCAAGAGTCCCCTGATCCTGAGACAGGAGATCGTGCTGAAACCCCAGAGGAAGAGGGGTGTCCACCGCCAGCTGCAGCAGAAGCGGGAACCACGGTTGCCTCGGCCACCTGGGGGCTATCAGGATCATTGAGGCCCCGTCCTTGAGGACTTTGAACAGTGTTCTGGACACTAGTGGCGTGGGAGGAAACGCATACAGTAGGCCTGTGGACCACGAGATCAGAAACGCATCTGCTGCTACTCAGAGGATGCGGTTGTCTGGAGCAGAATCTCGGGAGTTGCCGGTTCAGAGGACTGGCGAAAAGATCCATGGTGGGGAGGCCCTACCTGAGAAAGACCTGCTGAACCACCAACGGGTTCAACCTCCATTCGTGTGGTTGCAGGATCCTGCTCAGTCTGTCCGCCAGGTAATTTTCTTGACCTGGGAGATAGACAGCCTTGAGGAGGATTCCGTGATTGATGGCCCAAGAGCACAGCCGTTGTGCCTCCTGACATAGAAGGAAGGAGCCCGTGCCTCCTTGTTTGTTCACGTAGAACATGGCAACTTGACTGTCCGTCTGGACTAGTACAGACTGGTGAGAGGCGAGGTGGGAGAAGGCTCTCAGAGCTAGGCGTATCGCCCGTAGCTCCAGGAAGTTTATCTGTTGAGCAGCCTCCCAAGGGGTCCAGAGACCCTGAGTACATGTCCCTTGGCAATGTGCTCCCCAACCTAGAAGAGAAGCATCTGTCGTCAGCACTTGAGAATGCGGAGGGGATTGAAAAAACACTCCGAGTACCAGATTCGGAAGATGAAGCCACCATTGCAGAGAGGAGACTAGCAGATCGGATATTCTTACTGAGTCCGCTAGGCTCCCTGTGGCCTGATGCCACTGAGTGCGAAGGCTCCACTGAGCAGGCCGCATGTGCAGGCGGGCATTGGGGGTGACGAACCGTGGAAGCCATATGGCTGAGAAGTCTCAGGAATTGCCTGGCAGAGACCAGGGAATTGCTGTGAAACTGCCTGGCCAGATCCATCAGCCTGTGGGCTCTGTCCATTGGCAGAAAAGCCTTCGCCTTAAGTGTCCCCAGCCTTGCTCCTATGAATTCTAAGTTCTGGGACGGGAGCAAAGTGGACTTTGCAAAGTTTATGACAAACCCCAAGTGCTGAAGCAAAGCCACAGTGCGAAGGGTGGCTTGATTGGCCTCCTGGGAAGACTGGCCCCTTATGAGCCAGTCGTCCAGGTACGGAAACACAAAAAGACCTTGAAGCCTTAGGTAGGCCGCCACCACTGCCAGGCACTTGGTGAACACCCTGGGAGCGGAGGTCAGGCCAAAGGGTAGTACTCTGTACTGATAGTGGTTTCCTCCCACAACAAATCTGAGATATTGTCTGTGGTCTGGATGAATAAGGATGCGAGTATAAGCATCCTAGCCAATCTCCCTGCTGGAGGTAGGGCAACAGGATTCCAAGGGTAAGCATCTTGAACTTTTCCTTCTCCAGGAACTTGTTGAAGTTGCGCAAGTCTAGGATGGGTCTGAGGCCTCCTGTTCTTTTTGGTACCAGAAAGTACCTGAAATAAAAGCCGTGACCTCTCAGGTGGTGGGGCACCGGTTCCACAGCCTGTTCCTTTAGCAGACTTGCTAACTCCTGAAGGAGTAGGTCCCTGTGCAGAGGGAGTCTTGGAGGCTCCCCTGGAAAATAGGAGGGAGGTACCTGGTGAAAATGGAGAAGATAGCCCTTTTGGACTATATGAAGCACCCAGGTATCTGATGTGACGGCTGACCACCGGTGGGCAAAGTGGGCCAGCCGGCCTCCTGTGCTGAGAGAAGCCAGCTGAGGAGAAGAGGCTATGCTTTCTGAGTCAAAAACCCCCACCCTGCTGAGCAGGGGTCGGTGTTGGTGGCTTGGGGGCCTTCTGCCTACAGGGCCCATGACCCTGCCCCTTGGCCTGCTGACCCTGTTGGGGAGCTGCAGAGGCCTGATAATGAGGGTATTTATAGGCAGATGACTTCCTCGGGTAAAAGGTCTTTTTTCCCGAGCCGCCCTTCTTCTGAGAAGGGGCAGAGGTTTTTCTGGACAGCCTAGTCCCGGTCAGAGTCTCGGTCTCGAGTTCTGCAGCCTTTTCAGCCATGGGCTTGCCAAAGAGGTTTTCATCTTGGCAGGGGACATCGACCAACTTGTCCTGTACCCATGGCTCGAGGTTGGATGACTGTAGCCAAGCCTGTCGGCGGGCACCGATGCCGGCCCCGGCTACTCGGGCCGAAGCCTCGAAGCCATCGTAGGCTGCTCGAGAGATAAACTTTGAGAACTCTCGAATACCGGAGGACAAGGCCTGGAACCTCTGCAAAGGTTCCTCGGAGAGACCAGCAGAGAACCCGGCAATCTCCTTTGCCAGGTCTCGGAGATACATGCCCATGTAGAGCTGGTATGTCTGGACACGGCAAACAAGCATAGAGCCCTGGAAGCACTTCTTACCGAGGGCATCCAGGTTCCGGGCCTTCCAGCAGGGAGGCACCGAGGAGTGCATCTGACTTTTCAGTCGATGCATGGCCGATTCCACAACCATGGAGTGGTGTGGTAATTGTGCCTTTTGGAACCTGGGGCTCTTGCGGACTCGACAGATGGAATCGACCCGCTTGCTTAACACTGGCGTTGAGGCCGGGGTCTCCCACATGCGGAAGAGCAGCCGCTCCAGCATCGGAGGAACCGGTACAGTAAAGGCCTCCTTCGGGGGAGTCATACTGGAGGGCCTCGAGCTCCTCGGCTTGAGGCTCCTCCTCGGGATCCGCGGGGAAGGCCAAGGCCTTGGCCATATCCCGCACGAAGTCCGAAAACCGGGTATCCTCCGGTGGGGATCGTCTCCGAGGTTCGGACTCCGGCGAGTCCGATGGGAGACACAGAGTCCGATAGGTGTCGGGTGACTCTTCGTCCTCCGTCTCCCAGCCCGACTCCTCGGAGGTGTCGAGTGGCTCCAGTCAGGCGGGCACCGATGCCCTCCACCCTGACACCGAGGGTACCGGCATCGGCGACCTCTGTCCCGAACGGGAGGCCGAGGGAGACTGTGGCCGAGGATCGACTTGAGCCCGCATGGACTCTAGGATTGGCTCGGCCTCCAGGGTCGACTTGGACGTCGATGTCCCAGTGGTCAGGGCAGATGCACCGGTGAGACCGGCGATCAATGCCCGCTGCTGTTCCATGAAGGCAGCGAGGCTGCTCTCCAAGGCCGTCAACCTGAGTCCGAGCTCAGGAGACCCAGCAGCCCCCAACTCGGGCCCCGACGGCATCGGGCCCAATGTCGGCTCCCTTGGAGTAGAGTCCACGAGGACTACAGCACTCACATGTCCAGGAGACTCCATCCGAGGTTGCTTGGCAGGCCTCTCTGACTCCGAAGACCCGGGACGGCTATCGGGGCTATGCGACCTGGCTCTCGAGGAACCAGGAGCATCCACCGACGCCGCCCTGGCGGGTTTCTTCTTCCTGCGCTGTTCCTGCGAAGGAGACCCCCGCTCAGAGGAACCGACGCTGCTCGGGGCCGGAGTCCCGAGACATCGAGGCCTCTGACGAGGTCTGGGCCCGTCTGGACGCGGAGTCAGAGAAGATCCTATCCTTCTGGTGCTGCTGACTCTTCAACGCCTTCGAGGACATTTTGCCAAACGGACCACAAATCATCGGGTCATGATCGGGTCCGAGGCAGCGGAGGCAGCAGTCGTGTGTGTCGGTAAGAGACATAAGTTTCTTACACCGATCACACTTTTTAAACCCACTGGCAGCCATCGGGGGAAAAAGGGCCCCTGCGAGGTCAAAAGACAGGGCTGCCAGCGAAAAAAGAAAAAATGGCGCGAACGTTAGTCACGAAGGACAAAAACCGAAAAAGGAGAGAGTGGGCTCGATACCGGCGTACCGGGCCTAGGCAGGAAAAGGATCCGGCGTCGAACCGAAGGAGAAGTACAAAAAATAGGGAAATCAACTTTTTCCTCGGCAAAAAACGAACTACGTCTGTCGGGCTCCGCGGAAAAAAGAAGACTGAGCAAGATGGCACCCTTGGGCAGGAAGGGGACCGCGCATGCGCGCTGCAATTCCCAAAGGCTTTCTTTGAAAGCTGGGGAAATGCTCCGCACGAGGGCTCCGTCGACGCCGACATCACCCATATGTGAGGACTGACTTCCTGCTTGGTCCTGGAAAAGTCCCCCAGTTCACTTTTGTAATAGTTTATGGACTTTTCCTCCAGCAACTTGTCCAAACATATTTTAAACCCAGCTACACAAACAGCTTTTACTACATCCTCTGGCAACAAAATTTCAAACTTAATTACATGTTGAGCAAAGAATATTATTTCCGATTAGTCTTAAATATACTATTTTGTTCCTTCATTGCATGTCCCCTCGTCTTTATAGTTTTTGAAGAAGTGAACAACTGATTCATGTTTACTTGTTTTACTCCACTCGTTTTATAGGCCTTTATCATCTTTTTTTACCCTTATCGTGAGACTTGGTTAAATACCCTTCATAATATCAGGGCAGTGACCATAGTTACAAATAGAGACCAGGGCTGGAAAAAGAAAAACTACAGTAGACAGGAAAGAAATCACAATCACACTGGGGAGAAGAGAGAAACAGTAGCAGGAGGAGAGTAGCATTACAGGTCGGGAGAGGGGAGGTCAAAAGCTAGACAGAAGAGATGCATCTTTAGGAGAGACTTGAATTTAAGGTGTGACTGTTCTTGGCGAAGGATGAGGGGGAGGGAGTTCCAAAGGGAAGGGCCAGAAAGAAAGATGCCGCATGACGAGTGTTTCAGATGAGCCAGGGTGGGAGATAGGAGGTGCAGGCGGTGATTATGGACAGAACGAAGAGTGTGGGGTACTGATCGGTGATGCAGAGAGTCAGCCAGATATTGCAGCATATGAGTATAGAGGGGCTTGTAGGTGAGTATCGGGATTTTATAGGAGATGCGATGGGAGACAGGCAACCAGTGTAGGTCAATGAGATGTGAGCAAAACGGGAAGAGTGTGAGGATCCTTGCAGCAGTGATCTGAATTAGTTGAAGGTGATGAAGTTGATTCTGAGGAAGACCTGCGAAGATATTACAGTAGTCAATCCAGGAGATTACCAGTGAAAGCAGAAGACTAGTCAGGGCAGATGGGGCAGGTTGTCATGAACAGAACGAATTTGACAGAGAAGAAAATGGGAACGGCGAGATTGCTCTATCTTTCTAGGACCACATCTCCTTTGCTGAGTCCAGAGTAACCCCTAGATAGCACATAAAGGAGACTAAAGGAATCAGGGCACCAAGGAGAATGGGGGAGAGGGATGGAAGAGGGGAGTCAAAGGAGAATCAGATCACTGACGTTTTGACAGGGTTCAGGTGTAGAAGGTTGGAGCCCAGCCAGTCGGCAATGGCACAGACAAGCATTAAGGGGAGAGAGGTCTGGGTCCAGAGAGGTGGTGTGATAGATGAGTATAACATCATCAGCGTAGTAATAGGCAGACCTACTGTGTTGCTGTATCAGGAGAGTGAGTGGAACCAAGAAAATATTGCAAAGGAGGTGTGCCAAAACAGAGCTCTGAGGCACCCCCCAGTGTAGGGGGGTGGATTCAGAGGTGGAGGAGTACAGAGTGACAGAGGCAGACTGAAGACGATTGTGCCTCCATAGCCATCTTTTTTCCAAGCTTAAGAACCCAAACCTTTTAAGCCTTTCCTCATAGGGGTATCCTTCCATCCCCTTTATCATTTTGGTTGCCCCTCTGTACCTTTTCCAATTCCACTATATCTTTTTTTAAACATACTGCAACCAGATCCGCAAGTAAAGCATAGTTATTCACCTGTAACAGGTGATCTCCGGGAACAGCAGGAATTTAGTCCTCACATATGGGGTATCGTCGGTACCGATGGAGCCTGCGCAGGAACACTCCCCAGCGCCCAATTAGGAAGCTTTTGGGAGCATCCCACAGCGCCTGCGTGCTGCCTTCCCGCCTTTCCCAACTGCCTCTCTCCAGTTGAGTTTAAAGCTGAGACAAAAAGAGAGAGAGGGAAAGAGAAAGAGATAGATACAACTCCTAGGGGAGGTGGGTGGGTTGAGGACTAAATTCCTGCTGTTCCCGGAGATCACCTGTTACAGGTGAGTAACTATGCTATCTTCAGGAATAAGCAGGAATGTAGTCATCACATATGGGGGACTCCCTAGCTTTAGATGCCAGGGAGACACCCCAGAAGTTGTGCGTCCTTGAGAAGGGCTCCACTTCCCCCCATGGATCTCTGGCATCCTACCAGGGATGGTGGGTAGGAGTTGATTAAGTATGGAACAGGTGTTGGAGAACAGCCTGACCAAACAAGGCATCCCGGCGAGAGTCTTTGTCTAAGCAGTAATGGGCTGTGAAGGTATGAACTGAGGCCCAGGTGGCTGCTCATCAGATGTCGTCGATAGACACAGAGTGCAGATGAGCCATTGAAGCTGCCATGGCTCTCACATTGTGAGCTGTGACATGGACCTCCAGAGGAAGATTCTTACTCTGATAGGCAAAGGAAATACACTGAGCAAACCAGTTAGACTGGGTTCTCTTGGAGACTGGAAGTCCCAAATGAGAAGGATTAAAAGCAACAAAGAGTTGAGAGGACTTTCTATGTTGCTGTGTTCTTTGTAAGTAAAAAGCTAAAGCTCTCTTACAGTCCAAAGTATGAAGATTTCTTTCTGCATTAGATGCATGAGGCCTTGGAAAAAATACAGGCAGGTAGACCGCCTGGTTTAGATGAAAAGGCGAGACCACCTTTGGCATGAAGTGTGGATGAGTCCTAAGGACTACCTTGTCATGATGGAACCTTGTATAAGGTGGATCAGCTACTAGTGCCTGCAACTCACTGATGCAACATGCTGATGCGATTGTAATGAGAAAGATAACCTTCCAAGAAAGAAATTTCAATGAGGTAGTAGCTAAGGTTTTGAAAGGTGGCTTCATAAGCTGACCAAGAACCAAGTTTAAGTCCCATGCCACAGGTGGTGGCCTAATGGGAGGCTTAGTTAGAAGAAGGCCTCTCATAAATCTTGCTACAAGAGGATGGGAGGAAATAGGCTGTCCATTTAGAGGCTTGAAAGAAACTGCAATAGCACTCAAATGGACCCTCACTGAGTTAGTCTTAAGTCCTGCATTGGATAAATGAAGGAGATACTCCAGTAATGATTCCAAAGGTATCGCAAGGGGGTTGAGACCCTTCTGCGAGCACCAGATGGTAAACCTTTTCCACTTGAAAGCATAAGAGCGTCTTGTGGAAGGCTTCCTGGAAGCATAAAGGATATCCTTTATTTGCTGAGGGAGGTTAAGATCATGAAGATCTAGGCCTTCAGCAACCAAGCCCTGAAACGCAGAGACTGGGGATTGGGATGCCATAACATTCCGTTCTCCTGAGACAGGAGATCTGGAGCAGACCCTAACTACAGGGAAGGAGCTTGAGAGAGATGTAGAAGCAGAGGGTACCACACTTGCTGTGGCCAATGTGGAGCTATGAGAATCATACGGCCTCTGTCTCTCTGAAGCTTGAACAGGGTTTTGGGAATCAGGGGAATGGATGGAAAGGCATCCATCTACACTGGTTACCTGTTCCCTTTCACTCCCAATATAAGCTACTCACCCTGGTTCATAAAGCCCTACACACCAGTACCCCACAATATTTAGCTGATCTTATTCACTTTCACACCCCCAGACATACCCCCCGCTCGTTCCATTTAAAACGTCTCACCCTTCCCCCCCCTTCCGCCACCCATCTTCAATCCACCCGCTCCTCAGCTTTTTTCTTCATAGGCCCCACACTTTGGAACTCCCTTCCCACTTCTCTCCGCCTAGAACCCCGCTACGCAGCATTCAAACAGCTAAAAACCCACCTTTTTTCCCTAGCCTTTAACCTCCCCACCTCCCCTCCCCCCTTGTAGCTCTACTCTCCTTCCTCTACTGTTCCTTAACCCACTTTGCTTTTACAAATTGTAATTTCTTTTCTTTTTCCGGCCTTGTGCCTTGCTTTTATTGGTTTTTACTTATTGTAAACCGCTTTGATTTTATTTGAAGGGCGGTCAATCAAGTTTTAATAAACAAAGCATCCCTGGCCTGAGAGCCCTGAGCCGGAATTCTGGAACAGAACCGGGGAAGTTTGGCATTCAACTGACTTGCAAAGAGGTCTATGTCCGGGGTTCCCCAAATTTGAAAAATCTTGGCCACCTGGTCTGCATGTAGAGACCATTCATGTGGAAGCAGAACTCGACTGAGTCTGTCTGCCCAAGAATTTTGTATGCTTGGAAGATACACTGCCAGGAGATGAATCTGATGCTCTCTGGCGAGGGCCCATAGTCGCAAAGCTTCGTTGCAAAGCGACAGAGAGCTTGTTCCACCCCTACTTGTTCACGTAGAACATGGCTACTTGATTGTCCGTATGAATGAGGACTGTCTTGTAGCTGAGCAGGGTGTGGAACACTCGAAGACCAAGGAAGATTGCTTTGAGCTCCAAGAGATTGATATGTAGATGAGTCTCCTGTGGAGACCAGGTGCCTTGGGTGGAGAGATCTTGCAGATGAGCTCCCCAACCCATTGGTGAAGCATCTGTTGTGAGAGTTGCCTGGGTTAAAGGTTGTTGAAATGGGGGAACCCAGCAACAGGTTCTGAGTGGACTGCCACCATTGGAGGAACAAAATAAGGCGATTTGTGTTTGCTATTTTGTCTGACAGGCACCCTGATGCCTGGGTCCACTGAGGGATAAAGTCCACTGGGCTGCTCTCATATGGAGGCAAGCATAAGGAACCATATGCACGGTAGATGCCATGTGGCCTAGTAGTTGTAGCATTTCTCGGGCAGTGAGATGAGGCTTCAGCACTGTTTGAGAAGCTAACTGCACCATGCAAAGGCAATGGGCCTGGGGAAGATAGGCCCTTGCCTTCCTGGTATCCAGCAAAGCTCCTATGAATTCTAGAGACTCAGTAGGAGTTAGACTGGATTTTGGGATGTTTATGACAAGACCCAAATACTGAAGGACACACATTGTGCAAGAAAAAGAAGTCCTGGCCTCTGACTCTGATGGGGCTCGAATGAGCCAGTCGTCTAAGTAAGGGAAAACGAATATCCCTAGAGTGCGGAGAAATGCTGCTATTACAGCCATGCATTTCGTGAACACTCTTGGTGCTGAGGCCAGGCCAAAAGGAAGCACCCTGTATTGGTAGTGCTTTCCTTGAAAAAGAAACCGAAGGAACTTTCTGTGAGTTGGATGGATGAGAACATGGGTGTATACATCCTTGAGATCTAGAGAACAAAGCCAATCCTGACTCTGAAGGCATGGCAGCAGAGTTCCTAGAGAAATCATCTTGAATTTCTCTTTGAACAGTAATTTGTCAACTCTGAGGTCCAAAATGGGTCTGTATCCCCCTGTTTTCTTTGGGATAAGGAAATAGGGGGAGCAAAACCCTCTACCCAGTTGATGAATGGGTACTTCTTCTATTGCCCCTTGGGCAAGAAGCATAGTGACCTCTTGATCTAACAGGTTGATGAGAGAGGTCTGAGAATTGAATTGTTTTACCAATGTGGGAGGGGGCATGCACAGAAAGTGCAGCTTGTACCCCTCTCTTATAATGGAGTGTCCAATGCTCTGCTGTTATCTGCTCCCACCTGGGGGCAAAGTGACAACCTTCCTGGAATGGTGGAAGGCTCTGGTCCATTGAGGGCCAGGAAGGCTAAGTATTCTAGATGAAAGTCAAAAGCCTTGTGGAGGCTGAGACTGCTGAGGCGGTTGAGACTTAGCAGTCTTTGCTTTCCTTTGTTTAGGTGGTTGCTGACCTTTCCGGGTAGGCTGACCTGTAGAACGTCCCCTGCTGGGAATAAGAGGGATAAAACCTCTTCTTTTTTGAGAAGAAAGGCTTTTTGAAAGACTTCTTTCTCGCAGGATCAGCTGTGGCTTTGGATGCCCTATCCAAAGTGGAGTTGTCAGCATCTAATTCATTGGCTTTTTCTTGCCAATTTTTGCCAAATAAATTCTCACCTGTACAAGGGATATTGCCCCGTTTGTCCTGCACCCAGAGCTCCAAATCGGATGCCTGGAGCCAGGCAATTCTACGTGCATCTATGGCAATGGCAGAGGTTCTGCTTATGCACTCAAAACAGTCAAAAGCTGCACGGTTGACAAACTTAGAAACATCCTGTGCATGTTTGACCAGTGTGAGAAAATCCTGCCTTCTATCCTCAGGAAGAAGAGGGCTCAAAACCTCTAAATCACCTGTGACTTCTTTAAGGAACATTTACATATATAAAATATAGGAACTGATCCTGGCAGAAAGTATGGAAGCCTGGAAAGTATGACATCCAAAGGCATCCAAAGTCCTACACTCACGTCCTGGAGGATTAGAGGCATGCCCCTTTGCACTCCTGATCCTTCTCATAGCTGATTCCACTACAATAGAGAGGTGAGGAAGCTGAGTTTTCTGGAAGCCAGGTCAAGGAAGGACTTGATACATGGTATCCAGTCTGCAAAAGTGAGGAGAGGTGGTGAGGTGTCTCCCACATCAACATGAGATCATATAAAATCTCATGGATAGGCAAGGTAGCTGCCTCCTTAGGAGCTTTGGGATATTGTAAAATCTCCAACTCCTTAGCTCTGGGCTCTGTTTCAGGAGCCACAGTAATGGACAAACCACAAGCCACCTCCCTGATAAAGTCCTGAAAGAAGATGTCCTCTGGAGGAGACATCCTACGTTTAGGAGAGGAAGGCTCCTCCAGCAGAAGCATCTCGGTACCGAAAGAGCTATCAGAATCCTCAGAGTCCTCCGAGGATTCGAAGTATCTTCTGTCCGGATGCTATTGAAGAGCCCGATACCCGTACTGACCGAAGTCTGTACCGGGGGGAATCGGTACCAGGGTATCGGTACCCAAAGGCATCGCATTTATTTATTTTATTTAACACTTATTTATATACCGCATCTTCCAGCGATCAGTTGCGGTGTACAATTAACAATAGTTAACAATGCAGAGCTTGTTTTACATGGAACAGAATAACTTTTTACATAGAACATCTTAACATGCACACATAGGTTTAAAACTAAGCAGAATAATTCAACTAACACAGATGGTGTAACAATTTAAACAAAGTACTGACTCTACCGCATAGGCAGATCATATCAGTTGCAACTATATACAAGTAGGGTATCAGTGCATAGGAGTGGAGTGTTCATTCGATTATGTTTTGTGTGTTATCCCTTGAAGAAGGGAGTATACGCTTGATGTGGGGGGGTTCATGTTTAGCCTTTATCTAAGTTGAGTGGAATGTTTTCTATGGAATTATAGTGTTTAGTGAATAGATATGTTTTCAATTTTTTTCTGAATTCTGTTATCTCTCTTAGTGATCGTAAGTCCTCTGGTAACGAGTTCCAAGTTGTTGGAGCTATGTGGGAAAAGGCTCTATTTGTAATTTTGTGAGATCTTATATATTCTTTTGGAATCTTTAGTTTATTTGATTGTCCTTTTCTATGAGTAGACTTAGGTAGTTCTTTGTTTATTAAATTACATAGTGTCTTCGGGGCCATGTCGTTTAGGGCTTTGAATGTAGTTATTAATGTTTTGTAGGTTATCCTGCTTTGTATTGGTAACCAGTGCAGGGAAGCTAGTATTGGTGTAATGTGTTGGAGTGAATTTATCTTTAATATAATTCTAGCTGTTGCATTTTGTGCGAGTTGGATTCTTTTGATATTTTGTTTTGGAATGCCTATAAGTATTAAGTTAGCGAAATCGAAGTGTGGAGTAATGGTAGCCTGTGTTATATTGATAAAATCATGCATAAATACCAGGGGGCGCAATTGTTTGAGGATTTTAAGTTTGAAGTAGATTTTCTTTAAGGTATTTCTAATGTGGGTTTCCATAGTAAGGTGTGTATCTAAAATGACTCCAAGATATCTTATTTCATTGGGCCTAAGGCCTTATTTCATTGGGCCTAAGGCCTTATTTCATTGGGCCTAAGGCCTTATTTCATTGGGCCTAAGGCCCAAAATGACGCGTGCACCTGAAAAGACATGTTTGGGGAAAAAAAAAAAAAAAAAAAAGACTACTATTAGATTTTTATACATATTTTTATACATTTTTTTTAAAGAAAGAAAACCGGCAGTACTGGTAAAGCATCGAGGAAGGCAGACACGACCAGAAAAAGAATAAGGGAAAAAAGTTCGGCTCCATGGAAAACGAAGAACTGGAAAGAGGCAGTTGGGAAAGGAAGGAAGGCAGCACGCAGGCGCTGTGGGATGCTCCCAAAAGCTTCCTAATTAGACGCTGGGGAGCATTCCCACACAGGCTCCATTGGTACCGATACCCATATGTGAGGACTACATTTCTGCTTGTTCCTGGAGATTGCTCTATGTGCCGTCATATCACGGAATAATACAGAGGCATTATGATATCCTTTTTTTAAATCCCCATTCCTTTCCCTATAATTCTTAGCATTCTATTGGCTTTCTTGGCTGCTACTGCACACTGAGCAGAGAATTTCAATATATTATCCACAATGATACTGTGATGACAGCAATGCTGAGCAGATGGATTGGGAAAATAATGAGCATTGTACCTTTAAGAGTAAGGGCAAGTCAGGTTCCCATAGAAACCGAAAGCTTCAAACTAGAACTGAGCCCAGCTATAGCAGTGACATAGGAGCTGAGTGGAGCTCTAATGAGTTGCACATGAGTAGCCAGAGGGGTGTGGCTACTGAAGGAAGCCGTTTTAAACCTGCTTCAGAGCTAGAGTTCAGGAGAGGTGGTGAGAGAGAGAGAGCACTCAGAAGCCACGAGGGAAGCAACGACAGCAGACAGAGCAATGCAAGCAAGGAAGGCAAAGAGGAGAGCAGCAAAGAGGGAAACTTTGGAACCCAGAACTAGCAAAGGAGGATTCTGGAAGGTCCATTTCCTTTACCTCAGGAGCACTAGAAGCAAAGCCAAAACCTCTGTGGAAACTATCCGAAGAAAAGGTAGAAGAGTTTACCTATACGAGGGAAGGCAGACGCGACCACAAAAAAGAAGGGAATTTTTTCTGCGGTGACAGGATGTGAGACCTGTCGGCTCCGCGGAAAATGAAGAACTGGAGAGGGACAGTTGGGAAAGGCAGGAAGGCAGCATGCAGGCGCTGTGGGATGCTCCCAAAAGCTTTCCTGTTGGATGCTGGGGAGCGTTCCCGCGCAGGCTCCGTCGGTACCAACGATACCCATATAAGACTACATTTCTGCTTGTTCCTGGAGATATATTACACACATTAAAATGCAGACCACTTCGTAAAAATTCTTAATGACAAGAATAGGACAATAACATTTTAATAACTAAATAGACCATGATAAAATAAAATTACCTCAAGCGCGGGATAAAACACTTGCACTATAATTTAATTAAACAAAGAAGAGAAGGAGTGAGTCATGATCAAGGGTCCCACTATTATCAAGCCAACTTATTAAACTACAACATGTATAAGACAAAAACGGATAACTAAATGTTAAGATACTGTTCAAAAAATCAGTATGTTTTACACTCAATTGTAGGCGGAGAGGGAGAGGTACTTTGAGCAGTCCGCAACAGGTTCAGTACCCTACTAAAGTCTATTAAGGGGTTCGCCCTCGAGGCCTGCGGAGAAACCTCAGAGCTCCTTGGCCAAATCATGCAAGAACATGCCCATATATAACTGGTATGCCTGAATACAGCAGGATAGCATGGAATACTGGTAGGCCTTGCGGAACAATGTGTCGAGGGCCCTCGACTCCCTGCCCGGGGGAACCAAAGAGTGACTCTTCTGCCTTCTCATGGCCGACTCCACCACCATGGACATGTGGGGGAGTTGGGTTTTCCTGAACCCAGGGCCACGCTGGACCTTGTACATGGTATCAAGCAGCTTACTCACGATGGGGACAGAGGCAGGCGCCTCCCACATGCGGAGCAGCAGCCTGGAAAGGAATAGGGGGGACCGGGACAGTAAGAGACTGAAGCACCTATCATTTTTTTAATCCGGTTGCCATAGGGGCAAAAAATGGCCCCCGCGAGGTTGAAGACCGACACCGACAGCAGTTGGAGGAAAAAAAGGAGCAAAGCCCATAAAGACAAAAAAAGGAAAAACGGCCCCTAAATGCTCCAATAGATAGAGCAGGGGAAGGACGGGTAGAGAACTGGTACAACCGGAAAAGCTGGCCTATAGGCCGAACACGAAATACTTTTTCCGAGGGAGGAGGATGTGCGTCTGAAGGGCTCTGCGGAAAAAAGGAGACTGAGCAAGATGGCACCCTTGGGCGGGAAGGGGACTACGCATGCATGGTGGCATCTCCCAAAGGCTTTCTTTGAAAGCTGTGGGATGCTTCTGCGAGGACTTCCTTCCTGCTTGTTCCCAGAGAATAGACAGTATTCATCATCAGCACCTTAATTCAAAGGCATTGATTTTCTTCCTATGTTTTTCTCTGTCCAACTTCTGCATCGATATGACATTTAAAAAAAAAAGAACATGTTGCAGGAGCAGCCGGTGGACTGGGACTCCACTGCAGCATGCAGAGAGCAGAGATAAGCTCTTTCCATGCTGAAAGATCAACCCTGGCCATCATAAATTGAACATGCTGCAGGTCTGCTGGTGCCTGGCGGGCCTGCACCTAAGGGCCACACCAAAGGCCCTTAGGCGTGAACCGTGGCAGGAACAGCAATGGCAACACTTCATACCAGACCCTCACAACCCAGAACCCTTGGAACCAATGCTTGGATGATGACATCACTAGTGGCACCCTCTCTCTCAGCCCAAAAACCTGCAACCAACTTCCAACCAAATGGAAACAGCAGGTAACAAACCAAACCTACCTCCTACAAGGCAGGTAACATATAAAGGCAACACACACATTAAAGAGAGACAATCTAAGGTGGGCCAACAATAAGTCGTCCTCCGGCAGACCGAGTTAACGACTATTTAGACCAGGATGCCCACCAATCTAAAAAAAGAAGTTTTACCTGCTCATATGCTGTCCTATGTACTTACTGTTATGCCTGTTCTCCTGACATTGACTCCATTGTCCCTCCAGGTTTGCCACACATCCTTGCAATTAACCTGCCCCACTGTAAGTGACATGGCTGTGAATCAGAATGTATTCAGCCACCTCATTTGCTGCATTTAAAGGAGTCCACTGTGGCATTCAGAGCCACAGCGATGTGCGCCAAGGAGCAGGACATGCTCCTTGGGCGAGCTCCTTGGAGTGGCTTTGATGGCACATCTCAGGGCACAACCTGGTGTTATTCTACGCAGGGTAGTATTTTCCCTGCAATGAACCCCTCTTCTGCCAAGCTGCCTCCCCTTCAACACGGTCTGCTCTGGTTACCCTTTACCTCACCCTTTCCATGTCTGTTATTCCACCCACTGGGGCTGGCACCCCCCCACCTCGTTCGCCTGCTCTTTCCTGTCATCTTGCTCATGTTCCACTTAATCTTATTTACTGTTTCACTCAGTTACCTTCACAGCCCCTGGATCCTTCTGCTTCACCACCATTTCCATCCCTCTGCTTAGGTTTAATCAACTGCCAGTCCATTTGGGCTAAGACACTTTTAGTACATGATCTCCTCCTTCAGAACTCCCTTTATTTCCTCTTCCTCAGAGACGTGGCTGAGGGAGAGTGAAGATTCTCTACTCAGCTGCTGCCTCCCTTCCGGCTTCTCAGCTGCAGCCATCCCTCAACCTGGGTCCTACCAGGGGAGGGGTTGCTGCCTCTTTCGTTCTTTGCCACTTACCCAGGCCCACCCCCCTGTTCATTACCTAGAGTCCCTTTTCCTGCATTTCCACACATCTGCTCACTTCTTTATCTATGCCCCACCCACCCTTTGCCCCCACCGCCAGGACCCCCTCACTCACGCTATTTTTGTGGCCTCTCCAGTTTCCCCATTTCATACTAGTAGGCGACTTCAATATTCCATCATTTACCCTCTTCCTCTTGCAACCACACCTTCCTCATTCTCCTTCACAATCTTACACTCTCTCTCAACATGTCAACTTACCCACTCACTTGGCTGGATCTTATTATGCCTCTCACTACACCCTTGCCCTGGACAGATCACCTTTGCATTACGTTCTTCCTTCAGTCTCCCCAACCTCCTCAGAGGGCCCCCCTCTTCCTTTCCCAATTCAGCCCCCTCTTGCTCCACCCACAACAATACTACTTCTACTCGTCAACAATTACCCTCCGACGATCAACTCCTTCCCTGACTTCTCCACTCTTTCCTCAGATTCACAAGTCTCCTCCTGAAACTCCCATCTATCCTCTACTCTTCATCAGCTTACCCCTTTGCGCCCCTGCCCTTCCCATCACCCTTGGTACCACACTGGCCTCTGCTTACACTGTTTTCATCTTTGCCGCTCTGAGCATCTCTGGCAGAAAACATGGACCGCTGAAGCCTTACAGCATTTCAAGTCTTTTCACCAGCAATAAGGGTCTGTCACCCATATTGCAAAAGGTACCTTATTAGTCAAAATTTATTGCTACTGCCCCTAACTCTCAGTCCTGAAATCCTTATCCAATCTTCACCCCCATTCTACATATGGCTCTACTGCTTCAGCCCCAAGTCCCTCTCAGTTGGCCTCTTTCTTCTCTACCAAGGTCCACCACCTCCATTCCTCCTTTTCTGCTTGCCCTCCCCCTCTCATATCCGCCCCTCCTGCTTTGTTACTTTTCATCCAATTACCACTGTCTAACTAAGTCCATCTCAACATCTCATAAGACAAAACTGCCGTTCTAATCCCTTCCCCTCAGCTTGGATACTGGAACCCTCCCTTACTCTTCCTTCCCTTCATACTCACTATGCTGAATTAGAGTCATCACTGGTACCTTTCCCGCTCCTTGGAAGCATGCCTTGGTTTGTCCTTCTCAAAAACTCCTCCCTTAACCACGCTGACCCTGCTTACTACCATCCAGTATCCAATCTCCCCTTCCTTTCCGATCCTAGAAAAGGCCATTTTCTCTCAACTTTCACTCCACTTGGACTCTACTCACTTTCTTCACTCCAGAAAGTCTGGTTTCCGTCACAATCACAGTACCGAAACCATTTTACTTTCCCTTCTTAATGAGCTTCATATATCTCCCACGACTATGACATTGCCCTGACAGGTTTTCCTTGACCTTTCACTTTCGACCTCCTCGACTACTGTCCTCCTCTCTCGCCTCCAGTATGCAGGCATTCAGGGTTAAGTGTTTCACTGATTTCACCCTTTTCCTCCCAATCATTCTTGGTTACCTCGAGCACCACCACTTCTATCTCCATCCCTCTGCACTGTGGGGTTCCGCATGGTTCTGTCCTCGCCCTGCTTCTTTACTAATTCAGCAGTCCAGTCTAGTGGCATACTATTATGCCGACGACATCTTGCTTTACCACACCCCTCTGTCAGTTCCAACCTAATGCTTATCTTTCCCGCATCTCTAGTTGGCTAGCATCAAACTTTCTTCACCGTAACCTCTCCAAACCCACTGCCATATGGTCCATTTTTGGTGGTCTCCATCCCTCACTGGCCCCTTTCTCTCTCAGATTTTCTCATTCTATTAGTTTCCTCCCTTTGTTATCTCTGTGAGATGCTTGATTCCAGCCTGTCCTTTCACTTTTATCTTTCCTCATTCACCTGTTCCTACTTCTACCTTCAACAGATTCGTTCCTTTCTCCCTTCTCTCCACCTCCTCACTGACCAACCTTCTCCTATCCTTAGTGATATCTCGTATTGACTACTGTAACCTGCCCTTGCAGGTATCTCTGAATTTCAGCTCCACCACCTCCAGTTGATACTACATACTGCAGCCAGGATCCTCTCTCAAGCATCCCATTATGATCACATTACCCCCTTCTTATTCATCTCCACTGGCTCCCTGTTGATTTCCGCATCCATTACAAAATTCTCATTCTGATACATAGGGTTATCCACAAGCATACACCACAATATCTAGCAGACTCCTTACAGTTTCATGTTTTATCTTGCAGTCTTCGCTCTGTCCATGTTAACCACTTGCACCTTCCCTCCCCCTCACATACAGGATAACTCACCCATCACTCTGCCTTTTTCTTCTTAGGAACCTCCCTCTGGAATTCCCTCCCCACCATCCTTCGTCAGGAACCATCATTCTGCAGATTCAAAGCCCTCCTAAAGATCCAACTTTTCCGCTCTGCCTTTGACCTTCCTCCTCCTGACCCCTGATTACTCTTCACTTATCGTGTTCTCTGCTCTACTTCTTTCCTCTGCGTCTTGAGGGATTGTGTTTTTTTCCATCTATTGTAATTTTTTTCCTTTTCTTGCTTTGGCCACCTCAGTTTTATCTATCAATTGTAAGCTGCCCTGATGTCATGAAGGCACGGTATTTCAAACAAATATACAAAGTGCTTGCATACAATGACCTATACTCTGAACACTCTTAGTGGACACCCTCTTCTAAATCGCAACTAACAGAACATATCTCCCAATCCTTCTCCATACTTCCAACAACCTCGCAACCACTCATCAACTGCAGCAAAGCACAATGCCTGACTTACTCATGAGCATGTTTCTCCTAACTTGCCTTATCCTATTCATCACACAAACACTTACCCGGCAACAAGGACTAATACCTATTATACAAGGGTATGGTCAGAGGGGACACATTCACTGAACCCCTCAAGGGCCACCCACTCAAAAGTACATGGCTCATATACACAGTCTATCAACACCAAGCAAAGACTCGCACATGGAAGCATCCACACACAAAGCTTAAACTGCATGCTTATAAATGCTTGCTCAGTCCAGAACAAATGGGCAATACTCAAGACTACATCAAACACCAAAAGCTAGACATTCTGTATTTCACGGAATCATGGCTCACCGACTCAGACACCATACTAAAAAACAATTTGAGACTCGCCAATTATGACCTTTTTAATTGCCTGAGAGCCAAATCTAAAGAGACTGAGGCATCTTCGTCCTAGCCAGAAGTGACCTAAAATTCAACAACAAAATCCGAAAATTCAAACAACTTGGACATCATCACAATCTCAGACAGCTAACAGTATGCCTGTTATACAGAACACCTTTGGCATGCACTGACGATCTGCAATCTTAGAACTAGCATGCAACCACACTATCCAAAGAAAACTGCTGTGGATGCTAGGCTACTTCAACCTCCATTCACTACCATCAAATCATACTAAATCCTACCTAGATAGAAGCAATGCCAGCACTAGATTCGCCTGAGGAAAAGCTGTAAAGCTGAGCGGCTTGAAACACTGATTAGTGTAGCGTGAACCTTGCTTTTTGCTGAATTCTGGCATAATTTTGTTTTGGAGGAGTTTCTAATCTGTCTGAGGAGACTTCGGCAGATTATACAACATTAAACAGCAGGCTACTGGGACTGTGTCTGGCCGGCATGGAAATGGAGGCTGGGCCGGGAAAGACCCGTCTATAGTGATTTGTTAGACTCCTCAGAGGCATTTTTCCAGCTAAGTTCTCTTTTTAAGAGCTTTAATACAACGAGATAAGCTGGGTTATGACATGTGTGGTATAAGGAGGAGTCTCCAATTTGTTTGAGAAGATTTCAGCGGATTATATAACATCAAACAGCATGCTATCGGGACTAAGCATGGCCAGCATGTTAATGGATGCCGAGCTGGGAAACATGTTTGTAACGATTTGTTGGACTCCTTTGAAGCATTTCTCCAGCTAAGTTCTCTTTTTAATTCATTAATATAAAGGGATAAGCTGGGTTATGATAAGTGCCATATCAAAAAGATTTAAGAACTTATAGTTCGGGAGTTCAAATGGTAATGACAGCACTGCTATGCTGTTTATTCTGTTTCAAGACCGGTATAAGGTCGGTTATAAATGATTAAAATGGAGGGCTCACTTCGAGAGAGGGAAGGTTTCTTCTCATGGTGAGCGATCCAACAAAAATAATAATTTACACTTTAAATTTTAACCTCTCATTTGGAGGGTTTATACATTTAGGGTAAGAGTTTAGATTTAATGGTTCCTGTAGGGAATGAAGGTGGGTGAAATCAAGTGATATTGGTATTTATTAGGGTTGATGTCTGAGGGTGTATAGTTTGGTAGCACTAGATTATGAGCAAATAATAAACACGCTCACCCACACAAGAGGAAATACACTGGACCTTATCTTTGCTACCACGTACAAAGCAATCAACTCCCACCAGTAATATTCCCAGTCCCATGGTCAGACAATGCCATTACTTTCCAAATCACTCTGTATGCAGTCCTACAGAGACATAGAAACAGGACGGCAGAAAAAGACCACATGGCCTATCTAGTCTGCCCTTCCATAATCAACCATTACAACAGTATAATGAGCGTGACCCATCATCTTGTCACTTCTGATGCTTCGACCAACAGACGTTCAAGGAAGAAATTCTGCCAGAACTAAATGCCGACGTAACCAATATCAATAATCTAGTAGACACATGGAATAGAACTATAAACAAAGCCTTGCCACAGCCATATGGTATACCGCAGAAATACAAGATTCCTTATTACAGCTCATAAGATTTGAGCAAAAATGGTACTGCTCAAGATTTCTGCAGGACTGCAACGAGTATATGAATAGCCTACAACATTGCAAAACAATCGACCAAAAGCAGAAAGATCACCACACAAGTATCTTAACCTACTCACTAAACAAGCCTCGAGAACTCTTCAAAATTATTAAATTCCCCTAAAGGACCAAACCAAGCAGCATGACACAAACTCTCCTCACCCGCAAACCTTTGTAAATCACTTCCAAAAACAAAGCCACTGCTAACCAATACAAACCAGAAAGATTTCCAACAGACACTACCATACCCAAGTTATTTTCCTTCATTACAAGCGCCCCAGAACACATTGTGAATATTAAGGAATTTCAACACCACCACCTCACCAACAGATCCATGCCCCACAATCTGACTTTTCATTCATTGCCAGAATTGTAAACCTATCCCTAACCACAGGCATTGTGCCGAAATCCCTGAAGACGCCTCCATCAGACCACTACTGAAAAACAAATTCAACCCACTTGACAAATTCCTATAGATCCACATCAAGCGTTCCATTATTGGCCAAAATTATAATTTAAAAAAAAGGTCCAGCAACAACGCCAACATCTCAGACTCCCAAGTTCCTCTGGATCCACATCTGCATGGGTTTAAACAGCAGCATGGAGTCAAAACCCTCATGATTACCCTTCGACAGGCTCATAAAGGGCATTGATAAAACAGAAATTTACCCTCATTCATGGATATTGCCTCAGCATTTAACACAGTATATAACATCCTTCAATCCTGATTGCAAGAGAAAGGAATGCAAAATGCAGCTCTAGACTGGTGCAGATCTTAACAGGTCACCAACAAATACGAATTGGCTCTCACACATCAACCATTTACAAGCAAACACAAGGGGTCCCACAGGGATCATCACTATCATCTCTACTCTAACATCAACATCCAGCCAATTTGCTCAATAATACAATCTTACAACATACTCTACCACATATATGCTGTCATGATATATGCACCCTTCCCTATGGACAAACCTAACTACACCGACATAATAGAATGCTTCAATGCTGCCTCAGAATAGTGCTCCAGGAACCACCTCAAAGTGAACTACAAGAAAACCGAAGTGCTGTTTATTTAGCTATTCTTGTATACTGCTATATCTAAAGTCAGAACGGTGTAGATAAAACAAAGAGGCCATTAGGCTTAACACAGAACAGAATTAAAAGGGGATGGTGAATGGGGGCAAAAGTATTTACAGTAGAACAACAAAATAGAACTGAAATTTCAACAAACTATTTACATAGTAAGAAGAATGTTGCTAGGTATATAATATGTCTCATCAGAAAAACATTCATAAAAGAGGAGAGTCTTAAGCATCTGTCTGAAGGACATTAAGTCATTTGAGACACGCAGGCTATCAGGAATTGTATGCCACAGAGAAACGGCAAAGAGGGAAAATGCTCTCTGAAGTAGTGCATGAGGCTCTAGTATTCAGAGCTGGTGTATAAAAAGTGTTTTGGTAACTTGCTCTTCTTATCCTGTTGCATGGCGTCTTTTGTATGAGAAATTTAAAGTAAGAAGATGATAAAATCATGAGTTGCCTTGAAAATCATTAGAAGAGATTAATATTTTATTCTCTGTAAGATGGGCAACCAAAGCAGTTGCTTTGGAGTTGGGGTGATGTGCTCCACTTTAAGTGTTGCCAGTGGTACAAGCTGCTATGTTCAAGGCTAGCTGAAGGGGTTAGATGGTGGATTTAGGGAGCCCTTGGAAAATGATGTTGCAATAATCTATGTAAGGGATGGTAAGAGCTTGGAGAATTGTGTGAAAATCACTGTAATCATTTAGAGGTTTGAAGTGCTGGAGCAATCTGTGCTTGTGATAAATGGTTTTGGTGACACTGTTGATATGTGAAGATAAGGAGAGATGCTGATCAATGACTTCCCCCAAATAGCGGATTTCATGTTTAACTTTTAGGCGCTTATCATTTGTTAATTCTGGTGGAGTAAAGTTAATATGTCTGGAAATAAAGAACATAAGTTTTATTATGGTTAATAAGGTTATAAGGGTTCTTGAACCCTGCTGCACTTCAAACAGTTTTCGTTCCAAATATGTTTGCAGTCTCTGCTGAATTATCTTGAGTAGAATCTGGCTGGCATGTGGGATCAGAGCGACTGTGGTAATTTCCACAGTCAGTTAGATCACCTTTCTTTAATATTGGTATAAACACAGATCTTTTACAGTCAGTTGGCCATGCTGTTAACTTCCAAATTTCCTGGCAGAGCCTTGCAAATATGCTAACAGCTGCATCTGACTTCAATGGTTATTTTTTTATTTATTTACATTCTCTTATATACCGCGCTATTCTGCATCAGTGCAGTTTACATTGAACAAACTGAAATTACACTGAACAGGGCATTATAACTTGGAGATAACTATTTTACAGGGAACATGGGTTATGGAAGGTTAAGTGGCTTGCCCAAGACCACAAGGAGCCATTAATGCCATTATGCCATTAATGCCAGATGTTTTGTTCTTCGATAAAGTTTTCAATGCTGCTTCAACTATTACCAATGGTTCCTGAAAATAAGATACATGTTGAGATGACTGTTGGTCCACTTGATCTTTATGGTATAACTATATATTCTACCTCTTCTTGATGATGTCCGCATCATTTAACATGGATCCTTGAGCATCTTGTAGCATGCCAATTCGAGGTTGGAATTTTTTCTTTAATTCTCATAGCTTTAGAAAAGTAGATCTTGTTCTTCCTCGAATAGTTTCCGATTCTATTTTCTTGCATGCGTCTTTGTAGTACTTGTCTTGTCTTGCTGCATGTTGCAAATCTGTTGAATTCTGCAATTGCCTCTTTCTCCTCTGGCTTTAGTTTCTCTGCATTTCTGGACAATTTTAACAGATTCTTCTGTCATCCGTTTTTGTTTTCACCTTTTGTAGAGACTTCTCACTTTCTTCCAACATTTATTTATTTATATACAATTTCTTCTATACCGCACTATTCAGCATCAGCGCAGTTTACATGGAACATATCAGACAGGGTACATAGGTCTGAGTTTACAATTAACAGGAGAAACAACTTGGATAACAAAAGGTAACTATTTACACAATGAAGTCACATAAGACATAGCAAGAGATTTAATGGTCAAGGACTCCTTACATGGTGTGGACGCCTGGCTTACAGGGTGTGGTGGGACAGTTGTAAGTATTTGAGTGGGGATGTGGTTCATTGTTCTCTGGGAAATATTTAATGAAAAGGAAGTGTTTAAGGGCCTTCCTAAACTGGGTTAGGTTAGTGATTGCCCTGATGTTTCTTGATGTCATCCCATAACTTCTGGAGCTCTGTCATTTGTATCTAAAGCAGCAAATCGATTTTTCAGGCAGTTTTTTTTTTTTTTTTTTAATTCCTGAGGTATATTCTCAAGGTCATATTTTGCTACATTCACAAGTGGCTTGCTCTTTTTCAATTTTGACTTCAGTTGGCATACTAGTAGTTGGCGATCTGTAACAGCTCTAGATTTTTTTCTTTGTTGATGTTATAGAGTTTTCCCATCGCTGACCTACACAGATGTAGTCAATTTGATTTTTGTACAATCCATTGGGTGAAGGCCATATGCACTGTTGTCACTTGTGTTGCTGGAAGGTGTTTGAGATGAATATATATTTGGTCTTGCAGAATTCTGTCAGTCAGTCTTTCTCCAGCTTCGTTTGTTGCCAAGTCCATATTTTCCAACCACTTTGCCTTCTTTGTTGACAAGTTTTGCGTGCCAGTCACCCATGACTATCAGGATATCCTGTTTGCATGTTCTGTCAATTTCAGTTTGTACTTGTTCATAGAACATCAACTTCATCCTCTTCTGTAGCTGTTGGGGCATATACCTGAATTATAGTTGTCTTGATGGGCATTTCTCATAGACAAATAGAAATTAAGAGTTAACTAATTGTATTGTACTTCATTACAGTTCTTGCAAGATTCTTCTTGATTATAAATGCAACACCATTTCTTTATCTTTTATTGCCAGCAAAGAAGACCATATGATCATCAGATGCAAAGTGCCCGATGCCAGTCCATTTCAGTTCGGTAAAAACCCAACAGAGTTGTACACGTTCCATTTCATTCTTGATCACCTCCAATTTCCCTTGGTTCATGCTTCATACGTTCCATGTTCCAATATCTAAGACATCTTTGCAGCTTTGGACTCATTTCAAGGCCTCTAACAACCGCGAAAAGGAGGGGCAATAGTCAACCCTGCCGCGTACCTCTCCGCAACAAGAAAGTCTAACACTCCCTGTTCACCAATACCAATGCTGTGGGATTCCGATAGAGAGCCTGGACCTCAAGGCGACACCACTCCTCCAGATTAAATTTTGCTAACATCTCGAACAAACCCCCTCACTCTACACAATCAAAAGCTTTCTCCACATCGAGGGCCACATAGCACTGGAGTGGCTCTCTGGGCATTATCTGAGATGATACAGTGCTTGACAAACCCTACTTGGTCTGGATAAATTAGCCACGGGATTACTCCCACCATGTGTCTTGCCAGGACCTTAAAACAGCTTTGCATCACTGTTAATGCTATGGGCTGATAAACCACTGTAATTAGTTTGCAAATTACCCTCTTTGGGCAACACCATTATACTAGCCTGCGCCATAGTCTCTGGTAGGGTGTCTCCCCCGAGAGCATTCATAAAAATCCTAGCCAACAGAGGGGACAACGCATCCTGCAAGGCCAAGTAAATTCTAACTGGATATCCATCACCCCTGGCCATCTTCCCCTTAGGCAGTGTACGGATGGTCTCCTGCACTTCCATTTTCGCAACCGCCTCCTCCTCCGAGGAAGAGAATGGCTCCAGGTAGGCCTCTATATCCTTTCTGCTTGCCTCGAACTCAGAGGCATAAAGCTTTTCATAGAATGTGTGGAATTTTTCACATATCCCACTTATCGAACAGATGCACTCACCTCCCCTCCTTCCCACAATTTCCACCACTAGCCAGTCCACCTGCCGCTTCCTCAACTGCCAGGTTAAGAGCTTCCCTGTCCTGTTACCTTGTTCCATATAGTTACATTTGGCTAATCTGAGTAGGTGTGCAACCTGTTCTGCATGCAGGGTGTGGAGTTAGGCCAGAGCTGTAGTCAATTTCTGCAGTACTGCTCTTTCTGGTTCTACTATGTTCCTGCTGGAGATCTGTTATCTGGGATAGTAGCCTCAATTCTCTTGCTCCCAGGTCTTTTTATGTTGAGTGGCCAGCTGGATCAGAAGCCCTCTAAGAACTGCCTGCCATCCTACAGCGACCTGTTTGACCTCATTGCCAATGGTCTGCAGGCAATGCTGCCACTCCTGTTAATTTGGCAAGCATTATATGTTAGCCTTCCAAATGGACCAGTCAGACTTCCCTATGTCCTAGTGGTCTCCACATCTTTACCAAATGGAAATTACACTAACCTGGTAATTGTAGTTCCTGGAGGGTCCAGTTTAGTCCTCCAACATCGGGTAGTGCCCCTCCTCCTGCAGCCTGGAGACTGGACCAATCAAGTCTTCTGTAGTATATATGCAGACGGAGCTCCCAGAAGCCCCCAGTGTACTAGTAACAAAGCATACTTAACGAAGCAACACATTAGATTAATATACAAAATGACATAATGAAAATGACATAATTAAAGAACAATTTGTTTCCCCCCCACAAAAATATCCAACTTGCTCTCCAAACGAGGAAGTCAGAACACTGTATTGCACTGGAACCAACGCCCCAGAAATCAAAATACAGCTCCGTATCAGAAATCTCAGGAGCTGACTGAACACCTGAGAAAGGAAGAGCCATAGCCAAAAACGCGGCTGCAAAAATGGTTCGAACGGCAAGAGGAACCGTCTTATGATCCACCGTTCGGAAAGCGCGCCGCATTTTTATAACAGATAGTCGGGAGGGAAGGAGGACTAAACTGGACCCTCCAGGAACTACAATTACCAGGTTAGTGTAATTTCCATTTCCTGTTCGGTAATCCAGTTTAGTCCTCCAACATCGGGATGTAACAGAGCAGTTAAGACCGGGCGGGACCTTGCCATCCGGCGCGCAGAACCGCCGAACAAAAGAGGAATCCCGAGCCGCTGACACATCTAAACGATAGTGTGTACTGAAAGCATGCAGAGACGACCAGGTGGCCGCCTTACAGATATCTGCTGGCGGAACTAGGCTATACTCCGCCCAAGCAGTAGCCCGAGCCCTAGTGGAATGATCCAGTAGCCCCTCCGGAACAGACCGCTGCTGCAACAGATACGCTGACGCGAACGCTTCCTTGAGCCATCTTGCAACGGAGGCCTTAGCCGCCGCTTCCCCTTTACGTGCACCACCGAAGAGCACGAATAACCGGTCAGTCTTCCGAAAGATTCGGTAGCCTTCAAAGAACGACGAGGTGCACGACCCACATCGAGACGGTGAAGACCTTTGTCCGCCGACCCGACAGAGTGGGAAGAAAGAACTGGAAGAAACACTGCCTGATTCACATGAATAGGGGAAACCACCTTCGGCAAAAAGGAAGGGACCGGGGTAAGACAAAAAAGGTTCTCGGCAGGACAACGCATGTAGATCTGAAATACGCCGTGCCGAACCGATAGCTACAAGAAAAACCGTCTTCAGCGTAAAATCTTTCAGAAACGCCCTACTCAGGGGTTCAAAAGGTTCACGAACCAGGGCCCGCATCACTAGATTCAAGTCCCCCGGAGGAACGAAAATCCTGCGGGAGGGCCGCAAATGAAAAACAGTCGTAAGAAGATGACATACGTCCGGATAAGAACCGTAGAGACGGCCTAAAACTTTGCATCGATAACAAGAGATAGCCGCCAACCGGCCTTTCAGAGAACTAGCCGCAAGGCCCTTATCAAAAGCAACCTGAAGAAACTTAAAACGACGGAAACGAAAACCGTCGCCGCCCGGACTCCACGCCGGGAGCACCAGTCTTCAAAGATCCCCCAAATCCGAACGTAAGTAAGAGAAGTGGACGTTTTCCCCGCCCGCAGTAGGGTAGAAATCACCGCGGGGGGAGTAACCCTTCTTTTTCAGCCGAGCCCTCTCCCTGGCCAAACCGTATGCGAGAATTGACCCACTTGGGGCATCCGCAAGGCTCCCCGAAAAAGAAGATTCGGCAGCGTGGATAGGAGCCAAGGAATGCCGTCGCTCAGCCGGACCAGATCGGCATACCAGGGCCACCCAGGCCAGTCCGGGTCCACCAGTAACACTCGACCCCGATGGCCCTCGATGCGCTGAACGACCCGGCCAATCAGAACCCACGGAGGAAAGACAAAGAAGGCCGGACGTTGGCCACGGCTGAATGAGAGCGTCGAGCCCCTCGGACATACGCTCCCTTTGCCTGCTGAAGAAGCGTCCTGTCTCGGCCGATTGAAATGTCGCCATGAGATCCATGAAGGGCGGCCCCCCCCCCCCCCCCCCGACGAACTATTTGCGCGTAAACTTGCGGGTTTAGCTCCCACTCTCCGGGGTCCACCCGCACTCTGCAGAGAAAGTCGGCCTGAACATTGCCTGCGCCTGCAATAGGCGCTGCCGAGATGGCCGGAAGACGAGACTGCACCCAATTGACCAAGGCCATCGCTTCTGATTCCAGGGCCATGCTGCCGATGCCCCCTTGGCGATTGATGTAAGCTACGGTGGACGCAATGTCCGAAAGAACTCGCACCGGCCGGTCGAGAACTAGGGCTTTGAGGCCAAGAGGGCTAGCCGTACCGCCCGCCATTCGAGGAGGTTGATCGACCAAGAAGTCTCCAGGGGAGACCATTCCCCTTGAGCGAAGCGGGTCTCGCAGTGAGCCCCCCAGCCGGTTAAGCTGGCATCCGTTCTGAACGGAACCCAAAGTGGAGGCTCCAGGGAATCCCCCGCGCCAGGTTCTCGGAGGAGAGCCACCACCGGAGTGATCGGCGAACCGCCCTTGGGCAAGTCAATCTCCTGTTCAACGAGTCGAATTGGTTGGACCAACGGCGCAGCAGGGCACTCTGCAGCCGGGCGCATGTGGAAGCGCGCCCAGGGCACCACCTCCAAGGTCGCTGCCATCGTACCGAGGAACTGTAGCTATCACCATGCAGACTGAGCGGGCATCCCCCTGAAGAGATATATGTAATAGATCAAAATATGTAAATAAGTTCGTCTGTTATTTAACAAGTTGTCTGTTATTTAACAAGTTTTACCATATTTAGTCATTCATGATTAATGTATTTAGCAAAATTGTACCAAGTTAACAAATGTTCCATGTAAAACAGCTAAATTGTACCTAGTTAACAAATGTTCCATGTAAAACAGACTTGTAAATCTGTTCATTCCTTGTTCATTGTAAACCGCACCTGATCTGTGGAAGGTAGCGGTATATAAGCAACTGTTAAATAAAATAAATAAATAAATAAGAGTCGGACAAGAGACCGAATGCGGCGCTCCGGCAGGCACACCAAGCCCCGTGCTGTGTCGAGGCTCACTCCCAGATACTCGAGATCCTGAGTCGGGCACAGACAACTCTTGCATTCTTTCACCACCCAGCCGAGGGACCGCAGCAGAGCCACCACCCTGCTCGTGACGTGCACACACTCCCGACTGGACTTTGCCCGAATCCACCAGTCGTCGAGATACGGATGGACCAGGATGCCCTCTGTGCACAAGGCCTCCGCGACCACTACCATCACGTTTGTGAAGGTGCGGGGGGCCGTGGCGAGACCAAACAGCATGGCCGGAAATTGGAAGTGGCCCCACGGAAGAGCGAAGTGGAGAAACCGTTGATGAGACGGCCGGATGGGAATGTGTAATGTGGTCTGCAGCGGCTGTGGAAGATCCTGCAGCAGGGGCTCTGAGGAGGGGGGAGATAAGGTGCTGGGGGACCCAGCTAGCAACGCAGTGGGTATGGGGAAAGCCTCCGGGATGCAGCGTGCAGGTGTAACACAAGCAAGCTATTAATGTACCCTTCGGCTGATTACATTTCACATATAATACAGCCATAGAAAAAAGCATTGTAGAGACTTAAACCACCTTTCCTCTTCTTGTGTGGGGTTTCATTTATTTATTTATTTTATTTTTTTTTTTTGCATTTAAAACAAAAAGCAAGGAAGGCTCAGGGAAACCCAAGACTGTTTAAGAAAAGGATTTTGAAACTGCACGTGCCTCCACAGCATGATTAAGTGTGTGGAAACTGCTGTTTAGAGCTGTTGCCTCTAAAAAGAAACACTTAAGAGAAAAACAAAACAGCCGCTGGCACCGAAAAACTGTCAGGTATTCGCAGAACTGAGAAGGGAACTGTCAGTCATTCACTGTGCTGGCATAGAGAAACTTTCAAGGTCAGGGTAAGGCAATTACAGTGACAAAGTAGGGAAATTAGAGTGGGATCCCTCCGCAGCCATTCAGACCTCCATGGTAGGGGCTGAAAGGTGTTTCTGGGGAGGGATGTAGAAGCTCAATCCAGCCATAGGAAAATTACAGTGAGCATGCTTAATTAGGCCGAGCCCAAAACAGTCAGGATCCAAAACACTGACTTAAAACCTCAACCAAATGGTATATTGAATAAGCCAGGTACAATAATCAGTAGGACGTACAAAGTAACCCGGCTGCAGTTTGTGGACTAAAAAGTCAAAGTAGGCACTTCCAACTCAGGGGCAGCCGGTCCGGATACAGCTGAAAGCATCCCAGAGCAGCTGAGGCAAGGAAGAAAAAACAAAAACAGAGTACGCACAGTTTTCTTACAGAAAATGATACCTGAACTTCCTGGAGGTATTCAAACTCTCGTGGTAAAGACTCAGTGCAGCGTAAAGCCAATGGAGAGCTCCCCCGAAGCCAAGCTCCGGAGTTCCCAAGTTCCTCAGGGGAAGCAAGATGCGGGGGAAGAGCAGAGCTGATGCCTGAGGTCCCTGTGTTTCTTCTGACAGCCTATGCAGCTTAAACCTGAATAAGGCACAGGGAGAACTAAAAAGAAATAACTGCGTCCCGCAGGAACAGGCATTTAACAATAGTCCCCATAATAGGTAATGCCTCAGCCAGCCTTCTTTGTTGGGCACAGTGGGGAATAGAAGCCATGAGCCCTGCACCCTTCATCAGTGACTCAGCCTTGTACTGTGGCTCTGAATTGCATACTGTTCTCTATCCATGCCTTCTGTACTTTTTATCCATTATGTTCATACAGAGGCAGAGAAAAAAGTAACCTCTGCACAACTGACCTCTAGCAAGTGTTGTGGAAAGAAGAAAAAAAAAACCTGAAACAATATAGCTTTTAGAAGCCAGCAGAGACGTAATCTGGCTTCCCGCCAAAAACCGAGGCTCATTAGCTATTCAAAATGGCCACCAGCAAAAATAAAACACCAAAAGAGTGAATTAAAACCCCCAAAAGCTAAGGAATTAACTTAAAAAGTCAAAGAAGAAGGTGGGAGGGTTTCAGGCATGAGAGAAATGCCTAAAATCGCTGAAAAATCAAGAAAAATCAATCGAGTTACCACAGAGCTGCAAACAGCAGAGGGAGAAGACATTCTAGTGCTGAATAAACTGCAGCACAGCTCTTACAGATGCCAGAGTCAGTCATTGTACCTCTGCGGGACCCACAAATCCCACCTTGAGGTTTGGCAGCCATGCTAAGGCAACCTGCTTCCAGGGGGAAAGAAGGAAACAGGAACAGGGAAGCCCACAGCAAAGGGACTAACCATATTCAAATCAGTACAGCTTTAAAATTAAAACTTTTTTTTTTTTTTTTTTTTTTTTTTACAGAAAACAAAATACTCCCCAGAATCCTAGGGGTGCCCTGAGCAAAATCGCCAGCATAAGAAACCCCAAAAATGCCAGGGGAATCCGTGCACAAGTGTTAAAAAGTGCCCTTAAAAAGCACACTTTAGAAATCCAAAATGGCCGCCGCACTTTTTCACCCACAATAAAAAAAGGCGCGAAAATACAAAGGTAACCAAATAATATGGAAAAGAAAGAAAACGACCCTCTAATACAGGGCAAGCGAAAAAAAATCAGGAAAAAGTGCAATTCGGAAGCCAGGGGAGCCGACAGAGCCTCTGACAATGCAAAAAATAACAGAGCTGAAAAGATAAAGCAAGGAAAATTCCTACCAGCTCAGGGAACAGCAAGGAACTCAGCCAACTCCTCCAAGTGACAGGCAATGCTGTAGCAGGTATGTCTCTTCCCCGAACAGTCCTGGGGAGAGCTCAACCCAGGCTTCAGATATTCCCAGGCAGGAAGGCAGGAGCCCAATGCAGGTCTGTCTTCCCCCAGGATGTCCCCTGTGGCAATGCTCTTTTTTCTTTTTTAAAGATACAGCTACCTAGCAAAGAAATGGTAAATAACGGACCCAAAATAAAACCCCAAAAGAACTAACTAACTAGTGTTGCTCCTTCAAGTGTCACTTAGTGTGCCCAGAAAGGGCACAGAAGTCTGCAAGCTGCAAGGAGACTGGACACACTGGGGGCTTCTGGGAGCTCCGTCTGCATATATACTACAGAAGACTTGATTGGTCCAGTCTCCAGGCTGCAGGAGGAGGGGCACTACCCGATGTTGGAGGACTAAACTGGATTACCGAACAGGAACCTATGATCGGAAAGCATCTTAGGGTGATTTTTCAACTCATCAAAACCTCCCCATGTGGTCCCAACGCACCAGCAGGTAGTCTATTCTAGAGTAGGTGGCCGTCAAGGAGAGCAGCAAATGTACTCCCTACAGGCACCATTTCTCTCCCTCCAGATATCAACCAAGTCCCACTGCTTGTGGCATCTATGCAATTCTTTACCCTCCCTTCTATGCAATTTCCCTCCCATAGTTAGGCGATCCACAACTCCCAATGCATAGTTCATGTCCCCTGCAATTACCCAATCCCCTTTTGCCACCTTAGCAAACTTCCCTACCCAATCGCAAAAAAGGAGCCTTTCTGCCCATTATGAGTGTAAAGATTAAGTATAGAGTGCTCATGTTCCACTCTCCCCGATATCCTGACTACCTTCCCTTGTGAATCATTCCCTTCCCCACCCTGGGCATATAATACCAATGGCACTTGCTTATGGATTAGTATGGCCACCCTTGCTTTTTAGAGTTATATGCTGAGCAATACAGCTGTTCATATCCATACCCTGCAGCTTCTCCTGCTCCACCCTCGTCAGGTGCATTTCCTATACTAGTGCTATGTCCACCTGCACAGATGAGCCCTAGGACCCATTTTCATTTAATTGTGTAGTTAACCCCAATAATATTAAGGGAGCCTATCTTAAACCGCCCCCTCCATCCATACTCTAACACAATCACACCACACCCAACCATGCAGACCACCCTTTCCACATCCCATCTATAGTCCCCCAGCACACCACTGAGCAGTAAAGCAACAGAAAAAAAAAAACTTCTAACCTCTTTCTCCCATATCTGTCTCTCCCCATCTCCTCTTATTTCATTGAAAAGACTGCCATCACCCACCCATGTCACCCACATATGACCATATCCCTCCCTCCTTCCCCCAGCACAGCAAATTCTCATCCCCCACCATGGATTTCAGCTGGGAGATTCCCATGTCCCCAGTTCATCTCCAGACATATATTACCCAAATACCTGGGCTGACTACAGATGAAGGGCAGCCCTTAACACAAGAGCTCCCACCCAGTTCCATCAAAAGTACTCGTCTCCTGGTCACTAACCAAGATGGCAGCTGCAAGGTGAAGCTCCCGAGGTCATGAAGGTAAGATGCCTAACTAATAGCTTGAATGCCCGAATTAAGCTGTAATAAGTGTCGGCGTTACCCTGCGGAGCAACTCAGTGGGTGATGACGCAGAAAAAAAAAAAATGAGCCCGGACCTGAAAACCTTCAGTTTTAAGGTGACCCCAGGTGCTGCAGGAACCAGGGCAAAGATGGTGCCGAATGGTGTGGCGGGGGAAGAGAAATATTCCTCGACAGGAGCCCGCTTGCTGGGGGATGGTGAGTTAAGCTTGCTTAAAGGGGAGTTGAAAGAGTGGTTCGGGACTATCCGTCAAGACCTGGCCAATTTTAAAGCAGAAGTAAAAAATGAGGATCAGAGAACTGAGCGATGATATCCACGAACTTGGACGAGTAGAATCCATGAAGCAGAAAATAGAGGAGCATGAGAGGATGCTAAATTCTGGGAAAGAGCAGCGAGCTGGCGAAAAGTGGAATTAGGGGAACTATGGACAAAACTGGAGGATCTGGAAAATAGGACGTGTCGCTCTAACATACGCTTGAGAGGCTTCCCAGAGAAAGAGGGAACTCAACTATAAAGTGCTGGTGGAACAACTGTGTAAGGCCATCTTAAGACAAGCTGAAGCACCAATGGATAATGTTTTGATATAGATTACGCACAGAGAGCGTTGGGTCCTAAGCAAGATGGCTGGCCAAGAGACATTGTAGCGTGTTTCCACGATTTCAGTACAAAAGAGGCGGTCATGCAAGCTGTACGGAAAGTGGGCAAAAGTGCTCTGGGAGGATCAACCAGTGGAACTGTACGCGGATATCTCGATAATCATCATGAGGAGGAGAACTTTTAAAATTATCACATCACGGCTAAGAGAGAAATGGATCCGCTACAAGTGGCTTTTTCCCTTTGGACTGCAATTCACTATTATGGGAAAGACCACCACTGCATGTACTATAGAGCAGGCTATTAAAGGAATGGAGATTGCAGGGTGGTCGGAGCTACCGGAAGTCCCTATGGGGAAAGAAGCTGAGCAGAAGCTGGGTCTTGCGAGCACAGAGTGGCAACGAGCAACGCAGGGGAGCCGATGCCTGAGACACCAGAAACCCAAAATTGTCAAGCATCCAGGTGCAACACTATTAAGGACACTGAAACTTGTAAAGAGTGGGTGTTTGGAGGTAATGTTGCAGGGACGTGTCGGGCTTTTGGTGTTAAGGGCAGAAGAACATGGAATGGGGGAGGAAGGTGTAAAAGTTGATCTTGGTAGTGACCCACACCTCATGGGATTGGAGAGAGGTGGATCCTTCTGGAAAAATGAAGGGATGGTTGGGGTGGGGGGGTTAGAGGGGAGAGGGGAGGGAGGCCTTGCAGGCTAGAGATAGTAATCTTCCTTGAAAAGTATGGCAGGTCATACAAGACATGATTTTAGAGTGGTTTTCTTGAATGTAAAGGGCCTCAACTCTGACAGAAAGCGGCAGTTGTGCTATAAAGAAGCGCTTAGGTTGAATGGTGATATAGTTTTATCTAGAAAGGCCCTTACAATTTTTATCTTCAGTGTAGATAGCTTATGTATATAGTTAACCCGGTTATCCAAGTTTGTACTCCTGTTCAATGTAAAACCTGACAGTTTGTCGTTATGGTCGTTATGTTATGATGTAAACCGCGCTGATTCTAAATAGCGCGGTATATAAGAAACTGTAATAAATAAATAAATAGTTTTAATACAAGAAACGCACCTAACGATTGGGGGAGAGATGAGAATGGTAAACAAAATTTACAAACCAATGGTTTGCATCTAATCGCCATGAAAAGAAGAAAGGAGGGGTAGGTATTTTTATAAGTGCGAGAACTCAGTGCCAATGTTTGGAGGTTAAAAAAAAGATAAGGGAGGCAGATATTTGTTACTAAAAATTAAAATTTTCGAGCAGGTTTACACAGTAGTGAATGTATATAGTCCTAATTATGCTAAAGGTGACTTTTATGAAGGATTGAAAACCATTTTAATTAACTTTAGCAAATGTCAACTAATCGTGGGGGGGGGGGTTCAACTTAACAGTTAATCCCGAATTAGATTCATCAAGGGGACAAGTGGGGGGCACAGCGAGGCAGAGAAAAAAATTAAAAGCCTTTATGAGGGAGTTGGGCTTGATTGATGCCTGGCGGGATATGCATGGGAGAGAGTATTACATGTTTTATTCATCAGTGCATGGGTCCTACAGTAGAATAGATATGCTGCTGGTCCATAAAGGGGCTGATGACCTTGATAGAGGGCAATACTATTGGTGAGAGCTCTTGGTCGGACCATGCACCAGTGTGTGGGGGGGGACTTTAGAGATCCTGCAGCAAGTAGGGGGAGGGGGGGTCAATGGAGGTTGAATGAGTCTGTTAGAAATACCAGGGGCTGTCCAACAGATTTCTGATACCATTTTGGAGTATTTGCAGTATAATGGGCAATGCTCGATGGGAGTGGTTTGGGATAGCACAGTTACTTACCTGTAACAGGTGATCTCTGGGAACAGCAGGAATAAGTCTTCACATATGGGTATGTCGGTACCGACGGAGTCTGCGCGGGAACGCTCCCCAGCGTCCAATCAGAACGCTTTTGGAAGCATCCCAACATGCCTGCATGCTGCCTTCCCGCCTTTCCCAACTGTCTCTCCTCAGTTAAGCTTTAAAGCTGAGACAAAGAGAGAGAGAGAAAGGGAAAGAGATAGAAAAATGCAACTCCTAGGGGAGGTGGGTGGGTTGTGAAGACTTATTCCTGCTGTTCCCAGAGATCACCTGTTACAGGTAAGTAACTGTGCTATCTCCAGGAACAAGCAGGAATGAGTCTTCACATATGGGGACTCCCAAGCTGAGATGCCTGGAGGAGTCCCAGCAGGTTGCAAATTTGAGAGCCATGCTATTTTACCGAAACCCCAGGCATCCTAGGGATGGAGGGTAGGAGTTGAGTTAAAGAGATGTGCTGTGGAACAGCAGGACCAAACAGGATGCCTAGAGAGGAGTGTCTGTGCAGGTGATACTTAGTGGTAATATTGGAAGCAATAAACCAACCTGGACTCACCTGGTGATATTGTAAAGGGGTATATGGAGGTTCATGTGGATTTGTGGATATGAACCAACAGAATATCCCCAGGGAGTACCTCAATGCAAGGAGAGGTAGATAACTGTACAAAAAAACAGGTTGAGGTCAGAACCCTTAGGGTGAGAAGAAACAAACGCAGTGGAACTGGGGTAGTTCAATGAAGTAGGACTTTGCGGAAAATGCGGAAGTCCCTATTAGATAAAAACTGAAGCTCTTGACTTTAAAGAGACATAGTTCTTATAGGAGAAGAGAGCTTTAAAGATCCCTATATCTGATAACAAAGATGAGTGATGAGGCAGTGTAGCCTCATCTTCTGAAGAGTCAGAAAGTCCCTCCTAATTGAAAAGGAAGTATATGGAGAGCTTCAGGTGTACCTAAACTGAAAGGCATGGTACAAAAAACTCCTCAACTACTAAAGGAAGTGGTTGATTATGGAGAACCCTAAGTATGCTGGGACAGCATGGAAAGGGATAGAGAGTATCTGTCGAGTCCGTAGGGAAATATATATCTAGGCAGACAGATGGAAATAGTATATAGAGATATACCTACCCACTATCCTATATTGCGAAGCATATAGATAGGGAAATAGAGATACATCCCTCATATATGTATATAAACAATATATAGATATATATGAGCATAGACATGCAGATGTCCATATACATGCAAAAAAATTATATATATATATTTTTTTTTTTTGCATGTATATGGACATCTGCATGTCTATGCTCATATATATCTATATATATATTTGCATGTATATGGACAGCTGCATGTCTATGCTCATATATATCTATATATATATTTGCATGTATATGGACATCTGCATGTCTATGCTCATATATATCTATATATATATATTTGCATGTATATGGACATCTGCATTTTATTTATTTTATTTAACAGTATTTTTAAACCGCCTTATCATATTAATCAAGGTGGTATCACAGCAAACAATCGGGTAAAGTGAGTGTGTTAATCATGCAGTGAGGGTGCAATTTAGTTGAGTGTGTGTTGTATCGTGTGCTAGATTGGGGTGAGCTATGTACAAGGTGTGGTGTGTTGCGTGCTAGAATGGTTTGAGCTATGTACAGTGTGGGCTATATACAGTGGTGCAGTAAAACATTATCTGTACAGGCAGCAATATGTGCTGTTATACATTCTCTTAGGTTATGTGATGTGTCCATAGTGTTCTATGAACAGCATGGTTTTTAGCTGTTTTCTAAAGTCTTTGAGGTCTGTAGTTGTCCTCAAGTCGTCTGGTAGTTTGTTCCATATAGTTGGAGCAGCCATGGAGAGAGCTCTGTCTGTTGTGTCCTTGCGTGTGTGTTTGAATTCACCTGGGGTGCTGACTCGGTTGCGTGTTTGTTTTCTTCTAGGACGAGTGCTGTTGTCTGGTTGAATGAGGGTGTGTAGGCTGTTGGCTGATGTGTGCTGTTTTATCTTAAATAGGTTTATGATAGTTTTGTATCTGATGCGTGCACCGATTGGGAGCCAGTGTAAGTCTTTTAAGGTGGGTGTGATGTGGTCCTGTCTTGCAGTACCGGATATTATTCGTGCTGCAGTGTTTTGTGCTAGCTGGAGTGGTTTGAGGGCTTGTTTCGGTAGTCCCAAGTATATCGGATTGCAGAAGTCCAGTATTGGGGTTATCAGTGCTTGGAGGACGGTACGAAAGTGTTCTGGGGCAAGGAGTGGTTTCAGTCTCCTGATGATTCGCATCTTGTAGTAGACTTTTTGTATTGTTTTGTCTATGTGTGGCTTGAGGCTTAGCTTGTTGTCCAGAGTAACTCCAAGGTATCTCACTTCTGATTTTATTGGAATAGTAGTGTTTTGTATCTTGATGTTTGGCGGGTGTATGAAGTTTTGGTTCCAAGTGATTATTAGGGCTTCAGTCTTGTTGTAGTTTATTGCGAGGTTGTTGTTTTGACACCAGCTCGTCATTTGGGTAAGGCAGTCTGTTATCTTGGAGAAATCCGGGTTGTCGATTTCTATCGGGGTGTATATCATGATGTCGTCTGCATATATTGTGTATTGAATGTTGTTCTCTTTCATGATGTCGCATATCGGTTGGATGTAGATGTTAAATAGGAGGGCTGAAAGTGCGGATCCTTGAGGTACTCCTTGGCGGACATTTATGGGTCGGGAGGTGTTGTGTCCCACCTTGACCTGTAGCTGTCTTTCGGTTAGGTACGAGTGGAACCATTTCAAAGTGATACCGTGTATACCAGTGTTCTTTAGTCTTTCCAGGAGCGTGTTGTGGTCCACTGTGTCGAAGGCTGAGGAGATGTCGATGAAGATCATTATGATTCCCTTCCTGTTGTTGTCAATTATTCTTAGGATGCTGTCGAAAAGGTAGATCAGTAGCGTTTCGACTCCGTGGTTGGGACGAAAGCCGTGTTGGTTGTCGTCGAGTGTTTCATGTTTGTCGATGTGTTCCTGGAGTTGTAGTTGTACCGTTTTTTCGATGATTTTTGCCAGGAAGGGTATGCTGGAGATCGGTCGGTATGCTGCTGGATCCTTTTTGTCGAGTGTTGTTTTCTTTGTTATTGGTCTTACTGAGGCAAGCTTTAGTTGCTTTGTCTATGCTCATATATATCTATATATATATTTGCATGTATATGGACATCTGCATGTCTATGCTCATATATATCTATATATATATTTGCATGTATATGGACATCTGCATGTCTATGCTCATATATATCTATATATATATTTGCATGTATATGGACAGCTGCATGTCTATGCTCATATATATCTATATTGTTTATATACATATATGAGGGATGTATCTCTATTACATATATATATACATATATATATATATATATATATATACATATATATATATATATATATATATATATACCGCATTTCCTAACCAACTCTCCTCAGTTCGAGTTTAAAGCTGAGACAATAGAGAGAGAGAGGAAAGGAAAGATAGAAAAGAGATACAACTCCTAGGGGAGGTGGGAGGGTTGTGAAGACTTATTCCTGCTGTTCCCAGAGATCACCTGTTACAGGTAAGTAACTGTGCTATCTCCAGGAACAAGCAGGAATGAGTCTTCACATATGGGGACTCCCTAGCTCAGATGCCTGGGAGATCCCCAAGGATATGAGACCCTGAAAGGGGTCTGCGTCCTCCTATGGATCTCAGGCATCCATCCAGGGAAGGAGGGCAGGAGTTGTTTAAGAACGGAACAGGTGTCTGAGGACAGCCTGACCAAACAAGGCATCCTGGCAGGAGTCCTTGTCCAAGCAGTAATGGGCTGTGAAGGTATGAACCGAGGCCCAGGTGGCTGCTCGACAGATCTGGTCGATGGACACAGAATTTAGATGAGCCATAGAGGTGGCCATGGCCCTCATATGAGCTGTGACATGGCTCTCCAGAGAAAGGTTCTTACTCTGGTAGGCGAAAGAAATACACTGAGCAATCCAATTGGACAGTGTTCTCTTAGAGACTGGAAGTCCCAAATGAGAAGGATCAAAAGCAACAAAAAGCTGGGAAGACTTTCGATGTTGCTGTGTCCTATGTAAGTAAAAAGCAAGAGCTCTTTTACAATCCAGAGTATGAAGATTCCTCTCTGCACTGGATGCATAAGGAGCTGGAAAAAAGACAGGTAAATATACCTCTTGATTAAAATGAAAAGGTGAGACCACTTTAGGCATAAAGTGTGGATTTGTCCTAAGGACTACCTTATCATGATGGAACCTTGTATAAGGTGGATTAGCCACTAATGCCTGCAGTTCACTGATGCGGCGAGCTGAAGTAACTGCAATGAGGAAAATGACCTTCCATGAAAGAAATTTCAAGGAGATAGTGGCTAAGGGTTCAAAAGGTGGCTTCATGAGCTGACCAAGAACCAAATTTAAGTCCCATGCCACCGGAGGAGGCCTAATGGGAGGTTTAGTTAAAGATAGGCCTCTCATGAATCTTGCAATGAGAGGATGAGAGGAAATAGGTTGTCCATTGATGGGCTTAAGGGATGCTGCAATAGCACTCAAATGGACTCTTACTGAATTTGTTTTAAGGCCTGCATTGGAAAGATGCAGGATAGTCTAAAAGAGAATTTAAAGGTAGTGCTAGAGGGTCAAGACCCTTTTCAGCACACCAAATGGAAAACCTTTTCTATTTAAAAGCATAAGAACGCCTGGTGGAAGGTTTTCTGGAAGCATGGAGGATATCCTTCACTTGTTGAGAAAGATTCCAGTCTTGAAGGTCTAGGCCTTCAGTAACCAAGCTCTGAGGTGTAGGGACTTGGGGTTTGGGTGCCACAAAGTCCCTTCCTCCTGGGACAGAAAGTCTGGAGCAGCTCCCAAGTCCAGAGAGGGGGCTTGGGAGAGATGTAGAAGTAGAGGGTACCACACTTGGCGTGGCCAGCGTGGAGCTATGAGGATCATAGATCCTTGATCCCTCTGGAGTTTGAACAGAGTCTTGGGAATCAAGGGAATGGGTGGAAATGCATACAGGAAGCCCTGACCCCAATGGAGGAGGAAGGCATCCTTGGCCTGAACTCCCTGACACGGAATTCTGGAACAGAACCAGGGAAGTTTGGCATTCCACGGACTTGCAAAGAGGTCTATGTCCGGGGTTCCCCATTCTTGGAAAATTCTGAGTACCTGATCCATATGCATGGACCATTCGTGTGGAAGCAGAACTCGACTGAGTCTGTCTGCCCAAGAGTTTTGGACTCCTGGGAGGTATACTGCCAGGAGATGGATTTGATGCTCTCTGGCGAAGGCCCACAATCTTAAAGCTTCGTTGCAAAGCGACAGAGAGCCAGTTCCTCCTTGCTTGTTTATGTAAAACATGGCTACTTGATTGTCCGTATGAATGAGGACTGTCTTGTAGCTGAGGAGGGTATGAAAGACCTTGAGAGCTAGAAAAACTGCTCGAAGCTCCAAGTGGTTGATATGAAGGGAGGTCTCCTGTGGGGACCATGTGCCTTGAGTGGAGAGGTCCTGTAGATGAGCTCCCCAACCTGTTTGGAAGGCATCTGTTGTGAGGGTTGCTTGGGGCAACAACTGTTGGAAGGGGGACCCCAGCAAAAGATTTTGAGTGGACATCCACCATTGGAGAGACCAAAAGAGACATTTGGAGGTTGCTATTTGGTCTGAGAGAGCACCTGAAGCTTGAGTCCACTGGGTGGACAAAGTCCACTGAGCTGCTCTCATGTGTAGGCGAGCATAGGGTACCACATGCACTGTGGAAGTCACGTGGCCTAGCAGTTGTAGCATCTCCCGGGCAGTTAAGTGGCTCTTTGACTGAATCTGGGAGGCTAACTGCACTAGACGTTGGCAACAGGCCTGAGGAACGTAGGCCCTTGCAGTAGTGGTATCCAACCATGCTCCTATGAATTCTAGGGACTGAGTAGGGGTGAGCTGAGACTTTGGGAGGTTTACCACAAGTCCCAGATACTGCAGAATGCGCCTTGTGCGGTCCAAGGAATTCTGGGCCTCTGACTGAGATGGAGCTCGAATGAGCCAGTCGTCCAGGTATGGGAAGACAAATATTCCCAGAGTTCGTAGAAATGCAGCAATTATTGCCATGCATTTGGTGAACACTCTTGGAGCAGAGGCCAGACCGAAAGGAAGAACTCTGTATTGGTAATTTTTTCCTTGGAAAAGAAACCGTAGGAATCTTCTGTGAGAGGGATGGATGAGGACATGGGTGTACGCATCCTTGAGATCTAGAGAACAAAGCCAATCCTGACTTTGAAGGTATGGAAGGAGAGTACCCAGAGAAAGCATCTTGAACTTCTCCTTGCATAGAAATTTGTTCAATTCTGAGATCTAAGATGGGTCTGTATCCCCCTGTCTTCTTTGGAATGAGAAAATAGGGGGAGTAGAACCCTGACCCTTGATGAAGAAGAGGAACTTCTTCTATTGCCCCTTGGGCAAGAAGGATAGCTACCTCTTGACCTAGAAGGTCGAGAAGAGATGTGGGAGAATTGAAATGTCTCACCATGGTGTGGGGAGGAAGGTCTGAAAAATGAAGCTTGTAGCCCTCTCTTATGATGGAGAGGGTCCACTGCTCTGATGTTATTTGCTCCCATCTGGGAGCAAAATGAGCCAACCTTCCTGGAATGGTGAGAGGCTCTGGCTGCTTTAGAGCCAGAAAGGCTAAGTTCTCTAGCATCAAGTCAAAAACCCTGAGGAGGTTGGGCCTGCTGAGTTGCAGCAGCCCCTGTAGGCTTAGGCCTGGCCTGTTTAGGTTGCTGACGCTTAGTGGCAAAGCGACCTGTAGAAGATTGTTGGCCAGAAGTAGAAGGAAATCTGCCCTTTTTAAAGAAAGACTTTAAAAGGCTTTTTCTTGGCAGGAATGGAGGTTGACTTTTAAAGTCTATCCAGAGCAGAATTTTCTGCATCCATTTGAGTGGCTTTTATTTGCCATTCTTTGCCAAATAGGTTTTCACCTGTACAGGGAAGATTTCCTAAACCATCTTGAACCCAGGGCTCTAAATCAGAAGCCTGGAGCCAAGCAATTCTGCGAGCAGCTATGGCAATGCCTGAGGCTCTGCTGGCACCTTCAAAAGAGTCAAAGGCTGCCCTGTTGGGAAAACTTTGAAATGTCTTGGGTATGCTTAAGCCAAATGAGGAATTCCTCCCTTTTATCCTCTGGAAGAAAAGGGAGGAAAGTGTGCAGTTTTTGTGCAACTTCCTTTAGAAACATACCCATGTAAAGGCTATATGAGTTGATTCTGGCAATAAGCATACTGGCTTGGAAGATTTTCCTACCAAAGGCATCCAAGGTCCTGCATTCTCTCTTCCTGGAGGAGCAGAAGTGTGTCTCTTTGTACTCTTTATCCTCTTCATAGCTGACTGCACCACAATGGAATGGTGAGGAAGCTGAGTTTTCTGAAATCCAGGACAAGGAGGGACACGATACATAGTTTCCAATCTACGAGAATGAGGAGAGAGAGTGAGAGGAGTCTCCCATAGATCAATCATGTGTTCATAAAGAATCTCATGAATTGGTAAGGTGACTGCCTCTTTAGGAGCTCTAGAATAGCCTAAAATATCCAATTTTTTAGCTCTAGGCTCTGATTCAGAAGTTACTGAAATAGAAAGTCCTTTGGCTACTTCTCTTATGAAGTCTTGAAAGGACAAGTCTTCTGGAGGAGACATTCTTCTTTTTGGAGAAGGCGGCTCTTCAGGAAGGGCTATGGATACTTCAGGAAACTCGTCTGATGTATCAGAATCATCAGAGGAATCGAAGTATCGTCTGTCAGGGTGCTCTTCCAACGCTCGATACGCGTATCGAGCAGTATCGACATCGGGCGTCCCCGGTACCAGATCGGTACCGGTAAGCAGCCGTGGACAAGGAACCGCTGCAGCCAGTATCCTGGTCGATGTCGATGCAGTCGGTACCGGTATCGGTGCTGGTGCCGGTACCGGAGCCAATACCGAGAACGGAGTTTGTTTCGGTACCAGCGGCGTCGCAGCTTGAATGAAGGCCGTAATAGCCTGTTGCATGGACAGAACATTGTGATCCATCGACGCCATGAATGCCTGGAAGTCGGTACCAGGAGATTGTGCCGGTACCCCAGAGCATTCTAACAGGTGATCGGTCGAGGCCGTGCCATCGATGTCAACCTGTAACCCCATAGGAGGAGCTTTGGAAGCCGGAGCTTCCCACCGGGGTTGTTTTGCTGGCGCAGGATCCTCGAGGGCAAGCCCGGAGGCATCTCGATACTTAGAGGGAGATCTACCCTTCGAGGACCTGCTAGGTTTATGTTTGGTTACCTGAGATCCATCAGGAGAAGAAGACCTGGAAGATGTCGATGCTACCGACGGTGCATCAGCGGGAAACAGCACATGGAGCTTGGCTGCTCGGTTCTGTAACCCCCGTTTAGACATAAGAGAGCAGGACGGACAATCCGGAATGGAGTGTTCAGGACCCAAACATTTAAGACACCATTCATGGTTATCTGTAACAGAAATAGTACCGCTACACTTAGTGCATTTTTTGAACCCGGAGGCTGGTTTTTCCATGAGGGAAATTTTCTTGTGGGTCCTGAGGCCTAAGAAGAAAAATACACCGGGAGGAAAAATATTGTTTTGTTTTGTTTTTTGTTAAAGAAAGAAAGAAAAATGACCGGCGGTACCGGTCCGAAGTCAGGGTAGGCAGACACGCGACCAAAGAAATAAAATAAAATAAAGAACTTCTTCAGCGGTGACAGGGCTCGACCTGCTGTCTCCGCGGCAAAGAAGAAGTGAGGAGAGTTGGTTAGGAAAGGCGGGAAGGCAGCACGCAGGCGCTGTGGGATGCTCCCAAAAGCTTTCCTTTTTGGGAAGCTGGGGAGCGTTCCCGTGCAGGCTCCGTCGGTACCGACGTACCCATATGTGAAGACTCATTCCTGCTTGTTCCTGGAGATAGATTTATCTAATCACAAGAAGGGAGGTACCTGCTTGGGAAGATAGTTAGAGAATCTGTACTTCCTGGGTATGGATAGGAAGCCCAGGGAGTTCTCTCACTGGCAAGAGAAGTCTAAAGTCCTCTGAACTTTAGTTCAGGGACAACCAGGATTGGAGACCTACCTGGAAAATGCAGAGGATGTTGTAAATCTGCATATAGTAAGTCTGAATCCTTCCATAACTCCAGCAGGTAGCTGGAGAAAAGATGCAATAAAAATACCATCTGTACCCCTGATGAGGGTAAAAAGGTATGGTGCATTCTTGTGCTCAACATGGATTACGCCATGAAGAGTTGAGGATGGAAGGAAGAGACAAGGATTGTCTATACTGATAGAAAAACCCATCCCTGGTGAAGGGGTCCCCTGGAGATGTGAAGCAACCCAGGGAATTGGATAATTCTTTAGGTATTCTCTTAAAGGCGTGTGTTTAATTAAGAAGCCTTTAATGGAAAAATAAGGGCAGGGAGAACCCCGCAGGCATGACTAGGTAAAGCCCTTCCTAACCATCTGACATCATGTGCTCTCTAACAAGGCCCCATAGTGTAGAGCTGCTCCGAAGAGATGCAGAGAGCATGTTGCAGGTTAATTAAAAGAAAAACTGGTGTTTAAGAGCCAATAGGTATCATGAACCATTCCGCCAAGCCTAAGGATTGATACAGGGGCTGCTTCGCCCCGAAACGTGCACGTCGTGATTTTGAACTGCGATTTTGAATTTGGACACTACAAAATTTGAGCTTCTTCTCTTCATGTTTTAAGATACGTTTTCACTTTCCTTATATAATTCACTATAAAGAACTGTTTGGTGATTAAAATGGTCTGCAGTAGTCTGGTGTGGTTTTGAAGTTTATCTAAACCTCCCTCACTGCAGCCCGACAAAAAGATATTTCAGGGTTTCATTAGGGAGTCTTTGGGAGATTTTTTGTTAGGGTAAGGATTGGGGAAGGCTAAGGATAGAAGATAAGGTAATGTGTCTGCAACAATAGCCAGAAAAGGTTATTAAAACCTTCTGGGACCTAGAGGTAAGGCCAGAAGCATTGAAATTGGAGAACAAGCCCTGGTGGCTTGGTCAGCAAGTCAGTGGTCTAGCCAGTAAGAACCCTTGCAGTTCTAACTATTGATAGGGCAGCAGTAGAAATCTTATGTCCCAACATTGGGAAAGAAATACAGACATAAGTAGGAGTGGTAAGACTCCACTATTGTCTGAGAGCTGCCAGAAAAATTAAGAATGCATGGGGGAGACCATTTTGAAAGAGAACCTAGGGCTTAGGAGAAGCCCTCAGTCAAGTGGTCTAACTCTTACAGACGAAATGTCTTAGTAAGAGTGGCAGAGTTGAAAAGAAGACTTACGGTGGAGTAAATCTTTGAAGTAATATGAGATATGCGGATACAGGAGAAAAAGTTAAAAGGTAAAGGCAGTTATTGACAGTTGTTACTCCTCTGAGTAGTCCAGAGGATGAGGAGTAACTGCATAAACCTGTAGAGCATAATCAACTTAAGAAGCTCATGGAGCCGATAGTTAGGATGTCCCCCTAAGAGGGACATATGTAAAGTTAGGATGAAATTGATGTAGATGCTTGTAGTGGTAGGAAGCAAACTACAGGATCCAAACCTCAAACAGGAAAAAGGATTCAGGGAAGAGTCTATTAGCAACCCTGCGGCTGCTGGGTTTGCTGAACCCGTTGAGGTTGTGATTTCCTGAGCCTGGTTGATTGTTTCCCTTGCCTGGGAGGATCTGCATGATGGGTAGAAGATGGATAAAACCTTCTCCCATTAAGGGAACAAAGCTTATTAGCAGACTTTCTACAAACTGGGATAGAGGAAGGCATAGACAAGCCTCTGAAAGCAATAGTGTCAGCGGTTAACTGAACAGCCTGCAGTAAAGTCTCTTTATTAAAGAGATTCTCTCCAGTGCAAGGAGCATTTCCCAGTTTATCTTGTAGAGATTTGTCCAAGTCTGAAGCTTGGAGCCAGGCTCTACGTCGTGCTCCTATGGCTATAGCAGAAGTTCTGCTAACAGACTCGAAAGAGTCTAGGGAAGCACAAGTAAGGAACTTAGAAATATTTTGAGCATGATTGACTAACAGAAAAATCTGCTCTTTTAGGCTCTTGGAGGAAAGGGGTCAAAAGTAATAAATCTTTTGTGACATCCTCAAGAGATAATCCCATATAGAAAATATATGAAAGGATTTTTGCTGAAAGCATAGATGCCTGGAAAGTTTGACGTCCAAAGGCATCTAGTGTCTTAGCCTCACGACCTGACGGATAAAAAGAGTGCTTCTTAGTACTCCGAACACGCCTCATTGCTGATTCTACAACAAGAGAACGATGAGGGAGCTGAGGCTTTTGAAAACCTGGAGAAGGGGGCACCCTGTATAGGAGATCAGTTGCCCTAGGTGGGGATACCATTAGAGGAGTTTCCCACGTTCTAAATAAAAGATCCTGCAAGGTTTGATGCAAAGGAAACATAATGACTTCCTGTGGATTACAGGGGATCTGTGTAAGTTGTGGATCCCCTGGTGCAGGGTCTTGACCAGGTATGGAAATGGCCAGAGACTTGGCCATATCAAGCAGGAAAGCTTGAAAAGAAGTCTCCCCAGAGGGGAGTTCGAGGAAGAGGAGGAAGAACTAGATCTGTTGAAGAACTAGTTCTAACATCCACCGGTTTATTCAGATTCTGTAAAATAGAAGATCTGGAGGGGTGAAGCATCGGATTATCTTTGAAAGATAGTTGTCGGTACCGCTGAAAAGCGGTACCGCAACTGGTCGGTAGCAAATCGTCCATGCTAGGGATCGATTCCAAATTCGGTATGGAGGGAAGTGAGCCGGCTGAAAGGAGCATGGGAGGTACCAACACCGATGTTGATGTCGATACCGGTACTGGGATCGGTACCGGTGACACCGATATATGAAGATCAGTCTGTAATGGCACTATCGGTACCGTGGAAACCGAATGTGGCAGACAATCACCGGTGGAATGTCTACGGTACCGCCTGCAGTCGGTACCGAGGCGGGTCGGTACCCAATTATCCCGACTAGAGATCGATTCTAGACTCGGCATTGAAAGAAGCGAGTCTATCAATGCATACCTGGGGGGGTACCGACGTGGATGCCAGCATCGGTACCGGGACCGATGTGGGAAGACCGGTCGGTAGCAGCTCTAACGGCACCGAGGATACCGAGCGTGCTCGACTGCGATCATCGGTGTGGAGTGTTTCATCCAGCACCATTGCCGATGCCGGGGTACAAGCACCGCTCAAAGCGGATACCAACAGGCATGGCTCAGGCATGATCACCGAGGTGAAAACCCCTTTAGTGCTTTTGAGACAGAAGCCTCCTGCCGGGGTTTTGCCAAAATGTCCTCGGGGGCAAGTCAAAAGGCATCTCTATGATATACATGAGATCTACCACCCGAGGACTGGCTAGTCTTTACAGACTTTAGTTTGGTTACCTGATCCTGCGAAAAAGAAGATGTAGCTGGTACCCTCAGGTCTGAGGGGAATGGCGTATCGAGTTGAGCTCGATGCTGGAAACTTCTCGTAGAAATAAAAGTGCAGGATGGACACTCCAGCGGATGGTGTTCAGGTCCCAAACATTGAAGGCACCAATTATGGGTGTCTAAAACTAATTTGTAAGTGCCACAATTAACACATATTCTAGTGGCTAGCATTTCCCTGAGGGAAAGTGAAGAGGCCTAGCAGGCCGAAACCTGTGAGGCACTAACAGGAACAAAAGTTCCCACAAGGGGAACATTTTTCGGAAAAAAAGAAAAACACACCGGCAGTACCGGTGCATCGAGGGAAGGTAGACGCGACCACAAGAAAAAACAAAAATAAAGGAAGAATTTTCTGCGGTGACAGGAGGACGGCCTGCTGGCTCCGCGGAAAAATGAAAACTGAGGAGAGACAGTTGGGAAAAACGGGAAGGCAGCACGCAGGCATGTTGGGATGCTTCCAAAAGCGTTCTGATTGGACGCTGGGTAGCGTTCCCGCGCAGACTCCGTCGGTACCGACGTACCCATATGTGAAGACTCATTCCTGCTTGTTCCTGGAGATTGTCTGAAAGCTGTGGTCTGAGGAAAATTTATAGCACTAGGAATCCAGGTTAAGAAAGAAAAAAGCTAAAGAAGAGGAACTGAGAGAAAGTTTGCAAAGGTTGGAGAAACGACAAACAGGGCCAGTTAAATAAAGAGGACAATAAAAAACTAACGAGCATTAAACAGCTGAATGAAATGGAACTAGGGGAAATAAAGTTTGCACAAGAAAAGCTGCGACAAATGCATTTTGAATATGGGAATAAACCTAGTAGATTATGCCGATGATGTTCTACTTTACACTCCCATCTCCACTGATCGCTTGGTTCTCTCCCCCCTAATAAACTGCTTCAACGCAGTTTCTGAGTGGTTGCTCTCTCAAAACCTTCGTATTCAACATAAGAAAACTGAAGTTCTCTTTATCACAAGGAACCCCAACTTCACCCCACCACAATCTATCAGAACTAAGGAAGCAGAACTGCAATCCAAACCCTCAATACGCTACCTAGGTGTCACTCTGGATCAACGCCTGGATATGAAGTCCCACATAGGAAACACAGTCAGAACAATATATTACAAGATCCGTTCCCTGAGACACCTACGCTCCATGCTAGAACCAAAAGATTTCAGGACTATATACCAGGCACTGATAATACCACACTTCGATTACACCAATGTCATTCTCCAAGGTCTTCCTCAATCCACTTTAAACCCATTACAGCTGGCTATGAATGCCGCAGCAAGGATACTCCAGGGGGCTGCCAGGACTGACCATGTTACTCCTTTGCTGATTCAATTACATTGGCTACCCGTTCAGGCCAGAATTATCTTCAAAACGCTACTTCTCACGTTCAAAGCCCTCAATAAGCTCTCTGCTCCTTCCTTATCTGACCTTATCCATACCACTTCACCAAATAGAGCAAGAAGATCATCAGCCATCAACTCCTTAAAACTCCCAAAGGCCCTTACAAGCTGCTCTTCTTCCACAGCCAATAGAGCCTTTACCCTCTGTGCCCCTAGGTGCTGGAATACACTACCTCCTGACATACGGGCCATTGACAGCTTAACACAATTCAGGAAAGCCCTCAAATTCCACCTCTTTAACAAACATCTTATTGAGCCATTTACACCCATCGACTTCAGTGATTCCTCCCAGCTATTCAGTTCCATGGTATCTCAATAACAGAATTAGGACAAATCGCTTTGTTTATTGAACATATTATTAGCACCTGTTCCTAATAACTTGTAGCCATGCTGTAGTATTATATCTGTAAATAGACTGTAAATAGTTTCCCCTGTTATCCAAGTTCCTCCCCTTGTTATCTGTAAACTCATGCATGTTATTGTACTGAGACTTTTTGTTCTATGTGAACCGCGCTGATGCCGAATAGTGCGGTATATAAGAGAATGTAAATAAATAAATAAATAAATAACTAAAAAAAATGCAGGTACAGAATAGTATTCATAAAATAAGGGATAGACATGGCAAGGAACTAAGGCAAAGGGAAGAGATTAAAGCTAGGTTTGTGGAGTTCTATATACACCCGAACAGACGGTAACCCAAGAAATACAAAAATAAGTATGGCCCTGTTATCGGGCCATACTGGCCCTGTTATCGGGGGTAAAGGCTCATCCCTCCCCACTAGATTATATAAGCGAGATAAAGGTCCGGCCAGTATCGAAGCAAAAACCTTATAGAATTTATTAGGAAACCCATCTCTTCCCAGGGCCTTATTCATTGGTAGCTCCTAGATAACCCCAATTACTTCCTGGACAGTGATAGGCCTAATCTAGGAGCTACCAATGAATAAGGCCCTGGGAAGAGATGGGTTTCCTAATAAATTCTATAAGGTTTTTGCTTCGATACTGGTCGGACCTTTATCTCGCTTATATAATCTAGTGGGGAGGGATGAGCCTTTACCCCCGATGAGGATGGCGGGAATAACCTTAATACCTAAAGAGGAGAAAGATCCCACTCAATGTGGGTCTTACCAGCCGATCTCTTTATTGGGATCTGATTTTAAAAGATTTTCTAGAGTACTGGCCAATAGATTGATTATACATATGCCTCAATTAATACACATGGATCAGTCTGGGTTTATACCTGGTAGACAAGCATCAGATAATATAAGGAGGGTCCTTAATGTTGTCTGGAAAGGCAAAGGTAGGAAGGAGGAACTGTTGCTGCTGGCGATAGATGCAGAGAAGGCTTTTGACAGGGTTTCCTGGCCTTTTCTGATCCAGATCTTGGAAAAAGTCGGTATTGCTGCTAAATTTTTAGAGTAGGTGGGTGCTTTGTACAAGAACCCCCAAGCGGCTCTGCGTATCAATGGAGAATATATGGAGGCCTTCAGGCTTCTAAGAGGGACCGGGCAGGGTTGCCCTCTGTCTCCATTGCTGTTTGTATTAACAATGGAACCAGTAGCTTAGAGAGTAAGAGAAGCAGAGGAGATCCAGGGGTTGAAATGGGAACAGGGGGGAAGAGTAAGGTGTCTGTTTGCTGATGACTTGTTGTTTATAATCACATCTCCAGAGCAAATGCTGAGCACCCCGACGAGAGAGCTGGAGAGCTTTGGGATAGTATCTGGTTTTAAGATGAATGCATCCAAGTTGGAGATTCTAAATATTTCTATTCCGGATAAAATAAGTGAACGTCTGAGGAATTTATTCCCCTTTAAATGGGCTAAGAGTAGTATCTGTTATCTGGGTGTCCAAGTAACGCCTGTGATCTCAGATCTTTTTGGAGTGAATTATGCACCTCTGGAGGGGAAGATTAGAAGAGAGCTTGAGGAATGGGGAGGTCTGAAATTGACCAGGTCAGGGAGAATAGCAGCAGTGAAAATGATGATCTTACCCAAGTTGCTGTTTTTGTTTAGCACGTTGCCAGGGGCTGTGCCTGGGGGATTTCTAAGGATGTTGTGGAAGTTTATTTGGGGAGGAAAGAGGGCGAGTCCCTAAACACATTTTGACAAGGAATAAAGTAAAAGGGGGGATGGCGGTCCCTGATTTAGAAAATTATAGTGCCGCTAAGCTGAGAGCAGTTTTTGAGCGGGGGTTACATGACACAAGATTGGGTCCAAATGGAGAGGATAGCTTTGGGGGTACCCTCGCTGAAAGAGGTTCTGTGGATTCCCTGGGGACACAAGTTGGTAGCAAGGTGTGCTAACCCATTTGTGCAAACATTACAATTATGGTTTCAATGGCAAACGAAGTGGTTGGGCGAGGGCTGTGTGACTAAAGGTGTTCCTATTAGGAGCAATATCGACTTTCCCCCCAGGAATGAAGGGAGGGTTTTTCTTAACGATAGGCTAGTAGTAGTCTTATGTGGGTCAGGTCCTTGAAGGGGACAAGGTTAGGTCGTTTGAAAACATTAAGGAAGAATTCTCATTGAGAAGTTCAGACTACTACTATTATGTTCAGGTGGTTAATTATATCCAAAAGAGAATCATCCCGGGATTAAGGGAGGAAATAGTCCCAATCGAGAAATTGTTTGAGAGATAAGATAAAGGGAATCATCACCCAATTATATGACATTAAGGACACGCCTAAGAATGAAAAAGAATCATTTCAAAAGAAACGGGAAACAGACCTGGGTCTGGTTTTGTCGGAAAAAGTCTGAACTGGGATTTTTGCCAAGAGGTATAAAGGTCTCCTGGCCAGTAATTTATTTATTTATTTTATTTTATTTTATTTAAAAGGATTTATATACCGCTTTATCCTGAAATTTAATAGAACATAACTATAAGATTATGTATAGGTGGTATGTGACACCAGATATAATTCAAAAAATGTATGGGAAGACCAGTGGGCTATGTTGGCGGGAGTGTGGAGGCCGAGGAACTTTCCTCCATATATAGTGTCTTTGCCCAATGATACAAGAGTTATGGAACGAAGTGTTCCAGGCTCTGAATATTATGTTGGGGAAGGTAATTGGGACAGATCCCGGGGTGGCGTTATTGGGGATACACAGAAGAGGGGTGAAAAAAGAACAAGGCAGCCTCATTAATTTGGGATGTCTAGCGGCCCGTTTGGAAATTGTTAAAAGATGGAGGCAAATAAGTCCGCTGCTGGTGGGAGACTGGGAAAGAGGAATGAACCATATATATTTGATGAGCAAGCTGACAGCCCTGAAGCAAGAGAGAATGATGCAGTTTGAAAGCATATCACCACGAGACCGACAATGCGAAGAAAATCTACCACATGAAAATCAAATACCTCCATAAACAAGCCTTGTGAACTCTTTCAGATTGTCAAAAAACTAACAAAGACACCCCAGAACTCTGACCAACTTCCGAAAATCCCTCCAGAACTATTAGCCCGTCAATACAAACAACTACAACGACCGCAGAACTCACAGCTAAATGCAGAGGCCACCATAACAGACCTCCACCCTAACCTACTCAACGATTGGACCACATTTAAAGAAACCTCATCGGAAGAAACAGCAACCACCATCTCCTGCCTCAACACCACCACCTCCCCGCTAGACCCTTGCCCCACAGACTGGATAAAGAAATCCAAAAATGAACTGAGCACACCACTAGCCCATATCATCAATGAATCCTTCTCTCAAGGACACATGCCAGATACCCTCAAAACTTCAATCATCCGACCATCCTTAAAAAAACAAAACCTGGATCCCCTTGATCCAGCATCTTACAGACCCATTGCAAGCTTACCTTTCACTACTAAGATAATCAAGAAGATCGTCCAACAGCAACTACAGGAACACCTAGATACCAACAACATACTGGATCCGCAACATGGCTTCCGCCCTCTGCATGGGGTTGAGACCCTCATGACCACACTGATGAACACTCTTCTCCTGGGAACACAAGAAAAACACTCTGGATACGCTATGTTCTTCCTCGATATATCTGCAGCTTTTGACACCATCTCACATAACATCCTCATACACAGACTACGCACAATTGGGATCAAAGACACCGTACTAAAATGGTTCCAGTCCTACCTTACTAACAGGAAACAACATATCCGTACCAGCACCGTGACATCTCCCCCATTCCAGCAACACCAAGGGATGCCACAAGGATCAACACTATCAGCCATGCTCTTCAACATCTACCTTCAACCACTCTGCTCAGTCATACGCACCCACATCAGCTTCCACATATATGCTGATGATATCATGCTGTATGCCCCCATTACAACCACGAATCCAACAAACACCCATCTATCAACATGCTTCACCGAGGTGTCCGACTGGTTACGAGCAAACAACCTATCCATCAACATGAAGAAAACAGAAGCCCTCGTAGTCACCAGAGACCCAGATTTCACCCCGCCTACACATCTCACTATAGGACCCACAAACATTCAAATACAACCACAAATACGATACCTGGGCATAATTATTGACCAAGCCCTCACCTTAAAGCAGCAAATCACCCAAATCTCCGGAATTATATTCCACAAAGCAAGAATGGTACAACGTCTTAGACCCCTGCTTGACCATCAATACTTCCGAACTGTAATGCAAGCCATGACGATCCCACATCTGGACTACTGCAACATAATCTACCATGGCCTTCCAGCCACACAGACAAACCCCCTCCGAACAGCACTAAACACCACAGCAAGAATCATCCAGACTGCAAAGAAAACCGACCACATCACCCCAATTCTAAAAGACCTACATATACTTCCCTTCGAAGCAAGGTCTAAATACAAAGCCATCCTACTTACCCACAAAGCCATCCATCAAGCACAGAACTCCCAGCTTCGCACCCTGTCTCGTCCAGTCCATGGCAGAACTACCAGACAAACCTCCAGCAATTCCCTCACCATCCCCCACAAAAGAACTAAATGCTTGCAACGGACCTGCAACCGAGCCTTTGAACTTTATGCTTCATCCCTTTGGAACTCTTTACCGAGTTATCTCAGAAACACCGATCTACCATCTTTCAGGAAACAGCTGAAAACCACCCTGTTCCAGGAATACCTCAACACGACCCCCACCAAAAAGCGAATGAACCTCTGATCTCGTCCACCAAGAACCTCTGATTCAAACCACAGTAACCTGCCCATGTCCAATGTCTGTCCCATGTCCAAAGTCTGTACCATGTCAAAATCATAAATGTTGCCTCCCTGGTGATGGCCCTACCCTACCAACTTAATTCCCTCACCCTTCTATGTAACACCGCTTTGACCCGGCGAAAAGCGGGATATAAATACAGCTAAATAAATAAATATGGTCTAAATATTCTACCTGACAGATGAAGGTTTACGTGTGGAACGCTAAGAGAAGAGTTGATTGACTGTAACCATGTGTAAAAATAGCCTGTAAAGGGGGGGGGTTGTAGTGGTAGGGGGGAGATTGTGAGGGATGGGAGGGGGAGGGTCCGCTGGAAACAGGGATAATGTCAAGGGAAAGAATAAGGGGATAACAGCAAAGATACAGCTGAGTAGTGATTAAGTGTCTAAGGGGGAGATGAATAATGTATCTGAAATTGTTTGAAAATAGACCACTGATATATTTCCCTGTGTCAAAAATAAAAAATTAAAAAGTACTCGTCTCCCTTGAGGACCACTTAATCGGCCTCACTATCCAACACCTCTCTGCAGGACAGCAAAGTCACTGACACCAGCAGCCATTCAGCCCTGTGTTACTTATGTCCATCCGTGCCACTTGACACTTCTTTCTGGACTGTCTCCACTTACACCGATTGGAGGGGGTTGGCAAGGCATCAGTGGCCAGATTGCAACGTGATCTTCCACAGGACAATGTTCCTCGTCTTAGCTGAACTGGCCTGCAGGCTGATTCCCAATACTGGTTCTGGGGCACAGGGACATCCTTGCTGATGGGCTCCCTTGTAAGCTTCTTGATGTGCTTGTCCATAGCATCCAGTGACGTAAAAAACCTCTTAGTGCCCTTGTCCATAAAAGTTAATCTTGACGGATACCAAATGGCCACCTTTATCCTTCTGAGCCAGAGCGTCTTTGCATTTTAATAAGACTCTCTTGCGGGAACTATCTCCGTGGCGAGATCAGGGAAGACCAGCACTTTCCAATTTTGGTAGGTCACAAAGCCTATTTTCCTTGACTCCCAGATTATAGACTCCCTATCCTGGAAGTGTAAAAATTTGACAATATGGGCCCGGATGCTACCATTGTTCAGTCCTCAGTTGTAGCTCCCTATGAGTCCATGCCAGCTCATAGTCCCCTGTGGCAGGAGGGCCCAGGAAACAAGGCCATAGGAATTCACAAACAAAGCTATATGAATCTGTGCCTTCTTCAGCTTCCGGCACCCCAAAAATACAAACATTTCAACGCCATTCACGATTCTCATGGTCCTCCAATTTGTCTCTCATCCAGGCCATTTGCGTTTGCATGTGCCCCACACTTTCCGACAGGCCTTTTTGTGTATCCTTCATATGCTTTAACCTCTCTCCAATAGCCACAAATTTTTCTTTAATTTTATTTAATACCTTGTCTACAATTATTTTCTTAGACTCCCAGATCTCCTGTAGCACAGTTAACATTGCACTTCTCTTCGGTGAGAGCTCCTCAGGTTTGCTGGTTGCCGAGGAACACTGACAATGGCTGTGATCTTGCACCTGCCTTTGCCTGTCACCTTCACAGCGTAAAGGTCTTGAATGGACTTCGTGCCCTTCAGTTTGACTTACTTCAGCATGGCATTTTGGTATTTTAAGCGCTGCCACTTGGTCCTTGACCGAAGATAGCTCCCTTCTAACCCTGCACAGCAGGAGAGTAATCTGAGCCATATCTGGTCACGCCTCCATCTTAACCGAAAGCCTCTAATAACTTTTAAACTTCAAAAAATAAAGAAAGGTAATCTGCACACCCTAAAAGGCACAAAGGGGGCAAATCTGCACGAAGCAGCATGTAGAACCCTTGCCACCTCACTGGGTAGACTAGATGGACCATGCAGGTCTTTATCTGCCAACATTTACTACGTTATTATGGATGCACGTGCACAATTCAATGCTTTGCAGCATCCCACCCCTTTCCCAGATACCAGCAGCTACATAAACTAAGGATGTGCACAGGCAAGAAAAATTTGGCTAGTCTTCACATAAATGTTTGATTTTCAGATTTTTTGCCCCGTTAATTTCACAAATTTGTTTTAACAGGAAAGTTTTAGTGCATACCTAACTGATTTAGCACACATTAACCAATAAATTAAGGCACTTAAGGCAAGGAAGTTGATTATGTGCATTAAAACAATTTAACATGCACTAACGAAGCAAACGTGCACACATCACTAGTGAAAACATCTCCATTGTACCAATGCTGCAGCTATCAACTACTTGGTTTCATTGGAATCTACAGTAGATTGGAATTCTGGCTTATCTGAAGCTCCTGGGATGCATTTGCCCAGAAAGGAAATTCACTTGGAGGGAAGCATGTGCCATTGCAATTTTGAAGATAGCTCGCCTTGCAATCAGTAAGCAACTGCTCACACGAACACATTTCCAGATATCTACCTCCTGGCTTTCTGCACCTGCACTGCTATATCATACCTCGATATGTGGTGTCTCTCCCAGCTGCAGGTTGTTAAATATGGCAGCATAGTCACCATGTAAGTTTATTAATTGTTCATGTGTTCCTCTCTCTGTGATGCAGCCCTCTTTCATAAAAATTACATCATCACAGTCAACAAGATACTAAGAGAGAAAAAAAAAAACACAGTAAGGCAGCCTCTTGCATTGTATACCAAGCAAAGGTGATAATGGCAGTATGAGAGACATCTATTGATCACATATAATGGACCTCCTACGATCCAAGAGATGACTCCTCCACCTTTACCTCCCTAAACTAAAAGGCATCGATTTGGTAATGTTTTTTCATGCATCCCTTGCTCACATGCTCTACCTTGCCTATTGCTGGATGAACTCTCCATATCCCACATATGCATGCCCCCCTTCACCCCCCCCCTTTTCTGTCTACTTTCTTAGCCCACCCCTTGTCCCTTCTAACAGTTTCCTTACTGCTACATAAGATACTCCTCCTAGACAATCATTAAATATGGCTCCCTGCCCCCACCCCCCACCAGGTACCTGAAGCTGGTGGGTAATGAAGAGCACCGTTCTGTCCTTGAGATATTTCTTGATTGCACTGTTAAAGATGTGATTTCCCACATGAGCATCTAAGGCACTGAGGGGATCATCCAGGATATAAATATTTCTGTCACTATACAGAGCGCGAGCCAGACTAATTCGTTGTCGTTGTCCTCCACTTAAGTTAGCCCCCCGCTCTCCAATCTAAAGACAAAACAAGGAACATGATCCAGTATCAAAAAACTGTCATAATGCAAATTATAAAATTTCTACATCATAAATCTCAATTGCTATCCCAGTGGCTTGCTGCACCCCAGATTGGTCAGGGAGGTAGCTTTCACAGCCTGAGAAGGGGGAGTCATGACATCAGTAAGGGTGAAGTCTGGTGGTTAGATGTAAAGCTACTATAATATAGTTCCCAGTCACAAGACTACTGCTGCAATGGCCAGACCTTTCCAAATGATTTCAAATAATGACGGGCAGGCCCTTACCTCTGTCAGATCACTGCTAGGTAAGATTGCTAGATCTGGTCTCAAACAGCAGACATTCAGCACAGTATTATACCTGTGAATCAAAGAAATAAGCACAAGATTCAATGCTTAAGACAAAACAGGAATACCATCTTGACATGCTCACCACAAGTTCTGTCCACATGGGTTATACTGGAATCCATCCCAGAATCCAAAGCACCTTGGGCTGACAGAAATTAGGAACAACTCAACCCAGGTTACTCAGAGGTCTGCAGTGCATGGCTGTATCTAAGACATCAAGTGTGAGAAATGGTGAACTCCCCTGGGTCTTGGATGGAGGGTATTGTGCTCATCAAAAACCATCTCCTATAGAACTTAAAAACTGGAATTCCGGCTTCTCTTTCAAATCCTACTCTATTTGTTCCCCCGATTAGTCTCTACTTGCAGAGCTTGTGACCAAAACTAAGCCTAGCCTTCTAAAGAAATGGAGCCATCAAGACCAGGGTCATCTGTTTCTGTAGTCAAGACATTTTTCCAGTATCAGAAGCTGAAAAAAAAGACAGATTTAGAAGCTCCTACAGCTAATGAAAACCCTCTATATAAGACTAAAGAGTGAGCGCTGATTAAAACATTTAATCATGTGATAAATCATACTAAATTTAAAAGGACCCATCCCACTCTTCCGCTCCCCCGGCTAGTCCAACATCTCTCTTCCTCCTCCCTTCTAAAGGACTTGCATCTCTTTCTCCCCCCCCCCCCCCCCTTGGGGTAAAACTGAGGTTAGTTTTTATAATATGAATTTCTCTTTGCAAAGAAAGAGGTCGCTCCAATACAGCAGGAAGGCATCAGAGGCTGACAGCTGCAGGGAATCCTGGAGCAGAACTGCAGCACCTGGGCTTTGTGCTGTGACCCATGTCTAAGCTCAGCATGTCCCACAAGTGGAAGATGCAGCTGGCTATCTGCATGCTGAGGACCCACTTGTGAGGCTGAAGGACCCTGCAGAGACTATCTGCCAAGACACTGAGCTCCCTGGGCAGATACGTAGCCTGGAGGATCATGTCCTGGGAGAGGGCGAATTTCCAGAGACTCACTGCTTCTCAACACAGAAGGTACAACCCCGTGCCACCCTGTTTGTTGACGTAGAACAATGCCACCTGGTTGTCTGTCTGAATGAAGATGATCTGGTTGGCCAACTGCTCCCAAAACGCTCAAAGGGTGTTCGAAATGGCCCAGAGCTCCAGGAAGTTTATCAGGTGCAGACACTCCTGAGCCGTCCAGAAACCTTATCTGCATAGGCAGTCAAAATAGGTCCCCCTGCCTGTCTTGAGAGGCATTGATAGTCAGGATACACTGATGGAGGTGCTTGAAAGACCAATGAGTAAGTTCCAAGGCTCTAGCCAACAGGACAGGGATTCGAGGGATGACCACTATCCTGTCCTCGAGATGACCCGTGGCTTGATGCCATTGTGTGGAGAGAGTGTAGTTACTCACCTGTAACAGGTTGTCCAGAGACAGCAGCAATCAGTCCTCATATATAGGCGATACCTGCGCAGAGCCCTGGTGGAAACATCACCCCAGCTTTCAAAGAAAGCCTTTGGGAAATGACACCACGCATGCATGGTCCCCTTCCCGCCCAAGGGTGACATCTTGCTCAGATAACCTAGCTAGAGCAGACAAAAGATAGCAAAATACAGCAGCTCCATGGGAAGGAAGGAGGATTGTGAGGACTGATTCCTGCTGTCTCTGCAGAACACCTGTTACAGGTGAGAAATCACGCTTTCTCCAGGAACAAACAGGAAGTCAGTCCTCACATATGGAACTCCCTAGCTACAGGCTACCAGGAACATGTAGAAACACAGGACCAAGCCATGAGCAGCCACAAGCGAGTCTAAGGAGAGACTAAGTATCCCAAGATCCAGGGAGATCCACCACACCAGTAACCTGAACACAGAAGGGTCGGAGGGTAGGCATTGCCTAGACGCCAAAGAAATTAGAGTACAGCCTGGCTGAAGGCCCTGTCCCATCAGGACTCCCTCTCCAGGCAGTAGTGAGCTGAAAAGGTGTGGACTGAGGACCAGGTGGCGGCCCGGCAGATGTCTGCCACAGGAACAGAGCACAAGCTTGCAACCGATGTTGCCATAGCCCTGAAATTGTTGACCCGATGCCCCGAAAATGCAGTCCATCACCCAGGAGGACAGGGTCCGCTTGGAAACAGCCTCCCCCAGGCGATTGGGGTCATAGGAAACAAAAATCTGTGAGGCTCTGCAGTGGCCCTGGGTACACTGCAGGTAGGATAGGTCCCTCTTACAACCCAGAGTATGAAGAATGGCCATCGCCTTGTCGGTGTGGGGCCATGGGAAGAAGGTAGGGAGCACCACCTCCTGATTGAGGTGGAATGCAGACACCACCTTTGGAAGGAATTTAGGGTGGGTGCAAAGCACGATCCTGTTCTTGTAGAACCTGGTGTAGGGTGGCTCAGCCACCAAGGCCTGAAGCTTGTTGACTTTGTGGGCGGAGGCGAGAACCACCAGGAAGATGACCTTTCATGAGAGGTAATGCATATGGCAGGTAACCAGAGACTAAAATGGTGGCTTGGTGAGCTGCATCAACATGTTGAGGTCCCATTCTGCTGGGGGCGGGCAGATGGAAGGCTTAGAAAACAGGAGGCCCCTCATCAACTAAGTAATGAGGGGCTGAGCAGAGGGGTTTACCTTCTATAAAATGATGTGCCGAGAGCGCATTCAGGTGTACCCTGATGGAGTAGGACTTGATCCAGCTTTTGGGAGGTGAAGTAAGTACTGCAGTACCGTATGCACATGGCAAGAGAGTGGGTCAATCCTTTCCTCTGCGCACCACACAGAAACTGCACCACTTGAAGGCTCGTCTCATGGAGTTCTGACAAGAGGCCAGGAGGACCTCCCTTGGGAGGTTGAAGGGGGCCAAAGCTACCCAGTTCAGCCACCATGCTGTTAATGTCAGGGACCTCAGGTTGGAGTGGAGAAGGGAGCTCTCCTCCTGAGTAAGCAGGCCCGGGACATTCCCCAGAGGGACTGGGTGCTCTGTCAAGCGGCAGAGCAACAGGTGGAACCAAGGCTGCATAGGACACTGTGGGATCACCAGGATCAGGTGACATTGAAGAGGGTCCAGGCGATTAGTGGTGTGGGAGAGGTGGTGTACAGAAGGCCCTCTGACCACAAGATAAGAAAGGTGTCTGCTGCTACCCGAGACAAGTGCGGCTAGCGACAGCAGAAGAGGGGCAGCTGAACATTAGTCGGGCTGACAGAGATCCAGACTCGGGATGCCCCAGAACCTGAAGAGCCGTTGTGCCACCCTGGGGGGTCTAGTCGCCATTCGTGCTGTTGAACAGCCTGCTCAGTCTGTCTGCTAGAGCATTGTCCCTTAAGTTACACTGCTCTGAGGAGCATTCCTTGGCTGATCACATACGAGCAGAGGGCTACTGCCTCCTGGCAGAGGTGGTGAGACCCTATGCCACTGTTCCCTCTAAGCTGTGCGCGTGTGCGCATGCACACACACCTCGCCGAGTGAGAGCACATACTTTACAACAGAGCGCACAAAAATGATGGTTCTGATTCTGATAGAAAACACAGATGTTCTTAAAATTGAAAAGTTGTGTATTTATGTTTTTCACAAGTTCTACAATATTTCCTAGTGTAATCAATGTGGTGTACATACTGTATTCTGACATGTAGTCAAATTTTAAAGTATATAACTCCGAGTGTCGTTATGTGGCACACAAAAATTTAACCTTCCTTCAAAAGCTGCACAGCTGATATTTTATGCGCACACAGCGTACAGAAAGTTAGAGGGAACATTGCCCTGTGCCCCTTTCTTTGTTCAGATAGAACATCATGACCTAGTTGTCAGTCTGGACAAGCACCGACTTCTGCTGCAGATAGTGGTGAAAGACCCTGATCGCCAGAAAAATGGTGCAGAGCTCCAGCAGATTAATCTGCTGCTGGCTCTCTGCTAGGGACCAGTTGCCCTGCATGCGGAGTTCCTCGCAATGGGCACCCCAGCCCAATAAAGCATAGTTACTCACCTGTAACAGGTGATCTCCAGGAACAGCGGGAATTTAGTCTTCACATATGGGTATCGTCGGTACCGACTGAGCCTGCGTGGGAATGCTCCCCAGCATCCAATAGCAATGCTTTTGGGTGCATCCCTCAGCACATGCGCGCTGCCTTCCCGCCTTTCCAACTGTCCCTCTCCAGTTGAGTTTATAGCTGAGAGAGAGAGAGAGAGAGAGATAGATACAACTCCTAGGGGAGGTGGGCTGGTTGTGAAGACTAAATTCCTGCTGTTCCTGGAGATCACCTGTTACAGGTGAGTAACTACGCTATCTTCAGGAACAAGCAGGAATGTAGTCTTCACATATGGGGACTCCCTAGGTGCAGATGCCAGGGAGATGGCACCAGGAAGTTGTTAGGTCTTGTGAAAGGGCCATATTTCCCCCCATGGATGTCTGGCATCCTACCAGGGACGGTGGATAGGAGTTGATTAAGTCTGAAAAAGGTGTTGAACAGCCTGGCCAAACAAGGCATCCCGGCAGGAATCCTTGTCTAAGCAGTAGTGGGCTGTGAAGGTATGTACCAAAGCCCAAGTAGCTGCTCGACAGATAACGTCGATAGAGACAGAGTGAAGATGAGTCATTGAGGCTGCCATGGCTCTCACACTGTGAGCTGTGAGATGGCCTTCAAGAGGAAGGTTCCTACTCATAGGCAAAGGACATGCAATGAGCAATCCAGCTAGATAGAGTTCTTTTGGAAACTGGAAGTCCCAAATGACTAGGATCAAAGGCAACAAAGAGTTGAGAAGATTTTCTATGTTGCTGTGTCCTTTGCAAGTAAAAGGCCAAAGCTCTTTTATAGTCCAAGGTATGAAGGTTCATATCTGCACTCGAGGCATGAGGCCTCTGAAAAAATACAGGAAGGTAAACTGCTTGGTTTAAATGGAAAGGCGAAACCACCTTTGGCATAAAGTGTGGATGAGCCCTAAGAACTACCTTATGGTGGAACCTTGTATAAGGAGGATCAGCCACTAATGCTTGCAATTCACTGATGCGACGTGCTGATGTGATTGCAATGAGGAATTTCAGAGATGTAGCAGCTAATGGTTCAAAGGGCTGTTTCATGAGCTGCCCGAGCACCATATTTAAGTCCCATGCCACCGGTGGTGGCTTAATGGGAGGCTTTGTTAAAATAAGGCCTCTCATAAATCTCGCTATAAGAGGATGAGAGGAAATATTGTCCAGCTAGTGGCTTGTAAGAAGCTGCAATAGCACTAAGATGGACTCTTACTGAATTTGTCGAGACCCGCATTTGACAAATGGAGATACTCCAGTATCGATTCCAAAGGTATCGCAAGAGGGTTAAGACCCTTCTGCGAGCACCATATGGTAAACCTTTTCCACTTAAAGGCATATGAGCATCTTGTGGAGGGTTTCCTAGAAGCATGAAGGATATCCTTTACCTGTTGGGAAAGGTTAAGATACTGAAGTTCTAGGCTTTCAGCAACCAGGCCCTGAGATGCAGAGACTGGGGATTCGGATGCTACAGCATCCCATCCTCTTGGGAGAGAAGATCTGGAGTGGATCCCAACTCCAGAGGCAGAGCTCGAGAGAGATGTGCGAGCAGAGGGTACCACGTCTGCCGTGACCAACGTGGAACTATGAGGATCATATGACCTCTGTCTCTCTGAAGCTTGAATAAGGTTTTGGGGATGAGGGGAGGGGAATGGGAGGGAAGGCATATAGGAAGTCCTGACCCCAGTGAAGGAGGAAGGCGTCCATTGCCTGACAACCGCGAGCCGGAATTCTGGAACAGAACCGGGGAAGTTTGGCATTCAGCGGATTTGCAAAGAGGTCTATGTCCGGGGTTCCCCAAATCTGAAATTTTTGGGCAACCTGGTCTGGGTGGAGAGACCATTCGTGTGAAAGCCGAACTCGACTGAGTTTGTCTGCCTGAGTTTTGGATGCCTGGAAAATACACTGCAAGGAGATGAATCTGATGCGCTCTGGCGAGGACCCATAGTCGCAAAGCTTCGTTGCATAGTGACACAGAGCCTGTTCTGCCCTGCTTGTTCATATAGAACATAGCTACCTGATTGTCTGTTTGAACTAGGACTGTCTTGTAGCTGAGCTGGGCGTGAAATACTCGAAGAGCAAAGAAGATTGCTCTGAGCTCCAGGAGGTTGATGTGAAGACAGGCCTCCTGTGGAGTCCAGGTAACCTGGGCAGAGAGATCGTGCAGGTGGGCTCCCCATCCCACCTGTGATGCATCTGTTAGGGTGGCTTGGAATAGGGATTGCTGGAAAGGAGAACCCACCAGAAGGTTTCTGGGTGAATGCCACCATTGGAGGAACAAAATAAGACGATTTGAGTTTTTATTTTGTCCGACAGGCAGCCTGAGGCCTGTGTCCACTGAGTGCATAAAGTCCACTGGGCTGCTCGCATATGGAGGCGAGCACAAGGAACCACATGCACGGTGGATGTCATGTGGCCTAGCAATTGTAGCATTTCCCGAGTAGTGAGACAAGGTTTGAGCACTGCTTGGGAAGCTACTTGTACTATGCGAATACAGCGGGACTGCCGAAGGAAAGCCCTTGTCTGTCTGGTATCCAGATGAGCTCCTATGAACGCTAGGGACCGAGTGGGAGCAAGATTGGATTTTGGGAGGTTTATGACCAGTCCCAAATACTGAAGGATTCGCATTGTGCGAAACAGAGCAGAGCTGGCTTCTGGCACTGTAGGGGCTCGAATGAGCCAGTCGTCTAAGTAAGGGAAGACGAATATTCCCAGAGTGCGGAGAAATGCTGCTATCACAGCCATGCATTTTGTGAACACTCTTGGCGCAGAAGCCAGGCCAAAGGGAAGAACCTTGTATTGGTAGTACTTTCCTTGAAACAGGAATCGGAGGAATCTCCTGTGATTTGGATGGATGAGAATATGAGTATATGCATCCTTGAGATCTAGAGAACAAAGCCAATCCTGACTTTGAAGGTATGGCAGCAGAGTTCCTAGAGAGACCATTTTGAACATCTGACGTTTTGACTCACCTCTTTACCGTTGCATTCAGATCCTGACTCCATCCTCATCTTACCCTAACCCCCGTCAACGTTTATGACCAAACTATAGATCAGACTGTACCACACCGTACCTTGCGCAGAACTAATGCTCTTTACTGTTTTTAACTAGATTGTAAGCTCCGATGAGCTTGACTGATTTATTTTTTTTAATTTATTTATTTAATTGCTTTTATATACCGCACTATTTAAAATCAGCGCGGTTTACATATAACAGATTTGTACATAGCAGACACCTGTTGTGTACTGACAGTAAAACGGGAAGGTCCAACTTGATAGTTTCCCCAGTTGACATCCAACAACTATGTATATTTATACATTTATCTGCAATCTGCAACTTGGGGTGGTTGTGGCTTTCTAATTCGTGGCCAGGTTTTTGGTGGGCGTGGTTGAGATACCGGGTTGGGAGTAGTGTAGGAGAAAGAGGTGGTGTTTTAGTGCCTTTCTGAACTTGGCTAGGTCTGTAATTGCTCAGATAGACATTGGGAGTGCATTCCAGCAGCTGGGTGCGTAGAATTTGAATGCTCAGTTTTGTTGCCTGGGTGCATTTTGTTACCTCCTTGGGGATCTGTAGCATATTGGTAGTGAATGCTCTCCTTGTTCTGTTTCCTGGGGTGGGGTGGAGGAGGCCAGTCAGAGAGGTCGGGGATATTTTGTTGATGGCCTTGAAGGTCATCAGGACAACTTTGTATATGAGCCGGCAGTAGATTGGAAGCCAGTGTAAGTCCTTCAGTATTGGGGTGATGTGGTCCCTCCTGGAGGATGCTTGTATGAAGCGTGCGGCTGTGTTCATTGCAAGCTGTAGTGGGTTTAACGTGCTTTTGGGTAGACCCTGCAGGATAACATTAGCATAGTCAAAGTGAGGGGTCACCATGGCCTGAAAAACTGATCTGAAATCCTCTGGCTGCAGCAAGGGTCGGAGATGTCAGTGTTCGTAGTTTGTGGTAGATTTTCCTTGTGGTGTTACTGATGTGGGTTTTAAAGTCGAGATGTTGGTCTAGCGTTATGCCTAAGTAGCGGATACTGGATTTAGTTGGGAGTTCAGCATCTCTTGTCCTTAAAAATGGAGGTGGTGAGAATGCTTCGTTTCTGGTTATGAATAGAACGTCCGTTTTGCTGAAATTTATTTTGAGGCTCTGTGAGTGTAGCCAGTCTGTTACAGCGTCAAAACATTTTACTAGTGGGGATAAGTCTGGCTGATCAGTCATGAATGGGGTGAAGAGTAGCACATCATCCGCGTAGATCAGGCAAGATATATTGAATGAACGGATTAGTTCACATATAGGCTGCATGTATATGTTAAATAAAAGGGCAGAGGGAAGAGCCCGGCGGTACCCCATGTATTTGCTGGAATGACTCAGAAGTTGTGGAGCCTGTCCGTACCTGTTGCCACCTGTCTGTCAGGTAGGATTTGCAGCAATTCAATGCTACGCCATTGATTCCCTTATCCTGGAGCCGTATCATGAGTTGTTCGTGGTTTATTGAGTCAAATGCGGCTGCGATGTCTAGGAAGATTAAGGCAAATCCGTGTTTGATATTGTCAATCCCTGTGATCAGCGTGTTGGTGAGGGTGGCAAGAAGAGTTTCAACGCCATGTGCTTCCCTAAAGCCATGCTGGCATGTGTCAAGGGGAGCTGTTATCATCAATGTGGTCCTGTATTTGCCGTTGAGCGACCTTCTCAATTATCTTTGCTAGCAGAGGGATGCTTGATATTGGTCGGTAGGACTTAGCCTTCTGGGGATTTAGTTTATTGATGGGCAGGGACTATCTCTTGTATGCTGGTTACCTCTTGTAGGTTAGCTGTGCAGTGCTGCGTGCGTGGCACTTTACAAGTGCTGAATAGTAGTAGTAGTAGGAACAAATATGTGTTCAATTCTCTGAGGTCTAAAATGGGTCTGTGTACCCCTGTTTTCTTTGGAATAAGGAAATAGGGAGAGTAGAACCCTGCACCCTGATGGGGAATGGGTACTTCCTCTATTGCTCCTTGAGCAAGGAGCATTGTGACTTCTTGACCTAAGAGACTGTCGAGAGAGGTCTGAGAATTGAACTGTCTTACAATTGTAGGAGGGGCATGCTGTGAAAATGAAGCTTGTACCCCTCTTGTACAGTGGTCAGAGTCCACTTTTCTGCTGTTATTTGGTACCACCTGTGGGCAAAATGACATAACCTGCCTGGGATGGTCGAGGGTTCTGAACCGTTCAGAGGCAGGAAGGCAAAGTTCTCTAGGGACGAGTCAAAGCCCCTGAGGAGGCTGAGCCTGCTGAGGTTTTGCAGCTTTTGGCTTCTTTTGTTGTCTAGGTTGTTGCTGTTGTCCAGGTTGTTGCTGTTGTCCCTTTTGGGCAGTCTGACCTGGACAGTGTCCCTGTTGGGTACAGGAAGGATAAAACTTTTTTCTTATTGAAATATGGTTTTAGAGGATTTTTTTTCCTTGCAGGATCGGCTGTAGATTTGGACAATATATCCAAGGTGATATTGTCAGCATCTATCTCATTAGCCTTCTCTTGCCGATTCTTGCCAAAATATTTTCTCCTGTGCAAGGAATGTTTCCTAATTTATCCTGTACCCAAATTTCCAAGTCAGATGCCTGAAGCCAAGCTATCCGACGTGCACCAACGGCAATAGCCGAGGTTCTGCTTATGCAACTGTCAAATGCTGCACAATTTACAAACTTGGAAACATCCTGAGCATGTTTGACTAGAGTAACATAGTCTTGCCTTTTCTCATCAGGAAGGAGGGGGCTCATGAAGCTCCAAGTCTCCTGGGACCTCTTTAAGGAACATTCCCATATACAAGATATAGGAACTGATCCTAGCTGAGAGCATGGAAGCTTGGAAGCATTGACGCCCAAAGACACAGAGTCCTACATTCACGATCTGGAGGATTGGATGCATGTCTCTCTGCACTTTTCATCCTTCTCCTGGCTGATTCCACCACCACTGAATGGTGCGGTGATTGAGTTTTTTGAAAGCCAGGGCAAGGTGGAACTCGACACACTGTATTGAGTCTTCGAGAATGAGGAGATGTGGTTAAAGGTGTTTCCCACATCCTTAGCATAAGATCATGTAAAAATCTCATGAATAGGCAGAGTAGCTGCCTCTTTGGGAGCCTTAGGGTATTGGAGAATTTCCAATTCCTTTGCTGTAGGCTCTTTTTCAGGAGCTACTGTCATGGAAAGGCCTCAGGCCACATCACGGATAAAGTCCTGAAAGGACATATCCTCTGGTGGAAACATTCTGCGCGGAGAAGAGGAATCCTCGGGGAGAAGTATTCTTGTATCGGCAGAGTCTTCGGAGTCTTCAGGCTCAGGATTCAAAATACCTCCGATCCCGGTGATCGTGCAAAGCACGGTACCGGTATCAACCGAAGTTGGTATCGGGTTGTGCCGGTACCGATCTGTTGATGCCAGAGACATACGCATGACTCGGTATGGGTGGCATACCCGCCGATGCTAATGCAGTCTATACCTGTTCTGGTACCGGTATCAGATGAGGTGTCTGAAGCGGTTTCAACAGTACCGAAGCCGTGAGAAGAGCTGCTAGACTGTTTGATAGCAAGGAATCTCTGGTCTATTGACACTGCCGATGCTTGGGTGTCGGTACCGGTAGAAGCGACTGGAACCCCGAGCATGGTGCCAGTAGTTCTGCCGAGGTTGAGGCCTTGAGAATATCCTGGAGCCCCGTTAGTGCTTTGGAAGCTGAAGCCTCTCGCCGGGGCAATTTTGCTGGTGAAAATTCCTCAAGGGCAACGCCAGGGGCATCTCGATACTTAGATCTACCCTTTGAGGACTGGCTAGATTTATGTTTAGTTACCCGAGATCCATGGGAGGAAGATGAGGCCCTGGAGAACGTCAATGCAACAGACACCACGTCTGAGGGAAAAAGGGTGCTAAGTTTAGCAGCTCGGTTCTGCCGGCCCCTTTTTGACATCATTCCACAGGAGTGGCACTCTGAAATAGAGTGGTCAGGACCTAAACATTTGAGACACCAATCATGGGTGTCGATGACGGAAATAGTACTGCCACATTTAGAACATTTCTTAAAACCTGAAGTAGGTTTTTCCATTCTTAAGGAAAAAATTAGGCCTAGTGCCCAAAATGGCGCCTAGCACCAAGGAAAAAAGTTTCTAAAGTAAAACACCTCAGAAACTATAATTTTTTTTTTTAAAGACAGAAGAAAGAACCGGTGGTACCGGTATGTGTCGAAGGAAGGCAGACACGACCACAAAAACAAAGATTAAAGACAAGATTTTTCTGCGGTGACAGGGTATGTGACCTGTCAGCTCCGCCGAAAACGAAGAACTGGAGAGGGACAGTTGGAAAGGCGGGAAGGCAGCACGCAGGCGCTGTGGGATGCTCCCAAAAGCTTTCCTATTGGATGCTGGCGAGCGTTCCCATGCAGGCTCCGTCGGTACTGACGATACCCACATGTGAAGACTACATTCCTGCTTGTTCCTGGAGATAGAGGAGACCGTGGTGAGGACCTTCTGGGGATTTAAGGGCTGAAAGGACATGCCCCCTGCAGGTGCTGTGTGGCCTGCCACCAGTTGAGTGACACTGCTAGCTTGCAGGTCACAAACGGTGTCCCGAAGTCAGCCTGTGGCTTGTGTCCACTGGGAGCAGAGGCACCACTGGGCTACCCGCATGCGAAGGTAGGCGTTGGGAACAACATGGACTGTAGACACCATGTGGCCCAACAGGCGGAGCATGGACCATGCCAACACTGAGTCGGTGTTCCACTTCAGTGGCCAGAGCCACATGGCGACATGCCCTGTCCAAGGAGAGAGAGGCCTTGGCCTGAAGAGTGTCCTGTCAAGCCCCTATGAACTTCAGGCCCTGTGTCAGAGAGAGGTGGGACTTGGGGTGGAGCAGTAGCCTAATGGTTAGAACACTGGCTTAGGAACCAAGCAACCAGGGTTCAACTCCCACTAGTACCTTGTGGTCTTGGGCCTTTCTGCCCAGGGGAACAGAAGAATAGTTCTGACTTTTGAGCTTGTGCATCGAGGACTCCACAACCATGGAGTTATGTGGGAGTTGAGTTTTTTGGAAGCCAGGGCCCTTCTTGACACGATAGATGGTGTTGAGGAATCAGCTGACCACCAGCACAGAGGCCAGAGTCTCCCACATCTGTAGGAGCAGTCGCTCAAGGATAGGCTGGACTGGCACCGTGACAGTCTCCTTTGCTGGGGACTCATAATGGAGGATTTCCAGTTCTTGGGTGCAGGACCGAGGGGGCCCGGGCCATGTCCTGGACAAAGTCATGGAAGGCCACATCCTCGGAGGGAGAATGGCACTGGGGCTCCGGGCGAGACTGCTCCGAAGGGACATCTCGGTGTCTAGAGGTCTCGGGAGAGGCCTCAATGTCTGTTTCCCAGACAGAGGGCATCAAGGACTCAGAGGCTTGGGACTCCTGCACTGAGGCTGGCCCCAAGGAACTGGAATCCCCTGGTAGGTCTCTGTTCAGACTCCCAGAAACTGGCCAGTGAGGACCAGACTCCTGAGAATCGGAACTGTAACCTCAAGCAGTGCTGAGGACTCGCCCAAGGCCTGTGGCGCTTGGGTCCTGGCTTGGCACCCAGGGATTCACCTGCAGTCGGGGGCCCTGTTGTCAGAGCAGATGATGCGGACAAGGCAGACATCGCCTGCTGCAGGGCCAGGATGGCAGAGATATTCAGCTCCAGGGCTGCCATTCTGGTCTCGATGCCAGAAGGCTCCACAGCTGTTGGCATGGGCACCGAGGACCTCAGGCCCGACACCAGCACACTGAGTGCGTCTGACTAGGACCACAGCCTCAAAGAGCCTCACACCACTGCCACTGGCCGAGGACTCAGACCTTGAGGGGATACTGCTCAGAATTCGCCCAAGTCCTGCCATGGGACCTTACTGGGTTTCACTGGTGGAGCCTCAACTGCTTTTCAGGATTTTTTCTTTTTCTTCCTGGGGTCTGGTGTCTTTACTGAGGAGCCACCACCACAGGACTCCTAAGACTCACAGGCCTCGTGGGAGGTGCTCTGCTTGGGGCTCAGCGTCGGGGAAGCTGGAGTTCAGTCAGACTGCGGGAACATCCTTTCCTGCAACTCCGACCTTTTCTTATTGGTTTTTGGAGATATGGCCTGGCACAGGTTGCAGACGGCACTGTCATGGTCCGGGCTGAGACAACACAAACAGCAGCCATGGGTGTCTAACAGACATGGTCTGACTGCATTGGTCACACTTTGTGAACCTCGTGAGCGACACCCAGTGGGAATCAGTGACCTCCAGGCAAAAAAGGGCATGAACGCCAGTCGAGACAAATCTCGTCAAAAAAAGAAGGGAGAGCGCCGAGACCAGCGCAGGCAAGGTGGGAAGAGGAACCGGTATGCAAACATGGGAGAGACACTTAAGGATAATTTTTAGAGGATTTTTCTGGGTCAACAGGACAAGCGCCTGTTGGGCTCTGTGGAAAAAAGGAGTGACCAAGATGGCACCCTTGGGCGGGAAGGGGACCACGCATGTGTGGTAGCATTCCCAAAGGCTTTCTTTGAAAGCTGAGGAAATGCTCCGCGTGGGCTCCGTTGGTGCCGACATCACCCATATGTGATGTCTGTCTTCCTGCTTGTTCCTGGAGAAACTGGCTGATTCAAGTGAAATTCCGATATGACCTTGGGCAAAAAAGGAAGGCACTGGCTGGAGTACCACCTTCTTCTTCGAGATGCAAAGGAATGGCTCCCTACAAGTGAGCTTGAAGTTCAGAAATTCTCCGGGCCAAACAAATTGCCACCAGAAAAAAAACTGGTCTCAAGTCAAATCATTCAGCATGGAAATGCTAAGAGGCTCAAAGGACTCCTCCATCAGTGCTGTCATCACCAGATTGAGATCCCAGGGAGGAACGATGGACAGTCTCGGTGGATAGAGCAGCTTCACCACCTTCAGGAATCTTACCACATTGGGGTGTGCACCTAAGGATACCTCTTGGATCCTGCTGCGATAAGAAATGTCTACGATTTGTACCCTCAAGGAACTCAAGGCCAAGCCCTTCTCAAAGCTCACCTGCAGGAAGGCTAACACGTGTGGTACTGTAATTACAAAGGGCTGACATAGTATCTGCACACCAAGCCTCGAAGATGCGAAAGACCCAGATATAAGAACATAAGATATGCCATACTGGGTCAGACCAAGGTCCATCAAGCCCAGTATCCTGTTTCCAACAGTGGCCAATCTAGGTCATACGTACCTAGCAGTTTCCCCAAAAGACACAGGTTCCGCAATGCTTGTACTAGGTCAAGCATTGATATCCTGGGTCCCTTCTTAATAATGGTTTATGGACCTTTCCTCCAGGAACTTGTCCAAACCTTTTTTAAACCCAGCTACACTAACAGCCTTTACTACATCCTCCGGTAACAAATTCCAGAGTTTGATTACACGTTGAGTGAAAAAATATGTTATTAGTCTTAAATAGTTTACCCTGTAGCTTCATTGCATGTCCCCTAGTCTTTCTATATTCTGATAGCGTAAACAATCTACGTTTACCCGTTCCACTCCGTTCATTTATTTATAGACTATCATATCTCCCCTCAGCCGTCTCTTTTCCAGGTTAAAGAGCCCTAACCTTTTTAGCCTTTCTTCATAGGAGTATTCTTCCATCCCCTTTACCATTTTGGTGGCTCTTCTCTGAACCTTTTCTAGTAACTCTATATCCTTTTTAAGATACGGCGACCAGAATTGCACATAATATTCAAGAAGCGGTCTCACCATGGAACGATAGAGGCATTATAATATCTTTTGTTTTATTTTCCATTCCTTATGATACCTAGCATTCTATTTGCTCTCTTGGCTGCCGCTGCACACTGAACCGAGGGGTTTTAACATGTTATCCACAATGACGCCTAAATCTTTTTCCTGGGTGGTGATTCCTAATGTGGAACCTTGCATTGTGTAACCATAGTTTGGGTTGTTCTTCCCTAGGTGCATAACTTTGCACTTGTCCACATTAAATTTCATCTGCCATTTTGATGCCCAGTCTTCCAATTTATCAAGATCCTCTTGCAATTTTCCACAATCCTCTTGGGTTTTAACAACTTTAAATAGCTTTGTCTCATCTGCAAATATGATAACCTCACTCCTTATTCCACTTTCCAGGTCATTTATGAATATGTCAAAAAGCAGCAGACCCAGCACAGATCCCTGGGGTACACCACTATTCACCTTTCTCCATTGGGAAAATTGGCCATTTAGCCCAACCCTCTGCTTTCTATCTTTTAACCAGTTCTTGATCCACAGTAGTACACTGCCTCCTATCCCATGACTCTTTAGTTCTGCCAAAAGTCTCCGATGAGGGACCTTGTCAAAGGCTTTCTGAAAGTCCAGATACACTATATCAACCGACTCACCTTTGTCCACCTGTTTATTCACACTTTCAAAAAAACACAACAGATTTAGTAAGACAAGATCTTCCTTGTCAAAAGCCATGCTGGCTGTCTCCCATTAGGCCATGACTATCTACATGCTGAGTAATTTTATTCTTTGATTGTTTCTACCTTTTTTCCCCCGATACTGACGTGAGGCTCACCGGTCTGTAGTTTCCTGGCTCACCCCTGGAACCCTTTTTAAAAATTGGTGTTACATTGGCGATCCTCCAATCTTCAGGTATTAGAGATGATTTTAATGATAGTTCAGATTACTAATAGCAGGTCTGCAATCTCATATTTCAGTTCTTTCAACACCCTTGGATGTATACCATCCGGCCCAGGTGATTTGCTACTCTTCAGTTTATCTAATAGTTGCAATACATCTTCCCGATGTATCGATATATGACAGAAGTGGAACTTTTCCAGGCTTTCAGTAACAATGAGATCACTGGTCTTGAGTAGCCGCGACCCTTAAAGCGAGTCCTCTCAAGAGCCATGCCATAAGCGAGAAACAATCCACCAGAGGCATTCGGTACCAGCCCCTGGGTCAAGAGGTTGACCTGGGCCAGTAGCTGCCAAGGCCAGTCCACCTGCAGCCGCACGAGGTTGGCATACCAGAGGCCCCTTGGCCAGTCCGGGACTATTAAAATTCCCTGGTGAGCCTGGATCCACTGAATGACATGGCCTATGAGTGCCCATGGTGGAAAGGCATATAGGAGGCCCTCCATAGGACATCGCTGCACTAGAGTGTCCAGACTGACATCCTTTCTTCCCACCTGCTGTAAAAATGACTCACTTTGGCCAATGCAAACATCACCATTCGATCCATGATCGATGTGCCCCATCTTTCGACCACCTGCCCGAAGACCTTCGGATAGCTTCCACTTCCTGGGATCCACATGTACTCTGCTCAAATAGTACGTTGTGACATTGTCTGTTCCCACGTCTGCTGCTGAAAGAGCTTGAAGATGCTCTTCCGTCCAATAGTCCCTCGGGCTTCTTCTTTCAGGCAGATGCTGCCCATGCCTCCCTGCCGAGTGACATAGGCCACCGTGGTTGCATTGTCAGAGACAACCCGAACTGCCTTCCCCTGCAGCCAAGGCCAAAACTTCTGTAGCGTCAGGACAACTGCTCGCATTTCTGGTTTGTTTATGGACCACCTGAATTCCTGTGGGTTCCACCACCCCTAAGCAAAATGCCCCTTGCAGTGGGGCCCCCCAGTCCAAGAGACTTGCGTCTCATCAGCGGGATCCAGTATGGTGACTCGAGCGACATCCCTGCTGCAAGCTTCTCGGGACAGCCACTACTGGAGAGCCTGTCTGGTCTTTTCCCGGCAGGGCAAACACTGTAAAAGGGATGGCGCTGGTGGGACCACCTCTGCAGCAGTCGCATATGTGCTCGTGCCCAAGACATGAGGTCGAGAGTTGCCGCCATGGTTCTAAGCAGCTGCATGTAATGCCAAGTGGTCAGCACCTTCATTTGAAGAAATCGACACACCAGATGTTGCAGCAGTGGAAGACAGACTTTCCCTCTGAGGGTATCCAAGCGCGCCCCCAGGTACTCCGGTACCTGGGATGGCACCAAGTAACTCTTGGACACGATCACCCATCCTAGGCTCTGCAGGAAGTCCACTACCATGCTGTGGCCTGCTCGCCTTCCCTCCTTGACTTTGCACATATGAGCCAGTCATCGAGGTAAGGGTGCACCAGGACCCCTTCTCGGCAGAGTGCCACTGCCACTACCACCATAATCTTGGTGAAGGTCTGCAGAGCAGTCGCTAGCCTGAAAGGTAATGTCCGGAACTGAAAATGTCCCATGGGCATTGCAAAGCGGAGAAACAGCTGATGCTCTGGATGGATAGGGACATGTAAATATGCTTCCACGAGATCAAGGGATGTCAAAATTTCTTCTCTTACTGCTACTATGACCAACCGCAATGTCTCCCTGTGAAATTGGGCAACCCATAGACACTGGTTCACCTGCTTGAAGTCAAGGACAGGCAAAAGAGAGCCCTCCTTTTTGGGCACCACAAAATAAATGGAGTACCAACCTGACCCGCACTGGTCTGCGTGAACAGTCATCACCACTCCCAACTGCAGAAGACAAACCAGGGTGATTCTTACTGCCATCGCCTTGCCGCATACCTTACAGGGGGACTGCATAATGGATGGCCCCAGCAGTCTGAAAAACACCAACGTGTAGCCCTCCCGAATGACCTCTAGCACCCACCGGTCAGATGCGATCTGGATCCAGGCAGGGTAGAATTCCCTCCCTAAGGGCTGTACCTCTACTTGGGTTTCTTTCATTTCCTTGTGACCTTTTGGGCCCTGAGGACAGGGGAAGCACCATAATAGCCCTGCCCTGCTCCTCAGAACCCTTGAAAGTTCAGACTCTGAGGGGGAAAACGCACCTGCTGGTAAGGTGCAATACATATGGTGCAGAGTCCTTTGGCTGACCCCGCACCTGTGCCATATTATGAACCTGCTTCTGCTTGTTCTCTGGGAGACGCCCACCTTTTGACGTTCCTCAAGTCCTTTACCAATTTTTCTAAGTCCTCTCCAAACAGCTTACCTTCAAATGGAAGCTTGCTAAGCTGGGCTTTGGAGGGGCCATCCACTGCCAATTCCCCAGCCAAAGGTATCGGTAAGCCGCCGCCACCACCAAAGCCATACTCTAATAGACCTCTAATCAGAATATAGCAGGTGTCTGCCAGGTATGCAGCCCCTGACTTTAGTTTCACCCCTGCTGTCAACTTTGGAGCCCCATCCCCCCGGTTCCAAATGGAAGCCTGTAACGAGAGGGCATTGATATCGAACACTTGCTTCAACAAAATATCCAGCTTCCTTATCCTGGACATCCTTGAGAGCCGTACTGCCCTCTTTCAGGATTGTAGTCTTTGTAACAGCCGAGACTGCCGCATTCACTTTGGGAGAGCGAAACAGCTCCCGCTCTTGTTCTAGCAGCGGGTACAGTCTGGTCATAGTCCATACCCTCCTGAGACTGGCCTCTGGGAGATCCCACTCCTACTCTATGCACAGGGAACACCTGCTTTTTAAGCACCGCCTAGAGAAGCAGGTCCTCTAATGCTTCTTCCTCCACCAGGAGTCCTGTTGGCATATTAAGTGGCTTCAATGATTCCGTAATGAGCGCTGCTAACTCCTCACCGCAGAATACCCATACTATGCAGGATTTCTCCTCCTGTGGAATCTCTCCTTCCTCTAGCTCCTCCCCGTCTACGTCCAACTCCATAGCTGGGTCCAAGACCTCTGCTCATCCAAAACTGGAGACTGCTCCCCCCAGTCCCCCTCTAACCTATGCTGCTTAGCTGCCATCCCAACCTGCTTGGGCTCTTGCGTAGTAGCGGTCTTTTCCTGCCATGCTCCTACCCTGAAGACTGGGTTTTCGTCACCTGTTGCCACATGCAGAATGCCCTATGCAAAAAGGCAAATTCTGGGGAAATCCCCCCTGGGACCGAGACATGGATGACCCAGAAGAGAGCTGATCCCTCCTATATGGCTCTAGAAAAGGAGGTGTGGTATCTTTAACTTCCCCGCTTGCCAATCTCTGCCCCTCTTGAGATTAAATACTCCCTCCTGCTTCTAAGCAGACTGCTCGTCCCAAAGGATCTGCAGCGTCGTCTTACAGTCCCTGCTGTACCCTCCAAGCCACTTTGTCACACCCTCAGCGGATAACCGCTTCAGAGATGGACCACAGACAGGCCCCTTAACTCCCACACTGTGGCCTAGCTGGCATGGCCTTACTGGTGAGAACAGGATGGTGAAAAACCTTTAAAAAAACAAAATGAAGTTTAGTAGGAATGGGTCTCCGTCCCCAGGGCTTTCTTTCACTGGTTTCCTTTTAAGAAAAACCAAACACAACGAAGCACCAGAACCCCCCAAAACTAACCACGGGGGGAAAAAACCCTCCCACTAACCCAGCATTCAGCGAGCCCTCCCCCCTCCAGCCACACTGATCACACACAAAAAAGAGCTGCTTCTAAAATGGCACATTTCCCGCACTGCTGTGTAACCCACTATCAGCCACGCGGTCACCAGCCAGCATGCCAAAGCACACTCGTTAGAGATAGAACCCACAATTGCTGTCCTTGCTTCCCATACTCTTCTCCCAATCACCGGGCTGATCCAGTAACACAAAAACAACTTTTATGACCTCTTTCCCACCTTGTGTTCAGCCTCTGCCCCTCAGCTTCCGCGTTAAGGAGAGAGTGTCTCCCTCACGGCTCCTCACCCAGTCACAGGTTCGGGAGCTGCTGATGTCAAATACCATGGGGTTCTGAAGCCTGTCTCCTCCTCGGGGGGGGGGGGGTCCCCTTGTCTTAGCAGCCCTTCTCAATCTCTTATTCCTATTTTAGTTTTTTTTTGTTTTTTTAAAAACAATCCCAAACAAAACGAACTTAAGCCAGCTACAAACATCTAAGCACTACCTAGACACTCCTTAGTTGTGCATTCAGCGAGTCCAGCACCCTGGATCACTCCTCCAGCTGCCTGGAGACCGAGCTTACTGGGGGGATGGAAAGTGGAACCAGCTGTGTTAGTACACTGATATCAAAAAGATGACATGCTCAGTCTCCAAGCTGCTGAAGGAGGGTGACTACCCAGTGGTGCGGGACTGGACTGGAGGGACGTTAACAGTTTTTCTAGCGCATGCTTTCTAAAGCACTGCTTACTGCATTGAGTCCTGAAAAGGAAAACCCCTCTGTAGTCACAGGCACTATCCAGTGCAAAGCCACTGAATAACTCAGACACCTCAACAAGAGGCCATAAACCACTGACACTACAGAGAACCACCAACTTAGGGAGCACAAGTGAAAAGCAGGACTATAAGATATACTCTTGTTTCAAGGCCACTTCAAATCTCAAGCATAAAAATTAAATAAAAAAAGAAATTTCAGACAATGACCATTCCTTTGGATCTTGAGTAACAAAACTTCCTCCCAAACTCACCTTTCTTCTTCAAACTCTTTACCAAAAAGGATGTTGTCCCTGAGAGTAGCATTGAGAATCCAAGCCTGCTGAGCCACATAAGCAAAGGTCCCACTTACTGCTAAACTGCCCTCCAACAATGTCATCTGTAGTAGAAGAGAAGATGTGGTTTTATATGTATTTAAAGCATGACATGGTCCTACAACAGCTGCTAAAATCAGGTTAAAGGAACTGCACAGTTAGAGACCTGCCCATTATCACAAAAGTGCATGCTATTTTCAGGGCAGATGTACAGATATGCTCAGTGTGGACAAGTTTGGTTGAAACTGCACCAGATTGTAGTAACAGATTTTTTCTTTTTCTCTGCTATACAGCATGTGAAGTCTAGGAGTAGCCTAGTAGTTAGAGCAGGCCTTGACCAATTACCAGAATTTAGGAGCCAGCCACCAAGAGTTGTAAACTGTTAAATGTAAATAGTTACTCTACCGTTCCTTTAAACGCGGTATACAAAAAATAAAGTTAAATAAATAAACCTGGCACCCAAGCCCTGAGTTGGAGCAGCAGCCTAGTCTCCAAAGAGACCAGAGTTTAAATCCCACTAGCACGTCATGTGGCCTTTCACAAGTCACTTAACCCTCTATTGCTTAAGGTGCAAACTTAAGACTGTAAGCCCATCAGGAACAGAAAAATCTCTACTATACTTTATCAAAAAAGCAAGAGTTAAACACAAATACACTAACTATAGAAAAAGGATAAAAGAAAGAAAAAAAAAGAAAGTACTTTTACCTGTCCCAGAATAGCAGAGATCAAAGAGGTTTTCCCACTTCCCACACTGCCACAGATTCCAACCAATTTGCCCTGAAATAAAAAAGAAATTAGGATTTCTAACCACAAAATGAAAGGAAAAATGTTCTATTTTTCTTTCTTTAAGCCCTACAAACCCAGTTCAGAACAAATGGCTTATGCCCCTCCACCAACAGATGAAGACAGAATAAAGTTATAAGCCCTGTCATAGTGCACTGTGCAGTCACAATGTGCTCACTATCTCTATCCCCCCCACCCCAAATCAACCAGTAAGGATGGGAAGGGCCAATGTTTCAGACAAAAACAGATCACCATACCCAGACGTTTAAAACTCCAAGCTCCAAACTTTGGCTACCATTACCAAGAAGGAAAATCTCTTCATAGAAGACCACCACCAGGGTAGCGTTTCTGGACTGGTCTGGTAGGAAATTTAAAAAAAAAACAAACAGGAAAGAAAAAATTCTCCTCCTCCATCGTGCACCAGACCAGTCCACAACGAATGGGACTGTATCAAAGCACCCTTCACAAAGAGGGAAATTGAAACACCTGCTCTAAACACCTCCAAAAGTGACATCCTGCATAGCTAACCCGTCCAATCTATAATGCTTAGTATAAGTATGCCTTACAGATGTCTACAGAGAAGACTGCATGAGATTCAGCCCTATGGTTGATGCACCCCAAGCACTTTTCCTTTTAAAATATAAACTGACAAAACTGCTTCCTTGAGCAGTTGATTGTCACTGCTTCTCTTTTCTTTGGATACCTGAACAGCACAAACTACATGACTTATGAAATTCAACTGTAACCTCCTCCAGGAATGCAACAAACACAAAACACCACTCCATAATTCTCTATTTGGAAGGAAGGCAATCATACAACCTGACTGAGGTGAAATACCATACAGATGGTCTTAAAAATACACTAGCATTGCAACCTGGACCTTCGAAGAACTGACAGCCAGGTCTTTGAGATCCTCATGCAGAAAGGCCAAAATGTGAACAGAATTACAAAATGGAAGTACTATTCCCCCCCCCCCCCCGAACACTAGGCTTCAAAAACCATCCAAACCCTCAGACTACAGTTTGATCTTTTCCACACCTGCAAGTTAGTCACAATGACCTCTTGTGAATATCCTTTATGTCTCAGGAGAGTCCTCTAAAGGGCCAGGCCATAAGAGGAGAAAGAACGATCATCTATCTGAACCAGACCCTGTACAAGAAGCACTTTCTCCTACAGAAGTTTCAACTTTTTCCCACCTTGAGTTTTATAAGATCAGCATCCCATGATCTCCTGGGCCAATCCAGTGCCAACACCACCAGACCAGGATGCAATCCTAGCCTCTACAAAACGAGACTCAGAAATGTCCCAGGGGGAAATATATGCAGAGTGCCCATCAATGGCCACATCCAGAACAATGCATCCAGACCCACTGCCCCCATCCCTTCTGCCAACTGAAGAACCAAGGGACCTTGGCATTCCATCACACTGCCATCAGATCTATAAACAGGGGCCCCAACCAGCACCCAATAAGGAAGAAAGTTTCCTAATATAACTGCCACTCTAAGTGCCTGCACAGGAAAAGCGTAGTTACTCACCTGTAACAGGTGATCTCTGGGAAAAGCAGGAATCGGTCTTCACATATGGGTGACGTAGGCATCGACGGAGCCCATGCAGGAATGCTCTCCAGAATCTGATAGGAAAGTCTTTGGGAGCACTCCACTGCACTTGCGTACTTGCCTTCCCAACTCCTCTCCTCTCAGTTGAGTTTGTAGCTGAGAAGTAGAAGAAAATAAAGGAACCCTACAACTCCTAAGAAGAGGGTGGCGGGTTGTGAAGATTTTTTCCTTCTGTTCATGGAAATCACTTGCTACAGGTGAGTAACTACGCTATCTCCAAAAACAAGCAGGAATGCAGTCTTCACATATGGGACTCACTAGCTCCCAGGTGGCAGGCTGATATGGGGCAGAGCAGTGGTTCCTGAGGCCAAAGGGTTCTAGGCCACTGGACTATTCCAGGAGGCAGTAATCCCCCAATGATAGTCTGGTCTCTTGAAGTCTGGGACAGAGGGTAGGATTTGACTTTAAGTCCCAAAGAGCTGCTGGAATACAGCTTGGCCAAAAACAGCATCCCAACAGAAGTCTGTCCAGACAATAGTGCGCAGCAAAAGTATGAAGGAAGGACCAGGTAGCTGCCCAACAGAGCTCCACAATGGAGACTGAACAGAAATTGGCAAAGGAGGCTGCCATAGTTTAGACATTATGAGCAGCGACATAACCCTTTAAAAGAGAGTCCTGCCTGTGCATAAGCAAAAGAAATGCAATCTGCTATCCATCCGGATAGAGTACGTTTCGTCACTGGTAGGACTAGTTGTCTAGGATTTAAGAAACAATAGAGGGTTTTGTGTGACCCTTCATTCTATTCAAGTAGTAAGCGCTAGCGTTTGCTTGCAGTCTAAGGTGTGTAGTGCTGCTTCAGCTCAAGACGCATGTGGTCTCAGGAAGAAAATCAGTAGAATGACAGACTGGTTTAGATGGGAGGAATCTACCTTTGTAAGGACATGCGATGGGTCTGCAGAACCACCATGTCATGGTGGAACTGGGTATAGGGCAGATCTGCCACCAGAGCCTGCAGTTCACGAATGCGGCAAATTGAGGTGAAGGCAATGAGGAAGATTACCTTCCAAGATGGAAATTTAGGTCTAGAGAACATAGCCAATTATGTCTCTGGAGGTATGGTAGAAGAGGTTCTAGAGAAATCATTTTGACTTTTGTCTCAGACCATGAATTTGTTTAAGTCTCCAAGATCTAAGATGCGCCGGAAGCCTCCTGTTTTCTTTGGAATGAGAAAATATGGAGAGTAGAAACCCAACCTTGGAGTAGGAGGAACTCTTTCTATGGCACCCTGGGACAACAGGGTGGTCACCTCTTCTTTTAAGTGTTTTTCATAGTGAAGCTGATAACCTCTTTTAACAATCTGGAGCATCCACTGCTCTGATGTTATGAGGTGCCAACCGTGAGCATAGTGACAAAATCTGCCTATGTGGAGGGGCTGAGAACCCTCCGGGGGCAGACTGGCAATGCTCTCTAGAAAGGAGTCAAAAATTAGGTGCAGGTTGTGCCTTTGGAGTCACCTGAGGCTTAGGAAAGTTGGGCTTCTTAGGCTGGCAAGGGCCCTGCTGCCTGTGCTGAGAATGCTGAGGTTGATAGGCAGCAGAAAGCAGGTAAAGAGGATAGTATTTTTTTAGGATAGAAACATTTCCTGGTAAGAGCCTTCCTCTTAGATAGGTCAGCTGTTTTCCTGGAAAGGCATTTGAGGATGAGCTAGTCTGTCTCAATCTCTCCTGTTTTTTCCCCCTCCAACCTTTGCCAAAAAGGTTTTCTCCAGTACATGGAATATTGGCAAGTTTATTTTGAACCCACTGCTCGAGATCTGATGCCTGTAACCAGGCCATTCTATGAGCCTCTATGCAGACTGCTGAAGCTCTGCTTGTAGACTCAAAAGCATTGAAAGAGGCTCTCGTAAGAAACTTAGAAGCATTTTGGCCTTGCTTGACGAGTGTCAGGAAAGCACACTGCTTATCTTCAGGCAGCATGGGGTGACCGTCTCCAGATCCCAGGTGACATCCTTCACAAACATGCCCATATAAAAGCATGTAAGAATTTATTCTGGAGGTCAACATACATGCTTGAAAGCACTGATGCCGAAAGGCATTAAGTGTCCATGAGTCTCTGCCAGATGCAAGGATGAATGGTTCCTAGAACTCTTTATGCAGTGCATCGCATCACTGATTCCACCACCATGGAGTGGTGGGGGAGAGAAGGCTTTGGAAGCCTGGGTACTTTGTTACATGGTATGGAGCCTTCTTCTGGCAGGCGCAACAATGAGTGGGGCTTCACACATGTGGCACATAAGGTCTTGTAGGATCTGATGCACCAGCAATGTAGCTGCCTCCTTGGGCTTTGGGGGGGGGAGAGGTAATTGGAGTATTTCTAGTTCCTCCACCCTCTGTTTCTTTTTGGTAGTGACTAACTGCAAGCCCTGCTGCCATGTCACGTATGAAGTGCTGAAGAGACATATCCTCTGGTGAGGACCTACGCCGTTCCTGAGGTGGTGAATGGTCTGAAGGAACATCTAGCAGTTCCTGGGAATAGAATGAGTCTTCGTCAGATTCCAAAGAACTAGAATCAGAGTCTGGGAAGGAGTCAAAGTATCGGTGGTCATGCGTTCAACCTCAATGTTTTATCCATGTCTAAGGTCGATGCCAGTACCGATGCTCGGAGGTATCAAAACAGCTACATTGAGCTGCGCCAGTTGGATACCAGGGGACTGGGTCAGTTCCAACAGCAGTACTGCACTCTGTCTCCATCTATTTTAGCTCGAGGGACAGCATTGGGGTCTTTTCAAATGGTTGAAGGCTCAGTGCCAAAGCCTGCACTCCTGGAGTTCTTGATATTATTGGTACAGAGGCTGCCAGGAGTGTGACCAAAATCCTCTTGAGAGCCAGCATGCGTTGGTGCAGGGAGATGGCTGATGTCTGGATGGAATCTCCAATGGAGCTTTGAACCACTGTCCCAGAACATGGAACCAGTAACTCTCCAGAGGTTGGTGCCTTGGGAGCATCCCAGAGCCCCCTCGTGCTTTGGAGGACATTTAACACACCAGCACACTTGGTACACTTCTTAAAGCCACTTGTTGGCTTTTCCATCCCTTTAAAAGGTCTAAAAAATGAAGATAAGGCTATGGATGCCTAGAGGCCTACTTTAGCAGTGAAAAACCACATGAAAAATAAAGTAAAAATGAAAATAAAAAGAAAAAATAATTATCGGGACCAGTGTCTGATTCGAAGGACCAGCGTTGATGGGAAGCCAGAAGCAGGATGTTCCACACAAAAAGATAAAGTTTTGACAGTGACAGGATAACACATCCTGCTGGCTCTGTGGAAAACAAAGACCTGAGGAGAGGCGTTGGGAAGGCAGGCATGCAGGCACAGTGGAGTGCTCCCAAACGTTTCCTATTGGACGCTGGTGAAAACTGCATTCCTGCTTGTTCCTGGAGATTCTGCTTGTACATTCTGGGAATCCACAATGTGTACTGCTGACAACACCCTGTCCTCTACATAAGAGCACTGTACAGCCACTCTGCTCGGTATTCTCTGTCTAATCAGATGCAGGTGGTCTTCCCTGATCTAGATGCAAGAGGCCAGTTGGTCTTCAGAGGAGACTGTGGGGTCTAAACATTTTGCAGGACTGGGACACAGTCTATTGATGTGTTGGGGCACTGCGCTTCATTTGGTAGGCAAGGGATCTTTATTTGCAGAGCTCTTAAAGGAGGGAGAGAATCATGTTTTTGAGGGCAATTATCTTTTGGTGGTCTGCCTCTTTTGAAGAGAACGGATGCCAGTAATGATTGCACAAGCATTGGAAGTGCTTAGTATCTCCAAGACTCTAGTACACGAGGCAGGAACTTCTAAAGATCCCATTCTGGAAGGGCTGTTGACACTCACAAAAGCCTTTTCAGTGTTATCAGGCAATTAGGGGCCCTGATCACAGCAGAGTGGGAAGCACCTGGAGGCTAGTCTCAGAGTTGGCAGAGTCATAGGCAAGTTATATCCATTGATGCCAGGGTAAAGAAAAAAATGTAATGCCTTAGTGACGGTGGTGATGAACACAGCTATCCCTGTGGAAGATGCCAGTCTTGAAGGTCCTCAAGATTGTAAGATTAAGGCCTTGTTAAAGCAAGCATTTGAGATGTCTGCCCCGAGTCTTCAAGTGGCTGTGTACAATGCTTACATGTTTCAAAAGCTTGTTTGCATTGGGTGCAACAGTTTACGGTGAAGACATTGGAGTAGAGCCAAAGCACAGAGGCTGCTCATTTGGAGGCTGGGGATGACTAATGTCGCAGATGCCACTATATGATTTCATTGGGGCTTCTGCATGAGGCACGGCAGTGGTGTTCTTAAGGAATTGGACAGCAGATGCTACCTCCAAGGCCCACTTTAGTAGGCCTCCTTTTAGGGGAGTGGTTCCCAACCCAGTCCTCAGGTACCCCCAAGGCCAGTCAGGTTTTCAGGGTATCCACAGTTAATATGCATGATACAGATCTGCATACAATGGAAGCAGTGCATGCATCTCTCTTATATGCATATTCATTGTGGATACCCTGAAAACCTGACTGGCCTGGGGTATCAGACGACTGGGTTGGGAACCACTGGTTTGGTGGGGGGGGGAGTTATTTGATGAAGACTTAGAGGAGTTTGTCAAAGATCTTGGAGGGGCCAAACCTCACAGACTGCAAAGGAGTTTGCAGTCAAGTTCTGGGAAGTCTAGGCTCAGACATGTTGCTGTTGTCTGGACAAGAAGGGTGTCTCCCAAAGTCTGCATTTTCCAAATAGTTTGACTCCTTTTATGCTGACAGGAGGGAGCAGACGAAGTACAAAACTTCCAGTGCCTCTAGGGGATCCCAATGACGAGCGTCTGACTAACCATTTCAAGAGTGGGCCCTAATCACATCAGACTAGTGGGTTCTGGAAATGGTAAAACAAGGTTGTGTGTTAGAATCTATGAGCTGGCATGAAAATTCTGTCATCTCTCTCTCACACTTCAGTCAACAGGGCCATGGAGGCCACCTTGGAAGGACTGCTATGATTGGGAGTAGTAGTTCCCTTCTCTGTGTACATCTGCTGAGTGGAGGCATGACCCATTCATTCTGAACTGGTTTGGGAAGAAAAGTAGTAATTTTCACTAAATACAACATTTTTTGTGACTGTTCTCAGAAGCTAAGCTATAGCAGAAAGTAGTCTAAAGCTGGACACAACAAGTTTTCAAAATTCCAGTCCCCCTTTTCAGCAGCACAAATGCTCGATCCATACGAAATAAATGCCACACTAATGGATTACATACAGAACCAGAACAGACATCATGTGCATCACCGAAACATGGCTGATACTGAAAATGCACTCAAACCAAATGGCCTCCCAACAGTATACAATACACAACTCCACAAGACCAACACGTAGAGGCGGGGGTGTGCTAGTTATTGCAAAGTCACACATACAATTCAATATGAGCGTCCCAATGCAACCATATACTAGGCTATGTAAATAACCATGAAACGCATATAAATGTATATAACTGTACAAATTTCATACTGTATAATTTCAAATCTGTGATATGCATATGTAAACAAATTTGACTCCTGTTATATGTAACAAATGTTTGCTGTGATAAAAGTTTAATGTAAACCGGTATACAAATGTAACCGAAATAAATAAATACTACCTCCAACATCCGATCTATAGGAAGTAATATAGTAACTATCTCAAATAAGCACCTAGCACTCTACCTCATATTCAGAGCCCCAAGTTTGAAGGAAGACTAACTCTCCACTGTTTTGGAACAAATCTGCTCCCATGCAATTCAAAACAAATCTCTCATAGTCCTAGGGGACTCCCAACCTTCCATCACTATCCACCCAGAATCAAGATACCTTCCTGGAAGCAATGGAAGATCTGCAATACATCCAACTAATAAATACCCCAACCCACAAGTTGGGAGGAACCCTTGACCTTGTCTTTGCACCAAACCAACACTACATCAACAATATGATAACACACAACAGTCACCCCAATCCCCTGGTCAGACCACCACATGATCGACTTCACCATAAACACACCCATAATGAGCCAAACACCTGAAACAACCCTCAAGGAAAAAAAAGGAGATTTCAAACCTTCAAAGAAATTCCTGGAAGTACTACCAGAACTAGAGCAAAGCATAACAGACCTTGATACCACCATTGCCAACTGGAACAAAACTACATAACGCAGCTATCACACCAAATAAACCAATCCATAACAAAAGGAAACACTATGCCCCCTGGTACTTGAGTGAAATCAAACATAAAAAACACCAAAGAAAAATGGAAAGACTATGGAGAACCACCAAAAGCCATCATCTCTTGACAAAATACAACAAAATGCAAGCCACATACCACAATATGATAGTCACAAAGAGGAATATCACTCAAACCTAATAATGAAATCAATTAACAAACCAAGGGCACTCTTCTCTATAGTAAGCAGTCTCACAAAAGAACCAATGGAACCAGATGATCCAAACTCCATTCCCCCACAAGACCTAGCAGACTATATGCAGCTCAAATACACACAGATACCACTCAAGAAACCAACCAAATCTAACATACAGCAAATAAAGTATGAAACATGGAACACATTCCACATCCCATCAAGATAACAGCTTGACGCCATCATAACCATCAACACAACCACCTCACTTATTGACCCATGCCCAGTAACCTAGATCAAGCAAACAAGAAAATACCTAATACCCCATCTACAAAAGATTGTTGAATCCTCTCACTCAAGAATACCTCCCCCTGCAACTCAAGCATCCATTAGACCAATCCTTAAGAACAATAACCTTGACAAAAACAAACCTAACTCCTAAGGTCCAATATCCAGCCTCACCTTCGTTGCCAAGATAACTGAAAAACATTTACGGCATCAACTACAGGACCACATAGACACCTATGCCCCATTGGACCCCCACCAATATGGCTTTAAACAAAACCACAGTGTAGAAACATGTATTACATCTCATGGATACCCTTGTAACAGGCATCGACTATATACACCATAGCTTTGTATTATGCTTCATAGACATCACCGCCACCTTTGACTCAGTAAATCATAACACACTGTTACAAAGACTCAGAGATGTGGGAATAAATGGAACAGTGCAAGATTGGTTCCTCTCATACCTGTCCCACCGTACCCAGCAAGTAAGAATCAAAAACCAACAGTCTGATCCTTTCATCCAACACCAAGGTGTCCCACAAAGCTCAGCCCTCTCAGCACTGCTATTCAATGTTTACATTCAACCAATACTTAACATTATAAAACAATTTAACATCTATTACAGAATATACGCAGACATCATGTTATTCACCCCCATAATCAAACACTCGGACTACACACAAATCACAGCATGCCTTGAATCAATGTCAGAGTGGCTCAACTGTCAAAGCCTATTCATAAACTACAAAAAAAAAAAAATATCTGAACTGATGCACATTACCAGGAATACTATATTCTCCCCATCGGACTCAAAGATCTTCGAGCACACCATAAACAATAAACAGGAAGTCAAATATCAGAGTCACCTTCGACCAGGAACTCAGCTTCCAACCCCACATCGAAAAAACAACCAGATCAGCCTACCACAAGCTCAGAACGCTACACAAACTCAAACCACTACTCACCGACAATGATTTCCGAACAGTATGCCAAGCCATAACGCCGCCCATAATAGATTTCTGTAATGCAATTTACCATGGCCTGCCAAAGAAAACTCCTTCTACAACTGGTACAAAACACTGCGGCAAGAATCATTACTGGAACAGCAAAATACAGCCACATAACCCCTACACTGGCTCCATGTCACCATATGCACTAAATACAAGACCATAATAATTTTCAAAATATTAAACCACCTCTCTCCAGTAACCCTTCAACCATTGATCAGGAAGACAACCCCAACCAGAACAAGAGAAGCAGACAACATCCTAGAGACCCCGCCAAACTTCAGAACAGCAAACCAATCCACTTAGAAACATAGAAACATGACAGAAAAAGACCACATGGCCTATCTAGTCTGTCCTTCCATATCAACTACAACAGTCCCCTTTTTACCTTTAGAGATCCTCTGTGTTGGTCCCATGCTTTTTTGAATTCAGTTACTGTCCTCATCTCTACCACCTCCACTGGGAGACTATTCCACGGATCCACTACTCTTTCCGTAAAGAAATATTTCCGCATATCACTCCTGAATCTATCTCCCTTCACCCTCATCCCATGTCCCCTCGTAGCAGAACTTGCTTTCAATTGAAAGAGGTTCTCTCCCTGAACATTTATGCCACGGAGGTATTTAAACATCTCAATCATATCACCTCTATCCCGCCTTTCCTCTAAGGTGTACATATTATGATCCTTAAGTCTGTCCTCATATGCTTTATAATGAAGCCCACTAATCATTTTAGTAGCCACCCTCTGCACCGACTCCATCCTGTTCACATCCTTTTGAAGGTGCGGTCTCCAGAATTGCACACTATACTCCAAATGAGGTTGCAATAAAGACTTATAGAGAGGCACTATCACCTCCTTTTTTTCTGCTAGCCATTCCTCTCCGTTTGCACCCAAGCATCCTTCTGGCTTTTGCCGTCACCTTTTCTGCCTGTTTAGCTACTTTAAGATCATCAGACACAACCACGCCTAGGTCCCGCTCTTCTTTAGTGGACAAAAGTACTTCACCTCCTATACTGTATTGCTCCCTTGGATTGCTGCAGCCCAAATGCATGACCTTACTTTTTTAACATTAAATCCCAGCTGCCAAATTCTAGACCATTCTTCAAGCTTAGCTAGATCCCTCCTCATGTTGCAATAGAGCCTTCTCCCTCTATGAACCCCAGCTGTGGAACGATCTCCCCGCCTCAACACGTGCCAAAGACCAAGTGGACTTTAGGAAAACCACAAAAACTCATCTTTTCCTAGAACATTTTGGCCCTACCCCAGGAGAATATGACCTATAACGAAATGGACCTCACACTGCAACAGTTTGCTTGTATATGGTTAGTAATTGTTAATTGCCTGTTACACCCTAACTAACCTCCAAGTTATGTTTCCCTGTTCTATGTAAAGCTGGTTGCTGTAACTGCTCTATGTAAACCACTCTGAATGTACGATAAGGCGGTATAAAAGACTTGTTAAATAAAGCACAGTTACTTACCTGTAACAGGTGATCTCTGGGAACAGCAGGAATTAGTCTTCACATATGGGTACGTCGGTACCGACGGAGCCTGCACGGGAATGCTGCCCAGCTTTCAATCAGAAAGCTTTTGGCAGCATCTCTCGTGCCTGCGCAGTGACTTCCCGCCTACTCCACAGCCTCTCTTCAGTTGAGTTTCAGAGCTGAGACAAAGGCGAGGAGAGAAAAGGAAAAAAATAAAAAAGAAAGATGCAACTCCTAGGGGAGGTGGGAGGGTTTTGAAGACTAATTCCTGCTGTTCCCAGAGATCACCTGTTACAGGTAAGTAACTGTGCTATCTCCAGGAACAAGCAGGAATGAGTCTTCACATATGGGGACTCCCTAGCTGGAGATGCCAGGGGGAGATCCCATAAAAATGCAAATGCCTGGATCAGGGGTGCATTTTGTCTCCAGGAATCCCCGGCATCCAATGTGGGATGGAGGTTAGGAGTTGACAATAAAGGAGCTGTGAGGAAAGAAACAGCATAGTCAAGGACTAGAAGGTTCTACAGACTACAGGAGTCCTTGGTAGATATGATAAGTAGCATTAAACAAATTTAATGTACACTTAAAATATGCAGCTTACCTACTGTATTGTAGGAAGTAGAAAGCATGATGGAGTCTACTGGATAAGCAGTGGCGTAATCTTCAAGGTGACCTCTCAGAAGTGAGGATGAAGGTTCAGACCTGGAGGTAGTAGATGATTCAGGTGTTAACTGGGTAGGAGTAGACGTCAGGTCTTCAATGGAAAGCTTTATGGGAAAAGCTGAAAAGTCCTTTAGGCATCATTAACATTGAGGACTAAAGGAAGAAGACTGACGAAGTTGAAGAACTAGCCCAGTCCTGGCAGGAGAGGGGGAATGGAAAACCCCTATTCCCACGGAAAACAGTTGTGTACTCGAAGATAAAGATGTACACTGTTTTTCCTAGCTGGCGAGAGATAGGAAAAATATTGAAGCTCGATGCTTCAAGGACAAAGAAAAAATGGAAGATGTTAGCACCAAGGTGGTTATTGGTGCTTAACAGTTTCTGTATCGTAACTTGGTATGGGACGTAGGGCAACAGACTGTCTAAAACCTCTATGAGGTAAATCATGTAGTATAGACAGTAAGGGTGATAGTGAATACGACTGACCAACCCTTAAGAAGCCCCCCATCAAACACATATACATGGGGATATATATATATATGTGGCTGGAATATATATGTATATATTCATATATATATATAGATATATAAATATACATATGTCCAGATGTGTATATTAGGATATGGGTGGTGAAATATATCAAATATAGATAGATATAGATAGATATATCTAGATATATCATCTCTATCTATATGTAAATTTGTGGGGCATGGTTTAGCACCACCAGAGTAATGATATAGGTATGTAGACATATATGGAGATGCTACATACAAGACAACAGATTGAAGATACATGTCTACCACCCAGCCCCATAATTGTACATGGGGAATATAAAAGAAAAAGATTCTGCGTTCTACAAGAGGGTGAGCCCACTTGGGATATGTATAGAGAATCTATTTTCGTGGATTGAGGGATGCAGGAAGGCAATCCAACCAGTTATCCGTGATGTTCACGTGAGAACAGATGAAGATATGAATCTGTAAGGAACAAGGCGGGAGTTCCACAGAACACTGACATGGTGGATGCCTTGGATCTTCACGCAGAAGAACTGATATCTCGTGTTAACACCCCAATCTAGAGGGGGTGCGGAGAACCCTCTCAGGTATAGGAAGGGTTTATAAGTTTTTCTCTAATAATAGAGGAACTTCAGAGACAAGGTCAATGCTCTATAGCAAGGCCCCCATAGTAGAAAGCTTCTCTGAAGACTGCAGAGAGCATTGTGCAGGAGAGCTATGAGATAAACTGACTGAAAGTCAGGTATGTTGCCATATCCTAGGAAAGGAGATGGTTAGAATAATGTGAGAAAGTCTAAACAAGTAGGAGGATCCAAGACAGCTTGGAATCACTACTGAGGCTAGACAAAATTTTGAACAAGGGACTGGAACTTGGAAAAAGTCCCATGAATACAATTACTGTAACTCCTGCAGGCAGGCTGCTGACGGAAACAGCAAAGAGATTGTCCTGTGCTGAATAAGAAAAACAGACAAGAAAAGAGGGGATATCTCCTATTCTTGTCTGGGGAACGAGCTTGCCAGAGAAGTAGTTCCATATGGTAGCCCTCAAGTAGTTGGAGGGTGACGTACCCCTGGGGTAAGTCAACTGAAGGAAAAAATGTTCAGTTGGGATATAAACTATCAGGTGATAGTTGCAACTGCTCCTCTAGAGAGTAAGAAGAGGAGAAGTGTGTAGTACCTGAACAAAATAATTTTTTTTTTTTGACAGGTTAGTACACTGAAAAGGAAAAGCACAGTGAAGAAACTTCTAAGATGTAGAAGGAAAGTAAGTTACAATTCCCGGTCCCTATGGTTGCTGGGAATGCGGAGACTGGCCAGAACTGGAGGACTTCAGACTAGGTTGAGGCGTCCCTTGTTTAGGTACAGCCGAATGATGGGCAGGAGATGAATGAAACTTTCTTTTCTTAGGGAAAGAAGGTTTGGTAGGACATTTCCTACTATTTGAAAAAGAAGGTGGCGTAGAGTGGTTTCTAGTGGAAGAAGAGTCAGGGGAGCATTGAGCAACCTGACGTAAAGCCTCCTTATTAAAAAGACCTTCCCCTGTACAAGGAGAATGAGCTAGTATAGTTTGTGCCCGTTTGCTCAAGTCTGAAGCCTCAAGCCAGGCTCTGCGACGTGCTGCAATGGCAATAGCAAAGGGTCTGCTAACGGACTCAAAAGAGTCTATAGAAGCACGAGACAGGAATCAGGATATATTCCGACTGTGATTGATGAGCAAGGAATAATCAGTAGCCTTGGGCTCTGGTAAAAAAGGGGTCAAAAGAGACAATTTCTCTGTGACTTCCTGGAGTGTTAGACTCATGTGAAAAATATATGAGAGAACTCTGGAAGCAGGCATAGAGTTTTGGAAGGCCTGACGGCCAAAAGCATCGAGTGTTCTTGAAGAACGACCTGGCGGAAAAGAAGAATGCTTCTTCTTGCTCTTAACTTTCCTCAGTGCCGATTCCACTACAAGGGAACGATGAGAAAGTTGAGGCTTTTGGAACCCTGGAGAGGGTGGCACTCGGTACCGAACCTCAATGTCTGGAGAAACTTGAGGAAGTCGTAAGGGCGATTTCCAAACCCTGAGAAGGAGATCCTGCAGAGCAGGATGTAAAGGAAAGTTTATATTTTCCATTTGTGCCGGTGAGCCATGAGTAGGATCACAACCAGGGATAGAAATATTAAGGAAGGTTGCCATATCCCGGAGAAAAGCCTGAAAAGACTGATCTCCTATGGGAACTATCCCTGGTAAGGCTAAAGAAAGAGCCTGAGTATCAGAGGACGTACAGGGTACTGCACCAATGCCAGGTATCGGTTCCAAACTAGGCATCGGTGCAAGAACAGGCATCAACATCGCTACTGATAAAGGACTAGCAGGTGAAGTAGTCATAGGGAACTGCTGTAGTGGTACCAAGATCATGAGGGAGTTATGGCTAGGATCTTCGGAACTACCTATTTGGAAACGACAGGAGTCGGTTCCGGGACGCGTCGGTACGCAGTCCTCGAGACTTGATATCGACCCAAGACTCGGCATCGAAGAGAGCGAGACTATCGATGCATGTCTCGACAGTTCCGACGCCGGTGGCAGTATCGGCAATGCCGATACCACTAAGGCAGCCTGGGTGACATCGATCGATACCGACAGTACCGAGGATACCCGATGAGCACCTATCCATCCCGATGCCGATGCTAGGGTATCGGAACTGATCGACGCCGGTACCGTCCCGGAGCATGGCTGAGATTGAGGGAAGTCAATGCGGTGCGTATCGATCGGTCCCGAAGGTACCGAGGATGCCCGATGACGATCCCTGGTGAAGAGTAGAGTACTCGACACCGGTGCCGATGCCGTAGGCTCGGTACCGCTTGAAGCGGATACCACCCCCGCGCATGGCTCAGGCATGTTCTGTAAGGGGTGAGCCCCAGGAACATCCTGAAACCCCTTTAACGCTTTGGAGCCCGAAGACTCCCGCAGGGGTAATGCCAATGGATTCTTGAGGGTAAGGCCGGAGCCGTCACCATGCTGGGCATGGGACATACCACTCAAGCATTGACTAGTCTTAACAGACTGTTTTTGGGTTACCTGATCCTGTGAAGTAGAGAAACCGAGTACCCTCACTGCCGAAGAAAAAACGGTATCGAGGGAAACTCTAAATACTGAAGGTTTCCTCACAAAATTATCTCCTGACAAGTCAGGGGAAAAAGGGTCAGGACCCACACAGTTGAGACACCAACTATTGGTGTCTAAAAAGAAACAGATGTTTCCACATCGGATGCACTTCTTAGGAAAAGAAGGCTCCATAATGAAAAGGCCTAGTAGGCCTAAGAAGTTAAGGCAAAAAAACTGAAGAAAGGTTTTACAGACTTTAGCCAAAAAACCACCGGCGGTACTGGTGGTAGCGGGAAAAACAGCCGCGACCACAAGAAAACAAAAAACTAAATTAAAGCAATTAAAAAGAAAAGTTTCTGCGGTGACAGGAGGACGTCCTGCCGGCTCCGCGGAAAAACGAAAACTGAAGAGAGGCTGTGGAGAAGGCGGGAAGTCACTGCGTAGGCGCGAGGGATGCTGCCAAAAGCTTTCTGATTGAAAGCTGGGCAGCATTCCCGTGCAGGCTCCGTCGGTACCAACGTACCCATATGTGAAGACTCATTCCTGCTTGTTCCTGAAGATAGATGGTGTCACACACAGTCAAGTCTGCAGCCCAGGCAAACGGTACAACTGCTATTTATTAGTAGTTGTCTATTACCTCATTCCTGTTAGCTCTATCATATATAGCATTTCCTGGTATCACTAGTTTCTCAAATTCTGAATCACTCAGTTAACAAAAAACATCTAGCACAGAAAACATCTCCCATTCTAAGGGCATTAAAAGTGAAATTACTCACTAGTAACAGGTGTTCTCCAGGGATAGCAGGAATGAGTGCTCACATATGGGTGGCATCGGCACTGCCCGAGCCCTCATGGAAGCATTTCCCCAGCTTTGAAAGAAAGCCTTTGGGAGAAGCCACCACGCATATATAGTCCTCTTCACACCCAAGGATGCCATCTTACTCAGCCAGACAACATAGCTAGAGCAGACAAGATGGCAAAAATTGCAGCAACTTCAAGGGGAGGAGGGAGGGTAGTGAGGACAGATTCCTGCTGTTCCTGGAGAACACCTGTTACAGGTGAGCAACTATGCTTTCTCCAGGAACAAGCAGAAGTCAGTCCTCACATATGGGACTCCCTAGCTACAGGCTATCAAGAACCTGTAGAAAACAAGGCCCAGCCATGAGCAATCACAAGAGCGTCTGAGGAGAGACTAAGGACCCCAGTGTCCAGGGAGAACCATCACTCCAGTAGTCTGAACACAGAAGGGTCGGAGAATAGGAGTTGCCTAGACCCTGAAGACAAAGACAAGGAGTTCCGCAAGAATCCTCTCCACCCTCCTGTTCAACATATACATGCAGCCCTTATGCGCAATCATCTGCACATTCAATATATCCTACCTGATATACGCGGACGATGTGCTGCTGTTCACTCCATTTGACACTGACCACCCAGACCTCACAACATTAATTAACTGCTTTAACGCTGTCACCAACTGGCTCCACTCAAAATCTCAGGATCAACTGCAACAAGACCGACGTCCCCGCATCATTGAAGGTAAGAGTGCCGAGCTCCTAAGCAAACCCACCATCCGATACCTGGGCGTCACTCTCGACCAGCGCCTTGACATGAAGGCCCACATAAATAACACCATCAAAGCAATATACCACAGGATCCAGATGATCCGGCACCTCCGACCCTTACTACAGCCAGACGACTTCAGAACAATTTTCCAAGCACTGGTAATCCCCCACTTTGATTACGCCAATGCTATACTGCACGGACTCCCCAAGAGCACACTAAACCTGTTACAACTGGCTATGAACGCTGCGGCCCGCTTCCTAAATGGTGCCTCCAGAAGAGAACACATAACCCCAATCCTAAAAGACTTACACTGGCTATCAATCACTTGCAGGCTCACCTACAGTGGTACTCATGACCTTCAAAGCCATCAACAACATGTCCTCAACTTCCTTAACGGACCTCCTCCACCCCCCCCCCCCCCAAACAGATCCAGAAGGACCTCCGCCATGCACACTAGTAATCCCCAAGGATATAACAAAACGCAATCAAAGAATAGAGCCTTTACATTCTATGCTCCTACTCACTGGAATGACCTACCAACCTCTATCCGAGCGATCACTGACATCACCCATTTCAGGCAGGCACTAAAGCACCATCTATTTGTCCAACACCACTCATACCCCAACGTCTCAAATACACCCGCCATACCCCCACCCACCCCAAAATCACCAACACCACACCCTGAACAAGGTGAAGCAATCACTCCCAGCAGCCCAACTACTTAAAGCGCAAAGACCTAGCACTCCTGTACATAGTTAATGACAAATCTGTACATAGTTACAGAGCAAGCCTGCTGCATTAACAGCACAGTGACAATATGCTCCGATTGTATATAGTTACCCAGTAATAAATCCAAGTTGGTATACCTGTTTATTGTAAGTGCAAAGTAGATCCCCCTGCTTTGTACAAAGAATTGTTAATTGTAAACCACACTGATTTTAAATAGCATGGTATAGAAAAGCTATAAATAAAATAAATAAAAATTATGGAGTATGGCCTGGCCAAAGGCACTGTCCTGTCAGGACTCCCTCTCCAGGCAGTAGCCAGCTGCAAAGGTGTGGACTAAGGATCAGGTGGCAGCCCAGTAGATGTCTGACATAGGGACAGAGTGCAAGCTTGCAACCAAGGTCACCACAGCCCTGACATTGTATCCTATATAGGGTTCCTCAGCTACATTGGCTTCCAATATCCTCATGTGCTAAATACAAAATGGCTCTGACGATTTTCAAGGTAAGAAACAACCCATCAGCGGGAGCTCTTCATGAAATCATATGTACAGATTCCAGCAGCAGACCTAAGAGGCACAACACAAGAGACACCATACCGATCCCCAGCTCTTATACTAAAGCAAAGAACTCCACCACAAAAAGAGCCCTCTCCTTAGCTGCTCCCACGATCTGGAACACTGCCTGAAAAAAAATCTGAACAAAAGACTTAAAGGACTTCTGAAAACTTCAAGACTTCTCTTCTCTGGCCACTTCAAAGACAATAACTAACCCTTCCATCTTACTCATTTCCACAGATAACCCTGTTTATGTTGCTTTGTACATAAGTTCTGCCTCTGGGCACCTCCCGCATGCCACCTTTACCTAAATTTTACAATGTTGAGTTCTATGTAAACTGCTTTGATTGTATGATAAAGCGGTAAAAAAATTCCATTAAAATAAATAGTGTGCCATGATTCGGTGCTCCAATGAGAATCCAGCCTAATCATGGGCAAAGGCAATGCAGTATGCCACACAGGTAGAGTCCATTTAGTAACAGCCTCCCCCAGGTGACCAGGGTTGTAGGAAACAAAAAGCTGTGACGTTTTGCAGTGGCCCTGGGTACATTGCAGGTAGGACAGGACCCTCTTACAATCCAGAGTATGGAAAACAGCTACCGCCATGTAGGCATGGGGCCGTGGAAAGAATGTGGGGGGAGCACCACCTCCTGATTGAGGTGAATCGTGGACACCACCTTCGGAAGGAATTTAGGGTGGGTGCGAAGCACGACCCTGTTCTATAGAACCTGGTACAGGGTCACTTGGCACCAAGGCCTGAAGCTCGCTGACTCTGTACGCAGAGGTGAGCGCCACCAGGAAGACTACCTTCCAAGAGAGGTAGCGCATACGGTAGGCTCAAATGGCAGCTTAGTGAGCTGTGCCAAGACCACATTGGAGGTCCCATTCTGCAGGCAGATGGGAGGCTTTGAAAGCAAAAGGCCCCGCATGAACTGGGTAATGCGGGGCTGAACAGAAAGGTTTCCACTCCATGGAATGATGATGCGCCGAGAGCACACTCAGGTGCACTCTGATGGAGTTGGGCTTGTCCCATTTGTAAGAGGTGAAGCAAATACTGTACTGTAGCACTGTATGCACCTGGCAAGAGAACGGGTCAACCTGCTGCTCTATGAACCACAATGAAAATCTGTGCCACTTGAAGACGTAGGCCTGTCTTGTGGAGTTCTTACTAAAGGCCAGGAGGACTTCCTCCTTCTCCAGCCTTCCCTCCTGGGTGAATAGACCCTGGACGTTCCCCAAAGGGACCAAGAGCTCAGTCGAGAGCTGGAGCAACAGGAGAAACCAAGTCTGCCTGGGCCACTGTGGGGGCCACCAAGATCATGGAAGCCTTGTCCTGCAGGACCTTGAAGAGGGTCCAGGTGATTAGTGGTGTGGGAGGGAAGGCATACAGAAGGCCCTCAGCCCACGAGATGAGGAAGTCGTCTGCCACTACCCGGGACAGATGCAGTTGGGGATAGCAGAAGTGGGGCAGCTGAGCATTGGTTGGGCTGGCGAAGAGGTCCAGACTCGGGGTGCCACAGAGTTTGAAGAACCACTGCCATCCTGGGGTCTAGCTGTCATTCATGAGGCTGGAGAACCCTGCTCAGTCTGTCCGCTAGGGCACTGTCCTAGCCCGGAAGGTATACTGCCCTGAGGAGTATTCCCTAACTGATCGTCGATGAGCAGAGGGCTACGGCCTCCTGGCAGAGGAGATAAAATCCTGTGTCCCCATTTGTTCAGGTAGATCACCATGACCTGGTTGTCCGTTTGGCTAGCTTTGAGTGGTGCTGCAGTTGGTGATGGAAGGCCCCGATTACCAGAAAAATGGATCTGAGCTCCAGCAGACTGATCTGCTGCTGACTTTCTGCCAGGGACCAGTTGCCCTGCATGTGGAGTTCCTTACAATGGGCACCCCAACCCAGTAAGGAGGAGTCTGAGGTGAAGACACACTAGAGATTTGGGAACTGGAAGGGAATGCTCTCCTGCATATGTGTGGCCTGCCACCAGTTGAGTGATTCCGCTAGCTGGCGAGACACTATGACTTTGTCCCAGAGCCTGCCTGTGACTTGTGTCCACTGGGCGCAGAAAAACCACTGGGCTGCCCCAATGTGAAGGTGACTAAACCAAAAAACCTATTCGATTCCCTCCACATGTAACCACACTTAAAAAAGGGGGGCCAATTTAACACAGATTTTTTGTTGGAACGTACGTCTGGAAGGAAAGAAAGAATCCTCCCCTTCTTGTGGCGTATTGTTCCGTTTTTATCTTTTGTTAAGATTTAGGGATTCACCCCTAAATAAGGATCAAGGGACCACAACCCCAATGCCAACTAGTGCTGAATGATTTTCAAAACACAGTACTTAGCTTGAGGCCATCATTTCCAAGGCCGTCTTTTCTTAAACGACGTTCGCTGCCAACAAACTCCCAAAGTAACATCACCAGAATTGGAAGTTGCCATCCACCGCCATTTTGGGACGCTGATTACTCAAGACCTGGCTGTTGGACTATTCTGCAGCATATAGTGAGAAAAAAAGGCACTCAAGCCGATGTCTGACGATCAACTTCACAGAAGCGTGACTGGTGACCTGACCCAACGTTGTTACGTTTCGAGCCTCCGTTCTTCCCGGCTCTTCCTCAAACCTTATCGCTTATAAGGTTTGAGGAAGAGCCGGGAGGAACGGAGGCTCGAAACATAACAACGTTGGGTCAGGTCACCAGTCACGCTTCTGTGAAGTTGATCGTCAGACATCGGCTTGAGTGCCTTTTTTTCCCACTATATGCTGCAGAATAGTCCAACAGCCGGGTCTTGAGTAATCAGCGTCCCAAAATGGCGGTGGATGGCAACTTCCAATTCTGGTGATGTTACTTTGGGAGTTTGTTGGCAGCGAACGTCGTTTAAGAAAAGACGGCCTTGGAAATGATGGCCTCAAGCTAAGTACTGTGTTTTGAAAATCATTCAGCACTAGTTGGTATTGGGGTTGTGGTCCCTTGATCCTTATTTAGGGGTGAATCCCTAAATCTTAAAAGATAAAAACGGAACAATACGCCACAAGAAGGGGAGGATTCTTTCTTTCCTTCCAGACGTACGTTCCAACAAAAAAATTGTGTTAAATTGGCCTCCAATGTGAAGGTGGGCATTGGGAAACACATGGACTGTGGATGCCATGTGGCCCAGCAAGTGGAACATGGACCACACCAACACTGCATGACAGTGTTGCACTTTGGTGGCTAAAGCCCTAAGGCAACCTGCCCTGTCCAAGGGAAGAAAGGCCCTGGCCTGAAGAGTGTCCAGTCAAACCCCTATGAACTCCAAGTCGTGCATTGGCGTGAGGTGGGACTTGGGGTGGTTTATCACAAACCCCAGATACTGTAGGACACTGATTGTGCAGGGCATGACCTGTTGCACTTTGGTGGCTGTCTCTTCCTTGCGAGGGAGTCATCCAGATACATGAAGATGAAGGCCCATTGGAGACAGAGGTAGGCAGCCACCACTGCCATGCATTTGGTGAAGACTCTTGGTGCGGAGGCTAGACCAAAGGGTAGTACTCGCTCCTGACCATGAACCTTAGGGTACTGCCTATGATGGGGATGAATGATTATGGAGTGGAGTAACCGCCTAATGGTTAACACTGGCTTGGGAACCCAGAGACCAGGGCTCGATTCCCACTAGTATTCCACGTGACCTTGGGCAAGTCACTTAACCCTCCATTGCCTCAGAAAAATCCAAGCTATCAATGTCCCTGTTTAATGTACATTACCAAGTTTAAGTTTCAATGTAAACCGCTTTGATTGAAATAAAGCGGTATATAAAACCTGTTAAATAAATAAATGTGGATGTAAGCACCCTGTAGGTCCAAGGAGCAAAGCCATTCTCCCTGCTGGAAGTAGGGCAACAATGTTCCAAGGGAGAGCATCTTGAACTTCACCTGCACCAGGAGCTTGTTCAGGTTTCGCAAGTCCAGAATGGGCCTTAGGCCCCTGGTTCTTTTTGGGGACTGGAAAGTGTCAGAAGTAGAACCCTCTGCTCCTGAGGCAGCCTGTGAGTTCCTGCAGAAGCAGGGCTTGGTGCAGGGGAGTCCGAGGGCTCTCCTGTGAAGAAGTGGGAAGGTGTCAGGTCCAGATGAAGGAGAGAGCCTTCTGCGACTACCTGGAGTGCCTAGGAAACTGTGGTGATGGCAGGCCACCGATGGGCAAAATGTACCAGATACCCCCTGGTAGGCAGCTCTTCCCTCAGGGGTTGAGAGGCCATGCTCCCACCTGGGCGAGAGCCGTGGTCGGGCTTGGGGCCCTAAGGCTTGTGTGGGCCTTGCCAAGCACCCTGCCCTGGTGACCCTGCTGTGGGGTCTGGGGGGCCTGGTATTGGGAGTATCCTCGGTAAGGCTGGCCTCTTCCCCGATGGTTTCTTCTGAGAAAGGGTGGAGATCTTCCTTGAGAACGGAGTCCTCGTATAGAACTGTCTCTATATCTGCTGCCTTTTCCTGCATCGGTTTGCCGAAGAGGTTTTCACTGAGGCAGGTGATGTTGAGTTTCTCTTGGGCCCACTGCTCAAGGTCCGAGGCTTGGAGCCAGGCCTGGCATCACACACCAATGTCTGCAGCAGCCAACCTCACGTTTGACTCTAAGCCATTGTATGCAGCCCGGGACATGTACTTAGAGCACTCCCTGATGCACTTCATGAGGGTCTGGAACTGCTGGAAGTGATCACCACCAAGGACTGTCGAGAAACCTGTGAGTTCCTTTGCCAGGTCCTGGAGATACATGCCAATATATAGCTGGTAGGCTTGGATTTGGCAACTCAGCATCGACCCTGGTAGCATTTGCGGCTGAGGGCATCAAGGGTGTGGGACTCCCTGCCCGAGGGCACAGAAGAATGAGTCTTGGCTCTTTTGCCATTGCATGGTCGACTCCACCATGGAGGTGTGTGGGAGTTGCGACTTCTGGAAGCCAGGCCCCTGCTGGATCCAATACATGGTGTCAAGGCGTCGGCTAACTATGGGTACCAACACCAGTGTCTCCCACATGTGGAGGAGCAGCTGCCCGAAGATGGCAGGGACAAGAACCATCAGGGCCTCCCCTAGGGTGGGGCCTCATTGGAGGATTTCAAGTTCCTCCCTGGGAGGGTCCTCCTCTGAATCCTTGGTAAAGGACAAGGATTGCGCCATGTCTTGAACTCGAGGAACGATGTGTCCTCGTGCAGGGACCTGTGCCGAAATGCCAGTGGAGACTGGTCCAATGAGAGATTGTGGTGCTTCTGGAGCTCCGGGAATGCCTCGTCCACAGACTCCCAGTCGAGTAGTTGGTCGAGGATTTGACGACAGATGGTGTATAGGGTGCAAGACCCGGGTCAGGGCCTCTGTGACCCACGGCGGATGCTTGGCCGGAGACAAGCGCTCACCAGGGAGGATCTCACTCCCAAGGACCGAGAGCGAGATCAAGATCCATGCCAAGGATCGGCTCCAGGCTCGTTTTGGTGGCCCAGGGAGTCAGAGTAATTTCCCCATGTACCAGCAGAGCTGGGCATCGATGCTTGCTGTGAGGTGAGAGACAGTAAACACTGCGCTCCAGAACCATCATCCTCACTTCCCAGTCAGAGGTTACAGCCTTTGACGCAGACACCAGGGTCACCAGGCCCAGAATTGTTGAGGAGAGGGAGTCTGATGAGGCAGGCCTCGGGGGTCTGGGACCCGCTGCCAGAGGCCTTCACATCTGTTCTGGGAACCTTCTCTGGCCGCTCCCACTCCTACTCCTCAGGTTCTCTCTGCGGACTGTGGGACCTGGCATGGCGCTTACCCCACTTGTCTGAGTCCCAGGATGAGGTCCTCGAGGATGATTTCTTTTTTGCGTTCCCGCTCAAGGGAATCCTTGTCAGAGTGTATGCGGACCCGATCAGGCACCACAGGGGCTTTACGCAACTCAGAGGACCCATGCGGGGCCTTAAGAGTGTGGAGGCTACCTTGGCAGAGTCCGGCCTGTGGAAGATGTCTTGCTTTTGCTGACAATGCTGGATGGTGGCAGTGGACATCTTTTTACACAGGCACAGACCTCCAGGTCATGGTCAGCCCCTAGACACCTGAGGCAGCAATCATGTGTACCTGTGAGAGATGTTTTTTGTGCACCAATCATGCTTTTTAAACCCACTGGCCATTGAGGCAAAAAGAACCTCAGAGAAGCTGAAAACCTTCAACAAGGCCAGCAGATAGAAAAAGGCACGAACCGTGCTGGGGAAATAAATCCTAAAAACAGTCAAAGACTATGCCGGGCAAATGAGCCCTGAGGCGGGAAAGGGACCGGTGCAACTGGAGAAAAGAAAGGCAGCTTAACGCACAAATTAATTTTTTTCAAGGGGGAAATAAGACAGACGTCTCTTGGGCTCTGTGGAAAAAAAGAGATTGAGTAAGATGGCACCCTTAGGTGGGAAGGGGACCATACATGGGCAGCATCTCCCAAAGGCTATATTTGAAATCTGGAGAGACACTTTCGCAAGGGCTCTATTGGCGCCATCACCCATATGTGAAGACTGACTTCCTGGCTTGTTCCTTGAGAAACAAAGCTGTTACCAACAGCCTCCCAAACAAATCGTTCAACAGAAACTGTTAGCCTTTGAAATGTGTAAGAGCTTGTGGCTGGCCTTACCCATCAACTTGCTGCCATGCCTATAGTTTCATAGGTTTTGTTTATAACCTATTACCTGAGTCCTGGTCCTATAGGTCACAAAGTAAAGGTTTTATATATGAGGTACCTTGCACTATCCATAGTAACAATTTAACAAAGCACAGAATGCAGATGATTCATAAAGAAAAGACGACGGAAATGAAGCACACTAAGGGTGACCTGAACAGAATGAAATAACCCAAACAGCCTAAGAACAAAAGATATGCCATACTGGGTCAGACCAAGGTCCATCAAGCCCAGTATCCTGTTTTCAAACAGTGGCCAATCTAGGTCATACGTACCTAGCAGTTTCCCCAAAACACACATGTTCCACAATGCTTGTACTGGGTCAAGCATCGATATCCTGGGTCCCTTCTTAATAATGGTTTATGGACCTTTCCTCCAGGAACTTGTCCAAACCTTTTTTAAACCCAGCTACACTAACAGCCTTTACTACATCCTCCGGTAATAAATTCCAGAGTTTGATTACACTGAGTGAAAAAATATTTTCTTTTATTAGTCTTAAATGGAGGAGTGGCCTAGTGGTTGGGGCAAGGTACTTCAGGCCGGAAGGTCGGGGGTTCAAATCCCACTAGAGGACAGCAACCTTGGGCCGGAAGGACTGGGGTTTCTAGTCCCACAGGTGCTCCTTGTGGTCTTGGGCAAGCCACTTAACCCTCCATAGCCCATGGTCCTTGCAAAAGAGTTATCTCCAAGTTATAATGCCCTGTTAAATGTAATTTCAGTTTGTTCAATGTAAACCGCACTGACGCAGAATAGCGCGGTATATAAGAGAATGCAAATAAATAAATAGTTTACCCTGAAGCTTCATTGCATGTCCCCTAGTCTTTCTATAGTCTGATAACGTAAACAATCGATCTACATTTACCCGTTCCACTCCGTTCATTAATTTATATACTTCTATCATATCTCCCCTCAGCCTTCTCTTTTCCAGGTTAAAGAGCCCTAACCTTTTTAGCCTTTCTTCATAGGAGTATCCTTCCATCCCCTTTACCATTTTGGTGGCTCTTCTCTGAACCTTATCTAATAATGCTATAACCTTTTTAAGATACGGCGACCAGAATTGCACACAATATTCAAGGTGCGGTCTCACCATGGAACGATATAGAGGCATTATATCATCTTTTGTTTTATTTTCCATTCCTTTCCTTATGATACCTAGCATTCTATTTGCTCTCTTGACTGCCGCTGCACACTGGGCCGAGGGTTTTAATGTGTTATCCACGATGACGACTACATCTTTTTCCTGGGTGGTGGTTCCTAATGTGGAACCTTGCATCGTGTTAACCATAGTTTGGGTTGTTCTTACTTAGGTGCATAAATTTGCACTTGTCCACAGTGGAAGTGGTAGAGACCAGGAAGCGCACAGGATAGCAGAGGAGGAGAAACAGAATATTTATTTATTTAACTGTATTTATATCCCGCTTTTCACCGGGTCAAAGCGGTGTAACAATTAAAAAAAGGGGGGGGGGTTTAATCAGTTATAGGGTAGGGCCGTCACCGGGAGAGCAACATTGATGATTTGATAGAGGAGGGACAGACATGGACAAGGTAGCACAGTTTTTGATCATAGGTTCTTGAGAGGGGGGGGGGGGTTATTTGTGGGATGGAGCTTCTGTTTTGAGATGTTCTTGGAATAGGATGGTTTTTAGCTGTTTTTTGAATGACAGGAGATTGCTATTGTTTCTGATGTGGTTCGGTAGAGAGTTCCAGAGGGATGGAGAATATATACAATGGGCTATTGGTTGAATGGGCAGACTAGATAGGCCATGTGTTCTTTGTCTGCCATTATTTTCTGTGCATCTATGATTGCATCAGGGCTACAAAAACAGAAGGGAGAGGCCAGAGCAGATGGATGTTGGGCATATTTGGTTCAGATATGAAAAGGCAGCTAAGAGGTTGGGAAAAAAAAACATGGGCAAGAGTGAAGCTGCTATTGAAAATTATTTGAAGATTAATCTAAATAGGGCATACCAGATGGGTCATTTATTTATTCATTCTTTTATACCACATTTCCGAGGATCAATATAGTTTATAAAGAACCAAACTTCAACCATACATGAAACAATTTACAAGGACTGGATTACAACAAACATATCATGCCTATCTTTTCCTACTGTCAGTACCTACATGATTAGGGGCTTGATATTCAGAAGAGTTATTCAGTCAGGTTTGGGAGTTAACTACATAAATCTTAGGCCACTGAAAAGATATCCGGATAAACATTGTCCAGACAAAAATTAAGTGGAGTGCTGGGAACAAGCCAGCATTGAAGGGAGGAGTAGCAACCAAGTTGATGCCCTGTGTTCCCCTGCTACATGCATTAATACGTACTATCCTGAAAAACAACTCTATGGATAGCATAGTTACTCACCTGTAACAGGTGTTCTCTGGGGACAGCAGAAGTCAGTCCTCACATATGGGTGACGTCTGCGCCGACGAAGGGCTCGTGTGGAGCAAATCCCCAGCTTTCAGAGAAAGCCTTTGGGAGTTGCCATCACGCATGCGCGGTCCCCTTCCTGCCCAAGGGTGCCATCTTGCTCAGTCAAATGGCATAGCTAAAAGACGGTAAAAAGAACAAAATCATAATAGGACTTGCAACTCCAAGGGGAGGTGGGAGGGTCATGAGGACTAATTCTTGCTAGCTCCGGAGAACACCTGTTACAGGTGAGTAACTACGCTTTCTCTGGGAACAAGCAGGAAGTCAGGACTCCCCAGCTATAGGCTACCGAGAACCCACAGCTAAAAAATAGGTTCCCTCTGAGAGCCGCAAGCAGCCATAATAGAATTCTAACTAAGAGAAAAGCACTCCGGTAGCCTGACACAGAAGGGTCAGAGGGCAGGAGTTGCCTAGACCTCAAAAAGGTTATGAGTACAGCCTGGCCAAAAGCACTGTCCCGTCGGGACTCCCTATCCAAGCCATAATGGGTTGCGAACGTCTGACCCGAAGACCTGGTGGTGGCCCGGCAGATGTCTGCCAGTGGAACAGAGCGGAAATGAGCCACTGATGCCGCTCAGCTGCCCTGTTTGCCCAGGCAATACAGTCTGCTACCCAGGTGGACAGCGTACGCTTAAAAACAGCCATCCCCAGCCTACTGGTGTCGTAGGATATGAAAAGCTGAGAAGCCTTTCTATGTGCTTGCGTACGCTGGATATAGAAGGCCAACACCCTCTTACAGTCCAGGGTATGCAGTACTGTCTCTGCCTGACTGCATGCGGCTTGGGAAAAAAGGTAGGCAGCAGCATCTCCTGGTTGAGGTGGAACGAGGAGACCACTTTCGGAAGGAACTAGGGGTGCGTGCGAAGCACCATCCAGTTCCTATAGAACCTGGTGCAAGGCCTTTCTGACACTAGGGCCTGAAGCTCACTCACCCATCGAGCCGATGTGAGTGCCACTAAGAAAACCACCTTCCAAGAGAGGTAGCGGAGATGGCAGGTCGCCATCTGCTCAAAGGGCGGCCAAGTAAGCTGCCCTAAAACCATATTCAGATCCCACTCGGCCACCGGAGGGCGAACCGGAGGTTTCAAAAGAAGCAGGCCTCTCAAAAACCAAGAGACCAAGGGATGGGCAGAGGGGCTTCTCCACCAGGAAGTGGTTTGCCACAAGGGCACTGAAGTGCACTCTGATGGAGTTGGACTTGAGGCCCAAATTCAAGAGATGAAGAAGGTACTGTAAAACCACTCCAACCTGGCAGGAGAAAGGATCCACACTCTGCCCCTCGCACCAAGCCGCAAACCTGCACCATTTCAAGGCGTAGCCCCATCTAGTCCTTGAGGCCAGCAAGACCTCTTCAATCTCTTTTGGAAGAAGGAGCAGAGCAAGCATCAACCTTTCAGCAGCCATGCCTCAGGTTGAGGGAGCTCAGGCTGGGGTGCAGGAGAAAGCCCCCCTCCTGGGATAGGAGGCTTGGGAAGGACCCCAGGGAATGGGGGCCTCCACCACTAACTGGAGCAGAAGCGGAAACCAGGGTTGCCTCGGCCACCGCAGGACTACAAGGATGACCGAGGTCTTGTCCTGGAGGATCTTGAACAGAGTCTTGGCCACCGGAAGAGTCGGAATAAATGCATACAGGAGGCCCACAGACCATATTAGAAAAACATCGGCGGCCACCCTGTGCGGGTGTGGCTGCCTGGAGCAGAACTGGGGCAACTGGTGATTGACCGGACTGACAAACAAGTCCATCCATTGCCTCAGAAAAATCCAAGTTATCAATGTCCCTGTTTAATGTACATTACCAAGTTTAAGTTTCAATGTAAACCGCTTTGATTGAAATGATAAAGCAGTATATAAAACCTGTTAAATAAATCAATCGCTGGCCATCCCCAGGTCTGGAAAAACCAATTGCCTACCCCACGGTCCAATTGCCACTCATGAGGCTGGAGAATCCTGCTTAGCCTGTCGGCTAACCAGTTGTCCTGGCCCGGCAGGTAGACAGGCTGCAAATGAATGCCATGTCAGGTTGCAAACTAGCACAGATCCAGGGTCTCCTGAAATAGGAGACGGGACCCTGTGCCCCCTGACTTCCATCCCTTATCTTAGCCTGACTCCCGTCAATCTTCATGACTGAGTTGTAAGACCACACTGTGCTTCGCACCGTGTTGACTAATGCTCTGTATTGTCTCGACTAGATTGTAAGCTCCGACGAGCATGACTGACGAGAAGAACTGTCTCTTGTATGTTTATCTGTACAGCGATGCATGTGTGGCGCTATATAAGTGTGCTTAATAGTAGTAGCAGTAATAGTACCCTGCTTGTTTTCATAGAACTTGGCCACCTGGTTGTCAGTCTGGATCAAGACAGGTTGGTGGGCCAGGATCTGCCTGAAAACTCCCAGGGCCAGGCGGATGGCATGAGTTCCAAGAAATTGATTTGTGGTGGTGTTCTCTCGCTGGGGGACCACACTCCCTGAGTTCGGAAACCCTGGCAATGGGCCCCCCAGCCCAGCAGGGACTCATCCGTGGTAAGGATTCTTGTGTGTAGAGGAGCCTGGAAAGGCATTTCCGTCTCCAAGTGAAGTGGCTGAAGCCACCAGTCCAGGGAACTTACCAGCTACCTAGACACTGACTCTGTCCTTTAGGCACCCTATGGCCTGTGACCACTGATCTGAGGCACCACTGAGCAATCTGCCTGTGGAGGCAGGCATCTGGGGTCACATGGACCTTGGAAGCCATGTGCCCGAGGAGGCACAGAAATAGTCTTGCTGACACTATGGACCTGTGACTCACCTAACCTGCTATAGCTAGAAGCCTGCTTGCCCTGTCTGCAGGCAGATAGGCCCTTGCTTGAAGGGTGTTGAGTCTAGCCCCAATGAACTCGAGCTGCTGAGATGGAGCAAGGCTGGACTTGGGGTAGCTGATTACAAACCCTAGATGTTGCAGCACCTGGATGGCACAAGACGTGGCCTGGTAGACTTTGCTGGCTGAAGTGCCTCTGATGAGCCAGTCATCTAGGTAGGGAAACACACCCTGGAGCCTGAGAAAGGTGGCCACCACTGCCAGGCACTATGTGAATACCCTGGGGGCCCGAGGCCAGGTCAAAGGGAAGTACCCTGTACTGATAGTGATTTCCTCCTACCACAAACACAGATACTGCCTGTGGTCTGGGTGTATCAGGATGTGTGTATATGCATCTTTTAGGTCTAAGGAGCATAGCCAGTCTCCCTGGTGGAGGTAAGGGAGCAATATTCCAAGGCAGAGCATCTTGAACTTCTCCCTCACCAAGAACTTTAGGTTGTGCAGTTCAAGGATGGGCCTGAGGCCTCCTGTTCTCTTTGGTACCAGAAAGTACCTGGAGTAGAAGTCCTTGCCCTGGAAGTGGTAAGGCACTGGTTCTACCGCCTGATCCTCAAGACCACCCACCAACTCCTACAGGAGGTCCCGGTGAAGGGGAGACCTGAGGGTCTCTCCAGGGAAGTAAGGAGGCGGCACCTGGGCTAGATGAAGAAGGAAGCCCTCCAGGACCACCTGTAAGGCCCAGGCATCAGTGGTAATGGCTGTTCACCTGTGTGCATACAGGGCAAGCCTGCCTCCTGTGATCTGCCTGGTTCCTGTGGGAAGAGGGGCCATGCTGTAGGAGTCAGAAGTCACTGCCAGGCTGGGCTGGAGCCGGTACCTGGGGTTTGGGGGCTTTCTGCTTAAATAGGCCATGCCCGTCCCTTGTCCTGCTGCCCCTGTTGGGGAGCTGGGGAGGCCTGAAAATAGGGGTAGCTTCGGTAAACAGCACCAGCACCCTTCCTCGGGTAAAAGGGCTTTTCAGCCGAGTCCTTCTTGCGAGAAGGGGCAGAGGTCTTCTTGGAGAGCTGTCTCCTCATCATGTACTCGGTCTCCAGTTCTGCAGCCTTGTTGGTCATGGGCTTGCCAAAGAGGTTCTCTCCCTGGCATGGGACATCAACTTGTCATGAACCCACTGTTCGAGGTCCAACGACTGCAGCCATTCCTGGTGGCGTGCACCAATGCCAGCCACGGCTACCCAGGCTGCCGACTCAAACCCATCATAGGCCCCTCAAGTCAAACTTCAAGCACTCACGGACGGCTGTGGACAGGCTCCTGAAGCGCTGCAAAGGCCCCTTGAAGAGACCAGCTGAGAACCCAGCAAGTTCCTTCGCCAGGTCTCTCAGGTACATGCTCATGTACAGCTGGTAGGCCTGGATTCGACAAGTCGACATTGAACCCTGGAAGCACTTCCTGCCGAGGGCATCCAAGTTGCGGGCCTCCCTGCCAAGAGGCACAGAGGAGTGCGTCTTCTGGCTCTTCAGCCTGCGCATGGCCGATTCCACAATCATGGAGTTGTGCAGCAGTTGCAACTTCTGAAACCCAGGGCTCCGGCAGACTCGATACATCGAGTCGAGCCGTTTGCTGATGACTGGCACCGATGCCGGCATCTCCCACATGCAGAGCAGTCGTTCCAGGATAGGAGGCACAGGTACAGTAAGGGCCTCCCGAGGGGGGGCCTCGTACTGCAGGATCTCAAGCTCGTCGGCTCGAGGATCCTGCTTGGACTCCGTGGGGAACGCCAAAGACTCGGACATATCCCTCACGAAGTCCAAGAACCTCGTGCCCTCCGGAAGGGACCTTCTCCGAGGCTTGGACACCAGGGAATCGGATGGAACATCCCTGTGCCGACAGGCGTCTGGGGACTCCTCGTCCTCCTTTTCCCATGCCGATGCCTCCAAAGAGGAATTGGGGGGGGCTCCGGCATAGAGGGCCCTGGCGCCGACCGCCCCAATGCTGGTAGCCTCGGCGGTGATGACCTCAGTCCAGAACAGGAGGCCGAGTGGGATCTTGGCCGAGGATCAACTCGAGTCTGAAAGGTCTCGAGGATCGGCTCGGCCTCCGGGGTCGACTTAGACGTCGAGGGCCCGGTGGTTGTGGCGGAGGAACCGGACAGACCGGCAATATCTTATCTTTATTTACATTTGATATACTGCCCACGTCAAGACATCAGGGCGGTTTACAATAAAATATTAACACATTGCTGAGGAAGGAGAAAGGAACGCCATATTTGAGACAGGAAAGGAACAGAGAAAACAGCAAAACAGACAATAGGCTAGGGAGATCATTCTTTGAGGTCAAAAGCTTGTTGAAACAGGTGGGTTTTGAGCAAATTCTTGAATGTTAAGTAAACAGATTCTAAACGGAGTGAAGACAGCAGGGCATTCCAAAGTGCTGGGCTGAGAAAAAGAATGCAGCATGTCGAGTCTGTTCCAGGTGTGCGTGAGAGGGAGATGGGAGAGTGAGGCGATTGGCATGAAGGGAACACAATTAGCAGTAGGGAGTATGTAAAGAGATGAGATCAGACAGGCATAATGGAGTTGACGAATAGAGCGCCCGGTGGGTTAAAATTAATATCTTATATTGGACCCAAAAGCGAAGTGGCAACCAGTGAAGACTAAACAAAAGTGGAGTAACATGATCCGATCGTCGAGCACGCGAAACAAGCGTTCATGGAGCAGCACCCGCTGCTGCTCCATGAAGGTAGTGAAACTGCACTCCAAGGCCACCATTCTGGAGTCTGGAAGGCACTGCAACCACCGGCTCGGGCCCCACACCGGTTCCCCCAGAGGGGCGTTCTAGACAAGGACAGTTACTTACCTTGGCTGATCAGTCTCCCAACAAGTAACCTTTGCCGGTTGCTCCTTCTCTAAAGATCCCAGCTGGTGCTCGGGTCTCTTCAACAAGCTATGGGAGGAGCCGGGTCGATCGGAGCAATCCAGAGATGCCACCTTCGAGGATTTCTTCCTCTTGTGTTCCCTCGAGGGAGACTCACTCTCCGAGGAACCTCGGCGCTGCTTGGACTTGGAGTGCTCCCCCTGAGAAGTAGAGGCCTCGGACAAGGTCCGGGCTCTTGAAAGCAAGGACTCAGAGAAAGCATAGTTACTCACCTGTAACAGGTGATCTCCGGGAACAGCAGGAATTGAGTCTTCACATATGGGTATCGTCGGTACTGACAGAGCCTGCGTGGGAATGCTCCCCAGCATCCAATAGGAAAGCTTTTGGGAGCATCCCACTGTGCCTGCGCCGCTACCTTCCCAACTCTCCCTCTTCAGTTGAGTTTGTAGCTGAGACAAAAGGAGAGAAGACTAGAAAAGGAGAGAGAGATAAAGATACAACTCCTAGGGGAGGTGGGTGGGTTGTGAAGACTCTGCTGTTCCCGGAGATCACCTGCTACAGGAGAGTAACTACGCTCTCCAGGAACTAGCAAGAATGTAGTCTTCACATATGGGGATTCCCAAGCTGAGAAATTCCAGGGAGATGACCCCAGAGCTGCTAAACCCAGGTTTAGGTGGGTCATGTTTCCTCTCAAGGATCTCTGGCATCAAAACTCAGGATGGCGGGTAGGAGTTGTTTTAAGTCTGAGAGAGATGCTGGAGAACAGCCTGGCCAAACGAGGCATCCCGATCGGAGTCCTTGTTTCAAGCAGCAATGGGCTGCAAATCTGTGGACTGAAGTCCAAGTAGCTACTCTGCAAATGTCATCAATGGATACTGAGCGAAGGTTGGCCATAGAGGCTGCCATTGCTCTCACATTGTGAGTTGTGACATGACCTTTGAGAGAAAGTCCCTTACTCTCATAAGCAAAGGATATGCAGTCTGCAATCCACTTAGAGTCCTCTTGGAAACTGGTAATCCAAGATGACTGGAGTCAAAGGCAACAAAAAGCTGTAAAGCTTTTCTATGCTCTTAGTTCTCTGAAGGTAAAAAGCTAGAGCTCTTTTACAATCCAGAGTGTGAAGATTCCTTTCTGCACTAGAGGAGTGAGGCCTGGGGAAGAATACAGGAAGGTAAACCGACTGGTTTAAATGAAAAGGCGAAACTACCTTTGGCATAAAGTGAGGGTGAGTCCTAAGAACTACTTTATCATGGTGGAACCTTGTATAAGAAGGGCAAAAGTGAGGGCAACAAAGGCGGCTACCTTCCAAGAAAGAAACTTCAGCAATGTAGTGGCTAAGGGTTCGAAGGGCAGTTTCATAAGTTGCCCAAGGACAAGGTTCAAGTCCCATGACACAGGTGGTGGCTTGATGGGAGGCTTAGTTAAGCGTAGGCCTCTCAAACCACGCTATGAGCAGTTGAGAGGAGACAGGTTGTCCATCAAAGGGCTTGAGGAAAGCCACAATGGCATTAAGGTGAACTCACTGAATTGGTCTTAAGACCAGAGGATGATAAGTGGAGGAGATACTCCAGTAACGCTTCCACTGAAACTGAAAAAGGATTAAGTTCCTTTTTTGAACACCAAATAGAGAACCTTCTCCACTTAAAGGCATAGGCCCGCCTTGTGGAAGGTTTTCTTGAAGCCAAAAGGATATCTTTGACCTGTTGAGAAAGGTTGATATCCTGGAGTTCTAGGCTCTCAGCAGCCACGCCATCAGGTGTATTCGGGTGCAATAGTGTTCCGCTCTCCTGGGATAGAAGATCTGGAGCACATCCCAACTCCAGAGGCTTGGCTTGAGAGAGATGTAGAAGCAGCGGATACCACGTCTGTCATGGCCAGCGTGGGGCTATTAGGATCATATGGCCCCTGTCTCTCTGAAGCTAGAACAGAATCTTGGGAATGAATGGAATGGGTGGGTAGGCATAAAGAAAGTCCTGACCCCAATGGAGATGGAAGGCATCCCTTGCCTGGCAGTTCTGAGCCGGAATCCTGGAACAGAACCGGGGAAGTTTGGCATTCTGAGGACTTGCAAAGAGGTCTATATCTGGAGTTCCCCAGATCCAAAAGATTTCAGCAATTTGCTCTGGATGAAAGGACCACTCATGTGGCTGCAGTACCTGACTGAGTTGGTCTGCCAAGAGATTTTGTGTGCCTGTTAGATACACTGCTAGTAGGTGAATCTGAAGGCCTGTGACGAAGGCCCAGAGGCGTAGAGCTTTGTTGCACAACATCTGAGAGCCTGTCCCATCCTGCTTGTTCACATAGAACATAGCTACTTGATTGTTGGTCTGGACAAGAACTGTCTTGTAGCTCAGGTGGTCCTGAAATACTTGAAAAGCATAGAAGATGGCTCTGAGTTCCAGAAGATTTATGTAAAGACAAGCCTCTTGCTCAGTCCAGAGACCCTGAGTGGAGAGATTGTCCATATGAGCCCCTCAACCTAACTTGGACGCATCTGTCATCAAGGTAGCTTGGTGTAGTGACCGCTGAAAAGGAGACCCTACGAGAAGGTTTTTCAGCAATTGCCACCACTGTAGGGACGAAATGAGATGTGTAGTGTTTCTGATTGTGTCCCCCAGGCGACCTGATGCCTGTGTCCACTGAGAGGCCAGTGTCCACTGAGAGGCCAGAGTCCACTGAGAGGCCAGTGTCCACTGGGCTGCCCGCATGTGTAAGCGAGCATAGGGGACCACATGAACAGTGGATGACATGCCCCAGCAGCTGAAGCATTTCTCAAGCAGTTAGAACAGTTTTCATAGCTGCTTGAGGCGCCAGCTGGAGTATTCGAGCACAACAAGGTTGTGGCAGGAAAGCCCTTGACTGCCTTGTGTCTAGAAGAGCCCCTATGAGCTCTAGGGACTGAGAAGGGGTGAGATGTGATTTTGGGAGGTTTATGACCAGTTCCGATTAGTTACTCACCTGTAACAGGTGTTCTCCAGGAGCAGCAGGAATCAGTCCTCACATATGGGTGACATCGACGTCGATGGAGCCCCTGCGGAGCATTTCCCCAGCTTTCTATGAAAGCCTTTGGGAATACTGCACACATGCGCGGTCCCCTTCCCGCCTAAAGGTGCCATCTTGCTCAGTCAAATGACATAGCTAAAAAACAGCACACAAAAATGTAAAATAAACTATGTACAACAGCAACTCCCAGGGGAGGAGGGAGGGTTGTGAGGACTGATTCCTGCTGCTCCTGGAGAACACCTGTTACAGGTGAGTAACTACTTTCTCCAGGACCAAGCAGGAAGTCAGTCCTCACATATGGGTGACTCCCAAGCTCTGGGCTACCAAGGAACCCAGGCTGAACAAGAGAACTCCCTCTAGTCCCAGCATCAAAGAAAGGCTTTTCACTGAAATAACCTCCACCGGTAGCCCAACGGAGGGCTGGAGGGCAGGAGTTGCCAAAACCTCAAAGAGATTCCGGAGTACTGCCTGGCCAAAAGCACTGTCAATACGGGACTCCCTCTTCAGGCAGTAATGAGCTGCAAAAGTCTGGCTTGAGGACCAAGCTGCAGCCCTGCAGATGTCTGCCAACGGTACAGAGCGGAGATGAGCTACTGAGGCAGCCATTGCCCTGACACGATGGGCCGTGACCCGACCCTGCAAGGGAAGGTCAGCTGCTCTGTAAGCCCAGGTGATACAGTCAGCCACCCATATGGACAAGGTACGCTTGGACACAGGTAATCCCAAATTATTAGGGTCAAAAGAGATGAAGAGCTGAGTAGCCCTTCTATGTCCTTGCGTACGGTCAAGGTAGAAGGATAAGGCCCTCCTACAGTCCAGGGTATGCACGACTGCTTCAGCCTGGCTTGCATGAGGCCTAGGGAAGAATGTTGGAAGAACCACCTCCTGGTTGAGGTGGAACGAGGAGACAACTTTAAGGAGGAACTTCAGATGAGTCCTAAGGACTACCCTGTTCCTATAGAAACGAGTGTAAGGCCTGTCACAAACTAGGGCCTGAAGCTCACTCACCCGTCTGGCCGAGGTTAAGGCTACTAGGAAGAGTGTCTTCCAGGAAAGGAAGCGGAGAGGACAAGTAGCCATCGGCTCAAAAGGTGGGGGAGTCAGTTGCTGCAAGACCACATTCAGCTCCCACTCAGGGGCTGGAGGACGGACAGGAGGCTTGAGCAAGAGCAAACCTCTGAGAAACCAGGACACCAAGGGGTGAACCGATATAGAGTTTCCCTCCACCAGTGAGTGGTGAGCTACTAGAGCTGAGAGGTGGACCCAAACAGAATTGGACTTAAGGCCCTGATTGGATAAATGTAGCAGGTACTGAAGCACCACTGGTACAGTACAGGAGAAAGGATCTTCTGTACGCAGTTGACACCACACAGAAAACCTCTTCCACTTCAGGGCATAGGTTTTTCTAGTGGACTGCTTCCTAGAGGTCAGGACGACCTCTTCAACTTCAGGAGGTATGCCCCAAGGAGCCAAAACTACCCTTGCAGCTTCCAGGCCATCAAATTGAGAGATTTGAGATTGGGGTGCAGAAGAGACCCCTGGTCTTGAGAAAGAAGGTCGGGCTGCAACCCTAGAGATAGTGGAGTGTCCACTGCGAGCTGAAGCAGAAGTGGGAACCAAGGTTGTCTCGGCCACCTGGGGGCTACCAGAAGGACCGAGACCTGGTCCCTCAGAACTTTGAACAGGGTTCGGGCCACCAGAGGCGTGGGAGGAAACGCATATAGAAGGCCTTGGGACCAGGATATCAGAAAAGCATCTGCTGCTAGTCTCAGAGGATGCAGTTGCCTGGAGCAGAACTGGGGCAGCTGTCTGTTCAGGGGACTTGCAAAGAGATCTGTGGATGGAAGTCCCATCTCAGGAAGATCTTCTGCACTACTAAGGGATGGAGCTGCCACTCATGTGGCTGCAGAATTCTGCTCAACCTGTCTGCTAGGTAATTGTCCTGGCCAGGGAGATAAACCGCCTTGAGCAACATGTTGCGCCAGAGAGCAAACAAGCAAAGGTCCTGCGCCTCCTGACAAAGGAGCCTGGACCCAGTGCCTCCCTGTTTGTTCACATAAAACATGGCTACCTGATTGACTGTCTGCACTAAAACAGACTGGTGAGCCAGGGTTTGAGAGAAAGTCTTGAGGGCTAAGCGAATAGCTCGAAACTCTAGTAGACTGATCTGCTGCTGGGCCTCCCAGGGAGACCACAGGCCCTGAGTGCACTTGTCCAGACAGTGTGCTCCCCAGCCCTGTAGAGAGGCATCGGTTGTCAATACCACTGTGAACCTAGGTGGCTGAAAAGGCATCCCTTCCAGTAAGTTGGGGTGATGCAGCCACCAACGAAGGGAGTGCAGGAATGGTCTGGACACCCTTACTCTGTCTGAGGCTCCCTGTGGCCTGCGACCACTGAGTTCTGAGGCACCATTGCACAGGCCTCATATGAAGCCTGGCATGGTGTGTGACATGCACTGTCGAAGCCATGTGGCCCAGAAGCCTCAGGCAGAGCCTGGCGGAGACCAGTGACCTGTTGAGAAACTGGTTTGCCAAGGTCATCAGTCTTTGGGCTCTGTCTACTGGCAAGAAAGCTTTTGCCTGCAGAGAGTCTAGTCTTGCCCCTATGAACTCTAAGTTTTGGGAGGGGAGCAAAGTGGACTTTGCGAAGTTTACGACAAACCCCAGATGCTGTAGCAGAGAAATCATTCGGAGGGTGGCTTGCCTGGACTCCTGGCAAGTCTGACCCCTGATGAGCCAGTCGTCCAGATAGGGGAAGACAGATACCCTGATTTCTCAAGTAGGCCACCACCACTGCTAGGCATTTGGTAAAGACTCTGGGGGCGGAGGTGAGGCCAAATGGCAACACGCTGTACTGATAATGGTTTCCTCCCACAATGAACCTGAGGTACTTTCTGTGGTCTGGATGAATGAGGATGTGAGTGTACGCATCCTTTAGATCTAAAGAGCATAGCCAATCTCCCTGCTGGAGGTAGGGCAGAAGTGTTCCAAGAGTAAGCATTTTGAACTTCTCCTTCTGTAAGAACTTGAGATTTCTGAGGTCGAGAATAGGCCTGAGATCCCCTGGTCTCTGATACTAGGAAGTACCTGGAGTAGAAACCGTGACCTTGTAGGTGGGGAGGCACAGGCTCCACTGCCTGGTCTCGTAACAGACCCTGAAGCTCCTGCAGGAGGAGGGCTGTATGGAGAGGAGACCTTGGAGGCTCTCCTGGAAAATAGGGAGGCGGCAACTGATGAAAATGAAGCAGGTAGCCCTTGTGGACTATGCTTAAGACCCAGTTGTCCCCTGTAATGGGTGGCCACCGGTGGGCAAACAGGGCTAGGCGACCTCCTGTGCAGGGATGGGACAGCAGAGATGGAGAGGCTATGCCTTGGGAGTCAAAACCCCACACCCTGCTGAGTAGGAGCAGGAGCCGGAGGCTTGGGGGCCTTCTGCCTACGGGGCCCATGTCCCTGCCCCTTGGCCTGCTGACCCTAAGGGGGAGCGGGGGAGGCCTGGTAAGTTGGGAACTGTTTGTAGGCAGTCGCCTTCCTCAGGTAAAAGGGCTTTTTACCCGAGCCCTTCTTCTTGTGTGAAGGGGCAGAAGTCTTTCGAGACAGCCTTGTCCTTGTGAGGTGCTCGGTCTCGAGCTCAGCAGCCTTCTCAGCCATGGGCTTGCCAAAAAGGTTTTCACCTCGGCAAGGGACATTGACCAACTTGTCTTGAACCCATGGCTCGAGGTCCGATGACTGCAGCCATGCCTGGCGTCAAGCCGCGATGCCGGCAGCCGCAACCCGGGCCGAGGCCTTGAAGCCATCGTAGGCCGCTCCGGACATGAACTTAGAGCATTCCCAGATCCCCGAAGACAAGGACTTGAACCTCTGCAAAGGTTCCCCAGAGAGACCAGCAGAGAACCCGGCAAGCTCCTTTGCTAGGTCCCGCAAGTACATGCCCATGTACAGCTGGTAAGACTGGACACGGCAAGCAAGCATTGAGCCCTGGAAGCACTTTCTATCGAACGCATCCAGGTTCCGGGCCTCCCTGCCAGGGGGCACCGTGGAGTGCATCTTCTGACTTTTCAGACGATGCATGGCCGATTCCACCACCATGGAATGGTGCGGTAGCTGCGCCTTTTGAAAACCAGGGCTCTTATGGAGTCGATAAATGGAATCGACCCGCTTGCTCAGAACCGGCGCCGAGGCCGGTGCCTCCCACATCCGGAAGAGGAGCCGTTACAGCATCGGAGGAACCGGCACAGTAAAGGCCTCCTTCGGAGGAGAGTCATACTGGAGGGCCTCGAGCTCTTCGGCTCGAGGCTCCTCCTCGGGATCCGCCGGGATCGCCAAAGCAGTGGCCATATCCCGCACGAACTCAGAGAACCAGGTATCCTCCGGAGGGGACCTACTCCGGGGCTCAGACTGCAGTGAGTCCGACGGGATGCACCGAGTCTTGAAGGTATCAGGGGACTCCTCATCATCCGTCTCCCAGGCGGACTCGTCCGAGGAGGAGTCAGGCTCCGACCGTGCGGGGCCCAGCAGCACCCGCCCTGATGCCGAAGGCACCGGCGTCGACGCCCTCGGTCCTGATCGGGCGGTCGAGGGTGACCGCGACCAAGGACGACCTCGAGCCTTCATGGTCTCGAGGATCGGCTCAGTCTCCGGGGTCGACTTCTATGTTTCTATGTTTCTTTTCATGGTGGTTGTATGCAAGCCATTGGTTTGGAAATTTTTTTTATTTACCATCCTCCGCTCTCCCCTGCCCATTAGGTGCGTTTCTTATATTAAAATTATATCAGCATTCAGCCTAAGCACGTCTTTATAGCATAACTGCTGCTTTCTGAGTTGAGGCCCCTTACATTCAAGGATACCACTCTGAAGTCATGTCTTGTATTACCTGCCAAACTTTCCCAAGAAGATTACTCTTTCCAGCCTGCAAAGCCCCCCTCCTTCCCCCTCTCGCCACCCCCTCCCTCATCCTCCCACCAACCCCCCACCTCAAACCTCCCTTCGATTTTCCAGAAGGTTCCACCCCTCTCCACTCCAATGAGGTGTAGGTCACTACCAAGATCAACATTACACCTTCCTCCTCCATTACACATTCTTCTGCCCTTAGCATACAAAGAACAAAAAGCCCGTCATTTCTCCTCCACTTCACCCCCCACCAAACACCCGCTTTACATTATCTTCAAAGTCCATGATAAAGTATCTCCCGGGTGCTTGACATTTTTGGGCTTAAGAACATAAGATATGCCATACTGGGTCAGACCAAGGTCCATCAAGCCCAGTATTCTGTTTCCAACAGAGGCCAATCTAGGTCATATGTACCTAGCAGTTTCCCCAAGGGACACAGGTTCCACAATGCTTGTATTGGTTCAAGCATTGATATCCTGGGTCCCTTCTTAATAATGGTTTATGGACCTTTCCTCCAGGAACTTGTCCAAACCTTTTCTAAAACCCAGCTACACCAACAGCCTTTACTACATCCTCTGGTAAATTCCAGAGTTTGATTACATGTTGAGTGAAAAAATATTTTCTTTTATTAGTCTTAAATAGTTTACCCTGTAGCTTCATTGCATGTCCCCTAGTCTTTCTATATTCTGATAAGGTAAACAATCGATCTATGCTTACCCGTTCCACTCCGTTCATTAATTTATAGACTTCTATCATATCTCCCCTCAGCCGTCTCTTTTCCAGGTTAAAGAGCCCTAACCTTTTTAGCCTTTCATAGGCTTCTGGTGTCTCAAACGTTGGCTCGCTTGAGGCCATTCTGTGCTCACAACCCCCAACATCTTCTGCTCCGCTTCTTTCCCCACCAGGGCTTCCGGTAGCTCTGACCATCCTGCCATCTGCATTCCTTTGATAGCTTCCTTTATGGTGCACATAGTGGTGGTCTTTCCCACAATACTGAATTGCAGTCCAAAGGGAAAAAGCCACTTGTAGCGGATACGTTCTTCTCTTAACCGTGCTGTAATCTCTTTAAAAGTTATTCTCCTTCTTATGGTAATTATCGAAATGTCAGCATACAGTTCCACTGGTTGATCGTCCTAGAGCACTTTGCCCACTTTCTACGCCACTTGCATGACCACCTCCTTTGTACTGAAATCATGAAAACACGCTACAATTCTCTTGGCAAGCCATCCCGCTTTGGGCCTAAAGCTCTATGTGCTCTGTCTATATCAAAACAAATTCTCCATTGGTGCTTCAGCTTGTCTTAATATGGTCTTACACAATTGTTCCACTAGCACTTTGTAGTTGAAAGTTCCCTCTTTCTCTGGGATGCCTCAAGCATATATACGAGTGACGCTCCCTGTTCTCCAAATCCTCTAATTTTGACCATAACTCTCCCATTTCTGTTTTCGCCAGGTCGTTGTTCTCTTTCACAGACTTTAGAAGCCCCTTGTGCTCCTCTATTCTCTACACCATGGAATCACATTGCCCAAGCTCGTGGATATCATCGCTCAGCTCTCTAATCCACATTTTTGCTTCGCTTTGAATTTGGCCAGACCTTGTGGAATCATCCCAAACCACTCTTTCAACTTTTCCTTCAACAAGCTTAATTCGCCATACTCGGGCACGTGGGCTCCTGTCGAGGCATTCTCTTCCCCCGCCACTCCACTCTTTGCTCTGGTTCCTGCTGCCCCTGGGGTCGCCTTAAACCCGAAGGTTTTCAGATCCAGGCTCGGGTTTTTCTGCACCATCACTCACTAGTTCGCTCCACAGGAAAACGCCAATACGTTTTACAGCTTAATTCGGGCATTCAGGCTGCTGATTGGGGATCTTATCATCCCGACCTCGGGAGCTTCACATAGCTGCTGCCATCTTGGATGGTTACATCACCGGACACCCCACCCCCACATTTGCTCAATTTTCAAAAACTTTCAGGTAAAACTATCATATATACATGGACGATATAACGATATATTTCACATTAAACATCTCCAATCTTACAATTCAATAAATTGACTGCTTCTCAGAGGTAGCAGAATAGCTATCACTTCAGTTTACCTTAAGATCAACTTTAGTAAAACTGAAGCCCTCTATATAACAAGAAACCAGAGCTTCACACCTGCCCCCCACCCCCAACTTATCAGTATCCAGGACGCAAACATCTGTCAAAAAATAGGCAAAATACCGCAGCCCACACACTCAATATGGCATCACACAAAAAAATAGAAATTACACTTACCTGGTAATTGTCGTTCCTTGAGTGACAACAGTTTAGTCCTCTACTTCTGGGTTGTGCACCTCTTCCTGCAGCTAGGAGACTGGGCATGTCAAAGTCGTGACATCATTGGATATAGCCTGCTGGTATCTCCCATCAGCCTCCAGTGTACTATTGACAAAGCAAACTCAAAGGAACAACAAATAAGTAACTATACCATAACTTTAAATAACTCCCCATTCCTCAACCGGAGGAGCCTTTTAAACCGTATCCGTCTTATATTTTCTTTTCTCTTTTTTTTTTTTTTTTTTAACTTTACATTCATGTCCCCCCTATGCAAACATATCCTATACCATCACCTTGTTTAAATAAGAGAAAAGTAAGAACAGAGAGGGATACTCACTGTGATCTAGAAACTGAAAGGATCTGTCTACTCCTTAAGATTGATGCTCCACTCTGCCTGAAAATAAACTGAAGAAATCATACTCCTGGGCGGGAATGAGGACTAAACTGTCATCACTCAAGGAACGACAATTACCAGGTAAGTGTAATTTCTATTTCCTTATCGTTCCTCCAGTTTAGTCCTCTACGTCTGGGATGTAACGGAGCAGTAATCATTGGGAGGGACCTATCCAGCCAACTCACCACACCGCCGACCCGGAACAGGCCTCCTTTACTGCCAAAACATTTAGGCAGTAGTGGTTACTGAGGAAATGAAGAGACGACCTGGAAGCTGCTCTACCAATCCCCCCTGGTGGAATGACACAGTGATTCACCCATGAAGCCGCTTGTGCCCTGGTAGCAAGAGTCAGAAAGCCCCCCGGAATCATACAACCTCGCCAGCAGAAAGCTGAGGCAACCACCGCCTTAACCCAGTGCGAAATGGCCGCCTTCGCTGCTGCTTCCCCTTTGTGGGGACCTCCAACCAGCACACAAAAACAAAGAAACGAACATCGCACCCTGCATGTAATGTTTCCTATCGGCATAAACTACGAATAAAAACCTCCCCTTCCAGAAAAACCGAAAACTGGAAGAGAACCAATAGGCTCAGGAGAAAAATCAGAAACCACCTTTTGGAAGGACGACAGGACTGCTCGCAAACACCACCCTCTATCCAGAAAGAGTAGTTACTCACCTGTAACAGGTGTTCTCCAGGAGCAGCAGGAATCAGTCCTCACATATGGGTGACGTCGGCGCCGACGGAGCCCTCGCGGAGCAATTTTCCCCAGCTTTCAAAGAAAGCCTTTGGGAATTGCAGCGCGCATGCGCGGTCCTCTTCCCGCCCAAGGGTGCCATCTTGCTCAGTCAGATGACATAGCGAAAAGACAGCAAAAAATTAGCAAAAAACGAAAGCATAGAACTGCAACTCCAAGGGGAGGAGGGAGGGTTGTGAGGACTGATTCCTGCTGCTCCTGGAGAACACCTGTTACAGGTGAGTAACTACTTTCTCCAGGACCAAGCAGGAAGTCAGTCCTCACATATGGGACTCCCCAGCTTAAGGCTACCGGAGACCCTAAGCTAAAAAAGGAGCTCCCTCAAGCTCAGTAGCACAGAAGGAAGGAATCTTCTCTGAATACGCCTCCAACCGGTAGCCCAACATCCGGGACGGAGGGTAGGAGTTGCCTATACCTCAAAGAGATTACGGAGGACTGCCTGTCCGAAAGCACCGTCCCTGCGGGACTCCCTCTCCAGGCAGTAATGGGCTGCAAAAGTCTGGCTTGAAGACCAAGTAGCGGCTCGGCAGATGTCTGCCAATGGAACAGAGCGGAGGTAAGCCACTGACGTAGCCTTCACCCTAACTCGATGAGCCGTGACTCGACCTTCCAACGAGAGGCCGGCTGCCTCGTAAGCCCAAGCAATACAGTCAGCATCCAGATGGACAGAGTACGCTTGGAGACAGGGAGCCCCAACTTATTGGGGTCATAAGAGACGAAGAGCTGAACAGCTCGTCTGTGCTCCCGCGTACGGTCAAGGTAGAAGGTTAACGCCCTTCTATAGTCCAGGGTATGCAGGACCGTTTCAGCTCGGCTGGAGTGTGGCCTGGGAAAGTAGGTCGGAAGTACCACCTCCTGGTTGATGTGAAAAGGGGAAACCACTTTGGGAAGAAACTTTGGGTGAGTCCGTAGAACTACCCTATTCTTGTAGAACCTAGTGTAAGGAGGATCAGATACTAGGGCTTGTAGCTCACTAACACGTCTAGCAGAAGTGAGGGCAACCAAGAACAAGATTTTCCAAGAAAGAAAACGAAGATGACAGGTAGCCATAGGTTCAAAGGGCGGACAGGTAATCCGCTGTAAAACCACATTCAGATCCCAGTCAGGGGCTGGTGGGCGTAAAGGTGGTTTAAGGAGAAGGAGGCCTCTGAGAAAACGAGCCACTAGAGGGTGGCTGGAAAGAGTTCTTCCATCCACCGGCATGTGATGCGCAGAAAGAGCACTGAGGTGGACCCTGACCGAGTTGGATTTAAGTCCAAGATTGGAGAGGCAAAGCAAGTACTGCAAGACCACTGATGCTGAACAGGAGAAGGGATCTTGAGACTGCTGAGCACACCAGACGGAGAACCGACGCCACTTAAAAGTGTAGGACTTCCAGGTGGAGGGCCGCCTGGAGGCCAAGACGACTTCCTCCACATCTGGAGGCAGCCGGAGGGGAGCAAGGACTACCCTTTCAGCAGCCATGCCATCAGATGAAGGGACCGGAGGTTGGGGTGCAGGAGAGTCCCCTGATCCTGTGACAGGAGGTCGGGTTGAAACCCCAGAGGAAGAGGAGTGTCCACCGCCAGCTGCATCAGAAGCGGGAACCAAGGTTGTCTCGGCCACTGGGGAGCCAGTAGGATCATCGAGGCTTTGTCTCTGAGAACTTTGAAGAGTGTCCGAGACACCAGCGGCATGGGAGGAAAGGCATACAAGAGGCCTGTGGACCATGGAATCAGAAAAGCATCCGCCGCTACTCAGAGGATGCGGTTGTTGAGAGCAGAATCTGGGAAGTTGCCTGTTCAAAGGACTGGCAAACAGATCCATGGTGGGGAGGCCCCACTTGAGAAAGATCCGCTGAACCACCAACGGATCCAACCTCCACTCGTGTGGCTGGAGGATCCTGCTTAGCTTGTCTGCCAGGTAATTTTCCTGACCTGGGAGATAGACAGCCTTGAGGATGATGCCGTGGTTGACGGCCCAAGAGCACAGTTTCTGCGCCTCCTAACAGAGAAGGAAGGAGCCTGTTCCGCCTTGTTTGTTCACGTAGAACATTGCAACCTGATTGTCTGTCTGGACCAGCACAGACTGGTGAGAAGTCAGGTGGGAGAAGGCTCTGAGAGCTAGGCGGATGGCTCTGAGCTCTAGGAAGTTTATCTGCTGAGCAGACTCCCAAGGAGTCCAGAGGCCTTGAGTACATTTCCCTTGGCAATGAGCTCCCCAGCCCAGGAGAGAAGCATCGGTCGTCAGGACCTGAGAAGGCGGAGGAGGCTGAAAAGCCATTCCTAGCACTAGGTTTGGCAGATGAAGCCACCATTGTAGAGAAGAGACCAGCGGGTCGGAGATCTGTACGGAGTCCGCTAGGCTCCCAGTGGCCTGATGCCATTGTGCGCGAAGGCACCATTGAGCAGGGCGCATGTTTAGGCAGGCATTGGGGGTCACATGGACTGTGGAAGCCATATGGCCGAGCAGTCGCAGAAATTGCCTGGCAGAGACCAGGGAATTGCTGCGAAAGTGGCTGGCAAGATCCATGAGCCTGCTTGCCCTGTCCAGAGACAGAAAAGCTCGCGCCTGAAGCGTGTTCAATCTTGCGCCGATGAACTCGAGATCCTGAGAGGGGAGCAAAGTGGACTTTGTGAAGTTTATGACAAAGCCCAAGTACTGGAGCAGAGCCACAGCGCGGTGCGTGGTGTGAATGGCCTCTTGGGAAGACTGTGCTCTGATGAGCCAGTCGTCCAGGTAAGGAAATACAAAGAGGCCTTGAAGTCTCAGATAAGCCGCCACCACTGCTAGACATTTGGTGAACACCCTTGGTGCTGAGGATAGGCCAAAGGGCAGTACTCTGTACTGGTAATGATTGCCCCCCACAACAAACCTGAGATATTGTCTGTGGCTGGGGTGAATGAGGATGTGAGTGTAGGCATCCTTTAGATCTAAGGAGCATAGCCAGTCTCCCTGCTGGAGGTAGGGCAGCAGGATTCCAAGGGTAAGCATCTTGAACTTTTCCTTTGCGAGGAACTTGTTGAGGTTGCGCAAGTCCAGGATGGGTCTGAGGCCTCCTGTTCTTTTTGGTATCAGAAAGTACCTGGAGTAAAACCCTTGACCCCTCAGGTGGTGGGGCACCGGTTCCACAGCCTGTTCCTGAAGAAGACTTGCTAACTCCTGAAGGAGTAAGTCCCTGCGCAGAGGGAGTCGAAGAGGCTCCCCTGGGAAATAGGAGGGAGGTACCTGGTGAAAGTGAAGAAGATAGCCCTTTTGAACTATGTGAAGCACCCAGGTATCTGTGGTGATGTTGGACCACCTGTGGGCAAAGTGGACCAGCCGGCCTCCCGTGCTGAGAGAAACCAGCTGAGGGGGAGAGGCTATGCTGATGAAGTCAAAAACCCCCACCCTGCTGAGCAGGGGCCGGTGGTGCAGGCTCGGGGGCTTGCTGCCTTCGGGACCCATTACCCAGTCCCTTGGACTGCTTACCCTGTGGGGGAGCTGCTGAGGCCTGATAATGAGGGTAGTGTTGATAGGCAGCCGCCTTCCTCGGGTAAAAGGGCTTTTTCCCCAAGCCCTTCTTCTGAGAAGGGGCAGAGGTCTTCCTTGAGAGACGAGTCCTGGTGAGAGTCTCGGTCTCGATCTGTGCAGCCTTCTCATCCATGGGCTTGCCAAAGAGGTTTTCACCTCTGCAGGGGACATCGACCAACTTGTCCTGCACCCATGGCTCGAGGTCGGATGTCTGAAGCCAAGCCTGGCGGTGGCCACCGATGCCGGCTGCGGCTACTCGAGCCGATGCCTCAAAACCATCGTAGGCTGCTCGAGAGATAAACTGAGCACTCCCGAATACCAGTTGACAAGGTTTGGAACCTCTGCAAAGGTTCGTCGGAGAGACCAGCAGAGAACCCGGCTATTTCTTTAGCCAGGTCTCGGAGATACATGCCCATGTAGAGCTGGTAGGTCTGGACTCGACAAGCAAGCATAGAGCCCTGGAAACACTTCCTACCGAGGGCATCCAGGCTCCGAGCCTCCCGACCGGGAGGAACCGAGGAGTGCATCTTTTGACTCTTAAGTCTATGCATGGCCGATTCCACCACCATGGAATGGTGCGGTAGTTGTGCCTTTTGGAACCCGGGGCTCTTGCGGACTCGATAAATGGAATCGACCCGCTTGCTTAACACCGGCGACGACGCCGGGCTCTCCCACATGCGGAAGAGAAGTCGTTCCAGCACTGGAGGAACCGGTACAACAAAGGCCTCCTTCGGGGGAGAGTCATATTGGAGGGCGTCGAGTTCCTCGATTCGAGGCTCCTCCTCGGGATCCGCGGGGAAGGCCAAGGCCTTGGCCATATCCGGCACTAAGTCCGAGAACCGGGTATCCTCCAGGGGGGACCGTCTCCGAGGTTCGGACTCGGGGGAGTCCGATGGGACACACCGAGTCCGAAAAGAACCAGGTGACTCTTCGTCCTCGGATTCCCAGGCTGACTCCTCGGAGGTGGAGTCGAGCGGCTCCGGTCGGGCGGGCATCGATGCCGTCCACCCCGACGCCGAGGGAGTCGGCGTCGACGACCTTGGTCCCGAACGGGAGGCCGAAGGAGACCGCGACCGAGGATCGACTCGAGCCCTCATGGACTCGAGGATCGGCTCGGTCTCCGGGGTCAACTTGGACGTCGACGCCCCGGCGGTCAGGGCAGAAGCACTGGCGAGGCCAGCGATCAATGCCCGCTGCTGGTCTATTAAGGCAGCGAAACTGCTCTCCAAGGCCGTCAACCTGAGTCCGAGCTCAGGAGACCCAGCAGCCCCCGACTCGGGCCCCGATGGCGTCGGGCCCGACGTCAGGTCCTTCGGAGGCGAGTCCACGAGGACAACAGTACTCACGGGAGCGGGCGAGTCCATCTCGAGACGAGGATGTTTAGACGGCCTCTCCATCTCCGAGGACCCGGGACGGGAATCGGGGCTATGCGACCTGGCCCTCGAGGAACCAGGAGCGTCCACTGACCCCGCCCTCACGGGTTTCTTCTTCCGATGATGTTCCCGGGTAGGAGAACCCCGTTCAGAGGAACCGCAACGATGCTCAGGACCAGAGTCCCGAGACGTCGAAGCCTCTGACGAGGTCTGAGCCCGGCCGGAGTCAGAGAAGATACGTTCCCGCTGATGCTGCCGACTCAACGCTTTTGAGGACATTTTGCCACACGGACCACAGATCATCGGGTCATGATCGGGTCCGAGGCAGCGGAGGCAGTAATCGTGTGTGTCGGTAAGAGACATGAGTTTCTTACACCGATCACACTTCTTAAACACGCTGGCAGCCATCGGGGGAAAAAGGGCCCCTGCGAGGTCAAAAGACCGGGCTGCCAGTGAAAAAGAAAAAAGGCGCGAAATCTGTCACGAAGGACAAAAAAACGAAAAATAAAGAACGGACTCGCAACCGGCGTCGCGGGTCCAGGCGGGAAAAGAACCGGCATCGAACCGAGAAAAAACAAATAAAATCAACTTTTCTGCGGGGAATCACAAACAACGTCTGTAGGGCTCCGCGGAAAAAAAGACTGAGCAAAATGGCACCCTTGGGCGGGAAGAGGACCGCGCATGCGCGCTGCAATTCCCAAAGGCTTTCTTTGAAAGCTGGGGAAAATTGCTCCGCGAGGGCTCCGTCGGCGCCGACGTCACCCATATGTGAGGACTGACTTCCTGCTTGGTCCTGGAGAAAGGGTGAAAACGGCTCATTACATGACAACGCCTGAAACTCCGAAACTCGTCACACCGAACAATGAGCTATCAAAGCCACTGTCTATAACAGCAAATCCTTTACCGACGCCTGGAGTAAAGAATCAAAGGACTCTTTAGCTAACGCCTCTAAGGCCCAATCGGGATTCCCCGGCGGCACCCGAACTCTCCTTGAGGAGCGCAGTTGGATCCCAACTTAAGGAAACGCTACACATCGATCCGAACACCTAGCGTTATTCCCTTCACAGACCTCTACAGCCGGAAACAGACGCTCGCTGGATCCTCTAAGGAACTGGCCGCTAGTTTGTTCAGACACTGTCCTGCAGAGAACTCAGACCAAGGATACAGACACCTTTGTCGCCCGGACTTGCCGCCGTGAACAGCAGCCTTCCAAAAGGCGCTACGCATGGACCTACGTAGCAGAAGCAGCCTGCCTCCTTGCTCTCAACAAGGCGGCAAAGACTGCTGCAGAATAACCCTTCTACTTGAGCCCCGCCCATACAAAGGCCAAACCATAGGCGGGCACCGATCCACCTGAGACATTCGTCACGGACCTAGCCGCAGCAGAACGTCTGCTACCGACAACTTCTAGGAAAAGCCTGTCGAGTAGGCGAATGAGAAAAGCCTAGTAGGCCGTCTCGCCCAACCAGGCGCTACCAAGAGCGCCTTTCTCCGAAAGCCTCGATACGCCAACTAGTTGCCCTATGAGAGCCCACAGGGAAAGGACAAGACAAAGACTTAATTGGGAGCTTACTGACCATCGACTTGGACGAACCATCAGCTGCCCCATTCCTCCACCAGAGAGACCTCTGGGTGAACCCCAAGGAAGCCAATATTAGCTAGCGCTTGAATTAAGCCATAATGCACATTTGCCCCATAAAGCAAATCAGGCTCTAGTCTATTCAACTCCCTGATACTTTCCTGTTCCAGGCGAGTAGACTGCCGTAAACACTGCGACCACCTGAAGCATGCTCTCGCCTCCCCAGGCTCCAAAAATGGGAGCTTGTAAGGCCAGAGCATTGCCCCCAACGATCGCTTCAGTGAACCATCTACTTTCCCATCTTGCGATAAAGAAGATTGCTAGGGCTCTGTTCCATACAGTGAGTCCGCACCCCCTGGTAGTGCAAGGTGTGCACCCACCCCCATAGTACCCAGGCCTGCCTCTGCTTAGCCTCAAAATGTCAATCAAGAACAGGCGAATTCAGAACAGCTGAATACTTTGATTTTCTCTTATTTTTTTTATTTATTTATTTATTTTATTTTATTTTTTTTACAAAGACACCTCTAAACCAAAAATGCCATCAGCATATGTTAAGAGACGCTCTTTCCGTGCCAACAATATGAAGTAGAAAGAACTCCCAAACACAGGCATACTAATCCACGGCCTTCCTGCTAGAGTTAACGCCCCATTCCGTCTGACTGCACAAAGATGGACTTTATATTTTAAGATCAACTAGCACCTGGTGATATGAAATACAGCTCTCATTCCGCAGTGGCAATTGAGTCAGCAATGAAGAAGCCGAGAAACTGTAGACAAGTTCCCATTATACCACCTGGTAAAGACTCCACTTTTAGACCACTGAAGCAAAAAAGCATGCGAGCGTGCCTTGTGTCCTGCCAGCAGCTGATCGAATTGAAGGGATTCAGTGTAGGCAGGGCATTGTCCAGAGAACGCAAGGCCCCTCCTCCAGGCTGACTCCACATCCACAGTCTAAACCGGCAGTCACCTTGGCTGATGCCAATCAGCGCGGAAGCCATCTTGTAAGCCCAGCATATGAAGTATGCCTACTAGAGTGAGCCGCTGCCATTGCTGCTAGAGAACTAGCCTAGCTGCTTCTGGCCCCCCATTAAGGCATTCACCGAACACTAGCAGAGACTCTCCGTACTGGAGAACCTCTGATAAATGGAATGGGAGCATAGATAGCTCCAAAGGCCAGAGTTCTATTTTGCAACCCCTCTCCGCTGAGCTGCCTTTTCCATATGTAAAATTAAACCACATATAGCCAAAATTAAGACATTACAAATCTACCGTAAAATCGTATAATTTGGCAAAGTCAAACTAAACGGGAACATTTTCCATTAAGAAGCCAAACTACTATAAAATTCTTCCCATGACATAATGCTTATGGCAGAGCATTCCACATCTGTGGACTGGCCATGGCGCTCACCCAAGCACCTGTTACAACAACTGTCCAAGAGAATTATCACCATAATTCCTTTTGACTTGAATATGTTTACAGCAGAACATAGCGCTATATCACAGCAGCTAAGCCAAAATATTATCCTGCCAAATAAACCAGACTTTAACGCTTTATAGGACCTTCTATGGATAGCGGAAGGAGATTCTGGTAAATCAACATAGCTATGCCCTGTTTTCTTTGCTTTTTTTTTTTTTTTTTAAAGGATAGGACTCCAAAAACCAAGTTTCCGCCAACTCCAATGAAATCAAAGCAGATCCGCTAAAATTACCCGAACTGCTACTATAGCTTTGCAAGAAGCTACCAGCCCCCGCTGCACCCAGTTGTCCTTCCCCCCCTTATCCTGGGAGATTCTGCATTGCAGGAGGCGTTGCCCAACCCATGCTAGCCTATTGCATCTGCCAGGGAGCTGAAGAGCAAAATAGAAAGTAGAACCCCTAGAAGCAAATAGTGTCCCGTCCTTGGGATACAGGCGCAAAAGGTAAAAATCAAAAGTAAAATCAACAGTGTTAGCTAAAAATGAACAAGGCTATCTCTCACTAAAGCGAGTTTATTTTTCTTTTTGAAATCCCACCGAAGTCCGTGGGACCCAAGCTTTCAAACACAGCCCCTGACGCTGTGCATTAACCACAACCAGAGAAATGAAATGAAACCCTGCTCTAGTAATAGATGAGAATTTCCTAGGAAGGGCCTGCGAAGTGTTGCTATGAAACACACAAGCACCTCCCCAGGCCTTCCTGTAGTCAGAGAAATAGCAGTGGAATACACCGACCACCTTGCAAATGGAGGTCTGAGAGGTTGTTGCCTGTGTGAACCTGATGAGTAATATGATTTTGTATTGTACCACTCACCCCCCCAGGGATGGGGGTACTGAATACTATATGTGATTCATGAGCAGCGCTGTCATTCAGCGGCCTTTAGGGCAGCAGAGCCCGACCAATGATACAGAAATTAAGAGCTTTAAATCTTGGTCATATAAACTGGATTCTCAGACCTTACATCACATCACCGAGGCTCTGTGGTGATTTCTTTCCTGACCTGCAGATAATGGCTGCATGCATACCCACAGTCATAGAAAGGCACTATTGAGTGTACCAGCTGCCCTCTGGTGGCCATAGACCGTAGCACAGGCACTTCCTGGTTGACAGTTTAACTGTCTATTTTTTTATATCCTAAGGTTTCCTAAACCTGTCCCTGTGAATTTTGGGCAACTTTCACTATAGAATACATAAAGGCACACTTCTAGGCTTTCCCTCCTGCCAACTACAAGTTAGGGCTCTGCCCTGGAACTTAAAAGCTGGCAATTTGCCTAATATCCTGGGCCTTAACAGATGCTCCTCAGAGACATGATTAGGAGGGAAAGACCATGTGGTATCAGGGATCAATGCCAAAACTGCTGTCCTGTTTTTAAGTTTATTCTTATTTATTCTATAAAGAGAATTGATACAGTCCCCCTTAATGCTGAGGAACCCCCTGAGCCTCAAAAAAAAAAAATCCTACAAACAAAAGAAACAAATACTAGGCCCAAAAATTTAGCTATTCTGCCTGTTTTCCCTCACGCAGGCAGCTCACTGCAACTCTCGCCATGTGGTCCAAATACCTAGAGAGGAAATGGCTGCCCCTTCGCCAATGAATTTTGGTGCCAAGAACAACAGCCGCTGCAAAAATGAGGCCTCAGCAGACCGACCGAGCCCGAAGGCCTTACCTGCAGGGCCAAAAGCCACACCGCCTGCTCCTACCACCTTGAATTCATCCAATCCTCAAGCCACGCTGATGCGCCTGGCAGCCACGCCGAGAATCGCTCAGCCAGTTCCACAGAGTAAAATTAAAATCCCGCAGCAATGGAGAGGCTCCGTCTCACACAGCTTCAGTGTGGCTGTACGGGTCCCGGAGCTCTCTCCCGTACAGTCAAGGGAGAGAGATCCGCACCGGCAAATGCCTGCAGCAAGTGAAAATAACTGACAAGGAGGGAAGGCGAGAACTGCTACTAATTTAAAGAACCAGGCTCAAATTTAAAATTACTGTAAATAAGGAAATTTGCTCCTAACTAAAGGGAACTAATCCCTGATTGCCAATTAACCAAAGGTAACTGAATTAAAAGTAAAATTAAAAGTAAATTAAAGGTAAAAATGAAAAGTAAAATCAGAATAGAATTTGTCACACTAAATGTTCCTTATCTGTTCCCCCCAAGTGAGCCCAGAAGCTAGGCTCACTACGTCCTCCTGCTGCATGGAGACTGGACACACTGGGGGCTGATGGGAGAGACCAGCAGGCTATATCCAGTGATGTCACGACTTTGACATGCCCAGTCTCCTAGCTGCAGGAAGAGGTGCACAACCCAGAAGTAGAGGACTAAACTGGAGGAACGATAAGGAACAAAGATTTTATAAACTCAGAATGTTAAAACTCCTTCCTCTCCACCACCACGATTCCAAATCAGTCCTAAATACAATCATTACACCCCATTTCGATTTCTGCACCACCATCCTACAAGGTCTACCTAAACAAACCTTAAGACAGCTCCAAATAGAATACGTTGCAGACAGGATAACCTCGAATTTCAATCCAATGGAACACATCACCCCAATATTGTACAATCTGCACTGGCTCCCAATTCAGAGCCGCTAAACTATAAAATACTTGTTACCACATTCATACTAATCAAAGATATCACCCCATCATACCTCTCCACTCTTATTACCAAAGAATCACACACTCGCATACAATGAGATTGTAATAAAAAACAAATTTACAACCCCATTAGAATTAAGGAAAACTAAAAAATTATCCAAGCATTCTCCCACATTGTTCCTACCCTCTAAAATACTCTCCCAGATCATCTAAGCGTTATAAATGACCTCTCAACCTTCTGCAAAAAACTCAAAACCCATTTACTCTACACTTCGGAAACCAAAACAAAACCAGCAGCACCGATCCCAACTACCCCACCACAAACTCACTACTACATGCACACACTCAAAAAGGCAATTTCTCCTCAGGCTACCCTGCTCAATTCAAACCCTCAATACTGTATTACAACCATGTACATAAATAGTTTCCATGTTATTTGTACTTCACTGTTTATAATTGTTAATGTATATAGTTCTAACCATTCCATGTAATTTAATATGTACCATTTACTGTACAATTCAAATGTTCACTGTAAACAGCATTTGATCTGCTGGAAAATACGGTATAAAAATTCCTAATAAAATAACATTTCACAAAGCTGAAGCAAGCACAATCTACCACTGGACTTCGAGGCCTTCTCCCAAGTTTCTTCCCTGGGCCTTAGCATGTCCAAATCCCAGCCCAGCTGTGAGGTGTTCTAGGGGCATACCAAAAATTAACAGATAAAGCAAATATTCAGCACTATCCTGTTAAACTGCATAAATAAGTATCCTAAATTTAACAAAATAGCTGAATCAGTAAGCAACCAGACTTAACCAGATAAGTGATTGCTGAATATCAGCCCTATCTTACCAAACAGTTCCCTTTCTGCTTAATTAAGCTAACACAGGGGTATTGACAATGAAGTAATGCTACTTGTGTTCTAGACTATTTCCTACCTGCTCAATCTCAAGGTTGATGTTGTACAATGTTCTCTGCAGTCGCACATTAATCTGGTGGATGTTCTTGTTCTCCTCCTCAGGGCTAGGGTGGTCATCACTGTACAGCAGGAGATGCCCTTTCTGCTCGGCCAGCACAGCCTGTGCTCCTTCATGTTGTTGTAGCTTCAGTCTGTCTCTCTTGCCCTTGGTGACCTTGTCTTTTTTCAGTTTGGGAGTCAACTTTGGTGAGCTCTGGGCACTGGCATGAGAGGAATCCCATGCCAATGTAGCATTTTTCAGCTCTATGGTGATGTGAGGGCTTGCTGGCTTTTTCTTTATCATGTGAACCTCTTCCATTAGAAATAAACTCTGATAGGAGTTTGAGAAAGGTGCAAAGATGAGACAGCTGGTCAAGGCTATGGCACACTCAGGTAGCATAACACATCAGGCTATACAGTGAGAAGCAGCTGCTGAGGAGCAAAAAGGTAGCTCATTAGAGTCAGCTAATTCCAGAATATAAAAGGATTAAAATACAGTGGGCACAAACTTGCACTGCATGACATATTACAGTTTTGGGTACTCAAAATTATACACAGTTCTTTTTCATTGAACTTGACATTTTAACAAACAGTTTAAGAAATCTGAACACTGATGTATTTTTCATGGTGTTCTGACACTTGGGAGACTATTTTCTTTAGCCTGCCTTGGTGTAAAGCCATAGATGCCAAAGCCAATTTTCAAAAGGAAACACGAGCAGTTCCCCTTTGAGAACTGTATCTGTGGATGGAAAAAGTAGAAACTACTGTGCAGATCATGTGTAAGTTTACTCGCCCAACCAAAACATCCCTCTCTGCCTCCCCTCGGGTCCAACTCAAAGTTCATGCAGTGCACATAAGTTTAGTTGTTCTGAGCAGAATTGTTCTCACCTAGTGGAATCTAGCTAGATTGCTACTGAATTACCTGGCTAAATCCCTTTTGAAGTTTTTCCTCCTCTAGGTATGGTGTAGTTACTCACCTGTAATAAGTAATCTCTGGGAACAGCAGGAACAGACTTCACATATGGGTGACATCAGCACCAACTGAGCCTGCATGGGAATGCTCCCCAGTGTCCAATAGGAAAGGCTTTTGGGAGCACTCCACTGTGCCTGCGCCTGCCTTCCCAACTCCTCTCCTTAGTTGAGTTTGAGAATAAAACAAATGCCCTACAACTCGTAGGTGTGGAGGGTGGGTTGTGAAGTCTGATTTCTGCTGTTCCTAGAGATCACCTGTTACAGGTGAATAACCAGGAACAAGAATGCATGCACTTCACATAGGTGACTCACTAGCTCCTCGAAACCAGGCAAGTATACGGGTAGAGCAGTGCGATCCCCAAGGACAAAAGATAGCAGCCAAAGTCTGAAAAAGTTGTGGACCTTGGACCCTATTCCAGAAGGCGGATCTCCCCCCCCCCCCCCCCAAGATAGTTTGGTTTCTTGTATTAGTCTTGGACAGAGCGTAGGAGTTGAGTTTAAGTCCCAAAAAGGTGCTGGAGTATAGCTTGGCCAAAGACAGCGTCCCAGCAGGAGTCTGTCCAGACAATAGTGGGTAGCAAAAGTATGTATGGAGGAAGTAGGTGCCTGGCAGATCTCCTGAATGGTTATTGAAAGGAGATCTGCTACGGAGGTTGCCATAGCCTGTACATTATGAGCAGTGACAAACCTCCAAAGAGTCCTGCCTGTGGATAGGCTAAGGAAATGCAATTTGCTATCCATCTATATAAGAATCAGTTTTGTCACTGGAAGGCCTAGGTGACTAGGATCAAAAGAGATAATTGTGAGGATCTTCTGTGATCCTTAGTTCTACTCAAGCAGCAATCTAGCACTCACTTGCAGTCTAAAGTGTGCAGTGCTGCTTCTGCTCGAGCTGCATGTGGTCTTGGGAAGAAAATCAGGCTTACCAAATGGTTTAAAAGGAAGGAGAAGCCACCTTTGGAAAGAAATGCAGATGAGTCCACAGAACAACCTTGTCATGGTGGAACCAGGTATAAGGCGGGTCTGCCACCAGAGTCTGCAGCTCACTGATGTGGTGAGCTGACATGAGAGTAAATGAGGAAGAGTATCTGCCATGATAGCAGCTTAAGTGAAGTGGAAGCCAAAGGCTCGAAAGGCAGCTTTAGTAGTTGCACAAGAACCACATTCAGATTCAGGGCCACCAGAGGTGGCTTAATGGGTGGTTTAGTCAACAAGAGACCCCACATGAGGCATGTTAATAAGGGATGTGAGGAAATACTATCTTGGAAGCACAGACCAGCTGTATTCCACGCTTTAAGAAAAGTGGAAGAAGTCCAAAATACTGCCAGCATGGTTTAAAGATGAGGTCAGAGGCTGCTGTTGCCAAAAAAAACATCTTTCCGAAAATGGAAAAAAAGAGCCAAATGACGAAAACTGGAAACAGCATAAGCACTGGCAAGTTAAATGCAAGACATTAATAAGGCAGGCAAAGAGAATTTGAGAAGAAGCTTGCTGTGCAAGCAAAAATGTGTAATAGACTGCTTCAAGTACATTCGTAGCAAAAAACCTGTGAGAGTCAGTTGGACCATTAGACGATAGAGTGGTAAAAAGGGCACTAAGAGGGGACAAGGCCATAGTGGAGAGAATGAATGAATTCTTTGCTTCGGTCTTTACTGAGGAAGATGTAGGGATGTTACCCATGACTGAAGTGGTATTTAAAGGTGATACTGAGGAAGAATTGAAAGAAATATCGATACACCAGGAAGATGTATTACAACTATTTGATAAACTGAAGAGTAGCAAATCACCTGGACCGGATGGTATACATCCAAGGGTGTTGAAAGAACTGAAATATGAGATTGCAGACCTGCTATTAGTAATCTGTGAACTATCATTAAAATCATCTGTAATACATTGGTGATTCTCCAATCTTCAGGTAACGCCAATTTTTAAAAAGGGTTCCAGGGGTGATCCAGGAAACTACAGACCGGCGAGTCTGACGTCAGTACCGGGAAAAATGGTAGAAACCATCATAAAGAACAAAATTACTGAACATGTAGATATAGTCATGGCTTAACGGGAGACAGCCAACATGGCTTTAGACAAGGAAGATCTTGTCTTACTAATCTTATTTTTTTTGAAGGTGTGAATAAACACAGGTAGACAAAGGTGAGTCGGTTGATATAGTGTATCTGGACTTTCAGAAAGCCTTTGACAAGGTCCCTCAGACTTTTGGCAAAACTAAAAAGTCATGAGATAGGAGGCAGTGTACTATTGTGGATCAGGAACTGGTGAAAAGATAGAAAGCAGAGGGTAGTGCTAAATAGCCAATTTTCCCAATGGAGAAAGGTGAATAGTGGAGTACTCCAGGGATCTGTGCTGGGTCCGTTGCTTTTTGACATATTCATAAATGACATGGAAAAGGGAATAATGTGTGAGCTTATCAAATTTGCAGATGACACAAAACTATAAAGTTGTTAAAACCCATGAGAGCTGAGAAAAATTGATAAATTGGAATACTGGGCATCCAAATGGCAGATGAAATTTAATGTGGACAGGTGCAAAGTAATGCACCTAGAAAGAACAACCCAAACTATGGTTACATGATGCAAGATGCTTGGCAACTACGATTTAATGTGAAAAAGTGCAGTGTCATGCACTTGGGTAGCAGAAATCCAAGGGAAAAGTACACAATAGGGGGTGAGAGGTTGGTATGCACGGTTCAGGAGAAAGACCTTGGTGTGATTATCTCTGATGATCTCAAGGTGGCAAAACAGTGCGACAAGGCGGTGGCAAAAGCCAGGAGGATGTTGGGCTGCATTCAAAGAGGGATTACCAGCAGAAAGGAAGAGGTACTTATGCCACTGTACAAGTCACTGGTGAGGCCTCACTTGGAATACTGTGTTCAGTTTTGGAGGCCATATCTTGCAAAAGATGTAAAAAGACTGGAAACTGTTCAGAGAAAGGCGACCAAAATGATTTGGAGCCTGCGTCAGAAGCCTTATGAGAAGAGACTTGAAGACCTAAATATGTACACTTTGGAGGAGAGGAGGGACAGGGGAGATATGATTCAGACCTTTAAATACTTAGAGAAATGATGAACAAACAAACCTCTTCCAAAGACGGGGAAGCTGTAAAACTAGAGGGCATAACATGAAGCTGCAAGGTGGTAAATTGAAAGGCAATGTCAGGAAATATTTCTTCACTGAAAGGGTGGTGGATGCTTGGAATGCCCTCCCAATGGAAGTGGTGAGGGCAAACACGGTGATGGAATTCAAAACGGCATGGGACAAACACAGTGGATCCCTTTACAGCAACAGGATAAAAGCAAAACAAACAGTACCATCTAACTTCTGAACTATCTAGCATCTGAACAAATAAGGGTGTCCTACATGGAGTGGTGGGTTCACCCCTAAACAGAAACAAAAACATGGGGAGGGGTGGCCTGCACAGAGCGACAGGTGCACCTACTCTTGCCATCTTGCTGGGCAGACTAGATGGACCATGCTGGTCTTTATCTGCCGTCACTTACTATGTTACTATGTTACTATATAAGATTCCACATTAGGAACCACCACCCAGGAAAAAGATCTAGGCATCATTGTGGATAACATGTTAAAACCTTTCGCCTAGTGTGCAGCGGCGGCCGAGAGAGCAAACAGAATGCTAGGTGGTATAAGGAAAGGAATGGAAAATAAAAACAAAGGATATTATAATGCCTCTGTATTGTTCCATGGTGCGACTGCACCTTGAATATTGGGTGCAATTCTGGTTGCCGTATCTTAAAAAGGATATAGCGTTTAGACAAGGTACAGAGAAGAGCCACCAAAATGGTAAATGGGATGAAAGGATACCCCTATGAAGAGAGGCTAAAAAGGTTAGGGTTCTTCAATCTGGAAAAGAGACAGCTGAGGGGCGATATGATAGAGGTCTATAAATTAATGAATGGAGTGGAATGGGTAAACGTAGATTAATTGTTTACACCATAAAAATGATGTTCAATGTAAAAAACAGATCTATGCTCTGTCCATTAGCTAGTTTTTTGTAAACCGCACCTGATCCTTGGGAAAGTGCGGTATATAAGTGATTGTTAAATAAAAAATATAGAAAGACTAGGGGACATGAAATGAAGTTAGCGTAACCTATTTAAGATTAATAAGAAAAGCGTAATTACTAACCTGTAACAGGTGATCTCCGGGAACAGCAGAAATTAAGTCTTCACATATGGGTATTGTCGGTACCGACGGAGCCTGCGCGGCAACGCTCCCCAGCATCCAAAAGGAAAGCTTTTGGGAGCATCCCACAGCGCATGCGTGCTGCCTTCCCGCCTCTCACTTCAGTTGAGTTAAAGCTGAGCCAAGGAGAGAGATACAGAGAGAGATAGAGAGAACTCCTAGGGAATGTGGGTGGGTTGTGAAAAACTTAATTCCTGCTGTTCCCGCAGATCACCTGTTACAGGTGAGTAACTACGCTATCTCCAGGAACAAGCAGGAATGTAGTCTTTACATATGGGGACTCCCCAGCTGAAAGATGCCAGAGGAATGACTCCAGCGAGCTGTGAACCCGTGTGAACAGGGTCATACTTCCTCCCATGGATCCCTGGCATCCTATCAGGATGGAGGGTAGGAGTTGCATTAAGTCTGAAAGAGATGCTGTAGGACAGCCTGGCCAAATGAGGCATGCCGACGAGAGTCCCTGTCCAGACAGTAGTGGGCTGTGAAGGTATGTACTGAAGCCCAAGTAGCCGCTCTACAGATATCATCTATAGATACAGAGCAGAGATTAGCAACCGAGGCTGTCATTGCTCTGCCATTATGAGTTGTAACATGGCCCTCGAGGGAAAGACCTTTACTATCATAGTGAAGGATATGCAGTTTGCAATCCACTTAGATAGGGTTCGTTTGGAAACTGAAAGTCCCAAATGACTAGAAGGAAAAGCAACAAAGAGTTGAGAAAACTTCCTATGTTGCTCAGTTCTTTGAAGGTAAAAGGCTAAAGCTCTTTTACAATCTAAGGTATGAAGGTTCCTTTCTGCACTGGAGGCATGAGGCCTAGGGAAGAATACAGGAAGGTAAACCGGCTGGTTTAAATGAAAAGACGAAACCACCTTTGGCATAAAGTGTGGATGAGTCCTGAGGACTACTTTATCATGGTGGAACCTTGTATAAGGGGGGTCAGCCACTAAAGCTTGCAGTTCACTATTGCGTCTAGCAGAAGTTATTGCAATTAGGAAAATGACTTTCCAGGAAAGGAATTTTAAAGTTGTAGTGGCTAAAGGTTCAAAAGGCGGCTTCATAAGCTGTCCAAGAACCAGATTCAGGTCCCATGCCACCGGTGACGGCTTTATGGGGGGCTTTGTCAATAGTAGACATCTCATAAATCTTGACACAAGTGAATGAGAAGAGATTGGTTGTCCATCTTGGGGCTTGTGAAAAGCCACAATAGCACCGAGATGGACTCGCACTGAATTTATCTTGACTGGAATTTGAAAGATGGAAGAGATACTCCAGAAGCAACTCCATGGGCACGGAAAGGAGGTTAAGCCTCTTTTTTGACCACCATAAAGAAAACCTTTTCCATTTGAAAGCGTAGGAACGCCTTGTGGAAGGTTTTCTTGAAGCTTGAAGGATATCCTTCACTTGCTGAGAGAGGTTGATATCTAAAGGTTCTATGCCTTCAGCAGCCAGGCCCAGAGGCGCAGGGACTGGGGACTGGGATGCAGAAGCTTCCTGTTCTCCTGGGAAAGGAGATCAGGAGCATATCGCAACTCTTGGAGTTGCTTGAGAGAGATGCAGAAGCAGAGGGTACCACGATTGCCTTGGCCAACGTGGAGCTATGAGAATCATATAACCCCCGTCTCACTGAAGCTTGAAGACAGTTTTGGGAATAAGGGGAAAGGGTGGGAAGGCATAGAGGAAGTCCTGACTCCAATGGAGCTGGAAAGCATCGTTTGCTAGACAGTATTGAGCCGAAATTCTGGAACAGAACCAGGGAAGTTTGGCATTCTGTGGACTTGCAAAGAGGTCTATATCTGGTGTTCCCCAGGTTTGGAACACTCGAGCCAGTTGGTCTGACTGGAGAGACCACTTGTGTGGCAGCAGTATTCGACTGAGCTTGTCTGCCCACAAGTTTTGAATGCCTGGAAGGTATACCGCTAGAAGGTGAATTTGGAGCTCTCTGGCGAGGGCCCATAGTCACACAGCTTCGTTGCATAGCAACAGAGAGCCCATTCCGCCTTGTTTGTTTATGTAAAACATGGCAACCTGATTGTCGGTTTGGAGCAGAACTGTCTTTTGACTGAGCTGGGCCTGAAATGCAATCATAGCTCTAATAGGTTTATTTGAAGAGAGGCCTCTTGTGAGGTCCAGAGACCCTGAGTGGAAAGATCATGCAAGTGGGCTCCCCAACCCAGCTTGGACGCATCTGTTGTCAGGGTGATCTGGGGCAGTGGTTGCTGGAAGGGGGAACCTACCAGGAGGTTTGAGGGACTGCCACCACTGTAAGGATACAACGAGATGTGTCAAATTCTTGATTTTGTCCGTTAAGCAACATGTGGCTTGTGTCCACTGCAAAGAGGGTCCACTGAGCCGCTCGCATGTGTAGGCCGGCATAAGGGACCACATGTACAGTGGATGCCATATGTCCCAGCAGTTGAAGCATTTCCCGAGCAGTTAGTAGGGTTTTCTTTACTGCTTGGGAAGCCAATTCTATTATTCATAGACAGCGTGGCTGTGGCAGGAATGCCTTTGATTGCTGCGTGTGTAAGCAAGCCCCTATGAATGCTAGGGATTGAGAAGGGGTGAGGTGAGACTTTGGGTGGTTGACTATCAGACCCAAATATTAGAGAATTCTCATGGCACGAGAAACAGCTGTTTCTGGAGCTGTTGGTGCTCTGATGAACCAATTGTCTAAGTAGGGGAAGATGAATTTTTATTTTATTTATTTATAGTCTTTTATACCGTGCTATTCGGCATCAGTGTGGTTTACATATAAAACAACTTACACATCTCATTAGCTGACACTGTGTTTACAATGAACAAGGTAATAGAACTTGGATAAAAACTGGGGGGTAACTATATACATCTATTTGACAAGATAGGTATTACCTCGTAGGACAGTCATGGTTGGATGTGTGGTAGGGCTTACTAGACTGTCAATTTAAGTGGAGGATGAGGCTATTAAAACGCCATCTATAGGGTAATACTGGAGGAAGAGATGGTGCTTCAAGGTCTTTCTAAACTGGGTCAGGTCAGGGATTGTTCGTATGCTAGGGGGTAGGGCATTCCAGCAACTGGGCGCACAAAATTTGAAAGCTCTGTTTACGGTTGAACAGGTGCAGCATTGGGTTATAGCTTTCGGGACTATGAGCGTATTAACCGCTATAGATCGTCTGGACCTATTGGGGGGGCGTGGTCTGGATCATCTCTGCTAGTGAGGTAGACGAGAGTCCATTGACAGCCTTGAAAGTCAGCAGTAAGGTTTTGTATGCAAGTCTGGCACGTATTGGGAGCCAGTGTAGGTGCTTCAGGATGGGCGTCACATGATCTTTCCTGGATGCTCCATGGAGGACTCTTGCCACCACGTTCATCGCCAGTTGTAGCGGGTTCAGCGGGGCTTGAGGGAGCCCATGCAGGACTGAGTTTGCTTAATCCAAGTGTGGTATGATCAGTGCCTGATAGACTGTCCTGAAGTCGTCTGGTTCTAGCAAGGATCTTAGGTGCCTGAGGGATCGTATTTTATGGTACACCGATCTCACCATATTGCCTATGTGCGCCTTCATGTCCAGGCACTGGTCTAGGGTGACTCCAAGGTACCTGATCGTGGGTTTGGACTGGAATTCTGCTTCATCGACTTTCAGTAAGGGTGGCATGGAGAAGTTTCAATTCCTTGTAATGAAAGGACCTCCATTTTCTTGTGCTGAATTCTAAGGTTCTGGGTTTGTAGCCAGTTGGATACTGCATTAAAGCAGTTTGTCAGTGGGGAGAGGTCTGGGTTCTCCGTCGAGAAAGGCATGTAAAGCAGTACGTCGTCCGCATATATTAAGCAGTTGACAACAAAAGATCTGATCAGGTTACAGATGGGCTGCATGTATATGTTGAACATCAGGGCAGAGAGGGAGGATCCCTGTGGGACACCTTGCTTCTGGTGGAAAGGATCCGATGATGTAGTCCCTGATTGTATATGCTGCCATCTGTCAGAGAGGTAGGACATGCACCCGTCTAGTGCATTGTCGGTGATCCCCTTCTCTTTAAGACGCTCGAGGAGAAGCTCGTGGCTTACAGAGTCGAACGCCGCTGCGATGTCTATGAAGATGAGGACAAACCCTTGATGAACGTTGTCTATTCCTGCTACTATGCTATTGACGAGTGTGGTGAGTAATGTTTAGACACCGTGGGCCTCTCTAAAGCCGTGTTGGCATGGGTCTAGTGGCGCAGAAGCATCTATGATCTTAAATTTGACATTGGACTTCCTTTTCGATTATTTTTGCTAGTAGGGGTATACTCTATATCGGTCTGTATGAGTCTACCTTCTTAGGGTCCAGCTTGTTTTTCAAAGGTCTTATGGACGTGTGTTTGAGGGATTGCGGGAATGCACCTGTTGCAAAGGATCGGTCCATGAGCAGGCTATAAAAGCACTAAAGTATGATCGTAGTTCTTTAATCCAGAACGCAGGGCAGGGGTCGGATTGAGCAGTGGTTGTGTTGATTGCAGCAATGGTGTCTTCAATGCGCTGCTTGTGTGGTGTGGAGAAAATGGTGAGGGGTGTTATGTGGCTTGGCTCGAGAGAGGCAACAGGTGCCGAGGTCTTGTTGGTCCAACATAGCTTGGATTGTAAGTAATCCGCGAATTCTTGAGGGTGGATCTCGACTGGTTGGTTTGAAGATGGTTGTCAGGTTTTTGACAAGAGCGAAAAGGTCGTGTGGTTTGTTCAGTGAACGTTTTAGAGTGTCTGTGTGGAATTGTCTCATGTTCTTCGTTACTGCTTCGCGATGTACTGCTAGGTGGTTGTTGTATGCTCGTTGGTCGTCTGCTGAGTGGGAGCGGCACCAGCGTCGTTCAAGCTTCCATAGGCGGATAAGGGAGGCTTTCAGCTCAGCAGAGTACCATGTTGTGGAGGCTTGCTTCCCTGGAGGCTTGTTAGAAGGCTGACGTTGCGCAATTGAACTGAGGGTCTTATTCCAATTGGAAACCAGCTCCAGGATTGAGAGCAGTTGAGGTGAGTAGTGGGTGAGTTGTGCTCAGTATCAGGTCTCTGTTGAAGGCCTGGAATCTTCGTGGTGGTGCGTTGGAGGAACTGCCCAGCCTTCCGGCTTCATTCTGATTGCCACTGGGCAATGGTATTTGGAATGCTATCAGCTTGTGGTTCATTATTCCTGTTCCCTGGTCGGACAACTCGGGAATGTTGGATGGGGTGGAAGTCGCCTGAGGGGCGAATACCAGGTCCAACATGCCTCCTTTGACATGGGTAGGCTCCTTGATCAGTTGTGTATATCCTAGTTCCTCCAGAGCTTCAAGAAAAGCTGAGGCGTGAGAATCTTGTAAGGAAGGTAGATTGAAATCTCCTAGGACCCAGTTTGGTGTGCGTGGGTTTTGGGTATTGGAAGCGAGGTCAATTATTGTTGAGAGAGCGTCTGGGTCTGCTGATGGGGCCCTATATAGGAGGTTGATGGAGCAGCGCTTGTCTGCTATTGTGAGTGAGTCAAGGAGTGAAGTGCAGGTTGCGTTGCATAGGTGGAACTGGCAGTCCGTGGCAAGTACTCCTCCACCGCCTTTTCCGTTTCTGTGGCATGTATGAATTGAGAAATTGAGGAGCTGGTTGAGGAGGGGGTTATTGTCCGTGGAAAGCCATGTCTCTGTGATCAGGAAAATGTCCAGGTCATAGAGGGATATCATGTCGGATACAACTGGCCATTTCTTGCATATTGAGCGGGCATTTATGAGCGCACCTCTCAGAAGCTGGGGGAGGGGGATCTCATCGTGTCTTGCTCTCTTATTGTGTTGTAGGGCAATGTGTAAGAGATGGTGGTGGAGTGTGCGAGTGGTTTCCACTGATTTGCGGAAGGGAGCATTTGACCATCTCCTCCTGTGGTTCTGAAGAATTGGTATCTGATTGTGGTTGGTAGATAAGTCTAATACTGCTTTGGCCTAAGTAAAGGAGTTAGAGGGCAACTGTGACAATGCTTGACAGGGCCATTTTAGGTGTTTATTTCGTGGTGTGTGGTCTGGGTCTTCGCAGGGTGGCCAGGCTGGAGGAGTGGGGTGGACCTACTGGTGTCTATATGTGTGTATCCTACTGGTATATCCTGCTAACAAAACTCGTGTCGCAGGCAGGTAAATATGTGGTTGGCTTGTGGTATTCGTGTGGTAGGTGTGTGAGGTTATAACGGCAACACACACTTCAAAGCAGGTAAATCCAGGTATCAGGCTATGAACATACAGCATTAGGTATCGATGTGGCAGAACACAGGCAGGCAAGTGTAGGGTTGGATTGTAATACAGGTGATACAAACATGAGGCTAAGAATTGATGGTTTAAGGTCTTATAATAAGTGAACACATCTAGTCCTGCTTATCTAGTGGTAGGGCTGATGGCTTCGTCTTACAGATTAAGGCTCTTTAGGCCAGGTAGGGTGTTCAGTTTTACTTGTGTTTTGCTGTCAGGCGTTACTGCTCCGTTCAGTGAAAGTCCTTTGGTAGCTTGGTGGGCTGTTCCCTCAGCGTGTGGCAGAGCGGTCAGGCTACTAGGGACAGTACATTGCTGAGAGTTGTAGGGTCTTGGTGGGGCTTGGTGGTCTGGTCTTGGTGGTGGTCTGGTTCCTGAGCACTCTGAATATCCCCAGAGTTCTCAGGAATGCTGCTACTACAGCCATGCATTTTATGAAGACTCTTGGGGCAGAAGCCAGACCGAATGGAAGGACTCTGTATTGGAAGTGGTTTCCTTGAAAGAGAAATCAAAGGTACTTCCTGTGATTTACATCGATGAGGATATGCGTGTACGCATCTCTTAGATCTAGAGAACATAACCAATCCTGATTCTGAAGGTATGGTAAAAGTGTTCCGAGAAAAGTTCAAGATCTCCCTTGGAACAGAAATTTGTTCAATTCTCTGAGGTCCAGGATAGGTCTGTATCCCCGTCTTCTTTGGAATAAGAAAATAGGGGGAGTAGAACCCCTTCCCCCATTGGGATATGGATATCTCTTCTATTGCTCCCTGAGCAAGAAGTGAAAAGACCTCCTGACACAGGATGTCAGTGACAGGGCCTTGAGAATTGAATTGTTTTATGATTGCAGGGAGGGGCATGCTGAGAAAGTGAAGTTTGTACCCCTGTCCTACAATGGACAGAGTCCAGTTTTCTGATGTTATTTGTTGCCATCTTTTGGAAAATGGCATAATCTGCCCGGAATGGTCAAGGGTTCTGGACCCTTCAGAGGCAAAATGGTTAAGTTCTCTAGGTAGAAGTCAAAGCCCCTGCGGAGGCTGTACTTGCTGAGCCTGTTGAGCTCTGAGCTTGCGGCTTTCTTTGTTTAGGTTGCTGCCCTTTCTGGGGAGCATAAACTGGACAGTGAATTGGATGGGAATAAGAGTGGTAACATTTTTTCTTTTTGTTAAAAGAAAAACTTCTTACCTGTTTTTTTCTTTGATGGGTTGGCTGTAGACTTTGATAGTCTATTCAAGGTGGTATTGTCAGATTCAATCTGATTAGGCTGGGTCTGCTAATCCTTCCCAAATACGTTTTCACCTGTGCAAGGAATGTTTCCTAACTTCTCTTGCACCGCCTCTAAATCTGATGCTTGGAGCCAGGCAACGCGCCGTGCTCCGATAGCAATAGCAGAGGTTCTGCTAATAGCTTCAAAGCAGTCAAAAAGGTGCATGGTTCACAAATTTGGAGACATTTTGAGCATGCTTGAGCAGAATGAGGTACTGACCCCTTTTATCTTCAGGAGGAAGAGAGCTCATGCATTCCAGATCCGCTGTAACCTCCTCAAGAAGAGACCTGTGGCTTGTGTCCACTGCGAAGAGAGGGTCCACTGAGCCGCTCGCATGTGTAGGTGGGCATAAGGGACCACATGTACAGTGGATGCCATATGCCCCAGCAGTTGAAGCATTTTCCGGGCAGTTAGTAGGGTTTTCTTTACTGCTTGGGAAGCCAATTCTATTATTCGTAGACAGCACGGCTGTGGCAGGAATGCCTTTGATGCTAGTACCGATGAATATCCATACCGTGGCATTTTGGTTCCAATCCCTCAATGCTGGAGAAGCTCTCGAGGCTCGGCATGGGAGGAAGCCATCCCACCTGAGTGGGTGCCACTGGAGCTGGTACCGGTGTCGGTACCGAGCTCATTTGAACCATCTGTAGCGGTCTTAGCGATACCGAGGCAGCTAAGAGGGACACTAGACTGCTTTCAATAGCAAGGATTCTCTTATCCATTGCTAATGCCGATGCCTGGTCGGTACCGGTGGAAGCAGCTATGATCCCAGAGGTGGAGGCCTCTGGAACATTCTGAGACCCTGTTTGTGCTTTGGAGACCGAAGACTCCCGCTGGGGCAATTTTGCCGGTATACTTTCCGAGGGTAGTGCCAGTGGCATCTCTATGCTTTGCAGATTTACCCTTCAAGGATCGGCTCGTCTTTACAGACTTTTGTTTAGTTACCTGAGATCCATGAGAGGAAGAGGAAGCCCTGGAGGACATTGATGCAACTGACATCATATCAACTGTGAAAAGAAAACCAGCCTTTGCAGCTCTGTTCTGCAGGCCCCTTTTGGTCATCTTTCTACAGGAGAGACACTCCGCTGGACAATGTTCAGGACCTAAACATCTGAGACACCATTCGTGGGCGTCTGTGACGGAAATAGTAACACCATAGTTTGAACATTTTTTAAAACCACTAGCTGGCTTCTCCATGTCTGGAGATTTTTGGGCCTAGTGCCCAAAATGGCACCTAACCCCAGGAGGGGTGAGGCACCGAAGAAAAGAAGGGTTTTTTTTTTTTAAGAAGAAAAAAAAAAGAGAACCAGCGGTACCGGTAGGCGTCGAATGAAGGCAGACGCGACCACAAAAAATAAGACGATAAAGTTTTCTGTGGTGACAGGAGAGACATCCTGTCAGCTCCTTGGAAAACGAAGAACTGAAGTGAGAGAGGCAGTGAGGCAGGAAGGCAGCACGCATGCGCTGTGGGATGCTCCAAAATCTCTCCTTTTGGATGCTGGGGAGCATTCCCGCGCAGGCTCTGTCGGTACCGACGATACCCATATGTGAAGACTGCATCCCTGCTTGTTCCTGTAGATATATTTTTTCACTCAATGTGTAATCTAACTCTGGAATTCGTTACCAGAGGATGTAGTAAAAGTAAATTAGACTTACCTGCTAATTGTTGTTCCTTAAGGAACTCTAGTCCAGTCCCGGAACCATAGAGTTTAGAACCTCCTCCAGCAGCCTTGGAGACTGAATGACATCATTGCTTTACCAACAGGGGTATAAGTAGGCAAGGACTGCCCCTTATCTCCAGTATCTATTGACAAAGCAAACTGAGCAGAGCAACAAATAAGTAGATAAAAAATAATCAAACAACAGAATTAGGAACAGGAGACATTTCCCGTCATAACCAAAAAAGGGGTTCCCACCATGGCTCCACTCTACGCCCTCCGAGAACCCACTCCATCGCTACCATAAACCTTTACTTTGTATTCTTGGTTAGTGAAGCTCTGATTAGCTACTTATTTATTTATTCATGTATATATCTTTAAAAAGCAACCAGAGATCGGCCAACTTCAGGCCAACGAGCTGATAACCCCAGGGAGGGCTCCGGGACTGGACTAGAGCTCCTTAAGGAACAATTAGCAGGTAAGTCTAATTTACTTTTCCTTTTCGTCCCTCTAGTCCAGTCCCGGAACCATAGAGGATGTAACAGAGCAGTAAACCTCAACGGGAGGGGCCAGCGAGCTCAGCCTGAAGAACCGCCGAGCCAAAACCCCCATCCCCCGCCGCCTGCACATCGAGCCTAAAATGCTTAGCAAATGAGTGCAAGGACGACCAGATCGCCGCCCTACAAATATCCCCAACGGGGACCAAACTGAACTCCGCCCAAGATGCCACTTGAGCCCGAGTCGAGTGCGCTCGGAGACCTTCCGGCACTACTTTTCCTTTCAAAATGTACACGGGAGCAATAACTGTCTTCAACCAATGCGAAATGGACGCTTTCGCCGCCGCTTCCCCTTTTCGCGGCCCCCCGAAAGCCACAAATAGCCTACCGGACTTCCAAAAATCCGCTGTCCTACGAAGGTACTTGCGCAGCACCCGACGTACATCCAGGAGGTGCAACCGCCTACCCGACACATCGTTCTGGTGGCCCGAAAACACTGGAAGTGAAACCACCTGGTTCACATGAAAAGGCCTAACGACCTTAGGCAGAAACGCCGGCACCGTCCGCAGCACCACCTTGTGATGGGAGAAGGAAAGATAAGGTTCCCTACAAGACAAGGCCTGCAACTCTGAAATGCGACGCGCGGAACAAATTGCCACCAGAAACACCGCCTTCAACGTTAGATACTTCAGAGAGACCTTATCCAAAGGCTCAAACGGCGCCTTGAGCAAGGCCTCCAACACCAAATTCAGATCCCAGGTCGGCACCGCACTACGGACCGGCGAGCGCATAATTAACACCGCCCGCAGAAAACGCCGGATGTCGCCATGAGCACCCAACGACTGACCACGAACCTTCCCGCGGTAACAGGAAATAGCCGCTACCTGTACTCGCAAGGAACTAGCCGCCAAACCTTTGTCTACACCATCCTGCAAGAACGCAAGGATCTGCGCCACTGAAGCCTCCAGGGGCCAAACCTCGCGCACCTCACACCAGGCTTCAAAAATACGCCAAACTCGAACATACGCCAACGAGGTGGAGCGCCTCCGCGCCTTCAATAAGGTAGAAATAACTGTAGCCGAATACCCCCTGGCCATCATCCGAGCCCTTTCAAGAGCCAAGTCGTAAGCGAGAACCGACTCACCTGGGGCATGCGTAACGGCCCCTGCCGTAAGAGATCGTTCCGCTGCGGCAGGTGCAACGGACTGTCGGCCAGCAATCTTATCACGTCTGCATACCAAGGCCTTCGGAGCCAATCGGGAGCCACCAACACCACCAGGCCGCGATGCTTCTCTATGCGCTGCACCACCCGGCCTATCAGAGCCCAAGGTGGGAACACAGAGAAGGCCGCCATCCGGCCACCTCTGTGCCAACGCATCGAGCCCTTCCGACATCCTTTCCCGGCGTCTGCTGAAGAACCGAGGAACTTGCGCTGACTCGAAGGTCGCCATGAGATCCATCCTCGGAATTCCCCACCGCCGGATCAACTGCGCAAACACGTGCGGGTGCAGACTCCACTCTCCCGGGTCCACCTTGTGACGGCTCAGGAAATCCGCTTCTACATTATCCACGCCGGCCACGTGCTGCGCCGAGAGAGCCCCTAGGTGCTGTTCGGCCCACCCTAACAGCTGACTCGCCTCGGCTTCTAGGGCCGCACTTCCCGTGCTGCCCTGGTGATTGATGTAAGCTACCGTTGTGGCATTGTCAGAGAGAACGCGAACCGCCACCTGACTCAACGCGCCATGAAACTTGTGCAGAGCCAAGACCACCGCTCTCATCTCCAACCGGTTGATGGACCAAACCAACTCTTCCGGAGACCAGCTTCCTTGGGCAAACCTGCCGCCATAATGCGCCCCCCACCCTAGCAGACTCGCATCCGTAGTCAGCAATTTCCAGGAGGGGGACTCGAGAGGCATGCCCGCCTCCAAATTCTCCTGTCGCAGCCACCACCAAAGCTCTTGGCGCACCCCTGAGAACACACCAAGCGCTGAGACAACGCATCCCACTGATGAGACCAACGGCGAAGCAGCACCCTCTGCAAAGGCCGCATGTGAGCTCGGGCCCACGGCACCACCTCGATTGTAGCCGCCATTGTGCCCAACAACTGAAGATACTGCCAAGCCGTTGGCGCTGGAGTCGACAAAAACCGCCGGACCAGGACGCGCATCCCCTGTGCCCGGGGAGTGGGCAGGAACACCGCCGCCCGATCTGTGTCAAAGCGGGCTCCCAGAAAAACCAGGGACTGAGACGGAACCAAACTGCTCTTCGCAAAGTTGACCACCCAGCCCAGGCTCTCCAACATGTCCACCACCCGGGCGGTAGCTGTCAAACTTTCCTCCCTCGACTTTGCTCGAATCAGCCAATCGTCCAGATATGGGTGGACCAGCACTCCCTCCTTGCAGAACGCTGCAGCCACCACCACCACCATAACCTTGGTGAAAATCTGAGGGGCCATGGCCAGCCCGAAGGGCAACGCCTGAAACTGAAAGTGCCCCATAGGGACTGCAAATCGGAGATATTTTTGATGTTCCTGCCGTATGGGGATATGAAGATAAGCCTCCATCAGGTATAGGGACGTAAGAAACTCCCCCGCCCGGACCGCCGCTATCACGGAGCGCAAAGTTTCCATCCGAAAATGGGTCACCCGAAGACACCGATTCACGCGCTTCAGATCTAAGATCGGCCGAAATGAACCTTCCTTTTTCGGCACGACAAAATATATAGAATATCGACCGGACCTGCACTGATCTGCCGGAACCGGCACCACTGCCCCAAGCTGGAGCAGACGCTGCAGAGTGGTTGAGACTGCCCGCAACTTGGCTGGAGCTGCGCAAAGGGAGCTGACAAAGGAATCTAAAACGGGACGGTGGAGTTCCAACGCGTACCCTTCGCGGATGACCGAGGACCCACTGGTCCGACGTTATCTGGACCCAGGCAGGGTAAAAATCCCGCAACCGACCTCCCACGGGAACCACCCCCGCCTGAGCCCGCCTCATCTCATTACAGCTCCTTAGGGCCGGAGGACTGGTAAGGAGTGAACCCTCTTCCCGCTCCTCGGAAGCCCCGAAACCCTTGCCCTCTAATCGGTAATTTCCCCCGCTGAGACGAGCCAAACCGAGAGGATCGAAATCTACGAAACTCCCTAGCGGACCCCCGGAACCCCGCCGGAGCACGACCCTACTTCGGCTTATCCTCCGGGAGCCAACCGCCCTTGGACTCCCCGAGATCCTTGACCAATTTCTCCAAATCCTCTCCAAACAATAGTTTACCCCGAAAGGGCAACTTACTGAGACGAGCCTTGGAGGAACTATCAGCCGACCAATTGCGCAACCAGAGATACTGCCGAGCCGCCACTACAGAGGCCATACTCTTGGCTAAACCGCGGATGAGATCATAATGGATATCCGCTAAGTACGCCGTACCGGACTCTAGTCGCGAAGCATCATCCAAGCGGCCCTCCAACGGTTCCCCCTGCAAGCGTTGGGACCACCGCAAACAGCCCCTAGCCACCCAGGCCCCCGCTATGGAAGCCTGCATGGAAAGAGCGCAAACATCGAAAACCTGTTTCAGTAAGGAATCCAGCCGCCGGTCTTGCACATCCTTTAGAGCTGCGGCCCCCTCGACCGGAATCTTAGTTTTCTTCGTAACCGCCGATACCGCCGCATCCACCTTCGGGGATCAAAACAATTCCCTATCCTGGTCTGCCAGCGGATAAAGGCGAGCTAAGGCTCCAGTACCCTTGAGAGCCGCCTCCGGGACATCCCATTCCTCTTGGATCATGGTCCTAAACACCCGATGTAGGAGAAAAACTTTTTGGGATGACCGAACTGCCTGCAACAGTGGATCTTCCAAACCCTCATGAGCCACCGGCTCCCCCACAGGCATGTTGAGGGCCTTCAGAGTCTCGGTGATCAGGGCCGGAAGCTCTTCGCAATGAAACACCCTGACCACCCTACTCTGCTGCTCGGCGCTAGGCAACTCCCCCTCTTCCAAATCCTCATCTGAAAAGACCTCCACGTCCTCGTCCAACTCAGCAGTCTTCACCAAGGGGCGAGGCCGTACCGTCAACGCCAGCCCCCTTACACTTCTTAGCCGCGGGAGCGCCGTCCGCTGGGCTGACCAAGGGCCCTAACCTCTTCTGCCCCTGGGACCCCGGCGGCGGACCCGGCATAGCTGGCTGTAGCAAGGCAAACACCTGCTGAGGCAGCATAAAGAAGTTTGGCGGGATCCCCGGAGAAGCTGCCCCCTGATCCAGTCCTACTGACCCCGAGGAACATTTTCCCGAGGAAGGACCCGCCACAGGCTCCTCCTGGGCCAGGACCGGAGGCAACGCACCCACTGTGTCCGACCCAGGCTGCCCCGGCTCCTGCTCCATACCGCCAGCGACCGGCGACCAATGAACAAGCAGAACACACACCAGAGTCCTGCACCGTACTGCGCCTCAAGCCACACACCAAACACCATGGCTTGGAAGGCATAGCCTAGCCCCGGAAAGCAAACCCCCCCCCCCCCACTTGCTCTGTGCCCACGAATCACCTGTTACAGAGGCCAGGTAGCCCCCTCTCAACTAACCACTTGCAGCCAGTCAAGTGAAATCCGGCAGCCACAGCTCTAGCCTCCAAGCTAGGCCTGTAGCTTCCCCGCTGCCCTCCGAGACTTTTTTTTATTTGTGTTTCTTTTTTTTTTAAACACCAAAGTCACCCCACCGAGGTGCCCAGACAGCCAGGAACAGAGCCCTGCAAAAACGAGGCCTCCAACGCCGCCAAATCACCTGCCTCGGAGCGGCTAGAAAGGAACCACGGCACCCAAAATGGCCGCCGGCACTTTTCCCGCGCGTACACGTGGCTGAGACAAGCACCCTGCACTGCTTCAAAACTCGAAGAAGAAATAAAAGAAAAGTAAAACGCCGAAAGTGAAGAAATCAAAAGAAATAAAACAAGCGCTCTACTCACAGTGCTCGTCCTGCTGCGGGGTGTCACACCGGTGTCGGAGCTCAGCCTGCCGCGGCTTCGGTTCCGACGCTGCTCACTGCTCAATTTTTGCTCCCGGATAACCCACGTGTCCACGGGGCACTGTGAGCATGCCTGCTACCTGCTCCTCACCCCTATTATTGGGTTCGGGAGCAGGGAGGCTAGCAGATCAACTTCTCTCCCTTTGCTCGTTTACACGCTGGGGAAACTAGCACGGGGGGGGGGGGGGGAGGAGGAAGGAGGGAGAGGGGGCCCAGGGAGCAGGATAGAGCCAAAAGCGAACCTGCAAACCAAATTAAAGGAAACAAACGTTAAATTCTTAAAGGAAAAATATGGAAATTAAAAACCCCAATAAAATCTAATAGAAGCTCTGCTTATTTGTACTGAGCCCAGTCCCAGGCTCAGAATCTCCTCAGCTGCTTGGAGACTGAGGTACTGGAGATAGGGGGCAGTCCTTGCCTACTTATACCCCTGTTGGTAAAGCGATGATGTCATTCAGTCTCCAAGGCTGCTGGAGGAGGTTCTAAACTCTATGGTTCCGGGACTGGACTAGAGGGACGAAAAGGAAAAGCTGTTAGTTTAGCTGGGTTTTTAAATGTTTGGACAAGTTCCTGGAGCAGAGGTCCTTCAATCATTATTAAAGGGGACCCAGGAAATCCACTGCTTGCCCCAGTACAAGCATTGTGGAACCTGTGTCCTTTTGGGAAGCTACTAGGTACTTGTGACCTGGATTGGCCACTGTTGGAAACAGGATACTGGGCTTGATGGACTTTGGCCTGACCCAGTATGGCATATCTTATGTTCTTAAAAACTGAGGAGAGGAGTTGTGAAGGTGAGAAGGCAGGCACACAGGTAAGGAGGAATGCTCCCAAAGGCTTTCCTATTGGATGCTGGGGTGCATTCCGCTTGGGCTCTGTCTGTGCAGACGTCACCCATATGTTAAGACTGCATTCCTGCTTGTTCCTGATCTCTTGCATGTTCTAGCAGAGCCCAGTGAATGTGATGCAGAAGTGAACTTATTGCTTTCTGGTATAAGACCACAAAGCAAAGCTGAGCTGACAGGTGAAACCAACAAGTACCTAGAATTCCATGGACATATCACTCCTTGAAAGGGATAAAAGCAGCAAAATGTGCATGTTTAGCCTATGTATCACCAAATTTCTCACACACCCCTCATTAGAAAGTTAGGCAGGCACTACCTACACCTATACATTCAAAAAAAAATGTGGAAGCATTTGTAGCTTTTGAAAGTCCTATGTCATAAAACCAACCACAAGTCGAGCAGCCTTTATTAACAGGAAAACCTAGCTAAATTCCTTCAGAGCTTTGTGATAAGCTGTTCCTATTAGCTAAGGGCCCAAAGAGAGAGCAGCAGCAGCCTTCATCTTCTATCATGCATTGCTGAGATGCAGTAAGAATCCCTCTCCCATCTCACTTAGTGATGCGTTCACTTTGGAATAGAAAACCCAGTCAAAACATAGGCAGGAGAGAAGTCCTTTCTGGTTCTCTCATGCATACCAGTCTGGGCTGTTTTCATAGAATCAGCAGCAGGAGGCTTTTTCCTACATGGAAAGTCTCAACACACCACATGCACACAATAGCAGATGGCATTGAAAGCATTCCACTTTCTCCAACATCCATGACAACTTGGTTTATTAGTCATAACTAACCTATTTCTTCCATCAGTTATTAGGTTGAATTTAGATAACTGGGGGCAGGAAAATACCATTTAACTAATTGCTTCCAATGAGGCTGCAAAAATCAAATTTTTGAAATTGAAAATAGGGCTGACTTGATGGTTTCAGGGCAGTACTGACTGAGCATGACCATGGTTCAGCTCAAAGACAAGTCTTCGCTTCTTTGGCCAGCCAGAGAAAGCAAAGCAATTTAGCTCACATCTTTCTGAGAAGTTCAAGGCAAGTTACATTCGTACAAAAAAGTATCCTCCTGTCCCCAAAAGGCTTACAATCTAAATTTGTACTCGAGGCAGTGGAGAGCTAACAGACTTGCCCAAAATCACAAGGAGCAACAGCAGGATTTTAACTGGGTCTTACTCACTGCTCAACCACTAGGCTACTCCTCCACTCCAGGACTGAGACTACTACAGAGGCAGTGCTCTCAGCCACCAGTGTGGAAGGGAATTCTCTTCCTCACATACCACCACACACAAGTTGGATCCAAGATGTTTTCAAAAGATCCTTGGAAACAGGAGACGTTCCTCAGGACTGGAGAATGGCTGATGTGGTATCTCTGCACAAAAGTGGTGACAAGGAAGATGTGACAAACTACAGGCCGGTGAGACTTACCTCGGTGGCAGGAAAAGTAATGGGGGCGCTCCTGAAAGAGCGAATAGTGGACTCTCTCAAAACCAACAGGTTGCATGATCCGAGGCAACATGGTTTTACCGAAGGAAGATCTTGCCAAACAAATCTGATTGAGTTCTTTGAATGGGTGACCAGAGAACTAGATCAGAGGCATACGATGGATGTCATCTACCTGGATTTCAGCAAAGCCTTTGATACTGTTCCTCATAGGAGGCTTATCAAACTCAGTAGTTTGGGGATGGGTCCCAAGGTGGTTAACTGGATCAGAAATTGGTTGACTGACAGACGACAGGGGATGGTAAATGGAGCTCACTCGGATGAAAGGAGGGTGATTAGCGGGGTGCCCCACGGTTCAGTCCTGGGCCCGGCACTTTTCAATAAATTGGAGAGAGGATCATGTGGTGCCCTTACACAAAAGCGGAAGTAAGGATGTGGTTGAAAACTACAGGCCGGTTAGTTTAACTTCAGTGGTGAGTAAATTATTGGAAACGCTGCTGAAAGAGAAAATAGTGAGGTTTCTGGAGTCCAGCGGATTACAGGATCCGAGGCAGCATTGATTCACCAGAGGCAGGTCTTGTCAGACAAATCTGATTGATTTCTTTGACTGGGTGACCAGGCAGTTGGACCGAGGGAGAGCTCTAGATGTGGTGTATTTAGATTTCAGTAAAGCCTTTGACACTGTTCCTCACAGGCGACTTATAAACAAACTGAGCACCCTAGGGTTGGACCCTAAAGTTATTGCTTGGGTTAGAAACTGGTTGGGTGGGAGGCGACAGAGTACAAGTAAATGGAGCTCACTCTGAGGAGAAGGATGTTACCACTGGTGTGCCCCAGGGATCTGTCCTTGATCCGATTCTTTTTAACATCTTTGTTAGTGATATAGCAGAAGGGCTGTCGGGTAAGGTTTGCATCTTTGCGGATGATACCAAAATCTGCAATAGAGTAGACACCCAGGAAGGTGTAGATAACATGAGGGGGGATCTAGCTAAGCTTGAAGAATGGTCTAGAATTTGGCAGCTGGGATTTAATGTTAAAAAATGTAAGGTCATGCATTTGGGCTGCAGCAATCCAAGGGAGCAATACAGTATAGGGGGTGAAGTACTTTTGTCCACTAAAGAAGAGCGGGACCTAGGCGTGGTTGTATCTGATGATCTTAAAGTAGCTAAAGAGGTAGAAAAGGTGACGGCAAAAGCTAAAAGGATGCTTGGGTGCAAACGGAGAGGAATGGCTAGCAGAAAAAAGGAGGTGATAATGCCTCTGTAGAAGTCTTTGGTGCAACCTCATTTGGAGTATAGTATGCAATTCTGGAGACCGCACCTTCAAAAGGATGTGAACAGGATGGAGTCTGTGCAGAGGGTGGCAACTAAAATGATTAGTGGTCTTCATTATAAAGCATATCAGGACAGACTGAAGGATCTTAATATGTACATCTTAGAGGAAAGGCGGGATAGAGGTGATATGAATGAGATGTTTAAATACCTCCATGGCATAAATGTTCAGGGAGAGAGCCTCTTTCAATTGAAAGCAAGTTCTGCTACAAGGGGACATGGGATGAGGGTGAAGGGAGATAAATATTTCCGCATATCACTCCTGAATCTCTTTACGGAAAAAGTAGTCGATCCGTGGAATAGTCTCCCAGCGGAGGTGGTAGAGATGAGGACAGTAACCGAATTCAAAAAAGCATGGGACAAACACAGAGGATCTCTAAAGGTAAAAAGGGGACTGTTTGTAGTTGTTGTTATGGAAGGACAGACTAGATAGGCCATGTGGTCTTTTTCTGTCGTCATGTTTCTAATGTATTTGAGAGTGATATTGCTGAAGGACTGACTGGAAAAGTCTGTCTTTTTGCAGATGACACGAAAATTTGCAACAGAGTGGACTCCCCTGAGGGAGTGGATAACATGAGGAAAGATCTACAAAAGCTGGAAGACTGGTCTAATGCTTGGCAGTTAAGATTTAATGTGAAGTAGTACAATGTCATGCACTTGGGAGGCAGAAATCCAAGGGAAATGTACGCGATAGGGGGCAAGAGGTTGGTGTGTACGGACCAGAAGGACCTTGGTGTGATTAATTCTGAGGATCTCAAGGTGGCAACACAGTGACAAGGCAGTGGCAAAAGCCAGGAGGATGTTGAGTTGCATACAAAGAGGAATTACCAGCAGAAAGGAAGAGGTACTAATGCCACTGTATAAGTCACTGGTGAGGCCTCACTTGGAATATTGTGTTCAGTTTTGGAGACCGTATCTTGCAAAGGATGTAAAAAGACTGGAAACTGTTCAGAGGAAGGCGACCAAAATGATTTGGAGCCTGCATCAGAAGACTTATAAGAAGAGACTTGAAGACCTAAATATGTACACTCTGGAGAAGAGGAGGGATAGGGGAGATATGATTCAGACCTTTAAATACTTGAGAAATAATGAACAAACAAACCTCTTCCAAAGATGGGGAAGCTGTAAAACTAGAGGGCATAACATGAAGCTGCAAGGGGGGTAAATTGAAAGGCAATGTCAGGAAATACTTTTTCGCTGAAAGGGTGGTGGATGCTTCGAATGCCCTCCCGATGAAAGTGGTGGGGGCAAATACAGTGACAGAATTCAAAATGACATGGGACAGACACAGTGGATCCCTTTACAACAGGATAAAATCAAAATAAACTTATATAATTTCTCAAATAGGGGTGTCCTACACGGAGCAGTGGGTTCACACCTAAACAAGACATGGGGAGGGGTGGCCTGCACAGAGCGGCAGGTGCACCTACTCTTGCCATCATACTGGGCAGACTAGATGACCATACTGGTCTTCATCTGCTGTCTATTATGTTACTATGTAAGATACAAGCATGTAATGTTCTAGAACAGTGGTTCCCAACCCAGGGACCGGATTAGCTCAGAGGAATCTTTTTTTTGTTTTGTTTTGTTTTTTTGGATTCCTCTGAGCCTATTCCCTTCTCTTCCTGTCCCTGCCCTTCTTTCCTCAGTTTTTTCCATCCGCCTTCCAGGATGAATGGACGGATGTCCATATCTCCCAAACCTCTACTGAAACTACAAAAATTATCTGAAACTAATCACCTACTGAGCATAGAGAAAGGAACATCCAGGAAGTGTGTCTGCTGCAGCAGAAGACTCAGCCACAACAAGCAAGATCAATGCCAGTCATGCTTGCAATAGGACCACCACATGCATGCCTGCACTCATGTGAAAGAGTACAAGGGCACCTGCAAGGATCCACCAGCAGACCCCCTCAAACGGGGGCATAAGGAGAAATAGGCCAAGACTGTACAAAGCAAGCACAAACGCACTAAACCCATCAACCACACTAATGGGGCACTGGCAGAACCCCCAGCGGTCCCAGCAAACCACAAGGCAGTTCCAGGGCAGGTAAGCCCAATTTCCGTGACACCAAGGCCAGAACTTCCTCCTCCTTGTTCAGCCACCTCAATCCCCAGCAACCCATGCCTCTCCAGGCCCCCTACCTATCATGCTGCACCTGCCTCCCCCAGAGCCCTTGTATGCACCAACTCCTTTTGTCCAGCGAAGCCCGGACTCCCTCCACACCCTCCAGAAAGGCAGGACATCCCGGGTTCAACACCTTCAGTCCCCAAGGCACGGCACAGTGAATCCCCACATCCCTAGCCCAATTCAAAGGACCCTGAATGTCAGCGCCATGATCTCCACAGGTAATGTCATAGCTCCTCCCCACCCCCCGTTGCCAGCATGACACTGCCTCCAGGGGCCAGCATTCAAGCAGAAGAACAGTCTACAGCTCCTCCCCCTCCCCTCAGGAAACACGCTGCAAACAAAGAAAAACAGAGCCTTAGGCACAGAGACTTAACTGACTACAACCTGCAGGATAGGGGATCGGAGCACAGCAGGGAGCAGCCTACATACATACAACACCGGGCAGCTGGACCAGAACCACCCTGGGCATCACAGAAAGAGGCCTTGATGGAGCTCTGGGGCAAGTTTCTAGCACAGCAACTTCTGATCACGCCGCTGCAGACAGCACCAGACTCCAGCCCCATCAGTGTCGCCTCGATCACTCCACTGACGACTCACAGCCATCCCTCTCTGCCAGGGCCCCTGCTCAGTAATGAGGGCAAGATATGGGACTCCGAGAACTCATTCTGGAGCTCGGGGGACAACTACAGTGCCCAGTCTACAGGACACTCATCCCGGCATCCCCTCACACAACATGCCACCGCCACCACCACCAACACCAGGATCTCATGTATCCTAGATTTCTGCAGAAGCTCTTGACAAGCCTTGGACTATCACCCAAATGCATCCTGGACCCAAGAAACAAAGTCCTGGGGACCCTAAAATATCTGGACTCCTCAAAAGACCCCCGGGCCATGACAGTTCATCAGGTTCTACTGGACTGTAGGGATAAGTTGTGGCAGACCGCTGTGACAACCTCCACTGTCACCAAGAGATTGGAACTCAAGTATCACGCACAGCCTGCACCCGACTTCAAAGCGGCACAGCTACTATACCAGTCAATTGTTGTAGAATCCTCTGAAGAGATCCAAAAGCTCCCAGCAAAGAACTCCAACACACCTCCAGGAGAAGACCACAAACTTCTCGATGGGGGTTGGCAAAAAGGTGTTCTCGAGCGCCTTGCTGAATGCACAGATGACCTCGCACCAATTCCAAATTGTTACCTATCTTGACCACCTGCTGGAAAGACTTCCCCACCCCCAGAAACCAAGGAACTCCTGACACCCAAGTTGCATGACATGGCAGACTGCAGCAGGCACCTGCTAAGAGCAGCCTTTGATGCCTTCGAGACTGCCTCCCACACCGCAGGAACAGCCATTGCTGCCCATCACATGGCATAGCTCAATGCCTCTGGACTAAGGGATGACATCCACAAACAGATAGCCAATGCACCCTGCTTAGGTGAAACCTTTGTCAAACAAGTAAAAGAAACAGTGGCGGCATCAAAGACAACTGCACAACGATACAAACCCTCTCCAATGACTGACTGAACCATCAGAAGCCCTTCAAAGCCATGCAGCAGCCAAACAAAATACCCATCCACATTAGTACAACAATTCCTACAGCTGCAGCCACACGGGCTATCAGAACCCCCAATCAGCACAAGTCTCGCCCATGAGAGAGAAAGCACAGAAGCCCAACCCCTCTCCTCATCTAGGACCACTCAGATTTTGAGCACCACATCCGGCTGGATGATCCCATGGGGGAAAGGGGGTGTCTCCTCTCACTATTTGTGGAGACATGGGCATACATCTCAACCAACTTCTGGGTCATCAAAATAATCCACTGGGACTTCCGCATCTGCTTCAAACCCCCCTCCCCCAGATCCCCCTCCCACTAGACAAGCAGGACTCACATCACACCTTAGAGGAAATGCACAGCTTTCTTCGGATAGGAATCATAGAATCGGTCCCAGACTCAACTCAACCAAGGCTTCTACTCACACTATTTCCTCGTGCCCAAGAAGTCAGGGGGCTGGCGCCCAATCCTCAACTTCAGGCAACTCACACATCCTCAAGGAAAAATTCTGCATTCACTCCCTGGGCACCATACTTCCCCTGATCCTGGAGAATGACTGGCTCATAATGCTGGACCTACAGGATTCATACATCCACATACTGCTATATCCTTCTTAGAAGTACCTATGCTTCAGAGTTGGCGACCAACATTTCTAATGCAAGGCCCTCCCATTCAGCCTCTCCTTATTTATTATTTAACATTTCTTTTATACCGCGCTCTTTATCGTCAGCGCGGTTTACAATTAACAAAATGATTTGAGGACCACAAGGCATTCTCGAGTTTACATCGAACAGGGAGAACAACTTGGAGAGAGAACAGGGAAAACTATGTACAAATTACATACTGATGTTATGATAATGTTACACAGGGGAGAAGGGATTGAGAATAAGTGTGCATTCCAATTACGGACTACTTCCTCTCACTTAACTAGAGTAAGCTTTTATTTATCAGGTTGTGGGGTGGTGTTTGTGATGCTATGCCCCCATAAATCAGCAAGTCACCTATGCAATACAGGAATACTGTCTTCCCCTATCTCGACGACTGACTGATCACAGCCCGATCACCAGAAGCAGCACAGGAGGCGGTCAAGCCACAGCCTCTCTATTTCAGACCCTGGGATTCCTAATCAACCACAGCAAGTCACAGATGCAGCCATCTCAGGAGTTGAAGCTCAGATGTCCACATCAACACCACCCAGGCCAAGGCATTCCTCCTGCCTCACAGGGCATACAAGATCACACTAGCCGCCCAGATCACCACATCACACAGGACATCAGCACGGATCTTCCTCCACCTCATGGGACATCTGGCAGTGGCGGTGCACGTCATCCCACGTGCCAGGCTACACATGCACCAACTCCAATGGCATCTCAGGTCTTGGGGCCAGCATGGACAGCCCCTGTACCACAAACTCACCATAGACCACCACATCCACAAGAACTTCAGCTGGTGGAGAGCACAAGAAAACCTACAAGGCAGCAAGCCATTCAAGCCGCCCCAAACCCAATTAACTTAGCCACAGATGCATCGAAACATGGATGCGGGCGCACCTCCTCGACCTCCACACAAATTGGAAGGTCCCCAGCCGAGGCACAGCTACACATCAACCTCTTCGAACTCCGAGCCATAGGGAACATGCTGCAGGCCTTCCAGTCCTGGATCCGGGGAAAGGACATTCTTGTCCAGACAACCCAGTAGCAATGTTATACACTAACAAACAAGGTGGCACGGGCTCCCGCTCACTCTGCAGGGAGGCCTACCTGATCTGGACCACTGACACATACCTGTGGTCCCACCCGCAAGCAATATACCTGCCAGGGAATGACAACACACTAGCCGATTCCCTGAGCAGACAGCTTGCTCCATATGGTCACTAAAATACTCAGTTGCCTCCAGCCTTTTCAGACTATGCGGGACACAGACAATGGACCTCTTCGCTTGTGAGGACAATGCGAAATGCAAGGAGATCTGCTCCAGATGCCCCTCTACCCACAGGATGGCCGCAGATCCTTTTCTATCAACTGGGGCTCTCAGTTCTGCTATGCCTATCCACCAACTCCTCATTTCTAAATCGCTCCAGATCGCACACAAGGCAAACATCTTCATCGCACTGTTCCGGCCAAGACAGCCCTGGTTCCTGTACCTCCAAGCACCTATCTAGCCAACACCATCGTTGCCTACCAACCTGCCTGGACCTAGTCACTCAGGATGGGGACAGATTCCACCTCGACCTACAGCCCCTCGCATTGACCGCGTGGATGCTGAACGGGCAACCGAGAGACACTTCCACCTCTCACAGGACATCATGTAAGTCCTCTTGGCAGCTAGGCTATGTAGCAAAATGGGAAAGGTTCCACTTATGGTGCAACACAGCATCTGAACCCCTTCGACTGCCCGCTACCAGCACTACTACAGTACCTGCTCACCCTGTCACATACAGGACAAACCCTCATCAATTAGGACACACCCGAGTGCGATAGTGGCGTACCACAACAAGCTGGATGGATAATCTTTATCTGTTCTCTATGCTCACTCCTGGGTCAGAAGTACAGGAAGTGCAGAGATTGTCTATCAAAACCCAGTGCTTATGGCCACAGCCAAGGCAGCACTGAAGAGAAGAGGGCATCCAGACAGGAAAAAAACATGATACGCTGCTGTTTTACAGAGAAAGAGCAGGTATGCCAAAAAAAAAAGAGCAGCAATGGCTGTCTATACACTTGAAGCGCAAGAAACTGAACATGGTACAAAAACAGTGAAAATAAGGCTCCCACAGTGAAAAAAAAAGTTGATCTGAGAGACACGCCGCTAGTGAAAAAAAGCTAAAAAAAAAAAACCACCACAACTGGTGAAGAAACGCCACAGGAAAACCAACATTAAAAGGCTTTAGAGAAAAAATGGCACAGCTGGCTGAGAGAAAAAGTGAAGAGAGGGAAGGGGTGCAGTAGTAGTCAGTTATGAGTACTGCCTGAGCTCTGCAGGAACCAGCCACTGGCTGAGATAACAAACAAATTGAGCTCTACTTTAACTTCGGTGAAAAAAATAAAGAAATAAAAACCTGGCAAAAACGGTCCTTTCAGAAGGCAGGAACTCAGGTTCATCCGAGGGCCGCCCTGCTACTCTTGAGCAGGGGATGCTGCTGCCCCCAGTCAGGGGCACTCCGACCAAATCCCAGGAAACCTCCGAGGGGCACCTAGTGTGTCCTCGGGAGGTCCAGTACCAAAAGAAAAGCTACACTGGACTGCCACTCTAAAGTGACTGCCAGGAACAGGGTAGCCAAAGTCCACCATTTGCTGAGACAGAGAAAATACTGAACCCATCCCCTAGGGGAGCACATATATGCCAGGGATGGGTTCTCTGTCTCCACCATCTGCTGGTAGGGGATATAACCCACTAGCCTGGAATGGTCTAGCAGGATGATTCAGAATGACCAATTTTCTCAATGGAGAAAAGTTAATAGTGGAGTACTTCATTGATCTGTGCTGGTCCTGTTGCTTTAACATTCACAAATGACCTGAAAACAGGAATAACGAGTGAGGATCAAGTTTGTAGATGACAATTATTCAGAGTTGTTAAGAACACAAATGAATTGTGAAAACTTGCAAGAGGATCTTGAGAAATTTGGAGACTGGACATCCAAATGTCTACATTACATTTACTCTGCCAACTGCAAAGTTATGCACTTAGGGAAGAACCCAAACTACAGTACACAATGCAAGGTTCCACATTAAGAATCGCCTCCCAGGAAAAGGATCTGGGTGTCATCATGGATAATATGTTGAAACCCTCTGCCCAGTGTGCAGCAATAACCAAGAAAGCAAATAGAATGCTAGGAATCATAGGGAAAGGCATTGAGAATGAAACCAAGGACATAATACCGCCATCGCTCTATGATGCAACCACACCTCAAATATTGTGTGCAATTCTGTTTGCCGTATCTTAAAGAAGCACCCTAGGGATGGACTCTAAAGTGACTGGGTTAGAAAATTGGTCGAGTGGGAGGTGAAAAAGATATAGGTACATGGAGCTCACTCTGAAGAGGTGGTTAACAGTGATGTACTGCAGAGATCCGTCCTGGGTCTGATTCTTTAAACAGCTTTGTTAGTGATATTGTGGAAGGGCTGTCAAATAAGGTTTGCCTCTATGGATAGAAACAGAAATATGACAGAAAAAGACCACATGGCCTATCTAGTCTGTCCTTCCATATCAACAACTACAACAGTCCCCTTTTTACCTTTAGAGATCCTGCGTTTGGTCCCATGCTTTTTTGAATTCAGTTACTGTCCTCATCTCTACCACCTCCACTGATACTTAACACTGCAATAGAGTTGACACCCAGGAAGGAGTAGATAACATGAAGGGGGATCTAGCTAAGCTTGAAGAATGGTGAGAAATTAATATTAAAAAATGCAGGGTCATGCATTTGGGCTGCAAAAATCTAAGGGAATGGTACAGTGTAGGGGGCAAAATACTTGTCCATGAAAAAAAGAGCAAGACTTGGACATGATTGCTTCAGATGATCTTAAAGTGCCTAAACAGGTAGAAAAGGTGACAGTGAAAGCCAATGCTTGAGTTCATAGGGAGAGGAATGGCCAGCAAAAAAAAAAGGAGGCAATAGTGCCTCTGTATAAGTCCCTGGTGCAACCACATTTGGAGTATTGTGTGCAATTCTGGAGACCACACCTTCAAAGGGATATAAACAGGGTGGAGTCCGTGCAGAGGGTGGCTATTAAGGTGAAATTATGCCTTACCTGCTAATTGGCTTTCCTTGAGCACCTCCAGTCTAGTCCCAATCTCTGGGTTGCATTGCCCCACCAGCAGCATGGAGACTGAGCATATCATCTTTGATGACACCAGTTTACATAGGCAACTGGCACCACCCACCAGCCCCAGTAATCTACTGACAAAGCAGACTCACGGGAGCAACAATTAAGAAATTGATATACAATAAAACTCAAATACTGTAGTTTCCCCCAAAAAACAGGCAATCACAAAAGTCTCCCCCCCCAAAAGGAAGCAGCAGCTTATTCATAGACGCTCAGAGCACAGATGACTGCAAAAACTGAGGTCACAGTATCTTCCCCAGGTGCTGTCTCAGAAAAATATACCTCTACAATTTTTTTTTATTGCATCGTTGTAGAAAAATGAAACAAGAAAGGAAGGAAAAGAACGCGGCGCCCCCTAAGGAGGTCCCACGCACTAATGGCTGTCATCCTCAAGACCACTGGACCAGCAATATAGAAATAAACTTCAGCTGTAGGTGGCAATGGCGACCCCAGGACTGATGAACCAGGGAAGGTCCAGAACTGGACTGGGGATACTCAAGGAAAACCATTTAGAAGATAAGGCCTAATTTCACCTTCATCATCCCTCCAGTCCAGTCCCAACCTCTGGGATGTACCGTAGCATTACTAACCTCGGGATGGACCTCCGAGCCCAGCCTTAACCACCGGAACCTCATGTCCCCCGTCACCTGCATATCTAGATAATGTTTTACAAAAGGTATGTAGAGACAAACAAGTGGCCGACCTGCAGATATCGCCCAGCGGAACCAGGCTAACCTCTGTTCATGCCTGTAACACTCTTCATCCTTCACTCATCCAGCGGTAGAAGCCTTAGAAGCAGCTTCTCACTTATGTAGACTTCCAAACAGGACAGACAGTCTGACTTCCAAAACTGTTCCGCCCTCTTCAAGTAACACCGCAACACCCAGTGCACATGAAGGTGGCACAGAAGCAGAGTCCGTAGCCCCCTCCCCTGCCCCCAAGACAAAGCCGAGAGAACCTTGGATAGAAACAGGGATACCGGTCGCAGCACTACCTTCTCTTTGGAAACAGACAAAAACAGCAGCCAACACAACAGTATTTAAAGCTCAGAAATCCTCCAGGCAGAGTAAATAGCCACCAGAAACACTGTTTTCAATGCCAAATCCTTCAGCATGCAAACACTCAACGGCTCAAAAGGTGCTTCCATCAGCACAGATAAACCAGATTAAGGTCCCAAGGGGAATTACTGACCATATCAGAGGACGAACCTGCTTGACTAAGAAAACCAAGGATGTCCAGATGGGCTCCCAAGGACACCCCTTGGACCCTACTGCAATAACAGGTTATTCCTGTCACCCATATCTGCAGGGAACTGCAGGCCAGGCCCTTCTCCAAACCTGCCTGCAGAAAGGCCAACCCCTCTGGAACTGATGCCAGAGGGCGACCATTATTCTTCATGCACCAGGCCTCGAATATTCTCCACACTGCCATAAGAAAGCGAGGTGGAACACTTGTGGTCTTCAACAAAGTTCAAGATCACAGGAGCTGAATAGCCTCATTTCCTCCACCAAGCCCTTCCAGGAGAAAGGCTGTGAGAATCAATCCACTTCAGGCATCAGGACCAGCCCCTGCGACATGTTAGACTAAAGGGGCAGATGCCACAGACGTCCACTGTCAGCCTGACCAGATCCACATACCATGGTCTCTACGGCCAATCGGGAGCAATTAGAATGACTAACCCTCAGTGTGCCTCGATGCACTGCGTGCAAGACGTAGAGCAGCCATTCCGTGGGCCAGCACTGCAGCAAGGCATCCAGCCCTTCCAACATTCTCTTCTCCTGTTGAAGAAATGGGCCACTTTGGCAGAAGTGAAGGTCACCATCAGGTCCATGATCGGCAGGACCCCACCGTCTCACCACTTGCACAAACACCACCTCGCTGAGTGACCACTCCCTGGGATTCAGGCAAAACAGATTGAGATAGTCTGCTGTTACAGTCTCAGTTCCTGGTACATGAAATGCTGAGAATGTGCCTGAAGGTTGAGCTCTACCCATTTGAACTATGGGCTGATCTCGCTTTCCAGCAGCACATTGCCTGTGCCACCCTGCCAGCTGATGTAAGCTACAATGGTGGTGTTGTCTGAGAACACTATCGTCTTTCCGTGCATGAAGGTGCTAAAATCCAACAGTGCCAGGAATACTGCTCTCATCTCCAGCTGGTTGATGGGCCAGGCACTCTCCTCCAGGGTCCAATGACCCTGCGCTATCCAATCCTTGCAATGAGCTCCCCAGCCCTAGAGACTGGCATCAGTCATCAACGGGACCCAAATTGGTGTCTCCAGGGGCATCCTGGATAAGAGCTTCGCTGGTTGTAGCCACCACAAGGTAATGGCTGTGTGAACAGGTGGTGTTGAGCCAACCATCTCAGCAACATCCACTGTAAAAGTCTCATGTGGACCCGAACCCAAGGCACAACGATGGTTGCAGCCATGGAGCCTCAGACCTGAAGATAATGCCATGTTGTTGGGATTTTCATTTCTCAGGAACTGCTGCATTTGCTCCTGCAGGATAAGCATTCTCTACCAGAAGGGACACCCTGCCCTTGTCTGTCTGGAACCGGGCCCCCAGGTACACCAGGTCTTGGACAGTGCCAAATGGCTCTTGGCAAAATTAACGACCCAGCTGAGGCTCTGATACTCGCTGTGGCTCACACTCTCTCTTTGGACTTTGCCTGGATGAGCCAATCATCCAGGTATGGGTGTACCAGCATTCCCTCCTGACGAACAGCCGCTGTGACCACGACCATAACCTTGCTGAACATATGAGGAGAGATTGCAAGACCAAAAGGCAACGCACAAAACTGGAAGTGCCTCGTGAGCACTATTAAGCAGAGAAACCAATGATGATCGGGCCAAACCAGAATGTGCAAGTAGGCCTCCGAGATCAAGAGAAGCCATGAATTCTCCTTCACCAACAGCCACGTTGACAGACCTGAGTCTCCATGTGGAAGCAGGGTTTCCCTTAGACACTGATTCACATGCTTGAGATCCAAAATGGGGCAAAGAGCCTTCCTTTTTTGGGACCACAAAATGGTGCATCTACCATAGCCACACTGGTCTTGGGGGACCTTCATGATGGCCTCCAACTCCTGAATCCACCTGAGGGCCTTACAGAGGGATATGACAAAGGCCTCTGCGAGGAGTCTAGTGCATACTCCTCTCTGATGATTTCCAAGACCCACTAGTCAGAGGTGATCTGGTCCCAGGCAGGGTAGAAGTCCTGCAGCTGACCCCCTATGGGAACCACCCCTACCTGGGGCCCCCTTGCTTCATTGTGTTGTCTTGGATGCGGCAGGAGGAGAAATAGAGCCCCCATCCTGTTCCCTGAAAGTCTCAAAAGTCCTGCCCTCGAAAAGGAAAGTGTCTTTTCTGGTAAAGAGCAAAATGTACCGTGCGAAAGTGGCAGAAATCCTACAGCTGGCCTCGCAGTGGTTTCTGCTTATCCTTGGGGAGCCGACCTCCCTTAGACTCTCCCAGATCCTTAACCAACTTCTCCAGCGCCTCACCAAACAAGTTTACCACAAAACGGGAGTTTGCTTAAACGGAACTTGGAGGAGACATCCGCCAACCAAATATGCAGCCACAAATAGTAGTGCGCAGCCACTACCGAGGTCTTACTCTTGGATAGCCCCCTAATGAGGTTATAGAAGACATCTGCTAAGTAGGCCGCACTAGACTCCAGCTTAGCTGCCTCTGACGGTGGAGCGTGCACCTCTCCACTGTCCAAGATACCCTGTGCTCATCGCAAACATGCCCTTGACACAAACATGCCACAGACTGACACCTGCAAGGACAGAGCATTAATATAAAAATGTTGCTTCAGCGAGATCTCCCATAAGAGCGGTACAGCCTTCCACTGGAATAGTGGTCCTTCTTGTTGACAGCTGAAACCGCCACATCCACCTTAAAGGAACAGAGGATCTTCTTCTCATGTTCTGGCAACAAATAGAGCCACACCATGGTCCGTGTCACCTTAAGACCGGCCTCAGGGACGTCCCATTCATCTTAAATTAGCTGCTTAATCACACAATTTTATTTATTTTATTTATTTATTTATTTAACAGTTGCTTATATACCGCTACCTTCCACAGATCAGGTGCGGTTTACATTGAACAAGGAATGAACAGATTAACAGGTCTGTTTTACATGAAACATTAATTAACTAGGTACAATTTTGCTAAATACATTTAAACATGAATTGGACTAAGTATGGTAAATAATTTGTTAAACAACAATCGAACTATTTACATATTTTAAACTATTTACATACATCTATTTACAGGATTTACAAATAGTTATTTAATCGACTTTAATTGTAGTTAGATAGAAAAATTGGAACCACCATCTGAGACTTCCAGACCGCTTGGAACAGCAGATTTTCCAGCAGGTTGTTTTCCTGCAGAACTCCCACAGCCATGTTAAGAGTCTTCAGGGACTGGGATGAGTGCCGCCAACTCCTTCCGGCAGAATACCTGCACCATGTGAGATTCCTCCACCTGTGGGATTTCACCTTCATCAAGCTCCACCAGCTCAACCTCAAGATCCGCCTCTGCAGCCAAGTCTACAGGATCTTCCAAGTGGATGGACCTGTATCCTCCCAAGGGTCACTGTCCAATCGTCACCAGCTAGGACCTGGCTCCTCTTCAGCTGTTGCACATGATAGGGCCTCAGGCAGACCTCTTTTTGGCTCTTGCTGAAATGCTGGAGGCGGCCTCCTCCCCCTGCTGCTTCATGCAGAAAGCTTTATGCAGGATGACAAACTCAGGAGAAAACCCCTATCCACGGCCAAATTCTGAGACACAGAGGGCCCAGAAGAACTGGACTTCCTTGCGCCTATGCTCCAGAAATGGCAGGCCTGAGATATCACCTCCTACCATAAATGTACAGAGACACCACAACAGCACTGCAGACTACAAGCCAACCACCAGTCCCATCCCGCACCTCCGGGACTGTAACAGAGCAGTTCTATCAACGGGAGGGACCCGTGATTCCAGCCTGAATCACCGCCACTTCAAATCTGGTGTCCCCTGCACATCCAACCTATAACATCTTGCAAAGTATGAAGGGAAGACCAGGTAGCTGCCCTACAGATCTCAGCCAGTGGTACCAAAGAATACTCTGCCCACGAAGCAGTCTGAGACCTGGTTGAAAGCACCCACAGTCTGGCTGGCACAAACTTTCCCTTTAACACGTAAGCTGAGGCAATAGCCTCTCTAATCCACCTGGAAATGGATGTTTTGGCAGCTGCTTCACCTTTGCGCAGCCCTCCAAAACAAAAACAGATCAGAGTTCTTAAACAGGGCTGTTCTCTTCAAATAGCACAATACTCTCCGTACATTCAAGCAACACAAGTGCGGCTCCACATCTCCTTCCCGCCCTCCTGAAAGCACCACCTGGGAGATTGCCTGATTCATGTGAAAGTGTAGTCCTGGAACAGCAGGAATTTAGTCTTCACATATGGGTGATGTCAGTACCGACAGAGCCCGTGCAGAAACGCTCCCCAGCATCCAATAGGAAAGCCTTTGGGAGCATCCCACTGAGCCTGCGTTGTTGCCTTTGTGCTCCCCCTCAGTTGAGTTTGTAGCTGAGATAAAAAGAGAGAATAGAGCGAGAGAGAAACCCTATAATGCCTAAGGGAGGAGGGTGGGTTGTGAAGATTAAAATCCTACTGTTCCTGGAGATCACCTGTTACAGTTGAGTAACTACGCTATCTCCAGAAAGAAGCAGAAATGTAGTCTTCGCATATGGGATACCCTAACTCCTACATGCCAGAGATGTCTGCAGAATCAGTAGATTTGCCTCAGAGCAAGTCTCAAGAGGGCATGGATCCTTCATGGACATCTCGCATCAAAAGTCCCAGGATGGAGGGTAGGAGTTGCCCTAAGTTCGAAAAAGGTGCTGGAGTACAGTCTGATCAAACATGGCATTCCAGCGAGAGTCCTTGTCAAGACAATAATGAGCAGGAAAGGTATGTACCGCGTATATATGAACTTATGTGGGCTGAAAGCATGGAGGCTTGAAAGTACCGACGTCCAAAGGCATCAAAGGTTCTCTATTCCCTGCCCAGTGGATTGGAGGAGTGCGTCTTAGAACTCTTAATTTGATGCACAGCCAATTCCACTACCACTGAGTGGTGTCGAAGCTGTGTTTTCTGGTACCCGGGGCTTTCTGGTACCCAATACATGGATGGTATCAAGTCATCGAGCATGGGGAGAAATGGTTAGAGACGTTTCCCACATCTGGAACATATCACCACGGAGAATACAGTGAACAGGCAGAGTAGTCGCCTCTTTAGGAGCTGTAGGGTATTGGATAATCTCCAACTCCTCTGCTCTGGGTTCTTTCTCCGATGTAGGAGTAATGGATAGGCCCGCTTGCCATATCCTTGATAAACTCTTGGAAAGACATCTTTGGGAAGGGACATGCGCCGCTGTGGCAATGGTGAGGGTTCTTCTGGAAGACGTCACATTTCTCGGGTACAGATTGATTTATCATCTGAAGAATTGGACTCTGTAGAATCAAAGTATCAAGAGCGATGCACCCGCTCTTGTAAGGGCTGGTACCAATCGGTATCGGTGTGAGAGATCTGCCATACCAGTACCTTGGAACCGGGAAAAGACTCTAGGGCCGGTATGGGTGGGAGTGTGTTGACCAGCAGGAACCCCAATGTTGACTGCATCGGCAGCATTGATGGTAACGGTACCAACGATACTGCCAGTAATGTCTTGACCGGTACCAACACCGCTAACAGGGCTGCTAGGCTCCACTAAATGGCTACCATATGCTGATCCATCGAGATTGCCAATGCCTGGATATCTATACCGGAAGCTTGGGCTACCGTTCCGGAGCATGGCACCAGGAGCTCTCCTGAGATGGAGGCCTCAGGAACATCCTGGATCCCTTTTGTGGCTCTTTAGAGGGGAGGCCCTCCTGCCAGGTAGTTTGGCCGGTTGATCCACCTCTCCAGAGCAACATTCGAGGCAACTCTATGTTTAGAGAGAGAGCTACCCTTGGGAGGATGGCCTGTCTTGGAAGACGACTTGTGTTTCGATACCTAAGATCCATGCGAGGAAGATGATGCCCTCAATGTCTGAGTTAAACTGCATCTGAGGCAAAAAGGGAGCAGAGTTTTAAGGCCCGATTCTGTAGGCCTCTCATCTTTTTGCACAGGGGACACTCAGATGGCTGGTGATCTGGGCCGAGGCATTTAAGACACCAGTTATGGGTATCAGTAGCAGAAATAGTGCTATCACACTTGGAACATTTCTTAAAACCACTGGCTTTTTTTCCATCATGTCAGTAGACCAGATGGAAGGCCTAGAGCCTGAAATGGTGTCAATGCACCTGAAAGAATTAGTTATTTTGGGGGTTTTGTTTTTTTACATAAAAAGACAGAATCAAAGAGATCAGTTCCAGTGTCAACGGGAAGGCAGACACAACTACAAAAAGTAACAAAGAATGAAGAAATTTTCTGCCGCGACAGGATTTGCTTTCTGCTGGCTCTGCAGAAAAACAAAGAACTGAGGAGGGAGGGTCAAAGGCAGGAAGGCAGCAACGCAAGCGCAGTGGGATGTTCCCAAAGGATTTCCTATTGGATTCTGGGTTGCATTCCCACATGTGCTCCGTCGGTACAGACGTCACCCATATGTGAAGTCTACATTCCTCCTTGTTCCTGGAGATACACTGATACAATCTTTGGCAAAAAAAGGATGGAGCTGGCCTGAAAACCACCTTCTCCTTCGAGATGGATAGGAAGGGCTCCCTGCACCAGAGAGCCTGAAGCTCTGAAATTCTCAGGCCGAGCAAACTGCCACCAGAAACATTGTCTTAAGAGTCAAATCTTTTAGGGAAGTATTGGCAAAAGATTCAAAAGGCTCCTTTGCCAGTGCTGTCAGCATCAGATTAAGATCCCAAGAAGGGATGAAGGACCGACTGGCGACAAATATGCTTAACCGCTTTCAGGAATCATATCACATCTGGGTGCGCCCCAACAACACTCCCTGGAGCCTGCCCCTATAGCACAAGTTTGCTGCTATCTCTACCTTCAAGGAACCTGCAGCCAAACCCTTCAAGACCCTTCTGCTGAAAGGCTAACACGTCTGGCACCATAGCTGAGAATGGCAAACACCGCTCCTCTGCACACCAGGCCTCAAACATGCGCCAGATCCGTGTATAACAAAGATGGACCTCTTCCTGGCCCTCAGAAACGTTGTGATAACTGACCCTGAATAGCCACACCTTCTCAATCATGCGCCCTCAAAAGACAGGCCGTAAGTAAGAATCGATTCACCTGGGCCATGTGCAGAGGCCCCCCGAGTCAATAGGTCCTCTTGACACAGCAGCCACCAGTCGATCTGCCCGTAACCATATCAAGTCGGCATACCATGGGCGCCTTGGCCAGTCCAAGGCAATCAGGATGACCCACCCCCTATGAGCCTCTATCCACTGCACTATCTGGCCTATGTATGCCCACCGAGGAAACACAGAAGATCTTCCATGGGCACCACTGCACAAGGGCATCGAGGCCCTCCAACATACTCTCCCCTTCTGCTGAAAAAACTGTTCACTTTGGCCAATGCATATGTCACCATAAGGTCCATGATCGGTGTGCCCCATCTGCTCGCCACCTGCAAGGCAATCTCTTGACATAAGGACCAGTCCCCAAAGTCCATCTGTATTCGGCTCAGGAAATCCACCGTCACATTGTCTGTTCCCACAACATGCACTGCCAAGAGCGCTTGAAGATGCTCTTCAGACCATAGCAGCAACACCTCTGCTTCTTCAAGGCCCATGCTTCCCATTCCTCCTTACCGATTGATGTAGGTCAATATGGTCACGTTGTCCGAGAAGACCTGGATGGCCTTCCCTTGTAACTATAGCCAGAAACCCAGGAGTGTCAGAGTGACAGCTCTCATCTCCAGTCGATTTATGAACCACACAGTTAGCTCCCCATCCTGACAGACACATCTGTTAGTGGAATCCAGCCTGGAGCCTCATGAGTCATCCCTGCTGTCAACTTCGCTGGCTGAAGCCACCACTGGAGGGCCTCTCTTGTCTGTCAGGCAGGGCAGCTTCTGTGAGAAGGGACGTCGCTGGTGTGACCACCTGCGAAGCAGTGCTCTTGCCCATGGCACAAGGTCTAGAGTTACTGCCATGGTCCCGAGCAGCTGAAGGTAACGCCACGCTGTCGGAGCCTTCCTTAGCAGGAACTAATGAGCCAGCTGTCACAACCGCTGTGTTCTCTGCACAGTGAGAAAAACCTTTCCCCTGAGGGTGTCCAAGTGCGCCCCAAGATACCTGATCTCCTGGGATGGCACCAAGCGACTCTTGGCCCTGTTGATCACCCATCCAAAACTCTGCAAAAAGGTCACCACTCTTGCTGTTGCCTCTTCGCTCTTTGCGATGTCACACGTATGGAGTCAGTCGTCAAGGTAAGGGTGTATGAACCCCCTCCTGGCAGAGTGCCACTGCCACCATGACCTTTGTGAAGGTATGGGGGGGGGGGGCTGTTGCGAGCCCAAACGGCAAAGCCTGAAACTGAAAGTGACCCATGGGCACGGCACAGCACAGAAATTGCTGATGCTCTGGACCAACAGGCATATGCAAGTATGCCTCCGTGAGATCGATGGACATCAAAAACTCCCCAGCTCTCACTGCCACTATGACAGACCACAACGTTTTGATGTGAAAACAGGAAACTCGCAGACTGTATATGCACTTGAGGTTGAGAATGGGTCAAAAGGAGCCACCCTCCTTGGGAACCATGAAATAAATTGAGTACAGACCTACACTGCACGCTGTGCCTGAGCACCGGCACCACAGCTCCCAGCTGACGCAGCCGCAACAGGCTTTTACTACTGCCACCTTTCCCCGCGCCTTGCAGGGAGACTGCACGAAAGACAGGTCGAAATGCTGTGCCAACTCATCACGTAGTCTTCCTTGATGACCTCCAGCAGCACCCACTGGTCAGAAGCAATCTGGACCCAGACAGTGTAAAACTCCTGTAGCCGAGCCCCTATGGGCTGTACTGCTATCTGGGCCCTCTTCACTTCATTGCGACTTCTTAGGCCTCGAGGACAAAAAGGCAGTGTAATAACCCCTCGCTGCTCCTCGAAACCCCCAAAAGCCCTGCCCCTTCGAGGGGATACAGCCCTTCTGGTATGGTATAAACTGGGTGCTGCAAAGGCACCATAAGTCCTGAGGTTGCCCTTGTGCTGGCATCAAGCTGCAGGTCTGTTTCAGTTTATCCTCTCGAAGGCAGCCATCCTTAGACTCCCCCAGGTCTTTTACCAATTTCTCCAACTCCTCCCCAAACAGCAGCTTCTCCTTGAATGGCAGCTTGCTAAACCAGGCCTTGGAGAAGCTATCTGTCACCCAATTTCACAGCCATAGATAGCACTGAGCCACCACTATCGGGGCCATACTCTTGGATAGAGCTCTAATCCGATCATAGCAGGCATCTGCCAGGTAAGCGGCTCCTAATTCCAGTTTTGCCACCGCTCCAGTCTGTTCCATAGAGGCCTCCGCTGGCTCCTGCACGCCTTGTGCCCATCGCAGGCAAGTAGTAAAATTTTAAAATACAGCTGTGCCAAAATCCCAGCAACAAGCTGAGAACAAACCATTCCTTCTTACAACAGGTGATATTATCTCATAGACTACAGAGTGATGTTAGCACTGCCAACACTTTGCCTCACTATAACTGTCAATAGCACCCCTAAGAACAGGGGTCCAACTGTTGAATTACCTCTTTCCAAAAGGTATAAAAGTATTAAAGTTAATAAAACTCAAAGATTCAGAAAAGAAGCCTACAACAGAAACCCCTCCCCCCACTTGCTCCTAAAACTCCTCACAGCACAAGTCAGAGCGCTCCTTATATCAGCTGCAGTAGAACTCCAGGGATGGCATGCAAGACAAAGTAGTCCGTGGTACACAAAAAACGTCACCAACCCCCTTCCCCCCCAACCCGTACCACCCTACTGGAGAAATCATCCAATTCCTGAAGGAGCCTAGTAAGGGCACAGTTGATCAACCAATATTTGTTGGAGTGGAGTAGTAGCCTAATAGTTAAAGCAGCAGGTTGGGAATAAGGGGAGTTAAGGTTCAGATCCCACAGACATTCCTTGTGACTTTGGGAAATCATTTCATCCTCCATGCCTCAGGTACAAATAGATTTGAAATGCTTCAGTGAAAGGAAAATACCCACAGTACCTGAACATAACACATCCTGACCTACTAGAAAAAAAAAAAAAAGGTATGAGCTCAATCCAAAATAAGATACAGGTGGGTGGGATACAAAAAGGTTTTCATAGGTTTACAGACCACAGCATCTGCCTGTGTGCACAGCTAGTCTTTTTATGGAAACTCTTCCATAATCACACTGGGCAACACTTCTGCATCTTACAAAAAGCATTCTTGCCTGCATGCCCCAGACGTCCTCCATAGACGAAAGCATTGATCAGGCATAGAAGTGTGTGACATCATTATATGTTACCAGGATGAATAGCTCTCCCAGAACTCCAAACTTAAGTGCAAAGGTTCTGAGCACACACAGACCTTCCTACATATAAGTCTTGGCAAACACCTGTGACAGATGAGCAATTGTACATTTTCTGGCAAGAAGCAGGATTGCATCAGGTGCACGAGTGGATCAAGGTTGCATTCCTTCTCTAGACGCTATCATCTGGAGGTTTTCACTAGAAGGAATGAGAATTCTGGGACAGAGGTGCTGAGAGGCAGGGCCAGTCCAGTCCAGTCATCAGGCAAACTAGGCAATCACCTAGAGCAGCAGGTCCTTGGGTAAGGCAAAGAGCAAGGCATTCAAAGCTCAACAATTTATCCTGACAGCCAGGCAGGAGGGTGCATAAGGCTAGTCTGCCTAGGGTGCCAATACTTTGAGTGTCCATTCAGAGAACAAACCAAACAGAGGAGCTGAGGAGATTGCTGTGTGTGGGAAGGACCACTCATGCTCAGAAAATACTTCAGTTCTGAGTTCTGGGACATGTGTTCTGTCCTACACGTAATGATATCACGTACTTGTGTGCCTGATCCAGTTTGGATTGTTGACAGAAAATCTATGGTACCTGAGGTATGAATTATTGAAGCTTTACTGCTGACACAGCATAGTTACTCAACTGTAACAGGTGATCTCCAGGAACAGCAGGAATTTAGTGTTCACATATGGGCATCGTCGGTACCGACTGAGCCTGCGCGGGAAAGCTCCCCAGCGTCCAATAGGAAAGCTTTTGGGAGCATCCCACAGTGCCTGCATGCTGCCTTCCCGCCTTTCCCAACTGTCCCTCTCCAGTTCAGTTTAAAGCTGAGACAAAGAGAGAGGGAAAGAAAAGGAGAGAGATAGACAGACAGATACAACTCCTAGGGGGAGGTGGGTGGGTTGTGAAGACTAAATTCCTGCTGTTCCCGGAGATCACCTGTTACAGGTGAGTAACTATGCTATCTCCAGGAACAAGCAGGAATGTAGTCTTCAAATATGGGGACTCCCTAGCTGCAGATGCCAGGGAGAAGGCCCCAGAAGTTGTGTGCCCCTATGAAAGGGCTCCACATCCCCCCATGGATCTCTGACATCCTACCAGGGATGGAGGGTAGGAGTTAAGTATGGAACAGATGTTGAACAGCCTGACCAAACAAGGCATCCCAGCGGGAGTCCTTGTCTAAGCAGTAATGGGCTGTGAAGGTATGAACCAAAGCCCAAGTAGCTGCTCGACAGATGTCGTCAATAGACACAGAGCGAAGATGAGCCATAGAGGCTGCCATGGCTCTCACATTGTGAGCTGTGACATGGCCTTCAAGAGGAAGGTTCTTACTCTCATAGGCAAAAGAAATACACTGTGCAATCCAGCTGGACAATGTTCCTTTGGAGACTGGAAGCCCCAAATGACTAGGATCAAAAGCAACAAAGAGTTGAGAGGACTTTCTCTGTTGCTGTGTCCTTCGCAAGTAAAAGGCCAAAGCCCTTTTACAGTCCAAAGTATGAAGATTCCTTTCTGCATTTGAGGCATGAGGCCTAGGGAAGAATACAAGAAGGTAAACCGCTTGGTTTAAATGAAAAGGTGACTACCTTATGATAGAACCTTGTATAAGGAGGATCAGCCACCAACGCTTGCAATTCACTGATGTGACGTGCTGATGTGATTGCAATAAGAAAGATGACCTTCCAGGAAAGGAATTTCAAAGAGGTAGTAGCTAATGGTTCAAAAGGCAGCTTCATGAGCTGCCCAAGTACCAGATTTAAGTCCCATGCCACCGGTGGTGGCTTAATGGGAGGCTTAGTTAAAAGGTGGCCTCTCAAATCTTGCTATGAGAGGATGAGGGGAAATAGGTTGTCCATTTAAAGGCTTGAAAGAAGCTGCAATAGCACTCAAATGAACTCTCACTGAATTGGTCTTAAGCCCCGCATTAGATAAATGAAGGAGATACTCCAATAATGATTCCAGAGGTATCGCAAGAGGGTTAAGACCCTTCTGCGAGCACCATATGGTAAACCTTTTCCACTTAAATGCATAAGAGCGTCTTGTGGAAGGCTTCCTGGAAGCATAAAGGATATCCTTTACTTGCTGAGAAAAGTTAAGACCGTGAAGTTCTAGGCTTTCAGCAACCAGGCCCTGAGATGCAGAGACTGGGAATTGGGATGCCACAGCATCTCGTCCTCCTGAGAAAGGAGATTTGGAGCAGATCCTAACTCCAGAGGCGGAGCTTGAGAGAGAGAGAGATGTAGGAGCAGAGGATACCACATTTGCCGTGGCCAATGTGGAGCTATGAGAATCATATGACCTCTATCTCTCTGAAGCTTGAACAGGGTTTAGGGAATTAAGGGAATGGGTGGAAAGGCATACAGGAAGTCCTGGCCCCAATGGAGGAGGAAAGCATCCCTGGCCTGACAACCCTGAGCCGGAATTCTGGAACAGAACCGGGGAAATTTGGCATTCCACAGACTTGCAAAGAGGTCTATGTCCAGGGTTCCCCAAATTTGAAAAATTTTGGCCACCTGGTCTGCATGGAGAGACCATTCGTGTGGAAGCAGAACTCGACCGAGTCTGTCTGCCCAAGAGTTTTGAATGCCTGGAAGATACACTGCAAGGAGATGAATCTGATGCTCTCTGGCATGAGCCCATAGTCGCAAAGCTTCGCTGCATAGCGACAGAGAGCCTGTTCCGCCCTGCTTGTTCACATAGAACATGGCTACTTGATTGTCCGTTTGAACTAGGACTGTCTTGTAGCTGAGCTGGGTGTGGAATACTCGAAGAGCAAGGAAGATTGCTCCGAGTTCCTGTAGATTTATGTGTAGATAGGACTCCTGTGAAGTCCAAGTACCCTGGGTAGAGAGGCCTTGCAGGTGGGCTCCCCAACCCATCTGTGAGGCATCTTGTTAGAGTGGCTTGGGGTGGGGGTTGCTGAAAAGGAGACCCCACCAAAAGGTTTTGGGGTGACTGCCACCATTGGAGGGACAAAATAAGGCGATCTGAGTTTGCTATTTTGTCTGACAGGCAACCTGATGCCTGAGTCCACTGAGTGGATAAAGTCCACTGGGCTGCCCTCATATGGAGGCGAGCATAAGGAACCACATGCACGGTGGATGCCATGTGGCCTAGCAACTGTAACATTTCCCGAGCAGTGAGGTGGTTTTAGCACTGCTTGTGAAACTAACTGCACAATGCGAAGGCAGCAGGGCTATGGAAGGTAGGCCCTTGTCTGTCTGGTATCCAGCAGAGCTCCTATAAACTCCAAGGACTGAGTGGGAGCAAGGTTGGATTTTGAGAAGTTTATGACAAGTCCCAAATACTGAAGGATGCGCATTGTGCGAGAGAGCAACCCTGGCCTCTGGCTCTGAAGGGGCTCGAATGAGCCAGTCGCCTAAGTAAGGGAAGATAAATATTCCCAGGGTGCGGAGAAATGCTGCCACCAGCCATGCATTTTGTGAACACCCTTGGTGCAGAGGCCAGGCCAAAAGGAATAATCCTGTATTGGTAGTGCTTCCCTTGAAACAGAAAGCGAAGGAACTTTCAATGAGTTGGATGGATGAGAACATGAGTGTATGCATCCTCGAGATCTAGAGAAAGCCAATCCTGACTCTGAAGGTATGGCAGCAGATTTCCTAGAGAAGTCATTTTGAACTTCTCTTTGAACAGGAATTTGTTCAATTCTCTGAGATCTAAAATGGGTCTGTGTCTTCCTGTTTTCTTTGGAATAAGGAAATAGGAGGAGTAAAACCCTGTACCCTGTTGGGGAATGGGTACCTCTTCTATTGCCCCTTGGGCAAGAAGCACAGTGACCTCTTGACCTAACCGGTTGTTGAGAGAGATCTGAGAATTGAACTGTCTTACCATTGTAGGAGGGGGCATGCTGAGGAAATGAAGCTTGTACCCCTCTTACACAATAGAGTCCAATTTTCTGCTGTTATCTGACCCCATTTGGGGGCAAAATGACAACCTTCCTGGGATGGTGGAGGGTTCTGGGCCGTTTAGGGCCAGGAAGGCAAAGTTCTTTAGATAGGAGTCAAAGCCCCTGTGGAAGCCGAGTCCGCTGAGCCGGTTGAGGCTTAGCTGCTTTTGTCTTTGTCTAGGTTGTTGCTGTCCCTTTTGGGCAGACTGACCTAAACGATGCCCCTGTTGGGTATAGGAGGGATAAAACTTCTTACTGAAGAATGGTTTAAGAGGATTTTTTCCTCGCAGGATCAGCTGTAGATTTAGACAATCTATCCAAAGTGATAATTGTCAGCATCTCTCTCATTAGCTTTTTCCTGTCAAAGAGATTCTCTCCTGTGCAAGGAATATTCCCTAGTTTATCCTGTACCCAAATTTCCAAGTCAGATGCCTGGAGCCAGGCAATCCTATGTGCACCTATGGCAATGGCAGAAGTTCTGCTTATGCACTCAAATCAGTCAAAAGCTGTATGATTCACAAACTTGGAAACATCCTGAACATGTTTGACAAGGGCGAGATAATCTTGCCTCTTATCAGGGAGGAGAGGGCTCATAAGCTCTAAATCTCGTGTGACCTCCTTAAGGAACATTCCCATATATAAAAGATATAGGAACTGATCCTAGCAGAAAACATGGAAGCCTGGAAGGTTCGACGTCCAAAGGCGTCAAGAGTCTTACACTCACATCCTGGAGGATTAGATGCATGCCTTTTTGCACTTTATCCTTCTCACTGCTGACTCCACCACCATGGAATGGTGTGGTAATTGAGTCTTCTGAAACCTAGGACAAGGAGGAACTCGATACATGGTGTCAAGTCTACAAAAGTGAGGAGATGTGGTTAGAGGTGTTTCCCACATCCTTAACATGAGATCATGCAAGATCTCATGAATAGGTAAGGTAGCTGCCTCCATGGGAGCTTTAGGGTATTGCAGGATTTTTAATTCCTTTGCCCTAGGCTCTTTTTCAGGAGCCACTGTGATGGAAAGACCGAGCCACATCTCGAATAAAATCCTGAAAGGACATATCCTCTGGTGGAGTCATCCTACACTGAGGAGAAGAATCATCCTCAGGAAGAAGTACTCTGGTATCGGCAGAGCTTTCAGAGTCTTCAGACTCATCCGCGGATTCGAAGTATCTCCAATCTGGGTGATCGTGCAAGGCACGGTACCAGTACCGATCGAAGTCGGCATGGGCGTGGTCTGGTACCGACCTGTCAATACCAGATGGATACGCATGACTCAGTCCCGGTAGAATACCTGCCGATGTCGATGCAGTCGGTGCCAGCACCGGTTGGAATTGTCTGAAGCGGTTTCAAGGGCATCGAGGCCATGAGAAGAGCCGCCAGACTGCATTCAATAGCCAAGAATCTCTGGTCTATCGATGCTGCTGATGCTTGGGTGTATTGGTACCGGAAGAAGCGGCCGGTACCCCAGAGCATGGCACCAGTAGTTCTGCTGAAGTTGAAGCCTTGAGAACATCCTGGAGACCCGTTAGTGCTTTGGAAGCCGAAGCCTCCCGCCGGGGCAATTTTGCCAGTGAAAGTCCCTCAAGGGCAACGCCAGAGGCATCTCGCTGTCTAGAAGGAGATCTACCCTTTGAGGACCAGCTAGATTTGTGTTTAGTTACTTGAGATCCATGGGAGGAAAACAAAGCCCTGAACGAGGATGCCAAGGAGGTTGCATCGGAGGGAAAAAGGGTGCTAAGCTTAGCAGCTCGGTTCTGCTGGCCCCTTTTCAACATCATCCCACAGGCAACACACTCTGAAATAGAGTGGGCAGGACCTAAACATTTGAGGCACCACTCATGGGTGTCGGTGACGGAGATGGTACCGCCACACTTAGAACACTTTTTAAAACCTGAAGCGGGTTTTTCCCATTCTGAAGGAAAAAAGTTTGGCCTAGTGCCCAAAATGGCACGTGGCACCTGAGAGAAAATTACTGGAAAGACTCCAGAAAAGAGGGTTGTTTTTTTTTTTTTTGAAGGAAAGAACCGGCGGTACCGGTGTAGTATCAAGAGAAGGCAGACGCAACCACAAAAAAGAATAGAAGATTTTTTTCTGCGGTGACAGGATGTGCGATCTGTCGGCTCTGCGAAAAACAAAGAACTGGAGAGGGACAGTTGGGAAAGGTGGGAAGGCAGTACGCAGGCGCTGTGGGATGCTCCCAAAAGCTTTCCTATTGAACGCTGGGAAGCGTTCCTGCGCAGGCTCCATCGGTACCGACGATACCCATATGTGAAGACTACATTCCTGCTTGTTCCTAGAGATAAGACTCAAATGGAGAGAAAGCACAGTTACTTACCTGTAACAGGTGATCTCTGGGAACAGCAGAAATAAGTCTTCACATATGGGGTATCGTCGGTACCGACGGAGCCTGCGCGGGAACGCTCCCCAGCATCCAGAAAGCAAGCTTTTGGGAGCATCCCACAGCGCCTGCGCGCTGCCTTCCCACCTTTCCCAACTGTCCAAAAAAGGTGACTGGAGGTTGCTATTTTGTCTGACAGGCAACCTGATGCCTGGGTCCATTGGGAGGATAGGGTCCACTGAGCTGCTCTCATGTGAAGGCGAGCATAGGGAATCACATGCACCGTGGATGCCATGTGGCCTAAGAGTTGCAACATCTCTCGAGCAGTTAAATGGGATTTTAACTGAATCTGGGAGGCTAACTGCACCAAGCGTAGGCAACAGCCCTGGGGAAGATAGGCCCTTGCAGTTGTGGTATCCAGTAAGGCCCCTATGAACTCTAGAAACTGAGTAGGGGTGAGATGGGATTTTAGAATGTTGATTACCAGTCCCAGATACTGAAGAACACGCCTTGTGCAGGCCAGGGAAGTCTGGGCCTCTGACTGGGATGGAGCTCGGATGAGCCAGTCGTCCAGATATGGGAATACGAATATTCCTAGAGTGCACAGGAATGCAGCTACTACTGCCATGCATGTTGTGAACACTCTTGGAGCAGAGGCCAGACCGAAAGGAAGCACTTTGTATTGGTAGTGCTTTCCTTGGTAAAGGAACCGAAGGAATCTTCTGTGTGTTGGATGGATGAGAACATGGGTGTACGCATCCTTGAGATCTAGAGAACAAAGCCAGTCCTGACTTTGGAGGTATGGAAGGAGAGTTCCAAGAGAAGTCATCTTGAATTTCTCCTTGCATAGAAACTTGTTCAATTCTCTGAGATCTAATATGGGTCTGTAGCCCCCCGTTTTCATTGGAATGAGGAAATAGGGGGAGTAGAACCCTGAGCCCTGTTGAAGAAGGGGTACTTCTTCTATTGCCCCTTGGGCAAGAAGGGTAGAAATCTCTTGACCTAGAAGGTTGAGGAGAGATGTTGGAGAATTGAACTGTTTCACCATGGTGTGAGGAGAAAGGTTTAAGAAATGAAGTTTGTACCCTTCCTTTATGATGGAGAGGGTCCACTGCTCTGCTGTGATTTGTTCCCATCTGGGAGCAAAGTGAGCTAACCTTCCTGGGATGGTGAGAGGCTCTGGATGTTCTAGAGCCAGAAAGGCTAAGTTCTCTAGTAGAAAGTCAAAGGCCCTGAGGAGGCTGAGGCTGTTGGGCCGTAGCAGTCCTCGCAGCCTGGGTTTTGGCCTGTTTTGGTTGTTGCTGTCTCTTTGTAGCAAAACGACCCTGAGAAGAGGCCTGACCATAAGAAGAAGATTTCCCTTTCTTTGGGAAAGATCCCTTTTTGAACAACCTCTTTTTAAAAGGAGCAGTAGTAGACTTTGAAAGTCTATCTAAAGCAGAGTTTTCAGCATCCATTTTGTTGGCCTTTGCTTGCCAATCTTTGCCAAACAGGTTTTTGCCTGTACAGGGAAGGTTACCTAGACCACCCTGTACCCAGGATTCCAAATCAGAGGCTTGCAACCAAGCAACTCTGCGTGCACCTATGGCAATAGCCAAGGCTCTACTGGCCCCCTCAAAAGAGTCAAAGGCTGCACGGTTGGAAAACTTGGATACATCCTGTGCATGTTTAAGCCAGGTGATGTATTCTTCTCTCTTATCTTCTGACATAAAAGGAGATAAGGTTTGCAGATGATCTGTAACTTCTTTTAGAAACATCCCCATATAGAGACTATAGGAGTTGATTCTGGCTACAAGCATACTGGCCTGGAAGACTTTCCTGCCAAAGGCATCTATCCTGAGGAAGGATGCCCGATGCTTCAATTGAGGCCTCTGAAGAATCAGAGTCTTCAGAGGAATCGAAGTATCGACTATCTGGATGCTCTCGTAGAGCCCGATACTCGTACCGGGAGGTATCGACATTGGGAGTAATCGGTACCGGGTCGGTACTGATGGGCATCACTGGATAGCGTACTGCTGCGGTCGAAGCTGATGTCGATGCAAGCGGTACTGGTATCGGGACCGATATCGGGTCCGGTACCGGAATCGGTACAGGTACCAACAATGGGGTTTGTTGCGGTACCGTAGGCGTCGCAGCTTGAATGAATGCCGTGATGGCACGCTGCATGGTCAGAATATTCTGATCCATTGACGCCACCAATGTCTGGATGTCGGTACCGGGAACCGCCGGTACCCCAGAACATTGTAACAGGTGATCGGTCGAGGCCGAGCCATCGATGTCAACCTGTGACCCCATAGGTAGTGCTTTGGAAGCCGGAGCCTCCCGCCGGGGTAATTTTGCCGGTGTGGTATCCTCAAGAGTAAGCCCGGGGGCATCTCGATACTTAGAGGGAGATGAACTCTTTGAGGACCGGCCAGATTTAAGTTTGGTTACCTGAGATCCATGGGATGAAGAAGCAGCCCTGGAAGACGTCGATGCCACGGAAGCTGCATCGGAGGGAAACAGGGTACGGAGCTTAGCTGCCCGATTCTGTAACCCTCTTTTAGACATCATGGAACAGGACTCACAATCCGCAATGGAGTGGTCAGGACCTAAACATTTTAGACACCAGTCATGGGTGTCAGTGACAGAAATAGTGCTGCTGCACTTTGTGCATTTTTAAACCCGGAGGTGGGATTTTCCATGAGGGAAAAATATATCTGTAGGCCTAAGGCCCCAGAAAAAAAAATGCACTGAAAAGAGTAGAAGGGGTTTTTTTTTTTTTTTTTTTTTTTTTTTAAAAAGAAAGAAAAAGGACCGGTGGTACCAGTGCAGAATCGAGAAGGCAGACACGCGACTAAAGAAAAATAAAAGAAAATAAGAAATTCTTCAGCGGTGACAGGAAACACGACCTGCTGGCTCCGCGGAAAAGAAGAACTGGAGAGAGGCAGTTAGGAAAGGCGGGAAGGCAGCGCGCAGGCGCTGTGGAATGCTCCCAAAAGCTTTCTTTCTGGACGCTGGGGAGCGTTCCCGCGCAGGCTCCGTCGGTACTGACGATACCCCATATGTGAAGACTCATTCCTGCTTGTTCCTGGAGATGAGCAAATCAAAGCTGAAAAGGGCTAAAAAGGGCAACTTACTTTAAAACGATCAACAGCAACAGAAGCTTCTGAAAGAGACTTCACTGAAAATGGAGTTACTTTAAGTGCAAACGTCATGGAGTTGAAAACAGTAACAACTGTAAAAGCCTGAGAGGAGGGGGGTGAGAGAAGAACGGAAGGGTGTGGAGGAAAAAAAAAAACACTTTAGAGGCTGTTTATCAGCAGTGGTAAAACAAAAAAGCAAAAACAAGGTGACTACAATTTGGAGAGCAATATGCAGTTTCTTACATGTAAGCAAGCATTGTCCATACATAGATAAAATACAGCCACACAGAGGCTAATTTTACAAAGAGGTACCTACCTGAAAGTAGGCGCTATTATACAATGCTAGCCTAAGTGGTTAAAGCGCACATAAATTTAAGTTGTGATCACCTACACCAGCACTAGAGCTGGTGTAAATAGCCACACATGGATTTCTAAAACAGTTACGTTATAAAATAATTTAAACACCTAACTTTGCACCCTGCCCAAATTCTGTCCCTGAGCATTCTCACAATGAATGTATGCACCATCACATTTAGGCGCATACTTACAGAATGGAAGGCACTCGCTTACCCCCCATTTGTGTGTGTTCTTGTTGCCTAAAGCCAGGCAGCTCCTTATAAAGTGACCCCCTTTATGACGATGTCCACAGTACAGATGCTCTCTTCTAGCTTAAGGAAACCTTTGAGGAGGTCCTACGCATGCACAGGTATTCCCATGCTGGTATCACTCTGCCTCCTCATCAGTCACCATCTTCGCTGCTAGCTTGGCTCCTTAAGTGAAGGAAATTGGGGGGGGAAGGAAGTATATGGTTGCATTCCCCTACTGTCTACAGAGAAGTCCTATTACAAAGGAGCAACTTCATTTCCTCAAACAAGCTAAGGAGATGCAGGCACACTTTGATGATGAATTCAAGGCAAAGAGCCACCTTGCTGCGTTAACTGGGCCTGGTGACCCAGGAAAAATAGAATAGTTGGTGGACAGAAGGTTGGCTGGTCTACAAAGCAAAGAGATATGAATAGACTGTCCAAAGATCACGTCTTATAGGGAGCAAGACCGGCACAAGGGTTTGTCGCCCTAGGCAAAAGCCCTGCTGTGGAACACAAGGAGCAAGAGACCTGTGATGGTCACAGGAATCTTTATTAGATAAACCCCAACGCGTTTCAGCAATGCCTTCCTCAGGGGGTATGCAGCTTGTACAGTAAAGCACAGTTACTTATCTGTAACAGGTGATCTCTGGGAACAGCAGGAATAAGTCTTCACATATGGGTACGTCGGTATCGACGGAGCCTGCGCGGGAACGCTCCCAAGCTTCCCAAAAAGGAAAGCTTTTGGGAGCATCCCACAGCGCCTGCGCGCTGCCTTCCCGCCTTTCCTAACCGCCTCTCCTCAGTTCGAGTTTTAAAGCTGAGACAAAAGAGAGAGAGAGGAAAGGAAAGACAGATAGAGAGATACAACTCCTAGGGGAGGTGGGAGGGTTGTGAAGACTTATTCCTGCTGTTCCCAGAGATCACCTTACAGGTAAGTAACTGTGCTATCTCCAGGAACAAGCAGGAATGAGTCTTCACATATGGGGACTCCCTAGCTAAGATGCCTGGGAGATCCCCAAGGATATGAGACCCTGGGAAGGGTTCTACCTCCTCCTATGGATCTCAGGCATCTATCCAGGGATGGAGGGTAGGAGTTGATTAAGAATGGAACAGGTGTTTGAGAACAGCCTGACCAAACAAGGCATCCCGGCGGGAGTCCTTGTCCAAGCAGTAATGGGCTGTGAAGGTATGAACCGAGGCCCAGGTGGCTGCTCGACAGATCTGGTCAATGGACACAGAATTTAGATGAGCCATAGAGGTGGCCATGGCCCTCACATTATGAGCTGTGACATGGCCCTCCAGAGAAAGGTTCTTACTCTGGTAGGCAAAAGAAATACACTGAGCAATCCAATTGGACAGTGTCCTCTTAGAGACTGGAAGTCCCAAATGAGAGGGATCAAAAGCAACAAAGAGCTGGGAAGACTTTCTATGTTGCTGTGTTCTTTTTAAGTAAAAGGCAAGAGCTCTTTTACAATCCAGAGTATGCAGATTCTTCTCTGCACTTGATGCATGAGGAGCTGGAAAAAAGACAGGTAAATATACCTCTTGATTAAGATGAAAAGGTGAGACCACTTTAGGCATAAAGTGTGGATTGGTCCTAAGAACTACCTTATGATGGAACCTTGTATAAGGTGGATTAGCCACTAAGGCCTGCAGCTCACTGATGCAGCGAGTTGAGGTGACTGCAATGAGGAAAATAACCTTCCAGGAAAGAAATTTCAAGGAGGTGGTGGCTAAGGGTTCAAAAGGAGGCTTCATAAGCTGACCAAGAACCAGATCTAAATCCCATGCCACCGGAGGAGGCCTAATGGGAGGTCTAGTTAAAGTTAGGCCTCTCATGAATCTTGCAATAAGAGGATGAGAGGAAACAGGTTGTCCATTGATAGGCTTAAGGGATGCTGCAATAGCACTCAAATGGACCCTTACTGAAATCGTCTTAAGGCCTGCATCAGAAAGATGCAGGAGGTATTCCAATAGAGAATTCAAAGGTAGTGCTAGAGGGTCGAGACTCCTTTCAGCACACCAAATGGAAAATCTTTTCCATTTAAAAGCATAGGAACGCCTAGTGGAAGGTTTTCTGGAAGCATGGAGGATATCCTTCACTTGTTGAGAAAGATTCCAGCTTTGAAGGTCTAGGCCTTCAGTAACCAAGCTCTGAGGTGAAGGGACTTGGGGTTTGGGTGCCACAAAGTCCCCTCCTCCTGGGACAGAAGGTCTGGAGCAGCTCCCAAGTCCAGAGAGGGGTCTTGGGAGAGATGCAGAAGTAGAGGGTACCACACTTGGCGTGGCCAGCATGGAGCTATGAGGATCATAGATCCTTGATCCCTCTGGCGTTTGAACAGAGTCATGGGAATCAAGGGAATGGGTGGAAAGGCATACAGGAAACCTGACCCAAGTGAAGGAGGAAGACATCCTTGGCCTGAACTCCCCGACACAGAATTCTGGAACAGAACCGGGGAGGTTTGGCATTCCACAGACTTGCAAAGAGGTCTATGTCCGGGGTTCCCCATTCTTGGAAGATTCTGAGTACCTGATCCATGTGCAGGGACCATTCGTGTGGGAGCAGAACTCGACTGTCTGCCCAAGAGTTTTGGATTCCTGGGAGGTATACTGCCAGGAGATGGATTTGATGCTCTCTGGCAAAGGCCCACAATCAAAGCTTTGTTGCAAAGCGACAGAGCCAGTTCCTCCTTGCTTGTTTATGTAAAACATGGCTACTTGATTGTCCATATGAATGAGGACTGTCTTGTAGCTGAGCAGGGTATGAAAGACCTTGAGAGCTAGAAAGACTGCTCGAAGCTCCAAGAGATTGATATGAAGAAAGGTCTCCTGTGGGAACCAAGTGCCTTGAGTGGAGAGGTCTTGTAGATGAGCTCCCCAACCTGTTTGAGAGGCATCTGTTGTGAGGGTTACTTGGGGCAACAACTGTTGGAAGGGGGACCCCAGCAAACAGATTCTGAGTGGACATCCACCACTGGAGAGACCAAGAGAGACGTTTGGAGGTTGCTATTTGGTCTGAGAGAGCTCCTGATGCTTGAGTCCACTGGGTGGACAAAGTCCATTGGGCTGCTCTCATATGTAGGCGAGCATAGGGTACCACATGCACTGTGGAAGCCATGTGGCCTAGCAGTTGTAGCATCTCCCGGGCAGTCAAGTGGCTCTTTGACTGAACCTGAGAGGCTAACTGCACTAGGCGTAGGCAACGGGCCTGAGGAAGATAGGCCCTTGCAGTGGTGGTATCTAGCCAGGCCCCTATGAACTCTAGGGACTGAGTAGGGGTGAGCTGGGACTTTGGGAGGTTTACCACAAGTCCCAGATACTGTAGAATGCGCCTTGTGCAGTACAGGGAAGTCTGGGCCTCTGAGATGGAGCTCGGATGAGCCAGTCGTCCAGATATGGGAATACAAATATTCCCAGAGTGCGTAGAAATGCAGCTACTGTTGCCATGCATTTGGTGAACACTCTTGGGGCAGAGGCCAGACCAAACGGAAGCACCCTGTATTGATAATGTTTTCCTTGGAAAAGAAAACGGAGGAATCTCCTGTGAGATGGATGGATGAGGACATGTGTGTACGCATCCTTGAGATCTAGAGAACAAAGCCAATCCTGACTTTGAAGGTATGGAAGGAGAGTGCCCAGAGAAAGCATTTTGAACGTCTCCTTGCATAGAAATTTGTTCAATTCCCTGAGATCTAATATGGGTCTGTATCCCCCCTGTCTTCTTTGGAATGAGAAAATAGGGGGAGTAAAACCCTGACCCTTGTTGAAGAAGGGGAACTTCTTCTATTGCCCCTTGGGCAAGAAGGGTAGCCACCTCTTGACCTAGAAGGTCGAGAAGAGATGTGGGAGAATTGAAATGTCTCACCATGGTGTGGGGAGGAAGGTCTGAGAAATGAAGTTTGTAGCCCTCTCTTATGATGGAGAGGGTCCACTGCTCTGATGTAATCTGCTCCCATCTGGGAGCAAAATGAGCTAACCTTCCTGGAATGGTGAGAGGTTCTGGCTGTTTTAAAGCCAGAAAGGCTAAGTTCTCTAGCATCAAGTCAAAAACCCTGAGGAGGTTGGGTCTGCTGAGTTGCAGCAGCCCCTGTAGTCTTAGGCCTGGCCTGTTTAGGTTGCTGACGCTTAGTAGCAAAGCGACCTGTAGAGGATTGTTGGCCAGAAGTAGAAGGGAATCTGCCCTTTTTGAAAAAAGACTTCTTGAAGGGTTTTTTCTTGGCAGGAATGGAGGTTGACTTTGAAAGTCTATCCAGAGCAGAATTTTCTGCATCCATTTGTGTGGCTTTTATTTGCCATTCTATGCCAAACAGGTTTTCACCTGTACAGGTAAGATTTCCTAATCCATCTTGGACCCAGGGTTCTAAATCAGAAGCTTGGCTTCTGGTAGAAAAGGGAGGAAAGTGTGCAGTTTATCTGCAACCTCCTTTAGAAACATACCCATGTAAAGACTATAGGAGTTGATTCTGGCAACAAGCATACTGGCTTGGAAGATTTTTCTACCAAAAGCATCCAAGGTCCTGCATTCTCTTCCTGGAGGAGTAGAAGAGTGTCTCTTTGTACTCTTTATCCTCTTCATAGCTGACTGCACCACAATGGAATGGTGAGGAAGCTGTGTTTTATGAAAACCAGGACAGGGAGGGACACGATACATAGTGTCCAATCTGCGAGAATGAGGAGAGATAGTGAGAGGAGTCTCCCATAAATCTATCATGTGTTCATAAAGAATCTCATGAATTGGTAAGGTGACTGCCTCTTTAGGAGCCTTAGAATAACCCAAAATATCTAATTTTTTTGCTCTAGGCTCTGATTCAGAGGATACTGAAATAGAAAGACCTTTAGCTACTTCTCTTATGAAGTCTTGAAAGGACAAGTCCTCTGGAGGAGACATTCTTCTTTTTGGAGAAGGCTCTTCAGGAAGGGTTATAGATACTTCAGCAGACTCCTCTGATGTATCAGAATCACCAGAGGAATCAAAGTACCGTCTGTCAGGGTGCTCTTCTAACGCTCGGTACGCGTATCGAGCAGTATCGACATCGGGCGTCATCGGAACCGGATCGGTACCGATGAGCAGCCCTGGACAAGGAACAGCTGCAGTCGGTATCCTGGTCGATGCCGATGCAGTCGGTACCGGTATCGGCGCTGGTGCTGGTGCTGGTACTGGTACCCGAGTCAATACCGACAACGGAGTTTGTTGTGGTATCAACGGCGTCGCAGCTTGGATGAAGGCACTGATAGCCTGCTGCATGGACAGAACATTCTGATCCATCAACGCCATGAATGCCTGGAACTCGGTACCGGAAGGTTGTGCCGGTACCCCAGAGCATTCTAACAGGCCGTGCCATCAATGTCAACCTGTAACCCCATAGGTGGAGCTTTGGAAGCCAGAGCTTCCCGCCAGGGTTGTTTTGCCGGTGCAGGATCCTCAAGGGCAAGCCCAGAGGCATCTCGATGCTTAGAGGGAGATCTACCCTTCGAGGACCGGCTGGATTTATGTTTGGTTACCTGAGATCCATTGGGGGAAGAAGCAGCCCTGGAAGACGTCGATGCCACCGAAGCTGCATCAGCGGGAAACAGCTCATGGAGCTTAGCTGCTCGGTTCTGTAAACCCCGTTTAGACATCAGAGAGCAGGACAGACAATCCGAAATGGAGTGTTCAGGACCCAAACATTTAAGACACCATTCATGGGTGTCTGTAACAGAAATAGTACCGCTGCACTTAGTGCATTTCTTAAACCCGGAGGCTGGTTTTTCCATGAGGAAAATTTCTTGTGAGGCCTAAGGCCCAAAGAGAAAAATACACTAAGTGAGGGAAAAATATATAGTAGTTTTTTGTTTTTTTTTAAAGAAAAGAAAGAAAAGACCGGCGGTACCAGTCTGGAGTCGGGGAAGGCAGACACGCGACCAAAGAAAGAAAATAAAATAAAGAACTTCTTCAGTGGTGACAGGGCTCGACCTGCTGGCTCCGCGGCAAAGAAGAACAGAGGAGAGGCGGTTAGGAAAGGTGGGAAGGCAGCGCGCAGGAGCTGTGGGATGCTCCCAAAAGCTTTCCTTTTTGGGAAACTGGGGAGCGTTCCCGCGCAGGCTCCGTCGGTACCGACGTACCCATATGTGAAGATTCATTCCTGCTTGTTCCTGGAGATAATAAAAAACATTAATATCATAAATTATTAAACCATAAAAACCATATGTGCATAAATATATAAAAACATTAATATGACTACATAAATAAATGTGTAAAACAGACAAAACGACTGGGCAGAGGCAAATGTGTAAACGTTACTTATTGAAAACAAAAGGTAAAATTAAAAGCAACCAAAAGGGAGGGAACGTACAATCTTACAATTGCTTTAAAATGAAATTGCTTTGAAATGAATTTGAGCAGCATCTCAGTACTCACTGGAGCACCCCGTGATGAGTCTCACGTGAAGGAGAACTTTTACATGTAAAATTTGTCAGAAGTATAAACCCAGTACAAAATTAAGAAACCGGTTGATAGTTTCTAAATGATTTTATGTTACACGTTCCTCTTTTACGATCCCTTTCAATAAGATTTTAGATCAAGAATTTTACACCTTTTTTACCCTTGAAGGATATTCATAATACGTCTTCAACTTAAGCAATACTATAGGATAAACACACTGCAACAATGTATCCCCCTCTGATTAAGTAGGTTTCTCTGATATAACACAAATGTTTTGTTGTTTATTCTACAGTTAGAGTTACATGTAAAAGTTCTCCTTCATGTGAGACTCATCACAGGGTGCTCCAGTGAGTACTGATATGCTGCTCAAATTCATTTCAAAGCCATTTCATTTTAAAGCAATTGTAAGATTGTATGTTCCCTCCCTTTTGGTTGCTTTTAATTTTACCTTTTGTTCAAAATAAGTAACATTTACACATTTGCCTCTGCCCAGTTGTTTTGTCCTGGAGCTGTGCAAAGATGAACAAACAAACCTCTTCCAAAGACGGGGAAGCTGTAAAACTAGAGGGCATAACATGAAGCTGCATGGGGGTAAATTGAAAGGCAATGTCAGGAAATAGTGGTGGATGCTTGGAATGCCCTCCCGATGGAAGTGGTGGGGGCAAATACAGTGAAAGAATTGAAAATGGCATGGGACAGACAGTGGATCCCTTTACAGCAACAGGATAAAATCAAAATAAACTTATCTAAATTCTCAACAAACAGGGGTGTCCTACACAGAACAATCGGTTCACCCCTAAACAAAGACATGGGGAGGGGTGGCCTGCTCAGAGCGGCAGGTGCACCTACTCTTGCCATCTTACTGGGCAGACTAGATGGACCATACTGGTCTTTATCTGCCATCATTTACTATGTTACTATGTTAACGGTCAGTTTCATGACCATAGATTGATAGGACAGTTAAAATCATGCCCTAGAGGCAAAGTGGACCTTTCTTTCATGCTGAGAGGCCTGAAGGTCACATGTTGAGTTACAAATTTTGAAGGATTTGGTAGGCAAGAAGCTCCATGATTTCCCTCTATGCACTCGGCTTGTAGGATGGACTGAAAATCTTTGTTATACTGGTTAACTGGGGTCTCTATGGAGTTCAGGGACAGGGCCTCAGAAATTTTCTGTAATAACTCTGGAGAATGGCTTTCCAGCTGCCCCTCTTGAGCAGGCTCCTTTGGTGGCATAGTTGGTTAAGCAGGATTCCACATTCAGAGAAGAATCTGCAGAAGTAGACAGTTTGAGTTAGTATTGTCTAGATCCTGAACATGGTATTATTTGGAGAAAACTATCCACCTTCTAATGGTGGGGGAATGGGGGGGGGGGAAGAAATCTGTTGCGGGTAGGAATGCAGGTGGTTTTCTGGGACGCTGAGCTAATAATCAGTTGCATGGAAAAGCCAGGGATGGACTTCCCTGGATCTACAGCTATGGCCAGTAGCAGGATAGTGATTTATGGTTTATTTCAGTCTTACTATATTGTCTTCTAAATATGAAATAGTTTACAAAAAATAAGAAAAATAATACAAACAGAAAAAGAAAAGGATGCTCTCTCAAAACAGAACAGGGAAGAAAAAACAAGAAAAAAGGGTTTATAGGAAGAGCAGAGGGGTTTGTCTGTCTGGCCGGGTGTATAGAACTTATTGAGGCATTAACAGGTGGGCCCACAGATGCTGGGAAAAGCCTATTGGGCTTTTCTGAGCTTTAAGACTGAACGGTTCTACTTATCAATGGAGAAAGTATTTGCCTGCTACTCTGCAAGTGAGCCACAGTGTGCATGGTAACATGACCCTCCAGATAGAGTCCAGCTTGCTCACAGGCGAAAAAAGATGCAGTCTGCCACCCAAGTAGACAAGGTACACTTAGACTGCAATCTCCAGCCGGCTAATGTCATAGGAGATGAACAATTTTAATGAGCTTTTGTCCTCTTGAAGTACATCAGTGCCCTTTTGCAATCTAGGGTATGTAGCAAGGCCTCTGCTCAGGATGCATGAGACCTGGGGAAGAAGGTGGGAAGGATCACCTCATGGTTGATATGAAAAGCATATACCACCTTAGGCAGGAATTTCAGGCGAGTCTGGACGACCCCGTTTTTGTGGAACCTTGTGTAGGGGGTGTGGGCCACCAGCACCTGACCCTACAGGACGAAGTGAGCACTACCAGGAACACTAATTTCCATGACAAGAACTTGAGATGGCACAAAGCCAGCGACTCAAAGGGGGGAGATACATCAGCTGCCCGAGGACAACGTTCAGGTCCTATGCCACTGGCAGTGGGCAGATGTGGGCTGTGAGAGAAGCCCCCTCAAAACAGACCACAAGTGAGAGCACAGAGACAAGCTGGCCACTGACGAGGTGGTGATGTGCTGCCAGGGCGCAAAGGTTCATCCTGACGGAATTGGATTTCATACCAGCCCAGGAGAGGTGTGGCAGATACTGTAGGACGTCCTGCACCAAGAGAAAGGGTTGCGATTCCTGTCTATACACCAAAGCAAGAGGCTATGCTATTTGAAAGCATATGTGTGTCGTGTTGAGTCCTTGCACGATGCCAGTAGGACATCCTCTGTCTCACAGGGAAGGTGAAGGTGTGCTAGGGCTAACCGTTCAGCAGCCACACCGCCAGGGCAAGGGATTGGAGGTTGGGATGAAGGGTCCCGTCCTCCTGCAAAAGCAAGTCCAGGGCCACCTGCGACAGCTGCAGAAGTAGAGGAAACCATGGCTGCCAGGGCCACCGAAGAGCAATGAGAATTACCAAGGTCCAGTTTGACTGAACTTTAAGGGTCTTGGGAACCAGGGAAGTAGGTGGGTATGCATACAATAGGCTCACGAACCAAGGCAGGAAAAAGGCATCTGCCACCACCCGTTCCAGGGTCAGCCTCCGGGAGCAGAAGTGCAGCAGCTGCACATTCTCAGGGCTGGTGAAGGGGTCCAACTTCTGGGTCCCCCAATGTCAAAAGATGGACATGACCACTGCTGGGTTGAAAAACCACTCGTGGGGCTGAAGGACTCTGCTTAGTTGATCTGCGAACAGTTTGTCCTGGCATGGTAGGAAGACTGGCCAGAGGATCATGCCCTTCTCTACAGAGAAGGTCCACAGGCAAACCGCTTCCCAAAAGAGGAGGTATGAGCCAGTTACCTCCCTGTTTGTTGAGGTAGAACATTGCTACTTGGTTGCCCATCTGAACAAGGACAACCTGGCCCGCCAGGTAGGCCTGGAACACTCGAAGGGCATTACTCACACAGTTTCAGGAGGTTAATCAGGAAGGCACCTTCTTCCCGAGTCCAGGCACCCTGTGACTGGAGACCATCACAGTGGGCTACTCAGCGGAGCTTGGAGACATCCGTGGTCAGAAAACACTGGACTGGCAGGACTTGGAAGGATAGGCTGGCGATGAAAGTGTGTTGGATCTGTCACCAGGATAGAGAAGCCAACAGAGGCTGAGTGATCTGGACCCAATCCTCCAGATGGCCCCTGGCCCGAGTCCATTGCGAGCTGAGGGACCACTAGGCCTGCCGCATCCGTAGACAGGCCTGTGGAGTTACATGAACCATTGAGGCCATGTGCCCCAAAGGTGCAGCAAGAGACAGATACCGATAAGTGACCTTGTATCTCATGTGCTACGGTTGCTAGATACTGTGCCCTGTCCAGAGGGAGGAAGGCTGGGTGGAGTCCAGAATGGCTCTTATGAACTCCAGGTGCTCGGTTAGTAGCAGATATGACTTTGGGAAATTGATCAAACCCCAGATGCTGCAAGCACCCTGATGATGCAGTGGGTCATGTGAAGTACCTCCTCTGGCAAGCTGGCCTTCAGGAGCATCCAGATAGGGAAAGAGACTCCCAGTAAGCAGAGGTGAGCGGCAAGTACCGCCAGGCACTTGGTGAACACCCAAGGGGCTGAGGAGAGGTCGAAGGGGAGCACCCTGTACTAGTAGTGGCAGCCTCTGATAACGAAATGGAGGTACTGTGTCGGGGATGGATCAGGATATGGGTATATGCATCTTTGAGATCCAAAAAGCAAAGCCAATCTCCCTGCTGGAGGTAGGGCAGCAATGTTTCAAGGGATAGCATCTTGGAACTTCTCCTTGATCAGAAAGCGGTTTAGGTCCCAGGGATCCAGGATGGGCCAGAAGCCCCTCCCTGTCTTTTTTGGAATGAGGAAGTACTAGGAGTAGAACCCTGTGCCCCAGAGGGGCTGGTTCTACTGCCAGATCCTCAAGTAGGGACTCGAGCGCCTTTTGAGGACGAATGAGGTAAGATGGCACCTTTGGGCAGGAAGGTGACCACACATGCGCGGTCTAACTCCCAAAGGCTTTCTTTGAAAGCTGGGGATTGAATCCATGTGAGCTCCGTCGATGCAGTCACCCATATGCGAGAGCTGACTTCTTGTTTATTCCTCACACCACTTCTGCAAGTCTGTCTTAGCTGCCCTGTTCTTGCTCCCAATCACTCTGACTAGGTCAGTGCCATATTATGCAGCCTCCAACTTAATACAGTCTTGCAGGAACCTTTGCAAACGATGGAGCAACAGTTTGTGGAGGCCACTGTTGGCCTTGAGGTGGCAATGATGGACATCCAAGAATGCCAGTGTTATTATTTGGAGTACCAGGGTGCTGTGATGGCATTCACTTGTGGGCGAGTTCTCCAAAAGGGTTAGTTCTGCACATACTATGACAGTCAAACAAACCAGAAGATCTTTTGAAACTCTTTTTTCAAGCAGGCAAGAGTCCTCTGCTGTTAAGATGGCAATGGGCCTGTGAAGAATGTGCTCTATGGCTTGCCGGAGCTTTGGCAAGGTTGGAAATTAATTAAACCCCGCACCACCCCATCAATGTAGGGGGAGCAGAAGCAGAGGTAGTCTTGGGAAGTCACACTGTTTTTTATATCTGCTCAGGTCATATACTCCCTTTGTTAGTGCTGCTGTCAGTATTAGTGTTGCATCCAGGCAGGCAACTTTCTTATTCAGTGGCGTGTTCTCTCCTGCAGGTGCCCGATACAAGCCAATTGAGTGAAGGGAAGGTCGAGAATTATAGCATTCCATATGCATGGGCACTTGGACATGATCCCGGAGAGGTTAAGGCAGTGGGTGCATCCATAACGCCGCAGTCTGCGTGGGGTGCTACGGTTGAGGATTCCTGCTACTGATAGGCTTTACCTGCTGAGAACAATTTTCAGTGGAGAAGAGCTAAACTCCTGGATGGTCAGGCAGAAAATTTCAAAACAAGGAGGAACAGTCGCCAGCACAGGAATACCTTTGTAAACTGCTTCAATATTTTTGAACAAAGAGGTACATTAAGAAAATTTAAAAAAAAAAAATCACTCATATGCTCAGAAAGTCCAAGGTTTCCCCGAGTTAAAGTTTAGTCGTCAGATATCTGCTGCCGTCAAGATGCCACTATCAAATGTGCAAGCACAAAAGATGCAGGACAAGAACTGTAGAAGGAAACCTTTATTATTAAACAGAGAGCTGAGCCCAACATGTGTTTCAGCCGTGATATAAAACAAATAAATCATGAACACATTAAAACGTGTGCAAAGTTGTCAATTAAACCAAAACAGATAATGCATACTAAAAACAATATGCAACCAGAAGCAGTAAAAACAAACATATAACCAAATAAAAACACTAGGGGTACATAAATACTAAAAACATAAAAACAAACTCATAAGAACTGTGTATATAAATAAATTACAAAGAAATGAATATAATCTAAAATTTTATAAAAGCAATTGAATAAAAAAAATATGTAAAACCAAGGGTTAAGAGCCAAGTAACACCACACGTATGCAACTACATCCACATGCATTGAGTTGTGCTCTAAGTGAATAGCCTAACAATATAAAGATGAGAGATATGACTAACAGCAAACTTACCAGCTGTTATTTGGTAAACCTATATAAAAAAAAAAAAAAAAAAAAAAAAAAACTTAGACATGTAAATAAAACTAATCAAACATAGTAGCAATGAAGGTAACACAAAAAGTACTGAAAAAGAGTAGTTACTCACCTGTAACAGGTGTTCTCCAGGAGCAGCAGGAATCAGTCCTCACATGTGGAGCATTTCCTCTTTGGGAATACAGGCACGCATGCGCGGTTCCTTTCCCGCCTAAAGGTGCCATCTTACCTCAGTCAAATGACATAGCTAAGAACAGCACACAAAAATGGAAAAATAAACTATGTACAACTGCAACTCCAAGAGGAGGGGGGAGGGTTGTGAGGACGGATTCCTGCTGCTCCTGGAGAACACCTGTTACAGGTGAGTAACTACTCTTTCTCCAGGACCAAGCAGGAAGTCAGTCCTCACATATGGGTGACTCCCTAGCTCTGGGCTACCGAGGAACCCAGGCTGAACAAGAGAAATCCCTCTAGTCCCAGCAGCAAAGAAAGGCTTTTCAAGGACACAACCTCCACCGGTAGCCCAACAGAGGGCAGGAGGGCAGGAGTTACCTAAACCTCAGAGAGATTCCGGAGTACTGCCTAGCCAAAAGCACTGTCCCTACGGGACTCCCTCTCCAGACAGTAATGGGTTGCAAAAGTCTGGCTTGAAGACCACGTTGCAGCCCTGCAGATGTCTACCAAGGGCATAGAGCGGAGATAAGCCACTGAGGCAGCCATAGCCCTGACACAATGGGCCATGACCCTACCCTGCAAAGGAAGGTCAGCTGCCTTGTAAGCCCAGGTGATACAGTCAGCCACCCAGATGGACAAGGTACGCTTGGACACAGCCAACCCCAACTTATTGCGGTCAAAGGAAACGAAGAACTGAGTAGCCCTTCTATGTCCTTGCGTACGGTCAAAGTAGAAGGATAAGGCCCTCCTACAGTCCAGGGTATTCAGGACTGCTTCAGCCTGGCTAGCATGAGGCCTAGGGAAGAATGTTGAAGAACCACCTCCTGATTGAGGTGGAAAGAGGAGACAACCTTAGGGAGGAACTTTGGATGAGTCCTGAGGACTACCCTGTTCCTGTAAAACCTGATGTAAGGTCTGTCACAGACCAGGGCTTGCAGCTCACTTACTCGCCTAGCCGAGGGTAAGGGCTATAAGGAAGAGTGTCTTCCAGGAGAGGAAGCGAAGTGGACAAGTAGCCATCGGCTCAAAAGGTGGGCGAGTCCACTGCTGCAAGACCACATTCAGCTCCCACTCAGGGGCAGGAGGTCGGATGGGAGGCTTGAGCAAAAGCAAGCCCCTGAGAAAGCAGGACACCAAGGGATGACCAGATAGAGACTGCCCCTTTACCAATGAATGGTGAGCTGCTAGAGCTGAGAGGTGAACCCGAACAGAATTGGACTTAAGTCCCTGATTGGATAAGTGCAGCAAATACTGAAGCACCACTGGCACAGTACAGGAGAAAGGATCCTCTGTACGTTGGTGACACCACACAGAAAACCTCTTCCACTTGAGAGCATAGGTTTTCCTCGTGGACTGTTTCCTAGAGGCTAGGACAACCTCCTCAACTTCCTGAGGTAGGCCCCAGGGAGCCAAAACTTCCCTTGCAGCCTCCAGGCCATCAAATTGAGAGACCTGAGATTGGGGTGCAGAAGGGAACCCTGGTCCTGTGTGAGAAGGTCGGGTTGCAACACCCGAGGCAGTGGAGGATCCACCGCCAATTGAAGCAGAAGAGGAAACCAAGGCTGTCTCGGCCACCTGGGAGCTACCAGCAGGACCGAGGCCTTGTCCTGCAGAATCTTTAATAGGGTTCGGGCCACCAAGGGCGTGGGAGGAAAACGCATAAAGGAGGCCCTGAGACCAAGATATCAGAAAAGCATCCGCTGCTATCCACAGAGGATGTGGTTGCCTGGAGCAGAACACTTTGGCAGCTGCTTGTTCATGGGGCTGGCAAAGAGATCTATCAAAGGGAGACCCCATTTCAGGAAGATCTTCTGAACTACTAAAGGATGGAAATTTTGTTTATTAACACATGCAACAGAAAAACAAACAAAAAGCAAACACAATCACCCCAACCAAGTCCCACACCCCCCCAAAACCCCCACCCCCCCCGACATAACACAAAACAGGTATCACAAAACCCCCCGTGACCCACCTCCCCAAACCCACCACCAACCCCAGTAATCAACACACGTGCCCTCCTCCCAACAACAACCCCCAAAAAGTCCTTGTCAATGTCCATGTCCCCTCCCCCCCCTCAGTCCAATGTCCATACCCGACCCAACCTCCCCCTGCAAGAACACCCCAGCATAGTCCGCATATTGGTCGTCTTGCAATCCCTGAACCCCTGCCCCTCACAACACCCCCACCAGTCCAACTGTCCAGTCTGTCTGACTCTCAGACTCCCTCCCCCCACCCATCCAGAAACAAAGCCCCCTATCCCCCTCCCTCCCCCTTCAGACCCATCTCCTCACCAGCCCAGCTCCGTGCTCCCCGAGCCGGGTAGAGCACACCTGGGCAGGAACCGCCATCTCCCCTGCCCAGGAGCCTCCAGTCCAATCGGGACTGTGGGAGGCGGAGCCAACGGGGCAGATCGCCGCCAAAAGAAGCCGCCGTCCAGCAGCCAGCCTTTCTCCTCGCCAGCCCAGCTCCGTGCTCCCCGAGCCGGGTAGAGCACACCTGGGCAGGAACCGCCATCTCCCCTGCCCAGGAGCCTCCAGTCCAATCGGGACTGTGGGAGGCGGAGCCAACGGGGCAGATCGCCGCCAAAAGAAGCCGCCGTCCAGCAGCCAGCCTTTCTCCTCGCCAGCCCAGCTCCGTGCTCCCCGAGCCGGGTAGAGCACACCTGGGCAGGAACCGCCATCTCCCCTGCCCAGGAGCCTCCAGTCCAATCGGGACTGTGGGAGGCGGAGCCAACGGGGCAGATCGCCGCCAAAAGAAGCCGCCGTCCAGCAGCCAGCCTTTCTCCTCGCCAGCCCAGCTCCGTGCTCCCCGAGCCGGGTAGAGCACACCTGGGCAGGAACCGCCATCTCCCCTGCCCAGGAGCCTCCAGTCCAATCGGGACTGTGGGAGGCGGAGCCAACGGGGCAGATCGCCGCCAAAAGAAGCCGCCGTCCAGCAGCCAGCCTTTCTCCTCGCCAGCCCAGCTCCGTGCTCCCCGAGCCGGGTAGAGCACACCTGGGCAGGAACCGCCATCTCCCCTGCCCAGGAGCCTCCAGTCCAATCGGGACTGTGGGAGGCGGAGCCAACGGGGCAGATCGCCGCCAAAAGAAGCCGCCGTCCAGCAGCCAGCCTTTCTCCTCGCCAGCCCAGCTCCGTGCTCCCCGAGCCGGGTAGAGCACACCTGGGCAGGAACCGCCATCTCCCCTGCCCAGGAGCCTCCAGTCCAATCGGGACTGTGGGAGGCGGAGCCAACGGGGCAGATCGCACCCAAAAGAAGCCGCCGTCAGGCAGGCCCGCGCCTGTCGGGCCCGCGCCTGAGGGCCTCGCCAGAGGGCCCTTAGGCGAGGACCCCACCAGTGCAGCAACAGCCTAATCTGCACCGCAGGACAGCGATCACCACACCGCACAAGCGATCTCAGACACCGTCGAATCAACATCGGACACAGAGTGCCGCCGCCACCTCACAGCCTAATTCTACAGCTACAGGCCGGGACCATAAGACCCAGCACAAAGTGCACGCATTACTCACAGGTACCTGGTCACATTGCTGCCTTTTGCTGAATGCCTTCTCTCTAGCAAGTAGCTGTAAACATGACCATATTGATGCTATCTGCTGCATGCTCCTTTACCTGAATTACTGTAAAGATTTGACACTGTACCGCTTCTAACTGCATACTGTTACAAGTATCATTGCTATTCTGATACATTGATTCATTTTCAACTTGAATACTGCTAAGACTACCCTAGTTACGCTGCTATACAGAAACAGAACAACCCGTCCAGATAGGCACCATGTTCTCACCATCACTACATACCCTAGTAGCATGTTTCTTGCTACTTGCCCTCACTCATCTTTCCCAAGCCCTTACCTATAACCCAATCCCTGTCCTACATGCCTCAGGTAGGAGACATTACTTGCCTCCCCGCCCACATCCCGATAAACAGGGACAAGCCTTACACACCCATCTAATCTACGTCGCCATCCAACAAACTCAACCTCTGAAACCAGCGACTCACGCCCCCCCCAACAACCTGAAATGTGCACTCATCAACGCACGATCCATCCGCAAGAAATGGCCTGCAATCACCAACTTACTAGCTGAACATGATCTTGACATCCTATGCATCACAGAGACATGGATGTCCACATCAGACTCTGTCCTCCTCCATCAACACGTCCCCCCTAACTTTGCCATACACTCATGTCACAGGACTGACTGAACTGGAGGTGGAGTAATCATCCTCACTAAGGAGAGCTTACAATTTAAACCAATCAATTCCAACAGTACCCCCCTTCTCGATTACCTTTCCATAGCCAACAAATACCACACTATCAATCTGGTATATAGAACACCTTCCCCAATGCCAGATGACCTATCAGCAATTGTTGACCTTGCATGCAACCCATGCAAAACTCGTACGACAAACTGGGTGTTAGGAGACTTCAACCTCCCTGCTCTGCAAGACACCCAAGCCAATGCCTTCCTCGATGCCCTCAAAGCCCTGGGATACACCCAACTAGTTAACTCCCCCACACACATCAAGGGAAACACATTAGACTTGGTATTTGCCCCTCAAATAGCCAACTACCCCTCCCAAAAGTTCGATCTTTCACTGAGCCCAGTACCATGGTCTGACCATAGTCTGATCAGATTCCTACTGCCGTCCCTTCATGGAACAAACTATCCCACAACCCCAACCAACGAACCCATCCCTACCCATATACGCTACCGTCCATTCAACGAGCAAGAGATCATTGAGCGAGCGCACCCCCTCCTTGATCCACCCGAACTCAGCCTCGACGACATGATAACATTATGGAACGAGTGCCTCAATGCAAAAATCGATGCTCCTCCTACCAAAAAGAATTACAGCGGTAGAAAGAAAGCACCCTGGTATTCGCCTGAACTTACTGAGTCTCTTCGACGGTTGCGTCAACTTGAAAAACGATGGCGCAGATCAAGAACAACTGAGAGCCTGGAGGCATACAACGTCCACCTCGATGAACATAGAACAGCAGTCTCCGCAAGAATGAAACACCACCACTCAGAAGTATTAATGAGAGCCATAAACAAACCGCGAGAGCTTTTCAGTATAGTCAAAAATTTAGCTCACGATCCTTCCCCGAACCAAACAAACCTACCCGACCCCCAAGAATACGCAGATTATCTACGCTCAAAGTCGAGCCAACCCGTTACCCCTGAAAACAATCACCACCCAGAAGAACTAACATTGCTATCATTCTACTCCTCCCCGCAAAATGAGACAGTAGATGATCATGGCATTCTCACCTCCTTCTCCCCTCCAACAGCAAGGGAGATCCAAAATATCATCACAGGCATAAACACCACTACGGCACCAAGTGACCCATGCCCCGCACACTGGGTAAAAGCGCTAAAATCAGATCTCAGCCCATTTCTCTCCAACCTAATAGAAAAATCTTTCACGTCTGGGACATTTCCACTTGACCTGAAGCAAACCTCTATAAAACCGCTACTGAAGAATAAAAAGCTCGACCCTACAAAAATGGATTCATACAGGCCAATATCGAGCATTCCGCTCCTAGCTAAAATTATGGAAAAAATAGTCCAACAGCAACTGACCCATCACATTGAAAACAATGCTCCCCTCGATTACTCTCAGCATGGATTCAGATCATCTCATGGAGTGGATACCCTACTTACTACGCTCTTCAACACCCTTACCACCGGTCTCGATAACATCAGAAAGGGTTTTGCTCTCATCTTTCTGGACATCGCAGCCGCCTTTGACTCGGTTGACCACAGAATACTCCTATCCCGCCTTGCCGAGAAGGGAGTCCGAGGCAATGCTCTAGCGTGGTGCGCCTCATACCTGAGTAACAGATGGCAGCATGTCCGCTCCGGCCTCTCTCTATCGGAACCTTTCCAGCAAGAAAAAGGCGTCCCACAAGGGTCATCCCTCTCAGCCCTCTTATTCAATGTCTACATGCAGCCCATCTGCAGCCTCATTCGGTCATTTAACATAAACTGCCTAGTATATGCTGACGATGTACTAATGTTCACCCCAATAGATACTGACCATCCAAATCTCGACCAGCTCTCCTCCTGCTTTAACGCTGTCTCTGACTGGCTATGCACTCAAATGCTCCGAATAAATCTAAAAAAAACAGACGTCCTATTCATCGGAAGAGATCATTCATTCACCCCCCCTCCTTCAATCAAGGTGGGCAACGCTGACATCAGCTCCAAGACAACGATCAGATACCTTGGAGTAACTTTGGACCAGCGCCTTGACATGCATGCCCACATAGATAATACCATCAGGACAATCTACCATAAAATACGAACGCTACGCCTCTTGAAGGACACCCTAGAACCAAATGACTTTCGAACAGTCTTCCAGGCCATCATAATGCCCCACTTCGATTACGCCAATTCTATCCTACTTGGCCTCCCAAAAAGCTCGACGAATCCTTTACAGCTAGCTATGAACACCGCAGCAAGAACCCTATACGGAGCAGCTCGCAAAGACCACATTACCCCTATCCTGAAGAGCCTGCACTGGCTCCCCATACAACACCGGATCACATTCAAGATCTTAACCATGACATTTAAAGCAGTTCATAGAATCACCTCAACCACCTTGTCAGACCTGATACAACCCACTCCAGACAACAGACTCAGAAGAACCAAGTCCTACAATACCATTCTGCTCCCAAAAGCTATCACTAAATGTAACAAATCAACAAGTAGAAGGGCCTTTGCCTTGTTTGCACCCTCCAGTTGGAATTCTCTCCCAGCAGAAATCCGGGCCATAAACAACCTCACCCAATTCAGAAAGGCCGTCAAACACTACCTATTTCAACAGCACTTCTGTAACTCTGACAACATTACCTAGACAACAGTATACGACCCAACAGTCCCTCATCCCATAGCCGCCGAACTAATCTCTAATCTAACTTTCAAGTACACAGAACCACCCCTTGCAGGGCTGGTACTACAAATCCATCTATGATGCAACCCTCTTTATGTAAATAGTGTATAAAGTTCACCTGTTATCCAAGTTGAAATTCCCTGTTATATGTAAGTTCAATGTCTGATTGTTCCACATTGTACAAACCTGTTCATTGTAAACCGCGCTGATTCCGAATAGTGCGGTATAGAAAAACTAATAATAAATAAATAAATAAAAATCCCATCCAAACAAACACTTCAAAAACAAACCTCCCCACCCCCTCCCCCCAAACCAAATGAAAACATAAGGGCCCCTTTAGCCCATCCCCAACACAGTCCCACCAAAACAAATCATAACTAATCATACAAATCAAAAGCAAAATACAAGAGAGAAAAATAACCCTTGTGCTGCCCAACGGAGCGGGATGCCCAAGACACAAAAAGAACAAACAAACACGAAAAAAACAACTCTTGTGACGGCCACCCTCTAAGGAGAAAGGGAAAGCGGACAACCGGTCAAACCCCTTATGGATCATCAGCTCACCCCCCCCCTCCCCTCCCGGGAGGAAAACACCCCAAAATCATAACGAGAAGTAAACCCCAGGGAAGGGAAACTAACCCCTCCTATCACACCCCTCCCCCAGGGAACAACAAAAACAAACCTCACAGTCCTACAGGGATGGGAACCCCAGGGAACCCCTCCCCCTCACGGGGGGCGAAGGGTGAGGTGACGCCACAGACGCTCCCAACGATGAGCCTCCACCACCCGCCTTTCACGTTGCGCCATGCTGGACACTTCCTCCAGAATGTCCCGCACCACCTCGTCGAGGGGCAGGACCAACCCCCGGGTCGAGACATGACAGCGCGCTTGCCACAGGTGGTAGCGTACTACGGCCGTGATGAGATAGAGGGTCCCGGAGTCCTGCCTTAGAGGAAAGGACCAGGCCCCGTACACCCACTCCGCATACGTGAGGAGGGAAAGGTCGCGCAGGTGAAGAGCAGCGGACACCAACCGGCAGGCCTCCACGTTGAAGGGACACTGCCGGAGGAAATGGTCCATGGTCTCCGTCTGCCCCTCACACCCGGCCCTCGGACAGACCCGCTCGGCCTGTGACCTGTACTTGAGGTTGTCCCTCACGTACAAACGCCCGTGGAAAGACAACCAGGCTACATCCCGAACCTTCTTCGGTAGCCGAGGGGAGTTCAACAGCCGAAGGCCCCACTGCATCACATCCGCCGGACAGTCCCGCAGGGCCCACTGTGGTTGATAGTGAGAGGTGAGTACCATCCGGTATAATCCTTTTCGCCCCAAGGACTGGGCGAGCGGGTCGGTCACCCCCCACCGCCGAATGAGCCCCACCATCACGAATACGTACGATGGGGCCTGTTCCCCTCTCCGGCGCACACGTGGGACTGAGGACGCCCCCTCCCACTGCTCCCAGAAGCAGGAGAACCATTCCCGATAGGAGGCCACCCACCAAACCCCACCCCCTTCCCTCATCCTACCTAAGTGAAACGCCATAGACAAGACTGACAGGAAAACAAGGGGGTGCAACATACCCAAACCACCCTCTGCCCGATCCAGGCAGACGATGTTGCGCTGGACAGGGTTCAAGCGGTTACCCCACAGAAAACAGAAAAAGACGGCACAGACAGACGCCTGACGGGACAACGGAAGGACGAAAACCGTGGCTACGTGCAGAAAGAGAGGAAGCAGAAACGTCCCGAGGAGTTTGATCTTCTCCTCGTACGTACACCTCCACCCCCTCCACCGCAGCACCCGACACCGTGCAGTCTCGAGACAACGGTCCCAATTGGACTCCGCACAGTCCTCCGACCCGAAGACGAGGCCCAAAACGCGGACCTCCCCCACGGGAGGAGGAAAGGGGGCGCAGGAAGGCGGGGAGGCCTCCGAGGGGCCCAACCACAGCGTCTGGCACTTGCTGTGGTTGACAACAGAGTGGGCTACCTCCGAGTACTCCTCCACGGCCTCCCGCAGGGCCTCTACCCCTTCAGTGCCGTCCACGTAAACTGAGATGTCGTCAGCGTAGGCAACGACGGACACCGGGGGCGCACCAGGCGCCTCCAGGCCCCGCAACCCACCTGAGGACAATCTCCGGAGGAAGGGGTCGAGGGAGAAAACATACAGCAGGGGGCTCAAAGGGCACCCCTGCCGCACCCCCGAGGCGACACCAAACGGCCGTCCGAGCCACCCGTTAATAAACGGGAAGCTCACCCCCCCTCGGTACAGCGCCTGCACGACGAAGAGGAAACCTGCGGGGAGGCCGAAGTGCTGGAGCACCACCCACAGGTACCGGTGACTGACTCGATCGAAGGCCTTGGACTGATCCAAGGAGACCAACCAGTGGTCCCGTTGGAGCGACCGGCCTCTTTCCACCATCTCCCGGACTGTGGCGACAGCGTCCAGAACCCCTCTCCCCCGAACGGAACAATACTGGGAAGGGGACAGCAAATCGCCCGACACCTCCACCAGTCGGTTGGCCAAGCACTTGGCCAGGATCTTCCGGTCCGCGTTAAGAAGAGAGAGCGGCCGCCAGAAGTCCAAGGAGCTATCGTCCTTCCCCTTGGAGAGCAGCAGCAGGACAGACTCGCGAAATGACCGCGGGGGATACCCCGTGTCCATGATCTCCTGAAACAGGGAGGTCAGGAAGGGGGCCAGCTGGGCAATGAAAGTGCGATAGAACTCCACAGGGAGCCCATCTCGCCCCGGCACCTTCCCCAACGGCATGGCACGAATCGCCCTCTCCACCTCCACCTGCTGAATCGGTGCAGCGAGTGCATCAACCTGTGCCTGGACCACAGCCGAATACACCGGGGGAAGGCCCAGGTACGTTCGGATATGGGTGAGGTCCACGGGGCGATCCCCAAACAGGTCCGAGAAGTATTCCCCCACCATCCGCAAAAGGTCCTCCTGGGAGGTATGAATGGTACCGTCCTCGCCCCGCAGGGCCATGACCTCCCGACGCTGAACCCTCTCCCTGGAAGTCCGGAAAGGGTCTGGAGTGGCGCCCCCACCGGCCGCCCCCTCGAAGCATAGGGAGGCATGGCGATCGTAAAGCAGGCCACGGAGCTGGACGCGCACCTCTTCAACCTCCTCCCGCGCTGCCCCTCGGGATACCAAACGATCCAGCGACCTCCGGAGGACAGTGTAAGTGAGGTAGCGGGATCGAGCCATGGAGGTACCCCGAGAACGGAAGAGTTGTCGGGCACGCGTCTTCACCTCATCCCACCAGGCGCCACGGGAAGGAAAAACACTCAGCAGGGTCTCCTGGTCTGCGAGAAAGGCCAAGAACTCCTGGACCACCTCTGATGTTGCCAACAACTGCACATTCAGTCGCCACAGGCCAGGACCCCTGCTAAGCTCCTCGTGGTTAGCCAGGAAGGACACGGAGAGGACGCGGTGGTCCGAAAAGTCAACCGCCTGCAACTGCGGAGGGGAACACTCCACCCGGGCACTCACATATATCCGATCGATATGACTCCTGCAGGTCCCATGGTAGTAGGTGAAACCCGGCGACCGTGGAAAGGCCCGGTGGAAAACATCCACCAGGTCAGCCGTCCGGGTCATCTCGGCCAAAAAGAGGCCCTCGTAACTAGGTGGGCAACGCTCCCCCCCTCGGTCCTGCAAAAAGGTGGTGGTGTTGAAATCCCCGGCGAGGACCACCAAACGGTAGGTGTGTAGGTAGGGGCGGATGACCCCAAACAGGGTCTTCCGTGCCAACTTAGACTGGGGGCCGTAGACCACCACGAAACGAAACCGATGAGGCCCACAGTAGCCGTCTAAGAGCAGACACCGGCCCTGCTCCAGTTCCCACACGTACTGCACCTGAAATCGGTTAGACGTGAACAAAACCGCTACTCCTGCGTAGGGCTGTGCCGCAAGTGACCAGTACGAAGGGCCCCACCTCCACTCTCGCTTCGCCCGATGAAGGCTAGCGAGCGAGGTGAGCCTGGTCTCCTGCAAGAAGATAACATCCAGCCCACTCGTAGAAAGAAAATCATAGGCCATAGCCCGCGCCTGGTCTGAGAAAATGCTGGCCACGTTGATGGTGGCGCACGAGAACGCAGGAGTGCACGCCATGCCTATTTCGAGTGCAGTGACCCTTTCCTCCTCTTCTCACCAACCCCGGGATCCCCAGAATCCCGCTTGCAGGACACGCCCGCGAGCTGGAGGAACTCCTCCTGGTCCACGTCGACCACCTCGAGGATCTCCTCCTCCTCCCGCTCGACCCTGTCACCCCAGGAGGTGCTGGCGCCCCCGGGACCACCAGGCAAAGCTGTCGCGAGGGCAGGCCCAACCCCCACCGGAAGAGGAGGTACAAACGGGTCAGGGGTCAGAGGAATGACCTCCTCCGTGGGGTCCACCACCTGTGCAGCACCCCCCTCCCCGGACAAAGACTGAGACAATACGACAGTGCCCACCCCCGCGGGGGAGGCCAGGGCGGCCGGGTCAGCAGGGGGCTCCTGCGAAGGCCCCAAACCCAACTGCGGGGGTACAAACCCATCCTCCCTCACCCGTCGGGCGCCAGTATCCCCCTTGATTGGAGGACCCTGACTGCGGCGCGCCTTCGGCATCTTTGAAGGTCGCCGCTGAGGAAGAGGGGCCGCCCCCGCCGCTAACCGCTCCGAGCGCCGCACAGGAAGCCCTGCCTCCACAGGCAAGCCCTCATCCGCCTCAGCCGCATCAGCAGCCAAAAAGACGAAACGGTTGATGTCCAACACGGGCTCTGCATCCGGCAACGGGGATGTCTCCCGTTTCTTCCTTTTGGACTTGCCACCCTTGGAAGGGACCGTAGTCCATTCCTCAGGTGGCACCACCCTCAACCCACTATCCTGTCGTGATACATTAACCTCCACCACATCAACCCTCTCTTCCTTCCTACCCGAATCCCCTCCCCCTGGTGGCTCCCTCGGCTCGATGGACTCCTCTACCCTAGGGCCCTCGGACTCCTCCTGAGGGAGAGGGGCCTCCACAACCTCCTCCCGCACAGAAGCCCGAGGTGGAGTGATGGCATCCCCCCCGGTCCATTGTGTGACGCGGAGGGGCAGCGGGCGAAGGGGTGGCCCAACTCCCCGCAAAGGTTACACCGAATTAGCAGACACCCGGCCGAGGCGTGACCCCGTCCACCACAACGGGTGCAGACCTGCTCGGGACAGTTCATGCTCAAATGGCGAAATGAGCCACAGCGGTGACACTCGCGGGGTTGCCCGGGGTAATAGCACAAGATGCGATCCCGACCCTGCACCACGTTTCCCACCTCACGCAAACGGATCCTGCCCTTCCACGACCCGTCCCACACCCCTAGGGGCCCAGCGCCCTTAACCAGGGGTGGGAGGAGCACCGCATGGCGCGACAACCAAAACTGGATGTCCTGCCCTGGGAGAGACTCATTCCTGGATAGGATGGTCACAGGTACCGTCCCCTGGCGAGAGATAGGCACAACACGAAAGTCAGCCCACCCTCCCTGCCCCCTCTGCTGCTGGTATCGGTCCCAGAAAATCTCCAGCCCCCGTCTCAGCATGAAACTAACATCATATTCAATGGTGTTGTTCATGTGGATAAAGGCGTAGAGATCTCCTGGGAGAAACCCCAGCCCAAGGACCATCCTCAAGACCTGTTCCCTGGCTGGAGGGGACCCCTCCCCAGCCCATCGGATCTGCGCCACGTTGCGCCGTCGGACCTCACCCCCTACCCCTCTTTGGAACCCTCCCCCACCTCCTCCCCCTCCTGCGGGACCATTCCCCTGGGAGTTCCCCCTCCCCCCACCTTCACCCGACTTCCCCGGAGTGGTGCCCGACCCCCTCAGAGCCTCAGCAAAGGTACCGGGGGGGGAAGCCGACCCCCCAGCTCCCATCCCCTGCCTACCTTGGCCTTCCCCTGCTGCTACCTGCGGGGGATCCTGCTGCTGGTCTGCAGGATCCACAATCTCCGCACATGGGGCGACCTGAGAACTGGGCAAGATCATCTCTGCCAAAACCGAATCTGGAATGCTATCCTTTCCGGATCCCTGGGTGCCACCGAGAACCCCTGGATCACCCCCTGCCGCCACCTCTATCTGCTGAAAGGCAGCAAAGGCCCCAGGAGGGCCCGTCGGGGTCTCCAAGGCTAATCGCAGGGCATCACAAACCTGGTTCTCGGTGACACCCAGGGGACCGGAAGGCTCCCCCAAGCCTCCTTCCCACGTTCCCGACCCAGCGCAAGGCTCCTGGGTCTCGGCCACCACTACCGGGGACGGACCCCGCTCCCCTTCATTCCCGGGATCCAGGGGGACCACCGCCCCCCCTGACCCTACTGAGGACAACTCCTTCCCTCGTTCCAAATCAGCCACTACCTCCTTCCCCACTATATGACCAGTCGTCCGCTCCCCCCTTTCCTCCATCCGCCCTTCCCCTAACCCACCGTCCGCTACCCCCTTTACGGCTACCGACAACAAGGCCGGACCTGCCCGAGACAACAGGGCAGATCCCCCACCCAGAACATCCCCCACACCTCCACCCCCCTGCCCCTTGTCCCTCTCAGGTCCTACCTGGTTGTCGGTGCCAGACGTGGCACATGGGTCCAGAACCACCTGGCCGGTAGCCAAGGCTCCAGCAGGAAGGGCGGACGCCCCCCTGCGAGCCAGGCCCCCTTCAGCCACACTGGCGGAAACTGCAGGCGCCTGTTCATCCCGCTCCGCTGACACAGAAGACAAAGAAACATTCTGTCCCTGCTCTTGACTCCCCTCAGGGGCTGCAGAAAACGAACAGCAGCCCCTACCCTGCTCCTTCCCTTGTCCTGCACCCCTCCGGTGCCAGACAGCCACTTCTGAAAAAGATGGGCGGCCATCCTGCAGCCGTCGAGGAGCAGGAAGAGCAGCCAAAACAGGGGAGTCGCTATTCACAGCAGCCCCCCCACCCCAAGTCCGCACTGAAAATCCGGTATCCACTGCAGGGGAATGAACTCGGCTGTCAAACAGCACAGAGCCTTGAGATCCCCGACTCTGCTGCATCGGATCCGAGTGCGAATCACCACCTCGAGGACATTTTTCAGCGGAGGACGAGCGGGGAAATCCAGGCCGAGCCTCCTCAGACCGCAGTCGCTGCTCCTGCGGCAAGGCAAAGACAGAATCCCGGCTCGCTTCACACTTCCGGGAATACCCGGAAGTGACGTTACACCCCTGGCGGCGGCCATCTTGGAGTGTCGATCGGGCTGGGGGAAGCCCTGCAGAGACCTCCTCCATCGGGGCAATCCTTGCATCGGCGGCAACGGTTAGAAGCCTGACGTCACGGGGAACTGCCTGGCAGCCATCTTGGGGCACCCCACCAACACACGCTGATGTCGGGAGAGCAGGAAATTGAACGGGAAAGGCCTGCTGATGGGAAAGATCAACTCCTCGGACACCCTGCTCACTGCCCCAATCATTAGTGCAGGAAAAGCGTAGTTACTCACCTGTAACAGGTGTTCTCCAGGAGCAGCAGGAATCAGTCCTCACTTATGGGTGACGTCGGCGCTGACGGAGCCCTCACGGAGCAATTTTCCCCAGCTTTCAAAGAAAGCCTTTGGGAATTGCAGCGCGCATGCGCGGTCCTCTTCCCGCCCAAGGGTGCCATCTTAGCCAGTCAGATGACATAGCTAAAAAAGACAGCATAAAAATTTGCAAAAAAACTAAAGCAGATAATTGCAACTCCAAGGGGAGGAGGGAGGGTTGTGAGGACTGATTCCTGCTGCTCCTGGAGAACACCTGTTACAGGTGAGTAACTACGCTTTCTCCAGGACCAAGCAGGAAGTCAGTCCTCACTTATGGGACTCCCAAGCTCAAGGCTACCGGAGACCCTAAGCACAAAAATGAGCTCCCTCTAGCTCAGCAGCACAGAAGGAAAGAATCTTCGCTGAATTATTACCCACCGGTAGCCCACATCCGGGATGGAGGGTAGGAGTTGTTCAGACCTCGAAGAGATTACGGAGGACTGCCTGTCCGAAAGCACTGTCCCTGCGGGACTCCCTCTCGAGACAGTAATGGACCGCAAAAGTCTGGCTCGAAGACCAAGTAGCGGCCCGGCAGATGTCTGCCAGCGGAACAGAGCGGAGGTAAGCCACTGACGTAGCCTTTGCCCGAACGCAATGAGCCGTGACTCGACCTTCCAAGGAGAGTCCGGCTGCCCCATAAGCCCAAGAGATACAGTCCGCAACCCAGATGGACAGAGTACGCTTGGAGACCGGGAGCCCCAATTTATTGGGGTCAAAAGACACAAAAAGCTGAGCAGCTTTACGGTGCTCCCGGGTACGGTCAAGGTAGAAGTTCAAAGCCCTTCTACAGTCCAGGGTATGGAGGACCGTTTCAGCTCGGCTGGAGTGTGGTCTGGGAAAGAAGGTTGGAAGTACCACCTCCTGATTGATGTGAAAGGGGGAGACCACTTTTGGAAGAAATTTTGGGTGAGTCCGTAGGACTACCCTATTTTTGTAGAACCGAGTGTAAGGGGGATCAGACACGAGGGCCTGCAATTCACTTACGCGTCTAGCGGAAGTGAGGGCTATCAAGAACAGTGTTTTCCAAGAAAGAAAACGGAGAGAACAGGTAGCCATAGGTTCAAAAGGCGGACAGGTGATCCGCTGTAAAACCACATTCAGGTCCCAGTCAGGCGCTGGTGGGCGCAGGGGTGGTTTAAGTAGAAGGAGACCTCGGAGAAACCTCGCTACGAGAGGGTCGTTGGAGAGAGGTCTGCCGTCCACCGGCACATGATGTGCTGAAAGAGCACTGAGGTGAACTTTGACGGAGTTGGACTTAAGTCCCAGATCAGAGAGGTGAAGCAAGTACTGCAAGACCACCGACACCGGGCAGGAGAAGGGATCCTGAGACTGTCGGGTACACCAAACGGAAAAGCGACGCCATTTAAGGGCGTAGCATTTTCGAGTAGAAGGTCGCCGAGAAGCTAGGACGACCTCTTCCACCTCTGCCGGCAGGAGGAGGGGAGCAAGGACTACCCTCTCAGCAGCCAGGCCATCAGATTGAGAGACCTGAGGTTGGGGTGTAGCAGAGACCCCTGATCCTGAGTGAGGAGATCCGGTTGAAACCCCAGAGGGAACGGATCCTCCACCGCTAATTGCAGCAGGAGTGGAAACCACGGCTGTCTGGGCCAGCGAGGAGCCACCAGGATCATGAAGGCTTTGTCTCGGAGAACCTTGAAGAGAGTCCGAGAGACTAGCGGGATGGGAGGGAAAGCATACAGAAGGCTCCCCGACCATGAGAGTAGAAAAGCGTCCGCCGCAACCCGAAGGGGGTGTGGCTGACGAGAGCAGAAGCGAGGAAGTTGCCGGTTGTGAGGACTGGCAAAGAGATCCACCGTGGGGAGGCCCCACTTTAGAAAGAGCTTCTGAACTACCAAGGGATCCAGACGCCACTCGTGCGGCTGGAGGATCCTGCTGAGTTTGTCCGCCAGGCGATTCTCTTGGCCTGGGAGATAAACTGCCTTGAGGAGAACGCCGTGACTGACGGCCCAAGAGCAGAGCCTCTGTGCCTCCCGACAGAGGAGGAAGGAGCCCGTGCCCCCCTGCTTGTTCACGTAGAACATGGCAACTTGATTGTCCATCTGGACAAGGACGGACTGGTGAGAAGTCAGGTGGGAGAAGGCCTTGAGAGCCAGGCGGATCGCCCTGAGCTCCAGGAAGTTGATCTGCTGAGCAGACTCCCACGTGGTCCAGAGGCCCTGAGTACGTGCCCCTTGGCAATGCGCTCCCCAGCCCAGGAGGGACGCATCTGTTGTCAGCACCCGGGCCGGCTGAGGTGACTGGAAAGGCATGCCGAATATCAGGTTCGGCCGCTGAAGCCACCACCGGAGAGACGAGAGCAGCGGCTCGGAGACGCGCACTAGGTCTGCTAGGCCGCCTGTGGCTTGTCGCCACTGCTGGCGGAGACACCATTGAGCAGGCCGCATATTCAGGCGGGCATTGGGGGTCACATGGACGGTGGAAGCCATATGGCCGAGTAGTCTCAGGAAGCGCCTGGCGGAGACCAGGGGCTGGCTGCGAAAACGGTCGGCTAGGTCCATGAGCCGTTGAGCCCTGTCGAGCGGTAGGTACGCTCGTGCCTGAGGAGTGTGCAGCCTTGCGCCGATGAACTCGAGATCCTGTGAGGGGAGCAAAGTGGACTTTGCGACGTTTATAACAAAGCCCAAGTACTGCAGAAGAGTCACCGTGCGGCGCGTGGCGTTGGTGACCTCCTGAGCGGACGCTGCTCTGATGAGCCAGTCGTCGAGGTACGGAAAGACAGAGGCCGTGAAGCCTGAGATGGGCCGCCACCACCGCGAGACATTTTGTGAAGACTCGCGGTGCGGAGGACAGGCCAAAGGGCAGTACTCTGTACTGGTAATGATTTCCTGCCACCACAAACCTTAGGTATTGGCGGTGGCTTGGGTGGATGAGGATGTGCGTGTAGGCATCCTTTAGATCCAAGGAGCATAGCCAATCTCCCTGCTGGAGGTAGGGCAGAAGGATTCCAAGGGTAAGCATCTTGAACTTCTCCCGCACGAGGAACTTGTTGAGGTTGCGCAAGTCCAGGATGGGTCTGAGGCCTCCTGTTCTTTTTGGTATTAGAAAATACCTGGAATAAAAGCCTTGACCTTTCAGGTGGTGGGGCACCGGTTCCACCGCCTGATCCTGTAGAAGACCTGCTAACTCCTGAAGGAGTAATTCCCTGTGCAGAGGGGGTCGTGGAGGTTCTCCCGGAAAATAGGAGGGAGGGACCTGGTGGAAGTGGAGAAGATAGCCTTCTCGCACGACTTGAAGCACCCAGGCATCTGAGGTGATGCTGGACCACCTGTGGGCGAAGTGAACCAGCCGGGGGGGAGAGGCTATGCTTAAGGAGTCAAAAACCCCCACCCCGCGGAGCAGGGGCTGGTGGTGCAGGCTTGGGGGCTTGCTGCCTACGGGACCCGTTACCCCGTCCCTTGGCCTGCTGGCCCTGTTGGGGAGCTGCAGGGGCCTGATAGTGGGTGTATTGTTTGTAGGCAGCCGCCTTCCTCGGGTAAAAGGACTTCTTTCCCGAGCCCTTCTTTTTCTGGGAAGGGGCGGAGGTCTTCCTAGAAAGCCTAGTCCTGGTGAGAGTCTCTGTCTCAATTTGTGCAGCCTTATCAGCCATGGGCTTGCCAAAGAGGTTTTCGCCTCGGCAAGGGACATCGACCAACTTGTCCTGCACCCAGGGCTCAAGGTCAGACGACTGAAGCCAAGCCTGTCGGCGGGCACCGATGCCGGCTGCGGCCACTTGAGCCGATGCTTCAAAGCCATCATAGGCTGCTCGGGACATGAATTTTGAGCATTCCCGAATGCCAGTGGACAAGGCCAGGAACCTCCGCAAGGGTTCCTCGGACAAACCAGCGGAGAAACCGGCTAGCTCTTTAGCCAGGTCTCGGAGATACATGCCCATGTATAGCTGGTAGGTCTGGACACGACAGGCGAGCATAGAGCCCTGGAAACACTTCTTACCAAGGCCATCCAGGTTACGGGCCTCCCTGCCAGGAGGCACCGAGGAGTGCATCTTCTGGCTCTTAAGACGATGCATGGCCGATTCCACTACCATGGAATGGTGTGGTAGCTGTGCTTTCTGGAAGCCAGGGCTCTTGCGGACTCGATAGATAGAATCGACCCGCTTGCTCAGGACCGGCGAGGTGGCCGGACTCTCCCACATGCGGAAGAGTAGTCGTTCCAGCATGGGAGGAACCGGTACAGTAAAGTGTTCCCTGGCGGGAGAGTCATACTGGAGGGCGTCGAGCTCTTCGGCTCGAGGCTCCTCCTCGGGATCTGCAGGGAAGGCCAAAGCCTTGGCCATATCCCTGACGAAGTCCGAGAACCGGGCATCCTCCGGGGGGGACTGCTTCCGAGGTTCGGAATCAGGTGAGTCCGAGGGGACACACCGAGTCCGAAAAGAATCAGGCGACTCATCCTCTTCAGACTCCCAGACCGACTCCGACGAGGACTCGGTGGGGTCGGCCCGGGCAGGGCACGGCGCCTGCCGCCCCGACGCCGAGGGAGTCAGCGTCGGCGACCTCGGTCCCGAACGGGAGGCCAAGGGTGACCTCGACCGAGGATCGACTCGAGTTCGCATCGACTCGAGGATCGGCTCGGTCTCCGGGGTCGACTTCGACGTCGACGTCCCGGCGGTCGGGGCAGCGGCGCCAGCGAAGCCAGCGAGCAGTGCCCGCTGCTGGTCCATGAAGGCAGACAGTCTGCTCTCCAAGGCCGTCAACCTGAGTCCGAGCTCAGGTGACCCAGCAGCCCCCGACTCGGGCCCCGACGGCGTCGGGCCCGACGTCGGCTGTCGCGGAGGCGAGTCCAGAAGGACCACAGGACTTACCCGAGCAGGCAGCTCCGACTCCAGGCGAGGTCGCTTCGTGAGGTGCTCCTTCTCCAAGGACCCGGGGCGGCTATCGGGGCTATGCGACCTGGCCCTCGCGGAGCCAGGAGCGTCCACCGACGCCGCCCTCGCGGGTTTCACCTTCCGTCGATGGTCCCCGGAGGGAGAACCCCTGTCGGAGGAACTCCGGCGACGGTCCGAGCTGGAACCCCTGGACGCGGAGGCCTCCGACGAGGTCCGGGTACGGCTGGGGTCAGCGAAGATTCTATCCCGCTGATGCCGCCGACTTCTCAACGCTTTGGAGGATAGTTTGCCACAAGGCCCACAGATCATTTCTTCATGATCCGGGCCCAGGCAGCGGAGGCAATTGTCGTGTGTGTCAGTTAGTGACATATTTCGGTCACACTGACCACACCGCTTGAAACCACTGGCAGCCATCGGGGGAAAAAGGGCCCCGGCGAGGTCAAAGGACCGGGCTGCCAGGGAAAAACCGAAACGAAAACTGACTAAGTCAGAAAAACCGAAAAATAAGAAGAGGACTCGTGACCGGCGTCGCGAGTCCGGCGGGAAAAAGACCGGCGTCGAACCGAATGAAAAAACAGAGTAATTCTAAAGAAAATCAACTTTTTCGCGGGGACACGACGGGTACGTCTGTAGGGCTCCGCGGAAAAACCGAAGACTGGCTACGATGGCACCCTTGGGCGGGAAGAGGACCGCGCATGCGCGCTGCAATTCCCAAAGGCTTTCTTTGAAAGCTGGGGAAAATTGCTCCGCGAGGGCTCCGTCGGCGCCGACGTCACCCATAAGTGAGGACTGACTTCCTGCTTGGTCCTGGAGAATCGATGTCTGCAATCGGGTCGTCGGCAGGGCTGTCATCATTGGCTCCAAAGAATCTAGGTGGGCAGGGACCCCGCCCCCAAACGCCCAGGCACCAGCTTTCACCAATTTAACTTCACTCTGAAAGGGCAACAGAGAACGGGACTGTCGATTTCCTACCGGCTTACCCACCCCCGGGGGTCTCCCCTGGACTACAGATCTACCCTGCCATCTATCGTAGTTATGATACACTTCAGACAGGGACCCACAACCCTGGCTCCTCAGATAGATGATTTCCTGGTGTTTAGCCTTCAAGGCCCGCTTTACCCCCTTTCTATAGATGGTATAGGCCACCCACTCCTCACCGGGAATGGTGGCCTGCAGGCTCTCCAGGTGGGAGAGCTGAGTTTCCAGCTGGGCCGCCTCCTTCTGGAGACCCTGGAGCCGCCGTACTGCCACCACAATCTCCTCTGGGGCCCTAGCTGGTTTCTGGAAGGATGGCAGGCCCGACCCTCCGTCCTCATCCTCACTGGAAGAGGTAGAGGCCTCCTCCAGGACCCGAGGCGGAGGGGGGAACCCACCTCCTCCAGCACCGTACGGGGCAGGCTTCCAAGGCCTCCCCAGGGCCTCTCCCTGCCTCCACCCAGCCTCCACACCCTGCCTGGGGAGGAGAGAGGAGCCTCCTCCCTGGGGCAGCGGGCCCAAACCTCCGGGCAAGTGGGTCCCTGTTCCCTGATCATCTGTAGTCCTACCTGGGGAGGCCCCCTCCTGGGGTATCTGCTGAAGACAGGTCCCAGCATCCTCAGTAGTCTGCACCAAAGAAGGCCTACCAGGCCTGGTAGGCCTCTGAGCCTGGGCCTCTCCTGCTGGAGGTGGCCCAGGGCCCGACATCCAGCCACAGGAAGGAAGCAGGAACTCCTCCCTAACAGGAGCTCTGCAGAACAGGTCTGCTCACCACAACAGCTGAACAGGAAGTGGGAGGAGCTGCCACTCATGGGGCTGCAGTATCCTGCTTAATCTGTCTGCCAGGTAGTTGTCCTGGCCTGGAAGGTACACAGCCCTGAGGAGCATGTTGTGCTTGAGGGCAAAAGAACAAAGGTCCTGAGCCTCCCGACAAAGGATCCTGGACCCAGTTCCGCCCTGTTTGTTCACATAAAACATGGCAACTTGGTTGTCTGTCTGAATCAGGACAGACTGTTGAGCCAGGGTAGGAGTGAAAGCTTTGAGTGCTAATCGAATAGCTCTGAGTTCGAGGAGATTGATCTGCTGTGCAGCTTCCCAGGGAGACCAGAGGCCCTGGGTGCACTTGCCCAGACAATGAGCTCCCCAGCCTTGCAGGGAGGCATCTGTTGTCACCACTACTGTGTACCCTGGAACCTGAAAAGGCACCCCTTTCAGTAGGTTGGGTGGGTGCAGCCACCAGTTGAGGGAATGCAGAAATGGTCTGGACACTCTTATCCTGTCTCTGAGGCTGCCTGTGGCCTGTGACCACCGAGTCCGAAGGCACCACTGTGCAGGCCTCATATGGAGCCTGGCATTGGGAGTGACATGTACTGTCGAAGCCATGTGGCCAAGCAGCCTCATGCAGAGTCTGGCAGAGACCAGGGAGCTGCTAAGAAACTGGACTTGCCAAGGCCATCAACCTGTGGGCTCTGTTTTCTGGCAAGAATGCCTTTGTCAGGAGAGAGTCCAACCTTGCCCCTATGAACTCCAAGTTCTGGGAAGGAAGCAAAGTGGACTTTTCGAAGTTTATGACAAACCCCAGGCGTTGTAGAAGAGCAATGGTCCTGAGGGTGGCTTGATTGTCCTCCTGACCTGTCTGACCCCTGATGAGCCAGTCGTCCAGATAAGGGAAGACAAAGATGCCCTGATTTCTCAGGTAGGCCGCCACCACTGCTAGGCACTTTGTGAAGACTCTGGGGCGGAGGTGAGGCCAAAAGGCAGCACTCTGTACTGATAATGGTTTCCTCCCACGATGAACCTCAGATACTTCCTGTGGTCTGGATGAATGAGGATGTGAGTGTACGCATCCTTTAAATCTAAGGAGCATAGCCAATCTCCCTGCTGGAGGTAGGGCAGAAGGGTTCCAAGAGTAAGCATCTTGAACTTCTTTCACTAGGAACTTGAGGTTCCTGAGGTCCAGAATGGGACGAAGGCCACCGGTCCTTTTGGGCACCAGGAAATACCTGGAGTAGAAACCGTGACCTTGCAAGTGGGGAGGCACAGGCTCCACCGCCCTGTCCATCAACAGACTCTGAAGCTCCTGACGGAGGTCTGTGTGCAGAGGAGGCCTTGGAGGCTCCCCTAGAAAGTATGGGGGTGGCAGTTGGTGGAAATGGAGGGCATATCCTTTGTGGATTATCTCCAGCACCCAACTGTCCCCGGTGATAAGGGGCCACTGGTGGGCAAAGAGGGCTAGGCGACCTCCTGTGCATGGTTGGGAGAGCAGTGGAGGAGAGGCTATGCTTAAGGAGTCAAAAAAACCCACCCTGCTGAGTGGTAGCAGGGGCCGGAGGCTTGGGGGTCCTCTGCCTATGGGGCCCATTACCCTGGCCCTTGGCTTTCTGACCCTGGGGGGCAGCTTGGGCAGCCTGATATTGCGGGTACTGTTTGTAGGCAGTGCCCTTCCTCGAGTAAAAGGGCTTTTTACCCGAGCCCTTCTTTTTATGAGAAGGGGCAGAGGTCTTCCTCGACAGCCTTGTCCGGGTGAGGTGCTCGGTCTCGAGCTGAGCAGCCTTCTCGGTCATGGGCTTGCCAAAAAGGTTTTCACCTAGGCAAGGGACATCGACCAACTTGTCCTGAACCCATGGCTCGAGGTCCGATGACTGCAGCCATGCCTGGCGCAACTTGGGCCGAAGCCTCGAAGCCATCATAGGTGGCACGGGACATGAACTTCGAGCAGTCCCGAATCCCCGAGGACAAGGACTTAAATCTCTGCAACGGTTCCCCGGAGAGACCAGCAGAGAATCCGGCCAACTCCTTGGCCAGATCCCGCAAGTACATGCCCATGTACAGCTGGTACGACTGGACACGGCAAGCAAGCATCGAGCCCTGAAAACACTTTCTACTGACGCCATCTAGATTTCAGGCCTCCCTGCCAGGAGGCACCGCGGAGTGCATGCATCTTCTGACTCTTCAGACGATGCATGGCCGATTCTACAACCATGGAATGGTGTGGTAGCTGTGCCTTCTGAAAAACAGGGATCTTACGGAGCCGATAGATCGAATCGACTCGCTTGCTAAGAACCGGCGCCGAGGCCGGTGCCTCCCACATACAGAAGAGGAGCCGTTCCAGCATCGGAGGAACCGGGACAGTAAAGGCCTCCTTCGGAGGAGAGTCATACTGCAGTGCCTCGAGCTCTTCAGCTCGAGGCTCTTCCTCGGGATCCGCCAGAATAGCCAAGGCAGTGGCCATATCCCGGACGAACTCAGAGAACTGGGTGTCCTCCGGGGGAGACCCACTCCGGAGCTCAGACTGCGGTGAGTCCGAAGGGACGCACCGAGTCTTAAAGGTGTCAGGAGACTCCTCGTCCTCCGTCTCCCAAGCCAACTAGTCCGAGGAAGAGTCGGGGTCCAACCCCGCGGGGCCCTGGAGCACCCACCCCGATGCCGGAAGCACTGGCATCGATGCCCTCGGTCCCGAACGGGAGGTCGAGGGGGACCGCGACCAAGGTAGACTCCGAACCACGATGGACTCTAGTATCGGCTCGGTCTCCGGGGTCGAGTTCAATGTCGATGTCCCGGTGGTCGGGGCAGATGCGCCAGACAGGCTGGCCATCAGTGCCCGCTGCTGCTCCATGAAGGCAGACATTCTGCTCTCCAAGGCTGTCATCCTGAGACTCAGCTCGGGAGATGCAGCAGCCACCAACTTGGGCCCCGGCGGCACCGGGCCCGACGTCAGCTCCCTGGGAGGAGAGTCCACGAGGACTACGGGGCTTATGTGTCCAGACGACTCCGGCTCCACACGAGGAACTTTGGCAGGCTTCTCCGGTTCCACAGGCCCAGGGCGAGGGTCGGGGGTCTTAGACCTGGTCCTCGAGGAGCCAAGGACCTCTTCCGACGACGCCCTCGCGAGCTGTTTCTTCCTCTTGTGTTCCCGGTCGGGGGGCCCCCTGTCCGAGGAGCTTCGATGGCGCTTGGGATCGGAATCCCGAGATGTCGAGGCCTCAGACGAGGTCCGTGCCCGGCCGGAGGCTGCGTCCGAGAAAAGCCTTTCCTTTTGCTGCTGGTGACTTCGTAGTGCCTTGGAAGACATTTTTCCACAGGCCCCGCACGACTTAGGATCGTGGTCGGGGCCCAGGCACCTAAAGCAGCAGTCGTGTGTGTCGGTGAGAGACAGTTTTACACCGATCACACTTCTTAAAACCACTGGAAGCCATCGGGGGAAAAAAAAAAAAAAAAAGTCCCCACGAGGTCAAAAGACCGGCCTTCCAGGGAAAAAGAGAAAAAAGGGCGCGAACGCCAGCCACGAAGGTCAAAAACTGAAAAAGAGGAATCGGGCTCGATACCGGTGTACCGAACCCAGCAGGAGGGGAACCGGCGTCGAACCGGTAGAAAAAGAGCAAAAAATCACTGAAAAAACATCTAATTTTAACCGGGAAAACTGGACACACATCCGGTGGGCTTCACGGAAAAGAAGAGACTGAGGTAAGATGGCACCTTTAGGCAGGAAGGGAACCGTGCATGCGTGCCTGCATTCCCAAAGACTTTCACAGAAAGCTGGGGAAATGCTCCGCTGGGGCTTCATCGGCGCCGACGACACCCATATGTGAGGACTGACTTCCTGCTTGGTCCTGGAGAACTTATATTAGCAACAACTCAATGCATGTGGATGAAGTTGCATACGTGTGGTGTTACCTGGCTCTTAACCCTTGGTTTTACATTTTTTTTTATTCAATTATTTTTATATAATTTGATTATATTCATTTCTTTGTAATTTATTTATACACATGGTTCACATGCATTTGTTTTTATTTTTTTAGAATTTATGTATCCCCAGCGTTTTTTATTTGGTTATATATTTATGTTTCTGGTTGCATATAGTTTTTAGTACCTATCATATTTTGGTTTAATTGGCAACTCTGCCCATGTTTAATGTTTTTATGACTTCTTTCTTTTCGTTGTTTTTATCAGAGATTGTCCCCCTGAAGATGGCCCCCAGCCGAAACAAGTGTTTGGCTCACCTCTGTTTATAATAAAGGTTCCCTTCAACAGTGCTTTTGTGTCCTGCTCCTTTTGTGCTTGCTGTAGCTGCAGGAAGGGTGTTCACTATCAAATGTGCATACATCTCCCCTACTTGTTGACAAGACACCTCACTCCCTCAGGATTTCAAATTAACGGCAGCACATATAATCTGAACCCTTTTTATTGTACACCACTATTCAGGAAACACACCAATTTCAACTATTAGCCTGCACCTTTTATAATTACCGGAGTTCAGCTGCTGACCCTAACTGTTGGAGATCATTCTTGTTTTGTTGTAAACTTCTCCTAGTACTGTGGAAATGGAGAAATTTTACTTACTGATAATTTCCTTTCCTGGAATACTGCTAGACTAATCCAGACTAGTGGGTTGTGGCACCCTGCCAGCAGATGGCTAGAGAAATTCCTGAAACTTAGTGACATCATGCTTGGTATAAAACCCATCCCCCAAGGGGAGCTTCAATATAACCATAACATGCAGCGGGAGTTCAAACAGCCAAGGAAGCACAAAACCAGAGTAAAAACGAGTTCATAAATGAACTACTCTTATAACAAACTAAACTGAACAATGTGAAATAGGACCTGCAGACACAGGAGGACCCCCTTGATCAGAACCACAGGAGGAACACATACTACCTGTCAAAGTCTTACATTTCTTCCCACAGCCCAGGCAGCGCTGTAGGAAAGGTGGCATTTTCACAACAGGATAAAAAGAAAAAAAGTCACAGGAAGAGCCAGGGAGCCAAAAATCAGACACTGAGGAAAGAATGGCAGCTGCGACAAAACTTACGGCAGGAAACAGCAAAAACAGAGTCAGGATGCTGCTGCTTACTGATCACATAGAGAAGCAGGAAAAAGTCAACTGCAGAAAACTGAGTACACCAAAAAAAAAAAAAAAAGGTAAGCACACAGTCAGAAGAACAAGATACCTGCAGAAAACAACTGGGACACTGCTTTAAAAGAGTACTGCGAAAGAAATAAAACAATGACTGTTCTCGAAGAAGGAAGAAAGATGAAGAAAGGGTCCAGAGAAGAAAAACTGCTCGACAACTTACTCAGCAACCGGGGCCTTTCATAAGATGTTTGCTCAAAAAAAAAAAAAAAAAGCTTTAAGGAGTTAGTAAAACAACAAAAGGTGATTGCCAACTTAGCTGATAGAAGTCTTGCTTGCAGAACAGTGAGTACGGAAGGCTGCAACTGCTCCTCATGAGCAGCAGCACTTCCCTTCAGAGGTGCTCTACTGGTCCTCTTGACCATGGGCAGCTCTGGAAAGTGAAGAAAGGTAAACTGTTGGCAAAGAAGGGGCACCACAGTGTGCACAACTGCCAAAGATAGCTACACTGACACCAATCTTTTCTCAGAGATCGCCAGGAGCTAGGAGATGACCACCATCTGCTGAGAAGGGGAAAATACTGAAGCTCCCCTTGGGGGGATGGGTTTTTGTATCAAGGGTGATGTCACAAAGCTTCAGGAATTTTTCGCTGTCTCACCATCTACTGGCAGGGGGACATAACCCACTAGTCTGAACTGGTCTAGCAGGATGTATTTGGAAGTTTTGTTCCTCAGCAGTAAAGCGTAGTTCCTCACCTCTAACAGGTGATCTCTGGGAACAGTAGGAATTAAGTCTTCACATATGGGTATCATCAGTACCGACGAAGCCTGCGTGGGAACGCTCCCCAGCATACAAAAGGAAAGCTTTTTGGAGCATCCCACAGCGCGTGCGTGCTGCCTTCCCGCCATTCCAACTCTCTCTCCCCAGTTGAGTTTATAGCTGAGAAGAAAGGAGAGAAGGAGAGAAAGAGATAGACAACTCCTAGGGGAGGTGGGTGGGTTGTGAAGACTTAATTCCTGCTGTTCCTGGAGATCACCTGTTACAAGTGAGTAACTACGCTATCTCCAGGAACAAGCAGGAATGTAGTCTTCACATATGGGGACTCCCCAGCTGAAAGATGCCACGGAGATGGCCCCAGGAAGCTGCAAACCCATGGTGAGATGGGTCATGCTTCCTCCCATGGATCTCTGGCATTCCATCCGGGATGGTGGGTAGGAGTTGTACTAAGTCTGAAAGAGATTCTGAAGAACAGCCTGGCCAAACAAGGCATCCTGACGGGAGTCCTTGTCTAAGCAATAGTGGGCTGTAAAGATGTGCACCGAAGCCCAAGTGGCCGCTTTACAGATGTCGTCAATAGACAGAGAATGAAGGTTAGCCTCAGAGGCTGCCATGGCTCTCACATTGTGAGCTGTGACATGGCCCTCGAGAGGAAGTCCCTTACTCTCGTAAGTGAAGGATATGCACTGAGCAATCCATCTGGAGAGAGTTATTTTGGAGACTGTAAATCCCAAATGACTAGAATCAAAAGCAACAAAAAGTTGAGAATATTTTCTGTTGCTTGGTTCTTTGCAGGTAAAAAGCTAAAGCTCTTTTACAATCTAAGGTATGAAGGTTCCTTCCTGCATTAGAGGCATGAGGCCTCGGAAAGAATACAGGAAGGTAAATCACTTGGTTTAAATGAAAAGGCGAAACCACCTTGGGCATAAAGTGAGGATAAGTCCTAAGAACAACCTTATCATGGTGAAATCTTGTAAAGTAGGGTCAGCCACTAAGGCCTGTAACTCACTAATGTGTCTTGCAGACGTGATTGCAACTAGGAAGATAACCTTCCACGAAAAAAACTTGAGTTGTAGTGGCTTAAGGCTCAAAAGGCAGTTTTATGAGCTGCCCAAGAACAAGATTCAAATCCCATGCCACCAATGGTGGCCTAATGGAAGGTTTTGTTAAGAGTAGACCTCTCATAAATCTTGCTACGAGTGGATGAGAGGAAATAGGTTGTCCATCTAGAGGCTTGCAATAAGCTGCAATAGCACTAAGATGGACTCTTACCGAATTGTTCTTAAGACCAGAATTTGACAAATGGAAGAGATATTCCAGTAGCAATTCCAAAGGTATCAAAAGAGGGTTAAGTCCCTTTTCAGAAAACCATATAGTGAAACGTTTCCACTTGAAGGCATACGACTGCCTTGTGGAGGGCTTTCTAGAAGCCTGAAGGATATCCTTTACCTGTTGAGAAAGGCTGATATCTTGAAGTTCTAGGCTTTCAGCAACCAGGCCCTGAGATGCAGGGACTGGGAATTCGGGTGCCATAGCATCCCGTTCTCTTGGGAGAGAAGATCTGGAGCGTAACCCAACTCCAGAGGTGTGGCTTGAGAGAGACGTAGAAGCAGAGGGTACCACGTCTGCTGTGGCCAACGTGGGGCTATGAGTATCATATGACCTCTGTCTCTCTGAAGCTTGAATAGTGTTTTGGGAATGAGGGGAATGGGTAGGAAGGCATAGAGGAAGTCATGACCTCAGTGGAGGAGGAAAGCATCCCTTGCCTGACAGTTTTGAGCCCAAATTCTGGAACAGAATCGGGGAAGTTTGGCATTCTGTGGACTTGCAAAGAGGTCTATGCCTGGGGTTCCCCAGATTTGAAATACTCGGGCAAGTTGGTCCGAGTGCAGAGACCATTCGTGTGGCAGCAGAACTTGGCTGAGTTTGTCTGCCCAAAGGTTTTGAATGCCCAGAAGATATACCACTAGGAGGTGGATTTGGTGCTCTCTGGCGAGGGCCCACAGTCACAAAGCTTCGTTGCATAACGACAGAGCCTGTTCCGCCCTGCTTGTTCACATAGAACATAGCTACTTGATTGTTGGTCTGGACCAGGATTGTCTTGTAGCTGAGCTGGGCTTGGAATACTCAAAGAGCATGGAAAATTGCTCTGAGTTCTAGGAGGTTTATGTGAAAACAAGTCTCCTGTGGGGTCCAGAGACCCTGCGTGGAGAGATCGTGCAAGTGGGCCCCCCATCCCAACTTGAACGCATCTGTTAGGGTGGCCTGAAACAGAGGCTGCTGGAAAGGAGAGCCTATGAGAAGGTTTTCCAGCAGCTGCCACCATTGGAGGGACGAAATGAGACATGTGGAGTTTGATTTTGTCAGACAGGCAACCTGAGGCCTGTGTCCACTGAGAGGAAAGGGTCCACTGTGCTGCTCGCATGTGAAGGCGAGCACAGGGAACCACACTGACATTGGATGCTATATGTCCCAGCAGCTGGAGCATCTCCCGAGCAGTCAGGAAGGATTTCTCCGCTGTTTGGGAAGCCAGTTGCATTATACAAAGACAGCAGGGCTGCAGGAAGAAAGCCCTTGACTGTCTGGTATCTAGGCGAGCTCCTATGAATTCTAGGGACTGAGAAGGGATGAGATGAGATTTTGGGAGGTTTATTACCAATCTCAAGTAGCGAAGGATTCGCATTGTGTGGGACAGAGCGAAACGGCTTCTGGAGCCGTGGATGCTCGAATGAGCCAGTCGTTCAAGTAAGGGAAGACGAATATCCCCAGAGCTCGTAGGAATGCAGCTATTAGTGCCATGCATTTCGTGAAGACTCGGAGCAGAAGCCAGACTGAAAGGAAGAACCCTGTATTGGAAGTGTCTTCCTTGAAAAAGGAATAGAAGGAATTTCCTGTGATCTGGATGGATGAGAATATGTGTATATGCATCCTTTAAATCTAGAGAACATGGCGAATCCTGAAGGTATGGCAGAAGTGTTCCGAGGGAGAACATTCTGAAATTTCTCAGAACAAATATTTGTTCAATTCTCTGAGGTCCAGTATGGGTCTGTCCCCTCCTGTTTTCTTTTGGATGAGAAAGTAGGGGGGAGTAGAACCCCGTACCCTGTAGGAGTATGGGTAGTTCCTCTATTGCTCCCTGATTAAGAAGTGATGCGACCTCTTGGCCCAAGAAATAGGTGGCAGGAACTATGATTGTAGGAGGGGCATGCTGTGAAAATGAAGTCTGCACCCCTCTCGTACAATGGACAGAGTCCAATTTTCTGAAGTTATTTGGTGCCATCGTTTGGCAAAATGGCATAACCTGCCGGGGATGGTGGAGGGTTCCGGACCTTGCAGGGGCAGGAAGACTAAGTTCTCCAGAAAAGAGTCAAAGCCCCTGAGGAGGCCGAGTCTGCTGAGCTGGTTGAGCTCTTGGGACTTGTGGTTTCTTTTGCTGTCTAGTTTGTTGTCCCCTTTGGGGGATATGAACTGGACAGTGCCCCTGCTAGGTGTAAGAGGGGTAAAACGTATTTTTCTTGTTGAAAAAGGGTTTATTCGATGTTTTCTTTACTGGGTTGGCTGTAGACCTTGATAGTCTGTTCAAGGTGATATTGTCAGAATCAATCTCATTAGCCTTTTCTTGCCAAAGAGATTTTTTCCTGTGCAAGGAATGTTTCCCAGTTTATCTTGTACCCATGGTCTCCAAGTCTGATGCCTGAAGCCACGCGATACGACGTGCACCGATGGAGATAGCAGAAGTTCTGCTGATGCATTCAAAGCAATCAAAGGTTGCACGGCTCACAAACTTGGAAACATCCTGGGCATGTCTGACCAGAGTAAGGAAATCCTGTCTTTTTTTCCTCAGGAAGAAGAGGGCTCATTAGTTCAAAGTCTCCTGCAACCTTCTTGAGGAACATCCCCATGTGGAGGATGTAGGAGCTGATTCTGGTAACATAGAAGATTGGAAGCATCGACGCCCAAAGGCATCGAGAGTCCTGGACTCACAGCCTGGAGGATTGGAAGAATGTCTTTTTACACTCTTAATCCTGCGCACTGCCGATTCCACTACCATTGAATGGTGTGGTAACTGAGTCTTCTGAAAACCAGGACAGGGTGAGACTCTATACATGGTATCGAGTTGTCGAGAGTGTGGGGATGTGTTTAAAGGGGTTTCCCACATTCTCAGCATAAGATCATGGAGGATCTTATGAATGGGCAGAGTAGCTGCCTCTTTAGGAGCCTTAGGGTATTGAAGTATTTCTAGTTCTTCTGCTCTAGGTTCCTTTTCAGGAGCCACAGTGGGTGTAAGGCCTTGAGCCACATCACGTATGAAATCCTGGACGGACATGTCTTCTGGAGGAGACATTCTATGTTGAGATGGATGATCCTCTGAAAGGTCTGCTCTGGTACCAGCAGAGTCAGAGTCCTCTGAATCGGATGAGGAGCAGTGCTTTTTACAGTGCTCTGCTAGAAAAGTGGATTTTGCCTCCTGAGACACCTTGCTGTGAGTTCTAGCTGTTTAACTATTTATTGTTTGTCTAACTGTTTATTTAATTATTTGTTTGTCTTAGTGGTGTGCTAGTTCAGCTTTCTCAGCTGTAATTTACCTTGCCTCTCTCAACTAACTGGGCTTTTTGTGGTACCCCCCTTCCCCCTGCCCCCTGCTGAGGGTTCAGGACAGGGTACCTTGTAACTGTCCTCTTTAATAGGACTTATCTCCCTCCCTCCCTCCCCAGCACCCACCCACCCCTGGGGTAATTGTAGTTTTATAGGTACTTGCACATCTTAGAGGAAAGGGGCTGCTCTCAGGTGCAGCTCGTTATCCAAATCAGTCACACACGGAGGACCTGAGATTAATTAATTAAGCTTTAGGTACACAAGGTGTATTAGGGGTATTAGATACACTTTTATTGGTATAAGCATCTACACCAATCCTTATTATATACAGAATTTAAAAGATCTAAACACAAGCTTTAAACTAAGATGCAGACAGAAGTCCAGCAACGAGATGGGGGTTCTCCGGTCTTTTGCATTGAGTGTCACATGTATGATTTTCTCCCAGCTGGTGAGAGGTCTCACGTATGCACGAAGTGCAAAGAACTCTTTGCTCTCAGGGAACGAGTCCGTTCTCTAGAGGCTAGAGTAGCAGACCTGGAAGACATAAGACAGAGAAGTACATGGACGTGACCTACAGGGATATAGTCCTGAAGTCCCACCTCCAGTCTGGCAGCATCCCTGTTGCCATGGAGGAGAGAGGTCACGTGACAGGAGAGCATCACCCTGGTGTGGCAGGAAGTGATCCTGTAACTAGGACCTGTCCTCCAGGTGATGTAAAACCCTCTCGCACCAAGGGCGTTTCTCCAGGGCCATGTGCCCATGAGGGGAGGGTCAGGACAGCTGTTATAGTCGGTGATTCAATCATCAGGAATGTAGATAGCTGGGTGGCTGGTGGACGTGAGGATCGCCTGGTAACATGCCTGCCTGGTGCAAAGGTAGCGGACCTCACGCACCGCCTAGATAGGATCGTAGATAGTGCTGGGGAGGAGTCTGCTGTCTTGGTACATGTTGGTACCAATGACATAGGAAAATGTGGTAGGGAAGTTCTGGAGGCTAAATTTAAGCTTTTAGGTAGGAAGTTGAAATCCAGAACTTCCAGGATAGCGTTCTCCGAAATGCTTCCTATTCCACGTGCAGGACCCAAAAGACAGGCAGAGCTCCGGAGTCTCAATGCGTGGATGAGACAATGGTGCAAGGATGAGGGTTTTGGATTTGTTAGGAACTGGGGAACATTCTGGGGAAAGGGGGGGCTCTTCCGAAGGGATGGGCTTCACCTTAATCAGGATGGGACCAGACTGCTGGCATTAACCTTTAAAAAAGAGATAGAGAAGCTTTTAAACTAGAAAATAGGGGAAAGCCGTCACCCAGGAGCGCATGGTTCAGACAAAGGTATCCTTGAAGCAGTGAGGTTCCAAAAGGGAGTATAGTAGCCCAAATGCCCTTGAGTAAGGAGCAGACAGAGCATAAAGATTCCAGATTACCCCTGCCTACCAATAGCCAGATTAATATGAATAAAATACAGTCTCTAAAATGCTTGTATGCCAATGCTAGAAGTCTAAACAATAAGATGGGAGAGTTAGAATATATAGCACTAAATGAGAGGTTAGATATGATTGCACTCTCAGAGACGTGGTGGAAGGAGGATAACCAGTGGGACACTGATACCTGGATACAAACTATATCGCAATGATAGAGCTGACCAAATTGGTGGAGGGGTTGCGCTCTATGTTAGAGAGGGCATTGAGTCAGAAAGGATTAAAGTTTTGCAGGGAAGAAAATTTGCTGTAGAATCTCTATGGATTGAAATTCCATTTATGAAGGGGAAGGTGATGGCAGTGGGAGTATACTATCGACCGCCTGGCCAGAATGAACAAATGGATGATGAAATGCTCAAAGAAATCAAGGAAGCTAACAAAAGTCACAACAGAGTAGTAATAATGGGTGATTTCAATTACCCCGGTATCGACTGGGTCACTGTCACGGCAGGACAAGCTAAAGAGATAGTTTCTAGATGGAATAAATGACTGCTTCTTGGAGCAGCTGGTTCATGAACCGACCAGAGGGGAAGCCATACTGGACCTAATCCTTAGTGGAACGCCAGATCTGGTGCAAGAAATAAGGGTGTTGGGACCACTTGGCAATAGTGATCATAGTATGATCATGTTTGATTTAATTAGTGGAGGACAGATAGTAAAGGAATCCACAGTATTACCTTTTAACTTTCAAAAGGGAGACTATGATAGAATGAGGACTATAGTTAGGAAAAAACTAAAAGGAGCGGTTCCAAAGGTTAAAGACTTACAGCAAGCTTGGGTGTTATTTAAAAATATTATCCTCAAAGCCCAGACCAGCTGTATTCCACGCATTAAGAAGAGTGGAAGAAAGTCCAAAAAACTGCCAGCATGGTTTAAAGGTGAGGTCAGAGAGGCTGTTGCTGCCAAAAAAGCAACCTTCAGGAAATGGAAAAAAGAGCCAAATGATGAAAACTGGAAACAGCACAAGCACTGGCAAGTTAAATGCAAAGCATTGATAAGGCAGGCAAAGCGGGAATTTGAGAAGAAACTTGCTACGGAAGCAAAAACACGAAATAAAGACTTTTTCAAGTACATTCATAGCAAAAGGCCTGTGAGAGAGTCAATTGGACCATTAGATGATAGAGGGGTAAAAGGGGCAGTAAGAGGAGACAAGCCTAAAGCAGAGAGACTGAATGAATTCTTTGCTTCGGTCTTTACTGAGGAAGATGTAGGGATGTTACCCAAGACTGAAGTGGTATTTAAAGGTGATACTGCAGAGGAATTGAGAGAAATATCGCTACACCGGGAAGATATATTACAACTATTTGATAAACTGAATAGTAGCAAATCACCTGGACCGGATGGTATACATCCCAGAGTGTTGAAAGAACTGAAATATGAGATTGCAGACCTGCTATTGGTAATCTGTGAACTTTCATTAAAATCATCTGTAATACCTGAAGATTGGAGGGTCGCCAACGTAACACCAATTTTTAAAAAGGGTTCCAGGGGTGACCCAGGAAATTACAGACCGGTGAGCCTGACGTCAGTACCAGGGAAAATGGTAGAAACCATCATAAAGAACAAAATTACACAGCATGTAGATAGTCATGGCCTAATGGGAGACAGCCAACATGGCTTTAGACAAGGAAGATCTTGTCTTACTAATCTGATATGTTTCTTTGAAGGTGTGCATAAACAGGTAGACAAAGGTGAGTCGGTTGATATAGTGTATCTGGACTTCCAGAAAGCTTTTGACAAGGTCCCCCATCAGAGACTTTTGGCGAAGCTAAAAAGTCATGGGATAGGAGGCAGTGTACTATTGTGGATCGGGAACTGGTTAAAAGAGAGAAAGCAGAGGGTAGGGCTAAATGGCCAATATTCCCAATGGAAAAAAGTGAATAGTGGAGTACCCCAGGGATCTGTACTGGGTCGGCTACTTTGACATATTCATAAATGACCTGGAAAAGGGAATAACTAGTGAGGTTATCAAATTTGCAGATGACACAAAACTGTTTAAAGTTGTTAAAACCCAAGAGGATTGTGGAAAACTGCAGGAGGATCTGGATAAATTGGAAGACTGGGCATCCAAATGGCAGATGAAATTTAATGTGGACAAATGCAAAGTTATGCACCTAGGAAAGAACAACCCACACTATTGTTACACGATGCAAGGCTCCACATTAGAAACCACCACCCAGGAAAAGGATTTAAGAGTCATCGTGGATAACATGATAAAACCCTCCACCCAGTGTGCAGCGGCGGCCAAGAAAGCAAATAGAATGCTAGGTATCATAAGGAAAGGGATGGAGAATAAAACAAAGGATATTATAATGCCTCTGTATCGCTCCATGGTACGACCGCACCTTGAATATTGTGTGCAATTCTGGTCACCGTATCTTAAAAAGGACATAGCGTTATTAGAAAAAGTACAGAGAAGAGCCACCAAATTGGTGAAGGGGATGGAAGGCTACTCCTATGAAGAGAGGCTAAAAAGGTTAGGGCTCTTTAGCCTGGAAAAGAGATGGCTGAGGGGAGATATGATAGAGGTCTCTAAATTAATGAATGGAGTGGAACGGATAAACGTGGATCAATTGTTTACGCTATCAGAATATAGAAAGACTAGGGGACATGTAATGAAGCTACAGGGTAAACTATTTAAGACAAATAAGAGAAAATATTTTTTCACTCAACGTGTAATCAAACTCTGGAATCTGTTACCGGAGGATGTAGTAAGGGCTGTTAGTATAGCTGGGTTTAAAAAAGGTTTGGACAAGTTCCTGGAGGAAAGGTCCATAAACCACTATTAAAAAGGGACCCAGGATATCAATGCTTGACCCAGTACAAGCATTGTGGAACCTGTGTCTTTTGGGGATATTGCTAGGTACGTATGACCTAGATTGGCCACTGTTGGAAACAGGATACTGGGCTTGATGGACCTCGGTCTGACCCAGTATGGCATGTCTTATGTTCTTATGTTCTTATCTTCTGTTCTTGATGTTCGTGCAATGCATGGTACCCGTATCATTCAAAATCGATATCGGGGTGGCCCGGTACCGATCTTTCGATACCCGAGACGGACTCCAGGCTCGGCATGGGGGGGAAGCATACCCGCTGAGGCCAGTGCAGCCGGTACCGGCACCGATGTCGGTACCGATACTTGTGTAACAGTCTGAAGCCGTTTCAGCGGTACCGAAGCTGTTAAGAGCCGCTAGACTGCGTTAAATAGCGAGGAATCTTTGATCTATCGCTCCTGCCGATGCTTGGGTGTCGGTACTGATAGAAGCGGCCGGAACCCCAGAGCATGGCACCAGTAGTTCTGCAGAGGTGGAAGCCTCTAGAACATCCTGGAGCCCTGTTAGTGCTTTGGAAGCCAAAACCTCCCGCCAGGTCTGTTTTGCCGGTGAACTTTCCTCGAGTGCAACGCCAATGGCATCTCGATACTTGGGAAGAGATCTACCCTTTGAGGACCGGCCAGTCTTAGAAGACTTATTTTTAGTTACCTGAGATCCATGGGAGGAAGATGAAGCCCTGGAAGACGTTGATACAAAGGACATCGTATCCGCAGCAAAAAGGGTACCGAGTTTTGCAGCTCTATTCTGCAGGCCCCTCTTGGTCATCTTTCTACAGGAGAGATACTCTGATGGAGAATGGTCAGGTCTTAAACATTTAAGACACCAGTCATGGGTGTCAGTGACGGAAATGGTACCGCCACACTTAGAACATTTTTTTTTTTTTTTAAACCACTAGCTGGTTTTTCCCTGTTTAAGAAAAAGGGGCCTAGTGCCCAAAATGGCGCCTAACACCAAGAGGGGAAAGGCCCCTGAAGAAAAAATACTTCAGAAAGTTTGGGGGGGGGGGGGTAGAAAAGAAGAAAAAAGAATGGGCAGTACCGGTAGGCGTCGAATGAAGGCAGACGCGACCACAAGAAAACAAAAAAATAAACAGAATTTTCTGCAGTGACACGGTGTGTGACCTGTCAGCTCTGCAAAAAATGAAAAACTGGGGAGGGAGAGTTGGAATGGTGGGAAGGCAGCATGCAGGCGCTTGTGGGATGCTCCCAAAAGCTTTCCTATTGGATGCTGGGGAGCACTACCACACAGGCTCCATCGGTACCGACGATACCCATGTGTGAAGACTACATTCCTGCTTGTTCCTGGAGATTGCCAACTACCAGTTGTCTGAAAGCAAAATGTTTACTGTAAAGAGAAAGAAATTCAGCAAATAAAGGCACATGGGTTAACAGTATCCAAACCTGAGAAGAAAAGGTTTAACTTTTAGTCATGAAATAGGGTCACCTGTGCAGCTGTGAGGTCATATCCAAGGACCATGTGGACAGAGAATGTCACCACGCTGGCGATGACTACGACAATGGGAGCCACACCCACAGTAATACTCTGGAAATAGCCAGCACGCTCCAAGATCTTTCGCTCTTCCTCACGAATTTCTAGGAATAATTTTAACACTTCAAAATTCTGCCCCATCTAGCAATCTGACAAGTAGAAAGCTTCCCAAGGCCACACTGAAGCTCCCCTGGAGTGGGCTGAAGCACTGGGAAGCCATATAGGCAAAACAACTTTATGGAGAGGTCAGGCGAACCCTCTCTAAAACAGTGCTCCTCATATTAGTTCGGTCTGGACTACTTCACTGTCAAAATGCTAGCATAGAGTTTTTTGATTTGTGAAGGTCTGGATATGCATACATGTAGCAGTGTGCTAAATGTGAAAATTTAAAGGATATGCACTGTTTTTCACATAAAGCACCCTTTTCATAAGTCACTTAACACTTTAGTACATGAAGCCAAAGAACCTACTTTTTCCTGTCCCCCTTCCTGAAACCTAGTCATCTACAGTACAATGCAACTGTTTCTACTGAGCCCAGAGCTACTAACTCTAAGCCTCATTTCCCTTGTTTTAACTCCTGGTTTTGGCAGATTGCACAATTGGATGTGTTAGAGAAAATAAACCAGACATGTATTTTTCACACCAGCAGAGGAAATAATCTAGGATTAGTGATGCTAGGATCTAGTCTCTATTCTCCCCCACTTTGTCTTCATAGTACAAGGATACCATCATGCTAATGCAGCCAGCAAGGTAAAAATTATCCACTCACTTTGGACAGTCTGAGAGAAAGCTTTGACCCAAGCATACATTTTAATAAATTTTATGTAATTCAGAACTTCATTCATCTTTTGAACACGTTCATCAGTGATAGATACACACTTTCTTCGGAAGTAGGCAGTAAGTCGTGATACAAACATCTGAAATAAAGACCAGGAAAAAAGAACTAGCAAAGAAATCCACTCGTAACAGCAAAAATACAGATAACATTCACAAGACTGCAGCTACTATGTTCATGTGTAATATTCTACTACCCAACAAATCAGCTAATGGTACAACCCCAGGTTGCTGACTGATACATGCTCACACCATCTTCCCCAAATTTGCAGAAGAGAGGCTACAATCCTCCTACCTTCAAAAGAGCTCCACTGAGGCTAAGAATGACCCTGCCCTAAAAAGGGCACTTCTTAAATGCTTCCCTCGCTTGGCTTCTGTTCAACATCTTAATGTGCATGGCCCTATAATCTCATTGGCTTCTATCTGACATGAGACCAAAGACAGAACTATAAACACATAGAAAACAGAAGGTAAAGACCATACAGCCTATTCAGTCTACCCATCTGTAAGAACCATTAAGTTCTACAATTGCTTCCTTTCCCTCAGAGATCAAAGCAAAAAGGATTGCCAATAGGCTCCCTCAAAATGTGAAATATTAACATCTGCAGGTACCACATGCCAATCTGACACACAATGGTCCACAGAAGGGCAAATAGCTACTGCATGAACTGTGAGATACCACCTTGCTTCTACTGAAGCCCAACATGAACAGCACTGCTCCTGATCTGTGGGGCTGAAGATACTTCAGTTGCTGAAGGCTGGTGGCCCAAATGACAAGCTCCCTGGTCCCATCCACACTTCCTACTCATCCTAACTACTTATTTTCTATCCAGGTAGAAGTGACTTTTTCCTCTTTGATCAGTCACTGATCATGCATTACTGTAAATCCTGCCATGATCCCCATACTCTAACACACATATCTAACTTGTCTAATTATGTTTTAAGATTTTTTTTAATGCTTTCCAGTAAGTTAAGGAGAAAATTTTCACTTACCATTAATTTCCTTTCCTGGAGTCCTGCTAGACCAGTCCACACAAGTGGGTTATATTCCTCTGCCAAAAGAGAAAGTACCAAAGGCTTCAATGAGGGGTCACCTTCAGTATTCTCTTGACAAAGCAGAGGAACCTCATGAGAAATGCAAGACAAGTAAAATCATAACTCTGTACATGGAGTGCACAAGGGCACTCAAGACAGATTGGCATAGCCATACTGACAATGACTACTGGAACAGCAGATCACAATGAGAATGTGCAGGACTCCAGGAAAGGAAATTAAGTGAAAATTTCTCCTTCCAAATCAACCTGCTAGACCAGTCCACACACGGTAGAAGTACCCAAGCTAGCCCACAGCAGGGTGGTAAGAAACAGCTGCCATTACCACCTGTGCTCCAAAATGCACTGAGTCATGGGCATGGAGATCAAGGCAGTAAAGACGGGGAGATCAAGGCAGTAATGACGGGTAAAGGTAGACTACAAAGATAAGGTAGCTGCCAGACAAAAGTCGGGGGGGGGGGCAATGAGGGAACATTCCACCCAGGTGGTCACTTGAGCTCAGGTAGAACGAGTCGAAGTTAAGAGGCACGGGATAACTATGCAAAATGTACGCAGACTCAATTGCGTGCTTAATCCAATGGGCAATTGTGGCCTTGGAAGCCATAAGGCCCTTATGGGGTCCTGTAAAGAAGGACAAACAGGCAATTAGACTTCTGAAATGCATTAGTCACCTTGAGATAACGGCACAGCACTCTGCAGATATCAACGGCCCGGAGGCCAGCATCCGTGCCTACACACAACTCCTTAGGAACAGAGGGGAGAGAAATGGCTTGATTAAGATGAAAAGGAGACAAGACCTTCAGTAAAAAGGAGGGGACTGAATGCAAGGAAACCCCTTCCTCTGAAAAGGAAAGATATGGATCTCAACAGGACAAAGCCTGGCACTCTGATACTCGCCTGGCCGAGGTGACTGCCACCGAACACTTTTTTTGTAGGAACAGATCGTGCAGGGTCATGTCCTTAAGAGTCTCAAAAGGAGGCCGCATTAAGACACGGACAACTAGGGTAAGATCCCAGGAAGGGATCATTGGTCATAGTGGGCGCAAGATATGTACTCCGTGCAGAAACTGGCTGACATCGGCATGGGATGCAATTGCGCACCCTGCTATGGGTCCACAAAAACAAATAAGCAAGGATTTGAGCATCAGCCCCTTATCAAAGTCATCCTTTAGGAAGGTGAGGACATCTGGAATTTGCACGTACCAAAGAGAGAGATAGCATATTAAGTGCACCAAGATTCAAATAGCCAGCATAAGCCAGGGAGGTGGAAGGACGATAGGCCTTGAGGAGAGAGTGAACCATACTTAGGAATATCCTTTCCTCGCTAGGCAGTGCCTTTCAAGAGCCAAACTGTAAGAGTAAGGAGCTAGATCGTCCATCAGTACTGGACCTTGGCAAAAGAGCACTCGGCAGGTTCCAAGCAGAAGAGGTGGTGCAGTGAGCAGAAGCATCAGATAGACATACCAGGGGCAGCAAGGCCAATCGGGCACCACAAGTATGACCATTCCAGGATGAGACTCGATGTGGTGTGGACTCCAATCATAACCCACAGGGGAAAGAGGTAAAGCAGAGACATAACCTGCCAGGGTTGAACCAATGCATCTAGGCCACTGGTGCCATGTTCTTTCCTGCAACTGAAGGCAGCAGACGCTTTAGAGTTCATTGCTGTGGCCATCAAATTAGAGCAGGCTAGTCCCAACAATTCATGATCCAAGGAGCAAGTTTCCATTTGCTGGGATCTAGAGAGTGGTGACTGAGGAAATCCACTTGAATGTTGGTGACGCCTGCTATGAACTAGACCAGAGCCTGCAAGTTGCCTTCCACCCAAGGAAAGAGAAGGCTCATCTCCTGGGCTACTCCAAGACACTTGGTGCCTCCATGCCTGTCGAAATAGGCCACCACAGTGGTGTTGTCACAGATGACTCGAAAGGCATGTGTCTGAAGCTGAGGAAGGAATCAAAGCAAGGCAAGACAGACTGCTCATGCCTCGAGCCAATTGATGGGCCACTTCACTTCTTGAGGGCTCCAAGAACCCTCAGCTGTTCAGTTGTGGCAGCGAGCTCCCCAGCTGGAGAGTGACATCCCTCTAAGCAGGTGGGTTGAGGAGAGCCACCACTGAAGGTCTTGAACTGCATGCGGTAGAGGGAAACTAATGTCGTAACTTTGAGACATGGTAGACCAGCGGGCCAGAAGTGCATGCTACACTGGTCATGTGGGCCTATACCCAGGGCACAACATCGATGGTGGCTGCCATTGACCCCACAACCTGGCGATAGTCCCAGATCTGGGGTCAAACCTGTATCAAAGAAGCAAAGTTGTTCTGAAAGTTTTTGAAGGTGATAGTCTTCCTCACGTTCTATTCCCTGCCAAGTGTCTAAGCAAGCTCCGAAAAACTCAAGTGACAGAGGGACGTAGTAGGCTCTTGGTATGATTGACAACCCTGCCGAGGCTCTTGAGAAAAAACAGACCACTCGGGAGATTGCATCGAGAGCCTCCGCATGAGTCTTCACTCGAATGAGCCAGTTGTCCAGAGAGGGATGAACTCTGATCCCTTGCTTTCAGAGGGCTACTGCCACCACAACTATGACCTTTGAAAAGGTCTGAGGTGCTGTTGCGAGCCCAAACAGGAGGGCATGAAACTGATAATGGCCCCCAATAATGGCAAAACTGAGGAAACACTTGATCTACGCATATAGGGATGTGAAAGTAGGCTTCTGCGAGGGAGGCCAGAAACTCTCCTTTGCATATCATTTGTATGACAGAATGGAGAGTCTCCATTCGAAAGCATGGGACTCCAAGAGAGCAGTTGACACCCTTGAGATAGAGGACAGCCAAAAGTAACCATCCTTTTTCAGGACAACACAGTAAATGAAGTAACGTCCTGCACCTCCTTCTGATGCAGGAACAGGAATTATGGCTCAGAGATGTAGAAGCCATTGGAGCTTGGTCTGTATCACCACCCGCTTGGCAGTGGAGCCACAAGGGGACACCACAAAGGCTTCTTTGATGGACTTGGAGCATTCTAGAAAAGAGCCATCCTGGATAATACTGAGCACCCACTTGTTGGTAGTTAATTGGGCCCATTCTCTGGATGCTGTCAAGCTGGAGGCTTGGCTGGTGCTGGAGAACTTTGTTTAAGTGGAGTAATAGTCCTTGTGGCAGAAACCCCAAAGGATTGAGATTTTGACCCCATATGGTCTGAGGACGTAAATTGGGAGGATTTTCCCCAGATAACGTCTTGCGTCTCAAAAGCGGGCCTGAGAAGCAGTGGAAGAAGATTCACCTGAAGCAGAGTGCCATGAAGATGACTTGGGTCATTCTTCAGGAAGGTGTTGAGGGGTCACTTCACCAAGATCCTTTACAAGCTTCTCAAGATCTTCACCAAAGAGGAGCCTACCCTTAAAAGGAAGCTTAGCCGGCCTAACCTTAAGATGACAGATCCGCTGACCAGTGTCTGAACCAAAACCAGTGGCGCACACATGGTGAATGCCACCACCGAATGGTTGTCTATAAATCACTAACTTACCAACTATACACTCCCGTAATTTAACGGACAGAACTACCTACTTACATATTTGTATTTTTTGTCAGATCGTCCGTTATGAGGATGAAAACACTCTTGCAACAGACCCTCCATTTTAATCAAATTCTGGTGCCAACTAGACCATCTCCGCGTGAGGCTATACAGTCCACTGACCCAGCTGACTTCAATTTCTTTAGAACATATTTTAAATCTCAGTTCAATCAGAACACAATTTTATAAGTCCTGACATGATATCAATATTGCCCAGAAAGTGTAAATACTCATCTGATGAGATCAATAGTGAGTTTCAGCCTGCGGTGAATTTGAAGGTTAAAGCTTGCTGCTTTTCCATCGATTCAGCAAAGATTACCATCACCGTTCAAAAAGGCCACTGTCTACTTTCTCATCAATGAAACACTGCAGCTGGGCACTCAAACATTCAGATGAGTATTTACACTTTCTAGGCGATATTGATATCATGTCAGGACTTATAAAATTGTGTTCTGATTGAACTGAGATTTGAAATATGTTCTAAAGAAATTGAAGTCAACGGTGGCTGGGTCAGTGGACTGTATAGCCTCATGTGGAGATGGCCTAGTTGGCCCTTTTAAATTTGATTAAAATGGAGGGTCTGTTGCAAGAGTATGTTTTTTCATCCTCGTAAACAGACAATCCGACAAAAAATACAAATATGTAAGTAGGTAGTTCTGTCCGTTAAATTACGTAAGTGTATAGTTGGTAAGTTAGTGATTTATAGCTGTGTATCTTCTTTAAGGATATATTATAGTGTTCACACCGCGTGGGTTTCTGAATTAATAACCACCGAAAGGTCGGCAAGATGGAGCAAATCATAGAAAGTATCTGCTAAAAAGTGCAGCAGGTTCATCAGGAAGGAGATGAATCCATCTGAGAAGAGCCTGGGCCAACAGACCTCCACAGGTGGAGGCTTGAAGAGCAAGGGTGGAGAAGGAAAAGGCTGTTTTCAAGAGCCCCTTGACTTTATGGTCCTGTTGGTCTCATAGGGCTGACCTGCCCTCATTCAGGATAGTAGTATGCTTTGCAACAGCAGCTATAATGGCATCCACCTTTGGGTACCAAAGCCACTTGTTGAGGACATCCAGGGACCAACAAGAGAATGCCATTCAAGAGAAACTATCTGTTGAAATTCCAGCAGAAACAGGAAGGGCTTGGAGGGTCTATGGATTCACACCAGAATAGGGTTGGACTAAGGCTTAAGTGGCACAAGCTCTGGTTGTGTGGAAGGAGACAAAGAGCTTCCACTACTTGTGTGATGAGGGCCAAAAGTTCTTCTTTGCAGAAGAGTCGGACATCTTGAGCCTCATTGGCACCTCCAGAAATATCATCAGGTGTAGAACACTGTCCTCACAGGTGAAGGCATTGTCCGTGCTATCGCCGGAGGAGCAATGTTCACCCCCTGAGGAAAAAAGAAACCCTATCCCCCGAGGCCCAAGACACAGCTTTAAGTGCACAGACCCGATCTGCAGAAAGGGTGTTGTCTTTAGTCTGCTTCCTATGTCCTCTGGAGGAGGGGATGGAAGAGCTAGGTATGGGTGCGCTAAAAGAACTAGGACTTGCCTTTCAAAGATCCCATGCTTGTCAGAAAAACCTCAAATTATCATAGTCTGGATCAGCACACTCTAGTGCCTGGGAAACCTACTACAGGAGTAACAGAGGCAGGGGTGGGGGATATTCCAGCCACGTGGTGAATGCAGGATTCTTTGCAGGATCGGAAGGAGAAGAGGGGGGTTCTAATGAGGCATCCCCTGGTGCAGCATGAGTGGAGTTAAGGGCCTCTTGTGCCCACTGAAAATGCTCCCCAGGGTCCTCTAAGCATGCAGCACAAAGATGGTCTACCAGATAATGAAATTAGTTCTTACCTGCTAATTATCTTTCCTTGAGCATTCTCCGGGCCAGTCCAGGGAAGGTTAGGTTGTCAATCCCCCTCAGCAGCTGAGGACATAAAGACATCAAGTTTTCTTGCTCGATGAAGCCACTCCCCCTGAAGCCAACTGCCAGTCTTCTTTTGACAAAGCAACTAACTATTATAGAATTTAAAACAAAAAGCTTACTCATAATAAAACTGATTATATTTTATAGTCCTTCAGGAAAACATAAGCAAATAATTTGTGCTTATTAAAATTTTTTTTTTTTTTTTTTTCAAACTAAATAAATTCCAACTTAATTTGAGAAAGAAACATTAGCCCCAATAACTAAAGGGTGGGACCCTGGACTGGCCCGGAGAATGCTCAAGGAAAGATAATTAGCAGGTAAGAACTAATTTTATTTTCCTTTTCGCCTCTCCGGGCCAGTCCAGGGAAGGTTAGGGCAATACCAGAGCAGTACCTAAACTCGGGAGGGACCCGCCAGTCCAGCAATGAGAGCCGACGTTCCCACTTTTGCATCTTCCCTGGCCTGAACATCTAGACGATAATGCTTTGTAAAGGTATGAAACGAAGACCATGTAGCCGCCCTACAGATATCTACTGGAGGAACAAAAGCAAATTCTGCCCAGGATGCCGCTTGTGCTCTAGTAGAATGCGTCCTCAGACCATTAGGTGGAGAGCGTCCTCTGGTCTGATAAGCTGCCACAATAGCAGATCGTACCCATCGAGCAATTGTGGACTTCAAAGCCGGCTTCCCTTTATTAGGTCCAGCATACTGCACAAACAATCTATCTGTTTTACGAAATGGTTCTGAAATTTTAAGGTATGTCTTTAAGACACGACCAAGACCCAATTTTCAAAGAGCTCTATCAATAGGAGAATTTGATAAATCCAAAAAAGTTGGCAAAAGTATTGACTGATTAATATGAAAAGCAGATAGCACTTTTGGTAAAAATGAAGGAACTGTACGTAATAAAACTCGTTCAGGGAGAAATTGCAAATAAGGCTCACGGCAAGACAAAGCCTGTAAATCCGAAATTCTTCGCGCTGAACACAAAGCTACCAGAAAAGCTGTCTTCCATGAACACTCCTTAGGAGATCGGGAGGAAATTGATGTTAATGACGAACTCGACAACGTCTCCAAAACAATATTCTTTATGAACACTCCTTTGGAGATCGGGAGGAAATCGACGCTAATGACGAACTCGACAACGCCTCCAAAACAATATTCAAATCCCACGGAGGCACAATGTGCCGCAGCGGAGGACGAATAATCTTAGCCGCTCTGAAAAATCTTTGCACATCCGGATGCAAGGATAGCTTGCAATTTTGGACTAATTCCCTAAAACATGCAAGTGCGGCTACCTGAACCTTAAGGGTATTAATTGCCAACCCTTTATCCAAACTTTCCTGGAGAAATAAAAGCAACTGAGGCAAGGAAGCCGAACGAGGAAGAATATCATGCCGTTCACACCAAGACTCGAAAATCTGCCATATCCGGACATACGCAAGAGATGTCCCAGGTCTTCTAGATTTAAGTAAGGTAGCCACTACAGAATTCGCATAACCTTTGCGAGTCAAGCTAGACCTCTCAAGAGCCAAGCCATAAGCAAGAAGCGATCCACGTGTGGCATGAGCACGGGTCCCTGATTTAACAGATTGACCCGGACTAGAAGACGCCAAGGTGGAGCTATTAGAAGCCGAACTAGATCGGCATACCAAGGACTAGATCGGCATACCAAGGACGCCGAGGCCAATCCGGCGCAATCAGAATCACTGAACCGCAGCGCTTCGTTATGCGTTGAACAACTCGGCTCACCATTGGCCAAGGTGGGAAAACATACAACAGAATGTTCTCCGGCCAAGGCTGAGCTAGAGCATCGAGCCCTTCTGACATGCATTCCCTGTGTCTACTGAAAAAACGGTTTGACTTTGCATTGTTGAACGTCGCCATTAAATCAATAACCGGTTGTCGTCACTTTAAGGTTATTTCGTGAAAAACTGCTACGTTCAACTCCCATTCTCCTGGATCGAGGAGAGACCGACTGGGATAATCGGCCTGAACATTCTCTTTGCCCGCATTGTCGGAGAACAAACGAACTGCCTTCTTTATGAGAAGGTGCTCGAAGTGCTGAAGAGCAAGCCGGGCAGCGTGTAGCTCTAGCATGTTGATCGACCACAATGTTTCCTCTTTTGACCAAAACCCTTGAGTTATTTGCGACTGACAATGCGCTCCCCAGCCTATCAGACTGGCATCTGTGGTGACTAACACCCACGCGGGCTCCTGCAAAGGAATACCCGCCTTGAGATGTACCGGGTCCAACCACCATTCTAGACTTTCCCTTACCGTTTCCGGACAAAACAGGCGCTGCGATAGAGGATGCAGCTGCGGTGACCATCGAAAAGTAAGGCCTGTTGTAAGGGCCGCATGTGAGTCCTGGCCCACAGAACCAGATCCAAGGTAGCCGCCATGGAACCCAAAAACTGTAAGTACTTCCAAGCCAATGGAGCTTGAACTCTTAAAAAAGCTTGCACTTGTTGCAAAATCTTGACTATTCTTTTTTCTTTTTTTTTTTTTTTCCGGCAAGAAAAACTGCTTCTCGAGCCGTATCGAAGTAGGCCCCTAGATAAGTCAGTTGTTGAACTGGCTGCAAGTGACTCTTTGCTTGATTTATCACCCAGCCTAGCTGTTCCAAAATTGAACAACTCGAGACGTCGCCACTACGGAGGCCAGATGAGAATTGGCTCTAATTAGCCAATCGTCGAGGTATGGATGAACACGGATCCCTTCTTTTCGCAGCGCAGCTGCTACCACTACCATGAGCTTTGTGAAGGTTCTTGGAGCCGTGGCCAGACCGAAGGGCCGAAACTGGAAGTGACCCATTGGAAGGGAAAAACGCAAAAATTGCTGATGAGATGGCCTGATGGGAATGTGAATAGGAATTCCCCCAGCCGTATTGCCCGAATCATTGTACGCAGCGTTTCCATGCGAAAATGAGGTACCCGCAAAGCACGGTTGACCCCTCTGAGATCGAGAATTGGTCGAAAAGAATCCTCCTTTTTGGGAACCATGAAATAAATCGAGTATCGACCGCGACCGTATTGGTCTCAGGGTACAGGGACTATTGCTCAAAGGTGTAATAGACGCAAAACCGTGTCTAACACGGCTTTCTCTTTTAGCCCCTTCGCACAGGGAGAGCGAACGAAGGCGGGTAGCAGATTGTAAGCGAAATCCAGTGCATACCCTTTTTTGAATTATTTCTAACACCCACTTGTCTGTAGTAATCTCGGTCCAGGCTGAGAGAAAATCCTGCAGGCGTCCCCCTAGAGGTACTAACGCCTGAACCAAGAGACCTTCATTGTGGTTTCTTAGCTGCGGATTGAGAAGCCGCGAAGTAAGATCTGTTGAAACCTCTTTTGAGAGATTGCAAATAGATCATGTGTGCCCTCTTCCATTAACAGCTAGGGAAAATAGATTTTTACTCACTGTTGTTGATTCCTTTTCTCATTGGGTAGAAGCTTTCTATGTCACAGATCCTAGCAGTATTGGAAACACATCACCCAGTTGAAACCATATGGGTAATACATGTTGTATGAGTCTTTGTTTTCAGATACCATCTGAAGACAGCACGGATAGCTGCTTTCTGAAGACAGCACGGATAGCTGCTTTCTGAAGACAGCACGGATAGCTGCTTTCTGAACAAAAGTTGTTTGAGGATGGGAACTATTTACTTCTGCTGTATAGTTGACGTGTCCTAGATACTGGACATGTATCTAATAGTTATGTAAATAAGTAGTAAAAATTATTTTTGTTGTTGCATAGTATAAGTGAGGAGCACTAGTTTACTCCGTAGTAGAGTAAAACAAGTTAGCTTTTATTATGTCTCGGTTTCCTGTTGTTCTTGTATCTGCTCTCCTCTACCCAAGTCTCATTACAGGAACTATCATCCGAATATGCATGATTGGCTAAATCCACAGATGGGGTATATCGCTATCAAGAAATACCCCCACCTTTCCCTGAAGGAAAGTATCTGGTCATCCTGAGTTTCTGTTCCATACAGGACCAGCCAGTGTTCTACTCATTAAACATCACTCAAATACTGTGGGCGCCACCAGTTTCCACTTCTCTAGAAAGGACAGAAGAAGTGAGGGCACCTCCAGAACATTACTTTTTAGGTCCTCCTGCCTAGATTTTGTACAATATTTCTTGCCAGGATAAAGAATGTTTCTTTTTCAGTTGCTCCCAGAATGCATGACACCCGCCTTCCTAAGAACACTCTGTTGTACAGTTTAAACAATACCTGGTGCAGTCATACACCACTGGTCTCCATCACCATTGACGGGACAACTTATTCCACACCGCTGGTTACCAATGACTCTATGGACATTCCAGACTTTATCTCATATGCTGTGCATCCATTACCACTTGGCATGGGAGGAAAGACACTACATAAACTGCTCAACTTTACAGAACTCCATGCCTATATTGATCACCTTAAAACAACTGTAACCGTTTTGTTTTTTATTTAGAGTGTGTGCCACTTATTTTGATGAAGTATGCAGTTGAGGAATAAAACTGATTTTCTCCTGTGGAATTTGGTTGGAGTTCTACTGCTTCATCTGCATATCTCATAAAGAGGTCTCTGATTGGCTAAAGGACCTAGGGAGCAGATGGATGATGTCAGCAGAGTCCTTGTTTCCTAGACAACAGGAAGAAAGTTGGATTTGAGTTTTTGACCTTGAACAGAAAACAGAAATGTTTGAGTTGTGTTTTGATTTTGAATAGAGAGAGATGTAAGTTGACCGGAGAAAAACCGCTGGCTCAAATCAGCAGGAAACAATGCCTCTCGCTGAAATCACGCCGCTGTGGAAAACAAACACTGCACTGGTAGTCACACAGGTGGTTTGTTAAAGTTTTATTCCGCTGCTAGCGGAAGCAGGAAACAGCTGACTCAATAAAGTTTTGTTCCGCTGCTAGCGGAAACAGGAAAAGCATAGCATCACCAAGCATAGCATCACCAACGCAGAGGAGGTACTGGGGCTCCCAGTCTCAATCTGCCACAGTTTTGTTCCGCTGCTAGCGAAAGCAGGAAACAGCTGACTCAATAAAGTTTTGTTCCGCTGCTAGCAGAAACAGGAAGAGCATAGCATCACCAACGCAGAGGAGGTACTGGGGCTCCCAGTCTCAATCTGCCACAGGAGTCAGAGACGGAATAAAAAGACAGGCAGGCTCTACCTGAAACCGTCGCGCTCCAATTCTCTCTGCTGGCAAAGCAGGTAAATTAAATTAAAATGCTCTGTTAGGACTATAACTAAATCAGCTCTGCTAGAGCCAACTTAAAGAATTACAAATAAATTAATAAATAACAAAAACTTAAGGGAGAGATTTAAATCGATCCTCTTCAGCTGCTGAGGACAAACAGACTGGCAGTTGGCTTCAGGGGGAGTGGCTTCATCGAGCAAGAAAACTTGATGTCTTTATGTCCTCAGCTGCTGAGGGGGATTGACAACCTAACCTTCCCTGGACTGGCCCGGAGAGGCGAAAAGGAAACTGGCGTTTGCGTCTGCATGTAATACAGCATGGTAAGGCTGGCATGACTGCAAAAGGAGCAGACTCTGAATAAAAACTACTCTGGGACATAAAAACGGAGCTCAATGCAGCAGAAGGAGCATCACAAAGCCTCAGCACACAGAGCAAAGCACACAAAAGAACAGTGCAAAAATCAAAAAGGCCACCGCATCTAAAATTAAAGCCCGAGCAGTTAGAAAAGGGAGAAGGGAGAAAGGAGCTGTGGCGACTGAGGTTATGCTGTCCCATCCTACCGAGAGATACAGACTTCTCTGGAGGACCACAGAAGAGCACAGCACCAATCGAAAGGCTTGGGGGTAGGGGGGGGGAGAGAAGAGGCACTCATTGCAAAACCCAACGTGTGTAGATCCAGTCAGTAGGAATACTGCCGTCCAAAGGGTTTTTTGTTGTTTTTTAAACAAAAAGAAAAAAAGTGGAAGTTCTCTTGATGAGGAGAGAGTACCGACTACTCTTCCAGTGGACTCCACTGCTCCTCCTCATCTGGAGTCCTCCCACTTCCACCTCCAGGCAGCCTCACTGATCCTCTTGAACAGGGGCTGAACCCAGCACTGTGGGAAACTGCAGAGAAACTATTCAAATGTTCCCTAGAGACATTCACAGAAAAAAAAATGATGAAAAATTGAAGAAACACTGACAGGGAACCCTCTAGGTGACTGTCAGTAGCAAGGCTAGAAGGCATCCACATCTGCTAGAGAGAGAAAATACTGAAGGCAACCCCTAGGGATACAGCTACAGGTGCCAGGGCAAGCTTACTGAAACCTTTGGTACTTTGTCTCCAATGTCTGCTGGCAGGAGAATATAACCCACTTGTGCGGACTCATCTAGCAGGATGATTTGGAAAAGTACATTCATGTATTCTCACACAAGTGACTGGCCACCACTAAGTAGCGGGTTAATAAAATGTGACTGCACATTTTGGTTTGCTATGCCATTAGGTCAACCCTCCACTTGATTTCTAAAATGTATCAACTCCACAGGAACCCTGTACCCCACCCAAATTTTTAAAAAACTGATTTTCAAATTTTTATGTTTTGTTTTTTGTCGGATCACTCACCATGAGAGGGAATCCTTCCTCTTGAAGTGAGCCCTCCATTTTAATCATTCAAAAAAAGAGGACCTAAAAAGATCCTGTATATCACAGAACTGACAACACTACCAGCTGTCATTCAACACAAATTTGTTCAAAAGTGGCAAATGCCTTACTCTTCTTGCCTACACTTATGTGATATCACCCAGCCGCAGACAAACAGGACTGTCCTTGTGTAGCACCTCCCGTACTATCCACGCTCCAACAGTAATGAGGCAGTTCAATCCAAGTTCCTATTTACTATGCAAGTTGTTTGCTCTTGGATAATCCCAGAAGTAGTGAAAACTCCTTCACAAGTCCGATCTGTAACTGTTCAAACCAGCTGGGTGATCTTCAAACACCCTAGTGAGATTCATGCTACACCAATCAGTGTTTCAAGCCATGCAGTTCTCCAGCTCTTCCTCAGGCAAATGAACCTCACCCCTTGGTTCCGGTTAAATAAGGACGTGAAAATGATGTCAGGAATAAATTATCACCCCATTACACCTGATAAGCACCTCCCACATTCAAAACCTCAATCCCCACCAGTCAATCTCGGCATTCATACCAGAAGGAATAATAAAATTTAACTGAAAAATCCACCACTGTTCCCGATACTGCCTTACGATCCCCCCTCTCACCGAGAGAGGGATACACTCTAACACTCGCCATTTTAAATCACCAAACTGGTGACCCAAGTTTTGGCAATGCGGAACCAGGGGCGCCGATTCTAGGTATGAATTAATATACAGGATCTTTTTAGGTCCTTTTTTTGAATGATTAAAATGGAGGGCTCACTTCAAGAGTGACTGTGTAATACTATTTCTAATAATTTAACAGATAACACACTATCCTAAAAACACTATGATTCAACCCTAAAGTACCCACAACTTGTATTTGTATATATTTATTGTACATAGTTTACAAGCTAGCCTTGTGCTGTTATGCATTAGTTCATGCTGTTAACCATTATTCTTTATTGTTACAAAATGTTCCATGTAAAACTAAGTTCAATGTAAAACTAGTTCGATGTAAAACTAAGCTTTTGCTTTGTTGGATTGTTTTATTGTGAACCGCAACTGAACTCTGGAAGATGCGGGTTATAAATGATTGCTAAATAAATAAATAAATAAAATAAAATAAGAGAGGAAGGATTCCTTCTCATGGTGAGTGATCCGACAAAAAAGAAAACAGAAAAATTTGAAAATCAGTTTTTTAAAAATATGGGTGGGGTACAGGGTTCCTGTGGAGTTAATACATTTTAGAAATCAAGTGGAGGGTTGATATGTTGTGTTGATTTCTGGGGGTGTATTATTGATGCCATTAGGTCAAGCATACTCAAAGATGTGCCCTAAAAAATGTAAGCAGCACTGCCTTATATTATGTTAATAACAGATATTCATTTCTATTCATTATCATTTTGCCATTAAAATACAGTTTTTATATTCTACTTTTCCTCCTCATGAGAAAGTGTCAGTTGTGTTAGGGTCGTGGTCCTCATGTCCCTCAAATTTAGAGAACGGTTTTCCCCCACAGTCACTGTCATCACTGTGTAACATTTCCTTGAGGCAATTATATTATGGGAGACTATGATAAAATAAGGAAAATGGTTAAGAAAAACTAAAAGGAGCAGCTGCAAAGGTTATCAGGTATGGGTGTTTAAAAATACTATCATCTTGAAAGCCCAGACCAGCTATACTGCATGTTTTAAGAAAAGTGGAGGGAAGTCCAAAAACTGCCAGCATAGTTTAAAAGTGAGGTCAGAGGCTGATGTAGACAAAAAAAGCATCTTTCATGAAATGAAAAAAGGAGCTAAATGATGAAAACTGGAAACAAACACTGGCAAGTTAGATGCAAGGTACTGATAAGGGAGGCAAAGAGAATTTGAAAAAAAAAAAAGCAGCTTACAGTGGAAGCAAAAATGCATAATAAAACTTTTTCCAAGTACATTTATAGCAAAAAAAACTGCGAGTCAGTTGGACCATTAGGGTTTTTTGTACATTTTTAAAGCAAGGTTACTTTTTTTGGTGCTTTAGTGGGACTTTCCTTGAGCACAGTAGGTGGTTGAACTCCAGTAACCTCCTCAGCTTTGGGAGCTGCTAACACCTAATCAGGTGTTAGTTCCCTCCCTACCCACCCCGACTCCCACCCACCCCTAGCGAGCAGTCTTGCTTTATAGGGCACCTCCCCATTTGACAAAGCACAGAGAATTGGACCAGCACATTTTGAATATAATTAAGGAGATTTAACTGCTTTTTCTCTGAAAGGACAGCTGGGAAACCGACTGGTACTTGGTAGATCTCTCTCCTTTGCTTTAACAGATACCTAAGCTCCACAAACAGAACAATGGCTGGGAAAAATCGTATCGCTAAAGCTGTTGCCCCCGTTACAGCTTCTGCCTTGGTCCAGACAGAGGTCCTAATGCCAGTTGAAGGACCGGTTCTATGTGCAGGGTGCCTGCATGCTGAAGCTCTGAGGAAACAAGTGGAGGAAATCAGAGGAGGTGGCGAGGCTGAGGAGCACTCAAGACAGTGAGAAGTACATTGATGAGATGCTTCTTGCAGCAACCAAGCTCTCCAGCAGAGGAGAAGATGAGTGCCAACAGAATGTCGATGGTTGGACACAAATCACCAGGGCCTGCAGAATCACCAATCCAACTTCTCCAGCCCTTGAATTGAAGAACCATTATGCAGCCCTGGAAGTGGAGGAGGTGAAAGCATCCCTGGAAAGGGAAGAACCAGAGCTCAAGTACGCCAAAGTTGCAGAATCAGTAACCACAAGGAAACGAAAGGTAGTGGTGGTTGGAGACTCTCTTCTGAGGGGTACGGAGGCGTCCATCTGCCGACCAGACTTGATGTCCAGAGAGGTATGCTGTCTGCCTGGTGCCAAAATCCAAGATGTTACGGAGAGTTTGCTGAGACTCATCAAGCCCACTGACTATTACCCAATGTTGCTAATCCATGTTGGAACAAATGATACTGCCAGGTATACCTCAGAATGTATCAAAAGTGACTTCATGGCTCTGGGACAGAAGGTGAAGCAGTTAGGTGCACAGGTGCTGTTCTCTTCAATCCTCCCTGTTGAGGGTAAAGGCCAAGGCAGAGAGGCTCGCATCCTGGAGATGAATGCATGGCTGCGTGGATGGTGTCATCGAGAGCGTTTTTGTTTCCTACACCATGGGATGCTGTTCCAATGGATGCAGAGCAGAGATGGCATCCATCTGTCCAAGAAAGGTCAACGCGTCTTCAGCAGTAGACTGGCTAATCTACTGAAGAGGGCTTTAAACTAGATTCGTTGGGGATGGGTGAAGAAAGCCCCCAGGTAGGTGATACATTAAATAACTTTATGGAAATGGGTAACATATGGAAAGCAGTGTGTATAAATCCCCTTAGCATGAAAAATAAGATCCCTGATGTTGAAGCTTTGGTAGGAGTGGCTGACTTGGATTTAGTGGCAGTTACAAACATGGTTCACAGAAAACCATGATTGGGATGCAACTATACCTGGCTATACTTTATTCAGAAAGGACAGGGTAGGAAGTAGGGGAGGAGGAGTGGCACTATACGTAAAAACTATTAAAGCTTTGGAATTACAGAGCTTAAAAGGGAGTGGGGAGGCATTGTGGGTTAAACTAGAAAGAGGGAAAGAGAAAGTAGTTGCTCGCCTGTAACAGGAGTTCTCCAGGAGCAGCAGGAATCAGTCCTCACATATGGGTGACGTCGATGGAGCCCTTGGAGCATTTCCCCAGCTTTCTATGAAAGCCTTTGGGAATACTGCACGCATGCACGGTCCCCTTCCCGCCTAAACGTCCCATCTTGCTCAGTCAAATGACATAGCTAAAACACAGCACACAAAAATGTAAAAGAAACTATGTACAACTGCAACTCCCAGGGGAGGAGGGAGGGTTGTGAGGACTGATTCCTGCTGCTCCTGGAGAACACCTGTTACAGGTGAGTAACTACTTTCTCCAGGACCAAGCAGGAAGTCAGTCCTCACATATGGGTGTCTCCCTAGCTCTGGGCTACCAAGGAACCCAGGCTGAACAAGAGAACTCCCTCTAGTCCCAGCATCAAAGAAAGGCTTTTCACTGAAAGAACCTCCACCGGTAGCCCAACAGAGTGCTGGAGGGCAGTAGTTGCCTAAACCTCAAAAGAGATTCCGGAGTACTGCCTGGCCAAAAGCACTGTCCCTACAGGACTCCCTCTCCAAGCAGTAATGGGCCGCAAGTCTGGCTTGAGGACCAAGTTGCAGCCCTGCAGATGTCTACCAACTGTACAGAGCGGAGATGAGCCACTGAGGCAGCCATAGCCCTGACACTGTGGGCCGTGACCCAACCCTGCAAGGGAAGGTCAGCCACCCTGTAAGCCCAGGTGATACAGTCAGCCACCCATATGGACAAGGTACGCTTGGACACAGCTAACCCCAAATTATTAGGGTCAAAAGAAATGAAGAGCTGAGTAGCCCTTCTATGTCCTTGCGTACGGTCAAGGTAGAAGGATACGGCCCTCCTACAGTCCAGGGTATGCAGGACCACTTCAGCCTGGCTTGCATGAGGCCTAGGGAAGAATGCTGGAAGAACCACCTCCTGGTTGAGGTGGAAAGAGGAGACAACCTTTGGGAGGAACTTTGGATGAGTCCTAAGGACTACCCTGTTCCTATAGAAGCCTGTCACAGACCAAGGCCTGAAGCTCACTCACCCATCTGGCCGAGGTTAAGGCTATGAGGAGGAGAGGACAAGTAGCCATCGGCTCAAAAGGTGGGGGAGTCAGTTGCTGCAAGACCACATTCAACTCCCACTCAGGAGCTGGAGGACAGACAGGAGGCTTGAGCAAGAGCAAACCAAGGGGTAAACCGACAATGTCCTTCCACCAATGAGTGGTGAGCTGTTAGAGCTGAGAGGTGGACCCGAACAGAATTGGACTTAAGGCCCTGATTGGATAAGTGCAGCAGGTACTGAAGCACCACTGGTACAGCACAGGAGAAAGGATCCTCTGTACGCAGCTGACACCATACAGAAAACCTTTTCCACTTCAGGGCATAGGTTTTCCTAGTGGACTGCTTCCTAGAGGCCAGGACGACCTCTTCAACTTCAGGAGGTAGGCCCCAAGGAGCCAAAACTACCCTTGCAGCTTCAAGGCCATCAAATTGAGAGATTTGAGATTGGGGTGCAGAAGAGACCCCTGGTCCTGAGAAAGAAGGTCGGGCTGCAACCCTAGAGGTAGTGGAGTGTCCACTGCTAGTTGAAGCAGAAGTGGGAACCAAGGTTGTCTCGGCCACCTGGGGGCTACCAGAAGGACCGAGGCCTGGTCCTTTAGAATCTCAAACAGGGTTCGGGCAACCAGAGGCGTGGGAGGAAACGCATACAGGAGGCTCTGGGACCAGGAAATCAGAAAAGCATCTGCTGCTAGTCTCAGAGGATGCTTTTGCCTGGAGCAGAACCTGGGCAGCTGTCTGTTCAGGGGACTTGCAAAGAGATCTATGGATGGAAGTCCCCATTCTCAGGAAGATCTTCTGAACTACCAAGGGATGGAGCTGCCATTCATGCGGCTACAGAATCCTGCTCAACCTGTCTGCCATGTAATTTTCCTGGCCAGGGAGATAAACCGCCTTGAGCAACATGTGCCGGAGAGCAAACAAGCAAAGGTCTTGCGCCTCTTGACAAAGGAGCCTGGACCCAGTGCCTCCCTGTTTGTTCACATAAAACATGGCTACCTGATTGTCTATTTGCACTAAAACAGACTGGTGGGCCAGGGTTTGAGAGAAAGTCTTGAGGGCTAAGCGAATAGCCCGTAGTTCCAGTAGATTGATCTGCTGCTGGACCTCCCAGGGAGACCACAGGCCCTGGGTGCACTTGCCCAGTGTGTTCCCCAGCCCTGCAGGGAGGCATCGGTGGTCAATACCACTATGGACCCAGGTGGCTGAAAAGGCATCCCCTTAAGTAAGTTGGGGGATGCAGCCACCAACGGAGGGAGTGCAGGAATGGTCTGGACACCCTTACTCTGTCGCTGAGGCTCCCTGTGGCCTGCAACCACTGATTCCTGAGACACCATTGTGCAGGTCTCATATGAAGCCTGGCATTGGGAGTCACATGCACTATCGAAGCCATGTGGCCAAGAAGCCTCAGGCAGAGCCTGGCATAGACCAGTGACCTGCTGAGAAACTGGTTTGCCAAGGTCATCAGTCTTTGGGCTCTGTCCTGTGGCAAAAAAGCTTTTGCCTGCAGAGAGTCTAGCCTTGCCCCTATGAACTCCAAGTTTTGGGAGGGGAGCAAAGTGGACTTTGCGAAGTTTATGACAAACCCCAGATGTTGGAGTAGAGAAATCATTCGGAGGGTGGCTTGCCTGGCCTCCTGGGATGTCTGACCCCTGATGAGCCAGTCGTCCAGATAGGGGAAGACAAAGATACCCTGATTCCTTTAGATCTAAAGAGCATAGCCAATCTCCCTGCTGGAGGTAGGGCAGAAGTGTTCCAAGAGTAAGCATCTTGAATTTCTCCTTCTGTAAGAACTTGAGATTTCTGAGGTCGAGAATAGGCCTGAGATCCCCTGGTCTCTTTGTTACTAGGAAGTACCTGGAGTAGAAACCGTGACCTTGTAGGTGGGGAGTCACAGGCTCCACTGCCTGGTCTCGTAACAGACCCTGAAGCTCCTGCAGGAGGAGGGCTGTATGGAGAGGAGGCCTTGGAGGCTCTCCTGGAAAATAGGGAGGAGGCAACTGATGAAAATGAAGCAGGTAGCCCTTGTGGACTATGCTTAAGACCTAGTTGTCCCCTGTAATGGGTGGCCACCAGTGGGCAAACAGGGCTAGTTGACCTGTGCAGGGATGGGACAGCAGAGACGGAGAGGCTATGCCTTGGGAGTCAACGACCCCCACCCTACTGAGTGGGAGCAGGAGCCGGAGGCGGAGGCTTGGGGGTCTTCTGCCTACGGGGCCCATGTCCCTGCCCCTTGGCCTGCTGACCCTGTGGGGGAGTGGGGGAGGCCTGGTAAGGTGGGAATTGTTTGTAGGCAGTCGCCTTCCTTGGGTAAAAGGACTTTTTACCCGAGCCCTTCTTGTGTGAAGGGGCAGAAGTCTTTCGAGAAAGCCTTGTCCTCGTGAGGTGCTCGGTCTCGAGCTCAGCAGCCTTCTCGGCCATGGACTTGCCAAAAAGGTTCTCACCTCGGCAAGGGACAATCGACCAACTTGTCCTGAACCCAGTGCTCGAGGTCCGATGACTGCAGCCATGCCTGGCGTCGAGCCGCGATGCCGGCAGCCGCAACACGGGCCGAGGCCTCGAAGCCATCGTAGGCCACTCGGGACATGAACTTAGAGCATTCCCGGATCCCCGAAGACAAGGACTTGAACCTCTGCAAAAGGTTCCCCGGAGAGACCAGCAGAGAACCCGGCAAGCTCCTTTGCCAGGTCCTGCAAGTACATGCCCATGTACAGCTGGTAAGACTGGACACGGCAAGCAAGCATCGAGCCCTGGAAGCACTTTCTACCGAATGCATCCAGGTTCCGGGCCTCCCTGCCAGGGGGCACCACGGAGTGCATCTTCTGACTTTTCAGACGATGCATGGCCGATTCCACCACCATGGAATGGTGCGGTAGCTGCGCCTTTTGAAAACCAGGGCTCTTACGGAGTCGATAAATGGAATTGACCCGCTTGCTCAGAACCGGCGCTGAGTCCGGTGCCTCCCACATCCGGAAGAGGAGTCGTTACAGCATCGGAGGAACCGGCACAGTAAAGGCCTTCTGAGGAGAGTCATACTGGAGGGCCTCGAGCTCTTCGGCTCGAGGCTCCTCCTCGGGATCCGCCGGGATCGCCAAAGCAGTGTCCATATCCCTCACGAACTCCGAGAACCGGGTATCCTCTGGAGGGGGCCTACTCCGGGGCTCAGACTGCGGTGAGTCCGACGGGACGCACCGAGTCTTGAAGATATCGGGAGGGGACTCCTCATCCTCCGTCTCCCAGGCGGACTCGTCCGAAGAGGAGTCAGGCTCCAATTGCGCAGGGCCAGGCAGCACCCGCCCCGACGCCAAAGGCACCGGCGTCGACGCCCTCGGTCCCGACCGGGAGGTCAAGGGTGACCGCGACCGAGGACGACCTCGAGCCTTCATGGTCTCGAGTATCGGCTTGGTCTCCGGGGTCAACTTCGACGTCCCGGTGGTCGGGGCATATGTGCCATTGAGGCTGGCCATCAGCACCCGCTGCTGATCCATGAAGGCTGTCAGCCTGAGACCCAGCTCAGGAGACTCAGCAGCCACCGACTCGGGCACCGGTGGCACCGGGCCCGACGTCGGCTCCCTGGGAAGAGAGTCCGAGGACAACAGGACTTACGTGTCCAGCAGACTCTGGCTCCACCCGAGGTACTTTTGATGGCTTTTCCTGTTCCACGTGCCTGGGACGGCAGTTGGGGGTCCAAGACCTAGCCCTCGAAAAGCCAGGGACCTCCTCCGACGCCACCCTCGCGAGGCGCTTCTTCGTCTTTCGCTCCCGCTCATGGGACCCCCCTCTCTGAGGAACCCCGACGATGCTCAGGGTCAGACTCCCGAGACGTCGAGGCCTCAGTAGAGGTCCAGGCCGGGCCGGAGGCCGAGTCAGAGAAAAGCCTTTCCTTTTGATGCTGATGAGTTCGTAGTGCCTTAGTGGACAGTTTCCCACACGGTCCACAGATCTTAGGATCATGATCAGGACCGAGGCACCGAAGGCAGCAGTCGTGTGTGTCGTTGAGACATTAGTTTTTAGCACCGATCACACTTCTTAAAACCACTGGAAGCCATCGGGGAAAAAAAAAGAGTCCCCGCGAGATCAAAGGACCGGCCTTCCAGGGAAAAGGGCGAGAACGCCAGCCACGAAGGGCAAAAAACGAAAAAATAAGATCAGGCTCGATACCGGTGTACCGAACCCGGCGAGAAGGGGCACCAGCGTCGAACCGGAGAAAAAGTCACGAAGAAATCGCAAGGAATTGAAGAAAAAATCTAACTATTTTCCGGGTGAACTAGGACACATGTCCGACGGGTTCCACGGAAAAAGAGAGACTGAGCAAGATGGCACCTTTAGGCAGGAAGGGGACCACGCATGCGTGCAGTATTCCCAAAGGCTTTCACAGAAAGCTGGGGAAATGCTCCGCATGGGCTCCATCGACGTCAATGTCACCCATATGTGAGGACCGACTTCCTGCTTGGTCCTGGAGAAATCTATTTACATTGGTGTGATATACAGACCTCCTTCACAAGAGGAAGAGGTCGACAGATTTAATTGAAGACATGCGCAGCATTGCTAGCAAAAGGGGACATGCTACTGATAGGAGATTTCAATATGCCAGATGTTGACTGCCACATTTCTGCTGCAGTATCATCTATAAGTAAGGAGATCCTGGATTCTCTACAGGGAGAACTATTCAGGCAATTGGTAACAGACCCCACACGTGAAGGGGCCATACTGGACTTGGTGCTTACCAATGGTGAAAGTGTTTCTGCTTTTGTAGTGGGAGATCATTTTGCATCCAGTGATCACCAGATGGTGTGGTTCAGTATTAGGACTAGGGCTGTTAGAATCCATTCAAATGCAAGGATCTTAGACTTTAGGAAGACTAACTTTGCAAAGATGGGCCAATACCTCAGGGAGTTGTTAGTGGGATTGGAACAGCTGAGGGATGTAGAAAAACAGTGGGAAAAACTGAAAGGGGATATTTTAAGGGCAACCAACCTTTTTGTTAAAATGGTAAATAAAAGGTAAAAGGAAAAGACGACCACTATAGTTTTCAAAAGAAGTAGCTGAAAAAGTGAAGAAAAAGAGGGAGGCCTTCATGAAATACAAGAAATCACAGAGAGAGGAAGACAGGCATCTGTATTTGGAAAAACTTAGAGAAGCTAGCAAAGTAGTCAAGAAGGCAAAGATTCAAAAAGAGGAGGAAATAGCCAATGCAATAAAATGGGGGGATAAGACATTTTTCAGATATATTAGTGAGAAGAGGAAGGGCAAGAGTGGTATTGCCAGACTCAAGGGTGCAGGGGAGGAATATGTAGAAGCTGATAAGGATAAAGCGGAATTGCTTAACTAATATTTTTGTTCTGTGTTCACAGATGAAGAACCAGGAGCAGGACCTCAGAAAACACCCACAAATAGGAACAGAAGCAAAGGACATCTTGAACAATTTTCAAAAGACTGTGTTCGTGAGAAACTATCTCAACTTAAAGTAGACAAAGCGATGGGACCGGATGGGATACACCCGAGAATACTGAGGGAACTTGGGGACGTTCTAGCAGCTCCACTAACTGACCTTTTCAATGCCTCGTTGGAGTGGTGCCAAAAGACTGGAGAGAGGCTCATGTGGTGCCTTTACACAAAAGCGGAAGGATGTGGTTGAAAAGTACAGGCTGGTTAGTTTAACTTCAGTGGTGAGTGAATTATTGGAAACACTGCTGAAAGAGAAAATAGTGAGGTTTCTGAAGTCCAGCGGATTACAGGATCCAAGGCAGCATGGATTCACCAGAGGCAGGTCTTGTAAGACAAATCTGATTGATTTCTTTGACTGGGTGACCAGGGAGTTGGACCGAGGGAGAGCCCTAGATGTGGTATATTTAGATTTCAGTAAAGCCTTTGACGCTGTTCCTCACAGGCGACTTACAAACTAAACCATTATTAAGAAGGGACCCAGGATATCAATGCTTGAACCAATACAAGCATTGTGGAACCTGTGTCCCTTGGGGAAACTGCTAGGTACATATGACCTAGATTGGCCACTGTTGGAAACAGAATACTGGGCTTGATGAACCTTGGTCTGACCCAGTATGGCATATCTTATGTTCTTAATAGCACCCTAGGGATGGACCCTAAAATTACTGCTTGGGTTAGAAATTGGTTGGGTGGGAGGCGACAAAGAGTACAAGTATATGGAGCTCACTCTGAGGAGAAGGATGTTATCAGTGGTGTGCCCCAGGGATCTGTCCTTGGTCTGATTCTTTTTAACATCTTTGTTAGTGATATAGTGGAAGGGCTTTCAGGTAAGGTTTGCCTCTTTGCGGATACCAAAATCTGCAATAGAGTAGACACCCAGGAAGGGGTAGATAACATAAGGAGGGATCTAGCTAAGCTTGAAGAAAGGTCTAGAATTTGGTAGCTGGGATTCAATGTTAAAAAATGTAAGGTCATGCATTTGGGCTGCAGCAATCCAAGGGAAAAATATAGCATAGGGGGTGAAGTACTTTTGTCCACTAAAGATGAGTGGGACCTAGGCGTGGTTGTGTCTGATGATCTTAAAGTAGCTAAACAGGTAGAAAAGGCGACGGCAAAAGCTAGAAGGATGCTTGGGTGCATACGGAGAGGAATGGCTAGCAGAAAAAAGGAGGTAATAATGCCTCTGCATAAGTCTTTGGTGCGACCTCATTTGGAGTATAGTGTGCAATTCTGGAGACCGCACCTTCAAAAGGATGTGAACAGGATGGAGTCGGTGTAGAGGGTGACTACTAAAATGATTAGTGGTCTTCATCATAAAGCATATGAGGACAGACTGAAGGATCTTAATATGTACACCTTAGAGGAAAGGCGGGATAGAGGTGATATGATTAAGATGTTTAAATACCTCCGTGGCATAAATGTTCAGGGAGAGAGCCTCTTTCAATTGAAAGCAAGTTCTGCTACGAGGGGACATGGGATGAGGGTGAAGGGAGATAGATTCAGGAGTGATATGCGGAAATATTTCTTTACGGAAAGAGTAGTGATCCGTGGAATAGTCTCCCAGTGGAGGTGGTGGAGATGAGGACACTAACTGAATTCAAGAAAGCATGGGACAAACACAGAGGATCTCTAAAGGTAAAAAGGGGTCTCCCCAAGCACGTTGTGTTGGCAGTTAGGCCGTAAAAACATTACAATACTCTGAGAGTCATAACTTGGAACGTCTGTGGCTTGGGTAGCCCGATAAAGCGATATAAAAGTACTTAAGGCACTGGCTAGGCAGCATTGCGATATTGCGCTACTCCAGGAAACCCACCAAACTGCTGAAGAACATGCTAAATTATGTCGGGATTGGGTAGGTCAGGTGTGGGGAGCGCCTGCACTAGGGAAGAAGGGGGGTGTGGCCATTTAAATTCATAAACGGGTGCGCTTCACGATGCAAAGACAGGTGGCCGATCCCAATGGGAGATTTGTGTTACTGCTGGGCCTATTGGAAGACCGTGAGATAGTGCTGGGAGATGTGTATGGTCCCAATTCGTTGGATCGGGAGTTTTTTGATCGTATTGCTGCCAAAGTGGAGCAATTGCCTGATGTACCTTTGCTACCGGGGGGAGATTTTAACGGGGTGTTTGAAGTGGGCCTGGACACATCCAGTGGCAGAGAGACGAGAGATAGAACGCTCAGTTCGCAGGTTCTGCAACGATTTCGGACGCGATTTGGCCTGATAGATCCTTGGAGATTGTTGCACCCCTCCGAGAAGGAGTTTACGCATATCTCGCGGGCGCATGGGACTAGTGCGAGAATAGACTATCTTCTGCTTTCTACAAACTTATTTGCACAAGTGGAAGAAGCGCAGATCGGTCCCCTGGAGATCTCTGACCATGCCATGGCCTGGATTGAGGTGCAATGGGGGGGAGGAACTGGTGTATCCCGTCTATGGCGGTTCCCATTGAGCTATATAAAGACAATCAATTTCGGCAATTTCTGGGTCAGCGCTGGCGTGACTTTGAATTAAATCATCAGGCACATAAAGAGGACCCAGAACTGATTTGGGAAACTGCCAAAGTGGTGCTGAGAGGTGACATAATCGGGTTTGTGGCGCGGAAACGCAGAATGTTGGCAGAACAAATTGTTCGGTTGGAGCAACAAGTGTCTCAAGCGCGAGTGATCAGTGGTCATGCGCCCACAGTGTCTAATAGAAAACAGTTGTGGGAACTGCAGGTTGCCCTAAACGAACTGCTCCAGAGAGCCAAGAAATCTCTGCTGTATTACAAATATCGGTTATATTGCTTTGGCGACAAACCGGGGAAGCTATTAGGACGATGTTTGAAGGGTCCGAGAGGAGGGAGGGGGTAGCAGCTCTTCGGGATGACCAAGGGAAACTCCAGCAAAATCGGGAGGTGATAAGTGCAATATTTAAAGACTTCTTTCAAAAACTGTACGCAGCGGGAGAGAGTAGCCCATCTACTATGGAGGCCTACCTGCAAAGGTTGAAGCTCCCACAGGTGACAGAGGCGCAACGGGATCAGCTGGGACAACCGGTAACACTAAAGGAGGTACAGTCTGTAATTGCTCAAGCCAGTTGTTATAAGACCCCAGGCCCGGACGGTTATGGGGCTGAGTTTTATAAACTCTTATCGAATTGGGTAGGCCCCCTGTTAGTGGACACTTACCATCAGCGAATAGAGAGGGGGGGTAGGAGATGGGGAGATAATCAGGCCTACATTACGCTGATACCCAAGCCGGATAAGGATCCGACGCAGGCGGCCTCCTATAGACCGATTTCTTTGTTGAATTACGATATGAAGTTATTGGCGAAAATTCTGGCAGAGAGACTGGCGGGAATATTAGGTGACGTAGTGCACGAATCACAGGTGGGTTTCGTACGAGGCCATTATGCAGTTCGTAATATACGCCGAATATTAACATCTTTGGAGTGGGTGCAGTGCCATCAGTTGCAGTCACTTCTGGTGAGCTTCGACGCCGAAAAAGCGTTTGATAGGGTAGATTGGACATACCTAGACTATTTATTACCATTATACGGTCTCGGACAGGCATTTTGTGCTATAGTGAAGAGTCTGTATGATACGCCGACAGCTAGAGTGCTTTGCAATGGGGTCTTATCGGCTCCCTTTCCCTTGCATAGGGGCACTAGACAGGGCTGCCCATTATCCCCCTTACTGTTTGTTTTGTCTTTGGATCCATTAATACGGAGTATAGAATTGGACCGACAGATTCGTGGGATTGAGGTGGGCAAACAGGGATTTAAGACGTCGGCCTTCGCTGATGACATGTTAGTACACTTGCTGGCGCCGCGAGAATCTTTGCCGAGATTGATGGCCGAGTTCCGGAGGTTTGGTAGTTTTGCTGGTCTTAAGATAAATGCCGATAAATCGGAGGCTTTGGATGTCTCGGGACGGTTGCGGGAGGGTCGGGGGGAGGACTTTCCCTTGAAATGGTCGGATCATCGGTTCAAATATTTGGGTATTGTTATGACGAGACTACCGCAGGATCTATACCACATTAATTTGGAGAAAGTCTTATCTGGGATGCGGCGTCAATTGAGAGCTTGGAACCCGCTGCCACTATCACTACTGGGGAGAATTGCAGCTGTTAAAATGGTAATTTTACCCCACATACTTTATTGGTTACAAACACTACCCGTCTGGTTATTACGACGGGATTTGCTTAGATTGGAAAGGGAGATTCAAGGGTTTCTGTGGAAGGGGGTCAGAGCGCGAATCCCGATGTCCCGCATGATTGGTAAATGGCGCAGAGGGGGCCTTGGGCTTCCGGATTTAAGACTTTATGCCTTGGCATGTCAAGCAAGGCATGTTGGAGACTACTTGGGGGACACGGATGTATACACATCACGGGCCTTGGAGGCGGAATTGGTGGCCCCTTTCTCACTGGTGGGGGCTCTACATGTGGATAGTGCACAATTGCCAACGCGACTTACACGCAATATTATGTTAAATGCGATGAGACGCACATGGCGACAATTAAATAGTTACTGGCAACGCAACTGGCAGGTGTCAAGTTGGCTGCCCATACGAGGCAATGTAAACTTTTCACCAGGTTCTGATACTCGAATGTTTCAGATATGGCACCGGCAGGGACTAAGGCATTTAGGGCATGTGGTAGACCTTACGGATAAATGCAAACCGTTTTTGGCATTGCGTGAGGACTTCCGGCTGCCTCCTACCCACTATTTTGCGTATCTCCAACTTGCCCATTATGTGGCGACGTTGCCCAGGGAGGAATTGGGGGGAGACAGGTCGGCACAGATTATCGAATTCTTTGAGCTCGGGGGAGATGTACACCCGACCATAGCTGGACTGAAGGCTAGGCTGGAGTGCTTTGGGGTTTTACCGGACTATGGGAGGGTGGAGACGGCCTGGGAAGGAGAATTGGGACGGGAAGTACCACCTGGCACGATTTGCATGGCGGTGGGGCGGATAGTGGAACTGATGGAGGGAGCGAGATGGAGGGAAATACAATATAAAGCCTTAACTCGGGTGCATTTTTCGCCGCGACGAGCATTGCGGAGTCATATTACGCAAGATGGGTCTTGTCCTAGATGTTCTATTCCAATGGCCACTTTAACCCATATGTGGTGGCAGTGCAGGCGCATCCTCCCCTACTGGGCCCATATTCGTAGATACATTATGAGACTATTACAACAAAGGTTTCCTTGGACTGGAGCATTGGTCGCTCTTGATCAGTTGCATCGAACCTTACCCACAGGGAGGTGGGAGCGGTTATTGGTGCGTAAGGCATGTTTGGTGGGGAAGGGTCCGATTCTACGTAGGTGGAGGGATCGTGACCCGCCCACATTCTTGGAGTGGCGCAATAGTTTTCATCAGTTGCTACTGGCGGAGCGCTGGAGGGCTCGGGGTTCAGTGAAGAGGTGGTCCACCTTTATGTTGATTTGGGAACTCTATATTCAGAGTTTAAGCTCCCGGTGCCGGAGCGAAATAGTAAATGTGGGACATTAGGGTCTGGGGATACTGGGAGCGGAGGGGGGAAGGGGGAACTCGGAGAGGGTACTGTTGCATTGTATGGGAGATCGGGGTGCGGGGACGGGGGGGGATGGGGGTTGGGGAAGGGCATGAGGGGAGAAGGGGTAGGGGGGGTTGGGATACCGTCAAAAACGGGGGAAAAACTATTTAACCATGGCTGTATAAAACTGTGAACCGAGCATTGATCTAGATACATAACTGTATAGAGCTGTGGCCTCAGCGGAGATAAGATTCCACTCTGCTGTAGCGTATTGTTTTTCACTGTACTGAATGTTATGTCTATGATGGTTAATAAATAAAGTTTTCAAAAAAAAAAAAAAAAGGTAAAAAGGGGACTGTTGTAGTTGTTATGGAAGGACAGACTAGATAGGCCATGTGGTCTTTTTCTGTCATCATCCATCCATCTGGAACTCTCTACCGAACCACATCAGAAACAAGGACCCCCTATCATTCAGGAAACAACTAAAAACCATAATATTCCAGGAATACCTCGGACCAGAAACAAACACCCACCAATGAGACTGTAGCTCAATGTCTATGTCTACATCCCAAATACTTGTCAAAATCATGAATGTTGGCCCGCCTGGTGACGGCACATACCCTAGAATTGTTTTTTTTCCCCCCCCCCCCCCCCTCGTTCAATGTTCCACCGCTTTGACCCGGTGAAAAGCGGGATATAAATACAGCTAAATAAACATATTTCTATGTTTCTATGATAGAGGGGACAAGGTCATAGCAGAGAGACTGAATGAATTCTTTACTTGAAGATGATGTAGGGAAATTATTTAAAGCTGAGGCAGCAGAAGAATTGAAAAATATTGACAAACCAGCAAGATGTATTACAGCTATTTGATAAACTAAACAGTAACAAATCCACTCGACCGGATGGTATACATCTAAGGATGTTGAAAGAATGGAAATATGAGTTTGCAGACCTACTATTACTAATCTGTGATCATTAAAATCATCAGTAATACCTGAAGATTGGAGGATGGCCAATGTAATGCCAATTTTTAAAAAGTGTTCCAGGGATGATATGGGAAACTACAGGTCAGTGAGCCCAACATCAGGGAAGACATTGGATCAGACACTGGTGTTACAGGAGCAGCGCTTGATTTATACACTTGACTCTGTGGTGCCTAAAGGTTTAAATAACGTTGTAGAGTGGGCGGCAAGTGTATAAATCAAGCGCTGCTCCTGTAACACCAGTGTCTGATCCAATGTCTTCCCCGCGCGACCCTGCGAAATCTGTGTCAAGCAGAGACATCTAAGTTGTTCAAAAACATGGTTTTTTGTAAGCAATGTGCTACCAGGGGAGCTTCAAGCACCTTGCAATGTAAACAACTTCGATGTTCCCTCATCCGTACACGGAACGGTCTAATAGTCTTCCCCACATAGCAAAGTCCACAAGGGCAAACTATCGCGTACACTACATTTCGGGATTTATACACTTGACTCTGTGGTGCCTAAAGGTTTAAATAACGTAGAGTGGGCGGCATGTGTATGAATGTGAAGAGATATGGCTATTTATGTATCTGTTCACCTTGGAGAATGGTACTTGGGAATTGAAGGTCCTGTGGAGATAAACTCTGAATAAGTATAGGGAAGGTCCCTTTGGGGAGAATAAGTCGAGTTTGGAGTGGAGTTCAGAGTATATTAAATATGTATCAGCCCCTAAGGCTATTGAGGGCCAGCAGGTTCCGTGGTGGAGGAGGACTTGTGTAATATTGGGGAATATTTGAAGGGGAGGTATGCCTTTAAGCTGGAGGAAGAGTCATCTTTATGGATGTTTTAAGTGGCCTTTAAAAATGGAGGGGGGTGAGCTTACCGGGCATGCACGGCGTTTGTGGAACCGTTTGAATTCCCTTAGTACATTGGGAGTAGTTTGTCATTGCCGAGAGAGAAAACGTGGGCAGCATCATTTGGTAGGATTTTATCTTTTATCTTTGATAAATGAGAGTTATTTTTGTAGAGTAGTTTAAGGGAAAGTAAGTGGGATTGGAAAGTAATTGCGTTTGCTTTTTATTTTTATCTGTAGATAAAGTTATGATCCCCTGAGGAAACAACCTAGTGAAACGTCTAAGCGGTGCCGGGGATTTGACGTTGGGATCTAAACAACACGCTAAGAGAGAACAGGACCCTTGACCAGTGGGAAGTGCAACTAATTTTTTGCTTGTCTTTATGCTAAGATCAAAGTATTTAGAAGAGTTTTGTCTCATAGAACACTTCGCTGAGAAACAGGGAACTGTTGGTATTATCTTTGGGGTCGCTGATGTGATTAGGCAATTGGCCTCACTATGACGGAAGTCTATGAGACCTTGCCAATATAGTACTGAGACCTCAGAAAAAAGTTGAGATACTGGTGATCGGACATTCTAATCCAGTTATTGGTGACAGTGAACGAAAAAAACTGTTTTGTGTTTACGAAGTAATCGTTCAAGCAGTGTGGGCTTTTGAAGTTTTGTGCAGTCAGATGACATAGCTAAAAGACGGGAAATGAAAGATGGTAAAGGAGCAACTCCAGGGGGATGAGGGAGGGTTGTGAGGACTGATACGTGCTGTCCCTGGAGAACACCTTTACAGGTGAGTAACTATGCTTTCTCCGGGAACAAGCAGGAAGTCGGTCTTCACATATGGGACTCCACAGCTATAGGCTACCAAAAGCCCATAGCAAAAAAACAGGGGCTCTCACGGGGAGCCGCAAGCAGCAGCAATTTAGTCCATGTACACAGACCACAGAAGGAACCCTGTATCTGATGAAACCAGCACTCTGGTAGCCTGAACACAGAAGGGTCGGAGAGTATGAGTTGCCTAAACCCCAAAAAGGTTACGGAGCACAGCCTGGCTGAAGACACTGTCCCGTCAGGGCTCTCTTTCCAGGCAGTAATGGGCTGCGAATGTATGGACTGAAGACCAGATGGCAGCCCGGCACATGTCCGCCATTGGGACATAGCACAAGTTTACCGAGGCTGCCATGGCCCTGACAAGGTATGCTGTGACACGGCCTTCCAGCAGGAGCCTCACCTGCTCATAAGCGAGCGTGATGCAGTCCGCCACACATGTGGACAGCATATGCTTGGTTACCGCCTCCCCAGCCTACAGGGGTCACAGAAGATGAAAAGCTGAGCAGCTTTGCTGTGGCCCTGATGCCCTGAGTGCACTGGATACTTGACAAAGCCCTCTTACAGTCCGCGGTGTGAAGAACCATCTCTGCCCGACTGGAGTGGGTCTTGGAAAAAAGGTAGGGAGCACCAGTTCCTAGTTGAGATGGAAGGGCGATACTACCTTCGCCAGGAATCTGGGGTGCGTGCGAAGCACCACTCTGTTCTTGTAGAACATCCACCAGAAGGGCCTGAAGCTTGCTAACTCTGTGAGCGGAGGTGAGCGCAACCAGGAAAACCACCTTCCAAAAGAGGTAGAGAAGGCTGCAGGTAGCCAGAAACTTGAAGGGTGGGTGAGTGAGCTGCCCCAACACTATGTTGAGGTCCCATTCAGTTGCCGGAGGGCGACCCAGGGGCTTCGTTAAGAGCAGGCCCTAAAGAAAACGCGTCACAAAAGGCTGACCAAGAGGGGCTTGCCATCCACCGGATGGGTGGTGCGCCACCAGGTCACTAAGGTGCACTCTGACAGAATTAGACTTTAGTCTGGATTGAGAGAGGTGAAGAAGGTACTGTAACACCAGTGCCACTGGGCAGGAGAAGGGGTCAGCCCCATGCTCGGCACACCAAACCAAGAACCTACGCTATTTGAGGGTGTAAGCCTTCCTAGTAGAGAACTTGAGACTCCAGCAGAATGTCCTCAACCTTAACCGAAAGGCTGAAAAAGGGGCCAGAGTCACACTCTCAGTAGCCATGCAGTCAGCGACAGGGACCCCAGGTTGGGGTGCAGAAGAGAGCACCCCTTCAGAAACAAGAGTCCCGGGGTGTTTCCCAAGGGAATGGGGGTCTCCGTCAACTGGAGGAGCAGTGGGAACCACGGTTGCCTGGGCCACCGAGGAGCTATCAGGATGAGCGAGGCCCTGGCGCAGAGGGTCCTGAACAAGGTTTTGGCGATCAGTGGCGTGGGAGGGAATGCATACATGAGGCCTTCCGACCATGAGACAAGGAATGCAAACGCTGGGCCTGCCGGGAACAGAAATGGAGCAACTGGAAGTTGTCCAGGCTGGCAAACAGATCCACCACAGGTTCCCCCCCAGAGCTGGTAAAGCTGACTGGCTACCCTGGTGTCCATCTGCCACTCATGCAGTTGGAGAACCCTGCCGGCCAGCTGGTTGTCCTGGCCAGGCAGGTACACTGCCTGCAGGAGGACACCCTGTTGAATTGCGTATGAGCAGAGGACCAGTGCCTCCTGACAAAGGGTACGAGACCCCATGTCCCCGTTTGTTCACATAGAACATCGCAACCTGGTTGTCTATCTGGACCAGCACCAGCTGATAATGCAGGTGATGATATAAGACATGCAGGACTCAGTGTATGGCTCAGAGCTCCAAGAGGTTGATCTGCTGGGTGCTCTTGCTTGGAAACCAGTTGCCCCGAGTGCAGAGATCTCTGCAGTGGGCACCCGAGCAGAGGCGTCTGTGGCGAGGACTCTTGAGGGGCTTGGGGCCTGAAAGGGCATGCTCGCTTCGAGATGCCAGGGAGACTGCCACCAGACCACTCTTCCAATTGGTGGGTCACAGAAATTCTGTCTGAGGCGGCCCGAGACCACTGGTCCCGGAGACACCACTGCACTGCCCTCATGTGGAGGCGAGCGTTGGGAGTGATGTGGACCATGGAAGCCATGTGCCTGAGGAGGCGCAGGAGAAGCCAAGCGGGCACCGAGGGACGGTGTTGTACGTCTTGAGCCAGAGTCCTGAGACGAATGGTTCAGTCCCTGGGCAAGGCGTCCTTCGACTGGAGAGTCAATTTTTGCCTCTATGAACTCCAGACACACACTCAGGAGGTGGTAAGACTTGGGGAAGTTTATGAGAAAACCCAAGTGCTGCAGATCCTGGATGGTGCGTGCGGTGACCTGCTGCACCTCCGAGGCTGTGCCTCCCTTTATGAGTCAGTTGTCCAGGTATGGAAAGACGACCACCATCTGGGGCCAGAGAAAGGCAGCCACGACTGCCAGGCATATCATGAAAACTCTCGGGGCAGAGGCTAGGCCAAAGGGGAGCACCCAGTACTGAAAATGCCTGCCCTCCACTACGAACTGCAGATACTGCCTGTTGTAGGGATGGTGAGAATATGGGTATAGGCATCCTTGAGGTCTAATGAGCAAAGCCAGTCTTCTCTGCTGGAGGTATGGTAGCAATGTTCCAAGGGAGAGCATCTTGAACTTCTCCCTCACCAGGAATTTGCTGAGATTGCGAAGGTTGAGGATGGGACTTAGGCCCCCTGTACTTTTTGGCATGAGGAAATACCTGGAGTAGAACCCCTTGCCCTTGAGATGGTGGGGCACCAGTTCCATCGCTTTGTAATTGAGAAGACCTGCAAACTCCTTCAGGAGAAGGTCTCGGTGGAGGGGAGAACTGAGGGGCTCTCCCAGGAAATAAAGGGGGATGTGTGAGTCAAGTGGAGGAGGTAACCCTCCCTGACTACCCAGAGTGCCCAGGCTGCTGATCTCCTTGGGGTAGAGAGGCTCTGCTCAAGGTATCAAAAACTCCCCCCTAGCTGGCCTGGAGCCAGTGCCTGGGGTTTTGGAGCCTTCTGCTTACGTGGGCCATGCCCATGTCCCATGGCCTGCTGACCCTGTTGGGGAGGCCTGATAAAGGTGGATAGTTTTGGTAAGCAGCCCCCTTCCTCGGGTAAGAGGACTTTTTACCCTAAGCCCTTCCGTCGGGGAGGGGCAGTCTTTTTGGAGAGCCTGGTCCTAGTCATGAACTCAGAAGCCTTGTCAGTCATGGGTTTGCCAAAGAGGTTCTCTCCTTGGCAAGGAACATCAACCAGTTTGTCCTGAACCCACTGCTTGAGGTTGGACAACTGTAGTCAAGCTTGGTGGTGTGTACCAATAACAGCCACCGCTACTAGAGCTGCCAACTCGAACCCATCTTAGACCGCTTGAGAAATGAATTTGGAGCATTCACAGACCGTTTTGGCCAGGTTCCTGAACTGCTGCAAGGGTTATTTATTTATGTAATGTCTCTTTTATACCGCGCTATTTAACATCAGTGCGGTTAACATACAACATTAGCTTATACAGTGCAGGCTAATCTGCTCTGTATTTACAATGAAACAGGTGATAGAACTTGGATAACGCAGGGGGAACTATTTACAGGTAAGACGGGTCTAGACATTTGCGAGAAAAACATCTCAGGAAAGCACAATTCTGCTCCCTACTACCTTACATACCATCCCTACAGCTACATTCACATTGTTCCAGACACTGGAATTGTTAGGAAAGGCGAGAATAACCCCTTTGGCACAAGCAGCAAATATTGTCATAGTCAGAATAAAGTCTATTGCAGTGCTTTATATTTCTGTAGGGGTGTTTTTTATTGTTTCTAACATCCCTCACCTGTGCATGCCATTCTGTGCAAATGCATCTTGTACACTCTCAGACAGCAGAAACCTCAGAGAAACCTGCTGAGAACCCGGTGAATTCCTTCACCAGGTTTCTTAGGTACATGGGCATGTACCTGAGAGACCTGTACATGGGCATGTACCGGTCTCAGGTACATACCTATATCCAGCTGGTAGGCCTGGATGTGACCGATGAGCATTGAGCCCTGGTAACACTTTCTGCTGATGGCGCCCTGGGTGCAGGCCTCTCTGCCGGGGGGCAGAGAGACATACATCTGCTGACTTTTCAGGTGACACATGGCCGACTCCACCACCATGGAGTTATGTGGCAGCTTTGACTTGGAAGCCCGGGCTCCTGTGGACTCGATACATCGAATCAAGCCGCTTGCTCACCATCGGCAGAGGCCAGTGTCTCCCACACTCAGAGCATCAGCCATTCCAAGATGAGAGGGATGGGCACCATGAGTTATTCCCGGGGAGGAGCCTCGTACTGGAGAATTTCCAACTCAATCGCCCGAGGGTCCTCCTCAGAGTCGGTCGGGTACACCAGGGCCTTAGATGTCCTTGACAAAATCAAGGAAGCCCATATCCTCAGGCGGGGACCGCCGTCAAGGCTCCAAGACGGGAGAGTCAGATGGGACATTGCAGTGGTGACGGGTATTCGGGGACTCCTCATCCTCCATCTCCCATTACGAGTAATCTGTTGAGGACTTGTAGGAGGCAAACTTGTGGGGCATGATTGTGGTTCCATCAACTGGGACTTGGATCGGGACCTCGGCTGAAGATAGACTTGAAGCCAAAGGACCACAAGGATCGGCTCGGCCTCCAGGGATGTCTTGGATGCACTGTTCCCTCTAAGCTGTGCGCGTGTGCACGCGCACACACCTCGCCGAGCGAGCGCACATACTTTACAACAGAGCACACAAAAATTACGGTTCTGATTCTGATAGAAAACAGATGTCTTAAAATTTAAAAGTTATGTATTTATGGTTTTCACAAGTTCTACAATGTTTTCTAGTGCAATCAATGTGGTGTACATACTGTATTCTGATGTGTAGTCAAATTTTAAAGTATATAACTGAGTGTCGTTATGTGGTGCACAAAAATTTAACCTTCCTTCAAAAGCTGCACAGCTGATATTTTATGCGCACACAGCCTACAGAAAATTAAAGGCAACATTGCTTGGATGTCGAGGGCCCGGTGGCCAGGGTGGATGAACCAGTAGCGCCAGACAACAGCACCTGCTGCTGGTCCATGAAGTCAAACTGTGCTCCAGGGTCGCCATTCTGGATTCCATACCAGAAGGCTCCGCAGCCTTCAGCGTGGGCACAGAGAATTGGGCCCGACGCCGGCTCCCCTGAAGGGGAATCCTGGACTAGGATAGTATCTGGGGATGGAGGCAAGTCCATGGTCAGATCCTTCCAGGGGACCTTTGCAGGCCACTCCTCCTCCGATGGCTCAGACAAACATTTGACTGCGGGTCCAGGCCCGGGGAGCACTTGGCCGGTCAGAACTGTCCCAAGTACGCTGCCTTCGAGAGTTTTATTCTTCCTGGATTCCCTTGAGGGAGACCCCCTTTCTAAGGACCCATGACGAGGCTCGGGTTCGGAGGGTTCCACCCAAGACATCAGGGCCTCAGGTGAGGCCCTAGCCTTCGGAGGCACCGGAGACTTGGGGAAAAGCATATTGTGCTGCTGCTGGCAGCTCTTGAAGGCCTTACTGGACATCTTGCAGAGACTACTGGCTGCCGGGTCGTGGTCTGGCCAGAGGCAGCAGAGACAGTCATATGTGTCAAAGACATGATTTTAGAGCACCGATAACACTTTTTAAAGCCACTGGTAGCCAAGGGGGGGAAAGTATCCCTGCGAGGTTGAAGCCTCTCCGGGCTGCCAGTGGGAGAAAAAAAAAAAAGGCGAAGACGCCAGAACAACAAAAGAACTAATAGAGTACACAGAGACCAAACTCTATGCCGAGGCAACAAGGTCGTTCGGCAGATAGAGTACCGGTACAATACTGGAGATGAGTATGAAACTCAGAGAAAAAAACGTTTTCTAGGGATAAGTCAAACAGACGTCTGAAGGGCTCTGTGGAAAAAAGGGGACTGAACAAGATGGCACCCTTGGGCGGGAAGGGGATCATTCATGCGTGGTGGCATCTCCCAAAGGCTTTCTTTGAAAGTTGGGAGGATGCTTCCGTGAGGGCTCCGTCAGTGCTGACATCATCCATATGCAAGGACTGACTTGTTCCCGGAGAAATGGGAACGAAGAATGAGGTAATCAAATTTGCATTTGACACAAAATTCAAAGTAGTTAAAACCCAAGAGGATTGTGAAAAATTGCAAGAGGACCTTAATAAATTGGAAGACCGGACGTTCAAAAGGCAATGAAATTTAATTTGGACAAGTGCAAAGTTTTGCATTTAGGAAAGAAACCCCCAACTATGGTTACACAATGCAAGATTCCACATTAGGAACCACCACCCAGGAAAAAGAAGATTTAGGCGTCATCATGGTTAACACGTCGAAACCCTCTGACCAGTGTGCAACAGCTGCCAAAAAGCCTTACTCACTTTAACAGGTGTTCTCCAGAGCAGGAATTAGTCCTCCCATATGGGTGATGTCGGTGCCGACTGAGCATGCACGGATGCATCTCCCCAGCTTTCAAAGAAAGCTTTTGGGAGGTACCACCACATATGCGTGGTCCTCTTCCCACCCAAGCATGGCATCTTGCTCAAAGGACATAGCTAGGAAGGCATCAAAAGAAAAGGTAAAGAAGGCAACTCCAACGGGAGGAGGGAGGGTTGTGAGAACAGATTCCTGCTGTCCCTGAAAAACAGCTGTTACAGGTAACTACGCTTTCTCCAGAAACAAACATGAAGTCAGTCCTCAGATATGGGACTCCCTAGCTCCAAGCTGTTGGGAACTGAACCACGACAGCACCAGCAGCAACCATGGCAGGGTAACTGGGGGGTTGCAGAAGATGAGGCCCAGATTGAGACGCTCTGCGAGACCCTAGTGTCCAGAGGGGCCATCACTCTGGTAGCCTGAACACAAGGGTTGGAGGACCGAAGTGGCCTACACCCCGAAGAGATTGCAAAGTACCACCTGGCCAAAGGCATGGTCACGACAGAACTCGCTTTCCAGGCAGTAGTGAGCTGCAAACATATGAACTGAAGACCTTGCAGATCGTCACTGGCACTGAGCACAGGTTTGCCACCGATATGGCCATTGCGCTTACGTGGTGCGCTGTAATCTGGTGCTCCAAGGAGAGTCCAGCCCACTCATAGGTGAGGGCAATACAGTCCATCACCCAGGAGGACAGAGTTCGCTTAGTCACTGGGTGCCCCAGCTTACTGGGGTCGTTCAGAACAAAAGGTTGATAAGCTTTGCGGGGGCCCTCAGTCCAAAGGTAGAAGGACAGGACTCTCTTACAATCCAAAGTATGGAATACAGTCTCCTCCCACCCTGCATTGGGAATGGGGAAGGTGGTGGAGAGGGCCACCTCCTGATTGAGGTGGAAAGGAGATACCACTTACAGGATGAATTTGGGGTGTGCGCCGAGCACCAATGTTCTTGTAGAACCTTCTTAAACTCGCTTACTCTGCGTGCGGATGTGAGTGCCACCAGGAAAGCAACCTTCCAGGAAAAATACTGCAGGTGGCAAGTAGCCATTGGCTCAAATGGCGGTCTAGTGAGCTGCAAGAGCACCCTGCTGAGGTCCTACTCCACCACCAGGGGATAGGGGGTCAGAAAGCAAGAGGCCCCAGAGAAATCAAGAAAACAGGGGCTGAAGAGAGAGGGATTTTCCCTTCGGTGGGGTGGTGGTGCGCCACAATTGCACTTAGATGCATGCTGACCGAGTTGGACTTCAGTCCGGCCTGTGACAAATTGAGCAGGTACTGGATTACCACTTGCATGGGGCAGGAGAAAGGGTTCTCCTGCCTCTTAGCACACCAAATGAGAACTGGCACCACTTAAAGGCATACACATCTTGTGAAGGGCTTGCAGTAGGCCAACAAGACTACCTCTACCTCTCGTAGGAGGTTAAAGGGAGCCAGAGCTATCCTTTCAGTAGCCATGCTGTTAATGTCAAGGACCCCAAGTTGGGGTGTAGGAGCGAGCCCTCCTCCTGAGACCCAGCAGGACCAGGAGTGCTGCCGACAATTCAAGTAGTTGTGGGAACCAGGGCTGCCTGGACCATCTGGAGGCAATTATTAGCAGTAATGCCCCCTCACGGTGAACCTTGAAGGTGGTCCTGGTGACCAGCAGGATGGCATAGAGGAAGTCTTCTGTCCACGGGATTAGAAATGCATCTGCTGCTACTCTCAACAGGTGTGGCAGCTGCGTGTTGCCTAGGCTGGCAAAGTCGTCCATCAGGGGCAGGCCCCAGAGGTGGAAGAGCTGAGGTTACTCTGGGGCTCAGATGTCACTCGTGCGGCTGAAGGACTCTGCTCAGCCTATCTGCCAGGACACTGGAGGTAGATTGTCTGGAGAAGCATGCTGTTGTGAGTTGCATAGGAGCAGATGGCTACCACCTCCTGGCAGAGGGATTATGGACCCTGTGCCCCCTTGCTTGTTGACATCTAACATTGCGACCTGGTTGTCAGTCTAGACCAGTACTGTCTGATGCCACAACTGATGGCAGAATGCCCGAAGGACAAGGAAGATCACCCTCATATCCAGGGTTTCAATCTGTAACTGAGATCCCGCCTGGGACCAGCAGCCCTGTTGCTAAGATCCTCACAATGGGCTCCCAACTGAAGAGTGAGGTGTCAGAGGTCAGGACTCTGAAGGGGGGGGATGGGGTCTGGAAGGGCAACCAAGCCTGGAGGTGGCAGGAGTGCTGCCACCAATCGAGGATCTCTGCTAGTTGGCAGGTTACTCTGACCATGTCCCGTAGCCTCCCAGTGGCTTGGATCCACACAGCATAGGCACCACTAAGCTATCCGCATGTGTGAGCAGACTAGTGTGTCACGAGGACCATGGAGGCCATACGACCCAGCAGGCAGAAGCAGCAGCAGGCTGGGACTGATTGCTGTTGCTGCACTTGAGCTGTTAGCTCCTTGAGATGTTCTGCCCTCTCTCTGGGAAGACAGGCCTTGGCCTGCGGAGCATCTAGCTTAACCACTATGAATTCCAACCTTTGGGCTGGGGTCAGTTGAGACTTTGGGTGGTTGATGATGAACTTCAAAGTGCTGCAGTAAGAGGATAGCGCACCCTGTAGCCTGGTGTGCCTCTACGGTAGTGCTGCCTCTTAAGAGCCAGTGTTCCAGGTAGGTGAAAATGAAGACCTTTAGTAGATGGAGGTGGGCTGCAACCACAGCTAGGCATTTGCTTAACACCCTTGGTGAGGAGGCCAGTACGAAAGGCAGCACCCTGTATTGGTAGTGCCCTCCTCCCACCACAAACCTTAGGTACTGCCTGTGGGAAGGATGGATTAGGATGTGTGTGTAAGCATCCTTTACGTCCAAAAAGCAAAGCCAATTTCCCTGGCGGAGGTAAGGCAGCCGTTTTCCAAGGGAGAGCATCCTGAACTTCTCCCTCACCTGAAATTTGTTCACGTTTTGCAGGTGTAGGATGGGCCTGAGGCCTCCTGTCCTTTTTGAAATGAGTACCTGGAATAAAAGCGCTTTCCCCAAAGGTGCTTCGGCACTGGCTCTACTGCCTTGTCCTTGAGGAAACTTGACATCTGAGGAGCAAGATCTGATGAAGCAGAGGCCTCAGTAGCTCTCTTGGGAAGAAGTCTAGAGGTGCCTGCTGTAGGTGGAGGAGGTAACCCTCCCTGACCACCTGCAGTACCCAGAGGTCTATGGTGACTGAGGCCCACCTGTGGGTGAAGAGTGCCAGGTGTCCTCATGTGGGCTGAAGATGACCTCCTGGAGGAGAGGGGGCCATGCCCTGGGAGTGAAAAGCTCCTCCAGGATTAAGCCGGAGCCAGTCTGGGGCTTAGGGGTTTTGGCCTTCTGGGTCCCATGCCCTTGTCTTTTAGGCTGGCTACCCTGCAGAGACCTTGAGTAGCCTTGGTATTATTTGGTATGAGAGAAGGCTCCCTTCTTTCTGGAAAAAAAAGGCTCTCTCCCCAGTGCTTTTCTGTGGGAAGGCCCAGAGGTCTTTTTGGAGATCCTTTGTCGAGTCACTCTTTTTTCGATCTCGGCACCCGTGTCAGACACAGGTTGGCCAAAAAGATTTTTCCCAGTACAGGTGACTGAGTAGTTTGTCCTGGACCCACTGTTTGAGGTCTGATGATTTCAACCAGCCTTGGCGTTGGGCCCCAATGCCGGCAGTCATAAGCCGCTCAAGAGTAACTTTGAGCAGTCCTGTACCGCCGAGGTCAGAGTCTTGACCCGCTGGAGGGGTTCCCCGTTGAGGCTTGCTGAGACCCCAGCAAACTCCTTGGCTAGTACCTTGAGGTACAAGCTGATGTAGAACTGATAGGCCTGAACTCTGCACCCAAGCATCAAGCCTTGGAGACATTTGCGCTCGAGGGCATCAAGGGTTCAAGCCTCCCTGGCTGGGGGAGCAGAGGAGTGGGTCCTTCTGTCTCTTTAGTTTGTGCATGGTCGACTCAACGACTATGGAGTTACATGGTAACTGGGTTTTGTGAAACCCTGGGTTCTTGTGGACGCGATACATCACATCAAGCCAGTGACCGACAATGGGCCCTGACATGGCGATTTCCCACATCTGGAGGAGCAGCCGCTTGAGGAATGGTTCCAACGGCACTAATATGTATGTATTTAGTTCCCCTGGTTTCCTTCCCATGTTCAATTTCCTGTTCTCTGTAAAACTCAATGTTGTTTGTATACATTGTAGTATGCTTGTTTGATGTACACCGCGCTGATTTTAATAGCGCGGTATAGAAGCAAATGTTAAATAAATAAATAATAAATAAATAAATGAGGGTCTCCCAGGGAAAGGCCTCATACTGAAGGATATCCAGTTGCTCCGTGTGGGGATCCTCCTTGGCCTGAACCGAAAGCAGCTTAGTCATATCCTATACAAAGTCATGGAAGGCCACATCCTCAGGCAGAGACCAGCATCAAGGTGCTGGTGGAAGCAGGTCTGAAGGGGACATCTGTGTCTCTGGGTGTCTGGGGATGCCTTGTCCTTGGTCTCCCACTCAGAGTATAGAGGTGACAAGGATTCAGAAGCCCTGCTACTGTTAACTGAGGCCCGTGCCTGGGGGTTGGAGGCCTGTCGAGGACCTGAGTTATGAGTCACAGACACTAGTCTGTGAGGAACTGATAGCCGAGGACCAGGACCTCGACCAGCGCAGAGGGATTACTCGAGGCAAGCAGCACTATGCTAGGCTCGACAACTGGTGACTATAAGGGGGTCAAGGGGCCAGCCGTTAGGGTGGAAGAGCCAGGCGAACCAGCCAATATTGCCTGCTACAGGGCCAGGATAGCAGTTCTGCTCCAAGGCCGCCATTCTGTTCACCATGCCAGAAGGATCTGCAACTTTTGGCGTGGGCACTGATGGCTTCAGGCCAGATGCAGACACTCCGGAGAGTGTGTCCGAGAACCACCATGGTCTCTAGGATCCCTTGGCCAGTCTCCGCCTGCCAAAGGGTCTCTTTTGGAAAGCTTGGTTGGGCATCTCTCCGACTCAAAGTCTCCCCGGTGCAATTTACCAGGTTTCTCAGAAATGACCTCTGGGATCTTCAAGGACTTTTTTCTTCCACTCTTACTCCGGGGTTCTCTGAGGATCCATGGCCGCAGAACTCAAATGATGCCTGAACGTCAAAGAATGTGCTTGCCTTGGAGCTGGGTGCCAGGGACACTGAGTCTGACCTCAGGAACATCTTTTCCTGTAATTCCAACCTCTTGTTTTTTGCTGACATGGCCTGGCAAAGGTCACAACAAGAACTGTTGTGGTGTGGTCCCAGGCAGACAGCAGTCATGGTTGTCTGTGATGGACATGGTTTGACTGCAGCGGTTACATATTTTGAACCCGAGGGACATGGTAGGATGCACCTGGATGGGGGACAACGATCCAGGCGAAAAAGGGCGTGAAGCGCCAGTCGAGGGAACCTTGAAGAAAAGTGAAAAAGGATGGCCCAAGGATGGTGTTGAGGACACCTGCTCGTGGTGGGAAGAGGAATTGATAAGCTTACTGGAAAGCTAAATTGAATTACTAAGTTTTAAAGAAATTCTTCCGGGGACACTAGATGTGTGTCCATTGGTCTCTGCAGAAAAGAGGAAGACTGAGTAAAATGGCACCCTTGGGCAGGAAGGGGACCACGCATGCAGTAGTGGCATTCCCAAAGGCTTTCTATGAAAGATGGGGAAATGATTCTGCACGGGCTCTATCGGTGCCAACGTCACCCATATGTGAAGACTGTGATGCCCAAAGTGTTTCTGAGCCTATGGAAATAGGAGAAAGACACACATTTACCTGTAGGGAGAGAAACAGGCAGGAGGCGTGTAGATCTCAAACTGCAGCTAATAAGAAAAAAAACTCATCTAGTTCCTAGCTGCAAGCCACGCCCTAACTCTGAAGCAAGCTGTAAAGCTAATGAGAGCCAGCTGGGGGAGGAGCACGAGGCTACACTTCAGGCACATTCAAAAAGAGTCACCAGGGAAACAGAAAAGGAGGAGTTACCAAGGAAGCAGAACGCAGCAGGAGTCCTAAGGAGTTGGAAGGAAGACCTTCAGAGCAGAAGGTAAAGGAGTTTCCAAAGGCAGCCCAAGGGAGGGTTCCAGAGAGAAGGAACCAGGAAGACAGCCATAAGAAAAGCTCAGCCTCAGAGAACACTGAGAAATGCCTTGGAACTCACAGGGGTAAAAGCCATAATCTAGAGAGGAGCCAATGTTGCAGAGGAACTGTTTTGGGCACTGGAGATAGGAGACTGCTAGCTGAGAGAAGCCCTGACGAGGAGCCAGGCCCTTCAGCAGCAATCCAGGAACTTTCTGGAAACTTGCCTGCTACAAAGAGGACTGTGAGTAACTCTGTGACTAACAGTAGATTAGATCAGCTAGAAGCACTGAGCCACTTAATGAGAAAGAAGAGGTTGCCAGTATCTGCTGAAATCCCTCTAGATAAGGAAAAGTCTTGTTGGAGAAGATTATTGGACTTGCTGGAAAGTGCAAAGCCTGAGTTTACACAGGGAGGTTTAGACCACGATACTGAAAGCACAGCTTCAGAAGAAATGCAAGCAGAATGCTATGGTTCTAATGATGACTCAATCTTCTGTGATGAATTGTTCTCTCTCTCATAGGACCTTATAAATGTCTCAGCAGTAGAAAGAGAAAAGCTTAAAGAATTTCATTTCTCTGGCAAAGCAAAAGGAAACAGGCTGGACATAGGATTCTTAAAACAGTTTGCCTTTAAAAATGTTTCACGCTGAATGAAGCAAAAGCACAGTTACTTACCTGTAACAGGTGATCTCTGGGAACAGCAGGAATTAGTCCTCACATATGGGTACATCGGTACCGACGGAGCCTGAGCGGGAAAGCTCCCCAGCTTCCCAGAAGGAAAGCTTTTGGGGCCTCCCACTGCGCATGCGCGCTGCCTTCCCGCCTTCCTGACCAACTCTCCTCAGTTCGAGTTTATAGCTGAGACAACAGAGAGAGGAAAGGAAGAGAGAGAGAGAGATACAACTCCTAGGGGAGGTGGGCGGGTTGTGAGGACTAATTCCTGCTGTTCCCAGAGATCACCTGTTACAGGTAAGTAACTGTGCTATCTCCAGGAACAAGCAGGAATAAGTCCTCACATATGGGGGCTCCCTAGCTAAGATGCCCGGGAGATCCCCTGAAGGGTATGAGACCCTGAAAGGTTCTTCATCTTCCTATGGATCTCAGGCATCCATTTAGGGAAGGTGGGCTGGAGTTGTTCAAGAATGGAACAGGTGTCTGAGGACAGCCAGACCAAACAAAGCATCCCGGCGGGAGTCCTTGTCCAAACAGTAATGGGCTGTAAAGGTATGAACCGAGGACCAGGTGGCTGCTCGACAGATCTGGTCAATGGACACAGAGTTTAGATGAGCCATAGAGGTGGCCATGGCCCTCACGTTGTGAGCGGTGACATGGCCCTCCAGAGAAAGGTTCTTACTCTGGTAAGCAAAAGAGATACACTGAGCAATCCAATTGGAGAGTGTTCTTTTGCAGACTGGAAGTCCTAAATGAGAAGGATCAAAAGCAACAAAAAGCTGAGAAGACTTTCGATGTTGCTGTGTCCTGTGGAGGTAAAAGGCAAGAGCTCTTTTACAGTCTAGAGTATGAAGGTTCCTCTCTGCACTGGATGCATGAGGAGCTGGAAAAAAGACAGGTAGATATACCTCTTGATTAAGATGAAAAGGTGAGACCACTTTAGGCATAAAGTGAGGATTTGTCCTAAGGACTACCTTATCATGATGGAACCTTGTGTAAGGTGGATTAGCCACTAAGGCCTGCAGTTCACTGATGCGGCGAGCTGAAGTGACTGCAATGAGGAAAATAACCTTCCAGGAAAGAAATTTCAAGCAGGTAGTGGCTAAGGGTTCAAAAGGTGGCTTCATAAGCTGACCAAGAACCAAGTTTAAGTCCCAAGCCACCGGAGGTCGAATGGGAGGTTTAGTTAAAGTTAAGCCTCTCATGAATCTTGCAATAAGAGGATGAGAGGAAACAGGTTGTCCATTGATGGGCTTAAGAGATGCCGCAATAGCACTCAAATGGACTCTTACTGAATTCGTTTTGAGTCCTGCATTGGAAAGGTGCAGGAGATATTCCAAAAGAGAATTCAATGGGAGTGCCAGAGGGTCAAGACCCTTTTGAGCACACCAAATGGAAAATCTTTTCCATTTAAAAGCATAAGAACGCCTAGTGGAAGGTTTCCTAGAGGCATGTAGGATATCCTTCACTTGCTGCGAAAGATTGAAGTGTTGAAGGTCTAGACCTTCAGTAACCAAGCTCTGAGGTGAAGGGACTTGGGGTTTGGGTGCCACAAAGTCCCCTCCTCTTGAGACAGAAGGTCTGGAGCCGCTCCCAAGTCCAGGGAGGGGGCTTGGGAGAGATGCAGAAGTAGAGGGTACCACACTTGGCGTGGCCAGCGTGGAGCTATGAGGATCATGGACCCTTGATCCCTTTGAAGTTTGAACAGAGTCTTGGGAATCAAAGGAATGGGTGGAAAGGCATACAGGAAACCCTGACCCCAATGCAGGAGGAAGGCATCCTTGGTCTGAACTCCGACACGGAATTCTGGAACAGAACCGGGGAAGTTTGGTATTCCACGGACTTGCAAAGAGGTCTATGTCCGGGGTTCCCCATTTCTGGAAGATTCTGAGTACCTGATCCATGTGCAGGGACCATTCGTGTGGAAGCAGAACGCGACTGAGTCTGTCTGCCCAAGAGTTTTGGATTCCTGGAAGATATACTGCCAGGAGATGGATTTGATGCTCTCTGGCGAAGGCCCATAATCTTAGAGCTTCGTTGCAAAGCGACAGAGAGCCAGTCCCTCCTTGTTTGTTTATGTAAAATATGGCTACTTGATTGTCCGTGTGAATAAGGACTGTCATGTTGCTGAGGAGGGTATGAAAAACTTTGAGAGCTAGAAAGATTGCTCGAAGTTCCAAGTGGTTGATATGAAGGGTGGTCTCCTGTGGAGACCAAGTGCCCTGAGTGGAGAGATCTTGGAGATGAGCCCCCCAACCTGTTTGGGAGGCATCTGTTGTGAGGGTTGCTTGGGGCAACAATGGTTGAAAGGGGGCCCCCAACAACAGATTTTGAGTGGATATCCACCATTGGAGAGACCAAAAGAGATGATTGGAGTTTGCTATTTGGTCTGAGAGAGCTCCTGATGCTTGAGTCCACTGGGTGGATAAAGTCCATTGAGCTGCTCTCATATGTAGGCGAGCATAAGGCACCACATGCACTGTGGAGGCCATGTGGCCTAATAGTTGTAGCATCTCTCTGGCAGTCAAGTGGCTTCTGGACTGAGTCTGAGAGGCTAAGTGCACTAGACGTTGGCAACGGGCCTGAGGTAGATAGGCCCTTGCGGTGGTGGTATCCAACCAGGCCCCTATGAATTCTAGGGATTGAGTAGGGGTGAGTTGGGACTTTGGCAGATTGATCATAAGTCCCAGATACTGTAGAATTCGCCTGGTGCGATCCAGGGAAGTCTGAGCCTCGGACTGAGACGGAGCTCGGATGAGCCAGTCGTCTAGGTATGGGAAGACAAAAATTCCCAGGGTGCGTAGGAATGCAGCTACTATTGCCATGCATTTGGTAAATACCCTTGGAGCAGAGGCTAGACCGAAGGGAAGTACTCTGTATTGGAAATGTTTTCCCTGGAACAGAAATCGTAGGAATTTTCTGTGGGATGGATAGATGAGTATATGTGTGTACGCATCCTTGAGATCTAGAGAACAAAGCCAGTCCTGACTCTGTAGGTATGGAAGGAGAGAGTGCCTAGAGAAAGCATCTTGAATTTCTCCCTGTATAGAAATTTGTTCAATTCTCTGAGATCCAAAATGGGTCTGTACCCCCCTGTTTTCTTGGGAATGAGAAAATAAGGGGAGTAAAAACCTGACCCTTGTTGAGGAAGAGGAACCTCTTCTATTGCCTTTTGGGCGAGAAGAGTGGTCACCTCCTGACCCAACAGGTCTAGGGGAGATGGGGGAGAATTGAAACTTCTCACCATGGTATGGGGAGGAAGGTTGGAGAAAGCGTGGTTACTCACCTGTAACAGGTGTTCTCCAGGAGCAGCAGGAATCAGTCCTCACATATGGGTGACGTTGGCGCAGACGGAGCCCTCGCGGAGCAATTTTCCCCAGCTTTCAAAGAAAGCCTTTGGGAATTGCAGCGCGCATGCGCGGTCCTCTTCCCGCCCAAGGGTGCCATCTTGCTCAGTCTGATGACATAGCTAAAAGACAGCAAAAAATTAGCAAAAAAAAAAAAAAAAAAAAACGAAAGCATAGAACTGCAACTCCAAGGGGAGGAGGAAGGGTTGTGAGGACTGATTCCTGCTGCTCCTGGAGAACACCTGTTACAGGTGAGTAACCACGCTTTCTCCAGGACCAAGCAGGAAGTCAGTCCTCACATATGGGACTCCCAAGCTTAAGGCTACCGGAGACCCTAAGCACAAAAATGAGCTCCCTCAAGCTCAGTAGCCCAGAAGGAAGGAATCTTCTCTGAATACGTCTCCAACCGGTAGCCCAACATCCGGGATGGAGGGTAGGAGTTGCCTATACCTCGAAGAGGTTACGGAGGACTGCCTGTCCGAAAGCACTGTCCCTGCGGGACTCCCTCTCCAGGCAGTAGTGGGCTGCGAAAGTCTGGCTTGAAGACCAAGTAGCGGCCCGGCAGATGTCTGCCAATGGAACAGAGCGGAGGTAAGCCACTGACGTAGCCTTCGCCCAAACACGATGGGCCGTGACTCGACTTTCCAAGGAGAGGCCGGCTGCCTCGTAAGCCCAAGCGATACAGTCAGCAATCCAGATGGACAGAGTACGCTTGGAGACAGGGAGCCCCAACTTATTGGGGTCATAAGAGACGAAGAGCTGAACAGCCCTTCTGTGCTCCCGCGTACGGTCAAGGTAGAAGGTCAACGCCCTTCTACAGTCCAGGGTATGCAAGACCATTTCAGCTCAGCTGGAGTGTGGCCTGGGAAAGTAGGTCGGAAGCACCACCTCCTGGTTGATGTGAAAAGGGGAAACCACTTTGGGAAGAAACTTAGGGCGAGTCCGTAGGACTACCCAGTTCTTGTAGAACCTAGTGTACGGAGGATCAGACACCAGGGCCTGCAGCTCACTAACGCGTCTAGCAGAAGTGAGGGCCACCAAGAACAAGGTTTTCCAAGAAAGAAAATGAAGAGGACAGGTAGCCATAGGCTCAAAAGGCGGACAGGTAATCCGCTGTAGAACCACATTGAGATCCCAGTCCGGGGTTGGTGGGCGCAAAGGTGGTTTAAGGAGAAGGAGGCCTCTGAGAAAACGAGCCACCAGAAGGTGGCTAGAAAGAGGTCTGCCCTCCACCGGCATGTGGTGTGCAGAAAGAGCACTGAGGTGGACCTTGACCGAGTTGGACTTAAGTCCAAGATTGGAGAGGGAAAGCAAGTACTGCAAGACCACTGACGCTGAACAGAAGGGATCTTGAGACTGCTGAGCACACCAGACGGAAAACCGACGCCACTTCAGAGCGTAGGACTTCAGGGTGGAGGGCCGCCTGGAGGCCAAAACAACCTCCTCAACATCTGGAGGCAGGCGGAGGGGAGCAAGGACTACCCTTTCAGCAGCCAGGCCATCAGATGAAGCGACCGGAGGTTGGGGTGCAGGAGAGTCCCCTGATCCTGTGACAGGAGGTCGGGCTGACACCCCAGAGGAAGAGGGGTGTCCACTGCCAGCTGCATTAGAAGTGGGAACCAAGGTTGTCTCGGCCACCGGGAAACCACTAGGATCATCGATGCTTTGTCTCTGAGAACCTTGAAGAGCGTCCGAGACACCAGCGGCATTGGAGGAAAGGCATATAAGAGGCCTGTGGACCATGGAATCAGAAAAGCATCCGCCGCTACTCTGAGAGGATGCAGTTGTCGAGAGCAGAATCTGGGAAGTTGACGGTTCAGAGGACTGGCAAACAGATCCATGGTGGGGAGGCCCCACTTGAGAAAGATCCGCTGAACCACCATCGGATCCAGCCTCCACTCGTGTGGCTGGAGGATCCTGCTGAGCTTGTCGGCCAGGGAATTTTCTTGACCTGGGAGATAGACAGCTTTGAGGATGATGCCGTGGTGGACGGCCCAAGAGCATAGTTTTTGTGCCTCCTGACAGAGAAAGGAGGAGCCGGTTCCGCCTTGTTTGTTTACGTAGAACATCGCAACCTGATTGTCTGTCTGTATCAGCACCGACTGGTGAGAAACCAGGTGAGAGAATGCTTTGAGCGCTAGGCGGATGGCTCTGAGCTCCAGGAAGTTTATCTGCTGAGCAGACTCCCAAGGAGTCCAGAGACCTTGAGTACATGTCCCTTGGCAATGTGCTCCCCAACCCAGGAGAGAAGCATCGGTCGTCAGGACCTGAGAATGCAGAGGGGGCTGAAAAGTCACTCCTAGTACTAGGTTTGGCAGATGAAGCCACCATTGTAGAGAAGAGACCAGCCGGTGGGAGATCTGTACGGAGTCCGCTAGGCTCCCAGTGGCCTGATGCCATTGTGTGCGAAGGCACCATTGAACAGGTCGCATGTTCAGGCGGGCATTGGGGGTCACATGGACCGTGGAAGCCATATGGCCGAGCAGTCTCAGAAATTGCCTGGCCGAGACCAGGGCATTGCTGTGAAAGTGGCTGGCGAGATCCATGAGCCGCTTGGCCCTGTCCAGAGGGAGGAAGGCCCGCGCCTGAAGAGTGTCCAACCTGGCGCCGATGAATTCGAGATTTTGAGAGGGGAGCAAAGTGGACTTTGCGAAGTTTATGACAAATCCCAAGTGCTGGAGTAGAGTCACAGTGCGATGAGTGGCCTGAGTGGCCTCTTGGGAAGACTGGGCTCTAATGAGCCAGTCGTCCAGGTATGGGAACACAAAAAGGCCTTCAAGTCTTAGATAGGCCGCCACCACTGACAGGCATTTCGTGAACACCCTGGGGGCGGAGGATAGGCCAAAGGGCAGTACTCTGTACTGGTAATGATTTCCTCCCACAACAAACCTGAGATATTGTCTGTGGTCTGGATGAATAAGGATATGAGTATACGCATCCTTTAGATCCAAGGAGCATAGCCAGTCGCCCTTCTGGAGGTAGGGCAGCAGGATTCCAAGGGTAAGCATCTTGAACTTTTCCTTTGCAAGGAACTTGAGGTTTCGCAAGTCCAGGATGGGTCTGAGGCCTCCTGTTCTTTTTGGTATCAGAAAGTACCTGGAGTAAAACCCTTGACCCTTCAGGTGGTGGGGCACCGGTTCCACAGCCTGTTTCTGAAGGAGACTTGCTAACTCCTGAAGGAGTAAGTCCTTGTGCAGAGGGAGTTTCGGAGGCTCCCCTGGAAAGTAGGAGGGAGGTACCTGGTGAAAGTGAAGAAGATAGCCCTTCTGAACTATGTGAAGTACCCAGGTATCTGTGGTGATGTTGGACCACCTGTGGGCAAAGTGGACCAGCCGGCCTCCTGTGCTGAGAGAAACCAGATGAGGGGGAGAGGCTATGCTGATGAAGTCAAAAACCCCCACCCTGCTGAGCAGGGGCCGGTGGTGCAGGCTTGGGGGCTTGCTGCCTACGGGACCCATTACCCCGTCCCTTGGCCTGCTTACCCTGTGGGGGAGCTGCTGAGGCCCGATACTGAGGGTAGTATTTATAGGCAGCCGCCTTCCTCGGGTAAAAGGGCTTTTTCCCCGAGCCCTTCTTTTGAGAAGGGGCAGAGGTCTTCCTTGAGAGACGAGTCCTGGTGAGAGTCTCGGTCTCGATCTGTGCAGCCTTCTCATCCATGGGCTTGCCAAAGACGTTTTCACCTCTGCAGGGGACATCGACCAACTTGTCCTGCACCCATGGCTCGAGGTCGGACGTCTGAAGCCAAGCCTGGCGGCGTCCACCGATGCCGGCTGCGGCTACTCGAGCCGATGCCTCAAAACCATCATAGGCTGCTCGAGAGATAAACTTTGAGCACTCCCGAATACCAGTTGACAAGGTTTGGAACCTCTGCAAAGGTTCGTCGGAGAGACCAGCAGAGAACCCGGCTATTTCTTTAGCCAGGTCCCGGAGATACATGCCCATGTAGAGCTGGTAGGTCTGGACTCGACAAGCAAGCATAGAGCCCTGGAAACACTTCCTACCGAGGGCATCCAGGCTTCAGGCCTCCCTACCGGGGGGCACCGAGGAGTGCATTTTTTGACTCTTAAGTCTATGCATGGCCGATTCCACCACCATGGAATGGTGCGGTAGTTGTGCCTTTTGGAAGCCGGGGCTCTTGCGGACTCGATAAATGGGATCGACCCGCTTGCTTAATACCGGCAACGACGCCGGGCTCTCCCACATGCGGAAGAGAAGTCGTTCCAGCATCGGAGGAACCAGTACAATAAAGGCCTCCTTCGGGGGAGAGTCATATTGGAGGGCATCGAGTTCTTCGACTCGAGGCTCCTCCTCGGGAACCGCGGGGAAGGCCAAGCCCTTGGCCATATCCCGCACGAAGTCCGAGAACCGGGTATCCTCCGGGGGGGACCGTCTCCGAGGTTCGGACTCAGGGGTGTCCGAAGGGACACACCGAGTCCGAAAGGAACCAGGTGACTCTTCGTCTTCGGATTCCCAGGCCGACTCCTCGGAGGAGTCGAGCTGCTCCGGTCAGGTGGGCATCGATGCCATCCGCCCCGACGCCGAGGGAGTCGGCGTCGACGACCTCGGTCCCAAACGGGAGGCCGAAGGAGACCGCGACCGAGCATCGACTCGAGCCCTCATGGACCGGCTCGGTGTCCGGGGTCGACTTGGAGGTCGACGTCCCGGCGGTCAGGGAAGAAGCACCGGCGAGGCCAGCGATCAATGCCCGCTGCTGGTCCATCAAGGCAGTCAGACTGCTCTCCAAGGCCGTCAACCTGAGTCCGAGCTCAGGAGACCCAGCAGCCCCCGACGGCGTCGGGCCCGACGTCAGCTCCTTCGGAGGTGAGTCTACGAGGACAACAGTACTCACGTGAGCGGGCAAGTCCATCTCGAGACAAGGATGTTTTGAAGGCCTCTCCACCTCCGAGGACCCAGGACGGGATTCGGGGCTATGCGACCTGGCCCTCGAGGAACCAGGAGCGTCCACCAATCCCACCCTTACGGGTTTCTTCTTCCGATGATGTTCCCGGGTAGGAGACCCCCTTTCAGAGGAACTCCGACGATGTTCAGGACCAGAGTCCCGAGACGTCGAAGCCTCTGACGAGGTCCGAGCCCGGCCGGAGTCAGAGAAGATACGTTCCCGCTGATGCTGCCGACTCCTCAACGCTTTAGAGGACATTTTGCCACACGGACCACAGATCATCTGGTCATGATCGGGTCCGAGGCAGCGGAGGCAGAAGTCGTGTGTGTCTGTAAGAGACATGAGTTTCTTACAGAGGTCACACTTTTTAAAGTCGCTGGCAGCCATCAGGGAAAAAGGGCCCCTGCGAGGTCGAAAGACCGGGCTGCCAGTGAAAAAGTAAAAAGGCGCGAAATCTGTCACGAAGGACAAAAAAACGAAAAATAAAGAACGGACTCGCAACCGGCGTTGTGAGTCCGGGCGGGAAAAGAACCGGCGTCGAACCGAAAGAAAAAAGAGAAATAAAGAGAAATAATCAACTTTTCTGCGGGGATTCACAAACAACTTCTGTAGGGCTCCGCGGAAAAAAGAAGACTGAGCAAGATGGCACCCTTGGGCGGGAAGAGGACCGCGCATGCGCGCTGCAATTCCCAAAGGCTTTCTTTGAAAGCTGGGGAAAATTGCTCCGCGAGGGCTCCGTCGGTGCCGACGTCACCCATATGTGAGGACTGACTTCCTGCTTGGTCCTGGAGAAATGTAGTTTGTAGCCCTCTCTGATGATAGAGAGGGTCCATTGCTCTGATGTGATTTGCTCCCATCTGGGAGCAAAATGAGTTAACCTTCCTGGAATGGTGAGAGGTTCTGGATGTTTTAGAGCCAGAAAGGTTAAGTTCTCTAATTTTAAGTCAAAAACCCTGAGGGGGTTGGGTCTGTTGGGCTGTAGCAGCCCCTGCAGGTTTTGCCCTGGCCTGTTTAGGCTGCTGACGCTTAGGAGCAAAGCAAGCTGTAGAAGATGGTTGGCCAGTAGTTGTGGCAAATCTGGCCTTCTTGTAGAAAGGCTTTTTGAAAGATTTCTTCTTGACAGGGGTAGAGGTACACTTAGAAAGTCTATCTAAAGCAGCATTTTCTGCATCCATTTGAGTGGCTTTGATTTGCCACTCCTTACCAAACAGATTCTCACCCGTACAGGGCAAATTTCCCAACCCATCCTGGACCCAGGGTTCAAGGTTAGAGGCCTGGAGCCAAGCAATTCTGCGAGCCGCTATGGCAATACCTGAGGCTCTGCTAGCACCCTCAAAGGAGTCAAAGGCTGCTCTGTTGGAGAACTTTGAAATATCTTGGGTATGCTTTAGCAGAAGGAACTCCTCCTTTCTATCCTCTGGGATAAAGGGGAGAAAATGGCGTATTTTTAATGCAATTTCCTTCAGAAACATGCCCATATAGAGGCTGTATGAGTTGATTCTGGCAATAAGCATACTTGCTTGGAAGATTTTTCTTCCAAAAGCATCCAGAGTCCTACATTCTCTTCCTGGGGGAGTAGAAGTGTGTCTTTTAGTACTCTTGATCCTTTTCATAGCTGACTGCACCACAATGGAGTGGTGCGGGAGCTGAGTTTTTTGAAACCCAGGAGAAGGGGGGACACGATACATGGTGTCCAGACGACAAGAATGTGGAGATAGGGTGAGAGGAGTCTCCCATAAGTCCATCATGTGATCTTGAAGAATTTCATGGATGGGCAGGGTGACTGCCTCTTTGGGAACCTTAGAGTATCCTAAAATGTCTAACTTTTTTGCTCTAGGTTCTTTTTCAGAGGATACAGAAATAGAAAGACCTTTAGCTACTTCAATGATGAAGTCTTGAAAGGATAAATCCTCTGGAGGAGACATTCTCCTCTTTGGAGAAGAGGGCTCCTCAGGTAGAGTAAGGGATACTTCAGCAGAGTCATCTGATGAATCAGGATCATCAGAAGACTCAAAGTATCGTCTGTTTGCTTCTAGGGATTGATAAGCGTATCGACCGGTATCGATATCGGGGGTACCCGGAACCGGATCGGTATCGGGAAAAACCCCAGAACCGGAAACCGGAATCGGTATCCTGGTCGATGTGGAAGGCATGGGTACCAGTATCGGTTGTGGTACCGGAACCGGAGTCGGTACCGAGGGCGTCGCAGCCTTAATAAAAGCCAAAATGGCCTGCTGCATGGATTGAACTGTATGATCCATGGACGCCACGACTGTCTGGATGTCGGTACCGGATGATTGAGCCGGTACCCCAGAACAGTAACAGGTGATCGGTCGAGGCCGTGCCATCGATGTCAACCTGTAACCCCATAGGAGGAGCTTTGGAAGCCGGAGCTTCCCGCCGGGGTTGTTTGACTGGGGCAGGGTCCTCAGGGTCAAGCCCAGGGGTATCTCGATACTTAGAGGGAGATTTGCCCTTTGAGGACCTGCCAGAGGAATGTTTGGTTACCTGAGATCCATCAGGAGAGGAAGACCTGGAAGATGTCGATGCTGGAGTATCTGTAGAAAACAGCATGTGAAACTTGGCTGCCCGGTTCTGTAAGCCACGTTTAGACATCAAAGAACAGGATGGGCAATCCGGAATGGAATGGTCAGGCCCCAAACATTTAAGACACCATTCATGGGTGTCTGTGACTGAAATAGTACCGCTGCACTTGGTGCATATTTTAAACCCAGAGGCTTGTTTCTCCATGAGGGAGAATTAGTGAAGGCCTAAAGGCCTCACAGAACTAACACACCAAGTGAGGGGAAAAAAAAAAGAAGATTTGTTTTTTTTTTGAAAAATAAATAAAGAAAAAAAGACCGGCGGTACCGGTTTGGAATCGGGGAAGGCAGACATGCGGCCAAAGAAATAAATTAAAATAACAACTTCTTCAGCGGTGACAGGAACACGACCTGCTGGCTCCGCGGAAAAAGAACTGAGGAGAGTTGGTCAGGAAGGCGGGAAGGCAGCGCGCATGCGCAGTGGGAGGCCCCAAAAGCTTTCCTTCTGGGAAGCTGGGGAGCTTTCCCGCTCAGGCTCCGTCGGTACCGACGTACCCATATGTGAGGACTTATTCCTGCTTGTTCCTGGAGATTAAAGCTTTATCCTGAATGTTGAAAGTTGTAAAACGGAAACCTCTGTGTGTTTAATGCTGCAGGAAGCAATGAAAGTCTTAGTTTGAATCCTGGAATTTACGGAAAATATGGTTTGGGAGAAAAAATCCTATTTTGTTTAATTTACCATACGTTGAGCTTTCTAAAGGCTCTTTTTGGAGGAGTAGAAAACCAAAATAAATAAATATTCCTGTGTTTGCCTTACAATCCTCGGGCCTCAATTTCTTTTGAAACCAACTACAAACCCCAGCAGCCCCGGCTCTGGACTAAATAAAGGTACGTCCCTACCCTAAGCATCCGCCTGGGGTAGTGGGTGCCACAGGACTGAATTCCTGCATGTTCCTGGAGAAAAAATAGAATGCTAGGAATCATAAGGAAAACAATGGAGAATAACAAAGGATATTATAATGCTTCTGTATTGTTCCATGGTGCGAATGCTCCTCTATAATTTGTGTACAATTCTGTTTGCCGTATTAGAAAAAGGTACAGAGAAGAACCACCAAAATGGTAAAGGGGATGGAAGGATACCCCTATGAAGAGGGGCTAAAAAGATTAGGGCTCTTCAACCTGGAAAAGAGATGGCTGAGGGGAGATATGATAGAGGTCTATAAATTAATGAATGGAGTGGAACGGGTAAACGTAGATAGATTGTTTACGTCATCAGAATATAGAAAAAGACTAGGGGACATGCAATTAAGCTACAGGGCAACCTATTTAAGACTAATAAGAGAAAATATTTTTTCACTCAACGTGTAATCAAACTCTGGAATTTATCATCGGAGAACGCAGTGAAAGCTGTTAAGAGTTGCTGGATTTAAAAAAGGTTTGGACCCAAGTGAATGTGAGCAGAGTAGGTTGTTGAACTCTAGTAACCTTCTCAGCTTTGGGAACTGCAGGAGTTAGGGGGCCTGATTACCTGAGAGCAGCTGAGGCCCGCTTAAAAGGCTCCAGAGCCCTACCCTGTTGAGGCATTCCTAACAGGAGCTGTACAGGTCAAACAACGCTAAGGATTTGAGGGTTTATTTTTATTAAATTGCTAGCTCTCTGACTGGGAGATCTTAAAAGGGTTTTTGTATATTTTTAAAGCAAAAGTTACTTTCTTTTTGGTGCCTTAGTAGAAATTTCCTTGAGCAGAGTAGGTTGTTGAACTCTAGTAAGCTTCTCAGCTTTTGGGAACTGCCGACACCTAATCAGGTGTTAGTTCCCTCCCTACCCACCCACCCCTAGTGAGCAGTCTTGCTTTATAAAGCACCTCCCCATTTAACAAAGCACAGACTTGGAACATCACATTTTGAATATAATTAAAGAGATTTAACTGCTTTTTCTCTGAAAGGACAGCTGGGAAACCTGCTGGTACTTGGTAGATCTCTCTTTTGCTTTAACAAATACCCAAACTCCACAAACAGAACAATGGCTGGGAAAAATCGTATCGCTAAAGCTGTTGCCCCCGTTAAAGCTTCTGCCTCTGTCCAGAGGTACTAATGCCAGTTGAAGGACCGGTTCCATGTGCAGGGTGCCTGCATGCTGAAGCTCTGAGGAAACAAGTGAAGGAACTCAGAGGAGGTGGCGAGGCTAAAGAGCATTCAAGACAGTGAGAAGTATATTGATGAGATGCTTCTTGCAGCAACCAAGCTCTCCAGCACAGAAGATGGGTGCCAACAGAATGTCGATGGTTGGACACAAGTCACCAGGGCCTTCAAAAACACCAATCCAACTTCTCCAGCCATTGAAATGAGAAACCATTATGCAGCCCTGGAAGTGGAGGTGGTAAAAGCATCCCTGGAAAGGGAAGAGCCAGAGCTCAAGTACCCCGAAGTTGCAGAATCAGTGACCACAAGGAAGCGAAGGGTAGTGGTGGCTGGAGACTCTGAGGGTTACTAAGGCATCCATCTGCCAACCAGATCCGGAGAGGTATGCTGTCTGCCTGGTGCCAAAATCCAAGATATTACGGAGAGTTTGCCGAGACTCATCAAGCCCACTGACTATTACCCAATGTTGCTAATCCATGTTGGAACAAATGATACTGCCAGGTATCCCTCAGAACGTATCAAAAGTGACTTCATGGCTCTGGGACAGAGGATGAAGCAGTTAGGTGCACAGGCGGTATTCTCTTCAATCCTCCCTGTTGAGGATAAAGGCCAAGGCAGAGAGGCTCGCATCCTGGAAATTAATGCATGGCTGCGTGGATGGTGTCAGAGAGCATTTTGGTTTCCTAGACCATGGAACGCTGTTCCAAGGGCTGCAGAGCAGAGATGGCATCCATCTTTCCAAGAAAGGTCAATGTGTCTTCGGTAGTAGACTGGCTAATCTACTGAAGAGGGCTTTAAACTAGATTCATTGGGGGATGGGTGAAGAAAGCCCCCAGGTAGGTGAAAGCCCCCCAGGTAGGTAATACATTAAATACCTTTATGAAAATGGGAAACAGGGGTAACATATGGAAAGCAGTGTGTATAAATAACTAGCATGGAAAGCACAGTTACTTACCTGTAACAGGTGATCTCTGGGAACAGCAGGAATAAGTCTTCACATATGGGTACGTCGGTACCGACGGAGTCTGTGCGGGAACGCTTCCCAGCGTCCAATCAGAAAGCTTTTGGAAGCATCCCAACACGCCTGCGTGCTGCCTTCCCAACTGCCTCTCCTCAGTTAAGTTTTAAAGCTGAGACAAAGAGAGAGAGAGCAAGGAAGGGAAAGAGAGATAGAGAAATGCAACTCCTAGGGGAGGTGGGTGGGTTGTGAAGACTTATTCCTGCTGTTCCCAGAGATCACCTGTTACAGGTAAGTAACTGTGCTATCTCCAGGAACAAGCAGGAATGAGTCTTCACATATGGGGACTCCCAAGCTCAGATGCCCGGAGGGAGTCTTAGCATGTTGCAAGTCTAGAACGAGCCATGCTATTCCTCAGGACCTCAGGCATCCTGGGGATGGAGGGTAGGAGTTGAATATAGAAAAGCAGCTGTGGGACAGCTGGCTTGAACAGGGCTTCAAAAGGGGAAGACCCTGTATCGAGGGCATTTAGTAATGAAATATTGTAATCTGGGCGTCCCTTGTTGGCATTGCACAAGTGCACTGAGCTACATCTGGATCTGATAGGAGAGCCAGTGAATGTGCTCAAGGGGTACCTCACTGAGAAGTAGAGGTAATAAGTAGAAGAAAAACAAGTGGAGGTCAGAACCCTTCAGGGTGAGAAATAGCCCCAGGGGAAAACTGGGATAGCATAAGAGGTAGAGCTTCAGCGGAGACGCAGAAGGTACTATTAAAGAAAGCTTAAGCTTAGAACAACTGAAGCTCCGCAATTTCTTTCATAAATGGGGTCAATTAGGAAAGAAAAAAGGTACATGGAGAGCTTCAAGAGTACCTAACCTGAAAAGAATATGGTAAGGAAAATATTTGTTAATTACCACAGGAAGTGGTTATAGCTGTAGCCCCCTAAGTATGCTGGAACAGCATTGATAGGGGTAGTGCCCATCTGTCAGGCTCATATAGGAATGTAGGAATACCTGATTCTGACAGATAGATAAGTAGATGGATACAGATCTATCTAACAATATATCTCATTATATATACATATATATCTATTTAAATACATACACCTATAGGGTATATAGGCATATAACTATAAGAGATATGTATGGGCAGAAAACACATCTATCTATATCTCTATATAGATAGATAGATATAGATATATATATAGAGATAGATATAGATATAGATATAGATATAGATAGATATAGATATAGAGATATATAGATATAGAGATATATAGATATAGAGATATAGATATAGATATAGATCTCCATATCTATATCTATATCTATATATCTATATATATACACCCATACATATCTCATATATATACCTATATGAATAGGCAGGCATATAGACACGTCTCCAGGTATAAGGATGGAGAGATGTCCAGAAAACCTCATCCCCCTAGGGATATAGGGAGAGAGAAAAAGATTTATCTGACAGCAAGAAGGTTGATACCTGCTTGAATAGAGACAGAGAATCCTCTTTTCCTGGTTATGACTGGCAGAGTCAGAGGAGAGGTCTCCCTGACAAGAAGTCGTCTGAATTCCTTGCAGAATTTGAGCTCTTGAATAACCAGGATGGCGTACGTGAAAATTGCAGAGGATAACTTCAGTCTGCAGACAGGAAGTCCAGATATCTCTAGAATTGCAGTATGGAGAATGGATAGAGGACGCCTCTGTAGGAAGATACCCTAGTGACCCGCCTATGAGGGCAAGATGGGTATTAGGCGTCCTCTAGCTGCTATTGAGAAATTTACCTCTGACGAGAAGACCCAAGGAGATATGGGCCAAGCCAGGGAATTGGCCCTCCTTTAGGTTTTCACGTAATAAAAGACCCGAGGCTTATGCCTCAAAAGAGATTTAAGATGAGATGGTAAGGGTAGGGAATACCTGCCAGACATGAACATGACTGGGGGAACCCCCCCTAACCATCTGGGGTTATCTACTACGCAAGATACTAATGCTCTCTAGCAAGGGCCCATAGTGCAAAGCTACTATGTAGAGATGCAGAGAGCATGCTGCAGGTTCGTTAGAAGAAAAAACTGACTGTGAAAAGCCAACAGCTAACCAGCTATTCTGCCAAGGACAAAGGGGCAAAGGATAGAAGTTAACCAACCAGACTGTGATAATAGGGTTTCCCAAACGAGGATGATAACCTGTTTGGAACTTAGCACTGAGGCGAGGAGGATTGTTAGTGGAGGGGCATCCCTGGTTGTATAGTGAACAAAACCAGTGGCATAACCCCTAGCAATTGCTCTATCTGCAGCAACTACCAGGGCAGCATGGGAAATTTCTTTTCCCTCTTCCTTTTTTAGACTGGGAAAAAGAAACAGACATGGTAGGACTTCCTATTGTCTGATGAGCTGCTGTAAGGTAAGAAGCGGGGGAGACAACTGCAGAAGGGAGAATCCCCCGGTAGAAAAGGTAGAGGACCATAGGGGCTTAGCCATTTAAAGAGCCACTCTTACAAAGCAAATGTTGTAGTAAGAGGAAGGTAAGACAGGGTTGCAAGAGACCGACTATGGAGGAGGTCTCGGACAGATGAGATGATACATGCCAGTACAGGGAAACAACTGTCTATTGATAGTTGCTACCTCTTTCCTCCAAGAGGAAGAGGAAAATCTATTTATTATGGGCATGATCATCATAAAGACTCTTAGAGTTAGAGAAAGATGTCTCATGAAGAGGTATCTAGGTAGGTTAGGATAAAAATTGGTGCAGATACTTCAAGTGAAAAGAAGCAGACTGCCATCCTAACCCCCAACCAAAAGGGACAATGATCTATTTGAAACCCTGCGACTGCTGGGTTTGTTGACCCTGTTGAGGTTGTGGATTCTTCAGACCAGGGCGATGTTTCCCCTGTTTGGGAACATCTGAATGATGGGCAGATGATGGGTAAAACCTTCTCCCCCTAGGGGAAGAAAGTTTGGTAGGACATTTCCTACCTACTGGGAAAGGCAGCGGCGTAGAACAGCCTCTGGAAAAAGGAAAGTCAGTGGATAACTGAGTAACCTGAAGTGAAGACTCCTTGTTGAAGAGATTTTCTCCAGTGCAAGGAGTATTTCCCAGTCTTTCTTGTGCCCATTTGTCCAAGTCTGAGGCTTGAAGCCAGGCTCTACGTCGTGCCCCTATAGCTATAGCAGAAGTCCTGCTAACAGACTCAAAGGAGTCTAGGGTTGCACGAGTAAGAAACCTAAAGATATTTTGAGTATGACTAACCAGTGAGGAATAGTCTGTACACCTGGGCTCTTGAAGAAAAGGAGTCAAAAGATGTAATTGCTTTGTGACTTCCTCAAGAGATAGACCCATATAAAAAATATGAGAGAATTCTTGCTGAAAGCATGGATGTCTGGAAGGTTTGACGTCCAAAGGCATCTAGTGTCTTAGACTCACGACCTGGCGGACAAGAAGAGTGCTTTTTATTACTCTTCACTCGCCTCACTGCTGATTCTACCACAATGGAATGATGAGGAAGTTGAGTCTTTTGAAACCCTGGAGAGGGGGGCACCTGATATAGGAGATCAACTGCTCTAGAAGGTGGGGGTACCTTTAAAGGAGCTTCCCACATTCGTAGAAGGAGATCCTGCAAAGAATGATGCAAAGGAAGCATTATGTTCTCCTTTGCTTTGCTAGGAACAGAGAGGTATTCTGTATTCCCATGTGTAGGATCTTGTCCAGGAATAGGAATGGCAAGTGATTTTGCAATATCAAGGAGGAAAGTCTGGAAAGAAGGATCCCCAGAGGGAACTTCCCTTGGACAGGCTAGATCTGATGAAGAACTAGCGTTGGCACCGAGGGATCTAAGTATATAGGAATAGAAGATCCTGAATGGTGCAGTATGGGATCCTTAGATGGTGGTCGCTGGTTCTGCAGGTCAGGACCAGCGACATTTGGTAACAGATCGTCCATGCTAGGGATCGATTCCAAACTCGGCATTGAGGGAAGCGAGCCTGACGAGAGAAGCATGGAAGGTACCGACAAAGGTAATGTGGATATCGGTACCGACTTCGGTACCATATCTGATACCGGTGGATGAAGGCCAGCCGGTGGCAACTCTAACGGTATCGGAGGAACCGAGAGTTGCGGATCCGAAGTATCGGAACCGAGCCTTCGGTACCGAGCCTTCGGTACCAAGGCGAGTCGGTACCCAGTCCTCCAGACTGGAGATCGATTCCAGACTCGGCATCGAAGGAAGCGAGTCTATCGATGCACGTCTGGAGGGTACCGACGTCGGCACTAGAATCGGTGTCGGTACCGATACTGGAAAGTCGGTCTGAAGCGTATCCACTGGGCCCGTAGGTACCGAGGATGCCAGACGACGATCCTTGGTGAGGAATGTTTCATCCAACACCAGTGCCGATGCCGGGGTATCGGTACCGCTCGAAGCGGATGCCACCAACGGGCATGGCTCAGGTATGTTCTGTGAGGGGTGAACCTCAGGAACAACCTGAAACCCCACAGAGGCTTTGGAGGCCGAAGACTCCCACCGGGGTTTTGAAGCCATTGGATTCGAGGACAAGGCCGGAGGCATCTCTATGCTGTGCATGAGAACTGCCGCTCGAGGACTGGCTAGTCTTAACAGACTGTTTTTGGGTTACCTGATCCTGTGGAAAAGAAGTTATGGTCGGTGCCCTGAAGTTAGAGGGGGACCGCGTGTCGAGGGGAACTCTATGTTGAAAACTTCTCACAATTCTATTGCCCGAGGGCTCCGAAGGAAAATGGTCATGACCCAAGCAGGTTAGACACCAAATGTGAGCGTCTAAAAACAAAGTTGTACCGCCACAGTTTGTACATTTCTTGGGGAAAGTGGCTGGCGGTTCCATGAAGGAAATGGAGAGGCCTAGGAGGCCTGAGAAACCGTGAGACACTAAGGAAGAAAAAATATTCCTTAAAAAGGAAAATTTTACAACAAAAGAAAAAAAACCGGCGGTACCGGTGGCGTCGGGGAAGGCAGCCGCAACCACAAGAAAACTAAAAAATAAAAGAAGATTTTTCTGCGGTGACAGGACGTCTTCCTGCCAGCTCCGCGGAAAAACAAAAACTGAGGAGAGGCAGTTGGGAAGGCGGGAAGGCAGCACGCAGGCATGTTGGGATGCTTCCAAAAGCTTTCTGACTGGACGCTGGGAAGCGTTCCCGCGCAGACTCCGTCAGTACCGACATACCCATTTGTGAAGACTCATTCCTGCTTGTTCCTGGAGATAATAAGATCCCTGATATTGAAGCTTTGGTGGGAGTGGCCGACTTGGATTTAGTGGCAGTTACAGAAACAGTTCACAGAAAACCATGACTGGGATGTAACTATACCTGACTATACTTGATTCAGAAAGGACAGGGTAGGAAGAAGGGGAGGAGTGGCACTATAGGTAAAAACTATTAAAGCTTTGGAATTACAGAGCTTAAAAGGGAGAGAGGAGGCATTGTGGGTTAAACTAGAAAGAGAGAAAGAGAAATCTATTTGCATTGACGTGATATACAGCCCTCCCTCACAAGAGGAAGAGGTGGACCGAGTTAATTGAAGACATACACAGCATTGCTAGGAAAGGGGAAGTGCTACTGCTAGGAGATTTCAATATGCCAGATGTTGATTGGCACATCCCTGCTGCAGTATCATCTAGAAGTAAGGAGATCCTGGATTCTCTACAGGGAGAACTATTCAGGCAATTGGTAACAGACCCCACACGTGAAGGGGCCATACTGGACTTGGTGCTTACCAATGGTGAAAGTGTTTCTGATGTTGTAGTGGGAGATCATTTTGCATCCAGTGAAAACCAGATGGTGTGGTTCAGTATTAGGACTAGGGCTGTTAGAATCCACTCAAAGGTGAGGATCTTAGACTTTAGGAAGACTAACTTTGCCAAGATGGGCCAATACCTCAAGGAGTCGTTAGTGGGATGGGAACAGCTGGGGGATGTAGAAAAACAGTGGGCAAAACTGAAAGGGGATATTTTAAGGGCAACCAACCTTTTTGTTAAAATGGTAAATAAAGGTAAAAAGGAAAAGGAGACCGCTATGGCTTTCAAAAGAAGTAGCTGAAAAAGTGAAGAAAAGGAGGGAGGCCTTCATGAAATAGAAGAGATCACAGAGAGAGGAAGACAGGCATCTATATTTGGAAAAACTTAGAGAAGCTAGAAAAGTAGTCAAGGCGTCAAAGATTCAAAAGGAGGAGGAAATAGCCAATGCAATAAAATGGGGGATAAGACATTTTTCAGATAGGTTAGTGAGAAGAGGAAGGGCAAAAGTGGTATTGTCAGACTCAAGGGTGCAGGGGAGGAATATGTAGAAGCTGATAAGGATAAAGCGGAATTGCTTAACAAATATTTGTTCTGTGTTCAGATGAAGAACCAAGAGCAGGACCTCAGAAAATACCCACAAACAGGAACAGAAGCGAGGGACATCTTGAACAATTTTCAGAAGACTGTGTTCATGAGAAACTAGCTCAACTTAAAGTAGACAAAGCGATGGGACCGGATGGGATACCCCTAGAATACTGAGGGAATTTGGGGACGTTCTAACAGCTCCACTGACTGAACTTTTCAATGCCTTGGAGTCGGGAGTGGTGCCAAAGGACTGGAGAGAGGCTCATGTGGTGCCTTTACACAAAAAGCGGAAGTAAGGATGTGGTTGAAAACTACAGGCCTTTAACTTCAGTGGTGAGTAAATTATTGGAAGCGCTGCTGAAAGAGAAAATATTGAGGTTTCTGGAGTCCAGCGGATTACAGGATCCGAGGCAGCACAGATTCACGTCTTGTCAAACAAATCTGATTGATTTCTTTGACTGGGTGACCAGGGAATTGGACTGAGGGAGAACCCTAGATGTGGTGTATTTAGATTTCAGTAAAGCCTTTGACACTGTTCCTCACAGGCGACTTATAAACAAACTGAGCACCCTAGGGATGGACCCTAAAGTTACTGCTTGGGTTAGAAATTGGTTGGGTGGGAGACAATAAAGAGTACAGGTAAATGGAGATCACTCTGAGGAGGAGGTTACCAGTGGTGTGCCCCAGGGATCTGTCCTTAGTCAGATTCTTTAACATCTTTGTTAGTGATATAGCGGAAGGGCTGTCGGGTAAAGTTTGCCTCTTTGCGAATGATACCAAATTCTGCAATAGAGTAGACACCCAGGAAGGTGTAGATAACATGAGGAGGGATCTAGCTAAGCTTGAAGAATGGTCTAAAATTTGGCAGCTGGGATTTAATGTTAAAAAATGTAAGGTCATGCATTTGGGCTGCAGCAAACCAAGGGAATATAGTATAGGGGTGAAGTACTTTTGGCCACTAAAGAACAGCGGGACCTAGGTGTGGTTGTGTCTGATGATCTTAAAGTAGCTAAACAGGTAGAAAAGGCGACAGCAAAAGCTAGAAGGATGCTTGGGTGCATACAAAGAGGAATGGTAGCAGAAAAAAAAAGGAGTGATAATGCCTCTGTATGAGTCTTTGGTGCAACCTCATTTGGAGTATAGTGTGCAATTCTGGAGACCACACCTTCAAAAGGATGTGAACAGGATGGAGTCGGTGCAGAGAGTGGCTACTAAAATGATTAGTGGTCTTCATTATAAAGCATATACGAGGACAGACTAAAGGATCTTAATATGTACAACTTAGAGGAAAGGCGGGATAGAAGTGATATGATTGATATATTTAAATACCTCCGTGGCATAAATGTTCAAGGAGAGAGCCTCTTTCAATTGAAAGCAAGTTCTGCTACAAGGGGATATGGGATGAGGGTGAAGGGAGACAGATTCAGGAGTGATATGCGGAAATATTTTTTTTATGGAAAGAGTAGTGGATCTGTGGAATAGTCTCCCAGTGGAGGTGGCAGAGATTAGGACAGTAATTGATTTCAAAAAAGCATGGGACAAACAGAGGATCTCTAAAGGTAAAAAGGGTCTGTTGTAGTTGTTGATATGGAAGGACAGACTAGATAGAAATATGATGACAGAAAAAAACCACATGGTCTATGTTTCTATGTGGTCTAGAAGACGTAGCATGGATCGAGCGGTGACCTTGTGGGTGCTTTGGAAGCGAGCCATCAGAGCTCGGATGCGGGTGGAGCGATCCACCAGCAAGAAGGCAATGGCCTGCCGAGTATAGAGGCACACCCCGATTAACTAGAGAGCCTGCGCTGGCTCGAGGTGAGACTTTGGGTAGTTTACCAAGATCCCCAAGCTCTCCAAGAGAACAGTGCGTGACATCGCTTGCTCGGCCTCCGACGGAGGAGCCCGAAACGAGCCAGTCATCAAGGTAGGGAAAAACTGGCACGCAGTAGCCATGACAAGGCACTTCGTGAAGACCCGTGGGGTAGATGCAAGGCCAAAGGGGGAGCACCCTGTATTAAAAGTGCTCTGCCTGCACCCTGAAACGCAGGTACTGCCTGTGTTGGGGATGGATCAAGATATGGGTGTAAGTGTCCTTCAGAACCAAGGAGCATAGCTACTCGCCCTGCCAGAGGAAGGGCAGCAGCACGCCAAAAGATAACGAATTTCCCCCGTACCAGGAACTTGTTCAGCTTGCAGAGGTCAAGGATAGCCAGAAGACCCCCCCGTCTTTTTCAGGATGAGGTAGTACCAGGAATAAAAGCCAACCTCGAAGGGCAAGGAGGAAGTGCAATTCCCGCTGCAGCAAAAGCTGGTGTGCAGGGAGTCGAGGAGGTGGAAGCCTGTCGAAATGGAGGCGATAGCCCTCCCGAACATCCTGGAGGACCCAGGTGTCTGAGGTGATAAGCGCCCATGACTGGGCGAAGGTCAGGCTGCTGTATCGCCGGAGAGCAAAAGGCCATGCTGCTGGTGTCAAAACCCATGAGGGGGTTGTGGGGGAGCCGGCTTCTGGGCCTTCGGGCCCTTTGGTTAACGGTGACCCTCGCTGAGTTTCCCCTGTGCCCGAGTGGTTGGCGTAGCAGTAGCTGGGTAAGGCAGGTAGCCGCAGTACTGGAGGCCTCTCTTGGGGAAGAAGGGCTTCTTAGTTGGCTGCTTCTTCTGAGGCAGCGTAGAGGTCTTGTGGGAGAGACCACTTCTAGCAACGTATTGCGTCTCGATCTCCACAGCCTTCTCCTTCATCTGCTTACCAGGGCACATCCAGGAGTTTCCCTGCACCCACTTCTCCAAATCTGAAGAATGAAGCCAGGTCTGGTGGCTGGCTCCGATGCCCGCAGCCACCACCCAAGTCGATGTCTCAAAGCCATCATAGGAGGCTCGAGAGATAGTAAATGATGGCAGATAAAGACCAGTATGGTCCATCTAGTCCACCCAGCAAGATGGCAGGAGTAGGTGCACCCCTCCCCATGTCTTTGTTTAGGTGTGCACCTAAGACTCCATGCAGGCCACACACCCCCCGCCCCCCATGTCCCCGTCCAGGGGTGAACCCAATGCTCCATGCAGGACACCCCTATTTGTTGGGAAATTAGATGGTTCAGTTTATTTTGATTTTATCCTGTTGCTGTAAAGGGATCCACTGTGTCTGTCCCATGCCATTTTGAATGCTGTCACTGTGTTTGCCCCCACCACTACCATCGGGAGGGCATTCCAAGCATCCACCACCCTTTCAGTGAAAATCTATTTCCTGACATTGCTTTCAATTTACCACCTTGCAGCTTCATGTTATTCCCCTCTAGTTTTACAGCTACCCCGTCTTTGGATTAGGTTTGTTCATTATTTCTCTAAGTATTTAAAGGTCTGAATCATATCTACCCTATCCCTCCTCTCTTCCAAAGTGTACATATTTAGGTCTTCAAGTCTCTTCTCATAAGGCTTCTGACAAAGGCTTCAAATCATTTTGGTCGCCTTCCTCTGAACAGCTTCCATTCTTTTTACATCCTTTGCAAGATATGGACTCCAAAACTGACCACAGTATTCCTAGTGAGGCCTCACCAGTGACTTGTACAGTGGCATAAGTACCTCTTCCTTTCTGCTGGTGATTCCTCTTTGTATGCAGCCCAACATCCTCCTGGCTTTTGCCACTGCTTTGTTGCATCGTTTTGCCACCTTCAGATCCTCAGAAACAATCACACCAAGGTCTTTCTCCTGATCTGTGCACAGCAACCTCTCACCCCTACCGCCTACATATACCTTGGATTTCTGCTACCCAAGTGCATGACAATGCACTTCTTTGCATTAAATCTTAATTGCCAAGCATTAGACCAGACCATTCTTCCAGCTTTTGTAGATCTTTACTCATGTAGATCTATACGAAACAAGACCCACATCATACATGATATCCTCACAGATGCAAAACCTGATATTCTATGCATCACGGAAACATGGATCACGGACACAGACTCAGTTATCACCAACCAAATTTGCAAACCTGGTTACCAGATCTACAATTGTCCCCGCTCCAAGAAAAGAGGAGGAGGAGTGATCATCATGGCCAAGACCTCCTTACTCCTAGCAAACACTTCTCAAAGCGATGACGACCGAATTGACATGCTCAGAATAGAAAACAAAACTATATCTGTGATCTACAGAGCCCCCTCATCCCCATACGAAACTCTGGCTTCCGCACTGGAAATCATCACTACCACAGCAAGCAAAAAGCACCAGATCATCCTAGGCGATCTAAACCTAGCATCAGTCCCACCAGCTCAAGCAGGAATATTCCATGAAGCCATGGACCAACTTGGTTACGAGCAAATAATCAGTGATGCCACACATATCAAAGGCAACACCCTGGACATGGAGTTTCTACCCACCAAACTCAATGGTCTTCAAAAACCCAAGATACATATAACCCCAGTGCCTTGGTCGGACCATCACCAAATTGAATTCACATTGCTTCTACCCACCATGCGAGAACATGCTACACGCATCCCACCTACAAACCTACGGAGGAGATTCCAAAAATACAACAAGGAAACATTAACATCCATAACCGCGCATATGAATCCGGAACAAGACGACCTGGAGATACTGGTAAACCAATGGAACTCAGGTATCGAAACAATCTCAATACCAACCTGGACACCCCTAAGTACCTCATCCAGAAACAGGAATGAACCATGGTACACCCCCACCCTCCGTGAACTAAAGAAGCGCCTGCGGAAGCAAGAAAGGAAATGGAGAAGTCACAAAACCGAGGAGCATAGGATGGAATACATCAAACTTCTTGCAGCTTACAAGAGTGAAATTAACCTTGCAAAGAAAACTCACCACTCCAACACGCTTAATAAGGCCCTCAACCGACCCAGGGAACTATTTGCATTGGTCGAATCTCTCACGAAGAATACTCAAGAACCTAATACAAACGGGGCTATGACAGCCCAAAAGTTGGCAGACCATTATGCCAACAAGCTAAACCCTCCAGCCAGAAACATGAACCCTCAAGCGCCTGAACCCCCCACCCAAGACCTGTCTATGAGCTCCACCCTGCAAACAACCAACACCTCGGAAGGAGCTACCCAGTACCAAGAATGGTCCACCTTCAGGAGCATAGAAGTCAAGCAAATCATGAATATAATCTCCAGCTTAAGAACCACCACCTCCCCACTCAACCCATGCCCAGCTACCTGAGTCAAGGACATAAAACAGGAAGTTGCCCAATTCGTCACCCACATAGTGAACCAAACGCTATCGCAGGGGCTAATGCCAACGCACCTCAAAAAATCCATCATCCGACCCATACTGAAGAACAAAACCCTCAAGAACGACCTTACATCCTACCGCCCAGTATCAAGCATATCCTTCCTTGCCAAGATCATTGAAAAGGCAGTGCAACAACAACTGCAAGACCACATCAATGACAACAACACCTTCGACGTCCACCAGTACGGCTTCCGACAGCATCATGGTGTGGAAACCCTCCTGTTAGCCCTACTGGACAAACTACTCAAAGGTCTGGAAGAAAAACAAAATGTACATGCTCATTTTCATAGACATATCAGCTGCCTTTGATACAGTACATCACCCCACACTCCTAAACAGACTCGCGACCATAGGCATTAGAGGCACCCCTCTGAAATGGTTCTCCTCCTACATAACCAACAGAATGCAGCAAGTCCACTTCAATAACGAAATGGCCTCACCATTCCCTCAAACCCAAGGCATACCGCAAGGCTCGGCCCTGTCTTGCCTCCTTTTCAACCTTTATCTACGACCAGCTCGTAAAATATTCCAGGATTACATGATCAGTTATCACATCTATGCTGATGACCTAATGCTCTATACTCAACTTGATGTCGACAACCCGAATCTCAGCCAACTAGAGAAATGCCTCAGTGAGCTCCAAACCTGGTTGCAACAAAATATGTCCATAAATCACAAAAAAAACAGACGTGATGTGCATGTCCAGAAAAACTGACTTCAACCCACCACCAACAGTCACCTTGAACAATAATGTCTACGCCACAAAGAACGAAATAAGATACCTAGGCGTGACACTGGATTGCCACCTGAAGTTGGAAAAGCATCTCCGAATTACCAATCGAGCCATTTTCCACAAGCTAAAAATCGTGCAACCACTACGTAGCATCATAGATCACTCTGACTTCAGGACCGTAGTACAAGCCCTCATCACTCCTCATCTGGACTATTGCAATGCCATATTACAGGGTCTGCCTAAAAAAACCCTCAATATCCTGCAAATGGCGCAAAACGTGGTAGCTAGAAACATCATGGGGATCAGCCTGAAGGATCATCTCACACCAATACTAATAGACCTACATTGGCTCCCAATCACTGCACGCATACAATATAAAATCATCACCACATTCAAGCTCATTCATAATATAGCACCCTCTTACCTCAACACCCTTATCACCTTACAGCCAAATAACAGAAGCAGAAGATCTCCAAACCTCAATACCCTCCTGGTCCCGGGGAGCCTGAGATGTGTCAATACAAATACCAGCAACCGAGCATTTTCATTTATAGCGCCTCTGCTATGGAACCAACTACCATGCGAACTGAGAGCAAACAGTGACTTGTTGGACTTCAGAAAAAAAACTTAAGACTCATCTTTTCCAGACGCATTTCAATCCTGCCTAATCACTATCTACTCAACACTGGGCCACAACAGGCACAAAGAAAGAACTCCGCGTTCTAGCCAACAATTAGACCCAGCGACATGTAAATATGTATATACTTGTGAAATCACTAGCCTGCAATCAAGTGTGAATCATATAATTTGAGTGATATGAGCTGTACTTTTCCACTAAATCATTATGTATGTTTTAATTCCTGGCCTGTACAGCCGCACTGTTATGTATGGCAAACCACTGCTGATCGCTGGAAGTAGTGGGATACAAGTGTACACTAAATAAATAAAATAAAATAAATGTTAAGCACTCCCTCAGAAGAGTCCACTCTACTGCAAATTTGTGTCATCTGCAAAAATATATACCTTTCCATTCAGTCCTTCAGCAGTATCACTCACAAATACAATAAACAGTGCCGGGACCAGGACCGAACCCTGGGGCACCCCGCTAATCACCTTCCTTTCATCCAAGTGAGCACCATTTACCATCACCTTCTGTCATCTGTCAGTCGACCAATTTCTGATCCAGTTTACCACCTTGGGACCCATCCCCAAACTACTTAGTTTATTGATAAGCCTCCTATGACAGACAGTATCTAAGGCTTTGCTGAAATCCAGGTAGATGACATCCATCGCATGCCCTTGATCTAGTTCTCCGGTCTCCCAGTCAAAGAACTCAGATTTGTTTGGCAAGATCATCCTTTGGTAAAACCATGTTGCCTCAGATCTTGCAACCTGTTGGTTTTGAGAAAGTTCACAATTCGCTCTTTCAGGAGCACCTCCATTACTTTTCCCGCCACCGAGGTAAGGCTTACGAGCCTATTGTTTGACACTTCTTCCCTGTCACCACTTTTGTATAGAGGTACGACATCAACCATTCTCCAGTCGTAAGGAACTTCTCCCATTTCCAAGGATCTGTTGAAAACGTCTTTAACGGCCCTGCAAAAACCTCTGAGCTCTTTCAGTATCCTGGTATGTATCCCATCCGGTCCCATGGGCTTGTCCACTTTCAGTTTTGAAAGTTGTTCTAACACATCTTCTGTGAATGGCGTGGTATCTACTTCATTCCCATTTTTATATTTGGGAGTCACAGGTATTCCTTCTCCAGGATTTTCTTTAGTAAAAACAGAGCAGAAGTGTTTGCTTAGCAGTTCCGCTTTTTCAATGTCACTTTCCATGAGTCTGTTCCCAGCACTTCTGAGCCCTGCAATTCCATCTCTGATCTTCTTCCTTTCCTAAATATACCTGATGAAAGTTGTCGCCACACAACATCTTTAGCCATTTTTTCCTCTGCCTTTGATTTTGCTATCCTTATTTCTCTTTTTGTCTGAGTTTGATCCTATATTTTATTTCTCTGTTCCTCTGTTTGCAAGCTTCTGAATTTTGCGAAAGCTGTGTTTTTTGCCTTTGAGCAGCCACTTCTTCAGAAAGCCAAGTAGGTTTCCTTCTCTTGTTTTTATTTACTTTTCTTACATATTTATCTGTTGCCCCTTTTATTGCCACCTTTAATTTAGCCCATTGCAATTCCACTTCCCTTATCTCTTTCCACCCCTTTAGGTACCTGGCCATTTTATTGAAGTCAGTGTTTTTGAAGTTTAGGACTTTGAGCTTGCTATGATTGGACTGCATCTTGACTTTTATTCTCAAACCACACTGTGTGATGATCGCTGTTGCTCACAGGTGCACCCACCCAGACATTCGACACACTATCACTGTTGGTGAGCACTAAATCCAGCATTGAGCTTTCCCTGGTTGGTTCCATCGCCATTTGTTTAAGTAATGCATCTTAAAAAGCATCCACAATTTTTTTGCTTCTTTCCAGATTTGCATAAGGAGTAATCCAATCCACACTGGGCAGATTAAAGTCACCCAATATGATCGCTTCCCCCTTTGTGGCTATCTTGGCAATATCTATAATCAATTCGTTATCTATCTCTTCGATTTCAGTTGGAGGTCTGTAGACTACAGCAGTATGGACGACAGTGCCATCTCCTCTTTCCAACACAATCCAGAGTGCTGCTTCTTTTCCCCATGCCCTCTGCATTTCAGTAGCTTTAATATTGCTTTTGACGTACAAGGCTACTCCTCTCATTTTCTCTGTCTCTTCTGAATAGATTATAGCCAGCTATGGCTATATCCCAATCATGCGATTCATTAAATCATGTTTCTGTATTGGCCACAATGTCCAAGTCCATTTCCACCATTAGGGCTTCCAGGTCTGGAACTCTGTTGGCTAAGCTTCGAGCATTTGTGCTCATTGCTTTCCAGCATTTAACTGGTTTGCGTGTATTTTGCATTGATTTTGTTCTTGTTCTGCCCACTTCTTTTTGATGTATGGTTTAGAAGTGTGGCTGTTTCTGATGTTATTCTGCTTTTTCAGGGAGTGACATCCAGAACTTGACCTTCCCCATCTGTCACCCCCTTTTTCTAATTTAAATGCATATCCACATACTGCCTGAATTTTTCACTTAGGATTCTTTTCCCTGCAACAGAGAGATGTAGTCCATCAGCACAGTATAGTCTCTTGTTGGTCCTCCTGTTTCCCCAGTCGCCTATAAATCTTAATCCTTCTTGTTTGCACCAGTTCTGGAGCCATGTATTAAAGCTGTTTATGTCATGCAGCCTTTCTGCCCCCTTACCAAGAACAGATAGAACTTCTGAGAATGCTACAGTGTTAACAATGGGCTTCAGTTTCTCCCCCAGAGTTTGAAAGTCCCTTTGAACTGTAGTGGCACTGTTTCTAGCCAGGTCATTTGTACACAAGTGGATGACATCAATTTTGGAGTGCTCACTTTCAGCACTAAGTACATCAACAATTTGATTTGTATTCTTGCTAGCTGAAGAGCCTGGGAGGCATTTGACTAACTTCTCTCCTTTGAACTGTGTTTCCAAGTTGGTGCCTCTGATGATGGAATCACCAAGTAGTAGTATTCTGTTGCTTGAGTTTTTCTTCGTATTTGGTGATTTATCAGGAGATTGGGCATTGACTGTCTCATTTAAGGGCCCTTCAGCTTCCCTGGATTGAGCAACCTCATTAACCAAAGCAGAGAAGGCATTCTGCAGTGATATCTGCACGTGTCCTGTGCGGAGCATCCAGGAAGGATCACATTTCACCTATATTAAAAGAACTTCACTGGCTCCCAATAAAATCCAGAATCCTTTATAAGACCCTCCTCATTACCTTCAAGGCATTCAATAAAATATCACCCTCCTCAACTGTCGAGCTGCTTATCCACACCCCCAACAACAGCATGAGGTCTTTGATTGCCCTTAAGTTGGAAGGGAGTTCGTTCCAATACCTGGGGCATGGTATGCGAATGCTCTGATGGTTGATTGGTTACATTTTATGTATTCGCTTGGTATTACTAGAGTGTTTTCTGCAAGAGCTCTTCTGACGGAGCCCTCGCGGAGCAATTTTCCCCAGCTTTCAAAGAAAGCCTTTGGGAATTGCAGCACGCATGCGCGGTCCTCTTCCCGCCCAAGGGTGCCATCTTGCTCAGTCAAATGACATAGCTAAAAGACAGCAAAAATTAGCAAAAACGAAAGCATAAAACTGCAACTCCAAGGGGAGGAGGGAGGGTTGTGAGGACTGATTCCTCCTGCTCCTGGAGAACACCTGCTACAGGTGAGCAACTACGCTTTCTCCAGGACCAAGCAGGAAGTCAGTCCTCACATATGGGACTCCCAAGCTTAAGGCTACCGGAGACCCTAAGCACAAAAATGAGCTCCCTCTAGCTCAACAGCACAGAAGGAAGGAATCTTCTCTGAATACGTCTCCAACCGGTAGCCCAACATCCGGGATGGAGGGTAGGAGTTGCCTATACCTCAAAGAGGTTACGGAGGACTGCCTGTCCGAAAGCACTGTCCCTGCGGGACTCCCACTCCAGGCAGTAATGGGCTGCAAAAGTCTGGCTTGAAGACCAAGTAGCGGCCCGGCAGATGTCTGCCAACGGAACAGAGCGGAGGTAAGCCACTGACATAGCCTTCGCCCGAACACGATGAGCGGTGACCCTACCTTCCAGCACGAGGCCCGCAGCCTCGTAAGCCCAAGCGATGCAGTCCGCAATCCAGATGGACAGAGTACGCTTGGAGACAGGGAGCCCCAACTTGTTGGGGTCATAAGACACGAAGAGCTGAACCGCCCTTCGGTGCTCCCGCGTACGGTCCAGGTAGAAGTTCAGCGCCCTTCTACAGTCCAGGGTATGCAGGACCATTTCAGCTCGGCTGGAGTGTGGCCTGGGAAAGTAGGTCAGAAGTACCACCTCCTGGTTGATGTGAAAAGGGGAAACCACTTTAGTTAGAAACTTAGGGTGAGTCCGCAGGACTATCCGGTTCTTGTAGAACCTAGTGTAAGGAGGATCAGATACCAGGGCCTGCAGCTCACTAACGCGTCTAGCAGAAGTGAGGGCTACCAAGAACAAGGTTTTCCAGGAAAGAAAACGAAGAGGACAGGTAGCCATAGGCTCAAAAGGCGGACAGGTAAGCCGCTGTAAAACCACACTGAGATCCCAGTTCGGGGCTGGCGGGCGCAAAGGTGGTTTAAGGAGTAGGAGGCCTCGGAGAAAACGAGCCACCAGAGGGTGGCTGGAAGAGGTCTACCATCCACCAGCGGGAACGTATCTTCTCTGACTCCGGCCGGGCTCGGACCTCGTCAGAGGCTTCGACGTCTCGGGACTCTGGTCCTGAGCATCGTTGGAGTTCCTCTGAAAGGGGGTCTCCTACCCGGGAGCATCATCAGAAGAAGAAACCCGCGAGGGCGGGATCGGTGGACGCTCCTGGTTCCTCGAGGGCCAGGTCGCATAGCCCCGATTCCCGTCCCGGGTCCTTGGAGTTGGAGAGGCCGTCGAAACATCCTCGACTCGAGGTGGACTTGCCCGCTCACGTAAGTACGGTTGTCCTCGTGGACTCGCCTCCGAAGGACCCGCCGTCGGGGCCCGAGTCGGGGGCTGCTGGGTCTCCTCAGCTCAGACTCAGGTTGACGGCCTTGGAGTGCAGTTTGTCTGCCTTCTTGGACCAGCAGCGGGCATTGATCGCTGGCCTCGCTGGTGCTTCTGCCCCGACCGCCGGGACGTCGACCTCCAAATCGACCCCGGAGACCGAGCCGATCCTCGAGTCCATGAGGGCTCGAGTCGATCCTCGGTCGAGGTCTCCTTCGGCCTCCCATTCGGGACCGAGGTCATCGACGCCGACTCCCTCGGCGTCGGGGCGGATGGCTTCAGTGCCCGCCCAACCAGAGCCGATCGACTCCTCCTCCGAGGAGTCGGCCTGGGAATCTGAGGACGAAGAGTCACCTGGTTCCTTTCGGACTCGGTGTGTACCCTCGGACTCCCCCGAGTCCGAACCTTGGAGACGGTCCCCCCCGGAGGATACCCGGTTCTCAGACTTCGTGAGGGATATGGCCAAAGCCTTGGCCTTCCCTGCGGATCCCGAGGAGGAGCCTGGAGTCGAAGAACTCGATGCCCTCCAATATGACTCTCCCCCGAAGGAGGCCTTTATTGTACCGGTTCCTCCCATGCTGGAACGGCTTCTCTTCCGCATGTGGGTGAGCCCGGCGTCGTCGCCGGTGTTAAGCAAGCGGGTCGATTCCATTTATCGAGTCTGCAAGAGCCCCGGGTTCCAAAAGGCACAACTACCGCACCATTCCATGGTGGTGGAATCGGCCATGCATAGACTGAAGAGTCAAAAAATGCACTCCTCGGTGCCCCCTGGTAGGGAAGCCCGAAGCCTGGATGCCCTCGGTAGGAAGTGCTTCCAGGGCTCTATGCTTGCTTGTCGAGTCCAGACATACCAGCTCTACATGGGCATGTATCTCCGAGACCTGGCTAAGGAAATAGCCGGGTTCTCTGCTGGTCTCTCCGACGAACCTTTGCAGAGGTTCCAATCCTTGTCTACTGGTATTCGGGAGTGCTCCAAGTTTATCTCTCGAGCAGCCTATGATGGTTTTGAGGCTTCGGCTCGAGTAGCCGCAGCCGGCATCGGTGGACGCCGCCAGGCTTGGCTTCAGACGTCCGACCTCGAGCCCTGGGTACAGGACAAGTTGGTCGATGTCCCCTGCCGAGGTGATAACCTCTTTGGCAAGCCCATGGATGAGAAGGCTGCACAAATCGAGACGGAGACTCTCACCAGGACTCGTCTGAGGAAGACCTCTGCCCCTTCTCAAAAGAAGAAGGCCTCGGGGGAAAAAGCCCTTTTACCCGAGGAAAGGTGCTGCCTATAAATACTACCCTCAGTATCAGGCCTCACCAGCTCCCCCACAGGGTAAGCAGGCCAAGGGACGGGGTAATGGGTCCCATAGGCAGCAAGCCCCCAAGCCTGCACCACCGGCCCCTGCTCAGCAGGGTGGGGGTTTTTGACTTTCTCAGCATAGCCTCTCCCCCTCAGCTGGTTTCTCTCAGCACAGGAGGCCGGCTGGTCCACTTTGCCCACAGGTGGTCCGCCATCACCACAGATACCTGGGTGCTTCAGATAGTTCAAAAGGGTTATCTTCTTCATTTTCACCAGGTACCTCCCTCCTACTTTCCAGGGGAGCCTTCCAGACTCCCTCTGCACAGGGACTTACTCCTTCAGGAGTTAGCAAGTCTTCTTCAGGAACAAGCCGTGGAGCCGGTGCCCCACCACCTGAGGGGTCAAGGGTTTTATTCCAGATACTTCCTGATTCCGAAAAGAACAGGAGGCCTCAGACCCATCCTAGACTTGCGGAACCTCAACAAGTTCCTTGCAAAGGAAAAGTTCAAAATGTTTACCCTTGGCATCCTGCTGCCCTACCTCCAGCAGGGAGACTGGCTATGCTCCTTAGATCTAAAGGATGCGTATACTCATATCCTTATTCATCCAGACCACAGACAATACCTCAGGTTTGTTGTGGGCGGACACCATTACCAGTACAGAGTACTGCCTTTCGGCCTATCCTCCGCCCCCAGAGTGTTCACCAAATGCCTAGCAGTGGTGGCGGCCTATCTGAGACTTCAAGGTCTCTGTGTTCCCATACCTGGACAACTGGCTCATCAGGGCCCAGTCTGCCCAAGAAGCCACTCAGGCTACTCATCGCACTGTCGCTCTGCTCCAGCACTTGGGTTTTGTCATAAACTTCGCAAAGTCCACTTTGCTCCCCTCTCAAGATCTAGAATTCATCGGCGCCAGGTTGGACACTCTTCAGGCGCGGGCCTTCCTGCCTCTGGACAGGGCCCAAAGGCTCATGGATCTCGCCAGCCGCTTTAACAGCAATTCCCTGGTCTCGGCCAGGCAATTTCTGAGACTGCTCGGCCATATGGCTTCCACGGTCCATGTAACCCCCAATGCCCGCCTGAACATGCGACCTGCTCAATGGTGCCTTCGCAAACAATGGCATCAGGCCACTGGGAGCCTAGCGGACTCCGTACAGATCTCCGACCAGCTGGTCTCCTCTCTGCGATGGTGGCTTCATCTACCAAACCTAGTGCTGGGGGTGACTTTTCAGCCCCCTACACATTCTCGGGTCCTGACGACCGATGCTTCTCTCCAGGGTTGGGGAGCACATTGCCAAGGGACTTGTACTCAGGGTCTCTGGACTCCTTGGGAGTCCGCTCAGCAGATCAACTTCCTGGAGCTCAGAGCCATCCGCCTAGCGCTCAAAGCCTTCTCTCACCTGCTTTCTCACCGGTCGGTACTTGTCCAGACGGACAATCAGGTTGCCATGTTCTACGTGAACAAACAAGGCGGAACCGGCTCATTCCTTCTGTCAGGAAGCACGGAAGCTCTGCTCTTGGGCCGTCCATCGCAACATCGTCCTCAAAGCTGTCTATCTCCCAGGTCAAGAAAACTACCTGGCAGACAAACTGAGCAGGATCCTCCAACCGCACGAGTGGAGATTGGATCCGCCCGTGGTTCAGTGGATCTTTCTCCGGTGGGGCCTCCCCACCATGGATCTGTTCGCCAGTCCTCTGAACCGGCAGCTTCCCAGATTCTGCTCTCGACAGCCGCATCCTCTCCGGGTAGCGGCGGATGCTTTTCTGATTCCATGGTCCATAGGCCTCTTGTATGCCTTTCCACCCATGCCTCTGGTGTCTCGGACGCTCTTCAAAGTTCTCAGAGACAAGGCGTCGGTGATCCTAGTGGCTCCCCGGTGGCCGAGACAACCTTGGTTCCCGCTTCTGATGCAGCTGGCGGTGGACACCTCTTCCTCTGGGGTTTCAGCCCGACCTCCTCTCGCAGGATCAGGGGACGCTCCTGCACCCCAACCTTCGGTCCCTTCATCTGATGGCCTGGCTGCTGAAAGGGTAGTCCTTGCTCCTCTCCAGCTACCTCCAGATGTGGAAGAGGTCGTCTTGGCCTCCAGGAAGCCTTCCACCCGGAAGTCCTACGCTCTTAAGTGGCGTCGGTTCTCCGTCTGGTGTACTCAGCAGTCGCAAGACCCCTTCTCCTGTTCAACATCAGTGGTCTTGCAGTACTTGCTTTCTCTTTCCAATCTTGGACTTAAGTCCAACTCGGTCAAGGTCCACCTCAGTGCTATTTCTGCGCACTACCTACCGGTGGATGGTAGACCTCTTTCCAGCCACCCTCTGGTGGCTCGTTTTCTCCGAGGCCTCCTACTCCTTAAACCACCTTTGCGCCCGCCAGCCCCGAACTGGGATCTCAATGTGGTTTTACAGCGGCTTTCCTGTCCGCCTTTTGAGCCTATGGCTACCTGTCCTCTTCGTTTTCTTTCCTGGAAAACCTTGTTCTTGGTAGCCCTCACTTCTGCTAGACGCGTTAGTGAGCTTCAGGCCCTGGTATCTGATCCTCCTTACACTAGGTTCTACAAGAACCGGATAGTCCTGCGGACTCACCCTAATTTTCTTCCTAAAGTGGTTTCCCCTTTTCACATCAACCAGGAGGTGGTACTTCCGACCTACTTTCCCAGGCCACACTCCAGCCGAGCTGAAATGGTCCTGCATACCCTGGACTGTAGAAGGGCGCTGAACTTCTACCTGGACCGTACGCGGGAGCACCGAAGGGCGGTTCAGCTCTTCGTGTCTTATGACCCCAACAAGTTGGGGCTCCCTGTCTCCAAGCGTACTCTGTCCATCTAGATTGCGGACTGCATCGCTTGGGCTTACAAGGCTGCGGGCCTCGTGCTGGAAGGTAGAGTCACCGCTCATCGTGTTCGGGCGAAGGCTATGTCAGTGGCTTACCTCCGCTCTGTTCCGTTGGCAGACATCTGCCGGGCCGCTACTTGGTCTTCAAGCCAGACTTTTGCAGCCCATTACTGCCTGGAGAGGGAGTCCCGCAAGGACAGTGCTTTCGGACAGGCAGTCCTCCGTAACCTCTTCGAGGTATAGGCAACTCCTACCCTCCATCCCGGATGTTGGGCTACCGGTTGGAGACGTATTCAGAGAAGATTCCTTCCTTCTGTGCTGTTGAGCTAGAGGGAGCTCATTTTTGTGCTTAGGGTCTCCGATAGCCTTAAGCTTGGGTGTCCCATATGTGAGGACTGACTTCCTGCTTGGTCCTGGAGAAAGCATAGTTACTCACCTGTAACAGGTGTTCTCCAGGAGCAGCAGGAATCAGTCCTCACAACCCTCCCTCCTCCCCTTGGAGTTGGTTTTATGCTTTCGTTTTTCTAATTTTTGCTGTCTTTTAGCTATGTCATTTGACTGAGCAAGATGGCACCCTTGGGCGGGAAGAGGACCGCGCATGCGTGCTGCAATTCCCAAAGGCTTTCTTTGAAAGCTGGGGAAAATTGCTCCGCGAGGGCTCCGTCAGAAGAGCTCTTGCAGAAAACACTCTAGTAATACCAAGCGAATCCATAAAATGTAACCAATCAACCATCAGAGCATTCGCATACCATGCCCCAGGTATTGGAACGAACTCCCTTCCAACTTAAGGGCAATCAAAGACCTCATGCAATTTAGGAAGGCCCTTAAGCATCACCTGTTCCTCTTACACTTTACACAGGCAAATGACCCCCCCCCCCCAACACCCACCTAGCTAAACCACCTATGATCAAAGCCATACAAGAACTACAATTAGTCCGTAATCCAGGATAATATTACTGCAATTTAACTATCCTCACCAGCAGAATATTAAATGCTGTTACCTGACCCTAATCGTAACACTTGTTCTGATTCAAACTGATATTCTTAAGATAAATCCTCATATGTATATATTTATTTATTTATTTATTTAATTTATTTAACAGTTATTTATATAGCGCTCTTTCCCTTGTTTCAAGTGCGGTTTACATGTAACAGTAGGTTAATTGGTATGAGATATACCAGGACATTTTACATAGAACAGATAATTATAAATTACAAGGAAAATTGTAACATTACAAGTATAACATATTAGAACATATATACATTGCTAGTTAAATTATTAATCATCATGTAAATGAGTGTGTAGTATGGTTAAATTAGTGTATTAGTGTCGTTTATTTTTGAAAATAGGGTATATAATATTAAAAATAAATGTTAGCCTGTATCCCTTTGAGAATTCTGTTTTGGGAGTGTATTATAGTGTAATGTAAATAAGTGAGTTTTTAATTTTTTTTTTAATTCTTTTATGTCAGACAGTAGGCGAATGTTGTCAGGTAAATTGTTCCAGAGTATTGGAGCAGAGTGTGAGAAAGCTCTCTTATTGGTTTGTTTTCTGGCTTTTGTAAAATCTTTTGGTATTGTTAAAGTATTTATGTTTCTGCTCCTTTGAGATCGTTTATCAATGTCAATGTTAATCAGTGTATTTAGTGCAGATGGTGCAAGTTTATTTATAAGTTTAAATGTAGTGACAAGAATTTTATATTTGATTCGGGAGTAAATTGGTAGCCAATGAAGTTCAGCTAAAATTGGTGTAATATGTTCAAGTGGGCTTATATTCATAATCATTCTAGCAGCTAAGTTCTGAGTTATTTGTATCTTTTTAATATTTTGTTTCGAAATACCATTAAGTATTGTATTTGCAAAATCGAAATGTGGGGTAATAATAGCATGAATTATGTTAATAAAATCTTGTAGAAGAATCAAAGGTCTTAGTTGTTTTAGTGTTTTGAGTTTGTAATGTATATTTTTAGTTAAATATTTTATATGTGAATCCATATTTAGATTGTCAAGTATCACACCTAAATATTTTACTTCTTTTTTTATATTAATTTCATGAGTATCTAGTGTAATCGTGTTTGGGGGTATATATGTTTGATTTTTAGTGATAAATAAAATATCTGTTTTAGTAAAGTTGATAAGTAGATTTTGTTCTTTGAGCCACTCAGTTCATTAAAACATTCTGTTATTTTTTGGAGAGGTGGGTGTGGGATTTCAAATGGGAGGTAGAACATTATATCATCGGCGTAAATATGATAAAAGACATTGTGGCGTTTAAAGATGTTACAAACTGGTTGTAAGTAAATGTTAAATAATAGTGCAGATAAAGCAGATCCCTGCGGAAGACCTTGAGTTTGTTTGAAGGTGTTAGATATTTGGGTGTGGATTCTTACATTTTGGGTTCTGTTTGATAGATAGGATTTGAACCAATTATAAACAGTAGATGTTATACCAATTTTTTGAAGTCTGTTTAACATTGTTAAGTGATCAACACTGTCAAAGGCAGCTGATATGTCAAGGAAAACAAGAATAAAGGCTTGTTTAGTATTATCAATACCTCTTAATATTGTGTCATAAAGGATCGTTAGTAAGGTTTCTACTCCATGGAAGGGTCTAAAGCCATATTGATGTTCATCAAGAATGTTTAATGTGTCAATAAAACCTTGTAGTTGAATTTGTACAATTTTTTCAATAAGTTTAGCCATAAAAGGAATACTTGATATAGGTCTGTAAGATTTTGGGGATAGTTTATCTAATGTGTTATTTTTAAGTATAGGACGTATTTGAACATGTTTGAGGGATGGTGGTAAATAGCCTTTTTGCAAGGATAGATTCACTAAAGGTAGAATGAAAGAAGAGTATTGGGAAAGTCTTCTTTATCCAATCAACTGGGCATGGATCAAGGTATGAAGTTGTTGTATTAATGTTAGTTATTGTAGTTTTGAGAGTAGTTTTTGATATTAAGTTGAAGTTGGTCCAGTTATCAACTGTAGTCTGCTTTAATTGTGTTTTAATTTGTGGTTGAGTAATATTTGATGGTGTTATTTGTAGGTTTGTTTTGTTGCTATAGTATTGAGCTAATTCTTGTGGGGAGATATCTATTGATATTTCATCATTATTTAGTGTTTTGTTTGTTAATTTCTGTACTATACAGAATAGTTCTCTTGGTCGATTAGTGGCTCTTGATATTATATTAGAATAATAATTTTGCTTGGAGTTGTTTATTGTTTGTTTATAAATTTGTAGTGTTTTAGTGTAATTCTCATGATTTATTAATGATTTTGATTGTCTCCATTTCCTTTCCTCTTTTCTTAGTTGTCTTTTTAATGTTTTGATAGATGTATTAAACCATGGAGTATGTCTTTTTTCAATTTTATTGTTTATATTTTGGTTTGATTGATTTGGGTTATTTTCTGCTGCTTTGGAGATTATATTGTTCCAGTTTTTGATAGATTCTTCGAGATTTGTGGGTGTTTGTGTAAGGTGTGGTATTATTTGATCTAAAAATTCCTCTTCATTGAATTTTCTGAATCGTTTAGTTTGAGGAGGTTGTGGTTTTTTAGTATGATTGTTGTATGTGAAGGTTATATTGAATTTTAAAAGATAGTGGTCAGACCAGGGGACTGGAATGTTTGAGAGGGATTCAGAGTTATATAGGTTGTATATAGAGTTTGGTAGGAAGACCATATCAAGTGTTTTTCCTTTATTGTGTGTTTGTTCAGTTATTATTTGGTGAAAATCCAAATTATTTATCATTTCTAAGAAGTGATTAGAATGATTATTGGGTGTTGATGGAAGGTTAAAGTCTCCCATAAGTATTACAGGATTTGTGTCTGTGGATGATGCTAATAATTCAATTAAGTTGTAAATTTTATGTATGTAGTATTCTGGTGGTCGATATATTAGTGATATATTTATGTTTTTAATTTTTATGGTGAGTATGTCAACATTGTCTATATTATTAGATGATATTAATTTTGCATTGAGGTTTTTCTTTAATATTATAAGTACTCCTCCTCCTTTTTTTTGTATTCTGTGAGTATGGAAGATCTCATATTCAGGTGTCTTTAGTTGGTTTAAGAATACTGAATCAGTATCTTTGAGCCAGGTCTCTGTTATACAAAGGATATCTGGTTATATATAGTTAGTCATTACATGTCATAATCCATTTTGTGTATACTATATATAATATGTACATAGTTTCCCCAGTTGATTCCATGTTATATCCCTGTTTTATGTAAACGGAGAACAATGTATGTCAGTAGCCATCCAGACCATCGTGAACTGCTCTCAGTATTAATTAATCACTATACTATTGACAGTAATAATTAATTTCCCAAATCCATTTTCTTACACTGTTATACTGATGTTTGTAACACAATACACACTATACTGTTGTCAGTAACCACCCAGATCTCCGGGAACTGCTATCAACAGATATATATCCTGCCGTCAGTAACAATCAACTCTCCTAACCAACCTTCTCACACCATCACACTGTTGTCCATAACCTCTCAACCCCCTTTACTCATTCACTAATCCCCCATACACAGAGATCATACTCAAAATTCCCCTCAGAAATACACACAATGCCTCCTTCAAAACAAACAAACATCCCCTTTACCCTCCTTCTAATAACACTCCTAATACAGCATATTCATACGTACAAAACCAATCAAAGCCCCTACAATAACATCCCCATCATCCATAATCTCTACCGAAGCCCACATAACACTAACCCCGTCATCCAGGATCCTTACCAAAACCCACCGCATAGCTCAACACACTTTCACAATCATTATACACGCCATGACTCAGACAAACACCATCGTAGACTCATACAAATAAACCAACCACCACATAGAGCCACAACTGACAATATTACAAATACAGACACCAAAACAAAGCTCATCTTAATAAATATTCGATCCATACGAAACAAAATACCAATCATCAATGACATGATAAAAGAAAAAAATCCTGAAATCATATGCATTACCGAAACATGGCTCTCTCCCACAGACACCGTACTACTCAACCAACTAATCACACATCAGTATGACATATTCAGCTGCCATCGGGATGCAAAGAGAGGAGGTGGCGCTCTCATACTCGCCAAAAAAGACCTACAATACACCTTAACAAGCTTAAATAACATAGACGGAATGGACATTATCAACATAGAAAATAGAACCCTTGCACTCACCCTCATATATAGATCCCCCTATCAAAAAAACCTCTCCCCCATCCTCGAGAGTGCTTGCACAACTTCACCAAACAAACCACTCATAATTCTAGGTGATCTAAACCTCCCTTCTCTGAACAACTCCCAATCAGACAACTTCATAGACGCTATGACCCAAATGGGATATACACAGATAGTACATGCCCCTACCCACACAAAAGGCAACACTTTAGATCTCATCTTCCTCCCTTCCTCCTTTATTAACCATCAACAATATACCCCTCCAACAATAACAGAAGTATCCTGGTCCGACCATCACCTCATTACACTCCACCTCCCAGCACAAGCAACACAGAATACAACACATTACACACCCCATACATCACGCTTTGCACACTTCAACAAGAATACCTTCCTTGACAAAGTACTACCCATGCTCAACACAAACTCCCCAGACATCAACTCCACTGTAAATCACTGGAACCTTACAGTCCAAAAAGCAGCTCCACGCATAGACACCACACCACGCCACGCATAGACAATTAAAAAAGACAGAAAAATGGTTCACAAAAGAACTAGCGAATCTAAAAAAACAACTGAGAAAACTAGAAAAGAGATGGAGGAAAAGTAAATCTGATGAAAATAAATCCCAATACTTGACCTCACTCAACGAATACAAAAATGCGATTAACAAATCAAAAAGAGATTACCACTCCAAGGTAATAAATCTAGCTATCAACCGCCCTAGAGAACTATTCTCAATTGTAAAAACACTGACAAAAGTTAAAAACCCAAAACCAAAACAATCGGCAATAAGTATTCAAACCCTAGCAACCCACTTTGCTGGGAAACTAAAGTGCAAACTTAATACTACACCGACGTCACTACCCTCAAACACCGAAATTAATAGCAACTGGACAACCTTCCACACGATAGATCAAACACACCTCCTCAGGATCATAACAATTGTTAACACCACAACTTCTCCATTAGATCCTTGCCCTGTGTCATGGATCAAAAGTACTAAGGAAGAATTAGCTGAAAACATACAATACATAATAAACCTATCCCTCTCCCAAGGCATTATGCCCGATGCCCTAAAACTCACAACGATCCGCCCAATAATAAAAAACAAACTCGACCCAAAAGACCCAAACTCATATAGACCTATAGTCAGCATTCCATTCATGGCTAAAATAATAGAAAAAACAGTTCAACTACAATTTCAAGAACATATTGATGAGCACAACTCTTGACTCACACCAATTTGGTTTCCGCCCTTTCCATGGTGTAGAAACCCTTTTAATTACACTGATGGACTTCCTCATAAAACATACAGATGATAACAACCAAGGCCTCCTACTCATTTTCATAGACATTTCCGCCGCCTTTGACAACAACCATCTTACACTGATCAATAGACTAGAAAACTTAGGAATAGGCGGGACTGTCCTCAAATGGTTCAAGTCCTACATCACACACAGACTAATCCGTGTTCAATTAAACCAAGAAGCATCAGAAACCTTCCCCCAAGGACAAGGAATACCCCAAGGATCAGCCCTGTCTGCTCTCCTCTTCAACCTGTACCTACAACCCATTACAAAAATATTTAGAAAACACAAGATCAATCATTTTATCTATGCTGACATCATGCTCGCTCTCCCCATAACCACGAAAAACCCTACTTATAACGCCCTATCCGAATGCATGGCGGAAACCACATCCTGGATGGAAACCAACTACCTCAGCATCAATCTCAAAAAAACTGAAGCAATGTTTGTAACAAGATCACTAGAGGCCAAAGATACTTACCCAACAACAATCTCAATCAATAACACAACTACACCTGTTAAACAAGAGGTAAAATACCTAGGTGTAATAATCGATCAAACACTCACCATGCTACCACACATAAAGCAAACAGTAAAAACCATATTCTACAAACTCAAAACCATTCAACACTTAAGGCCCCTTCTTGACACGCATGACTTTAGATCAGTTGTTAGTACACTCATCACCCCGCACTTTGACTATTGTAACAGTCTCCTAATCGGCCTCCCGCAAAAAAATATCTACCTACTACAAAGAGCCCAGAACATTTGTGCAAAGGTAGTCACTGAAGCCCGCCTAGCAGACCATGTAACCCCTATACTGCTAGAATTACACTGGCTCCCTATTAATAGCCGATACAAATACAAAATTCTACTAACAACCTTCAAGCTCCTAAACCAGGGGTCTCAAACTCAAATTGCTTTGAGGGCCAAATGAGGACTTGTAGAGTAACCCGGGGGCCGCACAAGACGCAGGCCTCATTTGCATAAGGGCATCATTTGCATAAGGGCATCATTTGCATAAATATTTGCATAATGTTACCATACACTAACTTTTAGTAAACATGCCTCTTAATGAGTGTATGGATAAAGACTAATCGTCCCCCAACATCAACTCCCTTCTAGCTCCTGCCCCACCCAGCATCCGCTCCCTTCTAGTCCCCGCATCATCAGCCCATTTCCAGTCCTAGCTCCCTCCCCTGCAAGTGGCCTTGGTTGGACAGTTTTGAAACATGACAAACATTTAACTGTTTCATTGGAAGCATCGTTGTGTGGAAGAGAGAAAATACAAAAAATGCAGGAATTAGTTTGCTTTAAATGTGTGGATTACAAAAAGGTTCACTGCGTCTCAGTAATTTCATAACTTCGTGCATGCAGTTTTTTCTTGTCTGTGGAATATGTTTTTCTTCTCCAAGATACAGGAGATTGTAACCTTGGGCAACAAGCTCTTTCACCATTGGAAACAAACTAGCCTGTGGGTGTTTAACATTTCCGTTTGCCTGCACCATCAACTATCCCCACGATTAACCTCAGACACATTTGAGAATGGATGCACTCAGCAACGCCCAATGTTCACCTGCTTAAAGGGGGCAAACCTAATTTTTCACTGGCAGGGGTCAATACATTTTGCAGATACGTTATGTGTGCTTTTAAACAAGGGGAAAAATACCCAGCCTTATCCGGATGTTCACCATCCTCCTCTAGCTTCCCTTCTCTGCACCTGCGTACCTCCCTTCCACCAGCTGCAACTTTAACCTTCAGGTGCCAGGTTGAGAATACGACCCCCCCCCCTCCATAGCGTCAGAGTTGCAAAGATGAGGATCTGTATCTAGTTAATAGATTGCTCCACGAGGCGCTCACGTGTGGCGGACTTTGTACCGGGGGAGGGAGCTGGACACCTGCTAATAAATCCAAAGACAAAAGAGCCCCCCCATCCCTCCTCAAATGCGCTGTTTGGCCGAAAGCTACACCGCGGGACAGGAAGCACTTCAGTATTCCAGTCACTGAGGGCTGCCGTGAGGAGGGCAGCAGGTACTGCCATCCCCCCCCCTCCTCCTCCCAATCGGTGGAAAACATAAATCGCCTAAGCCAAGAGGACTAGAAAGAGCGGGGGAGAGAGATGAGAACCGTGAGTTAGCCATTGCGTCACGACATTCATAAAACCACTGCTAGAGAACCCAAGGGGGCTTCTGCTCCAGTCGACCCCATCCCCTTTCTATGCTGCTGCTTCTGCTGCTGTATCCATACGCAGATCCGACCCACGGCCATACCACTACTACTGCTTCATGCTCCTCCCCGGGCGAGGACTTGTTGGCGAAGAGGCAGCAGAGGCTCCAGCAGCAATGTTTGCTCGTCTCGCCTGTGGCTCCGCCTCGCTACCTGTCAGCGCGCTTCTGCCGCCGCCGGTGCTTCTTCCATTCATCCGATGTGACTGCGGCGGCAGAGGAGGGACGAGTGCCGGGGATTAGCCGGTCGGCAGCGGAGAGAAGAGTGATTTCCCTCTCACGGCTCTGTTAAGCCTGCCGGGGCTGATGGGAATTCCCATCAGCCCCGGCAGGCTAACAGAGCCGCGAGAGGGAAATACTACTCTCTTCGCGGCCCTGAAAGCTGCCGCTGATGGGAGCTGAGAAAATGCTTTGCCGGGCAGATGGGAAGGGGCCGCGGGACAGTTGATTCTGCCGCTGCCATGCAGCGGCAGCCGCAGCAGAAGCCGGGGGGAGGTTTTTGTTTCTTCGGCATCGCGGGCCGCACAAAGGTCTCTCGCGGGCCGCGTGTTTGAGACCCCTGTCCTAAACGATATCACCCCTTCACACCTATCCACACTACTTCACGCCCCAACTGATTCAAGAGCCTGCAGACTAAACACAACCCACTCACTGGAATTACCAAAAACATTCACGAAGACTAAAAAATCCACCAGTGCCAGAGCCTTCACATACACTGCTCCCACGCTTTGGAATGACCTCCCAATAAACATCCGTATCATAAAAGACCTCTCCCAATTTAGGAAAGAACTCAAGACATACCTATTCTCCGAACACTTTGAAATCCCCTACCCTCCAAGTCCAACCACACAGCGTCCACAGACATACAAACAAAGTCCGCAAAAACACAATCAACTGAACATACACAGCCCTCTCTCACACAGCTCTCACAAAGACACACCAAAAAATCCACGAAAAAATGGAAATAAATTCCACCACACACACACACCCACTTGAAAGACGAATACTCTACACTATAACTCATTGTATCCTAACCTTTTTGTAAATATCCTCTGTAAATAGCAATGGCAGTTCGCTGCCCATTTCCCTGTAAAAAGTTAGAAACTTCTGATCGATATAACGATACAGAAGTATACAAAAGTACACACCTTGTAAATAGTTGAAACATTATAATGATCTGTTATATGTAAAAAGTTTAAAAAAAAAAAATTACTGTTCAATGTAATGTTATACAAAACTGTTAAATTGTTCCATGTAAAACGCCCCTGATCTCTGGAAGGGGCGGTATAGAAGAAATAGATAAATAAAATAAATAAAATAAAAAAAGTGTTCAATGTTCAATGTAAACCACACTGATGAGAACATAACATAAGAACATAAGATATGCCATACTGGGTCAGACCAAGGTCCATCAAGCCCAGTATTCTGTTTCCAACAGTGGCCAATCTAGATCATATGTACCTAGCAGTTTCCCCAAGAGACACAAGTTCCACAATGCTAGTACTGGGTCAAGCATTGATATCTTCGGTCACTTCTTAATAATGGTTTATGGACCTTTCCTCCAGGAACTTGTCCAAACCTTTTTTAAACCCAGCAACACTAACAGCCTTTACACTACATCCTCCGGTAACAAATTCCAGAGTTTGATTACACGTTGAGTGAAAAAATATTTTCTTTTATTAGTCTTAAATAGTTTACCCTGTAGCTTCACTGCATGTCCCCTAGTCTTTCTATATTCTGATAAGGTAAACAATCGATCTACGTTTACCCGTTCCACTCCGTTCATTAATTTATAGACTTCTATCATATCTCCCCCTCAGCCGTCTCTTTTCCAGGTTAAAGAGCAGTAACCTTTTTAGCCTCTCTTCATAGGAGTATCCTTCCATCCCCTTTACCATTTTGGTGGCTCTTCTCTGAACCTTTTCTAAAATCGCTATATCCTTTTTAAGATACGGCGACCGGAATTGCACACAGTATTCAAGGTGCGGTCTCACCATGGAACGATATAGAGGCATTATAATATCTTTTGTTTTATTTTCCATTCCTTTCCTTATCATACCTAGCATTCTATTTGCTCTCTTGGCCGCTGCTGCACACTGGGCCGAGGGTTTTAACATGCTATCCACCATGACGCCTAAATCTTTTTCCTGGGTGGTGGTTCCTAATGTGGAACCTTGCATCGTGTAACCATAGTTTGGGTTGTTCTTCCCTAGGTGCATAACCTTGCACTTGTCCACATTAAATTTCATCTGCCATTTTGATGCCCAGTCTTCCAATCTATCAAGATCCTCTTGCAATTTTTCACAATCCTCTTGGGTTTTAACAACCTTAAATAGTTTTGTGTCATCTGCAAATTTGATAACCTCACTTGTTATTCCACTTTCCAGATCATTTATGAATATGTCAAAAAGCAGCGGACCCAGCACAGATCCCTGGGGTACACCACTATTCACCTTTCTCCATTGGGAAAATTGGCCATTTAGCCCTACCCTCTGCTTTCTATCTTTTAACCAGTTCCTGATCCACAATAGTACACACTGCCTCCTATCCCATGACTCTTTAGTTTTGCCAAAAGTCTCTGATGAGGGACCTTGTCAAAGGCTTTCTGAAAGTCCAGATACACAATATCAACAGACTCACCTTTGTCCACCTGTTTATTCACTCCTTCAAAAAAACATAACAGATTAGTAAGACACGATCTTCCTTGTCTAAAGCCATGTTGGCTGTCTCCCATTAGGTTGTGACTATCTACATGCTGAGTAATTTTATTCTTTATGATGGTTTCTACCATTTTTCCCGGTACTGACATCAGGCTCACCGGTCTGTAGTTTCCCGGATCACCCCTGGAACCCTTTTTAAAAATTGGTGTTACATTGGCGATCCTCCAATCTTCAGTTATTAGAGATGATTTTAATGATAGTTCACAGATTACTGATAGCAGTTCTGCAATCTCATATTTCAGTTCTTTCAACACCCTTGGATGTATACCATCCGGCCCAGGTGATTTGCTACTCTTCAGTTTATCTAATAGTTGTAAGACGTCTTCCCGATGTATCGATATTTCCTTCAATTCTTCCGCACCTTTAAATACCACTTCAGTCATGGGTAACATCCCTACATCTTCCTCAGTAAAGACCGAAGCAAAGAATTCAGTCTCTCCGCTATCGCCTTGTCGCCTCTTAGTGCTCCTTTAACCCCTTTATCATCTAATGGACCAACTGACTCTCACAGATTTTTTGCTACGAATGTACTTGAAAAGGTCTTTATTTCGCGTTTTTGCTTCCGCAGCAAGCTTCTTCTCAAATTCTCTTTGCCTGCCTTATCAATGCCTTGCATTTGACTTGCCAGTGCTTGTGCTGTTTCCAGGTTTCGTCGTTTGGCTCTTTTTTCCATTTCCTGAAAGATGCTTTTTTGGCAACAGCCTCTCTGACCTCACCTTTAAACCATGCTGGCAGTTTTTTTGGACTTCCTTCCACTTTTCTTAAAGCGTGGAATACAGCTGGTCTGGGCTTCCAAGATAGTATTTTTCAACACCACCCAAGCTTGATGTACATCTTTAACCTTCGCAACTGCTCCTTTTAGTTTTTTCTTAACTGTTTTCCTCATTTTATCATAGTCTCCCTTTCGAAAGTTAAAAGGTAGTACTGTGGATTTCCTTACTATCCCTCCTCCACTAATTAAATCAAAGGCGATCATGCTATGATCACTATTGCCAAGTGGCCCCAACACCCTTATCTCTTTTCACTAGATCTGGTGTTCCACTAAGGACTAGGTCTAATATGGCTTCCCCTCTGGTCGGTTCATGAACCTGCTGCTCCAAGAAGCAGTCATTTATTTCATCTAGGAACTTTATCTCCCTAGCATGTCCTGACGTGACACTGACCCAGTCGATACCGGGGTAATTGAAATCACCCATTATTACTGCGCTGTAACTTTTGCTAGCTTCTTTGATTTCTTTGAGCATTTCATCATCCATTTGGTCATTCTGGCCAAGTGCTCGATAGTACACCCCCACTGCCATTGCCTTCCCCCTTTTATATGGAATTTCAATCCATATAGATTCTACAGCAGATTTTGTTTCCTGCAAAAAACTTTAATCCTTTCTGAGTCAATGCCCTCTCTAACAGAGCGCAACCCCTCCACCAATTTGATCAGCTCTATCATTACGATATAGTTTGTACCCAGGTATCACAGTGTCCCACTGGTTGTCCTCCTTCCACCATGTCTCTGATATTCCAATCATATCTAACCTTTCATTTAGTGCTATATATTCTAACTCTCCCATCTTATTCTTTAGACTTCTAGCATTTGCATACAAGCATTTTAAAGAATGTATTTTATTCATGTTAATTTGGCTATTGTTAGACATGGGTAAATTGGGATCTTTAAGCTCTGTCTGCTCCATACTTGAGGGCATTTGGGCTACTTTACTCTTTTGTGGAACCTCTCTGCTTTTGGTAGTATCCTTCAAGGATACATTCTTCCGAACCATCTGCTCTTGGGTGACTGTCAGCTTTCCCCTAATATCTAGTTTAAAAGCTGCTCTATCTCCTTTTTAAAGGTTAATGCCAGCAGCCTGGTTCCATCCCGGTTAAGGTGAAGCCCATCCCTTCGGAAGAGCCCCTCCTTTCCCCAGAATGTTCCCCAGTTCCTAACAAATCCAAAACCCTCATCTCTGCACCATTGTCTCATCCATGCATTGAGACTCCGGAGCTCTGCCTGCCTTTTGGGTTCTGCGCGTGGAACTGGAAGCATTTCGGAGAATGCTACCCTGGAAGTTCTGGATTTCAACTTCCTACCTAAAAGCCTAAATTTAGCCTCCAGAACCTCCCTACCACATTTTCCTATGTCATTGGTTTCGACATGTACCAAGACAGCAGACTCCTCCCCAGCACTATCTAAGACCTTATCTAGGTGGCACGTGAGGTCCGCTACCTTCGCACCAGGCAGGCATGTTACCAGGCGATCCTCACATCCACCAGCCACCCAGCTATCTACATGCCTAATGATCGAATCACCAACTAATCACCAAGGGCTGTCCTAACCCTTCCCTCATGGGCACATGGCCCTGGAGAAACTTCCTCAGTGCGAGAGGGTTTTACATCACCTTATATAGCACGGTATATAAGTGTTAAATAAAATCTCATGATGTACAGGGTGTTTCTGCAATACAGGACGCAGTCTACCAGTCTTTCAGCCACCTGGTCGAACCTGGGCTCCACAGCTTCTCCAGCAAACAGATAAATTTTATATCAGCTACACAACCAACAGGATAGGTAAGATACAAAGCGGGAAGCTTAACTGCTGGTTGTACATTCACTTCTGGGAATATTCTGACTGCCTACATTCCTTGTGTAGCCCTCATATCAGAAATCTAAGTGTGCCCTCAAGTTCATGTAAGGCCTACTGGCCAAGGACACTTAGGTTCCTACCCACCCTACCCCTCACCCCACCCACCTCAGGGCTGCATTGCCTATATAGTGGTCATATATGTTGACATCTATCCTCTTAAAATTTGGTGATAGGTCCACCTTCTCTTCTCCTAGGACCACACGTCTTGTATTCAGTGCAATAACTGTAGCACCTTCATTCTGATACAAATCTGGAACTAAAGAGCTTGCCCTACATGCCTCAAGTTAGCAGCCATACATAAAGAATTGACTATTAAGGGAAGTAGTAGCTGCAATGAAACACACCTCTTCTAGGATACAAACCAAACAAAATCCTCCACTGCTCCCACAGAGAATCAAACATCCCAGGAACAAATGGATCAAAGTGGGCTCTGGTAGACTACGTCCTGTAATGCAGAAACACCCTGTACATCATGAGATATCACTGCATAATGCCTTCTCTGCTTTGGTTAATGAGGACACCCAATCCAGGAGATATACTTGAAATCAGTGGCCGACTACTCCAACAGGGTGCGGAATCTGTCGAGGGGCTCCCCCTCGAGGCCCACGGAGTAGCCTCCTTTTGCCAAGTCGCGGAGGAACACACCAATGTATAACTGGTATGCCTGGATGCGACAAGAGCATGGAACCTTGATAGGCCTTGCGGCCCGAGGCATCAAGGGCTCTCGATTCTCGGCCCGGTAGTACCAATGAGTGGGACTTCAGGCTTTTCTGCTTCCTCTTGGCCGATTCCACCACCATTGAGGTATGTGGAAGTTGGGTCTTTCGGAAGCTGGGCCCGTACTGCACCTTGTACATTGTGTCAAGGCGCTTGCTCACAATGGGGACCGAGGCTGGGGCCTCCCATATGCGGAGCAACAGCCGAGATAGGATCGGCGGTACGGGCACAGTGAGAGATTGCCTGGGCGGAGACTCATACTGAAGAATATCGAGTTCAACACGAGGGTCCTCCTCAGCCTGGGAGACCAGGCTGAGGGCCCAAGCCATGTCCCGGATGAACACCAAGGTGGTGGTGGCCCTCGGGTGGTGAATGCCACTAGAATGCAGGTGGTGAGGGGTCTGACAGAAGATCCCTTTGGGTTCGGGTGTCCGGGGAGGTGTCCCCATCGGACTCGCCTCTGAGGAACGGGAGAGCGAGTGAGACGGACGCTGAGGACCCTCACAAGGCCCACGGCTCTCAGGGGTTTCCTGGATGGATTTTGGTGTCCCATGTGAGGGACCTGTGGTCTCTGGGCACAAGTCAGAGAATCTGGCCATGAGCACTTGCTGGAATGCAATGAATGCAGAAACACATTCAAGCACCAACATAAGGGACTCCCATGCAGGCGTGGGGCCTTGGGACGCTAATTCCGGGGTCACCGGATCAGGCGTCAAGGAGGAGAGGGGGTCCTCATCAGGACAACCCTCAGCAGACAGGGCGCTTTTGCCAGAGGCCTCCGTTTCCCTGCAAGGTACCTTGCGGGGCGGCCACTCCTTGTCCGACTCTCAGGAACACTGAATGTGACTAAGTGACCGGGCGTGGGAGCGCTCGCGCTTGTCATGAGTACCGGCCAGCGACTTTGAGGCCTTCTTTTTGCACCGTTCTACCTCGGGGGACTCCTGGTCAGAGTGCCGCTGAGAACGTGGGGCCGCAAGGTGAGAACCCGCTGGAGGAGAGATGACCGAGGGCGCCACTGGGGACTCCGAGGCGGCCTTCTGGAAAATGTCTTCGGACTTCTGCTTATGGCTGAGCAGGGCCTTAGAGGACATTTTCTTACAGTGAACAGAGCTCTGGGTCATGGCTGACTCTCAGGCACTACAGACAACAGTCGAGTGTCCGTAAGCGACATGCTCCTAGAGTATCTATTGCATTTTTTTAATCTGGTGGCCATGGGGGCAAAAATGGCCCCTGTGAGGTCGAAGACCCACGTGGCCAGCGGTTGGGGAGAAAAATGGGCGCGAAGCCCATCCAAAAATTAGGAAAAAAATGTGTATCCCCAAGAGCTCTGGAGTAGAGGAAAAGATGGAAATAACCAGTGCAACCGGAAAAAAATAAAAATAAAAAAGCGCCTGTTAAGGCCAGGAAAATGAAACTTTTTCCAAGGGACGAGGACTTGTGTCCGAAGTGCTCTGTGGAAAAAGGGAGACTGAAGCAAGATGGCACCCTTGGGCGGGAAGAGGACCACGCATGCATGGTAGCAATCCCAAAGGCTTTTTCTTTGAAAGCTGGGGAATTGCTCCTTGCAGGCTTCGTCAGTGCCGACGTCACCCACAATTGAGTACTGACTTCCTGCTTGTTTCTGGAGAACAGATTAGTAAAACAAGATTTTCCTTGGCTAAATCCATGTTGGCTTTCTCCTTTCTTCTGGCAGATTGCTTCTCTCTCTGCCCTTCTCTTCTAATGCCAAGTCCAGACGTCGGTCTTACCACATTGTTCCAGGCATAATAAACAGCAAATTGCCTGAGTTGGTATGTCAGGCTCCATCTCTGGTCCTTTTCAAATCCAGGCTAAAATTTCACTTCTTCGAAGCTGCTTTTGGATCCTGATGTGCATAGTCTCCTGCTCTCAACCATGTGTTTCCTTATTCCCCTAGCATATCCTAGTCCCCAGTTGTCTGTCTTTCTCCTTGTGTCCCATCAGAACACCTCTACTCCATGGACTTTGCCCCCGACACCCACTATGTGCCCTTCTTCAGGTCCAGAGACATCTATAAAGCCAAGAGAAATTTACATTAACCCGGGTGGGATATGGACAGGACTGAACTCTCTCAAGGAACGTCTATTAGCATGTAAGGCCTAATTTTAACTTTCCTTATTGTTCCTCCAGTCCAGTCCCACACTTGTGGAATGTACCATACAGTACTAAACATGGGAGGGACTGCCAGACCAACCTGAAATACTGCCGCTCCAAAATGTGCATCCCCTGCTGCTTGAACATTCATGTTCGACAAACCTATACAGAGACAACCAGGTTGCTGCCCTATAAATGTCTCCTGGCAGTACAGACCATGACTCCACCCATGATGTGAACCGTTTTTCCCTTCAACTCCTCTTGTGTTTCCCTCAGCTCTTTCCAGCCTTTCTGGATTTGCTCCACCTCTGCCCCATAGTTTTCCAGGTGATTCTCTACATCTTCTACTCGCTCTCCTAGTTCCTTAATATCATGCTTGATTGACTGCAAAGCCTCTTTCAACTCATTCTTGACTCCTCCAATCTCTTCCTTTAAAGCCTCCTTCAAATCCATCAGCCACTGCTTAATTTTCTCTGCCATTCCTGAGCACTCCTCTCCTTCTGGCTCTTCCTCGTGCTCTGACAAGAGGCCCCCCCCTCTGCTTGCATGTCTTCTCCCCCTCCTTTCCACCTCTAGGAGGTGCATGTGGGGAGCAGAACTCTGCCAACTTCTTCTTCACTGCCCCTTCTCTTTGCTTTCTCCATATTGTGCTTATTTAATATCTCCCTGCAGGTAGCTGGCTCCACGTCCGCTACTACTCTCCTCCCCCGCTCCGTTGGTCACTGTACAGATTATAGTGCTGTTCTCTTCCTCTTTCCTCTGTTGTGGCTCTGCTGTTCCTCCTGTTCATTCTCTCTCCCTGCAGATCTGTTTTCACCACCGTCTCAGTTCCCCCTTGCTGTCCCTCTCTCCTTCTTGCCTTCTTGGTCTGCTCCACGCTGCTCCCACTCCAAGGCTACTTCAGCCCCGTCTCTCTCCAGTCGATCCAGATGCTCTGTCTCCCCTCCTTCTCTTCCGGCAGCTGGCTGGGCCATTCACCGTGCTCCCCGCCTTTTCCTCAGCAGATCAGCCTCTCCACCACCTTTCCTTGCAGGCCCAGTTGCTCCACTCTGCCACAGCCCATCTTCTGCACTGCATCTCCTCCCAGGCTCAAATGCTGCTCACCTTCGATCGCTCCCACTCCTTCCACAGCCGCTTCTAGACTCCTCGTGCGGACTCGGGCCCCCTCCAGGCCACCTTTTTGGTGCAGGCAATCCTCTGCTCTCTGCACTCCTCCCAGGCAGCTCTCGCCACTTCAGTGTCCTCCAGGGCACACCTCAGCTCACTGCCGCTTCTCAGCCTTGCACAGGCTCCTCTCGCTCTCACCCCGACTCCTCACCTCCTTCACTCCACGGCCCCTCTGGCTCTGCCACGTTCTGCACTGCCTCCTCGACCACTTGCTTGCTGCTCCACGTGCCTGGCCGGCCCGACTCCTTTCTCCACCGCTACCCCCACTGCTAGGGAGAGTGCGCTGCTCGTTCCTGCCGCCTCTGAGCTTGGGGTGTTATCGCCGCATTGCCCCCTGCCTTATCTTCTTCCTCTACACGTTTTCCCGCTTTGTTTTAGCCCTATTTGGCAGGCTATGGTGGCGGAGCTCCTCTAGCTCGCCACCATCTAGTCTGTTGACGTCACCGGAAGGCCAGATGTGGTGTATTTAGATTTCAGTAAAGCCTTTGACACCGTTCCTCACAAGCGACTTATAAACAAACAGCGCTCTAGGGACAGACCCTAAAGTTACTGTTTGGGTTAGAAATTGGTTGAGTGGGAGGCGACAAAGGGTACAGGTAAATGGAGCTCACTCTGAGGAGGAGGTGGTTACCAGTGGTGTGGCTCCAGGGATCTGCCTTTGGTCCGATTCTTTTTAATATCTTTGTTAGTGATATAGCAGAAGGGCTGTCGGGTAAGGTTTGCCTCTTTGCAGATGATACCAAAATCTGCAATAGAGTAGACACCCAGGAAGGTATAGATAAGATGAGGAGGGATCTAGCTAAGCTTGAAGAATGGTCTAGAATTTGGCAGCTGGGATTTAATGTTAAAAAATGCAAGGTCATGCATTTGGGCTCAGCAATCCAATGAAGCAATATAGTATAGGGGGGTGAAGTACTTTTGTCCATTAAAGAAGAGCAGGACCTAGGCGTGATTGCATCTGAGGATCTTAAAGTAGCTAAACAGTTAGAAAAAGCGACGGTAAAAGCTAGAAGGATGCTTGGGTGCATAGGGAGAGGAACGGCCAGCAGAAGAAAGGAGGTGATAGTGCCTCTGTGTAAGTCTTTGGTGTGACTTCATTTGTAATATTGTGTGCAATTCTGGAGACCACCCCTTCAAAAGGATATAAACAGGCTGGAGTCCATACAGAGGGTGGCTAGTAAAATAGTTAGTGGTCTTCATTATAAAGCCTGTGAGGACAGACTTAAGGATCTTCATATGTACACCTTAGAGGAAAGGCGGGATAGAGATATGATTGAGATGTTTAAATACTTCCATGGCATAAATGCACAGAAGGAGAGCAAGCTCTGCTACGAGAGGACATGGGATGAGGGTGAAAGGGGATAGATTCAGGTGTGATATGCGGAAATATTTATTTACGGAAAGAGTGGTGGATCCGTGGAATAGTCTTCCAGTGGAGGTGGTAGAGATGAGGACAGTATTTGAATTCAAAGAAGCATGCGACAAACACAGAGGATCTCTAAAGGAAAAGAGGGGAATGTTTTAGTGGTTGATATGGAAGGGCAGACTGGATAGGCCATGTGGTCTTCTGCCATCATGTTTTTATGTAACTTATTTGCATGCTGTTTGCTTACAGCATCATAGAGCAAAATGTCTGTGTTAAACTATGCTGAGGTTTTGGGCAGGGCTCCAATATAGGGTTTTTGCATCAGCCTTAAAATCTCACAGCAGTCGAGCGGCTCTATCCAACTCCTCCAGATCATAGCAGAAGCAGCCCACAAGCCCACCCATTTTGCTTCTATAGGCCCTTATAGAACAATTAAGGTGCACAATATGTAGACACTTACCATTGCTGGATAAAAGAGAACAAAGATTGCTGATCCCAAGAAGCCTGTTGGACCTAGAATGACGACATTGTAAATCATCCCCAGGATGGCCACAATGGGTCCACCAGCCAACAAACTGCCCACTGCGGCTGCCTCAAACATTCTCTGCCCATCACTGGAACATACATTTATTAGCTGAAAAACAAAAGGCAGTCCCTCAAGTTCCTCCTCTGCAGTACATAACTTACAGGTCAATATTCAAAGTTGGCGAGTGCTGAATTATATATGGAGCATGCTCACTGTTGGCAACTACGTGAAACAGTAACATTCAGCCACTACACATATTGCAGAGTGGCTGGATCTACAACTGCTGTTTTGCTGGTCAAAGTTAAAACAATTAGTTGTATGGATAACAGCTCAATATGTCCACTATACACACAGCTATACAGGAACACCCTCACTCTGCTCTGCCACTATCAAATAATGCCAGAGCATTTAGAAAGAACGTTCATCAGCATGATTCATACACTTCCACTGAAAGCTGATGCCTAGACTTTCTTCTGAATACTGGCCCATTACTATTTGATGAAGCATAAGGCTCACTGGTCTCCTGCTCACTCTTATCGCTCTTTCGACAGCCCCTTCTTACTGTTCCTCCTCACCACCCTGCTCCACAGTGAGCTCACCTCTCCTAGGGATTTCTCCTTTATGTTCTTCAGGCTCAGGATTTTTTTGAAGGCTATAGTCAAGATGGCACCACGAAGTCTGGCCCCAGTGCGATAATTCAAAGCCCAGGTGAGAGCTAGTGACCAGGAACGAATCACCTCTGTCACCAATAGTCCAAATACCAAGAGCAAGCTGTACTGCGGGTTGGACTCACTATGCTGTGTGTACTCCAAGAGGCTCTTCACAACAAACGCCTACAGGAAGAAAAGCTGAAAGCATGAGGACCTCCACCTGCCTCAGAAATGCTTCCAACATCTTTATGTTAAGTTAGGACCAAAACAAATTCTATGGGCTCAATCAGATGTAACGTCTGCTTCTTCTAGAAGCTGGATTTGCATTGCATATGGCAGCTCTACTATGAAAAAAGAAGTCCTTTAGAACTCGCCAGCAGGCAATGCAAATTTAGTAGAAAGTCATCTGGACTTGGGACCTCAGTGTTCACACACACCAAGCTTCTGAGCTGCGAGGCCTTCTAACTTAACATAAACTGGAAAAGGTATTTGGCTGAAAGTAATAGATTATGTCAAAAATTATTGAAAAGAAAAACAAAAACAAGAATTATTTCATATTCATAGAACTAACCACAATAAACATTCTACTGTGAGATTACATCCATCATTTTCTTTCAACGTGCTTATTTGATAAAAAGGAACGACTGTACCTACAGTTGTAACGGGGGAGAGTGAGAAGGACATTTTGCAAAATTTTCCTGAAAATAAACATCAGCAGTTTAATCAAACAGAAACAGGACAGAGCAACCAATAAAACATGTTTGAATAACCCAAAAAGCAAGCAATCCCCCTCCCCCAGCCCCCCCTTCCCCTTCCCCCAAAGAAATAATTACCTCAGGGTATCACATTTCAAACAGCATTTGCAGAACCTGAGCGACAGCCCCCAATAATCACCACCGCGACTCTCACCTGTGTAGGCCAGTGGGCACAGTACAACCACACAATTGAATTCATTAGCAGTATTAAAAGTAGTATCAACTGGGGAACAATATACTTTTATTAAAGAGAAAAAAAAGGTATGTTAGGAACACACACTTGTACAAAAGAATACTAGTGCAGTGAACATACAGCTTCTCACATACAGCACAAAGCAAATGGTGTCCAACACTACAGCTTTAATCTCTCAAAGAAAGTTTCAAATATATGAACAGCTCCAAAAGTGCCTCAAGATTTAAGAAGCCTTTGTTAACATTTACAGTGCTGCCTTTTGCTATAGTTGTGCAACTATCAATTCTCCTAACATCTCCCCGACGTCAGCTCCCAAGGACAAGCTTTTCCATTCATGCTTTCCAAAAGCTTGGTGGCCTTTTGGTCCTTTGGTATGCAGAACTGGATAAATGTCGGCCTACCAGGATGTCAAAATAAAATTAAAGAAAAAAATACCGGCAACAGCCAAAGATTGCTTCATGAAATCTCAAGTCTTTCCAAGTCTTTGCACATCTTGTAGCAGTTTGAAGGACATAGGAAGAGAGAAATAACTTGAAAATTAACACTAGCTCCCAATGTAGATTTGACTGGTAGATCAATTTTATGTCAAGATCCCTTTGTCCAGAAATAATGCATCATTTCCCAAGCTTTGATAGTGCCCAGAGATATTTATCAGGCTTTGTAATGGATTGTGGATAAATTCTCATCAGTCTTGGCAGAGTAATAAGCAGATATCGTGCAAAGTTTCACAGACCTACTGTGCGTTTCAAGTCTTCTCTTACCATCGTTTCAATCAAAACCATGCTAAGTTACTTTGCAGTCCAACATGAGAAAGTTTAAAATGTGACATGAGAATCGGTCCGAAAATACCTACTGCTTTTTCCACAGTAGAGACTATACTCAGTACCATCTGGGCAGCAGAGTACATATGATGAACATCGAGAGCAGGAAGTGAAGCCTTAAGGAGGCACTGTACTGCACAGGGCACTCACACATCTTTAAGTATATTTCAGTATTGGCTTTGATGTATCAGCATCTCCCAGCGTTCTTTATGAGATTATGTAACACAGAAAACAAACCTACTCTTAAAATGGCAAAAAGTTTTTAAAAAGTAAAGAAAAAAAAATAAGAAGGGAAAAGATTAAAAAACTTGGAAAAGAAAAACTACCACCACCAGTTGCACAATGAAAAGCTTACTTAGAATATTACTATTTTTTTAAATATAAAAGCTTTTTTTAATAGAGAAAGAAACACATGGAAGTTTAGCTCTTTGATTACATTTAGAGGCTTTCAGAGGGGCTTCTGAGCAGATGAAAGCATTCCCATGGAATAAATGTCACCTTACCTTGTGCACGAGGATTGCAGGGCTTTCTGCACAGCTGCAGTGGCTCACACTGATCGCAGAACACAGCCATCCTGAAAATTCTAAAGAACAGCTTCTGTCATTGGTTCCACTACCGAGGACGAGCCCAAGAACTGGCAAGCTGGGAACGCTTACCTCTCCATGTGCTCCCCTCCACCCCTCCAAATCTTTCCAAGGAAGTTGTTTGGTTTTTTAGTGAACATTTGCAAAAAAAAATGCTCTTATCAATTATGCAAACCTAAAACCAAATAACAGTACTAAGGTGCAGTCAGGGCAACAAGATGCCACACCTCTTGCTATCCCAACAGGTCAAACATTTCTGGCCTGCCTTCTGCAACCAGCATCCTTCACTCTGGGTGAAAAAGTGAAGGGCTGCTGAACAATGTAGCCAAATGTTACCCTATCATCAGCAGGGGCCTACTGGATTAAAGCTACCTACATCTCAGAGTTAAACGTGAGGAAAATCCTATTTCACATCAAAGAACATTTTTTTAAAAAAGCCAGGGGATATGGAATATGTGAAATTTGAAAGGTTCATAAACAGCTGTTTTGGTACATGAAATTAACTATTCTTTTTAAAATGCATTTGAAAAAATAAAACACTATTTGCCCAATTAATAGCCTCTCAAGCACGGCAAGGTGTAGGTAGTTATCTTTAAGCTAATGAAGGTTCCTCCATGCCCCCCTCCGCCTCCCAACCACAAACTGTTAGAAAACAAACAAAAGTGTAAAATAAAAACTGCAAAAGTCTACATGACAAAAAAATCCTAATATCATAAAAAGACAAACCCATGTTTCCTAATTGTACAGTTAGTGAGTCAAAAGCATACCAAATACAACAGCAAACACTCCCTTGTATCCTGGGGCAGAGGTAAACATCCACTGAGGCTGTCAAACTCTGCAAGTACTCAAACCAAGCACTAAAGTACTGTTCCATACCCCCAAATATTCTCTTCCCTCCTAATTAGAATGCAAAATAAGATTTATTCTTCTCCATCGCATGCAAAGAGGACTGTTCCAATCACCTTAAGCATAACCCACTAATGCAAAAAAGGGTTATGTCCTGCTCTTGTTGGTCCAATACAAGGATCAGTTCTGCATTAGAAGCTGGCTTCTTGGAGGAGATCAATATTGCATACAGATTTGGAAATAGATGCAAGCTTAGTATGATGGATTTTTATTTTTGGATAATTCTTGGCAGATCCTTACAGAGCCCTTTCTCAAGGAACTAGATTTCTCATATCAGTTTTTCCCAAGGGCTTTTAAATCTGTCTGATTAATACATTTAACTGTCAATTTAACTCAGATTGAGAGTTACAAGAATGGTTAGAGAAGCAGGTTGTAAACCAGGGAAGTCAGGTTTCAAATCCCACTACTCCCACTAAAACATTTCATGACCTTAAGTGAATTTACCCTCCTTTGTCTCAGGTACAATTTAGACTTTAAGTGCCTTTAGACAAGGAAATGACTCAAATACCTTAAGTAACCTTCAACTTGCATCTGGAAAAAGCAAGTGATTAATCTAAAAAAACAAACAAAATGTGATGCAGGGAGCCAGAACATGGCAGAACAGGTATTCAGAACACGCAGGCTGCCAGGATGCACTTGCAAAAGGCATTTACCAAACTTCCTTGTTCAATATTTGCTTGTAGTCCACCTATGCCCTGGAAATAAACAGAAAGCTAGAGGGCACTCTCTAGCCCCAGAGAACAAGTCACTGTGGCATGAAATATTCCAGGTTCAGCTATTCCCACTGCAGGCAGGGAGTCAATACGTTGCCTTTCTAATGTTTTCACTTCAGCAGCACAGACATTACGTACAACTATCCTCCAGGAATATAGCCAAAGAAATTAAAAATTCTTATCTTAAATCCCCCAAAAAGGTTTGTATTTGTCTCTGAATTTTCTTTTAGTTAATTCTGACACTTTTTAAATCAAGATTGACAATGTCATGCTCTTTCACTTAATAAAACTCATGTTTCATTATATCAGAAAGCAGACTACAACCACCATTTAGACTGGATCCTTGAAAATTATTCTGCTTTATCAGGCCTAGGCCTTCCAGAAAGAGCTACTGCTGCTGCCACTGCTTTAGTTAGGGGCAAGGAGGGGAAGCAGAGGCTCTTTGCAGCAGGCCCAGACCTGCTGAAGTGGCAACTCCTCCTTTTTGATATCAGAGCAACCCGGCAGCTAAGAATTTCCCAGCCCTATCTGCTTATTTGCTTGAGCCATACAATGTTGTTCCCAACCTGGTAACATATTCCCTTCATCAAAGCAAACCCACAAAACTGTGGCTCAAAGAGATTTGATGTCTGCAGATGTTAAGCCTAACCACAGAAATAGTTCACATTACCATACATATATTTAAAACACAGAATGCTATGTTTTAATTCATTCTGTGGAAATAATCATAGTACACAACTGAATATAATGTAAATAGTAAGCAAAGCTGAAATGCCATCAGCATGGCAGCCACTCTGCAAGAGGAATCTCAGTGCTCATGGGATTACTAGGACCTCCTATGAAATGATCTGTGCCCCTTCTCTTATGGCCGAAAGCAGATGTTTGCTTTGCATCACTGGTAGGATCCAACCTGTTCATTCAAAACCCACAGACACAAAAAGTCTCAATAGGAAAATACTCAATTTCTATTAAAAATAAAAGCCAGTGCCGTTGTCTGCCTAATTTGTTCAGGAGATCAAAGTGATTCCACGGAGTGAGCTCCGAGGCTTGCCCCAGCCCGCCATCTATGCTGTCGCTGCAGAGCCGGCAGAATCAGCTGTGATGCTGCACTTTTCTGCTCCTGCTGTGAGCACTGCGAGAGTTAAGCTGCACACCCCTGTAGTGTAGCAATGACAGAAGCTCTTCTTGGTGAAGCTGGCATGGTTAAAGCTTTAAGCTGGTTAATAAACAGTGTAATAAATGCAGTGTTTAGTATAACCAAGAGATACTTCCACAGCACCCTTTCATACGATTACATCAAGACACTAGCACACAAAAAACACTTACGCCTAAATCTGACAAAGGATGAACTTTAAAAACATTTTTAAAAAAATCCAAAAATGAGAACATTTTTAAAATCCTAACAGCACAGCACCCATACATACTTACCGCAACAAAGACCCTTCCATCTTAGAAGCTTATTGAAAATGTGCACTACAAGTGGCAAACTTCCTACACCTCAGACTCGCAAGAGAATAACATTTTAGTGAGGAGATACTTGGTTGTCCATCTGCACAGCATGAGCTACAAAGAGAAGTGGCAGGTTCTGTCCCTGAATCTGCTTTTTTCTCAGGGGTTTAGCCTTATATTTATACAGTTGCCATTTATCGTGCCTCAGGGAGAAACCTGACCAGACTAGAAGCACTCCCAGCTTTAAGTGGTCCTCTCTGACTTAGCTCAAAGGAAGACCAATACAACCCCTTCCTTTGATTAGCTGCAATTCTTTAATAAACCTAACTATCTCCTGGCTTCTAGAACCTAACCACAGTAATCATCTCAGTAAATTTCAGATTAGTTTCTTCTCTACCATAATTCTCAACAGAGCCTTCCTTTCTAAAAGAAAAATCCATTGAAACTTAATACTGAAGTGATAAAAAGCTGCAAAACTAATACTAGTCAAACTCCTTCTGGGATCTACCTGCTAGGAAACCACAAAGTAGTGAAGCTGTCCACCAGCTATTCTGACCCCTGTCCATTCTCGGCAAGCTGAACTTCCTCATCCGGCCGCACAAAGCAATATCTACCTGACAGCAAACCCTGCAATGGGATGGACAGATGTTCAAGCTGGCCACGGAATGAACACCTCTGTGGTCAAAACAGGATGGATGTTACTTACTGGTCCAATGAAGCCCGCCAGCTGCGTCAGCATCAAGCATACGATGGAAATGATGAGTCTGGTGCGGCAGAACTTCCACACCACCCTACAAAGCGAGGCCTCCTCAGCACTGCATGCTTTCAGTTCTTCCAACCACAGCTTCTCTAACCTGAGAAAAAAAAAAAAAAAATCACAAGATCAGTTGGGTCCTAGCTACAGAAATCTTCATGCAGTGCAGTCTGTGCATGTCTGATCATCAACTGAGAGAGCAGGTCTAATACAGCAATGTCACTATAAAGACGCAAAAATATGCATCAAAAATAATCTGTTTTATTAGGTTTACTCCTTTAACCCTTCATCTACTGGCTCATATTAATTTAAACACTTATATTTTGCCTCTCTCAAATATTGTTATTAAAGAGTATAACAGCATATACAACAAAACCACACAAAATAGAATGAACAATTTAAATACATCTATTAAAAATATCCAGGGTAAAATTAGACCTTACCTGTTAATTTTCTTTCATAGGGTCCCTCCAGTCCAGTCCAGATATACAGGTTGTGTCTATCCACCAGCAGCTGGAGACTGACCATACAAATCTCTTAGTGGTGATCACTATATGAGCTGAGGCGGAACCGTTTTTTGGTTTTGTTTTTTAAAGTAAGCTGAGTGACATACGAAACTAACATGTGAAGGGAACCTAACAAGGCGACACCCACCCCTCTAAGCTCTGCTACCAATGCAGGCTCTCTACCACCCAAATGACAGGAATACAACTGGAAGGGTTCTGGACTGGACTCGAGGGACTCAAAAGAAAACAAGGTCGGTCTATTTTCACCTTCATCCACGTACCTCCAGTCCAGTCCAGTCCAGATATACAGGATGTACCACAACAGTATCTACAAATGGGAGGAACGCATGAGCCCCACCCTCAAGACATGGTTACCAAATTTTGCCTCCTGACTTGCTTGCATATCCAGACTATAGTGTCTAGCAAAAGGTATGCGATGTCAACTCAAACTGCCACCCTGCAAATATCCACCAGAGGCACCAAACTGACCTCTGCACAGGACACCGCCTGGGCCCTGGTAGAAATTTTTTTTAATTTAACAGGTTTTCTATACCACCTTCTCCTTCAAAGTGGTTTACAGGATAACTCAAACACATTACATAATAATGGAGAGAGGCTAGGCATGCAGGATTGGTTGAACTTGATTTACAGTGAGGCTAGTTTATAACGAAACCTATCTACAGCCTGGTTAACTGACAGTCCCTTGGGCACCGCCTGATGCTTGAGCAGGTAAGCAGAGGCAATTGCTTCCTTCACTCATCTGGAAATGGAAGTCTTGGAGGCCACTTCTCCCTTTCACGGGCTGCCAAACAGCAGAAATAACCAATCCAATTTCCTGAACGACTGTGCGCGCGAGGTAAGACTTGAGCACCCTGCAAACATCGAGCTTATGGAGTTGCTGATCCAAGGCGACCGCACTCTCGCCTCCAAAAACAGAGAGACCACCTGATAAATATGGAACAGTCACGACTTTCGGCAGGAAAGATGGAACTGTACACAACACTACACGCTCCCTCGAAAGTAACAAGAAGGGCTCCCTACACGAGAGAGCCTGCAACTCTGAAATACGCATGGCTAAGCAAATGGCCACTAAGAAAACCACTTAACGTCATATCCTTCAAGAACGTACCACTCAGAGAATCAAAGTGACCTCCATCAACACAAAGAACAAAGTTAAGATCCCACGGAGGGGGGGGGGGGCACTGCTTGTCCCAGCGGTCCGACTTGTTTCACTGTTCAAGAGACAGAAAACATCCGGGTGAGCAGCCAATGGAATGCCGTGTAGCTTCCCTCAGTTACAAGTCAAGGTCGCCACCTGCACCATGAGGGAGTTCAAGGCAAGGCCCTTTTCCAGCCCTGCCTGCAAGGCCAATACGTCCACTATCGACATAAAAGGGATGAAAGTCGCACTCCACACAGCAATCTTCAAAAGATTCTCCAAATGTGAAGATAAAGACCTGGCCTTCAACAGGGCAGCAATCACTCCCGGAGCACAGCCATGCCTCCTGAATCACAGCTGCTCAAGAGTGAAGCCATAAGCGAGAATCAATCCACTTGCAGCATAAGTAATGGTCCTTGGGAGAGAAGATCCCATCTCACCGGGAGAAACCATGGCCAGTCTGTTGCCAGATGGACAAGGTCTGCATACCATGGTCTTCTAGGCCAGTCCAAAGCCACCAAGATCACTCTGCCCCGGTGCTGAGCTATCCTGTGCGGAAGTAGCCTTAGTGTCCCTGACAGGAATACATACAACAGTCCTTCCCGAGGCCACAGCTGTGCTAGGGCACCCAGACCCTTTGACATGCTCTCCCCCTGCAGGATGAAGAAACGTCTGGCCTTGGCATTGTCGACGGAGGCCATTAGATCTATCACTGGCTGCCCCCAGCAGTGCACTATCCCAAACAGTCCTCCAGCGACCACTTTGCTGGATCCCAGCAGTACCTGAGGAAGTCTCACACGTTATCCTTGCCTGCCATGTGGGCTGCCGATAGAGCAGTCAGCTGGCTCTCAGCCAACTGCAGAATGGGCTAGACCTCCACCACAAGCACCATGCTGCCCATGCCTCTCTGCCTGTTCAGACATACTATCGCGGAGGCATTGTCTGAAAACAGAAGGCAAAGAGGTGTTAAGTGCCATCAAGTCTGTATCTACTCATGGCAACCCTCTGGCTAGTGTCCTAAACTGTGCTCGATCTTCAATCAGGCAGCTCTCATTGTTGAGTGGCACCCATAGCTCCTCTTATTGTATGACCCATCTCTTTGCTGGCCTTCCTCTTTTGCATTGACCTTTTACCTTGCAAAGCATGATCTCTCTCTTCGCATGTGTCATCCAGATGGTCGTCTAACACAGGGATAAATTGCTGTAGCGCCATCCATACCACTCTGATCACCAGATGATTGATGAACCAGGCAATTTCCTCCAGAGACCATTGCCCCTGAGCAACCTGAGCCAGGCAATGCACTCCCCAGCCATACAGGCTGGCATCTGTGGCGACCACCACCCAAGTTGGCGTCTCCAGCAGCAACCCCCAGCTGAGATTATCTTATCTCAGCCACCACCACAACTCGATCTTTACTTCCCTGGGACTGAAGCCTCCGGGACAAGGGGTGCAACTGAGACCACCATCTGGACAACAAAGTCCTCTGCAAAGGTCTCATGTGTGCTCTGGCCCAGGGGGACAAGATCCAATGCCACCGCCATCAGCCCCAGCATATGAAGATGGCAACTCCATCTGTGTGGCACTATCTACATGAATTGTCTCAGAAGCTGAATCTTGCTTATCCTTTCCTCCAGCAGGATCACCTGACTGTTCGTGTCAAACTATGCTCCCAATTACACACCAAAACCCAGCCTAACTTAACCAACCTCTTAGCATATTAAAATTTGTCGGAATGACCAGCTCAGTGAAGAGAAAGTTTTCCACTCACCGCTGTGGCCCGTCCTTTTTAATTATTCAAAAAACGCTCTTTTTTAAAAAAGCAATAACTTAGCTGTATAATGCAGGCTGTCAGCAATACCGCAAACAGTCGTTTTCAAAACGACGACGTGTCACGTTTCGGGGTCTCTCTGATAATCCCCCTGCTTCAGGTCAAAGCACTGTCTGGTGACAATTCAGCCTTTGAAAAACCTTTCCACCAAGAACGTTTTTTATACCCAAATGTCTCAGACGTAAGCTCAGATTTCCCACCAATGCGGGAGGTTTAAACCTGAAAAGCCAATCAGAGCAGAGGGAGGAAGAGCCACCAGACAGGAACCGCCTCCCTTAATAAAGAAGACTGAAAAATTAGTATGAAACCATATGCCAATCCACTTGCATATTAAGACCCATTGGATGAACAGTGTTAAGCAGAAAAATCCATTTTTACTCCAGGTTCTGCAGGGATTGAATACGATCGCCTCCTCGAGGGTTAGGCGGCACATAATCAAGTACACGCCACTGGAGCGATTCAAAAGAATGCAAGTTGTTTAAGCAGTGATCCACCATCAGTGCTGTTAAGGATTTTGTACAAAGCCGAGAGGCATGCTCCCCATGTCGCGTCTTGAGAGGACGTGAAGTCCGGCCCACATAACAGAGATCGCACGGGCAAACAATGATACACAACAAAACTTGAAGTGCAACAAGTGTGCCAACGGGCTTTATATGCTCTCAAAGTGTGCTTATCCAGCCATTGAAATCCCGATATCGTGTTCAAGCAAAAATTACAAGACCCGCATGGGAAATGGCCCATTTGGTCATGAGATAAAGGGGGCCGATCAATAGGTGATGTAGTCTTCACCAGTAAATCCCGTAAATTAGCTTTACGGGAATAAGCAATTTGAAGCTGTTTCCTAAAGCAAGAACGCAATCCCAAAATGGGCCAAAATTTGTGGATCGATTTGATCACTGCTGATGAACCCTTCATATAGGGAAAACACGATATCGGGATTTCAATTGATTTGATTGGTCCAGTCTCCAAGCTGCAGGAGGTGGTGCACTACCCAGGGGTGGAGGACTAAACTGGAGGAACGATAAGGAATCAAGTCTCATAAATAAATGATTTTCATCCTCTTAGGCAGTGGACCAAGTCATTTGCAATGCCTATAAAATTATAAAAAAATATTTAAAACCAAAATTTGCCATTTCTCAAGAAGCTAGTGAAGTCAGACAAAAAGTGGACATACTTTATCCAACCAAGCACAATGCTGAGCTGCCAAATACTGATCAGCCTGAAACTGAATAGACAGGCCTACAAGATATTACAATAATTTAAGAGACTAATACAATTACCCGTGCTACTGCTCATGTCATTCATCTCCACAAAGGGCCAAAGTTGCTTAAAAATTCTTGGTGGCATGTTTACTAAAGGTTAATACGTGTTAATGAAATTAACGTGCATTATGTGCTACTGGGACCATAGAAATAAAAGGTTGTGAGTACTTGACTTTTAATAAACATGCCAGCATCTTAATAAAATGTCTTTTTCTAGACTAAGAGCTATAACTTGAGATTATAAAGATAATGATTAATCCACAATGACCTCCAGACTTTTTAGCTCAAATTGCACCTCAAAAATTAAAGTAACATTCTACTTGCCAGATGTCCTTTCCTCGAGTCCTGCTAGACCAGTCCAAATAAGTGGGTTGTGTTCCCCTGCCAGCAGAGGTGAAGACAAAGAAAATATTCCAGAGGTTTATGACCTCATCCCTGCTATACCAGCAAAGCTAGGGGTACACATCAGTAATTGTATCCAAGTACATGGTCAAGAATCCCTGACTGCACACCACCTCAGTGAGGCTAACCAGACCCAACAGAACAAGGAACCATAAATACGTACAGGATCATCTTCAGAAGGCCTGTGAAAAGGATAGGGGCCCACAAGGCCAACCTCACAGAAAGAGCAGACCATAGCAGGTCACAGGGGTGGATTCTGGACTAGTCTAGTAGGACTCAAAAGAACACCTTCCATATTGTCCTACTAGACTAGTCCAGACAGTGGGACATACCAAACTACACCTCCATTTCGCAGGAAGACGATATGACAGCAGATTTCAAGACCTTTGAGCCAAAGGCCATGTCTGCCCAAGTGTGGACATCCAAGTGGTAATGCCAAGGTCGGTCTGTCCACTAAGCAAGCTACGTGGCCACCTAGGGCGGCCGACCTGAGTGGACAGCTTTGTGTTGCCACTTTGTCGACTGTGGAAGGCAATGTGCTTCTGCACACATGACCTGCTGCTTCAGACCACCCTCTAATGAAACTTACTGTCAGAGAAGGGTCAGAAGCAGCAGGCCAAGTGTGCTGAAGCATATGGCCTACCACAAGCAACAAAGCTGCCGCTTTTAAAAATGCTGCTGCTGCCACCACCTGCCTCGCAAGATGAAATTGGCAACACTACTCTGTGAGGGCAGCTTGGCACAGACGGGGGAGGCGGCACGGCCAGGATTTCTGCCTGGAGTGGCAGACCCCTTAGGGCGGACCCTGGGTAATGCTTGACAAAAGTGTAAAGCAATGTCCACATCGCTGCCTGACAAATGTTTGAGGGGGGGCAACCAAGCTGCATTCCCCACATGAGGATCATTACAGTATTAAGTAGAAAGACTAGAGGACACACAAAGCTACAGTGTATCCCTTTTAAAGGCTAATAAGAGAAAGGGGTTGTGTTCGTGGGTTTTTTTGTTTGTTTGTTTGTTTTTTACACTGAACACGTAATCAAACTCTGGAATTTCTTACCAGAGGATGTGATAAAAGCTGTTAGTGTAGCTGGATTTAAAAAGTTTGAACAACGTCCTGGAGGAAAGGTCCAGAAACTATTATTAAAGAGGACCCGAGGGGGCTTCCGGTTTGGACATGGAGGGTGGAAAAAATGCGAGTAACATCAGCTCCCTGAACCCGCAACAAAATCAGCAGATTTATACGCCATCCCCAGGTACAAACAGTTCACACACACACCTTAAAATGCCAGAAACGATCAGGGTAAAAGTCATTAAGACACTACGAGATCTGTATGCTGCGAAGGCAGCTGCTGCTAAAAACGGTGACAGGAGAGATGCAGGCCCCAATACTGCCAGTGTCATCGATGGCAAGCGAAGGAGAGGGGGGGAATTGAGGCGCCGCCACAGACCTCACCACCATTCTTCAGGAGATACAAGAGTCCAAAACGAAAATAGTGAATAAAAGGTACAAAATAAAATTTAAGAAAAAGCTCACCACAATTAGTACCAGACTAATGGAAGTGGAAAAGCACATGGGCCAGATGGAGGATGCACAAGCTCAACTACACAGTACAGTAGCAACCATGCAACAGCAAATGGCAGCAATTAAAAACAAAGCAGAAGATCGAGAATAGGGAGAGAAGGTCAAACATTAGCATATTTGGCATACTGGAGGGGCAGAGGAACAAGACCCAGTGAGCCTTATTAAAGATGTACTAATGAAGTGCTTTCCAGGTGGCCCCTCACTCGTCCCATACAAAACCAAAAGGGCACACAGAACTGAGGCCTTGCCCCGCTGCTACTGAAAAATCAAGGGCTTTCATTGTCAAACTACTCCGTTACCAAGATAAAGACTATTATCAGAGCAGCAGTTATAGTACCTATAAAGAATGGAAAATTTATGCCTTCCCGGAACTAGCTGCAGAAACAGTCAAAAGGAGAAAGGAGCTGCTACGGATCAAAGATACGTGGTCCCAAAGAGGCATCCAAGTGGCGGTATGGTACCTCGCAAGACTCAGTGGTATCTAATGGAGTCAGTGCCAGAGAAATTCCTGAAGTCTCCTGGTGTGTCTATTGATCAGTGGCACCCACAAGAGTGAAGGACCAAGGGACCAGAAAATAGGAAGGAAAGCATAAATGACCCCGGTCTCGCCAGAAACGGCCAGGGAAAAGCAGAAAATATGGGAAAAGAAAAACAGAAAACGAGGCAAGTTATATGACAGATTCTCCACACAGTGCCAAAGGAGGACAAATAAGGTCCTGGAAGAACCAGAACAGCAGCAGACGATATGAACCAGAAAATGAGGACAGAGAACCCATATTGGTTTTGTATAAGATGCAGGGGACAAATGACATTGGGCAGTGGTGATGGAGGGCATTTGGTATTAGAAACATAGAAATATGACGACAGAAAAAGACCACATGGCCTATCTAGTCTGTCCTTCCATAACTACAACAGTCCCCTTTTTACCTTTAGAGATCCTCTGTGTTTGTCCCATGCTTTTTTGAATTCAGTTACTGTCCTCACCTCTACCACCTCCACTGGGAGACTATTCCATGGATCCACTACTCTTTCCGTAAAGAAATATTTCCGCATATCACTCCTGAATCTGTCCCCCTTCACCCTCATTCCATGTCCCCTCATAGCAGAACTTGCTTTCAATTGAAGGAGACTCTCTCACTGAACATTTATGCCACGGAGGTATTTAAACATCTCAATCATATCACCTCTATCCCGCCTTTCCTCTAAGGTGTACATATTAAGATTCTTCAGTCTGTCCTCATTTGCTTTATAATGAAGCCCACTAATCATTTTAGTAGCCACCCTCTGCACCGACTCCATCCTGTTCACATCCTTTTGAAGGTGCGGTCTCCAGAATTGCACACTATACTCCAAATGAGGTCGCACCAAAGACTTATACAGAGGCATTATCACCTCCTTTTTTCTGCTAGCCATTCCTCTCCGTATGCACCCAAGCATCCTTCTAGCTTTTGCCGTCGCCTTTTCTACCTGTTTAGCTACTTTAAGATCATCAGACACAACCACGCCTAGGTCCCGCTCTTCTTGCTTAGGGAAGATACTTGGAGAGAAGGCGGGAAAGGGAATGGAAGCACACAACTATACAAGAAATGCCCCGATGAGTTATAAGATGCAATCCTAAATGTCTGGGGTATACGCAGTCCTATAAAAAAAGAAAAGAATACTTACACACCTAAGAGCTAATTAGGATTGACATAGCCCTATTACAAGAGGCACACCTCACCACACCAGAACACGTCAAAATGCATAGCAATGGATACTAACAGATGCATTGCTTGTCCTATAATTCCCCCCCCCCCCCAAAAAAAAACAAGGGGGTGGTGATCCTAATTCACAAAAGGCTGCCATTCATGAAGGACTACAAAAGGGGACTGCTACATCTGGAGAGAGATCTGCAATTGTAAGTATTTACTTCTGGGAATTGTTCTAAATCTTGGGGAAAAAGAGAATTCTTTAGATTAAAGCTAATTAATCTGTAAACCCAATGTAATTGGTTAAATCACTAAGGGCCTAGTAGCAGCAAGAGTTTGCAGTTTAAATTTAAAACAGCAGAGAGCTTTCTGGTTAAATTTAGAACCCAAGACTCCCTCTATCAAAGCAAGGGCTTTGGGACTCCCCTTGGAGATTGGTCACAGATTACCATAGAAGCACAGGACAGGGTACTGTGTAGCAGCTAGCTTTTAATAAGTCTTCTTTCCCTCCCTCCCTCCCTACCCGACACCCACCCAACCCTGGGATAATCATAGCTTTATAGGTGCTTAAAGCTCTTAAAGGAAAGGAGGTGCCATATTCACTCTCAGGTGCAGCTGTTTATTCTCAGCATACATTAAGGACCTGAGATTAATTAAACTTCATGTGAACAAAGTACATTAAACGTATTAGGTATAGTTTTTAGTATAAGCATCCCTAGCAACCCTTAGTAAGTAAAGAACTCAAATAGCTAAACAGAACCTTAAAGCGAAGATGCAGGCAGCAGTCCAGCAGCGAGATGGGGCTTTCCAGTCTTTTGCACCGAGTGTCACATGTATGATTTTCTCCCAGTTGGTGAGGGGTCTTACGTGTGCACGGGGTACAAGGAGCTCTTTGCTCTCAGGGAACGAGTCCGATCTCTGGAGGCAAGAGTAGCAGACTTGGAAGACATAAGGAAGACAGAGGTACATAGACGAGACCTACAAGGATATAGTCCTGAAGTCCCACTTCCAGTCTGGCAGCATACCTGTTGCCATGGAGGAGAGAGGTCACGTGAAAGGAGACTATCACCCTGGTGTGGCAGGAAGTGATCCTATAGCCAGGACCTGTCTTCCAGGTGATGTAAAACCCTCTCACACCAAGGAAATTTCTCCAGGGCCATGTGCCCATGAGGGAAGGGTTAAGACAGCAGTTATTAGTTGGTGATTCAATCATTACACATGTAGATAGCTGGGTGGCTGGTGGACGTGAGGATTGCCTGGTAAAATGCCTGCCTGATGCAAAGGTAGTGGACCTCACATGCCACCTAGACAAGGTCTTAGATAGTACTGGGGAGGAGTCTGCTGTCTTGGTACATGTCGGTACCAATGACAGGAAAATCTGGTAGGAAGGTTCGAGGCTAAATTTAGGCTTTTAGGTAGGAAGTTGAAATCCAGACCTTCAAGGGTAGGGTTCTCCGAAATGCTTCCCATTCTACGTGCAGGAACCAAAAGGCAGACAGAGCTCCTGAGTCTCAATGTGTGGATGAGACAATGATGCAAGGATGAGGGTTTCAGATTAGTTAAGAACTGGGGAACATTCTGGGGAAAGAAGAGGCATTCTGAAAGAATGGGCTTCATCTTAATTAGGATGGAACCAGGCTGCTGGCATTAACCTTTAAAAAGGAGATAGAGCAGCTTTTAAACTAGATGACACGGGAAAGCTGACAGTCACCCAAGAGCGCATGGTTCGGAACAATGTATCCTTGAAAGATACTACCAAAAAAATGAAGTTAGGGCACATCAGAAGAGAGGTTCCAATAAAGACAAAGGTAGCCCAAATGCCCGAGTACAGAGCAGACAGAGCTCAAAGATTCCAAATTGCCCCTGCCTACCGATTATCAGATTAATATGAATAAAATAGTCTAAAATGCTTGTATGCAAATGCTAGAAGTCTAAAAAAATAAGATAGGAGAGTTAGAATATATAGCACTAAATGAGAAGTTAGATATCATTGGTATCTCAGAGACATGGTGGAAGGAGGACAACCAGTGGGACACTGATACCTGGGTACAAACTACATCATAATGATAGAGCTAATCAAATTGGTGGAGGGGTTGCGCTCTATGTCAGAGAGCGCATTGAGTCACAAAGGATTAACGTTTTGCAGGAAACAATTTTCTATAGAATCTCTATGGATTGAAATTCCATGTAAAAACGGGAAGGCAATGGCAGAGGGGTTGTACTATCAACCGCCTGGCCAGAATGAACAAATGGATAATGAAATGCTCAAAGAAATCAGGGAAGCTAACCAAAGTTACAGAACGGTAATAATGGGTGATTTCAATTATCCAGGCATTGACTGGGTCAGTGTCACGGCACGACATGCTAGGGAGACGTTTCTAGATGAAATAAATGACTGCTTCTTGGAGCAGCTGGTTCATGAACCGACCAGAGGGGAAGTTATTTTGGACTTAGTCCTTAGTGGAACACCAGATCTAGTGCAAGAGATAAGGGTGCTGGAATGGAAAATAAAACAAAAGATATTATAATGCCTCTATCGTTCATGGTGAGACCGCACCTTGAATATTGTGTGCAATTCTGGTCACCATATATTAAAAAAAGGATATAGCGTTATTAGAAAAGGTTCAGAGAAGAGCCACAAAAATGGTAAAGGGGATGGAAAGATACTCCTATGAAGAAAGGCTAAAAAGGTTAGGGCTCTAACCTGGAAAAGAGACGGCTGAGGGGAGATATGATAGAAGTCTAGAAATTAATGAACGGAGTGAAACGGGTAAACGTAGGTCAATTGTTTATGTTATCAGAGTAACCGGTACCGATACCCCGGTACCGGTCATCGGATGACTGGGTACCGGCAAAGCAGACACAGATGGCGATGCTATCGGTACTGGTACCGAGGCCTGTGCCAGTACCGGTGGAATTGTCTGTCACGGTTCCGAGGGCATCGATGCCGCAAGGAAAGCTGCCAGACTGCGTTCCATAGCCAGAACTCTGGTCTATCGACGCTGCCAATGCCTGGATGTCGGTACCGGAGGAGACCGCCGGTACCCCAGAGCATGGCACCAGTAGTTCCGCCGAGGTCGAGGCCTCGAGAACATCCTGGAACCCCGATAATGCTTTGGAAGCCAAAGCCTCCCGCCGGGGTAATTTTGCCGGTGCAGAATCCGAGGGCAACCCCAGAGGTATCTCGATGCTTAGGAGATCTACCCTTTGAGGACCAGATGGATTTATGTTTAGTTACCTGAGATCCACGGGAGGAAGAAGCAGCCCTGGAAGACGATGCCACCGAAGCTGCATCAGAGGGAAACAGGGTACTGAGCTTAGCAGCTCGGTTCTGCCGACCTCTTAGACATCATGGCGCAGGACATACAATCCGTGATGGAGTGGTCAGGACCTAAACATTTTAGACACCATTCATGGGTGTCGGTGACGGAAATGGTACCGCCACAATTGGTGCACTTTTTGAAACCTGAGGCAGATTTCTCAATGGTAAGGAAAAGGTTTTGGGCCTAAGGCCCAAAAAGGCGTGTGCACCTGAAGAAAAAGAAAAAAAGATTATTTTTTTTTACTTTACAGAAATAAGAAAAAAACGGCGGTACCAGTATAGCGTCGAGGAAGGCAGACGTGACCACAAAAAAGAAATAAAAAAAGAATTCTTCTACGGTGACAGGAACACGACCTGCTGGCTCTGCGGAAAAAGAACTGGAGAGAGGCAGTTGGGAAAGGCGGGAAGGCAGCACGCAGGTGCTGTGGGATGTTCCCAAAAGCTTTCTAATTGGACGCTGGGGAGCGTTCCCACGCAGGCTCTGTCGGTACCGATGATACCCATATGTGATGACTACATTCCTGCTTGTTCCTGGAGATAGGTGCATGCATAGCTGTTATTGTATCAAGCCAGTACTGTATCAAAGTATTAAGCAATATTAACACTGGCAGCAAATTGGCTGATTAGCAGCCTATTACAATGTATAAGCATAGTTTGAAACATCTGATAGAACTGTATGAGGCTCTAGCTCAAAAGAAGAAGAGGGAACAGCCACTATATACAAAGCTGAGCTTCGCTGGCAACAGCAGCACTGCTGGATTCAAACTTCAGTAAAAGTGACTGTCACACACACAACTGATCCATGTTTTATACTAAACAAGGGTGGGGGGGGGTAATCTGTTTGACTAGACAGTAGTATCAAGAAGGTCATGAGGTTATGCTATGCAAATTTTCATGTTTCAAAATGCAAAACAAGAGTGCCTTTAAGTATAGATGGAGGAGGAACATCATGCCAATCCAAGTCTGATTGAAAGCAATGACTTTCTGCAAGCTGCAGGATTTTCCCCACTGATGAAGAATAAAAAATGGATTGGCTCATACCTTCTGCTAGTAACCTCTGAAGACTCATGCTTGGACAGAGGCCACACATCTTCCTGGAAGAGCTCCCCTTTCTTGTAGGCTTTGCGCGCCAGAGGAGTAAGCCAAGAAAACGTCATAAATGAGAAGAGACCTGCGTTGTCTACAGGGTGCTTGTGCCTATTAACAAAATCAGAAATCTTTAGTCTCAAAAAACAAAACATTCAGAAATTAACCAAGTAGTACTGTAACCAGGAACATTAACTAGAGACACTGCTGATCCTTGTGCCTCCATCACAACCAAAAGATCTAAAACAATCTAAAGCATCAGGAAAGAAAATGGATTTTCAAGCAGTCAGACGTGCCAGAAAAAAGGCATGAACAGGCAAGTTTGACACACCTGGGAGAAAGCAAAGCTTCATATCGTTAAGTGGTCTTTTCTGTGGACAGCAGAAGAAAAATCAGTCATGCTGATAGGTGACATCTACATGTCACTGAGGATGGAACATTTACTAACCAGAGCTAGAAAATCCTAGACAACATTTCTGCTTTATGCCATGTGCCATGAGGACCCACTTAGTCATAACACGGCTTAGGAGAAAACGTTTGAATTCCAAAAGAAAGCAGAACAGTGTGTGATCGATTTATTCTGCTGTCCACAGAGAACACAACCATATAGGTAAGCAGCTTCAGGGGGGTCAATGCCACCACAGTTAAAGCATAGTTACTCACTTAAAACACCACCAAACAGGTTCCTCCCCCATTTAACTTCCTATGTATATTAGTTACCCTCTCTCTCCAAGTTTCATTCCCTGTTCAATGTAATGACCAGACATTTTGTATATTGTCGGATGTTGTTGTTCTTTGTAAACCGCGCTGATCATAAATAGTGCGGTATATAAGAATTGTAAATAAATAAAATAAACAAACCTGTAATAGGTGTTCTCCAGGGACAGCAGGAATCAGTCCTCACTTATGGGTTCAATCATTAGACAGAGGTAATTTTACAGAGTGAAAGTGTCAAAATGAAACCTATCTATTCAAGTTAAGTTGAAAGCATTTCTGACTTATTTGTATATCACTGGAAAAAAATATGAAATTAAAGTAGGAGTAGGAATGACATTGATATACAAGGGCAGCGGCACACAGAGGTTTTTCTGAAGGCCGGTTTTCTGAAAGAAGCCTGTTGGTTCTGAGACCTTCCTTTCTCCATGTACATTTTTTGTGGATTCTAAGCACTTATCCCAGTGTTTTGTTTCATATAAAGTGTTTTTTCTCCGATTCTCACTTATGGGTGACACTGGCACCGATGGAGCCCACGTGGAGCAATTCCCCAGCTTTCAAAGAAAGCCTGTGGGATTGCTGCCACAAATGCATAGCCCTCTTCCCACTCAAGAGTGCGGTCTTGCTCAGTCAGGTCCCCTAGCTAGAGCCCTAAGCAGCAGATGGCAAGGGAAGGACAAAAATAGCAACTCTTCAGGGGAGGTGGGAGGGTCGTGAGGACTGATTCCTGCTGTCCCTGGAGAACACCTGTTACAGATGAATAACTACGCTTTCTCCAGGAACAAGCAGGAAGTCAGTCCTCACTTATGGGACTCCCCAGCTACAGGCTACCAAGCCTGTAACCCAAAAATGCCTCCACGAGGCCATGAGCAGAAATCGATGCCCGGAGGAGCCAGAGTCTTTGGGTCCCCGGGGCGAAGCTCTCAGTAGCCAAAGAAGGTTTGGAGGGCAAGAGTTGTTTATACCCTGAACAGATTACAGAGCACAGCCTGGCCGAAGGCGCTGTCTTGGCAGGACTCCCTCTCAAGGCAGTAGACGACAGCGAAGGTGTTCGCTGAAAAACAGATCACAGCCCGGCAGATGTCCGTTAGAGGCACTGAGCGCAGCAGCGCCATCGAAGCCGCCTGGGCTCGGACACCGTGCGCTGTGACCCATCGATCTAGTGGGGCGCCTGCCTTAGCTTGGGCGAACAAATCCAATAGTGGTCGTCTTATTCAGAGTCGTATATGTCAATAATTGTCGTGTACTCTGAACCAATATCTAAAGTGTTATGTATCCTTCAACATGCCTAAACACAGCACTAATAAGCCAAGCATTCTTTAAACATTTTTCAACAAGGGTTACAAATAGATGGCTATAAAATTTACGGGTCATTGATGCTATAAGGGCTTTAATCCCAGAGTTTCATCATAAGTTTTGGGTGCCCAGAGTCAGACCCGTTAGCTACCATTAATAATATGTATAGTCAAAAGTTATAAATTTGTTGACATCAGTTGAAGGATACATAACACTAGCTTGGGCGAAGGCAATGCAGTCCACCAGCCAGATGGAGATGGTGCGCTTGGCGACTACCTATCCCAGGCGACTGGGATCTTAGACAAAGAGACAATCGGACTTGCAATGATCCTGGGTATGCTGCAGGTAGTAGGCAAGAGCCCTCTTGCAGTCGAGTGTATTCAACACCACCGATGCCTGGTTGGCATGAGGTCTCGGGAAGAAGGTAGGACTATCTCCTGGTTGAGATGAAAGTCCGAGACCACCTTCGGTAGGAACTTGGGGTGGGTGTGTAGGACCACCCTGCTCCCATAGAAACTGGTGTATGGGGCCTCAGCCATGAGGGCCTGAAGTTCTGACTCGGCGAGCCAAAGTCAAAGCCACCAGGAAGACCACTTTCCAGGAGATATGCCAAAGCGATAACATTGCCATCAGCTCGAAGGGTGCTCATGTGAGTTGCATCAGCACCACGTTGAGGTCCCACTCCACTGGCAGAGGTCAGATGGGAGGCTTGGAAAGCAAGAGACCTCGCATGAAGCGAGAGACCAAGGGCTCCCCCTGAGAGGGGTTTTCCCTCGACAGGGAGATGGTTCACCAAGTGTACCCTGACCGAATTGGATTTCAGCCCTGCCTTTGAGAGGTAGAGGAGGTACTGGAGGATCCACCAGGTAGAGCATGAGAACATGTCGATCTGAAGCTTGAAGCACCAGGACAAGAAACGTGGCCACTTAAAGGCATACACCTGTCTCGTTGATTCCTTCCTCAATGCAAGGAGGATCTACGATGTCCTCCGGGAGACACAGTGGAGCTAAGGCAACCCGTTCAGCCGCCAGGTTGCAAGGGACAGCGAGGTCAGGTTTGGGTGGTACACCCGACCCTCTTCATGCGTCAACAGGCCCGGGGGTACAGCCCAGGGGAACTGGAGGCTTGGATGAGATCCGGAGGAGAAGCAGGAACCAAGGCTGTCGAGGACACAAGGGAGCCACGAGGATCACTGAAGCTCAGTCCCGCTGAACCTTGTGGAGGGTCCTCGCAGTGCGAGGGAACGCGTAAAGAAGGACGGAGGTCCAGCCAAGAGGCACACATCTGGGGCCACCCTGCTCAGGTGTGGAACCGGGCTGCAGAAGTAGGGAAGCTGTGTGAAACACCACTCGTGTGGGTGTAAGATCCTGCTGAGTCTGCCTGCGAGGACATTTTCCTGGCCTGAGAGGTAGACCGCTCACAGGGTCATCCCCTGGCGAGACACAAAGGATCACAGGAGAATTGCCTCTCCAGAGGTGTGAACCTGTTCCCCCCCCCCCTCCTTGTTGATATAAAACATGGCTACCCTGTTGGTCTGCACGAGCACAGACTTCCCCCTCAGGTAGCCCTTGAAAACCCTCAGGGCCATCGAACCGCTCTTGGCTCGAGCAGGTTGATCTGCTGCTGAGACTCCTTGGGAGACCACTGTCCCTGGGTGCACAATGCACCGCACTGGGCTCCGCACCCCAGCAGGGAAGTATCCGTTGTTAGGACAAGCTTGGGATGTGGGGTCTGGAAGGGCATTCCCTGAAGACAACTTCGGTGGTCCTGCCACCAAATCAGGGAGTCGTGAAGATTGCGGGAGACCCAGATAGGGTCTCAGAGGTGGCCGAAGGTCTGGTTCCGTTGTGCTCTGAGGCAACACTGGGCTGTCCGCATCTGCATGCAGGCATGGGGGACCACATGGACGGTGGAGGCCATGTGCCCAAGGAGGTGCAGCCTCACCCACACTGTAACCCAAGCCCTGTTTTGGACCTGGGATGCCACAGCCCGAAGGTGGTCTGCTCAGTCTAAGGGAAGGAAGGTGGTCACCTGCACCGTGTCGAGGCGTGCGCCAATGAACTTCAGCGTCTGCACTGGCTTGAGGTGGGACGGTGTAGTTGACCAGGAAGTCGAGGCGCTCAAGGAGGAGGATTGTGCGCGATGCCGCCAGGCAGGCTTCACCATTCGAGGACCCTGTGATGAGCCAGCTGTCATGGTAGGGAAAGAGGTATGCCCTGCTGCAGCCATGGAGAGGCACGAGCCCGAAAAGGAGCACCCTGTACTGGTAGTGTTCCCCCCTGCACTCTGAAGTGCAGGTATTGCCTGTACTGGTGGCGAGAATAGGATGTGGGCATAAGCTTCCTTGAGATCCAAGGAGCATAGCCAATCGCCCTGCTGAAGGAAGGGCAGCAGGACGCCAAGCAACAACATTTTGAATTTCTCCCACACCAGGAACTTTTTGAGGTTTCTGAAGTAGAGGATGGGGCGCAGGCCCCCCGTCTGTTTTGAGACGAGAAAGTAACAGGAGTAGAACCCCTGATCTCAAAGGTGCTGCGGTACCTTCGACTGCCTGTTGGGCGAGTAGGTTGGACAGTTCCCACTGCAAGGTGGTCTGGTGCGCAGGAGCCAAGCAGGCTCCACTGGGGAGAAGGGAGGAGGGCGCCTTGTCCAGGCGCAGATGGTATCCATCCCAGATTACCTGAAGAATCATCCAGGTGTCCAATGTGATTGACGCCTATTCCAGGGCGAACAGGGACAGGCATCCCCCCACTGGTGGAAGAGCTGCTGGGGGGTGAGAGACTATGCTGACGACATCAAAACCCCTGCGTAGGCTGGGGCAGCACCGGTGGTTGGGCTTTGGGCTTACAGTGGCCATGTGTACCTCCCTTCCCCTGCATGCTGGGAGCCGGTGCAGAGGTGGGGGGTTAAGGCAGGTAACCCTGGTAACGAAGCCCCTTCCTTTGGAAGAATGGCTTCTTGGGCTGCTGCTTCTTCCTAGGGAGGAGGGAGGTTTTGCGTGAGTATAAGTCACGAACTCAGTTTCTATCTCAGCAGCCATATCCTCCATAGGTTTACCAAACAGTTGTTCGCCAAGGCAAGGGACGTCCAGGAGCTTCTTTTGGACCCACTGCTCCAGGTCCAAAGACTGGCACCAGGCCCCAATGCCGACCGCTGCCACCTGGGCTCAAACCTGTCATATGGAGCACGGGAGAGGCACTTCGAGCACTCCGCAACGAATTTCAGGAGGGTTCGGAACCTTAGGAGGGGTTCACCCACGAGGCCCGCAGAGAAACCGCTGAGCTCCTTGGTGAGGTCATGCAGCAACATGCCCATATAGAGTTGGTATGCCTGGATATGGCAAGCGAGTATGGAACCCTGATAGGCCTTACGCCCCAGGGCATCGAGAGCTCTCGACTCCCTACCGGGGGGGACCGAAGAGTGACACTTCAGGCTTTTTTGCTTCCGAATCGCCGACTCCACAACTATGGAAGTGTGCGGGAGCTGGGTCTTCCGGAACCCTGGGCCACGCTGAACTCTATACATGGCATCAAGGCGCTTGCTCACAATGGGGACCAAAGCAGGTGTCATGCGGAGGAGCAGCCTTGACAATATGGGGGGGGGGGGGGGGAACCGGGACAGTAAGACTACCAAGGTGGGGACTCATACTGCAGAATATCGAGCTCCTCAGCTCACAGCTCCTCTTCAGTCTGCGTAGCCAGGCTGAGGGTCTGTGCCATGTCCTGCACGAAAACAAGCAATGATGTGTCCTTTGGCAGTGAACGCCTCTAATAGGCAGGTGGGGATGTGTCCGAAGGGAGGTCCCTGTGTGCACGGGTCTCCAGGGAAGTAACCCTGTCCGACTCCCAGTCCAAGAGGTCTGAGGAGGAGTCTGACTCAGGTAGGTCGCCCCGTTCAGAGGCTGAGGTCCGCTTGGAGCCAGAGACCTTGGGAGGATCGCGCTCCCGAGGACTGGGAATGCAAGCAAGACCTATGCAGAGGACCCTCACGAGGCCCATGGCTCTCGGGGGTTTCCAGGGCGGATTTTGGTGTCCCTCTCGAGGGAACCTCAGTCTCTAGGTGCGGGCCAGCCATACTGGGCAGCTAAGAAGGCAGAAACGCTGTGCTCTAGTGCCAGCATTCGGGACTCCCATGCAGGCGTGGGGCCCTGCGACTCCGACACCGGGATTACCGGGTCTGGTGTGCAGGAGGAGAGGGGATCCTCACCGGGACAACCCTCAGGAGACTAGGCGCCAATTGCCAGAGGCCTCTATCTGTATGAAGTACCTTTTAAGGCAGGTCTTTGTCTGATTCTTGGGAACACTGCGGGGGACTGAGCAACTGAGCACGGGAGCACCCACGCTTAACCTGAACCCCCAACAGCAGCTGAGGTCTTCTTAAGCCGGCTCCACTTAAGGGACCCCTGGACGGAGTGCTGCTAAGAACTCGGTACCGAAGTGGGGGATCCCACCAGCAGAGGGACGACAGTGTGCCACCAAGGATTCCGGGGCCACCTTCTCGAAAATGTCATTGGGCTTCTGCTTATGGCTGAGCCGGGCCTTGGAGGACATTTTCTTGCAAAGAGAGCAGAGCTCCAGGTCATGGTCGGCCCCAAGACAACAGTCATGTGTGTCTGAGTGACATGTTCTTGGAGCATCTGTCGCGGCCAGTGGTTGGGAGAAAAAAAAAAAAAGGGGGCCACGAAGCTCGCAACAGGGATAAACCTTTAATGAAGGATATCCCCTCGCTCGAGGAAAAAAGGAGAGCAGGTGAGGATGGAAGAGGACCATTGCAACCGGAAAAAAAAACCACAGCCCAGGGGCCAAAAACGAAACACTTTTTCCTGAGGGACGAGGATGTGCGTCCAAAGGGCTTCGTGGAAAAGAGAAATTAGAATTACCTGCTAATTGTTGTTCCTTGAGGAACTCCAGTTCAGGCCCATACCTCTGGGTAGTCTACCTCCTCTCGCAGCTTGGAGACTGAGCACATCAGATTATTGAAGCCACCTCATATATACCGCTGGCACCTCCCACCAGCTCCCAGTGACCTATTGACAAAGCAGAACTAAAGGAGCAACAAATAAGTTTAGTTTTAGTTAAAGTATGTATATGGCAATTCTGCTACTTAACAGCACCTTTCCCTCCTGCTAAGAGAGGAAACTAGTCCCTGCTATGCCACAGAATAGCCGAATAGACCAGAAGGAAGAACCAGGAAGTGCAACAGAGCGCAACAAGGAGGGGGAAAAAAATGAATGGTAGGCTAAAACTAGTTGAAGCCGCACTAAACTTGAGGCTATGATTCGCCCTGACTGAACGTATTGTAATAGCCCTGAATTCTCTGAACTGAACAACAGGTGGGATCCAGGACTGGACTGGAGTTCAAAGAATTAGCAGGTAAGTCTAATTTCTCTTTCCTTATCATCCCTCCAGTCCAGTCCCACACCTCTGGGATGTAGCAGTACCTTAATGGGAGGGACCTGACAAAGCGACACTCAAAACCGCCAACCCAAAATAGGCATTCCCTGCCGCTTGAATATCCAAACGATAATGCCTACTGAAAGTACGCAAAGACCACCAGCTTGCTGCCCTGCATATCTCAACCAGAGGAATCAAAGTATACTCCGCCAACAAAGTAGTCTGGGCCCTGGTGGAATGCGCCCTTAAGCCCACAGGAACCTGACGACCCTGCAACAAATAAGAGTAAATTAGACTTACCTGCTAATTGTTGTTCCTTAAGGAACTCTAGTCCAGTCCCGGAAACGTAGAGTTGTCAACCTCCACCAGCAGCTTTGGAGACTGAAAGATGTCATCGTCGTGATGTCACTGGTACAAATAGGCTAGATCCGCCCCCTTTCACCAGCACCTATTGACAAAGCAGACTCAGCAGAGCAACAAATAAGTAGCTATCTCAAAAAACTATATTGAACAGTATATACAGATAGAGAAAAACTCTAAGGAAGAAGACGGGGCTGCCCAGAAAGAACAGGCAGTGCCCCCAAAGGACTGGGGACTGAAGCACCATAGCCCGGCGCTCATCACCCCATGCCGCATGCTGCAAACCCCACAGAGACCCCCGCTGAGAGCGCCACACATCCCTGCGCCTCACAGAGCGCCCTGACACTGAAAAATTCTCTTTTTTTTTTTTTAATTTGGTATATTTATCTATACAGGTTCAACAGCTGTCCAATCTCGCCTCCCTCGCGTCCTAAACTTCAGGCTGGTCTACACCCAGAGAACGGGAGGGATCCGGGACTGGACTAGAGTTCCTTAAGGAACAACAATTAGCAGGTAAGTCTAATTTACTCTTCCTTTGCGTCCCTCTAGTCCAGTCCCGGAAACGTAGAGGATGTAACAGAGCAGTACATATCAACGGGAGGGCCCTGAAACCCCAGCCTGAAGGACGGCTGACCCAAAACGACCATCCCCGCGCCTGCACATCCAGGCGATAATGCCGAGCAAAAGAATGCAACGAGGACCAGGTCGCCGCCCTACAAATATCCGCTGCCGGAACCAAGCTGACCTCCGCCCACGACGCTGCCTGAGCTCTCGTGGAATGCGCCCGCAAACCGACCGGCACTTCCTTGCCTCTCAAAATATAGGCAGAAGCAATCGCCTCCTTCAGCCATCTAGAGATGGAAGACTTCGCCGCCGCCTCGCCCTTCCTTGGGCCCCCGAAGGCGACAAAGAGCCGGTCCAACTTCCGGAAAGACGCCGTACGCCGGAGATACTTCTTGAGCACCCTCTGCACATCCAACCGATGCAAGCGTCCACCCGTCTGAGCTCTCTGCTCCGCGGAAAAGACAGGCAGCGACACCACCTGATTAACATGGAAAGCAGACACTACCTTCGGCAAAAAGGCGGGAACCGTACGCAAAACCACCTTGTCCGCCGAGAAAGTCAAAAAAGGTTCCTGGCAAGACAGCGCCTGCAGCTCCGAAATCCTCCGGGCAGAACAAATCGCCACGAAGAACACCGTCTTGAGCGTCAAATCCTTAATCGAAGCCCTGCCCAAGGGCTCAAACGGTTCCCCGATCAGGGCATCCAAGACTACATTGAGATCCCACGGAGGAATAACCGAACGCCTCGGCGGTCTCAGCAGCAACACCGCCCGCAAGAAACGCCGAATATCGACATGCGCCGCTATCACCTGACCCTGAATCTTGCCACGAAAACAGGAGAGAGCTGCCAATTGCACCCGCAAGGAACTGGCCGAGAGCCCCTTCTCCACTCCCGCTTGCAAAAAGGAGAGGACGTTGGACACGGAAGCTCGCAAGGGGTTGAGAGACCGATCGGAACACCAGGCCTCAAAAACACGCCAAACGCGTATATACGCTAGGGAAGTGGACCTCCGGCGCGATCGCAGCAGAGTGGCTACAACTGACGCCGAGTATCCCTGGGCCGTCAACCGCGCCCGTTCAAGAGCCAAGCCGTAAGCGAGAATCGACCCACCTGAGGCATCCGCAAGGGTCCTTGAAGCAACAGGTCCTCCCGAAGCGGGAGCCGCCACGGAACGTCGGCCACCAGCCGAACCAGATCCGCATACCACGGCCGTCTTGGCCAATCCGGCGCCACCAGCACCACCTGGCCCTTGTGCCGCTCGATGCGCTGTATCACCTTGCCGATTAGCGCCCAGGGAGGAAACACATACAGCAGACCCTCCGCGGGCCACCGTTGCGCCAAGGCATCCAGGCCCTCTGCCATTCACTCTTTCCGGCCTGCTGAAGAAACGCTCCACCTTCGCCGACCGCAAGGTCGCCATGAGATCCATCACCAGAATCCCCCAACGGCGCACAATCATCGCGAAGACGTCCGGGTGCAGAGCCCACGCCCCCGGATCCATTCGGCAGCGGCTCAGATAATCCGCTTCGACATTGTCGACTCCCGCGACGTGCTGAGCTGACAGGGCCTGCAAGTTCTGTTCCGCCCAGGTCAGCAGCACACACGCCTCCTCTTCCAGGGACGCACTGCCTGTGCCGCCTTGGCGATTTATATACGCCACCGTTGTCGCGTTGTCCGACAACACGCGCACCGCCGCCTGTCCCAGCACCTGCCGAAAAGCAAGCAGAGCCTGAAACACCGCTCGCATCTCCAAATGGTTGATGGACCAGAGTCGCTCCTCCTGCGACCAAGTCCCTTGCGCAAAGGAGCCTTCGAGATGAGCCCCCCCATCCTGCGAGACTCGCATCGGTCGTGAGCAACTGCCAGCTCGGAGGCTCCAGAGGCACACCCTGCGTCAGGCTGTTGGGAAGTAACCACCACTGCAGGCTGTCCTTCACCCCCGCCGGACAGGGCAGACACTGCGACAACGCATCCCTCTGATGAGACCACCGCCTGAGGAGAGCACTCTGTAACGGCCGCATGTGAGCCCTGGCCCACAACACCAAGTCTATCGTAGCCGCCATGGTGCCCAGCAACTGCAGATACTGCCAAGCAGTCGGCGCCCGAAGCCCCAGAAACCGACACACCAGATCTCTCAAGGCCTGCGCCCTTGCGTTGGGAAGACAGACCTGGCCCGGCCGAGTCTCGAAGCGCGCTCCCAAGTACTCCAGAGTCTGAGAGGGAGTCAGCCGACTCTTCGCCCCGTTGACTACCCAACCGAGGCTTTCCAACAATTCCACCACTCGAGAGGTGGCTACCACACTCTCCTCTCTCGACTTCGCCCGAATCAACCAATCGTCCAGGTAAGGGTGCACCAGGATCCCTTCTCTGTGAAGAGCGGCCGCCACCACAACCATAATCTTCGTGAACGTCCGAGGAGCGGTCGCCAAACCGAAAGGCAACGCCCGGAACTGAAAATGTCCCATCGGTACCGCAAAACGCAGAAAACGCCGATGCTCTCTCCGCACGGGGATATGCAGATAAGCTTCCGTCAGATCTAATGACGTCAAATTTCCCCGCGCGAACCGCCGCAATGACGGATCGCAAAGTTTCCATGCGGAAGTGGGACACTCGAAGGCAATGATTCACCCTCTTGAGATCGAGAATCGGTCGAAATGTGCCCTCTTTTTTGGGAACCACGAAATAAATGGAGTATCGACCGGTGCCGCACTGGTCGACCGGCACGGGCACAGCCGCCCGGAGCCGCTGAAGACGCCTTAAGGTGTCCGCAACCGCTCGCAGCTTCCGAGGGGCCCTTGCAGGGGGAAAGAACAAAGGACTCTCCTACGGGACGCTGAAACTCTAGGGCATAGCCTTCCCGAATAACCTCCAAGACCCACCGGTCCGAGGTAATCTGGACCCAGGCAGGGTAGAACTCCCGCAACCTGCCTCCCACGGGTACCTCGCCCACCTGGGTCCGCCTCATCTCATGGGGACTTTTTGGCACCGGAGGGCTGGAAGGAACCAAAGCCTCTGCCCGCTCCTCGAAACCCTCGAAATGACTGATCACGTGTTGGAAACCTGCTCCGCTGCGACTGCTGAAAACGAGGAGTGCGAAATCTACGAAAATCTCTCGAGAGGCCTCTAGACCCAGAATCCCCTCGGGTCTGCTTCGGCCTATCCTCCGGGAGGCGCCCCCCTTTGGATTCTCCGAGGTCCTTAACCAACTTTTCAAGGTCTTCTCCGAAGAGAAGCTTACCCCGGAAAGGAAGCTTACTGAGCCTTGCCTTGGAGGAATTATCCACCGACCAGTTACGTAGCCACAAATAACAGCGAGCGGCTACTACCGAAGCCATACATTTCGCCAGACCACGAATCAGATCATAGTGAACATCGGACAGGTAAGCTGTGCCTGACTCCAGCCTAGCCACATCCGCCGTTTGGTCATCCGAGAGGGAGCCCTGAAGACGTTGAGACCAGCGCAAACAGCCTCTCACCACCCACGCCCCCGCTATGGAGGCCTGCAGGGAAAGGGCACTCATATCAAACACCTGCTTCAGCAAGGTATCCAACTTCCTATCCTGCCCATCCTTCAAAGCAGCCGCTCCCTCCACCGGAATGGTGATCTTTTTTGTGACCGCCGCCACTGCGGCATCCACCTTTGGAGAACGAAAAATCAGCTTATCCTGCTCAGAGAGCGGGTATAACCTGTCCAATGCTCTGGTTCCGCGCAACGCCGACTCCGGAGAGTCCCATTCCTCCTGAATCATATTCCGAAAGACTCTGTGTATAGGGAACACCCGCTGCGATGTGCGCACGGCCTGCAACAGCGGGTCCTCCAACGCCTCCTCGGAGGACGAGGACCCGGCGGGCATGTTCAACACCTTTAGCATCTCGGAAATCAACGCAGGCAATTCCTCCCGCCGAAAAACGTGGACCACCCTGCTCTGTTGCTCCTCCTCCAATAATTCTCCATCTTCCAAGCCCACGTCTGAGGCCTCATCCTCCAGATCTTGCATCCCCAGGTCCTCCTCTAAAGGAGCTGGCAACTCCGGGTCCAAATCTCCCCGTCGCCTTTTAGGTAGCGCCACGTCCCCTTCGTGGAGACTGGACGACCGCCTCCTCTTACCCCTCGTAGGACTGGGGGACCGAAGCCCCCGGTCCGGCTGCAGCAAGGCAAACGCCTTCTGCATAAGGGAGAAAAATTCTGAAGGAAGCCCCGGCACCACAGTACCCTGGGACCCTTCCGGCAACGAAGGAGTGCTGCCAGCGGAGGATGGGCCCGCTACCGGCTCCGAAGCAGTCAAGGAGGGGGGGCCGGACCCCCTGCCGTCCGGAGAAGCCTCTCCCTGCTCTTTAGAGCCTTCCCCCAAGGACTTTTCCATGCCCATTGCCTCTAAAGAACACGCCTTGCAAACGCCCGTGTCCAAAAGCTCTCCGCGCCTCACCCCACAAACGAGGCAGCGTGGCTTGGCAGGCATGGTCTATAAACAGCGCTTTAATGTCAATAAAGAGGTCTGGACTAGCCCAAGGAGCAGCTATATTTTAAACGCTTTTTTTTTTTTGTTGTTGTTGTTGTAGTTCACTAAGCCCGCTCTAACTAGCTGCCCCCTGGTAACCGTTTGCCAAAACGAAGCTCCTAAGTCCTAAAAACTAACTTTGTAGCCAGAAAAACCGGCATCCAAAATGGCCGCCGCAACGTTCGCGGCGCCAAAAATCACGCGGCCAGGCCTCCCGCACTCCTGTGGAGCTGTCAAAACCCTGCTCCGAGCGAACATTCACTCCATCAAGGGACCCCCCAGGACCAAATTACTCACCACAACACCGGGAGGGAGGTGAGGAAGGGCAGCGCTGAACCCCTCAAGCACAGCCTTGCAATCGGCATCAGCTCCTGGAGAGACTGAAATTCCCTCTGGCTCCAAGTCCTGCCTGCTGCTGTCAGTCTCTACCTGCTCCTCACCCTTTCAAGTGGGTTCGGGAGCAGGGAGTCAAGTGCAGGCACACTCTTGTGCAAATGCAATGCTCGTTTACATGCTGGGGCACCAGGAGAAAGGGAGAGAGGGGGGGGGAGGAGGAGAGGTGAGAGAGAAGGAACAGAGAAAGGAGACAGCCCCAGCAGTACAGGATCTCTGTCAGCAGCAGCAGGCACCTAAAACAAAAGCAAGGTAAAAATAAAATAAAATCCTAAAACTAATCAAAGAATTAAAGCTCTGCTTATTTGTTCCTCTGAGCCCAGCCCCGGGCTCAGAACCTCAAAGCTGCTTGGAGACTGAAAGTACTGGTGAAAGGGGGCGGATCTAGCCTATCTGTACCAGTGACATCACGACGATGACATCTTTCAGTCTCCAAAGCTGCTGGTGGAGGTTGACAACTCTACGTTTCCGGGACTGGACTAGAGGGACGCAAAGGAAGCTGAAGATATTGCTTCACTGACCCATCTGGCAATGGAGGCCTTTGCCGCCGCTTCACCCCTATGCGGGCCCCCAAAAAGTACAAATAACCTATCGGACTTGCGAAAAGGTTCCAACACTTCCAGATGAAGCACCCTCTTTACATCCAACAAGCGCAGAGCACGTCCCAAGACGTCATCCTCTGACGCCAGTAAGACTGACAAGGACACCGGCTGACTCACATGAAAGGCTGAAACCACCTTTGGCAGGAAAGATGGTACCGGATGCAAAACTACCTTATCTTGAAAAAATGTTAGAAAACAGCTCTTGACAAGCCTAAAACTCCGAGATCCGTTGTGTGAACAGATTGCCACGAGAAACAGTCTAACGTCAAATCCTTCAGCGAAGCCTGAGCTAAAGGTTCAAAGGGTTCCCGTGTCCATGTCCTCAAAACCAAATTGAGATCCCAAGGAGGAATTACTACTCTGAGGACATAGCCGCAATACCGCCCGCAAGAAACGTAAGACATCCAGTTGGGAACTAAGGGGACGCCCTGAATCTTACCACGATAGCAAGCAACAGCTGCTAGTTGAACTCGCAAGGAACTGGCTGCTAAACCCTTATCAAATCCATCTTGCAAGAAAGCCAACACTTCAGGAATAGAGGCTGAAACCGCGCACGCCGTCCTTGCCTCGCACCACGCCTCAAATGCGCCATACGCAGATAGAGGCCAAAGAAGTCTCTCTCTTCCTTGCCAAGAGCAAAGTGGAGATTACTGCTCCAGAATAGCCCTTTTTCTTCAGCCTTGCCACTTGTGGCATTTGAAGCAGCCCCTGAAGCAGGAGATCGTCCCGCACTGGAAGCCACCAGAGATGACCAGAGGAGACGCACCAAATTGATGTACCGTGGCCGCCACGGCAAATCCGGATCAAAAGAACGCAACACCAATGAGACTCTATGTGCTAAACTACTCGGCCTAAGAGAGCCCAAGGTGGAAAGACAGAGCAGCCCCTCCATGGGCCACTGCTGCATCAGGTCATCCAGCCCCTCGGACACATCCTCTCTCGCCTCCTGCTGTAAAACCGGCTTACCTTGGTGAATCAAAAGGTTGCCATCAGATCCATAATGGGAGACCCCAACCTGCTGACTAACTGAGTGAAGACTTCCGCATGAAGCTTCCACTCCCCGGGGTACACATGAACCCGACAGGTAGTCTGCCGTCACATTGTCCACTCCTGTAATGTGTGCTGCAGACAGCACCTGAAGCCAAGGTTCTATCCAGTTGAACAAGTCTTCCGTTTACTTTTCCAGGGCCACGCTGCCTGTACCACCCTATCTGTTGAGATACGCCACCGCAAAAGCATTGTCCAACAAGACCCGCACCAATCAACCTAGAAGATCCTTGAAGGATACTACCAAAAGCAGAGAGGTTCCAAAAAAAGAGTAAAGTAGCCCAAATGCCCTCGAGTATGGAGCAGACAGAGCTTAAAGATCCCAAATTACCCATGTCTACCAATAGCCAGATTAATATGAATAAAATACAGTCTCTAAAATGCTTGGATGCAAATGCTAGAAGTCTAAAAAATAAGATGAGATTTAGAATATATAGCACTAAATGAGAGGTTAGGTATGATTGGTATATCAGAGACATGGTGGAATGAAGACAACCAGTGGGACACTGATACCTGGGTACAAACTATATCGTAATGATAGAGCTGATCAAATTGGTGAAGGGGTTGCGCTCTATGTTAGAGAGGGCATTGAGTCAGAAAGGATTAAAGTTTTGCAGGAAACTAAATTTAATGTAGAATCTCTATGGATTGAAATTCCATGTAAAAAGGGGAAGGCGATGGCAGTGGGGTGTACTATCAACCGCCTGGCCAGAATGAACAAAAGGATGATGAAATGCTCAAAGAAATCATGGAAGCTAACAAAAGTTACAGCACAGTAATAATGGGTGATTTAAATTACCCCAGTATCTACTGGGTCAGTGTCACGTCAGGACATGCTAGGGAGATAAAGTTCCTAGATGAAATAAATGACTGCTTCTTGGAGCAGCTGGTTCATGTACCGACCAGAGGGGAAGCCATGTTAGACCTAGTCCTTAGTGGAACACCAGATCTAGTGCAAGAGATAAGGGTGTTGGGGCCACTTGGCAATAGTGATCATAGTATGATCGCCTTTGATTTAATTAGTGGAGGAGGAATAGTAAGGAAATCCACAGTACTACCTTTTAACATTCGAAAAGGAGACTATGATAAAATGAGGAAAATAGTTAAGAAAAAACTAAAATGAGCAGTTGCAAAGGTTAAAGACTTACATCAAGCTTGGGTGTTGTTGAAAAATACTATCTTGGAAGCCCAGACCAGTGGATTCCACACTTTAAGAAAAGTGGAAGGAAGTCCAAAAAACTGCCAGCATGGTTTAAAGGCGAAGTCAGAGAGGCTGTTGTCAAAAAATCATCTTTCAGGAAATGGAAAAAAGAGAAAAATGACAAAACCTGGAAACAGCACAAGCACTGGCAAGTCAAATGCAAGGCATTGATAAGGCAGGCAAAGGGAGAATTTGAGAAGAAGCTTGCTGCAGAAGCAAAAACACGAAAGAGACTTTTTCAAGTACATTCGTAGCAAAAAACCTGTGAGAGAGTCAGTTGGTCCATTAGATGATAGAGGGGTTAAAGGGGCACTAAGAGGAGACAAGACGATAGCGGAGAGACTGAACGAATTCTTTGCTTCGGTCTTTACTGAGGAAGATGTAGGGATGTTACCCATGACTGAAGTGGTATTTAAAGGTGTGGAAGAATTGAAGGAAATACCGATACATCAGGAAGATGTATTACAACTATTAGATAAACTGAAGAGTAGCAAATCACCTGGGCCGGATGGTATACATCCAAGGGTGTTGAAAGAACTGAAATATGAGATTGCAGACCTGCTATTAGTAATCTGAACTATCATTAAAATCATCTAATACCTTAAGATTGGAGAATCGCCAATGTAACACCAATTTTTAAGAAGGGTTCCAGGGGTGATCCGGGAAACTACAGACCAGTGAGCCTGACGTCAGTACCGGGAAAAATGGTAGAAACCATCATAAAGAACAAAATTACTCAGCATGTAGATAGTCCTGGCCTAATGGGAGTCAGCCAACATGGCTTTAGACAAGTAAGATCTTGTCTTACTAATCTGTTATGTTTTTTGGAATGTGTGAATAAACAGGTGGACAAAGGTGAGTCAGTTGATATAGTGTATCTGGACTTTCAGAAAGCCTTTGACAAGGTCCCTCATCAGAGACGTTTGGCAAAACTAAAGAGTCATGGGATAGGAAGCAGTGTACTATTGTGGATCAGGAACTGGTTAAAAGATAGAAAGCAGAGGGTAGGGCTAAATGGCCAATTTTCCCAATGGAGAAAGGTGAATAGTGGTGTACCCCAGGGATCTGTGCTGCATCCGCTGCTTTTTGACATATTCATAAATGACCTGGAAAGTGGAACAACGAGTGAGGTTATCAAATTTGCAGATGACATAAAAATATTTAAAGTTGTGGAAGGAAGTGAGGTCATCAGCTCTGATGGCAGCCTGAAGAACGAGCTCCGGAGAACAACCCGGTATTTGTTGTTCTCAGCCCCCCCCCCGGGACGGTGAAAGTTTGAGTGAAGTGAAGGAGAAAGTGGAAAGAGACCAGTGGGGCGGATGACCAGAAAGAAGGCGGCAGATTTAAAGTTTGCATATACTGGCGGTAAACTGGATGGCGGTGAGAAAAAGATGGCGATGGAGAGCATGGGAAGAGCAGAGGCTGAAGTGAGGCGAGGAGGTGGAAAAGGGGAGCGAGATAATGCAGGTGGTGCAGAAACGGTGGTGAAAAATGTGACAAGAACGGAGCTGGAAGCCTGGTTCGAGGATTTGAAAACTGAACTTGCAGCAGTGAAGACTGAGGTTAGCGAGTTGTGGGGTGAACTGCAAGAGGAGGTGGGAGACCTCACTCGCCGATCAGAGGAACATGGGCAGCAGTTGGAGCAGCTTCAAGTGAAGCAAACAGCGGTGGCACAAGAGTTGAAAGATTTACAAAGCTGGAAAGAACAGATGGCTTTAAATATCGAGGACTTAGAAAATCGATCGAGAAGGAACAATCTCAGGATCCAGGGAATACCGGAAGAACCGGAGTTTGAGGACAGCGAGAAAGTAGCCCAGGCAGTAGGAGAGAGGCTCAGCAGTTAATTGGAGTATCAGGGATGGGACAGGAAAATTGGTCCATGGGAATAATGAAATTAAGAACACGTTTACACATAGCGGCGGGCACACCTACTCTTGCCATCTTGCTGGGCAGACTAGATGGACTATGCTGGTCTTTATCTGCCGACATATACTATGTTACTATGTTTATGGAATACTACACCCGGCTATATAGTAGTGAGGTGCAAGGAGGGTCGGATAAGAGTGAGGACTATTTGAGGGACTGCAGGTTGCCAAAGTGACGGGACAGAAGCGGAGTGGCTCGATAGACCTATTGAGGAAGATGAACTTGAAGAGGCTATTAGGGCACTTAAACAGGGGAAAGCACCGGGGCTAGATGGATTAACAGGAAAATTCTATAAGGTATTTCAGGAGAATTTGAAGCTACTTATGGTGGAGGTGTTTAATAGCATGTGAGAAAGGGGACAGATACCAGCATCTATGACAGAGGCGGGAATAACGGTCTTACCCAAGCCAGGGGAAGATCCCATGGTTTGTGGGTCATATCGGCCCATTTCGTTGTTGAATGTAGACGCTAAGCTACTGGCCAAGGTGTTAGCGAATAGATTACAGAGGTTTATGCCACAGTTGATCAATCCAGATCAAGCAGGTTTTATTATGGGTAGACAAGGGGGAGATAATATTCGAAAAATTTGTAATCTAACGTGGGAGATGCAAAGAACAGGACAGAGAGGAGTATTTATAACTGTTGATGCTGAAAAAGGCTTTCGACAGAGTGGAATGGTCATTCATGATCAAGGTTTTGGAAAAGATTGGATTGGGACCGGAGTATGTGAGGTAGATCCAAGCAATGTATCAGGCACCAAAGGCGGGGGATTCGCATTAATGGGGGGTATTCTGGTCCGATCAAGTTGGAGAGAGGTACCAGGCAGGGGTGCCCACTTTCTCCACTTTTATTTGCGTTAGTGATAGAGCCACTGGCGGAAAAGTTGAGGCAAACCCAGGATATAAAAGGGGTGTTAATGAATGGTAGGTAGATGAAGATTACGCTCTTTGCTGATGATGTAATTTTTACGATTCGAGAGCCTCTTCTCTCATTGCCGGTGTTGATGGGAAAAATTGCTCGATATAGTGCGGTAGCAGGGCATAAAATAAATGGGAGTAAATCAGAAATTCTGGGATTTAATTTGCCAGGGGACTGGGTTACTAGTTTAAAGGGGAGTTTTCCCATTTAAATGGGTGGTAGGCACCTATAAATACTTAGGGATTCATATGGGGAACACTACTATGAATCTGTGGAGAGAGAATTATCTGCCCCTGCTGAAAGAGGTGAGGAGGGACCTCAGAAAGTGGGAGAGTGTATCTCTTGGCTGGGTAGGGTTGCGGTTTTCAATATGAACATATTACCCAGATTTCTCTTCCTTTGCAGTTCAATCTTATGCAGGGTTCCTAATAGATATCTGTAACGGGCCCAGAGTCTATTGATGGGGTTTATTTGGGGAGGGAAGTCGCATAGGGTGTCACGGCTCACAATGTATCAGACCAAACGGGAGGGGGGGGATGAGAGTTCCGTGGCTGGAAAAATATTATGTAGCAGCGCAATTAAGGGCATTGAGGAGTTGGCAAGAGGGAGGTGAGGTTCTGGTTTGGGTGTATCTGGAGCAGGAGGAACAGAAGGGTAAGAACTTAGAGGCATGGGTATGGGATCCTGAGGCAAGGAGGGAGGAGGAGGGGATGGGCAATCTCTTTAGGCGACTCACGAAGGATCTGTGGTTGAAAACGAGAGGGCAATTGTTACAGGGGAAGAGATACGCAAAGCACACATTCTGGGGATCGGGGACTTTCAGAGGGGGCAGGGTGGCGGGGTGTTTAGAGAGTGGAAGAGTAAGGGTGTGGTGACATTGGGACAGTTAGTGAATAACAAAGGGGAGGTGAAAGGTTTCCCGCAACTGCAAGAGGAATATGGGTGAAGGAGTGGGAATTATTTGGCATATATGCAGATCGTAACATACATGCAGCGGAGGGGGGTGTGGGAGGATCTAAGGAGGGCAGAGACAGGGTTTGAGCCACTAATGAAGCAGTATGGGACTCGAAGAGGGATAACTGCTAAACTGTATACTGAACTGATAGGGGAATGTAGGGGGGGGGAGAGAGAGAAAGACATGGGGGGGGGGAAGCGGAGTGGGAAAAGGCCCTGGGGGGTAGCTGGGATAGAGCAAGGTGGTACAATATGTATAAGTGGTCTAATAGGTTAGCCCCTGGAACGCCGTATCTGGAAAATAGCTGGAAGGTAAGGCACCAGGTATATTGGACACCATGGCAGGTAAGAGCCTTTAAGGCACAGGAAACGGGGGAGTGTTGGAGGGAATGTGGGGGTAAGGGAGATTTGAAACATATAATTTGGGATTGTCCGATCATTCAGAAGATGTGGAAAGGGTGGGAGGCGAAGATACGGGAAATAATAGGTCAGGGGGTGACACTGACACCAGCAATGGTGCTATTAAATGAGATACCAGTGGGGGCGATTGGGGGATATATAAGATGGTGGGGTATTGAATAGGGGCAGCACGGGGGGAGATTATAGCACATTGGAAAAGAGTAGCTGCACCTACTCTTTTGGAGATTCTGAGTCGCATGGAGAAGCTGTGGACGATGTGAGAAATAGCAGCATATAAGAACCACCAAGTAAAGGACTTTAGAGAATTGTGGAGGAGGTATAGGACCTGGGTAGAGGGAGGGGGTAGAGGGGGGTGGGGGGAGGGGGGTAAAGAAAACGACGATAGAGAGGAAATGGGGGGAGGGGGGACAGTAAGGAAGTTTATGTTAGTTTGCGGGAGTGTAACTAGATGAATGCACTGTTTTGATTGTGCACAATGGCAGTTCTGATGAAGATGTACTGGTGGTATATTGTTATCTACCAATGTGATATGATACTGGTTATGTTGAAATGTTTGATAAATTTAAATAAAAATTAAAGTTAAAAAAAATATATATAAGTTGTTAAAACCCAAGAGGATTGTGGAAAACTGCAAGAGGATCTCGATAAATTGGAAGATTGGGCATCAAAATGGCAGATGAAATTTAATGTGGACAAGTGCAAAGTTAAGCACCCAGGGAACCACCCCCCAAACTATGGTTACACAATGCAAGGTTCCACATTAGGAACCACCACCCAGAAAAAAGATTTAGGCGTCATTGTGGATAACATGTTAAAACCCTCGGCCCAGTGTGCAGCGGCGGCCAAGAGAGCAAATAGAATGCTAGGTATCATAAGGAAAGGAATGGAAAATAAAACAAAATAGTAATAATGCCTCTATATCGTTCCATTGTGAGACCGCACCTTGAATATTGTGTGCAATTCTGGTTGCCGTATCTTAAAAAGGATATAGCATTATTAGAAAAGGTTCAGAGAAGAGCCACCAAAATGGTAATACTCCTATGAAGAAAGGCTAAAAAGGTTAGGGCTCTAACCTGGAAGAGAGACAGCTGAGGGCAGATATGATAGAAGTCTATAAATTAATGAACGGAGTGGAACGGGTAAACATAGATCAATTGTTTACGTTATCAGAATATAGAAAGACTAGGGGACATGCAATGAAGCTACAGCGTAAACTATTTAAGACTAATAAAAAAATATTTTTTCACTCAACGTGTAATCAAACTCTGGAATTTGTTACCGGAGGATGTAGTAAAGGCTGTTAGTGTAGCCGGGTTTAAAAAAAAGGTTTGGATAAGTTCCTGGAAGAAAGGTCCATATACCATTATTAAGAAGGGACCCAGGATATCAATGCTTGACCCAGTACAAACATTGTGGAACCTGTGTCTTTTGGGGAACTGCTAGGTACGTATGACCTAGATTGGCCACTGTTGGAAACAGGATACTGGGCTTGATGGACCTTGGTCTGACCCAGTATGGCATATCTTATGTTTCGAAGGCACTGAGCGCTAGAGCTACAGCCCTCAACTCGAGATGACTGATCGACCACTGAGCTTCCTGGGCGCTCCAGGTTCCCTGTGCGAACAAGTCCCCGCAATGAGCTCCCCAACCTGATAAACTGGCGTCGGTTAAGACTGGAACCCACTGCGGTTGTTCGAGAGGCATGCCCACCGCCACATTTTCTGGGACGAAACCACCATCAAAGGACCTTCCTGACCCCTTATGGATAGGGCAAACGTCTTATCAGGGAGTCCTCCTGATGAGACCAGCGACAAAGCAAGGACCACTGCAATGGCCACATGTGCGCCCTCGCCCAAAGCACTATTTCCAGTGTGGCTGCCATCGTCCCCACGACCTGAAGATACTGCCAGGCTGTTGGCTCTGCGTGCTTCAAAAAACTGCACACCAAACAACGAAGTTTTGGGGCTCGAAGCTCCGGTAGAAACACCGATCCCACCCGAGTGTCAAACCGGACTCACAAATACTCTAGACCCTGAAAGGGCACCAATTGGCTCTTGGCCACATTGACTACCCAACTGAGGCTTTTCAGTAGCTGTACCACTCTGCCTGTGGCTCGTACACTCTGTCCTGGACTTTGCCCAAATGAGCCAATCGTCAAGATAGAGGTGCACCAACACCCCCTCCTTGCGTAATGCTGCCACCACTACCACCATTATTTTGGTGAAGGTCCCAGGCGCCGTCACAAGACCGAACGATAATGCCTGGAACTGAAAATGTCCCTGAAGTACTGCAAACCGCAGAAAGCGCTGATGATCCGCTCTGATAGGATGTGAAGATATGCTTCGGTGAGATAGAGACGCGTCAGGAATTCTCCCTTTCGGACCGCCACAATGACTGATCGCAAAATTTCCATGCGAAAATGGGACACCCAAAGACAACGGTTTATTCCCTTGAGATACAGAATAGGACGCAAGGACCCGTCTTTCTTGGGAACCACGAAATAAATGGAGTATCGACCAAAGCCGTACTGTTCTTGAGGGACCGGAACCACTGCTCTCAGTTGAAGTAACTGAGCGAGTGTTACCGCCACCACCTCAACCTTGTTCCGTCCCCTGCATGGAGACAGGACAAAGGAATGTGTTACCAGTCGAGAGAATTCAAGTGCATACCCCTTGCAAATGACCTCCAACACCCAACGATCGGAGGTTATCTGGACCCAGGCTGGGAGAAAATCCCGCAGCTGACCTCCTACGTGCTGAACCGCAGCCGGGACCCACCTCGCTTCATTGGGATTTTCTAAAACCCAAGGGCAAGGAACCAGCGAAACCTCTGCCTGCTCCTTGAAACACTCTGAATGCCCGACTCCGATGGGGAAACCTCCCCCTCTGGAAGCTTCCCAGACGGGAGGTACGAAATCACCAAAATTATCTCAACTGACCTCACGAGGAAGCTGATGGCCTACCGAGCTTTGGCTTATCCTCTGGCAAGCGACCTCCTTTCGATTCCCCCAAGTCCTTGATCAACTTGTCAAGGTCATCTCCAAACAAGAGTTTCCCCTTAAATGGAAGCTTGCTAAGTCGTGACTTGGAACTATCATTTGCCCAATTCCGTAGTCAAAGATAATGTCGAGCCGCCACCAGTGAAGCCATGCTATTGGACAGCCCCCTCATGAGGTCTGTAAAAGGGGGTGCTTGTTATGAAGCTACCACCACCTTGGCAAGTATGCAAATTAACTGTTTTGCAAAGAATTGTGGTTACTGAAGTCCATTCACACAAAGCTTGCCTTTTTAAAATAATGAAAACTCTTGTAGTTGGTCGAGTGTAGACAAAATTAGAGTTTATTTATGGGGTTGATTATCCCACACAGATATGCTTGGTAACAACCTTCCAGATAACTTCTCCAGGGTTTATTCAACACAAAATAAGGCAACTGAAATAACTTATGCAAATAAGTATCAAAGTCCTTTATGGAACAGAAAGGCTTCTTTCAGCCACTGCTAATAAACTCCTTAGCAGTGCTGGGAAAAAACAAATCAAAGAGGGAAACTTCTTTATACAAAAACAATGCTCACTTTCTCCATACAGAAAAGAACTTTTTAAACCTACGTGTGCACCGCTTGTGCTGGGCTCTCGTCTACCAGCAGGTGACAATTAACTGCAATCAGTAGCTTGGTTTCAGCACACGTACAAAACCTTCCCAAAAGCTTTTTCATTCAACAAAACTTTATGGGAAGCTAATATTTAGAATGTTTCCTTTTGATGTTTGCTCTGATATTTAGGATTTTCCTAAAACAACTTACTCAAATCACAGTCCATATAATTATCCTCTGTATCAGATATTAAACCTTGCTCTTGAAATTGCATAGATTCTGTTTCGCCATTCTCACTCAAAGGGCTTTAGGAACTGACCTCTACAAGGAGAGAAACTGTTTCTCTGCTGTTTGCACTGCTCAAAGCTAGAGAAACGTTCACAGTTCCTACCTGAATCCAGGCAAGCGTCAGGCTGCTTCTTCTGGTATTCTGGCCAGTATGCAATAGAGCTTTTGTGTCCTGTCCTCCAGTTGATATCTCTGGACCTCAGGATCTTTTCTCCAGACATCCTCCAAGAGGTATTTGGACTCCTTTCCTCCTTAGCTGCAACAGACCTCTTCCTAGGTGTTGCTTGAGGGTCCCTGGCTGTGGATCTACAGACCTTTGGCTTTTTCCAGTCCTCTGAACCTTTCCCCCAGGTCTCTCTCCAGGCATAGGTACTTTTCTGAGCTCCTCTCTTGGACCGTCTGCTTCCTTGTCCTTGTTCCTTCAGGTTCCGGTTGTTCTTCGTTCTGTTTTTCTGATTCCCCTTCTCTGTCTCCTTCTGTCTTCCTGAAGATTCTCCCCTAGCTTTAAAGGGCTTAGATTGCAACTCCACCCTTGCATTCTTCAGGTGTTGTGGATTAAGCATTCTTCTAGAGGCTGTTTGATTAGGGATGACATAATGCTTTCTCTGATTAGACTCATGCTTTTCCACTCTAGCTCCCCTAGGGAGTTTCTGCATACTAGTGCATTCTGGAACATGTAGTCTTTTAGGGAAACAAGCTGTCTTATTTCTATAACCTGCCAGCACAGGTCCCTTGATCAGAGTAAATTCTCCACTTTTGTCATTACTCCCTGAGCTATGATAAGCTTCCTTATCACAGGTCATAATGAAGATCTGCCACGTAAGCCGTTCCTGATTCTAGCCTAGTTACTTCTGCTACCTGTTCTTGTGTCTGCTCACCAGGCAGCTGTAGCCGCTGCGACCATCGCAGACATGCCTTAGCCACCCAAGCTCCACAAATAGATGCTTGAAGGGAAAGCACAGTTACTTACCTGTAACAGGTGATCTCTGGGAACAGCAGGAATAAGTCTTCACATATGGGTACGTCGGTACTGATGGAGCCTGCACGGGAATGCTCCCCAGCATCCAATCAGAAAGCTTTTTGGGCATCCCTCGCGCCTGCGTGCTGACTTCCCGCCCTTTCTACTTCTTCTCCTCAGTTGAGTTTCATAGCTGAGACAAAGGAGAGAAAGAGGAAAGGAAGATACATAGATAGATACAACTCCTAGGGGAGGTGGGTGGGTTGTGAAGACTTATTCCTGCTGTTCCCAGAGATCACCTGTTACAGGTAAGTAACTGTGCTATCTCCAGGAACAAGCAGGAATGAGTCTTCACATATGGGGACTCCCTAGCTAGAGATGCCAGGGGGAGATCCCATAAAATGCATGTTCCTGGATCAGGAGTGCTTTTCCCACACAGGAATCTCCGGCATCCCATGAGGGAATGGAGGGTAGGAGTTGAGAATAGAAGAGCTGTAAGGAAAACAGCAAACCCAAGGACTACAGAAGAGGAGTCCATGGCATGTATGATAAGTACCATTAAAATTATTTAATGAACAGTTATAATATGGAGCTTACCTACTGGATTGTAGGAAGTAGAAAGCGTGATGGAGTCTACTGGATATGCAGTAGCGGAATCCTCAAGGTGACCTCACAGCAGTGAGGGTGAAGGTCCAGTCCTAGGATTAGAACGGCAGGTCTTCAATGGAAAGCTTTATGAGAAAAAGCTGAAAACTCTTTTAGGTACAGAGTCATAACATTGAGGACTAAAAGAAGAAGACTGACCGATTTGGACAACTAGCCCAGTCTTGGAGGGAAGAAGGGTTATGGAAAAAAGCCCATATTCCCAAGCAGAACAATGTGTACTCAAAAACAATGAAGATGTACACTATCTTTCCTAGCTGATGATAGGAAAGATATTGAAGCTTGAATATTCAAGGATAGGGAGACCTAGAGCAAAGCGGAAGCTGTTATCACCACAGTAGTGGTTGTGGGCATAACAGTCCCCATATACTAAGGAACAGTATGAAAAAGGGAGCCCACTGTCTGTAACCTCTGAGAAAGGTACAATTGCTATAGCATAGACAGTGAGGAGATAGTATGTAATACATATCGATCTATAAAAATCTCCAAACAGATACATATATATATATACACACCTATATATAAATGTATATCTAGATATGCCACATACATACATACATACATAGGCATAAATTATGCGCACACAGCTTACAGACATATGTATGTAGAGGCATATATAGAGATATTTACATATATGATAATAAGTCTGAAGATACACTAAGCCCCATAAGAACATTCACATGGGGAATGTGAAGGGGAAAGATTCATTTGACAGATATAGAGAGAATCTATTTCCGTGGGCTAAGAGGATGCAGGAATGCAATCCAGTAAAATAACCAGGATGGTTGCGTGAAAAACAGAGGATAATATCAGTCTGTAAAGAGCAAGTCGAGAGTCCTTTAGAACTCTGACATGGTAGATGGGTAGAAACGCATAGAGAAGATACCAGGAGGACCCAATGGAGGGACATAAGGGTATCATGCGTTACTAATAGCCTTGGATATTCACGCAGAAAAAGCTTATATTCTGAATTATAATAGGAGACAAGAGGGTGTGGAGAACCCTCACAGTCATGAGAATGATTTATAAGCTTTTTTTCTACTATATAGAAAAGCCCTCAGAGACAAAGATCAATGCTCTGTAGCAAGGGCCCATAGTAGAAAGCTTCTCTGAAGATTACAGAGAGCATTGTGCAGGAGAATTATGAGATGAAACTGACTGAAGTCAGGTGTGTTGCCACATCCTAGGAAAAGGAGATGGCTAGAAAGAAGATAATGTGAGAAGCCTAAAGTGAGTAGGATTATCCAAGATAGATGAGGACTAGCTTGGAATCACTACTGAGGCTAGACAAAAATTGTGGAAGATAGACTGGAACTTGTGGAAAAGTACCAGTACTTCAATCACTGGAACTCCTGCATGCACAGCAACTGAAAAAGACAGCAGAGAGAATCTTACTGTGCAAAACAAAGAGAAACAGACAAAGGGAGAGGAGATATTCCTGTACCTGTCTGATGAGTTATCTTGAGAATGTAATCAAGTTAACAAAAAGTCTACACTGGAATGAAAGCTAGAGAAGCTTTTCAGTATGGTACCACTCAGTCAGGGGAAACCCTGGATGAGAGAGGGAGGGTGACTTACCCATATGGCAAGTCAGCTGAAGGGAAAAATGTTCATGTTGGGACAGAAACTATCATGAGATAGTTGTAACCTCCCTTCTTGGTAGTAAGAAGAGGAGAATTCTGTAACCCATGGACAAGGATATCCTGACAGCTTAGCATACTGAAAAAGGAAAACCCCAGTGTAGAGCTTTAAGAAAAAACAGTGAACAAACTTCTGTTAAGAGGTGGTTAACTGTAGATTGTAACCTTCAGAACCTATGGTTGCTGGGTATGTTGAGACTGGCTAGAATTTGGAAACTTCAGACTAGGACGAGGTGTCCCTTGTTTGGGCACCTCTGGAAGATGAGCAGGAGAAGAGTGAAACCTTCTTTTCTTAGGGAAAGAAGGCTTGGTAGGACATTTCCTACCTCCTGGGGAAGAAGGCGGCTTAGAATGGTCTCCAGAACCAGGGAAGTCAGTGGAGCAATGAGCAACCTGACGTAAAGCCTCCTTATTGAAGAGATTTTCTCCAGTACAAGGAGAATTAGCCAGTGTATGTTGTGCCCATCTGTTCAAGTCAGAAGCTTGGAGCCAGGCTCTACGACGTGCTCCAATGGCAATAGCAGAGGATCTGCTAACAGACTCAAAAGAGTCTAGAGAAGCACGAGAAAGAAACCAAGAGATATTCCGGCTATGATTAAGCAGCAAGGAATAGTCAGCAGCCTTAGGCTCTGACAAAAAAGGAGTCAAAAGAGATAATTTCTTTGTGACCTCCTGGAGTGTTAGACTCAAAATATATAAGAAATAATTCTTGATGCCAGCATAGATGTTTGGAAGGTTTGACATCCAAAGGCATCAAGTGCTCTAGAAGCACGACCTGGCAGATAAGAAGAATGCTTCTTCTTGCTTTTTACCTTCCTCATTGCTGATTCCACTACAATGGAATGATGGGGAAGTTGATTCTTTTGAAACCCTGGAGAGGGGGGGCACCTGATACATAACATTAGTTGCTGTAGAAGGTGAGGGAACCCTTAAAGGTAATTCCCATATTCTCAGAAGAAGATCCTGCAAAGAATGATGTAAAGGAAGCATTATATTTCACTTTTCTGCAGGAGAGCTTGGTTAAGATTTCAACCAGGGATAGGAATAGCAAGAAAGGTTTCCATGTCAAGGAGAAACTTCTGAAAAGAAGGATCTCCAATGGGAACCATCCCTGGGAAGGCTAAGGTTGAAGATGCAGCCTGAGCACCAGAGGATGTACTGGTCTGGTGCAGAAAAAGAACTTTACTAGATGGATAATGATACTGGCAGTCACGATTTAAGGCAGTTAGTACTGCATCGTCTATGCCAGGTATCGATTCCAAACTAGGCATGGAAAGCATCGATGGCACCGATGTAACTGCAGGAATCGACACCGATACCGATACCGGTAATGGCATCGAGGCCGGCATCGGAGGCTGCTCAAGCGGTACCGAGGTAACCAGAGAGTCTTGGTGAGTATCCTCGGTACTGCGGAAATGACAAGGGTCGGTTCCAAGGCGCGTCGGTACCCAGTCATCTAGACTAGATATCGATTCCAGACTCGGCATCGAAGGGAGCGAGTCTATCGATGCATGTCTAGAGTGTACTGACGTCGGTGGTGGTACCGGCGATGCTGTTACAGGGAAGTCACTCTGGGTCGTATCGATCGGTCCCGAAGGTACCGAGGACGGCAGATGATCCCTGGTGAAGAGTGGAACACTCAACACCGGTGCCGATGCCGGGGTATTGTTACCGCTCAAAGCAGGTACCACCACCGAACATAGCTTAGAAACAGGAAAGTCAATCTGGAACTTATCGATCGGTCCCGAAGGTACCGAGGACGCCAGATCACGATCCCTGGTGAAGAGTGGGACACTCGACACTGGTGCCGGTGTATCGGTACCGCTCGAAGCGGATACCACCCCCGAGACGGCTCAGGTATGTTCTGTGAGGGGTGAGCCCCAGGAACAACCTGAAACCCCTGAAATGCTTTGGAGCCCGAAGACTCCCGCCGGGGTTTTAATGCCAATGGGGTCTTGAGGGCAAGGCCGGAGCCGTCATCATGCATGGCATGAGACCTACCACTCAAGGATTGGCAAGTCTTAACAGACTGTTTGTGGGTTACCTGATCCTGTAGAGAAGAAAAACCAGGTGCCCTCACTGCAGGAGGGAAAACGGTATTGAGGGAAACTCGAAAGAGGGAAGGTCTTCTCTCAGCATTGCAGCTGATAGTTCAGGGGAAAAAGGGTCAGGACCCAAACAAGTTTGACACCAGAGATTGGAGTCTAAAAAGAAAACTGTTTCCACAGTGAAGGCACTTCTTAGGAGAAGAAGGCTCCATGATGGAGAGGCCTTGTAGGCCCAAAATGTTAAGACAGAAACAGAGGGAAAAATCCCTCTGAGTTTAAGAAAAAAGAAAGAAAAAACCACCGGCGGTACCGGCGTCGGTGGGAACAACAGCCGCAACCACAAGAAAACAAGAAATGAAGTATTTAAAGAAAAAGGTTTCTGCGGTGACAGGAGGACGTCCTGCCGGCTCCGCGGAAAAACGAAAACTGAGGAGAAGTAGTGGAAAGGGCGGGACGTCAGTGCGCAGGTGCGAGGGATGCTCCCAAAAGCTTTCTGATTGGATGCTGGGGAGCATTCCCGTGCAGGCTCCGTCGGTACCGACGTACCCATATGTGAAGACTCATTCCTGCTTGTTGCTGGAGATTAAGTCTCCACATATGGGTTTGTCGGTACCGGAGTCTGCGCGGGAACGCTTCCCAGCGTCCAATCAGAAAGCCTTTGGAAGCATCCCAACACGCCTGCGTGCTGCCTTCCCGCCTTCCCAACTGTCTCTCCTCAGTTAAGTTTGAAAGCTGAGACAAAGAGAGAGAGCAAGGAAGGGAAAGACAGAGATAGAGAAAAAGCAACTCCTAGGGGAGGTGGGTGGGTTGTGAAGACTTATTCCTGCTGTTCCCAGAAATCACCTGTTACAGGTAAGTAACTGAGCTATCTGCAGGAACAAGCAGGAATGAGTCTTCACATATGGGGAAGCCCAAGCTCAGATGCCCAGAGGGAGTCCTAGCATGTTGCAAGTCCAGAACGAGCCATGCTATTGCTTAAGACCTCAGGCATCCTAGGGATGAAGGGTAGGAGTTGAAAACAGAAGAGGAGCTGTGGAACAGCTGCTAGAAGAGGGTTTCTGAAGAGAAAGACCCTGTATAGAGGGTATTTTGTAATCTGGGCCTCCCTTGTTGATCTTGCACAAGTTCACTGAGGTAGATATGGATCTGTTAGAAGAGCCAGTGAATGTGCTAAAGGGGTATCTCACTGGGAAGTAGAGGTAGTAAAGCTAGAGAAAAACAGTGGAGGTCAAAACCCTTCAGGGTGAGTAATAGCCCCAGGGGAAAGACTGGGGTAGTATAAGAGGTAGAGCTTCAGCGGAGACGCAGAAAGTAGCATGAAAGAAAGCTTAAGCTGATCAGGTCCAAAACAGTACAAATTTAGGACCAACAGGAAAATTGAGTCTGACCTAACTGGACTGGGAATGGAATCAGTCCATGTAGGGAGGAAAGGGTAAGGAGACCCTTGTATCTGATAAGAAAGTAAGGACAGACTCAGGAGCGCTAAGCTTTAGATTGACTGAAGCTCCACAATGTCTTTCCTAAATGGGATCAATTAGGAAAGAACAAAGGTACATGGAGAGCTTCAGGGTACCTAACCTACATGGTAGGTGTTAACTACCACAGGAAAGCACAGTTACTTACCTGTAACAGGTGATCTCTGGGAACAGCTGGAATAAGTCTTCACATATGGGTATCGTTGGTACTGACGGAGCCTGCGTGGGAACGCTCCCCAGTGTCCAGTAAGAAAGCTTTTGGGAGCATCCCACAGCGCCTGCGCGCTGCCTTCCCGCCTTTCCTAACCGCCTCTCTCCAGTTCAAGTTTTAAAGCTGAGACAAAGAGAGAGAGGAAAGGAAAGATAGAGAGATACAACTCCTAGGGGAGGTGGGTGGGTTGTGAAGACTTATTCCTGCTGTTCCCAGAGATCACCTGTTACAGGTAAGTAACTGCTATCTCCAGGAACAAGCAGGAATGAGTCTTCACATATAAGGACTCCCTAGCTGCAGATGCCAGGGGAAGACCCCAGGTTGTGTGTCCTTGGAAAGGACTCTACCTCCTCCCATGGATCTCTGGCATACAACCAGGGTAGGTGGGTAGGAGTTGATTAGGAATGGAACAGGTGTTTGAGAACAGCCTGACCAAACCAGGCATCCCGGCGGGAGTCCTTGTCCAAGCAGTAATGGGCTGTGAAGGTATGAACCGAGGCCCAGGTGGCCGCTCGACAGATTTGGTCGATGAACACAGAGTTTAGATGAGCCATTGAGGCTGCCATGGCTCTCACATTGTGAGCTGTGACATGGCCCTCCAGAGAAAGGTTTCTACTCTGGTAGGCGAAAGAAATACACTGAGCAATCCAGTTGGACAGTGTTCTCTTAGAGACTGGAAGTCCTAAATGAGAAGGATCAAAAGCAACAAAGAGTTGAGAAAACTTTCTATGTTGCTGTGTTCTTTTTAAGTAAAAAGCAAGAGCTCTCTTACAATCCAAGCTATGAAGATTCCTCTCTGCATTTGATGCATGAGGTCCTGGAAAAAAGACAGGTAAATATACCTCTTGGTTCAGATGAAAAGGCGAGACCACTTTAGGCATAAAGTGTGGATTGGTCCCGAGGACTACCTTATCATGATGGAACCTTGTATAAGGTGGATTAGCCACCAAAGCTTGCAACTCACTGATGCGGCGTGCTGAGGTGACTGCAATGAGAAAAATAACCTTCCAAGAAAGAAATTTCAAGGAGGTGGTGGCTAAAGGTTCAAAGGGTGGCTTCATGAGCTGGCCAAGAACCAGGTTTAAGTCCCATGCCACTGGAGGTGGTCTAATGGGAGGTTTAGTTAAAAGAAGGCCTCTCATGAATCTTGCTATAAGAGGATGAGAGGAAATAGGTTGTCCATTGAGAGGCTTGAGGGACGCTGCAATAGCACTCAAATGGACTCTTACTGAATTTGTTTTCAGACCTGCATGGGATATATGCAGGAGATACTCTAGTAGAGAATTCAGAGGTATTGCAAGAGGGTTTAGACCCTTCTCTGAACACCAAATGGTAAATCTTTTCCATTTGAAAGCATAGGAACGTCTAGTAGAAGGCTTTCTAGAGGCATGAACATCTGACTTGCTGAGAGAGATGAAAATCTTGAAGGTCTAGGCCCTCAGCCTGAGATGGAGCGACTGGGGGTTTGGGTGCCACAAAGTTCCCTCTTCCTGGGACAGGAGGTCTGGAGCAGAGCCCAAGTCCAGGGAAGGAGCTTGAGAGAGATGCAGAAGTAGAGGGTACCACACTTAGCGTGTCCAGTGTGGTGCTATGAGGATCATGGTCCCTTGATCTCTCTGAAGCTTGAATAGTGTCTTGGGAATTAGGGGAATTGGTGGAAAGGCATAAAGGAAGTCTTGACCCCAGTGAAGGAGGAATGCATCCTTGGCCTGAACTCCCTGACACGGAATTCTGGAACAGAACCGGGGAAGTTTGGCATTCCACGGACTTGCAAAGAAGTCTATGTCCGGGGTTCCCCAAATTCGAAAGATCCTGGCTACCTGGTCCATGTGGAGGGACCACTCGTGTGGAAGCAGAACTCGACTGAGTCTGTCCGCCAAAGAGTTTTGAACGCCTGGAAGATATACTGCCAGAAGATGGATGTGATGCTCTCTGGCGAAGACCCACAGTCGCAAAGCTTCGTTGCAAAGTGACAGAGAGCCAGTCCCGCCCTGCTTGTTTACATAGAACATGGCTACTTGGTTGTCCGTATGGATGAGGACTGTCCTGTAGCTGAGCAGGGAATGGAACACACTGAGAGCTAAGAATATTGCTCTGAGTTCCAAGAGATTGATATGCAGAGAAGTCTCCTGTGGAGACCAGATGCCCTGGGTGGAGAGATCCTGCAGATGAGCTCCCCAACCCATTGGAGAAGCATCTGTTAGAATTGCTTGGGGTAGCGACTGCTGAAAAGGGGACCCCAGCAACAGATTTGGAGGGGACTTCCACCACTGGAGAGCCCAAAATAGGCTACTGGAGTTTGCTATTTTGTCTGACAGGCAACCTGATGCCTGAGTCCATTGGGTGGACAAAGTCAATTGAGCTGCCCTCATGTGAAGGCGAGCATATGGAACCACATGCACGGTGGATGCCATGTGGCCTAGTAGTTTTAACATCTCTCGAGCAGTTAAATGGGACTTTAACTGTATCTGGGAGGCTAACTGCACCAAGTGTAGGCAACGGGCCTGAGGAAGATAGGCCCTTGCAGTTGTGGTATCCAGCAAGGCCCCTATAAACTCCAGGGACTGAGTAGGGGTGAGATGGGATTTTGGGATGTTTATTACCAGTCCCAAATACTGAAGGACACGCATTGGGCAGGTTAGAGAAATCTGGGCCTCTGACTGGGATGGAGCTCAAATGAGCCAGCCGTCCAGATATGGGAAAACAAATATTCCTAGAGTGCGTAGAAATGCAGTTACTACTGCCATGCATTTCGTGAACACCCTTGGTGCAGAGGCCAGACCGAAAGGAAGCACCCTGTATTGGTAGTGCTTTCCTTGAAAAAAGAACCGAAGGAACCTTCTGTGTGTTGGATGGATGAGGACATGGGTGTACGCATCCTTGAGATCTAGAGAACAAAGCCAATCCTGACTGAAGGTATGGCAGCAGAGTACCGAGAGAAATCATCTTGAATTTCTCTTTGAATGGAAACTTGTTCAATTCTCTGAGATCTAATATGGGTCTGTAGCCCCCTGTTTTCTTTGGGATAAGAAAATAAGGGGAGTAGAACCCTGAGCCCTGTTAAGGAAGGGGTACTTCTTCTATTTCCCCTTGGGCAAGAAGGGTAGCAATCTCCTGACCCAGAAGGTTGAGGAGAGATGTTGGAGAATTGAACTGTCACCATGGTGTGGGGAGGAAGGTTTAAGAAATGAAGCTTGTACCCTTCCCTTATAATGGAGAGGGTCCATTGCTCTGCTGTGATTTGCTCCCATCTGGGAGCAAAGTAAGACAACCTTCCTGGAATGGTGAGGGGCTATGGTTCTTACAGAGCCAGAAAGGCTAAGTTCTCTAGTTGCAAGTCAAAGGCCCTGAGGAGGCTGAGGCTGCTGAGCCGTGGGAGGCCTGGCAGCCTTTGACTTGGCCTGTTTAGGTGGTTGCTGACGCTTTGCAGCAAAACGACATGCAGAAGATGCCTGCTGACCATAAGCAGGATAGTATCTTCCCTTTTTAGAAAAGGCTGTCTTTTTGAACAATCTTTTCTTAGCAGGAGCAGAGGTAGACTTTGAAAGTCGATCCAAAGCAGAGTTCTCAGCATCCATCTGAGTGGCCTTTGCTTTCCAATCCCTGTCAAAAAGGTTTTCACCTGTGCAAGGAAGATTTCCCAGTTCATCTTGGACCTAAAGTTCCAAATCAGAGGCTTGTAACCAAGCAATTCTATGTGCATCTATGGCAATAGCCGAGGCTCTGCTTACACACTCAAAAAAAAGAGTCAAAGGCTGCACGGCTGGAAAATCTGGAAACATCTTGGGCATGTTTAAGCCAAGTGAGAAATTCCTGCCTTTTATCTTCTGAAATAAAAGGGGCTAAAGTCTGCAGATGATCTGTGACTTCTTTTAGAAACATCCCCATATAGAGACTATAGGAGTTGGTTCTGGCAGCAAGTATATTGGCTTGGAAAACCCTTCGACCAAAGGCATCAAGGGTCCTGCATTCACGTCCTGGAGGATTAGATAAGTCTCTTTGCACTCTTTATTTTCCTCATGGCAGACTACCACAATAGAGTGGTGAGGAAGCTGAGACTTATGAAAGCCAGGACAAGGAAGGACACGGTACATGGTGTCTAATCTACGAGAATGAGGAGAGGTAGTAAGAGGAGTCTCCCACATGCTCAACATGAGATCATAGAGAATCTCATGAATATGTAAAGTAGCTGCTTCTTTAGGAGCCTTAGGATATTGCAAAATATCTAGTTGCTTGGCTCTAGGCTCTGACTCAGGGGCCACTGTAATGGAGAGGCCCCTAGCCACTTCCCTAATGAAGTCCTGAAAAGACAAGTCTTCTGGAGGAGACATTCTTCGTTTTGGAGAATCAGACTCCTGAGGGAGAAGTACCGGTGCCTCGATAGAAGCCTCCGACTCAGTCTTCGGAGGAATCGAAGTATCGCCTGTACGGATGCTCCTGTAAAGCCCGATACGTGTACCAAGTGGGATCGACATCGGGAGTAAGCGGTACCAGTTCGGTATCGATGGGTGTCATCGGACAGGGTACCGCTGCAGTTGACATCGAAGCCGGTGCTGGAGTCTGTACCGGCAACGGAGATTGTTGCGGTACCAAAGGCGTCGAAGCCTGCATAAACGCCGTTAGGGTGCGCTGCATGGACAGAATCTTCTGATCCATCGACGCCACCAGAGTCTGGATGTTGGTACCAGTGGAGGCCACCGGTACCCCAGAACACGGCAACAGGTGATCGGTCGAACCATCGATGTCAACCTGTGACCCCATAGACAATGCTTTGGAAGCCGGAACTTCCCGCCGGGTAATTTTTCCGGTGCGGAATCCGAGGACAAGCCCGAAGGCCTCTCGATGCTTAGAGGGAGATTTGCCCTTCGAGGACCGGCTAGATTTATGTTTGGTTACCTGAGATCCATGGGAGGAAGAAGCAGCCCTGGAAGACGTCGATGCCACTGAGGCTGCATCAAAAGGGAAACAGGGTACTGAGCTTGGCTGCTCGGTTCTGCCGACCTCTTTTAGACATCATGGTGCAGGACACACAATCCGTGATGGAATGGTCAGGCCCCAAACATTTTAGACACCAGTCATGGGTGTCGGTGACAGAAATAGTACCGTCACACTTCGTGCATTTTTTGAACCCAGAAGCGGGCTTCTCCATGAGGAGAAAAAATGTTCAGGCCTAAGGCCCAAACAGAAAATGCACAGTTGAAGAAATAAAAAAATAAATAAAAATAAAAATAAATTTTTCTAAGAAAGAAAAGACCAGCGGTACCGGTCTGACGTCGAAGAAGGCAGACGCGACACAGAAAAATAAAGAAAAAAATAAATAATTTTTCTGCGGTGACAGGAACACGACCTGCTGGCTCCGCGGAAAAGAAGAACTGGAGAGGGGCGGTTGGGAAAGGCGGGAAGGCAGCGTGCAGGCGCTGTGGGATGCTCCCAAAAGCTTTCTTACTGGACGCAGGCTCCGTCGGTACAGACGATACCCATATGTGAAGACTCATTCCTGCTTGTTTCTGGAGATGTGGTTATAAGTGTAGACCCCTAAGTATGCTGGCATAGCATTGATAGGGGTAGTGCCCATCTGTCAGAATCATATAGGAATGTAAGGACATTTGAACCTGACAGAACAGATAGATAAGTATATGGATACATACCTATCTAAAAATATATCTCAGTAGATGTATAAATATATCTATATATACGCATACACACACACATACATACATATATATACACACACACATTGAATATATACACATATAGGGTATATATGCATATATCTACAGGAGATATGTATGGGCAGAAAAGACACATATAGATCTCTATGTGTGTGTGTATATATATATGAATATGTAGACCTATAGACATATCTCCAGGTATGTGGAAGGAGAGAGGTCTATAGAAGCTGATCCCCCCTAGGAGGAAGATTCATCTAACAGCAAGAAGGTAAATACCTGCTTGAAGAGATCTACAGAGAAAAACTCTTTTCCTGGTTATGATTGGCAGAGTCTGAGGAGAGGTCTCCCTGACAAGAAGTCTGGATTCTTTTCTGAATTTGAGCTCTTGAATAACCAGGATGACCTACGTGAAAAAGGCAGAGGATAACTTCAGACTGTAGGCAGGAAGTCCAGATGTCTCCAGAATTGCCATATGGAGAATGGATAGAGGACGCCACTGGAGGAAGATACCCTAGTGACTTGCCTATGAAGGCAAGGCGGTATTGGGCGTCCTCTAGCTGCCATTGAAGAAAATCATCTCTGACGAGAAGACCAAAGGAGATATGGCCCAAGCCAGGGAATTGGCCCTTCTTTAGGTTTTCACGTAATGAAAGGCCTGAGACTGATGTCTCAAAAGAGATTTAAGATGAGATGGTAAGGGTAGGAAATACCTACCAGTCATGGAAACATGACTGGGGGAACCCCTTTTAACCATCTGTGGTTATCTGCTAGGCAAGATACTAATGCTCTCTAGCCAGGGCCCATAGTGCAAAGCTACTCTGTAGAGTTGCAGACAGCATGCTGCAGGTTGGTTAGAAGAAAAACTGGCTGTGGAAAGCCAGCAGGTAACCAGTATTCTGCCCAGGACAAGGGCGGGAAGAATAGAAGTTAACCAACCAGGCTGTGTTAAGAGGGCTTCCTAAACGAGGTTGATAACCTGTTTTGGACTTAGCACTGAGGCTAGAAGGATTGCTAGTGGAGGAGAATCCCTGGTTGTGTGGTGGACAGAACCAGTGGCTTAACCACTAGGAATTGCTGTATCTGCAGCAATGTACCAGGGCAGCGGAGACAATTTCTTTTCCCTCTCCTCCTTTTAGATTGGGAAAAAGAACAGACCTGGTAGGATTTCCTATTGTCTGATGGGCTGCCCTAAGGTAACAAGGGGGGAGACAACTCCAGAAGGGAGAATCCTCCGGTAGAACTGGTAGAGGACCATAGGGGCTCACCAGTGTAAAAGGATCCCTCTTACAAACCAAATGTTATAGTAAGAGGGAGGTAAGACAGAGTTAAAAGAGACCGACTATGGAGGAAGTCTGACAGGTGAGATGATACATGCCAGTACAGGGAAAACAACTGTCTATTTATAGTTAGTTCACTTTCCTCCAAGAGGAAGAGGAAAACCCTGTTAATTATGGGCATGATCATCATAAGACTCTTAAAGTTAAAGAAAAGATGTCTCATGAAGAGTTATCTAGGAAGGTTAGAGTAAATTTAGTGCAGATACTGCAAATGAAAAGAAGCAGACTGCTACTCTAACCAGCAACCAAGAGTGGCAATGATGATCTATTTGAAACCCTGCGACTGCTGGGTTTGTTGACCCTGCTGTGTTTGTGGATTCTTCAGACCAGGGTGATTGGGAACATCTGTATGATGGGCAGAAGATGGATAAAATCTTCTTCCCCTAGGGGAAGAAATCTTGGCAGGACATTTCCTACCAACTGGGAAAGGCGGCGGCATAGAATAGCCTCTAGAAACAGGACAGTCAGTTAACTGAGCAACCCGGAGTAAAGACTCCCTGTTAAAGAGATTTTCTCCAGTGCATGGAGTATTTACCAGTCTAACTTGTGCCCATTTGTCCAAGTCTGAAGCTTGGAGCCAGGCTTTACGTCGTGCTCCTATAGCTATAGCAGAAGTCCTGCTAACAGACTCAAAGGAGTCTAGGGAAGCACGAGTAAGAAATCTAGAGATATTTTGAGCAAGACTAACCAGTGAGGAATAGTCTGCACTCTTGGGCTCTTGAAGAAAAGGAGTCGAAAGATGTAATTTCTTTGTGACCTCCTCAAGAGATGAGCCCATATAAATATATGAGAGAATTCTTGCTGAAAGCATGGATGCCTAGAAAGTTTGGCGTCCAAAAGGCATCTAAAGTCTTAGACTCACGACCTGGCGGATAAGAAGAGTGCTTTTTAGTACTCTTCACCAGCCTCATTGCTGATTCTACAACAATGGAATGATGAGGAAGTTGAGTCTTTTGAAATCCTGGAGAAGGGGGCACCTGATATAGAAGATCAGTTGCTCTTGAAAGTGGGGGTACCTTTAAAAGGAGCTTCCCACATTCGTAGAAGGAGATCCTGCAAGGAATGATGCAAAGGAAGCATGATGTTCTCCTTTGCTCTTCCAGGAATATACAGGGATTCTGTATTCCCTTGTGTAGAATCTTGTCCAGGTATACAAATGGCAAGTGATTTTACCATATCCAGGAGAAAAGTTTGAAAAGAAAAATCCCCAGAGGGAAATTCTTTTGGACAGGCTAGATCTGCTGAAGAACTAGCATTGGCACCGAGGGATCTATCCAATTTTATAGGAATAGAAGATCCTGAATTGTGGTCCTTAGAGGATGGTCGCCGGTACCACAGGAGGTCGGGAACAGCAACAGTCGGTAGCGTATCGTCCATGCTAGGGATAGATTCCAAACTTGGTATTGAGGGAAGCAAGCCTGATGAGAGAAGCATGGAAGGCACCGACAGCAATGGTAATGTGGATACCGGTACAGACTTCGGTACTGTATCCGATACTGGTGGATGAAGGCCAGCCGGTGGCAACTCTAACGGTATCGAAGAAACCGAGAGTTGCGGATCCGAATTATCGGAACCGAGCCTTCGGTACCGTTTGGTGTCGGTACCAAGGCAAGTCGGTACCCAGTCCTCCAGACTAGAGATCGATTCCAGACTCGGCATCGAAGGAAGAGAGTCTATCGATGCACGTCTGGAGGGTATCGACGTTGGCACTAGTATCGGTACCGGTACTGATACTGGAAGGTCGGTCTGGAGCGTATCCAACGGCCCCGTAGGTACCGAGGACGCCAGACAATCCTTGGTGAGGAATGTTTCATCCAACACCATTACTGATGCCGGGGTATCGGTACCGCTCGAAGCAGATGCCACCAACGGGCATGTCTCAGGTATGTTCTGTGAGGGGTGAACCTCAGGAACAACCTGAAACCCCACACAGGCTTTGGAGGCCGAAGACTCCCACCGGGGTTTTGAAGCCAGTGGTATTTCGAGGGCAAGGCCGTAGGCATCTCTATGCTGTGCATGAGAACTGCCGCTTGAGGACTGGCTAGTCTTAACAGACTGTTTTTGGGTTACCTGATCCTGTGTAGAAGATATGGTCGGTTCCCTGAAGTTGGATGGGGACCACGTGTCGAGGGGGAACTCGATATTGAAAACGTCTTCTCACAATACTATTGCCAGAGGGCTCCGGAGGAAAATGGTCAGGACCCAAGCAGGTTAGACACCAATTGTGAGTGTCTAAAAATACGTTTGTACCACCACAGTTTGTACATTTCTTGGGGATAGTGGCTGGCAGTTCCATGAAGGAAAAAGGAGAGGCCTAACAGGCCTGAGAAACCGTAAGACACTGAGGAGGAAAAAATATTCCTTAAAAAGGAAACATTTTACAAGACAAGAAAAAAGAAACACCGGCGGTACCGGTGGCGTCGGGGAAGGCAGTCGCGACCACAAGAAAACTAAAAAATAAAAGAAGAATTTTCTGTGGTGACAGGAGGACGTCCTGCCGGCTCCATGGAAAAACGAAAACTGAGGAGAGACAGTTGGGAAGGCAGCACGCAGGCGTGTTGGGATGCTTCCAAAGGCTTTCTGATTGGACGCTGGGAAGCATTCCCGCGCAGACTCCGTTGGTACCGACCTACCCATATGCGAAGACTCGTTCATGGAGATAATGCATTAACCTCAAAGGCCTGCTTCAACAAGGAATCTAATTTATGGTGTTGCCCATCCTTCAGGGCAGCAATGCCCTCCACAGGAATGGTCATCTTCTTGGTGACTGCCGACACTGCAGCAACCACCCGAGGAGAACGAAAACACTCACGCTCTTGGTCAGACAATGGATAGAGACGAGTCATGAAACGCACTCCCCGTAGACCTGCTTCAGGACGGTCCCACTCATCCTGAATCTGCCTGACCACATGGTGTACTGGAAAAACCGCCTGTGTCTTACGCACTGCCTGCATGATAGGATCCTCCACCGACTCCTCTGCAGTTGGCTGAGTCACTGCCAGGTTAAGAGCCTGAAGCGACTCCGTGATTAAGACTGGAACTTCTTTACGAAACACTCGAATAATCCTAGCCTGGTCCTCCGGCTCTGGAATCTCACCTTCTTCGAGATCCTCCTCGACTACCTCAGGATCTACCTCTAAATCCTCAACTTCATTCCAATCAGAAAACAGAAGCTGATCTTCTATGGAATGAGGCCTTTTTGCCGGTCCTCCTATCGAATGTTCAACCTTTTCTGTCGAGGAGCAGGCTACTCCGGGCCCAAGACCCGAGGGATCTGCTGTGACCCCCTGCTGTCGCAGACAATAAGCCTGATGCAATAAGAGCAGAAAGTCAGGGGTGAAACATGATATTGTCCCTCTGCCAACGCCAGAAGGAACAGAAGGAACTGAAACTAACAGGGCCGCTTGCATGTGGAGAAACCGGAGTCTCCAACAAGGCACTCACCTCCATTGATGCCTGGGCACCCTGCGCAGATGTAGAAACTTCCTCCTTGGGTTTATCCTGAAGCTCCTGCTCCATGCTACGTGCGCTTCAGCAGCACAGCCGTGGCACACTCTGGCGTCTGATATTGCCCCAAGCCGGGAACCGCAGACAAGGCACTGCGGACGAGACGGCATCAGCCTCAAGCGTCTGTGCTTAAAACAAATAGTAAAGGAATAAAAGAACAAAAAATAAAGCAGCAAATAGGCCCCAAAACGTGTTTTTTTTTGGAAATCTAACCCTTAACTGCTACAAACTGAATAAAATAAAAGGGAATTAGTAAAGGACAATTAAAGGCCAAGCTATAGGGCACTGTTACAGAGAACACCCAAGAATTGAAAAAGAAAATTGCTAAAAGAAGAAAAACGCGGGAAACAGGCCGCGCCGCGGTTGTGAGGGAAACAGCAAAACTACCCTGAGCTGTGCACGCGGCCGAAAGGCCCGATGTCCCGCATGCCCCAGGCCTCACCTGCGGTCCATCGGGCTCAAAACACGCAGGAAATGAAGATCAGCCGCCCGGCAGAAGAAGCTGGCTCGCCTGTCTTCAGACTGATCTGATCGCGCCTTCAGGAGCAGCGCAGCAAAAGGCCCGCTGGCGGCTCCTGCGTTCCTGACACAAACAGGAGCCGTGAAGGCAAGAAGAGTGCCACTCACCGCTTCAGCTCCCCTCCATCCAGTCAAGGAGGGGAGTGAAGGAAGAAAAGGATGTTCAGAGAGGGAGAGACTCTCCTCCCAATGATCTCCCTTTCAGCTCCGAAATTAAAACTTTTTCTTTTTTTAAACTTGAATCCGACAGGCAAATAAAGAAAGCCAAATAGGATATAAAGAAAACATACTCCCTAGCTACCCTAACCCTCCTTATCCGACACTCCAGTGAGCCCAGCACCTAGGCTCACTACTCCTCCAGCTGCTTGGAGACTGAGCACACTGGGAGCTGGTTGGAGGTGCCAGCAGTATGAGGTGACTTCAATAATCGAACATGCCCAGTCTCCAAGCTGCAAGAGGAGGTACACTACCCAAAGGTGTGGGACTGGACTGGAGGGACAATAAGGAAGGGAGACTGAGCAAGATGGCCCACTTGGGCAGGAAGACGACTACACATGCGTGGCAGTAATCCCAAAGGCTCTCTTTGAAAGCTGGGGAATTTCTCCACACGGACTCCGTTGGTGCAGACGTCACCCATGTGAGGGCTGACTTCCTTGCTTGTTCCTGGAGAAAAAAAAAATAGAATTCATGTATTCAGCAGCAGTATTCAGACAGTGGCAACATAACTTAAGCAGAACAAAAGCTCTGAGTGTACGTGGATAGCAGCATTAAAAATCACTGCTATTCACTAAGTACCAGCTCTTCCCCAGTCCACCCCAGCATTACCCAAATAGTGCTGCTGAACATTGGGGTCACCGAGATTTAGCAGGTCCTACTAAAACGATAAGCCTTCTGAATATCAGCTGCTTTGTTTTCTCCATGGACAGAGTATCAGTCATGTATGTGGGACTCTTAGGTTAAAGGGTTGCTGTCCTTTAGTTTCATTTGCACACTTGGAATTTGGAGGGAAAAAGTTAAACAAAAACTGGAGTCAATTTTGTTTAATTTCTTGGTGCTGACTGCTCCAATTTCTTGTCATGGTGAGTCATGTATGTAAGCAGTAGAGAAAGGTACAATGATGCATGCACTGTACTTCATTTAATAGTTTTACATATAATTTCCTCCATGGACATGGAACCATGTTGCACTAAAGAAGCTGCCATTGCTCTTACAGACGGCTTGCACATGGTTTTATGCCAGGGCATTTTTTTTTATAATGGCAAAGATAGATATTCAATCTGCAACTATGTTTTCTGACTTCTAGCCCAGATTTCCTAAGGTCATAAAACTTTTTAGAGCACTTTTGGAAACATCAGGCCTATTTTCAGCCAAATTTAGAACCCTAAGTTTTCAGCTGAAGTGTCATCTCAATTTAGGAGCTTAAAAGTAATGCTTATAATTTTAAGTCCACCATTTGCCTGGATTTATGAGTCCAGTACTGAAAAACAGTGCTAAATACCCAAAACCTTTGCCACTCGCTTTTTTTGCTCCTAAAAACTTAGGAGTTTAGTGCATTTCTGAGCATAAAATGTAGGCATTCGGTTCTAATAAGTTTTCAGAGACCAAATTACTGTCAGAGCGTAACTCAAAGTTAGCCGCATACATCCTTTGAATATCTGGCCCTTTATGTTTAGTTTTGGTTATGGTTAATCTGTAATCCACTTTGTATACCCTATTTGTCAAAAAGGGCTGAATACAGAATACCTGAATTAAATCAAGAGACAGACAAAAGCAAATTGTGATAAATTCTTAGCTCCGTCAGGCAAAGTAAAAAGGGGACTGTTATGGTGGCTGATATGGAAGGGCAGACTAGATAGAAACATGGAAGAAAGACCATATGGCCTATGTATTTTGCTATTTTACTATTTAATGTCGGCGAGGTTGATTAGATTCCCGCAGTGTGCTGTCCAGGGGAAAAAGTGTTGGTAAGAGTAACAAATTAGATGGAAGTCAGACTACTTGGAAGACATTTCAGCTGTATACACACTATTATTCTTATGGTTGACATTTGTATATGGTGCCTAAGTCAGTAATGCCTGAAATTTGTGACTCTTCTGGCAGAGGTGTATGAAACAAAGAATACTAAATTTCAGCTTACATACTTGAGACAAATACTTATGAGCTGAAAGGGCAATCTCCCCAGCTTTCAGATTCCAGGGCCATGCAGGGGGTTTTATGAGAAGCTTAGTATTAAACAAGCTATGACTACAGAACTAAACTGGTTTCCCTTCTATCTCCCAGTTTAAGCACTCTGAGGCCAATACAAAAAAAAAAAAATTGCTTGAGATTTTCCTGCAGAAAGCAAGCTAGTATAGGAAAATCCAAAACAAAACCACTGAACTAGAGCATAGCTCTGTGGGCATGCTAACTAAATGCAAACAAGTGAATACTTAACTGCTCCCAACGTTAAAAAAAAAAATCTGCTGATACTTATTTTACTTTTCTCAATACTGGCTCTTTACGCCACTTTTGGGCAGGGGGAGCAAAAGGATCATTTGAGGTGCAGACAGACACTTCATCTCAGATGACTGAATCAGGCCCAGACCTTCAATCTTCCACTGCCCTGCTCCAACCCAACCCCCCCCCCCAATCCCCTCAAATTAATAATTGGTGGCCCAAATTTTAAACCTCCACCCTCAATTCTCCAACGTCCACTGAAATATTGGTGGTCCAGTAGCCCCTCTTTCTGCCCCATCCCCCAATCTACTCCAAAACCAATAATTGGCCAAGCTGCCACTAGCCTGACTGCCAAAGAAATGAGCCCCAGACCCCTCCCAAGTATCTTTAATCTAACAGGAAGCAGCAGCACTGTCCACATGCTCCTGCCTCTATGCTGGCTTCTTTCAAACCTGACCCTGCACAGTGCATCCCAGGATACACCACACTGAGTCAATCTGTCAAAGGCGGCAGGGCAGAGGTAACTGCAGAATGTGAATATTTTTATATGACAGGCTATAAGAATATATTCTAGCTCTACACAAATTCCAAAATAAGTGAAAAACAAAAACTATTGCATGTTGGTAGTATGTTTAGTGTGAAATTTGTCAACCATTCAACTATATCTCAAAACCGTGCAGCACAATAAGCCCAGATTTCAATGATGCACTTGCAAGAAAAAAAAATTATGTAATAGTTATTGAAAACAAGCAAAATTTATGTTTATGTTAATAGTACTGTATTTCCCTTGCATCATTTTTAGCTACAATAAAGCATAGTTACTCACCTGTAACTGGTGATCTCCGGGAACAGCAGGAATTTAGTCCTCACATATGGGTATCATCGGTACCGACGGAGCCTGCATGGGAAAGCTTCCCAGCGTCCAATTCGAAAGCTTTTGGGAGCATCCCACAACGCCTGCGTGCTGCCTTCCCGCCTTTCCCAAATGCCTCTCTCCAGTTGAGTTTTAAAGCTGAGACAAAGAGAGAGAGAGGGAAAGGGAAAGAGATAGAGAGATAACTCCTAGGGGAGGTGGGTGGGTTGTGAGGACTAAATTCCTGCTGTTCCCGGAGATCACCTGTTACAGGTGAATAACTATGCTATCTCCAGGAACAAGCAGGAACGTAGTCTTCACATATGGGGACTCCCTAGCTTTAGATGCCAGGGAGAGACCCCAGAAGTTGTGCATCCCTGAGAAGGGCTCCACGTCCCCCCATGGATCTCTGGCATCCTACCAGGGATGGTAGGTAGGAATTGATTAGGTATGGAACAGGTGTTGGAGAACAGCCTGACCAAACAAGGCATCCCGGCAGGAGTCCTTGTCCAAGCAGTAATGGGCTGTGAAGGTATGAACTGAGGCCCAGGTGGCTGCTCGACAGATGTTGTCGATAGACACAGAGTGCAGATGAGCCATTGAAGTTGCCATGGCTCTCACATTGAGAGCTGTGACATGGCCCTCCAGAGGAAGATTCTTACTCTGATAGGCAAAGGATATACACTGAGTAATCAAATTAGATAGTGGTCTCTTGGAGACTGGAAGTCCCAAATGAGAAGGATCAAAAGCAATGAAGAGTTGAGAGGACTTTCTATGTTGCTGTGTTCTTTGTAAGTAAAAGGCTAAAGCTCTTTTACAGTCCAAAGTATGAAGGTTCCTTTCTGCATTTGATGCATGAGGCCTTTGAAAGAACACAGGTAGATAGACCACTTGGTTTAGATGAAAAGGCAAGACCACCTTTGGCATAAAGCGTGGATGAGTCCTAAGGACTACCTTGTCATGATGGAACCTTGTATAAGGTGGATCAGCTATTAGTGCTTGCAACTCACTGATGTGACGTGCTGATGTGATTGCAATAAGAAAGATAACCTTCCAAGAAAGGAATTTCAAGGAGGTAGTAGCTAAGGGTTTGAAAGGTGGCTTCATGAGCTGACCAAGAACCAAATTTAAGTCCCATGCCACAAGTGGTGGCTTTATGGGAGGCTTAGTTAGCAGAAGGCCTCTCATAAATCTTGCTATAAGAGGATGGGAGGAGATAGGTTGTCCATTTAGGGGCTTGAAGGAAGCTGCAATAGCACTCAAATGGACCCTCACTGAGTTAGTCTTAAGTCCTGCATTGGATAAATGAATGAGATACTCCAGTAATGATTCCAGAGGTATGGCAATGGGGTTAAGACCCTTCTGCGAACACCATACGGTAAACCTTTTCCACTTGAAAGCATAAGAGCATCTTGTGGAAGGCTTCCTGGAAGCATAAAGGATATCCTTTATTTGCTGAGGGAGGTTAAGATCATGGAGATCTAGGCCTTCAGCAACCAAGCCCTGAGATGCAGAGACTAGGGATTGGGATGCCATAACATTCCGTCGTCCTGAGATGGGAGATCTGGAGCAGACCCTAACTCCAGGGAGGGAGCTTGAGAGAGATGTAGAAGCAGAGGGTACCACACTTGCCGTGGCCAATGTGGAGCTATGAGAATCATGTGGCCTCTGTCTCTCTGAAGCTTGAACAGGGTTTTGGGAATTAGGGGAATGGGTGGAAAGGCATACAGGAAGTACTGACCCCAGTAAAGGAGGAAAGCATCCCTGGCCTGAGCCCGGGTTCTGGAACAGAACTGGGGAAGTTTGGCAATCCACGGACTTGCAAAGAGATCTATGTCCGGGGTTCCCCAAATTTGAAAAATCTTGGCTACCTGGTCTGCATGCAGAGACCACTTGTGTGGAAGCAGAACTCGACTGAGTCTGTCTGCCCAAGAGTTTTGTATGCCTGGAAGATACACCGCCAGGAGATAAATCTGATGATCTCTGGCAAGGGCCCACAGTCGCAGAGCTTCGTTGCAAAGCGACAGAGAGCCAGTTCCTCCCTGCTTGTTTATATAAAACATGGCTACCTGATTGTCCGTGTGGACAAGGACTGTCTTGTGGCTGAGCAGGGTGTGCAAAACTCGCAGAGCAAGGAAGATTGCTCTGAGTTCTAGGAGACTGATATGTAGACAAGTCTCCTGTGGGGACCAGATGCCCTGGGTGGAGAGGTCCTAAAGATATGCCCCCCAGCCCATTGGAGAAGCATCAGTTGTAAGAGTTGCCTGGGGTAGAGGCTGTTAAAAAGGACACCCCAGCAACAGGTTCTGAGGGGACTTCCACCACTGGAGGGACAAAATGAGGCAACTGGTGTTTGCTATTTTGTCTGACAGGCAGCCTAATGCCTGGGTCCATTGGGTGGATAAAGTCCACTGAGCTGCTCTCATGTGAAGGCGAGCATATGGTACCACATGAACGGTGGAAGCCATGTGGCCTAGCAACTGTAACATTTCTCGAGCAGTTAGAAAGGGTTTTGACTCTGCTTGAGAAGCTAACTGCATCAAGCAAAGGCAACGGGGCCTGGGGAAGATAGGCCCTTGCCTTTGTGGTATCCCCATAAACTCCAGGGACTGAGTAGGGATCAAATTGGATTTGGGGATGTTTATTACCAGCCCTAAAAATTGAAGGACGCGCATTGTGCAGGTTAGAGCAGTCTTGGCCTCTGATTGGGTGGGAGCTTGAATGAGCCAGTCGTCCAGATAAGGGAAGACAAATATTCCCAGGGTGCGCAGAAAAGCAGCAACCACTGCCATGCATTTCGTGAACACCCTTGGTGCAGAGGCTAGGCCAAAAGGGAGCAATCTGTATTGATAGTACTTCTCCTGGAAAAGGAATTGAAGGAACCTTCTGTGAGTTGTATGGATGAGAACATGAGTGTACGCATCCTTGAGATCTAAAGCAGCGTTTTTCAACCACTGTGCCGCAGCACACTAGTGTGCCGTGAGATATTGTCTGGTGTGCCGTGGGAAAAATTCCAATTTCATCTGTAACATGTGGCCTCGGCTCACAAATTAGGGTTGCCAACCGGCCAGTTTTCAGCCGGCCTGGCCGGTTTTTCCATGGCCAGGCCGGCTGCCGGCACAGTTGTAAAACCGGCCATTGAAAAGCCGGTTTTGTGCTCTGGCCGCAAGATGGGGAGCGGCCAGAGAAAAAAACCGGCTTTTGTGCCGAAGTCCGCGGCGCGAACGCGATTCCCTATCGCTGTGCCGCCGCTGGTTCTGCTTTGTACAGAGCAGCGGCTGCACTACACTTACATTGAAAAGTAAAGAGAAACTGTGTCAGGAGCCCTCCGATCATGCAGAGCCCGAGGAAGTGATGTCATGGGGGCGGGCTCCTCACAGGCTGTCTTTCCTTTTCAAATTAACTTTAGCTGCAATAAAGTTAATTTGAAAAGGAAAGACAGCCTGTGAGGAGCCCGCCCCCATGACATCACTTCTCGGGCTCTGCGCGGTATAAAAGAGACTTTAAATAAATAAATTAAATAAAATGTCTTGGACTCCATGTATGTCTCCTCATACTGACCCACACTGATTAAAGTTGACCTATGATGTGATAAAGACGTAATAATTGACGTGTAATAATAAAGTGAAATTATGCTGTATCATCCAAAAGAGCCTTATAAATAAAGTGAGCCATGGCTATCAGAGTAAACAAAGAGAACTTTCGTTCTGTTTGTTTCTCTTCGCTAAAGCTTTGGTGTATTTATATAGATGTGTGTATTTTATTGCTGTCTTTTAGATTACCTTCCCATTGTTTTGAATGTAGTCTTCTGTAGCTCCAAGAGCCCTGCAAGGTTGCTGGTGAGGGGAGGGCTCAGGAAGCCCACAGTTGGTGCCGTGTCCGTTCTACAGATTTCAACATTCCTGGCAAGGGCGGAAGGTGTTTGTGAGCATTATATGGTGCCAGCAATGAGCAATCTGTTAGGTAAACAAGAGTTGTCTCGATTGTGTGAATGGCATGTTAGGGCTATGGGTTTAGCTCTTCAGAAAGGTAGCCCTTCTTATTGTATGCGTGAGAAGTATGGAGATATGGCTACTAATTATATTGTGCACTGGTATGCAGTGACTAGTGCTAATGTGCTTTTACAGTTTCCTTTGGAGGGAACATTTTCTATAGATAAGCTTTGTTATCTGAAATGTGCTTTGCAGGCTAAACACAGAGTATGTGATGCCCGTGAAGGGTTGGTGCTTGGTTGGTGGCAGCGTATGGCATATGTTATGAAAAATAATTTTATATTACAGAATGCTGGTAAAACGGGTGACCCACAGGAGAAAGATTGGTAATGCCTGGGCAGGGAAGGTCCCAGTCATTTTTTCTCCAGAGTATGATGCAGAGGTGGCAGCAATTGGAGCTGGACAGGTTCCAGGTGTATTCCTGACGTCTCCCCCTGTTTGTTCTGAGAATTATGTAGTTTCTGAGAGGGAGATAGTCACTCGTGCAGCAAAATTACGACATGAGTTAATTGTTAATTGTTAATTGTTTCAAACGTTAAGATTTCTACTGTTTTATGTAACTGCTAATCTTTGCAGAGTTATTTGTTAATTGTAAACCGCTGCTGATCACTGGAAGGAGCGGTATAAAAATGTTCTCAAATAAAATAAATAAAAAATGAGATAAGGAATAAGCAAAGAATATTGGGGAATGCACAAATTGAGAATTTTGGTACTTGCAATGTTTCTCAGCTCAGAGAAATGAATGACCTTCTTAGTCGTGAAATAGAATGTACTGTACATATAATAGATTCCTTAAAGGGAACAGTAAGAAATGATATTTCTGCTACAAAGGAATTAGGAATTTCTAGTAAACTTGTTGATGATATTGAAAAGGATCTGAATAAGCATTTTATGACCTATAGAGAGAAATGTATTCAATTACATGGTGCTATAAGTTTTCTTCAAACTGTTTTACGTCAGCATAATAGTTCATGTTCTGCTTGGGCTGCTTTAGATAATTTGCTTAGAACTGCGTTTTATAACCCAGCTGATTTTTTATCTAGTTTGTGACATACCCTGTGATAAATTTCCAAGAGAAAGCTCAAAGAGATAATTTTGTTTTAGTGGTCAATAAAAGAAAAAGGATGATTCTGTTAGAATCACTTACAGTAGTATGAAAATTTGTGGAAGGATTGGTTGAGATTAACATCTTTAAGGCAGGATTCACTAATTGTTTTTGTAAATGGTTTAATCCCGTGAGTAAAAGGTAATTTTTTAAAAAAAGCTTCAATGACAGATTGGCCGGCTAGAATAGCTGATGTAAGTCTGAAAAGTGCTTATGTAAGTCTGAAAAGTGCCTGGTACAGTGAGCTGACATTTGATGTGAAATGACTGAATTGCTCAACCTAACGATTGCTTCTATGTAACCTCCCAGGAGCAGGGGGAGGGTAGGATCGGAGCAAGAGAAGGTCATAGGAATCCTCAGCGAGACAGTTCAGATAAGCTTGTTATTGAGCATTTGCAGCAAGACTGTCTCCGGAATCGGAGTCTTGATGGTCAGAGACCTCCGGAAGCTGCTGATTGCACTCTATCCTGGCTGAGTGTGAAGACCAGCTGTATTCTCTCTGAAGTGCTGTGTTCTGCAGATCTCCAGAAATCATTCATCCTGGAGAGCTGTCTTCTTCTTTATGGACAATGCTGGGATCAGATATCGGATGCCTTTCTATCCCGCTGTGCAGATCGTCGTGAAAACCTGGAATTCAGTTTCCTAGACTCAAGCTGTGCCAGCAGCCGTTGGTGAAGAAAGTTGTTCTATGCTTGAAGATCTCCAGACACAAAGCGTCACTTCATTATGTAAGATTTCAATTCTTCCTGTGCTAAAAGCGAGACTGTCTGTGGAAAGCTGACGGTAAGACTTATAGATTTGTGCAGAACCTGTGCGCAGTAAATAATGTGCTTTTGCCAATTCCTCCCTGGACTTTTGTTGTAGATTTGCGACCTGCTTATTCTCAGTATGACTTGGCAAGCAGTCTTGTTTTTATTTGTTCTTTTTGAAGGTTAGTCTTGCATATTTGCACCGGCCCTAGGAACTGCATTATTTGATGTAAGACTCAACCATTCCTCTTTAGTTTATGTGAATGATTGGTTTTTAATGTAGATTAAATTAAGTATGTTCTTGGTCAGAGTTTATATTGCTAAGTTAGGTTTGGAGGGTTAAATCTGTCTCAACTGCAATTTATTTCCCAAAATGTTATTACGTAGTTTCCACATTGTCGCAGTGGGAGGTTTGTTTTAAATGTAGAAATGTACTGGGAAGAGTGCCATGGTTATTGTAAACTATTCAAATTGTTTGTGGCTATTTCTGATGTCTCCGTTATCTGTGTGCTTGTGAGCGAATTGATGAAATAACTTTGGGACTCCCGCAATGTCTACATAGTTTAATAGCAGTGGTTTTTTTTACAAATGAAATTTCCTGGTTGTCTGGTTCTACAGAGGCAGTTAGCAGACGTATTTGCAAAAGGACAACAGTTTTGCAGACAAATGAAAAAAAAAAAAGCACAGCAAGTTGTTTTTCAAGCATCAGTGTTACTGACATTGTAGTATTTAGCGCTGTTAAAGATGACTTTATTTCCTCTTTCATCTTTCTTTTTGAAGATACTTCTTTTGAAACCTAGCTTTGGACTCCGTGATGTTCCGGGCTGCTGGAAAGCGAATCATCTGTTTATTTGCCCTGACCGTCTTTTGTTTCTACTTGCCTTGTTCCTACAGCAGAAGTTTTACCGCCGTGGTTATGCATTTTGTCTTTTTGTTATTGTTTTCTTTGGTACAATCTGTTTAAACTGTTTCAGGATTGGCACTGTAGGGTTAGTCTAGGGACAGTATACATGTGCCTGCCTACTGAATTCATTTTATTTTGATTTTGCAACCTGTTTTGTAGATCTGCCTTGTATCAGAGGAGGGAGGTCATATTCCCAAAAGGTCACTTATGCACTCTGATACAGCCTCCGATTGAATAAAAACTTTTCCCTTTTGCCCTTATGGCAGTGTGTATTTCCTCTAGCCTGACACCATTTGAAATAGTTAATGGATGTCTAGTTCTTTCTCCATATGCCTTGGCAGTTATCCCAGACCCCCAGGTGTTGCACAGCGGTATCTTAACTTATTGTGCACAGTTGCACTCAGTCCTATTTTGTTTTCCTTTTATTGCAAGTGACTCCTTAACGAGATGACAAGATCTTTATATCCGGGATCCGCAGAATTATTTTATCAGAAATGAAGTCACCAGATTGGGTCCTGATTAAGACTGCATCCGAAGACACTCCCAGCTCCGAAGATCCTGGTCCATGTCGTGTGTTCCTAGTGGGATATTCAGCTTGTAAAGTGAAAAGACATTCTCATTGAATGCATCTTATACAGTGGCCCCCTCACAAGCCCAGAAGGTGGCTTCCTGTGTCGGTGAATCAAGAGTTTGCAACGCAGAGACTTATTGGACAACAGTGATTGAAGAAAAGGACTTTTATGATTTAAAGTATTTTCTGAGAGAACAGTGACATTACAGAGATTATTGTATTAAGTAAATTCCAAATGGACTATTCATGTAAAATGCATTTATTTAGCATTTATAGTAAGGCTTAGAGGGATGAGGTTAGTTTAGATTAGTATTTTCCTGATATATATGTAATGACCTTTAGGTACTTAACCTCTACTTAATAAAGTAATTGAGAATTAGAGGGCCAGTATAGCTACAGTATATCTCTTCATCATCTTAAGAGAAGTATTAAGAAGAGTAGGTATATCTTTAGTTTGTTTTAGAATATTTTTTTAAATATGTTGCTATGCATATTTCCTAATCTGGTCCTAGATGTTCTGTGGCATATTATTAATGAAGCAGTATTGCATTCAGAATTATGGGGATGTTAGAGGGAATATTTAAATATTTTGAGGCACATTTACATTTGATGACAAAAACATTTCAAGTTATCAAATGTTGCTGTTTGCCTTCCAACAGTGACAGTTACTCAACATGGATTTCTACCAAGAGTTAGGCCTAAGACCTTTGAAGAGTTTTGTGATATATGGTCGTATACAAACACAAATACAAACATAGAACCTAGAATAATTAAAGATATAGGTATGAAGATCCCATGTGCAAGTTCCTATATTTCAGTAATTTTCAAGTAATGCCAGTTAAAGGGAACCAAGTGTGTAGTTCTGGCTACCTTTTTGGATGCCTCTAGTTCTAACCTAGGCATACCTAACCAGAGTTAAAGTGGTTTTGAGTAATTGTATACAGAATATATCTTGTCCTCCGAATTTGACAATCTGAGCAGAGAGCTTAGTGGTTTTAGAAGGAGATTATGTTGTGTGCACTGTTCCCTCTAAGCTGTGCGCGTGTGCGCGCGCACAGAACTCACCGAGCGAGCGCACATACTTTACAACAGAGCGCACAAAAATTACAGCTCTGATTCTGATAGAAAACAGAGGTCTTAAAATGTAAAAGTTATGATTGTTATTACTAGAAATTTCCTGCTTCATTGAGTAATTATCTATTTTCATTTAATTTGATTAAAATCAATGTGGTGTACATACTGTATTCTGACGTGTAGTCAAATTTTAAAGTATATAACTCCGAGTGTCGTTATGTGGCGCACAAAAATTTAACCTTCCTTCAAAAGGTAGGGAGGAGTAGCCTAGTGGTTGGGGCAAGGTACTTCAGGCCGGAAGGTCGGAGGTTCAAATCCCACTAGAGGACAGCAACCTTGGGCCGGAAGGACTAGGGTTTCTAGTCCCACAGATGCTCCTTGTGGTCTTGGGCAAGCCACTTAACCCTCCACTGCCCATGTTCCCTGTAAGTATTAGTGTATGTGTCTCATATCCCCGCGTGTTAAATGTATCCCCCAATTGTGTTGTGACCGCTTTGATTGAAGGATAAGGCGGTATACAAAACTGTCTAAATAAATAAATAAATAAAATAAAAGCTGCACACAGCTGATATTTTATGCGCACACAGCCTACAGAAAATTAGAGGGAACGTTGGTTGTGTGTGTGGTACTTTTGTATATACAGAGCCTCCCAGAGGTTGGTCAGATGCTTGCTATATAGCCCTGATGGATACCCCATAGTGAATTGAACTTTACTATTAATTTGTTATCAATCCTGAACAAATCTTTAGGAAGAAAAAGGAATGTATCCCCTCAGGATGAAGTCATAGTGGCTGCTCTACTTTTTACTGAGGCAATTAATGTGTATTGCAAGGTCCAATAAACATAGTGTCAGCTTATGCAGCCCAGAACCGAATGGTTTTAGATTTTCTCCTAGCAAAGGTGTGTGTGGAATAATAGTTGATTTTTGTTGTAGTATGCTTAATAATAATGGAAAAATAGTGAAAGGCCTATTAGATAAAGTTAGCAACCATACTTTTGTTTCAAGTGAGAGTTATGTAAATTCCTTTTCAGCTCTCATTGATTCATTGATTCTGTTCCTTCATTTTGGAATTCAGTATTCAGGCCTTTGCAAGGCATGTTAGCATCTTTGCTTGGTATTTTGGGGAATTCTCATTCTAGGAGTATTAATCCTCTATGTACTGACAGCTGTTTCTCTATGTCAGCACTGGTTTCTTTCCACCTCTTCACCTTTCACAGCTTTCTGTAAGAAATCAGTAGAATCACTGACCCCTGTAATAATGTTATGGATTGGCCCAGAATCCAGTTTTATTACTTTAGAAATGATTCTTTACAGAATCAGAGGAGGGACTGAAAGCATGTTTATTTGTACAGGGTAGTGTACACTATTAGACTGACTAAACCTGAGAAAGAGTTAATTCTGTTCAGAACCTTGCTTAGAAATAAAACTTCATAAAAATGCTTACTAAGTAGGTGAAGAGGTACATGTCCTGTAAACAAGAAAGGGCAGCTTGTACTCTAGCCTTGCAGTCTCAGGGATTAGTAGATACCAAGCAGTCATCAGTAAACAGTTATGTCTTGAATATGTGTATGTCTCCTCATATTGACCTATGTAGCGGTAAACAATTATGTCTTGGACTCCATGTATGTCTCCTCATACTGACCCACACTGATTAAAGTTGACCTATGATGTGATAAAGACGTAATAATTGACATGTAATAAAGTGAAATTATGCTGTATCATCCAAAAGAGCCTTATAAATAAAGTGAACCATGGCTATCAGTTAGAGTAAACAAAGAGAACTTTGGTTCTGTTTGTTTCTCTCCGCTAAAGCTTTGGTGTATTTATATAGATGTGTGTATTTTATTGCTGTCTTTTAGATTACCTTCCCATTGTTTTGAATGTAGTCTTCTGTAGCTCCAAGAGCCCTGCAAGGTTGCTGGTGAGGGGAGGGCTCAGGAAGCCCACAGAAACTTGTACCCCTCTCTTATGATGGAGTGTCCAATGCTCTGCTGTGATTTGCCCCCATCTGGGAGCAAAGTGACATAACCTTCCTGGGATGGTGAAGGGCTCTGGTCCTTCTAGAGCCAGGAAGGCTAAGTTCTCTAGCAGAGAGTCAAAGGCCCTGAGGGGGCTGAGATTGCTGGGCTAGAGGGGGCTGAGATTGCTGGGCTAGAGCAGGCCTCGCAGCCTTTGCCTTGGTCTGTTTGGAGGATTGCTGACGTTTGGAAGGGAACTGAGCTGCAGAAGATGCTCTGACTATAAGCAGGATAGGATCTTCCCTTTTTAGAAAAAGGTGTTTTCTTGAACAACCTTTTCTTAGCAGGAGCAGCAGTAGATTTGGATAGTCTATCCAAAGCAGAATTTTCAGCATCCATTTGATTGGCTTTTGCTTGCCAATCTTTACCAGATTCTCACCTGTACAAGGGATATTTCCCAATTCATCTTGGACCCAGATCTCCAAATCAGATGCTTGAAGCCAAGCAATCCTACGTGCACCTATAGCTATAGCTGAGGCTCTGCTTACGCATTCAAAGGAGTCGAAAGCTGCACGGTTGGAGAATTTGGAGATATCCTGGGCATGTCCGAGCCCATTGAGAAATTCTTGCCTTTTATTGTCAGACATAAAAGGACTTAAAGTCTGCAAATGGTCAGTGACTTCTTTTAAGAACATTCCCATGTAGAGACTATAAGAATTAATTCTCGCAGCAAGCATGGAAGCTTGGAAGACTCTTCTACCAAAAGCATCCAGGGTTCTACATTCACGTCCTGGAGGATTAGAGGCATGTCTCTTGGCACTTCTAATCTTTCTCATTGCAGACTCAACCACAATAGAGTGGTGAGGAAGCTGAGTTTTATGGAAACCAGGACAAAGAGGGACACGATACATGGTGTCCAAACTGCGAGAATGAGGAGAGGTGGTTAGAGGTGCTTCCCACATCCTTAACATGAGATCATACAGAATCTCATGAATAGGCAAGGTAGCTGCCTCTTTAGGAGTTTTAGGATATTGTAGAATATCTAACTCCTTAGCTCTAGGCTCTGACTCTGGGGCTACTGTAATAGAGAGGCCCCGAGCCACCTCTCTGATAAAGTCTTGAAAAGACAAATCCTCTGGAGGAGACATCCTTCGTTTAGGAGAGGACTCCAACTATGGAAGAAGCATCGCTGCATCGACAGACTTCAGAATCCTCAGAGTCATCAGAAGAATCGAAGTATCGTCTGTCGGGATGCTCTTGCAAAGCCCGATACCAGTACCGACTGGGATCGGGATCGGGAATCACTGGTGCTGGGGTATCGGTACCGGAGGGCTGCAGAGGGCAGAGTACCGGCATAGCTGACACCGATGCCGATACCAGAGCTAGTACCGGCAGAGTAGTCTGTTGCGGTACCACGGGCGTTGATGCCACAAGGAATGCCCCCAGACTGCGTTCGATGGACAGAATCCTATGATCCATCGACGCCGCCAATGTCTGGAAGTCGGTACCGTTGGAAGCCACTGGTACCCCAGAGCATGGCACCAGGATATCTGTTGAGGCCACGCCATCTAGATCATCCTGGAACCCCGATGATGCTTTAGAAGCCGAAGCCTCCCGCCGGGGTAATTTTGCCAGTGCAGAATCCGAGGGCAAGGCCAGGGGCATCTCGATGCTTAGGAGATTTGCCCTTCGAGGACCGGCTGGATTTATGTTTAGTTACCTGAGATCCATGTGAGGAAGAAGCCCTGGAAGATGTCAATGCCACCTAAGCTGCATCAGAGGGAAACAGGGTACTGAGCTTGGCAGCTCGGTTCTGTCGACCTCTCTTAGACATCATGGAACAGGACACACAATCTTCAATGGAATGGTCAGGGCCTAAACACTTTAGACACCAGTCATGGGTGTCGGTGACGGAGGTAGTACCGCCACATTTTGTGCACTTCTTAAATCCTGAGGCAGGCTTTTCCATATTTAAGGAAAAGGGTTTTGGGCCTAAGGCCCAAAACTGAAGTACACCTGAAGAAAAATAAATGGAAAAAAGGTTTTTGTTTTTTTTTTTTTAAAAGAAAATAAGAACCGGCGGTACCAGTATAGTGTTGAGGAAAGCAGACCCGACAGAAAAGAAATAAAGAAAAACTAAGGAAATTCTTCTGCGGTGACAGGAACAAGACCTGCTGGCTCCGCGGAAAAACAACAACTGAGGAGAGACAGTTGGAAAGGCAGCACGCAGGCGCTGTGGGATGTTCCCAAAAGCTTTCTGATTGGACGCTGGGGAGCGTTCCCATGCAGGTTCTGTGAAGACTCATTCCTGCTTGTTCCTGGAGATACGCTGCTACCACAGCCATGCATTTCGTGAACACCCTTGGTGCTGAGGCCAGGCCAAAAGGAAGCACCCTGTATTGGTAGTGCTGTCCTTGAAAAAGGAAACGAAGGAACCTTCTGTGAGTTGGATGGATGAGAATATGGGTGTACGCATCCTTGAGCTCTAGAGAACATAGCCAATCCTGACTCTGAAGGTATGGCAGCAGAGTTCCCAGAGAAATCATCTTGAATTTCTCTTTGACAAGGAATTTGTTCAATTCTTTGAGGTCCAAGATAGGTCTGTATCCCCCTGTTTTCTTTGGGATAAAGAAATAGGGGGAGTAAAACCCTGTACCCTGCTGATGGATGGGTACTTCTACTGCCCCTTGGGCAAGAAGCATAGTGACCTCCTGACCTATATGAGAGGTCGGAGAATTGAATTGCATTATGATTGTGGGAGGGGGCATGCTCGAAAAATGAAGCTTGTACCCCTCTTTTATGATGGAGTGTGTCCAATGCTCTGCTGTTATCTGTCCCCATCTGGGGGCAAAATGGCACAACCTTCCTGGAATGGTGGAAGGCTCTGATCCATTGAGAGCCAGGAAGGCTATGTTCTCTAGCTGAAAGTCAAAGGCCTTGTGGAGGCTGAGACTGCTGAGACAGTTGAGGCTTAGCAGTCTTTGCTTTCCTTTGTTTGGGTGGTTGCTGACCCTTCCGGACAGGTTGACCTGCAGAACGTCCCTGCTGAAAATAAGCAGGATAAAATATTTTTTTTTAGAAAAGAATGGTTTCTTAAAAGATTTTTCTTGCAGGATCAGCTGTGGACTTGGATAATCTATCCAAGGTGGAGTTGTCAGCATCCAACTCATTGGCCTTCTCCTGCCAATCTTTACCAAACAAGTTCTCACCAGTACAAGGCATATTTCCGAGTTTGTCTTGTACCCAGAGCTCCAGATCAGATAAGAACATAAGAACATAAGAAATGCCATACTGGGTCAGACCGAGGTCCATCAAGCCCAGTATCCTGTTTCCAACAGTGGCCAATCTAGGTCATACGTACCTAGCAGTTTCCCCAAAGACACAGGTTCTGCAGTGCTTGTACTAGGTCAAGCATTGATATCCTGGGTCCCTTTTTAATAGTGGTTTATGGACCTTTCCTCCAGGAACTTGTCCAAACCTTTTTTAAACCCAGCTATACTAACAGCCCTTACTACATTCTCCGGTAACAGATTCCAGAGTTTGATTACACGTTGAGTGAAGAAATATTTTCTCTTATTTGTCTTAAATAGTTTACCCCGTAGCTTCATTACATGTCCCCTAGTCCTTCTATATTCTGATAGCGTAAACAATTGATCCACGTTTATCCGTTCCACTCCATTCATTAATTTATAGACCTCTATCATATCTCCCCTCAGCCGTATCTTTTCCAGGTTAAAGAGCCCTAACCTTTTTAGCCTCTCTTCATAGGAGTAGCCTTCCATCCCCTTCACCAATTTGGTGGCTCTTCTCTGTACTTTTTCTAATAACTCTATGTCCTTTTTAAGATACGGTGACCAGAATTGCACACAATATTCAAGGTGCAGTCGTACCATGGAGCGATACAGAGGCATTATAATATCCTTTGTTTTATTCTCCATCCCTTTCCTTATGATACCTAGCATTCTATTTGCTTTCTTGGCCGCCGCTGCACACTGGGCGGATGGTTTTAACATGTTATCCACGATGACTCCTAAATCTTTTTCCTGGGTGGTGGTTTCTAATGTGGAGCCTTGCATCGTGTAACTATAGTGTGGGTTGTTCTTTCCTAGGTGCATAACTTTGCACTTGTCCACATTAAATTTCATCTGCCATTTGGATGCCCAGTCTTCCAATTTATCCAGATCTTCCTGCAGTTTTCCACAATCCTCTTGGGTTTTAACAACTTTAAACAGTTTTGTGTCATCTGCAAATTTGATAACCTCACTAGTTATTCCCTTTTCCAAGTCATTTATGAATATGTCAAAAAGTAGCGGACCCAGTACAGATCCCTGGGGTACTCCACTATTCACCTTTTTCCATTGGGAATATTGGCCATTTAGCCCTACCCTCTGCTTTCTATCTTTTAACCAGTTCCCGATCCACAATAGTACACTGCCTCCTATCCCATGACTTTTTAGCTTTGCCAAAAGTCTCTGATGGGGGACCTTGTCAAAAGCTTTCTGAAAGTCCAGATACACTATATCAACCGACTCACCTTTGTCTACCTGTTTATGCACACCTTCAAAAAAACAGATCAGATTAGTAAGACAAGACCTTCCTTGTCTAAAGCCATGTTGGCTGTCTCCCATTAGGCCATGACTATCTACATGCTGTGTAATTTTGTTCTTTATGATGGTTTCTACCATTTTCCCTAGTACTGACGTCAGGCTCACCGGTCTGTAATTTCCCGGGTCACCCCTGGAACCCTTTTTAAAAATTGGTGTTACGTTGGCGACCCTCCAATCTTCAGGTATTACAGATGATTTTAATGAAAGTTCACAGATTACCAATAGCAGGTCTGCAATCTCATATTTCAGTTCTTTCAACACTCTGGGATGTATACCATCCGGTCCAGGTGATTTTCTACTATTCAGTTTATCAAATAGTTGTAATATATCTTCCCGGTGTAGCGATATTTCTCTCAATTCCTCTGCAGTATCACCTTTAAATAACACTTCAGTCTTGGGTAACATCCCTACATCTTCCTCAGTAAAGACCGAAGCAAAGAATTCATTCTCTCTGCTATAGCCTTGTCTCCTCTTACTGCCCCTTTTACCCCTCTATCATCTAACGGTCCAATTGACTCTCTCACAGGCCTTTTGCTACGAATGTACTTGAAGAATTCTTTATTTCGTGTTTTTGCTTCCGTAGCAAGTTTCTTCTCAAATTCCCGCTTTGCCTGCCTTATCAATGCTTTGCATTTAACTTGCCAGTGCTTGTGCTGTTTCCAGTTTTCATCATTTGGCTCTTTTTTCCATTTCCTGAAGGTTGCTCTTTTGGCAGCAACAGCCTCTCTGACCTCACCTTTAAACCATGCTGGCAGTTTTTTGGACTTTCTTCCACTTTTCTTAATGCGTGGAATACAGCTGGTCTGGGCTTCGAGGATAGTATTTTTAAATAACACCCAAGCTTGCTGTAAGTCTTTAACCTTTGGAACCGCTCCTTTTAGTTTTTTCCGAACTATATTCCTCATTCTATCATAGTCTCCCTTTTGAAAGTTAAAAGGTAGTACTGTGGATTCCTTTACTATCTGTCCTCCACTGATTAAATCAAACATGATCATACTATGATCACTATTGCCAAGTGGTCCCAACACCCTTATTTCTTGCACCAGATCTGGCGTTCCACTAAGGACTAGGTCCAGTATGGCTTCCCCTCTGGTTGGTTCATGCATCAGCTGCTCCAAGAAGCAGTCATTTATTTCATCTAGAAACTTTATCTCGTTAGCTTGTCCTGCTGTGACACTGTCCCAGTCGATACCGGGGTAATTGAAATCACCCATTATTACTACTCTGTTGTGGCTTTTGTTAGTTTCCTTGATTTCTTTGAGCATTTCATCATCCATTTGTTCATTCTGGCCAGGCGGTCGATAGTATACTCCCACTGCCATCACCTTCCCCTTCATAAATGGAATTTCAATCCATAGGGATTCTACAGCAAATTTTGTTCCCTGCAAAACTTTAATCCTTTCTGACTCAATGCCCTCTCTAACATAGAGCGCAACCCCTCCACCAATTTGTTCAGCTCTATCATTACGATATAGTTTGTATCCAGGTATCACAGTGTCCCACTGGTTATCCTCCTTCCACCATGTCTCTGAGAGTGCAATCATATCTAACCTCTCATTTAGTGCTATATATTCTAATTCTCCCATCTTATTGTTTAGACTTCTAGCATTGGCATACAAGCATTTTAGAGACTGTATTTTATTAATATTAATCTGGCTATTGGTAGGCATGGGTAATTGGGAATCTTTATGCTCTGTCTGCTCCTTACTCAAGGGCATTTGGGCTACTATACTCCCTTTTGGAACCTCACTGCTTTTGGTAGTATCCTTCAAGGATACCTTTGTCCGAACCATGCGCTCTTGGGTGACTGTCGGCTTTCCCCTATTTTCTAGTTTAAAAGCTTCTCTAGCTCTTTTTTAAAGGTTAATGCCAGCAGTCTGGTCCCATCCTGATTAAGGTGAAGCCCATCCCTTCGGAAGAGCCCCCCCTTTCCCCAGAATGTTCCCCAGTTCCTAACAAATCCAAAACCCTCATCCTTGCACCATTGTCTCATCCACGCATTGAGACTCCGGAGCTCTGCCTGCCTTTTGGGTCCTGCACGTGGAACAGGAAGCATTTCGGAGAACGCTATCCTGGAAGTTCTGGATTTCAACTTCCTACCTAAAAGCTTAAATTTAGCCTCCAGAACTTCCCTACCACATTTTCCTATGTCATTGGTACCAACATGTACCAAGACAGCAGACTCCCCCCCAGCACTATCTATGATCCTATCTAGGCGGTGCGTGAGATCTGCTACCTTCGCACCAGGCAGGCATGTTACCAGGCGATCCTCACGTCCACCAGCCACCCAGCTATCTACATTCCTAATGATTGAATCACCAACTATAACAGCTGTCCTGACCCTCCCCTCATGGGGACATGGCCCTGGAGAAACGTCCTCGGTGCGAGAGGGTTTTACATCACCTGGAGGACAGGTCCTAGTTACAGGATCACTTCCTGCCACACCAGGGTGATGCTCTCCTGTCACGTGACCTCTCTCCTCCATGGCAACAGGGATGCTGCCAGACTGGAGGTGGGACTTCAGGACTATATCCCTGTAGGTCTCGTCCATGTACTTCTCTGTCTTTCTTATGTCTTCCAGGTCTGCTACTCTAGCCTCTAGAGAACGGACTCGTTCCCTGAGAGCAAAGAGCTCCCTGCACTTAGTGCATATGTAGGACCTCTCACCAACTGGGAGAAAATCATACATGTGACACTCAATGCAAAAGACCGGAGAACCCCCATCTCGTTGCTGGACCTCTGTCTGCATCTTAGATGCCTGGAGCCAAGCAATTCTACGTGAACCTATGGCAATGTCAGAGGTTCTGCTTATGCACTCAAAACAGTCAAAAGCTGCACAGTTGACAAATTTAGAAACGTCCTGGGCATGTTTGATCAATGTGAGAAAATCCTGTCTTCTATCCTCAGGAAGAAGAGGGCTCAAAGCCTCTAAATCCTGTCACTTCCTTCAGGAACATTCCCATATATAGACTATAGGAACTGATCCTGACAGAAAGCATGGAAGCTTGGAAGACACGACGTCCAAAAGCATCCGAAGTTCTGCACTCAAGTCCTGGAGGATTAGAGGCATGTCTCTTTGCACTCTTGATCCTTCTCATAGCTGACTCCACTACAATAGAGTGGTGAGGAAGCTGAGTTTTCTGGAAACCAGGACAAGGAGGGACTCGATACAGAGTATCCAGTCTACAAGAGTGAGGAGGCGTCTCCCACATTCTTAGCATGAGATCATACAAGATCTCATGGATGGGCAAGGTAGCTGCCTCCTTAGGAGTTTTAGGATATTGTAAAATTTCCAACTCCTTTGGGCTCTGTTTCAGGGGCCACAGTAATGGACAGACTCCGAGCCACCTCCCTGATGAAATCCTGGAAAGAAATGTCATCTGGAGGAGACATCCTGCGTTTAGGGGAGGAAGGCTCCTCCGGGAGAAGTATTCCCACATCAACAGAACTATCAGAATCCTCAGATTCCTCTGAGGACTCTAAGTACCTTCTGTCAGGATGCTCTTGAAGAGCCCGATACCCGTACCAACCAAAGTCGGTTACGAGGGGAATCGGTACCAGTGTAACGGTACCTGAAGGCATCGCATGACTGGGTACCGGCAATGCAGACGCCGATGTCAATGCTGTTGGTACCGGTACCAGAGTCAGTGCCAGCACCAGTTGGAGTGTCTGACGCAGTTCCGAGGGTGTCAATGCCGCAAGGAGAGCCGCCAGACTGTGTTCAATAGCCAGGACCCTCTGGTCTAATCGACGCTGCTGATGCCTGGATGTCGGTACCGGAGAAGATTGCCGGTACCCCAAAGCATGGCACAAATAGTTCTGCCGAGGTCGAGGCCTCGAGAACGTCCTGGAACCCCGATAATGCTTTGGAAGCCTGAGCCTCCCGCCGGGGCAATTTTGCTGGTGCAGAATCCTCAAGGGCAACGCCAGAGGCATCTCGATGCTTAGAAGGAGATCTACCCTTTGAGGACTGGCTAGACTTATGTTTAGTTACCTGAGATCCATGGGAGGAAGACGAAGCCCTGGAAGACATCGATGCCACCGAAGCTGCATCAGAAGGAAACAGGGTACTGAGCTTGGCAGCTCGGTTCTGTCGACCTCTTGGACATCATAGCACAGGCCATACATTCCGAGATGGAATGGTCAGGACTAAACATTTCAGACACAATTCATGGGTGTCTCACACGGAGATGGTACCGCCACACTTGGGGCACTTTTTAAAACCCGAAGAGGGTTTTTCCATTGTGGAAAAAATCTTGGGCCTAAGGCCCAAAAAGGCGCATGCACCTGGAAAAAAAATGGGAAAAAAAGTACTAAGAAATTTTATTTCTTTTTTTTTAAGAAAAGAAAGAAAAACCGGCAGTACCGGTAACGCGTCGAGGAAGGCAAATGCGACCACAAAAAAAGAAAAGAATTTCTGCCTTGACAGGAACACGACCTGCTGGCTCCGCAGAAAACGAAGAACTGGAGAGAGGCAGTTGGGAAAGGCGAGAAGGCAGCACGCAGGCGCTGTGGGATGCTCCCAAAAGCTTTCTAATTGGACGCTGGGGAGCGTTCCCGTGCAGGCTCCGTCGGTACCGACAATACCCATATGTGATGACTACATTCCTGCTTGTTCCTAGAGATAATAATTGAGCTTTTTTTTCAGCTGCAGATTGTAGTGGTCAGTGTGTCAGGCCCATGAACATGGACTTTTAGGTCGAGAACAACTGCGTTAGAATGAACATTTTGACAGTCTTAGTGTTGTCCATGCATACCCACTGCTCCTGATCCACCGCTGAAGCCTCACCAATCTAACATCAGACGCCATAGGAGTAAAAGTAAACCAACTGCTGTGTTTGCACTGTACATACAAGGTGGCCCTGCTCCTTGGCACAATGCGTGGGAAAGTAATTCACCGAGTATCTATTCTAATATATATTTTTATACCACTACTTTCCCAAGCTACATGGTTCAACGCAGTTTGATAAGACAAAAATCATCAGAACAAAAAAACCCTAGAGCAATTGTGGGCTATGTGGAAATAAATCTTGTCTTATTACTAATACTTATACTTGAGGGAAAATTAAGAACACTAGATGCCTGCTAGATGCCTACAAACTGTGATATAGTCACTAGCATTGAGAGTCAAAGAACAGAAAACCGGGTTGGAACAAATCATAAAAAAATGTATATAAAAAAAAACCCCACAAAACTTAAAGGACCTGTTGAGAAATCTTAAACTAGTGTAACTTAAATAACTGCAATATGCCTAGGAACCCAAAATTCTAATCGAGCTACAGTGTTTTGACATAACTGCAGCATTTGTACCTGATGTCTGGAAAAATCAAAAGTAAAATTACTATAATCTAAAAAATGAAATAAAAATAAAAAAACACTGTATACTAGAATACTAAAGTGTTCAAAAGGAAAAATAAGGCCGAAGTAGTCTCAACTGCCTCATCCTAAAGAAGAATTAAGAAATTACCTCATTAACATACACCTCAAAGGATATATTTTCATCTATTAAAACCCCCAATACCCCAAGAACTGGTTCAACGTTAATGTTTAACTGATTTAAAGTCTCTATCAATAAAATGGGAAGCAGTTTATTATTTAGACAAAAGAACCCTATCTGCCTTCACACTTTGGCTCACCATTGTACTTTGTCTCCGTTCTTTAGCCACCTGCTCTTACAACAGTACGCAATTTCCCACATCAGTTCATTGGGGCCCTCACCCTTCACAACTTTATACCGTTCCAGCTCATTGCCAGGTAAGCAACTTGGTTTAGTATAATTCTAACTCTGTATTTGTTAGGCCTGTGCCTGCGACATCCAATGCTACTCTACCCTATCCAGTAAGCTTGCTTGTTGGTGTGCTCTAAATCTGCTCAAATCAATGATATTCTTGCAGACTACAAGTTTTCATTACTCTGCATGAGACCTCAATTAAACCTGGAGAAGGGGGTACCTCACCCAAGCATTTCCCCCTGGTTTATTTATCCTGCCCTCAACCGAGTTGTCATGGAGGTGAAATTGCACTTTACTCCAATTCATTATCTGTTTCCAGGTGCAGTGATGCATTTCTTGCCTACCCAGAAGCCTTATTTTGCATGAGCTTCCCATTTTGTTCATGTATCACATGCTTTTAGTCTACTGTCCACCAAATCTTGATTCCTCTTCATGGGTTTGTTTTACTCCATGGTAACCAATATAAATTTTGGGAGATTTTAATATCCACATTGATAATTCCACAGACAAAAACCTCCTCCTTGGATTATTTCTTTAATCTGAATCTTGTGCAGCGTATCCATCTTCTGCCTGGCTAAAGGCTCCCACCCCTGGACATTTTGGATTTTTACAGTTCTGTGGTTAATGCTAGTTCTCTTGGCTCTCTAGCCTTAAGGCAAGCTATCATTTGACCTCCTCTTAAAAAAGATCTTGGACATCTCTCTGGAAAATTCCATCCTGTCTATCCAACAAAAATAATTGAAAAATTAATTTTCACTCGGATATCCAACTTCATTGCAATATTCTACATCACAGGCAATCAGGCTTCCAAAAGGGTCAGTGGCTCTGTATAGGTCTTTGGTACGACCTCATTTGGAGTATTGTATGCAGTTCTGTAGACCACACCTTCAAAAGGATAAACAGGTTGGAGTCTGTACAGAGGGTGGCTACTAAAATGGTTAGCAGTCTTCATCATAAAGCATATGAGGACAGAATTAAGGATATTAATATGCAAACATTAGAGAAAAGGCGGGATAGAGATAGCAGTTACTTACCTGTAACAGGTCATCTCTGGGAACAGCAGGAATAAGTCTTCACATATGGGTACGTCGGTACCGACGGAGTCTGCGCGGGAACGCTTCCCAGCGTACAATCAGAAAGCTTTTGGAAGCATCCCACCACGCCTGCGTGCTGCCTTCCCGCCTTTCCCAACTGCCTCTCCTCAGTTAAGTTTTAAAGCTGAGACAAAAAGAGAGAGAGGAAAGGAAAGAGAGACACAACTCCTGGGGAGGTGGGTGGGTTGTGAAGACTTATTCCTGCTGTTCCCAGAGATCACCTGTTACAGGTAAGTAACTGTGCTATCTCCAGGAACAAGCAGGAATGAGTCTTCACATATGGGGACTCCCAAGCTAAGATGCCTGGAGTCCCAGCATGTTATAGACTGGAACATGCTACATCTCATATCGCCAGGCATCCTGAGGATGGAGAGTAGGAGTTGAAACAGAAAGGTGCTGTAAGACAGCTAACCTAGCATAGGACTTCAGGCAAGGAGTCCTTGTGTGGATGATAATTATCAAATATATTGAAATGAAATATTGCAGTATGGACCTCCCCTAACAGGATTGCAGGAAAGTATAGAGGTTCATGGGATCTACTGGGGAATCCAGCAGAGGAACCTCAAGGAGGACCTCACTGAAAGGTGGAGGTAATAAACCTGTAGGACAAACAGTCGAGGTCAGAATCCTGAAGGTGAGAGGTAACCCCAGGGATCAACTGGGGTAGTACAAAAAACGGTAGGCCTTTAGCAGAAGGCTTTATGGAAAAAGCCGAAACGTTTGGCTGCAGAGTGGCTCACTCTTAGGAGCAAAAAGAGGAAAGGCTGACCGATTTGGACAAACCGGCCTAGTCCTTGAGGGAAGAAGGGGTATGGAAAAAACCTTGTATCCCAAAAAGAAAGGACAGGTGTCTGAGGCGTTAGAGCCTCAGATTTACTGAAGATCTGCCATGTCTTTCCTAACTGGTGGTAGCTAGGAAAGATACTGGAACATGGAGAGCTTCAGGGGTACCTAAACCTTAAGGTTATGGTAGAAAAGTTGTTAACTACCACGGGAGTGGTTGTGTGTGTAGCACCCCAAACATGCTGGAACAGCATGAGTATGGGTAGAGCCCAACTGTCAGAATCATATAGAGACATATATATCTTTATGAGCATAGACAGATAGATAAGTATGTAAATACATATCTACCTATAATAAATATCTCGACAGACACACACACACACACACACATATATATAGACATATAGAATATATATCTATAGTGAGATATAGAAGGGCATATCTTATATATGTCTGTTATTTGTGTGTGTATATCTATAGAGATGTATACAGATATATACAGATATGAATATATAGGCCTATATATAGATGTCTGCAATTAAGCAGACAGAGATATGCCAATAGAAGTATATTCACATAGGAGATGTGAAGAGGAAAGATTCATCTAACAAGAAGGTGGAACCTACTTGAGAAGATATATAGAGAATCTATTCCCCCAGGTTATGAAGGAAGGAGTCAGGGGAAGAATCTCCCTGACAAGGAACAGACTAGATTGCTGTAAGAATGCTAGCCAGTGAAATAACCAGGATGGTTACGTGAAAAGCAGAGGATAATATCAGTCTGCAGGCAGCAAGTCCCGAGTCCTCCAGAACTCTAGCATGGTAAATGGACAGAGAACGCATAGGAATGAGATACCATGTTGACCTACTTGAGGGTCAAAAAGGGGATAATGCGTTCTTTAGCTAAATATGCGCTGTCCATGACAGATTAGGATACCATGAGGACGAGCTGCAAGGAAAAAAAAGAGCATATTCCTGGTGGGAATCCCGAGGACCAAACCAGGGAATTGAACAACTCTTTAAGCTTTCACGTAAGAGAAAGGCCCATGTCCTTTGTTTTAAAAAGGAGATAGAAGGGTAGGAAGAACCCTTCCAGTCATGAGGGGCATGACTGAGGGAGCCTTTTCCAACCATCTAGGACAGCTGTTTGAAAAAATCTTAATGCTCTCTAGCAAGGGCCCATGGTGGAAAGCTTCTCTGTAGAATTGCAGAGAGCATAATGCAGGAGAATTAGGAGACAGAACTGGCTGCTGGAAAAGCCAGTACCTACGTCAACTATGCTGCCAAACCCAAGGGAATTGGAGATGGCAAGAATAGAAGACAATCCGAGAAGCCTGTAGTGATAAGATTTCCCAAGAAAAATGAATCCACTGTCTTGGAGTCACTACTAAGGTCAGAAGAATGTAGTGGAGGACAACTCTGGATGCTTGTGGAGAAGAACCAGTGGTCCAATCACTAGGGCTCCTGCATGAGCAGCTGCTAGTAAGACAGCAGAAAGAATCTCTGTTTAAAAACAAAAAGGACAGAACAGGAGTAAGAAAACTCTGGACCTGTCTGATAAGCTGCCCTAAAGCAAAAATGAAGGGAGTTAACTCAGAGGAAAACTCCACACTGGAATAGTGACAAAACTAGAGGGGCTGAAGAAGCCCTCCAGTGTAATAGTACCACTCTTACAGAGGAAATGCTTGGTAAGAGGGTAGAGAAGATGGAGCTGAATAGAGACTTACAAAGTGGTAAGTCTGTAGAAAGGAAAAATTCATGCTGGTACAGAAAACTATCGTTTGATAGTTGTTAAACCTCTTTCCCTAACAGGAAGAAGAGGAGAAACCTGTGACCTATAGGCATGAATATCCTAAGAGCTCGTATAACAGAGAAAAAATGGATGTCTTGTGAAAAGAGATTCATGCCTGGAGTTTAGAATGATAGCAGTGGACGGCTTCTACTGAGAAGAAGCCAACTGCAGGTTCAAAACCCCAAGAGGCACAAAAATATGATGATTAATCAGAAACCCTGCGGTTGCTGGGTTTGCTGAGCCTGGTGAGAGTTTGGATTCTTCAGACCAGGGCGATGTTTCCCCTGTTTGGGAACATCTGTATGATGGGCAGAAGATGAATAAAACCTTCTCCCCCTAGGGGAAGAAAGTTTTGGTAGGACATTTCCTACCTACTGGGAAAGAAGGCGGCGTAGAACAGCCCTTAGAAACAGTAAGTCAGTGGACCACTGAGTAACCTGACGTAAAGACTCCTTATTGAAGAGATTTTCTCCAGTGCAAGGAGTATTACCGAGTCTTTGTTGTGCCCATTTGTCTAAGTCTGAAGCTTGGAGCCAGGCTCTACGTCGTGCCCCTATAGCTATAGCAGAAGTCCTGCTAACAGACTCAAATGAGTATAGGGAGCACGAGTAAGAAACCAAGAAATATTTTGAATATGACTAAGCAGTGAGGAATAGTCTGCACTCTTGGGCTCTGAAAGAAAAGGAGTCAAAAGATGTAATTTCTTTGTGACCTCCTCAAGAGATACTCATAAATATATATGAGAGAATTCTTGCTGAAAGCATGGATGTCTGGAAGGTTTGACGTCCAAAGGCATCTAGTGTCTTAGACTCACGACCTGGCGGATAAGAAGAGTGCTTTCTTACTCTTCACCCGCCTCACTGCTGATTCCACTACTATGGAATGATGATGAAATTGAGTCTTTTGAAACCCTGGAGAGGGGGGGCACCTGATATAGGAGATCAGTTGCTCTGGAAGGTGGGGGTATCCTTAAAGGTGCTTCCCACAGTCCTAGAAGGAGATCCTGCAAGGAATGATGCAAAGGAAGCATTATGTTCTCCTTTGCTTCGGTAGAAACAGAACCTTGTGTAGGATCATGTCCAGGGATAGGAATGGCAAGTGATCTTGCCATATCCAGGAGGAAACTCTGAAAAGAAGGATCTCCAAAGGGAACCTCCCTTGGACAGGTTAGATCTAAAGAACTAGCCTAGGCATCGAAGGATCTAAGTATGTAGGAATATAAGATCCTGCACGGTGCAGTATGGGATCCTTAAGGAATGGTCGCTGGTACTGGAGGTCAGGACCAGCGACAGTCAGTACCACATGGTCCATGCCAGGTATCGACTCCAAACTTGGTATAGAAGGGCGATCCTGTTGAAAGAAGCATTGAAGGAGCTGGCCACGATGCTACTGTGGACACCGGTACCGATACCAGTACCGCTGTCGGAACCGAACCCCGACATCGAAGGAGCAATCGGTGACAGCCCAATCAGTACCGAGGTAACCGAAAGCCTTCAGCAGTCATCCTTGGTACTGAGCGTCCGGTACCGATAGGTGTCGGTACCAAGACGTGTCGGTACCCAGTCTTCCAGACTAGAGATCGATTCCAGACTCGGCATCGAAGGAAGCGAGTCTATCGATGCACGTCTGGAGGGTACCGGTGACGGTATCGATACTGGAAAGTCAGTCTGAAACATGTCCACCGGTCCTGTAGGTACCGAGGATGCCAGACGACGATCCCTGGTGAGGAGTGTTTCATCCAACACCAGTGCTGATGCCGGGGTATCAGTACCACTCGAAGCACATGCCACCACCGGGCATGGCTCAGGTATGTTCTGTGAGGGGTGAACCTCAGGAACAACCTGAAACCCCACATAGGCTTTGGAGGCCAAAGACTCCCGCCGGGGTTTTGAGGCCAATGGGCCCTCGAGGGCAAGGCCGGAGCCGTCTACATGCAGTGCATGAGACCTACCACTCGAGGGTTGGCTAGTCTTAACAGACTGTTTGTGGGTTACCTGATCCTGTGTAGAAGAAGAAATGGTCGGTGCCCTGAGGTTGGAAGGGAACCGTATGTCGAGAGAAACTCGATGCTGAAAACCTCTTCTCAGAATACCGTTGCCCGAGGGCTCCAGAGGAAAAAGGTCAGGACCCAAACAGGTTAGACACCAATTCTGGGAGTCCAAAAATAAAGTTGTACCGCCAGTGTTTGAACATTTCTTGGAGAAAGTGGCAGGCGGTTCCATGAAGAACATGGAGAGGCCTGAAAGGCCTGAGAAACCGTAAGACACTAAGGAGAAAAAAATATTCCTTAAAAAGAAGATTTTACAGAAAAGAAAAAAGAAACACCAGCGGTACCGGTGGCGTCGGGGAAGACAGCCACGACCACAAGAAAACTAAAGGATTAAAAGAAGAATTTTCTGCGGTAACAGGACGAAGTCCTGCCGGCTCCGCGGAAAAACAAAAACTGAGGAGAGGCAGTTGGGAAAGGCGGGAAGGCAGCACGCAGGCGTGGTGGGATGCTTCCAAAAGCTTTCTGATTGGATGCTGGGAAGCATTTCCACGCAGACTCCGTCGGTACTGATGTACCCATATGTGAAGACTCATTCCTGCTTGTTCCTGGAGATGTTTAAATCTCTTTTCAATCCTATCTCTATGGCATAAACGCACAGGAGAGCCTCTTTTGATTGAAAGCAAGCTCTGCTACGAGGAGACATAGGATGAGAGTGAGAAGGGATAGACTCAGGAGTAATATGTGGAAATATTTCTTTACGGAAAGAATAGTTTCCCAGTAAAAGTGGTAGAGATGAGGACAGTACTTATGGTATTTTCAAAAAAGCATGGGACAAACACAGGATCTTTAAGGGAAAGAGGGGACTATTGTAGTAAATACAGATGGGCAGACTAGACAGGAACATGACAGCAGAAAAAGCCCACATGGCCTATGTTTTAAGCACACAATATGTTATTACTACTTATTCAGTCAATTTGATGCAAATCTTAACGCTTGCAAATCTGCCGTAGTCTGCTCTCTTGACCTATGATCCTTTTTTACTTCAACATCTTTTTGACAACATTATCTGGAATACTGAGCTGAAATGATTCCCGTTATTTAACTTTGTTTATATACCGCTTTATCTTATCAAAGCAGTTTACAGATAACATATAGTTTTACAGAGAATGAAAATTAACACATTCAAACATAAAATATTAAATATTCAATGCTAATATTTAATCTTGGTGGTCTTAGATAATAAGTTGTTATAACTGGGGTAGGGGGGTCCTTTTGCTGTGAGAGCTCTCATTTCTTCACAATCACTTTTTTTTTACGGTATATACCTAACTGTCTACAGATTCAACCTCTATCTTTTCCTTGTGGAGTCCCCCCAGGGTTCCATCCTGTCCCCTTCACTGTAAAATCTTCCTAGCTTCTCTACTTTAGTAAGGAATCACAGGATCAGTGGCTATTAAGTAGATGATATTTTGTTGGTTCATTATTCTTCTACTACCTCTCCTGATCTCTCTCTATTCAACAACTACTTGGATTCCGTGGCCTATTATCCATTTAATCATAGTCTTTAACTGAAGGCAAAAGGAGAGACTCAGAAGTAATGTGCGGAAGTATTTCATTATGGAAAAAGAGTAGAAGATGCATGGAATAGCCTCCCAGTTGAAGTAGTAGAGAAAAGACTATTTGAATTTAAGAAAGCATGGGACAAATGCAGAAAATATCTAAAAGGAGAAAAAGGGACTGTAGAGCTTAGTAGTTGGTATGAAAGGGCAGCCTGAATAGGCCGTATGGACTTTATCTGCAGTCATGTTTCTAAGTAAACTGGTGGGGTCCAAACTTATTCCTTATCTACAAGGCATTCAAAATTTCTTCACCCCCAAGACCTTGCCCCCACCAACCCCCCTCATCTTTCTCACGTACCTTCACTCACACATTCATTCAACTTTTTCATCGCTCACACCCTCAAACAGAAAATCTTGAAAGATTAAACCTAAAAGTGTCTTAAAATCAGCATCCACTGTTGCCAGTTGTCTTTTGCAGCCTTGCTTTCCATCCCTTCTTCTTCAGCCAAGAATCTGCTTTCCACTCAAGTCCTTTTTTAGACTCCTTCTTGAGCCCATGGTCAGCAGAGACTCCAGTCCTAGATCGCCTATCCATTTCGGCCCTATGCCCATCCACTCGCATGTGGCACAAAACAGCATAGCGTTCTTGCTAAGAAACTCAAAACATTAAGTACACAATTATCTTCTTTGCAAGCTTAGCTTCTACTCCAGGCACTGTGGTTCAAACAAGTTCTATCCCCATCCAAGATAGTCTGATACCCCAGTGATTGGCGATGTGGAGTGCATCAAGTCTGCATTCCTCGTCAAGCATTTCTCCCTTTGTCAGGCATGCTGTCATGGTCTTAGGCTTTCACGTAATGCAAACCTCTTGGCTCACCCTCCCAAAGCACCCACCAGGCCTCACAAATCTCATACTGCAAACTGCTTACCTTCAATTGAGAAGCAGAGGTTAAAGAGAAACATTTTGACTAGAGGACAGATAGCATAGTTACTCACCTTAACAGGTGTTTTCCAGGGACAGCAGGAATCAGTCCTCACTTATGGGCAAAGTCGGCACCAACAGAGTCCATGCAAAGCAACTCCCCAGCTTTCAAAGAAAGCCTTTGGGATTGCTGCCATGCAGGCGTGGTCCTCGTCCCACCCAAGGGTGCCATCTTGCTCAGTCATGTCCCTTAGCTCAAGCCCTACTAAGCAGATGGCAAGGGAAGGAGGGAGGGTAGCGAGGACAGATTCCTGCTGTCCCTGAAGAACACCTATTACAGGTGAGTAACTACTTTCTCCAGGAACAAGCAGGAAGTCAGTCCTCACTTATGGGACTCCCCCAGCTACAGGCTACCGAGCCTGTAACTCAAAACGCTTCCGTGAGGCTGTGAGCAGAAGTTGATGCCCGAAGGAGCCCAAGTATTCGCGTCCCCGGGGAGAAGCTCTTGGTAGCCGCCGAAGAAGGACCGGGAGGGCAAGAGTTGCTTATACCCCGAACAGATTACAGATTACAGAGTACAGCCTGGCCGAAGGCGCTGCCCCGGCAGGGCACCCTCTCCAGGCAGTAGTGCGAAGTGAAGGTATTCGCTGAAGACCAGGTCGCAGCCCAACAGATGTCCGTCAGAGGCAGAGTGCAGAGAAACCACCGAAGCTGCCTTAGCCCGGACACCATGCACAGTGACTCGCAGATCCAGTGGGGCTCCAGCCTTTGCCTGAGCAAAGGTGATGCAGTTTGCCACCCAGATAAAAACAGTGCGTTTGGTGACTGCCTGCCCCAGGCGATTGGGGTCATAGGTGACAGATCCGTTCGGACTTGCGATGAACCTGGGTACGCTACAGGTAGAAGACAAGAGCCCTCTTGCAGTTGAGTATGTAATACCGCCAATGCCTGGTCGGCATGTGGTCTCGGGAAGAAGGTCGGTAAGGCTATCTCCTGATTGAGATGAAAGTCCAAGACCACCTTCGGTAGGAACTTGGGGTGGGTACGGAGAACCACTCTGTTCCCATAAAATCTGGTGTAAGAAGCCTCAGTCATGAGGGCCTGGAGTTCAGACTCACCGAGCAGAGGTCAGAGCCACCAGGAAAACCACACCTTCCAAGAGAGGTGTCCAAGCAAGCACGTCACCATCGGCTCAAAGGGTGATCGCGTGAGCTGCATCAGCACAATGTTCAGGTCCCACTCTGCCGGTGGTGGCCGGATGGGGGGCTTGGAAAGTAAGAGGGCCCGCAAAAGTGGGAGACCAGGGGCTGCCCCAAGATGGTGCTCAGGTGGACCCTGACCAAGTTAGACTTCAGCCCTCGTTAGAAAGGTGGAGGAGGTACTGGAGGACCCACCTGGTAGAGCAAGAAAACGGGTCGATCTGGAGCTCAGAGCACTAGACCGAGAAGCGTCACCATTTGAAGGCATAGGCCCGTCTCTGAGTCCTTACTCGATGCAAGGACCACCTCTTCGAACTCCCTCGGGAGGTGCAGTGAGGCTAAGGAGACCCGTTCAGCCACCAGGTTTGGGTGAAGTACTTGTCCCTCTTCCTGCGTTAGCAGGTCTGGGGCGCAGCCAAGGGCGACTAGAGGCTCTGACAAAAGAGAGCAGGAGCAGGAACCAAGGCTGTCGTGGCCACAAGGGGGCCCATGAGAATCATTGAAGCATGTTCCCACTGAACCTTGTGGAGGGTCCTCGCAATGAGTGGGAGGGAAAGCGTAAAGGAAGACTAGAGATCCAGCTCAAGAGGAATGCATCTGGGGCCACCCTGTTTGGGTGTGGAACCGGTCCGCAAAAGCGGGGAAGCCACGCATTCACCGGGCTGGCAAACAGGTTCATGGATGGAGTCCTCCACTGATGGAACAAGAGGTTGGCGACCTCTGGATCCAGGCGCCACTCATGTGGGCAGAGGATTCTGCTGAGTTTGTCCGAGTGCATTCTCTTGGCCCGGGAGATAGACCGCTCAGAGGGACATCCCCCAGCAAAAAGCAAATGAGCAAAGGAGGATCACCTCCCAGCAGAGGAGGCAGGAGCCTGTTCCCTCCTCCTTTATGTAGAACATCGCTACCCTGTTGTTGGTCTGCAAGAGCACAGACTTCCCTCCGACGGCCCTCAAAGGCCCTCAGGGCCCACCTGACCACCTGAAGCTCGAGTAGGTTGATCTGCTGCCGAGATTCCTCAGGTGACCACTGCCCCTGGGTGCACAAGTCACCGCAGTGGGCTCCCCAACCCAGCAGGGAAGCATCCATCAGGACGAGCTCGTGCTGCAGGGCCTGGAAGGGCATTCCCTGACTGAGGTTTTGGGGATCCTGCCACCATGCCAAGGAGCTGTGGAGGCTCTGGGAGACCCGGATGGGGTCCCTGAGGCAACCAGAGGCCTAGCTCCACTGCATTCTGAAGCACCACTGAGCCATTCGCTTGTGTATACAGGCATGGGGGACAACATGGACGGTGGAGGCCGTGTTCCAGGAGGCACAGCATGGCCCGCACCGAGACTTGAGCTCTTCTCTGGATCTGGGCTGCCAGGTCACACAGGTGGGCTGCATGGTCCATGGGTAGGAAGGCAGTTGCCCACTCCGTGCCGAGGAGTGTGCCGATGAACTCCAAGGTCTGCACCGGTTCAAGATGGAGTAGTTGACCAGGAAACCAAGGCGTACAAGGAGGAGGATCATGCTAGCCACCGCCAGGCAGGCTTCTTCGGCCGAAGTCCCCATGATGAGCCAGTCATCTAGGTAAGGGAAGACGGGTATGCCCCGTCACCCGAGGAAGGCAGCGGCTGTGGAGAGACACTTTGTGAAGACCTGAAGAGAAGACAAGCCCGAAGGGGAGCACCCTGTATTGGTAATGCTCTCCCTGCACCCTGAAGCGCAGGAACTGCCTGTGCTGTGGGTGGACTAGAACCTGGGCATAAGCATCCCTTAGGTTTAAGGGGCATAGCCAATCGCCCTGCTGGAGGAAGGGCAGCAGGACGCTAAACAATAGCACTTTGAGCTTCTCCCACACCAGAAACTTGTTTAGGTTCCCAAGATCGAGAATGGAGTGTAGGCCCCTTCTCTTTGGAACGAGGAAGTATGAGGAGTAGAACCCTCGACCTTGGAGGTGCGGCAGTACTTTCTCAACCATCTGCTGGGCGAGGAGGTTGGTCATCTCCTGTTGCAAGCAAGTCTGGTGCGAGGAGAGCCAAGAAAGCTCTGCTGGGGAGAGGGGAGAAGGGAGGAAGAAAGCCTGTCCAAGTGAAGACAATATCTGTCCCAGAACACACAGATGTCCAACATGATTGACACCCAGTGGGATGTGAAAAGGGACCGACGTCCCGTCCCCGTCCCCCGTCCCCCCCCCACCAGCAGACATACTGCTGGGGGGTGGGGGGCGAGAGGCTGTGTCGTCGGCATCAAAACCCTTGAACGGGTTGTAGTGGCACCAGGGTCTGGGCCTAGGGCCCTTTAGGCTTGTGGTGGCCATGCACTCCACTCTTCCCCTGCATGCCAGAGGCCAGCACGGGGATGGGTGTGTATCCCCAGTAGGGGAGCCCCTTCCTCTGGAAGGACGGTTTCTTAGTTTGCTGTTTCTTCCGAGGGAGAGAAGAGGTAGGTCCAAGTCACGAACTCCATCTCTATTTCAGCAGCCTTGTCCTCCATGGGCTTGCCAAAAGGTTGTTCACCTAGGCAGGAAAGTCCAGGAGCTTCTCCTGGACCCACTGCTCCAAGTCCGAAACTGCCGCCACTTGGGCAGAGGAATCAAATCCATCATACACAGCGCAGGAGAGGTACTTGGAGAACTCTGCGACAGACCTCAAGAGGGTTTTGAATCTGAGGAGGGGCTCACCGCCAAGACCTATGGAGAAACAGCCAAGTTCCTTGGCGAGGTCATGCAGGAACATGCCCATATACAATTGGTAAGCTTGGAGACGGCATGTGAGCATGGACCCTTGATAGGCTTAGCGCCCAAGGGTGTCAAGAGCTCTAGACTCCCTGCTCAGCAGGATCGAAGAAGAGTGTGACTTCAGACTCTTGCTTCCACAACCATGGAGGTGTGTGGAAGTTGAGTCTTTCGGAACCCCAGGCCACACTGGACCCTATACATGGCATCAAGGTGTCTGCTCACGATGGGAACCAAAGCAGGTGCCTCCCACATGCGGAGGAGCAGCCTGGACAGGATGGGAGGAACCTGGACAGTAAGACTCCTGAGGCAGGGACTCGCACTGTAAGATGTCGAGCTCCTCAGCCTGCATTGCAAGGTTGAGGGCTCGTGCCATGTCCCATACGAACACCAGAAAGGATGTGTCCTCAGGCAGCGAACGCCTCAGAGGCGGCCAGAGACAGGTCTGAAGGGAGGTCACAGTAGACACGGGTGTCCAGGGAGCTGTCCCCATCTGACTCGTCCAAGGAGTCTGATTCAGGCTGGTCACCGTGTCTGGAGTCCAAGGCTCGCTTGGAATCAGAGGCTTTGGAGGATCTCGCTACCAAGGAACAGGAAGGTGAGTGAGACAGACACAGAGGACCCTCAAGGCTCACAGCTCTCAGGGGTTTCCAAGGTGGGTTTAGGTACCCCCCTTGAGAGGACCGAGGTCTCGAGGCTCGGGCCAGCTGTGCTGGGCACAAGGGCTTGCTGGGCAGCTAAAAAAGGCAGAAATGCTGCATTCTAGTAATGTCAGCATGTGGGACTCCGTGGGCGTGGGTCCCTGCCCTGCCGACACCAGGGTTACTGGGTCGGGCATAGACAAGGAGAGGAAGTCCTAACCAACACAACCCTAAGGAGACTGGGCGCCATCACCAGAGGCCTCCATGTCTGTATGAGGTACCTTTCGAGGCCACTCTGACTCTCAGGGACGCCAGGGAGGGTTGAGCGACTGAGCATGGGAGCGCTTGCACTTATCTGGGGTTCCTGACAGCAACTTAGAAGTCTTCTTCTTGCGCCTCTCCACCTCAGGGGACCCCTGATCGGAGTGCCACCATGAACATGAGGCCAAAGAACATAAGATTTATTTATTTATTTAACATCTTTTATATACCGCACTATTCACAATCAGCGCGGTTTACATAGAACAAGAAAACATCAGACAGAATACAATTATCTGAGTATTTTACATATAACAGGATCAATAACTTGGGTAACCGGGGTAATTATTTACAACAAATAGTAGTCAGTGTAACCATTTACATTTGGAAGATATATTGTATACAAAAGAACCTTGTTAATATGAGAGAGAGGTGTGAAGTATTGTTGGGATAGCAGAGGTTACGTGGAAAGAACGGGATTGTTGCTATTTGAGTGCCTGTGTTACTATGTTCTCTGGGAAATATTTGATGAAAAGGTGATGTTTCAAGGCCTTTTTGAACTGGAAGAGATCAGCGATGGACCTAATGTGTGGTGGGAGGGTGTTCCAAAGTTTTGGAGCGCATAAACTGAAGGCTCGGTTTACTGTTGTAGAGTTGTATCTTAAGGACTCTTTTGGTACCATTAGCATGTTTAATTCCGTGGTTCTTCTTAGCCTGTTGGTAGGGATTGGTTGGATCATCTGATAATGATGAGGAAGTGAGTCCTTTTTGAGCTTTAAAGGCCAGGAGTAGAGAGTCTTGAAGGTGATTCTCGCTTGGATAGGGAGCCAATGTAGTTGTTTCAGGAGAGGTGTTACATGTTCTCTTTTAGGTACCCCGAAAAGCACTCTTGCTGCACTGTTTAAGGCTAGTTGAAGCGGGTTTAGGGTAGATTGAGGGAGCCCTTGTAATACAGAGTTTGCGAAGTCAAAATGGGGAATAATTAGAGCCTGGTAGACCGTACGGAAATCATCTGGATCAATCAGTTGGCGGAGGTGTCTGAGGGAGCGAATCTTGAAATACACTGCCCTTACTGTGTTGGCTATGTGGGACTTCATATCCAGATTCTGATCCAGAGTCACTCCAAGATATCAGATGTGGGATTTTACTTGCAACTTGGCATCTTGAATCTCAAGGAATGTAGGTGGTGTGAACTTAGAGTTCCTTGAGATAGAGAACTTCAGTTTTTTTGTGCTGAATTCTAAGATTTTGAGTCAGTAGCCAATTTGAGATGGCGTTAAAACAGTTGGTTATGGGGGTGAGGTTCATATTATCTATGCAGAACGGCATATATAGTAACACGTCATCAGCATAGATCATACAGTTGACATTGAAGGACCTGATAATGTTACATATAGGTTGCATGTATATGTTAAATAGTAGTGATGATAGAGAGGAACCTTGCGGGACTCCTTGTCCTTGGTGAAACGGATCTGATATTTCACCATTTGAGCAAACATGCTGCCATCTATCTGAGAGGTATGAGTTGCACCATTCGAGAGCATTTCCACAAAGACCCTTCTCTCTTAGGCAGATAATGAGAAGCTCGTGACAGACCGAATCAAAAGCAGCTGCAATATCTAAAAATATGAGAACAAAACCCTGTTTGATGTTATCGATACCAGAGTTTAGGCTGTTGAGGAGTGAAGTGAGGAGCGTCTCGACCCCATGCGATTCTCTGAAACCATGTTGACAGGTATCCAAAGGCGCTTCAGTGTCAATATGATCTTGTAGTTGTCTGTAGGCTATTTTTTCAATTATTTTTGCAAGAGTGGGTATGCTGGAAATGGGTCGATAAGAGTCTGTTTTTTGTGGATCTAGCTTGAGGTTTTTCAGTAGAGGTCTGATAGATGTCTGTTTGAGGGCAGCAGGGAATGAGCCAGTGTTGAATGATAGCCTTATGATCTTGGATATTATTGGAGCGAGCTCTTTGCGAAGATCCTTTATCCAGAAGGCTGGGCAAGTATCAGTATGAGCTGTGGATAAGTTGAGAGATGAGATCATTTATTTTATTTATTTATTTATCTATTTCTTCTATACCGCCCCTTCCAGAGATCAGGGGCGGTTTACATGGAACAAGTAAACAAATTTGTATACTAATGTATACATTACATGGAACAGAGATTTTTAACTTTATACAGATAATTATTATATTACACGGAACAGAGATTTATAACTTTATAACTTTATACAGATGACTCTGCATTAATTGTCGGAACTATTTACATTATATACATTAATAAGTTTCTGTATCGTAGTGTTGTTGTGTTGTGTCATATGTTGTGTTGTGTCATATCTTCAATCAGCTTCAAAGAAGGGGTGGTGAATGACACTAAAGGAGCTGGGAACCCCTGAATGCTCGGGACAGGGGGTAATGTAATTTTATTTGTACAGCACATCTTAGATTGCATGTAAAGAGCGTATTCTTGTGGGTTAATTTCACAATGGTGTTCCGGTGACGGTTCCTTGGCTAGTTTCTTGACAAGAGTAAATAGGTCGTGGGGTTTATTTAGAGCACATCTCAGGGTGTCTGTATGATATAGTTTCATTTTTTCTGAAATGGCTTTACGGTGGGCGTCAAGATGTTGCATGTATGTAGTCTGATTGGTATTGGTGCGTGACCTCTTCCATTTCTTCTCGAGCTTATGCAAAAGTTTTAGGGATTCTTTCAGATATGATGTAAACCAAGGTGCCGTAGCCTTTTTTCTTGAGGACTTGTTTCTGGGTGGACGAGACGAAATGCGGTTGAGTCTGTTATTCCAAGAGGTGATAATCACTTCCAGGTTTAGTGTAGAGTCTTTGAAGAGCGGATCAGTTTCATCGAGGATCTGTTCTCTGTTAAAAGGTTGGAAGCATCTGGATATGCCATACTGGGTCAGACCAAGGTCCATCAAGCCCAGTATTCTGTTTCCAACAGTGGACAATCTAGGTCATACGTACCTAGCAGTTTCCCCAAGGGACACAGGTTCCACAATGCTTGTATTGGTTCAAGCATTGATATCCTGGGTCCCTTCTTAATAATGGTTTATGGACCTTTCCTCCAGGAACTTGTCCAAACCTTTTTTAAACCCAGCTACACTAACAGCCTTTACTACATCCTCCAGTAACAAATTCCAGAGTTTGATTACACGTTGAGTGAAAAAATATTTTCTTTTATTAGTCTTAAATAGTTTACCCTGTAGTTTCATTGCATGTCCCCTAGTCTTTCTATATTCTGATAATGTATACAATCTACGTTTACCCGTTCCACTCCGTTCATTAATTTATAGACTATCATATCTCCCCTCAGCCGTCTCTTTTCCAGGTTAAAGAGCCCTAACCTTTTTAGCCTCTCTTCATAGGAGTATCCTTCCATCCCCTTTACCATTTTGGTGGCTCTTCTCTGAACCTTTTCTAAAATCGCTATATCCTTTTTAAGATACGGCGACCAGAATTGCACACAATATTCAAGGTGCGGTCTCACCATGGAACGATATAGAGGCATTATAATATCTTTTGTTTTATTTTCCATTCCTTTCCTTATGATACCTAGCATTCTATTTGCTCTCTTGGCCGCCGCTGCACACTGGGCCGAGGGTTTTAACATGGTATTCACAATGACGCCTAAATCTTTTTCCTGGGTGGTGGTTCCTAATGTGGAACCTTGCATCGTGTAACCATAGTTTGGGTTGTTCTTCCCTAGGTGCATAACCTTGCACTTGTCCACATTAAATTTCATCTGCCATTTTGATGCCCAGTCTTCCAATTTATCAAGATCCTCTTGCAATTTTTCACAATCCTCTTGGGTTTTAACAACTTTAAATAGTTTTGTGTCATCTGCAAATTTGATCACCTCACTCGTTATTCCACTTTCCAGGTCATTTATGAATATGTCAAAAAGCAGCAGACCCAGCACAGATCCCTGGGGTACACCACTATTCACCTTTCTCCATTGGGAAAATTGGCCATTTAGCCCTACCCTCTGCTTTCTATCTTAACCAGTTTCTGATCCACAATAGTACACTGCCTCCTATCCCATGACTTTAGTTTTGCCAAAAGTCTCTGATGAGGGACCTTGTCAAAGGCTTTCTGAAAGTCCAGATACACAATATCAACTGACTCACCTTTGTCCACCTGTTTATTCACTCCTTCAAAAAAAACATAACAGATTAGTAAGACAAGATCTTCCTTGTCTAAAGCCATGTTGGCTGTCTCCCATTAGGTTGTGACTATCTACATGCTGAGTAATTTTATTCTTTATGATGGTTTCTACCATTTTTCCTGGTACTGACATCAGGCTCACCGGTCTGTAGTTTCCCGGATCACCCCTGGAACCCTTTTTAAAAGTTGGTGTTACATTGGCGATCCTCCAATCTTCAGGTATTAGAGATGATTTTAATGATAGTTCACAGATTACTAATAGCAGGTCTGCAATCTCATATTTCAGTTCTTTCAACACCTTTGGATGTATACCATCCGGCCCAGGTGATTTTCTACTCTTCAGTTTATCTAATAGTTGTAAGACATCTTCCCGATGTATCGATATTTCCTTCAATTCTTCCGCACCTTTAAATACCACTTCAATCATGGGTAACATCCCTACATCTTCCTCAGTAAAGACCGAAGCAAAGAATTCATTCAGTCTCTCCGCTATCGCCTTGTCGCCTCTTAGTGCTCCTTTAACCCCTTTATCATCTAATGGGCCAACTGACTCTCACACGTTTTTTTGCTACGAATGTACTTGAAAAGGTCTTTGCTGCGGAAGCAAAAACGCAAAATAATCTTCTCAAATTCTTTGCCTGCCTTATCAATGCCTTGCATTTGACTTGCCAGTGCTTGTGCTGTTTCCAGGTTTCGTCGTTTGGCTCTTTTTTCCATTTCCTGAAAGATGCTTTTTTGGCAACAGCCTCTCTGACCTCACCTTTAAACCATGCTGGCAGTTTTTTGGACTTCCTTCCACTTTTCTTAAAGCGTGGAATACAGCTGGTCTGGGCTTCCAAGATAGTATTTTTCAAACACCCAAGCTTGATGTACGTCTTTAACCTTTGCAACTGCTCCTTTTAGTTTTTTCTTAACTGTTTTCCTCATGTAATTTGTAAGCTGTCTGGTCCTCCGTAGAGCGTGATTGACGCCACCGTTTTTCCAGTCTTCTTTGGTGTATGAGGGAAGCTCGTAATTCCAGGGAGAACCAAGGAGAGGGTTTTCTTTTCTTTGGGTTGTTACTCTGGTTTGGTTGCAGTGCAATGGTGCTGAGATTGTTATTCCAGGCGGCGATCAGGTTTTCCAGGTTGAGGGATGTGTCATTGAAGAGAGGATGGGTTTCAGCAAGAATATGTTCTTTGTTGAAAGCTATGAACCTCCGAGAAGTTACTTTTGTTGATGTGATAGAGGTTTTACTGTTATGTGATGGAGTTTTGCTCTTGATGGGAATGTGGAAGGTGATTAACTTGTGTTCTGACCAAGGTACCGGAGATACAGATGTATCTAGTTTATTGTTAGAATCAAGGGCTGTTAGGGGGCAAAGATCATATCGAGGATGTTTCCTTTTTTGTGTGTGGGCTCTTTGACAATTTGCTTGTAGCCCAGTTCATTGATTGCTTCTAGGAAGGCTGAGGCGTGGCTGGGTGGAGTGTAGGGAGATTGAAGTCTCCTAGTATCCAATTTGGAATATTGGGTTTGCGTGTGTTAGCTGCTAGGTCTAAAATGTTAGGCAGGTCGTCCGGGGAGGATGAGGGTGCTCTGTATATCAAATTGATGGAGCACTGCTCATTTTCAATGGATATGACGTCCATGTTGATTGAGCTTGTGGAGTCCACGGTATGGAAATGTAGATCCGCCTTGGTAAGTATGAGAGTACCTCCTCCTCTCTTGTTGTCTCTATGCTGGGAATGGACGGAGAAGTTGGAGGGTATGAGTTGATTAATGATTACATTATCTCCGTCAGATAACCAGGTTTCAGTTATAATATCATCCAGATTGTGGGAAGAAATTATGTCAGCGATAACTGGCCATTTCTTACGGATAGACCGTGCGTTTATGAGAGCACATTTCAGGCACAGGGGATAAGGGGGTTCGGCTTGTTTGTTCTTCGTGGAGTGTTGAAGAGCTATGTGTATTAGGTGAGAGAGTGGCGCATGGAGGTTTCAACTCTTGGGTTAAGATAAGGAGCTTCTGCCCATCTTTTTCCATAGCTCTGGAGTATTGGAATCTGATGAGCTGTGTGGTGCAGGGCAAGGGATACGTTAAGCCAGCCTAGGAGGAAGAGGATGCAGCTGGCCAGGGCATTGATTAGTAGAGCCATTTGGAGGTTTCGGTTAAATCGATAAGGCACTTTGAGAGGAATTGGAGATACTGTTACACTTGCCTACTCAGGTACTGTCACACCTGAAAGAGAGTGCTCAATGTGGTATGGATGTCTGTGAGCAACCAGGTTGATAGAAGAGGGTATTTAGAGGTTTGTAGCTCAGTGATATGAGGTACAGGAGTTGGTTGGTAACCTGGAGGTTATGTGACTGCAGTGAAAAACAACAATCAAACTATACAAGATAGCATAGGAATTCAAGTGGCCGGCATACCTGGAGGATGAGTAGCAGCAGGGAAAACAAACCTCAACTATAACAAAATATGGTCGGACAATATGTGGCCAACAGAGAAATCACAATCAGATATTAGATATATGAGATAACATAAGACATGTGATTGCACAGGCGAAGTATTTACGTAGTAGCTGGATTCCGCATGGAATGTTGCAATTACGAGCGTTAGTAGGGTGAAAAAGTTAATTTCTAGAGTGGTAATGTCCCATGGAGAATGATATTTTCAATAAGGGAAGCTGGTACCTGGTTGTAAGCACTTACTAGCGGCTTTTCGGATTAGGCTGAGGATAGCTGAAGCCAGGACATGCGAGTGAGCTTGTAGTTGATGGGGTCTTAGTTGGAGTTACCAGAGTCGGGCGATCAGGTCACTGGTGCGATGTGGGTCTAAACGGTTGATGTTTGGTATCCTTTCGTGCCCCACCTAAGGGCCATGCCAAAGGGCCCTCTGGCGAGGCCCTCAGGCGCAGGCCCGCCCGATGGCACAAACCTTTTAAGTTCAGGCCGCTGCCCCGATTGGGCAGCACTGGTGATGCTGCTCCTCCTGCCGCCGGAGGCTCGATCCCCGGGCTGGGGAGAGCTGCTGATGGTGGTGGGGGCAGAGAGGAAGAGCACCCGATGGCGCAAACCTTTTAAGTTCAGGCCGCTGCCCCGATAGAGCAACATCACCAGCGCTGCCCAGAGTTGATCTGGAGCTCGGAGCACCAGACCGAGATGCGTCGCCACTTAGAGGCGTACACCCATCTCGTCCAGTCTTTCCTCGACATGAAGAGAACCTCATCGACCTCCTCTGGGAGATGCAGTGAAGCTAAGGCGACCCATTCAGCCGCCAGGCTGTAAGGGACAGCGAGGCCAGGTTTGGGTGGCACACCCGACCCTCCTCCTGCATTAGTAGGCCCAGGGCACAGCCCAGGGGAACTGGAGGCTCAGACGAGAGCCAGAGCAGAAGCAGGAACCAAGGCTTTCAAGGCCAAGATGGCACCACGAGGATCACCGAAGTTCAGTCCCGCTGAACCTTGTGGAGGGTCCTCGCAATGAGAGGAGTGGGAGGGAACGCATAAAGGCGGCCGGAGGTCCAGCTCAAGAGGAACACATCCGGGGCCACCCTACTCGGGCGCAGAACTGAGCTGCAGCAGCAGGGAAGCTGCGTGTTCACTGGGCTGGCGAACAAGTCCATGGATAGGGTTCCCCATTGATGGAACAAGAGGTTGGCGACCTCAGGATCCTGCTGGAGTTTGTCAGCAAGGACGTTCTCCTGGCCTGGGAGGTAGACCGCTCGCAGGGTTATCCCCCACCGAAACGCAAATGAGCAGAAGGAGGATCGCCTCTTGGCAGAGAAGAGAGGATCCTGTTCCCCCCCTTCATGGCTAGCCTGTTGTCTGACTGCACGAGCACTGACTTTCTCCACAGATAGCCCTCGAAGGCCTTCAGGGCTCAGACCACCCGAAGCTCGAGCAGGTTGATCTGCTGCTGAGACTCCTCGGGTGACCGCTGCCCCTGGGTGCAGTGCACCACAGTGGGCTCCCCACCCCAACAGGGAAGCATCCATCATCAGGACGAGCTTATGCTGTGGGGTCTAGAAGGGCATTCCCCAAAGGAGACTTTGGGGTCCCGCCACTAACCCAGGAAGTTGTGGAGACTGCGGGAGACCTGGATAGGGTCTCTAAGGTGGCCAAAGGCCTGGCTCCATTGTGCCCTGAGGCGTGCGGACCACATGGACGGTGGAGGCCATGTGTCCTAGGAGGCACAGCATGGCCCGTGCCATAACCCAAGCCCTGTTCTGGACCTGGGTTGCCACGGTCTGGAGGCGGTCTGTGGGCAGGAAGGTGGTTGCTCGCACCGTGTTAAGGCATGCGCCGATGAACTCCAGGGTCTGCATCGGCTCGAGGTGGGACTTTGAGTAGTTGACCAAGAAGCCGAGGCGTTCAAGAAGGATCATGTGCGATGCCACCAGGCAGGCTTCGCCGATCGAGGTCCCTGTGACGAGCCAGTCATGGAGGTAGGAGAAGACGGGTATGCCCTGCAGCCTAAGGGAGGTGGCGGCCGCAGAGAGACTTTGTGAAAACCCTTGGTGCAGACGCAAGCCTGAAAAGGAGCACTCTGTACTGGTAGTGTTCCCTCTGCACACTGAAGCACAGATATTGCCTGTGCTGGGGGTGGACTAGGATGTGGGCATAAGCGTCCTTGAGATCCAAGGAGCATAGCCAATTGCCCTGCTGAAGGAAGGGCAGCAGCATGCCAAGCGATAAAATTTTGAACTTCTCCTGCACCAGGAACTTGTTTATGTTCCGGAGATCGAGGATGAGGCATAAGCCCCCTGCCTTTTTCAGAATGAGAAAGTAGCAGGAGTAGAACCCATGGCCTCGAAGGTGCAGTGGTACCTTCGACCACCAGTTGGGTGAGGAGGTTCGACAGCTCCTGCTGCATGAAGGTCTTGTGCAAAAGGAGCCAAGTAGGCTCTGCTGGAGAGAAGGGAGGAGGGCGCCTGTCCAAGCGGAGATTGTATCCATCTTGGACCACCCGGAGGACCCAGGTGTCAGACGTGATCGACGCCCACTGCGGGGTGAATAGGGACAGGCATGCCACCACTGGCAGAAGTGCTGCTGGGGAAGGGCGAGAGGCTATGCTGTCGATGTCAAAAACCCTGCGCAGGCTGGGGTGGTGCCGGTGGCTGGGCCTTAGGCCCATTAGGTTTGCAGTGGCCATGCACACCTCCCTTCCCCTGCGTGCCGTGAGGCAGCGCAGGAGTGGGCGGGAAGAGTGGGTAACCCCAGTAGGGGAATCCCTCTCTTTGGAAGAACAGCTTCTTTGTTTGCTGCTTCTTCCGAGGGAGGGAGAAGGTCTTATGCAAGAGAAGAGTTTGAGTCACGAACTGTTTCAATTTTGGCAGCCCTATCCTCCATAGGTTTACCAAACAGTTGCTTGCTGAGTCAGGGGACGTCCAGGAGCTTCTCCTGGGCCCACTGCTCCAGGTTAGAGGACTGGAGCCACGTCTGGCATCGGGCTCCAATGCCAGCTGCTGCCACTCGGGCGGAGGACTCAAACCCATTATATGTGGCAAGGAGAGATACTTCTAACACGCCGCGACAGATCTCAGGAGGGTTTGGAACCTGAGAAGGGGTTCACCGCTGAGGCCTTCAGAGAACCCGCCAAGCTCCTTGGCAAGGTCATGCAGGAACATGCCCATATACAACTGGTATGCCTGAATGTGGCATGTGAGCATGAACCCCCTGATAGGCTTTGCGCCCAAGGGAGAAGGCTCTCGACTCCCTGCCCAGGGGGACTGAAGAGTGCGACTTCGGGTTCTTTTGCTTCCATAAGAACATAAGATATGCCATACTGGGTCAGACCAAGGTCCATCAAGCCCAGTATTCTGTTTCCAACAGTGGCCAACCTAAGTCATACGTACCTAGCAGTTTCCCCAAAAGACACAGGTTCCACAATGCTTGTACTGGGTCAAGCATTGATATCCTGGGTCCCTTCTTAATAATGGTTTATGGACCTTTCCTCCAGGAACTTGTCCAAACCTTTTTTAAACCCAGCTACACTAACAGCCTTTACTACATCCTCCGGTAACAAATTCCAGAGTTTGATTACACGTTGAGTGAAAAAATATTTTCTTTTATTAGTCTTAAATAGTTTACCCTGTAGCTTCATTGCATGTCCCCTAGTCTTTCAATATTCTGATAACGTAAACAATCGATCTATGTTTACAAATTAATGAACGGAGTGGAACGGGTAGACTTCCGCATCGCCGACTCCACTAACAAAGTGTGGAAGCTGGGTCTTCCGGAACTCCAGGCCATGTTGGACCCTGTACATGGCATCAAGGCGCTTGCTCACAATGGGGACAGACGCAGGTGTCTCCCACATGGGGAGGAGCAGCCTTGACAAAATGGGAGGAACTGGAACAGTAAGCGACTCCTGAGGCAGGGACTCATACTGTAGAATATCGAGCTCTTCAGCTCGCCGCTCTTCAGTCTGCGTAGCCAGGCTGAGGGCCCGTACCATGTCCCACATGAACACCAGGAATGTGTTGTCGGGCTGCAAATACCTTCAAGATGCAGGCGGGGATGGGTCTGAAGGGATGTCCCTGTGGGCAGTATCCTTGTCCAACTCCCAGCCCGAGAGGTGCGAGAAGAGTCCAACTCAGGCTAGTCGCCCCATCCAGAGGCCAAGGCCCGCTCGGAGCCAGAGGCCTTGGAGGATCTCGCTCCTGAGGACCAGGAAGGCAAGTGAGACAGACGCCGAGGACCCTCATGAGGCCTACGGCTCTTGGAGGTTTCCCAGGTAGGTTTCAGTGTCCCTCTCGAGGGAGCCTTGGTCTCGAGGAGCGGGCTGGGCCTGCTGGGCAGCTAAGGCGGCAGAAACGCTGCGCTCTAGTGCTAGCATTCGGGACTCTCAAGTGGACAAGGATCCCTGCGACGCTGACACCAGGGTTACTGGGTCTGGGGTGGAGGAGAGGGGGTCCTCACCGGGGTGACCCTCAGGAGACCAGGTGCCATCGCCTGAGGCCTCTGTATCTGTATGAGTTACCTTTCAAGGTCACTCCTTATCAGACTCCTGGGAGCGCGGGGGGGGGGGGGGGGCTGAGCGACCAAGCGTGGAAGCGCTAGTGCTCGTCTGGAGCCCCTGACAGCGACTTAGAGGTCTTTTTACACCTCTCCACTTCAGAGGACCCCTGGTCGGAGTGCTGCTGAAAGCGCAGGGCTGCAGTGGGGGATCCCACCAGTGGAGGGACGACCAAGGGTGCTGCCGAGGATTCCAGGGCCACCTTCCAGAAAATGTCATCGGACTTCTGCTTATGACTTAGCAGGGCTTTGGAGGATATTTTCTTGCAAAGAGAGCAGAGCTATGGGTCATAGTTGGCCCTAAGACAATGAAGACAGCAGTCATGGATGTCCATGAGCGACATGTTTTTGGAGCATGTGTCACATTTCTTAAAACCGGTGGCCACTGGGGCAAAAAGGGCCCCTGCTAGGTCAAAGACCTTTGCAGCCAGCAGTTGAGGGGAAAAAAGGGCACGAAGCCTGCAAAAGGAGAAAAAAAAAAAAAAAACCCCACACCCCACACAACCCTTTTTACAGAAAAGGACATCCTCTCGCTCAAGAAAAAAAAAGGAGCAAGGGAGGACAGTAAAGGACCAGTGCTACTGGAAAAACAGGCCAGAGGCTGAAATCGAACACTTTTTCCCGAGGGACAAGGACGTGCGTCTGAAGGGCAGCTCTGCGGAAAAAGGGAAACTGAGCAAGACGGCACTTTTGGGCGTGAAGAGGACCACACATTTGTGGCAGCAATCCCAAAGGCTCTCTTTGAAATTTGGGGAATTGCTCCGCGCAGGCTCTGTCGGTGCTGACGTCACCCATAAGTGAGGACTGACTTCCTGGAGAATGCCAGGCTGTGGGATCGTTCCTGGCCAGAAATTGGCGTAACAGCCTGCAAAGCCCCTGTGCCCGCAGCACCGTAAGACAGACCTTTCCCTTGCGCCTATTGAACTGCGCCCCCCCAGGTATTCAAGGTCCTGCAAAGGGGACAGCCAGCTGTTGGCCATATTGACCACCCAGCCTAGACTCTGTAGAAACTGTACCACCCGGGCTGTGGCTAGCTCGCTGTCATCCTCTGGCTTTGCCCGAATCAGCCAGTCATCGAGATAGGGATGTACCAGAATCCCCTCCTTGTGCAGTGCTGCCGCCACCACCACCATTACCCTTGATGAAGGTGCACGGTGCTGTAGCCAGCCCAAAGGGTAAAGCCCGGAACTGAAAATGTCCCATAGGGACTGCAAACCTGAGGAACCGCTGGTAGTTCTGTCATATTGGAATGTGCAGGCAAGCCTTCGACAGGTCTAGAGAAGTAAGGAATTCTCCCTGACTGCCACTATGACCAACCGCAGCATTTCCATGTGAATATGCGACACCCTCAGACAGCGGTTTACCTGCTTGAGATCTAGGATCTTGGTCTGACAAGATTTGGACACAGGCAGGGTAAAATTCTCGCAGCTGACCCCCAAAAGGGCTCCACCGCCACCTGGACCCTCCTCGTTTCATTGTGATTTGAGGCCCAAGGTCGAGGGGGCAGCAAAACCTCTGCCTGCTCCTTGAAAAGCTCAAAACCCCTGGTTGCTGGAGGGGAACTTTCCCCTCTGAAAACTGACAAACAAGAGGAACAAAAGCAGCCTAAATTCCTGTTGCTGGCCTTTGGGTCCTGTAGAGATACGGCTCTGCTTTTGCTCATCTTCTGGCAGATGACCACCCTTAGACTCCCCTAGGTCCTTTACCAACTTGTCCAGGGGTTCTCCCAGAAAAGTAACTTACCTCTAAAGGGAAGCTTGCTTAGCCAGGCCTTTGAGGAACTGTCTGCAGCCCTGTTATGTAACCAGAGAGAGTGTTGAGCCGCTACCACTGAAGCCATACTCTGAGAGGCCCCGGATAAAGTCATAGTAGATGTCCACCAAATATGCTGCCCCCAACTCCAGCCTGGCAGCTTCTCCTGCTTGCTCCATTGCCGGCTCTCCCTGCTGAATCCGCTGGGACCAACGAAGACAGGCTCTAGTGACCCACGCCCCACAAATGGAGGCCTGAGGTGACAGGGCATTAATGTCAAATACCTGCTTCAACAAGCTGTCCAACTTCTTGTCCTGGACATCCTTGAGGGCTGCATTACCTTCCACAGAGATCGTAGTCTTCTTAGTGACTGCAGAGACTGCCACATCCACTTTTGGAGGCCAAAAAAGCTCATGGTCCTGATTGGACAAGGGAGAGAGCAGAGCCATAGCCCTAGACCCCTTGAGGCCTGTTTCCAGCATATCCCATTCTTCCTGAATCATCTCCCGGACTGCTCTATGTACTGGAAAACCTTTCTGCATTCACCAATGGCCTGCAACAAGGGGTGTTCATGTTCTGGGATTTCACCTTCCTCCAAGTCCTCCTCAGCATCTCAGTGTCGCAGTCTTCCCCTTCCAGACCCACCAGAGAACAATCTAGCCCCTCTTCCAAGGGCCCCAGCTTCTTTGAGGGGCTGCCCCCGCTTCTTTGAGGGGCTGCCCCCGCTTCTTTGAGGGGCTGCCCCCGTCACTTTCCCCATGTTCCACCTCCGCGGGACTCACCCCCGGCCCCCACTGGTGCAAGCAGAAGGCCTGATGAAGCAGCAATACAAATTCAAGGGAAAACCACCACTGGTACCCCTAGTTGCCCCAGGGACTGAGGGGGGAGATGGACCAGGAGCAGCCGAGGAAAAGGCTACAGACTCCTGGGACGGCAAAAGGGAGGACATAGGATCTGGCGGTTCTCCCACTGGAGAAGATGCTTTCTGCTGCTCCAGCCAATCCCCCAAGGCCTGCTCCATAGAGGCTGCCTCCTGTGCACACCCTCTGCAAATGCCGGTCTCTGACACTGTCCCCTGTCGAGTACCACACACCAGGCACTGGGGCCTGAATGGCATACCAGCAGCCGGGCAAAGAACCCCCTGAAACAGACCTGACAGACTGCCCTGAAATAGATAGAGGCAAGTCTCCCGGCAACGGCTCTCTTAAAAAAAAAAAAAAAAATTAAATTAAGCTACACATTCAATTGAAAAGTGCCCAATCAACAGATTTCCTCCCCTACTAGGGCTCCAAACCGTGTTTTGGCAAGGAACAAGGTGCCAGAAGAGAAGGCAGGAAGAGAAAAAAAAAAAAAAAAAAACCACACCACCACACACTGCTGGAGCTGCCTTTCCCACAGTGCTGTCACCTGGTCGGGCTTGCCCTAGCAGCTCAAAACTGCACGGCCCAACAAGCAACTGCCGCCAAAACAAAAACCGCCAACCTGTACTTCCCCTGTAGCGACAAAACTCCAGGGACCCAGACACTCTTACTGCTGCAAGTTTTCCACCGAAGGCTGTCTGCTGCTTTTCGCCTCTTTCTTCCCCCCACGCTCAGCTGACATTGCGGCTTCGGCATCAGAAGGGGGGGGGGGGTCTGAAGATGTCTGCTTCCTTCTGAGCCTCCTCACTGCTCTCAGCCAGCTCCTCAACCAAAAAGCAGGTTCAGGAGCTGGCCAATCAGACCCCGGAACCACGGCAAGTCTCCACATACACCATCCCACTCACTCTGGAGGGGGGGGGGGGGGGAGATCACTTCTCCGCAGCTCTCTCTCCTTTTCGTTGGTCCCCCTTTTTTTTGTTGTAGTTTTAGTTTGAGAAGGCTACCAACTACACCACTACACTAACTCTTAGTTGTCCCTCTAGTGAGTTGAGAAGCCTGGCTCACCACCTCCTCCAGCTGCTTGGAGACTGAGTAACTGGAGCTGGTGGGCGATCCCTTGGGTATTTATACCAGGGTCATCAAAAAGATGATATGCTCAGTCTCCAAGCTGCTGGAAGAGGTGCTCAACCCTGAGGTTCGGGACTGAACTGGAGGGACAATAAGGAATCAGCATTGTCCTGTGTCAGCTTATCCACTTTAATCTGCAAGCCATTGAGCTCTTTGTGTTCTTCCAACATTGCCTCAGACTCCTTCACTTTGGCCTTTAAGAGGAAGAATAGGGGAGATATGATTCAGACCTTTAAATGCTTAGAGAAATAATGAACAAACCTCTGCCAAAGACGGGGAAGCTGTAAAACTAGAAGGCATAACATGAAGCTGCAAGGGGGTAAATTGAAAGGCAATGTCAGGAAATACTTTTTCCACTGAAAAAGTGGTGGATGCTTGGAATGCCCTCCCAATGGAAGTGGCAGAGGCAAACACAGTGACGGAATTCAAAATGGCATGGAACAGACACAGCGGATCCCTCCACAGCAACAGGATAAAATCAAAATAAACTGAACCATCTAATTTCCCAACAAATAGGGGTGTCCTACATGGAGCGGCAGGTTCACCCCTAGACAAAAAGACACGGGGAGGGGTGCACCTACTCCTGCTATCTTGCTGGGCAGACTAGATGGACCATACTGGTCTTTATCTGCCATCATTTACTATGTTACTATGTAATCTCAGAGCAGATGTCCTCAGTTTTAATAATGCCTCTTAGCATGTCTTTTCAACTCGGCTAGATATTGCATCACTTTGCTGCTTTAAGAGAGCCACCCTCCACTTCAGAGTCAGAATCTCAGCCTGCAGCAGTACTCTGGTCACAATTCTGCCAGTCCTACCCTTGCCACCACTTTTCAAACTGATCCAATGGGAAGTTTTGGGTTTTTAGCTATTTTGCACAGCACATTTTCTTCACCCCCGTCAATCTGGCTTTCGGCCAGGCCATAGCATAGATTCCACTGCCACTGCCATTATGAATGAAATATCACTGCAATCATGTGAGGAGTGTATCAGTGACGGTGTCACTAGATCTCTCTGCTGCCTTTGACTTGGTCGACCACACTCCTTTCCAGACTTCAGGATGCAGGTCTTCGGGGCACCGTCTATCACTGGTTCCACTCCAGATCGTTTGCTGTTACCTCTAGCTCCTCTACCACAGATCATCTTCCACTTGTTTGTGATGTCCCTCAAGACACAGTGTTGGCACCCCTACTGTTTAACATATTCTTGGCCCCACTGGCTTTGTTAATCCAGCAGTTAGGCATCTCCGCATATTACTATGCCGATGACATCTTCCTCATGCATCATACCTCTTCTTCTCACCCAGACATCACCCATCTCAATGAATGTCTTTCTTCGGTCGCTGCATGGCTCTCGGTAAACTGTCTCATCCTTAATGTCTCCAGAACTACTGCAATTTGGTTCCCTCACAGTTCTACTTGCCCATTTACCCACTCCTTTCTCAGGCACACTTGTGACCAAGCTCCATTATCTGGGTATTATCCTGGACAGTAATCTCTCATTTAATGACCATATCTCTCAGGTTTCTCAGCATTCTTTTCTTCCTTTGATGCATTCACACGATCAGGCCCTTCCTCTCCACACAGGCTTTACTTACTCTTTTCCTCTCGTTGGTTATCTCCAGACTAGATTTTGGCAATTCTATACTCGCTGGTATTCCTCAATACCAGCGTCGTAGGTTGCAATTATTGCAACACACTGCAGCTAGGATGGCATCTCATGCCTCCTCCAGAGATCACATCTCACCAATTCTTCAACACCTTCACTGGCTACCACTGGACCTCTGAATACAATTGAAGGTTCTCACCTTGGTGCATCATGCTATCTATTCCCACAGACCTCAATATCTGGCCGATCTATTACAGCACAGTTACTTACCTGTAACAGGTGATCTCTGGGAACAGCAGGAATAAAGTCTTCACATATGGGTACGTTGGTTCCGACTGAGTTTGCGCGGGAATGCTCCCCAGCGTTCAATTAGAACGCTTTTGGGAGCATCCCACCACGCCTGCGTGAGAGAGTGAGAGAGAGAGTGAGAGTGAGAGATACAACTCCTAGGGGAGGGGGTGGGTTGTGAAGACCTATTCCTGCTGTTCCCAGAGATCACCTGTTACAGGTAACTGTGCTATCTCCAGGAACAAGCAGGCATGAGTCTTCACATATGGGGACTCCCAAGCTAAGATGCCTAGAGGAGTCCCAGCATGTTGCGAATCTGAGAAGGCCATGCTATTCGATAGAACCTCAGGCATCCTGGGGATGGAGGGTAGGAGTTGAACTAAAAAGATGTGCTATGGAACAGCTGGACCAAACAGGACGCCTAGAGAGGAGACCCTGTGTAGATAATATCTAGTAGTAAATATTGAACTGGAATTTAGCAATATAGACCTCACCTGGAGGTATTGTAAAAAGTTTATGGAGGTTCATATGGAGCTGTTAATATGAACCAGCAGAATATCCTCAAGGGATACCTCAATGTAGAGCAGAGGTAATAAACTGTGCAAAAGACAGGTTGAGGTCAGAACCTTTAGGGCGAGAAAAGTCCCAGCAGAGACTGGGGTAGTTCAATGAGGCAGGACTTTGCGGGAAACGCGGAAGTCCGTATTAGATAAACCTGAAGTTTTTTTGATCTTAAAGAGACATAGTTCTTATAGGAGAAGAGGTGCTTTGAAGACCCCTATATCCGATAACAAAGGAGGACAGAAGTATGAGGCATTATAGCCTCCTATTTTCTGAAGATTCAGAATGTCCTTCTTAATTGAAGTTACTTAGGAAAAAAGATGGTACATGGAGGGCTTCAGATGTACCTAAACTGAAGGTCATGGTGGAAACCTTTTAACTACCACAGGGAAGTGGTTGTTTATGTAGAATCCTGAACATGCTGGAGCAGCATTGAAAAGGATAGAGACTATCTGTTGGGGCCGAATAGGAAAAAAAAAAATATATATATATATGGGGGTACAGACATGAAGAAGATGTCTATATACATGTATGCATAAAAATATATACCCATGTACCCACATAGGGATATGTGGAGAGAGAAAGATTCATCTAATAACAAGGGAATACCTGCTTGAGGAGATGTTTAGAGAATCCATTCTCCTTTGTTGAGGGTGGGAGAGCTAAGGGAGTGCTCTCACTGACAAGGAGAAGTCTAGAGTGTTTAAGAACTCTAGCCGCTTGAAAAACCAGGAATGGAGGATGTTTTAATCCGCCGACATTAAGCCTGGATCCTTCCATAACTCCAGCATGACAGCTGGAGAAGATGCAATGAAATGAGATACCATATTTACCCTTCTGAGGGGGCAAAATGAGTATGATGCATTCTTACTCTCAATATGAACTACTCCATGAAGAATTGAGGATGGAAGGAAATACAAAACAAGGACTGGCTGTTACTGAAAGAAAACCATCCCTGGTGAAAGGGTCCACTGGGGATGTGAACCAACCCAGGGGATTGGATAATTCTTTAGGTCTTCACTTAAAGGCCTGTGTCCTTTATTGAAGGAGACTTTAATGGAAATGGTAAGGGTAGGGAAGAACCCAGTAAAGCCCTTCCTAACCATCTGGAATTATTTGCTCTCTAGCAAGGGTCCATAGTGCAGAGCTGTTCTGTAGAGATGCAGAGAGCATGTTGCAGGTTGGTTAGAAGAAAAAACTGTCTGTTTAAGAGCCAGTATGTAACCTGAACTACTCCGCCAATGCCCAAGGATTGGGGAAGGCTAAGGATAGAAGGTATGCTGCAACAAGAAAGCCCGAGAAGGTTCTTAGTCTCTCTGGGACTTAGTTCTAAGGCCAGAAAGATTGATATTGGAGATCAAGCCCTGGTTGCTTGGTTAGCAAGTTAGTGGTCTAACCACTAAGAGCCCCTGCATTCTAACTATTGTTAGAGCGGCAGAACACATCTTAGGTGCCAAGATTAGAAAAAGACCTACAGACATAAGTAGGAGTGGTAAAACCTCCATCATTGTCTGAGAAGCTGCCATGAAAACAAGAATGCAAGGTGGAGACAATTCTGAAAAGAAACTCAGGGGCTTAGGGATAAGCCCTCAGTTAAGTAGTATCACTCTTACAGACGACAATGTCTTAGTAAGAGGGACAGAGTTGAAAAAGACTTACGATGGAGTAAATCTCTGAAAAGAATAGTATGAGACATGCTGATACAGGAGAAACTGTCAAAGGTAAAGGTATAGATGACCTTATTGATAGTTGTTACTCCTCTATCTACTTAGAAGGAAGAGGAGTAACCTTACTACCTGTAAAGCATTATGCTAAGGAGCTCTATGAACCAAAAGTCAGGATGTCTCTTTAATGTAAGTTTTTGGATGGAACCGATGTAGATGCTGGTAAGAGAAGCAGCAAACTACAGGTTCTAAACCTCAAAGCAGGAAAAAGGATCCAGTGAAGAGTTTATCAGCAACCCTGCGACTGCTGGGTTTTGCTGGGTTTGCTGAAACGGTTGAGGGTTGTGGTTTCTTTAGCCTGGTTTGATGTTTCCCCTGTTTGGAAACAGCTGTATGATGGGTAGAGAAAGGATAAAAAAACTTTCCCCTTGGGGGAATACAGTTTGGTAGAAGATTTCCTAGGAACTGGGTTACAGGAACGTGTAGACAATCCTTTGAAAGCAACAGTGCCAGTGGTTAACTGAGCAACTTGGCGTAAAGTCTATGTTAAAGAGATTCTCCCCAGTACAAGGAGTATTTCCCAGCCTTTCTTGTACCGATGTATCCAAGTCAGAAGCTTGGAGCCAGGCCATGCGTCGTGCCCCTATGGCTATAGCAGAAGTTCTGCTAACAGACTCAAAACAGTCCAGGGTAGCACAAGTAAGAAACCTAGAGATATTTTGAACATGACTAAGCAGTAAAGAGTAGTCTGCTCTTTTGTGATTCTAAAGAAAAGGAGTCAAAAACAGCAAACTGTTTGTGAGCTCTTCAAGAGATAGTCCCATATAGAAAATATATGAGAGAATTCTTGTTGAAAACATGGATGCCTGGAAGCTTTTACATACAAAGGCATCTCAAGTTCTAGACCAGCGATGGCGAACCTATGGCACGCATGCCAGCTGTGGCACGCGAAGGCCTTGCAGCTGGCACGCGGGAAGGTCCGCATTTAAAAAAATAAAAAAAAGCTGTCTTCTGCCGCTTCCGGGGCCGCCGCGGCAGAATCGAGTGTGCCGCGGGGCCCCCCCTGTGCCTGGCAGAGCCTGCCCTCCAGATCCTGCCTTCCCCGGTATCAGCTCCCTGTTTCCAGCTTGTCACACACGCGCCGGCTTTCAGAGCGCGAAGGGAACTAGTTTCCCTTTCGCGGCTCTGTTAAGCCCGCGGGGGCTGATGGGAACTTCCCATCAGCCCCCGCGGGCTTAACAGAGCAGCGAGGGAGAGAAACTCTCCCCTCGCGCTCTGAAAGCCGGCGCGTGTGACAAGCTGGAAACAGGGAGCTGATACCGGGGAAGGCAGGATCTGGAGGGCAGGCTCTGCCAGGCACAGGGGGGGCCCCGCAGCACACTCGATTCTGCCGCGGCGGCCCCGGAAGCGGCAGAAGACAGCTTTTTTTTATTTTAAATTTTGGCTGGGCTGGGCTGGGCTGGGGGGGTTAGGAGTGGTGATGGGCTATGGGTGGGGGCTTAAACTAACAATTGGGTGATGGATTAGGACTGGAAATGGGCTGGTGGGGGTTAGGACTGGTAATGGGCTATGGGGGGCTTAAACTAAAACCTGAGCGCTGGGGGATTAGGACTGGAAATGGGCTGGTGGGATTAGGACTGGGAGTGGGCTGATGGGGAGGTTAGGACTGGTAATGGGCTATGAGGGGGCTTAAATTGAAAATGGGGTGATGGGGATTAGGACTGGAAATGGGCTGGTGGGATTAGGACTGGGAGTGGGCTATGGGGGGCTAGGACTGGTAATGGGTTGGGGGGTTGCTAGGACTGGAAATGGGCTGAGTGGAAGGGGGCTTGAATTGCAAATAGCTGATGGGGGACGGGGCTTGGAATGGAAATGGGCTGAGGGGAAGTGGGGGGCTTGAACTGCAAATAGCTGATGGGGACGGGGCTTGGAATGGAAATGGGCTGAGTGGAAGGGGGCTTGAACTGCAAATAGCTGATGGGAAGGGGGGCTTGGAATGGGCTTTTAGGGGAGGGAGCTAGGACAGGAAATGGGCTGATGGAGGGGCTAGGATAGGACTGGGAATTGGGTGTTGGGGGAGCTAAGTTTGGAAATGGGCTGTGGTGGGGGCTTGGATTGAAATGGACTCATGGAGGGGCTAGAACTGGAAGTAGGCTCATGGGGGGCTTGGATTAGAAATGGGCTGAGTGATGGTGGGGCTAGGAAAGGACTAGAAATGGGCTGATGGGAGGCTGGTATTGGAAATGAGCTGATGAAGGGACTCGGATAGGATTGGAAATGGACTGATGGGGGGCCAGGTCTGGAAATGGGCTGATGTGGGGACTAGAAGGGAGCGGATACTGGGTGGGGCTGGAATTAAAAGGGAGCTGATGTTGGGGGAGATTAGAAGGGGATGGGGCTGGGAGAGTGAAATGGAGAGGGGAAAAATATTTTGTGTGGGAAGGAAGAAAAATGTACAATTGGCCGGGTATTGGGAGACTAAAAAAGGAGAAAGATTATTATGTTAAAGCAGATGAAGAGAGAGAATGGAAAAAAACTAGAAGAGAAGAAAGGAGAAATGGACAGCAGACGATGGAGAGATAGCAGAAGACACAAATAAACCAGAAGAAAGTGGCTGGAACAATTGCAACTGAAAAAAAATGCACAAAAGGTACAAAGATATCTCTTTATTTTGAATTTATTAACTGGAATATGTCAGCTCTGGGAAATGTGCATCATTAGTGTCTGTGCTTTGTTTAGTACAAGAGGAAATTAATTTATAGTTTTATTTCTACAGTGTTGTTGTACATTCCAAGTTTGGCTTTTGGGGTTCCCAGTTTAATTATTGCCTTCCTGTTTCTAAATTGAATGAAATCATTAAAACATTATAAATTGCCAATAAATTGAAATGAAAACCAAAGGATTGTGAATCAAATTGATTCTCTGACAATACAAAGATTCCAAACTTTACAAATGATGTTACATAGTTCAGGCAACTTTATAAAGAGTTTTTAGATACTAAAATCTTGTTGTTAAGGTTTAATTGACGTGCTGGCACTTTGAGGAAATTCTTTGGTTTTGTGCGGCAGTTTGGGCACTCGGGCTCAAAAAGGTTAGCCATCACTGTTCTAGACTCACGACCTGGCGGAAAAGAGTGCCCTTTGGCACTTTTCACACGCCTCATTGCTGATTCCACAACAAGAGAATGATGTGAAAGTTGAGTCTCTTGAAAACCTGGAGAAGGGGGCACCCTGTACAGAGAGTCAGTGGCCCTTGAAGGTGGGGATACCTTTAAAGGAGTTTCCCACATTCCAAGTAAAAGATCCTATAAGGTTTGATGCAAAGAGAGCATGATAACCTCCTTTGGAGTCTCAGGGAGACACAAACTGTGAATTCCCTGGTGCAGGATTTTGATCAGGTATAGAAATGGCAAGTAACCTTGCCATATCAAGCAGGAATGCTTGAAGAGAGATTTCCCCAGGAGGGGATCCTCTATTATGAGGAGTGAAGGTCAGATCTGTTGAAGATCTAGCCTTAGCAATAATGGATTCATCCATTGGAGTACCAGACCCAAAAAAGGTGGAGCATCAGGTTGTCCTGAAAGGATAGTCGGCGGTACCGCTCGAGGTCGGTACCGCGACGAATCTGTGAAAAACTATCCATGCCAGGGATTGACTCCAAACTCGGTATCCAAGGAAGCGAGCTTGTGGAAGTAAGCATGGAAGGCACCGGTACCGATGCAAAGTTAGAAAACGGTACCAGCAGTGGTATCGCAGCCAGTACCAACACCGGAAGATCAGTCTGAGGCGACTCTAACGGTACCGAAGATACCGAGAGCGGTAGACTGATCTCCGCGACAATGTCTGTACCCAATCGTCCAGGCTAGAGATCGATTCTAGACTCGGCATAGAAAGCAGCGAATCAATCGAAACAGACCTGGAGGGTACCGACACTGATGCTGGAAGATCGGTCTGTAGCAGCTCTAGCGGCACCAAAGATACCGAGAGTGCTAGACTGCGATCATCGGTGTGGAGTGTTTCATCCAACACTGTTGCCGATGCCGGGGTACCGGCACCGCTCCCAGCGGATACCACCACCGAACATGGCTCAGGTATTTTCGCAGAGGTAAAAACCTCAGAAACAACCTGAAACCCTGTTAGTGCTTTGGAGGCCGAAGACTCCCGCCGGAGTTTTAAAGCCAAATTGTCCTCTAGGGCAAGGCAACAGCCATCTCGATGTTGAACATGAGATCTACCACCCGAGGACTGGCTAGTCTTTACAGACCTTTGTTGGGTTACCTGTTCCTGTGAAAAAGAATTTGTAGCTGGTACCCTCAGGTCTGATGGGAACCGCGTATTGAGTTGAGCTCGATGCTGAAAACTTCTTTTGGAAAAACTGCTGCAGGAGGGACACTCCAGCGGATAGTGGTCAGGACCCAAACATGGAAGGCACCAGTTATGGGTGTCTAAGACTAACTTAGTACCGCCACAGTTGAAACATGTTTTAGGGCAGGGGTCTCAAACACGCGGCCCGCGGGCCACAAGAGCATTTTGTGCGGCCCGCAACGCCATTGGTTTCACTTTTCACCTGATTGCCGGCGCGGTCGCGTGGGGTTAAAAAATACTCTGTCTAAAGTCGTCTTCTCCCGAGTCATGAGCCTGCCCTCAACCAATGAGAGACAGGAAGGAGGGGGGGGGGCAGCCAGCCGAACGCCACAAGGCACCACGCGCCCTCGAGGATCCATTTTGTGCACAGCGCGGGCAGGTATGGAGGCAGCCCCCGGAATTCCCCGATGTTAGCCAGCCCTGCCTCCCTCAGTCCCTCTCCTCTTCGGCTTTCAGAGCCGCGAAGGGAGAGCTTCTCCCTCGCGACTCTGTTAAGCTCGCCGGGGCAGATGGGAAATTTCCCATAAGCCTCAGCGGGCTTAGCAGAGTCGCGAGGGAGGAACTCTCCCTTCGCGGTTCTAAGCCGAAGCAGAGAAGGACTGAGGGAGGGAGGGCTGGCTCTGCCGGGCAGGGGGGGGGGGGTCCCGCAGACATTTGATTTTGCCACGGCAGATTGGGGGGGGGGGTTAGGACAGGTAATGTGCTGTGGGCTGATGGGGGGGTTTAGGACTAGTAATGCCACTGGGGGGGGTTTAGGACTGGTAATGTGCTGTGGGCTGATGGGGGGTTAGGACTAGTAATGCCACTGGGGGGGTTTAGGACTGGTAATGTGCTGTGGGCTGATTATGTTGACTTTTATTGAGGGGGGGCTCAGGGATGCTTGATACTGTGGTGGTGGCGGCAGCAGCAGCAAGTTTGGATTTTTTAAAATGTACCTGGACTGATGGGGGGAGGGGGGTTTAGGACTGGTAATGGGCTGGGGGGGTTGCTAGGACTGGAAATGGGCTGAGTGGAAGGGGGGCTTGAACTGCAAATGGCTGATGGGGAGGGAGGCTTGGAATGGAAATGGGCTGATGCAGGGAGGGAGCTAGCACTGGAAATGGGCTGAGTGGGGGGGGGGAGCTAGGGTTGAAAATGGGCTGATGCAGGGACTAGAAAGGAGCGGATGCTGGGTGGGGCTTGAACTAGAAGGGAGCTGATGTTGGGGGAGGATTAGAATGGGATGGAGCTGGGAAAGTAAAATGGAGAGGGAAAAAATATTTTGTGCGGGAGGGAAGACAAATCTACAATTGGCCAGGTTTTGGGAGAGTAAGTGGAGACCGAGGATGGAGGGGTAATATTTGAGTGGATAAAATAGGAATGAGGAAAGAGCAAAAGGAGAAAGATTAGTATGTTAAAGCAGATGTAGAGAGAATGAAAAAAAAACTAGGAGAGAAAAAAGGACAAATGGACAGCAGACGATGGAGAGTTAGCAGAAGACACGAAGAAACCATAAGAAAGTGGCTGGAACAATTGCAACTGAAAAAAAATGCACAAAAGGTAGGAAAATCTCTATTTTGAATTTATTAACTGGAATATGTCAGCTCTGGGAAATGTGCATCATTAATGTCTGTGCTTTGTTTAGTACAAGAAATTAATTTATAGTTTTATTTCTACAGTGTTGTTGTACATTCCAAGTTTGGCTTTTGGGGTTCCCAATTTAATTATTGTCTTCCTGTTTCTAAATTGTGATTCCTTGTTTGGTGATGGTGTATATTCTGCATGTGTAACTGAGCTGAGGTATTCTGTTTATGTAATTCCTATTTGACATTGCTACTTGTTCTCTTTTCCCAGTAGGTCATGTATTGTTGTTCTCTGAAATGTATTGATTTAATATTTGCAGTGTTGCCTTTTGATAGGTAGGGTCTGGTGCTTTGTAAGTCCTGGTAGTGCTGTTATGATACAGGGGGATTTGCTATGGATTCTAAATGGGCAGTGTTTGTAGTGGCTCCTAATGTGCCTGGCGGTTGGCACTGGATTATAGTAATATAGAAATTGTTTAGTCTTTCTTTATCCATATACTCATTATGCAACATTATGCAAATATTTATGCAAATGAGGCCCCGTGTTTTATGCGGCCCCCGGGTTACTTTACAAGTCCTCATTTGGCCCTCAAAGCAATTTGAGTTTGAGACCCCTGTTTTAGGGATAGTGGCTGGCGTTTCCATGAGGGAAGTGGAGAGGCCTAGTAGGCCGAAAAAACCGTCAGGCACTAAACAGGGAAAGTTCCCTACCAAGGTAAATAATTTCTAAGAAAAAGAAAAACACTGGCGGTACCGGTGCATCGAGGGAAGGCAGACGCGACCACAAGAAAAAACAAAAATAAATTTCTGCAGTGACAGGAGTACGTCCTGCCGGCTCCGCAGAAAAACGAAAACTGAGGAGATGCAGTTGGGAAAGGCGGGAAGGCAGCACGCAGGCGTGGTGGGATGCTCCCAAAAGCGTTCTAACTGGACGCTGGGGAGCGTTCCCACGCAGACTCAGTCGGTATCGACGTACCCATATGTGAAGACTCATTCCTGGAGATAATTTCATACACCCTCTCGCATTCTCCGTTCCATCCACATTTATTTATTTATTTTATTTATTTATTTATTTACAGTTTCTTTTATACCGCACTATTCGACATCAGCGCGGTTTACAATGAACAGAAACTACACTTACCAAATATTGATCGGTGCTTACAATGAACAGCTGGGTATACATTAAACAGGTTTACATTCAACAGGTTTCATAAACAGAGGAACATAATAACTATGTACAAAAAGCAACTATGTACAGAACAACACATAAATCGCCTATATCTACCTTCCCCCTCACAGGCACATCTACAATCAACCAGACATTCGGCCTTCTACCTCGGTCCCTCCCTATGGAACTCTGCCCACTGCCCTTCAACTGGAGGAGTCCTACCCCAAATTCCGTTCCCTACTGAAAACCCACCTCTTTTCCTCCGCCTTTTACCTTCCCTCCTGACTCTCTTATCTACTCTGTTGAACTTCAAAGTCTAAAGTTTTTCATGTCTCTTTTTTGGACTACAATTTCAACTTCTTTTCTTTTTCTCTGTATGTTTTTATTGTATTGTAAACCGCTCCGATGTAATGGGGGGGAGGGGTGGTATATCAAATGATGAAATAAACACAGGACTACGCACAATTTTTAAAGCTCTCCATTTCTGTTATGCCTCTAATCCTTAAATTGTTTCATCTGGACCCATTTCCTATGTCCTCCATTTTTTCTTTTAATACTTTGTGATCCTTCTTTCACAGTAGAGGTGTAGCCTAATGGTTAGAGCACACTGGCTTGGTAACTAAAAGACCAGGATTAGATTCCCATTGGCACTCCCTGTGGTCTTGGGCATGTCACTTAACCCTCCACTGTCTTGGAAGAAAGGCTTACAAGAAAAAAGGGGGAACATGGCCATTGATGCAAGCGGGCACAGATAGATACTATGTTAAAAGTGTCTTTCATTAAGTAGCCCATCGGTCTGAGGCCTTTCCGCAGTTTCTAAGGAACTTCTGAAGTTCCCTCTCTAGGCATCTTGTTAAACATTGGAGTAATAAATATTTTTAGATGACTGACTGGAAGAAAGGTTGGCAATCTGTGGTAGGCTCAGGCCTATGATCCATGCTGATTGAACTAAACAGGCAGGCCCGAGTAGCTTGACCTGTAAATGAAGCTTATGGTTAGGTCCAGAGGAATGTAAACCCCCCCCCCCCCCCCAATATTGCCTCCATAGAATTGAAACTTAACTCAGCTCAACTGAACATAGCTAAGCAGAAACGAAACTTAGAGAGGACAGAAAAACAGCTTTAATTGATAATTAATTCCATAGAAGCTTCACACAGTCTTAACTCTGTTGAGAGAAAGGTTACAGTGCCCTGCTTTCCCACATATTCCAGCTGGTTAGCGACCTTGGAGGAGAAAAGTATCAAAGTTGAAGAACTGACCATTGTAATTGGGACTGTAAGGGGGGGAAACAGGTGCTGAGCCCAGTCAAGGGCCCTCATTGGATAGCTACGTAATGGTACCGGGACCAATAGATGGTGAAAGAAGGGTTACCAGGACCAATGAAAAGTTTGCCTATGTCCAGAATGGGAAAGAACAGTATAAAAGTTGTTGTTTTACTAACAGCCATTGCTCAGCCATTTTGAATGTGATTCTGCTTGAGTCTTGTGCACAAATAAATGATTTGGACCTTCTAAACAGACTCCTGGTATTATTGGATTGTTTGCGCTCTGCCGCTACAATCTACTTCTGATCACACTGCCAAGAAAACCCAGAAGCTGCTGGGTCGCCAGGAGTCAGCATTGACTAAATGGCACACATTGAATTTCTGATCCTTCTTTCAGGTAATCTGACTGTCATGGTGGCTTCAGAGTGCCTCTCCATGTGCACCTCTACTTCCTCCATTCATGCCATCTCTGCCAAGTCCCATTGCAACAAGACAATTGCCTCTAAGCTCAGACTTAAGGTGAAATTGTCTATATCAAACCAACCTCGCATCTCCCTGTATGAACATGTCACTCCCTACTCCTCTACCTCAGTCTCTCTTGAACCCATTGCTTCTGCATAAGGCCATGCTGTCATAGCACCCAGGGGAATCACTCTTCTTCACAAGCATAAAGTGATTTAAATTCCTCAGATCTTTTTCACAACATATTACAGATTTCGGCTCTCATTTTTGGGGTATGGCAAGAGGGATGATGTTAATCTGCTTGTTTAATCTACAAAAATCAGGACTCTCACTGAGCACTCTGCCTGCATGACCATCTCTCAGTGACTTCACTTCCTTTGGATTTACTTTACTTGCCCATTTTTAAGAACAGAGATCTATATACTCAGATTAGTAATGTTTAAGCTACTACAGTAATTTAAACACACTTGAACATAACTGAAGTCTTACTTGGAAGTGCTGCGTATAGGCTTCAACAACTGCAGGCCCTGGTGGTATTTACCCTTGTGGTTTTCCTCATCTAGTATTCTCAACTGAGAATGTACAGAAACATCCAGAGGGAGGCCTTCTACTCGGGCTGCAGTTTCAAGAGCATCCTGGCAATCCACGTGTTTCTGCAACAGAAGAAAATAGAGGAGTTAACCGTATTCTCTTCACATGAGCAAACCCACACAGGAATATAGGTTGCACTGGTTGCATGAACTAGGGTAACTGGATCCCAGTGTGCAAAGCACAGGTAAAAACTAGCTAGAGAAGATGAGGGCCCTTTTACACTAATGCTTTAGTGAATGTTCCGAGATTTACCTTAAAACAGACCTTGACAGAAGTTTTGTTTGGATTCAGGAGCTAGGCCAAAAAAAAAAAAAAAAAAAAAAAAAAAACCAACCTGTAGGAGTCAGTGGCTGTGACACCCTTGTGCCCCCCCACCTCCACTAATGTTCCTCCATTTGCAAACTCATGCATTTCTGAAGAGGGTGGAAGAGTTTGAAGAGAGAACATGTGTCCTATTATGGTGGCAGGGACTGAATGATGCATCTTTGAACAAATATACTGATAGCAAGTGTCACATGTGTGGTGCACAGGTGGGATGCTTGTATGCATTTTTTTGTGTGGGGGGGGTGGATGGAATACACCTTTAGCCATATACAGATTGTGTCCTTTTCTCCTCATGCATTCAGCCCTTTAACCGCCAAGCCTTGCACTCTTCCCTCTCCCCTGCCCTCCATTCCCCCCATCCACCCTTTCTTTAAAAAATAAAAAGGCGGACAGAAAGGGACCTTGCCATGATTACAGATGTCTCTTGCCCATGATTGCATTTTTTAATTTTTTTTTAAGGAGTGGTCAAGAAAATCCCAGGCACCAGCTGCATATTTCTGGTCGCCATGAAGACCTAATGCCAGGCATTTGTCGAGCCCCTGCCTGTCTTACAGAAAAAGGAATTTTTCTTGCAGCCTTTTGTGGTTATTTCTTTGAACACTAGAATGATGATTAAAGCAGAATTCAGTGGAAAACCATTTAAAGTTTCGGCAGATTCTGGTTTGGTAGATAGGTTGTAAATACGTTACTCTGTAAATAAGTTAAGTTCAAGCAATTCATGCATGCCTACCCCTCCTATATTGATATCTATTACATTTGAGTTAAGAAGGTGGTGGTATAGAAAACCTGTTAAATAACTAACTAAATAAAAATGGACTGAATTCTAACACCAGATTGTTATTCCACCTTGTTGCTCCATATGCTGGGAATACCACCTGAGTGAGTATTTCAGATTCCTTCTTTAGACCTATTCAAATCCAGGCTCAAAACCCATCTCCTAATGCCTCTCACTCTGTTTACCACTTATATACCCACCATTTACTATACTGTAATCCCCAGTTTTGTGATCTATACAAATAAGTAGTAGTGGTTAACATACTGTTATTCAGCATCAGAGTGCTGTACATCTTGCAATAGCTTCGGTCATTATTCAGCATCCCAGCCCCAGGATGTAACCAAAGACAACAGAACAAACTCCTCAGGTGGTTATCCTGTGCCAAGCGACAGTGGCCTGGACCCATGAGAGAATGTTAAAAATGAACTGGAAAATATTAAGAGCAGAATGCACTGGAAAACATTTTAACAGCAAGAGAATTGCAATGGTCAAACCATTTCTCAAAATTGGAACAAAATGTTTTGCAAAACAAAAGCAGCAAGACTTGACTCTCAAACCAGACTGGTTTGTTAAGGCAGCACAGAGCACGCCTCTATATGTAACAAAATCAGTTCATTTAGTTATATGCCACCCTGTGTGCATGTGTGAGCAGTCAGCCAGCACCAAGGAAAGATGCTAAGGGTGGGGAGTCCAAGCCCTGCCATCAGAGAAACCTACAGCATCAGATCAAAAGATCCAAGCGACTAGCATGGTGGCCAAGGTTCTGCCAGCAAACAAGGTGCAGCTGCCAACTCAGATGGGGCTGCAGCATGAAAAAGGGAAGAGACCCCTTCCCCCATCATCACATAGAAACATGACAGAAAAAGACCACATGGCCTATCTAGTCCGTCCTTCCATATCAACAACTACAACAGTCCCCTTTTTACCTTTAAAGATCCTCTGTGTTTGTCCCATGCTTTTTTGAATTCAATTACTGTCCTCATCTCTACCACCTCCACTGGGAGACTATTCCATGGATCCACTACTCTTTCCGTAAAGAAATATTTTTGCATATCACTCCTGAATCTATCTCCCTTCACCCTCATCCCATGTCCCCTCGTAGCAGAACTTGCTTTCAATTGAAAGAGGCTCTCTCCCTGAACATTTATGCCACAGAGATATTTAAACATCTCAATCACCTCTATCCCGCCTTTCCTCTAAGGTGTACATATTAAGATCCTTCAGTCTGTCCTCATATGCTTTATAATGAAGCCCACTAATCATTTTAGTAGCCACCCTCTGCACCGACTCCATCCTGTTCACATCCTTTTGAAGGTGCGGTCTCCAGAATTGCACACCATACTCCAAATGAGGTCGCATCAAAGACTTATACAGAGGCATTATTACCTCCTTTTTTCTGCTAGCCATTCCTCTCCGTATGCACCCAAGCATCCTTCTAGCTTTTGCTGTCACCTTTTCTACCTGTTTAGCTACTTTAAGATCATCAGACACAACCACGCCTAGCTCCTATACTGTATTGCTGCTCCCCATGGATCGATGCAGCCCAAATGCATGATGTTACATTTTTTTAACATTAAATCCCATGTAAATGCAACCCTAGCAGCATTAAGCCCAGCTAGAGGGTATTCTGCAGCATTAGCATAGACATTCCCCTCTTGCCTCGACCATTTTGACAGATGTCTTCCAGGCTAAAGTTTTTATATATATGTATTAAACAGTGTTCATGACAGCAAGCCTTTGACTCCTACCATCATTCTTGTAAACAAAAAAAGAAACTGAAAAAAAAACCCTCAACTATTCAATACAGTAGAACTGAATATGGAAAATGACTACAGAAGACTACCAACAGCCCAGTCTCCATAACCTCATCTCCCACTGGGAGGCTGCTCCACCATTCATGAGTGCCTCCTCTCACCTTCATTCCACAGCAGCTCTCCACTGAAAGACCCACCTCTCCTCCAGGGGGTGCTCTTTACATTGCCAGGCTCTTATCTGCACAAAACACCATAGCATGGGGAGTTCCTTATACATGCCAAACAGTAAAATCACAAAGATATTGACTTATTCTTTATCCACCCCTCCCATTACAAGCAAATTTAAATTTGTGATTGCTAAAATCATGACAACCATAAAGGGCAAATGAATAGCTCTCTCCATAGAAGCAAAATTAAAGGCACAGAATACAGTGGCAGTTGCAGCCAAAGTATTTGCATGTATATAAAAAAAAAAAAAAAAAAAAAAAAATTGTGATAAGTTCCTTTGTGGCCACTTACAAAACATTCAGAGACCATCCTCCAACCCAGACTCCCTCCATCCCCACATATCTACATATACAGCCACCACTCATTCAAACCCAACTCCTCACCTTGTACCCCTAGAAATTCAGTGGTGACAAGTGGAGCACCGAAGCAAGCATTACAGAACTCCTGCATTACCCAACATTACCTCTAACTCTCTATGGGGACAGGGAATAGTGCCCATGTGCACTAGCGCACTGCTCATTTGTTGAGTCTTTGGTGGGGCAGCTGAGGATGGTGGGGCATTTACCAAGAACCTAGTTTTAGGGGTTGGGTAGTTTGCAGGGTGGTTAAGAAGTTACAGTAGGGATATGGCAGTTGCAACAGGGAATAGTTTGGGGGGGGGGGAGAGGGCAGGTCAATTGCAGGGTGGTAGTTTGTGGGAATGGAGAACATTTGCATGGTACTGGGTCAGATGCAGGGGTCAGCCTGTTGTAGGGGGCACTTTATGGGGATAGGACATTCTATAGGGTGGACGACCAGTTTTAAGAATTTTCTTTCAGTGATGGTGTAGTTTGTGGAGTGGTAGGTCAATTGCAGGATTTTGTTTTGTTTTTTTAGTTTGTGTGTTTGGTTTTACGAGAAAGGGTCAATATGCGGTTGGCTAGGCAGTTGCAAAGGTGCATTTTTGGGAATATCAGCAGTGTGTGGTATGGTGGGGGCAATTGTGGTAAAGGAGCATTTTGAAGAGGGAGTCAAAGGAGAAATTCACTAACTGCTATGTTTCACTGTAAGTTTGTGCTACAGAAGCCAGAACCTTTCTCCCACAGAAATACACTGGACTAGTTTTTTGGGACCTACTGTCCAATTTGGCCCATTTTCTAACTTAACGTGTCTTTTTACCAGTTTTACCCACATGCTAAGTCTGATCACGTTCCATTAAATTTTCAGAGTTGTTTTGCCAGACAGACAGACATTCTCAAACCCTTTCACATAAAATCCTCCGTCATAGGTTGCCTTATTCTTTCCTATGCTATCGGATGTTTCCCTAGGCTAAGGTTACACATGGACACTTTCTCCAGGCTCTGGGCCTGTGAGAAGACTGTTGTCACCAGGAAGTAAAACGTAAATCATTGTTACTGGATAACCGATTCTATGCCTGGAACCAATCAACTAAGTACAAGTAGATGACAGGACTCCAGAGAATCAGATATTTGATGCTGGGCCAAATTTTAATAGATACACTCTTTTTAAAACCCCTGCCACCTAGAGATCAGATATTCTACAGTATCTCACTGAACAATGTTTGCACTTACCAATCTGCTGAGTCATGGTGTGTAGAGGAAACCCCCCTCCCCCCAAGAAAGAGGAAAGAGAAAGCAAGCACTCTGCTACAGTACACAGCAGCTTCCCTCCACCTCCCAGTACAGCATGTGCTAACAAGTTTTAACACTGAATTTAAGAAATTAATGCTGCTCCAGCAGTTTCCGCCCATTTGAGCTTTCAGCTCAACCAAAATTGGCCTGTTACTGCAGCCATTACAATGAGAGCTTTTGGTCAGGGCACAGTCTGGCCAGCCACTTCCCTCCACACATGCACCTGTATAAATATTTGGAATACTTCTTAGCTAGCCCAGGTCTTTTGTATTAGCTATCTGTAACCTTTAGATTGCATGATATCTTCCAGGAGCACAAACGTGTACAGCATGAGAAAATGAGCAAGGTGGTGGTTATTTTATTTAATCAGATTTATAGTAGACATTATCGGAGGATCTAAGCAAATACATTAGTACGTTCATATTTATTTATTTATTACAATCTCTTCTATACTGCACTATTCGGCATCAGTGCGGTTTACAAACAACAACTTACACATCTCATTAACTGATTTGTGTTTACATTGAACAAGGTGCAAAAACTTGGATAACAAGGGGTAAACTATGTACATTTATGTGGCAGATCGGTGTCATCTCGCTGGATGTAGTTGTGGTTGGCTGTGTGATAGTTCTTACTAAACTAAGTCGGCTATGTGGTGGATGAGGCTATTGAGGTGCTGTCTAGGGGGTAATGCTGGAGGAAGAAATGGTGCTTTAATGCTTTTCTAAACTGTCCATTTTAAAAAAAAGCTATTAAAATAAACTCCCATAAAGCACAGTTACTTACCTGTAACAGGTGATCTCTGGGAACAGCAGGAATTAGTCCTCACATATGGGTACGTCGGTACCGACGGAGCCCGTGCGGGAAAGCTCCCCAGCTTCTTAGAATAGAAGCTTTTGGGACCTCCCACTGCACATGCGCACTGCCTTCCCGCCTTCCTGAACAGCTCTCCTCAGTTTCGAGTTTATAGCTGAGTCAACAGAGAGAGGACAGGAAGATAGATAGATAAAAGATACAACTCCTAGGGGAGGTGGGTGGGTTGTGAGGACTAATTCCTGCTGTTCCCAGAGATCACCTGTTACAGGTAAGTAACTGTGCTATCTCCAGGAACAAGCAGGAATAAGTCCTCACATATGGGGACTCCCTAGCTTAGATGCATGGGATCCCCTGTAAAGGTTCGCCATCTTCGTATGGATCTCAGGCATCCATTCTGGGAAGGTGGGCAGGAGTTGTTTAGGAATGGAACAGGTGCTTGAGGACAGCCTGGCCAAACAAGGCATCCCGGCGGGAGTCCTTGTCCAAACAGTAATGGGCTGTGAAGGTATGAACCGAGGCCCAGGTAGCGGCTCGACAGATCTGATCTATGGAAACAGAGTGCAGATGAGCCATAGAAGTTGCCATGGCCCTCACATTGTGAGCAGTGACATGGCCTTCCAGAGAAATGTTTTTGCTCTGGTAAGCAAAAGAAATACACTGAGCAATCCAATTGGAAAGTGTACGCTTGGAGACTGGAAGTCCCAAATGGGAAGGATCAAAGGCCACAAAAAGTTGAGAAGACTTTCGATGTGGCTGAGTCCTATTAAGGTAAAAAGCGAGAGCTCTTTTACAATCCAGAGTATGAAGGTTCCTCTCTGCATTGGATGCATGAGGAGCTGGAAAAAAGACAGGTAGATATACCTCTTGATTAAGATGAAAAGGCGAGACCACTTTAGGCATAAAGTGGGGATTCGTCCTAAGGACCACCTTATCATGATGAAATCTTGTGTAAGGTGGATTAGCCACTAAAGCCTGCAGCTCACTGATGCGGCGAGCCGAAGTGACTGCAATGAGGAAGATGACCTTCCAGGAAAGAAATTTCAAGGAGGTGGAAAACATTGGCTCAAAAGGTGGCTTCATAAGTTGACCGAGCACTAGATTCAAATCCCATGCGACCGGGGGTGGTCTGATGGGAGGTTTAGTGAGAGTCAGGCCTCTCATGAATCTTGCAACAAGAGGATGAGAGGAGATAGGTTGTCCATTTATATGTTTCAAGGATGCTGCAATAGCACTTAAATGGACTCTTACCGAATTCGTCTTGAGGCCTGCATTGGATAGATGCAGGAGATAATCAAGAAGAGAATTCAAAGGAAGTGCCAGAGGGGCAAGACCCTGCTGAGCACACCAAATGGAAAAAGGTTTCCATTTGAAAGCATAGGAACGCCTGGTAGAGGGTTTCCTAGAGGCAGAAAGGATATCTTTCACTGGTTGGGAAAGATGAAAGTCTTGAAGGCTTAAGCCTTCAGTAACCAAGCACTGAGGTGAAGGGATTTGGGGTTTGGGTGCCACAAAGTCCCCTCCTCCTGAGACAGGAGGTCTGGCGCAGCTCCCAGATCCAAGTAGGATCCCTGGGAGAGCTGTAGAAGTAGAGGGAACCACACTTGGCGTGGCCAGCGTGGAGCTATGAGGATCATAGTTCCATGATCCCTCTGGAGTTTGAACAGAGTCTTGGGAATCAAAGGAATGAGTGGAAAGGCATATAGGAATGCCTGATTCCAATTCAGGAGAAAGGCGTCCGTAGCCTGAGCTCCCTGACACGGAGTTCTGGAACAGAACCGGGGAAGTTTGGCATTCCACGGACTTGCAAAGAGGTCTATGTCCGGGGTCCCCCATTCCTGAAAGATTCGGTTTATTTGGTCCAAATGTAGGGACCATTCGTGTGGCAGCAGAACTCGACTGAGCCTGTCTGCCCGAGAGTTTTGAACTCCTGGGAGATACACTGCTAGCAGGTGAATCTGATGCTCTCTGGCGAAGGCCCATAGTCTTAGAGCTTCGTTGCAAAGCGACAGAGAGCCCGTCCCTCCTTGTTTGTTTATGTAAAACATGGCCACCTGATTGTCCGTCTGAACTAGGACAGTGAGGTTGGCTAGGAGGGAGTGGAAGACCTTGAGGGCAAGGTAAATTGCTCGCAGTTCCAGAAGATTGATATGAAGGGTGGTCTCCTGTAGAGACCAAGTGCCCTGAGTGGAGAGAGTTTGCAGATGGGCTCCCCACCCTGTTTGGGAGGCATCTGTTGTGAGGGTTGCTTGGGGTAGCAATGGTTGAAATGGAGCCCCCAACAACAGATTCTTGGTGGAAGTCCACCAGTGGAGGGACCAAAACAGACGATCGGAGGTTTGTATTTGGTCTGAGAGCGCTCCTGACGCCTGAGTCCACTGAGTGGCCAGGGTCCATTGAGCTGCTCTCATATGAAGACGAGCATAGGGCACCACATGCACTGTGGAGGCCATATGACCCAGTAGGCGTAGCATTTCCCTGGCTGTCAAGTGAGTGCTGGACTGAGCTTGGGAGGCCAAACTCAGGAGGCGCTGGCCTCGAACATGTGGAAGGTAGGCCCTTGCAGTGATGGTGTCCAACTGGGCCCCTATGAATTCTAGAGATTGAGTAGGGATGAGTTGGGACTTGGGAAGGTTTACTACCAGTCCCAGATACTGCAAAAGGCTCCTTGTGTGGTCCAGGGAAATCTGGGCCTGTGACTGAGTTGGAGCTCGGATGAGCCAGTCGTCCAGATATGGGAAGACAAAGATTCCCATGCCTCTTAGAAATGCGGCTACGACTGCCATGCATTTTGTAAATACTCTTGGAGCAGAGGCTAGACCGAAGGGGAGTACTCTGTATTGGAAATGTTTTCCCTGAAACAGAAAGCGAAGATACTTTCTGTGGGATGGATGGATGAGTATATGTGTATACGCATCCTGTAGGTCTAGAGAACAAAGCCAGTCCTGACCTTGGAGGTAAGGAAGGAGAATGCCGAGAGACAGCATTTTGAATTTCTCCTTGAAGAGAAATTTGTTCAATTCTCTCAGATCTAGGATTGGTCTGAATCCCCCTGTCTTCTTTGGAATGAGAAAATAAGGGGAGTAGAAACCGGACCCTTGTTGAGGAAGAGGAACCTCTTCTATGGCCCCTTGGGCAAGAAGAGAGGAAACCTCTTGACCCAACAGGGTTAGGAGAGATGGGGGAGAATTGAATGGTCTCACCATATGATGGGGAGGAAGGCTGGAGAAATGAAGTTTGTAACCCTCTCGAATGATAGAGAGGGTCCATTGTTCTGTTGTGATTTGTTCCCATCTGGGAGCAAAGTGAACCAACCTTCCGGGTATGGTGAGAGGTTCTGGTTGTGTTAGAACCAGAAGTGGCAAGTTCCCTAGGAGCAAGTCAAAACCCCTGAGGGGTTGGAGCCTGCTGAGCTACAGTAGCTGCTGCAGGCTTAGCTCGTGCTTGTTTGGATTGCTGACGCTTAGCAGTATAGCGAGGTTGAGAAGACTGCTGGCCAGTATTTGAAGCAACTCTGGCCTTCTTATAGTAAGGCCTTTTAAAAGACTTTTTCTTAGTAGGAATTGAAGTGGACTTTGAAAGTCTTTCCAAGGTGGCATTTTCAGCATCCATCTGGGTGGCTTTGATTTGCCACTCTTCCCCAAATAAGTTCTCACCTGTACAGGGCAGATTCCGTAAGCCATCTAGAACCCAAGGTTCCAGATCAGAGGCCTGGAGCCAAGCAAGACGTCGGGCTGCAATAGCAATGCCCGAAGCCCTACTGGCTCCCTCAAAGGAATCATATGCTGCCCTATTAGAGAACTTAGAAACCTCTAAGAGTTGTTTCACTAGGGAAAGGAATCCCTGCTTTTTATCCTCAGGGATAAAGGGGGCAAAATGCCGCACCTTTTTGGCAAGTTCCTGCAGGAACATGCCCATATAGAGACTGTAGGAATTAATCCTGGCTATAAGCATACTAGCCTGGAAAATTTTTCTTACCAAAAGAGTCCAAAGTCTTACATTCCCGTCCTGGAGGGGTGGAAGAGTGCCTTTTGGTACTCCTAATCTTCTTCATTGCAGACTTCACCACAATAGAGTGGTGGGGCAATTGAGTCTTTTGGAAACCAGGAGAAGGAGGGACCCTATACATGGTGTCCAACCTACGGGAATAAGGAGACAAAGTCAAAGGATTTTCCCAGAAATCCATCAGTTGTTCTTGAAGGATTTCATGGATAGGCAGGGTAACTGCCTCCTTAGGGGCCTTTGAGTATCCCAAAATATCCAGTTTTTTGGATCTGGGTTCCTGTTCAGAGGATGTGGTAATAGAAAGGGCTGTAGCCATATCTAAAACAAAGTCCTGGAAGGACAAATCCTCTGGAGGGGACATTCTCCTTTTAGGAGAAGAGGGCTCCTCAGGTAAGTTGAGTGAAAACTCAGCAGAATCATCAGAGGAGTGAAAATCCTCAGAGGAATCGGTGCTTTCCTCTAACGCACGATACGCGTACCGATCGGTATCGATATCGGGCGTATCGGGTATGGAACCGGTATGGAGCGAAAGCCCATACGGTACCGACTTGCGTTTAGAGGTGGACGGCCTCGATACCGGCATGGCGGACGATACCGGTATCGGGCCCGGAAACCGCTGAAAGCGGAAACCGATGGCGTTGCAGCTTTAATGAAAGCCATGACGGCTTGCTGCATGGACTGTACAGTATCGCCCATGGACGCCATAGCTGCCTGGATGTCGGTACCGGAGTGACCGGTACCCCAGAGCAGGCTAACAGGTGATCTGTCGAGGCCTTAGCATAGATATCAACCTGAGACCCCTGAATTGGCGTTTTTGGAAGTTGGACTTCCCGCCGGGGTTGTTTGGCTGGGGCAGGGTCCTCAAGTTCTAAGCTAAGAGCCTCTCGATGCTTTGAAGGAGATTTGCTCTTTGAGGACTTGCCCACAGAAGGTTTGGTTACCTGAGATCCATCCGGAGAAGAAGACCTGGATGACTGTGATGCTGTATTCTCTGAAGCAAACAGCACATGGAATTTGTTGGCCCGGTTCTGCAGCCCACGTTTAGACATGTGGGAGCAAGATGGGCAGTCCGGTATGGAATGGTCAGGCCCCAAACATTTCAGACACCAGTCATGGGTGTCTGTGACTGAAATAACAGCATTACATTTGGTACACTTCTTAAATCCAGGGGCTGGCTTCTCCATGAGGAGAAATTGAGTAGGCCGAGAGGCCTCTCTGAAGTGACCAAAAAGCTAAAAAATAAGAAAAAAGAATTATAATTTTTTAAAGAAAGAAAGAAAAGACCGGCGATACCGGTATCGGTATGGGGAAGGCAGGTACGCGGTCTAAAGAAACAAATAAAATAACAATTTCTTCAGCGGTGACAGGAACACGACCTGCTGGCTCCGCGGAAAAAGAGAAACTGAGGAGAGCTGTTCAGGAAGGCGGGAAGGCAGTGCGCATGTGCAGTGGGAGGTCCCAAAAGCTTCTATTCTAAGAAGCTGGGGAGCTTTCCCGCACGGGCTCCGTCGGTACCGACGTACCCATATGTGAGGACTTATTCCTGCTTGTTCCTGGAGATTAATTTTTATTGGACATTAAAAATAGACATGTTAGAGCCATCCCAAAATGCCTCGTACTTCCCAGAGCATTCATACAGCCAATGGTGCTAGGAAGGACCCCATGCACACCAGTGCACCTGACCCCAGCAAGGCCTGCTGAAGCAACTGCATGAAAGCATGCACCCATGGCACCACCTCGATTGCCATTGCACATAAACCGGTGAATTCAAGAATTCAAGCTGGTTTACCTGCAATGGCTTAGTTGTCAGATGCCATATCAAAATGCTTTTTTTCATGCCGAGTATGGTGAGCAAATAGTACAGTCCTACTCTGAGGCAGCAGAAGCGAAACGCTAAATGTTGGAGTGGAGATGCTGTTTTGAGTTTAATGCCAAGCTAAGTATTGTTTGCTTATGATTACATTCTGTGTCTTTATATGAATATCACAGCATGTGAATATCTGAGGAGGTTTTTTATGACCGATGGATGCACTGATTCGAAGGCCATTGTTGGCCTAGAACCGAGTGTGAAGCTGGCTGTTGTGTTGGCTGTTTGACACAGAGGTCTTTTTCCTCCTCATATGTGGGCGCCACTGTATATTAAGAACATTTGCATTCTTCCCTACTGCATATACTGATTGCTTTTGTGAGAGCTAGGGTTTTAGAAACATAGAAATATGATGACAGAAAAAGACCACATGGCCTCTCTAGTCTGTCCTTCCATATCAGCAACTACAACAGTCCACTTTTTACCTTTAGAGATCTTCTGTGTTTGTCCCATGCTTTTTTGAATTCAGTTACTGTCCTCATCTCTACCACCTCCACTGGGAGACTATTCCATGGATCCACTACTCTTTCCATAAAGAAATATTTCCACATATCACTCTTGAATCTATCTCCCTTCATCCTCATCCCATGTCCCCTCGTAGCAGAACTTGCTTTCAATTGAAAGAGGCTCTCTCCCTGAACATTTATGCCACGGAGGTATTTAAACATCTCAATCATATCACCGTTTTTATGAAGCCGAAGGGCTCACAAGTATACGCCAAACAGCGAGGAATGACAGAGCTGCATCCCTAACAAAGAGTCATAAAGTGCTTGAACGGACCGACCCCCTGAGGAAACTCATTGGAGGTGAAACGCAAGCAAGGTGCCCGATAATGGCGTTGGGGAACACAGGAGATTAAGATAAGCACTTTTTTTGATTGGAAGACTTGGAAATATTGAAAATAAGAACACTCTATAAATGTTTAAATCGTTTTTGGACTGAGGTCATTGATGCAAAACTGGCACTACATGAGAAGAATTTCCTGATAAGTGCCAAGAAAGTCTGAGACCTTGAAGTCCATAAGTAAAATATATGAAAAAAAAGTTGTTTTGCAGTGGCTGGACAACTAATAGATGGTAAAATTGCCTGGAAGGAAATTAGAGGATATACTGCCCTCTCCCTCTTTCCCCCCCCCCCCACTTCCCCTTCCTCTTCTACTTCACCCCCTGCTAGCCCTCTATCCCCTTCTCACGCCTTCCCCCATACTTGGCGTACTTTCTCGCCCGTTTCCACCCCTGAAATCATTAAGGCCATTTCATCAGTCCACCAGACTACCTGTCCCCTTGACCCCCTGCCTTCTTCCTGGTTGCTTAACTCAGACCTTGCTCTTGTGCCTTACATTCTCTCTATCTTTAATGCTAGCCTTTCCTCCGGTCTCTTTCCCTCCAGCTGGAAACATGCCATTGTCTGCCCTCTCCTGAAGAAGCCCTCCCTTGACCCCGTCACTCCCGCAAATTGGCGTCCTGTCACCAAAGTCCTCGAAAAACTGGTATTCTCCCAACTCGCAACACATCTCGATTCTACTTTCGCCCTCCACCCCCGTCAATCTGGATTCCGTGTAGGCCATAGCACCGAAACTATTCTCACAGCCTTACTCTGAGCTTCACCGTGCTCACGACCGTGGTGATTTCTCTTGTGGTGTCTCTGGACCTCTCTTCGGCTTTCGATGTTGTTGATCACCGCACTCTCCTGTCTCGTCTGACTTTGGGGTTCGTGGGACTGTCCTGCAGTGGTTCCGTTCCTTCCTGTTTGCACGCACCTTTTCAGTTCACGCTGGCCACTCCACCTCCCCTCCATCCCCTTCCCTCTGTGGTGTTCCTCAGGGGTCTATTCTTGCCCCCCTACTCTTCAATGCCTTCCTCGCTCCCCTAGCTCTACTCATCCAACAGTCTGGCATCTCCATGTACATCTACGCCGACGATATCTTACTGGTTCATCATACTTCCCCTTCCGACCCTGACCTTGTTCCGCTCAACCGTTGTCTTTCCTCTGTTGCATCTTGGTTCCATTCTAACTTCATGCATGCTAACCCCGCCAAATCCTCCGCGATTTAGTTTTCCTTTGGGCTCCCTTCTCCTAGCTTGTCGCCTGTTATGTCCTCTTGCTCCATTCCCCTACTTCCAACCCTCCGCTATCTAGGGGTTACTCTGGACTCCTCCCTCTCCTTCCATGATAACATCTCTTTTGTCATTCGCACTTCTTTTTTCCATCTGCGTCGGATCCGGGCTGTCAAATCATCTCTTCCTCCTTCCTCTGTTGTCACCCTCGTCCTGTCCCTGGTAATGACCAGGTTAGACTATTGTAATGCCATCTATGCAGGCCTTCCCTCTTCTCAGCTTCACCGCCTCCAATTAGTGCAAAATGCTGCTGCCCGTCTCATCACCGGTTCCCCAGCTCGCTCCCATGTGTCTCCCTGCCTCCTCACTTTACACTGGCTTCCGGTCAAGTTCCGTTTTGTCTTTAAAGTGCTCATCCTTACTCACAAAGCTCTCTATTCCAGCACCCCCCAATACTTGTCAGACATTATCCACCTCCAACCCTCCCCACGTCTTCTCCGATCGGCCTATGGTAATCGCCTCTTTCTCCCTTCCCCTGCCCAGGCCTGCCTAGAACTGACCCGTCACTCGGCCTTTTTCTTTTTGGGTCCTGCTCTCTGGAACTCACTTCCCCTATCCCTTCATTTAGAACCGTCCTATCTCCGCTTTAAAACTCTCCTTAAGACTCACCTCTTCTGCCAGGCCTTCGATCTTCCCCCCTCTGACGATGGTGCCCTCTCCCCCAGCCTCGCCCTCCACAACTCTCCCCTCATTGGTCCGCTTCCCTTTTTTTTCTCCTTCCTTTCCCCCCCCCCCCCCCCCCGTCCTCCTGCCCTCTTGCCCCCCCCTGGGCTTTTGCTCCTCTCTACCTTTAATCTGTCTCTCTGTCCTATTGACTTTTGGCGTTCCCTTTCTGACCGTTTCTAGCAGCCTTATTTTTGTATTGTACACCGCCCTGATGCTTCGGCCTGAGCGGTCTATCAAATCATGTAAATGAAGATAAAGAATATAGTAGTTTTAGTCCTCTGTTAATAGACCAAAAATTCATAGTGTTACAACACAAACACGGGGGCATTAACTGACATCATAGACTTCCACAAGGCCCTTAAAACCCTGCTCTCTACAGAAACCTATGAGCAGCCAGACAACGGTCTCAACTTGAAAAGTAATGTAACTACCTCCGCCAACTCGATACCCACTCACACTAGACATACGAGTTCATTGCACAATGTTAAACATAACCCCAATTGTCCTGTCTAAATGTTGTTAAGCACCCTCATGTTAAGTGTAACCCTCCAATTGTGATGTGACCACTTTGATTGAAGGATAAGGTGGTATACAAATCTGTCTAAATAAATCTCTACCTTTCACTGCAATACATGAAAATGTCAGATGATCCTTTGCTTTTGCTGTCTGCTTACCTATCTCCCTTGCTTCCCTCAGCTTTTCCAGATATTCTCCCATGTTCCCCTTCTCTTTTGCCCCTTAACTTCTCAACCATCTTTTGTAAAAAGATTACTTCTGACACAAAACCTTCAGAATTGGTAGGTCTATAAGAAAAATAACTAGATTACTAGCTACTGTTCCCTTCCTTAAAGGGCCAAACTCTGATCTCCCATGCTAGGGCAGGGCAAGAATGAATAGTGACCTTTGGTTTTTAATCTCCAAAATAGATTATACTGCTACACCAAATATTGAAAATATAGAGGCTAAAGCAGCCCTCTACTGCAGGACTTGACAGATCTCAGGCACCAGGTTGCCATGGTACCTAGAAACTGCATCCTGGTGCCTGGGAGTTTATGCCCCGGTACTGCCTCACTTTCTGCAAGGAGTTTGTGCTGCTCTGTGGAGAATGTTCAGGCTGATTATGCAGCTGCAAAAAGTGCTGCAGTAAGAAAGGTGAAACAAACTAGATGAAGACTAGAGGGGGAGGGGGGACAGGGAGAAGGCAGGGGTGTGGGAGCAATGAGAGATTTTTTTTGCTTCATGTATTAACAGGCTATGATGATGCGTGAAGCAAAAGATGAAATTCCACTTTCCGGATAATTTCCTTTCCGAGAATCCTGCTAGACCAGTCCAGACAAGTGGGTTGTGTTCCCCTGCCAGCAAATGTGAAAACAGAATGAACTAGAAACTTCCAATGACATCACTACTGCTACTTGAGCTGGTGAAACTAGGGACATACTTCAGTATTCGTACCCAAGCATATGGCCAAGAACCTGACCACATACATCATTGAGGATAACAGAATTATGAACAAAAACCATGCACAGAACGGCCACCGTACAGAAATTGACATGAAGGCCAAAGACTAACACTAATCAAACAACTTGTGCACGGGCGTTCTCACTGTATGCACCCAGAATCTGGAATAACCTACCCACAAAACTTAGACAGTTCCTTTCTGTATTGGTAGATATTTTCTAAAAACGCTATTATTCAAAGAGCACTTTGAGGACAAAACATAAATCACCCAAGGCCTTCCTGCTCTCATGTGCTTTGATATGCCTACACATGACACTGATCAATCAGAACCCACACCCATTTTGATTCATACAAACCCCTAATCATCTCATTTCACTGCCCACCACCTATCCCCCCACTTTCCCAATCATGTATTATAGTCTACTGCATACAAATCACTTGTAAAAAGCTCATTTTAATATTCACTGTTCAATGTAATGTTATGTTCAAATTGTTCCATGTAAACCGCATTGACAGTATCAATCTGCAAACCAGGGCCTCTATGGCCGATCCAGCACCACCAGAATCACTCACTTTATGAGAGGACATGGTCAAAACAGGTACAGAAGAGGCTCCCAAGACCAAGGCTGAACTAAGGCAACTATGCCTCTGAGCCAAACATCTTGGGGTGACTGATCCACTGCCATGACTGGAAGGTTCTTCAGACACAGCCTAGTGATCCAGGAACTGCTGGGATGATGACGGGCCAATTTGCACTCTGATCAAGGATTTGCCAACTAAGATAATGAACCTCTACATTGTCTATGCCTGCAGTACTGTGCACACAAGATTCAGATATGCCCCTAGAAACATGGGCTAAATGGCCAATTTTTCCAATGGAGAAAGGTGAATAGTGGAGAACCCCAAGGATCTGTGCTGGGTCCACTGCTTTTTGATATATTCATAAACGACCTGGAAAAAGGAACAACGAGTGAGGTTATCAAATCTGCAGATGAGACAAAACTATTTAGAGTTGTTAAAACCCATGAGGATTGTAGAAAATTGCAAGAGGATCTTGATAAATTGGAAGACTGGGCATCCAAATGGCAGATGAAATTTAATTTGGACAAGTGCAAAGTTATGCACCTAGGAAAGAAAAACCCCAAACTATGGTTACACGATGCAAGGTTCCACGTTAGGAACCACCACCCAAGAAAAAGATCTAGGCGTCATCGTGGACAACTTGTTAAAACCCTCCGCTCAGTGTGCAGTGGCAACCAAGAGGGCAAATAGAATGCTAGGTATCATAAGGAGGGGAATGGAAAATAAAACAAAGGATATTATAATGCCTCTATCATTTCATGGTGCGACCACACCTTGAGTATTGTGTGCAATTCTGGTCGCTGTATCAGGGCCGTTAAAGGATGTTTTCAACAGATCCTTGTAAACAGGAGAAGTTCCTCAGGACTGGAGAAGAGCGGATGTGGTACCTCTTCACAAAAGTGGCGACAGGGAAGAAGTGACAAACTACAGGCCCGTGAGCCTTACCTCGGTGGCAGGAAAAGTAATGGAGGTGCTCCTGAAAGAGCTAATAGTGGACTTTCTCAAAACCAACAGGTTGCATGATCCGAGGCAACATGGTTTTACAGAAGGACGATCTTGCCAAACAAATCTGATTGAGTTCTTTGACCAGAGTACTAGATCAAGGGCATGCGATGGATGTCATCTACCTGGATTTCAGCAAAGCCTTTGATACTGTTCCTCATAGGAGGCTTATCAATAAACTTGGTAGTTTGGGGATGGATCTCAAGGTGGTGAACTGAATCAAAAATTGGTTGACTGACAGACAACAGAAGGTGATGGTAAATGTACCTCACTCGGATGAAAGGAGGGTGATTAGCGGGGTGCCCCAGGGTTCGGTCCTGGGCCCGGCCTTGTTCAATGTATTTGAGAATGATATTGCTGAAGGACTGAATGGAAAAATCTTGTCTTTTTGCAGATGACACAAATTTGCAACAGAGTGGACTCCCCCCTGAGGGAGTGGATAATATGAGGAAAGATCTACAAAAGCTGGAAGAATAAATCTTAACTGCCAAGCATTAGACCAATGTGAAGACATGCACTGTCATGCACTTGGGAAGCAGAAATCCAAGGAAAATGTAAGCAATGGGAGACGAGAGGTTGGTGTGCACGGACCAGGTTGGTGTGATTATTTCTGAGGATCTCAAGGTGGCAAAACAGTGCGACAAGGTAGTGGCAAAAGCCAGGAGGATGTTGGGTTGCATACAAAGAGGAATTACCAGCAGAAAGGAAGAGATACTAATGCCACTGTATAAGTCACTGGTGAGGCCTCACTTGGAAAACTGTGTTCAGTTTTGGAGACTGAATGGGAAAATGAATCCCCCCTTCAGGTACCCTTGTCTCAGGTTGGATCTATCTTGTGCTAATGTCTACAGCTTCAGATCTAAGAAAGAAATAGCCTGCTGACCCTTTTCATCCTGGAACTGCAGAATTAGCTGTTTTGAGTTAAGAAATGAGCTAACATCCTGATCCAAAGCCGACACAATGAGAGGCTCTGAAAACTACACAGCTAGTGAAAACTACTACCTGGGCCTCTTGAAAGAAAAGAATTTGATCAGTATCTGGAGTTAATCTGCAGGAAACAGGGCTAGCACAAGGCGAAGAGGACTGCCATGAGAATGGAGAGACAGGATGCCACAACGGAAAGCAAAGGGCAAGAGGGCAAAAGATTAAGCAGCAGATTTGCTTGAAAAAACAAACAAGAAAAAGGAAATCTGCTTATCAGCAATTTGCACCTAAAAATGAATATAAAAATATAGGGGAGAAATTCTGATAGACAGACATTAGCTGATCTCACTGGAGTGATGCAGTCTCTGTCCCCAGGACCCTTTACACTTAAGTCAGGTGCTTTGCTTGTTATAGATGTATTGATGATATGTATTGATATTGAAATTTGTACCTTATTTAAAATGCGAAGCTTGTGATGTTACAGACCTGACAAAATAAAGTTTCCATGCTCTTACTGTGGCACGAGCCATTTGTTTAAAGTGGGTCCTGTATGTATGTTTGGGTTGAACACAAGCAGCCGCAATAACAAAAATAGAAAAATTCCCAAATAATCTTAGGGGATACCCACGAAAACCCCAACAAGACCATATCTTGCAAAGGATGTAAAAAGACTGGAAACCATTCAGAGGAAGGCGACCAAAATGAATTAGAGCCTGCATCAGAAGCCTTATGAGAGACTTGAAGACCTAAATATGTACACTTTGGAGGAGAGGAGGAATAGGGGAGATATGATTCAAACCTTTAAATACTTAAGAGAAATAATGAACAAACCTCTTCCAAAGACGGGGAAGCTGTAAAACTAGAGGGCATAACATGAAGCTGCAAGGGGGTAAATTGAAAGGCAATGTCAGGAAATACATTTTCACTGAAAGGGTGGTGGATGCTTGGAATGCCCTCCCGATGGAAGTGGTGGGGGCAAATATAGTGACAATTTAAAATGGCACGGGAAGGAGGTTCCTGAGTACCGTGACAAGTCCAAAGTGCATCCCTTTACAGCAGCAGGATAAAATCTAATCTAATTTCTCCACAAACAGGGGTGCCACATAGAGCGGTGGGTTCACCCCTAAACAAAGACATGGGCAGGGGTGGCCTGCATGGAGTGGCAGGTGCACCTACTCTTGCCATTGCCATCTTACTGGGAAGACTAGATGGACCATACTGGTCTTTATCTGCCATCATTTACTATGTTACTATGTTAAAAAGGATATAGCGTTATTAGAAAAAGGTACAGAGAAGAGCCACCAAAATGGTAAAGGGGATGGAAGGATACCCCTAAGAGAGGCTAAAAAGGTTAGGGCTCTTCAACCTGGAAAAGACGGCTGAGGGGGGATGATAGAGGTTTATAAAATTAATGGAGTGGAACGGATAAACGTAGATCGATTGTTTACGTCATCAGAATATAGAAAGTCTAGGGGACATGCAATGAAGCTACAGGGTAAACTATTTAAGACTAATAAGAGAAAATATTTTTCACTTAACGTGTAATCAAACTCTAGAATTTGTTGCCGGAGGATGTAGTAAAAGCTGTTAGTGTAGCTGGGTTTAAAAAAAGGTTTTGACAAGTTCCTGGAGGAAAGGTCCATAAACCATTATTAAAAGGGACCCGGGATATCACTGCTTGACCCAATACAAGCATTGTGGAACCTGTCTCTTTTGGGGAAACTGCTAGGTACTATGGCCTAGATTGGCCACTGTTGGAAACAGGATACTGGGCTTGATGGACCTTGATCTGACCCAGTATGGCATATCTTATGTTCTTAAGAGGATCATTTCTAAGGCCTCTCCCATATATTTGGTGCTTTCTGGTTGTTGACATATGTTACCGTTCAACTCGTAACTGTGGCCAAAGCACCACAGGGCCAAATGAAAGGCTCAGGCTTCAAGGCGATTGAAGGCCAAGTCAACTCGTGACAGATCCAGTGTCCCTGAGCAGACTGTGCTTTGCACTGTGGCCCCCCAGTTGAACACACTGACATAGGCCACAGAGGATCACCCAGGAGTATGCCTTTGCTCAGACTGGCAGGCTGGGACCTCCGTAACAGATCGGATGCTACCACAAGCAGAAGGGGAAGCCTAATCTCAAAGTTCTACATGCAAGGCACCCAATGTGACAGCAATACCCTTTGATGCCAACTCAAATGAAGCCTTTGCCCAAGGGACTAACTTGGTAATGGCTGCCATGAAACCCAAGAGTTGAGTTGAAGATAGCAGTAGGCTTCCAAGGCTTGGGACTGTCAAGTGGTCATCAGCTGAGCCAGAAACATGGCCATTCTCTCAGTGGTCAAAAGGACCCTGTTGGTGCAGGAATCTGAAAAGGACGACGAGATATTCCAATAACAAAGGGTCCCAAATGGCTCTTGGTGCAGTTGACTACCCAGCCGAGGTCCTCCTGAAACTGGACCACTCCGGCTGTCATTCTGATTTCTTACAGCTGAGTTTTGACCCAAACAACCCAATAGTTGAGAAAAGGATGCACTCCTATGTCCGCAACCACCATGATCTTGGACAGAGTCCTTAGGGATGTGGCAAGACTGAAGGGTGGGGCAAACAAAGTGAGCGCTTAGAATGGCAAAGCACAGACACCGCTGCTGATACTCAAATGGGAATGTGAAAAGAAAACGTCTGCCTGATCCAAGGATGTGAGCCACTTCCCGCTCCAAACTTCCTGAATAACCAACCTCAGCATTTTCACAAAGATTTTCAGGGAGGCATTGATGCCGTTCAGACTGAGAATTGGTCTGAACATTCCATCTTTCTTTGGCATGAAAAAGTAGGAGCTTTTTCTGTTGTCTCTTTGGGTGGGGGGAGTACAAGTACAATGACCTGGGGTCACACAAGCTTCTCCACAGTGAACTACACCATGGCCTTTTGGTCTCAAAAGCACACAGACCCTGAAAGCATCTAATAGGCTCCCTGCACTCCAGGACAAAATTAACAAAATTATGCTGAACATCATCAAGCACCCAGAAATCAGCAGTCACCCAGACCCATTCCTGGTGAAAGACACCAAGATGGCTGCCCTCTGGAGGCACCTCAGAATGGATCGTCTTCCCATTATTGTGCTACATGGGAGGGGGTTGAGCCTCAAGGAGGAAAACACTAGGCCTGTGGGCTCCACGAAGGGACTGATACCTTGCACAATAGTTGGAAAAGACAGAGGCTGGCTTCCCTAGCTGGAACCACTAGGAGTCCTGGGGGTCTTATGAGTACTGAAACTGGTGGCAAGGAAAATGTGAAGACAAAAGAAAGGAAGGTGCATGCCTCCAGGGCCCTCTAGTCCTACCTTCCAGGAGACACTGAAGCTTGGATTCCACCAAGTCCTTCATGAGCTTTGATGTCTTTAACTAACAGTTCTCTTTTAAAGGTGAGCTTAGAGAACCGGGACTTAGAAGACATGTTAGCTGCCCAATGTACAAGCCAAAGCCACCTTTGCACTACCATAGCAACTACAATGTCCTTAACCACTAAACAAGATCATATATGGTGTCAGTCAAAATGCTGCCACCAGTTCCAGCCAAGTTGAAGAGTCATCCTCTGGAAGCAACTGCAACCACTAGAGAAAGGCCTGTACCATCTAACCTTCACAAATCACTGCCTGGAGGATGAGGCAGAGTACCCCCAAGTTGAGTAATTACCTCACAATCCAACGGATTTCTCAAGGGTTACTCCACCCTCTACTGGAATAGCAATATGCTTGGTGACAGCAGCAACATGCACATTCAGCTTCAGAAAAGCACAGCCACTTAGCCAAATGCTGCTGCGGAAGTGCATACAGCTTGATTGTAACTCTGATGCGTTTCGATGGGGAGTAGGTCCCACTCCACAGAAACCTTGCTCTTAAGGACCTGTGGGAATGAAAAGGCCTTGGTAGGTTTACAGAACCCCCTGCAAAATGAGGAGTTCCTGCTGGAGGCAAAAAGACACAGGAACATCGGGATAGCTGCAGGAAGGCAGCCACCAAGTCATCCCTCCTCAATAAGTGGACAATGAGGGAATCTTCATGCTCTTCTTCCAGCAAAGAGAACTCACCATCCTCCAGCCTGGTCTCCATCGCTGAACTAGCATCCAAGTCAGGTCCTTGGGAGGAGTCACAGACACCTCCCAGTGACAAGAATGTTTCCTTTGAGGTTTCTGCTTGGGTGAAAACCCTCAATGCAAGCTTCAGCTAACTTTGTATGCTCTGTTCAGGTATTTTCCTGTGCCTGTTCAGAATCTAGCTTATTTATTGTATATATTTCCATTTTGTCAGTGTGTCCTATCTTCTGTCTGCTCTTTACCCAGCTCCTGCCCTCTATAGTGTTTGTCTTCCTTCTCTGCCTGCTTATCCGATATTCCTCCCTGGATGTCTCACTACCGTCTGAAACTGAACATGGTCAAAACTGAGCTCCTTATCTTTCCCCCTAAACCCACCTCCCCCCCCCCCCTTCTCTATTTCTGTGGATAATACTACACTCCTCGTTTCCTCAGCTTGCAACCTTGGGGGTTGTCTGACTAGCTAAAACCTATTGCTTCTTTCTCTGTAAGACTGGCAAAATTCATCCCTTCCTTTTTACACACTATAAAGCCACTTATCCACTCTTTAGTCACTTCCCATCTAGACTATTAGAACCTCCTCCCTGCTGGTCTCCCTCTGAATCATCTCTCCCCCTTCAATCTGTTCAAAACTCAGGTGCACGGCTAATCTTCCACCAGCCTCTATATGCTCATATAACACCCCCCCCCCCTCCACTCAAGTCGCTTCACTGGCTCCCTATCCGTTAACATATTCTGTTCAAATGTCTCCTACTGACCTACCAAGTGCACTCATTCTGCTGTTCCTCACTGTCTTTCCTCTTTTGTCTTTCCTTACACCCCCCCTCAGGTGCTTTGCTCTTCTGGTATTTCCCTTCTATCTGTGCCCTTCTCTTTTACTGCCTTTGATCCTTCCACCTTGCTGTTTTACACCAGGAGCAAACTGCCCAAGTCTGTGCATCAGGCTTCATCTCCGGCCCTTTTCAAAACCAAGCTGAAAACTCACTTTGAGTCTGCTTTTGGATTCTGATCCACTTGGGCTCCTAGGTGTTTCGTTGCCACTCCTCTAGATGTGTCCTTGTCCTCAACTGTTGTGTTGTCTGTCTTGACTAACTTGTCCCTGCTCAGAGCTTGCAGTCTTTTTTACATGTGTCTGCATAGTGCTGCGTATGCTTTGTACAGCTATACAAATGACAAGTAGTAATAGGAGCTGTTGAGGCCGGGCCTTGGCTGCCCTTCACTAAGGAACATGACCCTGGCTGTGCTGAAAAAATCAGAAAGCCAGATCCCCCATTGCTCTGCCAGAAGTATCATGCTTGCTGAAAAACAGAGGAATTCTGGCGACAAAGGTCCTGAACCCCGGAGTCAGGCCCCTAGCTGCTCCCCATTTGCCGACAACTGTTTTGCGCCCCAAGGTCCTGTCTGGGGCAGCAAGAGAGGAGGTAGGGAAAATTGCACAGGACTGCATAAAGTCACGTGCAAGACCTCCATGACAGTTTTCCCCTGCTCCGAATCCAGACTGAGGAGTTCCTTTTTTTTTTTTTTTTACAACAGCCCTCCTGGGTCCTTCACACATCATTCACAAAGGGGATCCACAGGACCAGCTGAATGCTTGTCAAGGCCAAAAAGCATTTAAGGGCTGACACAGGTATTTGAAGTGGCAGCATTGCTCAGACTTGCATGTGTAATTTTGCATGTGCAACCTTACACATGTTCGGCTACAAGAAAGGCAAGGGGAAAAAAAGGAACTTAGAAATTAAAAAACGCACACATCCACCAGACCAGACAAAGAAGCACTCAAATGGGAAAGGTCAGGCCACTCCCCACTGCTGTGGCTGCAAGATGCATGCACAAAATTCAAAATGTTGCACTTACCCCCATGGAGTGCAGGACTGAAGACAGTGCTGCGTTCTAGCCCACTCCCATGTGCTCGATTCTCGCATCACATACCTTCTTGCTTCCGTCTCAAAACTGCTCTGGGGTGCTGGGGGAAGGAGGGGTGGGAGCATAAAACACTGGAAGCTGTGTGAAGACGGTCTTGATCCGGCACAATCCTGGGCCCTCAAATAGTCAGTATTACTGACAGGGAGTGTGGCCCTTTTACCTCCCTTCACGCAGCAAACTCCAGCCGGCTACAGTGAGATTTGCTCTGGAGACATCCGCTGACAAAGCTCTTCTGGTACACAGTACCCCTTAGGATAGCCGACCAAAAGCTAACATGATTCCAAAAACAGAGCTGCACCAATCCAGCATCCAGCATCTGGAGATAAGAAATGCTGAAGTATTCCCCTAGCTGCATCAACTCAGTGATGTCATCACTGGAAGTTTCTAGTTCATTCTCTCTCCATATCTACTGGGTAGGGCAACAACTCACTTGTCTGGACTGGTCTCACAGGACTTTCTGGAAAGCATACTTACTCACTTGTAATAGGTAATCTCTGGGAACAGCAGAATTAAGCCTTCACATATGGGTGACATCGGTATCGATGGAGCCCGCATGAGAACACTTCCCGGCATCCAATAGGATAAGCTTTTGGGAGCATCCCACTGCGCCTTGTCCCCAGGCGCCCCTACTGGCGTAGGAAATAAGGGCGTCCGGTGACATTTAATTTATTTTAAGGAGTAGTTGAGCTGAAGGACCAGGAGGATTCTGGTCCTTGTAGTGCAGAACTCCTTATAAAGAACAATCTACACCAAAGTGTAGGGTAATAAGGCTTTATTTCCCCGGTCAACGCTTAGGTTCAATAAGACACAAAAGAAAATGAAGGTAATTCTTTCCTCTAACAAAAAGGTTCCACCGTTATATAACCAGTTAAGGGTTGTAGGCTTCACAATTAACTGTTTATCTGGGATAAGGCTTCTTTTAAATCAATAGAAACATCAGGAAACAAATGGTTATCAACTTCACCATATGCAGAGTTCTCTTTTCGCTATACATCTAGCAAGGCAATCAAGCTAGTTCTTGAACAAAAGTTACATTCCATTGGTTCACTCTGAGGAATGGGAACACTGGTTTCACAATCACAGTCCATTGATTCTGGGTCACTACCTTCTTCCATGCTATGACTGTCTTCAGTATCTGTTAACTCCTCACAGGGGCTCTTCGGTTTCTCATACAACTTCCTTAGCAGACGGTTGGGAAGTACTTTTAAAAGGTTAGCTTTACTTCTAACTTTCTGAGGCTTATCTATTTGCATAAGGTTTTCATCACTTAAACTTTCCCCTATAATGAAAGGCTTTTCATACCTTGGCTTCTGTAGGCTGCCACACCCAGGACTCAGCTTGTGACGTAGCTTCTCAGGCTGACAAGCTGTTCTGTGCACTGCTCTACAATCAGAGTTACCAGGAAAACCTGACGTGGATTTCCACTCTCTGTGTTTCTTGGCAAAAGTATCACTGTAGAAGGAATCTCCTTTCCTTGTGCCTTTCTGGTTTAGCATAGGAGACTTACTTGGGCTAGGAGAGTTGCTTTCATCAGGCAAGCTGCTTCTTTGGTTTGCTTGGCTTTGGACTCCGTTCCAATACCTTTGGTCTCTCTGGACTTTATCCTTTTGAGTATACCTCTTTTGGATTCTGTCTCCTTGAGTTGGGTGCACATGGAAGCTTTCCTGTTCCAGGCTTCTCTCACTGCTCCTGCTGCCGGTCCTTCTGACCTCGCTCTTGCCACTTCCCCAGCACTTGCTCTTGCCTCCGCCTCTGTCGGGTTCTCTCCCCGTTCCTCCTTCACTGATCATCTGGTTTCCTTTATAAAGGGATTTCTGGGTTGCACGTTCTGAGTTTGAGGACAGGTGAAACTGCTTGTTACTAATGTGATCAATGCTAGAGCACGTTGCTTCAGGTACTGTGTAATTGTTCATGCGCCCTCTGGCTGAGCTGCGCTGGAACTGCGCTCTGCCTTTTCTGAATTCCATGAAAATCAGGAGTTTTTTTCAACACTGTTTCTTCTCTAGTTCCAGCCTCATGACAGCCTACATGGCTGCCTTCCCAACTCTCTCACCTCAGTTGAGTTTGTAGCTGGAAAAAAAGGTGAGTAAAGAAAAAATAAAAACACAAAACAAAACACACCTTACAGCTCCTGGGATAGGAGGGAGGGTTATGAAGACAGGTGAGTAACTACACTATCTCCGGGACAAAAAGCAGGAATGTAGTCTTTACATATGGGACTCCCTAGCTCCCAAATGCCAGAGAAATGACCTCAAATAGTGAAGGTTTCCATTAGGGCAGGTATCAAGAGGTCATGGATCCTCCATAGATGTCTGGTATCATAAAAGTCTGATAGAGGTGCTATACAACAGCCTGATCAGACATGGCATCCCAGCAGGAGTCCTTGTCTAAACAGTAATGAGTAACAAAGGTACGGCCAGAAGACCAAGTTGCTGCCTTACAGATCTTGTCAACAGCCACCGAGTGCAGATTTGCCACTGAGGTGGCCATGGCGTGAACACTATGAGCTGTGACGTGTCCCTCCAATGAGAATCCTGCTCTATCATAAGCAAACGAGATGCAATCTGCTATCCATTTGGAGAGGGTACATTTGGATACTGGCAGACCCAAGTGACTAGGATCAAAGGAGATAAACAACTGTGAGGCTTTATGATGATCTTGAGTCCTCTGGAGATAAAAAGCCAAGGCACACTTGCAGTCAAGCGTACGTAGGGTTGCTTCCACTCTAGATGCATGTCGTCTAGGAAAGAAAACAGGAAGGTAAATTGACTGGTTCAAATGGAAAGGAGATACTACCTTTGGCATGAAATGCGGGTGAGTCCCGAGAACAATCTTGTCATGGTGGAACCTGGTGTAAGGTAGGTTTGCCCCCAAAGCCTGCAGCTCACTGATGCACCTAGCTCAGTGTTTCTCAACCTTTTTTGTACCGTGACCCCTTTTACCATTGGTCAACTTGTGGTGACCCCCAATGATAAAATCAAATGAGTCTCTCTTCCTTTACCGTTAACACATTGGTGCTGTAATCATTTGTTGAATTAATATATTAGAGGCCTTTGCAATATGTTTTTATTTATAAAGTTTACTTATTTAAACCACAATAATTAATCACAAGTAACAATATTTGATTTCAAAATTATGATGATTTTGTAGTCAAATCACTAATATGAAATAAAATTATTTTTTCTACCTTTGTCTGACCAATTTATTCTCTGATCATGCTAGTCCCGATCTGAGGCTTCTGCTTTCCCCTCTTCTCTTAGCTCTTTCTGTGGTCTATGGTCCATCTGCCATTTCTTATCTTTTGTTTTCTTCACTTCTTTCTATCAGCCTATTTCCAATCCCAGTAACCATCCCCAGTATCAGCCCCTTTCCAGTCCTCACTCTCAGTATCTTTCAATATCAACTTGCCACTGGTGTCCATTCCCTTCCAGTCCCCCTCCTTCCCCACTGACCAGTCCCTTCTAGTACAAATACCATGGCAGCCCCTCTCAGATCCACTCCCTTCCAGTTCCATTCTCCCATCCTCTCGTATCAGCCCATTTGTAGCCTTAGCCCCCAGTTTTCTTCCAGGGCCAGGAGCTCTATCCTCCCCTCCCCACTATCAGTCCATTCCCAGTCGAAGCCCCCCCAATCAGCTCGCTTCCAGTGCTAGTCCCCCCCTCAACCCCATTAACAGTGCTAGGTCAGTCCATTACCAGTCCTACCCCCCCCATCAGCACATTACCAGTCCTAGCCCCCCCCATCTGCCCATTATAATCCTAACCCGCACTGTCTCTCCCCTCTGTCCAGCATTTATCCCCCGTCTGTCCAGTATGTCCCCCTGTCTCTTCCCTTTGTCCATGTCAGCCCCCCTCCCCATCCATCCATGTCAGACCCCCCTCTGTCCATGCAGCCCTCCCTCCCTGTCAGCCCCCCTCCCCCATATCAGCCCCGTTGCAGGTTCCCTGCCCCCCTCCTCCCCTCTCCCGGTCTGCCTGCTACTGCCCTGTTCTTCTGCAGCCGCGGCTCCCTGCCTCTTAGGGAACCGCGGCTGAGCCTGTGAAACAGTTGCGGAGCCTTCGATGGGCTCTGTGCAGCATTGTCCCGCCTCCAAAGGAAGTGGTAAACGGCTTCCTTTGGAGGCGGGACAATGCTGCCCGGAGCCTGTCAAGAGACAGGAAGGGCTCTGCAATAGTTTCGCAGGCACAACCGCAGTTCCCTAAGAGGCAGGGAGCCACGGCTGCATTAGAAGGGATTCGGTGAGTTTGCCGCTGTCGAGAAGTGGACTCGGCAGCAACTTGTGCGCTTTTTTTTTTTTTTTTTTTTTTTAACGATGGAGTAAGGCGACCCACAGGTTGAGAACCGCTGACCTAGCTGAAATGAGGGCAATCAGGAAGATGACTTTCCATGAAAGATACATTAGTGGGGTCATAGCCAAGGGTTCAAAGGGTGGCTTTAAAAGCTGTGCTAGAACTACATTGAGATCCCACGCCACCGGAGGTGGTTTAATGGAAGGCTTGGTTAACAAAAAAAGACCTCTCATAAAGCATGCTTCCAGTGGTTGCAAGGAGATGGGCTGTCCCTCCAAGGGATGATGGAGAGGCAGCAATCACGCTTAGGTGAACCCTTGCCAAGTTGGTCTTGAGACCAATTGAGGAGAGATGGAGGAGGTACTGAATGAGTTCCACCACAGGAGCAAAGAAGGGATTGAGATCCTTTTGGGAACACCAGATAGAGAACCTACGCCACTTAAAAGCATATGAATGTCTGGTAGATGATTTTCTGGAAGCTAACAGGATCTCCTTTACCTTATGCGTGAGGTTAAGGTCCTGTAAAACTATGCTTTCAGCAGCCAAGGTGTGAGATGGAAGAGGGTCCTTTTGTCCTGGGAGAAGAGACAGGGCACTGATCCAAGTTGCAGAGATTGTATCTAAGACAGACATAACAGGAGAGGAAACCACGGTTGATGTGGCCAGGGCAGGGCTATGAGGATAATGAAGCTCCTGTCTGCTTGAAGCTTGAAAAAGCATCTTGGGGATGAGGGGAATGGAAGGAAAAGCATACAGGAGACCTCAACCCCAGTGGAGGTGAAAAATATCCACCTTCTGGTTGCTGGACATGGAGTCCTGGTGCAGAAGCATGGGAGCTTGGCATTCTACAGAGTGGCAAACAGATCTATGTCTGGAGTTCCCCAGGTCTGAAAGATGTAGGACGCTGTGTCTGAATGGAGAGACCATTCATGGGGAAGAAGGATCAGACTCAATTTGTCTGCCAAGACATTTTGCTTCCCTGGGAGATACACTGCTTGGAGGTGTTATTTGATAAGCAATGGCAAAGGACCAGAGATGAAGGGCCTCCTTGCAGAGGGGCCAAGAGCCTGTTCCACCCTACTTATTCATATAGAACATGGCCACTTGATTGTCTGAACCAGGACTCTGGGATCCTAAGTAATGTTGAAAGACTCCGAGGGCCTTGGAGATAAGCACGAAGCTCCAGCAGATTGATCTGGAGTTGTGACGCCTGTGCTGTCCAGAGGCCTTGTGTAGAGAGCATGTGCCCAAATGAGACCCCCCAACCCAGTTTGGAGGCATCTGTCATTAAGGTGCATTGATGTGGAGGCATCTAAAAAGGTTACCCGACAAGTAGATTTTCTGGGGAACACCACCATTGGAGGGCTGTGGTGAGAGGGGCAGCAACTTGAATCTTGTCCCTGGGACTGCCCAAGGCTTGCTGCCATTGGGAAGCAAGAGTCCACGGGGCTGTGTGCATATGTAGATGGGCATATGGTATGACATGTACTGTTGAGGCCATATGCCCGAGAGGCTGCAGCATTTCCTGGGCAGTCAGATGATCTGAGCTGCACCTGGGATGCCAGTTGAATGAGACAAGAACGGGATTGGGGTAGAAATGCCCTTGACCATTGTGTGTCCAGGAGAGCTCTAATGAATTCTAGTTACTAAGATGGAGCGAGATGGGACTTTGGAAGATTTATGACAAATCCTAAGTGCTGCAGTACCTGCATGGTACGAAGCAGAGATAGCCAGACCTCCTGGGAGATGTTTGCCTTTATCTTTATCTTTATTGCACATTTTATGAGCCAGTTGTCTAAGTAAGGGAAGACAAATATTCCTAGAGACCTTAGATATGCAGCTACAACTGACATGGCACTTTGTGAAGACTCTTGGGGCAGAGGTGAGTCTAAAGGGAAGGACTCTGACCTGATAATGTTTTCCTTGAAAGAGGAAGCGTAGCTATTTTCTTGTCCTGGATGGATGAGGATGTGTGTGTATGCTCCCTTTAGAGCTAGAGAACAGAGCCAGTCCTGACTCTGGAGGTAGGGAAGAAGGGTTCCTAGAGAGACCATCTTGAACGTCTTGCAGACCAGAAACTTTTTTAGGTTTCTGAGGTCCAGGATGGGCCTGTACCCCCCCCCCCCCCTTCCTGTCTTTTTTGGTATGAGAAAGTCCAGAGAATAGAAACCCATTCCCTGCTGAAGCATGGGGACCTCCTCTATGACACCCTGTGATAGAAGAGACGACACCTCCTGCAGTAGGAGAGCAGTGAGAGGGTCTGAGTATGATATTCCCCTACTAGGGTAGAGAGGGGCAGAGTTTGGAAATGAAGTCTATACCCCTCATTCACTATGGTTAGTGTCCACTGCTCCGAGTGATGAGATTCCACCTAGAGGTATAATGACAGAGTTTGCTGCTATGTGGAGGGGGTGGGAGGTCCTCCAGAGGCAGGGTGGCTATGTTCTCTAGGAAAAAGTAAAAAACCAGGCGCAGACTGTGGCTGCGGAGCTGGTTGAGCCTTAGGTACCTGTGACTTCTGCTGTTTGGGAGGCAGTTGCCTCTTCTGAAGACTCAGAGCCTGGCATTGAGTGGCAGGAGTATAAGCAGCATAGAACTTTCTCTTATTAAAGGCAGTCTTCTTTGCAGTTGTCTTTTCTATCAGGGTTGGCTGTAGTTCTGGACAATGTATTCAGAGTGGTATTTTCCGATTCCAACTGAGAAACCTTATCTTGCCAGTCCTTGCCAAAAATGTTCTCGTCTGTGCAGGGTATATACTGCCCAGTTTATCTTGAACCCACTGCTCAAGATCTGAGGCTTGCAGCCATGCAATCCTACATACACCAATGCAGATTGCATTTGAGTGCACTAGCAGAGCCACTGCATCGAAAGTTGCTCTGTTAAAACTGGAGACATTTTGGGCATGCTTGACTACAGCAAAATAATCACCCCTCTTATCATATGGAAGAAGAGGGGCCATAGCCTCAAGGTCCCTGGTAACCTCCTCTAGGAACCTACCCACGTAGAGTATATAGGAATTAATCCTGGCTGAAAGCATGAAAGCCCAAAAACATTGGCTCCAAATGCATCGAGGATTCTGGATTCTCTACCCGAAGGCTTGGAAGAATGTGTCTTAGAACTCTTAATCCAACGCACTGCCGATTCTACCACCATCAAATGGTGGGGGAAGTTGTGTTTTTTTGGACGCCAGGACATTCCAGTACTTGGAACATAGTATTGAGGTGTCGAGTATGGGATGAGATCGTGAGGGAGTCTCCCACATCTGGAGCATAAGACCATGGAGAATGTGGTGAACCGGAAGGGTGGCTGTCTCCTTAGAAACTGTTGGGTATTGAAAGATCTCCAATTCCTCAGCCCTAGTCTCTTTTTCAGATGTTACTGTTATGGAGAGACCCCTAGCTAGCTCTCAAACTCCTGGAAAGACATGTCCTTGGGAGGGGACATGTGGCATTCCGGAGAAGGAGAAAGCTCTGCCAGCAGATGTTGTAGTCATCGAGTATCAAGTGACTTGTCATCGGAAGCCTCCAATTCAGAGCATTCAAAGTACTGGCGGGATCGGTGTTCCTGCTCTGCTAGATACAGATACCGGTTATTATCCCTATCTGGGCAGGGAATCTACTTGGATGCAGCCTCAGTACTGGAAATAGACTTGAGAGCAGGCATGGGTGGCATTGAACCCAGTGGCATGCATCCCAAAGCATTTGCATTGGTACTGATGGTAATGATTTAATCAGAACTGAAGCTGCCAGAGCTACCAAGTTCCACTCCATGGCCAGAATATGCTAATCCAAGGAGCTCACCGATGCTTTGGTATTGGTAACTGATAATTGCACTACTGTCCCACAGCATGGCACCAGCAGCTCTTCTGAGGTGGAGGCCTCAGGAGCAACCTGGAGCAGCTCAAAGGCTCTGGAGGACAAGTCCCCCCTCCGGGGCTGTTCGGCTGATTGATCTACCTCCAGGGCAACACTTGGGGCATCTCGATGCTTTAAAAGAGATCTACTCTTGGAAGGATGACTTGTCTTCGAGGAAGACTTGTGCTTAGATACCTAAGAGGAAGATGACATTGCCTCGGATGCAGTTTCTTTAGCATCAAAAGAGCTCCAAACTTTGTGGCCTGGTTCTGCAGGCCTCTGTCATCTTCTTACAAAGGGGACATTCTAACAGCTGGTTGTCAGGGCTGAGGCAATTTAGGCACCAGTCATGGGTGTCAGTAGCTGAAATGGTACTGCCACATTTAGAACATTTTATTTTACCACCACTAGATGGCTTTTCCATAGTGTCGGTTGACAGTATGGTGGGCTTAAGACCCTAAATGGCATCAATGCGTCTAAAGAAAACAAAAGTTATTTTTCTTCTTTTAAACAGAAAGGAAATAAAGTAAAGGAGAATCTGAGCACCAACAATGAGAGACTGTTCTGGCATAGACGGGAAGGCAGACACTGACCACAAAAAAGGAACAAAAGAATTTTCTCCGCTGACAGAATTTGCTTCCTGCTGGCTCTGCAGAAAACAAAGAACTGAGGTGGGAGAGTTAGGAAGGCAGCCACACAGGCGCAGTGGGATGCTCCCAAAAGCTTTCTTATTGGACGCTGGGGAGCATTCCTGCACGGGCTCCATCAGTACCAACATCACCCATATGTGAAGACTACATTCCTGCTTGTTCCTGGAGATAATTAAGTTGCCCCAGGTGTAACTAAAAAGAGTCATCAATATTCTAAGATGTACCCATTGGAATTGGTGGGAGGGAGAAGAGAAGGGCTGCTGCCTTATATTGGCACAGTGTAATGGCATGTTAAGGGCCCAATTTATTAAGCTTTTTCCCATGGAAAACAGTAAATCACGCCTTTAAAAAGGCAGCTGAGATATATTCTTTGGGAGAGGGGGCTGCCCTGTGACCAAGGTCTCACAGCCAGCTCCTATATTTAAAGCTGGCTCCCAGATTCCAGGAAAATTTGTCAAGGCCTGCTCTACTGTATCAAAGACCCCAATTTTTCTTAGCAACCATTTAAATATATTTCAAGGCTGAGTAAGTAGATATCATATGCACCTGTACTACTTCAAATGAGATCACCACAGGAAAATCGTTAGTGAAGTCTAAAATTAGTGGCTCAGATTTAGCAGTCAATAATGGGAAATATTTACAGGCAGGCATTCACGATATTTCAAATACCAAAGATCCTAGGCCAGCACCACTATCCAGTCAAATGCCTAGTGCTCAAAATGGTACATCTTTCTTTGCATCCCCATCGAAAATGCACAGCTCAAAGTCCATCTGAAAGAACCCTAAGAAGCACCACTGCCAATTTAGAAACTGGACAATATTTTAGAAGCAGCAGCAAAAAGAAATTAGACTTACCTGCTAATTGTTGTTCCCTGAGGGACTCCAGTTCAGTCCCGCACCTCCTTCTGCAGCATGGAGACTGGGCATGTCAGAATTGTGACATCACTGGAAGTATCCTGCTGGCCTCTCCCACCAGCCCCCAGTAACTTATTGGCAAAGCAGACTCAAAGGAGCAACAAATAAGTAGCTATAGTTTTAACTTCAACCAATAAACTTTAAACAACTGTAGTAAATTCCCATTAACTAAGATAAAGGGGAGAGAGGGAATTAAGAAAATAGCACAAGAGAGCAGAGCAAATACAGAGGTCAATATCATCTGGAATGCATTCCCGTATCGCCATGTACATACACCAAAATTACAGGCATCTGCGGAAGCTGATCAGTCCTGATTCCCGCCCAGGGATTTAACTGGAGTTCCTCAAGGAACAATTAGCAAGTAAGTCTAATTTCTCTTTCTTTATCGTCCCTCCAGTTCAGTCCCTCACCTCTGGGATGTAACAGAGCAGTAATTATTGGGAGGGACCTGTCCACCCGGACTGCAAAACTGCAGATCCGAAATAGGCATCTCTTGCTGCCTGAACATCTAAGTGATTGTCTTTGCATACTTTCAGTAAACACTACCAAATGGCTGCTCTGCAAATTTCCACCAGTGGAACCAAACTATGTTCCGCCCACGAAGCTGCCTGCGCCCTAGTAGAATGAGCCCGCAATCCCAAGGGCACCTGACGAACTTGCAAAATATATGCTGATGCTATTGCTTCCTGGACCATCTGGAAAGCAAAGCCTTGGCTGCCGCTTCCCCTTTACGTGGACCTCCAAACAGAACAAATAAGCGTTTTGATTTGCGGAAGGACTCTGAGACCTTCAAGTACTGCTGTAGGACCCTCTTTATATCTAACAGTCACAGATTACAGTCCGCCGCGTCCTCCCCCACAACACCCAAAACTGGCAACGACACCAATTGATTCAAATGAAATGGAGAGACCACCTTTGGCAGAAAAGATGGAACGGGATGCAATACAACCTTTTCCCTAGAGAAGAATAGAAATGGTTTGACAGGACAACACTTGCAGTTCCGAGATTCGACGGGTGGAACAAACGGCCACCAAAAACCACTGTCTTTAAAAGTTAAATCCTTAAGTGAAGCCAGATGCAAAACACTCAAAAAGGTTCCCTTGTCAATGCTCCTAGAACCAAATTGAGATCCCACAGTGGCGAAACCATTCTGCGAGCAGTTCGTAACCAGGATACGTTTTTCAGAAAGCGGTATCACATCAGCATGCGGCCAAGGCAACCCCTTGGACCTTTCCTCGATAACGAGAAATAGCTGCCAGCTGAACCCGTAAGGAACTGGCCGCCAATCCCTTATCGAAACTGTCCTGCAAAAAAAACTCAATACCATAGGTACTGAAGCTGTAGTTGGTCTGACTTGATGCTGTGCGCACCAGTCCTCAAAAAGCATATGTACACATATGGTGTATAAGGATGTTGAACTCATTCCGGGGCGGTGGTTGCTACCTTACTTTCAGCCAGAAAAACCTCTCTTGCTTAACCTAGCCCTTTCAATGGCCAAGCTGTAAGCGAGAACCGATCCACCTGAGGCATTTGCAGAGGCCCTTGAATCAGAAGATCTGCTGTTGCCCAGCATTCGCCAAGACTCCCCATCGCGCAGACGCACCAGATCTGCATACCATGGGCATTGCGGCCAATATGGCACTACTAACACTACTCTCCCCTGATGAGCTTCTATGTGCTGAACTACTTGCCCTATGAGCACCCGAGGGAAGACGTAGAGAAGACCTTGCGTGGGTCATCGTTGCATCAAGGCATCGATACCTTCCGACATCCTCTCATCTTCTGCTGTAAAAACGATTCGCCTTGGCCGATCAAAAGGTCGCCATAAGATCCATAACCGGATGACCCCACTTGATTATCTGAGCAAAAACTTCCGGATGTAGCGCCCATTCTCCCACATCCACCTGGAGACTGCTGAGAAAATCCACCGTCACATTGTCCGTTCCCACAATGTGCACTGCCGACAGTGCCTGAAGCCAAGGTTCTACCCAAGCGAACAAAATCTGCGCTTCCTCTTCTAGAGCTGTGCTTCCTGTACCCCCTTGCCGACTGAGGTAAGCCACTGTCGCGGTATTGTCCAACACTCGCACCGCTCAAACCCGCACCGAAGATGCGAATGCTCGAAGCACCAGAGCCACCAACCATTTGGCCTCCTGTGCAAACAGATCCCCACAATGAGCTCCCCATTCTGTGAGACTTGCATCTGTTAACACTGGAAGCCACCGAGGTTGCTCGAGGGGCATGCCCGCTGCCAGATTTCTCGGGCAAAGCCACCATTGAAGAGACTTCCTGACCCTCAATAGACAGGAAAGACGCTTGCACAGGGAATCGTTCTGATGTGACTGATGCTGGAGTAGAGACCTCTGTAAACGGACGCATGTGTGCTCTGGCCCATAGCACAACCTTCAGCAATACCGCCAATGTCCCTAGATCACGAAGGTAGTTACAGGCCGACGGTGCTGAAGTCTTTATAAAAAACTTACACACCATGTGCCGAAGAGCCTGGGCATGCAGATCCGGCAGAAACACTGCCCCCTCTCGAGTGTCGAACTGCACACCTAAATATTCTAGAACCTGAGAAGGGTGCAGACGGCTCTCGGCCGCGTTGACTACCCAACAGACTCTGAAGAAACTAAACCACTCTGCCGGTAACCCGGACACTCAGCCTTGGATTTTGCCCGTATCAACCAGTCGTCAAGATAAGGATGAACTAGTATTCCTTCCTTTTGCAGGGCTGCTGCGACCACAACCATAACCTTGGTGAAGGTGCGAGGAGCCATTGCTAAACCGAATGGCAACGCCTGGAACTGAAAATGTCCCCACGGAAGCACAAACCTTAGGAACCTTTGATGAACTGGTCTGATAGGGATGTGTAAATATGCTTCAGTAAGGTCGAGCGACGTCAAAAACTCTCCTTGATGAACTACCACCATCACCGACAGCAAGGTTTGTATTTGAAAATGAGGTACTCGCAGACAGCGATTTACCCCCTTGAGGTCTAGAATAGGATGAAAGCCCCATCTTTCTTTGGAACCAAAAAATAGAGTATCGCCCGACACTAGAGTTCTACAATTGGGAGCAGTGGTGCCAGTTCCACCAGAAAACAAGCTAATGTCTCCCGTACTGCAGTTGTTCTTTCCTGCCCTCTGCAAGGAGAGAGGACAAATGAGTCCAGCAATGGACAAGCAAATTCGAGCGCATAACCCTCGCGAATGACCTCCAACACCCACTGATCGGAAGTTATCAGAACCCAGGCAGGAAGAAATCCCCGAAGCCAACCCCCTACCAGCTGAATTCCTTCCCGGGCCCGCCTCATAAGATATGCCATACTGGGTCAAACCAAGGTCCATCAAGCCCAGTATCCTGTTTCCAACAGTGGCCAATCTAGGTCATACGTACCTAGCAGTTTCCCCAAAAGACACAGGTTCCGAAATGCTTGTATTGGGTCAAACATTGATATCCTGGGTCCCTTCTTAATAATGGTTTATGGACCTTTCCTCCAGGAACTTGTCCAAACCTTTTTTAAACCCAGCTACACTAACAGCCTTTACTACATCCCCCGGTAACAAATTCCAGAGTTTGATTACACCTTGAGTGAAAAAAATATTTTAATTTTATTATTTATTTAATAGTATTTCTATTCCGCCTTATCTTACAATGAAAGCGGTATAACAGCAAAACAAACAAAAGAGGTAATGGTGATATCATGCAGTGAGGGTTATATCGTAGTTTGAGAGTATGATGTGTTGTGTATTAGAATAGATTGAGCTATGTACATTGTGTGCTATTATACAACATGTGCTATAATACAATCTTCTATATGTTTAGTGTTAAGAAACAAGTGCTGTTATACATTCTTTGTCCGTGAGTCTGAGGGTAGGAAGTTGGACGTTCCTGGTATATGAATTGATCAAGTAACGTGTCCATAGTGTTCTATGAACAGCGTTGTCTTCAGCTGTTTGCAAAAGTCCTTGAGGTCCAATGCTGATCTCAGATCATCTGGGAGGATGTTCCAGATTGTTGGCGCAGCCAGAGAGAGTGCTCTTTCTGTAGTGTCCTTGCGTGCTTTTCTGAAGTCAATATTAGTCTTAAAAAGTTTACCCTGTAGCTTCATTGCATGTCCCCTAGTCTTTCTATATTCTGATAATGTAAACAATCGATCTACGTTTACCCGTTCCACTCCGTTCATTAATTTATAGACTTCTATCATATCTCCCCTCAGCCGTCTCTTTTCCAGGTTAAAGAGCCCTAACCTTTTTAGCCTTTCATAGGAGTATCCTTCCATCCCCTTTACCATTTTGGTGGCTCTTCTCTGAACCTTTTCTAATAACTCTATATCCTTTTTAAGATACTGCGACCAGAATTGCACACAATATTCAAGGTGCGGTCTCACCATGGAACGATAGAGACATTATAATATCTTGTTTTATTTTCCATTCCTTTCCTTATGATACCTAGCATTCTATTTGCTCTCTTGGCTGCTGCTGCACACTGGGCCGAGGGTTTTAACATGTTATCCACAATGACGCCTAAATCTTTTTTCCTGGGTGGTGGTTCCTAATGTGGAACCTTGCATCGTGTAACCATAGTTTGGGTTGTTCTTCCCTAGGTGCATAACCTTGCACTTGTCCACATTAAATTTCATCTGCCATTTTGATGCCCAGTCTTCCAATTTATCAAGATCCTCTTGCAATATTTCACAATCCTCTTGGGTTTTAACAACTTTAAATAGTTTTGTGTCATTTGCAAATTTGATAACCTCACTCGTTATTCCACTTTCCAGGTCATTTATGAATATGTCAAAAAGCAGCGGACCCAGCACAGATCCCTGGGGTACACCACTATTCACCTTTCTCCATTGGGAAAATTGGCCATTTAGCCCAACCCTCTGCTTTTTATCTTTTAACCAGTTCTTGATCCACAGTAGTACGCTGCCTCCTATCCCATGACCCTTTAGTTTTGCCAAAAGTCTCTGATGAGGGACCTTGTCAAAGGCTTTCTGAAAGTCCAGATACACAATATCAACCAACTCACCTTTGTCCACCTGTTCATTCACACTTTCAAAAAAACAACAGATTAGTAAGACAAGATCTTCCTTGTCTAAAGCCATGTTGGCTGTCTCCCATTAGGCCATGACTATCTACATGCTGAGTAATTTTATTCTCTATGATGGTTTCTACCATTTTTCCTGGTACTGACGTCAGGCTCACCGGTCTGTAGTTTCCCGGATCACCCCTGGAACCCTTTTAAAAATTGGTGTTACATTGGCGATCCTCCAATCTTCAGGTATTAGAGATGATTTTTTACAAAATTTTATTTAGAACCATCAACAAAGAAAAAAACAACAAGTACACAGCAAAGAATCACCACTCCCTGGGGTTGGCTCTTATCCCCAGGGGCAGTACTCATTGATGGTTACATAAAAGTTTTCAAAGAGTACTTACCCTCGCCCCCTTCCCCTACCCCCACCCTTACCCACCTCCCCTCCCCCCCATAGCAAGCCACACAGGACCATCTGGAAGTTCTACATATCACCCAAATAACAGTACAACAAATGAGGGTATCAACATCCCATTTGCAAGACCGTATTACGGGTCCGGGCACTCAGGCTTTGAATGTATGGATCCCAAATGAGCAAGAAGGTGGACCAGCGCCGTACATGGCCCCGGGCAGCCCTACACTCCAGGAGCATAAGGTGGTGGAAGGAGTGCCGCCACTCCAAAAAAGAGGGCGGGTGGACCTCCCGCCACTTCCGCAACAGAGGCCCCTTACCCACCAGACATGCCTTACGCACGAGCCAGCGACCCCACCTCCCCTTGGGAGAGGTGAGGGCCAAGGAATCCAAGACCACCAAGGCTGCATCCCAGTGAACAGGTTGTCCCAGCATATTAGCTACGTACAGGGCAATCCTCTGCCAATAGGGGCGAAGCCGCCAGCATCCCCACCACATATGTAACAAAGTCGCCATTGGCGCCGCACACCGCGGACAACTACCGTCCGCAGTCAAGTGGCACCGAAGGGCCCTCCGCGGGGAGAAGTGGACCCTAGACAGACATTTAAATTGGATTTCCCGCCAACAGGCCCCGTCCACCAGGCTCACCATATGCGTGCCCTGGGGGATATCCCGCCCCATTTCGGCCCCCCAAGCCTGTTCCACTCTGCCATAGTCTAGCCGCTGGCGAAACTGCTCCAGCCGGAGGTGAAAACCCCGGATTGACGGTCGGGCCTCGTCGCCCAGGCCAAAAAACGCCACAATCTGGGCCAATCGGTCACTATGTAACTCCCCTCCCGGAAGGGAGGCCACATAATGAGCCACCTGCATATACACAAATGAATGATTAGGCCGCAATTCAAATTCGCGGGAAAGCACAGAGAAGGGTTTAGGCTTCCCCTTCAAGTCCACCACATGTCCCACACTATGGACCCCTCTCTCCCCCCAAAGACGGAAGGCAGCGGTCTCAGCCCCCGGGGTGAAATTGGCATTCCCCCGAAGGGGTAGCCAACTCGACACCTTCCAATTATGGCCCCAATAAGTGTTCAGCTGTCGCCAGGTCTTACACACCGGCAACAGCAGCACACTCTCAGCCAGGTGAGTAGCCCACTGGCTGACCTCCAGGTGCAAGAGGGCCCGCAGAGAGTGGGGTGCCACAAATACCTCCTCCAAAGCTATGGGCGTGTAAAGGTCGGTGTCACCTAGCCAATCTCCCAAATGACGCGCTTGGCAGGCCAAAGCATAGGCACCAAGATCCGGGAGCCCCCACCCCCCCTCCCGCATTCTCCCCACCAGCCGACCATAGGGGACACGAGCTCTCGCCCCCCCCAGAGGAAGCCCCGAAATTCCGCCTCAAAGCACCGGACATCCCGTCGAAGAAGCCAAACAGGGAGAGTCTGCAGCCAGTACAAGATCCGCGGCAAGAGCACCAGTTTAATCGCCGCAATCCTGCCCAACAGGGATAAGGGGAGAGGCCGCCAGGCCTGCAGCTGAGCTCTCACCTTAGTCAGCATTCGCTGCAGGTTGCACCCATATAAACGGCCCGGGCGACAGGGGAGTACAATCCCCAAGTATATAAATTGATTCTCGGCCCATTTAAGAGGGAACACCCCCGGCCAGCCATTCCGAAGGCTCCCCGACACATCCATGGCCTCGGATTTATCCCTGTTAATGCTTAGCCCCGCAAACTGCCCAAAGGTTCGGAACTCTCCCAAGAGAAGCGGCAAGGAGTCCATAGGCGAAAGTAGATGGACCAACAGGTCATCGGCGAAGGCAGATATCTTAAATTCTTGAGCGCCTATTCTAACCCCCCTTATGGAACGCAGGCCCGCCACTCTCCGCAGGAGGGGGTCCAAGGGCAGAACAAAGAGAAGAGGAGAGAGAGGGCAGCCCTGACGGGTCCCCCTTTGCAACGAAAAATTCTCGGATACCATCCCATTGCAAAGTATCGCCGCCGTCGGGTCGGCATACAGACTCGCAACCATGCTACAAAATAGCGGCCCGATACCATAGCAAGGAAGAATATACTTCAGATAGTGCCAGTCCACCCGGTCAAATGCTTTTTCCGCGTCAAAACTGACAAGCAAAGAGGGTAACTGTCTATGCTGGGCCCACTCTAAGGATGCCACTATTTTGCGCAGATTACGAACAGCATATCGCCCCTTTACAAACCCGACCTGAGAATCATGCACCAGCGACCCCAAAAACTCCGCCAGGCGATCTGCCAAAATTTTGGCCATCAATTTAAGGTCAAAGTTAAGCAATGAAATAGGACGGTACGAGGCCGCGGAGAGGGGGTCCTTCCCCGGTTTAGGAATAAGGACAATATGAGCATGATTAACCCCCCACTGAAAGTAGCCCTGTTGCACCCGCCGATTATGCACTGCGGCCAGCGTTGGGGAAATCAGGTTGTTAAGGATTTTGTAAAATTCAGCACCGAGCCCGTCGGATCCCGGGGATTTATAACAACTGGCCTTGGAGATAACGGCAGCTGAGCTGCAGGGGGCTATCGGCCGATCCAACTGCGCTCTTTGCTCCGCGGTCAAGCGCGGTAGGTCCAAGGTCCCCACATACTCCTCCATCTGCGTGAAGGAGGGAGACGCTGCTGAATAGAGGCTCTGGAAGAAGGAACGAAAAACCCCCACTATCGCCGGGTTCTCCCGATGTAACACCCCCGAATCATCCCGCAAGCCCGGCACCAATTTGGAGCCCCTGGGTCCCCGAAGACACCTGGCCAGTAATTTCCCGGGCTTATCCCCATACTGATAAAGTTGGTAACGATAGTATAACACAGACTTCTTTGCCCGTTGATGCAGAAGCTCATTTAGTTCCGTTTGAGCGTCCCACAGCTGCTTTTTAAGCACCGCCGTCGGGTTTTGGGCCCCGCGACGCCGCAGCCGCATCACCAACTTTTCTAAAGCAATGATACGTTCGGCCCCGAGTCTTCTCTTCCGAGCAAAGAACCCTATAAATGTCCCCCTGCAAAACCACCTTCGCAGTTTCCCAGAGCAGTTCAGGGTCACCCGGATGACCCCTATGATCAGCTTCAAATTCCTGCCATTGTTGCTGAAGAAAAGAACGGAATTGCGCGTCCCTATATAGTTCAAGTGGGAAGCGCCATGTCGGGGACCGGGGTGAGTTCCCATTCCAAAAGACATCGAGCCAAACAAACGCATGGTCAGATATCTCCATGGGCCCTATCTGAGCATCTGCCACCTTAGCAAACAGTCCAGTAGAAATCAACAGGTAATCTATACGGGCACTAGTGCCATGGGCCCGGGATATATGCGTATAATCCCGCTCGGCCGGGTGTAATAGTCGCCAAGGGTCTACCAACCCCAGCCGGGAACATAAACGTTGCAATGCCCGAACCGTCGCGATTCTATCTCTCTGCTCCCCCCCCCTAGAAGTATCAAGATCGACATCCATGACTCCATTAAAATCTCCCCCCAGAATCAAGGGAGATTCCGGCATTGTCTCCAGTTTGTAGGCAAGACGGGCATAAAGGGGTAAGTCAAGCACATTAGGACAGTACAAATTGCCTAGAATAACCGGCCTCCCCTCAAGAACTCCCTGCACCAAGATAAATCTGCCTGTCGGATCAACAAAGTCCCGGACAACCTCCAGCCGCACCCACTTATGAATCAGGAGCACCACACCCCCCTTCTTCCCCTGAGCTGGGGCCCCCCCAGACCTGTCCGACCCATTCCCGGCATAATTTACGGTGCTCATCGGCAGTCTGGTGGGTTTCCTGAAGCATGGCGATGTCCACCCCCTGCCTTGCTAGAGCCTGCAAGATTTTGGCCCGTTTAATAGGGCTGCCCAAACCGCAAACATTCCAAGAGATTATCTTAAGCGGCATGTAATACAAAAGTAGGCCTACTATAATACAGCACGAACCAGATCTGATATAGGGAAGGCACAACCCCAGCCTGAGGTCCTCCCCTCCTCCCCACAAAAGCATTCCCTCTTGTCATCCACCCCTCCACTGGTCCCTGACAATACTGCTCCCCTCCTACTCTCCCTCCCTCCCTCTCCCCCCCTTCCCAACCCTCCCTCTCCCCCCCTTCACCCCCATCTCCCCCCCCTTCACCCCCATCTCCCCCCCCCTTCACCCCCTCTCCCCCCCCTTCACCCCCTCTCCCCCCCCTTCACCCCCATCTCCCCCCCCTTCACCCCCATCTCCCCCCCCTTCACCCCCATCTCCCCCTCCCACCTCCCCCCCTCCACCCCCATCTCCCCTCCCACCTCCCCCCCTCCACCCCCATCTCCCCCTCCCACCCTCTCCCCCCCCCTCCACTCTCCGTTCCCCTAACTCTACTAACATCTGCCTCTCTCCCACTCTGACTTCTAGATGCGTGTGGAACCCCCCCCCCGCCCTTCCCAGATCCCGGCTCGTCTCCAGCCGTGCAGGCAGGGAGAGCCATCCCCCCCATATTTACCCCCTTCCCCCACCATGAGAACCAAGCCCTCTCATTCCCCCTGTACCATTCTACTCCAACAGACCAAGCCTCCCCGTCCTTCCCCCCATACATAGGGGGCAACCAGCAACAAACAAAGGAAAAGAAAAAAACACACACATTATAACAGCTTTACCAATCCCCTTACCACCCCCTCCCCCCACAGGATTACCACCGCCAGTTCTCCACAGTCCAAAACAGCATATACCAAAAAAGTTCGTCGAATCCAGCCCGATCTCCACTGGCCCTCAGGTCGCAGCCGCCGCAGTCGCCCTCCGCCGTATCTCCTCCACATAGGGTGTAGCTGCCGTCGCTGAGTCGAAGGACCGGCGAGTCCCCTCATGAGTGAAGATCAGCCAGGCAGGGTATTGCACCATGAATCTGATGTTATTATCGATCAGAATCTGGCACAAAGGTCCATACTCTCGTCGTCGCTGTCCCAGGGCCGCTGAATAATCCTGGACAATACGCAGCTGAACATTGTCCTTTTGGACTACTCCTCTCTTCCGCACTGCACGCAAAACCGCTTCCTTTTGTTGGAATCGCAGGAACCGTGCCAAAACCACCCTGGGTCGGCCATCACTGGCTCTCCTAGGCCCAACCCTGTGTGCTCTCTCTATTTGCACTAGGGTGCCCTCAGGGTCGTTCTCCAGGTGGTGTTTCACCAGATCTTCCAAATAAGAGTGTAAGTCCCTGTCCTCTATGGCATCCGGGACCCCCAGGAATCTCAGATTGTTACGGCGGGACCTGTTCTCCAGGTCGTCCAGCTTGGCCTCCTGACCCTGAAGTAGCTTTTTCATACGGGTCATCTCCTGTTGCAGCTCCAGCACATGCTCCTCCGTCCGCTCTATCCGGCCCTCTGCTTCCTGCATTCGACTCCCCAGGGCCCCCACAGAAGCTTGGAGGTGGTCCATACGGCCCCGCAGGTCCTCAAATTGCGCTGACAGTGCTCCCGCCACAGCCAAGGAGATTTCATCCACCATCCCGGCTTTAACCTCCCCCTTCAGCGGCGAGGACTGCTCTCCCCCTCTGGGCGGCAGAGGGGTCTTCTCCTTTTCCACCCGGCGGCTGCCCTTTGCCGCCATGCCCGAGCTGTGACGGTCCGCAGGGGTCTCGTTCCCCGTCCCCACCACTTACTGCAGATCTCAGCGGCTTAGATACCTCCCACGCAGATATTCGATTCAATTGCCGCGGGGGGGGGGGGGGGGCAAGGTATTCTCTGTCCCCAGTCCAAGGCACTCCTCAGCTCTCCGACTCCTGCAGGGGGGGCCGTACGCCAGGCTAAGCGGCCCCCGCGGGCCTCCCAAAGCCAACAGACTAGCCGCGGCCCAGCCCAGGTCTCAGCAGGGGGGCTCCAGCCACCCCTAAGGACTTGATGTCGGCCGCCCTCCTGGAGCGCAAAAAAAAATATATAGATATGGCTGGGGGAGGTAGCAGGAACAATGAGGCTCAGCAGGGGGGGGCGCCCGCCGCCGCGGAGCGCGGCTCAGGGATCTGGCTGCACGTCGCTGTTTGCCGGGTCTCCCCACTGCGTGGCACTTGATGCAGGCTCCTGGTCTTCCGCCGCGGCCGCCCAGATCCAGGCCGCGGCCGTTGTTCAGCGTGGGGGGGGGGGGGGGGGGAGATGGAGGCTCAGGAGCGCCAGCTCACATGGCGGACCAGTCGGGGGTGCAGGGGGGAGGCTCGGAAGCCCAAACCCGGCTCTGGCAGCTCATTCGTCGTCGCCGGAGGGGCGAGGAGGCCCAGAGCTCGAGCGGCGTGCGTCCGCTCGTGCTCACCGCATCCCCGGAAGTCTTTTAGAGATGATTTTAATGATAGTTCACCGATTACTAATAGCAGGTCTGCAATCTCATATTTCCATTCTCTCAACACCCTTGGATGTATACCATCCAGCCCAGGTGATTTGCTACTGTTCAGTTTATCTAATAGTTGTAATACATCTTCTCGATGTATCGATATTTCCTTCAATTCTTCCACACCTTTAAATACCACTTCAGTCATGGGTAACATCCCTACATCTTCCTCAGTAAAGACCGAAGCAAAGAATTCAGTCTCTCCGCTATCGCCTTATCACCTCTTAGTGCCCCTTTAACTCCTCTATCATCTAATGGACCAACTGACTCTCACAGGTTTTTTGCTAAGAATGTACTTGAAAAAAATCTTTATTTCGCGTTTTTGCTTCCACAGCAAGCTTCTTCTCAAATTCTCCCTTTGCCTGCTTTATCAATGCCTTGCATTCGACTTGCCGGTGGTTGTGCGGTTGCCAGGTTTTGTCGTTTGGCTCTTTTTTCCATTTCCTGAAAGATGTTTTTTTGGCAACCACAGCCTCTCTGACCTCACCTTTAAACCATGCTGGCAGTTTTTTGGACTTCCTTCCACTTTTCTTAAAGCGTGGAATACAGCCGGTCTGGGCTTCCAAGATAGTATTTTTCAACACCCAAGCTTGATGTAAGTCTTTAACCTTTGCAACTGCTCCTTTTAGTTTAACTATTTTCCTCATTTTATCATAGTCTCCCTTTCTAAAGTTAAAAGGTAGTACTGTGGATTTCCGTACTATCCCTCCTCCACTAATTAAATCAAAGGCGATCATGCTATGATCACTATTGCCAAGTGGCCCCAACACCCTTATCTCTTGCACTAAATCTGGTGTTCCACTAAGGACTAGGTCTAATATGGCTTCCCCTCTGGTCGGTTCATGAATGGCGTGCAGCTACTAAGGAAGCCATACTATTCGCCTCGCTTCATTGTGGCTTTTTAAGTGCTGCAGAGGAGGCACCAGTAAATCCTCTGCCCGCCCCATGAAATCCTCAAAAACCTTGACCTCGCGCGGGAAATCTTCCTCTTTGAAAGCCTCCCAACCGGGAGGTACGAAACTGCCTGAAGTCTCAAAACTGACCTCAGAAAGCAGACCGAGTACAACCCTGCTTAGGCTTATCCTCCGGCAAGCATCCACCTTTGGATTCCCCCACATCTTTGACCAGTTTGTCAAGATCCTCTCCAAAAAACAACTTCCCCTTAAAAGGAAGTTTACTAAGACACGATTGAGGAACCATCTGCCGCCCAGTTTCGTAAACAAAGATAATGGCGTGCAGCTACTAAGGAAGCCATACTATTTGCCAAGGCCCTGATTAGATCATAATGGACATCTGCTAAATAAGCGGATCCTGACTCAAGCTGTGTAGCATCCGTTAAGTGCTCCTGCGTCTGCTGCAAGCGTCGTGACCATCTCAGACAAGCCCTCGCTACCCAAGCCCCACAAATAGAGGCCTGCAGTGTAAGAGCATTAACCTCAAAAGCTTTCTTCAATAAAAGTGTCCACCTTCCTATCCTGAGTATCCTTCAAAGCCACACTGCCTTCAACCGGGATAGTCATCTTCTTTGTGACTGCAGAAACCACTGCATCTACACGAGGAGAATGAAACATCTCTCTAGATCAGCCAAGGGGTAAAGCCGGTTCATGGACCTAACACCCCGTAATCCAGCCTCTGGCAAATCCCATTCATCCTGAATCATTTGTTTAACAACTCGGTGAACTGGGAATACAGCCTGGAGTCTTGTGCACCGCTTGAATAAGAGGATCCTCTAGACCCTCCTCCTCCTCTGCTGGTTGAACCAAAGAAAGATTGAGTGCCTGAAAGGACTCTATAATAAGCGCTGTGAGCTCCTCTGATAATCCTCCGGTTCCTGGATCTCACCTTCAAGCTCCTGGCTCTACATCAAACTTTTCCCCTTCAGGCCAGTCCAACTCCAGAGGCTGATCCTCCAGAGACCGAGCTCTCTTAAGAGGTCTCACTTCCACTCTTTTCTGCGACCACTTGTGCTACCACAGCCCCTAGCGGTGACGGATCTGCAACCACCACCTGCTGCCACAAGCAATAAGCTTGATGCATTACCAGCACAAAATCTGGGGAAAAACCTTCAAGGACCATCCCACATACCACAGGAGCAATGGAACCTCCTGACCCCGCTGGGCTATCAGCAGAGGGCAAGGACAGAGACTCAAGAAGAGACTCTCCCTCCACCGTACTAGGTGGAACTTGAATCCCCTCACAAACTATCCTGAACCTCCTGCTCCATGATTTATTTAACAGGTTTTTTATACCGCCTTTTCCTTAAATCAAAGCGGTTACAAAGACATACAAAGGCTAAACATAGGCAAGGGAAGTGAAAGAAGGGAAACATAACATGGTGAACAATTACAAAAAAACACAATATTGAGAGATTACAATTAATATGAGTTAGTTAGGTGTCATAGCCATAGTGCTCAATGAAAAGAACAAACTTTAGTTGTTTTCGGAATTCCTTCAGTTCCTCAATTGATCGTAGGTCGGGGGGAAAGAGTTCCATATTAGAGGGGCCGATAAGGAAAGAGCTCTTTGTGAGGTGAATTTACAGACTTTAGAGTAGCTACTTGGGGTGCTGAGGGTGTCAGTTGTGGCTTTCCTTCTAGGTCTTTTGCTGGTGTTAGAGAATAAGAGGGCTTGGAGACTGATTGCTGAAGTCTTATGTCTGATTTTGAATATATTGATGACCAACTTGTATCTAATACGGAGGCTTATTGGGAGCCAGTGGAGTTCTTTAAGGATTGGGGTGATGTGGGCTTGAGTTGAAGAGCCGGCGATTATTCTGGCAGCTGTGTTCTGAGCCATCTGAAGTGGCTTTAGTGAGTGTTTCGGGATTCCGTTGTAAATAGGGTTGCAGAAGTCAAGAATTGAAGTTATTAGAGCCTGACAGACTGAGCGGAAATGTTGTTGGGAGAGAAGAGGCTTCAGGCGTCTAATTATTTTCATTCTATAGTAAGCGCTTCTAACAGTTTTTCTGATGTGAGATTGAAGGTTGAGTCGATTGTCAAGGGTTACTCCGAGGTATCTTACTTCGTCCTTTAAAGGTATTGTTGTATTTTTAAATTTAATAAAAGGCGGGGGGCTGAAGTCAGTGTTTCGAGTAATGATGAGAGCCTCTGTCTTGTTATGGTTCATGGCCAGGTTGTTGAGCGTGAGCCAGGCAGACATGTTGTCGAGGCAGTTCGTAATCTTGTTATAATCGGGGCTGTTAAGGTTGACTGTCGTGTAAATCATTATGTCATCAGCATAAATAGTATAATCTATTTGATGGGCAATCATGATGTTGCAGATTGGCTGGATAAATATGTTAAAAAGAAGAGACGAAAGCGCAGAACCTTGGGGAACACCTTGTTTAATCTTAGTGGGTAGAGAGGTGGTGTTATTAATTTTTACCTTGAACTGCCTATCAGTTAAGTAAGATTTAAACCATCTTAGGACAGTGCCGTTAATGCCAATACTCTGGAGTCTAGTTAGTAGGATACTGTGGTCCACTGTGTCGAAGGCCGCTGATATGTCTATAAAAATCAATAATGTTCCTTGATTGTAATTGTCTAAGGAGTGGATGATGTCATTGAACAGATAGAGCAGTAAGGTTTCAACTCCATGGTTAGGGCGGAAGCCATGTTGGTGAACGTCAAGCGGGGCATGTACGTCAATGTGGTCCTGGAGCTGTAGTTGGACTGCTTTTTCGATGATCTTAGCTAGGAGAGGTATGCTGGAGATTGGCCTGTATGCTGCTGGATTGCTCTTCTCTAAGTTAGTTTTCTTGGGGATAGGCCTTATTGTGGCTAATTTTAGTTGTTCTGGCATTATTCCTCGAGTTAGGGAGTTGGTAACAAGGTTGTGTAAGAAATTGAGGAAGTTTTGCTTGGTAGCTTTGATCCATGGAACTGGGCAAGGATCGGTGGGTGCGTTACTTATGTTGAGAGAAGAGATGATGTCTGAAATTTGCTTGGTTGAAGGGGTGTGGAACCTGTCCCAACTTATGACGGGTATGGTGAGAATAATGGTTCCTGTGAGTTTTAGAGGCGGTGTAAGGCCTATTTTCTCCTGAAGAAAATTTGCATATATTTGAGGGTTGACTTGTATGTCTATGTCAGGGCTGGGTTCATTGGTAAGTTTTTTTACTATCTCGAATAGTTCTCTGGGTTTGTTGAAAGATCTCATGATTGTGTTAGTGTGATATTCTCGTTTTGCTTCGTTGATAAGATTGTTGTATTTAATTTGCTGTGTCGAATAAGAGTTCTGTGAGGTGGGCGATTTGGAACGTCTCCAATGGCGTTCTAGTTTTCTTAATTCTCTTTTAGCGTGGCGTATGCTATTGGAGTACCATGGCGCGTGATGTCGTTTATTATTCGGATTAAAGACTAGGTTTGTTTTCGCTGCTGTGTTGATGGTATTGTACCAATTGTTAACTTGCTTGTTGAGATCAAGTTCGTTTAAATTAAGGTAAGGTAGTGTTTCTTTTAGGAACTGTTCTTTTTTGAAAGCTTTGAATCTTCTTATCCTAAATAAAGAAGATTGTGTATTTGTAAGCTTATCTATTTTGTTTAAGAATTCTATTTTGATTCTGTGGTGGTCAGACCAAGGAACCGGAGTGATTACAGGTGTCCAGATGAGGCCCCTGTCCATGATGTGTTTTGGTGCGAAAATGAGATCAGGCGTGGATCCATATCTATGCGTGGGAGTGCTTATAAGCTGGGTGTATTGTAAAGAGTCCATTGCTTGTAGGAAGGTTACCTTGTCATTATTTGAGGCAGAGCTGAGGTTAAAGTCACCTAGTAGGATTAGTGGTTTGTGGTTCATGTTGACTGCACATACGGTTTCAAGAATGGAGGTTAGTTCTTCCGCTGGAGCGTGGGGGGCTCTGTAAATTAGGCAAATGGCTAAATGCTTATTTCCAACTACAATAGAGCTGCAATGGTCAGAGCTGTTAGCAGTAATAGGTTGAAGCTTGAGTGAGTCTTTTGCGATGATTAGCACTCCACCTCCTCTTTTGTGAGTGCGAGGGTTGTTAAAGGCGGAGTATGAGGGGGGACCAGTTGGTTGAGGAGAACGTGGTCAGTGGGGTTGAGCCAGGATTCTGTAATGCATAAGATGTCAGGATGTTGATCTTCAATGTGGTCTCTGATGATATTGATCTTGTTTCTTACAGATCTGGTGTTCATAAGTTCTATGGATGTGGTGTTTAAGTTATAGGGCATCTTAGGGTATGCCTCTGGATTTAAATGATTATGCTGTTTAATGTTATTGTCATTGTTTCTGGCTTTAGTGTGTATGTTCAGCAAGGGATAGTGAAGCATGCGATATGTTGAGATGATAGTTGGTAACCATAGGTATAGGGGGTATAAGTGTAAAGATATTAATTTTTGTGGGTAGAGTAGGTTGTTGAAGAGAAATTTGGGGTGGTAGTAAGGCACTGCCATAGTCGAAGATTGTTGTCCTTATCTTTACGCACCGAAGGATGGTGTGGTTTGACCTATAGTAACTTATAAAATATCTTCATTGGTAGAGTGCAGAAGGAAGAATTAGTGTTGAAGATTATAATTGTACTCTAAAATACACAAGATAGATAAAACGATCTGATGTGAAGTAGTAGGAAACTATTTAAACTAACAAAATAGTAGTGGCATAAACAATATGATGGTTGATTCAGCTGCACAGCCTCGACAAACCCCTGCATCCAAGACCGTGCCCCTAAACCTGAAAGCAATATAAAGTCAGTCAACTTTCAGTTGGGTTTTTTTGGACCCTTTAAGCACTTAAACCATGCCTTTTACCTAAAAACCCAAATTACCCTTATGAGATAATGTCTAGGAGTAACTTTACCCTACATTAGAGGCTGGGAAAACACCAAATGCTGTGCGCTCCAAAAGACACAGGAAGAAACGGCCTGCTATTTGCAGCCTAAAGTGCTGCACGTGCGATCTAGGCCCCCAACAGCTTCCCTGATCAAAAGAAAACCTGGAGCACTCACCTCAGTCACCGGTAGCTGCAAAGTGCCGTTCTGCCCTTATTCTTGCACCTAAAGGCCGCCCTGCAATCAGCGCAGCTGCCGCCGAGAGGGAACCTTCACACCAGCTCCGGCGAAAGATCGCCAATTTGGAAATCAGCCTGACAGCAGCTACTGACTGTCACCACACAACTCCCCTCCGTGCAGTCCAGGAATCCTTTCCCCTTTTATTTAAAATAAACTTTACAGCTAGCCATAAAGAAAATAAGTCAGACACAAAAACAACCCTTAAACACTACCTATCCTAACACAATGCTCCTTATCGGTTCCTCTAGTGAGCCCAGCACCTAGGCTCACTACGTCCTCCTGCTGCATGGAGACTGGGCACACTGGGGGCTGGTGGGATAGGCCAGCAGGATACTTCCAGTGATGTCACAATTCTGACATGCCCAGTCTCCATGCTGCAGGAGGAGGTGTACTACCCAGAGGGGAGGGACTGAACTGGAGGGACGATAAGATAATGTTTAAGCTAACTCTGCTCTTCATGGAAGGTAAAATTTCCCAAATTGGCATCTCTCCTTCATATTAACACCTTTCTGTGGAATAGCGCTCCTTCACAATCCATCCTCATACTACTTTATACTTTTATATAAAATTTGCCTTGTTCCAAAAAAATGTTTAACTTTCTCTGTTTTGCTTTAGTAGAAGTGGCTTCCCCGAGTTCAGTTCACGCCAGTACTTGACACATTTAGAAAAAGTAAGTAAAAGGCTGGAAGCTGGCCTGCCCAAGCTCTAAGTGAGAGGTTCCCAGCTGGTAGCGCTTTATAAATGCTCAGTAGTAGTAGTAGTAGTACCACTAGACCTCTATCTCTCTCCCTCCCCCTAGGCTAGTTCTCTCCTGTCTGTCCCACTTCCTAGCCAGTCCCTGACAGTGTTTTTCCTAAAACCAAGCCACACCAGCCTCTCTCCCTTGTGTCCTGCAAACCCCTCCATAATAGTCTCAAGGAATACTCCCAGGGGTCAGTGGATCACAGGTTTGGAATTACTGCTCTAGTCTATTTTCTCTTCCAGTTTCTGCTTCTTCATACTGCACCTCTAGCATCAAAACAGCAAAGTTCCAGGATAAAGTGGAACTTTGTGAACAAATCTTCTACCCAGGATTAAAAAGGCAATATTTTTTCTAAAAACACTAAATATATAATGATCTTGATATATTGCTTTTCAAAAACCAACAAAGATATGTACATGTTAAATCATATCAGAAATGTTTACCTAAAAGTCACTTAGAAATCTCACTGTTAAAGGGTATTCGATAGGCTGCTATCTTCAGTCTCAATATTCTTAGAATATTCACCTCACCCTAAATCTTTGACAATGCAAAATTATCAAATGCCAAAAATTATCTAATCTCCCCCTCAAAAACAAACAATTATGATGTTTATTACTTTTTGTCGGATAGAGCCAAGGGAAGTTGAGACATCACGCTAACTCCACCAGACAGCTGTATCCATTTTTTTTTTATATAATCTTAAATGTTATGTTTAAAAAAACTTTTAGCAGTTAACACAGTTTATGGATACTGCACTTGATACAGAGAATTGGTCCCGAAACGTGCACGTCGTGCTACACTAGGAGTGGATCATGTTATGCTGCTTTATAAAGGACTTTCTGAGGTGACTAAGTTACGTTTTTTTTTTGTTTGGTTGGTTTTTTGTTTGTTTTTTTTTTTTTAAACGTAACATTTAAGATTATATAAAAAAAGATGGATACAGGCGTCTGGTGGAGTTAGAGCCGAGGGAAGTTGAGACATCACTCTATCCGACAAAAGGTAATAAACATCATAATTGTTTGTTTTGAGGGGGAGATTAGATAATTTTTGGCATTCAATATTCTTAGAAGCAGAATTGCCTGCACATGACATGTAAAATGTCTCCTCAGATGACCGGCTATACAGGAACCAGGGAAAGTTAGTGCAGCAAAGGACATTGAGACAAACAATGACACAACCTTGAAAAGTTGGCACTGTTAAACACTGGGCTGATATTGACATGAAAGCTATCAGCGGAGCTACATAAAAAGACAGAACAATCAGAGACTAACCTGTTCTGACTGCTGAAACGTCAGCCCTTCCCATGCAGGCCGCCTCTCTGGGCTGCTGCTCTCCTTTACGCTTCGATACCCAGGGCTGGGAATGATGTATTCTTTTCCTAAATCGATATCTTTCATCTTTTCTTTGCAACAAGTCCTGTGAGTTTAGGTTTTGTGGAAAGAAAGGAGGAGGTTTTTTTTTAAAAAAGCATTCAGAAAGTGACATTTTACTTACCAGTTAATGTCCTTGAGTCTTATTAGACCAGTCCAGAGAAGTGGGTTGTGTTCCCCTACCAGCAGATTGGTAGAGACAAAGAATCCAATGAAAGCCCAGGTTTCAATATCACTACCATGCCTCTATCCACCTCAGCCACCAGAGGGCTCCTCAGTATTTGTCCCAAAGCATATGGGAGAAACATGGCAAGCTTCACACAACTTGTGAGCAACTATGCAGAATCAACAGTAGAGAACCATGTACAGGAAAGCCTAAACAGAAAGCTGTCCGTAGAAGATGAACCTGCAAATCAGTCTAAAAATCATAGCAAACCCAAGTGTATTGCAGCAAAAGAACAGAGCAAATAGTTTCAGAGGCAGGTCCTGGACTGGTCTAGCAGGATTCAAGGAAAGGGCATTAACCTTCCCAATTGCCCTGCTAGACCAGTCCAGACAAGTGGAATGTACCAAAGCTACAACTCCACTGGGCAGGAGGACGACACTGCAGCTTGCAAAACCCTTGAGCCAAGGTAGTATTCGTCCATGTGTGGACATCCAAGTAGTAGTGCTTGACAAAAGTGGAAAGTGATGCCCATATTGCCGCCCAACAAATGTCTGCAAGAGCTCCACTCCAGATACACCAAGGCCACAGCCTCTTTAATCCAGTGCCCCAAGAGTGACAATCGCCACATCAACCTAGCACAGGCCAGCACAAAGACAGTTGGAGGTGACAAATTCCTTTTGTAAGTCCAAGTACTGGCAAGGACCCTCCAGAAATCCACAAGGCAGAGATCCTTATCCTTCCCACAACACTGCTCCTTCAAGAAGGACGGTGTCAGCATACATTTCATGCAGCTTTGGACTCTGGTGATTTCAGTCTCCAAAGGTAATAGGACAGTTTACAAGATGAGATTAACTCTGACCCCCTGGTGATTTCAGTCTCCAAGGCCTGTCTGAAGCCCCTCCTTGCTAAATCAAGAATGACAGACCTAAAGGGGGAGTGGCTAGAAACAATAGCAGACCTCAAGGGGAAGTGCTGGAGAGGATTCAATTCACTATAAAGGACAGAAACACTTCCGCTCTCTCTCTCTTCCACTACACCTTGCCATGAGGCTCTGACCCACATGTTCTTACCTCTCCCACCATTCATCGGACATGAAGGACAGGAGGCTCTGATAATCAATTCCCTTCACCCCTCCCCCACTCTCTCTCTCTCTTCCACTACACCTTGCCATGAGGCTCAGACTCACATGTTCTGGCCTCTCTCTCTCTCACACTTCACACATGCACACACACAGATTCATTGATGCACACTGAAACAGCTCTGTAACAATCACTATATACCTCTGTTCAATACCTATGTATTAAGCCTATTTCTACATAAAAAACCTTTCTCCAAGCCACACCTGTTTGGTTGTTTCATTACAAACCCTACTGCCTCTGTGAAGTGAAATGAACCCAGGACCTACAGGAGAGTAACCTGACTAAATCTTACAGACGGCAGGCAGACCACCTAGTTCACGTGAAAGGGAGAAGGCACCCAAGGCCGGCCCAAAGGTTGCTGCCACCCTAGGTGGCAACCGAAGCCACGCCACATTCCCCCACACTAAACCAGCCCCACTGAGCTGTGCTGCCGCCGCCCCCCCCCCCCCCTCGCTGCTGCCGATTCCATCCGGGGGGGGGGGGGAGGCAGACAGGCAGCAGCATTTTAGAAGAGGCAGCTTTGTGCCACTGCTTTGTTGCCTGTGGCAGGCCATGTGCTTCAGCACACATGACCTGCCACTTCTGACCTTCCTCCGACAGCAAGTTACATCAGAGGGGGGATCAGAAGCAGCAAGTCATTTGCCAAAGCACATGACCTGCCAAGGCAAAAAGGCAGCAGTACAAAGCCACCCAACTGGGCCATCCGCCCAGCTTGCCTAGTGAACGGGCCAGCCCTGAAAGCACCTTAGGCAAGAAGGAAGCCACAAGCCAAAATGAAACCGCGTCCTTTTAAATGGCAGATAAGGATCTTGGCAAGGCAACATGCAGCTTGGAAACTCACCTTGCGAAAAAGACACAAAGAATACCATCTTAAGCATCAAATCCTTTAAAGTAGCACATCTCAATGGCACAAAGGGTGCCACCACCAAGGCCCTGGGCACCAGAAACAGATCCCATGAAAGGATCACAGACCAAAAGGGGAGGATGCAGATGCTGAACCCTCTGGAGAAAGCATGAGACATCCAGAAGCAAGGCTAGAGACTTACCAGCCACCAGACCTCAAACAAAAACAGGCCAAAAACTGCCACCTGAACTTTCAGGGAGCTAAGCGAAAGACTTCTCCAGGCCATCCTGTAGTCAGGCCCAATAGAGATGGCACCTGGGCCGCCTCAGGAACCAACTGCTGAGCATCGCACTAATCGCTCAAAGAGGCACCAGATCAGAACACACGCTAGCTTGGTAGACCTCTTCCAGGCTCCGAGCAGAGTAGAGACCACCGCTGGAGAGTGGCCCTTACGTGCTAGCCATCTCCTTCCAAGCTGTAAACATGAAGGGAACAGGTTCCTCCATGATGATCAGTCTCTGACGCACTAGACCAGAATGGAAGCAACCGAAGAGGAGATGCCTACAGGAGCTGCTTTACTTCTCCAAACCATGCTCTCCTTGGCCAATCTGGCGCCACCAGCCCAGGTGGCAGTCCATACACCAAAGCACACCCCCTACCAGGGGCCACAGAGGAAACGTGTATGGCAGGTATTGACTTAACCAAGGCTGGATCAGGAGACGCTGTCCTCTGATCCCATCTCTGTGTGGTGACTGAAAAAGCAGCAAACTTTGGCATTGGAGCAGGTCACCATCAGATCCATTTCGGGGTAACCCCAGCAACACTTCCACTCTCTAGGGTCCAGAGAGTGCCGACAGAGGAAATCTGCTTCCACACTGTCCACCCCAGCAAATGTTTGTCTCCAGTGGCTACCCCCGTACCCCTCATGTTGCCTTGCCAGTTGACATAAGCCACCGCTATAGCTCTGTCTGAAAATGCTCAAACCTCCCGGACTCTCAAGCAGGGGCTAGAAATGCATTACAGCCATCTTGATGGCCCTCACATTGAGACGGTTGATGGACCACACTGCTTCCCTGCAGTTCCAATGGCCCTGGTCTGTATGGTCTTGGCAACAAGCTCCCCAGCCTGAGAGGCTGGTATCAGTCAGGAGAATCTAGGAGTAATTGTCCAGGGACATGCCTTTCCTCAGATGACAGGGCTGCTGCCACCATCACCACAGGCTGGACTTCACCATCAAAGGGAGCAGGAGCCTGCACTCAAACTACTGAGCTCTAGGACCACCGAGTCAACAAGGACTGCTGCAGTGGTCACATGTGAGCGTGTGCCCACAGCACCATCTTTATGCTCACCGCCATCAATCCAAGGAGCTAAAGATAATCCCAGACTCTGAGCCTACTGCGCACATTACAACAGGCAATCCAACAGCCTTTTGATTTTCTCTTCTGGCAGTAAACTACCTATTCAAGAGTCAAAATGTGCTCCCAGAAACTCCAGGGACTGGGAACGCCACAGCTGGCTCATTCCCCGATAGAAAGTCTTGACTAAGTGTTCAAAGAAGAGAACCACCCGAGACACTTCTGAAAGGTAACGGGAACTAAATTAGGCAGTCATCCAGATAAGGATGGACAGATCCCATGGCGCCACAGCCATCACCACTATGACCTTGGAAAACATCTTCAGAGCAGTGGATAGCCCAAAAGGGAGGGCAGCAAAAAGAGTGATAGCCAAGCACAGCAACATACAGATACTTTGCTGATCTGCCCAGATCAGGATAAGAAAGATGCGCCTCAGCCAGATTAAGAGAATCTAAGAACTCCCCTAGGTGCACTGCTTGGATCACGGAGTACAAGGTTTCCATCCAGAAACACAGGACACGCAAGTGCTCGGTGACCCCCCATGGTATCCAGAATGGGCAAGAACAGTCCTTTCTGGGCACCAAATAGCTGGCGTATCTGTTCTTGCCCCGCTTGTCTGGCAGGGAGGGAATCACCACCTGTAGGCACAGTAGCATGTCCAAGGTGCTCCACACAGTGGCACCTTTGATCGCAGACCCACAAGGGGAGACAACAAAGGCATCCAAAATTGGTGCTTTGCATTCTAGAGCATAGCCGAACTGAATGGTGTCTAGCACCCAGGGATCCTTGGTAATCCAGTCCAATTCCTGAAAGAAAAGGTGAAATCTGCCTCCAAGTGGAGGAACCAAGAATGGGCCCCCCAAACCTTTGCTGCACAGCCTGGGAGGATCATCTTCTAGAAGGGACCAAGTCCCTGGACCTATGTGCTCCACGAAAGGACAGAGAACAGGAGTCCCAAAAACCCCATAAACCCAGCCAACATGCCATTGGTGGACAGGCAGAGGCTGACAAAAAGGGGCCCCAAGCCCACTCCACAGGCCCCTTAGACCCATCTTCTGGAAGGCAGCAAGATTGTGTCTCATCCAGGTCCTTCACCAGTTTCTCCAAATCGGCTCCAAACAGAAGCTTCCCCTGAAAAGTCAGTTTGGCCAACTGCCCAGTGCCACAGACAAATCCAAACGCCATGACACCATTGTCAGGGCACTATCCCTGGCTGCCAAATGTACCAGGCCATACATGGCATCAGAAAGTATGGCTGTAGCAGACTCCAAAGAGAGGTAGTAACATCCAGTGGAAGAGACTGAGGCTAGTACATACTGCCAGCTGCAGAATAGCTGCTGCCACAACAAACTGGCTCCTCAATAATTAATCCATCTTACGGTCCAGAAAATTCATGTAGGCCGATTTGCCTTCTACGGGAATGGTGGTCCATTTGGTAACCGCTATGTCCTGTGCATCCATCTTGGGAATGTCAAACCACTGAACACACTCCTCCAAGAGAGCAAAGATCTTCTTACACACCCTTAATCTTTTAGGCAGGGAGTCTGGAGAGTCCCACTCCAACTGGATCATATCTTTGATCACATCCGGGAATGGGAAGACCGTAGCGGAATTTCGTACCCCTTGAAGGAGCGGGTGTACCTTCTGCTCCTGCTCCGTGCTGGAAGCATCCGTCAAGTTCAAGGCAGACGAGACCCTGGCAATCAACACTGCCAGCTCCTCCTTCCAAAAGAGGCAGATCACACTGGCCTCTGCACAATCTTCTCAAGGAGAGAGAGTACTTCTGCATCCAAAACAGAGCACAGTACCGAGTCATCTGAATTCAAGTCAGTCAAAATCTCTAACAGCTCCCAGCTGTTCCCCAGCTCCAGGGGGCACCCCACACTGGGGATGCATAGCTGAAAGCAACTGATCAGGACTTCCACTCTCCACCACAAGAGACTGCGCCTGGGGGCACCCAGAGGCCACAGGATCTGAATTTCCATGTCAGAAAGACTAGGCCTGCACCAAAAAAGAAAGAACTCTGGGGAGGACAATCCAGAGTCCGGAAGCTCTCCTCTTGGAAATGGCCCAACACCAAGGAGCACAGCTGCCATAGACCCACTAGAGGACAATGAGCAGCTCACAGCACTGATGCCGGATCCCCCAGTTGGCTGGATATCCTTACCCATAACATTATCTGTCACCTCCTGTCCTGAGACAAGCAAGGCCAGACTAATTGCATTCCCTTAGCTGAAAGGAGGAGAGCAGGCCCTCCAGGGACAACTCAGAATCTGCCATGCCAGAAGAGCAGAGTCCAGAATCCAGAGATGAGACATCTCGCTTTACACATGTCAAACAACATTTTACGGAAGACAAGGTGAGTATCACAATAGTGCAAGCCAAGACTGTGGCGGCCCAAAGTTGCAAGTTCACCATGCTCTTATGACAGTGTTAACTGCATTTTTACTGCAATGCATGTTGTAGGCGCTAGGGTAGGAATGTGAGTTGGAAACGCTTGGGCTCAACCAACATATAGCCCGCGCAACTGCCAGGTGCACAATAGGAGAAAATGCTACTAATGCAAAATGGTGGGAAACTCCTACACTGCACCAATGGTCATCACCAGTCTACCCCAAAACGCACCCCACACAGGCCGAATCGGGAGCCCCCAACAAAGGACAATAACGAGATTAAGCCTTGGTATTTACTCACTGAAAGCCACAGGCAGAGGAGCCATGCTGGGCTCAGCTCTATTCCTATAATACTGTTTCAGTGGCTTTTGCAGCACTGCATTTAAGGAGGCTGGCAGGCAGATCCCCCAGAGTCTTCTGCAATCTTCCAGAGAGAGCAGAGGGGAACAAAGGAGGGGGGGGGGGCATCAAGGTTGTGCAAGGCTGCTGCACTCTTCCAGATCCTTCCAGTTTTGTAGCTGCTATTATGATAAAGAGCATGCAGTTGAACCAATTTTCCCTGCTCCTATAGCTAAAGAGAAGGCCGCAGTCTAGTGGAGCCTCCCATGTGTTCAAGTGAAATAATCACCCTCAAGGTGGTCGATCACAAGCATTTAATCATTCTTTTCCTCTCAATCCTCAGATTTTCTTCAGAGAGGAGAAATCCATCCGCCATCTGCTGGAGACAAAGAAATACTGAGGAGACCTCTGGTGGCTGAGAAAAATAGAGGTACAGGAGTGATGTCACTGAAACCTGGGCTTTTCATTGTTTTGTTTTGTCTGTCTCCAATCTGTTGGTAGGGGAACACAACCCACTTGTCTGGACTGGTCTAGCAGAATGATATGGAACTACATATATATTACAGAATCAGGAGGAGTTTTACAAGATGTAAAGTAGTTAAGATCATAATACTTTCTGCACTGGGCTGCAAAGTTTGAGCCTACATCTACATGCATACAATGCCCAAAAGATTTATATTACTACCCAACACATGCTATAGCTCTTACTATAGGAGGGAAGTTGCTCAGAAACCTACACAGCAGCACAAACTTGAAGGGTACTTTGATGACAAACCTTTTTACAAGGTTCTCTCATTTGTGTGTTCTCTGCAAGGCTATATTTCATCTGGAATTAATTCATTTGAACAAAGCAAAGCAGGAAAAGGTACTTCCTAAATCAGATCCTAGAAAAATAAGAAATTCCAGACTTGGGAAAAAAAAGCCATTCATTGAGCTATTACCAATAAAAAAAAAAAAAAAAAAAAAGATTCCAAAATTTTGGTTTGAACATGTCACTCTGCCCAATACTTCTACGGACTTCCTTTCACTCAAAGTGCTTCAACAGATACATGATAAACATAGAACAGTGCAGCTTTAGAAATACATGACAGCACACACTGAATTACCTGATTAAAGCAACAGCAGCTGCATACTACACATTTGGACGCTCAAGTCTAATCAATTTTCAGTTTTGCTGGTATGCTTACAAAGCATATTTTAATAAATGTAAACTTCAGATGGCTGCAATCCCTCGGCAAACTGATTGCCTACCTAATTCCATGCTAACTCAAGTACTTTACCAAAGCAACACAGTATCAGATGTTCCCAAGACTTATCTGGCACAAGGGCAGCTTCTCAGACATCACAACTAGTATTTGGATTTACGGAGCCCTAGCACATGGCCCCTGGCCAAGGATTATCACTACAGACAGGAACAGGTAAGAAAAACATAGAAATATGACAGAAAAAGACCACATGGCCTATCTAGTCTGTCCTTACACAACCACAACAGCCCCCCCTTTTACCCTCAGAGATCCTCTGTGTTTGTCCCATGGTTTTTTTTGGATTCAGGAAGGAATATAAAATAAGAGAAATCCCCACATAGTTTCCAAAGATGGCTCTTGGTACCCGATCTCTGTCCGGTTCTGAGGTAGATGAAACTTCCACATCACTTCCCTTCCTCCTTCCAATTTTGTTTCTAGCCTTTGGTCTCTAAATTTCTAAGCTCTTCTGGAAGATGTCTATCTTTTTCTTCCCAAAAAGTGGCTAGGAAGTAAGGAATATCCCATTTTAATAGCACACACACACACACACCTCATTCCCCTGGTAATGCCACTACTTCTCCCCCCTCTAAATTCCTACCTCTCTCTTCCTTAATCCCATTCTCCATGCCTTCCACAGGTCTCTCCCCTGCCTTCCATACCCTCTCACTTCCTCCTTCCTTCTCACCATCTTTGCTCTTTCCTGCACCACCACTCCAACCCCCACCAGCCTTGTTGTTTCTTTCCTCCATTTTCTTTACCCCCAGCTCAATCTTCTCCTCCCCATCAGTCTCATTTCCTCCTAACTTCTCTTCTCTCCAATCTCTTTATTCTTTTATCCATCCTCTCTTCATTTTCATCTTTATTCCTCTCCAACTCATCAGGCTTCTTTCTTTCCCACCACCCCTGTTCCATTTTCAATCATACATCTCATCTATCCACATCTTAGCTTTATTTCCTTCTTGTATCCCCACCCCTCTTCTTTCATTCTCCCTCAGTCCTTTCTCCAACCATCTTCCTTTTCCTATTCCTCTTCCCCTATCCTCACTTTTTCTTATCCTCCCCCTCTCATATCCCCCTTCCTCTTCTCATTCTGTTCTTCCTCATGTACCCTACCTCCCCTTTTTCCTCCTTACTCTACCCTCCTCTCCCTTCCCCATTCATCATTTCTCTCGTCCCTTATTCTTTCCCAGTTTTCCTTATTGTCACTCTTCCCTCATCAAAACTCCCACACACTTTCTTCCTCTATCCCTTCACTCGTCACCCCCTTTTTCTTTTCACCCTTTCTGCCCATCCGCCTACCTCCTTCCTCTAACCTTCTCACTCATCTCCCTTCCCCATTCATTTTCCCTTTTCTCTCCTTCATCTTCCTCTTTCTGTAACCTTCTCTAATGGTTCCCCTTTCCCTTCGCAATCCGCCTCTCTTCTCTTACACCTTTTGCTTTTCTCCCCATCCTCTTTCCACCCCGTTCTCTCTCATTTCTACATCTCTTTTCTCTCCATCTTTTTCCTTCTCCCTTTTCTCTAGCCTTCTTACGCTTCTCCCTGTTCTCTCAGCTGCTGATACAACTTTTATTCCCTAATCTCATCAATGTCCTTTATATTTGCCTTGTGTCCCAAGTTTTGAAAGCCGAAAAAGCAGCACAATAAAGCACACGAGAGGCCTGAGCCTGTATCCCTGTCTAACTCCCGTTACCTGCTGTGCTCCACCCGCCCGCTCTGCGGCTCCGGCAATAATCAGCTGAAGAGCAAAACAAGTCCTAATAGCAAAAACTAAGGCTTAGAGCGCCTGCGCATAGCCGGCTCGGAGCGGGGGCTGCTAGGAATCGTCGTTTTTCCTTCAGCTTTTCGCTTTGTCGCTGCTGAAGTCTCGCAGGGGAAAGACTTCAGCACCCGAAAGCCTCCTTGCCCGGCCCGTGCCGCAACACGTCCTCTCGAACGTTCTCTGCGGTGCCCCGCCCCAGAGGAAATGCAGAGGTGCACGAGCGCTGCGGTTTCTGATGAGCAGCGGGAGCGCGCGTCGGGGGGGAGGGGCAGAGGGCGACCTCTGCTCTGCAGATAGTGACTGACGATGACGAGCGAAGAACAAGTAAATAGGAGGCCGGGTCACACGGGGGAGGAGCGTTCCCTGGCACCCTGCAGTTTTACTTTTTAAATCCTAGTTCTCCCTCCCTACTCCCTCCGGGGGTAGAACATTTTTTGGGTTGGAGAGGCCACAGAAACCCATCTCCGGCCCTGCCCCAAAGCTCTCTGTTTGCTAATGGGATGTGGAGCAAAATATTGGTGGGGCCGTAGCCCCTGTGGCCTACCCAATTCCGCTGCCTATGTCCCCCTCAATATTTTGATAATTAAGCTCAATCGTAATCATTTCAACATGATCCCTCCCAGAATAATCCTATAAAAGCATATTTTTAAGAAGATTTTGAAAAGCCACTTGAAAGGATAATGGAGTACTTGCAAATTGCCCATTAGTACTGTAGCTAAAAGTAAACCCTGATGAGTTTTTGAATTTGTCGTTTTGTAGCAGCAGAGCGCAGACAAACCAATGATACCAGGAGTCTGTTCAGAAGGTCCAAATCATTTATTTGTGCACAAGTCTCAAGCAGAATCAAATTCAAAATGGCTGAGCAATGGTTTCTAGCAAAACAACAACTTTTATAGACTTCTTCTCCATTCTAGACATAGGCAAACTTTTCATTGGTCCCGGTAACCCCTCGTACACCTTCTATTGGTTCCGGTACCGATATGGCTATCCAATGATGTCCCTCGACTGGGCTCCGCACCTGCTTACCCCCCTTCTAGTCCCAATTACAATGGTCAGTTCTTCCAACTTTGATACTTCTCTCCTCCAAGGTCACTTAGCTAGCTAGAACATGTGGGAAAGCAGGGCACTGTAACCTTTCTTTCAGCAAAGTCAATTAATTTCATAGGAGCTGTGCTCTCTTATCAATACCAATTAGACATGTTTTTCTATATTTTCTAAGTTTCGATTCTGCTTAGTTATACTAAACTGTGTTCAATTAGGTTTCAGTTCTATAGTAGCAGCATTTTTGGGGGATGTGCAATTCCTCTGGGCCTCTCCACAGGCTTCATTTACAGGTCAAGCTACTTAGGCCTGTCTGCTTATTTCAGACACCATGGATCATAGGCCTTCGCCTACCACATTCCCCCCTTTGATTAATCTCACCCTATTACTAATAAGGTGTGAGAGTTAAATCACTCAATTATACTATGGTCGGGTTCCGACCAAGTGTAGTAGGATTAGGGTGCCATAAGGCTAAAATCTTAGTTGCGGTCTTCCGCTCCACGGTGTTCTCAATAACACTGTTAATAGATTGCATACAACATGGGATTATACATGGTAACATAAAGAACAAGGCTACAAAGATTAATATTATCATAGCAAAAGTAGTGAATCCTCCTAATCTAGAAAAGATAGATGCAAACCAATTGGGTATCTGAAGACTATGCCAGGTCTGTACTGGCACATAAGTTTGCTTCCGCATGTGTTCAGCAATTTCTTCAACAACCTGACCCTTATCATCTATCTTTAAGCAACAATTGGTGAGGTTCATCTTACCACAGACTCCTCCTTCAGCAGCTAACAAATAATCTAGAGCTAAGCGATTTTGATAAATTGCAGTGCGCATTTGTGTGCTTTGTCTAGCTAAAAGTGTAAGTGCTTGGCTAGTTTCATTAGTGATAAGTTCAACTACCGCTTGCAAGCGTATGATTCTATTCAACATATAAATTGGGGTACGATATCCCCACATGCCATCTTGCTCCCAAGTGGCAGGTCCATAATAGGCAATAATTCGCTCTGGTGGCCAATCTTCACCATCCCATTTCTCCCACTTGCCTATCTGTAAGGCTGCTCTTCTCTGTCTTTTTGAATAAACTGGATAGCCTAGTTGTTCACCATGTTCTGTGGGCAACAGAAAGAAAGAGGGTCGAATAGTTCCTAAGACACATGCTCCTTCCCAGTAAATAGGGAGTCAAGCATATGCTCGGGTTCCGCAAATCCAATATAGGCCAGATGTGGCTTGCCAGTTATGATGTCGGTCAAAGTTAGTCCATAGAGGGGCAAGCTCGGGGAACCGTGCTAAGGGATTGGTGGGCTCTAATTCATTAACTCCTGACCACCAAGATGTCCGTTTTGTGGTATCATTATAGAACCTTTGGCTAAGACAGACAAGCTGCCCTACCTTAGAGGTAAATTGGGGTCCAGTTCGAGCATAACACAAGCGCCCAACTATTGGGTGTGCTAATACCCATTCGCTGGTAGTTTTGTGTAGCTCTGTCTGATTATAGACTACTGAGTAATTCAATTCTTGGGCCTCCCAAGGCCACTGATCACCCATCTTGGTTCCACCACAGAAATAACAGTCTGAAATGCGGAGGCTGGATACCACAGCTCCGGCCAATTCTAGGAATAAATTTTGAGAGGGATGAGGGATATCAAACTTCTTTACATGCATGGTTTCATAAAAAGTGTTATGTATGTGATACTTTGATGATCGATGGGCTTGGGTATTTAGTCTAATATGCACAATGGTTCCGGGATCTGATCCAGTACCTGCAATACGTAACCCAAATTTATACCCTGGTTTCCATACACTGGGATTGGCTATGGATAATTCTAGTGGATTACAAGCACCTTTTTTGCAATTCTTAGGATCCTTCATAGTTGGCTTAGTTAGGGTAGCTATCCGATGGTCGTTAAGGGTTACCCCCGTGTCAAGTTTCCATGTAGAATAAAGCACACATTCCCATCTTGGGCAATAATAGTCTTTAACTGGTGCTGTGCAATACACGTCTTCTACACCTTTTTTACTTATACATGTCCCCCACCCAATTGCTCCTTCTGGACACATATACTTTCCATCCTTAGCATACGTTTTCTCCCAATCGGCACACTTTGAACGACTGTTGATGGCATCACAGGCATCAAAATATAAAACAGCAGGCTGTGTGGGATCAGTGAGTGGGGGTGTGGCATTTAGTAACGCTCCATCTGCATCATTCCATCTTATCTCCAAAGTATAATAGGATGGATTCTGATGCGGGTTAAAACATACCTTGGTATTACCTTGGGTACAAACATTCAGTTCAGTGGTGTTATAAACACACCGGGTTACTTTACCAGTGCAGATATAGTAAGAATGATAAAGCAAAGTCTGAGTTACTTTCATTCCAGTTCGAGTGGTAGTAATACAGGCAGTACATGGGGGTAAAGCATGTACCAGTTCAAAGCTTCCCAGGCAAGCAGCCAAAGATGCATGTTGATTGTAGTTCTTCTGGATCTCCGCTGGAAAATCTTGACCATGTCGTCCTCAACGCGATGCCCGTTTGCTAATGAAGCAATTCAACGGGTATCAATGTTGATTGAAGATCCTCAAAAGTCTGGTTATGATGCCAACTTATCAAATGTAGTTGGTCTAATACTAGTCTATAAAGGCACAGTTAGTCGATGAAGAAAACAAATGTCTTTGCTGTATTGGAAACAGCAATCCTCTTCGAAAGACTTGGCTGCTGTAGGGCACTATAGCACATGAGTGTCTCCAATGAGATCTAGGCTGCTGGCTGCCTCCGTAAGGTGAGACGCAACGGGACGTCAGGATGTGGCTCCACTGGTCCTGGTCTGGAACTGCTGCCGGCTTGACTCTGCTGTGATGAATCCAGGAATCGATCTCTGCTACCTTTACTGCAGTTGGGGTAGACAGGATGACGGTGTACGGTCCCTTCCAATGAGGTTCCAACGGTGTCTTTTTCCAGTCTTTAATCCACACCGAGGTACCAGGCTTGTAGGGATGTAGGGGTTCCGTCAAGTTGATAGGCAACTGGTCCTGAATCCACGCATGAAGAGTCTGTAGAACAAAACTAAGAGCTAGAAGTTCTTGTCTGGTTATTTCTGAACCAATCTGGGCTAAACTACCCTTGATTCCCTGCACTATTGGTGGGGGTTTTCCATATACTACCTCAAAAGGGGAGAATCCTGTTGATTTCACAGGAGCTGAGCGTATTCTGAGCAAAGCTATTGGGAGCACTTGGGGCCACTTCAGGCGAGTCTCCTGGCAAAGCTTAGACATCTGGGCTTTCAAGGTACGATTCATTCGCTCAACTTTCCCTGAACTCTGAGGTCTATATGCAGTGTGTAGCTTCCATTGTATCTGTAGGGCATTTGCTAACTGCTGAGTAATCTGAGACACAAATGAGGGCCCATTGTCTGACCCTATTACTGCTGGAATTCCAAATCTGGGGATAATCTCTCTCAGCAAAACTTTGGTAACTTCTCGGGCCTTTTCAGTCCTGGTGGGGTAAGCCTCCACCCACCCAGAGAAGGTACAAACTAACACTAACAAGTAGCGGTATCCATTGGCTTTTGGCATTTCAGTGAAGTCAATTTGCAGGTGGTGCATGGGGGTTACACCTCCTGACTGAACTCGGGGTGGTGGCGTGGGACCCTGTTTGGCATTGTTCTTGGCACAAATTAGACACTGGCGTGCTACTGAGGCTGATAGGGATCCCAACAAGGCAATGCAAAAATGTGGCTTGAGTGCTTTTTCCATAGCACTTTTTCCATAATGTGTGGCTTGATGGAAAGCTTTGACAAAGGCTGGTCCCAATAGTTCAGGGATCACTATTCGTCCTGGGGGTTAGCTGCCCTCGGTTGGTGGCAGCTCAATCCACCCGTCTTTCAGCACTCCCTCTTCCTTATTACAGTAATAATCCAATTCTTTGGTGGTATATCGTGGTGTCCATGAATTAAGGGGTACTGGAAACAAGGCTGCCTGCAGTGGCATAGTTTGCGATGAAATTTGGCCTGTCATGGCTGCCTTTCGCGCTGAGGCATCAGCGAATCTGTTTCCTTGGGCAACATCTCCTTTACCCGCTTGGTGTCCTCGGCAGTGCATGACAGCTACACGTGTTGGGGCCCATACTGCATCTAATAACATCAATATTTCTGGGCCATATTTGATCGATTTTCCTCCTGACGTAATGAGCCCTCGTTCTTTGTAGAGAGCTCCATGTGCATGCAAAGTGGTGAAGGCATATTTTGAGTCTGTATACACATTCAACAAAAGTTTTGCACCCAATAATAATGCTCGGGTGAGTGCAATCAATTCTGCTTTCTGGGCTGATGTGCCTGATGCCAGGGCTGATGATTCAATGACTTTCTCCCGGGTGACGACTGCATACCCGGCACAATGTCGTCCATCGATAATGAGACTGCTTCCATCCACAAAATAGGTCTGATCAGGTTTTTCCAGGGGCACATCGGTCAGATCAGGTCGACTTGAGAATACAGTATCCATGACTTCTATACAATCATGCTCTGGGGGTTCCTCACTGACAGGTATCAATGTGGCTGGGTTCAAGGCATGGCTCACTTCCAATTGTATCTGTGGGTTTTCACATAGCATACTCTGGTATTTCAGCATTCGGGAATTGGTGAGCCAATGATTCGCCTTTTGTTCCATGAGGGCAAGTACTGCATGTGGCACAGTGACTCGTAGATTCTGTCCTAAGGTGAGTTTGTCTGCTTCACTCACTAACAATGCTGTAGCTGCCACTGCTCTCAAGCATGGTGGCCATCCTTTGGCCACAGTGTCCAATTGTTTTGATAGGTATGCTACAGGTCGCTCCCAATGTCCCAATTTCTGAGTCAACATGCCTAGGGCATTCCCTTGCACCTCATGCACGAATAGATGGAAAGGCTTGTAAACATATGGTAATCCGAGTGCTGGTGACGACATCAATTCTTCCTTCAATGTCTTAAAGGCTGCATCCTGCTCAGGTCCCCACTCTAGTGGCGACTTTTCTTCTCCTTTGGTGGCATCATACAATGGTTTAGCAATTTGAGCAAAGTTGGGAATCCAGATTCGGCAATATCCTGCTGCTCCCAGAAAACTACTATAGACTCATGCTACCCATGAATACATGTTCAATATTCACTTGAGTTTAAATATGGTACATAATTAAAGCATATATATAGTATAATGTTGATTGTACATAGTTATCCCTGTTATTCCATGTTTTATATTCCCTTGTTCTCTGTAAACTCGATGTTACCTGTACACATTGCAGTATATTTTGTTCGATGTACACCGCGCTGATTTTAATAGCGCGGTATATAAGAGATGTTAAATAAATAAATAATAAATAAAATAAAAGCTCTAACTTGCTTTCTGGTAGTTGGGGTTGGGATTCTGCACACAGCTTCTTTTCTCTCTCGTCCTAATTGTCGGCTTCCTTTAGTCAAGCGAAAGCCTAAGTATTTCACTTCTTTTTGGCATAGCTGTGCTTTTGCTCTGGAAACTTTATATCCAGCTTCATCCAGTAGCTGCAAGAGGTCTTTGGTGGCTAGTATACATTCACTTTCCGATACAGCAGCTATCAGCAGATCGTCCACATATTGGAGAAGTACTCTCTCTTCCCCGGGGCCACTGAATAGCTTGAAAGGTCTTGGTTTAGTGCAGCACTGAAAATGGTAGGTGAATTCTTGAATCCTTGGGGTAATCGTGTCCAAGTGAGTTGGCCCCGTCTTCCGGAGACAGGGTCCTGCCATTCAAAGGCAAACAGCAATTGGCTAATTGGGGCTAATCTTATGCAGAACGCATCTTTCAAATCCAAAACAGTAAAATGGGTAGCTTCCGCTGGAATCAATCCTAAGAGTGTATAGGGATTTGGCACAACTGGATGTATGGTCTCAACTGCTTCATTCACTCTCCTTAGGTCCTGCACTGGACGGTAGTCACCTGTTCCAGGCTTCTTTACTGGCAGGAGTGGTGTGTTCCATGGTGACTGACAAACTTTGAGTAGGCCATAGTCCAGTAGCCTTAGCAAGTGGCGGTGAATGCCTTCAATTGCTGCTCTTGGGAGGGGGTATTGCTTGACATGCACTGGTTCGGCACCAGGCTTGAGATTCACAATTATTGGAGCTATATGTTTGGCTAGGCCTGGGGGATTGCCTTCTGCCCATACTCCAGGTGGGGCATCAATGCTTTTCAGAGTATGTTCAAAATAGGTGTCCTGGGCGGACTCATTACTATAATATCTCCATTCTTCTTCTCGAGGAACAGTAAGCAGCATTAATCCAGCGGGCTTTGAGTTTACTGTCATTTGCATTTCTCCTTTCTCAGTGAAGGATATCTGGGCCTGCAGCTTAGCTAGCATATCTCGTCCCAGCAATGGCACTGGGCACTCAGGCATGTAAAGGAATTGGTGCGTTATTTGCTGTCCTCCCAGATTGCATACACGGTTCTGAAGAAAAGGCTTTGTGGCTTTGGCACCAGTTGCTCCCACAATGGTGACTGCTCTTGCGGAAAATGGGGCGATTTGTTTATCTACTACAGAATGTTCTGCTCCAGTATCAACCATAAAGTCCATAAATTGGTCTCCTATTTGTATGCTGACCATAGGCTCCTGGAGACCTAAAGCGAATTCGGAGCCCGGTCTGTCCTAATCGGCTTCATCTACATCGTAGGTCGCTGCGGCCACCGCCTGTATGGCCTCTCCTCTTTCTCGTTGAAATTGTTCCCGATTGGCCCCTCCGCGGTTCCGGGGTCGGCCTCTTCCTCCTCCTCTCCAATGGGCATTATTTTCGTCATCCTGGGAGGCGCCTTCGAGTTGCGGGCATGTATCTCTCCAATGTCCTTCTTCCTTGCAATAAGCGCATTGGTTCACGCTTAGTAGGGGCCGGCCATCTCCTCGGCCGCACCCTCTTCCTCTGCTCCTTCGACTAGGGAAACCTCCCCTTTTCTGTTCAACTATGGCCGCAGCCAAAAAATCAGCTTTCTTCTTCATCTTTCGATCACATTCTTTCTGTCTTTCATTATCACGATTCACATACACTTTATGAGCGACTTCCAGTAACAGTTGCATTCATGCCCGCAAACCCTTCTAGTTTCTGTAACTTGCGTCTAATGTCTGGTTGTGACTGATTTACAAAAGCAGCATTCACCATGCATAAACTTCCTGGTGCATCTGGATCATAGGGAGTATACATTCTGTATGCTTCAACTAATCTCTCGTAGAATACTGCTGGGCTTTCATCTATTCCCTGATTGACTTCGGTCACTTTAGAAAGATTCATAGCTTTCTGGCCCCCCCTTTTTCAGACCTTGCATGAGGCCTTGGCGAAACCGGGATAGGGCTTTGGATCCTCTCTCTGTATTCGGATCCCACCGAGGGTCTTCATTTGGGAATTCTCCTTGAGCTACTTCTCGATTGTCTATCCCTACCTCATCCCCCGGTGCTAAAGGATTATCCGCCAGCCAGTCGACAGCTGCTCGCCTAATTCGTGTCCGCTCCTCAGTAGTAAATAAAGTGGACAAGAGCTGACGGCAATCTGCCCAAGTGGGTTGGTGGGTTTCCATAATGGTATGCATTAATTCTGTTAGTTCTTGGGGCTTGTTGGTATAGGAAGCATAATGCGTCTTCCAGTTTAACAAATCAGTAGTGGAGAAGGGCACATATACTAAAAACTTAGGGGTCCCGCCACCACCTGATTATCTTCATCTCTTACGGGCACTCCCGGGACTTGCCGTAAAGGCATCATCTTTGCCGTGGAAGTTTTTCTGGATCTGAGGGGGATTTTAGAGACTCTCCTGGCAGGGGCTTTCTTCTTGCTCGTACACTTAGTCTGGGACGCTTTACTTTTGACTGATGAGCTCGTACTGACAGTTGTCTTTATACTATCAGTATCGCTCTGGGGAGACCCTTCCTCTTCCTCTTCTGCCTCAGACTCAACTTTTTCCTCAGTCTCGGTCAAGTCATCCTCCTCATCTAGAGTGAGCTTATCTGCCTGCTCTTCTGGTGGTGGGTCTGGGGTTGGGTCCCGCTCCCGCTGTCTCTGTGGTCCCGGGCGGGACGCGGTGGCACTCTTACTGGATGCTGGGCTCGGGGTTGTCTAGTTACCACTTCCGGGGACTCAGGATCTGCAAGGATGGGTTTCTGTCTGGATTTCTCATCTGTCCCTGTCTTTTGAGTCTGATCTGTTAATGCTAACATTATTCTGCACTGTTCTTCATAACAGCGCTTCGCCCAAGGGGGCGGGCTCTCACAAATACTTAACCAGGAATCTATATAGGGATACTGAACGGGGTGTGCTACTCGCACTTTCTGGTGAACTGACTGAATAATTCCTATAGTAAAAGTTCCCTCTCGGGGCCACATAGAGTCTAGTTCAGGCCACTCCCTAGTACACAAAACTTGCAATCGTGTCGCAGTCATTTTAATCCCATAATCTCCTGAATATCCTTTATTAAAATGCGTGATCATACATTCTAACGGAGTGTGCCTAGTAGACCCCGCCCCTCCCATATCGATGTGTGCGCGCAACAACAAACAGAAGGGAAAAGGAGGGCGGACCGTGGGTAAGGGGTCCTCACGGCCCTAGAAACATATAAGGGAAACAAATAACAAGACAAGACGACGGTCGCTTCCTCCTTTTTACGACCTGGGCGCGGTCGCCCGGCCAGGAAATGCGTTACTCAGGAGTCCGCCTTCGCTTGGTCCGTGCTGCCAGACCTCTCATTCATACTTCATTCACACAATCATGCTAGCAACGTATTCCAAAAAACACAGCCCAATCCTGTCTTTTCTGACTAGGCTATGTTCAAATTCCAAAATCAAGAAGACGATAGTTTCGCCCTGCGCATACTCATGCAGGGTTAATCGGACCGTCTTGAGAGGTGATCAAGCTCTCTTTTCCAAGTTTCCAAGTTCCAAGTTCCAAAATTCAAACAGCAGTACTGCTCTGTCTCATCTGTCTAGACATATCAAATCAAAACTATACTCACCGGATCCTGTCCTCAAAGTTCCCAAGCAAGCGCATGAGTTGGACCTCGGACTCCCCTCACTCGGGTTCGAGGTGTTGGTTCCAACCGGGCCCGGCACCCGCCGAGGTCCGGCCGACTCCCTCCGATACAAGGGACCGGTGGCGCCAGAGAGCGAGCCCACGTCGGAAGGGCGCGATCCCGGCAGGACCAAACCTGTTGAGGCGGAAAGTCGTGGTATATTGCCCTATATACCCTCTATTACCACACGTCCCCGGCCAACGCACCAAGAATATGTAGCAGCAGAGCGCAGACAAACCAATGATACCAGGAGTCTGTTCAGAAGGTCCAAATCATTTATTTGTGCACAAGTCTCAAGCAGAATCAAATTCAAAATGGCTGAGCAATGGTTTCTAGCAAAACAACAACTTTTATAGACTTCTTCTCCATTCTAGACATAGGCAAACCTTTCATTGGTCCCGGTAACCTCTCGTACACCTTCTATTGGTTCCGTTACCGATATGGCTATCCAATGATGTCCCTCGACTGGGCTCCGCACCTGCTTACCCCCCTTCTAGTCCCAATTACAATGGTCAGTTCTTCCAACTTTGATACTTCTCTCCTCCAAGGTCACTTAGCTAGCTAGAACATGTGGGAAAGCAGGGCACTGTAACCTTTCTTTCAGCAAAGTCAATTAATTTCATAGGAGCTGTGCTCTCTTATCAATACCAATTAGACTTGTTTTTCTATATTTTCTAAGTTTCGATTCTGCTTAGCTATACTAAACTGTGTTCAATTAGGTTTCAGTTCTATGGTAGCAGCATTTTTGGGGGATGTGCAATTCCTCTGGGCCTCTCCACAGGCTTCATTTACAGGTCAAGCTACTTAGGCCTGTCTGCTTATTTCAGACACCATGGATCATAGGCCTTCGCCTACCACAGTTTGAACACTGGAGAGTGGCCAAAGTAAGCCCAATTTATAAAAAGGGTTCCAGGGAAAATACAAACCAGTGATTCCAAAATCTGTGCCATGCAAATTAATACAAAACCATTATAAAGATAAAAAAAAACTACTGAACATGTAGAGACAGAAACATGACGGCAGAAAAAGACCACATGGCCTATCTAGTCCGCCCTTCCATTTCAACCACTACAACAGTCCCCTTTTTACCTCTGTGTTTGTCTCATGCTTTTTTAAATTCAGATACAGTCCTCATCTCTACCACCTCCACTGAGAGCCTATTCCACGCATCTACCAATATTTCTGCATATTTTCTCCTGAGTATATCCCCTTTCACCCTCATCCTATGTCCCCTCGTAGCAGAGCTTGCTTTCAATGGAGAGATTCTCCTCCTGTGCATTTATGCCACGGAGTATTTAAACATCTCAATCATATTTATTTATTTGGAGAGTATTTGTATACCGCTACTTCCAGCGATCAGCAGCGGTTTACTTTATCCCCATCTACACCCCCTGATGTGGTGTAATCAACAGTATATACAATTCAATTGCAGGGGGGGTTCACAGAACACACAGCGGTTTACTTTACACCACAGCAGGGGGTGTACATATCACCTCTATCCCGACTTTTCTCTAAAGTATACATATTAAGAACCTTAAGTCTGTCCTGATATGTAGAGAGTTCAAACCACTCTATCTGTGGACTCGGACGAAAAAAAATACCTTTATCATTTCCAACAAATATCTGAGTTTATGCCTTACTTATAGGCCGCCAAATACCAAGAACAAGGAGCTCTCAACCATACTGGAAGCTGTCAACTCAAATGGATCACAGCAGAAACCCCCTCATCCCACTAGGAGACTTCAATCTATGCTCCCTACCTAGCAAAGAAGCCAACGCATTCCTTAAAGCAATGCTAGCCCTTAACTACACCCAGATACTTAATGCCCCCACCCACCGACATGGAACAACCCCGGACTTGGTCTTCATCCCAAATCTACTTACAATGCAGAACATGATACCTACACCGTCGATTACTCCTGTTCCCTGGTCTGATCACCATCTAATAATATTCTTGATGCTCATCCAAAGTTCATACGGTCGGCAGGAACCATGCTTTCCACACAGAAAGTTCAAAGCCTTTAACAAGAATTCCTACGGGAAATAGCACCATCGCTTCATCACGATAGTAACAACTTGGATGAAATCATTGAAAAATGGTATCATACTATCTCAACTGCTGCTACAATCACGATTACAAGACCCACCACTAATCACAAAAGGCCCAACACTTCATGGTACTCAAGCAACATCAGAGAAGCAAAAAGGGCCCTCAGAAGAAATGGAGACGCAACAAAACCCAGGACAATATGCAACGATACAGAGCTAAACAAGAGGAATACAACAATATAATAAACGACTCCAAGCAACAATACTATACCAATACCATTATGAAATCAGCAAACAGACCCAGGGAACTCTTCAGCATTCTCAGGAAGCTTACCAAGGATACCTCACAGTTGGACACCCACACCATGGACCCTCAACAGTTTGCAAACTTCCTTATTAGCAAGAATAATAACAACCTCGCTCAAAGCTGATCAGATATCTTAACCAGTCCTGTTGCCTTAGCATATAAGGAAACATAGAGTGGCTTCTCTATCCCCTCACCTCACAGATCGAGCAAATCATAGACTTACTCAATACCACAATCTCCTCCACCGATCCGTGCCCAGTGGCCTGGATTAAAGCTATGAAGGACCAGCTCAGCAAAAGTATACAACGAATCATAAGGTTATCCCTGTAACAAGGCTATATGCCAGCTGCCCTCAAACAGGCAACCATACGTCCAATCCTCAAGAAGAGTACCTTGGACCCATCAGACCCAAAATCCTACCGCCCAATTTCCAGCCTCCCATTCATCACCACAGTCCTTGAGAAAGCCGTTCAAAGCCAACTGCAGGATCGCATTGACATGTACGCCCCACTAGACACATACCAGCATGGATTCAGGCCACAACACAATGTCCAAACACTCCTCGCATTGTTTGACAACCTCATAACAGGCATTGACAACACAAGAAAAGGATTCATCCTAATCTTCATGGATGTATCTTCGGCCTTTGACTCAATATCCTGCTCTATATGCTACAACGTCTGAAGGAAATCAGTTTGTGCAACATCACGTTAAAATGGTTCTTGTCTTACTCTACCACACAAACTGTCTGCTGTAGTTACCAGGATAGGGTTAACCCACCCGTACCCATGATGCAGTGCACATGCAGATCAGCAGTCTACAGATGATCACAAGATGGGGTATGCACCCCCACAGCACCTCGGCCTGGTAGGGGGAACTGACCGTGTGTATTACTGGCACAGAGTAGCTACAGACCGTCACATTGTGCGGGTACTGTGCTCACCCTGAGGGTGAGGTGGGGCACCCAGCACCAGGTCCACAGCACCTGGCTTAGCTGAGATAGGCTATGCTGCAGATCGCCATCAGTGCCAGTGTGTGATAGGTAGTCCTTGCAGACACACCTAGGATACACCTGTGTCCATCCATATTTCCCAGTCACGTCTAGCCCTTGTGGACTATGATGCACCCAGAATAGTGCATATCCTGTGTGGGTGCTATGGTCACATGATTTAAGTGAAGGGGGGGTGTTTGGACCCATAGGCGGATTATGTAGCACCACCCAACCAACCCTCTGGGGCTCAGGGTGGGGGGAACAGGATCTCCCACCAACAGATCCACATTCTACATCCCTGCAATGGTGGCAGTAGAGGGGACCATCAACCCCAGTCCTGCTGGGGAACAGGCACCCTACAGGGCAGTCAATGCAGATCTGTACACATCAATAAGGCAATGGCTGGCAGACAGACAGTAGGCCTTGAAATGCCCAGCTGCCCCCCACCACTATCTGACATTCTCCAGCCGCTGCACCCTGCAAGGTGTTCCAGCCATACACATACTAACTGCAGACAGTCTGCTAGCTAGTCCATAGTGCATGTTCCTGGAGGAGATGCGTGCACACACACCAAGCAGATAAGTCAGTGATTGGGCCGCAGAAAGGAGAACCCATAAATATCACTTGAAAGAAATACTATATAGCACTATGGGGGAACTTAGCCATGCCGTGGTCACTGCTCAGTCAGGGTGAGAGTGACCTCCCAGCAGGACATGCTGTGGCCACCCTGTCCATGCAGGTGGTGGCTGGCCACTACAATGTCCCAGCCATTGCCCTTTGCCCTGAGCAGATGCATCCTGCCCAGGCCACCCTGTTTGGGCCATACCCCAGTACCTTGCTCCTCATTATGCACATTGGCAGGCTAACACTGGAAACAGTGCAAGCAGTGTGGGCTCAGTAAGGTGTAGGCAGCCACAACAAACTGGATAGACAGACACACACTCCCACACCTATGCCAGCATTGTGCAAATATAGAGGCTTTTGGCAGCCCTGGCCACCACACCAGTCCTGGGCACAGTGCAGGCATGGCTATGGTACGCAATACTGTTGAGGTCACTCCCCAGGGTGGTAAACACTGTCAGAAACCAAAACTGAAACACACTCCACAGATATCACAAAGGTTGCTATGATGCAGCTCTATCAGCAAATTGTGTTTTACTTAGGAATTGCTATCTGCCATTAATCATAGCAACCTTTTGATACATGTGTAATGTAGTCCCAAGTTTAGGGCGGCATTGCTAAGGTATGCAAGTGCTAGTATTGGGAGATGCTGCTGCGTGCAGAGCCCAACAGCCTGACTCTCCGTGAGGCTTTGGATAGTGGAGCCTGTGGGTGTGGGTGTTTATGCCCCTGTTGGCCGCTGCTCTAGGGCAGAGGTTCCCAACTCCGGTCCAGGTGGGCCAAACACTGTTCAGGTTTTCATGCTGTCCCTAATGAATATGCATGAGATACATTTGCATACAATGGGGGTGGCGCATACTAATGCAGCACAGGCATATTTATTAGGGACAGCATGAAACCTGAATGGTGTTTGGCCCTCCAGGACTGCAGTTGGGAAACTCTGCTCTAGGGATTGCACATGTTTATGGTGTCTGTGCTCTGTAGGGTAAAATATAGGCGTTTCAGGCATGTTTATTTTATCTGCAATAAAGGTTACGTCTTTATTACCACGGTTTAGTACTGGGTAAAATATGGGGACTGGGTTATGGGTTGGCAGGAGCCACAGCTGGGACTTGAACTTGTGACCTTCTGCTCATGAACACACTGGCTGTGTGTACTGCACCACACTGTTGCCACAGAGACAGTTCATTCCATGGGGATACCATGACTGTTCGTCAGACAGACCCTGTCTGTTGCAGTGCACGGCACCCACTTAAACGGGGCTAGGCCATGGTCTGCTGTGGGCAGATGCCACTGCCCCCTCCACCACCAGCACCCCTCCGCCACCATGCTGCCATGCCATTATGCTGGTGGTGCGCAGTCCCAGGCCATCCAGTATGCCGGTAGGCAGCTGCCTATAGTGTGGGTTCTCGGGTAGGGGTGCCTACATGGACATGCGTGCTTCCCCCCCACACCGCCTGCCAATGTTATGTGCCCTTGGGGGTACCTGCTGGGTAATCTCCCCTGTGACACTGTGGAACACACACTCGTGCCCATGTTGGACCCTCATCAGTTGATGTCTTGCTGCTTTACAGTTTCGGCATTCCTATGTGCCACCTGGGCATCTGCCTAACACGCACTGTGCTCCAGCTGGACCACAGCATGTGCCACCTGCAGCCCTCTATATCCAATTTACAGCATCAGTACAGTTGCCCTTTCCTACGTGCCCACTCTGCTGTTACTGCACATGTGCACGCCATAACAAACCCCCCCCCAATATAGACGTGAAAAAGCCCTGATCAGCACTATTTCAATGTAGGATCATTCACTTTGTAGGGGGACAGAGACTAGACCCTTCCAAACATTATATCTTATTTTTTGAGCTTTGTCAGTGGTGTTGCTTTATGTTTATCATTAATATCACTTTTGGCCAGCTTGGTTATTGGGATTTTAAATGTGGTTCAGGTCATTTTCTATGTTTATTTGCCTTTTTGTTCCATGCACATGTATCACTACTATCACGTTTTTGGGTTTCCCTGGCTTTGCTGTACATTGCTGACTGAAATGGTTTCTCTTTCCTGCAAATGTGCCGTAACGCGAGGGTTTCACTGGCGTTAGTGTTCAGACCCAGATTTCACAGCGTTAGTGTGCCTGGAGCCTCTCCCCTCCCACTCTCCGCCCACTGACCCCTTCTCTCCACCCTCTGGGAAGCCTTACTCCACCCTTCAGAGCCAGATTTCACAGCAGGGTGCCTTAACGCCGCAGCCATGTTATCGCGCACTAAGTGACGTTATCGCACAATAACATCACTTATCACGCGATAATACCGCCACTGCACCATTAGCGCCGTTTAGTAAACATACCCCCAAGTGTCTGGAGGATATGATCTCATGGCTCACTGACAAATCCCTATATGTGAACTGCAACAAGTCTGAAGCTATGTTCGTCTCTAGAAGCCCCACTTTCACACCACCCCCTGCGATCAACATCCTAGGCAAACCCATTGCAGTAAAAGATGAAGTGAAATACATAGGTGTCACCTTAGATAACAAACTCAACCTTCAATCACACATCAGCAAAACTGCCAACAAAGCACATCATCGACTCAAGCTTATCAGAAGACTCAAACCTATCCTGGACAATAACCACTTCCACACAGTATGCCAGGCTATAATCACACAGATATTAGACTATGCCAACTTGCTCTACCTTGGATTGCCTAAACAATACCTTCATCCTCTCCAGTTGGTACAGAACACGGCGGCTCGGATCATCACAAACACTGCAAGAAGCGAGCATATCACCCCGATACTTCAGCAGCTTTACTGGCTGCCCATCCACTCACAGGTACGATATAAGGCGATATTAAACATCTTTAAAATCTTTCACAACCTCTCAGCCATAGCACTCTAACCAAGGACTCCAGCATAAGACCCAGGTGAAGCAACATGGTGAACAAACTCATCACACCAGCTGGCTTCCAATGTGCCAACCAATCAACTACCAAAACAGCTCCTTCCCTTGCAGCACCTGCACTTTGGAACATCCTTCCTGAACCACTGTGCTCAAAGGACATTAAGGATTTTCATAAGATGCTTAAGACCCTACTGTTCTCCGATCACTATGGCCCTACTAACAATGACCCCACTGCCTCTATTGCCTTGCAACCTCCCTGACCCTATAACGATGGTCTTTCCTATTTCTATTTCCCTTTCTACTTGTTTCCCCTCCATGTATGAGGGGGTACCCAAAAAAAACAGGAATAACATTGCCGTGGGCGGAGCTTGTGTAGTACGCATTTCTGCCGCTAGGCGTGTATAGTGCAACTCATTGTCAGTTCAGTGCCGCCTGTGTTGTCGACCTGGCTTGTTCTGTTCATCTGCAGTGATTGTTTTTGCTAACGCTGTTTTGTTCTTGTTTCTTTTTTTATGATGACAAGTTTAAGTGAACAACGTACAGCTGTGAAATTTTGTTTTCTACTCGGTAAAAATGCTGCTGAAAACTGTTTTAATGTTGAAAACAGCTTATCAAGATGACGCTATGGGAAAAAGTCAAGTGTACCAGTGGTTTGCTCGGTTTAAAAATGGCGACATGTCGATTGATGACAAACCTCGTTCTGGGCGTCCATCAACTGCCCGAATCGACGAAAATATTAAAAAAATTAGAGAGCTTGTGCTCACAGACCGTCGACAGACAATTGATCAACTGTCAGAGATTAGTGGGTTATCTTGGAGCTCGGTTCAGCGAATTTTAACGGAAGATTTGGGAATGAAAAGGGTTGCTGCCAAGTTTGTTCCTCAGGTTCTGACTGACAATCAAAAGGAACATCGAGTTGAAACATGTCGTGTTTTGAAACAACAGCTTGAAACTGATCCAGATTTTCTGTCAAAGGTCATTACAGGTGATGAGTCATGGTGCTATGGTTACGACCCAGAAACAAAGCAACAGTCAAGCCAATGGAAGACGTCATCATCACCCCGTCCAAAAAAATGTCGTCAAGTCAAATCAAACATCAAAACAATGCTGATTTGCTTTTTTGATGCCAAGGGGGTAGTTCATTCAGAGTTTGTTCCCCCAGGTCAAACCGTCAATCAAACCTTTTATTTGGAAGTTTTAAGAAGATTGCGCAACAGTGTTCGTCAAAAAAGACCCGATTTGTGGCAGACAGGAGACTGGTTCTTCCACCACGACAACGCACCTGCACACACAGCCATCTCTGTTACACAGTTTTTGGCTAAAAATGGCATGGTTCCGCTGCCCCACGCACCTTACTCGCCTGACCTGGCTCCGTGCGACTTTTTCTTATTTCCACGCATGAAAAGGGGCATGAAAGGACACCGATTTGACAACATTGAAGAAGTCAAGAAAAAAAGGAGGGAGGAGCTGTCAGCCGTTTCTAAAGATGACTACAAAAAATGTTTCGAACAGTGGAAGCACCGGTGGGACAAATGTATCAGTTGTAATGGAGAGTATTTTGAAGGGGATAAGGTTGTTTTGTAAAGAATTTGAAATAAATAGCTTTTAAAAAATAATTCCTGTTTTTTTTGGGTACCCCCTCCGTAAACCACTTTGATTGAAAAATAAAGTGGTATATAAAACATGATAAATAAAATAACTAACTAATTTAATGGGACAAAGCCAACATGGATTTAGCCCTGGGAAGTCTTGTCTCACTAAAGCGTAGTTACTCACCTGTAACAGGTTATCTCCGGGAACAGCAGGAATTTAGTCTTCACATATGAGGCATTGTCGGTACTGATGGAGCCTGCGCAGGAATGCTCTCCAGCGTCCAATAGGAAAGCTTTTGGGAGCATCCCACAGCGCCTGCACGCTGCCTTCCCACCTTTCCAACTGTCCCTCTCCAGTTGAGTTTATAGCTGAGACAAAAGAGAGAGAGAGAGCGTACAACTCCTAGGGGAGGTGGGCGGGTTGTGAAGACTAAATTCATGCTGTTCCCGGAGATCACCTATTTCAGGTGAATAACTACGCTATCTCCAGGAACAAGCAGGAATGTAGTCTTCACATATGGGGACTCCCTAGCTGCAGATGCCAGGGAGATGGCCCCAGGAAGTTGTTAGGCCTTGTGAAAGGGCCATACTTCCTCCCCCCCCTCCCCCACCCCTGGATCTCTGGCATCCTACCAGGGATGGTGGATAGGAGTTGATTAAGTCTGAAAAAGGTGTTGAACAGCCTGGCCAAACAAGGCATCCCTGCGGGAATCCTTGTCTAAGCAGTAGTGGGCTGTGACGGTATGTACCGAAGCCCAAGTAGCTGCTTGACAGATGTCGTCGATAGACACAGAGTGAAGATGAGCCATTGAGGCTGCCATGGCTCTCACATTGTGAGCTGTGACATGGCCTTCAAGAGGAAGGTTCCTACTCTCATAGGCAAAGGATATGCAATGAGCAATCCAGTTAGATAGAGTTCTTTTGGAAACTGGAAGTCCCAAATGACTAGGATCAAAAGCAACAAAGAGTTGAGAAGATTTTCTATGTTGCTGCGTCCTTTGCAAGTAAAAGGCCAAAGTGCTTTTATTTTATTTATTTATTTTATTTTATTTATCGCTTTTATATACCATGCTTTTTAAAATCAGTGCGGTTTACAAGTAACACTTTTGTACAGAACAGGAAGCATGTTAAGCACTTACATTGAACAGGTGGAATAACTTGGATTTCCAACTGGGGAAACTATCTACAACTAACTACCGCTATTTACATCTAACTACCACTACAGTCCATGGTATGAAGGTTCTTTTACAGTCCAAGGTATGAAGGTTCCTTTCTGCACTGGAGGCATGAGGCCTCGGAAGGAATACAGGAAGGTAAACCGCTTGCTTTAAATGGAAAGGTGAAACCACCTTTGGCATAAAGTGTGGATGAGTCCTAAGAACTACCTTATCATGGTGGAACCTTGTATAAGGAGGATCAGCCACTAACGCTTGCAATTCACTGATGCGACGTGCTGATGTGATTGCAATGAGGAAGATAGATGACTTTCCAAGAAAGGAATTTCAGAGATGTAGTGTCCAATGGCTCAAAGGGCGGTTTCATGAGCTGCCCGAGCACCAGATTTAAGTCCCATGCCACCAGTGGTGGCTTAATGGGAGGCTTTGTTAAAAGAAGGCCTCTCATAAATCTCGCTATGAGAGAAAATAGGTTGTCCACTTAGAGGCTTGTAAGAAGCTGCAATAGCACTAAGATGGACTCTTACTGAATTTGTCTTGAGACCCGCATTTGACAAATGAAGGAGATACTCCAGTATCGATTCTAGAGGTATCGCAAGATGGTTAAGACCCTTCTGCGAGCATCATATGGTAAACCTTTTCCACTTAAAGGCATACGAGCATCTTGTGGAGGGTTTCCTAGAAGCATGAAGGATATCCTTTACCTGTTGGGAAAGGTTAAGATCCTGAAGTTCTAGACTTTCAGCAACCAGGCCCTGAGATACAGAGACTGGGGATTCGGATGCTAGAGCATCCCGTCCTCTTGGGAGAGAAGATCTGGAGCGGATCCCAACTCCAGAGGTGGAGCTTGAGAGAGATGTAGGAGCAGACGGTACCACGTTTGCCATGGCCAACGTGGAGCTATGAGGATCATATGTCCTCTGTCTCTCTGAAGCTTGAATAGGGTTTTGGGGATGAGGAGAAAGGGTGGGAAGGCATATAGGAATTCCTGACCCCAATGGAGGAGGAAGGCGTCCCTTGCCTGACAACATGGAGCCGGAATTCTGGAACAGAACCGGGGAAGTTTGGCATTCAGCGGACTTGCAAAGAGGTCTATGTCTGGGGTTCCCCAAATCTGAAATATGTGGGCAACCTAGTCTGGGTGGAGAGACCATTCATGTGGAAGCTGAACTCGACTGAGTTTGTCTGCCCAAGAGTTTTGGATGCCTGGAAGATACACCGCAAGGAGATGAACCTGATGTGCTCTGGCGAGGGCCCATAGTCACAAAGCTTCGTTGCATAGCGACAGAGAGCCTGTTCTACCCTGCTTGTTCATATAGAACATAGCTACCTGATTGTCTGTTTGAACTAGGATGTCTTGTAACTGAGCTGGGTGTGAAATACTCGAAGAGCAAAGAAGATTGCTCTGAGCTCCAGGAGGTTGATGTGAAGACAGGCTGCCTGTGGAATCCAGGTACCCTGGGTAGAGAGATCGTGCAGGTGGGCTCCCCATCCCACCTGTGATGCATCTGTTGTTAGGGTGGCTTGGGATAGGGGTTGCTGGAAAGGAGACCCCACCAGAAGGTTTCTGGGTGATTGCCACCATTGGAGGGACGAAATAAGATGATTTGAGTTTGTTATTTTGTCCGACAGGCAGCCTGAGGCCTGTGTCCACTGAGTGCATAAAGTCCACTGGGCTGCTCGCATATGGAAGCGAGCATAAGGAACCACATGCATGGTGGATGACATGTGGCCTAGCAATTGTAGCATTTCCCGAGCAGTGAGACAAGGTTTGAGCACTGCTTGGGAAGCTAGTTGTACTATGCGAAGACAGCAGGGCTGCGGAAGGAAAGCTCATCTGTCTGGTATCCAGATGAGCTCCTATGAACTCTAGGGACTGAGTGGGAGCAAGATTGGATTTTGGGAGGTTTATGACCAGTCCCAAATACTGAAGGATTCGCATTGTGCGAAACAGAGCAGAGCTGGCTTCTGGCACTGTAGGGGCTCGAATGAGCCAGTCGTCTAAGTAAGGAAAGACAAATATTCCCAGAGTGCCGAGAAATGCTGCTACCATAGCCATGCATTTTGTGAACACTCTTGGCGCAGAAGCCAGGCCAAAGGGAAGAACCTTGTATTGGTAGTACTTTCCTTGAAACAGGAATCGGAGGAATCTCCTGTGATTTGGATGGATGAGAATATGAGTATATGCATCCTTGAGATCTAGAGAACAAAGCCAATCCTGACTTTGAAGGTATGGCAGCAGAGTTCCTAGAGAGACCATTTTGAACTTCTCTCGGAACAAATATTTGTTCAGTTCTCTGAGGTCTAAAATGGGTCCGTGTCCCCCTGTTTTCTTTTTAATAAGGAAATAGGGGGAGTAGAACCCTGTATCCTGATGGGGAATGGTTACTTCCTCTATTGCTCCTTGAGCAAGGAGCATTGTGACTTCTTGACCTAAGAGTTTGTCAAGAGAGGTCTGAGAATTGAACTGTCTTACAATTGTAGGAGGGGGCATGCTGTGAAAATTAAGCTTGTACCCCTTTCATACAATGAACAGAGTCCAATTTTCTGCTGTTATTTGGTACCATCTGTGGGCAAAATGACATAACCTGCCTGGGATGGTCGAGGGTTCTGGACCGTTCAGAGGCAGGAAGGCAAAGTTCTCTAGGGAGGAGTCAAAGCCCCTGAGGAGGCTGAGCCTGCTGAGGTGGCTGAGATTTTGCAGCTTTTGGCTTCTTTTGTTGTCTAGGTTGTTGCTGTTGTCCCTTTTGGGCAGTCTGACCTGGACGGTGTCCCTGTTGGGTATAGGAAGGATAAAACTTCTTTTTCTTATCGAAAAATGGTTTCTTAGAGGATTTTTTCCTTGCAGGATCAGCTGTAGATTTGGACAATCTATCCAAGGTGATATTGTCAGCATCTATCTCATTAGCCTTCTCCTGCCAATTCTTGCCAAAGAGATTTTCTCCTGTGCAAGGAATATTTCCTAATTTATCCTGTACCCAAATTTCCAAGTCAGATGCCTGAAAGCCAGGCTATCCGACGTGCACCAATGGCAATAGCCGAGGTTCTGCTTATGCACTCAAAACAGACAAAGGCTGCACGATTTACAAACTTGGAAACATCCTGAGCATATTTAACTAGAGTAAGATAGTCTTGCCTTTTGTCATCAGGAAGGAGGGGGCTCATAAGCTGCAGGTCTCCTATGACCTCTTTAAGGAACATTCCCATATACAAGATATAGGAACTGATCTTAGCTGAGAGCATGGAAGCATCAATGCCCAAAGGCATCGAGAGTCCTACATTCACGATCTGGAGGATTGGATGCATGTCTCTTTGCACTTTTCATCCTTCTCATGGCTGATTCCACCACCATTAAATGGTGTGGTAATTGAGATTTTTGAAAGCCAGGACAAGGTGGAACTCGATACATAATATCGAGTCTTCGAGAATGAGGAGATGTGGTTAAAGGTGTTTCCCACATCCTTAGCATAAGATCATGTAAAATCTCATGAATAGGCAGAGTAGCTGCCTCTTTGGGAGCCTTAGGGTATTGGAGAATTTCCAATTCTTTTGCCCTAGGCTCTTTTTAAGGAGCTACTGTGATGGAAAGGCCTTGGGCCACATCACGGATAAAGTCCTGAAAGGACATATCCTCTGGCGGAGACATTCTGCGCTGAGGAGAAGAGGAATCCTTGGGGAGAAGTACTCTTGTATCGGCAGAGTCTTCGGAGTCTTCAGACTCAAAGGATTCAAAATACCTCCGATCCCGGTGGCATGCAAAGCACGGTACCAGTATCGATCGAAGTCGGTATCGGATTGTTCCGGTACCGATCTGTCAATGCCGGAGACATACGCATGTCTCGATATGGGTGGCATACCCGCCGATGCTAATGCAGTCAGTCCCGGTATCGGTTGAGGTGTCTGAAGCGGTTTCAACGGTACCGAAGCCGTGAGAAGAGCCGCTAGACTGCGTTCGATAGCAAGGAATCTTTGGTCTATCGACGCTGCTGATGCTTGGGTGTCGGTACCAGTCGAATCGGCCGGAACCCCAGAGCATGGTGCCAGTACGTCTGCCGAGGATGAGGCCTCGAGAACATCCTGGAGCCCCGTTAGTGCTTTGAAAGTCGAAGCCTCCCGCCGGGGCAGTTTTGCCGGTGAAAATTCCTGAAGGGTAACGCCAGGGGCATCTCGATACTTAGGAGATCTACCCTTTGAGGACCGGCTAGATTTATGTTTAGTTACCTGAGATCCATGGGAGGAAGATGAGGCCCTGGAGGACGTCGATGCAACAGATGCCACGTCTGAGGGAAAAAGGGTGCTAAGTTTAGCAGCTCGGTTCTACCGGCCCCTTTTTGACATCATTCCACAGGAGTGGCACTCTGAAATAGAGTGGTCAGGACCTAAACATTTGAGACACCAATCATGGGTGTCGGTGACGGAAATAGTACCGCCACATTTAGAACATTTCTTAAAACCTGAAGTAGGTTTTTCCATTTTTAAGGAAAAAATTGGGCCTAGTGCCCAAAATGGCACCTAGCACCAAGGAAAAAAAGTTTCTAAAGTAAAACACCTCAGAAACGATAATGTGTTTTTTGTTTTTTAAAGAAAGAAGAAAGAACCGGCGGTACCGGTATGGTTCGAAAGAAGGCAGACGCGACCACAAAAACAAAGATTAAAGACAACATTTTTCTGCGTTGACAGGGTATGTGACCTGTCGGCTCCGCAGAAAACAAAGAACTGGAGAGGGACAGTTGGAAAGGCGGGAAGGCAGCGCGCAGGCGCTGTGGGATGCTCCCAAAAGTTTTTCTATTGGACGCTGGGGAGCATTCCTGCGCAGGCTCCGTCGGTACCGACGATGCCCCATATGTGAAGACTACATTCCTGCTTGTTCCTGGAGATTCTGCTATACTGTATTTTTTTGAAGGTGTGAAGAAACAGGTGAGTCAATCGATATAGTGTATCTGGATTTTCAGAAAGCCTTTGACATGAAAGACTTGGGGAAATGAAAACGTCAAGGGATAGGAGGCAGTGTGTACTATTGTAGATTAGGAACTAGTTAAAAGAAAACAGACAGTAAGGCTAAATGGTCAAGTTTCTCAGTGGAGAAAGGTGAACAGTGATCTAGGGATCTGTGCTGGGTCTGCTGCTTTTTAACATATTCATAAACGAACTAGAAATGGAAACAAGTGAGGTGATCAGATTTGCAGCAGTATATATAAACAAATAAATAATCAAAGGCAAGATGATTGTGAAGAATTGTAGAAGGACCTTGAGAAATTGGGAAACTAGGTGTCCAAATGCCAGATGACATTTAGGGACGTGTGTACTAAAGCAGCGTGAGCAGCACGGGACAAACATGAGATTAGTGTGTACTTTTAGCATGCCCACAGTAGACTCAAGAGGCACAGCTACATCACTAGCACTGTAGTAGGGAACGTGTGGCCATAGCATGTGCGCGCAGTGAACGCGTTTGCAACATGTACCATGCAAAGGAAAGCTACTAACATATTATGAGGACAGCAGTGGACTATGGGACCACACCTACAGGAAAGTAACATTTGGCCAGTTCAGATATGTTCTTAACAGTGTTGACCTTTTGATTTTTATTGTAAACCGCTTTAATGTCTTGGCAAAAGCGGTCTATCAAGTGTAGAAGTAAAGATAAAGATAAAGATAGAGAGGGATGACAGGAATAGGCACAACTGGCTACACAGCTCAGAGCATTAGGGCTAAGTACGTGACATGCAAATCAGAAAAGCAAACACCTGCAAAGAGTCTGTGCTGCATTCCTACAGTAACTGTGGATATAGGATACAAAGGTGGCATGTAAAGATGCAGGGAGCTTTGACTGGGATCAGGCAGGGTGACTACACTGTCCATCATGGGGGGTCAGGTATATGATCCCCCTCACTCTGAGGTGCCCAGGGTGCCTGTTCACCTAGGCTGCAGGGAACCCAATGTTGCCTTGTACATTGTGTTTGTTTTGTTGTTCATATGTACACCGCACTGATTATAAGAGCGCGGTATATAAGAAATGAAAATAAACAAAATAAATAATAAATAAATAATGCAACAAATATGTGTTTGCTGTGATGGGACAGCACCATAGCCACTGTAGACTGTTTCCTCCATGCTGGGGGAAGGGATACTGGAAGCAAGGGATCAGGGGGTCATGCACATTCAAAACCTTTACCACAAAGAGTGCATAGGGTCAAGAAATACCCTCCTCTTTGACCTAGGGGAGGTGCAAGTCCAACCACATAGAGCATCCATGTCCTCTCCCCCACTGGGAAGAGCTCTGGGGGAACACTGCATGGAGGTGGTCAAACCCAAGCATCCCCCAGGCTGAGCACGCAGCCCTCAAGGCAGGGTCAGCAGCGCAAGAGGATGAGGCATCCTAGGCAAGCCTCATCCCTTGCACTCCCCTCCCCCACCTCTGCGCCCATTGCCACTGCTGCCACCCACCTCTGGGACTGACAGTGGTGGCAATAGAGGCAAAGAGTCCCATGGAGCTTACCTTCAAGCTTCAATGCCGCAGGGCTGTTTGCTTTCAACACCTGATGCCGACTTCCCATGCAAACAGGAAATCAGCATTGGGGGCGGAAGAGTTATTGTAAAGCACCGGGACCATGAGGGGGTAGCATCGGCAACCTGAGGCAAGCAATGCACCACGTTTACTGAAACAATACCAGCATTGCAAGCCCTAGAGAGGGTTGGCAGTGGCAGCAATGCTGCTCTCAGGGGGCTGGCACTCAAGGCGAATGGTAGTGCCAGCCCTGCGCAACACTATACAAATGATAAGTAGTAGTAGTAGGGATAAGATACATTATTTAGAGATTGCTCTTTTTTTATTTATTTATTTACATTCTCTTATATACCGCGCTATTCTGCATCAGTGCAGTTTACATTGAACAAGCTGAAATTACATTGAACAGGGCATTATAACTTGGAGATAACTATTTTACAGGGAACATGGGCTATGGAGGGTTAAGTGGCTTGCCCAAGACCACAAGGAGCACCTGTGGGACTAGAAACCCCAGTCCTTCCGGCCCAAGGTTGCTGTCCTCTAGTGGGATTTGAACCCCTGACCTTCCGGCCTGAAGTACCTTGCCCCAACCACTAGGCCACTCCTCCACTCCAAATAATTGATTCTCCACTCTTGATTCTCGGTTTTCATTTTGGAGCAAATAAACAGTGTAGAACGGTATAAGTGTGATCACGTTGCTGCTAGTTTGAGCTTCAATCAATCACTGCACTCATTGGTTACATCAGAGTTCTACTCTTTTTTGACCTGCTATCAGACCTTGGGATCAGCATCCCTGGGCCTTCTGAGTGTTCCTCCCGCCTTTGAGGTACATCAGGAAGCCACACACGGTTGGGCACAAACTGTGCAATGCACTGACCCATGCTGGTCGTGCGATTTGTGATTATTTGGATTTTCAGAAGGATGCTAAAACCCGTCTTTTCCAGATAGCATTTGAATAATTTGGTGTAATGTCATTTTCTTGCAACTGTTTCTTTCATACATTATGTCTTAATATGTATTTGCCTTTTGTGAACTGCAATATTTCGGGGCATGTGTACTAAAGCAAGATAGCCAGTAGTGCATGGTTTAGCACTGGGCTAATACATGTTCTGGCAATGTGGCAGCAAGGAGAACGTGACCCAAAGACGACTCTACTAAAAATAGCATGCTACCCAAGCAGCATGTAAATAAGTAGGGTTAACACGGAGAGTGTGCAGAAAGAGGGCGAAGATGTGACATGTGGCTGAGGCAGGCAATCTAGTCATGCACTAGCTACACAACACACCGCTAGCACAGGCACAACTAACACCTGCCTCTGGCCAGCTTTGCTAGCGCATCATGAATACATGTTCCATAAGCAAGTGTTAGGAAATAGGAAGGGCAGGAACAGGGCAGCTACACTGGAAGAACAAAAGGCAAACAGGAAAGATAGCAGAATATCTAGGCACTTGCCCAGGCCACCAAGGATGAGGAACTGCATTTTGCAGCTGCCACGGCAGTGCACAACAGCAGCCTGATATCCACAAAACCAGGGCCTGAAGGTCAGGAGCGACTCTGATGAGACAGTGGGCAAACATCCAGAGACCCATCAACAGCTGTCCTGACGGCCTGTTGTTCACGTCTGCATATGCAGTGGATAGATGTCAGAAGGCTGCTGGTGTTGTGTGCTATGGAGGTGTTAAGAGAGAGGACCTGTGCTCTGTGCTTCTGCCAGTACTGGCCACAGAGCTAGAGTTGGAGGCAGCAGAGTACAGCAGATGGGCATGCAAATCAGATGTGTCATATACTGGCAATATGATGGTGTGGCATCAAAAGGTGTCTTCCAACCCCCACCTCCCCTACATGGTTGGGCATGTAGCAATGCATACATGTACCTGGGAGACCCTGCTACTGCCATGGGCCATGTTCCTGTGGGCAGATTGCCCCTCACACTGATCAAGGGAGGATGTGGCTTAGGCTTACCAGCTCTGAATAGTTATGTACTCTTTCTAGCACTGAACATGGGTCTCCAGTGTTGGAGCTCACCAATTAGTGTTCACTCCCAAGTTTACTTGGGGCCCCCATTAGAACTTGTGCCACTTGCTGAAAATTAGCATTTAATGTAAAGAAGAGCAGAATTGCAAGGAAAAGGGTTAGTTATGCTGTCAGACTGTATTAGGAGTATGAAGTGAACAAAGAAGAAAGTACTTTTTTCACTCAAACAATCAAGCTGTGGAGCTTGTTGCTAGAGGATGTAGTCAAGGCATCTAACATAGCTGGGTTTGAAAGGGATTGGAACAGATTCCTAGAAGAAACGTCCATAAACAGTTACTAGCCAAGTATTTTATTTATTTATTTATTTAACAGTATTTCTAAACCGCCTTATCATAATAATCAAGGTGGTATCACAGCAAACAATCTGGTAGTGTGAGTGTGTTATACATGCAGTGAGGGTGAAAATTTAGTTGAGTGCGTGTTGAATTGTGTGCTAGATTTGTTTGAGCTATGTACAATGTGGGCTATATACAGTGGTGCTAAAAACGTTTTATATACATACAGTGTTAGGCGGTAACATGTGCTGTTATACAGTCACTTAGTTTATGTGATGTGTCCATAGTGTTCTATGAACAGCAAGGTTTTCAGCTGTTTTCTAAAGTCTTTGAGGTCTGTAGTTGCCCTCAAATCGTCCGGTAGTTTGTTCCATATTGTTGGAGCAGCCATGGAGAGTGCTCTGTCTGTTGTGTCCTTGCGTGTGTGTTTGTATTCACTTGGGGTGCTGACTCGGTTGTGTGTTTGTTTTCTTCTAGGACGTGTGCTGGTGTCTGGTTGTATGAGGGTGTGCAGGCTGTTGGCTGATGTGTGCTGTTTTATCTTAAATAGGTTTATGATAGTTTTGTATCTGATGCGTGCACCGATTGGAAGCCAGTGTAAGTCCTTTAAGGTAGGTGTGATGTGCTCCTGTCTTGCAGTTCTGGATATGATTCGTGCTGCGGTGTTTTGTGCCAGTTGGAGTGGTTTGATGGCTTGTTTCGGTAGTCCAAGGTATATCGGATTGCAGAAGTCCAGTAGTGGGGTTATCAGTGCTTGACAGACGGTACGGAAGTGTTCTGGGGCGAGGAGTGGTTTCAGTCTCCTGATGATTCGCATTTTGTAGTAGGCTTTTTGGATTGTTTTGTCTATGTGGGGCTTGAGATTGAGTTTATTGTCCAGAGTAACCCCGAGGTATCTCACTTCTGACCTTATTGGTATGGTAGTGTTTTGTATCTGTATATTTGGTGGGTGTATGAAGCTTTGGTTCCGAGTGATGATTAAAGCTTCAGTCTTGTTGTAGTTTATTGCGAGGTTGTTATTTTGACACCAACTGGTCATTTGGGTAAGGCAGTCTGTTATCTTAGAGAAGTCCGGGTTGTCGATTGATATCGGGGTGTATATCATGATGTCGTCCGCATAGATTGTGTATTGAATGTTGTTCTCTTTCATGATGTTGCATATTGGTTGGATGTAGATGTTAAATAGGAGTGCTGAGAGCGCAGATCCTTGAGGTACTCCTTGACGGACTTTTATGGGTCGGGAGGTGATGTGTCCCATCTTGACCTGTAGCTGTCTTTCGGTTAGGTACGAGTGGAACCATTTCAGTGTGATACCGTGTATACCAGTGTTCTTTAGTCTTTCCAGGAGCGTGTTGTGGTCCACTGTGTCGAAGGCTGAGGAGATGTCGATGAAGATCATTATGATTCCATTCCTGGTGTTGTCAATTATTCTTAGGATGCTGTCGAAGAGGTAGATCAGTAGCGTTTCGATACCATGGTTGGGACGAAATCCGTGTTGGTTGTCGTCGAGTGTTTTGTGTTCGTCAATGTGATTCTGAAGTTGTAGTTGAACCGTCTTTTCGATGATTTTTGCGAGGAAGGGTATGCTGGAGATTGGTCGGTATGCTGCTGGATCTTTTTTGTCGAGAGTTGTTTTCTTTGTGATTGGTCTTACTGAGGCAAGTTTTAGTTGCTTTGGCATGAGTCCTTGAGTGAGTGAGTTGTGTACCATTTTATGTATGGTGGGGATGAGGCTTGATTTGGTGGCTTTGACCCATGACACTGGGCATGGGTCTGTAGGAGCAGTGCTTGTGTTGATTGTAGAGATGATGTGGGATATCTGTTCTGTTGAGGGTGAGGAGAATGTGCCCCAGGTTTTGGGGTGTACGTCCGTCCCGGTGGTCCTACTAGGCGTTGTTCGTTCTGTGGAGTGAAATTTGTCTTTGATGTGGTCGGCGAATTCCTGTGGATCAATTTGTACATCCCCTTCTGTTGTTTGCTCTTTTGTGAGGATTTTTACTATTTCGAAAAGCTCTCTGGGTTTGTTGATGGAAGTATTTATCATGTTTGTGTGGAATTCCCTCTTTGATTGGTTGATGTGTTCATTGTATTGCTTTTGCTTCGTTAGATAAAGATGCTGGTCGGCAGTTGCTTTGTTTTTTTCTCCATCTCCGTTCAATCTTTCTGCGTTCCCTCTTTTCCTGTCGTATTTTTGCTGAGTACCATGGTTTGTTTTGTCTCTTGTTGTGGTGTTGTTTCTCGGTCCCGCCATCAGATGGTTTGGCGGCGTTGGCTAAAATGCTGATCCAGCTGGAAAACTTGTTCCTCCAGGTCGTCTGTAGTAATGTTCAGGTGTTGTATTGTGTCCTGTATGAATTCGTCCTTGTCGAAACACTTGAATCGTCTTTGTGTGTGTGAGATGTTTGCTCTATCGTTTGTCTGGTCCTCTTGTGACCGCAGCTTTGTCTCGATTAAGTAGTGGTCAGACCATGGCACTGGGGTAATGGTGGGTGGAGAAATCAGGTCTCTTGATGTTAGGTAATTGGATGCGAATATGAGGTCTGGGGATGATCCGTGTCTGTGTGTTGGTGCATTGATTATCTGTGTGAATTGAAGTGAGGACATTGCTTGAAGGAAGGCCTCTGCGTCTCTGACATTGGTGGACTTTAGGTTGAAGTCTCCAATCAGCAGCGCTGGTTTGTTGTTTGTTGTTATGGCACAGGCTTCTTCGAGTGTGAAGGCTAGTTCGTCGGGTGGAGCTCTGGGTGTTCTGTAGGTTAGGCAGATTGCAATGTTCTTGTTCTTGATGCTAATTGTGTTACATTGCTGTGTATCGGTGAGGCTCTGTGTCTTGAACTTTAGTTTTGTTTTCGCTATTATCAGGACTCCTCCTCCACGCTTGTGGGTGCGTGGGCAGTTGTACGCTGAGTAGTTGTCCGGTACTAGTTGGTTGAGTAGTACGTTGTCAGTCGGGTTGAGCCATGTCTCTGTGATGCATATTATGTCGGGCTGTCACTCTTCAATGTGGTCTACAAGAGTGTGTATCTTGTTGCAGACGGATCTGGCGTTTATGAGCTCAATCGTTGTTGTCTTTGTTGAGGAGGTTGCTGTTACGTGTGCTTCCTTTGTGCCAGTGTGGGAGTTTGATTTGTCGCTTTGATTTGGTCGCTTTGACTGGGAGGTTCTGAGTGTCTCTTTGTATGTGTGCTGTGGTTATTTATTTATTATTATTATTTATTTATTACAATTTCTTATATACCGCACTATTGTCAGCGTGGTTTACATACAACAAAATGACCATAACAAACTGTTTGGCTTCACATAGAACAGGAGAAAACAACTTGGATAACATGCTTATGCTTTACATAGAACAGGAGTAATAACTTGGATAACATGCTTATGCTTTACATAGAACAGGAGTAATAACTTGGATAAACGGGGAATGCAAACTAAACTACTTACATATGTACAATGAGATCGAGTATTGGGAATTCAGTGTGAACATGTGTACAATGGAGTTGATATATTAACTTGAGGGGGTGAGGGAGAGGCACTTATGTAGGGGTAGGGTTAATCTGGTAGTATATAAAGTTATAAATATGGCAATACAGTTGGTGGGTGCCATGTTGTGTTTGCTTGTGGGTAGTGGAGGTGTGTGGTTGGTGGGAGGAGTTGTGTGATGAGTAGGTAGAGTGGGAGGAAGTATGTGGCGTGCATGTTGGTTTTTTTGTGATGTTCTGTTAAGGTGACGCCTGTTTTCTTAAGTCTTCGTCTGTTGGCTGTTTGGTGAGAGCTGTCTATTGTGCGATAGCCTGTCCCGTGGAGGGAGCCAGTCCCGTGGGGGGAGAGCCGGATCTGTGGAGGGCGTCTTGGTGCGGGAGCCTGTCCCGTGGAGGGAGCCTGTCCCGTGGAAGGCGAGCCGGATCTGTGGAGGGCCTCTTGGTGCGGGAGCCTGTCCCGTGGAGGGAGCCTGTCCCGTGGAAGGCGAGCCGGATCTGTGGAGGGCCTCTTGGTGCGGGAGCCTGTCCCGTGGAGGGAGCCTGTCCCGTGGAGGGCGAGCCGGATCTGTGGAGGGCCTCTTGGTGCGGGAGCCTGTCCCGTGGAGGGAGCCTGTCCCGTGGAGGGTGAGCCGGATCTGTGGAGGGCCTCTTGGTGCGGGATCCTGTCCCGTGGAGGGAGCCTGTCCCGTGGAGGGCGAGCCGGATCTGTGGAGGGCCTCTTGGTGTGGGAGCCTGTCCCGTGGAGGGAGCCTGTCCCGTGGAGGGAGAGCCGGATCTATTGGGGTGTGTGTAGTGGAGGTGAGAGTTTGGTAGTGGGGGATGTGTGATGTACTGAGAGAATTCTACTTGCGGTTCTGACGTCCTTCGCCTTGGTCTGCTCCTTGTTGGGTTCTGCTGGGAACAGCAGGAATAAGTCTTCACATATGGGTATGTCGGTACCGACGGAGCCTGCACGGGAATGCTCCCCAGCATCCAATCAGAAAGCTTTTGGGAGCATCCCTCGCACCTGCGCGCTGACTTCCCGCCTTTTCCACTTCTTCTCCTCAGTTGAGTTTCATAGCTGAGACAAAGGAGAGAAAGAGGAAAGGAAGATAGATAGATAGATAGATAGATACAACTCCTAGGGGAGGTGGATGGGTTGTGAAGACTTATTCCTGCTGTTCCCAGAGATCACCTGTTACAGGTAAGTAACTGTGCTATCTCCAGGAACAAGCAGGAATGAGTCTTCACATATGGGGACTCCATAGCTATAGATGCCAGGGGGAGATCCCATAAAATGCGTGTCCCTGGATCAGGAGTGCATTTTCCACCCAGGAATCTCCGGCATCCCATGAGGGATGGAGGGTAGGAGTTGAGAAGAGAGGAGCTGTAAGGAAAAACAGCGAACCTAAGGACTACAGGAGAGGAGTCCTTGGTATGTATGATAAGTATCACTAAAATTATTTAATGAACAATTATAATATGGAGCTTACCTACTGGATTGTAGGAAGTAGAGAGCGGGATGGAGTCTACTGGATATGCAGTAGCGGAATCCTCAAGGTGACCTCACAGCAGTGAGGATGAAGGTCCAAACCTGGAATTAGCAGGAGACCCAGGTGTCAACTGGGGCAGGATAAGAACGGCAGGTCTTCAACGGAAAGCTTTATGGGAAAAGCTGAAAATTCTTTTAGGTACAGAGTCATTAACATTGAGGACTAAAAGAAGAAGACTGACCGATTTGGACAACTAGTCCAGTCCTAGAGGGAAGGAGGGGTATGGAAAGAAGCCCGTATTCCCAAGGAGAATAGATGTGTACTCAGAACTAATGAAGATGTACACTGTCTTTCCTATCTGGTGAGAGATAGGAAAGATATTGAAGCCTGACGCTTCAAGGATAGGGAGACTTAGGGCAAAGTAGAAGCTGTTAGCACCACAGCAATGGTTGTGTGCATAAGAGCCCCCACATACTGAGGAACAGTATGAAAATATGGAAGCCCACTGTCTGGAACTTCTAAGAAGGTAAAAATTTTTTATAGCACAGACAGTTAGGGAGATAGTATGTAATACATATCGACCTATAAAAAGCCTCCCAATAGATGCATATTGTCACCCTTACACCCACTCCCTAACCTTGAGGGTTAAAGAGGGATGGGCCTTGTGTAGTTGTGGGGGCCAATTAAAGTCGGGAACAAGAAAATTTATATTCACCAGGATTTTATTTTCCCCGCTCCTTGATGGTCAGGAACAGGTGAGAAGGTTAAGCAATCAGGAATTATACAAAACAGAGGCTTTCAATGCTGTGCTTCAGCTTATTCTTCTCTGAGGAAAACACATTACCTCATGTGTCTTCTCTGTGCTGTATTTACAAAAATGCTTTGGTAAGAAATAATATTGTTTTCTTTTGCAATTAGGATACAGTCCAGCTTATTTCAAAGCTTCAATAAGCTTCCCTTTCAATTGCTCAAAACAGTATTTCTTTCATATGCTTTTCACATATCCTGGGTTAGCATTACCAGAATGAACTGTCAGGTATAATCATTCAAGCTTTGCACTTATCAGTTTTCTCAATTAACCCAATCGAGCAGTCCATCGGCTGGTTAATTTCAATCATGGGACGTGGAGCCAGTGTGGGAATTCCTATTCCAGGATTACTCCCTGCTTGAATGCTAGCCTCTTCTGAAACAGCTCTTTTATTTAAGAATTGTCTAAATTCATTCAGGAGTTGTTCTGCCTGTCTCCTAGCAGGACTATTGGGTAAATCTTCTCCTTGCTTAAGCAGGTAATTATCTGCTCCTGGTAAGCAAACACTGCTCTCCCTGTTTAGACACTCTGTGCCCGTGGTGGAGTTACCCTCCCCCACTTATCTCCGTTAGTGAGTGGTGTAATCACAGGTTCCTTTGCACAAGCTCTGCTCTTAAGAAAAGCTTCAAAGGTAGGACCTTCAGTATCAATATAGCCTAAACCTTTTGTAAACAGTTTGGCTGAGTTCCTCTCGTCAGCTTGCTTGTTAAAAGCAGGAACTACTGGCTGAGAAAAGCTTGGCTTATTTAGAGAGCTTTCAGGCTGTAACCAACGTCTCTCATGTTGCCTAAAACTATCCTGTACTTTAAAATCAGGACTCTCTCTTTCTGGCTGGTAAAACTTATTAAAGTAATTAAGAGCAGCAGGTACCTTAGAATGAGACCGGTCAGAAAATGCCTTGCCAGCGTGCCTTTCTCTCCAAGGGTAAAAACTGTTTCCCCACAACGTAGGCTTTACTCCTGGTTCTGAATCAGTTTCCCTTCTGTTGCAGCTGGGCAGTGTTTCTGTAGCAGGGTCAAAGGGTTCTGCAATCAAAAGAGCTTCTTGCCTTCCCAATGCCTTTTGCTTTCTCTCTTGTGGATTCAAACCACCTTTACTTCTCAATTCATTTGTAGTGCTCACTTCTCCATTCCTTCTCATTCCACTCGTCCTCCTCACTCTCCTTCTCCATTTATCAGTGTCTTCCCTCTCTCTACTTAACAAGGGGTCCCTGCTCTGGGAAGCCCGCCTCCTACTAGGGCGTGCCCAATCCACAGCTCTGCTTCTCTCCTCCCCTGAGGTGAGCTGATTGGTTGCCTGTAGGTTGTGCTGAGAATGGAAAACTCTGTCTTTTCTTGCAGTACCTGTACCTACCAGAGGGTCAGTATCAGTTTCCATGGCTTCTGCATTTGCCACTGCGTCACAATATATATATATATATATAGGGGGATATATATACCTTGTGATAAGGAAGCTTATCATAGCTCAGGAAGGAGCTATAGAAAAGGTGAAGTGACTCTGAACAAGCAACCTGTCAGTTCTGGTAGAAATAAGAAAACAGAATTTTCCCATAAAAGACTACCAGTCCCAGAATGCACCAGGTTTCCAACAGCCATTAGAGGAGCTGAAGTGGGGAAACGTGTGTTCAATCAGGAGGGCTATGAGGTAATCCCTAAGCACTCATCTCAAAGGGCAGGGCCTGATTCAGCACAGCTGCGCTGTGTTAGGGAGGAGCACTCATCTAAGCAGAATAAAGGTAGAGTTTATTCTACAGAGAATCATCCTCATTATCCTGAGAATCAGCTTGAGCTTGATCATCAGTTTCATCTGAAGGATCATCAGAAGCAGAAGCCAAACCGGACGGACAGAGAGGGAAAGAAACCCTTTGGAAGAAGGAAGAGAAAAGCCTTTGAGAGGTCTAGAAGAGTCCAGAGCAGTACGTATACTGGGAGGCATTTCAAGGGCCAGCATACACCATTGGACTGGGGAAAGCCAGAGGAATGGTGCTGCAGAGCTAGGAATCTCCAGACGCTACCTGTGAGGGAGACGGCTGCACGTGGAAGGGACCCTAAGACCGTGCCAGAAGGTATGTGAAGAGAGATCCAGTGTCCAGGGATCTGGATTGGAAGGCTGGACATAAGAACTGGACTACATACTGGCCAGGCTATATAGAGAGGAACTCTAACAGCAATGGAAGCTCAGGTATGAACACTGATCTATGCCCTAGCTATAACCTTGAAAGACAGCAGGGAAACAAGTATTCTCCTGAAAGTGCTCCATTGAGAGATTCATCTGTGCCAATCCATGATATTGAACCCATGCTTGTTGAAGAAGGGGGAATGATTGCAGATGAAGAATGTGTTTATATGGACTGCTCTCTGTCCAAACTCCTTTGGTGATTTCCTGTTATAAAGTACAGCAACCATCACAAAGAAATACAAACTTGTTCTTTAATCTACTCAGAAAAGCTCCTGAAGCAGGATTTGACCCACACAGTAGAAAGCAAGCCAGCTAAGGGTTTCAGCTGGATAACTGCTAGCAATTGAGCCTTACCTAATTGCTTGTGAGCTAGGAGAGAATCACTTCTGAATCTATGTGGGAAGTTATCAGAAGTTAACCTGAAAAGAACAGTTTTTTTTCTTTCTTTGTGGCTTTTCGTTTGTTGTTTGATATATGCTGAGAAAACATTAGCTAATGCCTGACAAGTTTAAAGGTTGTTTTTTATTTTGTTTTTTTCAAGTTTAACACTGAAAGCAAGTAACCTGATTTATGTGCTACCAAGCATATCTGTGTTGGGAGAAATAACCCCATAAATAAATATCTTATTGGCTTTAACACTTGAGCACAACTAAATTATTGTCAGCAGCTGTGTCTGGTGTGAATGAACTGCATTGCCCACAATCCCTTGCAAATCATATAGATATATGCACTTGCCAAGACTGTGAAGATTCTCACCCAGGCAGCCGTCTGACAACCTATATATATGTATATATATAGATATGTGTAAAGATATCTATCTATCTATCTATATATCTATATCTATCTATATCTATATCTATCTATCTATATATATATATATATATATATGTGGAGGCATAAGTATGCACACACAGCTTACAGACATATGTATGTAGATATAGAGATATATACATACATGAATATGAGTCTGAAGATACATGTCTACCACTAAGCCCCATAAGAACATTCACATGGGGAATGTGAAGGGGAAAGATTCATCCAATAACAAGAGGGTGAAACCCACTTGACAGATATATAGAGAATCTATTTCCGTGGGCTAAGAGGATGCAGGAATGCAATCCAGTAAAATAACCAGGATGGTTGCGTGAAAAACAGAGGATAATATCAGTCTGTAAAGATCAAGACGGGAGTCCTTTAGAACTCTGACATGGTAGATGGGTAGACACACATAGAGAAGATACCAGGAGGACCCACTGGAGGGACATAGGGGTATCTCATGTGTTACTAGTAGCCTTGGATATTCACGCAGAAAAAGCCTATATTCTGAATTATAACAGGAGACAAGAGGGTGTGGAGAACCCTCACAGTCATGGGAATGATTTATAAGCTTTTTCCTACTATATAGAATAGCCCTCAGAGATAAAGATCAATGCTCTGTAGCAAGGGCCCATAGTAGAAAGCTTCTCTGAAGATTGCAGAGAGCATTGTGCAGGAGAATTATGAGATAAAACTGATTGAAGTCAGGTGTGTTGCCACATCCTAGGAAAAGGAGATGGCTAGAAAGAAGATAATGTGAGAAGCCTAAAATGAGTAGGATTATCCAAGATAGATGAGGACTAGCTTGGAATCACTACTGAGGCTAGATAAAAATTGTGGAAGATAGACTGGAACCTGTGGAAAAGTACCAGTAGTTCAATCACTGGAACTCCTGCATGCACAGCAGCTGAAAAAGACAGCAGAGAGAATCTTCCTGTGCAAACAAAGAGAAACAGACAAAGGGAGAGGAGATATTCCTGTCCCTGTCTGATGAGTTATCTTGAGAATGTATTCAAGGAAACAAAACTTCTACACTGGAATGAAAGGCTATAGAAACTTTTCAGTATGGTACCACTCAGTCAGGGGAAACCCTGGATGAGAGGGTAGAGAAAACAGGTAATTGGAGGGTGACTTACCCATATGGCAAGTCAGCTGAAGGAAAAAATGTTCATGTTGGGACAGAAACTATCCTGGATAGTTGTAACTTCCCTTCTTATTTATTTATTATTTATTTAACAACTTTTATATACCGCACTATTTACAGTCAGCGCGGTTTACATAGAACAATGAAACATCAGATAAGATACATATTATCCGTTTTATTTTTACATAGAACAGGAACAAAAACTTGGGTAACCAGGGTAATTATTTACAAAGAAAACTAAACACTGACTATTTACATATGAACAGAATATTGCCTGAAAAGAATCTTGATAGTATGAGAGAGGGGTATGAAGTATTACTGAGTTAGCAGAGGTTACGTGTTGTAGTAAGAAGAGGAGAATTCTGTAACCCATGGACAAGAATATCCTGACATACTGAAAAAGGAAAACCCCAGTGTAGAGCTTTAAGAAAAAACAGTGAACAACTTCTGCTAGGAAGAAGTTAACTGTAGATTGCAACCTTCAGAACCTATGGTTGCTGGGTATGCTCAGACTGGCTAGAGTTTGGAAACTTCAGACTAGGACGAGGTGTCCCTTGCTTGGGTACATCTGGATGATGGGCAGGAGAAGAATGAAACCTTCTTTTCTTAGGGAAAGAAGGTTTGGTAGGACATTTCCTACCTCCTGGGGAAGAAGAAGGCTTAGAATGGTCTCCAGAACCAGGGAAGTCAGTGGAGCAATGAGCAGCCTGACGTAAAGCCTCTTTATGGAAGAGATTTTCTCCAGTACAAGGAGAATTACCCAGTGTGTGTTGTGCCCATCTGCTCAAGTCTGAAGCTTGGAGCCAGTCACTGTCTTATCCCAGTAACACAATATATCTCTTCTGCCTAAATCATACCCTCAACGCTAACCACACTCCTCCCCCTCCCTATAACATCAGACATGGATTCTGTTGCTTTTAATAATGTCACTTTTGATGGCATTATTGGAAACAGGGCTCCTGACCTCCAGAAGTCTACATTGCTGCTACCAGGTAATACATGATGTAACAGGGAGCTTTTCTCTTTCAGTCTGTGCTGTCCCTTAACATGCTACCTACAGTATTATCCTCAACTTGGGGGCAACAATCACTGTTTGCACCAAGACAGAAAAGCTTTACAAGTTTTAAGATTTCACCAACTACTACGTCTTTCAACTACTGCCTGTAATTAGCCACTTCTTAGAGGCCCTGGGATCTCACTTGTTTTCTTTGTAGCTCTTTATAAGTCTAGCCATGGAAAAGTCAAACACTGAGAATGCTCGTTTCATAAGAAATAATCTTTTGCTTTCCTGTCTTCACAGCAGATCCTTCTCATTAAAAATGGATTAAAGTGCACCCCAAATTAGTAGCACCGTTATCTGTAATCAGCCAGAGCATAAAACATCTTTAGATCAACATGCTGAAAACCCCACACATCGGATCTGAGCTTCCTGAACCTGAATATGCATGTGAGAGCCCTGTGACAGAGACCCAACAGCAAAACTAGAAATGGTATCGACTTGTGCACAGAAGATGAAAACAGCAAACTAAATAGAATGATGACAAACCAGCAGGAAAAGTCAAGAAAATTTATTTCAAAAACATAGGTACAATATTTAAAAATATAACGGGTAAAAAATATATAATAGTATCTATAAAAGAACAAAGGGCCTGATATTGAAAGGGATTATTCACCGGGAACAAGCAGCAAGTCAGTCCTCACATAAGGGTGATGGCAGCAACAGAGCCCGCACGGTAACCTCTCCCCAGCTTTCAAAGAAAGCCTTTGGGAGATGTACCATACATGTATGGTACTCTTCCCGCCTAAGGGTGCCATCTTGCCTCAGTTTCTTTTTTTCCACGGAGCCTATTGGACGTGTGTCTGTTCCCCCTGGAAAAAGTTCATTTTTTTTTCATCTTTTCTCCAGTCGCATACTGGTGCCCTCCTGCCTCCTGATTCCGCTTGCCTTCAGCATCATGTTTTTCTTCAGGTTTTTTTTCTTTTCTCCCTCGGGGTTTTTTCTCCAGTGTGCGGATTTTTGTGTCCTTTCTGGCTGGGCCAAGGTAGTTTGACCCCATGGGGACCATGTTCCCCACCATGGACTAGGGTTTGGGGGCCTTAGATTTACAGTGGCTTCAAGCCTTGCGGCCGTTGCGCTCATAATATGTCGCACATAGATCTGCATGATTGTTGCCTTCGGTGCCTTGGGCCAGATTATGATGCCCTGTCTTGCGATCTCTGCCAGCAGATGACCCCCAAGACTCTCCTAGGCCGTAAGAAACAGCATAAGTCAATTTTCTATGAGACCAACTCAGCTGGAGCAGTCCATGGGACCAGCGCGGCAACCGTGCTGCCTCAAAGCCTTGAGGTCAAGGAGTGTCAAGCCGGGGCTCCCTAGATGAGGGGCGCCCCTCGAAGAGCCTGACATTGTCGATGGCCTCCTCAGGTGATAAGTCTGGGACTGTGGGGAAGTCCCATGGTCCCCGGCCTCGGAGCCCTCGACATGTGGCCGAGGGTGATGGCCGGGAATGGCCCTTGAAGGTGCCCTGGCAGAAGAAAATGCCATCAGCATCTGGGGATTGGCCTTGGTCCTCCAAGGCCATCCTCATCGAGGATATCCCCTCAACAGTGCCGGCGTTGGGCCCGAGGTCTTCTTTGTTCATGCCGGTGGCTGCGGAGCCATCTGGCATCGAGGCCAGGATGGTGGCCTTGGAATGCAATTTGTCTGCCTTCATGGCCCATCAGCGGGCTCTGATGCCCGATTCCTCTGGGTCATCACTCCTGACCACTGACCCCTCCACAGCGAGGACTTCCCCAGAGGTGGAGCCAATCCTCGAGTGCCATCAGCCTCAAGAGGCAACTCAGGATCGAAGATTTCCCCGTACAGTGCACCCGACTCAGAGCGCACAGGCATTGAGACCCCCAGGCCATCGGGGCTCAGAGAACCTTTGAGGTCTCCTCCAACTCCAGCTTGGACTGAGAGACTGAGGACGACAAGTCCCCGGACACCCGGTTTCACAGGGATGTGCCCTCAGACCCTTCCCCTCCAGAGGCCCGGCATCGATTCCACACGAGAATCTGGCCTTCCTGGACTTTGTGAGGGATATGGTGAAGGCCCTTGCCTTCACCACTGAGTCCGAGGAGGAGCCTCAAGCAGAGGAACTCAAGATCTTCCAGTATGAGGCTCCCCCTCAAGGAGGCTCTTACAGGGCCTGTCCCTCCTATCCTGGAATGACTACTCTTCCATTGTGAGAAGGCGGCTGGACTCGATGTACCAGGTCCGCTGGAGCCCTGGCTTCCAAAAAGCTCATCTGCCTCACAACTCCATGGTAGTGGAGTCACTCATGCCTAGGCTCAAGAGCCAGAAAATGCACTCATTTATGCCCATATGTGTGAACTGATTCCTGCTGTCCACGGTGAACACCTGTTACAGGTAGTAACTATGCTATATGGTTAGCAGACCTGCTGTGTTAATAACTTTGACCAAGATACTCAGTGGCACTAACAAAGTGCCGCTGCTGCATGCCCGAATGCTACAGTATCTGGTTAACATTGGGATGTTTCAGGGGCAGCACCCAGAAATGACGGGGCAGCAGCAGTATTGACTGCTTCTGAGTTATCGCGATGCAGCGAAAGTCGAGTGCAGTAAATACTGGCCTAACGTTTGCTGCTGAAGCTAACTGGGTAACAGCTGAATATCATGGCAATCTGGGCAACCTATATATTCAATGCTGGGGCCCAGATATGGCCTCGGCATTGAATATCCGGGTCTAAAGTTCAACGGCAGTGGCTATTTATAAATAGGGGCCCAATTTCCAAAAGGCTTGATATTTAATTGCCACAGCAGTTGGGATATTCAGTGGCATTTTCCGGAAGAACTGCCACTGACTATCCAGAGTGAACAGCACTATCCGGATAAGTACCAGTATTTATCTGGCTAGCTGGATTTTCAGCCAGTACTTATCCGGATTGTAATTTAGTGCAGCTTCTCATGCAGCCATCTGAAAATCACACTAACCGGTTAAGGTAGGCACGTAACCAGATAGTGCAGCCACCATCCTCCCTCCGCCCATGCGCCTCCCACTTATACCTGGATAGCGCAGACACCATCTTCGCTCTGCCCATGGGCCCCGCTGCACATATCCAGATAGCACAGACACCATCCTTGTTCTGCCCATGGGCCCTCCACAGGTATCCGGATAGCACAGACACCCGCTCTACCCATGTGCCCCGCCCACATGTATCTGGATAGCACAGACACCAACCTCACTCTGCCCATGGGCTGACACCCCCCAGACATAACCAGATAGTGCAGACATCATCCTCGCTCCACCCATGGGCCCCCCCCCCATATAACTGGATAGTGAAGATATCATTCTCACTCTGCCTATGGGCTGACGCTCCCCCCACCTCCTGCACGCATCCGGATAGCGCAGACACCATCCTCACTCCAGCCATGGGCCCCCCCGGCACGTATCTGGATAGTGCAAACAATATCCTTGCTCCGCCCATGGGCCGGTCCCTCTCCTGCACATACCTGGATAGCACAGACACCATCCTCACTCTGCCCATGGGCTGCCCCCCCCCCTGCACATATCCAGACAGCGTAGATATCTCCTTGCTTGTCTGTCGCTCCTTTTCCTCTTTAAGACAGATTCGCGCTGTCTGCCCTTTTCTCTCCCCTCCCACTCCCTCATTACCCTCGTCCTATCGAGGCTCGATTCCTGCAATGTTATCCTGGCCAGCCTTCCTCAGTACCAGCTCCACCATTTGCAGCTTATTCAAAATACGGCAGCCCGTTTTCTCACCCATTCCTCTTTAACCGTCCATGTTACTCCTCTGTTCATCCATCTCCACTGGCTCCCAATTAGGTTCAGGTTCATCTACAAGTTTCTTATATTCACTCACAAAGTTCTCCACACCGCCACTCCCCAGTATCTTGCTGACCTTATTCGCGCCCAACCTTCCCCCCGCCTCCTCCATTCAGCCCATGGCAATCGTCTATTTCTTCCTTCCCCTGCATATGCCCACCTCAAGCTTACTCGCCATTCCGCTGTTTTCTTCCTTGGAACCCACTCTTTGGAACTCCCTCCCTCTCTCCCTCCTGTACCGAGCTGTCCTTTTCCAGGTTCAAAGGCTTGCTCAAAGCACATCTTTTTCACCAGACTTTTGACCTTCCCCTCCCTGCCCCCCCCCGCCCCCTCTTCCCTTGGTCTGAGCCCCACTCTGACTTAGACCTTTCCCCCCTCGTATACCTGGAGCCTATGCCTGTCGCTCTCTCTGTTCTACTGTCTACCTCTATCACTTTCCCATTATACATTGGCGTTCTTTTCTCCCTTTTGTTTTCACCTGCAGCCTGTATTGATGTTTTGTATACCGCCCTGATGCCCGTGCCTGGGCGATATATCAAGCGTATAAATAAAGATAAAGATCCTTGCTTCATCCATAGGCCGCCCCCACGAATGTATCTGAAATGCTATATGGTGCATAACCAAGAATGTGCAGAATATCCTCACTCTTTAGGAACACCAACATTATTCTGAGCAGAACTTCTGCACAGAATAATAATGCTGGTTATATGCGCTAAATTGCATTCTAGTGCATGTGCACAACTGCCAAACGTTTTTTTTGTGTGCATTATATAGATGCTGCTAATGCTGACCTCTGTACACATGTGTCTGGCATGCTCTCCTTGCTTAACGCAGACGTTTTGCGCATTGGTGAGCAAAACATCTGTGTTAGCCTTCGATTAGGAAACCCTGCACTGGGCTTTAGCACAGGTCCCTAATGCAGGGTTTCTGCACCAGCCACTGAATTCAGAAAATCTATTTCAAAAACAGTTTCGCTGCATGTACGATTGTGCTCCTGTTCCCTAAGAGATGATGGTGAGGGGCTGCAAGCTATAGGACCACATCACATTCTTCCTGGCTCTTTGAACACAATGTAGGATGTGCAGTTATCGAGTGGTGCACACCCTGGACCTTTCCCACGATCAAAGCTACGTAAAAATCTGTATATTCTTAACATTATGGTGTTAGGGCTTCATACATTGTGAGTTGTCTCTCCTTAATTGTGGTAAAGATTTTTCTTTGTGATGCCCTACCTTGATTGCTGTCCAGATATCTATAAAACAGCAGGCAGCTGAGTATTTATGCCGAAAGCTACTTGTGGTGAGGAAAAGCTACTGCAGTGGACTCCTCTGACCCTGAGAGAGCTTGTTCAGTCACCCAGCCACATGGACTCTATCCCACCTCACATAAAAGCTATTGAAAACATGGCAGAATTGCACAAGAAACTAAAGACTCAACTTTTTCTGGAATATTATGGAGCTGACCTCATTAATTCACCCCCAGCCCATACACTGACTCTATTACTAACACGGCATAGTCTACATAGCTAACCTGCACTCTCAGCCCCAGCCCCAGCCCCTGCCACCCCACCCCTCCCCTTCCCCTTTCCCCTCCCTTCTCTTCTCAGTTTTGTTCAAAGTAAAGAGCACAGCTGGTACCATTTTATTGTTTCCTTCACATTGTTATATGTAAACCGTCTTGACTTGTAGAAAGACTACATATAAACACTATTAAAACATAAATAAAATAAATAATTCAAGCAGTGTGATGGCCAAATCTCTAAGCCTGGTACTTCCACTCTTCAGTAATATTAGCACAGAAAGGATTTGTAACCATTCAATTACAAAAGTGACCTTGCTGGCAGAGGTAACTGAAGCACAGAACTAAAGACGTACAGGTTGATGCAGGAAACTGGCACTAGACATGCACTGAAGATGACTTTAACATGGCCCAACACATGCATATTTTTAAACTCCGGATGCAGCAAATGAGCTATCACAGCATTACACTGGGAGAGCAAGCCAAACACATGCGCTGCACTAGTTTCGCTTGCTCTCTCGGCACTGCATGGCTAATTTGCATAACAGCCCCGACAGTATTTTAATGGCATCGGGGGCTTTTCCCCGATGCCATCAAAATACTGTCGGGGGCCGTGCCTGACAATAAAAGGATCCCTGCTGGTCTAATGGCCCCTTTTTCCTCCACCCCCCATTAAATAAAAAAAACCTGGTGGTTTAGCAGCCCCCAAATTCACTTTAAGCGCTTTTGGGATGCACCGGGTGAGGTCAGACTGCCATATAAGCCTTTCCCAATGCCATCAAAATACTATTGGGAGTGGGATCAGGGCTGCTGGACCATCAGGGATAATTTTATTGTCGGGCACAACCCTGACAGTATTTTCATGGCTTCGGGGGCTTTTCCAGATACCTGATCATCTGAGGAGGAGATGATCTAAGCATTTGGGAAAGCACCTGGTGCCATCAAAATACTGTCAGGGGCACGCATTAGAGGTTTAGAAACATAGAAATATGACGACAGAAAACGACCACATGGCCTATCTAGTCTGTCCTTCCATATCAACGACTACAACAGTCCCCTTTTTTCCTTTAGAGATCCTCTGTGTTTGTCCCATGCTTTTTTGAATTCAGATACTGTTCTCATCTCTACCACCTCCACTGGGAGACTATTCCACGGATCCACCACTCTTTCCGTAAAGAAATATTTCCACATATCACTCCTGAATCTATCCCCTTTCACCCTCATCCCATGTCCCCTCATAGCAGAACTTGCTTTCAATTGAAAGAGGCTCTACCCCTGTACATTTATGCCACGGAGGTATTTAAACATCTCAATCATATCACCTCTACCCCACCTTTCCTCTAAGGTGTACATATTAAGATCCTTCAGTCTGTCCTCATATGCTTTATAATGAAGACCACTAACCATTTTAGTAGCCACCCTCTGTACTGACTCCATCCTGTTTATATCCTTTTGAAGGTGCGGTCTCCAGAATTGCACACTATACTCCAAATGAGGTCGCACCAAAGACTTATACAGAGGCACTATCACCTCCTTTTTTCTGCTAGCCATTCCTCTCTGTATGCACCCAAGCATCCCTCTAGCTTTGGCCATCACCTTTTCTACCTGTTTAGCTAGTTTAAGATCATCAAACACAACCACACCTAGGTTTAGTGGACAGAAGTACTTCACCCCCTATACTATATTGCTCCCTTGGATTGCTGCAGCCCAAATGCATGACCTTACATTTTTTAACATTAAATCCCAGCTGCCAAATTCTAGACCATTCTTCAAGCTTAGCTAGATCCCTCCTCATGTTATCTACACCTTCCTGGGTGTCTATTGCAGATTTTGGTATCATCCGCAAAGAGGCAAACCTTACCCGACAGCCCTTCCGCTATATCACTAACAAAGATGTTAAAAAGAATCGGACCAAGGACAGATCCCTGGGGCACACCACTGGTAACATCCTTCTCCTCAGAGTGAGCTCCATTTACCTGTACTCTTTGTCGCCTCCCACCCAACCAGTAACTTTAGGGTCCATCCCTAGGGTGCTCAGTTTGTTTATAAGTCGCCTGTGAGGAACAGCGTCAAAGGCTTTACTGAAATTTAAATACACCACATCTAGAGCTCTCCCTCAGTCCAACTCCCTGGTCACCCAGTCAAAGAAATCAATCAGATTTGTTTGACAAGACCTGCCTTTGGTAAATCCATGCTGCCTCGGATCCTGTAATCCACTGGACTCCAGAAACCTCACTATTTTCTCCTTCAGCAGCGTTTCCAATAATTTACTCACCAAAGTCAAACTAACCGGCCTGTAGATTTCAACCACATCCTTACTTCCGCTTTTGTGTAAAGGCACCACATGAGTCTCTCTCCAGTCCTTTGGCACCACTCCCGACTCCAACGAGGCATTGAAAAGGTCAGTCAGTGGAGCTGCTAGAACATCCCCCTCAGTATTCTAGGGTGTATCCCATCCAGTCCCATCACATTGTCTACTTTAAGTTGAGCTAGTTTCTCACAAACACAGTCTTCTGAAAATTGTTCAAGATGTCCCTCGCTTCTGTTCCTGTTTATGGGTGTTTTCTGAGGTCCTTCTCTTGGTTTTTCATCTGTGAAAACAGAACAGAAATATTTGTTAAGCAATTCCGCTTTATCCTCATCTGCTTCTACATATTCCTCGCCTTTACCCTTGAGTCTGACAATACCACTTTTGCCCTTGCTCTTCTCACTAACATATCTGAAAAATGTCTTATCTCCCCATTTCATTGCATTGGCTATTTCCTCCTCTTTTTGAATCTTTGCTTTCCTGACTACTTTGCTAGCTTCTCTAAGTTTTTCCAAATATAGATGCCTGTCTTCCTCTCTCTGTGATCTCTTGTATTTCATGAAGGCCTCCCTCTTTTTCTTCACCTTTTCAGCTACTTCTTTCAAAAAGCCATAGCGGTCTCCTTTTCCTTTTACCTTTATTTACCATTTTAACAAAAAGGTTGGCTGCCCTTAAAATATCCCCTTTCAGTTTTACCCACTGTTTTTCTACATCCCCCAGCTGTTCCCATCCCGCTAAAGACTCCCTGAGGTATTGGCCCATCTTGGCAAAGTTAGTCTTCCTAAAGTCTAAGACCCTCACCTTTGAATGGATTCTAATACTGAACCACACCATCTGGTGATCACTGGATGCAAAATGATCTCCCACTATAACATCAGAGCACTTTCACCATTGATAAGCACCAAGTCCAGTATGGCTCCTTCACGTGTGGGGTCTGTTACCAATTTCCTGAATAGTTCTCCCTGTAGAGAATCCAGAATCTCTTTACTTCTAGATGATACTGCAGCAGGAATGTGCCAAACATCTGGCATATTAAAATCCCCTATCAGTAGCACTTCCCCTTTCCTAGCAATGCTGCGTATGTCTTCAATTAACTCTCTGTCCACCTCTTTCTCTTGTGAGGGAGGTCTGTATATCACGCCAATGCAAATAGATTTCTCTTTCCCTCTTTCTAGTTTAACCCACAATGCCTCCTCTCTCCCTTTTAAGCTCTGTAATTCCAAAGCTTTAATAGTATTTTTTACATATAGTGCCACTCCTCCTCCCCTTTTTCCTACCCTGTCCTTTCTGAATAAAGTATAGCCAGGTATAGTTACATCACAGTCATGGTTTTCTGTGAACCATGTTTCTGTAACTGCCACTAAATCCAAGTCGGCCACTCCCACCAAAGCTTCAATATCAGGGATCTTATTTCCCATGCTACGGGCATTTATACACACTGCTTCCATATGTTATCCATTACCCATTTCCATAAAAGTATTTAATATATCACTTACCTGGGGGCTTTCTTCACCCATCCCCAACGAATCTAGTTTAAAGCCCTCTTCAGTAGATTAGCCAGTCTACTACTGAAGATGTGTCAACCTTTCTTGGACAGATGGATGCCATCTGTGCTCTGCAACCCTTGGAACAGCATCCCATGGTCTAGGAAACCAAAACGCTCTCGATGACACCATCCATGCAGCCATGCATTCATCTCTAGGATGTGAGCCTCTCTGCCTTGGCCTTTGCTGTCAACAGGGAGGATTGAAGAGAACACCACCTGTGCACCTAACTGCTTCACCCTCTGTCCCAGAGCCATGAAGTCACTTTTAATACTCTCAGAGGGATACCTGGCAGTATCATTTGTTCCGACATGGATTAGCAACATTGGGTAATAGTCAGTGGGCTTGATGAGTCTCGGCAAACTCTCCTTAACATCTTGGATTTTGGCACCTGGCAGAGAGCATACCTCTCTGGACATCAAATCTGGTTGGCAGATGGACGCCTCAGTACCCTTCAGATGAGAGTTACCAACCACCACTACCCTTCGCTTCCTTGTGGTCACTGATTCTGCAACTTTGGGGTACTTGGTTTAATTCTCAGACCCTGAAGTAAAAACTTTGGTGCTGTGTCTGGTTGTGAAATCCTCTACGCCTGTCTCTGCATTGGGTGTAGCTATGATTTGCAAACCAGCTTGGCTGATTATAATAGATTTAAATAATTCAAGTTCATTTAAATATGCATGGCATTAGTTGGGTGCTAGTTTTTACATCGGCATTTATGTCTGTTTCCTGCATTTGCAAGATCATTAAAAGTTCTTAAACTTGGCATTAGGGGCTCGTAAAGCCTGCACTAGCTTTCTGCATCGGCCTGATAATGGCCTGATAACAAAGCCTCTGCCCACTTCACACTCACACAGTGGACAACTGAGGCGATGGGAAAATTCTGGGGATGGAGTGAGAGAAAAACGAAGTGCTAGAAATGAGGAGGGGGCTTGAGAAATGAGAGTGCATGGCTGCCCAGGGAGTGGGTCCTGTGCCTTCTTCAGCTTTGTGGTCTCCTATGACACAGAGGCCCAGAGCCGTGGCACTAATTGCAACCCCTTAAAATCAGCTTTGGAAGGTGAAACCACTGAGATGAGAGAGTGATTGCTGGGTAATGAGGGGGATTGAGAGAGCACAAATACCAATTTGAAATATTTAATAAAAAAGTATGTCAAAATGAAATCCACTTAAAAATATGCCCAAAAGTGAATTCTGCAATACAAAAACACTGGCATCCATTTATAGTATCCTCCCAAAGCATCTAATAGTGTAAAAATAAATACCAAAACTTTACATTCATAAGTCTCTAGAATCAGAAACCTTAATTATAAAGCAGGATCTGGGCAAATACATGAAGCCCTAAATTCAGTATGGGTACCTCTAGAAAAGGGAAATGCTTGTCTGTTCTCTATAATAACTTTCGTCTGTAACAGCATGTTAGCAAGTTCCTTTTTCCATTTCCTTTTCACTTTTGATTTATTTTCTCATCTGTGAAGTACTAGGGCTGGAAAGAGAATAAAACTACAATTTCTTCAGGTCACCTGGCCCATGTTTTTATCAGGGGTTCCAGTAGAGGACTGGAACAGGCCACAAGCAGAAAGCACTCTATCTATAGCCTGTGAGAAGTGATGGGTAGGATGCCTTTGGAAGAGGGTTACCACCCTTGTGCTGCAAGCACAGACAGAGTGCTTATCAGATTAACGGCCTCTGCAAACATAAACCAGCACTTGGTTCAGAAATTCTGATCTTGTCTTTGAGCATAGATGCCCAAGGAACACAAACAGAACTGTCCACTTCGTGGGAAGCCCCCAGGCATTTGACACAGTTATGGTGAGTGTCGGAGATATTCATCTTCCTGTTGCAGGTAAGGCACTTTTTGAAACCTGGTTTGATCCTTTTGTGGTCTAGTATAGGCATTTAAACGTTGAAGGTGTAAGAGAGCTAGTAAGTCCGTCTTGAGGCGAAGGCGGAAGGAAAAAAACTGGCCGGCTAGGGGCGGGCTGGGGAGGTGGGACCACCTCACACATGCTCAGAAGTCTCTGAGCTATAGAGCACTTCCGTCACGGCGCCGTCGGGGGACGACACCAGGTGTGGCTGACACATCCTGCTTGTCCTAGGAGAACTGTCTTACCCATTGTAGGAGCTGGACAACAATTCCCTTTCCTTCTGGGTAAAAAGGGTTTAGCTTCCAACAGATATAAACAATCCAAGTGTTGCAGCAATCGCTGTGAAAAGCTCTTATTCAATCACTCACCCACAGAAGGAAAACTCACAGGCAGGCTGGAATGCAAACAGGATCTTTAATGTGCACAGGATCAGACAGAGATACCAGCAACCTCCACAAGGGTCTGAACCCCGAGGGACGGCCTACAATGCCTTATATACAGTACAGTTTTAAACTCATTCTACAATCCCATTTGCCACAGGTATTTCCTGCCCACCAATCAGCAGCCCCTGGGGAGGTACCTGGGTGACCTGTCCAAACCGGTATGCTCTGGTCTGTTGGTTTCAGGGCTAGGGAAATACTGTGCTCAGACCTGGAGTGGGGGAAGGGTGCCTACTGGAATCTCAATGTCTCTCTTAGCAGGCTGGTTACCTCATGGCTTGCGGGGGAAGGGTCAGGCTGATCAGAGCCTCATGGCTTGCAGCATGGCTTGGGGGAAGGGCTATCTACAGTTCGCAGCATGGCTTGGGGGAAGGGCTACCTATAGCTACCTCATGGCTGCCTCATTCCCCCCTTTTAAGTAAGACCTCAACCGCTAGAGGCGGTTGAGGGCTGTATTACTGGAGGCAAGCCGCAGAGGAGTATATTGGGTCAGGGCCATGACCGTGGCAGCCGCCTTGCGTTCTACCAGGGTGCCAAGGGTGGAAACAACCTGTAAGGAAAAAGGCACTTGGTTAAAATGTACGGTACAGCAATGGGACAAGTTAAAGTAGAGAGTTACGTATACAAAGGTCTGCATGTTCAGAGCAGTTTGGGCAAGTAATACTGCTGTGTTAGTAGTCTCTGCACTTGTTTTGAAAGCAAGTCTATATCAGCTAAGGCACCTTTTCTCAGTCTGATCCCGGTTCCAGGAAAGGTGTCTGTAAATCAGTCTCTCCGGTGGTCCAGAGTTCGTCGGCAGTCTGTTAGAACCCCGTACTGGGCAGAAGTGTCAAAGCGTAGGGGCTGGTTTGGAACTGTGACAGAAGTCCAGGCTGGAACAATTTCTGGTGCAGCGGCCTTGACACGAGAGTGATGGATCCTCGGAGCAACTTCAGCCACCTTGACAGCCGTGGGGGTGGTCCGCAGAACAGTATACGGGTCTCGCCACTGGGGAGTCAGCAGATCCTGCTTCCACTCCTGGATCCATTATCACTGGAGGTTCCTTTGCTGGTGGGAAATATTCCATTATGCCCTTGACCGATCTCCACATGTTTACAGATCAGACAAGTGCACGCGCGTGTTCTGTAATTCTGACAAGTTTTAGAATCACACCAATTTTTTTGCCTGTGAGAATTTGTCATCAATTTATCCCCCTTTGCCTCTGCATGCCTGGCCAGGACACACAGGAAAAGTAAGGCAAAAAAAAAACATCTGGAAGTACCACATGGTCAGTGCGGGGTTTTTCCAAAGCTCATCAGGATGCAAGGTGCACCCAGCCTGTCTCCAGGTGCCTACTTACAATCTTTGAGTATTGTGGTGGGGCCTAGATGACTTCCTAAATTGAAGATACTGGAGATGGCATAGTTGAATAAAATGCTCATCATTTCTTATATTCATTAGCCAGATACATCACTTCACATCATTAAATTGCCTTCACCAGTTTACTGTCCATCAGAGTCCTTCCACATCATTAATTACCTTCATCAGTTTACTGTCCATCAGAGTCCTTCCTCTTAATATATCACTTTACCCCTCACAACACTTTCCACCAACTACATACATAGGTCCTTCAATTTTTTTCTTTTTCTATACCATACTAATGTATCCTTATCTGGCAAGGCTGCTAAAACAATTGTTAGAGACATAGTTTTGTTGTAAACAGTGTCCATTTCCCACTAACTTAATTGGTGCAGTTCTAGATTGGCATGGGTGCTCATTCTAAATAGCGACTGTCTAAACAATCTTCAATATAAAACGATACATCAATTCCAATAGAAAGAAATATGGCTCCTAACATGACAGCCACATATCTCTCATGTATGACTAGAGTCTATTGTACACCTGGTTCCCAGTGAGAGTACTGTAGGAAACTTAAAAATACTTGGACTGATCTTGAAAATGCAGTGGTCCACAAAGATTTATGTAAGCTATCCATTAATTATGGTGTCAAAAGAGATCCTCTTGAGGTGAGAGACTAAGAGGGTACAAGGCATTTGTGAATAGGCCTCATGGCAATACTTCCTCGGGTTCTTCTTGGCCTATTCCCCCCTGCCTATTCATGTCTCTTCAGAGGCATAAATGTACAAGGTTCGTGTTTTCTCAGGCCTTGTGGGTCCTCGAGGAGTCTTAGAGCAGTCAGAATTCCAGTGGCCCAGATCATCACACTTGGAGTAGCACGTTTTATTGCCTTTTTCCTAGGCTGTCGTCTCACCTTCTGCCCCTCTCTCTCATTCATTTTCTCAAAGCTCTCCTGGATCATTGCTGACAAGTAAGATTTAGTTTTATCCAATCAACTCGAGTTAATGTTATCATTATATTTGTAAATAATATTTTTACAAATATTTCCATATTTCTGGGAATCACAGTTCCATCTTTCCACTAAATTTGCTTTATATACTTGGGAACCAAGCGATTTCAGATCAGCCCCTTTCCAAAATTTAATATTTACTCATCTTATTGCTGTGTATACTGGACCTCTACATAATGTACTCCTACCAGTATATTTGGTAACAAAGTACAAATGTATAAACTAAAAAGATTTGTATCTCACAGTGCTATAATATATTGTGCTCCTGAACTCTGGACACCAACATGTAAAATTCAAATACAGCAGGACAGGTGAATTTATTCTAAATAGCACCTATGATGTTACTGTCCTGTTCATCATTCATCAGCACAGAGCTTAACAAGGCAAAGTGATTACCTTGTATCTTATAGTTCAAAACAGGCATGAAACTGATACTTTATAAGAAGGTTGGTGGATATCTGGAATGCAATATCATTGTAGTATCAGAAAAATGAATACAGTTGATCAAGGCAGTTTAATGTACCAAGCAGGAAAGAACGCAATCATCAGCACAGCATTTACTGTCTGCAGAATAAACTGCCAAAGATGGCATATCATGCAGAAGTATTACTTGCTTAAGTTTGTATGTGCAGTCAAAACCGAATATATGTACCAGAGAAAATCCAGGCTTTAAAGGACAAGTAAAAAAAATCTTCATTTCTTCATGATCTTATAAGGATTTTTCTCCAGCCTTTGTTTGCTTCCAGCAGACATTTGAGGATGCTCAAAGGAGGCACCTCATGGTTCTAGAAGCTCAAACTCTACAATTAAAATTGATGACAAGAGGATTGTTTGCAGGCTAGGTGAATTGGGGTTCTTTGTCCTCTAGGAGAAAGACTCCTAGATGATTTTTTTTTTTTTTTTTTTTGTCCTCTCTAATGGGCCTCCATTCATCTGCTAGAAGAAGGAACTCCTCCCAGTATCTTTCTATAGCTATGCAAACTATTTCAGCAGTTCCAACTATCCCCCAGTCACCGCTGAGAGGTGTGACCAAAACACCTGGTTCCCTGACCACTGATCATGCATGCAACATAGCAATGAAATTGGATATGCATCAAACAATGCAATTGTCTTCCTTCACTGATATACCAGTACTACAGTCCACACACAGCAAACCCCACCCCCCTTTCTAAACTGTCCCTTTCCCTGCAATCAGTAGACCTGGTGTTTTTCACTGTTTGGGGACACAGGGGCGATTTGTTAATAACTTCACCTTTTACTGATAGAGTATCAAAATCAATCCTGAAATATAAAGACCTAATGTCTGGACAAAAACTTTCTTTCCCTAATGTCACAACTAAACACAGAGCCACTAACAAACACAGAGCCACTAGCAATTTTTACATAACAGTACATTAACTATATGGGCCAGCCATGAATCCATACAGGGAAGCTGGTCCGGATACTCCCTCACCACAATTCAGCCTCCGGACCCCATGCTCCAATCACAATTCACAATGTTCAGTGTAAATTTTCTAATCTCACCTCTGGGAATACAACATACAATATAATCCTGGTAACAGGCAGAGTCTGGTGCACAAAACACACAGGACCACAAAGGGAAAAAGAAAGAGGGAAAACAGAAAACAGAGACGTCTCAGCAGCGAATACTCACACACTCTCCTTCCCCAGCAGCAGCTTGTTACAAATACATCACAGACACTCTCTCTAGCTGTATCATAGGATCTAACTTTCACCATGAGGATATTAGAAATACAGTATGAGAAATATAGCTAGCTATTTTCTAATGTCCACTAGATGGAGCTCCAGGATCACTTTAACCATAAGGATAAAAATACAGCTAGTTTTTAAATGACCACTAGATGGAGCTCCAGGATCACTCCAGGGCAGCCCAATACCTCTGCAGAGAAACGCACGTGGTGTCCACAAGATGGCTGCTACCTCCTCGTGCTCCTCCACACCGGCTCTCCACAGATGGGAAAAAAAAGGGGAAATGGTGGACTTCCAAGCATCACCTCTCTTTTAATCAACCAAAAAACAAAAGGTTAGCATTTTATTTATTTATTTTTGGTTTTAAAGGCAGGAAACCCAGCGGGGGCTCAGGGAAGGCAGACAAACTCGGCGGGGGCCCAGGGAAGGCAGAGAAATTCGGCGGGGGCCCAGGGAAGGCAGACAAACTCGGCGGGGGCTCAGGGAAGGCAGACAAACTCGGCGGGGGCCCAGGGAAGGCAGAGAAACTCGGCGGGGGCTCAGGGAAGGCAGACAAACTCGGCGGGGGCCCAGGGAAGGCAGAGAAACTCGGCGGGGGCTCAGGGAAGGCAGAGAAATTCGGCGGGGGGCCAGGGAAGGCAGAGAAACTCGGCGGGGGCCCAGGGAAGGCAGAGAAACTCGGCGGGGGCTCAGGGAAGGCAGAGAAACTTGGCGGGGGCCCAGGGAAGGCAGAGAAACTCGGCGGGGGCCCAGGGAAGGCAGAGAAACTCGGCGGGGGGCCCAGGGAAGGCAGAGAAACTTGGCGGGGGCTCAGGGAACACCGGAAAATTCAGCGGGGGTCAGCTGTGCACCGGGACAGCACCGAGAGGCACAAAACCTCAGCGGAGGCCCAAGAGAAGGTAGTAATTCACATGGGAGCACATGGGGAGCATGGATTCAACATCGGACAGCATAGGGGGGGGACAGAAATTTACGTTGGAGCACAGAAACTACATCGGGGGTTCAGGGAAAGGCAGTAGATCCACACCGGAGCACATGGAGGGCAGAATTCAACATCGGAGCAGAAATTAACACAAACTAGAAACGGAACACAACGGAAGCATATCAGAGCCCTCTCCTTGCAGTCACGCTTCAGAAAACTCTCCACAAGCAGAACGGAAAGAAGAGAAGCAGCGATCTATTCTTTATCTCAGGTATGTTTAACTTATCAAGTGCTATATTTAGTTACATTTTTTCTTTCGGCAGCGCTTTTAAAAGATCTCAGATTACTGCAGTTTCAGATATTCAGATTTTACCGGTATTCAGATTCAGATACAGGACGAGCAATGGCTTCAGGGCCACTAAGGCCCGTACTAGGACTGCTCGTGCAGTTGATCAGGCTGCTACAGGTTCCCAGAAATTACCAGGACTCACAGATAGAGTACAGAACTAGCCCCAGACAAGGTAGCAGTACTCACCAGAACTCTGATCAGACAGGAAGTTTGGATGCCAGTCTATCCAGCTGGTTTTTCAATCGGGGATTCAACCGCAGGGACCAGCTGTCCAGACAAATCAAGGTGTCCTTCCGAGCACAAAGTGGCCCAGGGGCGCCAAGGACCGTTAATCACCTGGAGGGGCTGGTCCCTGACTGGTGGAGGCCCAGATGCTGCAAAAGCAGAAGTCTTCCCACCGTGGGTGTGATGAGAGAGGCTTTTCTTTTAATATTTCCCGGCCAATGCACCAAAATGTTGCAGCAATCGCTGTGAAAAGCTCTTATTCAATCACTCACCCACAGAAGGAAAACTCACAGGCAGGCTGGAATGCAAACAGGATCTTTAATGTGCACAGGATCAGACAGAGATACCAGCAACCTCCACAAGGGTCTGAACCCCGAGGGACGGCCTACAATGCCTTATATACAGTACAGTTTTAAACTCATTCTACAATCCCATTTGCCACAGGTATTTCCTGCCCACCAATCAGCAGCCCCTGGGGAGGTACCTGGGTGACCTGTCCAAACCGGTATGCTCTGGTCTGTTGGTTTCAGGGCTAGGGAAATACTGTGCTCAGACCTGGAGTGGGGGAAGGGTGCCTACTGGAATCTCAATGTCTCTCTTAGCAGGCTGGTTACCTCATGGCTTGCGGGGGAAGGGTCAGGCTGATCAGAGCCTCATGGCTTGCAGCATGGCTTGGGGGAAGGGCTATCTACAGTTCGCAGCATGGCTTGGGGGAAGGGCTACCTATAGCTACCTCATGGCTGCCTCACAAGTAGATTCAAATACCCCATTCATATTCCAAATTCAGTCCCAGATCAGATTATTCTGACACAGGCACAAACAAACTTGCTGTGTAATTGGCTGGGAAAAAGTCACTTTGGAACTGATAGGCTAGAAATTTTACAAATTAAATACTTCTGAATTCACGACTTGACAGATCTCCTTCTCATTCTCTCAGCTTGGCCCTCTAATTCCTGGGAGTGCCATGGATCTGGATCTAGATTTGATCATTCATATCACCTAATGCCTCAGTGCCACTCCCAGTAACCAAGCAGGGTTAACTCTCTGAACACTGGGAGGCTCAAGCTTCATCTGCACCTGCATCTGTGCCCCTACACTTGGCAACCTCTCGCCCATCAAAAGGAATCCCACTCCACTCTTCAAAGCTATTCCCTAGTGATTTCTAGGGACCAGGGCCGGTGCAAGGATAGCAGATGCCCTAGGCAAACCTTCCTTCTGTCAACCCCCTTCCCAGAAACCTACCTACTGGCCACAGTGACTCAACCTTACCGCAGTCCTTCTCCGCGACAGGCAGGAGGAAAGATGCATAAGAACGGGACAGTTACACAAGCAAACGTCCCAGAGGTTCAGCTTCCCTTCCGTGGCCAGCATGAGAAAGGGCACTTAAAAATGCATCAATTTCCTCTGCAGAGCAGGATCAGTCCTGACAGATAATTTGCAAGATTGACCCTGTGCCACAAAAGAAACTGGTGTGCTCTTAAGTACCCTTCTTCCTGTAGAGCCACAGGGTGGGGGCGAGAAGCAGAACTCAGAACTGCCAGGATGACTGTTCGTGTGATTGTCCCCAGCTCTCCATGCTGCAGAGGAAACATGCATGCTCTTAAAGGTCCATCCTTCTGCAGAGCCACAGGGCAAGGACAGGAAGCAAAACTCTATAACATCAGGAAAATTCACACTACTAAGACCCTTATCCACTCTCGAGGCTAGACTATTGCAACCTGCTGCTTTCCGTTCTCCCTCAGAATCATCTCTCTCCCCAAAACTCAGTTGTACAGCTAATCTTCCACCAATCTCACTGTGCTCATATAACCCCTCTTCTCAAGTTACTTCAATAGCTCCCTATCTGTTTCCACGTTTATTTATTTATTTAACAGCTTTTATATACCGCGCTATTTGTTATCAGTGCGGTTTACATTGAACAACATTACACTCAGACTTAGAGATCTAGTCCGAGTTTACAGGTAACAGGTAATAAAACAGTTAAACTGGGGAATAATATACAGCAGAATGGGATAGTGTTGACGGCGGAGGATCACATTTCTGTGACAACGGCAACAACACCAAACTTAAACTGCGCGGAAGGAAGGCCCGGCAATCTACTTCTGTATCTTGCCATGAAAACCCAATGGATAGTTACAACAAAACAAATTGTGCTATGGTGCTGGAAGATGAGACTCCCAGGTCGGAAGGCACTCAACTAGCTACTGGGGAAGAGCTGAAGACTTTTCAGAGTAAAGCCAGCATTTATGATGTGGTTGGATCAAAGCCCTCGGGAAGTCTGACTGCTGATGTAGCTGCGCATGAAATGAGAGTCAGAAGCTGTAAAGATGTCTTACACATTGGAACATGGAACGTACGAAGCATGAACCAAGGGAAGTTGGAGGTGGTCAAGAATGAAATGGAACGTGTACAACTTGATCTGTTGGGTGTCAGCGAACTGAAATGGACTGGCATCGGGCACTTTGCATCAGATGATCACATGGTCTACTATGCTGGAAATGAAAGACAAAGAAGAAATGGTGTTGCATTTATAATAAAGAAGAAACTTGCAAGAACTGTAATGAAATACAATGCAGTCAGCGAACGCTTAATCTCTATTCGTCTACGAGGATTGCCTATCAACACAACTATAATTCAAGTATATGCCCCAACAACAGCTGCAGAAGAGAATGAAATTGAAGAGTTCTATGAACAAGTACAAGCTGAAATTGACAGAACATGCAAACAGGATATCCTGATAGTCATGGGTGACTGGAACGCAAAAGTTGGCAACAAAGAAGAAGGCAAAGTAGTTGGAAAATATGGACTTGGCAACAGAAATGAAGCTGGAGAAAGATTGATAGAATTCTGCAAGACCAATGATCTATTCATCTCAAACACCTTCTTCCAGCAACACAAGCGACGACTGTACACATGGACTTCACCCAATGGATTGTATAAAAATCAAATTGACTACATCTGTGGAAGTCAACGATGGAAAAGCTCTGTAACATCAACAAAGACAAAACCTGGAGCTGACTGTGGTACAGATCATCAACTACTAGTATGCAAACTCAAGCTAAAGTTGAAAAAGAGCAAACCACTCATGAATGCACCAAAATATGACCTTGAGAATATACCACTGGAATTTAAAGACTGCCTGCAAAATCGATTTGCTGCTTTAGATACAAATGACAGAGCTCCGGAAGAGTTATGGAATGACATCAAGAAGGTTGTGCTGGAAGAAAGCGAGAAGTCTCTACAAAAGGTGAAAAAGCAAAAACGGCCAAAATGGATGACGGAAGAAAGAAACTCTGAAAATTGCCCAGAAACGCAGAGAAGCTAAAGCCAAAGGAGAAAGAAAGACAATCGCAGAACTCAACAGAGATTTCCAACGTGCAGCAAGACAGGACAAGGAAAAGTACTACAATGACACTTGCAAGGAAATAGAAGCAGAAACTATTAGAGGAAGAACAAGATCGGCTTTCCTAAAGCTGCGAGAGTTAAAGAAAAAGTTCCAGCCTCGAATTGGAATGTTACAAGATGCTCAAGGTTCTATGTTGAATGATGCTGAGAAGATCAAGAAAAGGTGGAAGGAATATACAGAGTTTTTATATGATAAAGATCAAGTGGACCAACAGCCGTTTCAACCTATACCTTATGATCGGGAACCATTGGTGATGAAAGAAGAAGTTGAAGCAGCATTGAAAGCCTTATCAAAGAACAAAGCACCAGGCATTGATAGCATTCCCATAGAAGTATTGCAGCAATCTGATGCAGCTGTTACCGTACTTACAAGGCTCTGCCAAGAAATATGGAAGACAACATCATGGCCAACAGACTGGAAAAGATCTGTGTTTATACCAATACTAAAGAAAGGTGATCCAACTGACTGTGGAAATTATCGCACAATCGCTCTGATCCCACATGCCAGCAAGATTCTACTGAAGATTATTCAAAAGAGACTACAGCCATACCTAGAACAAGAACTACCTGAAGTGCAAGCAGGGTTCAGGAAAGGGCGAGGAACGAGAGACATCATTGCGGATGTGAAATGGATCCTTGAAAAGACTAAAGAATACCAAAAGGATATCTATTTGTGCTTTATCGACTATAGCAAGGCTTTTGACTGTGTAAACCATGAGAAACTCTGGGCCACATTAAGAAGCATGGGTATACCAGAACACCTGATCGTTCTCTTGCGTAATCTGTACATTGATCAAGAAGCAACAGTTCGAACGGAACAAGGAGAAACAGAATGGTTTAAAATAAGCAAAGGTGTAAGGCAAGGCTGCATACTTTCCCCCTACCTGTTTAATTTATATGCAGAACAAATCATCAGAGAAGCAGGACTGTATGAAGACAACAGAGGTGTGAAGATTGGTGGAAGACTCATCAACAACCTTCGCTATGCTGATGATACCACATTACTGGCTGAAAGCGAAGATGATCTGAAACATTTGCTTCTCACAATCAAAGAACATAGTCTCAAAATGGGCCTGCACCTTAATGTAAAGAAGACAAAGATCATGACAACTGGCATAATCAACAGGTTCATCGTTGAAGGAGAAGAAATTGAAATTGTGAACAACTTTAACCTACTTGGATCAACTATCAATAAAGAAGCAACAAGCAGTCAAGAAATCAGACGACGCATTGCTCTTGGCAGAATGGCTATGAAAGACCTAGATAAGATTCTCAAGAGCAGAGATGTGTCTCTCCATACAAAGATTCGACTTGTTCAAGCCATGGTATTTTCAATAACATCATATGGATGTGAAAGCTGGACAGTGAAAAAGACAGACAGGAAGAAAATTGATGCCTTTGAATTATGGTGCTGGCGGCGAATACTGTGTATACCATGGACTGCCCGAAGAACAAACAAGTCGGTACTAGAGGAGATCAAACCTAAGCTTTCTTTAGAAGCTCAGATGACAAGACTTCGACTTTCATACTTCGGACACATCATGCGAAGAGAGAGATCATTAGAGAAAGACATCATGCTTGGCAAGATAGAAGGTCAACGCAAAAGAGGAAGGCCAGCAATGAGATGGATCGCTACAATAACAGCAGCTACGGGTACCAGTCTGTCGTCAATGAGCCGCCTGACTGAAGACCGAACACAATTTAGGATAGCTATCCAGAGGGTCGCCATGAGTCGACTCCGACTCGACGGCACTTAACAACAACAATATACAGCAGTTAAACATTTAACAGTGGTAACTATTTACAGCGCTTTAGCATATGTTGAAAAGATCTTTACATCAAAGAGGAACTCTCATTTGATATAGACTAGGCTATATGCTACAGAGGACCATTTGCTAACCATGGTTATTGGTTTGGGTCGAGGGGGAGGAGGGAGGAGGAGAGGGGGGAATGTCGCTGTGGGAGAAGTGTTGTAAGAAGAGGTGGGTTTTTAGAGCTTTTCTGTATTGTGATATATCTTTCAGCAATCTGATGTTGGTAGGCAGCTTGTTCCAGCATCTGGGGGCGAAGGATGCAAGTGCTCTGTTAGAAGTTGTCTGGCTGAGTGCTTTTTACTAGTTCCTTTGGAATCGATAGTATATTTTTGGCTACAGGTCTCCTAGACCTATTGTTTTGAGTGTGGATCAGGAGGTCTGAGATTGAAGATGTTGAGATTTTATGGAACGCTTTGAAGGTCATGAGGAGGGCTTTGTAGGATATCCTGCAGTATATCGGAAGCCAGTGAAGCTCCATCAGGATGGGGGTTATGTGTTGTCTCCTTGTAGATCCACATAGTACTCTGGCTGCTGTATTCACTGCCAGCTGTAACGGGTTTAGTGTGTTTTTGGGTAAACCATGGAGTATAATATTCGCATAGTCAAAATGTGGGGTGACTAGAGCTTGAAATATTGTGCGGAAATCATTTGGTTCAAGCATGGGTTTGAGGTGTCATAGAGTCCTGATCTTATGATAGATGGTTTTCACTGTGCATTTTATGTGGTCCTTGAATTCTAGTCGTTGGTCGAGTATGACACCAAGGTAACGTATCGTAGATTTGACTGGTAAATCAGCGTCCCTTACTCTTAGTATCGGTGGAGGAGAGAAGTCTTTGTTCTCTCTGTTTTTTTTAAATTTATTCGGAGGTTCTGCGTGAGCAACCAATCAGCAATTGCAGAGAAGCAGTTGATTAAGGCCGTGTAATCAGGACTTATCACATTAACAGGAGTGAATAATAGCACATCATCAGCATAGATTAGGCAAGTGTCACACAGCCACCTTCCCCCTCTAGGGTAGTATAGGTAGTTGCCTAGAAGGGTTGGCAGGTGGGACCACAGTATTTTATATGGACCTTGAAACGCTGTAACCTGGTATCCGTGTAGTTGTGAGGCCAAGTGAATCACAGCCAAGGTTAAAGGGGTTAACAATAAGTTTATTGTCGCACAGGAATTTTCATACACCTACTTCCCCAAACACAGACATAAGATGTTGGTACTTGTTGTGCCAAATAAAGAAAGAACGATAACAAAGTCCTCCTGATGCTTCTCAGGCAATTACTTCAAACAAACATATCTTCTCAAACTTCTTTCCAGGTTTTAAATACCAGTGCTTTCCCTCAGTCTAAGCACTGCTTCTGGTACTAGGTCCAAACATAAGCAACTTCACAGCATTGCGTTTAGTTTCACAGCTGCACCAAGAGTGTTGAGTTTCCACTCAGGCAGAACGCTGCCTTTCTTCATATAAAACTCAGGTAAACAATCAGGCTTTCTCAGCTACTTATTACTAGAATGGCTTTTACAGCTTTCACTCTTTCTGGCAAAAACCACAGTCCATATCAGAATAACTATCTTCTGATAAAGGTGCTTCAGTTTGCATCGGCTCCACTTCAGCATCTGATATGTCCTTATATTTAGGTTTAGGTAAGTCCACAGACTTCCACTGCTCTATAAGTGCATTAAGCTGCTTCCACTTAGTTTCATTCAACATTCAACCTTCTGGGTACATGCAAGGATTTAGCATTACCAGCACTCTTAAATACAGTATTAAAAGGGCTCACCTTTCTCCTGGCATGACTAAGATTTTCTCTTTGGTTAGGAGGTAAACATTTGTCTTGGAACTGCCTCCCTGGCTCCTGTGTAGCAAGTTGCTCCGCAAGGTCTGACCTCCACGTTCTGCCCTGTAGCCTGCAATTAGCTGTTTGTTTAGAATCAGCTGGGCTGTACTCAGAACTGGAGCTCCTGACACGCTGTCTGCCTTGGGAATATCTTTGCAGTTTAACAAATGGCAATTTCCTTCTGCCCAACCTCCCACGTGTGACTATAGCTTCCAAGGAAGATTCTAGAGAGGTACTTCTATCTCTTCTGGGCAAGGTTTTAAAACTCTTCTCCCCAGGTTTAAAGTGACCTCTAATCTGTTTCTCCTCTTTGCTTGACTTGGGGCAGTTCCTACCTGGAAGCTTTTCCAGACGCCTCTCCAGAGTTCTCTCTGACTCTCTGCAATCTGGCTGGCACCTCTCCAAGCCCCTTAGGCTATCCTGGTAATGGCTGCCTCTTTTCCTGCTTCTTCCGGTCCTCAGCTTTCTGGCTTGCTCCCACTCAATATCTGAGTCTCCTCCAGAAGCTGAACCTTGAACTCCCCTCGTCCTTCCAGTCTCAGTCTCACTTTCAGTTTCCTTCTCAGCAGCTGCTCCCTTACCAACTGCTCCTTCCTGATTAAGAGGACGGGGCTGCCCTATCAGCTTTGACTCCGCCCCTCTCTCTCCCACGTCAGCTCCCTGGGTTATCCTGGAGCTGGGGCGTGGCTTTCTTTGTGTTCTCTTGTGCAGAGAATCTTTCTGGGCTACAACTTTAACCCTTTCTTGACCTGCTTTACTGACAGCTTCTACTGAAAAGAACTGCTTTAAAGCCTTATTCCTAGGTTTTAAACCTTCTGCCTTGTCACACAAGATATTCCAAAAGCCCGGGTGATGTTACATATTGGCTGCATGTAGATATTGAAAAGTAGCGCTGATAGGGAGGAACCTTGTGGTACTCCTTGCTTCTGTTGGAATGGATGAGAAGTATTGTTACCGATCCGAACCTGTTGCCAGCGGTCTTCTAGATAGGATTTACACCAATCCCATGCGGTTCCTTGTATTCCCTTCTCATAGAGTTGGGTTAATAGTTGTTCATGATCAACTGAATCGAATGCTGCTGCAATGTCTAGGAAGACAAGTGCAACTCCATTCTTGATGCTGTCAATGGCATTAATGAGAGTATTCATTAACGAGGCGAGAAGTGTCTCAACTCCATGCGCTTCCCTAAATCCATGTTGGCATGGGTCAAGTGGGGCTTCACTATCTATGTGTTGTTGGATCTGTCTCAGGGTTACCTTTTCTAGTATTTTGGCTAATAGTGGTATACTAGAAATTGGCCGGTAGGAGTGTTCCTTCTTTGGGTCTAGTTTGTTATTTTTCAATAAAGGTCGGATAGATGTCTGTTTGAGAACTGATGGGAAAACACCGGTGTTGAATGACTGGTCAGCTATAGCAGCTATATAAGGGCTGAGCTCAGCTCTCAATGCTTTGATCCAGTGAGCTGGACATGGGTCATTTGGAGCTGTGGTGGTATTGATGGTGGCTATAATGTCTTCGATGGTACTTGGTGGTGAGGGCGAGAATTCAAACTTCAATTCAAACTTTTCCTAATGACTTACAAGTGCCTTCATTCTGCAGCTCCTCACTACCTTTTCCCTCCTATCACTCCCTACACCCCTTCTTGGGAACTCCACTCCTCTGGCAGATCCCTTTTATCTGTGTCCTTCTTTGCCACTGCCAACTCCAGACTTCGCTCACTCCATCTTGCTGCTTCATATGCTTCAAACAAATTACCTTAGTTAGTACGCCAGGCTCAGGGGTGGCTCTACCATTAGGCCACCTGAGTAAGTCACCTCAGGCGGCAATTTCAAGGGGGCGGCACTCCAGGCAACTATGCTTATTTTTTATTTTGCTGTCTCTGGCCTGCCACTACCTTCCTGCTGCTTTTTTCCCCGCTCAAGCTCGTCGAGTGAGAAAAAAAGTGCCAGGAAGGCACTGGCAGGTCAGAGGCAGCAAAATAAAAAATAAGCACAGCCCAGTGAAGAAAAAAGCGCCTAGTCTCTTCTAGACTCCGGTGCACTCATAAGCCCGGGGTGGTTCCACCCCCTCCCCCCTCTGACACAAAAAGCATCATCAGAGAGGGTGGGACACATCAAGGTCTTATAAGCATGCTGAAGTTTGTCAGATGGCTGCCTGAGTGAGAATCTTCACAGTCTTGGCAAGTGCATATATCTATATGATTTGCAAGGGATTGTGGGCAATGCAGTTCATTCACACCAGACACAGCTGCTGACAATAATTTAATTGTGCTCAAGTGTTAAAGCCAATAAGAAATTTATTTATGGGGTTATTTCTCCCAACACAGATATGCTTGGTAGCACATAAATCAGGTTACTTGCTTTCAGTGTTAAACTTGAAAAAAAACAAAATCAGGAAAACAACCTTTAAACTTGTCAGGCATTAGCTAATGTTTTCTTAGCATATATCAAACAACAAACGAAAAGCCACAAAGAAAGAAAAAAAACTGTTCTTTTCAGGTTAACTTCTGATAACTTCCCACATAGATTCAGAAGTGATTCTCTCCTAGCTCACAAGCAATTAGGTAAGGCTCAGTTGCTAGCAGTTATCCAGCTGAAACCCCTTAGCTGACTTGCTTTCTACTTCGTGGCTAGAAACCTTACTCAGGACCTTTTCTGAGTAGATTAAAGAACAAGTTTGTATTTCTTTGTGATGGTTGCTGTACTTTATAACAGAAAATCACCAAAGGAGTTTAGACAGAGAGCAGTCCATATAAACACATTCTTCATCTGCAATCATTCCCCCTTCTTCAACAAGCATGGGTTCAATGTCATGGATTGGCACAGATGAATCTCTCAATGGAGCACTTTCAGGAGAATACTTGTTTCCCTGCTGTCTTTCAAGGTTATAGCTAGGGCATAGATCAGTGTTCATACCTGAGCTTCCATTGCTGTTAGAGTTCCTCTCTATATAGCCTGGCCAGTATGTAGTCCAGTTCTTATGTCCAGCCTTCCAATCCAGATCCCTGGACACTGGATCTCTCTTCACATACCTTCTGGCACGGGTCTTAGGGTCCCTTCCACGTGCAGCCGTCTCCCTCACAGGTAGCGTCTGGAGATTCCTAGCTCTGCAGCACCATTCCTCTGGCTTTCCCCAGTCCAATGGTGTATGCTGGTCCTTGAAATGCCTCCCAGTATACGTACTGCTCTGGACTCTTCTAGACCTCTCAAAGGCTTTTCTCTTCCTTCTTCCAAAGGGTTTCTTTCCCTCTCTGTCCGTCCGGTTTGGCTTCTGCTTCTGATGATCCTTCAGATGAAACTGATGATCAAGCTCAAGCTGATTCTCAGGATAATGAGGATAATTCTCTGTAGAATAAACTCTACCTTTATTCTGCCTAGATGAGTGCTCCCCCCTAATACAGCGCAGCTGTGCTGAATCAGGCCCTGCACTTTGAGATGAGTGCTTAGGGAATACCTCATAGCCCTCCTGATTGAACACACGTTTCCCCACTTCAGCTCCTCTAATGGCTGTTGGAAACCTGGTGCATTCTGGGACTGGTAGTCTTTTATGGGAAAATTCTGTTTTCTTATTTCTACCAGAACTGACAGGTTGCTTGTTCAGAGTCACTTCACATTTTCTATAGCTCCTTCCTGAGCTATAAGCTTCCTTATCACAAGTTGCAAGAACCTGGTTTTTGCTTTTTTTTTTTCAAAAGTTGATAGCTCGCTGCATATATAAGCAGTAGCAAGCTATCAACTTTTGAAAGAAAAAAAAATCAGAAAGCAAAAGCACCAGCTCTTGTGACTCCAACATGCTTGTAAGACCCTGATGGGTCCCACCCCCTCTGATGATGCTTTTCGTGTTATAGAGGGGAGGGAGCGGGACCAGCAGGGGCTTACAAGTGCACAGGAGTCTTCAAAACCATGCGCTTTTCCTTTCTTGTCACAGATGCTGGATAACGGGGGGGCAGGGAGGGTGCAGGAGGGATAAATGCTGGACAATGGAGAGGGCAAGAGGGACAAAGGCTGGTCACTAGATGGGGGCAAAGCCTGGACATGGGGGGGCAGGAAGACAAATGCTAGGTGACAAAGGGGGAGGGGGCATGATGTTGTGCTGGACAGGTGGGGGGGGGGAAGCAGGAAGACAAATGCTGGACAGAGGGGAGGGGAAGTATAAAGACAAATGCTACAGCAGGGTCGGCACTACCCGCTAGCGTGGCAGGGGGTCACTGACATCAGGAGGGTGCTGTTGCTAGCCCCCCACTCCCCATTCAGGATGGCCTGCAGCGCGCCAGTGGCCTAATGGAGACCCTGCCCACAGAACACACTGCTCCCGCGGGCAGAAGGCTGTAAGAGGCTGCAGTCGCTACTCTCAGCCTTCTGCCCATGGGCAGGCTCTCCACTATGCCGCCAGGACCCAGTAGATCATCCTGAATGGGGAGTGGGGGCGGGCAGCCAGTGACAGTGCCCTCCTGATGACGGTTCCTGTGGGCAGGCCCTCCACTATGCCACCAGGACCCAGTAGATCATCCTGAATGGGGAGTAGGGGCAGGCAGCCAGTGACAGTGCCCTCCTGATGTCGGCTCCTGTGGGCAGGCTCTCCACTAGGCTGCCAGGACCCAGTAGATCATCCTGAATGGGGAGTGGGGGCAGGCAGCCAGTGACATTTCCCTCCTGATGACGGCTCCTGTGGGCAGGCTCTCCACTAGGCCGCCAGGACCCAGTAGATCATCCTGAATGGGGAGTGGGGGCGGGCAGCCGGTGACAGTGCCTTCCTGATGTCAGCTCCTGTGGGCAGGCTCTCCACTAGGCTGCCAGGACCCAGTAGATCATCCTGAATGGGGCGTGGGGGAGGGCAGCCAGTGACAGTGCCCTCCTGATGATGGCTCCTGTGGGCAGGCTCTCCACTAGGCCGCCAGGACCCAGTAGATCATCCTGAATGGGGAGTGGGGGCGGGCAGCCGGTGACAGTGCCCTCCTGATGTCGGCTCCTGTGGGCAGGCTCTCCACTAGGCCGCCAGGACCCATTAGATCATCCTGAATGGGGAGTGGGGCGGGAAGCCAGTGACAGTGCCCTCCTGATGACGGCTCCTGTGGGCAGGCTCTCCACTAGGCCGCCAGGACCCAGTAGATCATCCTGAATGGGGAGTGGGGTGGGAAGCCAGTGACAGTGCCCTCCTGATGACGGCTCCTGTGGGCAGGCTCTCCACTATGCCGCCAGGACCCAGTAGATCATCCTGAATGGGGAGTGGGGGCAGGCAGCCAGTGACAGTGCCCTCCTGATGACGGCTCCTGTGGGCAGGCTCTCCACTATGCCGCCAGGACCCAGTAGATCATCCTGAATGGGGAGTGGGGGCGGGCAGCCAGTGACAGTGCCCTCCTGATGATGGCTCCTGTGGGCAGGCTCTCCACTATGCCGCCAGGACCCAGTAGATCATCCTGAATGGGAAGTGGGGATGGGCAGCCCGTGACAGTGCCCTCCTGAGGTCGGCTCCTGTGGGCAGGCTCTCCACTAGGCCACCAGGACCCAGTAGATCATCCTGAATGGGGAGTGGGGGCGGGCAGCCAGTGACAGTGCCCTCCTGATGTCGGCTCCTGTGGGCAGGCTCTCCACTAGGCCGCCAGGACCCAGTAGATCATCCTGAATGGGGAGTGGGGGCGGGCAGCCAGTGACAGTGCCCTCCTGATGTCGGCTCCTGTGGGCAGGCTCTCCACTAGGCTGCCAGGACCCAGTAGATCATCCTGAATGGGGAGTGGGGGCAGGCAGCCAGTGACATTTCCCTCCTGATGTCGGCTCCTTGGGCAGGCTCTCCACTAGGCCGCCAGGACCCAGTAGATCATCCTGAATGGGGAGTGGGGGCGGGCAGCCAGTGACAGTGCCCTCCTGATGTTGGCTCCTGTGGGCAGGCTCTCCACTATGCCGCCAGGACCCAGTAGATCATCCTGAATGGGGAGTGGGGGCAGGCAGCCAGTGACAGTGCCTCCTGATGACGGCTCCTGTGGGCAGGCTCTCCACTATGCCGCCAGGACCCAGTAGATCATCCTGAATGGGGAGTGGGGGCAGCCAGTGACAGTGCCCTCCTGATGTTGGCTCCTGTGGGCAGGCTCTCCACTAGGCCGCCAGGACCCAGTAGATCATCCTGAATGGGGAGTGGGGGCGGGCAGCCAGTGACAGCGCCCTCCTGATGTCGGCTCCTGTGGGCAGGCTCTCCACTACGCCGCCAGGACCCAGTAGATCATCCTGAATGGGGAGTGGGGGCGGGCAGCCAGTGACAGTGCCCTCCTGATGTCGGCTCCTGTGAGCAGGCTCTCCACTATGCTGCCAGGACCCAGTAGATCATCCTGAATGGGGAGTGGGGGTGGGCAGCCAGTGACAGCGCCCTCCTGATGTCGGCTCCTGTGGGCAGGCTCTCCACTAGGCCGCCAGGACCCAGTAGATCATCCTGAATGGGGAGTGGGGGCGGGCAGCCAGTGACAGTGCCCTCCTGATGTCTGCTCCTGTGGGCAGGCTCTCCACTAGGCCGCCAGGACCCAGTAGATCATCCTGAATGGGGAGTGGGGGCGGGCAGCCAGTGACAGTGCCCTCCTGATGACGGCTCCTGTGGGCAGGCTCTGTTTCTCTGGGCCGTAGTCACAGCTTGCACAGCATGTCCTGCGGGCAGGGCTGTGCAAGGCCAATTGCGCCCTGCCTCTCTGAGCTGGGATCATGGCTTGCACAGCCCTTGCCCGTCGGACATGCTGCTCTGCAGGCAGACTCTGCCTCTTGTACAGACAATCGGTGGACATGGGGAGGCATTGGAAGGTGGATGTGGATGTGGATAAGCACAGGAAGTCAGACGGGAGATGCTGGGTGCAGGGGAGGAATAGGGAGGCACCAGGGATAAGATTGAGGTGGACGGCTAGGGAGATTCTAGACATGGAAAGGGACATAAGGAGAAACAAGGAGGGGAGATAGAGTGGTAATATTGGCCAGAGGGTTATAGGGAGACTGTGGGAAAATACTGGACTTGGGCAGTGGGGGAAAGAGGGGAGATGCTGGACACGGGCTAATAAGGGGAGAAGGAAATGCAGGATATGGGAGTAATAGGGAGAGAGGGGAGAAGATGGACATTGGATAAATAGGTTGAGAAAGGCAGAGAGATGATGGACATGGGAGTAATAGGGAGGGGATGGTATGATATGGAGATAGGGTAGATGCTGGTTTTAGGGGGATAGAAAGGGAGAGAGCAGACATGGAAAGAAAGAGAGAGTGGAAGTACTGAATGGAGGAGAAGAGAAAACCAGAGAGAGACACACACTGGATGGGTGATGAGAGATGTTAGACATGGAGAGAGTGAGCAAAAGACTGGGGAATAATTGACCAGGGAAGAAGAGCTGGGGAATGGGGTAAACGTTGAAAGATGGTAGGTAGATGGCATAAAAAGAGGGAGATTGAGAACTGGATAGTACGAAGTAGTGAAATCAGGGTGGACAGAGAGAGAGAAATAAATTGAAGAAACAAGAAAGGAAAAAAAAAACAATAACCAAGATGAAAGGCAGTGAAGAAACAAAAGGAGAGACAAGAAATGGCAGATGGAGTAGAGACTGTAGAAAGAAAGCTAAGAGAAGACAGAAGAAAACAAAAACCTCATATTGGGACCAGCATGATCAAACAACAAAGGTAGAAAAAATAATTTTATTTTCAATGGATTTTGCGCTATCTTTATATTTTACACAGTATGGGGAATTGCACCTCTTATTTCTCTGGTGTTGCTCTGCATGTGGAGTCCGGCTTCTTGGGGTTTCAGTTTAATTTTTGTCTACATATTTTTATTTTGAATTTAGATGGTGGTCACTTATTCTGTACTTGGTGAGGGTCTGTGTTCTGAGTGTGTGACCGAGGCCAGGTGTTCTGTTAACATGGACTTTGTACATAGGGATCTGTACTGTACCAATTTGACTTGTTCAGCTTTTCAAATAGGTGTATTGATATTCTAGGGCCTGCTGAAGTATTTATAGTGCTGCTTTTTTCTGGGTAGGGCCCTTGTATGAGTTTTGGAAATTTATGCTGGTATGGTATAGTAGATTTGCCCTTGTAGATCTTTGGTGACTTTTGTAGGGTTTTATATTAGCTCACAATATGCTTGGTATTGGAGAATGTTTATGTTGCTCTTAGTGAGATGACTAGAATCCAATTTTTTAAAATATATATTGAGTTCTGTGAGTGAATTTCCTACTTTTGCTCTGCACCCACTGTCAAGGGAGAGGTTTCTGTGGATGCAAAAAGCGAGAACCATAACGCAATTTATAACAAAATAAAATTAGTTATAATTTTATAATTTGGTAATATAAACTGTGCTGTGGTTCTCGCTTTTTCTTTTAGCTCCCTGGTGTGTGAGCATCTTTCATTTCTTTTTTTTTTTTTTTTGCGGAATATATATTTACATTAACACCATACTGTCCAGTGCACAGTTTCAGGAGTTATGATAGAAACATAGAAACATGACAGCAGAAAAAGAGCATATAACCCATCTAGTCTGCCCTTTCATATCAACTACAATACTCCTCTTTTTACCTTTAGTGATCCTCTGTTTGTCCCATGCATTTTTGAATTCAGATACTGTCCTCATGTCCACCACCTCCACTGAGAGCCTATTCCATACATCTAACACTCTTTCCGTAAATAAATATTTCTGCATATTACTCCTGAGTCTATCCCCTTTCACTCTCATGCTATATCTCCTCATAGCAGAGCTTGCCTTCAATTGAAATATGCCCTCCTGTGCATTTATGCCACGGAGGTATTTAAATGTCTCTATCATATCGCCCCTATCCTGCCTTTCCTCTAAAGTATACATATTAAGATCTTTAAATTTCTCCTCATATGCTTTATAACGAAGACCATTAACCATTTTAATAGCCACCCTCTGCACAGACTCCAACATTCTTATATCCTTTTGAAGGTGCGGTCTCCAGAATTGCACACAATACTCCCAATGAGGTTGCACCAAAGACTTATACAGAGGCATTATCACCTCATTTTTTCTACTAGCCATTCCTCGCCCTATACACCCAAGCATCCATCTGTCTTTTGCAGTTGCCTTTTCTACCTGTTTAGCTACTTTAAGATCATCAGACACATTATGTCCAGGTCCTGCTCCTCTTAAGAATATAAGATATGCCATACTGGGTCAGACCAAGGTCCATCAAGCCCAGTATCCTGTTTCCAACAGTGGCCAATCTAGATCATAAGTACCTAGCAGTCTCCTCAAAAGACACAGGTTCCTCAATGCTTCTATTGGGTCAAGCATTGATATCCTGGGTCCCTTTTAATAATGGTTTATGGACCTTTCCTCCAGGAACTTGTCCAGACATTTTTTAAACCCAGCTACACTAACAGCTTTTACTACATCCTCCGGCAACAAATTCCAGAGTTTGATTACACGTTCAGTGAAAAAATATTTTCTCTTATTAGTTTTAAATAGGTTACCCTGTAGCTTCATTGCATGTCCCCTAGTCTTTTTATATTTTATAAGAACATAAGAACAAAAGATATGCCATGCTGGGTCAGACCAAGGTCCATCAAGCCCAGTATCCTGTTTCCAACAGTGGCCAATCTAAGTCATACGTACCTAGCAGTTTCCCCAAAAGACACAGGATGATGATGTAAACAATCAATCTATGTTTACCCGTTCCACTCCATTCATTAATTTATAGACCTCTATCATATCTCTCCTCAGCCGTCTCTTTTCCAGGTTGAAGAGCCCTAACCTTTTTAGTCTCTCTTCATAGGAGTATCCTTCCCTCCCCTTTACCATTTTGGTGGCTCTTCTTTGTACCTTTTCTAATAACGCTATATCCTTTTTAAGATACAGTGACCAGAATTGCACACAATAATCAAGGTGCGGTCGCACTATGGAATGATACAGGGGCATTATAATATCCTTTGTTTTATTTTCCATTCCTTTCCTTATGATACCTAGCATTCTATTTGCTCTCTTGGCTGCCGCTGCACACTGGGCGGAGGGTTTTAACATGTTATCCACAATGACGCCTAAACCTTTTTCCTGGGTGGTGATTCCTAATGTGGAACCTTGCATCGTCTAACCATAGTTTGTGTTATTCTTTCCTAGGTGCATAACTTTGCACTTGTCCACATTAAATTTCATCTACCATTTGGATGCCCAATCTTCCAATTTATCAATAAAAGGTACCACAAGTGCTTTAAATAGTTTTGTGTCATCTGCAGATTTGATAAGCTCACTCGTTATTCCCTTTTCCAGGTCATTTATGAAATATGTCAAAAAGCAGCGGACCCAGCACAGATCCCTGGGATACTCCACTATTCACCTTTTTCCATTGGGAAAATTGGCCATTTAGCCCTACCCTCTGCTTTCTATCTTTTAACCATTTCATGATCCACAATAGTACACGGCCTCTTTTATGGATAGAAGTACCTCACCCCCTACACTGTACCGCTCCTTTAGATTTTTGCAGCCCAAATGCATGACCCTGCATTTTTTAACATTAGGTTTCAGCTGCCAAATTCTAGACCATTCTCCAAGCTTAGCTAGATCCTTCCTCATGTTATCTTGGACATTGTGGCCATTACAGAAACATGGTTTAATGAATCACATGAGTGGGATATAGCCATAGCTGGCTATAATCTATTCAGAAGAGATAGAGAAAGTAGAAAAGGAGGAGGAGTAGCCTTGTATGTCAAAAGCAATATTAAAGCTCCTCAAATGCAGGGGGCATGGGGAAGAGAAGAAGCGCTCTGGATTGTGTTGGAAAGAGGAGATGGCACTGTCGTCTATAATGCTGTAGTATACAGACCTCCAACTCAAATCGAAGAGATAGATAATGAATTCATCATACATATTGCCAAGATAGCCACAAAGGGGGAAGTGATCATATTGGGCGACTTTAATCTACCCGATGTGGTTTGGATTACTCTTTCTGCAAATCTGGAAAGAGGCAAAAAAATTGTGGATGCTCTCCAAGATGCGTTACTTAGACAAATGGTGACAGAATTAACCAGGGAAAGCTCAGTGCTGGATTTAGTGCTCACCAACGGTGAAAGCGTGTCGAATGCCTGGGTGGGTGCCTCTGTGAACAGCAGCTATCATCACACGGTGTGGTTTGAGATAAAAGCCAAGGTGCAGTCCAATCATAGCAAGCTGAAAGTCCTAAACTTCAAAAACACTGATTTCAGTAAAATGGCCAAGTACCTGAAGGAGGAGTTGGCAGGGTGGGAGGGGATAAGGGAAGTGGGCTAAATTAAAGGTGGCAATAAAAGGGGCAACAGATAAATATGTAAGAAAAGTAAATAAAAACAAGAGGAGAAGGAAACCCAATTGGTTTTCCAATTAAGTGGCTGCTCAAATAAAGGCAAAAAACACAGCTTTCGCAAAATTCAAAAGCTTGCAAACAGAGGAACAGAGAAAGGAAAACAGGATTAAACTCAAAGAGACAAAAAGAGAAATAAGGATAGCAAAATCAAAGGCAGAGGAAAAGATGGCTAAAGATGTGAAGTGTGGCAATAAAACTTTCTTCAGGTATATTCGGGAAAGGAGGAAAATCAGAGGTGGAATTGCAGGACTCAAAAGTGCTGGGAATGGACTCGTGGAAAGTGACATTAAAAAAGCGAAATTGCTAAACAAATACTTCTGCTCTGTTTTTACTAAAGAAAATCCTGGAGAAGGCCCACCCGTGACTCCAAAATATAAAAATGGGAATGAAGTAGATACCACACCATTCACAGAAGATGATGTGTTAGAACAACTTGCAAAACTGAAAGTGGACAAAGCCATGGGACCGGATGGGATACATCCCAGGATACTGAAAGAGCTCAGAGAGGTTCTTGCAGGGCCGTTAAAGGATGTTTTCAACAGATCATTGGAAACAGGAGAGGTTCCTCAGGACTGGAGAATGGCTGATGGGGTACCTCTTCACAAAAGTGGTGACAGGGAAGAAGTGACAAACTACAGGCCCATGAGGTGGCCGGAAAAGTAATGGAGGCGCTCCTGAAAGAGCGAATAGTAGACTTTCTCAAAACCAACAGGTTGCATGATCCAAGGCAACATGGTTTTACCGAAGGATGATCTTGCCAAACAAACCTGATTGAGTTCTTTGACTGGGTGACCAGAGAACTGGATCAGGGGCATGCAATGGATGTCATCTACCTGGATTTCAGCCTTTGATACTGTCCCTCATAGGAGGCTTATCAATAAACTCAGTAGTTTGGGGATGGGTCCCAAGGTGGTGAACTGGATCAGAAATTGGTTGACTGACAGACGACAGAAGGTGATGGTAAATGGAGCTCACTTGAATGAAAGGAAGGTGATTAGCAGGGTGCCCCAGGGTTTGATCTTTGGCCCGGCACTGTTCAATGTATTTGTGAGTGATATTGCTGAAGGACTGAATGGAAAAGTCTGTCTTTTTGCAGATGACACAAAAATTTGCAACAGAGTGGACTCCCCTGAGGGAGTGGTTAACATGAGGAAAGATCTACAAAAGCTGAAAGAATGGTCTAATACTTGGCAATTAAGATTTAATGCGAAGAAGTGCAGTGTCATGTACTTGGGAAGCAGAAATCCAAGGGAAATGTATGCAATAAGGGGCGAGAGGTTGGTGTGCACGGATCAGGAGAAGGATCTTGGTGTGATTATTTCTGAGGATCTCAAGGTGGCAAAACAGTGCGACAAGGCAGTGGCAAAAGCCAGGAGGATGTTGGGCTGCATACAAAGAGGAATCACCAGCAGAAAGGAAGAGGTACTAATGCCACTTGTCATAAGGAAGCTTATCATAGCTCAGGAAGGAGCTATAGTAAAGGTGAAGTGACTCTGAACAAGCAACCTGTCAGTTCTGGTAGAAATAAGAAAACAGAATTTTTCCATAAAAGACTACCAGTCCCAGAATGCACCAGGTTTCCAACAGCCATTAGAGGAGCTGAAGTGGGGAAACGTGTGTTCAATCAGGAGGGCTATGAGGTAATCCCCAAGCACTCATCTCAAAGGGCAGGGCCTGATTCAGCACAACTGCGCTGTGCTAGGGTGGAGCACTCATCTAAGCAGAATAAAGGTAGAGTTTATTCTACAGAGAATTATCCTCAGTTTCAGCTGGGACATCCTCAGATTCAGCTTGGACATCTTCATGATCTTGGACAGCTTCATCATCTGGAGGATCATCAGAAGCAGAAGCCAGAGCGGACGGACAGAGAGGGCAAGAAACCCTTTGGAAGAAAGAAAAGAAAAGCATTTGGGAGGTCTAAAGGAGTCCAGAACAGTACATATACTAGGAGACATTCAAAAGGCCAGCATACACCATTGGACTGGGGAAAACCAGAGGAGTGGTGCTGCAGAGCTAGGAATCTCCAGACGGTACCTGTGAGGGAGACGGCTGCACTTGGAAGGGACCCTAGGACCGTGCCAGAAGGTATGTGAAGAGAGATCCAGTGTCCAGGGATCTGGATTGGAAGGCTGGACATAAGAACTGGACTACATACTGGCCAGGCTATTTAGAGAGGAACTCTAACAGCAATGGAAGCTCAGGTATGAACACTGATCTATGCCCTAGCTATACCCTTGAAAGACAGCAGGGAAACAAGTATTCTCCTGAGAGTGCTCCATTGAGAAATTCCTCTGTGCCAAGCCCTGATATTGAACCCATGATTGTGGAAGAAGGGGGAGAGGTTATAGATACAGGCTGTGAATACATGGATTGCTCTCTGTCTAAACTCCTTTGGTAATTTTCTGTTACAAAGTACAACAACCATCACAAAGAAATACAAACTTGTTCTTTAATCTACTCAGAAAAGCTCCTGAGTAGGATTTGAGCCACGCAGTAGAAAGCAAGCCAGCTAAGGGGTTTCAGCTGGGTAACTGCTAGCAATTGAGCCTTACCTAATTGCTTGTGAGCTCTGAGGAAATCACTTCTGAGTCTATGTGTGAAGATATAAGAAGTTAACCTGAAAAAAACAGTTTTTCCCTACTTTGTGGGTTTTGCTTGTTGTTTGATGCACTGCTAAGAAAATATTAGCTAGAGCCTACAGAAAAGACCAGTTTGTTACCAACCAGGTCTTTATTCTTTTGATTTGATTGCCTGACAAGTTCAGCTGTTGTTTTCCTGATTTTGTTTTTCTAAGTTTAACACTGAAAGCAAGTATCCTGTTTTATGTGCTACCAAGCATATCTGTGTTGGGAGAAATAACCCCATAAATAAATATCTTATTGGCTTTACACTCAAGCACAACTAATTATTGTGAACGGCTGTGTCTGGTGTGAATGGACTACATTTCCCACAATCCCTTGCAAATCATATTGATATATGCCTTTGCCAAGACTGTGAACATTCTCACCCAGACACCCGTGTGACACACTGTATAAGTCACTGGTGAGGTCTCACATGGAATACTTTGTTCAGTTTTGGAGACCATATCTTGCAAAGGATGTAAAAAGACTGGAAACTGTTCAGAGAAAGGCGACCAAAATGATTTGGAGCCTGCGTCAGAAGCCTTATGAGAAGAGACTTGAAGACCTAAATATGTACACTCTGGAAGAGAGGAGGAATAGAGCAGATATGATTCAGACCTTTAAATACTTAAAGAGGAACGATGAACAAACAAACCTCTTCCAAAGACGGGGAAGCTGCAAAACTAGAGGGCATAACATGAAGCTGCAAGGTGGTAAATTGAAAGGCAATGTCAGGAAATATTTTTTCACTGAAAGGGTGGTGGATGCTTGGAATGCCCTCCCAATGGAAGTGGTGGGGGCAAAAACGGTGACGAAATTCAAAACAGCATGGGACAAGCACAGCGGATCCCTTTACAGCAACAGGATAAAAACAAAATAAACGGAACCATCTAACTTCTCAACAAATAGGGGTGTCCTACATGGAGTAGTGGGTCCACCCCTAAACAAAGACATGGGGAGGGGTGACCTGCACAGAGCCACAGGTGCACCTACTCTTGCCGTATTGCTGGGCAGACTGGATGGACCATACTAGTCTTTATCTGCCGTCATTTACTATGTTACTATATCAACGACCTATGGGACTTCAGGAAAGCCATAAAAACATTCCTCTTTTTGCAACACTATGGACCAGACACCTGATTTCACCCTAGGCTACGCACCCACCTCACATACACATACTCCCTCCCCCCCGCTTCTGCCTGTTCTAGCCCCCTTCAGGCTTACCTATACTGATTTCTATATCATATGCTCCTCTCCCCAAATATGCTATGATAATATAGTATTCAGAGTGTGATGCAAACTTAACATGTAAATCAAATAATATTGTTTGTTGACCTTGTTAACATCTCAGTTTAATTCCCTTGTTCTATGTAAAGTTTTATTTTACCTGTTCACTGTAAACCACTTTGAATACAAGATAAAGCAGTATAGAAAACTTGTTAAATAAATAAATAAACCAGTCCACCTGAGAACACAGAACATAAGAACATAAGATATGCCATACTGGGTCAGACCAAGGTCCATCAAGCCCAGTATCCTGTTTCCAACAGTGGCCAATTTAGGTCATACGTACTGTGACACCGAAGTTCTGCCCTATACCTTTAAGACACAGAAAGCTGCTGAGTTTGGCACAGATTCTGACAGGAAGGGAGATCAAAAGCTTCACAGTTACCATAGGCAACCAAAATAGGCTGAGTCACGAGGTCTGAGGGCACGCGTAGCCAACAAACACTCCCCAAGCAATGAAGAGAACAGTTTGCACATGTGCAGGAAAACGCCCCTAACCATGTATAAGAAATGTGGTAGGCAAACAGAGTTAGATCGAGGAAGAAAGCTGGTAGGAGACCCAGCAGGAGTTGCAGTGAGAGAGGCTGAGTTGGATTCATGTGCTGATTCTGACGGTGGTTTTGGAGACTCAGAAGTTGAGAGTGATTTGGAAACTTGGCAAGTAAGGGAGTGGAGGAGTGGCCTAGTGGTTGGGGCAAGGTACTTCAGGCCGGAAGGTCGGGGGTTCAAATCCCACTAGAGGACAGCAACCTTGGGCCGGAAGGACTGGGGTTTCTAGTCCCACAGGTGCTCCTTGTGGTCTTGGGCAAGCCACTTAACCCTCCATAGCCCATGTTCCCTGTAAAATAGTTATCTCCAAGTTATAATGCCCTGTTCAATGTAATTTCAGTTTGTTCAATGTAAACCGCACTGATGCAGAATAGCGCGGTATATAAGAGAATGTAAATAAATAAATAAATAAATAAGACTTGCAGCTCTCTAACAGAAGGTCAGAATACTCTCAGCCTAATGCTGTTTCATTTGAGTCTTGGAATAGAAAGCCAAGCAGGGCTTTGAAAAGAGACAGAAAGCCGTTTACCAGCAGAGGGATTAACTGCAGGAAACCCTCACCTGTGACGCAGGAAGAATTTCCCAGACACAGAGGTCAGTGGGGAGAACGGAGAGCAGCTGGTAAGGAACTCTGTGTTACTGAAAGGCAGAATGGCCTAAGATATTTACAACCTTGGGAAAAGGAAAGTAAAGTGATTGATGACATATGTATGAGTGAAGAAGATGATTGCATGTATTTAAAGCCTGGCAGAAAACTGCCAAGAGAGAGACCTATTAGAAACAGAACAAGGCAGTTTTACAAACTATCTGATAACACAGGTACACTACCAAAAAACTGCCTCCAGTTTTGCAACTGATTCCTATAGATTTTGGGGTGCTGAATCCAGGAAAAATAGCCAAAATGTTCCATCACGTCACGTTTTCTTGCAAAATTAGATTTCTTACCCATATAAGGAATGTTCACATAATTTCTTTTTAGCCGACTGCAGTTTATTTTCTTGGCCCAAAATAGAGGTTGTAATGGTTAACTAACTAGAAACACTCCCTCATGATATTTTAGAGTGTTTTGTATTCATTGTATACATTAACAGGACAATTGGGAGGCGGGGGGCTAAATCCAGTACTCGCGCTGGCGCATGTTCTTTCCTGTTCGCCTCACCTCGTTCGCTCGCTCAAACACGGTGGTTGCGACATGAACGTTCCTGTCAAATTTCAGTTTCTTGCAAGTTCATTATTACCTTTTGTTTGCTCTGTCGTAATCCAGCTTTATTCCGAAGTGGTTCACTACAGTTATAGTTTGCAGTGCTGTGTATTTGTGATGGCTCACAGAGCCAGAGGTTGCGTCAACTCTCCGGACAGTTTTTGTTTTATTTGTGGGGAATATACCATGAAAAAGCGGCAGAGGAACATTTCTGCATTTATTAAAAAAGTATATTTTGCCTATTTCGGTTTGAAGTTAGGCGATCAAGACAAACCGTGGGCTCCTCACAAAGTGTGCAAGACATGTGAGGAAGATCTACGCTTATGGATGAAAGGTAAAAAACAAGCATTTCGTTTCGGAATACCTATGATGTGGCGTGAACAAAGAGACCACAGCAGTGACTGCTATTTTTGCTCTTGCATTGTGAAGGGATACAACTTAAAAAATAAGAACGTAATAAGTTACCCCAACCTTCCCTCAGCAATTAGGCCTATGCCTCATAGCAACGAAGTACCTGTGCCTGAACCACCAAAATCTTTGGATCATATTTGTGTGGACGGTTCTGATCATGATGAGACTCATCAGATGGCTTTTCCCGATGAGTCCAGTACTTCCGAGTTTGAAACTGAACCAGATCCGAAACCTGAACTTTTCTCTCAAGCTGAATTGAATGATTTAGTCCGGGATTTAGGACTCCCAAAAGATGCTGCCCAACTGCTAGGTTCTCGGCTTAAACAGAAAAATCTATTGTCACCAGGAACAACTTTTTATTGGTACCGCAACCGTGAGACACAATTTTTGAAGTATTTCAGCAAAGAGGAAGATTTGGTATTTTGCAACGATATATACGGAGTGATGGAAAAGTTTAAACTCAAGTATGATCCTGCTGAATGGCGGCTGTTCATTGATTCGTCAAAAGACAGCATAAAAGGTGTTCTTCTTCATAATGGCAACACATTCGCTTCAGTTCCTATTGCTCACTCTGTTATTCTCCAAGAAAAATACGAGAATTTGGCCCTGATTCTTCAGAAGATTCGTTATGATGAGCATAAGTGGATGATTTGTGGAGACTTTAAAATTCTATCCATGCTATTAGGGCAGCAATCCGGTGTCACCAAATATCCCTGCTTCCTTTGCTTGTGGGATAGCCGGGCCCGCGACCTACACTGGGGGAAAAAAGACTGGCCAATTCGGGAGTATTTGAGACCCGGTGAGAAAAATGTTCTTCATGAGAGCTTGGTACCTCGTGATAAAATTCTATTACCACCTCTCCACATTAAGTTGGGTCTCATTAAGCAATTCATCAAGTCCCTTCCAAAAGATGGTGAGTGCTTTCGGTACCTTTGCTCAAAGTTCCCCCGACTTTCTGAAGCAAAGCTAAAGGAAGGAGTGTTTGTTGGCCCTGATATAAGGAAACTCATTTCAGATGGAGCATTCGCTGAAACGATGTCTGAGAAGGAAAAAGAAGCCTGGGATTCCTTCAAGGATGTTGTTCTCAAATTCTTGGGGAACAGGCGGGATGAGAACTATAAGGATATTGTTGCCAGGATGCTCAATGCCTTCAAAGAACAAGGCTGTAACATGAGCCTGAAAGTCCATTTCTTGCACTCCCATGTGAACTACTTTCCCGAAAACTTGGGGGCGTACAGTGAAGAACAAGATGAAAGGTTTCACCAGGACATCAAGGACGCAGAGAGAAGGTACCAAGGAAGATGGAACACCACTATGATGGCTGATTTCTGCTGGTTGCTGCTGCGGGAAACCCCAGATGAAAAATACGCCAAGCAGCGCACCAAGAGAAGCATTCGGGGGAAGAAGAAACGGGCCCACCAGGAGATTGATTGACCCAAGAATGACTTTAAAATCTAAACTGTGTTGACAAATATCGTGTTTTTACTAAACTTTGAAATAAAAATTTGCTAGTTATTACCACAGTGTCGGATCTCATTTATTAGAATTTTATTTTCACACCATCGGGTGTTTGTCTTCATGTATTGCAATGGTGCGGTTTGCGTTTTCTATTCTTACATACATACCTGTACAACATTTTTTGCACATTTCTTTGCTTTGCTTTGTGTCTAACCTCGCTCTTATATGCTCAATGTTTGTGCACATGTATGTGGCTGTTTTAAGTGCAGACAATTTTGCTACCATCACAGTGTGTTTTGTTGACATTACTCTATCCTTATGTGCTGCCTTGTTATAATTTTCTTTATTCTTATTTGAATAACTACTAAACAATTAGTATAAAGAATTCATCCAAGAAACGTTTATCTCGATCGCACTCAATTGAAACATTCACCTCAAACTGCTAACCCAATGTAGCAAAAGATCTGTACGTGATGGAGCAAATTGGTTACCAGATTTGGATTCAGCGCACCAATAAACGTAAAAATCAATCGAAACATTAGAGGCAGTTTAAAAAAAAATTTTTTTAGTGTACCTGTGTAATTATTTGCCATACTGTGGAGAGAGTGGTGAAGAGAAGCCAGGAACTGATTGGAGAAGGTTCCAGACTCTCTGCCCTAAAGAAGATAAGATAGTTGATGAACCGATGTGCACGGAGCAAAGTGAATGCTTTCCCTATGTTGAGGACATGGACTGTTCTTTATTAATAACTGATGAAACTTCTCTACGCTAGTAGAAGATAAGTGTACCTGGGAGAAGGATAAACGTGCACAGAGGGAACTGCCAACATTATTACCTGATTTCTGTTTGTTATAATTAGTGGTTCTGTTCAAGCAAGAAGCTGTGTTTTCCTTTCACCTTTTGTTTTTGCCAGAAGCATGGCTGCCTCTTAAGTTTGGTATTTTTGTACTGTTTTGAAAATCCAGCAAACCCCGGGAGGGGAATAAATCCTTATTTAAACCTGACCACTCCGTCTCAACTACACTTTCTTTCATAGAAGGGTCAGGCCCAGCAGTGTGCCTAGCTATCCACTACTAGTTCAGCCACTGCTGGTGACAGTACCTAGCAGTTTCCCCAAAAGACACAGGTTCCACAATGCTTGTACTGGGTCAAGCATTGATATCCTGGGTCCCTTCTTAATAATGGTTTATGGACCTTTCCTCCAGGAACTTGTCCAAACCTTTTTTAAACCCAGCTACACTAACAGCCTTTACTACATCCTCCGGTAACAAATTCCAGAGTTTGACTACACGTTGAGTGAAAAAATATTTCTTTTATTAGTCTTAAATAGTTTACCCTGTAGCTTCATTGCATGTCCCCTAGTCTTTCTATATTCTGATAACGTAAACAATCTATCTACGTTTACCTGTTCCACTCCGTTCATTAATTTATAGACTTCTATCATATCTCCCCTCAGCCGTCTCTTTTCCAGGTTAAAGAGCCCTAACCTTTTTAGCCTTTCTTCATAAGAGTATCTTTCCATCCTCTTTACCATTTTGGTGGCTCTTCTCTGAACCTTTTATAATAACGCTATATCCTTTTTAAGATACGGCGACCAGAATTGCACACAATATTCAAGGTGCAGTCTCACCATGGAACGATAGAGAGGCATTATAATGTCTTTTGTTTTATTTTCCATTCCTTTCCTTATGATACCTAGCATTCTATTTGCTCTCTTGGCCGCCGCTGCACACTGGGCGGAGGGTTTTAACATGTTATCCACAATGACGCCTCAATCTTTTTCTTGGGTGGTGGTTCCTAATGTGGAACCTTGTATTGTGTAACCATAGTTTGGGTTGTTCTTCCCTAGGTGCATAACTTTGCACTTGTCCACATTAAATTTCATCTGCCATTTTGATGCCCAGTCTTCCAATTTATCAAGATCCTCTTGCAATTTTCCACAATCCTCTTGGGTTTTAACAACTTTAAATAGTTTTGTGTCATCTGCAAATTTGATAACCTCACTCGTTATTCCACTTTCCAGGTCATTTATGAATATGTCAAAAAGCAGCGGACCCAGCACAGATCCCTGGGGTACACCACTATTTACCTTTCTCCATTGGGAAAATTGGCCATTTAGCCCTACCCTCTGCTTTCTATCTTTTAACCAGTTCCTGATCCACAGTAGTACACTGCCTCCTATCCCATGACTCTTTAGTTTTGCCAAATGTCTCTGATGAGGGACCTTGTCAAAGGCTTTCTGAAAGTCCAGATACACTATATCAACCGACTCACATTTGTCCACCTGTTTATTCACACTTTCAAAAAAATATAACAGATTAGTAAGACAAGATCTTCCTTGTCTAAAGCCATGTTGGCTGTCTCCCATTAGGCCATGACTATCTACATGCTGAGTAATTTTATTCTTTATGATGGTTTCTACCATTTTTCCCGGTACTGACGTGAGGCTCACTGGTCTGTAGTTTCCCTGATCACCCCTGGAACCCTTTGTAAAAATTGGTGTTACATTGGCGATCCTCCAATCTTCAGGTATTAGAGATGATTTTAATGATAGTTCACAGATTACTAATAGCAGGTCTGCAATCTCATTTTTCAGTTCTTTCAATACCCTTGGATGTATACCATCCGGCCCAGGTGATTTGCTACTCTTCAGTTTATCTAATAGTTGTAATACATCTTCCCGATGTATCGATATTTCCTTGAATTCTTCCGCACCTTTAAATACCACTTCAGTCATGGGTAACATCCCTACATCTTCCTCAGTAAAGACCGAAGCAAAGAATTCATTCAGTCTCTCCGCTATCGCCTTGTCGCCTCTTAGTGCCCCTTTAACTCCTCTATCATCTAATGGACCAACTGACTCTCTCACAGGATTTTTGATACGAATGTACTTGAAAAAATCTTTATTTCGCGTTTTTGCTTCCGCAGCAAGCTTCTCATATTCTCCCTTTGCCTGCTGTATCAATGCCTTGCATTTGACTTGCCAGTGCTTGTGCTGTTTCCAGGTTTCGTCATTTGGCTCTTTTTTCCATTTCCTGAAAGATGCTTTTTTGGCAACAACAGCCTCTCTGACCTCACCTTTAAACCATGCTGGCAGTTTTTTGGACTTCTTTCCACTTTTCTTAAAGCATGGAATACAGCTGGTCTGGGCTTCCAAGATAGTATTTTTCAACAACACCCAAGCTTGATGTAAGTCTTTAACCTTTGCAACTGCTCCTTTTAGTTTTTTCTTAACTATTTTCCTCTGTATTAACCCAACAGGATGGCCGATTGCTGCATCCCAATCTCAAATTCACACTATGGGGTAGAAACACTCTTAGGGGTATGTTTACTAAACAGCAGTAGTGGCTTCCGTGCGATATCGGAGCCACTGCTCTGATATCACATGGAAGCCACTACTGCTGTTTAGTAAACATATCCATTAATCCGTTCCACTCAGATAAATTTTTTATGTCACTCATGCCAGATGGAATATCAACATATTTGTTGCTTTGGCAGCTGTAAAATGTCTTTTCTAACTCTTCATTATGAAGTGTTTATGCCCATAGGGTGGGACTTACAGGTCTTAAACTAGCAGGTTATATGTTCCACTGATGGGATAGATAAGAAGAATGGGAAAATGTAAATGTCCCGAGGGGTGGGGCAGATGAATGGAAAGGGTTAACCTCATTCATGGAAAAAGCTCATAAAAAGTATTGAGAAACCTAAATAGGAATTTATACCAATATCTTTAACATAGCAGCTGCATTTGACTCCATCTGCCATAATATCCTACTATCAAGTGTCAGATGCCTAGTTCCAGCGTGTGCTACGTGGGAGGGAAAGGCATCCTAGACGCAGTACCTGCTTCAAGGTTCTGTGTATTCTGCTGCCAGAAACTAGTCTATCGATCCCTCATGGCTGCCTTAACACAGGGTCTGGTGCGACTGGGGCACAGCCCAGCTCTGCCACTCCAATAGTCCTTAAGCAGCAGCAAAACAGTCCAATAAACAAATAAAAAACAAAGCAAACCATGGTTACTGTATCAGCAGTCTCTGTAGTATCAAGCAAAGCCTCAAAGTAAGTTGGTCCAGGTTTTTCTTCCAGTCCACTGCCCAGAAGTAGCCAGACATGCCTTCCTGGATCTCACACAGCATGACCAGGCTCTCATCAGCTCAGCCCCGCCAAGAGGGCTTCTTGATGATATCCCTTCAGTTATTAACCATCCATAACATCCAAGATAGATCTTCAATAGTTCATTCCATGCCCATGGCGGCACGATGGGGTAGAGGGGACTGCAGCACACGATCTCCGCACAGCCTGGCACTTATTCCATCCTCGTGATGGAATAAAGTGGGCATCCATCCAGGTGCCGGGGGATGTATAGAGGCCTGACCTGAATGGCCTCTGTATGTCCCGGCATATGGCTCTGCCCCCACTCTGCCTCAGTTCCAACCCCTCCCTCCCCCATCTAGCACTCCTGCATAAACGCTCTGTACGTGTGGGGCGCGCTGGGACCGGACTAGCATTAACCCAGGCAAACCCTTAGTCTTCAATAAGCTGTAGTAGAACTGGGGAAGCCATCTGCCCACACCTCCCCTAGGCATTCCCCGGCCCAGCCCAAAGTCACCATGCTTCCTGGTAGTCCATGTCCTTCCAAATACAATCCCCGGATTGGGCTTGTTCCAGCTCCATAGGTTCTGGCATCTCAGGAATTGCAGTGAGCTCATGTGAGAGCTGACTCTAGGGTGGAGGAGTACCCATGGTGCTTGGGAAACTGCTTTATATCCTCCTCGTCCTATCAGGGAGGAATATCAGCTCTACCTTCTTCCTCAAGTGTGCTCTCCATAATTGCACCACCTAGGCTTTCCCATGGCAGGGCCTTCCCATCCCTAACCCAAGGGATTATGGGACCTATAGTGCCTGACCCTGTCACACAACCACAAGCAATTGGAATAAAAAATATAACACTGAACTGATTCCAGTCATACCTATCAGACCATCAACAACAAGTGAAAATAGGACCAAATAAATCAGAACCATTCAAACAATTGCTGTTCGTGGTCCACAAGGTTCCGCCTTATCCTCATTACTATTCAGTAGGGCTGATATTCTGTACCACGAACAGCGGGATTGGACATCCGGGTTGAACGTCCAACCCGTGCTCAGTCCCGGAATGCTAGTCTGATCTCAGCGCTCCCCGCACGTATAGAGTGTTTGTGCGGGGAGCGCTGGATGGGGTAGGGAGGGGGTGGAACTGAGGCAGAGTGGGGGTGGAGCCATATGCCGGGACGTACAGAGGCCATTCAGGTCAGGCCTCTGTTCGTCCCCCAGCATCTGTATGGACGCCCGCCTTATTCTATCCCGAGGATGGAATAAGTGCCAGGCCATGCGGAGATTGTGTGTTGCAGCCCCTTCTACCCCATTGCGCCACCATGGGAGAGTTTCAGCCGCTTGAACCCGACCATGGGGGCCCCCGGCGAGGGGCGGATAGCAGGGTGATGGGGCCACTCGGGGTCTGGGAAATCGGTGTCTCCAGCTGGATATGCGATGGGATGCCACTGCACCGGCACACCAGCTGGAGCGTTGTGTGGGCTGGAAGGGCAGATGCATGGACAGCTCCCACTATGGAATCTGGTGCACGATGGGCCATCTGTGCCCGATTCTGCATGTTGTGGGTTTCCCGACAGCCTGGCTGTGCATCTTTTGGAATCAGCCTCCACATATATACAGCCAGTTTGCAAGATCATATAGAAGCACAATGTGCACTACCACATTTATGCAGATAACATCATGCTATAGCTGTCATATGACACTTGAAAACCTGACAACACTGAAATAATAAATTGCTTCAAGGAAGTTGCAGAATGGCTATCAGAACACAGGTTAGCAATAAATTACAAGAAAACAGAGGTGCAATATATTACTAGAAATAAAGGGAAGGACTGTATTAGTGCCGCTAAATATCCAGTTCAGCGTTATTTAAAAGGGTTTGCAGGTCTGCAAACAACAAGACACCAAACAACAGAACCAGAAGACGGTGTACAGAAAACACCCTAACTTTACCATCTGAGATAAGAAAAGGCAGTCAAACTACCTGCAAGAGAGCATTTTTGCTGTATGCACCGGGGCTCTAGAATGTCCTCCCCGAAAGGATACAAAGTATATCAGAGCTCACAGCATTTCGCAAAGAGCTAAAAACTCATCTATTCCAAGAGCACTTTAAAGACAAAACATAAACACCCAAAGACTTCAAGAATCAATTTTCCCAATGGAGAAAGGTGGAGTACCTCAGGGATCTGTGCTGGGTCCGCTGCTTTTTGACATATTCATAAATGACCTGGAAAAGGGAACAACAAGTGAGGTTATCAAATTTGCAGATGACACAAAACTATTTAAAGTTGTTAAAACCCAAGAGGATTGTGGAAAATTGCAGGAGGATCTTGATAAATTGGAAGACTGGGCATCAAAATGGCAGATGAAATTTAATGTGGACAAGTGCAAAGTTATGCACCTAGGTAAGAACAACCCACACTATGGTTACACGATGCAAGGTTCCACATTAGGAACCGCCACCCAGGAAAAAGATTTAGGCGTCATTGTGGATAACATACTAAAATCCTCCGCCCAGTGTGCAGTAGCGGCCAAGAGAGCAAATAGAATGCTAGGTATCATAAGGAAAGGAATGGAAAATAAAACAAAAGATATTATAATGCCTCTGTATCATTCCATGGTGCAACCACACCTTGAATATTGTGTGCAATTCTGGTTGCCTTATCTTAAAAAGGATATAGCGTTATTAGAAAAGGTACAGAGAAGAGCCACCAAAATGGTAAAGAGGATGGAAGGCTACTCCTATGAGGAGAGGCTACAAAGCTAAGGGCTTTTCAACCTGGAAAAGAGACGGCTGAGGGGAGATATGATAGAGGTCTATAAATTAATGAATGGAGTGGAACGGGTAAACGTAGATCGATTGTTTGCGTTATCAGAATATAGAAAGACTAGGGGACATGCAATGAAGCTACAGGGTAATCTATTTAAGACAAATAAGAGAAAATATTTTTTCACTCATTGTGTAATCAAACTCTGGAATTTGTTACCGGAGGATGTAGTAAAGGCTGTTAATGTAGCTGGGTTTAAAAAAGGTTTGGACAAGTTCCTGGAGGAAAGGTCCATAAACCATTATTAAAAAGGGACCCAAGCATTGTGGAACCTGTGTCTTTTGGGGAAACTGCTAGGTATGTATGACCTAGATTGGCCACTTTTGGAAACAGTATACTGGGCTTGATGGACCTTGGTCTGACCCAGTATGGCATATCTTATGTTCTTATGTTCTTAAGAATCAATCCTTAACCTTACCCTAATATCTTAGCTCTAAATTATTTGCCTATGATAATAAGTTATCTTCACTCAAATATGTTCAGTGCTGACAGTTTCTAACTGTTGGCTTGTTAATATGTTTATTCTAGCACTGACATGACATGTGCTTACATTTAATCATTAATGGTTAAAAGTTCAATGTATCAGAGAAAATAACATGTGAATATTGCGATCTGTAAACCGCTTTGACTTTATTTATTTATTTGGCATTTCTTTTATACCGCCTTTCAGTTTTATCAAGGCGGTTTACAATGAACATAAGAACAGTTTAACATGGAACAGGTAAATTCAACAAGTATTTTACATAGAGCAACTAACAACCCTCTTGTATATATCGCCATTTAACTATGCAACATTTCAATAACAACTATTTACAGTATAGCTTTAGGACTTGGTTTAGTGTAGTATATGACATTGTGGGCAGAGTGATTGGCAGGAGCTCTTGAGTGTTAAAGGCTGTATATTTGCTATGGTGTCGAAGTATTCCATGAAGAGGTAAGTTTTTTTAATTGTTTTTGGAAGTCAGCGTTATCCATAGTTGCTCTTAGGTGATGTGGGAGTGAGTTCCAGAGAGATGGGCTGTAGTATTCAAATACCCTATGGAGTGCTGTTTGAGAGGTGCTGGTCATGATAGAAGCTGTCAAGAGGGTGTTTTGATGTTGCTTCCTCCTTGATCGAGTATCTGGCATCCTCTGGATTAGCTCTTTTAAGCATTTGGCGGACTGATTGTGCAGGGTCTTGAAAGTCATTATTATTGATTTGTAATTTATTCGGGATCGAATGGGGAGCCAGTGAAGGGATTTTAAGATTGGAGTGATGTGTTCATGTCTTTTTGATCCGGTAATTAATCAGACTGCAGTGTTTTGCACTTCTAGATAAAGCGGTATACAAAAATAAATAAATAAAATAAATCACTTATGCTGACTGTGTGGCTATTGAACGAGAGATGACCATGACACAGGCTCTCCTGGATAGTCCACTTTTCAGAAGTCTTACTGGTTAAAAATAGGCTCACTCTACCCATTGGTGCATGAAGAATTCCCCAGACCTGCTGTACTACCCAGTTACAAAACCTCTGGACTATCTCTTGTACCTCCTAAATCAGGACTGAAGACTAACTGTGGCATGGAGGAGTAGCCTAATGGTCAGAGCACTGGGTTCAATTCCCACTAGCACTCCTTGCGGCCTTGGGCAAGTCACTTAACCCTCCATTGCCTCAAAAAAATCCAAGTTATCAATGTCCCTGTTTAGTGTACATTACCAAATTTAAGTTACAATGTAAAAAGCTTTGACTAAAATTATAAAGTGGTATAAAAAAACCTAACAAATAAATAATTGCATGCGTTCATCTGCCATTGCAGCCTACTATGCGCAAGTTGAGGGAAGGGTGATATCTTTTCATCACCACTGTTAGCTGAGTCACTGAACTCCAAATCCTCCTCCATTGTCCTCCCTACATCAAATTCTTCTCCAAGATAATACTCTGTGCCCACCCTAACTTGCCCAAAGTGCTGTCAGAGGTCCGCCTCAATCCGACCATTGTCCTGCTAGTATTTTTCCCCAAAGCATCAGATGAAATCCTGCACAGACTGGACTGCAGATGTGTGCTATGGTATTACTTTCAGGGCACCTGAGATATCAGAAAGTGTTCACAACTATTTCTCTCCTTTAACCCTCACAATCCATGTAGATGATCAAGTCCATTGGGATACGAAAACTTCGCTCCCCACATTTCGCCCCTCACATTTCGCCCTCGAGGAAACTTCGCCCCTGGGAAATTTCGCCCCCCACATTTCACCCCCGGGAAATTTGCCCCTGCACATTTCGCCCCCAGGAAATTTCGCCCCTGAAGTTCTAATACATTTGACATTGTGCAGTTATTATTGTTTATCTCTTGTTGCCGATGATCAGCCAATCATAAATGATGGTGGGGAAAGTTTTGTAACCTATTGGTTGCCAAGATCGTCGGACGTGTATATAAGGGTGAAGCGAATATCTGCAGTCAGTATATCCAATTCTTTATATCACGCACATGGACTTGCTTGTTTCAATCCGTGGAAAAAGGAAGCTGGTTCACGAGAACTACGTTTATGTCTTTTCAAAGAGGACTCAAGACGAGCTTAATGCAATATGGGTCTGCGAAAAGCAATCGACGTGTAGAGGCCGAGTGTGGACATCCTGTGCCATGTCCCCCGCAGCCCCCTCTGGTGGCGGCGTAGTGTTTCCACCGAAGAGCTGGGGAGCGCACAAGATTAGGGGTATTGGGGTTGGCCAGTTGCGAGGGTCAAAGGTAGCGGTCCTTTGTGCCGACCTCGTTACCAACTTCCCAAAAGAATAACTTCACACCAAAGTGGAGGGAAAAAGAAAAAGGCTTTATTTCTCCTTTACGCAAAAATGGTTTAAAACATACGGCTTTGAAAAGCCACAGGATTGTATCAGTCTTTACATCAGGTTCAACGCATACAAAAAGGGTCAAAGTAACAACTGTTAACTTCACAGTAACTTAAAGTAAGATGAATCCTGCATTCACTTTATGCATTCATTGACTCCCAAACAGGCTATAGCTTCACTGCTGTACAATATGTACACTCCATTGGTTCCTCAGCCTCCTCACCCCCAGATTCCACTGGCATCCATTCCATATCAGATAGCTCTGAGTCTGAAGCTTCGGTAGGGCTGAGTTCTGGCTTTTTAAAAACATGCCATACAGTTTTCCAGTGTTTGTTTGGTAGCTTAGGGTGTCGGTTTCTGGCTACAGGATAGAATAATGGCTGTTCATCTGCTATAGTTTTAAAAGCTCTATTGTCCCAACATTTAATACTGGCAGTTTTCTTCTTAGGGAAATTATCTGTTAATCTCTGCTTATAAGTATCATTGTTATACAGATAAACTTCTTTCCTCTGGCTTTCTTCTGTGCTAGGCCTAAGCAAACAATCACAAGAAATGGCTGCTTTACCTTTGAGCTTTCTTCTGTCTTTTCCAGGGAAGGCTTGAGGCCTAGTCGGGTTATCCTCCAACTCTTGCTGGCCCAAGTATTCCCACAGTGTCTCTCTTTCCTTAATGTGTGGAGAAACCCCTCTGAGGCAAGGCTGCAGCTGTTGCCATCGGCCTTTGCTTCCACTCCTGTGGCTGTTGTCTGGTGGCCGCGCCCTTGCAGCTTCTCCGTGCTCACCAGGCCTCTGAGTTCTCCACTTTTCTCTCCAGTTACTTCTATAGATATCTCTCTGAGTACCTTTCTCTCCTTGGATATCTTTTCCAGCTGGATATCTTTCTCCTGGATATCTTTTCACTGGAGGCCTTTCCTCCACGTCATTCCTCGCATGTCTTTCTCTCAGGCTGTGTCTTAGCCCTTCTCCCTGGATAGGGCTCTCTCTCAAGCTGGATGTTGGAACATCTTTCTCCTTGAGTGCTCTCTGGGCTTGTCTTTCCTTGACTGCCCCTTCCTTGACTGCTCTCTGGGCTTGTCTTTCCTTGACTGCCCTCTCCTTGACTGCTCTGCTTGATTCAGGACTGCCTCTCCTTAAATCGGAACTGACTGGGCCTAAGTCCTGCCCATAGAGGCGTGGTTCTTCTGAATATATGCTGGCTCTCCTGCTCCCTCTATGTGGCCCTTCAGGATATTGCATCTGAAACTTGTTTTTTTCTAAATTTAAAACTTTTTTTCCTTCTGCAAGAGGGTCCGCTGCATCACAGCCAATGGTGAATTTGTGAAATCTGTTACGGCGCACAATCATGCAGCTCAAGCTGCAAGGTCCGAGGCAGTTCAATTGATCAACGAAATGAGAAGAGCAAGAACCACACACGAAACGCCGCAACAGATCATTACAAACGTTGTGAGTGAAGCCCATGCAAATATGTCCACCCTGCTGCCAAGGAAAGATTCGCTGAAAAGGACTATACGGAACACACGTCGGGAAGGTGGAGTTCCTTGATTGCCCCAATCGGTTGATCAGCTTGTTATACCAGAGGTATGCTGCTCAAAATTTAAGGTGGCTCTGATGATTTTATATTTTTCGAGCGCAAAAAATTATGACCATAAAGCAAAGTTAACGCTTTTGGTTATATGGGCTAGAGGACTTATTAAAAACGAACTGTGATTTTATCAAGTTTTTAAGCGTATCATTTTGAAATTTTGACAAGATTGGATGAAGGAAAATATGCTCAAAAATGAAATAGTTGTTGCATACTTCATTTAATTTTTAATTTGACTGCAAAGTATCATATACTTTTTATACATTGTCCCATTATGTTCTAGTGTTCAGGGAGCACAAACAATCCTGCAATGAGAAGGAATAAGCAACAGCACAGCCCGTTACACGTTCTCTATGAAAGAGCACCTGAGAAATTATTTTTGAGGAACAGAACAGAAACATGTGAAGTGGAGCATGCTAAGGAGCATGCCTCATTTTTCGTACATTTATTAGTACCTTCCGTTGAAAAATGCATACGCGTTTTTTAGAAGCACAAAAATCTGGAGTTACTTTACACTTTCAAAATTCTAGTTTAGAGCATCTTACTCTAATATCACTGCAACATACGCGTATGTATCTCAATGTTTCAGGATTACCAGTACATCACTATCGATGGGATTAGACAACGTTTTCTATTGTTTGACTCTGGCAACGAAGCTGACCGCATGCTGATTTTTTCGACTCCTAACAATCTCCAGCTTTTGTCCCAAAGCCAAGAATGGTTCGCAGACGGCACTTTCAGTACGGCTCCTATGCTTTTTCAACAGCTTTACACGCTGCATGCCATTCATGGAGACCTGGTCGTGCCAGCAGTGTACGCCTTACTTCCCAATAAGACCAGAGCAACCTACGTCCGGTTTCTGCGTGAACTAAAAAGCCTCTGGCCTGGTCTACATCCACAAAGATTGATGACCGACTTTGAACAAGCCTCTATTCTGGCGTATGATGAAGAATTTCCAGGCGTGAGCAAAACTGGCTGCTTTTTCCACCTGTCACAATCCGTCTGGCAAAAGGTCACGCAGGAAGGACTAAAGGTAATAAATTGAACACAAGATCTCAAAACTATGGAGTTATGGAAAGGACCATTGAGTTGAATGCAAATAATCCTAAAATTTTAAGTTTAGAAAATTTTATACGTACAGATTTTACGGTCCATGCACCTATATGTTTTGCACAGTAGTTTCAAAACATGCATATTAAGAAAGCTCAAAGGTTTAATTTTTAAGTCTGTCATAAATTCGTTCATTAAAATGGCGTTACACTGTGCAGAGATCGTCAGACGTGTGCACTTCGTATTTCTCAAAAGTCGAGTTTATTAGGGCAAAAAATGTAAATGAAAGATGTACATCGCTGTATACACACTCAGCTGATTTTCTGAACCTTCCTCATTAATGACCAAAAATTACTTGTTTCCTTAATTTCAATGACACGTAGCACATAAGCATTCCTGCATTTGTGCTGTACTATATAACCCGACTTAAACATTTTTTAGGGCCAATACCAGAACGATCACGAATTTGCACGCTGGGTACGAATGATCCCTGCCTTGGCATTTGTCCCTCCCGAAAACGTGGTTGATGCCTTTGAAGAATTAACAGAAAGCCCCGATTTTCCTGCTGAGGCGATGCCTATTGCCAATTATTTTGAAGATACGTACATCGGAAGAAGGCAGCATCGTGGTCGTCAAATGCCTCCATTTCCTACACATTTCTGGAACGTATACCAAAGAACTCTGGACGGTCGGCACAGAACAATGATATCGAAGGGTGGCATCGTAGCTTCCAAGAAACCTGTGGCATGCTCTACCCCAATATATACCATTTTATCCAGTGCTTGAAAAGGCAGCAAGGTTTGCATGACTACAAAACTGCTCAACTGGTTGCAGGAAACCCAAACAATACGAGAAACAAAAAATATCTGTCAATTTCTGTTAGAGTTTGACGTATTGTTCAAGATTTTGACAACAGGAACTTGATTGTTTACTTACGAGGCATTTCGTATAATTTTGAATTTTAAACGGTAATTTTCTTTCAATGGTGGATCCAGGATAATGCTGTGCAACAAAAAAATTCAGTATTTGCGCAACGTACAAACATAAATTTTGTGCAAAATTGTACAACTATGGTAATATTCTGAATAAGTTTGTCTACTTCAGGGGCGAAATGTGTGGGGACGAATTTTCCCGGGGGCGAGATGTGCAGGGGCGAAATGTGAGGGACGATGTTTCCTCAGGGGCGAAATGTGGGGGGTGAAATGTGAGGGGCGAAATGTGGGGGGTGAAATGTGGGGGGCGAAGTTTCCGTAAACCCAAATCCATCATCTCACACTTCTATGCTATGGCTGGTGTCACATCTCTAGGCCACATCAGTGTCCACCAGCTCCAAGCCACAACTTGTTTTGCCTGAATAATTCTTTTGGAAGGACCCTAACCTTCTTATGGAAGATTAGAGCACTTCATCTTTGAAAAAAGACAGCTGAGGGGAGATATGATAGAGGTCTATAAAATAATGAATGGAGTGGAATGGGTAAATGTGGATCGTCTCTTTTACTCCTTCAAAAAGTAGAAAGACTAGTGGGCCTGCAATGAAGCTACAATGCAGCTCATTTAAGACAAATCAGAGAAAATATTTTTTTCAGTTAACGTGTAATCAAACTCTGGAATTCATTATCAGAGGATGGATGTAGTAAAAGCTGTTAGTGTAGCTGGGTTTAAAAGAGGTTTGGACAAGTTCCTGGAGAAAAAGTCCATAAACCACTGCATATCCCTGGGATAAGCAATATCGAATCTGTTTACTTTTTGGGAACCTGGCAGGTACCTGTGACCTGGACTGACCACTTTTAGAAACTGGATACTGGACTTGATGGACCTTTGGTCTGGCCTAGTATAACATATCTTACAGTACGTTCATATGTTCTCACTACTAGGCTAGTAGAGAGAATTATTTTATTACAATTATTTTAGAATGGTATAGACAAAAAAGAACCCTAAGTAAAATGATAATAACTGGAATATCACCAGAAATATAGTCTATCCAGTGGATGCAGCCAATTTAATTTAGCGATGTTTAATTGTTTATAGTTTTCATATAATGATTAGTGGTCTTCATTATAAAGCATATGAGGACAGACTGAAGGATCTTAATATGTACACCTTAGAGGAAAGGCGGGATAGAGGTGATATGATTGAGATGTTTAAATACCTCTGTGGCATAAATGTTCAGGGGGAGAGCCTCTTTCAATTGAAAGCAAGTTCTGCTATGAGGGGACATGGGATGAGGGTGAAAGAGGATAGATTCAGGAGTGATATGCGGAAATATTTCTTTACGGAAAGAGTGGTGGATCAGTGGAATAGTCTCCCAGTGTAGGTGGTAGAGATGAGGATAGTAACTGAATTCAAAAAAGCATGGGACAAACACAGAGGATCTCTAAAGGAAAAAAGGGGACTGTTGTAGTTGTTGATATGGAAGGACAGACTAGATAGGCCATTTGGTCTTTTTCTGTTGTCATATTTCTATGTTTCTATCTGGGCCCCGGCATGAATATCTGGGTTGCCTGGATCTTGCAATCTGGTCAGCAGTAATATTCAGCTGTTGGCCAGATTGCAAAACCAACTAAAATTTGTCCTAACTTTAGCTGGCTAACACTGGCCACATTAGGAGCATCAGTGACACTAACATAGCCTCTGGCCACATCAGGAGCCTCAGTGACACTAACATAGCCTCTGGTCACATCAGGAGCAACAAGGCACTAACACAACGTCTGGCTATATCAGGAGCATCAGTGGCACTAAAACAGCTTCTGGCCACATCAGGAGCAACTGTGACACTAACACAACTTCTGGCTACATCAGGAGCATCAGTGGCACTAACACAGCCTCTGGCCACATCAGGAGCATCAGTGGCAATAACACAACATCTGGCTATATCAGGAGCATCAGTGGCACTAACACAGCCTCTGGCCACATCAGGAGCATCAGTGGCACTAAAACAGCTTCTGGCCACATTAGGAGCATCAGTGGCAGTAACACAACATCTGGCTATATCAGGAGCACCAGTGGCACTAACACAGCTTCTGGCCACATCAGGAGCAACTGTGACACTAACACAACTTCTGGCTACATCAGGAGCATCAGTGGCACTAACACAGCCTCTGGCCACATCAGGAGCATCAGTGGCACTAACACAGCCTCTGACCACATCAGGCGCATCAGTGGCACTAACACAACGTCTGGCTATATCAGGAGCATCAGTGGCACTAACACAGCCTCTGGCCACATCAGGAGCATCAGTGGCACTAACATAGCTTCTGGCCACATCAGGAGCATCAGTGGCACTAACACAGCCTCTGGCCACATCAGGAGCATCAGTGGCACTAACACAGCCTCTGACCACATCAGAAGCAACAGTGAGACTAACACAGCTTCTGGCCACATCAGAGCATCAGTGGTACTAACACGGTCTCTGGCAACATCAGGAGGATCAGTGACACTAATACAACCTCTGGCCATATGAGGACATATCAGTTCAGAGTGAACAAATTCTTAGAAAAAGCAGTTCTTTCCTTACACACACACACAACGATAAGACCAGTATTTCTTGTCCACCTCATTATTCTAATGAATGTCCTGAGGAACCAAATAAGACTTCTCTTAATACAGTTATTTACTTAATGGTCTCCCAAGAAAGCTTTGCAAGGCTCCTAATTACCTGTCATTTACCTCCTTCGAGCTCCTGGAGGCTTTATTCTGCTTCTGAGAAGTCTGGCATTGGTCTGGATGAAAACCAAATGTGAATAAAAGGCCAGAGGCAGTGTGTTCCCAGGCAAGAGAAAGAGATGGCAGAGAGGGGAGGCAGCCCAGCTACCAAGATCTTCATTCTGCTTGGCATCAGCATTCTCCTCCAAGGTAAGGCAATTGTTGGATACTGACTCTTCTTCAGGGCAGGCAAGTCAGGAGAGGAGCTAAGATAGCAGTATCAGGATGCGACTGAACAAGCTGGCAAGAACCTGCTGTAGACATCCCTGCCTGCTGCCTACCTTAGACACAGGACACTATAATAAGTATTGCAAAGTGACAAAGGGATGTGATTATGTGTCTAGGAGCTAGAGTGTGTTTCCGGCATTGGAATGTGCATCTAAAGAAGGGTAAGTAGGACCTTTAGTAGGATTGGCAGTGGGAAGGTGATGAAGTGAGACAGTGTGATTAAGGAGGGGTGAGCATTCATAACTGAAAACAGAAGAATGAAAGAATGAATATTCCATTTTAGCAGCTGCTCTGTATCTGGGCCACACTGATGGATATCCCTGTATGCAAACTAGCATGAGATAGATGCCCCTGCCACACGTTTTTGTAGCAGGGGAGTTTTTGTGGATGCCAGTATGGTCATCCATGTCAGGGCATCCGTGCTTCTAAAATAAGACCAAAATGTAGACATCCCCATTGTTTTTCTGCACATTTTGAACTGGACATCCCAGAGAACATTTGGATGCCCTTTCTAAAATGCCACTTCACATGTACTACTTAGTAGCATCATTGCATGTCCCTTAGTCTTTGTAGTTTTTGAAGGAGTAAATAACCGATCTATGTTTACCCGTTCCACTCCCCTCAGCCGTCTCTTTTCCAAGTTGAAAAGCCCTAACCTTTTAAGCCTTTCCTCATAGGCTTTCACCATAGGGAGTGAGGAGTGGCCTAGTGGTTGGGGCAAGTTACCTAGGGCCAGGGGTTTGAATCCTGCTAGAGGACAGTAACCCTGGGCTGGAAGCACTGGGGTTTCTAGTCCCACAGGTGCTCTTTATGGCCTTGGGCAAGTCACCTAAACCCTCCATTGCCTTAGGTACCAAAAAAAACATAGATTGTGAGCCCTTGGGGACAAGGGAAATATATATTCTGTATCTGAATGTACACCGCTTTGACTTGTAAAAAAGCAGTATAAAGGCCTAGTAAAATAAATAAATAAGGGTATCCTTCCATCCACTTTACCATTTTGGTGGCTCTTCTCTGTAACTTTTCTAATTCTGCTATATCCTTTTTAAGATATGGCAACCAGAATTGCACACAATATTCAAGTCGCGGTTGCACCATGGAGTGATACAGAGGCATTATAATATCCTTTGTTTTATTCTCCATTCTTTTCCTTATGATTCCTAGCATTCTATTTGCTTTCTTGGCTGCTGCTGCACACTCGGCAGAGGGTTTCAACGTGTTACCAATATGGGGGCTATTTGTACCGGCTTTCCCCTCCTAACTTCCCCACCGATTGTTCAGGGAGTGTTAGACGGGGGTGGGGAAAGGGTGGGGAAGGGGTGGCATGGGGGTGGAGAGTGGGCGGGCAGTGAGCAGTCGCCAGCCCTGGATGTACAGGGCTGATTCTAATGTTGGCCCTGGACGTCCAGGGCCGGCAAAATAGCCGGGTAAGTTATTCCACTTCAGAGGTGGAATAACTCCCTTGGTCATGTTTTTTTAAGCAGTCAAGGGCGTGGAAGGGGCTGGGGGGGGGGCAGAGTTAAGTCCCCCGCAACCCAAACTTGGCCTTAGGAGGCCGGATCGGGGGTTGGGCTGCAGGGAATTAACTTCATTTGCAGGCGGCCGGCATCGCTGCTTTTAAATGGAGCCGTGATGCCATGGCACCGTGGCTCCATTCAAAAGCCTTGGCTGAGTTAGCCGGGCTGTGGCTGTATCTGCAGGCCGGGAGTGAATCAGTCCTGGCCTGCACGTACATGCCTATTCGTGATTCTGATCCCGCGGAGCTAGATGTGCCCCATGGGATCAGAATCATGATCTCCTTTGTACATCTGGGTTAGCCCGGATGTACAAAGGAGATGTATGTGCGAGACAGAATAGGGCCCTATGCGCCTAAATCTTTTTCCTGGGTGGTGGTTCCTAATGTGGAACCTTGCATCGTGTAACCATAGTTTGGGTTGTTCTTCCCTAGGTGCATAACTTTGCATTTGTCCACATTAAATTTCATCTGCCATTTTGATGCCCAGTCTTCCAATTTATCAAGGTTCACTTGCAATTTTTCACAATCCTCTTGGGTTTTAACAACTTTGAATAATTTTCTGTCATCTATAAATTTGATCACCTCACTCATTATTCCCATTTGCAGGTCATTTATGAATATGTTAAAAAGCAGCGGGTCCAGCACAGATCCCTTGGGTACTCCACTATTCACCTTTCTGCATTGGGAAAATTGGCCATTTAGTCCTTCTCTTGTTTTCTAGGTTTTAACTAGTTCCCAATCCACAATATGGTTTATTTGTTTCTTGATATACCTCTTTTTTGTTAACAATCAAAGTCGCCTGTCGTATGATTTTTTAATTTACTCAAGAGCGTCACTGAACTCTAAATTCAACACCGCTGATTTCCTGTCTCTACCCACCTAAAAATCAAGGGCCGATATTCAGCAGTGGTGCCAGTGCTGCTAAAGCAACTAGCTGCTGCCCTGAATATTAGACGCAGATATTCAGTGCCGGGGCCATATTCGGATCCTCGCATTAAATATCCAGGTTGCCTAGTTAACGATGAAGCCTTTGCTGCACCAGAATTTCGCCGTTTTGTGATAGCCGGGCAGCGGCTCAATATTGCTGCTGCTCTGTTATTGGCAGGGGCTGCCCAGAACACCCTGCTACTAACCGGTTAGTATTGGGGTGTACAGAAGCAGCACCTGAAGATATCCAGCGGCACTAGCTGTGTTACTGCCACTGGATATCCCGAACATGAGGATCAATCCCTTTGAATATTGGGCCCCAAGATTCTTATCCTGACTTATGCTTTTCACCCAGACTCTCCTGCTTATCTTTCTACCCCCTCGCGTGCTGCTTTCCTCTCAAGCTTTCTTCCCCTTCCCTCTCACATCTGCCTTGAATTCTCTCACAGTACCACTTTTGACGACCTTAGACACCACCTTTGGAATTCTATTTCACTAAAACTCTGCCAGGAACTATCTTATACTAGATTCAAGAAAACCTCAGGCGGAGGATTAAGCACGCTACCTGAGGCTCCTTCCCTGCCCATTGTTCTTTTTTCCCCTTCTCTGGCAAATTATGTCTGTATAACTTCTTTTGTGAACTACTCTGCTGATCCAAGGCAAAGTAGTAAATACTGAGATAAGTAAATGAGGGACCTTATCAAAGGTTTTCTGAAAATCTGATAAACTATATCAACCAACTCACTTTTATCTACCTGTTTATTCACACTTTCAGTAAAATGTAGCAGATTGATGATATAAGACTTCTCTTTGCTAAATCCATGTTGACTTTGTCCAATAAAGCCATGACTATCAATATGCTGAGTAATTTTGTTCTTTATAATGGTTTCTACCATTCTGTTCAACACTGATGTCAAGCTCACTGGTCTGTAGTTTCCTGGCTTACCCCTGGATCCCATGTTAAAAACTGGCATTATGCTGGCCACACTCTAAACTTCACGTACTATAGATGATTTTAATGATAGTTTACAAATTACTAAGTAGGTTTGCAATTTCATTTTTGAGCTCTTTCAGCAGTCCGGGTTGTATACCATCAGTCCAGGTGATTTGCTACTCTTTAGTTTATCAAAGAGCCCTATTAGAGTTTCCAGGCTCATCAAAATTTGCTTCAATTCCTCTGAATAATCACTTTAAAATATCATTTCTGGTATGGGAATCTTACCTATATCTTCTTCAGTAAAGACCAAAGCAAATAATTTTTTTCATCTCCTCTCCTTCCTTAGTGCTCCTTTTGCCCCCTATCATCTAATGATCCATCTGACTTTCTCACAGGCTTCTTGCTTTGAAGGTACCTGAAAATTGTTTTTATTATGAGTTTTTGCTTCCATGACAAGCTTCTTTTCAAATTCTCTCTTTGCCTGCCTTATCAATGCTTTGCATCTAACTTTCCAGTCCTTGTGCTATCTCCTGGTTTCTTTATTTGGATCCTTTTTTCCATTTTTTGAAATATGTATTTGCTATAACAGCTTCTCTTACATCTCTTTTAAACCATGCTGTCAGTTATTTCGGCTTATTTTCATCTTTTTTTAAAGCAGAATTTCCAAATTACCTAGTTCTACAATTAAGAGTTTAAGCCAGTTCTGGATTTCTGGCAGGCTCATTCAATTGAAAGCAAGCTCTGCTATGAGGGGACATGGGATGAGTGTGAAAGGGGATGGATTCAGGAGTGATATGTGGAAATATTTCTTTACGGAAAGAGTGGTGGATCAGTGGAATAGTCTCCCAGTGGAGGTGGTAGAGATGAGGACAGTATCTGAATTCAAAGAAGCATTGGACAAACACAGAGGATCTCTAAAGGAAAAAAGGGGACTGTTGTAGTGGTTGGTATGGAAGGACAGACTAGATAGACCATGTGGTCTTTTTCTGTCGTCATGTTTCTATGTTTCTATGATGCATTATCGGACCCGCAGCGCTGATTTCAAGGGGTAAAATTAGGGACTACAAATACCATACTGCACTGCAATGCAAATTTAAAACCAGAACTGGCAAAACATCTCACTCCTGGAAATGGGTAACTTGGCAACTGTATTAAAAGTATGGAATACATCTAGTCTGGGCTTCCAAGATAGTATTATTTAATAATGAGATACCTCAAAAAACACCAATGCTTTCCACAAAACTATCAATGTACCACATCAAATGTGGCAAAAACAACTTCTTATGTATCTTCCAACAATCTTGATTTCTTTTTAGGTGGAACACTGCTTTCTATATAAGCATATATGAAGCTCCTAATGTTAAGTCCCAAGATATTTGTGACTTACCATTATTTAACAATTTCCAGGCTTGATATAAACTCTTTGGCAGCTGCTTTTTAGTTATTTTTCTAACCATTTGTCTCATTTTATTATAGTTTCCCTTTTGAAAGTTAAATGCTAGCACAGTAGGTTTCCTTGCTGTCCTCCCTCCATTTATTAAATCAAATTTGATCATGTTATAATCACTTGTCAAGTGCCCCTAACACCATTACCTCTCACACCATGGTTGGGTCTAAAAGAGCTACCCCTTGCATCAGGTCCTGAACCAGCTGCTACATGAAGCAGTCATTTATTTCCATGAAGAACCAGCTGCTCCATGAAATGGCATTTGAAACTTGATGTGGACAAGTGTAAAGTGATACACACAGAGAAGAATACCCCTAATTGTTGCTATGCAAGGTTCCACTTTAGAAGTCACTACCCAGGAAAAGAATCTAGGCATCATCGTAGACAATATGTTAAAATCTTCTATTCAGTGTACAACAGTGACCAAGAAAGCAATTAGAATGTTAGGAATACTTATGAAAGGAATGGAGAATTAAATAAAGAATATTTTATTAGATATGACATATATCAAGTCCAACCTAAAGAATATCCTACAGTTATCGTATCACTTCATGGTGCGACTGCACCTTGATTATTGTGTGCAATTCTGATCACTGCATCTCAGAAAGGATATAAAGAAATTAGAAAAGGTACAGAGAAGAACCACCAAAATGATAAAGGGGATTTAACAATATTACTATGAAAAGAGGCTAAAGAGGTTAGGGCTCTTCAGCTTAGCAAAGAGAAGGTTGAAGGAAAATATGATAGAAGTCTATAAAATCCTGAGAGCAAGAAAACACGTGAAAGTGAATCCGTTGTTTATTGTTTTCTGAAAGTAATAAGACTAGGGCACTAATACATTTGAAAAACTAGAAGAAAATATATTTTTTAAATTTCACATAATTAAGCTATGTTGAAAAAATGCTTGGACAAGTTCCTAGAAGAAAACTCCATAAACTGTAACTGGGTAAGGCGGACATGGTGCTCCTGTCCCCGCCCCCCCTCCTTCACTCCACTCACCACCCCCACCCCGCCTTACAAATAACCACAACACAACCATTGGATATCAAACTGGTCGCAGCTTTATTAACCGTACAACATTATCCTTTAACAACAACCAACAGCAAACCTTCATCAACTGAATTCCGGCCACGGAACGAATCCTTACCAGCCGTGTAGCAAGGTGAGTTCCGCCCACTTCCGCTGTGAACCGGCCACAGGCCATTCCATCCCCCCTCTTCCGGCTTCGCCATATTATTAGCAAAAACCCCGAGGGTTTCACCGGGCCGGGGGTACCCCACCCCCGCCCTGCATCTTACCAACGGCTCTGGACCCCGGACACCTCCGGGATCCCCCCTCCCCCATTCCTGCCCAACCCTAGGGATGGGAGGGTGGGGCGCCAGCCACCTTCTTGCACTCCCCCTGGTGACGGATGCTCCCGCCGGCTTGCTCCGCCATCGCACAACCTCCCCCCCAAGCCTACACGATCCCCCATTGGCTCCCGCGCTCCTCACTCACCCGCGGGAGCCAATGGGGTTCAACTGAAGCCCCACACCAATGCCGGGATCCTCTTCCTTTCTCATGGGGCCCCACCCCCCCCCCTCCCGCCCCCCCCCCCCCCCCCCCGGTTAGTGGCAGCCAGTGGGCACATGGCCCCGCGGCCTTTCTGTTATCAAAGTAGACTAGGGGAAAGCCATGGCTTATCCCTGGGGGGTCAGTAGCATGGAATCTGTCTACCTTTTGGAATTTCTACTCGCAAAGAAGCACAACACAACTAACAGGAGTGAGGTGAAGGAAAAGTCGCAACCCTTAGTTAGTAAGGAAACAGCTTTGGTTTGAACAACCCCCTACACAGGCCATGTTTCGGTGGAACGCTTTCTTCAGGGGGTCCACATCCAACAAACAAAAGACATAAATATAATATTTCTGTATATGTTAAGTTCACTGAAATATGGATGGTTTAAACATGATTTCCTCTTTCAGACGTGTCCTACTATCTACCTGCACTTTATATCAATTTAGGTTTTAGGCTTTTCAGACATACCATCTTCCTATAGTCCTCTGAAGTAACGTACTATGGTTTTATCTGCTTTTTAAGTGTTATCATTGTCTTACTTTTTAACACATTACTTTATTATTCCTATTTATATATCAGGTGTCTTTTTGGAGTACTTTTAGTATGATATGTCTTAAAATTATTTTTGAATGTTTTATGTTAAGTTCATGCACGATTTTAATGGTTATTTTATTTAATTGAATTTTGATTAGTTAATTATTCATATTTTAATATTATATTTATGTCTTTTGTTTGTTGGAGGTGGACCCCCTGAAGAAGGCGTTCCGCTGAAACATGACCTGGGTAGGGGTTGTTCAAATAAAACCAGTTTCCTTACTAAGGATTGAAACTTTTCCTTCACCTCGCTCCTTTTTGTTGCGTTGTATCTTTTGGAATCCTACCATGTACTTGTGATCTGGAATGGCCACTGCTGGAAAGAGGAGACTGGGTTTGATGGACCTTTGGTCTGATCCAATATGGCAGTTCTTATGTTCTTATCTGTTTCACCCACTGTTGATTTCATAAATCTCTATCACATTCCCTCTCGGCTTCCTCTTCTTGCAACCGAAGAGTTCTAACTTCTTTAGTCACAGCAGCAGTAGTAGTCATAGTAGTAGATAAAAATCCAACACATGACGCTACCTAAATGGAGAGCATCACTGAATATATGAATAATTTGATACCACCTAAATTAGATGCTTTACAATTGTACACTGACAATGCAAATGAATATTGACCACCTTGTGTTTTATGTACTTCTTGACCCCTCTTCTTTTTTCTTCTCTTCTCTCCTTCTCTCTTTCCTTTTCTTGCAGATTGCATAACTGTATCATTAGTGAACTGCTCTGGGGGGGACACAGAAATCTTTCTGCAGTCATTCAAACATGTCTTTGGTAAGAAGGCATTCAGACCTGCCCAAAACCTGATGCATCCCACCGTGGTCAACATCTCAATCACCCTCTATGCCATCCTTGGAGTGGTAAATATCAGGCTTGGGCCATGCTTGAAACAAATGATGTGCTAATCCTGAGGGGCCCATCATCTGCATGAGGGAAGACCTGCAAGTGATCATCTACATTCACTGTACCAGTCTGGGGAGGACCCTCCTAGGATACATTTGCCATCATACCTAAGTCAGTCCAAACAATTGGTCCAGTCTGAATTTTGCTCTATTGCCCAGGGGCGGGCTGAAGGTTCAGGCAATGGGGCAGTGCACTCTCCCCTAACCATCATCTAGCTTAATCAACTGTTAAGTAAGCAGTCTCTTTGGATAGCTCACACAACACTTCAGTTATGTTTCAAATATGAAAGTGAGGGCAAAAATGAAATGGAAATTGACTCTGATTTTGAAAAGACTGAACAATCTTGTGAGTCACGTGTGAAGGACGTGGCCTGAAAGAATTCTTTATCCTGTGCACTCAAATTACTTTGCCAGAATAAATTGTGCTCAGCAGCCTATGAAAATCTGTATGCCGCATGGAATATTTGATAAACTAAGAGCAGTGGTGGGATTGGGCCTGTTTGGCTCGATTTGCGTGGACCGGTTCCTACCACGGGCCATGTTCAGTGAACTGGGCCGAAAATGGCATCCAGATGCCGGTGCTGCACTGGCAGGACTCCTCTGCCCCCGATATTGTCAAACCACATGTAGGCAAGGGGATCGAGCCGCTGGACCACAAGGGAGCTGCTGCCCTATGGTGACCACCAGTGGCACCAGCAATGCAAACACGTACTGTGCTGCAGCCCGCTTGGTCTTGTCAGTGGTGGAATCGATCCAAACTGGTTCCTGTTTGGATCGGATCCCGCCACTGACTAAGGGGTATGTTTACTAAAGTGCGTCAGCTGTCTTTGCGGCACTAATGCAGAATTGTTGCACTGCGGAAACAGCTAATGTGGGAAAAATGTAGCTACTGCAGGCCTTTTTCTGCAGTGGCTGCATTTCATGTGATGGCTGTGGGCGGAGAGCAGCAGCTACTACAGGGTAGCAGCACGTTCTGCAGGCTTAGTGGATTCAGCTATCATTACCTCAATGGGTGGCAAAAGCTGCATCCGTGAAGCTGCTTCTCAGAGGTAACTGTAGGGGAAATGCTGGGAACACCCCCCTGCACAGGAGGAGGCATGGAGCAGTAGGTATAGCTGCAAACAAAGGCAGAGAGAAAGATAACCTCCAAGGAGCGGCACGTAAAACCATAAACAAAAGCACAGAGAGATGGGCACAACCCTAAACAAAGGGAAAATGGAGAGCAGCCTTCACAAAGCAGCGGATACAACTCTAGCCATCTCTCTGGGCAAATTAGATGGAGCATGCTGGTCTTGTTACTATATTACTGTGAAAAGAGAATAGCAGCCCTCCAGCCCCCTCACCTCTTTTTCACTTCCTCTTCCTCCCACTTATCCAAAGCATGAAGGCAACGGCAGCAGCAGAGGAGTCTGTGTGCCAGTGCTTTCAAGGGTTTCCACTCTTAACAGGAAACCTTCGCTGACTCACAGGCCCCATGCTCACTGCCAACCCCCAGTTTGAGGAACCAGAGAATATCGTTTCATCCTTTCCTTCTTAGGCACTTTTGCAAATAGAGCATTAGACTACTGGCAGCCATCAGAGCACCCGGCAAACTTCTCTGCTGGATCTTCTGTTTATTCCATAACAGGAACAGAGAAGCACAGATCAGGTTATCTTGTCTCCTGCAGAGAGAGGACACACTCTTGCTCCTTCTTCAGACTTCCTTGAGCTCCTTTCCAGCAAACTGCCTGAAGACTCTTCCCTTTTTTTTGGAAAGCAGACAAGGCACACAGCTGCTACCTCTATCACGTTCTCTTAGACAGCTTTGAACACTCCCATAGACACGGTGAGGTCAGTTTTTAGTAAAGCATTTGGGGAATAATGTGAAACATCTAATCTAGATGTTTCAAATTATTCCTATATTCAGAGGCACTATATGTAGTGCTAGTGCTGCTGAATATACTACCATAAATTGAACATATAATTATATGTAGAAGCACCAAATATCAGGGTTCTATGTATGAGGTATGAGGTATAAGGCCCGCGAATATTGACACTATACACAGAGCTTATATGTTTGGCTCGAATGGGCCAAAGTATACCTGGGTGTGGCATGTCTGAGCCAAACATACAAACTATATATAGAGGGGCTGAATAACAGCACCTATAAGTATAATTAAATGGACTTATGGTCCCTAAATATATATATATATAAGTGCTATGACCGCTAACCAGACAATACTATATTCCATCATTTCACCGAACCTTACAATCTTGTGGAAGGGCTGTCGGGTAAGGTTTGCCTCTTTGCAGATGATACCAAAATCTGCAACAAAGTAGACACCCAGGAAGGTGTAGATAACATTGGGAGGGATCTAACTAAGCTTAAAGAATGGTCTAGAATATGGCGGCTGAGATTTAATATTAAAAAATGCAAGGTCATGCATTTGGGCTGCAGCAATCCAAGCGATATAGTATAGGCGGTGAAGTACTTCTGCCCTCAAAAGAAAAGAGCGGACATGGGCGTGATTGTGTCTGATGATCTTAAAGTAGCTAAACAGGTAGAAAAGGCGACGGCAAAAGCTAGAAGGATGCTTAGGTGCATAGGGTGAGGAATGGCCAGCAAAAGAAAGGAGGTGATAGTGCCTCTGTATAAGTCTTTGGTGCAATCTCATTTGGAGTATTGTATGAGTTCTGGAGACCGCACCTTCAGAAGGATATAAACAGGTTGGAGTCTGTGCAGAGGGTGGCTACTAAAATGGTTAGTGGTCTTCATTATAAAGCATATGAGGACAGACTTAAGGATCTTAATATGTACACCTTAGAGGAAAGGCAGGGTAGAGATGATATGATTGAGATGTTTAAATACCTCCATGGCATAAATGCACAGGAGAAGAGCCTCTTTCAGTTGAAAGCAAGCTCTGCTACGAGGGGACATAGGATGAAGGCGAAAGGGGATATAACTCAGGAGTAATATGCAGAAATATTTCTTTATGGAAAGAGTGGTAGATGCGTGGAATAGTCTCCCAGTGGAGGTGGAAGAGATGAGGACAGTATCTGAATTCAAAGAAGCATGGGACAAACACAGAGGATCTCTAAAGGAAAAAAGGGGACTCTTGTAGAGGGTGATATGGAAGGACAGACTAGATAGACCATGTGGTCTTTTTTCTGCCGTCATATTTCTATATTCCTAAACTGTTTACTTCTACCTGCACTTGCCCTACTGTAATACAGTTCATATGCTGCCCACATACAGAAACAGCATCTCCAGTAAGAGAAAACATGGATCCTCTTACAATAATGTTTGCAGATGCTCTTGTCATCCTCATGACATCTCTTAACACAATACTCTTTGGTATGGTTTGTCCTATTGCCTGTATGAAAATGAGTCATAACTACATATCCATGCATATAATGGGTCAAACCTAGACATGGAGCAGACTCTTTGGGTTGATGTGGGTAGGGTGGAAGATCCATCCTAGGTGTGGTGTGCTGGGGACCTCACGTCATGGAATGTTTAATTCTTGAGGGTCCATCCTTGCAGTGATAAATCTCAGCCCTGGGGGTGGTGTGAAAGGCACAATTCTTGGATATGTCAGAGTTGAACTAAGAGTTAACATAAATAATTTATATTTAATACTTTAGATAATTTCAATCTATGTGCATGTTTATTTAAGAATGAAAAGGACCAGCTCCTCACCACCTTCTTGTGGCTGCAGATGGTAAGTGAACTTCTGTCTTTGCACATAGGGTATGAAGGGAAAGAAGGGAGAAGTGAGGAGAAAGAAGAGACAGCAAGGAGTGAAAATAAGGATGATAAAGGCAAGGAGAACAAAAATGAGGGGGGAAGAGAGTGGGAGGAGAGAGGAAGGTCAAAGAAACAAGTGGAAAGAGGAGACAGTGGGAGAGGGAGAAAAGAGATAAGCTGATCAGTAATAAATTATTTTGTATATTCTACTTGAGCTAATTTCTTTTCATGGGGAGCTTTCTGCATATGAGGTGTGACAAAAAAGAAACGAGACTGTCCCATAAATGTTTTATTACAAAATCTACAGAGAAATTACGCATTGTCCCCTTCAAAGTAATCCCCCCCAGAGTTAATGCACTTCTGCATTCGCTTCTGCCACATAAGGAAGCACTCGGTAAAGTCCTCCTCCTTGAAGACCCTCAGCTCCCTCATCACAGTGGTCTTGATCTCTACTACAGAGGCGAAATGAGTTCCTTTGAGCACAGTCTTCAGCCTGGGGAAGAGCCAGAAGTCGCACGGTGCGAGATCTGGGGAATAATGAGGGTGGTTGAAAGCTGTGATCTGTTTGTTTGCCAAGAACTGCCTCACACTGAGCGTAGTGTGTGCAGGCACGTTGTCGTGACGGAGCAGCCACGACTTGTCTCTCCACAGAGCCTGCCTGCTGCACTGAACCCGGTCATGGAGGCAATTGAGGACCTGCTGGTAGAAGTGCTGGTTGACTGTCTGACCCTCAGGCACAAACTCATGATGGACCACTCCCTTCTGGTCGAAGAATGCGATCAGCATGACCTTAATCCTTGATTTGGACATGCGCGCCTTCTTGGGTCTGGGTGACAGTCGAGTCTTCCACTGCAGGCTCTATCGGCTCTGTCTCTTGCTTACAGGGTCGTACTGGAAGACCCAAGTCTCGTTTCCTCAGCCAATGAACTCTGGATCTTCTCTAGCAAGTCTCGATAAACATTGACCCGGTGCTCCTTCTGGTCGCTCAATAAAAGCTTGTGCACCATCTTGGCACACACCTTCCGCATCCCCAGCTCCTGCACCAAGATGGTCCTCACTGACTCCCTGTTCAGGCTGAGCTCCTCAGCTATCATCCGCACCATCAATCTGCAATCACTCCACACCAGCTGGTTCACTCTGTCAATGTTCTCAGCCGTCTTTGTCGTGGAAGGCCGTCCTGACTTGGGGTCATCCTCCACCTCCTTGCTGCCAGTCTTGAAGCGTTTGTGCCACTTGAAGACTCGCGGCCTTGACATTGCATCTTCTCTATAAGCCTTTTGGAGAAGTTGGAGACACTCAGTTGGGCCCTTCTCAAACTTAACCAGAAATGTCAAGTTGATTCTTTGCTCCATATTTCTGCCATCTCCAGTTGCGTGACAAAGAAATGAAGCAGTGTGCTACAAAAAAACCTGAAAAAGAAAAACAGAGTAAGAGAGATGAAAAATATTATAGCAGAATAGTGGTGAGATATTGCACAACACAGTGACATAAGCGGTTAGCCAACTGGAATTGAGTCATGGGCGTGGTTGCCACAGTCTCGTTTCTTTTTTGTCACACCTCATATACCCAGAAACTCCCTGTACTATGACCTGTCAAGATATGAAATCAGATGTTATGGGCCTGATCCAAGGGACTCTCTTCATGGATTCATCCCATCCTCTTTCCTTTTCAGGTTTGGTTCAATGATTTTATTCGATGGAACCCAGATGACTGTGGACAAATAAGGAATCTTTCTGTTCCAGTGGAGGAGATGTGGACACCTGACATCTTCGTATTGCAATTGTAAGAATCCAAGGAATGTGCCTGAACAGTATACACTGTAAGAGTCTGAGGGAAGAGCTTTTACCATAGACACTATGGAGAGTCTGAGATAGGAGTTTCTACCATAGACACTGTAAGAGATTAGGAGAGGCACTTGTACCACAGACACTGTAGGGGACTGAGGGAGGAGCTTCAACCACAGACACTGTGAAGAGATTGAGGAAGGAGCTTGTAACAACATACTGTAGAAATCTGAGGGAGAAGCTTGTATGATAGACACTGTAAAAAACTGAGTGAGGAGCCTGTACCAAAGACACTATGAGGCCAATTATAAACGGGCCGGATTGGCACCCGATTCTGAACTCACAGAAGCTAGACATTCCCGTGGGATTAGAATCTGGTGCAGAAGGCCTGGACAGGCAGGAGGTGCCCCGATTCTGAGCTGCTGCATGTCCTGCATGTTTCCCATCCAACCTTCCCAATGCTTCAGCATGGCGGGCGGCACCATGGCTTCCCATCACCTTAGCACCAGGGCACCATGCAGAAGCACCGATCTCCAGCAGGTATTTTAAAAGATGGTTTCCCCACCACCTGACCCCCAAACGGGCCTGCTGAGGCTGAGTTCGAGCTGCGAGGAACCCCCTGCTGTGCGGGGGCCGATGGGTCCGATCGCCCTGATTGGGGGGACTTAATCCACCTCTGAGGTGGAATACATTCCTCAGTCATCTCTGCTTTCCCAGATGTACAGGGCTGCAGTCGGGTCAGGGTCCTGCCTCTGCCCCACCCGCGCTTCTCCTCCGGCCTTCCCCCTCCCACCTTCAAAGCGGCTGTATGTGCGGGGAGCCTGGAGGTCAAAATCCATTCCTGCAAATAGCGTGGGTTGGGGATCGGAATTATCCCCTATGAGGAGTCTGAGAGAGGAGCTTGTACCATAGACACTGTAGGAGACTGAGGGAGAAGAACATAAGAAATGCTATAGTAGGTCAGATCAAAGTCCATCAAGCCCAGTATCCTGTTTCCAACAGTGGCCAATCCAGGTCACAAGTACCTGGCAGGTTCCTCAACGGGTAAATAAGTTCCACAATGCATGTCACAGATTAAGCTGTATATTTCCTAGGTCCTCTTTAATAATGGTTTATGGATCTTCTCTCCAGGAACTTGTCCAAACCTTTTTTAAGCCCAGTTACACCAACTTCCGGTACTTCAGGCCGGAAGTTCAAATCCCACTAGAGGACAGCAACCTTGGGCCAGAAGGACTGGGGTTTCTAGTCCCACAGGTGCTCCTTGTGGTCTTGGGCAAGCCACTTAACCCTCCATAGCCCATGTTTTATTTATTTTATTTATTTATTTATTCCTTGTAAAATAGTTATCTCCAAGTTATAATGCCCTGTTCAATGTAATTGCAGTTTGTTCAATGTAAACCACGCTGATGCAGAATAGCACGGTATATAAGAGAATGTAAATAAATAAAAATAAACTGCTTTTACTACATCCTCTGGTAATGGATTGAGTGAAAAAACCTTTTCTGTTATTACTCTTAAATGGGTTACATTGTTTCTTTATTGCATATCCCCTAATTTTTTTACTTTTTTATGGAGTAAACAACCAATCTACGTTTACTCGTTATACTCCATTCATTAATTTATAGACCTCTATCATATCTCCCCTCAGCTAGTTCTTCTCCAAGTGGAAGAGCCCTAACCTTTTAAGACTTTCCTCAAAGGGGTATCCTTCCATTCCCTTTACCATTTTGGTGGCTCTTCTCTGTACCTTTTCTAATTCTGCTATATTAAGATATGGCAACCAGAATTGCACACTATATTAAAGGTGCGTTTGCACCTTGGATTGAGACAGAGGTATTATAATATCCTTGGTTTTATTCTCCATTCCTTTTCTTATGATTCCTAGCATTCTTTTTGCTCTCTTGGCCACCGCTGAGGGTTTCAATGTACTATCCATAATGTCCCCTAAATCCTCTTCTTGGATGGTGGTTCCTAATGCGGAACCTTGCATCATGTAACCATGGTTTGGGTTCTTCTTTCCTAGGTGCACAACTTTGCACTTGTCCACATTAAATTTGATCTGCCATTTGGACGTCCAGTCTTCTAATTTTTCTCTAGTTGCTTACCCTCGAACTTCTATAACTCAGTTCTTCCCTTATCTGACCACCACCTTTTAAGCTTTAATCTTCATCACCCGCTGCCTCAGCCTTGTCCTGTCTCCTCCAACCTATTTAGAAATCTTCTTGCTATTGATACCTTGGTGCTCTCTTCCACTATTTCTTCATCTCTTTCTGCCACTATGTCATCCAAATCTGTTGACGAGGCAGTAACTTCCTATAATGCTGCACTCTCCTCGGCTCTGGATGCTCTCGCTCCACCCATGCCATGTCCTGTGAGACATTCTGCACCCCAGCCCTGGCTTTCATCCACTACCCGCTATCTACGTTCCTGTGCCCGTTCTGCTGAGCGTGCTTGGCTCAATTCCCGCTCCCCTGTGGACTTTCTACACTTCAAATTCATGCTTGTCTCTTTCCAGTCAGCCATAGCTCTTGCCAAACAAGACTACTATGCCCATCTGACTAACTCTCTTGCCTCTAATCCTCGCCGTCTCTTTACTACTCTCAACTCTCTCCTCAAGGTGCCTCCACCTCTGATCCCTCCCTCCCTGTCTGCCCAAACCCTGGCTGACTATTTCCATGACAAAATCCACACGATCACCCTCCAATTCCCCATAGTCAGCTACTTTCCACCCCCCCCCCCCCCAACTCTGTTACCCTCTCTTCCTTTCCTGTGATCTCTGAAGAGGAAACTGCACACCTTCTTTCCTCCTCCAAACTCACCACCTGCTCCTCTGATCCTATCCCCACCTGTCTCCTAAGCCCCATCTCCTCCACCGTTGTCCCTTCCATCTCTCATATTAACCTATCGCTCTCCACTGCAACAGTCCCTGCAGACTTCAAACATGCTGTGATCACACTTCTCCTCAAGAAACCCTCACTTGATCCCACCTGTCCTTCTAATTATCAACCCATCTCTCTCCTTCCCTTCATTTCTAAACTACTTGAATGTGCGGTTCACCACCGCTGCCTCGACTTCCTCTCTTCTCATGCTCTCCTGGATCCCTTACAGTCTGGCTTTCGTCCTTTACACTCTACTGAAACGGCTCTTGCCAAAGTCTCTAGCGACTTGTTCCTGGCAAAATCCAAGGGCCTTTACTCTGTCCTCATCCTTCTTGACCTCTCTGCTGCTTTTGACACTGTTGTCCACAACCTTCTCCTCGATACCCTGTCCTCGTTTGGTTTTAGGGGATCTGTACTATCCTGGTTCTCCTCCTATCTCTCCCATCACTCCATCCATTTGTGTTCTGGTGGCTCCTCCTTCTCTGCTACCCCCCTCCCAGTTGGTGTCCTGGGTCCGCTCCTTTTCTCTCTCTATACCCAGTCCCTTGGCGTGCTTATCTCTTCCCATGGCTTTCAGTACCATCTGTATGCTGATGACTCCCAGATCCACCTCTGTACATCTAAAATCTCTCCAGAAATCCAGTTCCAGATCTCTGCCTGCCTTTCTGACATTGCTGCCTGGATGTCTCACCGCCGCTTGAAATTGAACATGGCCAAGACTGAACTTCTCATCTTTCCCCCTAAAACCTCCCCTCCTCTTCCTCCTTTCTCAGTTTCTGTGGATAACTCTGAACTCCTTCCTGTTTCCTCAGCCCGCAATCTGGGAGTTGTCCTTGACTCCTCACTCTCTTTCTCCACACACATCCATCTGACAGCTAAGACCTGCTGCTTCTTTCTCTATAACATCAGCAAAATCCACCCCTTCCTTTCTGAACACACTACTGAAACGCTTGTCGACTCCTTAATCACCTCCCGTCTTGACTATTGTAACCTACTCCTTGCTGGTCTCCCTTTGAATCATCTCTCGCCCCTTCAATATGTTCAACACTCTGCTGCGCGGCTAATCTTCCGCCAGCCTCGTCATGCCCATATTACCCCTCTTCTCAAGTCACTTCATTGGCTCCCTATCCATTTCCGCATCCAGTTCAAACTTCTCCTGCTGACCTATAAATGCATTCACTCTGCAGTGTTACGGGTCAGTCCCTTGTTGGTCACTCCAGGCCAGGGACTCCTCACTACCTTTCATCTTTTCTCTCTCCTTACAACCCCCCTCGGGAACTCCGCTCTTCCAGCAAACTGTTACTATCTGTGCCCTTCTCTTATACTGCTAACTCCAGACTTTGCTCCTTTCACCTTGCTGCACCGTATGCCTGGAACAAACTACCTGTGTCTGAACGCCAGGCACTCTCCCTAACCCTCTTCAAATCCAGGCTGAAAACTCACCTCTTCGCTGCTGCTTTTGGATCTTGACTCTCCTGATCTCCTTTTTCCTTCCCTTGCTTTATCCCTGCCTTCACCTTCTGTGTTTGTCTTGACTAGATTGTAAGCTCTGATGAGCAGGGACTGTCTCTTATTTGTCTGTGCAGTGCTGCATATGACTTGTAGCACTATACAATGCTCAGTAGTAGTAGTAGTAATTTATCAAGGTCCTCTTGCAATTTTTTACAATCCTCTTGTGTTTTAACAACTTTGAATAATTTTGTGTCATCTGCAGATTTGATCACCTTACTCATTATTTCCATTTCCAGGTCATTTATAAACATGTTAAAAATCAGTGGGCCCAGCACAGATCCCTGGGGTATTCCATTATTTACCTTTCTCCATTGATAAAACTGTTCATTTAGCCCTACTCTCTGCTTTCTATCTTTTAAGCAGTTCCTGATTCTCAGTAGTACACTACCTCCTATCCCATGACTCTTTAATTTCTGGGAGAGTCTCTCTCATGAGGGACCTTGTCAAAGGCTTTCTGAAAATCCAAATACACTATGTCATCCTGCTCATCTCTGTCTACCTGTTTATTCACACCTTCAAAAACATTTAACAGTTTAGTAAGACAAGATTTTCCTTAGCTAAATCCATGTTGGCTTTCTCCCATTAAAACATGACTATCAACAGGTTAAGTAATTTTATTACTTATAATAATTTCTACCATTTTGCATGGTACTGATGTCAGGCTCGCCGGTTTGTAGTTTCCCCGATCAACCCTGGAACTCTTTTTAAAAATTGGTGTTACTTTGGCCATTTTCTAATCTTCACATACTATAGATGATTTTAATGATATTCATAGATTACTAATATTCTGCAATCTCATATTTCAGTTCTCTCAGCAACCTCGGATGTATACCATCCAATCCAGGTGATTTGCTATTCTTAGTATATCAAATAGTTGTATTACGTCTTCCTGGTTTATCAAAATTTGTTTAAATTCTTCTGATGCATCACCTTTAAATACAATTTTATGCATGGGTAACTTCCCTACATCTTCTTCAGTAAAGACTGAAGCAAAGAATTCAGTCTCTCCACTATGTCCCTCCATTAGCACTCCTTTTACCCCTCTGTCATCTAATGGTCCAACTGATTAGCTCATAGTTTTTTTGCTATGAACGTACTTGAAAAATTTTTTATTGTGCATTTTTGCTTTCATGGCAAGCTTTTTTTTCATATCCTTTTGTTGTCTGCCTTTTTAATGCCTGGCATCTAATGTGCTAGTGCTAGTGCTTATGTTGTTCTAATTTTCGTCATTTGGCTCCCTTTTTCATTTCCTGAAAGATGCTTTTTTGGCTACAACAACCTCTCTGACCTCATCTTTAAACCATGCTGGCAGTTTTTTGACCTTCCTTCCACTGCTTACCCCAGGATAAGCACTGTGGAATCTGTGTAACTTTTTGGGAACCTGACAGGTGCTTGTGACCTGGATTGACCACTGTTGGAAACAGGATACTGAGCTTGATGGACCTTGGTTTGACCCAGTATGGCATTTGTTCTAGCATGGAATACATGTGGTCTGGGCTTCCAAGATATTTTTTTAAACAATGCCCATGCTTGATGTAAACCTTTAACCTTTGTCCCTGTTCCTTTTAGGTTTTTTTTAGACTATTTTCCTCATTTTATCATAGTCTCCCTTTTGAAAGTTAAAAGGTAATACTGTGGATTTCCATGCTGTCCTCCCTTCATTTATTAAATCAAATGAAATCATGCTCTATGACTGCTATTGCCAAATGGCCCCAACATTGTTACCTCTTGCACCAGATCCTGTGTTCTATTAAGAACAAGGTCTAGAATAGCTTCCTTTCTCATTGATTCATGAACCAGCTGCTCCAAGAAGCAGTCATTTATTTCATCTAGAAACTTTATCTCCTAGCATGTTCTGCTGCGACATTGACCCAGTCAGTACTGGGGTAATTGAAATCACCCATCATTATTGTGTTGTAATTTTTGTTAGTTTTCCTGATTTCTCCTAGCATTTCATCATCTGTCTGTTCATTCTGGCCAGGCAGATGGTAGTACACCCCCACTGCCATTGCCTTCCCCCTTTTACATGGATTTTCTATCCACAGAGATTCTATAGTGTTTTTTTCCTGCAAAACATTTATACTATGTGACTCAACACCCTCTTTAACATAGAGCACAACCACTCTATCTATTTGATCTACCCTATCATTGTGATATAGTTTGTATTACAAAGTCCTATCGGTATCCTCCTTTCACTAGGTCTCTGAAATGCCAAATATATCTAACTTTCCATTAACTGCTATATATTCTAGCTTTCTCATCTGATTTTTTTAGACTTTTAGCAATTGCATACAGGCATTTTAGAGGTTGCAATTTATTCATATTACTAAAATGGTTATCATTTGACAAGGGTAATTTAGAATCTTTAAACTCTATCTGCTCTGTATTTAAAGGCATCTAGGTTCCTTGTATCTTTATTGGAACCTACCTATCAGAATGCCCTAACTTCCCTCTTTTGCTAGTATCCTTCAAGAATACATCCTTCTGAGCTTTGCACTCTTGGGTGACTATTGGCTTTCACTTAATATCTAGTTTAAAAGACGTTCTATATCCTTTTTAAAGGTTAATGCCAGCAGTCTGGTTCCATTCTGCTTAAGGTGGAGCCCATCCCTTCGGAAAAGCCTCTCCTTCCCCAGAATGCTGCCCAGTTCTTAACAAATCCACAAACCTCTTCCTTGCACTATCGTCTCACGCACGCAGTGAGAGTCTGAGGCTCTGACTGCCTTTTCGGTCCTGCGCGTAGAACAGGAAGCATATCTGAGAATGTTAACTTAGAGGTTCTGGATTTTAGCTTCCTATCTAAAAGTCTGAATTTGGACTCCAGATCCTCCCTCCCACATATTACTATGTACAGTAGTTGGTTTAAAAATGTACCAAGACAGCAGGATCCTCCCCAACACTATCTAAAGCCTTGTGTAGGAGCTTGTACCAACTCACTGCAGGAGTCTAAGGGAGGAGCTTGAACCATGGATACTGTGATGAGACTGAGAGAGCAGCTCGTACCATAGACACTGTAGGAGAATGAGGGAGGAGCTTGTATCATGGACACTGTAGGAATCTGAGGGAGGAGCCTGTACCATAGATACTGAGATGATACTGATAGAGGAGCTTGTACCATTGAGACTTAGGAAGGAGCTTGTATCATAGACACTGTAGGAGACTGAGGGAGGAACTTCTACCACAGACACTGCAGGCATCTAAGGGAGGATATTGTACTATTGATATTGTGAGGAAACTGAGGGAGGAGCTTGTACCATACATACTCTAGGAGACTAAGGGAGAAACTTATATCATTAATACTGTAGGAATCTGAGGGAGGAGCTTGTACCAAAGACAATGTTGGAGTATGAGGAAGGAGCTTCTATCAATACACTGTAGGAGGAGCTTGTACCAACACACTGTTGGGGTCTGAGGGAAGATCTTGAACCACAGACCTTGTAGGAGACTGAGGGAGGAGCTTGTACCATAGACACAGATACTGTAGGAGACTGAGGGAGGAGCTTCTACAATGGATAATGTACAAGTTTGAAGGAGGAGCTTGTCCATAGAAACTGTAGGACTCTGAAGGAGGAGCTGATACCAAAGACAATATGAGGAGTCAGAGAGAAGCTTGTACCATAGATACTGTAGGAGACTGAGGGAGGAGCTTGTACCATAGGCACTGTATGAATCTGAGGGAGAAGCTTGTACTATGGATGCTGTAACAGTCTGAGAGAAGAGCTTGTATCAACACACTGTAGGAGTTTATGTTTATTAAAAACTTAATATACCGCCCATAACCAGAGCATCTGGGCAGTTTACAAACAAATTTTAACAAGCTGCAATGAAAGGAAAAGGAACGCCATTACAATTTTTAAAAGGACAGGAAAGATAAGACGAGGAACATAGTAACATAGTAAATGATGGCAGATAAAGACCAGCATGGTCCATCCAGTCTGCCCAGCAATATGGCAAGAGTAGGTGCACCTGTCGCTCTGTGCAGGCCACCCCTCCCCATGTCTTTGTTTAGGGGTGAACCCACCACTCCATGTAGGACACCCCTATTTATTGAGAAGTTAGATGGTTCAGTTTATTTTGGTTTTATCCTGTTTCTGTAAAGGTATCCGCTGTGTTTGTCCCATGCCGTTTTGAATTCCGTCACTGTGTTTGCCCCCACCACTGGATAACATGTTAAAACCCTCCGCACAGTGTGCAGCGGCGGCCAAGAAAGCAAATAGAATGCTAGGTATCATAAGGAAAGGGATGGAGAATAAAACAAAGGATGTTATAATGCCTCTGTATCGCTCCATGGTACGACCACACCTTGAATATTATGTGCAATTCTGGTCACCGTATCTTAAAAAGGACATAGCGTTATTAGAAAAAGTACAGAGAAGAGCCACCAAATTGGTGAAGGGGATGGAAGGCTACTCCTATGAAGAGAGGCTAAGAAGGTTAGGGCTCTTTAGCCTGGAGAAGAGACAGCTGAGGGGAGATATGATAGAGGTCTATAAATTAATGAATGGAGTGGAACGGATAAACGTGGATCAATTGTTTACGCTATCAGAGTATAGAAAGACTAGGGGACATGTAATGAAGCTACAAGGTAAACTATTTAAGACAAATAAGAGAAAATATTTTTTCACTCAACGTGTAATCAAACTCTGGAATCTGTTACCGGAGGATGTAGTAAGGGCTGTTAGTATAGCTGGGTTTAAAAAAGGTTTGGACAAGTTCTTGGAGGAAAGGTCCATAAACCATTATTAAAAAGGGACCCAGGATATCAATGCTTGACCCAGTACAAGCATTGTGGAACCTGTGTCTTTTGGGGATATTGCTAGGTACGTATGACCTAGATTGGCCACTGTTGGAAACAGGATACTGGGCTTGATGGACCTCGGTCTGACCCAGTATGGCATGTCTTATGTTCTTATGTTCACTTCCATCAGGACGGCATTCCAAGTATCCACCACCCTTTCAGTGAAAAAAAATTTCTGACATTGCCTTTCAATTTTCCACCTTGCAGCTTCATGTTATGCCCTCTAGTTTTACAGCTTCCCCGTCTTTGGAAGAGGTTTGTTCATCGTTTCTCTTTAAGTATTTAAAGGTCTGAATCATATCTCCCTTGTCCCTCCTCTCCTCCAAAGTGTACATATTTAGGTCTTCTAGTCTCTTCTCATAAGGCTTCTGACACAGGCTCCAAATCATTTTGGTCGCCTTCCTCTGAACAGTTTCCAGTCTTTTTACATCTTTTGCAAGATATGGTCTCCAAAACCGAACACAGTATTCCAAGTGAGGCCTCACCAGCAACCTGTACAGTGGCATAAGTACCTCTTCCTTTCTGCTGGTAATTCATCTTTGTATGCAGCCCAACATCCTCCTGGCTTTTGCCACCGCCTTGTCGCACTGTTTTGCCACCTTGAGATCATCAGAGATAATCACACCAAGGTCTTTCTCCTGAACCGTGCACACCAACCACTCGCCCCTAATCACGTACATTTCCCTTGCATTTCTGCTACCTAAGTGCATGACACTGCACGTTTTCGCATTAAATCGTAATTGCCAAGCATTAGACCATTCTTCCAGCTTTTGTAGATCTTTCCTCATGTTAACCACTCCCTCGGGGGAGTCCACTCTGTTGCAAATTTTTGTGTCATCTGCAAAAAGACAGACTTTTCCATTCAGCTCTTCAGCAATATCACTCACAAATACATTGAACAGTGCCGGGCCCAGGACCGGACCCTGGGGCACCCCGCTAATCACCTTCCTTTCATCCGAGCGAGCTCCATTTACCATCACCTTCTGTCGTCTGTCAGTCAACCAATTTCTAATCCAGTTTACCATCTTGGGACCCATCCCCAAGCTACTGAGTTTGTTGACAAGCCTCCTATGAGGAACAGTATCAAAGGCTTTGCTGAAATCCAGGTAGATGACATCCATCGCATGCCCCTGATCTAGTTCCTTGGTCACCCAGTCAAAGAACTCAATTAGATTTGTTTGGCAAGACCATCCTTTGGTAAAAACATGTTGCCTCGGATCTTGCAACCTGTTGGTTTTGAGAAAGTTCACTATTCGCTCTTTCAAGAGCGCCTCCATTACTTTTCCCACCACCGAGGTAAGGCTCACAGGCCTGTAGTTTGACACTTCTTCCCTGTCACCACTTTTGTGTAGAGGTACGACATCAGCCATTCTCCAGTCCTGAGGAACCTCTCCTGTTTCCAAGGATCTGTTGAAGACATCCTTTAATGGCCCTGCAAAAACCTCTCTGAGCTCTTTCAGTATCCTGGGATGTATCCCATCCGGCCCATGGCTTTGTCCACTTTCAGTTTAGCAAGTTGTTCTATCACCTCGTCTTCTGTGAATGGTGTGGTATCTACTTCATTCCCATTTTTATATTTGGGAGTCACAGCTGGTTCATCTCCAGGATTTTCTTTAGTAAAAACAGAGCAGAAGTATTTGATTAACAATTTTGCTTTTTCAATGTCACTTTGCATGAGTCCTTTCCCAGCACTTCTGAGTCCTGCAATTCCAACTCTGATCTTCTTCCTTTCCAGAATATACCTGAAGAAAGTTTTGTCGCCACCCTTAACATCTTTAGCCATCTTTTCCTCTGCCTTTGATTTTGCTATCCTTATTTCTCTTTTAGACTCTTTGAGCTTGATCCTGTATTCATTTCTGTGTTCTTCTGTTTGCAAGCTTTTGAATTTTGTGAAAGCTGTGTTTTTTGCCTTTATTTGAGCAGCCACTTCTTTGGAAAACCAAATAGGTTTCCTTCTCCTCTTGTTTTTATTTACTTTTCTTACAAATTTACCTGTTGCCCCTTTTATTGCCACCTTTAGTTTAGTCCATTGCAATTCCACTTCCCTTATCTCCTTCCATCCCGTCATCTCCTCCTTTAGGTACTTGGTCATTTTATTGAAGTCAGTGTTTTTGAAGTTTAGGACTTTGAGCTTGCTATGATTGGCCTGTACCTTGGCTTTTATCTCAAACCACACTGTGTGATGATCGCTGTTGCTCACAGGGGCACTCACAAAGACATTCGACACGCTATCACCGTTGGTGAGCACTAAATCCAGTGTTGAGCTTTCCATGGTTGGTTGCATCACCATTTGTCTAAGTAATGCATCTTGGAGAGCATCCACAATTTTTCTGCTTCTTTCCAGATGTGCAGAAGGAGTAATCCAATCTACATCAGGTAGATTAAAGTCACCCAAAATGAACGCTTCCCCCTTTGTGGCTATCTTGGTAATATCTATAATCAATTCGTTATCTATCTCTTCAATTTGAGTCGGAGGCCTGTAGACTACAGCAATATGGATGACAGTGCCATCTCCTCTTTCCAATGCAATCCAGAGCGCTTCTTCTTTTCCCCATGTCCCCTGCATTTCAGTAGCTTTAATATTGCTTTTGACATACAAGGATACTCCTCCTCCTTTTCCATTTTCTCTGTCTCTTCTGAATAGATTATAGCCAGCTGTGGCTATATCCCAATCATGTGATTCATTAAACCATGTTTCTTTAATGGCCAGAATGTCCAAATCCATTTCCACCATTAGGGCTTCCAGGTCCGGAACTTTGTTGGTTAAGCTTCAAGCATTTGTGCTCATTGCTTTCCAGCATTTACCTGGCTTGTGTGTATTTTGCATTGATTTTGTTCTGCCCATATCTTCCCCACTTGTTTTTGATGTGTGGTTTAAAAGTGTGGCTGTTTCTGATGTTATTCTGCTTTTGCAGGGGGTGGCATGCAGATCTTGACCCTCCACATCTGTCACCCCCTTTTTCTAGTTTAAATGCATATCCACATACTGCCTGAATTTTTCACTTAGGATTCTTTTCCCTGCTACGGAAAGATGTAGTCCATCAGCACAGTATAATCTCTTGTTGGTCCATCTGTTTCCCCAGTCACCAATAAATCTGAATCCTTCTTGTTTGCACCAGGTCTGGAGCCATGTATTAAAGCTGTTAATGTGATGCAGCCTTTTTGTCTCCTTACCAAGAACAGGTAGAACTTCTGAGAATGCAACAGTGTTAACAATGGGCTTGAGTTTCTCTCCCAGATATTGGAAGTCCTTTTGGACTGTAGAGACACTGTTTCTAGCCAGGTCATTTGTGCCCAAGTGGATAACATCATCAAGTTTGGAGTGCTCACTTTTTGCCCTAAGTACTTCAACAACTTGGTTTGTATTCCTGCTGGCTGAAGAGCCTGGTAGGCACATGACTATCTTCTCTCCTTTGAACTGTGTTCCCAAGTTAGTGCCTCTGATGATGGATTCTCCAAGTAGTAGTAGTTTTCTGTTTGAGGTTTTCTTCATATTTGATGCTTTAGCAGGAGATTGGGCATTGTCTGACTCATTTAAGGGTCCTTCAGTTTCTTTGGATTGAGCATCCTCATTAGCCAAGGCAGAGAAGGCATTATGCAGGGATATCTCTCGATGTTTAGGATGTCTCTGTGTTACAGGTTGCAATCTTCCAGAACCCACTGTGATCTATTTGTTCCTGGGGTGTTTGATTCTTTGTGGGAGCGGTGGTGGACTTTGTTCAGTTTGTATCCTAGAAGAGGTGTGCTTCATTGCAGCCAGTTCCTCCCTCAGTAGAGTCACTTCTTTATTCATGGCAGCTAGGTCTTTCCTTAGTAGAGTCAGTTCTTCATGCATGGCGGCTGACTTGAGGCACATAGGACAAGCTCTTAGGCTCCAAATGATTCGTCTTGGAATGAAAGTACCGCAGTTATTACACGACATGTTGATTAAGCAGTCCCAGAAGAGGAAGAAGAAGAAAAGATGAAGAAGATATGGGCTTTAATTCAAGTTAGAAAGGATAGATGGCACGTATGTGACCACTATATATGCAATGTAGCCCCTGGGGGATGGGTGGGGCACGGAGTAGGGTGGGCAGGAACCTAAGTGTCTCTGGCCAGTAGGCTGTTCCTGAACTGTGGGCACACACAGTTATCTGATTTAAGTCTATACAAGGAAAGCAGACAGTCTAAATGTCCCCAAGCTTAATTAGTAATATCCCCAAAAATCAAATTAGAATTTATATTTTTAGCTAGAAACCAGCAGAGAAAATAGAAAGGTTTATTCTTAGCTTTATGGATGCTTCTCAGAAAACAAACAGAAGTTAGACATCACTGAGGGGGAGGGGAGAGAGGAGTAGAGGGAGGGGGAGATTGAAGGCAGAGCAAAAGAGATGAGTTTTTAGTTTGATTTTGAAAGTCTTAAATGAGGGTTCTAAATGGAGGGAGAGGGGGAGCAAGTTCCAGAGTCGTGGTCCAAGGAAACAGAAAGCAGAGGAGCGGGTAGATTCCAGGTGGGTTTGGGATGGGGAGGGAAGGGGCATGCGGTTGGCAGAGTCTGAAAGAGGAGCTTGTACCATAGGCACAGCAGGAATCTAGGGAGAAGCTTGTACTATAGATACTGTAGGAGATTGAGGGAGGAGCTTGTACCATCAGGGCCGGCCCATCCATTGAGCAAGAATGTTGTTTGCACAGGGCCCCGCGCAAACAACATTCTGCCCATCAGCCACTTTAAAAGAAAAAAAAGAAACTTGCTGCTGCTGCCACTGCCGTCGTGGCGGCAGCAGAATGAAGTGTCTTCTGCAGTCAAGTGTCTCCCGCGGGCCCCCCCTCTGCCTGCCCGGCAGAGCCCGCCTCAATCACTCTACTCGAAGGGAAAGTGTCCCTCTCACGGCTCTGTTAAGCCTGCCGGGGCTGATGGGAAATTTCCCATCAGCCCCGGCGAGCTTAACAGAGCCGCGAGAGAAACTCTCCCTTCGTGCCTCTGAAAGCCACGCCCAGGAGAGTTATTGAGGCGGGCTCTGCCAGGCAGCCAGGGGGGCCCCGTGGGAGACACTTGACTGCAGGAGACACTTCATTCTGCTGATGCCACGGCGGCAGTGGCGGCAGCAGCAGCAAGTTTCTTTTTTCTTTTAAGGTTTCCCTGGGCTGATGGGGGGGAGGGGGGTTAGGACTGGTAATGGGGTGATGGGGGGTTAGGACTGGTAATGGGCTATGGGGGGGCTAGGACTGGAAATAGGGTGATGGGGGGTTAGGACTGATAATGGGCTATGGGGGGCTAAGACTGGTAATGGGCTGATGGGGGGGTTAGGACTGGAGGTGGGCTGATGGGGGGTTAGGACGGGTAATGGGCTCTGGGGGGGCTAGGACTGGTAATGGGCTGATGGGGGGGGTTAGGACTGGAGGTGGGCTGATGGGGGGTTAGGACTGGTAATGGGCTATGGGGAGGGCTAAGACTGAAAATGGAGTGATGGGGGGCTTAGGACTGGTAATGGGCTGGGGGGGTTGCTAGTTCTGGAAATGGGTTGAGTGGAAGGGGGGGACTTTAACTGCAAATAGCTGATGTGGACGGGGGCTTGGAATGGAAATGGGCTATTGGGGGGGCTAGGACTGGAAATAGGGTGATGGGGGGTTAGGACTGGTAATGGGCTGGGTGGAAGGGGGGGCATGAACTGCAAATAGCTGATGGGGATGGGGGCTTGGAATGGAAATGGGCTATGGGGGGATAGGACTGGAAATAGGGTGATGAGGGGGTTAGGACTGTTAATGGGCTATGGGGGGGCTAGGACTGGAATAGGGTGATGGGGGTTAGGACTGGTAATGGGCTATGGGGAGGCAGGACTGGTAATGGGCTGATGGGGGGTTAAGACTGGAGGTGGGCTGATGGGGTGGTTAGGACTGGTAATGGGCTATGGGGGTCTAGGACTGGTAATGGGCTGGGGGATTGCTAGTACTGGAAATAGGCTGAGTGGAAGGGGGCCTTGAACTGCAAATAGCTGATGGGGACGGGGGCTTGGAATGGAAATGGGCTATGGGGGGGCTAGGAATGGAAATAGGGTGATGGGGCTTAGGACTGGTAGTGGGCTATGGGGGGGCTAGGACTGGAAATAGAGTGATGGGGGTTAGGACTGGTAATTTATTTATTTTATATTCTCTTATATACCACGCTATTCTGCATCAGTGTGGTTTACATTGAACAAACTGAAATTACATTGAACAGGGCATTATAACTTGGAGATAGCTATTTTACAGGGAACATGGGCTATGGAGGGTTAAGTGGCTTGCCCAAGACCACAAGGAGCACCTGTGGGACTAGAAACCCCAGTCCTTCCGGCCCAAGGTTGCTGTCCTCTACTGGGATTTGAACTCCCGACCTTCCGGCCTGAAGTACCTTGCCCCAACCACTAGGCCACTCCGCCACTCCATGGGCTATGGGGGGGCTAAGACTGGTAATGGGCTGATGGGGGATTAGGACTGGAGGTGGGCTGATAGGAGGTTAGGACTGGTAATAGGCTGGGGGGGTTGCTAGTACTGGAAATGGGCTGAGTGGAAGGGGGGACTTGAACTGCCAATAGCTGATGGGGAGGGGGGCTTGGAATGGAAATGGGATGAGTGGAAGGGGGCTTGAAATGCAAATAGCTGATGGAGAGGGGGCTTCGAATGGAAATGGGCTGTGAGGGAGCTAGGACTGGAAATGGGCTGAGTGGTGGGGGAGAGCTAGGACAGGAAATGGGCTGATGGAGGGGCTAGGATAGGACTGGAAATGGGCTGTTGGAGGGTGCTAAGATTGGAAATGGGCTGTCGTGGGGTCTTGGATTGAAATGGACTCATGGAGGGGTTAGAATTGGAAGTAGGCTCATGGGGGGCTTGGATTGGAAATGGGTTGAGTGGAGGGGAGCTAGGATTTCGTCCAACAAACAAAAGCACAGAACCACGTGCAATACCTGACCCAGTAAGAAACGTGGAGAGCGGCGGAAGAATATATATGGAGCAACTTTTATTAAATTATACCACATCAGCCACTGGCCCGACACAGGCCGTGTTTCGTGAAGCCTTCTTCAGGGGCTTAAATGGCTACAAACAATCATAAAACAAGTTAAAAATACAAAACGAAATCTAAAAAATAAATAAGCACAGGCATGCAAATAAAACATGATAAAATATATAAATATAAATATAAACATAAACATATATGGTACATGTGAAAATCGGAGCCAAAGGAAGTTAAAAAGTGGTAAATAAATAATACTTCCATTATACCATGATAAAAACTAAAAACAAAAAACATGTGTATTATATAAAAACATTCTATATAAATAAACATAAAATCCAATAAGATACATAAATATGTCTAAAATAACCACATTTCATAAAAACAAAAAAAATCCAAATATATATATGAACCAAATGATAAACAAGAACATTAAAAACAAACTAATTTAAAACGAGTATGTTGAAAAAGACACGCATACTGTCAGACGGCTGCCTGGGTGAGAATGTTCACAGTCTTGGCAAGTGCATATATCAATATGATTTGCAAGGGATTGTGGGAAAATGCAGTCCATTCACACCAGACACAGCTGCTCACAATAATTAGTTGTGCTTGAGTGTAAAGCCAATAAGATATTTATTTATGGGGTTATTTCTCCCAACACAGATATGCTTGGTAGCACATAAAACAGGATACTTGCTTTCAGTGTTAAACTTAGAAAAACAAAATCAGGAAAACAGCTGAACTTGTCAGGCAATCAAAGCAAAAGAATAAAGACCTGGTTGGTAACAAACTGGTCTTTTCTGTAGGCTTTAGCTAATATTTTCTTAGCAGTGCTGCAAACAACAAGCAAAACCCACAAAGAAGGGAAAAACTGTTCTTTTCAGGTTAACTTCTTATATCTTCACACATAGATTCAGAAGTGATTCCCTCAGAGCTCACAAGCAATTAGGTAAGGCTCAATTGCTAGCAGTTATCCAGCTGAAACCCCTTAGCTGGCTTGTTTTCTACTGCGTGGCCCAAAATCCTACTCAGGAGCTTTTCTGAGTAGATTAAAGAACAAGTTTGTATTTCTTTGTGATGGTTGCTGTACTTTGTAACAGTAAATTACCAAAGGAGTTTAGACAGAGAGCAATCCATATATTCACAGCCTGTATCTAAGACCGCTCCCCCTTCTTCAACAATCATGGGTTCAATATCATGGATTGGCACAGAGGAATTTCTCACAATGTAGCACTCTCAGGAGAATACTTGTTTCCCTGCTGTCTTTCAAGGTTATAGCTAGGGCATAGATCAGTGTTCATACCTGAGCTTCCATTGCTGTTAGAGTTCCTCTCTAAATAGCCTGGCCAGTATGTAGTCCAGTTCTTATGTCCAGCCTTCCAATCCAGATCCCTGGACACTGGATCTCTCTTCACATACCTTCTAGCACGGGTCCTAGGGTCCCTTCCAAGTGCAGCCGTCTCCCTCACAGGTACCCTCTGGAGATTCCTAGCTCTGCAGCACCATTCCTCTGGCTTTCCCCAGTCCAATGGTGTATGCTGGCCCTTGAAATACCTTCCAGTATACGTACTGCTCTGGACTCCTTTAGACCTCCCAAATGCTTTTCTCTTCTTTCTTCCAAAGGGTTTCTTGCCCTCTCTGTCCGTCCGGTCTGGCTTCTGTTCCTGATGATCCTCCCGATGATGAAGATGTCCAAGATGAGGATCTCCAAGCTGATCCTGAGAATGAGGATCTCCCAGATGAAACTGAGGATGATTCTCTGTAGAATAAACTCTACCTTTATTCTGCTTAGATGAGTGCTCCACCCTAACACAGCGCAGCTGTGCTGAATCAGGCCCTGCCCTTTGAGATGAGTGCTTGGGGATTACCTCATAGCCCTCCTGATTGAACACACGTTTCCCCACTTCAGCTCCTCTAATGGCTGTTGGAAACCTGGTGCATTCTGGGACTGGTAGTCTTTTATGGAAAAATTCTGTTTTCTTATTTCTACCAGAACTGACAGGTTGCTTGTTCAGAGTCACTTCACCCTTTCTATAGCTCCTTCCTGAGCTATGATAAGCTTCCTTATCACAATACTTAAAATTTAAAAAAATTGTCATTAAATGTCTATATAAATCATAAAAGCTCATAGAGGGTATGACTATAAAAGCGAAACGAAAACATACCTGTGCATCTGTACTTCTTTCACAATACAATCTATGTTGTCAAAAACAAAAATTGAAGGTAACATGAAGGGAAGAAAACAACCGAGGGGGATGAAGAGGAGTACATGCGCATGCATCTAATTGATATAACACACTGTTAAGTGAGTGTGTATGTATCTAGGGCAGCGATGGCGAACCTATGGCACGCGAAGGCCTTGCAGCTGGCACGCGGGTAGGTCCGCAAAAAAGAAAAAGCTGGCTCTGGCTGCTGCCGCGGACGCGGCAGAGTGCAGTGTCCCGCGGGGCCCCCTCCGCCCGCTAAGCCCCTCTGCAAGGGCTTTCAGATTCGCGAGGGAGAGCGTCTCCCTCGCGTCTCTGTTAAGCCCGCAGGGGCTAATGAGAAATTTCCCATCAGCCCCTTTAGACGCGAGGGACTGATGGGAAATTTCCCATTAGCCCCTGCGGGCTTAACAGAGACGCGAGGGAGAAGCTCTCCCTCGCGAATCTGAAAGCCCTTGCAGAGGGGCTTAGCAGGCGGAGGGGGCCCCGCGGGACATTGCATTCTGCCGCGGCAGCGGCAGCAGCCAAAGCCAGCTTTTTTTTTTTTTTATTTGCCAGGGGGGGGGGGTTAGGACTGCTAATGGGCTGGGGGGGTAGCGGGTAGGACTGCTAATGGGCTGGGGGGGTAGGACTGCTAATGGGCTAAGGGGGGTAGGACTGCTAATGGGCTGTGGGCTGATGGGGGCTGTCTGGAAATGGGGTGATGGGGGGTTAGGACTGGTAATGGGCTATGGGGGGGTTAAGACTGCTAATGGGCTTTGGGCTGATGGGGGCTGTCTGGAAATGAGGTGATGGGGGTTAGGACAGAAAATGGGCGAATGGGGGGGGGAAGGACAGGAAAATGGCAGATGGGGGGGGGGTAGGACTGGATGGGCTGTGGGCTGTTGGGGGGGGGGTTAGGACTAGTAATGGGCTATGGGGGGGTTAAGACTGGTAATGGGCTGTGGGCTGATGGGGGGCTGTCTGGAAATGAGGTGATGGGGGGTTAGAACTGCTAATGGGCTATGGGGGGGTTAGGACTGATAATGGGCTAAGGGGGGGGGCTAGGACAGGAAATGGACTGATGGGGAGGGGTTAGGACTTGAGGTGGGCTGATGTGGTTAGGACTGGTAATGGGCTGTGGGCTGATGGGGGGTTTAGGACTGGCAATGGGCTGTGGGGGGCTGACTGGAAATGGGCTGATGGGGTTAAGACTGGAAGTGGGCTGATGGGGGGTTAGGACTGGTAATGGGCTAGGGGGGGGTTAGGACTGATAATGGGCTATGGGGGGGTTAAGACTGGTAATGGGTTTTGGGCTGATGGGGGATGTCTGGAAATGGGGTGATGGGGGGTTAGGACTGGTAATGGGTTATAGGGGGGGCTTAAACTGAAAATGGGGTGATGGGGGTTTAGGACTGGAAGTGGGTTGATGGGGGGCTAGGACTGGTAACGGGGGGGGGGGTTGCTATGACTGGAAATGGGCTGAGTGGAAGGGGAGGCTTGAACTGCAAATAGCTGATGGGGAGGGAGCTTGGAATGGAAATGGGCTGTGAGGGAAGGGAGCTAGGACTGAAAATGGGCTGATGGAGCAGCTAGGATAGGACTGGAAATGGGCTGTTGGGGGGAGCTAAGATTGGAAATGGGCTGTGGTGGGGGCTTGAATTGAAATGGACTCATGGAGGGGCTAGAACTGGAAGTAGGCTCATGGGGGGGGGGGCTTGGACTGGAATTGTACTGAGTGGAGGGGAGCTATGATTTGACATGGGCTGATGATGGGGCTAGGAAATGACTAGAAATGGGGGCTGATGGGGGGCTAGGATTGGAAATGAGCTGATGAAGGGACTCAGACTGAAAATGGATGGGGGAGCTAGGACTGGAAATGGGCTGATGCAGGGACTAGAAAGGAATGGATGCTGGGTGAGACTGGAACTAGAAGGGAGCTGATGTTGGGGGAGGATTAGAATGGGATGGGGCTGGGAGAGTAAAATGGAGAGGGGAAAAATATTTTGTGTGGGAGGAATGAAAAATCTACAATTGGCCGGGTATTGGGAGAGTAAGTGGGGATTGAGGATGGAGCGGTAAAATTTGTGTGGATGAAATAGGAATGAGGAAAGAGCAAAAGGAGAAAGATTAGTATGTTAAAGCAGATGTAGAGAGAGAGAATGGAAAAAAAGACTAGAAGAGAGAAGAAAGAGCAAATGGACAGCAGACGATGGAGAGTTAGCAGAAAACATGAAGAAACCAGAAGAAAGTGGCTGAAGCAATTGCAACTGAAAAAAAATGCACAAAAGGTAGAAAGATATCTCTTTATTTTGAATTTATTAACTGGAATATGAAACCTCTGGGAAATGTGCATCATTAACGTCTGTGCTTTGTTTGGTACAAGAGGAAATTAATTTATAGTTTTATTTCTACAGTGTTGTACATTCCAAGTTTGGCTTTTGGGGTTCCCAGTTTAATTATTGCCTTCCTGTTTCTAAATTGTGATTCCTTGTTTGGTGATGGTCTGTGTTCTGCATGTGTAACTGAGCTGAGGTTTAATTGACGTGCTGGCACTTTGAGGAAATTCTTTGGTTTTGTGCGGCAGTTTGGGCACTCGGGCTCAAAAAGGTTAGCCATCACTGATCTAGGGGGACTATTACTGAAACCACTTAAAAATATACATATTACTAATATTCTTAAAAGAAGGAAGGGAAATGAAATAAAACCATGTTAAAAAATGATGTCAATACCTATGAACATTTTTACCTGACTGTGAGAAATAGAAAAGAACCAACCGAACTAAACCGTCAATCTGAAGGTGTGGAACTTGTGAAACAAGACACCCAGTGGTCCAAATGGCTGAAAAATGAGACATCAAAAGCCACAATAAGTTGTAAAAAACCGGAAACGATGAATAATGTGAAAAAATATATATGTATATATATGTTATATATTATGTGTAACTACTACCACATTGAATGTAGCATATGTGTGCAAGACCGAAGAAATTAAAAGGATCATGAACCGTCTGAATCTGACTACATACTCATATTTATAAAAGTCAAAGAGCCATGTGTCATAAGGAATATTGTAAAAATAAAAAAGATTATAGGATTGAAAAATCTTAAAACACTAACCAACCTGTCTGTGACTGAAAGACTAAAGCCGGACAGATAAATTAAACAGAATCGCACTTGCTTAATGAAAGAATTAAAAGAAAATTAGTATCTGAATAGATAAAAAGAACATCCAGAATGAAATGTCCATTCATCAGACCTCAGACCTATGCTCGAACCATGCGACTTCCTCACAACCTTCCAGGCATTAGTCATTCCTCATTTTGACTATGCAAATATCGTACTCCATGGACTACCCAAGAGCACGCTGAACCCGCTTCAATTGGCCATGAATACAGCGGCCAGGGTTCTTCACGGATTCTCAAGGAGTCAACATATTACTCCCATCCTGTTTGATCTTCACTGGCTCCCACTATCTTGCAGGATTTTATACAAAGCCCTCATTCTGACCTTCAAAGCATTCCACCATATCTCACCATCCTCTTTATCTGACCTCCTCCAACACACACAGAACGCCAGATCTAGACGATCTGTAACAGAGAACATGCTAACAGTCCCAAAGGACATTACAAAACTCACTCAAACAACCACTCTAAGAGCATTCTCATCCTTTGCCCCTAGATGCTGGAACATGCTACCACCTAGTATTAGATCACAAAAAGACCTGTCCCAATTTAGAAAATCCCTAAAAACTCATCTCTTCCTACAACACTTCTCACAATGTACTGACCCCCCACCCCCTCCCCCTCCTACACAAACCATCGATCACGGCTAGTCAAATAAGCTCCTGAAACCTTATCACTTGTTCTAGACCAAACCTCACAAACCTACCGTTAGAGATCGACCATTTAAGAATCTATTGTAAATAGTTGAGAATATCTGTTATTTATTAAACCCTGTTATCCATGTTTATCTCCTGTTCCTTGTAAACTTAACATTTGTTCTATGTTTAAGTACAAAATTGTTAAAATGTAAACCGCGCTGATATCAAAAGTGCGGTATATAAAAGCTATTAAATAAATAAATAAAATAAATCAGATGATTTACTATTGAATATCAACTTTGTCACCTGATGTGACAAAGATAGATCCCTCATGCCTAATTTAGTCAACCTATTCAGCAAGAAGGCATGATTCCATGATGTATGTGTATGCACTATCCTGTGATTCATGGGTGATCTATATGTGCACTGCACTGTGATCCATCCAGTAACCATCTACATGTGCACTACTGTGCTAGTGTCCATACACCGACTCTAGCTGACAGATAAATTATGCTACCAACCTTAAGTGCTTCAGGCCCCCTTCTGTCTGTACCCTACTAAACCCTAGCACACTCATATATTTCTTTGTTTGGCAGTGTGGATGAGGACAAGTCTCCACAGCTCCCGTACCTCTTTGTCCAGCACACTGGTCAGGTGCACTACCTGAAGCCCCTGCGAGTCGTTAGCTCTTGCAGACTCAGCATCTTCCGCTTCCCTTTTGACATCCAGAACTGTTCGTTGACTTTTGGGTCCTTCTTGGATTCAGGTAGGAGGCTGAAGCTCTCTTTTATTTCTAAGACTGGGATAGGCCATGCTAAGATATTTTATTCCAAAATTTAGAATTTATTGCTATCAGACTAGTAAGCAAATAACTCAGAAGCTAATATTAGAAAGTTAGAAGGTGCCCATGAGTTTGCTGTGCTTCTGAATATTGCTGCATGATAAAGAGGACAAAAATATGTGAATCTTATATTCAGCACATGGTAAACACAGGCTGAAGGTAGATAATGTAAAGGTAAGGAAGAAGATATGAGCATTTCCAAGACGCCTAACATTAGACACAAGGTCCTGCCCCCAGAACAGCAATGGGGAAATCTCAACTACTTTTCAATATTGTTCCTCCATTTCCAGACCCTTTTCCTTATGGGTTTCTTTGCTGTATTGTTTCTTGCTTTTTTGTTGGTGGGTCTTCCCTAGAAGAGTTTTTGTTATCACGTGTATTTATTTACTTATATTACCAACAGCTGTTCAAGGCCATATTATAATCTTATTCTCTATGTTAATATGTATATAGTTACCTTGTTTATCCCAAGTTTTATTCCCTGTTATAATGTAAACACAAACTAGTCTTGACTAAATTGTGCAACCTTTGTTGAATGTAAACTGCACTGATAACAAATAGCGCGGTATATAAAAGATGTTAAATAAATAAATAAATAAGGCAAGTTAGATTTAGGGGGGCGGGGGGACGGTTTGTGTGTGCACCTTCGAGTCAGTGCTGACTCCTGGATTTTCTTGTCAGGGTGACCAGAAGTAGATTGCTAGACCTTTCTTCCAAGGCAATGGAGGGTTATAGGCCACAGGGAGTGCTAGTGGGAACTGAACCCTGGGCTCTTGGTTACCAAGCTAGTGCTCTAAGCCACTAAGCTACTTCTCCACTGTACAGTTAGATAAGTAGGGTATTTTCTTGACCCCAGTGTATACAGCAGGCATTCAGAGATATGTGGGAGGGTAGGAAGGATTACTGTAATTTGTGGATGGATTAATTGAACGCAATCTCCAGACAAGGTATGGTAGCCCTTGTTTCTAATTAGCATCTAAGGACATAGGCACTGAAAATGGGCCTGGCCATGAATTTCATGAACTCTGAGATGGAAATGTAGACAGAACACACTAATCTTCTCTCATTGCTCTGCATACAGTTCAGCACATAAAGCTGGGTCTCTTGACGCCGATTGACCGCATTGAAAGCTTTTCCAAAGAAGCTCTGACATCCCAAGGAGAGTGGGAGCTAGTGAAAATTGAAAATATTTACAGCCATGACATGATGGACATGGTAAACTTCAATGTAAGTGACTCCTGATTATTTGTGTCATTAAGTGTAATCCCAGGGTTTACCTGCCTCAGAATCACCAAGAGCTACTCAAGCACCATTGTTACTCTAGAGCACTAATGAGACTTCAGCATCTCTGCCTGGCTCACACTTTACTCGTTATTCTCCTTTCTTTCAAAATGCTTTTAATTACTTTTTTCCTGCTTGAGTTGTATACACATTTAAGTTTGACATGTCCTGATCTTTCTCTTTCCTGATTTATCACCTTTTTATCCTATTCTCTTGTTTCTCATGTAAAAAACACATCATCTCTCTCATCTCTTGTCTCCCTTTACTTAAACTTTCATATCATTTCTGTTTCTCAACCCAGCTCTAGCTCTTCATTCTCTGATTCTTTCCTGCGCTTTTCCACCCCCATCTACTTTCTTAGTTTGCTTTTGTTTGTTTTTTTTCTATTTTAGCTGCATATCTGCACACAGATGGATGCATGTGATGCGGCTGCCATCTGTGGAGAGCAGAATAGATTCAGAGTGAACCAGGATGCCTCACAGACTCCCTGGCTTTAGATGATAGTCTAAAAGGTGTAATTTTCTAACTCCCATCCAGAAATCCTCTGAGGAATAACAGGGTACAAATGAGACCCTGCAGGACTAATATCTCATGATGACTCAGAAGGGCATGTGTAAGAGTTCTGCGCTAAAGCGCAGTACAGGGTTTCATAATGCACAAGTAAATAAAAAATTGCACCCCAATGCAGTAAGCAAATAGAATGCAAATGGGCTGTGCATAATGTAAGGGTGGGGTCCTTTTCCCTTCCCAGCACTATATCACTTACCCTGGGACGTCCGTTATTGCTCTGGGTCGAGGAATTTACCTTACCTTCACTGTCTGGGATCCCAGGAGAACAAACACACACACACACTCGTACATAAGTAACATGTAAGTTTATTCCGTACGTTAGAAGTGCAGTCTATCTTTTATACAGTATCAAAAACATATATACGTCATAAATCCATCCCAGCAGCATAGCCCTGCTCCTGATATTGCTAATTAGCAACCGTACAAACTGGTACCTGTCTCTGTGAAGATCACTGAATCTTGTCTTAGCACAACATATTCCTTTTTATCTAGGTATTCACAGATGGGCCTCATGGTCCCTCTGTACAACAAGAAACTGATTTTCCCCTTACAGTTCCCCCCTTTGGGCCTGTATAGGCCCGCTAGAAGAACAGCCTAACAATCTACTACAAAATAACTAAACAGGCATTATTAACTGAATATCTGTACACGGTAGATCAGGTACATCAGCCACCGTGGAAACAGGTGTATAAGAGTACATAAAAGTGGTGGAACTCTGTAGGGCCTTCCGACAGCAACCAAGAACAAATGAAAATATACAACAGAAAAGAACAAGGATTATAAAACCACTCCATAGGGCAATAATCAGCCCTTTGAGACCAACCCAAAGGAAGATACATCAGAGAGTAAGCATGAGAAACTGCTGTAGTTGAAGAACAGTATAGAGCAGTATTAGACAGGCTAAAAGCAGAAACAATAAAACAATATAGAGCAGTATTAGACAGGCTAAAAGCAGAAACAATAAAACAATCTGTAGCATTAAAACTAGAGACAGTTTACAATGGGCAAGGGACCTAGTCATATATCAAAGAGGGGCGAGTAACGCCAATGTTATACAAGGAAGTAGAAAAAGAAACATGGGGCTGGGTGCAGTTTAAATTGTCAAGTACAGTAAACTTTTGCATTTCACACAGATTAGAAGGTACAGTAATGAGACATGTTGAGAGAAAAGCTCCAGGAGCTTCTGGGTCGCCAGGAGTCAGGACTGACTCAAAAGGCACACATTGCATTTTGTAGCGAGCTGCGCACACAAAGGTAAGGCAGTCTGGGCAAGTAGTATTGCCGTATTAACAGTTCCAGAAATGGGCTGAAGGAGGCACCACATGAGTGGTAGGAGGAGTCAACACAGTCTTGTGCATGATGGTCAGGAGGCTGGAGGGCGGTCTGGAACCGAAGAAGATGTCAGTGGAGACGATAGATGCTTGATTCTTGACGCATGGACCCACGAAGGGCAGGAGTCCCACAGGATGGCGATCACTGTAGTTGGAGGTCCATAAGGCGGGTCTAGGGTACTGTGCTTGTGAGGTGCTCTGACCTGTACCTGGTCACCAACCTTGAAGGGATATGTTGGTTCGGTACCTCTAGGCCGAAAGCTGCTTTTCTTCAGGAATCTTCTCCTCTCCTCTCCAGTTGCTAGGACCTTGGCTGCCCCAGCGTCAACTACTTCTCATCCTGGTCCTGAAGCCAGATCTATAGATGGAGAATGTTTCCAGAGAGGGCAATGGCTTCAGGATCTTTTAGCCGCCACCTTCACTGTAATCGGTGTTATCAGAAGAACTTGGAACGGTCCCATACTGGAAAAGGGGCTTGTACTGTGTGCTGGTGGCATGTCTTTACCAAAATCCAGTCTCCGGATTGAAAGAAAAGAGCTGAGTCATCCAGCAGAAAGGACTGGACCTGCTGAGCATACTGCGGCGCTCCTGCCCGACCTTGGGGCTAAAGACAGGAGCAGCGGTCTGATGCTTCGTGAGGAAGGAGAGTAACCTGTATCCAGGGAATGCTGGGTATTGTAGTTCCTGCTCCTCTCGCTCCGAAATAAAGAGTTGTAGTTATGGGGTTTCCAGTATTTTTATTATAGTAAAGGATATTGTTCCATCACATGGCAAATAAATGCAAACAAAATAGGTGCTTCAAATGCTAACAGGAAAACTTAGGATAAAGGCAACTTAAAGTATAACTGCTTCTTTTCACTTCTAAGCAAATTACTCACTTTGCCCCAAGAGGTCAGTTAGATTCACTGCAGCCTCTTTCAGCCACTGTTACCTTCACAGTGCTGGGGAAAATCAGGTGCACATAATTAGAGCTTTCTCAGCAAGGCAATACAACAGCTCCGTAGCATTCAACTCACATACGGTAAAAAGCAGTTTCCTTCAGCTTGGCATCTCTACACAGCAGACCGTGCAATCCATGCTCTCACAATCTGGTAAGTCTGTATTATCTTGTGTTAACTCTTCAAGCTGTATGGAATTACTGGCTTCTGGTAACACTGGCTGTCTTCTAGCTTGCAACTCTAAAAACTGCTTAAAAACTCTGTAGGAGCAATTCAGCCTGCTGTTTGTGAGATAGGGAATTGCTATCAGCTATACAACTTCCCTCTGGCTTAAGGCTGTTTATTTTCTCCTCTCTTAGATTAATTGTGTCAGAGTAACTGCTAGTCTCTTTTGCTAATGTTTCACACACAGGAGAGTTAGCTTTACGTTCAGCCTGGAAACTTTGTGGCAATTCACTTACTTGTTGCCATGCCGTTCTGACTTCAGATGGCTCCAACGTTCTCCAGCTGTTAGAATGTTTGTTGCTCTCTGGCTCAAATGGTACTTCACAGAATGATTGTTTTCTTTCTTGTGCCTGCCTTGAAGGCTTCCTTTCCCAGGGCTGTGCCTTCCAACGGTTGTCTAATTCAGGGCTAGGTCCTCTCTCCTTGGGACTTCTACTCACTGCCTCTGAATAGAACTTTGCAGGTTTCTTTCCAATGCCAGGTTCCCAAGTATCAGCATACTGTCTTCTGGACTTCCAATCATTCTCCTGCTTCTTCTTTATCCATCTCTCCTTCTTCTCCTCAATCTTAATCCCATTCTCATTCTGACTAGCAAAGCCATGCTCTGGTTTAAAACCACATTCTCTCCTGGACACGCCCCTTCCAAGGGCAGGGTGTGCCCAATCAGGACTGCAGGACTCCTCCCCTGGGCTGGTCTCCATGCTCAGCTCTGTGGAATAGAGTCTCTCTTTCTTCCTTGGTTTCTCAAATAGGCATAAATCCTGCTGAACCTCAGGATTTTCATCCGTCTTCATAGGCTCAGAAGGGCGCTGTTCACCACAATACCTGTGGAGGGAAGAGAGTTGCCTCTGCTGCAAGGAAATACAAGAGATCAAATGTGAGGCTCAGGAGTATAAAAAGTAAGCAGTCTTCCATATAACAGTTCAAAGGGAGAAAATTTTCAGTCTACTCCCTTAGGGCAATTTGTTTTTTTTTTTGTTGTTGTTGTTGAACAGAGTCAAAGGCAAGACAGTTTAGTGTCTTTACAAAGTTTTTTTTTTTTTTTTTTTTTTTAAGGTTTCAGAGGTTCCCCCCTTCGTGGGTTGCTGCTTGCATACAACAGCCATTCCTAAGCAACTCAATTTAGCTAATACATTTTGACAAGATGCCCATCCTTCCTCAATTTTTCACAACTTTAGAATTATACCAATTTGTAAAAATTTGTGTAGGAAACTTTCCTCCTTTACCTTCATGTGTCGGGCCAGGACACAGAGGCAAAAAGGGATAAAAGCATCTGAAAAGCACCACATGGCCAGTGTGGGTCTCCCCAAAGCTCATTAGGATGAAAAGTGCACTCAGCCTATCTCCAAGTGTCTATTTCCAATTATTGGGTATATCTCTGGGCTAGATGACTTCCAAAATTGGAGTTAATGGGGATGGCATAATCAAATATTGTAGAATATTCATTGTCAGTTTTCTTTCTAGGTGGATACATCGGATACATCATTTCACATTTCAATTTACCCTCACCATTTTATAATATTAATCTGAGTTCTCTTTTCCAACATGAATATTCCATCACACTCCTCTCAACACCACTTATTTTTCCACTTACATCATTCCATCAAACTACATGCATAGGTCCTTCTGTCTTGTTTATACCATACTAGTGTATCCTTATTTGGCAAGGCTGCTAAGAACATCAAACAATTGTTAAAAACTTAGTATTTTTGTAAACAAAAGGTATATATAAAATATAAATGTAGATCCTTTTCAATAAGCATAACAATATGAGTAAACAGTGCTCATTCTAATTAGCAACTGCCTAAACAAAATATAGGTAAAGTCCTTACAATATAGACTAGTGCTTCACGGCATTTTATAACATCATTCCCAATAGGAAGGAGTATGGCTTCTAACAGAACGGCCACATAATCTCTCAGGTGTGACTAAAGTCTATCTTATACCCGGTTCCCAGTGAGAGTGCTGTGGAAACTTAAAAATATTTGAGGACTGATCTTATAATTGCAGTGCCCACAAGGATCTGTGCAAGTTACTCACTAATCATGGTGTTTAAGAGATCCTTTTGAGGTGAGAGGCCTAAGAAGGTTCAAGGCATTTGTGGTTGGGCCTCATGATGATACTTCCTCGGGTTCTTCAGGCCTACTTTCCCCTGCCTATTCATGTCTCTGCCGAGGCATAAATATACAAGGTTCATGTTCTTCAGGCCTTGGGGATCCTTGAGGAGTCTTCAAGCAGTCAGAATTCCAGTGGCCCAGATCATCACACTCGGAGCAGCACGTTTATTTTTATTTATTTATTTAACAGTATTTCTAAACCGCCTTATCTTAATAATCAAGGTGGTATCACAGCAAGCAATCAGGTAAAGTGTGTGTGTTGTACATGCAGTGAGGATAAAACTTAGTTGTGTGAGGGATGTGTTGGGTGCTTGATTTGTTTGAGCTATATACAGGGTGGGCTATTTACAGTGGTGCTAGAATCATGTTTTATATATATTCAGTTGTTTGGGAGGATTGGAGTGCTGTTATCCATTCTCTTAGGTTATGTGATGTGACCATAGTGCTCTATGAACAGCATGGTTTTCAGTTGTTTTCTGAAGTCTTTGAGGTCTGGAGTTGCCCTTAGATCGTCCGGTAGATTGTTCCATATTGTTGGAGCAGCCATGGAGAGAGCTCTGTCTGTTGTGTCCTTGCGTGTGTGCTTGTACTCATTTGGGGTGCTGACTCGGTTGCGTGTTTGACTTCTTCTGGGACGTGCGCTGGTTTCCGGTTGTATGAGCAGGTGGAGGCTGTTGGCTGATGTGTGTTCTTTTATCTTAAATAGGTTTATGATAGTCTTGTATCTGATGCGGGCAATGATTGGGAGCCAGTGTAAGTCCTTTAGTGTAGGTGTGATGTGCTCCTGCCTTGCGGCTCCGGATATGATTCGAGCTGCAGTGTTTTGTGCCAGCTGTAGTGGTTTGAGAGCTTGTTTTGGTAGTCCGAGGTATATCGGATTGCAGAAGTCCAGTATTGGGGTTATCAGTGCTTGACAGACTGTACGGAAGTGTTCTGGAGCGAGGAGTGGTTTCAGTCTCCTGATGATTCGCATCCTGTAATATGCTTTTTGGATTGTTTTGTCTATGTGTGGTTTGAGGTTGAGTTTACTGTCCAGAGTAACCCCAAGGTATCTCACCTCTGATCTTATCGGTATCGTGGTGCTTTGTATCTTTATGTTTGGTGGGTGTGTGAAGCTTATTGCCTTTCCCAAGTTTATTGCCTTTCCCAAGGCTGTAGCCTCACCTTCTCTCTCTCTCTCTGATTCTTTTTTTTTCCAAACCGCACCTGGATCGTTGCTGACAAGCAAGACCTTGGTTTGGGGTTGTTTTTTTGTTTTTGTTTTTTCTCTTTTTTTTTTCAATGATCTCAAGTTAATGTTATTGTTTTATTTGTCGACTAACTTTACAAATATTCTCATATTTCCTGGGAACTAAGCTCCATCTTTCCACTAAATGTGATCTATGTGCTTGGGAACAAAGCAATTTCAGATCAGCCTCTTTCCAAAATTCTATAATTTCTGTGTATACTGAACCTCTACATAATGTACTGCTACAAGTATTTTGGTAACATAAGTGCAAGTGTGTAAACTAAAGAAAATTTGTATGTCATAGTGCTACAATATACTGTATTCCTAAAACTGAAATGTTAAAAACTTTCAAAACAAAGTACAATTTTTTTCTCTGGACCCCAACACATAAAATTCAAATACAGAAAAACAGATGAATTTATCCTAAAATCCAATATTGTAATAAATTAAACTGGAAAGATCAATATAGCCAGCACCCATGGTGCTACTGTCCTGTTCATCAGCCATCCGCACCAAGCTAAACAATGCAAAGTAATTAACTTAAATCTTACAGTTCAGGAAACAGACATTCAAATAACATGAAACTGCAAAAAGGTGAATTCAGAATCATACTTTGTCACATTTAAATTAAAACCTTATACATAATACTTGAGACTGGTATCAAACTGATCTGAAACAATAGAATTATGTTAAAGCAATTTGCTTAGAGTAACAGTTCAACCTTGATGTTATCTCAAACACAAATAGCAAAGTAAACAGCAGGTCTCTCTTGTGTCCAGATTCCTTCAGGCAAATGCAGATTACTATATAGTTGAACAAGAGAGAGAAAAGTCCTAAATATTAAGAGTTTAAAAAGAAAAAGTTGCTTGAGAATTGTCACTAATTGTGATTGCTATTAAATTCCTATAGTTTGTCACACAGTGGCATAAAAATTATTATTATTAGATAGGAGAGTCCTTTTAAGAACCAAGGAAACTTGGTTCAGTGGTTTTAAATGCCAATCCTTTAAAGCAAACAATTAAAGCAGAGTGATAGGGATGAAAAAGGCTTTTAGTCCCTTTACGCATGGGGTCATAAATTGGTCACAACTGAAAATAATGTCCTTAACTTCAGGCACAAAAGAAAATACAAGGTTTAAGGAAACTGTTAACTTCACAGTAGTAGCAGGGCACAAAACATAGCTTCCAGTTTAAAGCAACTTTGTACAATTCTTCTGCTCAGCACATAATAGACATTCTGCAGATACCACAAGCAGTTCATACGTCCTCCAAAGACTCTGTGCTATGGGAAATGCAGAGAGAGCAATCCATCTCCTCTGGGTCTGGCAGCTGATCCTCTTTCTCCTTCTGCCCCAGTCCTCGCTCTCTGTCTGTGTCTCTTTCTCTGTCTCTTCCTCTTTCTGTTTAACTTGAGGCAGTGCTTCCTTATAAAGGACTCCCCTCTTTGAGGCTTGTGAAATGTTTGTCATGTGCTCCTGACCAGCTAGGCGTGGCCCTTCAGTCTTCCTGACTGCACTCCTGCTCCCTCTAGCTGGTCCCAGTGAATATTGCACTCTGTGCACATCTTTTCCTTACTGACAAACATGTTTTTTTCTTCTATCAGGGCTCTCATCAGCCTCCGCTGCATCACAAGTTACAACTCTTTGTGTTTTGTAATATATGAACAATAATTATGCCCTCTATGAGGATGCTTGCCACAATATATAAAATTCTCTTTTAACTCTTTAAGTTTGCTTGATAGCATACAGTCAAAGACAAAACAAACATATAACATATTACCGTCTTATTCACCCAAACTTTAATCGTTTTCAAGTTGCAATCTCGTAACTGGCTCATACAATCTCGTAATTACTGGCTCAGAATGCCCCATTGTCCTGACAGGGTTCTCAACCCCTACTTTGACGGTCAAAGAAAAACAGAATAGCTCCCACCAGACCTTTCTGACATCATCCCAGCCCTTGTACCATCGGCTAGGGGGAGCACAGTGACAGCTGGAGAAAAGGTCTGAGATTTCTCACACGTTGGCATACACCCAGCCAAGCAGATATCAGCTCTCTTAGTTTTAGGCAAAGGTAACTCCACAATACCCTTTATTCTCTCCGGATTTATTTCCTCTTTCCTTCACTTATGAGGTGTCCCAAATACTTAACCTCAAATACTTAACCTCCCTCTTCACAGATTGTAATTTTTTATTATTTTTTTTTCTGAACTTAGCAGGCCCAAAACACATACCTCAAATCTACTACACTGAACCATGTGTGGTCATGCAGAATTTTGCTCAACAAGATATATAAGGCTTTGGGACCACAGGATGCTGGGTCTAGACAGTCTTATTCAAATTCCTTAAATGCTGCCCCAGCCACTAAAACATATTACAGAGGTTTTTAATTTAAACAGAAGACAAGTCAATGCTTACAAGTGCTTTCTTAAGAAATTTCACCCTGCATAATGAACTAGACCCTCGGGGTATTTGGAGCCCACCCCTTTCCCTGGATTTCTCCACTTCAGACTCAGTATTTACATTGTACGTCTCACTCGCACACAATCAGTCTCAGTTCCCAAGAGAATGTCCCAACCACCTTACCTCGGACTGTGCACATAATTTACTTGGTTGCTGCAGTGCCTGGTTTTAATTCACCGTCTTTCACACTCTGGTTCACAACACCTCTGGGTTTTTTAACTCCGGGACCATTACCAGCTAGCAGAGAAACCTCTCTGCAGAGGAGGAGGTGAGACTGTTGAAATCAACAGGACGTGTCTTTGCACCTCCACTCAGCAGGAGTCACTCTACTGTGGGAAAATCCCGGCGAGCCCCAGCTGTTATTTACACCTTTACCTGTGGCCAATTCACCTTTGGCCAATCTGACCAATGAGACTCAGAGAGGAATATTGTGAAGCAGGTTAAGAGCTCTTTTAGTATTGTTATTATTCAGTACATTGCTATAGCAATGGGTGTCTAAATACAGACACACCCTTTTACATATTTCAATGACAGTTATACCGTTGTTGAGTACAAAAGTAATTTTTTTTGATTTGTTATTTTTCTATTTAGCTTGTCTTCTTACAATATGGCAATAAATAGACACACTGCAAATAAATAATAATTTACGTTTTAGTATGCCGTTTAACTTTAGGTTTCTGTTCTGTCTGCCTGTCTGTAGCCTTTGAACAACAAAGAACAGGAAGGGAGGGGGAGGGAAGAGCGGAGCATGTGTCACTCAGGCTCTGCTATCTCCAGATGCAAGAATTACTTGTACTTAATTTCAGTATTCATAAAAACAACAAAGTAAACTGCTAAAAACCTAACAACTCCCTCAGTGATTAGGAGATTCGGAATCTACGGGGAGGGGCCCCGGGGGGTACAGGAGTACAACTGGAATACAAAGTCTGCTTAACAATAGATTTAAACCTAATGAAAACCGGGCTGGTCCCCTTCACCCAGGAACCCCCCCCCCCCTTTAGCTAAAGAAGACAGGAAAGGCTTGGAAGAATAGAGAGACAAATAAACAAACACCTCTTGTCACTTGCATTCCAGGGACTCTGAGTCATCAGTTTTACCTTCGCCAGAGACGGGGGGAGGGGGGGGTGTCGTATAGGCACAGAGATAAAATAAGCACAGTAAACATGCTAACAGACTTCTTCAGCAGAATTAGCAAATGTCCTGTAACCTATACCAAATCAAAAACTCACTCAATTAAAACAAACATCATGTCCTTGATGTAAACAAACACTACGATTATTTCTTGTTTAACAAACCAACATGTAAGTGTAACCTACACCGACAGCCTATGTAAGATGCCTTTTTTAACTGCAGTTTTAAACCTTATCACAACATGTAGCTGCACACGCACTCCCGCGGATTCTGAAGCGGTCCCCTTACCTTGGGACACCCCCCATCCTCTAATGAATTCACAACAAACGCACGTCTGGCCACTTGCTTTCTGCACAGTACCCGTCACTAGCGCTATATCGCTTCGGAGTACGGCAGGGGCGTTTTGCCAAACTCACACAGGCACACAAGCACAGAGAGAAGGAGAAGGATATTACCACAGACCCAGCAAGACGTCCCTGTTATTCACTGCACTACCAAAGTGCATATTTTCCAGTGCTACCCAAGTGCATATTTTCCAGCGCTGCCTAAGCGCATACCCAAAATGAGCTCCCAAAACATCAAGATAAAAATTCCAGTACAGCCACCAAAGCTGCAGCAATTTAGGGGGTTTTAAAACCCAGTGCAATGGAGAAAGGCCAACTTCTGACACCCAATTGTAAGGGTGGGGTCCTTTTCCCTTCCCAGCACTATATCACTTACTCTGGGACGTCCGTTATTGCTCTGGGTCGAGGAATTTACCTTACCTTCACTGTCTGGTATCCCAGGAGAACAAACACACACACACACTCGTACATAAGTAACATGTAAGTTTATTCCGTACGTTAGAAGTGCAGTCTATCTTTTATACCGTATCAAAAACATATATACGTCATAAACCCATCCCAGCAGCATAGCCCTGCTCCTGATATTGCTAATTAGCAACCGTACAAACTGGTACCTGTCTCTGTGAAGATCACTGAATCTTGTCTTAGCACAACACATTCCTTTCTATCTAGGTATTCACAGATGGGCCTCATGGTCCCTCTGTACAACAAGAAACTGATTTTCCCCTTATACATAACAAATATGTGCTAACATGGGAAAGTATGCGAGACACATATGCAGATATATTTAGACTACAAGAAAATTATACAGCACCCGGAACTGCGTGTGCACCTGTGCACACATGTGCTGGAATGCAAATGGTATTATTTATGCGCAGCAGAGCATTCCAGTATATGCAATGCTGAAGTGCCAATACACAGTCTATACAAATACAGCATTTATTTGTTCCAGCACACCTCCCCCTAGGCGTACCCTCTTCAAGAAAGCCAGAAAAAGTGTGGATCCTGTATGGTTCAAGGTAAAAGCCTCACCAGAAAAACAAGCTAACCCTTTTCTCCTCCTCAGACCCAACATTGTGCTCAGCCTTCTGTGCGCTTCTCTGCATCTGCCCTGAACAGCTAATTGCTTCATTACTGTGCTTTTAAAAGGATTTAATTGGGCTTTGCGCAGATGTCTACCTGAGGCTTTGTGCACAGTATGCAAAACTCATTTTTATATGGGACACGCATAGAAGCGCTCAAAATTGTGCATTAAAGCCGAGTTAACTTGTATGTAAAGCATTAGCCTGAAGTTAGGGTGACAGTCAGGGCTCGGATTAGGCTGTTTAAAGCTGTCAGTCTGCCCCTCTTCTTTGCCATGAATTTGCCCTTCTATGTGAATATTAGTTCCAGTCAATAGGTGATAACCAGTTACCATTTATAGGCTTGATAGTTAAGCCTAAAAATACCTAAGCTCCACGAACAGAACAATGGCTGGGAAAAATTGTATTGCTAAAGCTGTTGCCCCCGTTACAGCTTCTGCCTCTGTCCAGAGGTCCCAATGCCAGCTGAAGGACCGGTTCCATGTGCAGGGTGCCTGCATGCTGAAGCTCTGAGGAAACAAATGGAGGAACTTAGAGAGGAGGTGGCGAGGCTGAGGAGCATTCAAGACAGTGAGAAGTACATTGATGAGATGCTTCTTGCAGCAACCAAGTTCTCCAGCAGAGGAGAAGATGGGTACCAACAGAATGATGAAGGTTTGCCACAAGTCACCAGGGCCTGCAGAATCACCAATCCAACTTCTCCAGCCCTGGATTGGAGAACCATTATGCAGCCCTGGAAGTGGAGGAGGTGAAAGCAGTCCTGGAAAGGGAAGAACCAGAGCTCAAGTACCCCAAAGTTGCAGAATCAGTGACCACAAGGAAGCAAAGGGAAGTGGTGGTTGGTGACTCTCTTCTGAGAGGTACCGAGTCATCCATTTGCCGACCAGACGATGTCCAGAGAGGTATGCTGTCTGCCTGGTGCCAAAATCCAAGATGTTACAGAGAGTTTGCTGAGACTCATCAAGCCCACTGACTATTACCCAATGTTGCTAATCCATGTTGGAACAAATGATACTGCCAGATAGCCCTCTGAGTGTATCAAAAGTGGCTTCATGGCTCTGGGAAAGAGGGTGAAGCAGTTAGGTGCACCGGTAGTGTCCTCTTCAATCCTCCCTGTTGAGGGTAAAAGCCAAGGCAGAGAGGCTCGCATCCTGGAGATGAATGCATGGCTGCATGGATGGTGTCATCAACAGCGTTTTGGTTTCCTAGACCATGGGATGCTGTTCCAAGGGTTGCATAGCAGAGATGGCATCCATCTGTCCAAGAAAGGTCAATGCGTCTTCAGTAGTAGACTGGCTAATCTACTGAAGAGAGCTTTAAACTAGATTCGTTGGGGATGGGTGAAGAAAACCCCCAGGTAAGTGAAAGCTCCCAGGTCAGTGATACATTAAATACCTTTATGGAAATGGGTAATAGGGTAACACATGGAAAGCAGTGTGTATAAATGCCCGTAGCATGGGAAATAAGATCTCTGATGTTGAAGCTTTGGTGGGAGTGGCCGACTTGGATTTAGTGGCAGTTACAGAAACATGGTTCAAAGAAAACCATGACCGTGATGTAACTATACCTGGCTATACTTTATTCAGAAAGGACAGGGTAGGAAGAAGGGGAGGAAGAGTGGCACTATATGTAAAAAATACTATATGTAAGCTTTGGAATTACAGAGCTTAAAAGGGAGAGAGGAGGCATTGTGGGTTAAACTAGAAAGAGGGAAAGAGAAATCTATTTGCATTGGTGTGATATACAGACCTCCCTCACAAGAGGAAGAGGTGGACAGAGAGTTAATGGATGACATACGCAGCATTGCTAGGAAAGGGGAAGTGCTACTGATAGGGGATTTCAATATGCCAGATGTTGATTGGCACATTCCTGCTGCAGTATCATCTAGAAGTAAAGAGATCCTGGATTCTCTACAGGAAGAACTATTCAGGCAATTGGTAACAGACCCCAAATGTGAAGGGGCCATACTGGACTTGGTGCTTACCAATGGTGAAAGTGTTTCTGATGTTATAGTGGGAGATCATTTTGCATCCAGTGATCACCAGATGGTGTGGTTCAGTATTAGGACTAGGGCTGTTAGAATCCATTCAAAGGTGAGGGTCTGAGACTTTAGGAAGACTAACTTTGCCAAGATGGGCCAATACCTCAGAGAGTTGTTAGCGGGATGGGAACAGCTAGGGGATATAGAAAAACAGTGGGCAAAACTGAAAGGGGATATTTTAAGGGCAACCAATCTTTTTGTTAAAATGGTAAATAAAGGTAGAAGGAAAAGGAGACCGCTATGACTTTCAAAAGAAGTAGCTGAAAAAGTGAAGAAAAAGAGGGAGGCCTTCATGAAATACAAGAGATCACATAGAGAGAGGAAGACAGGCATCTATATTTGGAAAAACTTAGAGAAGCTAGCAAAGTAGTCAGGAAAGCAAAATTCAAAAAGAGGAGGAAATAGCTAATGCAATAAAATGGGGGGATAAGACATTTTTCAGATATGTTAGTGAGAAGAGGAAGGTCAAAAGTGGTATTGTCAGACTCAAGGGTGAAGGGGAGGAATATGTAGAAGCTGATGAGGATAAAGCGGAATTGCTTAAAAAATATTTCTGTTCTGTGTTCACAGATGAAGAACCAGGAGCAGGACCTCAGAAAACACCCACAAACAGGAACAGAAGCAAGGGACATCTTAAACAATTTTCAGAAGACTGTGTTTGTGAGAAACTAGCTCAACTTAAAGTAGACAAAGCGATGGGACCGGATGGGATACACCCTAGAATACTGAGCTCCACTGACTGACCTTTTCAATGCCTCGTTACAGTCGGGAGTGGTGCCAAAGGACTGGAGAGAGGCTTATGTGGTGCCTTTACACAAAAGCGGAAGTAAGGATGTGGTTGAAAACTACAGGCCGGTTAGTTTAACTTCGGTGGTGAGTAAATTATTGGAAATGCTGCTGAAAGAGAAAATAGTGAGGTTTCTGGAGTCCAGCAGATTACAGGATCCGAGGAAGCATGGATTCACCATAGGCGTGTCTTGTCAGACAAATCTGATTGATTTCTTTGACTGGGTGACCAGGGAGTTGGACCGAGGGAGAGCCCTAGATGTGGTGTATTTAGATTTCAGTAAAGCCTTTGACACCGTTCCTCACAGGCGACTTATAAACAAACTGAGCACCATAGGGATGGACCCTAAAGTTACTGCTTGCGTTAGAAATTGGTTGGATGGGAGGCAACAAAGAGTACAGGTAAATGGAGCTCACTCTGAGGAGAAGGATGTTACCAGTGGTGTGCCCCAGGGATCTGTCCTTTGTCCGATTCTTTTTAACATCTTTGTTAGTGATATAGCGGAAGGGCTGTCGGGTAAGGTTTGCCTCTTTCCGGATGATATCAAAATCTGCAATAGAGTAGACACCCAGGAAGGTGTAGATAACATGAGGAGGGATCTAGCTAAGCTTTAAGAATGGTCTAGAATTTGGCAGCTGGAATTTAATGTTAAAAAAATTTAAGGTCATGCATTTGGGGACTTCCGGTGATGCGGTGAGAGCGAGTAGTTGGGTACTGCTCGTCCTCCGATCGCCCCCTTCTTAAACCGGCTACTTGAACCGTTTTTTCGACCCCCCGGTTCCCCCCCACTGCAAATACAAGGACGCCTAATATACTACACTTCCCTCTGAGCCGTCTGGCAGAAGAGGCGGGGATGGCGTCGGCACTCAGAACGGGAAAGAAGGAACGGGACCGGGGACCCGGTCCCAGCAAGATGGCGGATGGCGCGGTGGCGCCGAGCTCCCCGACCTCCCCGGCCAGGGTGGAGGAAATATCGGCGGCAGTAGCGGAGGCACTGGCGACTCAATTCACAGCCATCCGGGAGAAATTAGACACCATGCAGAACCTGATGGAGTCTTATGGCAAGAGACTGCAGGAGGTGGAGGACCGCGTGGGGCAGGTTGAAGATACCACCACGGGGCTACAGCAAACAGTGGTCTCACTGCAGGCCCAGTTGCGCACCCAGGAGGTTAAATTGGACGACCTAGAAAAACGGTCGAGAAGAAACAACCTGAGGGTGATGGGTGTACCGGAATCGGTAACGGACACTGACCTACCGCAAGTATTTGGTGGAGCTGTTTTCACCGCTCTTGCAGAGCGGAGCTGTGGAGGAAAGGATCCATATTGAGCGGGCCCACCGGGTGGAAAACCGAAATGTGAGGGACTCCCGACCCCGCGTGGTCCTAGTGAAGTTGCTCCATTTCCCACAAAAAGAGAGGATTCTGCGAGCGGCTAGAGCGCAAGAAGGTTTGGAGGTGGAAAACTTCAAGATCCGCGTAGCGCAGGACTATTCTCTGCAACTGAGCCAGCGCCGCAGAGCCTACGCACCTATCTGCCAGAAACTTATTGACCGCCAGATCAAATTCATGGTACAATACCCGGCACGCCTCCACGTCTTTCATGAGGGACAGCGCAAGATCTTCGAGACGGCCGAAGCAGCGGCGCCCTACGTTGAGAGCATGGCCCCTACGGGTGGAGTGAGTTGAGGCCACGCCGGCGCAGAAACACTGCCTTTCGGGGCCCAGAGTCCAGATGCCCCGGAGATGGCTTAGCTCACTAGGGGAGCAGTCGGACCTTTGCCGCAGGTCTGGGAGCTTGTTGGGGGAGCTCCCCCTGTTTACGGACATTACTGATGGGTATTACCCCCAGGCCTATGGCTGGAGAACTCTGAAGTAACGAAAGGGCTGGAGGGGTTACTTTGTTTTTGTAAGTTATACACTGTTGCAACTGTATGGCTCTCCTATGTTATTTTGTTCCCTGTTGGGGTTTGTTTGTTGTAAGTCCCGGTACGGATTGTTATAGCCGAGAGAGAGAAGCCCACCCCGGACGCTGGGGTTGCGGGTTTCAAAGCGGGGTTAGGCCCAAGGGGGGGTGTCCGCTTGTGTTACTCGGGGGATTCACTGGGTGCCATGCTAGGGGACGGGCAAAGGAGCCGGGTATAGGGCCGGGTAACATGCGAAAGGCCCCAACAGCCCCCCCTCTATTTCAATATGCGCAGGCGGGCCTGGGGGGGGGAGGGGGAGGGCTCCCTCTGGGCAGCAGCGGGGGGGGGGGGAATCCGCACGGGGATGGAGGGTGTGAGCGGTGCCATACGTTGAGAGCATGGCCCCTACAGGTGGAGTGAGCTGAGGCCCCGCCGTCGCAGAAACACTGCCTTTCGGGGCCTAGAGTCCAGACGCCCCGGAGATGGCTTAGTTCACTAGGGGAGCAGTCGGACCTTTGCCGCAGTTCTGGGAGCTTGTAGGGGGAGTTTCCCCCTGTCTCCGGACATTATTGATGGGCATTACCCCCGGGCCTATGGCTGGAGAACTCCGAAGTAACGTAAGGGCTGGAGGGGTTACTTTGTATTTGTATGTTATACACTGTTGCAACTGTATGGCTCTCCTATGTTATTTTGTTTCCTGTTGGGGTTTGTTTGGTGTAAGTTCCTGTACGGGTTGTTATAGCCGAGAGAGGGAAGCCAATCCCAGATGCTGGGGGTGCGGTTATCAAAGCGGGGTTAGGCCCAAGGGGGGGTGTCCGCTTGTGTTACCCGGGGGACTTACTGGGTGCCATGCTAGAGGCCGGGCAAAGGGGCCGGGTATAGGGCCGGGTAACGTGCGGAAGGCCCCAGCAGCCCCCCTCTATTTCAATATGCGCAGGCGGGCCTGGGGGGGAGGGGGAGGGCTCCATCTGGGCAGCAGCGGTGGGGGAATCCGCACGGGGCGGGAGGGTGTAGGGGAGGGGGGGGGAAGTCCAGCCTGCTCCCGGTGAACGTAGCCACCTGGCGGCGGGTTGGGGGGGGGCTGGGGGGGTGGAGGGTTCAGTACTGTGGGGGGCGATGGAGCGTATCACCGAAAGATCTATGGGAGGGAGGAGAGGTGAGAGTGGGGTAGGAGCGTATGGAATAGGGGGAGGGGAGAGATTGTGGGGGGGAGGGAGAGGAGGGGAGGAGGGGGGGTGAGGAGGGGGGAAAGGGGGGGGGAAGGGGTAAGCCGCACGCCCTATAAGCTTCAGCAGTGGCCCAGTGCTCAGAGATTGGGGGGGGGGGGGGGTTCCAGGCTGGGAGAGCCCCGTCCCGAATGGTAGATAAGACCGGTCAGGAGGTACTTGACACTGCCCTACTGCCCTGAAAATTATTACGTGGAACGTGTGTGGTTTGGGCCATCCCATTAAGAGATACAAAATCTTACAGGCCTTAGCCAGGCACGATTGCGATATCGCCTTCCTGCAGGAGACCCACCAGACGGCTGAGGAGCATGACAAGCTGCGTCGCGGCTGGGTTGGGCGGGTTTGGGGGGCGCCGGCGGTGGGGAAGAAGGGAGGGGTGGCCATTTTGGTCCACAAGCGGGTCCGATGGGTCATGGAAGTAGCAGTACGGGACGTGGCGAGACGTTATTTACTTCTGCGAGGCCAATTAGAAGGGCAGCCGGTCATTCTAGGGACGGTGTATGGACCGAATACTTTAGATCCCTACTTTTACGCCAATGTGGCCTCTAAGGTGGAGCAGATGCCTGAGATTCCCCTGGTGATGGGAGGTGACTTCAATGGTGTCTTGGATGTGGACTTGGACACTACTAGGGGGGGGGAAGCGCGAGAAAGGGGACCGGTGACACGTGTCTTGCAGCGCTTTAAAGCTCGATTGGGGCTAGTGGACCCCTGGCGGGTTCTCCACCCCACCAAAAAAGACTTTACCCATCAGTCTAGGGCGCATGGCTCCAGTTCTCGTATAGATTATGTGCTGCTTTCTAAGAGCTTATTTCGAGGGTGGGAGAAACGCAGATTGGGCCTTTCGTAATATCTGACCATGCTCCGGTATGGTTAGACCTGGGTTGGGGAGGAAAGACCGATCGATCACGACTTTGGCGATTCCCATTGGACTTGTATAAAGATGCGCAGTTCCATACGTTTCTGGAACAGCGCTGGCATGAATTTGCTGAGGTCCATCGTGTGCATCAGGGGGACCCAGAACTGGTCTGGGAGACGGCCAAAGTAATGCTGCGTGGTGAAATTATCGGATTTGCGGCCCGCAGACGCCGGATGTTGGTAGATCGGATCCTCCGGCTGGAGAAGCGGGTATCATTTTTAACAGTGGAACAGAGCCAGGATTTGGGCCGCCCAGTTACCTTAGAGGAGGTGGGGTCGGTCATTATGGCGGCTAGCTGCTACAAAGCGCCCGGACCAGACGGCCTGGGAGCCGAGTTTTATAAATTACTACAAGGCTTGGTCGGTCCAGCGTTGGTGGAGGTGTATGCGAAGCGAGTAGAGCAGGGGGGGTATCGGTGGGGCTCGAACAAAGCCCATATTACCCTAATTCCCAAGCCGAGCAAAGATCCGGAGCTACCTGCTTCCTACCGCCCGATCTCCCTATTGAACTTTGATACCAAGATTTTTGCCAAGGTGTTGGCGAATCGATTGGCGGGGTATCTGGACGTTCTAATTCATGACTCCCAGGTCGGCTTTGTAAAAGGCCGATACATTGTACGGAATATGCGTAAAATTTTAGCATCGCTAGAGTGGGTATATGACCAGCACTTGCCTTCTCTACTGGTGAGTTTTGATGCGGAAAAGGCCTTTGACCGGGTCGATTGGAGCTACCTGAAAATGTTGCTACCCTGGTATGGTCTTGAAGCTTCGTTCTGTGCGATGATAGATAGTTTATATGCCACTCCGATAGCGGGGATATTTTGTAATGGGGTGCTGTCGGAAGACTTTTCGTTGGAACGTGGTACGAGGCAGGGCTGCCCGCTTTCGCCTTTGCTATTTGTTTTATCATTGGACCCGCTGATCCGGGCGGTGGAGGCCTTGCCGGGGATCCGGGGAGTGCGGATCGGAAGTCAAACTTTTATAATCTCGGCGTTTGCAGATGATATTCTGGTACACCTCCTGTCACCAGAGGAGTCTCTGCCGCAGCTGATGGCTGAATTTCAGGCCTACGGCCGTTTCTCTGGACTGCGGATTAACGGGGATAAGTCAGAGGCCCTGGATGTCTCGGGGGCCCTACAGCAAAGCTGGGTGGGTCGATTTCCCTTGAAGTGGGCAAACTCCTACTTCACCTACTTAGGCATTCACTTGACTAGGCAACCGCGGGACCTTTACAGGAGTAATTTGGACTGGATGGTAAACCGTATAAGATCCCAACTAGCGGCATGGGGACCCTTGCCACTGTCGTTGTCAGGACGTGTGGCGGCGGTCAAGATGGTGATTCTACCGCGGTTACTGTACTGGCTGCAGACACTGCCGGTTTGGCTCTACCGGAGGGATCTGCGGCAGGTGGAGCGGTTGATCCGGACATTTTTGTGGCGTGGAGCAAGGGCTCGTATTCCTCTGATTCAGCTGGTGGGGAAGTGGCGTGAGGGGGGGATGGGACTTCCAGACTTGGGTACCTATGCTCTGGCCTGTCAGGCCCGCCACCTTGGCGATTGGCTAGGGCAGACGACAACATATACACCTACCCCCCTAGAAGAGGCATTGGTTGCGCCCCTCTCGCTATTAGGGGCTTTACACACTCGGCCCAAAAACCTACCAAGCCATCTGGTGAACAGTGTATTATTTGGTTCGGCGCAGCGGACCTGGCGGCACCTTAATACCCGCTGGGGGACGCCCTGGACAGCGTCTTGCTGGCTGCCCTTGCAGGGCAATGTTCACTTCGCCCCTGGTTCGGGGTCATGGGGGTTTCGGGACTGGAGACGGAAGGGTCTTCGCCTTGTAGGACATCTGGTTGAGGTCAATGGCCGCTGTAAATCATTTCAGGCCCTTAGTCAGGAATATGACTTGACGTCCAAACATACCTTTGCGTTTTTACAGGCCTCTCATTATATCTCCTCCCTACCCCGGGAAGCGCTGGCGTTGAAACGCTCTGAACAGCTGTTAGGGTTTTTTGCTTTGGGGGAGGGAACCCCCCCTACGATAGCGGGCCTGAGGGCCCGCCTGGACAACCTTCGCACCCCCGTTGACTACTGTGGGGTGGAGGCGGCTTGGGGAGCGGAACTGGGGAGGGAGGTGGCCCCGGGCACTATTAGGGCAGCTCTATGCCGGATTGCTGTTCTGGCGATGGGGGCGAAGTGGAGAGAGATACAATTCAAGTGCCTCACCAGAGCCTATTTTTCACCACGCCGCGCTTTACGCAGCTGTTTGACGGAGGATGGCAGGTGCCCCCGCTGTTCGGCGTCTCTGGCTACTCTGCTGCATATGTGGTGGACTTGCCCCCACATTCAGCCATATTGGGCTAGGATACGAGCCTATATCAGTGACTTGCTGAAGCTGCGGGTGCGTTGGACGGGTGCCTTTGTGGTATTGGACAGGCTAGATCCCCCCTGCCCGACCCGGCGTATTGACCGGTTATTTATGCGGAAGGCCTGTCTGGTGGGGAAAGGTCCTATTTTGCGCTTGTGGCGTGAGCAGCGCACTCCCACGTTTGTGGAATGGCGAAACTCTTTCCACCAGGTCATGCTGATGGAGCGGTGGCATGCACGGGGCAGTGTCAAGCGCTGGACCACCTTTACTCAGATGTGGGGCATCTATATTGAGACCTTGGGAGCCCGGTGTCGGAATGAGCTTCTACATATTGGTCATTAGAGGATGGAGCGCAGGGGGCGTGTGGGTAATTTGGCAGATAGAATGGGTAGCTGAGGTGGGAGGGGGTGCGGGGGGGGAGGGGGGGATGGGAGGTGGGAGGGGCAATAATATAAAATACTATATTCGTTGCATGATGTTGCTCTCCGGGTGGGGATAAGAGCTCACTCCCCCGGAGACGGTGTGTTGTTTACCTCTGTAAGTTTTTATGCGATGAATAAAATAAAGCTTTGAAAAAAAAAAGGTCATGCATTTGGGCTGCAGCAATCCAAGGGAGCAATATAGTGGGGTGAAGTACTTTTGTCCACTAAAGATGAGCAGGACCTAGGCGTGGTTGTGTCTGATGATCTTAAAGTAGCTAAACAGGTAGAAAAGGTGACGGCAAAAGCTAGAAGGATGCTTGGTTGCATACGGAGAGGAATGGCTAGCAGAAAAAAGGAGGTGATAGTGCCTCTGTATAAGTCTTTGGTGCGACCTCATTTGGAGTACAGTGTGCAATTCTGGAGACCGCACCTTCAAAAGGATGTGAACAGGATGGAGTCGGTGCAGAGGGTGGCTACTAAAATGGTTAGTGGTCTTCATTATAAAGCATATGAGAACAGACTGAAGGATCTTAATATGTACACCTTAGAGGAAAGGTGGGCTAGAGGTGATATGATTGAGGTGTTTAAATACCTCCGTGGCATAAATGTACAGGGGGAGAGAGCCTCTTTCAATTGAAAGCAAGTTCTGCTATGAGGGGACATGGGATGAGGGTGAAAGGGGATAGATTCAGGAGTGATATGCAGAAATATTTATTTATGGAAAGAGTGGTGGATCCATGGAATAGTCTCCCAGTGGAGGTGGTAGAGATGAGGACAGTAACTGAATTTAAAAAAGCATGGGACAAACACAGAGGATCTCTAAAGGAAAAAAGGGGACTGTTGTAGTTGTTGATATGGAAGGACAGACTAGATAGGCCATGTGGTCTTTTTCTGTCATCATACTTCTATGTTTCTATGTTTCTAAAACTCTGCGGTTGGCATTTTTCAAGTGCCAGCTGTGGTATTTAAAAATGAAATCTGAATATCCTCAGTGCTAAATATCCGTTTTCACCGCTGAGAGTTGGCACGGTTTTTTTTTGCATAACTTTATGCAGTTTATGTGGTTAGTGCTAACTGGATAACGCAAACTCTCTGGAACCTGTTATCTGGATAGTACCACTGAATATCACACTGGCTGGCACTTATCTAGATAAGTGCTTTTGAATATCGGGCTGTTGTTCAAACTACAAGTTGGTTAGTCTTATCTCGGTGATGTGCTGCCAGAGAAAACAGAGAAAATTTATGATTTGATGTCACAGTCATTGGCTGAAGGATTAGCTCCCTCTTGCTTAAAACATACAAAAGGCAATATTTAAACACTGTGGTTATCAGTATTTTTAAAGGCCTGGCATGGCCTCTATATACAGTAATTCATGGATACTCAGTGCCTCTAGCCGAATTGTAACTGGAGCTGAATATCCGTACAGTGTGGCAACTATTGGCGTAATCTGGATAGTGGCGATATTCATCCTGCTTTCCAGATAATGATCTGCATATCTCAGAGCAGCTTTTTGCTATCCTAAGTTATCCAGACAGTGAGCTGAATATGCTGCTACTGGATAACGCACCACTCTGACATTATCTGGATATTGCCGATTATATGAGCGGCGCCACCCAAGGACTGCCGTTATCCAGGTAAATGCCTTTGAATATCAGCCTGACCGCTGTTACCCCTCATTGACAGAAGGAGATTCCAATGCATGAGATTATAGGGCCTACAGCAGGGGTGTCAAACGCAAATACACAGTGGGCCAAAATGTAAAACTTGAACAAAGTCGCGGGCCAGCATTGAACAAATGAACCTTTTAATATGGACCCAAACAAGATTTGCTTTAACATTGAATATGAAGCAACACTTATTACTATACAATTTATAACTTAATAGTTCAGATATGCAAAAACCAATTTCAAATAAAAAAAAACATCAATGACATTCATTTATTAAATAAGATTTAAATAATAATAATAAATAATTTTTAAAATAAAATAACAATAATAAAATTAATCAACCATTCAAGCCCATGTCTTGGAGTAGCAAGAAAAAGTGCATAAAGAAAACGTTAATTATTGCTCAGTTTGCTGCACACTGATCTAATCTGATGTGCCCAAGCCAGATACCTGGCATCTCTTCTTGGATGATAGTTCATCAATGTCTGGGCTCAGGCTTTGAGCTGAGGAAATCCTCAGTATCGAGCGAAGGTGTTCATCAGTCAGACGTCTCCTGTGAGATGTTTTGGTCATCATCATCGAGGAGAAAAGTTGCTCACATAGATAAGTGCTGCCGAACATGGAGAGCATCTGAGCAGCTTGGGTGCGGAGCTGAGGCATTGTGTCAGGGATGAACTGTGGAAACTGGGCGGCGCCCACAGCATCATACTTTGACTTCAGCGTGTCATTACACTGGAGTTCAATTAGCTCCATTTGGAGGTTGGTTGGTGCGTTTTCCACATTAACTGCAAAGGGATTACTGAGCAGTTCAAACCTACATTTCTGGACATCAAAGTCAGCAAATCGCCGGCTAAACTCAGCGCCGAGTACACTGAGTTTTTCAGCAAACTGTGCGCATGGGAACAAGTTGGTAAAGAACTGCGTTTTCATGGTTTGGCAGCAGGGAAAATGGCCAAGGTTTCCTTGCAGCATCTGATTCTCCCACAGGCACAGTTTAGTTTTAAAAGCCCTCACTGCAGCGTACATGTCTGTGATGATGCGCCCCCGCCCCTGAAGCTGCAGGTTCAGCGCATCGAGATGGCTCGAGATGTCACACAGAAAGGCCAGCTCACACAGAAACTTTTTCTCCCGAAGCTCTGCTGTGTCCTTCCCTTTGCTTTCCAGAAACTGACATATTTCCTCATGCAGCTCAAAACATCTATTCAGTACTTTTCCTCGGCTTAACCATCTCACCTCTGTGTGATACGGCACGTCTGCGTATTCCGAACCACACTCCTCCAGAAAAGACTTAAACTGGCGGTGATTCAGACCTTTGGCTCTTATAAAGTTAACTACTTGTGTTACTGTGGTCATAACATGTTCCATCTTTAGGGCTTTGCCACACAATGATTCCTGATGTATGATGCAGTGATAAACAGTTAGTTCACCTGCACAGTTCTCTTCCTGCATCTTCTCCCGGACCCTGCCCACCAGTCCACTTGTTTTACCGCACATCGCTGGCGCACCATCTGTCGTTAATCCCACGAGTTTATCCCACGGCAGCTTTATTTCAGTTACGCATTTGGAAACCTCCTCAAAAATTTCCTTTCCTGTGGTTGTGCCATGCATTGATTTGAATCCCAATAGCTCCTCCGTAACACACATATTTGAGTCCACTCCACGGATGAAGACTGACAGCTGAGCAGTATCAGATGCGTCGCTGCTCTCATCCACAGCAAGGGAGAATGCAACGAAATCTTTTCCCTTTTCCAAAAGCTGGTCATACAGATTGGTGGCAAGATCACATGTGCGATCAGCTACTGTGTTTCTGCTCAGGCTCACGTTTGAAAAGGCTTGCTTTTTCTCTGGGCACACGATGTCACAAACTTTCAACATGCACTTTTTCACAAACTCTCCCTCATTAAAGGGCCGGGCTGATTTTGCGATCTCTGCTGCCACAATATAACTAGCCTTTACAGCAGCCTCACTTTGTGATGTGGCTTTTTTGAACATATTCTGTTGTGAAACCAAACTTCTTTTCATCTCCTCCACTTTCTGGCTCCTTTGAGTCATGTCCAGGTCCTTGTACTTGTCATGGTGTTTTGTTTCATAGTGTCGTCGAATGTTATACTCCTTAGTTATAGCCACGTTGACTCCACAAATCAAACAGGTCTGTCTTTTACATATGTAAACAAATATTCTGTCTCCCACCTGTCCAGAAAGTTCCTGTTGTCTGCCTTTCTTTTTGCCATTTTTGGGAAGGGGTTCCACAGTGACAGTTGTAGCTTGAGATCGCTATGACTTCTGTCACACAGGAGAGGGCGTTTCTGGGACCTGTCCTGATTGACGCGCCAAAACAACAGCAAGGCATTATGGGATTTGTAGTATTAGCGATGAATGAATGCGCTGTATAATACCGGCGGGCTAGCTCTAGTAGTCATTTGGTATAGCCTCGCGGGCCAAATATAATTACACTACGGGCTAAATTTGGCCCGCGGGCCAGAGTTTGACACCTATGGTCTACAGTATTTACTAAAGCGTGCAGTTTCAGCATGGGGCCCCGTGCTATCCTTGCAGTGCCCATCAGAGTGGCAACTGGGAAGAATGGGGTCATTCACACCGTGGCACAGCGAGCATAGGTGTATGCAACCCACATACCATGACAGCAAGTAATTCTGCACCGTGCTTGTGACAGTTCAAAATGTAATTTTCTGACTTAGGGACCTTGGTAACCAAGTTCTCTTGCTGTTTCTTCACTTATCATCAATTGTAATTTGATTAATCACAAGACTCTGAGTGTTCAAGTCTTTCAACACCTGATATACCCAAGCAGGCTTCCATCCAAGTACTAATCAGGCCCAACTCTTCTTAGCTTCCAGGATCAGGCAAGGTCAGGCAGCCTCAAGGTAGAGTAGCTATAGGTAAGTAGTATCAGAAGTAACAGAACGCCCTGGAACTCTCATGAGAAGAGGAAGGCAGAATGGGAGTTCTCAGGTTATACAGTTTCAGGGAACCAATCAGAGCAAGTCATATCAACAGGATGTGACTTACAATGGCTTAAAGAGGCCGGAAGCTGTGTTCCCTTCATGCTCCTAATTCCCTAATGCTCCCTAACTTTCCCAACATGCCTAGCCCCCCCCCCCCCATCTACACCCCTCAGTCAGCCCTTTCTCCTCCTATCAACATTTCTCAATGTGAAGTGCCATTTTAGAAAGGGAGTCCAAGCAGGGCAGAATGTGCAGAAAAATGCCAGGAACATACGAGATGCGATGAAAAAGTATGAAGACTTGTAGAATAACACAAGAAGCTTAACACTGACAGTTGTTGCACTCAGTCCCCTTCCTATAAAACACACTTCCTCCAGCGTTCCTGCCATTGCTGGAAACAATTTTGAAATGCCTCTTTCATTATGCTGTGAAGCGGCTGTGTCAAATTTTGCTTAATGGTCTCCAAGCTGTTGAATCTCCTTCCTTTCAGTGGTAATTTCAGTTTTGGAAAAAAGAAAAAGTCACAGGGCACGAGGTCAGGTGAGTGTGGAGACTGATGTAATTGCTCAATTTGGTGTTTTGCCAAGAACTACTGGACAAGATGTGATGCGTGAGCTGGAGGCGTTATCGCGATAAAGTAACCGTTCACCATTCCTGTGCAACTCTGGCTTCTTACAACAAACTGCATCTCTCAAACGAGTCAGAACTTGGATGTAGTACTCCTTATTGATGGTTTAGCCTTTTGAAGCATACTCATGATGAACAATACCCTGGTAACCAAAGATAACTGTGAGCATGACCTTGACATTGCTCCTCACCTGATGGGCTTTCTTGGGTCTTGTGAGAGACAGTGAGTGATAGCTACCTCATATAACCCTATTAGGCAGCTGCCTAGGGTGTTTAAGTTGCCTTTGATACAAAGAGTCTTGTAGTCAAGTGGTAAGGCAAAAATAATATTAGGGCTTTATTCCCTGCCCTGATGGGATATTCCTGAGATACAACAAACAATATGAAACAAAAGAACTGTTGCACAGAAAAATATCTTCTTTCCTTTAGGCACCATCAGCTGGCTGCTTTGCACACGTTCAACATAAAGATACAATATCGTCAGATAAACAAATTGTACAATCCATGGGCACAGGGCCAGAGTTATAGCTGCTGTTCTCCCACTGCATTAACTCAGAGTCACTTACGATTGCATATGGGTCACACTCTTCACAGCTGCTGTCTTCCTTAAAACTCTCCTGTGAGTCATGGGCTAGCTTTTCTAGAAAGGGCTCTTTAAATCCAGGGCTCTGAATGCCTGGTATATTAAAAGCTTCCTTCTGGCTTTCCCTTCTTCTCCACGCTGGTGGAATTACTGTATGACTTTCAGTATCAAAGTTACTTCTGGTGCCATGCCCTTGCCTTTCAAACCAAACAGAACTTCTTGCCTTTTCTTTAGCAAAGCTTGGTTCCCACCTCTTAGCTGTGGTTCTCTCTCTTATATCTGGGCTTCTGGCAGCTCTCTCCTGGGCTCTCCAACTACCAGGAATCCTAGCAGGGTCCTGGGCACGATGCTGGCTGTTTCCTGCTCTGCTGCCACACCTACTGCTTCCTTCCCTCAGTGGATTTCCTCCAGCATGACGTGTGTTCACTGGATGCTGGCTTAGTCCTCCCAGGTCGCTGCCCCTACTGGCCTTCCCTGGTTCTACCCTGCAGCTTTTATCCTTGTTCTCTTTGCATGCTGCGTGGGTTTCTGAGAACAGGTGTTCCTGATTAGCCTTCCTGCTTCTAGCTACGTCAGGACTAGTGCAAGGACATTTTACTCTAATGCCTTTTTGCTTTTCTTGTGCTGAGTTTGTTTGCTACTCAGCTAATTCTACATGTGCTGAGTTTGTCTGCTGCTCAGCTAATTCTACATGAGCTGGGTTTGTTTGCTGCTCAGCTAATTCTACATGAGCTGAGTTTGTCTGCTGCCCAGCTGATTCTGAGATAAGTTCCTTACTTTCCCCTAACTCCATGGGCTCTGTGCCAGCTGCTGTGTCACAGTCTGAGAGAGTTTGGAGTCTTCCATTGTGAAGATTGAGCCTTAGTTTCTGGGTCATAACCATAAACCCATGATTCATCACAAGTAATAAGCTTTCAGATGAAATCCGAGTCATTTTCAACACAATCCAACAACTCCCTGGCTGCAGTCGATCTACTATTTGGTCCAGGGACAGGAGTTTTGGCATGTCTTATCCCAAATCAACAGTAAGAATGGATTGTACTGACCCAAAACTGATGTCCAAGTCCTCAACAAGCTCCCTGCTATAGTCAATCGACAATCTGAGCGTACTGCGGCATACACTGTTTCAACTTTGTCTTCATTCCTGCTCGTGGATGGCCTTCCAGAACATTTCTCACTGTCAGTACTTTGGCGGTCCTCTTGGAAACGTTTGTATCAGTCATAGCTTGAGCACGACTCATGCATTCATCGTCATACACTTGCTGTAACTTCTCAGACGTCTTTTTGCATGAATCTCCAAGTTTCTGGCAGAATTTAATGCAAATTCACTGTTCAATTTTTTTCACTCATTGTAAATCTGATGAACTGCTTTTACACGATACCAAACATCACATGATTTAAAAAAGTACAGGTGTGCTGCAGCCATGCTACACTCCGCACATGCAGAACACATAACTAGGTCACTGCATGCTTAATAGCATCATGATGCAATGTATTGTTAAATAGTTACACAACAAGTCTCAATACTTTTTGATCACACCTCGTATATGTTTCAGCCTGATTTAGAAAAGCGTAGTTACTCACCTGTAACAGGTGTTCTCCAGGGACAGCAGGAATCAGTCCTCATTTATGAGTGATGTCGGCACTGACAGAGCCTGCGTGAAGCAATTCCCCAGCTTTCAAAGAAAGCCTTTGGGATTGCTGCCATGCATGCATGGTCCTCTTCCCACCAAAGGGTGCTATCTTGCTCAGTCAGGTCTCTTAGCTCGAGCCCTACCAAGCAGATGGCAAGGGAAGGACAAAAATCCAGCAACTCATCAGGAGAGACGGGAGGGTAGTGAGGACTGATTCCTGCTGTCCCTGGAGAACATCTGTTACAGGTGAGTAACTATGCTTTCTCCAGGAACAAGCAGGAAGTTAGTCCTCATGGGACTCCCCAGCTACAGTCTACCGAACCTGTAACCATAAATACGCCTCCGCGAGGTCATGAGCAGAAGCTGATGCTCAAAGGAGCGAGAGTCCTCGGGTCCTCGAGGCAAAGCCCTCGGTAGCCATGAAGAAGGGTTGGAGGGCAGGAGTTGCTTATACCCCAGATTACGGAGTACAACCTGACCAAAGGCGCTGTCCCGGCAGGACTTCTTTTCCAGGCAGTAGTGAGCAGCAAAGGTATTTGTGGAAGACCAGGTCGCCGCCTGGCAAATGTTCATCAGGGGCATGGAGCGCAGCGAGGCCACCGAGGCTTCCTTGGCCCAAACTCCATGTGTGGTGACTCGACGATCTAGTGAGGTACCCGCCATCGTATGAGCAAAAGCGATGCAGTCCGCTACCCAATCGGAAAGCTTGGTAACTGCCTGTCCCAGTCTATTGGGATCGTAGGTTACAAAGAGTTGGTCAGACTTGTGATGAGCCTGGGTGCATTGCAAGAGGAAGGTGAGAGCCCTTCTGCAGTCGAGAGTGTGGAAAGCCGCCAACATCTGGTTGGCGTGGGGCCTCGGGAAGAAAGTCGTCAGGACTATCTCCTGATTGAGATGGAAATCCAAGATGACTTTAGGCAGGAATTTAGGGTGTGTACAGAGGACCACCCTATTCCGGTAGAACCTGGTGTAAGGGGCATCATCCATGAGAGCCTGGAGCTCACTGAATCAGCGGGCCAAGGTCAGCGTCACCAGGAAGGCCACCTTCCAGGACAGGTGCCGGAGTGAGCCCGTCGCCATTGGCTCAAAGGGTGGACCGGTGAGCTGCATGAGGCACCTCATTCAAATCCCATTCTGTTCGAGGATGGATGGATGGACGGCTTGGAAAGCAGAAGACCCCGCATAAAGCGGGAGACTAACGGCTGCCCCGAGAGGGACTTTCCCTCTATGGGGACGTGGTTTGCTGAGATGGTGCTCAAGTGTACCCTGACAGAGTTCGATTTCAGTCCTTCCTTTGAGAGATGGAGGAGGTACTGGAGGATCCATCGAATGGGGCATGAAAACGGGTCGATCTGGAGCTTTGGGCACCAGACCAAGAAGCACCTCCACTTGAAGGCGTAGGCTCATCTAGTGGAGTCCTTTCTCGAGGTGAGGAGGACTTCCTCGGCCTCCTCTGGAAAGAACCAGTGAGGCTAAGGAAAACTGTTCAGCTGCCGGGCCATGAGGGATAAGGAGACTAGGTTGGGGTGATGCACCCGCCCCTAAGAACATAAGAACATAAGATATGCCATACTGGGTCAGACCAAGGTCCATCAAGCCCAGTATTCTGTTTCCAACAGTGGCCAATCTAGGTCATACGTACCTAGCAGTTTCCCCAAGGGACACAGGTTCCACAATGCTTGTATTGGTTCAAGCATTGATATCCTGGGTCCCTTCTTAATAATGGTTTATGGACCTTTCCTCCAGGAACTTGTCCAAACCTTTTTTAAACCCAGCTACACTAACAGCCTTTACTACATCCTCCGGTAACAAATTCCAGAGTTTGATTACACGTTGAGTGAAAAAATATTTTCTTTTATTAGTCTTAAATAGTTTACCCTGTAGCTTCATTGCATGTCCCCTAGTCTTTCTATATTCTGATAAGGTAAACAATCGTTCTACGTTTACCCGTTCCACTCCGTTCATTAATTTATAGACTTCTATCATATCTCCCCTCAGCCGTCTCTTTTCCAGGTTAAAGAGCCCCAACCTTTTTAGCCTTTCTTCATAGGAGTAGCCTTCCATCCCCTTTACCATTTTGGTGGCTCTTCTCTGAACCTTTTCTAAAATCGCTATATCCTTTTTAAGATACGGCGACCAGAATTGCACACAATATTCAAGGTGCGGTCTCACCATGGAACGATATAGAGGCATTATAATATCTTTTGTTTTATTTTCCATTCCTTTCCTTATCATACCTAGCATTCTATTTGCTCTCTTGGCCGCCGCTGCACACTGGGCCGAGGGTTTTAACATGGTATCCACAAGGACGCCTAAATCTTTTTCTTGGGTGGTGGTTCCTAATGTGGAACCTTGCATCGTGTAACCATAGTTTGGGTTGTTCTTCCCTAGGTGCATAACCTTGCACTTCTCCACATTAAATTTCATCTGCCATTTTGATGCCCAGTCTTCCAATTTATCAAGATCCTCTTGCAATTTTCCACAATCCTCCTGGGTTTTAACAACTTTAAATAGTTTTGTGTCATCAGCAAATTTGATAACCTCACTCGTTATTCCACTTTCCAGGTCATTTATGAATATGTCAAAAAGCAGCGGACCCAGCACAGATCCCTGGGGTACACCACTATTCACCTTTCTCCATTGGGAAAATTGGCCATTTAGCCCTACCCTCTGCTTTCTATCTTTTAACCAGTTCCTGATCCACAGTAGTACACTGCCTCCTATCCCATGACTCTTTAGTTTTGCCAAAAGTCTCTCATGAGGGACCTTGTCAAAGGCTTTCTGAAAGTCCAGATACACAATATCAACCGACTCACCTTTGTCCACCTGTTTATTTACTCCTTCAAAAAAACATAACAGATTAGTAAGACAAGATCTTCCTTGTCTAAAGCCATGTTGGCTGTCTCCCATTAGGTCATGACTATCTATATGCTGAGTAATTTTATTCTTTATGATGGTTTCTACCATTTTTCCCGGTACTGATGTCAGGCTCACCGGTCTGTAGTTTCCCGGATCACCCCTCAAACCCTTTTTAAAAATTGGTGTTACATTGGCGATCCTCCAATCCTCAGGTATTAGAGATGATTTTAATGATAGTTCACAGATTACTGATAGCAGGTCTGCAATCTCAAATTTCAGTTCTTTCAACACCCTTGGATGTATACCATCCGGCCCAGGTGATTTGCTACTCTTCAGTTTATCTAATAGTTGTAAGACATCTTCCCGATGTATCGATATTTCCTTCAATTCTTCCACACCTTTAAATACCACTTCAGTCGTGGGTAACATCCCTACATCTTCCTCAGTAAAGACCGAAGCAAAGAATTCATTCAGTCTCTCCGCTATCGCCTTGTCGCCTCTTAGTGCTCCTTTAACCCCTTTATCATCTAATGGACCAACTGACTCTCTCACGGGTTTTTTGCTACGAATGTACTTGAAAAGGTCTTTATTTCGCGTTTTTGCTTCCGCAGCAAGCTTCTTCTCAAATTCTCTCTTTGCCTGCCTTATCAATGCCTTGCATTTGACTTGCCAGTGCTTGTGCTGTTTCCAGGTTTCGTCATTTGGCTCTTTTTTCCATTTCTTGAAAGATGCTTTTTTGGCAACAACAGCCTCTCTGACCTCAGCTTTAAACCATGCTGGCAATTTTTTAGACTTCCTTCCACTTTTCTTAAAGCGTGGAATACAGCTGGTCTGGGCTTCCAAGATAGTATTTTTCAACAACACCCAAGCTTGATGTACGTCTTTAACCTTTGCAACTGCTCCTTTTAGTTTTTTCTTAACTGTTTTCCTCATTCTATCATAGTCTCCCTTTCGAAAGTTAAAGGGTAGTACTGTGGATTTCCTTACTATCCCTCCTCCACTAATTAAATCAAAGGCGATCATGCTATGATCACTATTGCCAAGTGGCCCCAACACCCTTATCTCTTGCACTACATCTGGTGTTCCACTAAGGACTAGGTCTAATATTGCTTCCCCTCTGGTCGGTTCATGAACCAGCTGCTCCAAGAAGCAGTCATTTATTTCATCTAGGAACTTTATCTCCCTAGCATGTCCTGTTGTGACACTGACCCAGTCGATGCCGGGGTAATTGAAATCACCCATTATTATTACTGCACTGTAACGTTTGCTAGCTTCCTTGATTTCTTTGAGCATTTCATCATCCATTTGTTCATTCTGGCCAGGCGGACGATAGTACATCCCCACTGCCATCGCCTTCCCCTTTTTACATGGAATTTCAATCCATAGAGATTCTACAGCAAATTTTGTTTCTTGCAAAACTTTAATCCTTTCTGATTCAATGCCCTCTCTAACATAGAGCGCAACACCTCCACCAATTTGATCAGCTCTATCATTTCGATATAGTTTGTACCCAGGTATCACAGTGTCCCACTGGTTGTCCTCCTTCCACCATGTCTCTGATATTCCAATCATATCTAACCTCTCGTTTAGTGCTATATATTCTAACTCTCCCATCTTGTTTTGTAGACTTCTAGCATTTGCATACAAGCATTTTAGAGACTGTATTTTATTCATATTAATTTGGCTATTGGTAGACATGGGTAATTTGGGATCTTTAAGTTCTGTCTGCCCCATAGGGAGGAGTAGCCTAGTGGTTGGGGCAAGGTACTTCAGGCCGGAAGGTCGGGGGTTCAAATCCCACTAGAGGACAGCAACCTTGGGCCGGAAGGACTGGGGTTTCTAGTCCCACAGATGCTCCTTGTGGTCTTGGGCAAGCCACTTAACCCTCCATTGCCCATGTTCCCTGTAAGTATTAGTGTATGTGTCTCATATCCCTGCATGTTAAATGTATCCCCCAATTGTGTTGTGACCGCTTTGATTGAAGGATAAGGCGGTATACAAAACTGTCTAAATAAATAAAATAAATAAAAATACTCGAGGGCATTTGGGCTACTTTACTCTTTTTTGGAACCTCTCTGCTTTTTGTAGTATCCTTCAAGGATACATTCTTCCGAACCATGCGCTCTTGGGCGACTGTCGGCTTTCCCCTATTATCTAGTTTAAAAGCTGCTCTATCTCCTTTTTAAAGGTTAATGCCAGCAGCCTGGTTCCATCCCGGTTAAGGTGAAGCCCATCCCTTCGGAAGAGCCCCTCCTTTCCCCAGAATGTTCCCCAGTTCCTAACAAATCCGAACCCCTCATCTCTGCACCATTGTCTCATCCACGCATTGAGACTCCGGAGCTCTGCCTGCCTATTGGATCCTGCGCGTGGAACGGGAAGCATTTCGGAGAACGCTACCCTGGAAGTTCTGGATTTCAACTTCCTACCTAAAAGCCTAAATTTAGCTTCCAGAACCTCCCTACCACATTTTCCTATGTCATTGGTACCAACATGTACCAAGACAGCAGACTCCTCCCCAGCACTATCTAAGACCTTATCTAGGTGGCGTGTGAGGTCCGCTACCTTCGCACCAGGCAGGCATGTTACCAGGCGATCCTCACGTCCACCAGCCACCCAGCTATCTACATGCCTAATGATCGAATCACCAACTATAACTGCTGTCCTAACCCTTCCCGCATGGGCACTTGGCCCTGGAGAAACCTCCTCGGTGCGAGAGGGGTTTACATCACCTGGAGGACAGGTCCTAGTTACAGGATCACTTCCTGCCACACCAGGGTGATGCTCTCCTGTCACATGACCTCTCTCCTCCATGGCAACAGGGATGCTGCCAGACTGGAGGTGGGACTTCAGGACTATATCCCTGTAGGTCTCGTCTATGTACCTCTCTGTCTGTCTTATGTTTTCCAAGTCTGCTACTCTAGCCTCTAGAGAACGGACTCGTTCCCTGAGAGCAGAGAGCTCCTTGCACCTAGTGCACACGTAAGACCTCTCACCAGCTGGGAGAAAATCATACATGTGACACTCAATGCAAAAGACTGGAAAGCCCACATCCCGCTGCTGGACTGCTGTCTGCATCTTAGTTTTAAGTTTGTGTTTAGATCTTTAAGTTCTATATGTACTAAAGGGTGCAATGGATATTTATACCACTAAAACTGTACCTAAGAAGTTTAATATACCTTGTTCACCTGAAGCTTAATTAATCTCAGGTCCTTGGTGTATGACTGATTTGGGTAATGAGCTTCACCTGAGAGCACCTCCTGTCTTTTAAGGTGTGCAAGTACCTATAAAGCTGTGATTTTCCCAGGGGAGGGTGGGTGTGGGGAGGGAGGGAGGGATATAACACTTATTAAAAAAGGGCTGCTACACAGTACCTTGTCCTGTGCTGCTGAGGAAAACTATATTCTGATTTGATTTAAATTATAGCTCTTTGCTGCTACTAGGCTCTAACCTATTATAAAATTTAAACTACAAGCTCTCTGCTGGATTCTAAATTTAACCAGAAAGCTCTCTTCTGTGTTTTAATTTGAAACTAAAAGTACTTTGCTGATGCTAGGCCCTGAGTGACTATGAAATTTAAACTACAGCTGTCTACTGGGTATGAAAGGTAACCAGAAAGTTCTCTTCTGTGTTTTTAAATTGAATCTTAAACTGTTGCTACTAGGCCCTGACTGATTTAACAAAAAAAAATAGTGGGTTCACAGATTAATTAGCTTTAAAAGAAAAAAAATTCCTTTCAGAAAAATTCCCAGAAGTATATACTCACAATTTCAGATTTCTCTCCAGAAGTAACAGCCCCCCTTTCCAGTCCTTCAAGTCCTTCCAGTCCTCCTCCTGTGTTAGCAGACCTGGGGCAGAGCCCAGGGTGACAGGAGGCTCTGTCACCAGCCGGAGCAGAAGCGGGAACCAAGGCTGCCGAGGCCACGAGAGGGCTATGAGGATCAACGAAGCCCAATCCCACTGAGTCTTGAAAAGGGTTCTCGCAATGAGAGGGAAGGGAGAGAATGCATAGAGCAGGCTGGATGACCAGTCCAGAAGGAATGCATCCGGACTCTCCCTGCTTGGGTGTGGTACTGGGCTGCAAAAGCAGGGAAGCTGCGCGGTCTGGGGACTGGCGAAGAGGTCTATCGCCGGCGTCCCCCAGCGAAGAAACAGCCAGCCCGCTACCTCTGGATCCAGCCACCATTCGTGGTGGTGAAGGATTCTGCTGAGCCTGTCCGCCAGGACATTCTCCTGACCCAGAAGGTATGTCGCCTTGAGGAACATCTTCTGTCGGACAGTGAAGGAGCAGATGAAGACCACATCCCGGCAGAGGGAGTGCGATCCTGTGCCTCCCTCCATGTTGACGTAGAACATCACCATGTGGTTGTGGGTCTGCACGAGAACCAACCTCCCCTTGAGGTGGTCCTCAAAGGCCTCAGGGCCCACTGAATCGCCCGGAGTTCAAGAAATTTTACCTGCTGCTGGGACTTCTCAGGCAACCACTGCCCATGTGTGAACAGCGGCCCAAGTGGGCTCCCCACCCTAACAAGGAAGCGTCTGTCATCAGCACCACATTGTGCTTAGGAGCCTGGAAGACAACCCTCGGAGGAGATTGTGGGGGTTTTGCCACCAGCTCAGGGACAAGCAGAGGTCAGGAAGGACCCTTAAAGAGCCCCTGAGGTGACCAAGGGACGGGCTCCATTGGGCTCTGAGGCACCACTGAGCTGTCCGCATGTGCAGACGGGCATGGGGGACAACATGCATGGTAGAGGCCATGTGGACCAGGAGGCATAGCATGGTCCGAGCCGTGAGCCGGGGAGTGCTTTGGACCTGGGCCGCCAGGGCTTGGAGACGGTCGGTGTGATCCGCTGGTAAGAATGCGGTTGCCCGCTGAGTATCAAAGTGCGCCCCGATGAACTCGAGTGCCTGCACTGGCTCGAGGTGAGGCTTTGGGTAGTTGACCAAGAACCCCAAGTCCTCCAACAGAAGGATTGTGCATGACACTGCTCGCCGGGTTTCCTCGACCGAGGATCCCATGACGAGCCAGTTGTCGAGGTAGGGAAAGACCGGCATGCTCTGATGCCTGAGACAGGCGGCAACCATGACGAGGCATTTCGTGAAGACTCGTGGGGCAGATGGAAGGCCGAAGGGGAGCACCCTGTACTGGAAGTGCTCTCCCTGCACCCTGAAGCACAGGTACTGCCTGTGCTGGGGGTGGATTAAAATATGGGCGTAAATGTCCTTTAGATCCAAGGAGCATAGCCAGTCACCCTGCCGGAGGAAGGGCAGCAGAATGCCAAGGGATAACATCTTGAACTTCTCCCGCACCAAGAACTTGTTCAACTTTCGGAGGTCGAGGATGGGCCACAGACCCCCCGTCTTTTTTGGGACGAGGAAGTACCGGGAATAGAAGCCCTGACCTCGAAGGTGCAGAGGGACCTTCTCGACTGCCCAATGGGCAAAAAGAGAGAGAAGAGAGAGTAGTTCCCACTGCAGTAAAACCTGGTTTGCGGGGAATCGAGGAGGCTCTGCCTGGGAGAAGGGAGGTGGAAGCCTGTCGAAGCGAAGTCGATAGCCTCAGACGACCTGGAGAACCCAGGTGTCTGAGGTGATGGAAGCCCACAAAGGGACAATATAAGACAGGCGTCCCCCACTGGCTGCTGCGTTGCCGGAGGGCGAGGGGCTATGGCAATGGCATCAAAACCCCTGTGCGGATTGTAGAGGAGCTGGAGTTTGGGCTTTTGTCCCCTTCGGCTTGCGATGGCCTTGGCTGGACTTACCATGCACCGGGGTGGTCAGCGTTGGGGTAGCCAGGTATGGCAGGTAGCCACGGTACTGGAGGCCCTTCCTTGGAAAGGAAGGCTTTTTGGCTTGTTGCTTTTTCCGGGGCAGAGTGGAGGTCTTGCGTGAGAGACGGGTTCTGGTGACGAACTCCGTCTCTATCTCTGTGGCTTTATCCTCCATCGGCTTGTTGAAGAGCTGATCACCGAGGCAGGGAACATCCAGGAGCTTTTCCTGCACCTACTGCTCCAAATCTGATGATTGGAGCCATGCCTGGCAGTAGGCTCCGATGCCTGCGGCCGCCACCCGAACTGATGACTCAAAGCCATCGTAGGCAATTCGGGAAAGGTATTTTGAGCCATCTGCGATGGACTTCAGCAGAGTACCGAACCTATTGAGGGGCTCTCCCTCGAGGCCCGCGGAGAATCCTCCAAGCTCTTTGGCTAAATCGCACAAGGACATACCCATGTATAGTTGGTATGCTTGAATGCGACAAGAGAGCATGGAGCCTTGTTAGGCCTTGCGGCCCAGGGCATCAAGGGCTCTCAAATCTCGGCTAGGCGGTACCAATGAGTGCGATTTTGGGCTCTTCTGTTTTCTCATGGCCAACTCCACCACCATAGAGGTGTGGGGAAGTTGTGTCTTCCTGAACCCCGGCCCACGTTGTACCTTGTACATAGTATCAAGGCGCTTGCTCACGATGGGGACCGAGGCGTGTGCCTCCCACATGCAGAGCCGCAGCCAAGACAGAATAGGAGGGACCAGCACAGTGAGAGATTCCCTAGGCGGGGACTCGTACTGAAGAATATCAAGTTCTTCAGCACAAGAGTCCTCCTCAGCCTGAGTGGCCAGGTTAAGGGCCCATGCCATATCCTGGATGAACACCAGAAAGGATATGTCCTCGGGTGGTAAGTGCCACTGGAACGCAGGTGGGGAGGGGTCCGACAGAAGGTCCCGGTGGGTACGGGTTTCTGAGGAGGTTTCCCCATCAGACTCCCACTCCGAGAACTCGTCGAGGAGTCCAAGCCAGGCAGATCGTCCTCTCCAGCGGCCGGTGCCCATTTGGAGCTGGAGGCCCTGGAAGATCTCACCTCCAAGGAACGGGAGGGCGAGTGAGACCAACATCGAGGACCCTCACAAGGCCCGCAGCTCTCGGGGATTTCCTGGATGGATTTCGGTGTCCCACGCGAGGGACCCACAGTCTCTGGGCGCGAGTCAGTGAAGCTGGCTGTGAGCACCTGCTGGGAAGCGATGAATGCAGAAACGCTGCGTTCTAGCGCCAGCATGCGTGACTCCCACGCGGGCGAGGGGCCCTGTGACCCCGACCCCGGGGTCACTGGGTCGGGCGTCAAGGAAGAAAGGGGGTCTTCACCGGGACGGCTCTTAGGAGATGGAGCGCCTTCGCCAGAGGCCTCCATATCCGTACGAGGTACCTTGCGGGGCCACTCCTTATCCAACTCTCGGGAACGCCAAAGGGGGCTGAGTGACCGAGCGTGGGAGCGCTCGCGCTTATTGGGAGCCCCCAACAGCGACTTTGAGGCCTTCTTCTTTTTGCACCGCTCTACCTCAGGGGATCCCTGGTCGGAGTGCCGCCGAGAGCGTGAGGCCGAAGAGGGGGACACCATCTGGGGAGAGATGACCAGGGCGCCACCGGGGATTCCAAGTCAGCCTTTCGAAAAATGTCTTTGGACTTCTGCTTATGACTGAGCAGGGCCTTAGAGGACATTTTCATGCAGATCATGGTCGGCTCCAAGGCACCACAGACAACAGTCGTGAGTGTCCGTAAGCGACATGTTCCTAGAGCTTCTATCGCATTTTTTGAAGCTGGTGGCCATGGGGGCAAAAATGGCCCCCGCCAGGTTGAAGACCCACACGGCCAGTGGTTAGGGAAAGAAAAATGGCGCAAAGTCCGTTTGACAAAAAATGAAGAAAAAACTATCCCCAACATCTCTAAGAAGGTAGAGCAGGGGAAGGATGGGTAGAGGACAGGTGCAACTGGAAAACAGAAGGTCAGTAGGCCAAAAAACTAAGACTTTTTCCGAGGGTCGGGGACATGTGCCCAAAGGGCTCCGCGGAAAAAGGGAAACTGAACAAGATGGCACCCTTGTGCGGGAAGAGGACCACACATGCGTGGCAGCAATCCCAAAGACTTTCTTTGAAAGCTGGGGAATTGCTCCGTGCGGGCTCCATCGGTGCCTACGTCACCCATAAATGAGAACTGACTTCCTGCTTATTCCTGGAGAACATAGACATCCCTGATGTAGATGCCCATACCAGCGTCCATACAGACATCCCCGCTATGAAACCATGAGCAGCAGGTATAACCTTTGACATGTTTGCGACATCCAGGACATTTCTGAAATCAAGTGAGGACAACCAAGTTCTTGGGAATGTCTGGCCACACTTAAATCACATCCCAGCTCTGATGTGGATGACCTTGTGCTGGAAACACCCACAGGCATGGCTTCTAAACTGGCTCCAGGAACGTCTCTGTGCTTTAGACTTCTCTATGCCGATTTTCAGATGTCCAAAGCACGAATAGGGCTTCTAAAATACCCACCTTTACCTACTACTTTATTCTTTCCTATCTTTTCTTGTACTTCCATTCTAAGCTTATTTATCTTATTATAAATTGCTTTGATTAATCAAGAAGGCAGTATATCAAGCTACCTAATAAACTATAAACTATACATGAGAAGGAGTCTTGAGGCTAAGTATGTAGCTCTATGGAGGATATTTTAGAAGCATCTCCACAGGTAAATAGCAATTTCAGAAAGCCATTATTTAGATGTGGAAATCCACGCCATGCAGAGATTTCAAGGGGGCGTGGTGAAGGTGTGGTTCGAGGTTGGATAGGGCAGGCCAAAAATGTACCTGTGTATTCCACATTTTAGAAAGGGAATCCACGTGTAAGGCAAAAAATTTCCAAGTCAGGTTTTAAAAATTGCTCATTTAGGCCAGGGCTATATAAGAGCGATTAAGAGAGTTATTCTCCTTCATTCTCTATTATTTATTTCCTCCTCCAAAATGAAAATTTAAAAAATAAAGGCCTCAGTGCTTAATTGCCAGCAGTTCTTGTGTCTTACAATTGTAACATGAAGAAATGTCTACAATAAAATTAAAATACATTACAAAATATAAGACATATAAAAAATAAAATATAAACATACATCATAATAAAACAAAATAAAAGAGAAATCAAATGATTAGACCACTTACATGTATAGGTTTGTAAAATGGCCAGCTATGTGTAGAAGCTGCTGTGTTTGAGACACTCACATCTTTATATGTATTGTACAAAAGGTTCTGTGGTTGGCAGAGCTGTTCATAAAATACTGCCCCCTACTTCCCTGTTCCATCTAAAACGGGACTCCATGGCCTCTAGCTTGATGTGAATTTGTTTTTGTTTGCCTGATTTTATTTTTTTTTAAATTATGAATGTGTTTTAGTTGTAAATGGTTAGTGCCATCTCAGTCACTGTACTACATGTATATTCGGCACCTGTACATACAGGAGTATAAAGCCTTTTTCATGTGAGTGTGCGGTATATTTGCATAAAAGGCCTCTTAAACAATTTTCCCACCTGCAGAAGTTCATAAATGACAAGCCTGCACACACTTGTGTTCTGGGTAGGAGTTCTGGCGCAGTATGAGTCATTATATACACACATGTTTTATACTCGCCTATGCCTGCTTCCAAGCAGGTGCAAGTGTCCACGGCTTCATTTTAGCCATGATTTTGGCAGGTTTACTGAGTAATTTTATAGGTGCCTGCTTGGCCTTCAGACATAGGCAGCCTGCTATAAAATTACCACCATACTTACTTTTTTCCTGCATGAGTTGTAGACACATTTAGCTCTGACATGTTCTGATTTTGATGTATCTTCTCTCCGTGGTGCAGGGCCAGCTGAATATTGGCCTGGTACGTTTTTTAGGCATGCTGAGGTGCCCAATTCTTATCTTTGGAAACTGTTCCATCCATGTTACCATACCCTTTGCTTCTACTCTTTCACCCTGGCCAGACATAATACCCCTTCCCTTTCTTTCCTTTTCTTGGCCTGTCTCAGGTTGGACAGTAGCAGAAAAGTCACACCTCCCTGACTGACTCTTATATTCTGCAAAGCAAGATGTCTCTCTATTTGTGATTCCCCAGATCATCCTGAAACGAAGGCCCAGCCTCTATGTGGTGAACCTGCTCATCCCCAGCGCCTTCCTCATGTTGATTGATGTCCTCAGCTTCAACCTGCCACCCCACACCGTGGATAGAGCTTCCTTCAAGATGACTCTGCTTCTAGGATACACAGTCTTTCTGCTTATTCTCAATGATCTCCTGCCAGCCACAGCCAGTGGGACCCCCCTCATTGGTAGGTAGCAAACAAAACCCAGAGTCACAAACCAGGAACAGTGCAGGGTGACTGTACAGTACGGTGCACGAGTTCAGTCCTCAAGGGCCGCAAATAAGTCAGTTTTTTGGGCTATTCCTATGAACGTATAATACCTTTATTCTATGCAGAGCAACCTCATGCATATTCATTAGGGGTAACCTGAAAACCTTTGTGCATCCCTGCCATACAGCCACAGGATGGAACCAGCATGGAGTATGCAAAGAGAACACTACCAGCTGTTACCCACAAAAGAGTGGCGCAGTGCTAGTATTCCTTCTGGCTTTCCACCAACAGAAAGTGCTTCTCCCCTGACCCTCCATCATAAGAGGCTCAATCCTCTCCTTTTTGAAATCTGCCAGGTATTAGTGGCCCAAACTGGCTACTGTTGAAGACAATATGTTGGGCTCGATGGACCTTGATCTGACATAGCATGGCTATTCTTAATTCTTGTTTTAACCCCAAAATGACTCAGAGCACAGAAGGATAGACCTGATCTAGTGCTCTGTGCAGAGGAAGAGAATCAGTCTGGGGAGCAAAAGGATAGCCCTGTCCTAGTCTTGTGCAGAGAAACCCATCCCCACCCCTGGCTGCAAAACAAGAGAACTGGTACTGACTCCATGAGGAAAGGAAGAGACCCAACACTGGCTAGGGATGCCTGATGCAAAAGAAAACACCTGGCTGTGGACCCACATGGAAAGAAAGAGGCTACTCCCCAATACTATATAACAGATAGAGGGACTGTAAGAGGCAGGCTTTGGGCTACCACTGCTGCTTGGTGCAAACTGTAGGGGAAAGTGCCAGTGTTCTGTCAAGGGTGGGGAGAGGAGGTGGTTGTGCTCTAGGGAGGTGAAGGGGCATCTTTAAATAGTTTTCTTCTTCCCCTCAGGCATCTATTTCTCCTTGTGCCTGGCGCTGCTGGTCATTGGACTCCTGGAGACTGTGTTTGTGATGAACATTCTTCACCGCGGCTCATCACAGTGCCCAGTGGTGCCTCACTGGGCTCGCAGCTTGGTTTTACATTACTTAGCAAGTCTCGTGTGTTACAAGAAGGCAGACCATCTGACCAACTCCCTCATCATTGAAAGCATCACAGAAGACAACAAGGATGGTTAGTACCAGGGTATTAGATATTTTTGCCTGGTAGTTTCTTTCTACTTCTTTGGATTTTCTAACTCTGTTTGAAGTGGTCTTTAAAGCACTACAGTAACAGTTGAGAGGAGTAGCTTAGTGGTTAGAGCAGTGGGCTGCAAACCAGGGAAGTCAGCATTCAAATCCCAATGACACTCCTTGCAGGCTTGGGCAAATTACTTCACTCCTCACCCTTGTTGCTTCAGGTATAAATTTAGATTGTAAATCATTTGGGGCAGCAAAATACCTACTGTATTCAAATGTAACGCGCCTTGAGCTACTACTGAAAAGAAATTTCAAATCTCCCCAAAATAGTTGAAGACAGCAGAAAACAACCCATTGACCCATCCTTTCTTCACAGCAAAGATTACAAGTCCTTTGTATGGCACTACAAGGTCTATGCAGATACGGCCAGCTACTAGCACCAGGAACTTTATTGCTACTTATCAAGTCACCCTGAATAAAAGACCATACAAGAGTCTGCACTTAATCCAATATCATTTCTTCCCCTCATCCACCCCCATCATTGTGTCTTGGCATCATGATGAGCCTTTATTCACAATCTGGGGTGTTCCAAAAATAAAGCCATTTACTGACGCACTGGATGACACATCAATCAGACTATTTTTGCTTGGCCCCATCTTGTAGAATGCTCTCTCAGGTACCTTAGCATAGAGATTTCCCTACAAAGATTTAAAAAAGGAATTAAAGACGTATTACTTTAAATTAATCTTTGGCAACATTTTGAAGTGAAGACAGTTATTCTATCCTGTTTTGTTTCAATCTTTTTCTTCATATTTTAATGTTTTTATGGTTATTATCTGATGTGTTTTAAATTGTTACTTTTAGTTGTCTTTTATTTAATTGTATCCCACCTTGTATTCTCGAAAAGCGGATAATCAAGTCCAATAAACATAAACATAGAATTAAGAGGCAGGTGGGACCTGTTTTCATAAATATGTCCACATCAGAAACACAAAGTCGCATTAAGAGTTCATCCAGAAAAACAACAGGTTATTCTCCTGACTTCAGACGCTTTCAAATACTCCCAGATTCATTAACTTATTGGGAATCGCCTCTGAACTACCTTAATCTCCTAAGACTCCAGAGGATTGGTCCAAAACCAGAATTAAAACTCCACACTCCAGTATTCCTTGTGTGCCTTCTGATGTTTTTTTCTGGAAGAAATTCCTTCTTTCCATATTGTCCTGCTAGACCAGTCCAGATAAGTGGGTTGTATTCCCCTACCAGCAGATTGGTGGAGACAAAGAACCAATGAATATCTCAGGTTTCAATTACATCACTCATATGCCTCTATCCACTGCAGCCACCAGAGATCTCTTAAACATTTTTTTGTCTCCAGCAGATGGTGGATGGATTTTCTGCACTCTGAAGAAAATCTGAATGATTAAGAGGAAAGGGTTGATTTAAATGCTTGTGAATGAACACCTTGAGAGGGACTCTCTCACTTGAGTGTGACTTGGGAGGCTCCACTAGACTGCGGTCTTTTCGGTAGCAGTAGGAGGAGGGAAAATTGGTTCAGCTCCACACTCTTATCATGATAAGAGCCTGTTCAGCAGCCAGAAAATTGGAAAGATCTAGAAGGACTGAAAGGGTTCAGCAGCCTCTCATATCCTGTTATGATACTTGCACTGCTATGATACTTGCCTTAACTCTCTGTCTTTTTCCAGGAAATGTTGTTTGGCTTGTGGCAGCGAGGTGCCTCATCTCCGACTTTTGGACTCTGCTTTTCTTGCATGGCAGCTCTGAGTCATCCCTGGAGGGTCTGCTCCCCCTCTCCCAGCCAGAGGATGCAGTTAGTCCGGCACTGCCTGTCTTAAGGCAGGAGGTCAGTCAACAACAACAAAAAACCAATGGTGACAAAATCAAATAAAAAAAAACAGTAAAATCACCAAAATAACAAAACAAGGCTCTCAAAATTAAATTTTTTGTTGGACAAGTCAGTGAGAGGTGAGAAAGGACATCTCACCCTCACAACCCACCCATGTCCATTTTAATCAGTAAGGTTCTAAAAATGCTTGAAACGCTTGAAAAGCACTTATCTATAAACTCAGGTGTGGCAGCCAAAACTGCTTGTCAGTGAATAGGTCTGGAACAGAAGGCTGCACAACGTATACGTTTCGAGTTTACCAAGGACTCTGTTTTCAAGTGCCGCTTGATACGCCACTCCACCATTAATTGAAACCAAACTGCTAACAACCATGCTAGCCATAAAAATTGGGCTTTTGAGAAACCAATTGTTGAACTATTGGCTGATCCAAAATGCCATCATCAAATAGAACCGCCAATGAAGAAGGGAAATACCCCATCATCATCGGGGAATCCCCCTTCTCATTGGGTGGAATCAAATCAGGCTTAACCAATCAATCTCACGGTTCAAGCCATAGGGATGTATTGAATTGAGAGTGTAAATCCAACATTGTTCCAACCACTGCAGACGAGAAATCCTATTACCCCTGCGGGGGTCATATGGAACATGATCAATGATCCTCCACTTAAGATCATAAAACTGGTGTTGATGAACCAAACGGTGATCCACTACAGGGGCCAAGCAGACATACAACCGCAATCGGGAAGCATGTTCAGCAAGTCTAGTCTTAATAGGACGGATGGTGCAGCCAACGTAAAGTAAATCACATGGACATCACAATAAATAAATTACAAAAGTGGATATGCAAGAAGCTGGCCAGTGACAACGATATGACATCAAGAGACAGGGTCTTCCGAAGTGCTGTCCTGCAAAGTCGTAGGGCAAAATTGCCAGTGTCCGCAGAGTGTGACCAGAGTTCGTTCCTAATGCCCACACAGGGCGATAAGTGGGAACAGCTGACTTAACAAGAATGTCACGTAAATTAGACCCCCGGGAGTATGCTATCATAAGAGGTTTGGAAAAACATGTGTAAACCCAAAACAGGCCAATGCTGTCTTAACAATTTTGCTACCAAAGTGGAATTTTGCATAAAAGGCAAAACTCCTACCAAAGAGTCATCAGCATTAGGGCTCACAGAAAACTGGTCCGACAACAACCAATCACAATGAACATGATGTGCCCTACGCTCTAATATCAATGCTATAAGATCAAATACTTAGTAAATGCAGTTTTGATCTTATAACATTGATATTAGAGCGTACAATACTTGAGGAGGATGTTTTGGGCCAACATATTGAGTAGATGAAGCACACATTACAGCTTTCTATGGAGGAGGAGTTGTATCAGAACAAGATTGATGATATTGACAGAAAATTATGGGGCTTTTCTGATTATTTGAAGACTTTTAAGTTGAATAAATTCAATCGTGATAAAACCGATTATGACACTGCGAAGGTTTATAGATGTATGTATGAGAAGAAGGGTAATGAGCCTTTGAAATGGGTTTCATTTGACGTATCTTCCAAAGAAACTGATGACAGCATGGGTACCATTGATAAAAATACTCGCCGTAAAGGTTTGGACTATGCTTTGAAGGGGCATCAGGATTTTCGGTCGAGCCCTGCCCGCGGTTGCCGACCACGGAGACTCTACCAAGATGACAATTGGGGAGATCCTCCCAACACTAGACAACGGTCCAAGCAGCCACCACAACAACAGTCGTCACCTTAACCCATTGTCCTCTTACATCTCAGCAAGAACGGGTGTTAAATTTGGGTTTATCCTTTGTCCCTACAATTAAATATAATGCTTTCAAAATGAGGGTTTGCCTATATACATTTTTCAGAAAATTGCAAGTCACAAATTTTTTTCAGGATAAGATCGTTTCTAGTGACATTTCAGTGCTTAGGGCTGCCTCTAAGTGGACACCTCCTGGTCCTGTGGACCCGACAATAGCTACTTTTCAGGCGCTGATATTGAAGGATCTTCAGACTTTAGAATCCACGTTTAGGAACAATTTTTCCAATATCAGTAGGACCGAAAGGACAGCCTTGGTGCAGTTGGCACAGAATGACCAAATTATCATCAGAGGGGCTGACAAAAGAGGAGCTGTGGTCCTCCAGAGTAAGGATGATTATTTTAGGGGCATTGAGTTGCAATTGTCTGACACTCAACATTATAAGCCTCTTGATAAGGACCCCACTCTTGCCTTACAATTAAAGATTTCATCTACAGTATCTCAGGCTTACCAGGCCAGTTGGATTACACAAAAGGAACAACATTATTTGATAGTGTCCTATCCTAAAATAACCACCATTTATACGGTGCCTAAGATTCACAAATCCATCGCCAATCCACCAGGTAAACCTATTGTTTCAACCTTCCACTCGCCATCAGATCAATCACTGACTTCAAGCAATTTAGAAAAGCCCTAAAGCATCACCTGTTCCTTCTACACTTCTACAAACACCACGATCCCTCACAGACTCCCCAACACAATCCATTCCCACAAGATACGCAGTAATGTTCTCTCTTACGCTACACATAATGTAAATAACCCGTACTGTATATAGTTTATACTTTTATGTACAAAGTTTCCCAATGTTAATTCCTGGTTATTTGCCCTGTTATATGTAAACTCATGACAGCTCGTTGCTTATGTGAGTATTTTCGTTCACTGTAAACCGCACTGATGATAAATAGCGCGGTATAAAAGAACTGTAAATAAATAAATATGTAGGGGTTCTCTTTTGGAACCATTGTCACAGTTTTGTGATGTCTTTTTGAAAAAAGAGGCAGCTCAGGTATATTCTTTTATTAGAGATTTCACACATTTTCTAAGTCAGTTATCGGATTTACAGCTCTCTACTGACGATTTTTTGTTAGTTACCTTGGATGTGGCTGCGTTGTATACTATCATCAATCAGGATGAGGCTTTGTTGTTATTAAATTCCTTATTTATGCATGCTCCTTCACGTATTCCTAAGTCCTTTTTGATAGATTTGATTTGGCTGGTGTTGACACGGAATTATTGTTTGTTTGATGGGACTTATTTTTTACAGACATTTGGCATTGCGATGGGGGCTACAGCAGCCTCTTCCATTGCCACCTTGTATATGGCAGATTTGGAAGAAAAGTTTATTTATCCATCTGAACTGTTTTGTCATGTACGTTTTTGGCTCAGATTTCTAGATGACATTTGCTTCGTGTGGATGTCATCTTATGCCATGCTGACTGAATTTATTTCATGGTTGAACACTATTAAACCAAAAATACAATTCACTGCACATATACACCAGCAGACTCTGGACTTTCTGGATGTTACCATTTACAAAGACTCTGGGGGTTTGGCAACAGCTTTGTTTAGAAAACCTGTTCAACAAAATAGTTTATTGTGTTATCATAATCATCATCCTGGTCCACTTCACAGGGGCCTTCCCTTTGGATAATTTTTAAGACTACGTTGGATTTGTTCTACTCTAGCAGACTTTCAGCTGCATGCTATGGACCTTAAAATCCGCTTACAAGTTCGAGGTTACCCTATGAAAATGATCGACAGAGCTTATCAGAGGGCATGTCACGTTCATCGTGAATGGTTGTTGTCGGACCAGTTTTCTGTGAGCCCTAATGCTGATGACTCTTTGGTGGGAATTTTGCCTTTTATGCAAAATTCCACTTTGGTAGCAAAACTGTTGAGACGGCATTGGCCTGTTTTGGGTTTACACTCATGTTTTTCCAAACCTCTTATGATAGCATACTCCCGGGGGTCTAATTTAATTGACATTCTTGTTAAGTCGGCTGTTCCCACTGATCGCCCTGTACGGGCATTAGGGACCACCTTGGACAATTTGCTGCTCCTGAAGGCAGTGGTGCCTGTTTCCCTGTGCAATCGGGGCAAGGACAGGTATTTCATCTATTTGGTGGTGCCGAAAAAGGATGGCTTCTTCTGGCCCATTCTGGACCCTCAAGGGTGCCAACGAGCACTTACGTGTCCTGCGCTTCCAGATGGAAACCTTGCAAGCCATGATTCAAGCGAGGGGAGTTCCTGGCATCTCTGGATTTGGCTGAGGTGTATTTTACTATCCTAATCTGGAAGGATCAGCAAACGTATCTGCATTTTGCCATGCTTGTCTCTCACTTTGTTCGCCATCCTCCCATTTGGACTTTCCACTAGACGGCCCAGGGCTATTGGAAACGCAGTGAAGCAGTGTGGTCCATCAACTGCCTCGAGGCAAGGGCAATCAGGTTGGCTCTTCTGCATTTCCAGCCCCTGATCGCGGGCAGGGCAGTTCAAATGTTTTCAGACATTGCCACAGTGGTGGCTTATGACAATCAGCAAGGCGGCAGGAGGAGTGCTGAGGTAGCCCTGGAGATACCTCTCCTGTTTACCTGGGTGGAGAAGAACCTCTAGCTTTGTCATCTCAGCACATTGCCACGGTGGACAATGTATCATTTATTTATTTATTTTATTTAGACAGTTTTGTATACCGCCTTATCCTTCAATCAAAGCGGTCACAACACAATTGGGGGATACATTTAACACGTGGGGATATGAGACACATACACTAATACTTACAGGGAACATGGGCTATGGAGGGTTAAGTGGCTTGCCCAAGACCACAAGGAGCATCTGTGGGACTAGAAACCCCAGTCCTTCCGGCCCAAGGTTGCTGTCCTCTAGTGGGATTTGAACCCCCGACCTTCCGGCCTGAAGTACCTTGCCCCAACCACTAGGCTACTCCTCCCTGGACTCCTCCCATTGGACTTTCTCAGCCGGCACTCTCTGGATTCAGGAGAGTGGGAGTTAAATTAGGGGTCGCCCTGAGATGGACCTGATGGCAACCTGCTCCAATGCCAAAGTGTGCCACTTCTCCAGTCACTGCACAGAGAAGGGGTCCAAGGGCGTCTATGCCCTGGCTTAGCCTTGGCCAAGTCAAGACCTGCTGAATGTGTTTCCTCCATGGCCCTTGGTGGGGCATGTGATTCGGCATATGGAGCACCACCTGGGAAGAATTATTCTGGTGGTGCTGGATTGGCTGAGGAGAACGTGGTTCGAAGACCTGATGCAGTTCCTGCAAGTGCCACCTTTTCATTTGCCTCCATCTCGAGACCTATTGCATCAGAGACCGATCATCCTGGAAGACCCAGTTTCCTTCTCACTTATGGCTTGGCTCTTGAAAAGAGACGGCTAGTGTGTAAGGGCTACTCTCCGGTAGTGGTTTCTAATTTGCTTGGAGCCTGGAGGTGGTCTACCAACCTGCCATACATGTGGGTCTGGTGCCTCTTTGAATAATGGAGTGGTGCACGGCAGTTGACACCTGAGGCAGCAAAGAAGCGGTCTCTGTTGGCCTATTGGTATGACAGTCTGGAGAAGGGCCTTTAAGTTACCTGAAGGTTCAGGTGGTAGCTTTGACCAGTTTCAGAGGTTCAGTGTCCGCAGACAGCTTTAATTTAAATTTATACCTCAGTCAGTAGCCCCAGAGAACATTTTGCTTAAATTTAAACCTCAGCCAGTAGCCCCAGAGAGCTTTTAATTTAAATCAAATTATAGTATAGCTTAGCATACAACTACTAATTGAGTACACAACTACTAATTGAGCACCCCAACAACAGCAGACTCCGGTGCCAAAACACAGAAAATCTCCTCCTTCTACCTGCACAGAGCTCCAAGAAACCACAACGCACCTGCACAAGAGCCTTCCAATTCTACGCCCCCACCAACTAGAACAAACTACCCCCCACCTTACAGGCTCTCCAATCCCACACCCTCTTCAAAAAACATCTTAAGACCTTTCTTTTCGAAGAATACTTCAACACATCTACCACCACAAACCACACACAAGATCATACCTATCTGTACATAGTTCCAACTGTTCCATGCAAACGTTATTACTTGTTCAATGTAAACCGTTTTGCCTTGCAGAAAAACGCTATATAAAACCAGTTAAATAAAATAAATAAATAAATAGAAGGAAGAATAAGATAAATATTCTTTGAGAAGAAAGAAAGAAATTGTTTCTAGAGACCTTTACAAAGAGGCCTTCCAGTTACAGGGCAAAAGAACCGTGAAACTGTTTTAGATTTATTTATTTATTTGCGTGTTTTTTATACCGCTATATCAGGTAATAGCAGCTGTATACAACTGAACATCAAGTACATAGAACATGTTAACAGAATAACTGGTGCTGCAATCAATAATTTACATGATTCAGGAGAGAATAACTTATTTACAATTAATATACAAGAAATGTTATGAAGCAAAAGAGTAAGTTCGGGGGTACTGGCGGGGGAGATTGTTATATTATGGATTTGTATAGTTTGAATAGTAGGGGGAGAGTAGTTATTTATGTAGGATCTGTGTTGAATTGTGGTGAGATTTGACCAAAATGTTCAGTAAAGAGGTGAGTTTTGAGGTGGGAACGAAAGGTGGTGAGGTCTGTGATGTTTCAAACGCTAGCTTGTAAAGCATTCCAGGGCATAGAGGAGATATACTCAAAAGTTCTATTGCTTGTGCATTTTTTAGTTTTATGGAATTCAGATGGATAGATAGGTGTTAAAGCCAAGTGAAAGGTTAAAGAAGCAATTTGAAAGGCTCCCTCCATCAAACCAAAGGCTGTGTGAATTACCCAGGAAATTGTTAAGAGATTACCTTATAATGCGGCGCTCCTGCCCGGCCTTGGGGCTAAAGACAGGAGCGGCGGTCCGATGCTTCGTGAGGAAGGAGAGTAACCTGTATCCAGGGAATGCTGGGTATTGTAGTTCCTGCTCCTCTCGCTCCGAAATAAAGAGTTGTAGTTATGGGGTTTCCAGTATTTTTATTATAGTAAAGGATATTGTTCCATCACATGGCAAATAAATGCAAACAAAATAGGTGCTTCAAATGCTAACAGGAAAACCTAGGATAAAGGCAACTTAAAGTATAACTGCTTCTTTTCACTTCCAAGCAAATTACTCACTTTGCCCCAAGAGGTCAGTTAGATTCACTGCAGCCTCTTTCAGCCACTGTTACCTTCACAGTGCTGGGGAAAATCAGGTGCACATAATTAGAGCTTTCTCAGCAAGGCAATACAACAGCTCCATAGCATTCAATTCACATACGGTAAAAAGCAGTTTCCTTCAGCTTGGCATCTCTACACAGCAGACCGTGCAATCCATGCTCTCACAATCTGGTAAGTCTGTATTATCTTGTGTTAACTCTTCAAGCTGTATGGAATTACTGGCTTCTGGTAACACTGGCTGTCTTCTAGCTTGCAAATCTAAAAACTGCTTAAAACTCTGTAGGAGCAATTCAGCCTGCTGTTTGGGAGGTAGGGAATTGCTATCAGCTATACAACTTCCCTCTGGCTTAAGGCTGTTTATTTTCTCCTTAGATTAATTGTATCAGAGTAACTGCTAGTCTCTTTTGCTAATGTTTCACACACAGGAGAGTTAGCTTTACGTTCAGCCTGGAAACTTTGTGGCCATTCACTTACTTGTTGCCATGCCGTTCTGACTTCAGATGGCTCCAACGTTCTCCAGCTGTTAGAATGTTTGTTGCTCTCTGGCTCAAACGGTACTTCGCAGAATGATTGTTTTCTTTCTTGTGCCTGCCTTGAAGGCTTCCTTTCCCAGGGCTGTGCCTTCCAACGGTTGTCTAATTCAGGGCTAGGTCCTCTCTCCTTGGGACTTCTACTCACTGCCTCTGAATAGAACTTTGCAGGTTTCTTTCCAATGCCAGGTTCCCAAGTATCAGCATACTGTTTTCTGGACTTCCAATCATTCTTCCTCCTCTCCTTCTTTCTCTTCTCTTTCTCCTCATTCCTAATCCCATTCTCATTCTCACTAGCGAAGCCATGCTCTGGTTTAAAACCACGTTCTCTCCTGGACACGCCCCTTCCCAGGGCAGGGTGTGCCCAATCAGGACTGCAGGACTCCTCCCCTGGGCTGGTCTCCATGCTCAGCTCTGTGGAATAGAGTCTCTCTTTCTTCCTTGGTTTCTCAAATAGGCATAAATCCTGCTGAACCTCAGGATTTTCATCCGTCTTCATAGGCTCAGGAGGGCGCTGTTCACCACAATAAGCACAGGTCAGGGTACCCGGCTTTTACTAGATGTTCTTCCCACCCAACCTGACTCCCACACAGCACAGGCATAATTTTAGCTTCTGATTTAATAAATGGAAGGAGGATGGCAAGGAAATCCACAGTACTTTTAACTTTCAAAAGGGAGATTATAATAAAATGAGGAAAAGAGTTATGAAAAACTAAGAGGAGCAGCTTTAAAGGTTAAATATTTACATCAAGCATGGATGTTGTTTAAAAATACTATCTTAGAAGCCCAAACCAGATGTATTTCATGCTTTAAGAAAAGTGGAAAGGCGGCCAAAAAACTGCCAGCATGATTTAAAGGCAAGGTCAGAGAGGCTGCTGTAGCCAAAAAAGCATCTTTCAGGAAAAGGAAAAAGGAGCCAAATGACAAAAACAGGAAACAGCATAAGAACTGACAAGTTAGATGCAAGGCATTGATAAGGCAGGCAAAGATAGAATTTGAAAAAAAGCTTGCTGTGGAAGCAAAAAGCATAACAAAAACTTTTTAAAGTACATTCATAGTAAAAAATCTGTGAGAAAGTCAGTTGGAGCATTGGATGATAGAGGGGTAAAAGGGGCACTAAGGGAGGACAAAGCCATTGCAGAGAGATCAAATGAATTCTTTGCTTGGTCTTTACTGAAGATGATGTAGGGAAGCTACCCATGTCTGAAATGGTATCTAAAAGTGATATATCGGAAGAAGTGAAAGAAATATTGATAAACAGGGAAGATGTATTATAACTATTTGATAAACTGAAAAGCAGCAAATCACTGGACTGGATGGAATACATCCGAGAGTATTGAAAGAACTGAAAGATGAGATCACAGACCTACTATTAGTAATCTATCAATGGCCTTTGTATCACCAATTTTTAAAAAGGGTTCCAGGGGTGATCCGGGAAACTACAGACCAATGAGCCTGATGTCAGTACCAGGCAAAACAACAGAAACCATTATAAAGAATAAAATTACTGAGCCCATGCAGAGCAATTCCCCAGCTTTCAAAGAAAGCCTTTGGGATTGCTACCACGCATGTGTGGTCCTCTTCCCGCCCAAGGGTGCCATTTTGCTCAGTCAGGTCCCTTAGCTTGAGCCCTACCAAGCAGATGGCAAGAGAAGGACAAAAATTCAACAACTCATCAGGCGATGGGGGAGGGTAGTGAGGACTGATTCCTGCTGTCCCTGGAGAACACCTGTTACAGGTGAGTAACTACGCTTTCTCCAGGAACAAGCAGGAAGTCAGTCCTCACTTATGGGACTCCCTAGCTACAGGCTACCAAACCTGTAACCAAAAGAAAAAACGCTTCCCCGAGGCTGTAAGCAAAAGCCGAAGCCCGAAGGAACCCAAGCCCTCGGAGCGAAGCCCTCGATAGCCGTGAAGAAAGGTCGGAGGGCAGGAGTTGCTTATACCTGGAACAGATGACGGAGTACAGTCTGGCCGAAGGCACAGTCCCGGCGGGACTCCCTCTCCAGGCAGTAGTGAGCAGCGAAGGTATTCATAGAAGACCAGGTTGCCACCTGGCAGATGTCCATCATGGGCACAGAGTACAGCGAGGCCACCAAGGCCTCTTTGGCTCAGACCTCATGTGCAGTGACTCGACGATCCAGAGGGACGCCCACCTTCGCATGGGTGAACGCGATGCAGTCCGCCACCCAAACAGAGAGGGTGCACTTGGTGACTGCTTGCCCCTGCCTATTGGGATCATAGGTCACGAAGAGCCGGTCAGACTTACGATAAGTCTGGGTACGCTGCAAGTAGAAGGTGAGGGCTCGCTTGCAGTCAAGGGTATGGAGAGCCACCAACGTCTGATTGGCGTGGGGCCTCAGGAAGAAGGTCGGGAGCACTATCTCTTGGTTGAGATGAAAGGCCAACACGACCTTGTGTAAGAACTTAGGATGCATCCGGAGGACCATCCTGTTCTGATAAAACCTGTGTAAGGGGCGCCAGCCATGAGCGCCTGAAGCTCAATGACTCGGCGAGCTGAGGTCAGCACCACCAGGAAGGCCACCTTCCAGGACAAATGCCGAAGTGAACACGTCGCCATCGGCTCAAAGGGTGGACGAGTGAGCTGTGTGAGCACCACATTGAAGTCCCATTCCGCCGGAGGGGGACGGATGGGCAGCTAGAATAACAGAACACCCCGCATAAAGCCGGAGACTAGTGGTTGCCCCGAGAGAGGCTTTCCCTCGATAGAGAGATGATTAGCCGATATGGCGCTCAAATGAACCCTAACAGAGTTCGACCCGCCCTTCCCTCGAGAGGTGGAGAAGGTACTGGAGAACCCACCGAACCAGGCATGAGAAGGGGTCGATCAGGAACTCTGAGCAGCAGACGGAGAAGCGTTTACATTTAAAGGCATAAGCCCGCCTAGTGGAGTCCTTCCTTGAGGCAAGGAGGATTTCCTTGACCTCCTCCAGAAGGGCTAGAGAGGCTAGAGAGACCCACTCAGCCGCAAGGCCGTGAGGGATAGGGAGGGCAGGTTCAGGTGCAGTACCTGATCCTCCTCCTGCATCAGCAAGTCCCTGGCAGAACCCAGGGGAATCGGAGGCTACGACAACAGCCAGAGCAGGAGTAGGAACCAACGCTGCCGAGGCCACGAGGGGGCCACAAGAATCAGTGATGCCCCATCCCATTGAGCCTTGAACAGAGTCCTCGCAATGAGGGGGAAAAGGAGGGAATCCATATAGGAGACTGGAGGACCAGTCCAGGAGAAATGCATCGGGGCCCTCCCTGCCGGGTGCGGCACCGAGCCACAGAAGCACGGGAGTTGTGTGTTCTGGGGGCTGGCGAAGAGGTCCATCACTGGAATGCCCCAGCGTAGAAACAGCCAGCCTGCCACTCTGGGATCCAGGCGCCACTCATGGGGGCGAAGGATTCTGCTGAGCCTGTCCACCAGGCCATTCTCCTGACCCGGGAGGTACGTCGCCTTGAGGGACATCCTCTGCCAGACGGCAAAAGAGCAGATGAGGACTGCTTCCCTGCAGAGGGTGTGTGACCCCGTGACCCCCTTTTTTGTTGTAGAACATCGCTACCCGGTTGTCGGTCTGCAGCAGAACCGACTTCCTGCTAAGGACATTCTCGAAGGCCCTCAGGGCCCACCGGATGGCCCGGAGCTCGTGCAGGTTTATCTGCTGCTGAGCATCCACCAGCGACCACTGCCCCTGTGTGCAGAGACCCTCAATGGGCTCCTCACCCTAACAGGGAAGCATCCGTGGTCAGTACCACATCGTGCTGTGGGGCCTGGAAGGGCGATCTCCGCAGGAGGTTCCGGGGTTTTGCCACCAGTTCAGGGACAAATGAAGGTCAGGAAGAATCCTGACGGGGTCCCTGAGCTGTCTGAGGGATCGATTCCATTGGGAGATGAGACACCACTGGGTTGTCTGCATGTGCAGGCGGGAGTAAGGAACCACATGCGTGGTTGAGGCCATGTGGCCCAAGAGACCTAGCAGTGACCTAGTGGGTGCTTTGGATGCGAGCCGCCAGAGCTTGGAGGCTGGTGGAGCAATCCACCGGCAAGAAGGCCATGGCCTGCCGAGTATCGAGGTGCGCCCCGATGAACTCAAGAGCCTGTGCTGGCTCGAGGTGAGACTTTGGGTAGTTGACCAAGAACCCCAAGCTCTCCAAGAGGAGGACAGTGCACGTCATCGCTCTCCGGGCCTCCTCGATGGAGGAGCCCGTAACGAGCCAATTGTCGAGGTAGGGAAACACTGGCACGACCCAAGGGGCGGATGCCAAGCCGAAGGGGAGCACTCTGTATTGGAAGTGCTCTCCCTGTACCCTGAAATGCAGGTACTGCCTGTGTTGGGGGTGGATCAAGATATGGGCATAAGTGTCCTTTAGATGCAAGGAGCATAGCCAGTCGCCCTGCCGGAGTAAGGGCAGCAGCACGCCAAGAGATAACATCTTGAATTTCTCCCGCACCAGGAACTTGTTTAGCCTACGGAGGTCGAGGATGGGCCGCAGACCCCCCATCTTTTTTGGGACGAGGAAGTACTGGGAATAAAAGCCCCGACCTCAAAGGTGGGGAGGGACCTTCTCGACTGCCCGTTGGACAAGGAGGGAGTGTAATTCCTGCTGCAGGAAAAGCTGGTATGTGGGGAGTTAAGGAGGCTCCGCCGAGGAGAAAGGGGGTGGAAGCCTGTCGAAGTGGAGGTGATAGCCCTCCCGGATTACCTGGAGGACCCGGGTGTCCGAGGTGATAAGTGCCCACGACGGGGCGAAACGGGACAGGTGTCCCCCCACTGGCTGCTGTATCGCCGGAGGGTGAGGGGCTATGCTGCTGGCGTCAAAACCCCTGAGGGGGTTGTGGGGGAGCCAGCATTTAGGCCTTCAGGCCCTTTGGTTTACAGAGACTTTGTCCGGGCTTTCCCTGCGCAGGAGTGGGCGGCGCGGGAGTAGCCTGGTATGGCAGGTAGCCGCGGTACTGGAGGCCTTTCCTAGGGAAGAGGGGCTTCTTGGCAGGCTCCTTCCGAGGCAGCGTAATGGTCTTGCGGGAGAGACGGGTCCTAGTGATGTACTCTGTCTTGATCTCCGCAGCCTTCTCCTCCATCAGCTTACCAAAATGTTGTTCGCCGAGGCAGGGCACGTCCAGGAGCTTCTCCTGCACCCACTGCTCCAAATCCAAAGATTGGAGCCAAGCCTGGTAGCGTGCTCCGATGCCCGTGGCACCCACCCGAGCCGATGTCTCGAAGCCATCATAGGAGGCTCGAGAGATATACTTGGAGCAATCAGCCACCGAGTTCAACAGGGTGCGGAACCTGTTGAGGAGCTTGCCCTCAAGGCCCGCGGAGAAACCTCCAAGTTCTTTTGCCAAGTTGTGGAGGAACATACCAATATATACAGTAGGAGATGTCACACGTGCTTACTTATTTAATCAGCCTGGCGATTAGTCACACCATGCGTCTGGCGTCCATTTTAGTTTACTTACACTCTGTAGTAGGTTTCTTGGATGAAGTTTTGAATTTTTACAACTAGGAAAAGATTGAAAGTTACATGTAAAATATACAATCAAGATGGGTAGAAAGTGCGATATTAATGACTTTGTAAAGGGACAAGTTGTCACACTCCATGCTGAAGGATATTCGCAATGTGCTATTGCAAAACATTTGCATATATCAAGGTGTACAGTTCAGAATGTTCTGAAATCAGGTGGCCATACACGTCATTTGAAATGTGGGCGCAGACGGATAACTACTGGATGAGATGACCGATTCCTCAAAAGCATTATTACATCTAGTCCACATACTTCATCTCAACGTATGGCTCAGTTAGCTAATGATCGAGGCTTGTGGATGAATTCAAACTCGTGGCCAGAAGACCCGCCAAGAAGCCTATGATGACCAGGAAACAAATTGCTGCCCGCATACAGTTCTGTAGCAAGATGAAAGACAAATCTGCTGAATGGTGGGAGCGTGTAATGTTCACAGATGAAAATACATTTCAACAAGTACGTGGGAGTGGTTACAACTACGTCCGTTGACCAGCAGGCGAGAGACTAAATCCGAAGTACATGATCAAGACTGTTAAACACCCACCATCGGTCAATGGTATGGGGTGGTATCTCGGCGAATGGACAATGTGGCCTGAATATTTTTGAGAAAGGTGAAAGAGTAAATGCTGCAAAATACATATCCGTGCTGAATAGTAAAGTTAAAATACACATGAATATTTCTGGCACAACTATATTTCAGCAGGACTCGGCACCGTGCCACACTGCAAAAACAGTCAAAAAATGGTTTGTGGACAACAAGATCGAACTGCTACCAAGTTAAGAACATAAGAACATAAGATATGCCATACTGGGTCAGACCAAGGTCCATCAAGCCCAGTATCATGTTTCCAACAGTAGTCAATCTAGGTCATACATACCTAGCAGTTTCCCCCAAAAGACAGGTTTGATATCCTGGGTCTCTTCTTAATAATGGTTTATGGACCTTTCCTCCAGGAACTTTTCAAAGTTCGCCATCAAACTCTCCGGATCTCAATGTAATTGAAAACTGTTGGAATCTTATGAAGAAAAAGGTGGCAGCACACCGTCCAACTTCAGAAGCAGATTTAAAGGACATACTCAAGCATGTATGGGTCAACGAAATCACTCCGGCATACTGTAAAACGCTAGTTAACAGTATCCCTACAAGAATCCAGGCTGTGCTGAAAAATCATGGACACCCTATCAAATATTGACACATATATTGTTTCCTGAATAAAACTTTGAAAATGACATATATATCTTTGGTTCTTAAAGCTTTTGACCATGAAAGTAACAATAACACATACCTTTCTAATAAAATTCTGATATTTTGGACTCTGCCTTAATTTTCTGGCCACTATTGTAATTGGTATGCCTGAATGTGACAAGAGAGCATGGAACCTTGATAAGCCTTGCAGCCTAGGGCATCAAGGGCTCTCGATTCTCGGCCCAGCGGGACTGATGAGTGGGACTTTGGGATTTTCTGCTTCTTCATGGCTGATTCCACCACCATCGAGGTGTGTGGAAGTTGGGTCTTTCGGAAGCCTGGCCCTCGCTGCACCTTAGCTTGATTTGCCTTATGTGAGAATTATTTCTGTTTTCGTGACTTGTTTTATAAACAAACAAAGGGCGCAGCGATGGGCTCCTCTATGGCCCCTGATGTTGCCAACCTCTATGTATCTGATTTTGAAGATAAGTATATAAAAAACAATCCATTTAATGCTCATATTATACGTTGGATTAGGTACATAGATGATATTTTCATTCTTTGGCAAGGGTCAGTAGATAGGCTAGGGGAATTCAACAATTGGATTAATAATTGTGATATTAACCTACGCTTCCAGCTCACATATGATTTCCATCAGATCTCATTTTTGGACCTACTCATTGTGAAATCTGAGGAAGGTCTGCACACAAATTTATACAGAAAACCAACTGATAGGAATCAATTGTTACACTATACCAGTTTCCACAATGCTGCTCTTAGGCATAACCTTCCAACAGGACAATTTTTAAGAACTAAAAGAGTTTGCACTACCATTCAGGATTTTGAGAAACAGGCTTCTATCATGAAAGATAGATTTGTGGAAAGAGGTTATCCACATCAACAGATAAATAAGGCATATTTCAGAGCCCGTAGTTCCTCTCGCACAGAGTTGCTCAAAACTAGGGACAAGCCGTCTAATGTGGGGATGGTTTGTTCTCTGCTATATTCCCATCATTCTAACACCATTGGTAAATGTTTACGTAAATATTGGCATTTGATACAAGCCATCCCAGGTTTTCAAGATATCACTCCAACAGTGGCCCATAAGCAGAATATAAATCTTCGGAGTCTATTAGTACCATCAGCCTTTACGGAACGTAGATTCCTTTCAAAATATAGAAACAGAAACATGATGACAGAAAAAGACCACATGGCCTATCTAGTCTGTCCTTCCATATCAACAACTACAACAACTTGAGTGGAGAAGTGGCCTAGTCGTTGGGGCAAGGTACTTCAGGCCGGAAGGTCGGGGGTTCAAATCCCACTAGAGGACAGCAACCTTGGGCCGGAAGGACTGGGGTTTCTAGTCCCACAGGTGCTTCTTGTGGTCTTGGGCAAGCCACTTAACCCTCCATAGCCCATGTTCCCTGTAAATAGTTATCTCCAAGTTATAATGCCCTGTTCAATGTAATTTCAGTTTGTTCAATGTAAACCGCACTGATGCAGAATAGCGCGGTATATAAGAGAATATAAATAAATAAATAACAGTCCACTTTTTACCTTTAGAGATCCTCTGTGTTGGTCCCATGCTTTTTTGAATTCAGTTACTGTCCTCACCTTTACCACCTCCACTGGGAGACTATTCCATGGATCCACTACTCTTTCCGTAAAGAAATATTTCCGCATATCACTCCTGAATCTATCTCCCTTCACCCTCATCCCATGTCCCCTCGTAGCAGAACTTAATTTCAATTGAAAGAGGCTCTCTCCCTGAACATTTATGCCACGGAGGTATTTAAACATCTCAATCATATCACCTCTATCCCGCCTTTCCTCTAAGGTGTACATATTAAGATCCTTAAGTCTGTCCTCATATGCTTTATAATGAAGCCCACTAATCATTTTAGTAGCCAGCCTCTGCACCGACTCCATCCTGTTCACATCCTTTTGAAGGTGCGGTCTCCAGAATTGCACACTATACTCCAAATGAGGTCGCACCAAAGACTTATACAGAGGCATTATGACCTCCTTTTTTCTGCTAGCCATTCCTCTCCGTATGCACCCAAGCATCCTTCTAGCTTTTGCCGTCGCCTTTTCTACCTGTTTAGCTACTTTAAGATCATCAGACACAACCACGCCTAGGTCCCGCTCTTCTTTAGTGGACAAAAGTACTTCACCTCCTATACTGTATTGCTCCCTTGGATTGCTGCAGCCCAAATGCATGACCTTACATTTTTTAACATTAAATCCCAGCTGCCAAATTCTAGACCATTCTTCAAGCTTAGCTAGATCCCTCCTCATGTTATCTACACCTTCCTGGGTGTCAAACTATACTATGTAATCATATCTAACATGCAAAGCAACTGAATTGTACATAGTTTCCCAAGTTTATGTATATAGACTTGGATTGTAGATAGTTTCCCCAAGCTTATCTCCATGTTAAACCCCCTGTTCTATGTAAACGATGGCCAATGTATCTGACCAAGTGTTATATTGTTTTAATGTAAACCGCACTGATGACAAATAGCGCGGTATATAAGAAATGTTAAATAAATAAATACTCTATTGCAGATTTTGGTATCATCTGCAAAGAGGCAAACCTTACCCGACAGCCCTTCCGCTATATCACTAACAAAGATGTTAAAAAGAATCGGACCAGGGACATTTTCAATGCGGCCAATGTTCTGTATGTACACATGTAATATCTATTAAAAATTATTTTTTGCACCCGGGTAGTAATCGCAAATTCTATCTTGATGATTTTTCAAATTGCTCTACTAGTCATGTGATATATGTCATCTCGTGTCCTTGCAATAAATTATGTTGGTAAAACCACACGCCCAGTACGCAGTAGAATAATTGAGCACAGGAGTTGCATTAAAAGAGCAGCAATAGAAAAACCACTTGTCTTACATTGGCAAACAGCAGGCCACAAAGTGTCGGATTTGAAATATTTTGTTATTAAAAAAGTTAAATTAAATTGGCAGGGAGATAATATTGATGAGACTCTCTTGCGTCTTGAGCAACGTTATATTTACAATTTAAATAGTTTGCACCCGGAGGGCCTAAATATGGAAAAAGACTTTTCAGTTTTCCTTTAGGGCTCTTGTATTGGGTTAATAATGTCATTTTCATTTTTTTCCTTTCGTTTATAGTCATTTGTTGTTATTTATGGTTCTCACATCATATATATTTTCATTTATATATTAATGCACATACTGATATAGTCCCCTTCGTCCCTTCAGTATGTGAGACTCTTGCAATCAGATGGCCCCCTGCATTAGGTGATAGCATTGGCCGACATAATGGGCTTTGACTCCTGCAGTTTATATAAGAATTAGTCAAGTTAATTTAATTTTCTTCCTGTTTTATAGATAACCCTTTTTAATCAGGGTTTCTATTTGTATATTTTAACAAGTATGTTTGGTTACCCTGTAGGTCTTGGGGTTTATCATTTTTTATTAATTTTAAACGGTTACAATGATTTTTTTATTATTCAGTTGTTGCGGCATTTGGATGTTCCTTTACAATGGGAGCTGGTAGTCAAGAGTTAGCTGATAATACAGGTTTATTCCTGCAGTTCATATAAGTATCAGTAATGAATATTTTATTTCCCCTCTTTTTCACCTTCCCTTTAATCACGTCTTTTATTTGCACATTTTTTATACGTGAAGTTCTGTTCCTCCGGGTCTCTCAGGGCGAATTTCTTAGGTTTGCATTCGCCTGTTGGTTTTTGATTTTTGACAGTTATTCCCATCTTTACATAATATATTTACAGTTTGATTGCTCTTTAATTATATTATACACTATTATTCATCAGTTCGATCGTATCTGTTGCTCTCTGAGATTTGCGTTTTTACGTCATTCACTCGGTAGTTTTAAAGGGTTTTAATGCACAGATGCCGGCGTTTTTTTGAAATTTATCCTGAGTGAGGTGACGTTTGCTCCACCAAGTCGGCAGGACTACTCTCAATTTCAATGTGAGTTTTTTCACCTCTTTGGCTTTCATCGTTTCCCTTGTATCTTTCATAATATGCAGCAGTTCAGCATCAAGGTTTATTTATAACACTTTTTAGCCCCAAAGGTCTTTTTGGACAAACAACATACATCTCCTTTGAGCATATCTTAACACATCGGCGGCGGTATATTTTCAATACCCAGTAGTTTGGCGGTTTTATTTGTACATGCAGAAAGCAGTCTTAAAATATTGTCATACAACACATTTCTTTGGTTTTATTTTGATAGCGCTTATGGTTGCTAAAACTTTAGGATGTCACACTTTAGCGTGCCATGCGTTTTTTAAATTTTCATGTATATGTTTATAGTAGCAAATAAGTTTTGATTTGCATTTTTACATCAGCACCCGTGCATGTTTTTTAGAGGTTCGGCGAGGTCTTGTCTATCTGTAGTGGTTGTGACCTCATTCGTTTTTCAACTTTATAGTACTCATGTTCACACGGGATTCATAATTTTAAACATAAGATTGTTTCCTGGTAAGTTTATAATTAGCAAATACAAATATGTCTGGCATTAGTTGCCACACTGAATTGATCATGTGTCAACTTTAAATCATTAGTCTCAAGTTGCAGTTTATGGTCCTCGCCTGCAAGTTTTTTCATACATCTTCATTGGTGCACACGAGGATTCAATCGTTTAATCTAAACTCCCGATTTTTTTCATAGAACATGGACTACCTTAACGCATTAAATATATAGGTCTTTCATTTATCATTTCTTTTATACACATTTTTAAGTGTTTGGATATTCAGGTTACACAATGCATAATCATATTTTTACCATCTTCATGTGTATGCATTAACAAATACATACTTTTAAATTTTATTCATAGGATTAGTGCTTGACAGCATATGAACACGATTATTCGGATTAACGTGTAATCTCAGTCAGGTAACATTTATTTTTTAATTTTACATTATCCGTGACTGAATCCCTGATTTCAAAATATTAAATACATTTTATTCATATAAGTCCCGGTCATTAGATGCACTTTATTAGGTTTTATTAATTCATTCATTCACACACATGGGTTCATTAAATAGGCGGTTGCCATATGTAGTCATCAGTTCTCATGTTCTCATCCTCATCCCACGTTTGTTCTTTCGCTCCTCCATTAGCATTTGTCATCATTTTCATTTCTTAGGCTTATTATGTCTTGTGTACAGGTATGGTCTCTTTATGTCTGTTACTAGTCATATCCCTGACGAGCATTTTTTATTTATCATATGTGTAATCAAAAGTTATTTATTTTTTATACATACATTTTATACATGTTCATTTTTTAGGCTTGTATTTTATATGTTGATTCAGTCTAACAGCCTTTTAAACAAAAATTTTGTTAATAAACAATAGGATCTGTTTTGCGTTCAATTTATATGTTTATGCACGTCTATTTATTTATTGTTTCATTAAATACATGACTATGTAAAACAGTGGCTAATCATGTGTTTAGTTGTTTTTAAGGTTTAATTTGTAGAAACATACATGTTTTTATTTATGTTTATTGTATTACTATTTATTTTAGCTCCGAATTTTGGTTGTACCTATATTGGTTTTATATTTTGCATTTTATTTTTATATTTGATTATTCATTTACATGTCTTGGTTTGTTCTTCATGTTCCTTTTAATATTTATCTTATATTTATGGTTTTAAAGGTTTTTATTCATATTATATATTGTTTTTTAGCCATTTAAGCCCCTGAGGAAGGCTTTCACGAAACACGGCCAGTGGCTGAAGTGGAATAATTTAATAAAGGTCAAAGTTTTTACACGTTCCTTCGTTGCATTCCACGTTTCTTACTGGGTTGTCCTCGCTGCACCTTGTACATTGTGTCAAGGTGCTTGCTCACAATGGGAACCGAGGCCAGGGCCTCCCACATGCAGAGCAATAGCCAGGAGAGGATCGGCAGTACTGGCACGGTGAGGGATTCCCTGGGTGTGGCCTCGTAATGAAGAATATCGAGTTCTTCAGCATGAGGGTCTTCCTCGGCCTGGGTGACCAGGTTGAAGGCCCAAGCCATGTCCCAAATAAATACCAAAAAGGAGGTGTCCTCGGGCAGTGAATGCCGCTGGAGACCAGGCGGCGAGGGATCCAACGGAAGAACCCAGAGGGTGCGGGTTTCCGGGGATGTGTCTCCATCAGAATCCCAGTCCGAGAAGTCGGTCAAGGGATCTGAGCTGGGTGGTTCGCCCTGTCCAATGGACGGCGGCCTGGAGCCAGAGGCCCTGGACGATCTCGCCCCCGAAGAACGGGAGAGCGAGCAAGACCGACGTCGAGGACCCTCACGAGGCCGTGGCTCTCGGGGGTTTCCTGGATGGATTTGGGTGTCCCACGTGAGGGACCCGCGGTCTCCAGGCGCAAGTCAGGGAAGCTGGCCGTGAGCGCCTGCTGGGAAACAATGAATGCAGAAATGCTGCGTTCCAGTGCCAGCATAAGGGATTCCCATGCGAGCGTGGGGCCCTGGGATGCAGATACCGGGGTCACTGGATTGGGTGTCGAGGAGGAGAGGGGGGTCCTCACTGGGATGGCACTCAGGAGACTGGGTGCCTTCGCCGGAGGCCTCCGTTTCTCTGCGATGTATCTGGTAGGGCCGCTCCTTGTCCGACTCTCGGGAATGCCTAAGGGGGCTAAGCGACCGGGCATGGGAGCGCTAGCACTTGTCAGGGGCCCCCAGACAATGACATCGAGGACTTCTTCTTTTTGCGCCGTTCCACCTCGGGGGACCCCTGGTCAGAATGCTGCAGGGGGAGAATCCACTGGAGGGGAGATGACCGAGGGTGTCACCGTAGACTCCGAGGCAGCCTTTCGAAAAATGTCTTCGGACTTCTGCTTATGGCTAAGCAGGGCCTTAGAGGACATTTTCTTACAGAGTGAACAGAGCTCTGGGTCATGGTCGGCTCCCAGACACCTTAGACAACAGTCATGAGTGTCCATAAGCGACATGTTCCTAGAACATCTATCACATTTTTTAAACCCGGTGGCCAGGGGGGTAAAAACGGCCCCTGCATTGTCGAAGACCCATGTGGCCAGCAGTTGGGAAGAAAAAAGGGTGCGAAGCCTGAGAAGAAAAAATTGAGAAAAGATATCCCCATAAGCTCCAAAGGAGAGCAAGGGGAGGACGGGTAGAGGACCAGTGCAACCGGAAAAAAGAAATGAGAGCCTGTTAAGGCAAGGAAACAAAAACGTTTTCCGAGGGACAAGGATGTGCATCTGAAGGGCTCCGCGGAAAAAGGGAGACTGAGCAAGATGGCACCCTTGGGCGGGAAGAGGACCATGCATGAGTGGTAGCAATCCCAAAGGCTTTCTTTGAAAGCTGGGGACTTGCTCCGCATGGGCTCAGTCGGTGCCAACATCACCCATAAATGAGGACTGACTTCCTGCTTGTTCCTGGAGAATCATAAATCACCTAGAAATGGGAATAACCAGTGAGGTGATCAAATTTGCAGATGACAGAAAATTATTCAAAGTTGTTAAGATGCAAGAGGATTGTGAAAAATTGCTAGAGAACCTTGATAAATTGGAAGACTGGACATTCAAACGGCAGATGAAATTTAATGTGGACAGGTACAAAGTTATGCACCTAGGAAAGAACAACCCAAACTACAGTTACACGATGCAAGGTTCCACATTAGGAGCCACCATCCAGGAAAAAGATTTAGGTGTCATCATGGATAACATATTGAAACCCTTCGCCCAGTGTGCAGCGGTGGCCAAGAAAGCAAATAGACTGCTAGGAATCATTCATTCCATTGCTGCAGAAAAAAAGTTATTAATGTCCCTGCTTAATGCACATTACTAATTTTAAGTTACAATGTAAACCACTTTGACTGAAATGATAAAGTGGTATAAAAAACCTGTTATGTAAATAAAATAAATAAAAATAAGGAAAGGAATGGAGAATAAAACCAAGGATATCATAATACCTCTGTATCGTTCCATGGTGCGACTACATCTTGAATATTGTGTGCAATTCTGGTTGCCATATCTTAAAAAGGATATAGCAGATCCACAAGCTACATGCTCGCTAAATAATCACCAAGACAAATCTCATGATGTCGAAGAGGCTCTTTTCCCTATTTGCTCCAACTCTCTGGAACACACTACCAGATGACCTTCGTGCCACGGATGACTTTGCAAACTTCAGGAAAAAACTGAAAACACACCTCTTTCTTGAGCAAGTCATGGAACCGACATAATAGACCTCATGCAATAGACAACTGCACTACCCCTACTCCCCACCTCCTAAAGCCTAATGTTGAAACCAGCGAACATATTAAGTTATCTTAATTAATCAGTTCTATGTTAGGGTTACAGTTGTTATAATATTGTTATTAGGTGATAAGGTTATAATGTTCTATGTAAGCCATATTGGCCATCTGGTTATTATGTAAACCGCTTAGACTTGTAGGTTTAGCAATATATAAAAATAGCTAAATAAATACATAGAAAAGGTACAGAGAAGAGCCACCACAATGGTAAAGGAGATGGAAGTATACCCCCATGAGGAAAGGCTTAAAGTTAGGGTTTTTCAACTTGGAAAAGAGACGGCTGAGGGGGGGATATAATAGAAACCTATAAATTAATGAATGGAGTGGAATGGGTAAATGCAGATTGGTTGTTTACACCATAAAAAAGTAAAAAGACTAGGGGATACACAATGAAGCTACATCGTAACCCATTTAAGAATAGGAGAAAATACTTTTTTCACTCAATGCATAATCAAAATCTGAAATTCGTTATTGGAGGATGTAGTAAAAGCTGTTAGTGTAGCTGGGTTTAAAAAAGGTTTGGACAAGCTCCTGAAGGTCCATAAACCATTATTAAAGAGGACCCAGGACAAGCATTATGGAACCTGTGTGCCTTTTTGGAAATCTGCCAGGTACTTGTGACCTGGATTGGCCACTGTTGGAAACAAGATACTGGGCTTGATGAACATTTCTTATGTTCTTATGCTCTAGCCTTACAGCCGGATGTTTCACTCTTTCTTCAGGAGTTTGGCATCTGCATCCTTCCCTCTGGTCTGTGCTCCTTTCCTGGGATCTGTCTAGTGCTCAGGGCCCTGATGTCAGAACCCTTTGAGCCATTGAAGCGCACTACTCTGAAGGATCTGATGCTCAAGACAGTTTTCTTTGTTGCAATTTGTTCTGCTGCAGGCTCTGTTTTGCTGAAATCCTTACCTATTTTTTTCTGAGGCCATTTCCATTTGGCCTGTGCCTTCCTTCTTACCTAAGGGGATTTCACTTGGACCAGGTGGTCTGCAGGCCCTCCTTCTCTAAGGTGCAGTGTTGGGAGAAGGATAAAGATCTTTGCCTTGTGGATGCCGAAGGGTGCTTCTCTGGTACTTGAAGGTTACAAATTTTTTTCGTAAGTCAGACCATCTTTTTGTACTGTTTGCTGGACCGTGCAAAGGTGATGCAGTGGCAAAGTTTACATTCAGGTGGGATTAAGGAGGGGCTATCACCTTGGTATATCTGTTGCGGAACTGACTGGTTCCAGAGGGTTTGCACACTCATTTTACCCAACATAAGCATCCTCATGGATGGGGGAGGAGCGGAGCTCGGTAGCCCCTGCAGATATTTGTTGGGTGACAACGTGGGCATCACTTTCCACTTCTGTCAAGCATTACCACTTGGATGTCCAGGCACAGGCGGACATGGCTTTTGGTTCAAAGGTTTTACGAATTGCTGTCTCTTCCTGCCTAGTGGAGGCGTAGCTTTGGTACATCCCATTTGTCTGGACTGATCTAGCAGGACGATATGGAAGATGACATTTTACTTATCAGAGAACATCCTTTCCTTGAGTCCTGCTAGACCAGTCCAGGGCCAGCCCCCTGGAACTGTGTTTGCATTGTTCTTCTGCGGCGGTATACTGGGGTCCGCTATGATTTATATATTTGGCTCTGCAGGTCTATCTTCTACTGACAGCCTTCTGATAATGCTTCCTGTATATAGTTCTCTACTGTTTGATTACTCATTGCTGTCCATATTGAGATTGTGTGAGGCTTGCCATGTTCTCCCTTATGCTTTGGGACGGATATTGAAGAAACCTCTGGTGGCTGAGGCGAACAGAGGCATGGGAGTGAAATCACTGAAACCTGGGCTGTTCATTGGTTCTTTGTCTCCACTAATCTGCTGGTAGGGAAACACAACCCACTTGTCTGGACTGGTCTAACAGGCTTCAAGGAAAGGACATTATCTGGTAAATAAAATGTCACCTTCTCTAACCTTTGGTGCAGAGCCTTTTCAGTACTCTTTCTGGAGTTTGGACTATTCCTGAGTGTATTTGCACCTTTTCCACAAACTTCACTAATCTGGGCAATTCCCAGCAGAGCAAAAAACCTGAGAAGAGGATTTTCTCCAAAAGAATCCTCCTTAGATTTGAATTTGAATTCTCTTGTGGCTACTACAAGCTTCTGCTCCCTTTCCTGCAGCTCCAGGACATGTTTAACAGTTTCAGGCTCATCACTGCAGCCTTAATTTGTTCCATAGGGAAATCTCACTCTAATGTTTCTCTCTCAGATTGTGAGAGAAAGGGATGTTGCAAATCCCGCAAAACGGCATTGAAGGGCCGGTTCCATTACCTTTTCACAGAGATAAAAAAACTGAGAATCTTGTCAGTTCCTTTGTTTTAGTCCAATCACAAACTATTAGACATCTCCCACAGGGGAGTGTCATAAAATTATGGTGACCCTCTGACATCACAGCGAAGTGTCTGGAGGAGACACCCATATGACAAGTAAGAGACAGACTTTTAGGATCTCTTATACTTTCAAAGTATACTCACACAAAAAAACAGATGTAGAACCCCTGCCTATGTGTAGCCCTTGCAGTGTCTATACCTGTGGCTTGGCAAACAGTGGTCACAACCATCCAAAAGCAATGCTCTTCCAAAAATTAGGGGTTCTTTGAATGGGAACAGTATATACTGGGAGGCATATGGCACTTAAAACTCCACTCACTCCTCTTCCCTTCTCAAAATAACTGAATCCAGGCCAGAATGTGTGTTCAGAATCAAGGGGTTTACTTAAAGAATTACAGGGCCACTGATAACCACAAAAATGCAACAAAACAAACTATATTACCATCAGTTAACTTTCTTCTCCTTTCACTCCAATTAAATATGCCTATTTTATTTTATTTTCTTCTTCTCTCCTTTGGTATATGTCACAATGTACTCCTTTTACTCTCTTCTCGATATTGGAAAGTTATTCCATGCCCTTACACTCCTCTCATCTTTATTACTCGTTCTCTCTGGAACTCACTGAGCGGGAACCCTCCTCCTTGGCAGTGTACCTGCTGCTGGCAGGTCCCTGATACTGTCCTGGTCACTTCTGGCTCTGGTCACTGGTGTAGCTGATAATCTTCTCTGATTACTCTTTTCTTCCTTGGTAGGTGGCCTCCTTCTCTTAGGCTCTCTTCCTTCACAAGTAGAGTCACTCTCCTCCAGAGCCAGTGGGAGTGCTGGCAGGGTTTCTACAGTCACACTGGAACTTCCTGGTGTGGGCTTTAGCTTCAGACATTGTCCTACCCCTCTGTTCTTCCTCTAGACAGTCTTTTAGCCTGTGGTTCCTTCCTGCCCCCTTAAGAGCAGACACTCTTACTCCAGCATGGTATAGTGGTTTATATATAAACTGGATTTTCCCTCCCAGAGAAGTCTCCTCCCAGCATGTATAACTGGATAGGAGGTAACTCTCCTCTTCTGGGAAATTACTGGTTCATCTCCAGATTATAGTTTAGTAATTTAATAGGGACACTGAAGTCTCTGCTGGTCAAAGCAGTGACATCTAAGAGGTTTCTACAAATGGAAAGGTCTGAGGGCACTCTGTAGCTGTAAAAGTTTCAAAGGGAACGTAAGTGCTTCAAGAAACATTATTCAAATGACAATCTGCACATGTTGCAAAACTAAGTGGAGTGGAGGAGTAGCCCAATGTTTGAGCACTGGTTTGGGAAATCAAGAGACCAGGGTTCAATTCCCACTAGCACTACTTGCAGCCTTGGGCAAGTCACTTAACCTTCCACTGCCTCAGATAAATCCAAGTTATCAATGTCCCTGTTTAATGTGCATTACCAAGTTTAAGTTAAAACATAAACTACTTTGACCAAAATGATAAAGCAGTATAACAAGTCTGTTAATAAGATATATAAAAGAGTGAATATTCAAAGGGATCTAGCCAACTAGGTCAAATCCTTTGAAAACTGGCTGGAGAGCCATCTAAATTTAGCCTTCTAAGTTTAACAAAGTTAGTTGGTCAAATTTGGATGGACTTGGGGAAGAGGATTAGATTAGAGGAGAAAGTTAGGCAGCTAGTACTGATTTTCACTGCTGGCTCCCCAGCCCAATTTAGGGGCTGCAATAGTGAAGCCATCCTACCTCTTTATTCTTGAAATGTAAAATAATGCCCGGCAGTAGGCCAACCCCTTCCCTCCCTTCCCAATCTTAAATATATACATGGCCACATCCAAACCTTCTCTCTCTACATGTTTGGTACACAAAAGTGTCTTCCAACCGTGAAATTTCCCCTTCCTGCTGGCTCAAAAAGGAAGGCTGGCTAAGGATCTCCATCACCCTCTTCTGCCCTAATATGCGGTGTTATGAAGTAGATCATGTTGGGATATGATAGCTCTGCAGTAAGAATTTTCAGAATCATAAGAACATAGGATATGCCAAACTGGGTTAGATCAAGGTCCATCAAACCCAGTATCCTGTTTCCAACAGTGGCCAATCTAGGTCATAAGTACCTAGCAGTTTCTCCAAAAGACACAGGTTCCACAGTGCTTGTATTGGGTCAAGCAGTGATATCTGTGGTGACGAAACTGCTCCAGAGCCCATGGAAATAGAGAAAACACAAACATTTACCTCCAAGCAGAAGGGAAGTGCAGGGAGCCGTGACTTTAAAACTTCAGCTAGAGAGAAAAAAAACATACCCAAAGCTGCTGTCTTCAGGCCATGCCCAAGCTCCATAGCAACTAGGGGAGGTAACGCGAGACAGCTGGGGGAGGAGTGGAAAGTTGTAGGGCAGCCCCACTCATTTAAGCCCCAGAGAACAGGAAGTAGAGAGACCAGCAGGGAGACAGAAGCCAAGGAGATCCTGAGAGATACAGAAAGAAAGGATTCTTTCAGAGAGACCGGGAGAGAGAGGTGCTCCAGGGACAGCCTAAGGAAGGAGTCCCCTCATAGCCAGCACCACAGTCCTGAACAAAGCCAGTGCTGTAGAGAGACTACAGCTGGCCCTGGAAACAGGAGGTTTTATCCTAAGGAGGCTGCTATCTATAAGCCAGGTACAGGGACAGTCCAGGAAGAGCCATGTCAAAGAGCTTTACCTCAGGGAAGGCCGGTAAGAAGAACTGTTAATAGAAGGGAGGTGAAACCTTTAGAAGTTTTAAACAGTCTGCTGCAAGATAAGGATCTCCAATGCCCTGCTAACACCCCTGAGTCAAGAGGGAGGTCTCGCTGGGACAGGGTTTTTAAGTTATTGGAAGAAATCAAACCCATGCTATCCCAAGCTGTTGCCAGTCAGAAGACTGCAGAGCCTGACTCTGAAAGCATACAAGTAGATAATTATGATACTGAAAATGATTCCTTAGAATGTGAAATGGATTGTTCTCTATCTATGAGGGTAGAATGAAAAGCTATAGATTTTAAGCCTGAGGAAAACCCAGGAGTTATTATACCTAATGTCAGCAAAGGACTGTTAAGTGATATTTTTGTCTGCTGAAGAAAGAAATTGCATTGCTGAAAGAAGCAAATATAACTAGTGACACTGTGAAAGTTTTTGTACAGAAGTTATTTTCTTTTGAGGGGAGAAGTATCCCAGTTTATGCGTTGTGCTGAGCTTCTACGGAGGTTCCTTTGAGCAAAGAAAGAAAATAAATTCCTGTGTTGCCTTCAAAAACCCTCAGCTCAATCATTCATTTGTTCACAACTACAACTCATTGGTCATCAACTACAACTCCCAGAAGCCCCGGCTCTGGGAACCCATATAAAGGGACAGTATAAGGCATACCCCCCACCTATAGGCAACCGCCTAGGCAGTGGAAGGTAGACCACATATCCTGGGTCCCTTTCAATAATGGTTTATGGACTTTTTCTCCAGGAACTTGCCCAAACCTTTGTTAAACCCAGCTACACTAACAGCTTTTACGACATCCTCCGGTAACAAATTCCAGAGTTTGATTACACGTTGAGTGAAAAAATATTTTCTCTTATTAGTTTTAAATAGTTTACCCTGTAGCTACATTGCATGTCCCCTAGTCTTTCTATATTCTGATAACGTAAACAATCGATCTACGTTTACCCGTTCCACTCCATTCATTAATTTATACTCCTCTATCATATCTCCCCCTCAGCCGTCTCTTTTCCAGGTTGAAGAGCCCTAACCTTTATAGCCTTTCTTCATAGGGGTATCCTTCCATTTCCATTACCAGTTTGGTGGCTCTTCTCCGTACCTCTTCTAATAACGCTACATCCTTTTTTAAGATATGGCAACTAGACTTGCACACAATACTCAAGGTGCGGTCGCACCATAGAATGATACAGAGGCATTATAATATCCTTTGTTTTATTTTCCATTCCTTTCCTTATGATATCTAGCATTCTATTTGCTCTCTTGGCCGCCACTGCACACTGGGCGGAGGGTTTGTGATAAGGAAGCTTATCAAAGCTCAGGGAGTAAGGACAAAAGAGGGGAATTTACTCTGATCAAGGGACCTGTGCTGGCAGGTCAGAGAAATAAGACAGCTTGTTTCCCTAAAAGACTACATGTTCCAGGATGCATCAGTTTGCAGGAAGTCCCTGGAGGAGCTAAAGTGGAAAAGCATGAGTCTAATCAGAGAAACCATTGTCATCCCTAATCAATCATCTTCTAGGAGAGAGCTTAATCCACAACACCTGAAGAATGCAAGGGAGGAGTTGCAATCTATGCCCTTTAAAACTAGAAGGGATTCTTCAGGAAGGGAGACCAGGAGGAACGAGAAGGAGAAGGAGAGGATGAACAGAAGCAGGAGGAACAGAAGGAACAACCTGAACCTGAAGGAACAAGGACGAGGAAGCAGACGGTCCAAGAGAGGAGCTCAGAGAAGTACGTATGCCTGGAGAGATTCCTGGGGGGGAACAACCTTCAGAGGACTGGAGAAAGCCAGAGGTCTGGAGATCCACAGCCAGGGACCCTCAAGCAGCACCTAGGAAGAGGTCTGCTGTGGCTAAGGAGAAAAGGAGCCCAAATACCTCTTGGAGGACGTATGGAGAAAAGGCCCTGAGGTCCAGAGATAACTGGAGGACAGGACACAGAAGCTCTATTGCATACTGGCCAGAATACCAAAGGAATCAGCTTGATGGCAGCCTGGATTCAGGTATGAACTGTAAATGTTTCTCTAGCTCTGAGCATTGCAAACAGCAGGGAAACAGTTTCTCTCCATATAGAGGTCAGTTAATAAAACCCTCTGAGTCAGACAGTGAAATTGAACCCATGCAATTCCAGGAGCAAGATTTAATATCTGATGAAGAGAATGTTTGTATGGACTGTTCCCTATGTAGGTTGTTAGTTTAGAAAAATCCTCCAAATAAGAGAAAACATCAAAAGGAAACATTCTAATTATTGGCTCCCCAGAAAGTTCTCTTAGAGAGAGAAAGCTTTTGGGGAGGTTTGCCCGTGTGCTGAGAACAAGCTGATTGCATCAGGATTGTCACCTGTTGGTAGAGCAGAGCACAGCACAAGCCAAGCACACGTGGAATGTAAAAGTTCTTTTCTGTGTGGATAAAGAGAGCTGTTTTTTTTGTACAAAGAAGTTTTTCCTTTTTGGTTTGTTTCCACCACAGCACTGCTACGAAGTTTGATAGCAGTGGCTGTAAGAAAGCCTTTCTGTTCCATAAAGGACTTTGATACTTATTTACATAAGCTTTTCAGTTGCCTTGTTTATGTTGAATAAACCCTGGTGAAGTTATCTGGATGGTGTTACCAAGTATATCTGTGTGTGGAATATTCACCCCATAAATAAACTCTAATTTTGCCTTACACTCGACCAACTACAAGTTTCTTCATTTATTTAAAAGGCAAGCTTTATGTGAATGGACTTCAATAACCACAATCCTTTGCAAGACAGTTAATTTACATACTTGCCAAGGTGATGGTACCTTCATAACAAGCACCCCCTTTTACAGGTTTTAACTTGTTATCCATGATAACAACTAAATCTTTTTCCTGGGTGGTGGTTCCTAATGTGGAACCTTGCATCATGTAACCATAGTTTGGGTTTTTCTTTCCTAGATGCATAAATTTGCACTTGTCCACATTAAATTTCATCTGCCATTTGGATGCCCAGTCTTCCAAATTATCGAGATCCTCTTGCAATTTTCCACAATCCTCATGGGTTTTAACAACTTTAAATAGTTTTGTGTCATCTAGAAATTTGATAACCTCACTCATTATTCCCTTTTCCAGGTCATTTATGAATATGTCAAAAAGCAGCGGACCCAGCACAGATCCCTGGGGTACTCCACTAGTCACCTTTCTCCATTGGGAAAATTGGCCATTTAGGACTAACCTCTGCTTTCTATCTTTTAACCAGTTCCTGATCCACAATAGTACACTGCCTTCTATCCCATGACTTTTTAATTTAGCCAAGAGTCTCTCATGAGGGACCTTGTCAAAGGCTTTTTGAAAATCCAGATAGACAGTATCAACTGACTCACCTTTGTCTACCTGTTTATTCACACCTTCAAAAAAACATAACAGATTAGTAAGACAAGATCTTCCTTGTCTAAAGTCATGTTGGCTGTCTCCCATTAAGCCATGACTATCTACCATTTTTCCCGGTACTGATGTCAGGCTCGCTGGTCTGTAGTTTCCCAGATCACCCCTGGAACCTTTTTTAAAAATTGGCGTTACATTTGCCATCCTCCAGTCTTCAGGTATTACAGATGATTTTAATGATAGTTCACAGATTACTAATAGCAGGTCTGCAATCTCATATTTCAGTTCTTTCAACATCCTTGGATGTATACCATCCAGTCCAGGTGATTTGCTACTCTTCAGTTTATCAAATAGCTGTAATACATCTTCCCAGTGTATCAATATTTCTTTCAATTCTTCCGTAGTATCACCTTTAAATACCACTTCAGTCATGGGTAACATCCCTACATCTTCCTCAGTAAAGACAGAAGCAAAGAATTTATTTATTTATTTTATTTATTTAACATCTCTTATATACCGCACTATTGTCATCAGCGCGGTTTACATGAAACCAAACATATACATACAGAAAACTGTAGTGCATTTTACAAGTAACAGGAATTTAGAACTTGGGAATAATGGTAAACTATGTCCACTATATAACTATATACAATAATCTATACGCATTAGTCACAGTTGAAATTGTCTTGGCCTGAGTATGGATGTGATATTTCTCTTGTGAAAGATTAAACTGGAAAATAGCTTAAGAAGAGGTGGTGTTTGAGACTTTTTCTGAATTGTATTAGGCTGGTTATGGCTCTCAGTTCTGGTGGGAGGGCATTCCAAGCTATTGGGGCGTGAATGCTGAAGGCTCAATCTGACTGTTTGTCTTGGGATTGTTAATGTATTTATAGCAGCTGATCTTCTGGATCTATTGAGGGTCTGCGTGTGTAAAAGGTTATGGTTTATGGTTTAGGCATTTGATATACCGCCCTTTACTTACGCATCAGAGCGGTTTACACGTATATACTAACAGGTACTTTTTTTATTCCCTTGTCCCCGAAGGGCTCACAATCTAAGTGTACCTGAGGCAATGAAGGGTTAAGTGGCTTGCCCAAGGCCACAAGGAGCAGCCATGGGACTTGAGACCTCAGTCCCTCCGGCCTGAGGTTACTTGTCCCCATGTGGGAATTGAACCCCTGGCCCTCCGGCCTGAGGTAACCTGTCTCAACCACTGAGCCACTCCTCCCTGGCGACCGTTGATGGTGCTTGATTGTTTAAGGCTTTGAAAGTAGTGATTAGTATCTTGTAGTGGATTCTTGCATTAGTTGGTAACCAGTGGAGTCTTTTTAAAATTGGAGTTATGTGGTCTGTCTTTGATATTCCTTCGAGTACTCTGGCAGCGGTGTTCATCGCCAGTTGGAGAGGATTTAAAGTTGATTGCGGGAGACCATGTAGAATTGCATTTGCGAAGTCGAGGTGAGGCATCACCAAGGCTTGGTAGACGGTTCTGAAGTCTGTGGATTCCAGTAAAGGTCGTAAGTGGCGTAGTGTGCGTATCTATGGCCTTGTCCCCTGTTAGTGCCCCTTTTACCCCTCTAACATCTAATGGTCCAACTGACTGTCACAGGTTTTTTGCTATTAATGTAGTTGAAAAGTCTTTATTATGCGTTTTTGCTTCCACAGCAAGCTTCTTCTCAATTTCTCTAATTTGCCAGTGCTTGTGCTGTTTCTAGTTTTCATCATTTGGCTCTTTTTTCCATTTCCTGAAAGATGCTTTTTTGGCAACAGCTGCCTCTCTGACCTTACCTTTAAACCATGCTGGCAGTTTTTTGGACTTCCTTCCACTTTTCTTAAAGCGTGGAATACAGCTGGTCTGGGCTTCCAAGATAGTATTTTTAAACAACACCCACGCTTGATGTAAGTCTTTAACCTTTGCAACTGCTCCTTTTAGTAGTAGTTTTTTTTTAAACTATTTTTCTCATTTTATCATAGTCTCCCTTTCGAAAGTTAAAATTAGTACGGTGGATTTCCTTATCACCCCTCCTCCATTAATTAAATCAAACGCGATCATGCTATAACTATTGCCAAGTGGCCCCAACACCCTTATCTCTTGCACCAGATTAGTGTTTTTTGTATAGGTTGTATTAATTGATGCATTGCATTGTTTGGAGATAAACTGTTTTGGTCCCCCTTTTGGGAGGAAAACAATGGTATATAAAAATGAAATAGAAAAGAAATAGACATCTGGGTCCTTTCACTCTGTTCCAGTGCATTTTTCCTGGCAAAAAAGGTGTCAGTACTCATATGCAGGGCTCTTTCATTAATATATGAGGATCATGAGTCAATTTTAGCAGTTTTTCATGTCACTTGTCTTGCTCAGTGTTTGTCTTCTTCCCTTTATTTTTACAGTGAAGATGGTTGGTCTGCTGAGCGCCGGCAGTGATGCCTCTCAATTCAACCCCCAGATGCAGTTGCTCCTTAGAAACATCTCCAGTGATTTACACTCCATGAGGAAGTTGATGGAGAACTACTTTGAGCAGCAGGAGATTGCCGAGGAGTGGCTGCGCATTGGCCTCATTTTGGACACTCTGGTCTATCGTATATACCTGCTCTTCATGATGGTCTACACTGTGATTCTGGGGGCCACCTGGGGGACTTGGTACCATATGTAGAGCTTCCCCATTGTTATGAAAACCCAGAGTCTTGCCAAAGGGATTCAGAGGTTGAAAGGAGGTTCTTCCTCTACTATCTCTGAAGGGATCGCACATTCCTTGTGTCACCAAGGCTTGGTTGGTTAAAGCATGGAGGGATGTGATCCAGCAGACAGATGAGTTTGCAACAAAAGTTATGCCTTCAAGGTCCTAGGGGATTGGAGAGGCTGAAGATCGTGTAAAATCTGGATACCACAGGCGAGTTTTGAAGAGGTACTGAGCAGTATAACCAGGCCCAACCACTAGGCAAACTAGGTGGTCGCCTAGGGCAACAATTGGGAGGGAGGCAAAAGCAGGGTATTCAAAACTAAATAACAGATTTTGATAGAGTGGGTGTAAAGCTTGAGGTTCGTCTAGGGCACCAACACCTTGGACCAACTCTACGGCCGGCCCTAAGTATAACATTTCTTTCAGCTTCCTGTAGCTAAAATATGCCATTGTGAATGTGAGAGTTTACTTTTTAGTTGAGTAACTTGCCCTTTTGCTTTTGATAAAAAAAATCTGAGTACATAATAAAAAAACCACAATAGATATAATTTAGCCATAATAAATACTCATTTCCCAAAGCAGTAAGGGTCTTGCTGCTTTGAACCTGATGCTGTTCTATATTAGTACATAAGCACACTATGGAGAATAGGATGAGAGGTTGTGATCCTAAGTGCACAAGTCAAATATCTTGGTATATTGCTAGACCAGGTGCTAAGCCTAGGGTCACACATCAAGAGAACCACAATGGCATACCACAAGATGTAGATGTAGGAGAGAACATTGACCAGGGGGAGATTTGTGTTGAGTGGAGTATGTTTTGATTAATCATGGGTAGATTTTGATGCTTTAGTTTTGGCTTCATCGGGGCTGCGAACACCACATTACCCCCCCTCCCCCCCCCCCCCGAAGGAAGGACAGTGCTTCCTCACTCATCCTGCATCTGCGGAACAGCTCCTAGCAAGAAAAAGAACCATCTGAGGTGAGACTGTTCCCAAGTGCTAACGCTCCTCCTTCTCCAATTCCAAAAAGAGAACTCTCCCTGCACGTGATCTGCCTGCTCTGCCTTCAGTATCAACACCGGCAGCAGCGATCTACTATAAAAACCCAGTGTGCTGCAGGCACACCCGCACCTGAGGGCCCTTTGGCATGGCCCTTAGGTGGGGCACGTAGGCGAGCATGGAATTTCGTCCAACAGCTCCCCAAAACGCCATCTGCCTCGCTCCAGACACCAGCTGCGAAGTCCAAACAAACCATCCTACTACTACGGAACTCTCATCCCAAACCTTTCATAATCTCTCTATGAAATCTGACTGAACTGTGAGTTAGAGACTCTTGCTCTAATTTATCTCCATAACCTTGTTACAGACAGTTATCTTAAAATAGAAAAAAATTGCCTAATCCAAGTTACAAGATTATTTCAGAGCAACAGTATCTTAAGGGCTCTTCTTGCTGTGCTTCATGGTTTCAACTGGTGATTGAACCGGCCCACCACTCTCAACACTATGGACACCATAGCCCTAATACATATTCACACCACCTAAGTATAACCTGAATCCCCTACTCTGCTGATCTAATTTGCAGTTTCATACAACCAAAACTTACTTCAATCTGAATCTCTATCTAATACATCTAGTAAAACATGTCTCGAAAGGACATACCAACTCTGTGGATAGCCTGTATTTGCTATAGCCTACTCAATTCCTTAATAATAACACATGCATTTAATCCCTTATACCTCTAATTTATTTATTTTATTTATTTATTTAATTCACATTTATATACCGCATCTTCCAAAGTTCAGTTGCGGTTTACAGGTAACAATAATTAACAAATCAAGTTTGTTTTACATGGAACAATGGAATATAACAGAACTTATTTACAAGGAACATCATATGAAATATAGAACAAATAATGTGGTATAATACCGAACAGTGTGAAAAACTATATACAAGTTATATATGAATATATATATATGGAATACTTGGGGGGAGGTCAAAGGATCATCATTGGAGAGTGCTAACTGTGTAGGTTAAAGGTTTATTGCATGGAGTAACCGATTGTCTGTTTAACCTCTAATCCATACCTATCATCTACAATCCAACTAGATATCTACACACACATCCCTATCCCACACAGGCATACATTTTCAAAACAAACTTCAACAGACTAATCATATACAAATCTAAAAACAATGTCCCTACCAGCCCCAACCATAACCTAAAAACGTAAAATTCTAACTCGTCAAAGCTAGATGAATAAGAAATAAAATAAAGCTTACTTACTGAAAACACCCCGGACCTTATCTGTATAACAGAGACATGGCTCAATGACACTGATACATTAATAATTAACCATTTAAAAGCCACAGAATATGAAATATTTCACTCTCACAAAACCACAAAAAGAGGAGTCTTCTTAATTGTAAAAAAATATCTGAAAGCATCCCTAACCACTTCAGACAATATACAAAACATTGATTTACTCACCATAAAAACTAAACACCTATACATCTGCCTAGCATACAGACCACCAGACTCAAATCCCGAAAATCTAGACATACTAACTGAATTATTTTATTTTATTTAGACAGATTTGTATACCACCTTATCCTACAATCAAAGTGGTCACTTTGTTCCTCCACAGACAAAAACCCTTTAACACTGCTAGGTGATCTTAACCTGTCATCCTTGCCACAAAACCATTTGTCTGCATTTCTAACCATCTTAAACGACATGAATTACCACCAAATAATCAACACTCAAACACACGTCAAAGGCAATACACTAAACCTAGTGTTCTTACCCAGTCCCTTCTATAATGCCTACAATCCAGCATCATTAAAAGTACAACCTATTCCTTGGTCTGACCATCACTTAATAAAACTCCAACTCCCATACTATGACACCACACACTCAAAACCCTCATACACACCCCATCATAAAAGATACAAGAAATTTTGACAAAGATGGCTTCTTGAAACAAACTACCCAAGACCCAACAGACCTTGAAGAAGCAATAACCTCCTGGAATGAAACGATATCTAAGGAAGCTATTCTACACACACATCACACCTATTCCTCAAAAAGCGTAGTTACTCACCTGTAACAGGTGTTCTCTAGGGACAGCAGGAATCAGTCCTCACTTATGGGTGACGTCCGCACCAATGGAGCCTGCATGGAGCAATTCCCCAGCTTTCAAAGAAAGCCTTTGGGATTGCTGCCACGCATGCATGGTCCTCTTCCTGCCCAAAGGTGCCATCTTGCTCAATCAGGTCGCCTAGCTAGAACCCTACTAAGCAGATGGCAATGGAAGGACAAAAATAGCAACTCTTCAGGGGAGGTGGGAGGGTAGTGAGGACTGATTCCTGCTGCCCCTGGAGAAAACCTGTTATAGGTGAGTAACTACGCTTTCTCCAGGAACAAGACAAACAAACACACTAACCACTCAGCAAAATACTGTTACAAGATACTGTTTAAATTTAAAGTTATGATGTTACTGTTTAAGTTATGTTGTTAATGTTGAATTTGAAGTTATGATGTTACTATTTAAATTATGTTGTTACTGTTTAAATTGAAAGTTCCATGCAAACGTTAAAAGTTAAAGTTTGTAAACTGCCTTGATTAATTGAAAAGGCGGTATAGAAAAACTGTTAAATAAATTAATTAAATAAATTAAAAAATGAGTAGGAAGTCAGTCCTCACTTATGGGACTCCCCAGCTACAGGCTACTGAGCCTGTAACCCAAAAACGACTCCGCGAGGCCATGAGCAGAAGTCGATGCCCGAAGGAGCCCCAGTCTTTGGGTCCCCAGGGCAAAGCTCTCGGTAGCCGTCGAAGAAGGGTTGGAGGGCAGGAGTTGCTTATACCCCGAACAGATTACGGAGAACAGCCTGGCTGAAGGTGCTGTCCCGAGGGGACTCCCTCTCCAGGCAGTAGTGCACAGCAAAAGTGTTCGCTGAAGACCAGGTCGCAGCCTGGCAGTTGTCCGACAGGGGCACGGAGTGCAGCAAAGCCGCCTTGGCCCGGATGCCGTGTGCGGTGACTCGGCGATTCAACGGGGCACCTGCCTTTGCCTGGGCGAAGGCGTTGCAGTCTACCACCCAGATGGAGAGGATGTGTTTAGTGACTGCCTGCCCCAGGCGATTGGGATCATAGGCAACACAGAGCCAACCAGACTTGCGATGAGCCTGGGTGCTCTGGAGATAGAAGGCAAGAGCACTCTTGCAGTCAAGTGTATGTAATACTGCCATTGCCTGATCGGTATGAGGTCTCGGGAAGAATATTGGTAAGACTATCTCCTGATTTAGATGGAAATCAGAGACAACCTTTGATAGGAACTTGGAGTGGATGCGAAGGACCTGGTGTAGGGAGCCTCAGCCATGAGGGCCTGAAGTTTGCTGACTCGGCGAGCCAAAGTCAAAGCCACCAGGAAGACCACCTTCCAGAAGAGGTGCTGAAGCGACCACATCACCATCGGTTTGAAGGGTGATCATGTAAGCTGCATGAGCACTACGTTGAGGTCCCACTCCACCAGAGGAGGCCGGATGGGAGGCTTGGAAAGTAAGAGGCCTCGCATGAAGCGGGAGACCATGGGCTGCCCAAGAGGGGTTTCCCCTCAATGGGGAGGTAGTTTGTTGAAATGGCACTCAGGTGTACCCTGACCGAATTGGATTTCAACCTTGTTTTTGAGAGGTGGAGGAGATACTGAAGAACCTACCGGGTAGAGCAGGAGAACGGATTGATCTGGAGCTCAGAGCACCAGACCGAGAAGCGTCGCCACTTAAAGGCATATGCCTGTCTCGTCAAGTCCTTCCTCGACGGGAGAACCTCCTCGACCTCCTCCAGGAGGTTCAGCGGGGCTAAGGAGACCTGTTCAGCCACCAGGCTTTAAGGGACAGCGAAGCCAGGTTCAGGTGGAGCACCCGACCCTCCTCCTGCGTTAACAGGTCTGGGGCACAGCCCAGGAGGACTGGAGGCTCGGACGAGAGCCGGAGCAGAAGCAGGAACCAAGGCTGTCGAGGCCCCGAAAGAGCCTGAAACCGGTTCTGCTGAACCTTGTGGAGGTTCCTTGCAATGAGAGGAGGGAAAGCATAAAGAAGCCCGGAGGTCCAGCTTAAGAGGAATGCATCCGGGGCCACCCTGTTCAGGTGCGGCACCGAGCCACAGAAGCAGGAAAGCTGTGCGTTCACTGGGCCGGCGAACAGGTCCATGGATGGGGTCCCCCACCGATGGAACAAGAGGTCGTGACCTCTCGATCCAGGCACCACTCGTGTGGGCAGAGGATCCTGCTGAGTTTGTCTGCAAGGACATTCTCCTGGCCTGGGAGGTAGACCGCTCATAGGATCATCCCCTGGCAAAATGCAAAGGAGCACAGGAGGATTGCCTCCCAGCAGAGGAGGTGGGATCCTGTTCTCCCTTCCTTGTTTTTGTAGAACATGGCTACCCGGTTGTCGGTCTGCACGAGCACAGACTTCCCCCTCAGGCAGCCCTCGAAGGCCCTCAGGGTCCATCGGACTGCCCAAAGCTCGAGCAGGTTGATCTGCTACTGAGACTCCTCGGGTGGCTACTGCCCCTGGGTGCACAATGCGCCGCAGTGGGCTCCCCAACCCAGCAGGGAAGCATCCGTCGTCAGGACGAGCTCATGCTGTGGGGTCTGGAAGGGCATGCTCCCAAGGAGACTTCGGGAGTCCCGCCACCAGTCCAGGGAGTTGTGGAGACTACAGGAGACCCGGATAGGGTCTCTGAAGTGGCCGGAGGCCTGGCTCCATTGCGCCCTAAAGCACCACTGGGCTGTCCGCATGTGCATGTGGGCATGGGGGACCACATGGATGGTGAAGACCATGTGTCCTAGGAGGCGCAGCATGGCCCATGCCATAATCTAAGCCCTGTTCTGGACCTGGGCTGCCATGGCCCAGAGGCAGTCTGCCCAGTCCGCAGGCAGGAAGGCAGTCGCTCGCTCCATGTTGAGGCGTGCACTGATGAACTCCAAGGTCTGCACCGGTTCGAAGTGGGATTTGGGGTAGTTGACCAAGAAGCCGAGGCATTCGAGGAGGAGGATTGTGTGCAACGCCGCCAGGCGGGCTTTGCAGGCTGAGGTCCTCATGACGAGCCAGTCATCGAGGTAGGGGAAAACGGGTATGCCCTGCTGCCTGAGGGAGGCGGCAGCCACAGAGAGACATTTTGTGAAAACCCGCGGAGCAGACGTGAGCCCAAAGGGGAGCATCCTGTATTGGTAGTGCTCCCCCTGCACCCTGAAACGCAGGTATTGCCTGTGTTGGGGGTGGACTAGAATGTGGGCATGAGATCCAAGGAGCACAGCCAATCTCACTGCTGAAGGAAGGGCAGCAGGACGCCAAACGATAACATTTTGAACTTCTCCTGCATCAGAAACTTGTTTAGGTTCCAGAGGTCGAGGATGGGGCGTAGGCCCCCCGTCTTTTTTGGAATGAGGAAGTAGCGGGAGTAGAACCCATGGCCTCGAAGGTGCAGCGGTACCTTCTCAACCGTCCGCTGGGCGAGGAGGTTGAATAGCTCCCGCTGCAAGTAAGTCTGGTGCGAGGGGAGCTGAGTAGGCTCTGCTGGGCAGAAGGAAAGAGGAAACCTGTCCAGGTAAAGACGATATTCGTCTCACCCGGAGGACCCAGATGTCCAATGTGATTGATGCCCACTGCAGGGCGAAAAGGGACACGCATCTTCCCACCGCCGGAAGTGCTGCCAGGGGGCGAGAGGCTATGCCGTCAACGTCAAAAGCCCTGAGTGGGTTGGGGTGGCACCACAGGTTGGGCCTTGGGCTCCTCCCTTACCCTGCATGCTGGTATCCGGCGCAGGGGTGGGTGGGAAGGGCAGGTATCCCCGATAGGGGAGCCCCTTTCTTTGGAAGAACGGCTTCTTGGCTGGCTGCTTCTTCCAAGGGAGAGAAGCGATCTTACATGAGAGGCGGGTCCGAGTCACAAACTCCGTTTCTATCTCAGTGGCCTTATCTTCCAGTTGTTCCCCGAGGCAGGGGATGTCCGGGAGCTTCTCCTGGACCCACTGCTCCAGGTCCAAGGACTGGAGCCACGCCTGGTGTTGGGCCCCGATGCCGGCTGCTGCCACTCGGGTGGAGGACTCAAATCCAACATACGTGGCACAGGAGAGGTACTTCGAGTACTCCACAATGGACCTCAGGAGGGCCCTAGACTCCCTGCCCGGGGGGACCGAAGAGTGTGACTTCGGGCTCTTTTGCTTCCGCATCGCCGATTCCACAAACATAGACGTGTGTGGAAGCTGGGTCTTCTGGAAACCCGGGCCGCGTTGGACCCTGTACATGGTGTTGAGGCGTTTTCTCACAATGGGGACCAAAGCAGGTGTCTCCCACATGTGGAGTTGCAGCCTGGACAAAATGGGAGGGAATGGGACAGTAAGCAACTTTCACCAATCACACCATCACGGAATTCTCCGCCCCATCAGCAAGAAACATACAGGACATTATCTCCGCCTTAAATACCACCACAGCACCAAATGACCCATGTCCGGCTTCATGGATAAAATCTCTGCGGACTGAACTCAGCCCTTTCCTCTCTAAACTCATTGGGTTATCTTTCTCAATGGGTACATTCCCTAAGAGCCTAAAACAGACAGCGATAAGACCGCTACTAAAAAATAGCAAACTGGACCCAGCACGGATGGACTCCTACAGGCCGATATCAAGTATCCCGCTTCTGGCAAAAATTATCGAGAAGGTTGTACAACAACAACTTCACCATCATGTTGAAATAAGTGCACCCCTTGACCCTTGCCAACATGGATTTCGTGAATCGCACGGGGTCAAAACACTCCTGACCACCTTTCTTAACACACTCACCATCGGACTGGACAACATTAAACAAGGGTATGCTCTGATATTCCTGGACATTGCAGCAGCCTTTGACACGGTGTGTCATGAAATACTCCTCTTCCGCCTCAGCGAAAAGGGCATACAGGGAAACGCTCTAACATGGTGTGCATCATATTTGACAGATCGATGGCAACATGTACGTGCCGGCCCCTCCACTTCCGCACCTTTCCTCCAAGAAAAAGGCGTTCCCCAAGGATCTTCACTTTCAGCCCTACTTTTCAACATTTACATGCAGCCCTTATGTAACCTCATTCAATCCTTCAATATTAACTAACTGATTTATGCCGATGATGTTCTCCTCTACATGCCTTTCATGTTAGACAAACCAGACCTGGCTCCCCTCTCTACCTGTTTCAATGCGGTCACAGATTGGTTAAATACGCAGAAGCTAAGAATTAATTTTAATAAGACAGAGATCCTTTTCCTTACAAGAAATTCTTCATACAATCCACCTAGCTCCCTGAAGGTCAGAGATGCTGAACTCATAAGTAAACCATCAGTTCGATATCTTGGAGTTATCCTTGATCAACAGCTCAGTATGAAGGCCCAGATAAGCAATATGGTGAAAGCAGTTTATAACAAAATCAGAAAACTTTGCCATCTAAGACCGCTCCTGGAACCAGAAGATTTTCGGACCGTTTACCAAGCTCTTGTGACCCCGCATTTTGATTACACGAACGCCATATTACATGGTCTTCCAAAAGCCACTATAAACCCGCTGCAACTAGCCATGAATGCAGCAGCCCGAATTCTTCAAGGGTCTTCAAGGAATGAGCATATAACACCAATACTAAAAAATCTACACTGGCTCCCTATTCAAAGCAGGATAACTTTTAAGGTGCTGACTATGACGTTCAAAGCCGTTAACAATTGTTCTGCTTCATCAATCATAAATCTCATTCAGAAGACACCCCCTAACAGAGCGAGAAGATCAGCCGCTATAAATACTTTGACCTTACCAAGGCAGATCACTAAATGCTCACAAGCAGCTAGGGCCAGAGATTTTTTGCTCTATGCACCTACCCTCTGGAATGCCCTACCCCCCGCTATCAGGGCTATCTCAGTTATTTCCCAATTTAGAAAGGCACTTAAACGTCATCTTTTCATACTGTATTACAATGATCAGGCCCACCCTCCACAGCAAGTCATACCCAGTGACCCACATAATCGACCCACTAGTAACGACCACGTAGGATCGAAACCTAACTCGCCGGACCCGGATCCACCCGACAAGTAGCAACACCTTCACTCTAATATCAGCCTTTACATAGATGAGCCAATAGGACGCAACCGAGTTATATTTGAACCTGTGATGTAATATTCCTGTATATATATGTATATAGTTACCCTGTTTATTTGTACCCTGTTTATTTGTACCCAGTTACAAATCCCCACGTTCTATTGTAAGTCCAGTGCAGACCTTCTGCCCTGGACAGTTGTGTTTTAATGTAAACCGCACTGATGCAGAAGAGCGCGGTATATAAGAAAGTTAAATAAATAAATAAGAGACTCCCGAGGTAGGGACTCATACTGTAAGATGTTGAGCTCCTCAGCTTGTGGCTCCTATTCAGCCTGCGTAGCCAGGTTGAGAGCCTGTGCCATGTCCCGCATGAACACTAGGAAGGATGTGTCCTCGAGCGGCGAATGCCTCTGAGAGGCAGGTGGGGATGGGACAAAAGGGAGGTCCCTGTGGGCATTGGTCTCCAGGGAGGTATCCCCGTCCGACTCCCAGTCCGAGAGGTCCAAGAAGGAGTCCGACTCGGGCTGGTCGCCATGTCCAGAGGCCTTGGAGTATCTCGCTCCCGAGGAACTGGTGAGCAAGACCGACGCCGAGGACCCTCACGGCTCTCGAGCATTTCCAGGGTGGATTTCAGTGTCCCTCTCGAGGGAACCTTGGTCTCGATGCGCGGGCCAGCCATGCTGGGCAAGAGCGCCTGCTGGGCAGGTAAGAAGGCAGAAACGCTGTGCTCTAGTGCCAGCATTCGGGACTCCCATGCAGACGTGGGTCCCTGCGATGCCAACACCGGGGTTACCAGGTCAGGCATGGAAGAGGAGAGGGGGTCCTCATCGGGACAACTCTCAGGAGACCTGGCGCCATCGCCGGGGGACTTTGTGTCTGTATGAGGTACTTTTCGAGGCCACTCTGTCTGACTCTTGGGAATGCCGGGGGGGGGGGGGAGGGCTGAGCGACCGAGCACGGGAGCGCTTGCACTTGTGTGGAGCCCCCAACAGCGACTTCGAAGTCTTATTCTTCTTATGCCTATCCACTTCAGGGGATCCCTGATCAGAGTGCTGCCTTGAACGCGGGGCCTAAGTGGGGGATCCCACCAGCGGAGGGACAACCAAGGGTGCCGCTGGGGATTCCGGGGTTAACCTCTGGAAAATGTCATCGAACTTCTGCTTACGACTTAGCAGGGCTTTGGAGGACATTTTCTTGCAAAGAGAGCAGAACTCCGGGTCATGGTTGGCCGTAAGACACCGAAGACAGCAGTCATGGGTGTCCGTGAGCGACATGTTTTTGGAGCATCTGTCACATTTTTTAAAGCTGGTGACCATTGGGGCCAAAAGGACCCCCGCTAGGTCGAAGACCTCTGCGGCCAGCGGTTGAGGCATGTGTCCTTCTCCCAAGGACACATGCCAGACGCCCTCAAGACTACAATCATCCGACCATCCTTAAAAAAGCAAAACCTGGATCCCCTAGATCCAGCATCCTACAGACCCATAGCAAGCCTACCTTTCACTGCCAAGATAATCGAGAAGATAGTCCAGCAGCAGCTGCAGGAACACCTGGATATCAACAACATACTGGACCCACAACAACACGGCTTCCGCCCGCTACATGGTGTTGAGACCCTCATGACCACACTGATGAACACTCTCCTCATAGGAACACAAGAAAAGCACTCTGGATATGCCATGATCTTCCTTGATATATCTGCAGCTTTTGACACCATCTCCCACAACATCCTCATACACAGACTACGGACAATTGGGATCAAAGACACCGTACTAAAGTGGTTCCAATCCTACCTAACAGACAACAACTAATCCGTACCAGCACCTTGACCTCCCCCCCATTCCAGCAACACCAAGGAGTACCCCAAGGATCCACACTGTCAGCCATGCTTTTCAACATTTACCTCCAACCACTCTGCTCAGTCATACGTACTCACAACATCAGCTTCCACATATATGCTGACGATATCATGCTCTACGCCCCCATCACAACCACAAACCCAACAAACACCCATCTATCAGCATGCTTCTCCGCGGTGTCCGACTGGTTACGAGCAAACAACCTATCCATCAACATCAAGAAAACTGAAGCCCTCATAGTGACAAAAGACCCAGATTTCACACCACCTACACACCTCAACATAGGAACCACAAGCATTCAAATACAACCACAAATAAGATACATGGGCATTATTAATCGACCAAGCCCTCACCCTAAAGCAACAAATCACTAAAACCTCCGGAACTATATTCCACAAGGCAAAAACAGTGCAACATCTCAGACCCCTTCTTGAACATCAAGACTTCCGAACAGTAATGCAAGCCACGACGCTCCCACATCTGGACTACTGCAACATACTATACCATGGACTTCCAGCCACACAGACCAACCCCCTCCGAACAGCATTGAACACCACAGCAAGAATCATTCAAAGAGCCAAGAAAACCGACCACATCACCCCAATTCTGAAAGACCTACACATACTTCCCCTCGAAGCAAGGACTAAATACAAAGCCATCCTACTCACCCACAAAGCCATCCACCAAACACAGAACACCCAGCTTCGCACCCTACTGTCTCGTCCAGCCCACGGCAGATCTACCAGACAAGCCTCCAGCAACTCCCTCACCGTCCCCCACAAAAGAACCAAATGCTCGCAACGGACCTGCAATCGAGCCTTTGAACTTTATGCTCCATCTTTATGGAATACTCTACCGAGCTGTCTCAGAAACAATGCCGACCTACTATCTTTCAGAAAACAGCTAAAAACCATCCTTTTCCAGGAATACTTCAACACGACTCCCACCGAAAAGCACAGTAACCCCGGATCTCGCCCACCATGAACCACTGATCCAAAGCTATACTAACCTGTCCATGTCCAAAGTCTGTCCCATGTCCAAAGTCTATCCTATGTCAAAATCATCAATGTTGCCTCCCCGGTGATGGCCCCGCCCGTATACTTAATTTCCCCCACCCCTTAATGTAACGCCGCTTTGACCCGGTGAAAAGCGGGATATAAATACAGCTAAATAAATAAATAAATAAATAGAGGGAAAAAAGAGCTCGAAGCCCACAAAAGGAAAATTTCACATGAAAAGATGTCCCCTTGCTCAAGGGAAATGAAGAGCAGGGTAAGGACGGATGGAGGACTGGTTTAACCGGAAAAAACACAGGCCAAAGGCCGAAACTAAACACTTTTTCTGAGGGACGAGGACGTCCGTCCGAAGGGCTCCGTGGAAAAAGGGAGACTGAGCAAGATGGCACCTTTGGGCGGGAAGAGGACCGCACATGCGTGGCAGCAATCCCAAAGGCTTTCTTTGAAAGCTGGGGAATTGCTCCGCGCGGGCTCCGTCAGTGCCGACGCCACCCATAAGTGAGGACTGACTTCCTGCTTGTTCCTGGAGAAAAACAAAATACACCGTGGTTCAGTCCTGAACTAAAACAACTAAAAAAAGATATGCATAAAAACAAAAGTAAATGGCGCCTCACAAAATCTAAAAACCACCAATCACAATATTGGAATACACTCAAACTCTACCGGGAAACCATTAACACCATTAAGGAGGACTACTACTCCAACATATTATCAAAATCCCCAAACCACCCAAGGGAACTATTCGAAATAGTAAAATCTCTAACTAATAGCATCACTAAAAAAGACACAACTGAACATGTCATAGCTCCCTGAACCCTAGCCAATTACTACAAGGATAAACTAAAGCATCAAAATCTACCCATAATTAATCAAAACATACTCCACTCAACACAAATCTCCCCCTGGTCAATGTTCTCTCCTACATTAAAGGACACACTTGGAAACATCATCTCCAAGCTAAACACTACCACCTCCTACCCTGACCCCTGTCCTGTAAGCTGGATAAAAGCATCAAAAATAGAACTCTCCCCATTTATCTTTCCTATCATTAACCTCTCCCTACAACATGGCCAGCTACCATCCTCCCTGAAACATGCACTAATTTGCCCTATCCTGAAATTCAATTTAATGGATAAAAATGTTCCCACATCATATAGACCTATCTCTAGTCTCCCTTTCATGGCTAAATTGATAGAAAAAAATAGTACAAATCCAGCTGCAGGATCATATAGACTCCTCTGCCCCTCTAAACAAAAACCAATATGGTTTTCAGCCATACCACGGCGTCAAGACACTTCTCACTGTTCTGACTGACTGTCTCATATGTGGCATTGATGACATTAAACAGGTGTTTCTCCTCATATTCTTAGACATCACTGCAGTTTTTGACAATATAAACGATAACATTATGCTCTCCAGATTGCAGCAAATAGGTATTAAGGATACAGTACTAAAATGGTTCTCTTCCTACCTACAGGTAGATCACAACAGTTAAGAATTGAACAGCAGATATCTGAACCCTACAAACAAGAACAAGGCCTACCACAAGGATCCGCCCTTTCAGCTCTTCTCTTTAACATTTATCTCCAACTCATCTGCTCCATTTTTAAAACATTCCAGGTAAACTATCACATATACGCGGACGATATAATGATATATCTTCCATTTAGCAACTCTAACCCTTCAATTCAACAAATTACAGATTGCTTTGCTGAGATAACAGAATGGCTATCAACTCACAACCTTAAGATTAACTTTAGTAAAACTGAAGCACTGTATGTAACAAGAAACCAGAGTTTCATACCCCCAACAACTATCAGGATTCAAGATACAAGCATCTCAGTCAAAACTGAGGTAAAATATCTCGGGGTAATACTTGACCGCACCCTCAATATGACATCACATATAAAGAAAACAACAAAACAGATTTTCTATAAACTTAAAATACTAAAACAACTCCACCCTCTGCTTCACCTCCACGACTTCAAGTCCGTCATCAATGCAATCATTATGTCCTGCTTTGATTTCTCTAACACTATCCTGCAAGGTTTTACAAAACAAAACCTTAGACAACTCCAAATAGCACAACACATTGCTGCCAGGACAATCACGAATACCAAACTAACGGAACAAATCACTCCAATATTGTATGAATTGCACTGGCTCCCTATCCAGAGCCGCATAAATTACAAAATACTTGTTACCACTTTCAAACTAATCAAAGATATCTCCCCGTCATACCTCTCCATGCTCATCACCAAGGAAACCCACACCCGTACCCAACGAGACTGTAATAAAAATAAACTCGCAATCCCAACGGACTTCAGGAAATCAAGAAAAATAACTAATGACAAAGCATTCTCCTACATTGCACCTAACTTCTGGAACAAACTACCAGACTGCTTAAGAGAAATAAATGACCTCTCCATCTTCCGCAAGAAACTTAAAACTCATCTATTTATCCTCCACTTCAGAACTCCAAATGAACCCAATAGTATTGATCCCTTCCATCCCTCTACATAAACTCACCACCAAACAAGTGTTCCTCCTCTAACTAACCTGCTCTCACTTTCTACTTAAAAACCAAATTTGTATATAATTTATGTTAATAGTTCTCACTGTTTATTATAATGTTAATGTATATAGTTAATATGTTCTATGTAATCTGAATATGTACTTCTCATTGTACAATTCAAAACTGTTGCTCTCTGTAAACCGCATTTGATCTCCTGGAAAATATGGTATACAAATTTATAATAAATAAATAAAATACATAGATACTTCAAAACCTCCGCCCTCTATTCCACCCCAAGGATTTCAGAATCCAGAATAACACCACACCAAGATTACTGTAATATAATATACGAAGGCCTTCCAAAAGAAATTCTATACCCCCTACAAATGGCCCAAAATACTGCGGCCCGTATGATAACTGATGTCTCAAGAAATGAACACATTACTCCTGTACTAAAGTATCTTCACTGGCTCCCAGTCGTACTTAGAATAAAATATAAAATAATAATATGCATCTTCAAGGGCCTACATTACCAAACAGCAACTAGCCTTCAAGCCCTAATACATAAAGCCCCTAATACCAGAGTAAGACGCACAACCAAAACCTTCTCTCCACCCCACTCTCAAGGACAAAAAAAGCAGTCAACAAACCTGCAATAGAGCATTTACTGTACCTTATTCACACCTACTATCTGGAACTCGTTCCCGGATGACCTCAGATCTTGCAAAACTGTGTCTGAACTAAGGAAGAGACTCAAAACATTTCTGTTCCTAGAATACTTTGGGACAGGCACTAAGTAGTTACTACACATCTTGTCAAATGTCACGGTATTTGTAACAGTTATGCCCGGGATACTAACACTAGTTTGTTGAAGCAGCCAATTGTATCCCGCCCCTGTTCCATGTAAGTTTAAATGTAAATCTCATGTTAATTGTAAATCGCTTTGACTTAAGGATAAAGTGCTGTATAAAAGGAGTTAAATAAGTAAACCCAGTCTCCAGTATATGTTATACACTCTTTACAACCTCCCCACCTGCGATGATTTCTGATCTCCGTTCCCTAGCTTTGTTTCTCTGACTGCACTGGAAGGTTATCAAGCTCAGCTTTTCAGCCATAAAAACTGTTGTTGTTTAACATGATTTCTGAGATATCACTTTAGCTTTTAAATCATTAAGTTTTAAAAGTGTTGTATGGTTTGTGTGCATTTAATATAAGCTCCTTATTTGGCAGTCGGACCCCTAGCGATAGTACCATGATAGTAATATTATGGGTGCTGCTGACCCCATTTTATGGTCTACATTCCTAAGGGCAGAAGCAAGTGGAGATTGCTTTTGCCCCCATCATCCCCTGGGATGAGTTGGGGTCTCCAGAGGGGAAGACTGGGTCAGGCCAGGCCCCAGTTATGGAGGGGGAGGGGCTTCAGGGGCAAAGACGTTGGGTAGGTTCCTAACAATTTATGCGCACTGGGCCCACTAGGTAAGGCTACCAGATGTCCCTGATTTTCAGGGATTGTCTTTGATTTTAGAGCTGTATCCTCGACTCTCACCTGTCTGGCAGCCTCCTGTCCTCAAATCCAGCAATGAGAGGTAGAAAATTATTTATTTTCAATTTAGTGATTTGAATTTTAGAATTTACATGTATTTTCTTTATATTTTGCACAGTACGGGGGAAATGCATCAGTTACTATTTCTCTGTTGATTTGTCAGCTAGGAAGTGATACTGTTGTTGTCATGGGATGGATGGGGAGGGGGAGGCAGGCTGACTCCTCTTCCCTTCTCCATGCCTTGTTGCTCATCCCTTCCTCCCCACACATACGCACAATGGATAAATGCCCCAGATTTGCCTGCAAAAAAATCAGGTAACCTTACCACTGGGCCACAAGGGAGTCGAGGCCCCCTAGCAGAAGGGGTCCAGGGGGGCCTACAAATCGAGCCAGTGGGCCCTTTAATTTAATGATGGGCACATTTGGGGGGAAATTTTCACACATTGCCACATTCTGAAATGTGCAATGTTTGTGGCTGTAGCTAAGGATGTAAATGAGGCAAGAGTTCATTTGCATCTTGTAGCTAGACTTCACAGAAAAGGTCCCCCTTAGACTATAAGTTCTGTGCAGCAGGGGCATATTGTGCCTAAATGCTTATCAGCACTGTACAATGCCGGGCACCTCCAGTAATGCTAGAAACATGAAAAGTAGTAGAATATGGTGAGATCATACAGCAACTTCTCATGTACAATACGATCCTTTGGGTCTTGTATTTCTTTTGTGTATTATATACATGAATGTATGGGTTTTTTTGTATCCTGTCTTTGGCTACTTGAAATATCCTGTAATGTAATGAAATTAAATGAAATTCATAGACCCCCTTGAAGCCCATCCACGAACCCCAAGTTAAAAGCCCCTGCTCCAGAGGATCATAAGAACATAAGAAATGTCATACTAGGTCAGACCAAGGTCCATCAAGCCCAGTATCCTGCTTCTAACAGTGGTCAATCCAGGTCACAAGTACCTGGTAGGTTCCCAACAGACACACAGGTTCCACAATACTTGTCTTGGGCAGTGGATCTCCCGGGTCCTCTTTAATAATGGTTTATGAACCTTTCCTCCAGGAACTTGTCCAAGCCTTTTTTAAATCCAACTACACTAACAGCTTTTACTACATTCTCCAGCAACAAATTCCAGAGTTTGATTACACATTGATTGAAAAAATATTTTCTCTTATTAGTCTTAAATTGGGTTACGTTGTACCTTCATTTGAGGGAATGCAGCAAATGTAAACCCCAGTTTTAGTATATATGTACTTTTCCTGGGTACTTTGGGGGGCAGGGGGAGGGACAAGGAGTAGGGAGCTCATATTAACTATAGAGGTAGGTGAGTCAAGTTAGCACCTGGAGTATCGGAGTTGCTCACCATGTTTTGGCCTATAGGTTTAGGGAGAGGAACTGCCCAGAATGTGTAATCTCACTGGCAGCTCTGCTTATCACAGAGGTTGTGCAAGAAATATTTCCCAGTCATTACTCTGGTCAGTCTCATCTACATAAATACCTCTACTTCTCCACAGTGTTGTTTAAGTGGACAAAAAGTAGTTCGAAAGACAGCTAAAGGTCTGTTGTGCTCTGGCTAACACTGCTGTTTGTCCCTTCCAGGCTGAAGGTGTTGCATCCCGATCGTGCCGCTGGTGCACAAGTACAAGCTTCCCCTGACTCCACACACAAACACACTTCGTTTGTAAAATGATGCTCAGTGTAGAAAAAGGCCTTTAGAAATGCTATGTATTCCATGGAGTTATATTCTCTCAAAAGAATTTCAGCCAAAAGCAGTAACAGGAGAAATCTGCCTTAGAAGAAAGCAAGCAAGTTGCAAAGAGTGCATCTCCCAGGGGCCAGGGAAAGGTTCCCCTTTCCGCATCTGTGATAACTCCAGCCTCAGGTGCATGGTTCCTCAGGGGAATGAACGTTTCTACATGTGTTAATTGTGCTTTATTTCTAACATTTTAGTAAACAGCAGGGAAGGGCCTTACAGGACTCTGAAAAATAAGAGTATCATATAAGATTCTTCTCACTCTGAGTCCCTTGGCAAGAGGCGCTTGTGTCCCCAGGGCAGCACAAAACACAGAAAAGCTATGACTGAAGAGAAGTCTTTGCTGAGGTGCAGAGCCCAAGCTTAGCGTCCCTCCTGAGCGTGTCCAGCACATCAGCAGAGGAGCAAAGAAAGGATGAATGGGTTTGTGGGGGGGAATGAAAAGATGAAGAGGCAGATATAGAAAGGAAGGATGAGCAAAACACCAGAGGAAAAACTGAAGAAACAGAGAGAAGACAGTGAGCAAAGGAGAAACGCAGCAAGAGAAAGTAGGGCGCATACAGAATGCCATGCAGATTCACACACTCTCCCTATTTGCCTTTTGGGGCATATTCATTTACGGTAAGAAATGCAGTTACACTTTGGGATAATGAAGAAACCACAGTCTGTAAGACAAGAGAAGGAAACTTCAAAATCCTGTTTTTCCATTACTGCATGCCTTAAGAAATTGGACAATTATGACTAAGTAAGCAAACTTAAATTGCAGCAGACTGGGTCTAAAGATCTTTTTAGTTCTGAGTGTGATTCAGTGGTGCAGTGGCGGAAGCACCTGAAGTAGGTGGGGCACTATTGGTGTCCTCTCATTCGCACATACTGTTGCATACTTGAGTGACTGATTTATTTTAATTTGGAGTGGAGCTGTGAGCAGTAAGTCCCAAGTTGGTAGGAATGCGTTTATTATTGACCCCTAAACATACTGAAGTTCTGCGCGGAAGGAGGCGTTACATAGAAAGGAAGTTGAAACATCCCGAATCCTTTCTAAAGCTTTGCAGTTATTGGTAGATTCCTGGGGTGAAGTGGCTGAACACATCGGGATATTTAAATGTGAGATCAGTTATTCATAGGGCTCATGATTTTGGAAAAGAAATGTATGTGTTATGTCTCAGGGAGATGCATAAAATAAGACAAAAGCAGGCTCTTTAATACAGTGTTGTTCCCAGGGTTGCTCGTTTATGCCTGTTCCGTCTGGTGGGAAGAGGGGAGAGGCGGCCATTTGTTATGAAAAGAGAGAGTGTGAGTCGCTCTTCAGTTGCTCAGAAAATTTTAAACGAGTTAGAATGTGTGTGATTACATTTTTAGGAAGTAACATGGGGTATGTTTTAGTACATAGGGCCCCTTCTGCTCCTCTTTCTATTTTTAATATTGTGTTGTAACTTTTCGTGGATTTAGGGTTGAATTTATTTAACAGTTCTTCTATACCGCTCTATTTTAGATCAGAGCGGTTTACATTTAACATCAACTATACAACACAGGCACTTTGAGTTGTATTTACAATAAACAGGGAGATCAACTTGGAAATAACTGTGGGGAAACTATGTATATTGTGTAATTATTAACATTGTATTACACTGGTACCTGATTTCAGGCAGAACATATCTACATCTTATTTACACTGGGAGTCTGAATTCTAGTTCAGAGGGTACTTCTTAGAGATCGGTTGGTTATCCTTTTTCATGCTGAGTCTGCTTGTTTAGTTGGGGTGAGTGATTGTCTGAGGGGCAATAAGTATGCTTACTAAGGCTGGATTCAGGGTAGTATGTGGTGAACAGGTGCTGCTTTAATGCCTTCCTGAATTGGGTTAGGTGAGTGATGTTTCGAATAGAGGTGGGGAGAGCATTCCATGCTCTGGGAGCATAGATTGTAAAAGCCCTATTTGTTGTTGCTTTTGTGCATGTCGTCATTACTTTTGGGACCTCTAGGGTGTTTTGCATCATGGGCCTTCTGCTTCTGTTCGGTGGTACCTTATGTATCATCTTGCTGATAGTTGTGGGGGTCAAAGTGTTTAAGGCTTTAAAGGTTAAGGTTAGAACTTTATGCAGGGTTCTTGCTTGAACCGGTAACCAATGGAGGTTCATCAGTACTGGCGTTATGTGATCTCTCCGTGAGGCCCCTGTTAGTACTCTTGCAGCAGTGTTCATTGCAAGCTGGAGAGGGGCTTGCGTTGCTTGAGGTAGACCGTGAAGAATTACGTTGGCATAGTCGAAATGTGGTAATATTAATGCCTGGTAGATCGATCGGTAGTCGCTGAAGTCAAGTAGCGGTCGGAGATGTTTTAAGGTCCTTATTTTCATATATACTGTTTTTACTGCGTTTTTTATGTGGGTTTTCAGATCCAGTTGTTGATCCAGTGTAACGCCAAGGTAGCGGATGGTGGGTTTGGTTTTTAGTTCTGTGTTGCCGATTTTTAAAGAGAGTGGAGGGGTGAAGTCCTGGTTCCTTGAGATGAAAAGGACATCTGTTTTGTTGTAGTTGATTCTCATGTTTTGTGTGCTGAACCATTCTGCTACTGCCTCAAAACATCTTGTTAGAGGGGAGAGGTCTGGTTGGTTGGTCCTGAATGGGATGTATAGAAGGATGTCGTCAGCGTAGGCTAGACAGTTGACCTTGAATGCACGTGCTAGGGCACATATGGGCTGCATGTAGATGTTAAACATCAATGCAGATAGTGACGAGCCCTGTGGTACACCCTGGTTTTGTAAAAATGGTTCCGAGGTTGTAGAGCCTGATCTTACATGTTGCCATCTATTAGTCAAGTATGACTTGTACCACTTTAGGGCTGTTCCCTGAATTCCTTTCTCGCTGAGGCGTTGTATGAGGATCTCGTGGCTAACCGAGTCGAAGGCCGCTGCTATGTCAAGGAATATGAGGGCGAATCCTTGATGAATTTTGTCGGTTCCAGAGACTAGGTGATCAAATAGGTTGGTGAGGAGGGTTTCCACCCCATGCGCTTCTCTGAACCCATGTTGGGCAGGATCGAGTGGGGCTTCATTATCAATATGCTGTTGGATTTGACGCTGTACTAACTTTTCAATTATTTTGGCAAGCATGGGGATACTTGAAATTGGTCTGTATGATTCCACTTTCGTTGGGTCCAACTTGTTATTTTTTAGCAGTGGTCTGATTGATGTTTGTTTCAGACTTTGTGGAAACGATCCGGTTGTAAGGGATTGGTTTATTATTTCGCTCAGATATTGGCTTAAGTCACATCGTAACTCCTTTATCCATAAATACCCTAATATGGTGGTACTGATGGATTTTAATGTCTTTGGGAGTCTTCTGGTGAGTTCTTAACCATACAAGATCTGGGTATGGAACAACTGAAGGGAGATGGTCACATTTTAGATTTAATATCTGGACCATCTTTAGGGACCAAGAGGGTTTCAGGGGTGGATGCTACGTCCTGATCCTGAGTCGGGAGTGGTGCCAAAGGACTGGAGAGAAGCTCATGTGGTGCCTTTACACAAAAGCGGAAGTAAGGATGTGGTTGAAAACTACAGGCCGGTTAGTTTAACTTCGGTGGTGAGTAAATTATTGGAAACGCTGCTGAAAGAGAAAATAGTGAGGTTTCTGGAGTCCGGCAGATTACAGGATCCGAGGCAGCATGGATTCACCAGAGGCAGGTCTTGTCAGACAAATCTGATTGATTTCTTTGACTGGGTGACCAGGGAGTTGGACCGAGGGAGAGCTCTAGATGTGGTGTATTTAGATTTCAGTAAAGCCTTCGACACTGTTCCTCACAGGCGACTTATAAACAAACTGAGCACCCTAGGGATGGACCCTAAAGTTACTGCTTGGGTTAGAAATTGGTTGGGTGGGAGGCGACAAAGAGTACAAGTAAATGGAGCTCACTCTGAGGAGAAGGATGTTACCAGTGGTGTGCCCCATGGATCTGTCCTTGGTCCGATTCTTTTTAACATCTTTGTTAGTGATATAGCAGAAGGGCTGTCGGGTAAGGTTTGCCTCTTTGCGGATGATACCAAAATCTGCAATAGAGTAGACACCCAGGAAGGTGTAGATAACATGAGGAGGGATCTAGCTAAGCTTGAAGAATGGTCTAGAATTTGGCAACTGGGATTTAATGTTAAAAAATGTAAGGTCATGCATTTGGGCTGCAGCAATCCAAGGGAGCAATATAGTATAGGAGGTGAAGTACTTTTGTCCACTAAAGAAGAGCAGGACCTAGGCGTGGTTGTGTCTGATGATCTTAAAGTAGCTAAACAGGTAGAAAAGGCGACGGCAAAAGCTAGAAGGATGCTTGGGTGCATACGGAGAGGAATGGCTAGCAGAAAAAAGGAGGTGATAATGCCTCTGTATAAGTCTTTGGTGCGACCTCATTTGGAGTATGGTGTGCAATTCTGGAGACCAAACCTTCAAAAGGATGTGAACAGGATGGAGTCGGTGCAGAGGGTTGCTACTAAAATGATTCATTATAAAGCATATGAGGACAGACTTAAGGATCTTAATATGTACACCTTAGAGGAAAGGCGGGATAGAGGTGATATGATTGAGATGTTTAAATACCTCCGTGGCATAAATGTTCAGGGAGAGAGCCTCTTTCAATTGAAAGCAAGTTCTGCTACGAGGGGACATGGGATGAGGGTGAAGGGAGATAGATTCAGGAGTGATATGCGGAAATATTTCTTTACGGAAAGAGTAGTGGATCCGTGGAATAGTCTCCCAGTGGAGGTGGTAGAGATGAGGACAGTAACTGAATTCAAAAAAGCATGGGACCAACACAGAGGATCTCTAAAGGTAAAAAGTGGACTGTTGTAGTTGTTATGGAAGGGCAGACTAGATGGGCCTTGTGGTCTTTTTCTGTCATCATGTTTCTATGATCCAGTCATCTTTTGGTGAGATACCAGTTAGATGGAGTGGGAGGCAACTACCTCTTCAATGCCACTTTCGGATCTTGACTCACCTGATCTCCTTTCTGTTTTCTTACTATTCCCCCTAGCTGTATCCCGTGTCTACAGCTATTGTGTTGTGTCTTGACTAGATTGTAAGCTCTGATGAACAGGGACTGTCTTTTACATGTGTCTGTGCAGCACTACGTACGTCTTGTGGTGCTATAGAAATGTTCAAGAGTAGTAGTAGTAGTAGTAAAGCTGGTCAGACAATAGCTTTAGCAACTGGCAGAGCATCTCTAGGGAGGTGGAAACCGCCTTTCCTATAACTGACTGGCTACAGCTTTCAGTTCAGGATGCACTCCCAAATCTTCCCTCAGCCTGTCATTCTTTCTTCCTTTTCTAAAATCACTGAGGAGGAAGTTGCTCATCTTCTCTCCTCCTCCAAATTTACTATCTGTTTCTCTGATCCCATTCCCCTCTGTCTACTAAGCTCTATCTCTTCCACGCTCATCCCTTCCATCTGGCATTGCTTTCCACTGCAACTGTTCCTGCAGCCTTCAAACATGCTGACACTACACTCCTCCTGAAACAAACTTACCTATCCTTCTAATTATCAGTCCATATCCTTCCTCTCCTTTGCTTCTAATCTCCTCGAATGTGCAGGACTTTCAGTCCTCTCAGGGCCTTCTGGATCCACTGCAATCTGACTTTCATCCTCTATATTTTACAGAAACTGCTCTTGCCAAAGTCGCCAATGACTTATTCCTTGACAAATCCAAAGGCCTTTACTTGATCCTCATCTTTCTTGACCTTTCTGCTGGCTTTTGACTGATCACAACCTTCTCCTTGATACCTTATACTCCCTTGGTTTTAAGGACCCTGTTCTAGCCTGGTTTTCCCATTGCACCTTTAGTATATGTTCTGATGGATCCTCCTCTAACCCCATCCCGTTTGCAGTCTGGGTATCTCAGGGCTCTGTCTTGGGACTTCTCCTTTTCTCTAGCTACACTCAGTCCCTTGGTGCACTTATCTACTCCCGTAGTTTTCAGTATCATCTTTGTGCTGACAACTCTCAAATTTAAGTCTCTACACCTGAAATCTCTTCAGGAATCCAGGCCCATATCGCAGCCTGCTTATCTGACATTGCTGCCTGGTGCCCCAACGCCCTCTGAAACCGAACATAGACAAAGCAGAGCTCCTTATCTTTCCCCCTAAAGTCACCTCCCCACTTCCTCCTTTTTCTATCTCTGTGGATAACACTCTACTTCTTCCTGTTTCCTCAGCTCACAACCTTGTGGTCATCTTTGACTCTACTCTTTCTCCCTGGGCACATCCAACAGATAGCTAAAACCTGCGCTTCTTTCTCTTTAACATCAGTAAAATTCGTCCCTTCCTTTCTGAACACACTACTAAGACCCTTATCCACTCTCTAGTCACCTCCCGTATTATACAACCTGCTGCTTTCCGTTCTCCCTCGGAATCATCTCTCTCCCCTTCAGTCTGCTCAAAACTCAGCTGCACGGCTAATCTTCCGCCAGCCTCACTGTGCTCACATAACCCTTCTTCTCAAGTCACTTCACTAGCTCCCTATCTGTTTTTTCATTCAATTCAAACTTCTCCTACTAACGTATAAGTGCCTTCATTCTGCAGCTCCTCGCTACCTTTTCCCTCCAATCACTCCCTACACCCCTCCCTGGGAACTCCACTCCTTTGGCAGATCCCTTTTATCTGTGCCCTTCTCTGCCACTGCCAACTCCAGACTTCGCTCATTCCACCTTGGTGCTCCATATGTTTGGAACAAACTACCTGAGTCAGTACATCAGGCTCCATCTCTGTCCCCATTCAAATCCAGGCTAAAAGCCCACCTCTTTGATCCCCTTATTCTCTTGCTTTTCACCTATCTGTATCTTGACATTCCCCCTGAATTACCTCAGTCCCCAGTTGTTGTGTGGTCTGTCTTGATTAGACTGTAAATTCTGATGAGCAGGGACTGTCTCTTACTTGTATATGCAAAGCACTGTGTATGCAAATGATAAGTATTAGCAGTAGATGGTAACATCCTGCACACAGATGCTTTTAAAAGTGGCAGATAATTTGGCTCCTTTGTGATCCCAAATTTCTAAGTTGGGGCATTTTTCCACCTGGATTAATGAACATGTGCAGCTGTTTAAAGAGGCGTGACAGTTAGAATGGAAGTGAAAAGAAATGCCCTTCAATGCAAAAATGAAAGGCTTCTAAGTTACATGCTGATTTTTTCAGGAATGCTACCAGGGAAACCAAGAAGCCGTTCTTTGTGCAGCTGTTAAATCTGGCTGGAAATCATACTAAAGACCTTGTTCATTTTCTTGGTTGTTTCAAGTGTGGAAAGGGTTGGAAGCCCTTGGGGTATCTGCGGATGCTTCTGCAATATTTGCACACAAAATCGTGACTCTACTCTCCTTGTTGGTCTCCCTCTAAATCAGGGGTCTCAAACCCAAATTGCTTTGAAGGCCAAATGAGGACTTGTAAAGTAACCCGGGGGCCGCATAAGACGTGGGGCCTCATTTGCATAAATATTTGCATAATGTTACCATACACTAACTTTTAGTAAACATGCCTCTTAATGAGTGTATGGATAAAGAAAGACTAAAAGATTTCTACATTATTATAATCCAGTGCCAACCACCAGGCACATTAGGAACTACTACAAACGCTGCCCATTTAGAACCCATAGCAAACCCGCCGTATCCTAACAGCACTACCAGGACTCACAAAGCACCTGACCCTACCTATCAAAAGGCAACACTGCAAATATTAAATCAATACATTTTGGAGAATAACAATAGATGACCTACTGGGGAAAGAGAACAAGTGGCAATGTCAAATAGGAATTACATAAACAGAATACCTCAGCTCAGTTACACATGCAGAACATAGACCATCACCAAACAAGGAATCACAATTTAGAAACAGGAAGACAATAATTAAACTGGGAACTCCAAAAGCCAAACTTGGAATGTACAACAACACTGTAGAAATAAAACTATAAATTAATTTCCTCTTGTACTAAACAAAGCGCAGACGTTAATGATGCACATTTCCCAGAGCCGACATATTCCAGTTAATAAATTCAAAATAAAGAGATATTTTTCTACCTTTTGTACATTTTTTTTCAGTTGCAATTGCACCAACTACTTTCTTCTGGTTTCTTCGTGTCTTCTGCTAACTCTCCATCGTCTGCTGTCCATTTGTCCTTTCTTCTCTCTTCTAGTTTTTTTCCATTCTCTCTCTACATCTGCTTTAACATACTAATCTTTCTCCTTTTGCTCTTTCCTCATTCCTATTTCATCCACTCAAATTTTACCCCTCCATCCTCAATCCACACTTACTCTTCCAATACCCGGCCAATTGTAGATTTTTCTTCCCTCCCACATAAAAGATTTTTCCCCTCTCCATTTCACTCTCCCAGCCCCATCCCATTCTAATCCTCCCCCAACATCAGCTCCCTTCTAGTTCCAGCCCCACCCAGCATCCACTCCCTTCTAGTCCCCGCATCAGCCCATTTCCAGTCCTATCCTAGCCCCACCATCAGCCCATTTCCAGTCCTAGCTCCCCCATCCATTTCCAGTCCTATCCTAGCCCCTCCATCAGCCCATTTCCTGTCCTAGCTCCCCCCCCACTAAGCCCTTTTCCAGTCCTAGCTCCCTCCCCTCACAGCCCATTTCCATTCCAAGCCTCCCTCCCCATCAGCTATTTGGAGTTCAAGTCCCCCCTTCCACTCAGCCCATTTCCATTCCAAAACCCCGTCACCATCAGCTACTTGCAGTTCAAGTCCCCCTTCTACTCAGCCCATTTCCAGTCCTAGAAACCCCCCCAGTCCATTACCAGTTCTAGCCCCCCCATAGCCCATTACCAGTCCTAAGCCCCCCCAACAGCCCACTTCCAGTCCTAACCCTCCCATCACCCCATTTTCAGTCTTAGCCCCCCCATAGCCCATTACCAGTTCTAACCCCCAATCAGCCCACCTCCAGTCATAACCCCCATCTGCCCATTTCCAGTCCTAGCCCCCATCATAGCCCATTACCAGTCCTAACCCCCCCCATCAGCCCATTTCCAGTCTTAGCTCCCCCATTACCAGTCCTAACTCCTCTCCCCCCCATCAGCCCGACCTAACCCCCCTCCCCCCCATCAGCCCAGGTAAATTTAAAAATTAAAAAAAAAAACCCTGGCTTCTGCTGCTGTCGCCGCTGCTGTGGCAGTGGCAGAATCAACTGTCCCGCAGCCCCTTCCCGTCTGCCCGCAGAGCCTCGTCAGCTCCATCAGAGGCAGGCGTTTCAAGCCGCAAAGAGAGAGTATTTCCCTCTCGCGGCTCTGTTAAGCCTGCCGGGGCTGATGGGAATTCCCATCAGCCCCGGCAGGCTTAACAGAGCCGCGAGAGGGAAACTCTCTCTTTGCGGGAGGCCCTGAAAGCTGCCGCTGATGGAGCTGACGAGGCTCTGCTGGGCAGACGGGAAGGGGCCGCGGGACAGTTGATTCTGCTGCTGCCATGGCGGCGGCAGTAGCAGAAACCAGGGGCTTTTTTTTTTTTTAGTTTCCTCTCCGTCGCAGGACGCACAAAGTTCTCTCACGGGCTGCGTGTTTGAGACCTCAGCTCTAAATCATTTCTCTCCTCTTCAATCTGTTCAACACACTGCTGCGTGACTAATCTTCCACCAGCCTCGTCATTTATTTATTTATTTATTTATTTATTACAATCTCTTATATACCGCGCTATTTGGCATCAGCGCGGTTTACATTATAACACAACGACCATAACAACATGCTGTTTGGTTTTACATCGAACAGGGGACCAAACTTGGATAACAGGGGTAACTATATACATGAGATATTTACATGGTGAGGAGTAACTTGGATAACAGGGGTCAATTATAATATACATGAGATATTTACATGGTAATGAGTAAAATTATCATAGTGAACGTGGGTCATCTCTTCAGAGGGGATGTCTAGGTGCCATTGGTGGTTGGGTAGCATTGGAGGAAAAGATGGTATTTGAGTGCCTTCCTGAACTGCGATAGGTCGGCAATAGCCCTAATGTCAGGGGGTAGAGCATTCCAGCATTTAGGTACATAGTAACTGAACGCCCTGTTTGTGGTTGATATGTTGCACTTTGACGATTCCTTTGGTGGTACTAGTTGGTTTATGGCTATTGCTCTTCTAGATCTGTTGGGGGGCAACATGTGAATAAGATCTGTGAGTGAAAGGGATGAGATACCTTTGATTGCCTTGAATGCTAGGAGTAGGGTTTTAAAGATGATTCTCCCATGGATAGGTAACCAGTGAAGTTGTTTGAGAATGGGGGTCACGTGGTCGGTTCTGGCGGCTCCGTGTAGGACCCTTGCTGCAGCATTCATGGCCAGCTGTAATGGGGCTAGTGTGGATTGAGGGAGCCCTTGTAAGATGGCGTTTGCAAAGTCGAAGTGAGGCAGGATTAGTGCTTGGTATATGGTCCGGAAGTCATCTGGGTCCAGCAGGGAGCGCAGATGTCTGAGTGTGCGGATTTTGTAGTATACAGCTTTGACAATGTTGTTTATGTGGTGTTTCATATCCAGGCGTTGGTCCAACGTAACTCCAAGGTATCTTATTGTTTCTTTGGTTAGTAAGTCCGCTTCCTTAACACTGACATGGGATGGAGGAGTAAAGTCGGGGTCTCTGGAGATGAAAAGAACCTCCGTCTTTTTATGTTGAATGCGTAGATTCTGTGATTGGAGCCACGCTGAGACAGCATTGAAACAGTCTATTAGTGGTGCTAGGTCCATTTGGGCTGTGGAGAACGGCATGTATAAAAGAATGTCATCTGCATATATCAAACAGCTCACGTTAAATGATCTTATGATGTTGCAGATGGGCTGCATGTAAATATTGAATAGTAGGGAGGACAAGGAGGAGCCTTGAGGTACACCTTGTTTTTGATGGACGTGTTTTGATTCCTCTGATCCAGACTTCACGTATTGCCATCTTGCTTCCAGATAGGATTTACACCACCCTAGTGCATTGTTGCAGATGCCCTTCTCTTTCAACCTTCCCAGGAGAATTTCGTGACTCACCGAGTCGAACGCAGCGGCAATGTCCAAGAAGATGAGCACAAAACCTTTATGGATGTTGTCTATGCCTGTGATTATAACGTTGAATAGGCTAGTAAGAAGGGTCTCGACTCCATGATATTCTCTAAACCCATGTTGGCAGTGATCTAGGGGAGCTACGGAATCTATGTGATTTTGAATTTGCCGTTGTACCTCTTTCTCAGTTATCTTGGCTAGGAGAGGAATACTGGCTATTGGCCTATATGAATCGGCCTTTTGCGGGTCAAGCTTGGGGTTTTTCAATAGTGGCCTAATGGATGTCTGCTTGAGTGTTGGAGGGAAGTATCCTGTTGTGAAGGAGAGGTTCATTAGGTTTGCGATGAATGGACTGAACACACCACGTAGTTCCTTGATCCAAAAGGCTGGGCATGGGTCAGTCTGTGCAGTGGAGGTGTTGAGGGATGCTATGGTATCTTCAATGCATTTAGTGGAAGGAGTAGAGAACTTGTCAAGTAGGGTTAGGCCAGTTGGTTCCTGAAACTGTACTGCTGAATCCTTTTTGGTTTGAATGATCTTGGATTGCAGGTAGTCAGCGTATTCTTGTGGGTGAATCACACTGCGCTGATCGGGAGATGGTTCTTTCGAGAGGGATTTAACCAAGTTGAAGAGGTCACGTGGTTTATTCAATGATCTCTTTAGGGTGTCAGTGTGATATTGTTTCATTTTGGTTGTGATTGCTTCACGATGAATTGAGAGGTGAGTTTGGTAGGCGGTCTGATCTTCAATGGAGAGCGTTCGGCGCCATCGGCGCTCGAGTCTACGTAGTTGAGTAAGAGACGATCGTAGCTCAGGAGAGAACCATGGGGCAGAGCTTCTCTTCATTCTTGCTGTGTTGTTGGCTTCCGGGCGTTGTGCGATGGCATTTAAGTTGGAGTTCCAGGATGATATCAGTTCTTCAAGGTCAGGCGTGGTTTTGTTGAGGAGGGATTGGGTCTCAGATAGAATGTGTTCCCTGTTAAATGGGCGAAAGCTTCTTGTGGATGCTCGGGATGTGATGTTCTGATTTCGGCTTCTGTGCAGCTGCTCATTGTAGGTGGGTATCTGGATAATAATCAATTTGTGGTCTGACCAAGGTACATCAATCACTGATGTTGGTAGATTACGGTTTTGCTCGATGATTGGCTGAGGAGCAAAAACCATATCCAGTACATTCCCTTTTATATGTGTGGGTTCATTGATGATTTGTTTGAGTGCGAGTTCTTCCATGGCACCAAGGAAGGCATTTGCGTGGTTTTGGGGTAAGGATGGGAGATTGAAATCACCCATTATCCAATTTGGTTTATTGGGACTGAGGGTGTTGGCCGCAAGGTCAATAATGGTTGGGAGGTCATCTGGACAAGCCGACGGCGTTCTGTATAACAAGTTGAGAGAGCAATGCTGGTTTGCAATAGAGAGGATGTCTAGACTGCTTGTACTAGAGGAGTCTGTTATATGGAAGTCAAGGTCTGCTTTGGTGATTATAAGCACCCCACCTCCTTTTTTGTTTTCTCTATGTCTTGTGTGTATGGTGAAATTGGGGGGGTAGGAGTTGATTGAGGATAACGTTGTCCTCCGATGATAACCAAGTTTCAGTGATCATAAGTATTTCTAGGTCGTAAAGTGAAATTGTGTCTAGTACAACAGGCCATTTTTTGCGAATAGAGCGTGCGTTAATGATGGCACATTTCAGTGGTCGGCAGCTCAGAGGTTTTTGCTGGCTGGGTGTATTGGATAACTGTAGTGCTACATGGATAAGGTGGGAGCGTCGCGTGTAGGCGTCACTTCTTGGGTGGGAATATGGGGGATCATACCATCTTTTTCCATGGCTATTCAGGACAGGAATGTTGTTGTGGGATGTGTAGAGGGCCTGGGTGGTTCCAAGCCAGTGAGTGAGGAGGTAAAGGCTAAAGAGGGAGGCGAACTGGAGGGCCATTTTGAGGGTAGCAAGTAGTAGTGAGGTACAGTGTGACAGTAGTATCAATGAGGCACAATGTAGTAGCGAAGCACACTATATTTATGAGGTGCAGTAGGGAAGAGGAGATATTATGCGAAAATATACATTAGGATGGAGCAGTAGATGAGGCCTTAGAATATAGGTGACCTATCTACGAAATTGAATACATTCCAATCATATTAAGGAGATACAGAATGATATGCTGCAATGCTGGGATGATGCATTAACACGTTAATACTGAGATATAAGTAATGGGATAGGATTCCAACAGATTACATTGTATCTTTGATAGGTAAACTAGTATCGCATTGACAAAAGACTGTGACAATTAGTACCTTTCCCGTGTGAGCTCAGAAGATTATAACAGACTGTTATGTGGTGGGAGGATTCGGCCTACCTCACGGTCCACGCCTAAGGGCCACGCCAAAGGGCCCTCAGGCGCGGGCGCGCCCGATGGCGCGAAGTTTAAATCCCGTGTGCTGTGCCCCGATTGGGCCTGCGATGACCAGGAGGCCGCTCCCGCTGCTGGTGGCTCGATCCCCGGGAAGGGGAGAGCTGCTGGTGGTGGCGGGGGCTGGAGAGAGTCAGCGCCCGATGGCGCGAAGTTTAAATCCCGTGTGCTGTGCCCCGATTGGGCCTGCGATGACCAGGAGGCCCCTCCCGCTGCTGGTGGCTCGATCCCCCTCTTCTCAAGTCACTTCACTGGCTCCCTATCCATTTCTGCATCCAGTTCAAATTTCTCCTGCTGACCTATAAGTGCATTCGCTCTGCAGCTCCTCACTACCTTTTCCTCTCTTATCTCTCCCTACACCCAATGCTTGACCCAGTACAAGCATTGTGGAACTTGTGTCTCTTGGGGAAACTGCTAGGTACATATGACCTAGATTGGCCACTGTTGGAAACAGAATACTGGGCTTGATGGACCTTGGTCTGACCCAGTATGGCATATCTTATGTTCTTATGTTCTTACCCCTCCTCGGGAACTCCGCTCTTCTAGCAAATCGCTTCTATCTGTGTCCTTCTCTTCTACTGCCAACTCTAGACTTCGCTTTTTTAACCTTGCTGCTCCTTATATTTGGAACAAACTACCCGAGTCTGTACATCAAGCTTCATCTCATGCCCTTTTCAAATCCATGCCGAAAACTCATCTCTTTGCTGCAGCTTTTAGATCTTGATTCGCCTAATCTCCTTTGTATTTCTTTACCATTCCCCTAGATGTATTCTATGTCTACAGTTACTGTGTTGACTGTCTTGACTAGATTGTAAGCCCTGATGAGCAGGCACTGTCTTTTGCATGTGTCTGTGCAGCGCTGCCTAAGTCTTGTAGAGCTATAAAAATGTTCAGTAGTAGTAGTAGAGGTTCTGATACATCTGAAGATATGAGTACGATTTGCTTACTGTAGTCTCTTCAATCAATTTAGGTGAATCAGTTGAGTTGTTCGAGCCTTAACGGACAGATGAAATCCATTCAGTAGAGATGGCTTCCCTAGGTTTGACTATGAGTGCCTCCAAATTAGGGACTAGGGTAGATTTGCTGCCTCAGAAAATATCTTTTATTTGTTTAGCAGAGGTATCTGGGATTAGTTTGGAGACAATAATGAGATCAATGTAACTGACCTCTTCTAAACTGGATCCTTTTCCTCCAGCTCATTCCAGGTGCCTACTCTGTCTTTGGTTACTCATTTGTTGTTTCAAAAACATTGGCTCCCTATTTCCTATTGCATCCATTTCAAAATATTAATGTTTGCCCAAAATGTTTTTTTATATGGGTTTCCCCCTCTATTTGTCCTCAGCTTTATTTTCATATTGCCCCATCCACACTCTGCTCACAAAATAAAAACCTCTTAATGATTCTCTCCATGTCTCACTCTAGGTTGGAATCTGCACGCCGCTCTGCCTTCTCTTTTTTTGGCTTTCTCCCTCTGGAATGTTCTTCCCAGATACATCCATTCTGAAACTTCTTAACCCAAATTAAAAACTGTGCTTAAAACCTACTTTTTGAGTGTACTTTCAGTGACTACGCTGTGTAATCTTTCCTGTTGTTTTGACCCCTTTCTTGGATTGAGTAGCACTCTGAACTGCTCTGTCTCTGTCCTGTATTAAAATTGTAGTTTTATTATTATTGTAAACTATCTTGCTGCATCTACAACGAGTTTATCATATATCCTTGCCTAAGAGAGGCCTGCTGCCTTCTGTAGTAAAACAGCTTAGCAGCCGCAGCCAGAACTAACCAACCTAGCAACAGCTCCTTTGCACAATTTAATCCAAAGTTCATAGTGCCATGGAGTCAATGCTTACTCCTGGTGACCCAGCCTCTTGATTTTCTTGGTGAGGTGCAACCGGAAGTAGATTGCCAAGTCTTTCTTCAAAAGGCCTAATTTTCAAAATTACTGATATTCAGCAGCAATATCCAGATAGGAGCTGCTGCTGAATATTGGGCTGAGTAAGAATCAGCCCTTACCCAGTTAGTGCAATTTTCATCAGCGCATGCCCAGATTGCAACTTTGGTCTGCTTTTTATGTGCCCTAGATGTCCAGACAAGGGTCGCTGAAAATCACACTAACTGGTAGTACCATACTGCCCACCCATTGTGCCCACAGACCATCCCCACACTAAACTCACACATTTTTAATGACACCTGTATTTAAATAGTTACCCACTAGGGTTCTTATTATTCTATTACACCGGTGTAAATAGTTATCCCACTGTTATCCAAGTTTTGCTGTCCTGTTAATTGTAAACTCAGACCTGTTATCATGTTCTGGTAATTTTGTTCCATGTAAACTGCACTGATGCCGAATAGCGCGGTAAATAAAATAAAAAAATAAATAAAATATAAACAGACAGTGCTAGGGCTGTCTATAGAGATATCTGGATAGTGCCACTGACTATCCCCTTAGCCAGCCGACCTCCCATTGGCCTGCCAGCTAAGGACTTTGAATATCAGCTCAAAGGTAACTGCACTAAATTCAGTCATTACACCGATTCTAAAAAGGGCAGCTTTGAATCCATTGTTGGAAAATAATTACCATCCGGTATCCAACTTGCCTCTTTTGGGCAAATTGGTGGAGCAAATAGTGTTTAACCAACTTAACTGATTTTTTTTGTACGAAGAGAGTCATTTACTTCCATCTCAATTTGGTTTCCTTCAGAACCATGGGACGAAACTGCTCTTTTAGCTTTGACTCATACATAAGAATTCTTGCTGATCAGGGAATAGGCTCATACCTGAGCAGTACTGCAATGTAACTGGCCCACGCAAACTCAATACCCAATCAACCCAACTAGACTCACGAAAGCACCCTCTCATGCTAATTGTAAGCCTCCAATTGTGATGTCTTAATGTTGTTAAATACCCTCATGTTAAATGTTGTAAAGCACCCACATGTTAAATGTAACCCCAATTGTGATGTGATGTAACCACTTTGATTGTAGGATAAGGTGGAATACAAATCTGTCTAAATAAATAAATAAATAATAAATTACTAGTGTTTTTAAATCTTTCTTTAGTGTTACAACATTTAAAATATATTGGGGTGGAGGTCTGGTCTGAAATTGGTTCAAATTCTTTATTTTGGAATATACTCAGGTAGTGGTATGGGGAGGCAGATTAGCGTCCCAAGAAACCTAGTATGGGGTGTTTGCCACACTCCTCGGAAGAAAGGCCTGGCAATCTACTTCCAGTCACACTGCTAAGAAAACCCAGGGGCTGCTGGGTCACCAGGAGTCAGCATTGACTCAAAGGCACACTTTTTGACAGGGGTCTGTACTTTTTCCTGTACTGTTTAATGTCTTCCTTACTCAACTGGCAGAAATTCTCATGGAATTTATTATCAAATGCTATATTCATCCGGCTGATATTATGTTCTTTGTAACATGTAGAGAATATCTTGCAGGCAATTCATAATTTGAATACTTAACTTGGGAAAAGTGAGGGATTTCTTTGCAGTTCATTGGTTGAAGCTTAACCCCTACAATGTGAATTTTTGTGGCACAGTCAAATGGCCTGTGATTTAACGCTGAAACCCTTTATTGATTTAGAATTCATCAAACCCAAAATGGTTAAGAGCCTGGTGTTAATTGATTCTTCTTTCTCATTTGAGCCCAAATTTCATCAATGGTTTGTAAATGTTTTGTGCCTTTGTCAGATTAGGCAGTTGAGTCCTTTTTTAGAGGAAAAAGATCTGTGATTGTGGTTCATGCCCTGGAAACCTCTCATATCTATTGTAATTCACTTTTCCAAGGGTTACCATTGAAATCACTGAAGGGGATTCAGCTTCTACCGAATGTAGCAGCCAGGCTGGTTTCAGGGGAAAAAGGCACAGGATCATGTGACGTAATTATACTAACTTCCAGTGCAGTGTGCATGGAATTTAAAGTGTTATCATTGGTTTATAAAGTTTTATAACAGAATGAGCCCTCTTGTTTGTGAAAGCTGTTGATGCGAGATCTTCCCAGCAAGAGCCAGTCAGTTGGTGCTAAGTTGCTTAGTGCAAAATGAGCTTCCCTGTGGAGATCAGAGCTGAGCCTTGCTATCTTTCTTTTAGAAAACTTATAAAAATCTGGTTATTTGTCCGTCTTTTAAGGTGTGTATTTCACTCCAGATTTTTCTTTCTTTGCTGTTATGTATATTACATTTGCTTTGAAATTTTTTTTAATGCAATGCACGTTGTGCTTGTTTAGCACAGCATAAAATGAAATCTGAAAAAATTAAATAAATAAAAATAACATTTAGCAAAGCAAGAAAAACAAAATGAAAGGCAGTTGAATGAGCGAGGGGACTCACAATTCCCCTACAAGTATAACATCTAAGAATCATCACCCAAAATAGGAAGAGATTTCAAGGGGATAAGGCTATTATCTAAAAAAGATTTTAAAGGTTAATATATTGCACACTTATAACATTGGATAACAGAGAAATATTGGTGATTTGATAATCAAACCTTGCCTGTGGACATACTGTATAAGACTGTTTCCTGCCCAAAATATTGCCTGGATTTCATTGCTGCCCCAGGTCAATTGGCTGTTTCCGAGCTAACTTGCACTGGATCAGAAAATGGGCCCTCGTATGAATCCCTCCAGGACGTCTTCCACAAGAAGCCTTTTCGCCCAACAGTGAACTATAACCGTCCCACCAGTGCTAACATCTCTTTCACCATCTATGCAGTTCTCGGAGTGGTGCGTAAATTTTTCCTGGTGGTGGCTTTGAAATGTCTATTTCAGAGGTGCAAAATGCACCAGAGAGATAAGGGAGTTAGATCGGAAGAATGCCGATGGATTTTGTTCTGTCATATTTTCCACTTGACTAGTAAAGAGTCAGGGAAATCTCTAAGTGCAAAATCCTATCACTTGCTCCAAGCAAATTGTTTACTTGATTAGAATTCAGAGCAGTAAAATTATCTCTCCAGATTATGTATTAGCCTAATAAAAATTACATCTCTACCCAACCTAACTTAGATCTATTTAGAAAATTCTGAATTGTAATTGAGAAGCAATATATTCTATTTTAATCACCTCTTCAAAACAATAAAATCAAAACTACTTTAATTAAAAGAATGTCCCAAGTGCTGACCGCTTTGCTCCTTTCATTGCAGAATGAAAAGACTCAGATTCTCACAACCTTCCTCTGGCTACGACTGGTAAGAAAGAACATCTGCTCACGTTTCCTCTGTCCTTCTCAGTGATAGGGACGTAAGAAAGGAATGAAGAGCAGAAAATGTGTGTGGATGTCTGTGTGTATATATCCTCACAGATTGGTCCCTCTAGGTCTGTCTCTGAGTCAGGAACCTAGCAGTGTCCTCCTTTTTGCACAGATAAGGCAAGACATCGGTGTACTATTTTCATGGTTTATTTACAAAATTGGGTGGATGCTTCACTATAGGCTTCAAATCAGTAACTTTCACAGCTAACATACATCCCTCTTGCACAATTTAATCCAAAGTGCATTTCCAACAGGCACTATATAATTCCCTCTCTCAACTACGTTGCTTTTCAATTTTGACTATTGCTTACTTAACCAGGTGATAATGTAACTCAACAGTGCAGATTATAGCCTGGGGTTTTAACCATCTTATATTCCTTAATTATACACTAAAATCTGTAACAGCATTCTTTCTATCAGGAATCCACTTAAGAACATAAGATATGCCATACTGAGTCAGACCAAGGTCCATTAAGCCCAGTATCCTTTTTCCAACAGTGGCCAATCTAGGTCACAAGTAACTAGCAGTTTCCCCAAAAGACACAGGTTCCACAGTGCTTGTATTGGGGCAAGCAGTGATATCCCAGGTCCCTTTTAATAGTTTAAGGTCCTTTCCTCCAGGAACTTGTCCAAACCTTTTTTTAAACCCAGCTACACTAACAGCTTTTACTACATCCTCCGGTAACAAACTCCAGAGTTTGATTACACGTTGACTGAAAAAATATTTTCTCTTATTAGTCTTAAATAGTTTACCCTGTAGCTTCATTGCATGTCCCCTAGTCTTTCTATATTCTGATGACCTAAACAATCAATCTACATTTACCTGTTCCACTCCGTTCATTAATTTATAGACCTCTATCATATCTCCCCTCAGCCATCTCTTTTCCAGATTGAATAGCTCTAACCTTTTTAGCCTCTCTTCATAGGGATATCCTTCCATCCCCTTTACCATCTTGGTGGCTCTTCTCTGTACTTTTTCTGATAATGCTATATCCTTTTTAAGATACGGCGACCAGAACTGCACACAATATTCAAGGTGCGATCGCACCATGGAACGATACTGAGGCATTATAATATCCTTTGTTTTATTCTCCATTCCTTTCCTTATGATACCTAGCATTCTATTTGCTCTCTTGGCTGCCACTGCACATTGGGTGGAGGGAATTAACATGTTATCCATGATGACAACTAAATCTTTTTCCTGGGTAGTGCCTCCTAATGTGGAACCATGCATCGTGTAAGAATAGTTTCCATTTTTCTTTCCTAGGTGCATAATTTTGCACGTGTCCACATTAAATTTCATCTGCCATTTTGATGCCCAGTCTTCCAATTTATCAAGATTCTCTTGCAATTTTCCACAATACTCATGGGTTTTAACATCTTCGAATAGTTTTTTGTCATCTGCAAATTTGATAACCTCACTCGTTATTCCCATTTCCAGGCCATTTATGAATATGTTAAAAAGCAGCGGACCCAGCAAAGATCCCTGGGGTACTCCACTATTCACCTTTCTCCATTGGGAAAATTGGACATTTAGCCCAACCCTCTGCTTTCTTTTAACCAGTTCCTGATCCACAACAGTACATTGTCTCCTATCCCATAACTTTTTAATTTTGCCAAAAGTCTCTGAGGAACCTTGTCAAAGGCTTTCTGAAAGTCCAGATACAGTATATCAACTGACTCACCTTTGTATACCTGTTTATTCACATCTTCAAAAAAACATAACAGATTAATAAAACAAGACCTTCCTTGGCTAAAGCCATGTTGGCTGTCTCCCATTAAGCCATGACTATGTACATATTAAGTAATTTTGTTATTTATGATGGTTTCCACCATTTTGCCCAGTACTGATATCAGGCTCACCGGTTTTTAGTTTTCCGGATCACCCCTTGAACCCTTTTAAAAAATTGGCACTACATTGGCAATCCTCCAATCTTCAGGTATTGCAGATGATTTTAATGATAGTTCACAGATTACTAATAGTAGGTCTGCAATCTCATATTTCAGTTCTTTCAACACCCTTGGATGTATACCATCTGGTCCAGGTGATTTGCTATTTTTCAGTTTATCAAATAGTTGTAATACATCTTCCCAGTGTATTGATATTTCTTTCAATTCTTACGCAGCATCTCCTTTAAATACCATTTCAGTAATGGGTAACATTCTTACATCTTCCTCAGTAAAGACTGAAGCAAAGAATTCATTCAGTCTCTCCACTATGGCCTTGTCCCCTCTTAGTGCCCCTTTTACCCCTCTATCACCATTAAATCATGCTGGCAGTTTTTTGGACTTCCTTCCACCCACCTTTCTTAAAGCGTGGAATACAACTGGTCTGGGCTTCCAAGCTTCCAAACACCATCCAAGCTTGATGTAAATCTTGAACCTTTGCAACTGCTCATTTTATTTTTTTCTTAACTATTTTCCTCATTTTATCATAGTCTCCCTTTTGAAAGTTAAAAGGTAATACTGTGGATGTCCTTACCGTCCTTCCTTCATTTATAAAATCAAGCGCAATCATACTATGATCACTATACCAAGTGGCCCCAACACCCTTATCTCTTGCACCAGATCTTGTGTTCCACTAAGGACTAGGGCCAAAATGGCTTCCCCTCTGGTCAGTTCATGAACCAGCTGCTCCAAGAAGCAGTCATTTATTTCATCTAGAAACTTTATCTCCCTAGCATGTCCTGCCGTGACACTGACCCTCCCCCCCCCACCACCTCTGCTACCCTTTTTTTCCTCTTCTATGATCTCTGAGGAGGAAACCACACACCTTCTTTCCTCCTCCAAACTCCCTACCTGCTCCTCTGATCCTATTTCCACTTGAATCCTAAGCCCAATCTCCTCCACTATTATCCTTTCCATCTCTCATATTCTCAATCTATCGCTCTCCATTGCAACTGTTCCTGCAGCCTTCAAGCATGCTGTAGTTACATCTCTCTTCAAGAAACTCTCACTAGACCCTACCTGTCCTTCTAACTATTGACCCATCTCCCTCCTCCTCTTCATTTCTAAACTACTTGAGCGTGTGGTTCACCAAGTTGCCTCGACTTTCTCTGCTCTCAAACCCTCCTGGATCCTTTACAATCTGGCTCTCGTCCTTTACATTCTACTGCAACGGCTCTTGCCAAAGTCTCCAGCGATTTGTTCCTGGCAAAATCCGAGGGCCTTTACTCATTCCTCATCCTTCTTGACTTTTCTGCTGCTTTTGACACTATTGACTACAACCTTCTCGATACCTTGTCCTTGCTTGGTTTTAAGGACTCTGTGTTATCCTGGTTCTCTTCTTATCTGTCCCATTACTCCTTTAGTGTTTGTTCTGGTGGATCCTCATCTGCTGCTATCCCACACTCAGTTGGTGTACCCCAAGGATCTGTCTTGGGCCCACTCCTTTTCTCCCTCTACACTCAGTTCCTTGGTGTACTCATCTCTTCCCATGGCTTTCAGTACCATCTTTATGCTGATGACTCCCAGATCTACCTCTATATACCTGAAATCTCTCCAGCAATCCAGGCCTGGATCTCTGCCTGCTTTTCTGACATTGCTGCTTGGATGTCTCACCGTCGCTTGAAAGTGAACATGGCCAAAACTGAGCTTCTTATTTTTTATCCCTAAAACCTCCTCTCCCCTTCCTCCTTTCTCTGTGGATAACTCTCTACTCCTCCCTGTTTCCTCAGCTCGCAACCTTGGGGTCGTCTTTGACTCCTCTCTCTCCTCCATACACCTTCATCTGATAGCTAAGACCTGCCGTTTCTTTCTCTATAACGTCAACAAAATTCACCCATTCCTTTCTGAACACACTACTAAGACACTTATCCACTCCTTAGTCACCACCACTGTTCCCTCTAAGTTGTGCGCGTGCGCGCGCGCACACACACACCTCACCGAGCGAGCGCACATACTTTAGAACAGAGCGCACAAAAATTACGGCTCTAATTCTGATAGAAAACAACACAGACATCTTAAAAATTTAAAAGTTATGATTGTAATTACTAGAAATTTCCGCTTCATTTAGTAATCGTCTATTTTCATTTAATTTGATTAAAATCAATGTGGTGTACATACTGTATTCTGACGTGTAGTCAAATTTTAAAGTATATAACTCCGAGTGTCGTTATGTGGCGCACAAAAATGTAACCTTCCTGCAAAAGCTGCACACAGCTGATATTTTATGCGCACACAGCCTACAGAAAATTAGAGGGAACATTGGTCACCACCTATCTAGACTATTGTAACCTACTCCATGCTGGTCTCCCTTTGAATCATCTCTCTCCCCTTCAATCTGTTCAATACTCTTCTGCCCGGATAAACTTCCGCCAGCCTCATCATGCTCATATTACCCCTCTTCTCAAGTCACTTCATTGGTTCCCTATCCGTTTCCACATCCAGTTCAAACTTCTCCTGCTGACCTATAAGTGCCTTCACTCTGCAGCTCCTCACTACCTTTCCTCTCTTATCTCTCCTTACACCCATCCTCAGGAACTCCGCTCATCTGGCAAATCACTTCTATCTGTGCCCTTCTCTTCTATTGCTAACTCCAGACTTTGCTTCTTTCACCTTGCTGCTCCTTATGCCTGGAACAAACTACCTGAGAGTCTGTACGTCAGGCGCCTTCTCTGACCCTTTTCAAATTTAGGCTGAAAACTCACCTCTTCGCTGCCACTTTCAGATCTTGACTCACCTAATCTCCTTTGTGTTTCCTTACCATTCCCCCTAGATGTAGCCCACGTCTACAGCTACTGTGTTGTCTGTCAACTAGCTTGTAAGCTCTGATGAGCAGGGACTGTCTTTTACATGTGTCTGTGCAGCGCTGTGTACGTCTTGCAGCGCTATAGAAATGCTCAGTAGTAGTAGTAATAGTCTTCTCTTTCCATCCTATCTTCCATATCACAGAAACATAGACAATGGAGGCAGAAAAAGACCACAAAGAGTCTGTCCAGTCTGCCCATCCAAACCAACAGTCCAGTCTCTACAACCCCTTTTATTTATCTTTTTTATTTATTGATGTCATTTACTAGACTGTCTGAAGAATTAATAGACAAACAAGGCAGTGCACAATAAAATTAAATTCAAAAGAAAATAGCAGCTACAATGTCATAGTCAAGGGGGAAAAAAGAGAGGACAGCAGAGGTAGAAAGCATCAGCTCTCCACTCTTTGTTCTCTCTCAGGCCTGGGCCTTTGTTCTATACTTTGTAGAATTCAGATACTGTCCTCATCTCCACTGGGAGGCTTTTCTAGGTATCTACCACCCATTCTATAAAGAAATATTTTCTCAGATTATTTCTCCTATGGTCTCTTGCAGAACCTCCTGACTCCCATGTATTATAGATTTGTATTTAGCTCACCCCTTTTAGCAGTAGTTCAAGGTGAGTTACATTCAGGTATTATAGGTCCCTGTCCCCAGACGACTTACAATTTAAGTTCGTACCCGAGCCAATGGAGGGTTAAGTGGCTTGCCCAAGGTCACAAGGATCAGGGTGGGATTTACATTCTGGTTTCCTTAGTTCTCAGCCCACTACTCTAACCACTAGGCTACTCCTTTACTTTGCTCTGTATTTAGTCCATGCTGTCTTGAATTCAGATACCGTTCTCATCTCCATTACCTCACTGGGAGGCTGTTCCACACATCCACCACTCTTTCCATTACAACATATTTTCTTAGATTACTCCTGAGGCTATCACATTTCACCCTCATCCTATGACCCTTGGTTCTAAAGCTTGACTGTACTGCAGATCTATTCAGTGCTTGCTGCTATCCAGATAGCAGCTCTGAATAGGCATATTTTATTTAACCACCACAGCTGACTTTTAATAAAAATGACAACTTCAACTGCTGAATAACCATCCTGTAACTCTTAGGTGTTCCCCAGTGAAACACAGGATCTGGTACAAGAGGTGATGATGATGGGACCAAACTTTCAAAACAGAGACTATGATAAAATGAGGAAAATGGTTAAGAAAATATTAAAAGGAGCAATTGCAAAAGTTAAGAGTTTACATCAGGCCTGGACACTGTTTAAAAATAGCATCTTAGAAGTCCAGAGCAGATGTATTCTACACTTTTAAAAAGGTGGAAGACATTATGACTTCCAGCATGGTTTAAATGTGAGGTGAGAGAGGCTGTTATAGCAAAAAAAAAAATCTTTAAAAAAATCGAAGAAAGATCTGAATGCAGAAAACAGGAACAAAGGCAACGAGAAGGCAGCAAAGAGAGAATCTGAAAAGAAGTTTACCATGGAAGCAAATCTCATAATAAAAATGTTTTCAGGTGCATTCGAAGCACAAAGCCTGTAAGGGAGTCAGTTGGATCATTAGATGATAGGTGTAAAAGGAGCACTGAAAGAGAACAAAGCCATAGTGGAAATTAACATGATTTCTGTGCTTTGGTCTTTACCTATGCCATAAGTGATTTTTTTTAAAGTGCCATCAAATCAGTGCTGACTCCTGGCCACCCAGCAGTCTCTGGGTTTTCTTGGCAAGCTATGACCGCAAGTAGATTGCCAGGACTTTTCTTCTGAGGTAATGGAGTGTAAAATAACTTTCCCAAGGTGTGCTAGTGGGAATTGAACCCAAATCTCTTGGGTGCTAGACTGTTGCCTTAACCACTAGGCTACTTTAAAGGTAATGAAATGGAGGAATTGAAAAAGAATCTTGGTGAATCTGAAAGATGTGATATGGCAATTTGACAAACTAGAGTAGCAAATCACCTGGGCCGGATGGCATACATCTCAGAGTGCTGAAAGAATTCAAAAATGAAATTGTAGACTTGCTATTAATAATATGCAAACTATCATTAAAATCATCTATAGTATCTGAAGACTGGAGAATGAGCAACGTAACACAAATTTTTTTAATGTAATATTTATGCATTTTACAAATATCCAAGTGCAAAACTTCACTTGTGGAAAACAAAGGATACTGAGTGTAATATAAACATAAAGAAATAGGAGAAACCTCCAATAAAGGAAATTCTAAATTATAACATTCAGTTCCTTATCCCAGCCCACAATACAGAGGGGATTCCAAAGGAAACAAAGCATATATCAAAACATGTAGGAGACAAGCAGCATCATATCAGTCGACATTACATAAGAACATAAGATATGCCATTCTGGGTCAGACCAAGGTCCATCAAGCCCAGTATCCTTTTTCCAACAGTGGCCAATCTAGGTCATACGTACCTAGCAGTTTCCCCAAAAGACACAAGTTCCACAATGCTTGTATTGGGTCAAGCAGTGATATCCTGGGTCCCTTTTAATAATGGTTTATGGACCTTTCCTTCAGGAACTTGTCCAAACCTTTTTTAAACCCAGCTACACTAACAGCTCTTAATACATCCTCCGTAACAAATTCCACAGTTTGATTACACGTTGAGTGAAGAAATATTTTCTTTTATTAGTCTTAAATAGTTTACCCTGTAGCTTCATTGCATGTCCCCTAGTCTTTCTATATTCTGATGACGTAAACAATCGATCTACATTTACCCGTTCCAATCCATTCATTAATTTATAGACTAGACCTCTATCATATCTACCCTCAGCCGTCTCTTTCCAGATTGAAGAGCACTAACCTTTTTAGCCTCTCTTCATAGGAGTATCCTTCCATCCCCTTTACCATTTTGGTGGCTCTTCTCTGTACCTTTTCTAATAACACTATATCCTTTTTAAGATACGGCGACCAGAATTGCACACAATATTCAAGGTGCGGTTGCACAATGGAACGATACAGAGGCATTATAATATCCTTTGTTTTATTTTCCATTCCTTTCCTTTCCTTATGATACCTAGCATTCTCTTTGTTCTCTTGGCCGCCGTTGCACACTGGGCGGAGGGTTTTAACATGTTATCCACAATGACGCCTAAATCTTTTTCCTGGGTGGTGGTTCCCAATGTGGAAAATTGCATTATGTAACCATAGTTTGGGTTGTTCTTTCCTAGGTGCATAACTTTGAACTTGTCCACATTAAATTTCATCTGCCATTTGGATGCCCAGTCTTCCAATTTATCAAGATCCTCTTGCAATTTTCCACAATCCTCTTGGGTTTTAACAGCTTTAAATAGTTTTGTGTCATCTGCAAATTTGATAACCTCGCTCATTATTCCCTTTTCCAGGTTATTTATGAATATGTCAAAAAGCAGCGGACCCAGCACAGATCCCTAGGGTACTCCACTATTCACATTTTTCCATTGGGAAAATTGGCCATTTAAGCCCTACCCTCTGCTTTCTATCTTTTAACCAGTTCCTGATCCACAATAGTACATCACCTCCTATCCCATGACTTTTTAGTTTTGCCAAAAGTCTCTGATAAGGGACCTTGTCAAAGGCTTTCTGAAAGTCCAGATACATTATATCAACTGACTCACCTTTGTCTACCTTTTTATTCACACCTTAAAAAAAAATAACAGATTTGCAAGACAAGATCTTCCTTGTCTAAAGCCATGTTGGCTGTCTCCCATTAAGCCACGACTATCTACATGCTAAGTAATTTTGTTCTTTATGATGGTTTCTACCATTTTTTCCGGTACTGACGTCAGGCTCACCGGTCTGTAGTTTCCCGGATCACTCCTGGAACCCTTTTTAAAAATTGGCGTTACATTGGCAATCCTCCAATGTTCAGGTATTACAGATGATTTTAATGATAGTTCACAGAATACTAATAGCAGGTCTTCAATCTCATGTTTCAGTTCTTTCAACACCCTTGGATGTATACCATCCGGTCCAGGTGATTTGCTACTCTTCAGTTTATCAAATAGTTACAATACATCTTCCCGGTGTAGCGATATTTCTTTCAATTCTTCCGCAGTATCACCTTTAAATACCACTTCAGTCATGGGTAACATCCCTACATCTTCCTCAGTAAAGACCGAAGCAAAGAATTAATTCAGTCTCTCCGCTATTGCCTTTTCCCTTCTTACTGCCCCTTTTACCCCTCTAATGGTCCAACTGACTCTCTCACAGGTTTTTTGCTACGAATATACTTGAAAAAGTCTCTCTTATGCGTTTTTGCTTCCACAGCAAGTTGCTTCTCAAATTCTCTCTTTGCTTGCCTTATCATTGCCTTGCATTTAACTTGCCAGTGCTTGTGCTGTTTTCAGTTTTCATCATTTGACTTTTTTCCATTTCCTGAAAGATGCTTTTTTGGCAGCAGCCTCTCTGACCTCACCTTTAAACCATGCTGGCAGTTGTTTGGACTTCCTTCCACTTTTCTTTTTTTTTTCCATTTGATCATTTTATTAAGTATTTGGTATCATTACAAACATCACTTAACATGTATCAAACTACACATAACATTTATGTATCAAACTTCCCACAACATTTGTATTTATTAACAATTATATATTCTATTTATTAATTCATATATTACTCTCCCTTTCTAACCACCCTCTCCCACTCTCCCCCGCTCATCCATCCTCATCCATTATTGAATTAATATCCTCTCTCCTTTCACCCAATCACCATTTATCCCTCCAGTAAAATTGTATTTAAATTTTGTATAAAATCCCTCCCAAGCATGGAATACAGCTGGTCTGGGCTTCCAAGATAGTATTTTTAAACAACACCCAAGCTTGATGTAAGCCTTTAACCTTTGCAAATGCTCTTTTTAGTTTTTTCTTAACTATTTTCCTCATTTTATCATAGTCTCCCTTTTGAAAGTTATATTCATACTATAGCGGCTGCAGGCTCCCCATTAGGGGGACTAGAAACCGGGTGAGCATTAAGAAATGACAGAAGCTGAGAAGGACACAAAAAGACATAGAAATTAGACAAATACTTAACTAAACATTTGCAGGGATATTTAAGAAAAAATAATGCGCACAGCTGGGAGACCCTGGGTCAGAGAAGAAGAAACTCCTTCTTATAATACTGAGTCTCTCTAGCCAGATCAGGAAATGCCCTAACCATAAGACCTCAAAACTAAAAAAACATGCATAGGAACCAATCTCAGTACGAATACAGGGAGAACTGGACTAAGCAGTTAGCAGGGGTCACATTATTAACTTCCGAACTTTCCAATATCTCAGAAATATTAAGTTCCTCATAATGTTGCAAATCCGGCCCCTCCACTAGTGAGGGAGCTTTTTTCCCTTTAGGGAGGTAATAGACCTTAGTTACCAGTGGATGGGTCTTATGCGGAACCCTTAAAACCTCCACCAAATAATTTCTAAACATTTCTTTAGATGAAATCAATTATGACTTAGGAAAGTTAATTTAATGCAATTTCGTCATTCTTGCAGCGTTCCACCCCATTCTCCCTCTACTCCACTTACTCACATACATCCTCTGCCTTTTCTCTCTTTATCCCTCTCACACTCCCTCCCTCCTTTCTATATTTCCTTCAGTACTGGTATCATGAATTTCTTACCTGGAATCCTGCTCAGTGTGGAGGTGTCCAGAAGATCTCTTTGCCTGTAGAAGACCTGTGGACCCCCGATATAATTGTTTATGAATTGTAAGTCAAGTTCTCAGATGACTCTTACTTACTAAGTGTAAAGAAATATAAAATACTGTTGCAAAAAAAGTTTATATTTTGTTTCAATGCAAAATGCTGTGCATTTTCTATTTCTTATATTTTTTTATGAGCCCTCTCAGCTATTGGCCTTTGTGAATGCCGTCGTCTGGAGTCTTCTATTGACTCCCCAGTGACAAGTGAGTAATTTTGGAAAGCCTTATCTTAAATTCAGTAATTTTCTTGCATTTTTGTGTTCGGAGTTTATTATTTCCTATGCTTCCCACCATGAGAATTAGTTATTGGGAAATATTTTTGTATTTTCTCAGTTTTCTTGATTATATATTGTTTGCCTGCTTTCTGTACAAGACTGATTCTTGGATATTTGTTTAAATATAAAATGGTGTGCATTGGACAGTGCGGATTTCTATTTTTTCATATCCTCCTCCTGAGTAGAGTAAAATGTTATGCTAAAAAGAAATCTTCAGAATCTATGGGCTTCTTTTACTAAAGTCCGTTAGCTGGTTAATGGCTGTTTATATTCATGGCTATGGGCAGTCAAGAATACTAATGCCCGATAGTGTCTGCCTTTGCACACTAAAATGCACGTGAATCAGTGATTGCAAGATGGGGTGGGGAATGGGTGGAGAGTGGGTGTGAATTACGCATTGCTGCTAGCGCCAGAGCAATTGCTCTTTGGTCAGTGGCAACGTGGCTCTTAGCATTGGTTCACCTAACAAGTCCTCTATAGGAGTCATTCAGTGAACCCTACGGGGTGGAGCACACATTAGGAAAATGCTTCACACGTTAGCTGCTCGGGACATACTGAACATGCCCCTCTCTGCCATTAACACACATGAGATTGGCGTGCTAATGGAAAATCCTTAGCGGGCTTACTAAAAAGGGCCCTATGATGGCTAGATAGGGTAAATCAATAGGACAGGATGGATATATAAGGATTAGACAAACTACTTTTCTTTTTTGATATTTTACCAACTAGAAGAAGAGAGGGCCTCTTCCAATGGAAATTGAAAGCTATGGGCCCGATATTCCAAAAAAGTCAAGCTTCTAAATTTAGGCTACTAAATTTGTGCCCTATTTTCAGCCACACTTTGGATCCTAAGTTTTCAGCTGAAAATTCATCCTAATTTAGGAATTTAAATTTATGTGCCTCGATTTAAGCCTGCCATTCATTTGCCTAGAATTATGGCCTATTTTAAGTGCCTAGGGCTGAAAATCAGTGCTAGGCTTGTAACTTATTTTCTACACCCTAAATCTGCCCCGTTGCCATTCACTTTTTAAGCTCCTAAATTTATGAGTTTAGTGAAATTTTAAGAAAAATTTAGGCGCTCAACACTAGTAAATTTTCAAAGAGGCCAATTTAGGAGCATTTATTTATTTAGTTATTTTACCAATATTCTATACCACCTTATCCTTCAAACAAAGCGGTTTATGTTATGCAGCTAGTACAAACAGGTACTGGATATATTCCCTCGTCCCCAAAGGGCTCACAATCTGTATACCATAACTCTCAAAGTCAGGAACATAAATCCTTTGAATATTGAGCTCTATGTAATCAGCTTTCAAATATTTTTGATTAGCAGACAGGGATGAACTACTTTCTCTAATGAATCTGAAAACGCCACCTGCTAAGCTCCTCTCCCCTACTTCAACTCACACATTTTTGTCACTATGCTGGTTTTCCAATCCAACACCCAATTACTTTCTGCCTTGTCATCTCTCCACAGACACTCCATTCCCCTGCCAAGCCCATCCGCTCTATCAAATTACTATCTCAATCTCCCCTCCCTCCTTCCTCCCATCGGTTTAAGCACCTCAAATACTCCTGACAGATGGGAGCTCCAGAATGCAAATGGTGAGTGAGTTGAGTGCTCCGGATGGCATCTGCCAGGAGAGGAGGGTGGGAGTAGTCCCACTGACCACTGAGAGACATATCTTCAAGCTGGAGATAATTTTGAGAAGACTATACCTGCTCTCTTCTCCCCACCCAAAGAGGTAGGCAAAAACCACCACAAAAATAGTCAAGTACTGTTTAGCAAAAATAATCTAAACCCTCACTTTTACTGTGAGATAAGGGATACATCTGGTTAGCAGGTGCCTTCCACGTAGTATCTCTAAAAGAGGGAAGCACCTGTGTGACGGGTCCCTCTTACACCTGTAGCTTCTATTCTCCTCATTCTAGCAGGACAAGAAGTTACCTTCTCGGCTACACTGATTCCTCTGCATCTGGGCTCCTCTTTTCCACAGATACCCCTTGTCTGTGCTCTCCTTGCTCGCTTAGAGCACCTTCTTTGCTCTGCAATAAAGTGAGCTTACAAAGATAAGTTGTCTGGGAACTCTAGTAGCAAAGCAGCAAAAGATTGTAGCACAAGTAGCAGTAATCAAGTGCTTGCTGGTGAACAGAAGAAAAAGTCAGGCTGCAGAGATTCAGAGAAAGAGGAAAAGACAAGCAACAGGAGCAGATGTGAGACCTCTTACAGTCCATCTTGGAGCAGGGCCGTCCCGTCATTGAGCAAGAATGTTTTTTGCACAGGGCCCCGCGTTTCAGGGGGCCCCGTGCAAAAAACATTTTGCTTCAGCCCAGGTAGATAAAAAAAAAGCAAACCAGCTGCTGCTGCTGCCGTGGCAGCAGCAGAATCAAGCGTCCCGCGGGGTCCCCCCTGCCCAGCACAGCCCTCCCTGCAGCATCACCTCCCTCAGCGTCAGCTTTCAGAGCCGTGAAGGGAGAGTTTCTCTCTCGCAGCTCTGTTAAGCCCGTGGAGGCTTAACAGAGCCGTAAGAAAGGGAAATTCTCCCTTTGCGGCTCTGAAAAGCCCGTGCTTTGGGAGCTGATGCTGCAGGGAGGGCTCTGCTGGGCAGGGGGGGCCCTGCGGGAGGCTTGATTCTGCTGCTGCCACGTCGGCAGCGGCAACAGCAGCCAGTTTGTTTTTTTGGATTGGGGGGATTAGGACTGGTAATGGGCTATGGGGGGGGGGGCTAAGACTGGAAGTGGGCTGATGGGGGGGGTTAGGACTAGTAATGGGCTATGGGGGGGGCTAGGACTGGAAATGGGCTGATGGGAGAGTTAGAACTGGTAATGGGCTATGGGCGGGCTAAGACTGGAAATGGGCTGATGGGGGTTAGGACTGGAAGTGGGCTGATGGGGGGTTAGAACTAGTAATGGGCTATGGGGGGGCTAAAACTGGAAATGGGCTGATGGGGGGGTTAGGACTGATAATGGGTTAAGGGGGGCTTAGGACTGGTAATGGGCCATGGGGGGCTTGGACTGGTAATGGGATGGGGGTGCTAGAACTGGAAATGGGCTGAATGGAAGGGGGGCTTGAACTGCAAATAGCTGATGGGGTGGGGGCTTGGAATGGAAATGGGCGGTGAGGGGAGGGAGCTAGGACGGGAAATGGGCTGAGTGGGGGGGGGCTAGGACAGGAAATGAGCTGATGGAGGGGCTAGGATAGGACTGGAAATGGACTGTTGGGGGTGCTAAGATTGAAAATGGGCTGTGGTGGGGGCTTGGACTGAAGTGGACTCATGGAGGGGCTAGAACTGGAAGTAGGTTCATGGGGGGCTTGGGCTGGAAATGGGCTGAGTGGAGGGGAGCTAGGATTTGACATGGGCTGATGGTGGGGCTAGGAAAGGACTAGAAATGGGCTGATGGGGGGCTGGGATTGGAAATGAGCTAACGGAGGGACTCGGATAGGACTGGAAATGGATGGGGGTAGGACTAGAAATGGGCTGATGCGGGGACTAGAAGGGAGCGGATGCTGGGTGGGGCTGGAACTAGAAGGGAGCTGATGTTGGGGGAGGATTAGAATGGGATGGAGCTGGGAGAGTGAAATGGAGAGGGAAAAAATATTTTGTGTGGGAGGGAAGACAAATCTACAATTGGCCGGGTATTGGGAGAGTAAGTGGGGATTGAGGATGGAGGGGTAAATTTTGAGTGGATGAAATAGGAATGAGGAAAGAGCAAAAGGAAAAAAGATTAGTATGTTAAAGCAGATGTAGAGAGAGAATGGAAAAAAAACTAGAAGAGAGAAGAAAGGACAAATGGACAGCAGACGATGGAGAGTTAGCAGAAGACACAAAGAAACCAGAAGAAAGTGGCTGGAGCAATTGCAACTGAAAAAGAAATGCACAAAAGGTAGAAAAATCTCTCTTTATTTTGAATTTATTAACTGGAATATGTCAGCTCTGGGAAATGTGCATCATTAACGTCTGTGCTTTGTTTAGTACAAGAGGAAATTAATTTATAGATTTATTTCTACAGTGTTGTTGTACATTCCAAGTTTGGCTTTTGGGGTTCCCAGTTTAATTATTGTCTTCCTGTTTCTAAATTGTGATTCCTTGTTTGGTGATGGTCTATGTTCTGCATGTGTAACTGAGCTGAGGTATTCTGTTTATGTAATTCCTATTTGACATTGCCACTTGTTCTCTTTCCCCAGTAGGTCATGTATTGTTATTCTCTGAAATGTATTGGTTTAATATTTGCATGTTTCCTTTTGATAGGTAGAGTATGGTGCTTTGTGAGTCCTGGTAGTGCTGTTAGGATACGGCGGGTTTGCTATGGGTTCTAAATGGGCAGTGTTTGTAGTAGTTCCTAATGTGCCTGGTGGTTAGCACTGGATTATAATAATGTAGAAATCTTTTAGTCTTTCTTTATCCATACACTCATTAAGAGGCATGTTTACTAAAAGTTAGTGTATGGTAACATTATGCAAATATTTATGCAAATGATGCCCCTTATGCAAATGAGGCCCTGCACCTAGTCTCCACACATGGCCCCGCACCCCCCTTGGGCCACCCCTGTCTTGGAGGAGAGTTTTAGAAGAAAAGCCCTTACTGGGGAATGGCTTGATGATTAATAGTCAGAACCCGTGAGGAAATTAGGAACTTAAATGCTATTTTGGGTGATGTTTAAGGAATTAAAAAGTGACAGTGTTTGGGGCAGGGACAGAGGAGCTTACTGTGTGAAAAGGAATGCAGAAACCGCCAGTGTTTGGTCGGGGATAGAGAAATAATATTTGATATAGAAAGAGTTCTAACTACAAGCCAAATACATCCTGGTTTAGAATATTACCAGAGAGCTGTGAGAGGGCTAAGTGTTGCTGACCAGGGGGCCCAGAGAAAGTAATTTCCTAACTAGAATAAATATTGCGTGATTTGGGACTCTAAGAATACATTCTGCATTAAGCTAAGCTACCACAGAGTTAAGATAAACCAAAGGAATGAATCCTATAATTGTAGCTTATCTGGAAAATGTACTAAAAAAACAATGGTTGCTTCAAGCTGTACGTTTGTGTTTAAAGCTACAAGCTGCAGGTTAGATCAGGGAAGATCTAGTAGGAGTGAAGAAGTAGCCTAATGGTTAGGGCAGCAACCTAGATTGAAAAAGACCAGGGTTCAAATCCCCCTGTCATTCCTTGTGGTCTTGAGCAATCACTTAACCTTTCATTGCCTCAGGGACCACTTAGACTGTAAGCCCTCTGGGGACAGGGAAATAACTACTGCACCTGAATGTAACTCACCTTGGTAAGTACAAGGGTGTTACATGTATTATTGAGGCCATGAGGTCCAACATCTTCAACATGTGCCATACTGATGTCTGTTAACTCTTGTATTTCTTCCATGACAGACATGAGGTTGGTGATCATAGAAACATAGAAACATGATGACAGAAAAAGACCACAAGGCCCATCTAGTCTGTCCTTCCATAACAACTACAACAGTCCTCTTTTTACCTTTAGAGATCCTCTGTGTTGGTCCCATGCTTTTTTGAATTCTGTTACTGTCCTCATCTCTACCACCTCCACTGGGAGACTATTCCACGGATCCACTACTCTTTCCGTAAAGAAATATTTCCGCATATCACTCCTGAATCTATCTCCCTTCACCCTCATCCCATGTCCCCTCGTAGCAGAACTTGCTTTCAATTGAAAGAGGCTCTCTCCCTGAACATTTATGCCACGGAGGTATTTAAACATCTCAATCATATCACCTCTATCCCGCCTTTCCTCTAAGGTGTACATATTAAGATCCTTAAGTCTGTCCTCATATGCTTTATAATGAAGCCCATTAATCATTTTAGTAGCAACCCTCTGCACCGACTCCATCCTGTTCACATCCTTTTGAAGGTGCGGTCTCCAGAATTGCACACCATACTCCAAATGAGGTCGCACCAAAGACTTATACAGAGGCATTATCACCTCCTTTTTTCTGCTAGCCATTCCTCTCCGTATGCACCCAAGCATCCTTCTAGCTTTTGCCGTCGCCTTTTCTACCTGTTTAGCTACTTTAAGATCATCAGACACAACCACGCCTAGGTCCCGCTCTTTTGCCCGAATCATGTCTAGCAGAGCACCTATGAATTCCAATTTAGTTGACTTGCTTAATTTGACTTGAGATAATTTATAATAAACTCTATCAACTCTAGCACCCAGATGTTTGCGTGCATGGATTCTTGAGCTCCTTTCTGAGTTGTGCTCTTGATCAGCCAGTCATCCAAATAGGGAAACACATGCACTTCAAGCCTGCGTAGATACGCTTCAACTATGGTGAAGACCCATGGAGCTGTGCGTGAAGTCAAAAGGTATTACACAATACTGCTAGTGGTGTTTCCCTATTACAAATCTGATACACTTCCTGTGACTGGGACATATCTTTATGTGGATGTAATCATCCAGAGAGCAGGGTCTGGAGAGTGTTTTGAGGATATCACTATGCTATCTGATCATGGCTGTAGCTTCTTGAACTATATCTCCAAAGAGATTCTCTCCATGGCACGGCACATCAGCAAGCTTTTCCTGAACATTAGTCCTCAGGTTTGTGGCCTGGAGCCATGCGGGTTTCCAGGAGTCAATACTCATAGGTATATCAGGTTTTTCATAAACCATAACAAAGGTTCTCAATATGTGTGCAACATTCTCGCACATGCCTCGGTCCAGCCCTGAACACACAAAAAAGAAAAGAAAATTTAAAACAGTCAAAAAAAAAACTAATTAGTACATTAATGGCAAACAGCACCTCATGACAGTGACATCAAAAAAGTGTGAAGATGAAATATACAAATTTTTAAAATGGTGTGGTAACTGCCAAATATGTGATGGGTGAGGAGAGCGAAAGATGTGTCTGCTCAGTTTCATGGAATACAAAGGTGGTCCTGTGCAACAGTGGCAAGCAGGAATTCTTGGTGATACAGCCTTCTGAGTTAGACTCAGAGAGGAAATCAAAGTACTTCTGAGTCTCTACCTGGATCACTCTCCTGCTACGAAGGGATTGGGAGCTCTTTCAGGAGTGATGATGCACTGATAACCTTTCTAGATCTCTAGGGTGTATCGGACCCAAGACGCTAGACAGGAATATCGGCCAGGTAGGCACCAATGTTGGAGTCCTTCAATGCTCCGATGTCAATGCTTCTCCCGCAAGCAAGGCATGTGTCTCAAAGATTGGCTGTACAGCTGCTGATGTCGATGCAGCTAATGTCACGGCCCCCGCATGCTGCACCACCAACAGCATCACAATGTGTTCCTCGAGTTCTTGCAGAAGGTGCTTCTCCATGGCTGCCGATTCTGAAGGCTGCGGGGCCTGAGAAATTTTGACCTATGTACTCAGTAGGTGTACAGGGATATCAATGGCTGGATCTTTGGGACACCTTTGAAGGGCGCTCATGCGGACCCCCACTGCTCTCGATGCCATGCCTTGAAGAGTTCCAATGCTAATGCACCAGAGTCTTCACCAATGTTCGGCATGGTCATCCCTTGACATCAAAGAAGACATGGTCATCCAAAGACGAGGAAGGATTTGGAGATTGATTGATAGCCAATGCTATGGGGCACTATGGGTGCTTGGCTTCGAGTGAGCTCAAAAGCCCCTCATTGTTGATGTACTGCCAGCATCCAATGCAAACTTGGAAGCCATAGATACCGATGTCGGCAATGCTGATGAATCAGACTTCTGAGCGGCAAAAAATGATTTGCGCTGTTTCTCGCGACCCTTGAGTCCTATTTTTGTCATTTGTGAACATAAATTACAAGAAGAGGGCTGATGATTGGGTCCCAAGCACTGTAGGCACATTGTGGGTATCTGATCAATATGGTCGTAGAGCACTTGGAGCACTTCTTGAACCCACTGGTGGGTTTCTGGGACATGTCTCCTGGAAAAATAGCCATTGCAAAATCAAACGGCTCAATGACGAGGACTGAAGCCCACCAAAGCACCGGCAGCAAGAGGGCCGAGGTGCACCGGTAAGAATAAAATTAATGATTGAAGGAGAATAAAGATAAAAGAGAGGCGAGAACCGTGACAGCAAGCAAATGGGACAAAAACCCGAGGCAAAAAAAACCCGTGAGGGGAAAATAGAGAAGTTTACCAAAGGAAGTGTCTGGAACGTGTCCATGGGGCTCCATGGAAAACAAAAGACTTGATCAAGATGGAACCATGGCAGCAGGTGGGAAGGAGGTGTGCAGGCACTTTGGATCCTCCCAAAAGCTTCCAATAGAAGCTGAGGAGTATTCCCATGCGGGACTCCATCAGGAACGTCACCCATACGTGAGGACTCATTCCTGCTTGTCCACGGAGAATATTATAAACCTTTCTTGGATGTGGAATGCTGTTTTATGCAATAAAATACCTCTTATCAAATTAGGTCACGCCTAAAGTACGCATGCATGTTCAGGGGAGGAGTTTGGATGGAGATTGGGAGGAGTCATGATTTATACACACAGGGCCTGATATTCAAAGACAAATCTGCAGACCATGTAAATGCTGCTAAGTGGCATGTACAAGAGCACTGACACTCTTAATGCCGCCGAATATCCACAGGCAGCACGACCTGCACACCCGGACGCTAAAGGTTAGCATCGCGACGTTCTGGGGCCATTCCACAGGTGGCAAGCAGGGATAAACAGTCAACAGCAATATTCAGTCACTGTCCAGTTATCCCTCGGTGGCAAAAGTTAGGCTGCCCTAAGTTTCACTGCTGAAGCTAACCGGGCGGTAGCTGGATATGACCCCAGAACTGAATATCTGGGTTTCGTGGCTAACCGCTGGAATCGTGCTAGGTGCTGCTGCTGAATATTGGGGCCAGACTTTATAAATTACAGGCTAACCTGTTTTTGAGCAAGAGTAAAGCCTGCTCCTTCAATCTAGGCGGGATTTGTGCTAATGCTTCAGCTCCGGCCCAAACTTTGCTCTATGTGCAGTCTATGTTAAAGTCCAATGCTCTTGTCGACATGCGTATATACCACAGACATTTCCCATCTTTAAACCATGTCTGGGCAGTGTAGTTCCTAATCCACAGCAGCCATTTCTGTATGTTAACTGCTGCTTTACCCATGAGCCCGGCTTGAAACAATCATCCCTCTTTTGTCTTCCTATGCAAATAATATTTCACGTAACATCTTTTCAGCCTCTGTGTCAGTTTCTGAGGAAGTTATTACTGCCACTATCAATTTCTATAAAGGCACTACAAGTACCCAACACACTATACCGACATATGTACCAACACACTCGCAATCCCCAACACAATAACAAAATGCTCCCTTGCAACAAAGAACAGAGACAGCTTTTGTGTTCTATGTACCTACACTCTGGAATGCCCTCCCAACCACTATCCGAGCTATGACTGACATCGCACAGTTTAGGAAGGCACTAAAGCACTATCTTTTCCTTCGACACTACTCCCATACCGGTGACAGAACACAACCCAGCATACACGCCCACCCATCATAATGACACCACCAGCACACATACGTCATGTTGACGTAACCATATCCATCAATTACAATTATGCAACATGTAAATAGTTGTCAGACCATGTAATGTTGACATAAACATATCTGACACAATTGCTCTGTTTGTATATAGTTACCCCTGTTGAAACCCAAGTTGTAATAGCTGTTTCTTGTAAAGTTTCAATGTATTTCAGCCGCATTGCACAATTTATGTTACTTGTATACCGCACTGATTCTAAAGAGTGCAGTATAGAAAAGATTTAAATAAATAAAATAAATAAATAAATGTAAGAGAAAGTCCCTACTTAGTGCAGCTTACAATTTAGTCAGGAGTTTAGGAGATTTTATTTATTAATGTAAACATACTTAAAATTGACATGGCTGGGGCTGACCCTATGGCTCATCTGATTTGTGGATTAGGCCTTCTGCACCCTAGATTTCCTGGGGATGCTGCAAGGTGCGAGGAATCATAGATATCACTCAGTGGTGACATCTAGTGGCCAGACTTAAAGCTCATGATTGCAGAGCTCCATGTGCAATTCTCCTAGCTCAGGACCATCAGTGCAATGACCGGACTAAAGTAGGTCAGAGGGAATGTAAACTAGGAGAAAAACATCTGAAGATAGGCACATAATACCAAATCCCAGCCCCCATTCCAAATAAGCTGGAAGCTCAAAGGAGCAGGAAGCAACTACTGGCTCAAAACAATTGTAGAGGATGATATTCAAAGGATTTATGCTCCTAACTTTGTGATGCTCCTAAATTGGCCGCTTTGAAAATTTACTAGTGCTGAGTGCCTAAATTTATTCTCAGAATTGCACTAAACGCTTAAATTTTGGAGCATAAGAAGTGGGTGGTGATGGAGCCAGATTTAGAGTGTGGAAAAAAAGCTAGCACTTATTTCAGCACTAGGCACATAAATTAGACTCATAAATCTAATGAATTGCAGGCTTAAATTTAGAAGCATAAGTTTTAAGCTCCTAAATTAGGATGAATTTCCAGCTGAAAACGTAGGCCCCTAAGTGTGGCTGAAAATAGGGCATAAATTTAGGAGGCTAACTTAGGAGTTCAATATTTTTTAAATATTGAGCCCTACAAGGCTCCAAAGAGGAAGAATCACAGTTGAAGATTCAAAAGTAAGACGTGTGTGTTGGAGAGGGCCATATTCAAAGGGATTAACGTTGTTCGCACACTTGCAAACCACACTAATTTCGCTGAATGCGATATTCATTGGCACATACCTGGTTTTTGAGCACTGAATATACTCTCCTAAGCCATCTCAGCGACTTGAAGCTAAGCGCTTAGCATTGGGGAGTTCTGAGGGTGGCAGCCAAGGTTAGCCAGTCAATGGTGATATTGAAACATAGAAACATGACGGCAGAAAAAGACCACATGGCCTATCTAGTCTGCCCTTCCATATTAACCACTAAACAGTTTCCTTTTTACCTTTAGAGATCTTCTGTGTTTGTTCCATGCTTTTTTGAATTCAGATACTGTCATCGTGTCCACCACTTCCACTGGGAGACTATTCCACGGATCCACCACTCTTTCCGTAAAGAAATATTTCCGCATATTACTCCTGAGTCTATCCCCTTTCACCCTCATTCCATGTCCCCTCATAGCAGAGCTTGCCTTCAATTGAAAGAGACCCTCCTGTGCATTTATGTCATGGAGGTATTTAAATGTCTTTATCATATCGCCCCTATCCCACCTTTCCTCTAAAATATACATATTAAGATCCTTAAGTATGTCCTCATAATGAAGACCATTAACCATTTTAGTAGCCACCCTCTGCAACGACTCCAACCTGCCTATATCCTTTTGAAGGTGCGGTCTCCAGAATTGCACACAATACTCCTAATGAGATCACACCAGAGACTTATACAGAGGCATTATCACCTCCTTTTTTCTGCTGGCCATTCCTCTCCCTATACACCCAAGCATCCTTCTAGCTTTCGCAGTCACCTTTTCTACTTGTTTAGCTACTTTAAGATCATCAGACACAATTACACCCAGGTCCTACTCTTGTTTTGTGGACAGAGGTACTTCACCCCCTACACTGTACAGCTCTCCTTTGGATTTTTGCAACCCAAATGCATGACCCTGCATTTTTTGCATTCAGTCTCAGCTTCCAAATTCTAGACCATTCTTCAAGTTTAGCTAGATCCCCCCTCATGTTGTCGACTCCTTTCTGTGTGTCTACTGTACTGTAGATTTTGGTATTGTCTGCAAACAAGCAAACCTTACCTGACAGCCCTTCCACAATATCACTAACAAAGATGTTAAACAGAATTGAACCAAGGACAGATCCCTATGGCACACCACTGATAACCTCCTTCTCCTCAGAGTGAGCTCCATTTACCTGAGCCACTAACTGATTAACCTAAACCAGCTAAAGTTAGGTAAAAAAAAAGCTGGTCTAACTTTAGCCGGTTTAGCAGTCCGGCCTGTGGCTGCATATCACTGCTGACTGGTAGCTAAATCACTATCTGGCTGGATATAGCACCGGCACAGAATATCGGGGCATTAATTAAAGCAGCTACAAGCAGCCGCTTCCATCTCGCTGATCAATGCCGCTGAATATGCATCCCCCCGCCGAGTTCTGAATACAGCCAGAGAAGAGGCCTATACATAACAGCTCTGGAAGGCAGAGTGATTGTATGAAAGGGCAACGATTAGTTTATCCTGCAGTCTCTGTGAAGGGAGGTGAGGAGACTTTTTGGGATAAGGTTCTTATTCCTTCAACTTAACTTTGTCTACAAATGTACATACCACCAATACAAACACTAAATATTTGTTCAAAATGGTTTACAATTACAGCATTCATAATTAAAACTCAAATTACATAAAATCTAAACACGAACAATATCCTTTGATGTTACCAACTATTCCAATGGCCATTAACATATCTAGTTTATATTCCAGTAACCATTTCTGCATCAATTTCAATTTCCACTTTCCCAAATCCAGCCCTCTACACCAACAGCTCAGCTGTTAGTAATTTTCTAAATAATTAAGGGATGAAAAATAAATGTATTTGAAAATGTTTTGGATATTTTATTGTATTCTGAGTCTACTGGAAGAAGATGAAGTTTTAATAGCAATGGAAAGAAGATGGAAAGTTGGCGATGGAGACAGGCATAGATTAGAGCAGCACCAATGACCTGTAGGAACGTCTTGCTCTGGGCCCAGGGCAAGTTTCTAAAAAAACTTCCCTTTAGGTGTTTAGCTGATTGCAGCTTTTCCATCTCATATCTCAATTAGAGGTATGCTTACTAAAGCATGCAAAAGCGCTACGGTAGCTGCAAAGTCACACATTATCTCTTGGGGGCGTGCCTAGCATTTTCCCAGCAGATAACAAGGTGAAATGCAGGGATCGTGGCGAGACAGCACCCACAAAGATGGCGTAAGCTGCATCCACAATGTCTAGAAAATGTGCGGTAACTGTGTGCTGTCAACGCCCACAGTAACTGCCCGAAACAGGCACGCCCACTCTCCACCAACACGCTGCTCACTTGCACTGCTAACGCATGAAAGGCAGCTAGCGTGGAAATCTGCCTGCGGTAGCTGCATCTGTCTGGCATTAGCCATCGCTGCAGCACGATTTTCCCATGTTAACCCTTAATGTGCCAGTCCCCTCTCAGGCAGCACCTGCAGCGTGACTTCTCTTTTCTCTCTCTTCTATTGCTTAGTATTGATGAGGACAAATCACAAAGAACGCCTTACGTTTACGTGAACCACACAGGCAGGATTCGCTATGATCGCATGATGCGTGTTGTTAGCTCCTGTAATCTTGGCATATTCAACTTCCCTTTTGATGTGCAGAACTGCTCCTTGACCTTCGGATCCTACATGCACACAGGTAAAAAGGCAGAGACAGCAAAAGCAGCAGGGAAGGGGATTTCTGTCTGCCTGCAGATTTTATAACAGTCAATAAAGGCATTTATTTTAAAAAGTTAACCTAGATACTTGTGCCCCTTCATAAAATATGCACCAAAAAACAGCCCTTGCAGTGCACAAATCCTTTTGCAAAAGTTTACTCCTGCTCGGCAGGAGGTTTAAATGCATGCAAGATCTCTATGCCTGTACCGTGCATTTCATGCAACATGCATGTGCATCTCAGCTCTGCTCAGACCACACCCCTGGGAAAGCTTACACGTGGTTCATGGGCTCTTTTGGTGTGCACACATTTTACACATCTATATCCATGAGCAGTTCTTTAAGAGCAGCTTATACATGGACTTTACACACGAGAGGTTTTATAAAATAAATTCAGCATTTACAGTACAATCACCCCAGAATAATTGTGTACAAAAGCATAAGTGGATATCATGGGGAGGATATTCGGTGGTGGGGGCTTGCCATTGCTGCTGAACACTGAGCCTGGATAGTCAATGCCAAAGTCATATCCTACCACCAGCACGAAGTATCTGGTTAGCCGGATAGCAGCGATATTTAGCCGCTAGCTGGTTAGCTAAAGCAACTGAAATTAGGCCAACCCTTTAAGTGATTAAGTTTAGCTGTTGTGGGATAAGCGGCTACAAGCTGAATATCACCCCGGCCCCCAGAACACTCCAACACTAGTGTCAGAAAGCTTAGAGGCTGCACTCACGGCTATTAAGCGGCACTAACCAAGTCAGTGTCGCTGAGCACCATTTATGCTGTAAATGATAAGGGGTCGATACTCAGATGGGTTTATGCAACTTGCAGCACCTGCAAACCATGATCTGGATAGCCACTGAATATCTCCCCAGACTGCAGGAGAGATGCCCGGTGTTTCCAGGGCTGCAGCAGTCCCCATGGCTAGCTGATTAGTGTTGATATTCAGCTGCTAAGCAGATTGCTAAACCGCACATAGTTAAGACAGGCCAATGGTTGTCCGAAGCTGATGCAGTTTTGCTATCCAGTTAGTAGCTGAATTTCAGCACCAACCGGATTGCAAATCTGCTTGGCAGCAAAACCGGATATTCAGTGTATAGACTCCAGTGCTCAATATCCAGTTTCACTTTCAACTGCTGAGGCCAGGTGCTTTAAAACACACCAACTGCTGTGGCTGAATATTGGGCCCTAAAACGTGTGGCTGATTTCCAAAAAGCCATTTATCCAGTTAATTAGACTATTTGAAAATGACTCTTTCAGCAGGTAAAACTATGTGCTGACGGTTATTTGCATTTGTGTGGCAGTCAGGACTTATTATTTTGCTTTGACTGCAGCCATTCTTTGCCACCACCCCCCTCCCCAAAAAGCTGCTGCCCTAGACGTTTACATAGTCTTTCTATTGATTAAGGCAGCCCTGCTTATAAATTTGGCCCCAATATAATGCAGTCACTGTATCCAATACGCAGGTCGATCCTTTTTTTTGGGGCTTTGATGTGATAAAGCAGGAAATGTGGCGATGAAGCACCCTGCTGATGAAGCCTGATGGCTCTGTACATCCTGGCCTCTGCCTTCCCGAAGAGGCCTGATGCCTCTCTCCATCTCCTGGTGTATGTCCTCCTGACGAAGCCTGATTTATTTATTTATTTATTTATTTATTTACATTCTCTTATATACTGCACTATTCTGCATCAGTGCGGTTTACATTGAACAAACTGAAATTACATTGAACAGGGCATTATAACTTGGAGATAACTATTTTACAGGGAACATGGGCTATGGAGGGTTAAGTGGCTTACCCAAGACCACAAGGAGCACCTGTGGGACTAGAAACTCCAGTCCTTCCAGCCCAAGGTTGCTGTCCTCTAGTGGGATTTGAACCCCTGACCTTCCGGCCTGAATTACCTTGCCCCAACCACTAGGCCACTCCTCCACTCCATGCCTCTCTACATGTGATGCCTCTCTACATCCCCTGGTGTATGTCCTCCTGATGAAGCCTGATGCCTCTGTACATCCCTGGCCTCCGCCTTCCCGAACAGGCCTGATGCCTGTCTCCATCCCCTGGTGTATGTCCTCCTGACGAAGCCTGATGCCTCTCTACATCCCCTGGTGTATGTCCTCCTGAGGAGACCTGATGCCTCTCTCAATCTCCTGGTGTATGTCCTCCTGATGAAGCCTGATGCCTCTCTACATCCCCTGGTGTATGTCCTCCTGAGGAGACCTGATGCCTCTCTGCATCTCCTATTGTATGTCCTCCTGAGGAGACCTGATGCCTCTCTGCATCTCCTGGTGTATGTCCTCCTGAGGAGACCTGTTGTCTCTGTGGATCCCCTGGCCTCCGTCCTCCAATGAGGTCCGATTCCTCTGTGGATTCACTGGCAAACGTCCTACTGATGAGGCCTGATGCCTTTTTGCATCCCTTGGCTTCCATACTCCAGATCAAGCCTGATACCTCTGTGCATCCCCTGGCCTCCGTCCTCCTAATGAAGCCTGATGCCTCTGTGTACTCACTGGCAAACATCCTTCTGAAGACGCTTGATGCCTTTGTGCATCCCCTAGCCTCCGTTCTCCCAATGAGGCTTGATGGCTGTGTGCATTTACTGGCCTCTGTCCTCTCGATGAGAACTAATTCCTCTCTGCATCCCCTGGCTGTCTTCCCGATGAGGCCTGATTTCTCTGTGTACTCACTGGCAAACATCCTCTTGATGAGACTTGATGACTCTGTGCATCCCCTGGCCTCCATCTTCCCAAAGAGGTCTGCTGCGTCTCTGCATCTCCTGGTATATGGCCTCCTGAGAAAGTCTGCTTTTCTGCATCCCCTGGCCTCCATCCTCCTGATGAGGCCTGTTTTCTCTGTGCATTCACTGGCAAACATGCTCCCAATGAGGCCGGATGCCTCTGTGCATCTACTGGCCTCCGTCCTCCTAATGAGAACTGATTCCTCTCTGCATTCACCTGGCCTCTGTCTTCCTGAAGAGACCTGATGCCTCTCTGCATATCCTGGTATATGTCCTCCTGATGAGATCTGATGCCTCTCTGCATCTCCTGATGTCTGTCCTCCTGATGATGTCTGATGCCTCACTGCATACCCTGGCCTCTGTCTTCCTGATGAAGCCTGTCGTCTCTGTGCATACCCTGGCCTCCATCTTCCCTAAGAGACCTGATGCCTCTCTGCATCTCCTAGTGTATGTCTTCCTGATGAGGCCTGATGCCTTTGTGCATCTCCAGGCCTCCATCCTCCCGATGAGGCCTGTGCATCCCCTGGCCTCTGTCCCTCTGTCCTCCTGATGAAGCCTGATGCTTCTCTGCATTTCCTGGTGTATGATCTCGTGATGAGACCTGATGTCTCTCTGCATCCCCTGGCCTCTGTCCTTCTGATGAGGTCTGATGGTTTTGTGCATTCACTGGCCTCTGGCCTCCCGATACGGTCTGATGCATCTGTTCATCCTCTGGCCTCCATCCTCCTGATGAGGCCTGATGTCTCTCTGCATCCCCTGGCCTCAGTCTTCATAGAACATAGAAACTTGATGGCAGAAAAAGTTCACATGGCCTATCTAGTCTGCCCTTCCATATCAAATACAATAGTCCTCTGTTTTTGTCCCATGCTTTTTTGAATTCTGATACTGTCCTCATGTCCACCTCCTCCACTGGGAGATTATTCCACATATCTACCACTCTTTCCGTAAAGAAATATTACTGCCTGATGCCTCTCTGCATCCCCTGGTGTATGTTCTTCCGATGAGGCCTGATGCCTTTGTGCATTCACTGGTCTCTGTCCTCCTGATGAAAACCGATTCCTCTCTGCATCCCCTTGCCTCAGTCTTCCTAAAGAAGCCTGATGCTTCTCTGCATCTCCTGGTGTATGTCTTGCTGATGAGGCCTGATACCTCTGTGTATTCACTAGCAAACATCTTCCCAATAAGGCCTGATTCCTCTGTGCATTCACCCGCAAACATCCTCCTGATGAGGCCTGATGCATTTGTGCATCCCCTGGCCTCCATCCTCCTGATGAGGCCTTATTCCTCTGTGCATTCACTGGCAAATGTCTTTCCAAAGAGGCCTGATGCCTCTCTGTATCTCCTGGTATATGTCCTTGTTGAAGCCTGATGCCTTTCTGCATTCACGGACCTCTCTTATCCCGATGAGGACTGACTCCTCTCTGCATCGTCTGGCCTCCGTCCTCCCGATGAGGCCTCATTCCTTTCTGTACTCACTGGCAAACATCCTCCTGATGAGGCTTTATGCCTTTGTGCATCCCCTGGCCTCCGTCCTCCTGATAAGGCCTGATTCCTCTGTGTACTCATTGGCAAACATCCTCCTAATGAGGCCTAATGCCTCTGTGCATCTCCTGTGCATGTCCTCCTGATGAGGCCTGATAACTCTGTGCATCCCCTGGTCTCTGTTCTCCTGATGAAAAATGATTACTCTCTGCATCCCCTGGCCTCCATACTCCCTGAAGAGGCCCAATTCCTCTGTGTACTCACTGGCAAACATATCCTTCTGATGTGCATCCCCCTGGCCTCCATCCTCCTGAAGAGGCCTTATTCCTCTGTGCATTTACTTGCAAACGTCCTCCCAATGAGGCATGATGCCACTCTGCATCCACTGGCAATCGTCCTCCTGATGAAGCCTGATGCCTCTGTGCATCCCCGGGCCTTTGTCTTCTTGAAGAGACCTGATGCCTCTCTTCTTCTCCTGGTGTATATCCTCCTGATGAGGCCTGATGCTTTTGTGCATTCACTGGCAGACATTCTCCCAATGAGAACTGATTCCTCTCTGCATCCCCTGGCCTCTGTCTTCCTGAAGAAGCCTGATGCCTCTCTGCATTTTCTAGTGTATGTCCTTCTGATGAGGCCCGATGCCTTTGTGCATGCTCTGGCCTCTGTCCTCCCATTGAGGATTGATTCCTCTGTGCCTTTATTTAGCTGTTTTTTATAACGCTTTGAATTTGTGCTATGTGTATTAAGTACACTACTTTTCAAATATTTTGAAATATTTTGTGACTCTGTGCCAACAGTGCAATTGTTTGTGCCTTAAGGCCTTTCTGTACAGGCTCCTGACCCTCTTGAGCCTTTGAATAGGGCAACTGATCATATATTTCCCCAGTTACATCCCAGTGTGCATCTCTTGACGTATGCCCTCCCGATGAGGCCTAATACCTCTGTGCATCCTCAGGTTTACATCATCTCAATGAGCCCTGATGCCTCTCTCTGCATCCCTAGTAACAAAAATGTTCACCAAAAGTATATTGAACCCACACTGTGTTTTAAATTCTTTTTGTTGAAGCGAGCCGGAGGAGGGTCAGTATGGAAACTTGACCCACACCAGACGGCCAGCTGCTTTTTAATCAGTTAAGGTTCTCCACCCCAAAAATCAAAAAATACTACACTTATCTTTCCGTCGAGAAATCTCATTATAAAGTCCCATGCAGTTGCGTTGCTCACAAGACGACTGCTCGGCACGACGTGCACGTTTCGGGCACAGCCCTGTATCAAGTGCTTCTCCCGAATCTCAGTAATGTGGCAGCAATGTTGAAAACGCATCAACACGGCTCAGGTCAAAACGTTTTTTCAGACTGAATAAATGCATTTAAAAGGAAGAACCAACCAATAGGAACAGGGGAAACCCCTGCCCTAATTGGATAAACCAAAACAACAGCGTCATAGCACACTCTGCAAGTCAATTTCACGATTAAGTCCATGTGGCTACACCGTACCCATAGAAAAAAATAAATCGCTGTTCTAGCCATTGAAATATTCTCTCCCTGTCACCACCACGTGGATTCAAAGGTACATGATCCAAAACAGTCCAACGTAGATCCTCAAAAACATGATGAAAAGCGATACAGTGAGTCACTATCGGTGCCAATTCAATTTGTTGGTGTAACCGAGAGGCATGTTCTGCCAACCACGTTTTTACTGGGCAAATAGTCCTATCTACATAGACCAAACCACAGGGACATTGTAAAAGATAAACTACATACGATGATATACAGGTAGTGTCCCATTTACGTTTATATATCACAGATGTCCGTGGAGGACACCATGCATCCCCCGAAAGGGTCATGGCACAATAAACACAATCATTACAAGGTCTATGACCAGTCACCATTCTTGGTGAAGGCACCTGATCTGGCATCAATGATGTCCTAACTAGGTGATCGCAAAAATTCCGAGTGAAAGCCACACGTAATGGGACTTTAAAACAGTCATATAGTTGCAAAACTGACCAGTGAGTGTGCAAAATACGTAAAACTGCAGAGCTATGGTCAGTATAGGGTAAAATTCCGGTAATTGATGACTCCTCTGCAGATGACTCCCTGCAATACTGAGGAGCTAGGAGCCAATCCCTATGCACATGAAGGGCTCTGTGATACGCTTTAGAAATAACCGACAACGGGTAACCCCTACTTTTAAGCCGGTCACATAGGTCAGAAGCATGTTTTTTTAAATTCCATCAAGGTGTGACAAATTCGCCGTAACCGTAGAAATTGTCCAAATGGTAATCCCCTCCGTAGGGGACCAGGATGGAAACTCCCAAAATGTAATAGGCTATTGCGCTGAACTGGCTTCCGATAGAGCGTAGTGAGCAAATGGTACATCTCAATAGAAATTTGCATATCCAGAAACTCAACAGTAGTCGGGCTAATATGTTCAGTGAATTGAATGTTACCCCTTAAAGAGATCATTTTGCATCCAGTGATCACCAGATGGTGTGGTTCAGTATTAGGATAGGGCTGTTAGAATCCATTCCAAGAGGGGGATCTTAGACTTTAGGAAGACTAACTTTGCGAAGATGGGCCAATACCTCAGGGAGTCGTTAGTGGGATGGGAACAGCTTGGGGATGTAGAAAAACAGTGGGCAAAACTGAAAGGGGATATTTTAAGGGCAACCAACCTTTTTGTTAAAAGAAGAAATTAGATCTTACCTGCTAATTGTCTTTCCTTGAGCTGTCTCCGGGCCAGTCCAGGGAATGTTAGGGTTGTCAATCCCCCTTAGCAGCTGAGGACTGAAGACTTCAAGTTTTCTTGAGAGGTGCAGCCACTCCCCCTGATGTCACCCAGCCAGTCTTCTCCTGACAAAGCAGACCACTAGTAAAGAACTGAAAAACACAAGATTAACCTGCCAAAACTGATAATGCTCCATAGCCCTTGGAAGGAGTAAGCGAATCCAAAACAGTGCAAATTTTTTTTTTTTTTTTATATCTTAAAAACACTATCGCTCTTCTCTGAGAAAGATCATTGAAGCCCCAAAGCACCCCATTCGCCCGAATATCCCCAACTTTTATTACGCTGGTTCTTCTGCAGAGGTATCGGAAAACGAAAATAGAAGGGGTGGGACCCTGGACTGGCCCGGAGACAGCTCAAGGAAAGACAATTAGCAGGTAAGATCTAATTTCTTCTTCCTTATCGCTTCTCCGGGCCAGTCCAGGGAATGTTAGGGCAGTACCAAAGCAGTACCTAAACTCGGGAGGGACCCACCAGCCCTGCGATAAGAGCCGACGTCCCCACTTTCGCATCTTCTCTGGCTTGAACGTCCAAACGGTAGTGCTTTGTAAACATATGCAAGGAAGACCACGTCGCTGCTCTACAGATATCCACTGGAGGAACAAAGGTAAACTCTGCCCAGGAAGCCGCTTGAGCTCGAGTGGAATGAGCCTTCACACCCTCTGGGGGAGACCGCTCTCTTGCTTGGTAAGCTGCTACAATAGCGCAGCGCACCCAACGAGCAATCGTGAACTTTGACGCCGCCTGACCTTTATTGGGCCCTGCATGCTGGACAAACAATCTATCGGTTTTCCACAACAGTTTTGAGAGTCTCAGGTACGCCTTCAAAACGCGACCAAGATCCACCTTTTTGAGAGCTCGGTCTATCAGAGAATCTGACAAATTGGAAAAAATGGTTAAGGCCACTGACTGATTAACATGAAAAACTGACAGCACTTTTGGCAAAAAAGAAGGCACCGTCCGCAGCAATACTCGTTCAGGGAGAAATTGCAGATAAGGTTCCTGACAAGGCCTGCAAATCCGAGATTCGCCTTGCAGAACATAAGGCCACCAGAAACGCCATTTTCCAAGAACACTCACGCAAAGACCATGAGGACACCGACGCTAACGGGGACGTGGAAAACGCCTCCAAGACGATATTCAAATTCCACGATGGCACGACTTGATGCCGTGGAGGACGGAGAATCTTAGCCGCTCGAAAAAAAGTTACACATCCGGATACGTCGACAGCCGTCGATTTTGCACCAATCCCCTAAAACAGGTGAGCGCCGCCAAATGAACCTTAAGAGTATTAAGCGCCAAACCTTTATCCAACCCTTCTTGGAGAAATAAAAGCAGGTGAGGTAAGGTAGCCGACCGAGGAAGAACGTCGCGTTGTGCACACCAATGCTCGAAGAGCCTCCATACACGCACATACGCAAGAGAGGTCCCCGGTCTTCTAGACCGAAGTAAGGTAGCCACGACCGAACTCGCGTAACCTTTGCGCCTTAAGTGAGCCCTCTCAAGAGCCAAGCCGTAAGCAAGAAGCGATCCACCTATGAGGGAGGAGTAGCCTAGTGGTTGGGGCAAGGTACTTCAGGCCAGAAGGTCGGGGGTTCAAATCCCACTAGAGGACAGCAACCTTGGGCCGGAAGGACCAGGGTTTCTAGTCCCACAGATGCTCCTTGTGGTCTTGGGCAAGCCACTTAACCCTCCATAGCCCATGTTCCCTGTAAGTATTAGTGTATGTCTCATATCCCCGCGTGTTAAATGTATCCCCCAATTGTGTCGTGACCGCTTTGATTGAAGGATAAGGCGGTATACAAAAACAATCTAAATAAATAAATAAATAAATAAACCTGTGGCATGAGCACTGGTCCCTGATGTAAGAGGTTGATCCGGTCCGGAAGGCGCCAAGGAGGAGCTATCAGGAGCCGAATCAGATCGGCATACCAAGGACGACGAGGCCAATCCGGCGCAATCAGAATCACCGATCCCCGGTGTCCCGCTATTCATTGGATAACCCGACTCAACATCGGCCAAGGAGGGAAAACATACAACAGAGTGTCCGTCGGCCATGGCTGAACCAGAGCATCCAATCCTTCTGACATGCGCTCCCTGCGCCTGCTGAAAAAACGGTTCGCCTTTGTATTGCTGAACGTCGCCATAAGATCCATCACTGGTTGTCCCCAACGTAAGACCAGCTCGTGATACACTGCCATGTTCAACTCCCATTCTCCGGGATCGAGCACATTGCGACTGAGAAAATCTGCCTGCACGTTCTGCTTGCCCAACACATGCGCAGCAGACAATGCTAAGAGATGAACTTCTGCCCAAGCCATCAACTCCTGAGATTCGGTGAGAAGAGAGAGACTCTTGGTCCCCCCCTGCCGATTGATATATGCCACTGTCACTGCATTGTCGGAGAATACCCGGACTGCAGTCCCCTTGATCAAGGTCTCGAAGTGCTGAAGGGCGAGCCGAGCCGCGCGCAGCTCCAACCTGTTGATTGACCACGAGCTCTCCTCCGGAGACCAAGATCCCTGAGCGATCTGCGACTGACAATGAGCTCCCCAGCCTGCGAGACTGGCATCCGTCGTGACTAATACCCATGACGGCTCCTGCAAAGGAACACCTGCCCTTAGATGGACCGGTTTCAACCACCACTCCAGACTTTGCCTCACTAACTCCGGACAAACTAGCCGCTGAGAGAGAGAGTGAAGTTGCGGAGACCATCGGGAAAGCAACGCTTGTTGCAAGGGTCATATGTGAGCCCTGGCCCATGGAACCAGGTCCAAGGTCGACGCCATGGAGCCCAAGAGTTGCAAGTACGTCCACGCCGACGGAGCCGATATCCTCAAAAACGCGTGTACTTGCTGTAAAACCTTTTCCACTCTGACTTCGGGCAAGAAAACTGCGCCGTGCGCCGTGTTGAAGAAGGCTCCGAGATAAGTCAGTTGTTGCACCGGTTGCAAGTGACTTTTGGCCTGATTTATGACCCAACCTAGCTGCTCCAGAAGCTGAACCACTCGAGCCGTTGCTGATACCGCGGTCAAATGACAATCGGCCCTGATAAGCCAATCGTCGAGATACGGATGAACTCTGATTCCTTCCTTCCGCAGCGCCGCAGCTACCACCACCATGAGTTTGGTGAAGGTCCGCGGAGCCGTGGCGAGGCCGAACGGCAACGCTCGAAACTGGTAATGACCCACTGGAAGGGCAAAACGTAAAAACTGTTGATGAGACTGCCTGATGAGAATATGAAGATATACTTCCGTGAGATCTATGGACGAGAGAAACTCTCCTGGACGTACCGCCCGAATCACGGTACGCAACGTTTCCATGCGAAAATGCGGCACCCGCAAAGAACGGTTGACGCCCTTGAGATCCAGTACCGGCCGAAAAGAACTTTCTTTTTTGGGCACCACGAAATAGATCGAGTATCGACCTTGACCGTATTGGTCTCGAGGTACGGGAACTATCGCCCGGAGCCGCAAGAGACGAGAAAGCGTGTCTGACACGGCCTGTGACTTCAGACCCGGCGCACAAGGGGACATTACAAACGCGGGCAACAAAGGGCAAGCGAAGTCCAGTGCATATCCTTTTTGAATTATTTCCAATACCCACTTGTCTGCAGTGATGGCGGTCCAGGCTGCTAGATAATCCTGCAGGTGTCCGCCTACAGGTACTGACGCCTGGACCAGCACACCTTCATTGTGGCTTCTTAGCCGAGGACTGAGGAGCACCGAAGTAAGACCTGCTGAAACCTCTCGCTCCTCGAAAGGACTGACCTCTAAATCCTGTCCGGCCTCTGGAATAGGGAGCAAAGCGCGCCCCTCGGAATCTACGGGAGTCCCGACTAGAGCCACGGAGACCACCCGCTCCTCGCATGGGCTTGGGCCGATCCTCTGGCAAACGCCCGCCTTTAGAGTCACCGAGATCCTTAATCTTCTCTAGCGCTTCTCCAAAAAGCAATCTCCCCTTATAGGGCAATTTACTAAGCCGCAACTTAGAGGAAACATCCGCTGACCAGTTACGCAACCATAAAAAACGTCTGGCGGCGACCAATGATGCCATAGTCTTAGCAGCTATTCGGAGCAAGTCATAGAAGGCATCCGCCATATAAGCCGCGGCTGATTCCAATCTCAGACCTTCAGTCCCATGTGCTGACGCGGCATCCACGGACACGTCTCCCTGCAGCCACCGAATGGACGCTTGAGAAACATATGCTCCACAAATCGCCGCCTGCAGAGCTAACGCGCTAGAATCAAACGCCTGCTTGAGAAGAATTTCCAATTTTCGATCCTGGAGGTCCTTAAGCGCTGCCGCTCCTTCTACCGGGATGGTAGTCTTTTTGGTCACTGCCGACACAATCGCATCCACCTTGGGCATGCGCAAGAACTCCTTTTCCTCTTGCGGCATGGGGTAAAGGCGAGCCAAGGCGCGGCTCCCACGGAGCGTAGCCTCTGGACACTCCCATTCAGATTCAATCATCTGCTTTATAACTCTGTGCATCAGGAAACAGCGTTGTTCCGTTTTAAAACCCTGCAATAACGGATCCTCCAAAGGCTCCTAGGAAACTGAAGGAAGCAGCAGGTGCAATGCCGATAAGGACTGGGAAATGAGTGCTGCAAGCTCCTCCTTGCGAAACACGCGAAAGATATTAGGATCGTCTCCGGGTGCAATCTCACCCTCTTCTAGCTCTTCCGGAGCCAGATCCAAGCCTGCTTCAGAAAGAAATTCTGACTCTCCCTGACCCAGAGGCCCAGAGAGCTGAGGAGCAAATGGATCCAAAGGATCCCTATGGAGTTCTGACTGCTGAGAAGGACCCTCTCCAGGGTCCTCTGGCACGGGAATACCCAGTGGAAGCGCCCAAGCGCCCTGAAGTGTTTTCTCCAGGAGCAGGCTGAGAAGACTTCAGTAAAAACGCTCTGTGCATCGCCAGGATAAATTCCGGCGAAAAGAACGACGATATGCCATATTGAGCATCAGACAGAGATGGAGCAGGCTTTTCCCTCTGAGAGACGTCCTTAGAGGACTTAGATTTCCGTTTAGCAGGCCTGTGCTGCTCCGCGGTGGAGATGGCCGGTGCACTCAAAATGGCCGCTTTTCCCGCCCTTTCCGCGGTCACTGACGGCTTCTCTGCCTCCGATGAAATTTTCTCTGCCATTACCGCCGCTCACAGAAAATTACCCCCCAAGGAGGAAAACACTTCTGCTTGCCGTGCTACGGCCTCGAGAAGTGATAACGCCGGCCTCACTGAACGCGATTCTGAAAAAAGAAAAAAAGACGCTGCACCGCTATACACACTAACCTCACACAGACGTTTATGCAGCCTTGAGACTTCGTTCCGCTGCTAGCGGAACATGTAGAAGTGCGGTTTCTAACAAAGGCAGATGAAGCACTGGGGCCCCCAGGATCACTCTGCTCAGAGAGACGGATGCGGCTACACAAGGCAGGCTCTACCTTATACCGCTGAATTTACAACTCCTCGACGCCTCTCTTATCATTACCCACTAGGGAGGAAAAACGAAGCCCCTCAGGACTATGGAAAATAATCAGCTCTGCTAGAGCCAACTTGCACTGTAATAAAGAAATCAATGAAATTAAACAGTAGTCAGAGACAAGAGGGAGAAAAACAGAATCGATCCTCTTCAGCTGCTGAGGACTGAAAGACTGGCTGGGTAACCTCAGGGGGAGTGGCTTCACCTCTCAAGAAAACTTGAAGTCTTCAGTCCTCAGCTGCTAAGGGGGATTGACAACCCTAACATTCCCTGGACTGGCCCGGAGAAGCGATAAGGAATGGTAAATAAAGGCAAAAGTAAAAAGGAGACCCCTATGGCTGTCGAAGGAAGTAGCTGAAAAAGTGAAGAAAAAGAGGGAGGCCTTCATGAAATACAAGAGATCACAGAGAGAGGAAGACAGACATCTGTATTTGGAAAAACTTAGAGAAGCTAGCAAAGTAGTCAAGAAGGCAAAGATTCAGAAGGAGGAGGAAATAGCCAATGCAATAAAATGGGGCGATAAGACATTTTTCAGATATATTAGTGAGAAGAGGAAGGGCAAAAGTGGTATTGTCAGACTCAAGGGTGCAGGGGGGGAATATGTAGAAGCTGATAAGGATAAAGCGGAATTGCTTAACAAATATTTTTGTTCTGTGTTCACAGATGAAGAACCAGGAGCAGGACCTCAGAAAACACCCACAAATAGGAAGAGAAGTGAGGGACATCTTGAACAATTTTCAGAAGACTGTGTTCGTGAGAAACTAGCTCAACTTAAAGTAGACAAAGCGATGGGACCGGATGGGATACACCCTAGAATACTGAGGGAACTTGGGGACGTTCTAGCAACTCCACTGACTGACCTTTTCAATGCCTCGTTGTAGTCGGGAGTGGTGCCAAAGGACTGGAGAGAGGCTCATGTGGTGCCTTTACACAAAAGCGGAAGTAAGGATGTGGTTGAAAACTACAGGCCGGTTAGTTTAACTTCGGTGGTGAGTAAATTATTGGAAACGCTGCTGAAAGAGAAAATAGTGAGGTTTCTGGAGTCCAGTGGATTACAGGATCCGAGGCAGCATGAATTCACCAGAGGCAGGTCTTGTCAGACAAATCTGATTGATTTCTTTGACTGGGTGACCAGGGAGTTGGACCGAGGGAGAACTCTAGATGTGGTGTATTTAGATTTCAGTAAAGCCTTTGACACTGTTCCTCACAGGCGACTTATAAAGAAACTGAGCACCCTAGGGATGGACCCTAAAGTTACTGCTTGGGTTAGAAATTGGTTGGGTGGGAGGCGACAAAGAGTACAAGTAAATGGAGCTCACTCTGAGGAGAAGGATGTTACCAGTGGTGTGCCCAAGGGATCTGTCCTTGGTCCGATTCTTTTTAACATCTTTGTTAGTGATATAACGGAAGGGCTGTCGGGTAAGGTTTGCCTCTTTGCAGATGATACCAAAATCTGCAATAGAGTAGACACCCAGGAAGGTGTAGATAACATGAGGAGGGATCTAGCTAAGCTTGAAGAATGGTCTAGAATTTGGCAGCTGGGATTTAATGTTAAAAAATGTAACATCATGCATTTGGGCTGCAGCAATCCAAGGGAGCAATACAGTATAGGAGGTGAAGCACTTTTGCCCACTAAAGAAGAGCGGGACCTAGGCGTGGTTGTGTCTGATGATCTTAAAGTAGCTAAACAGGTAGAAAAGGCGACGGCAAAAGCTAGAAGGATGCTTGGGTGCATACGGAGAGGAATGGCTAGCAGAAAAAAGGAGGTCATAATGCCTCTGTATAAGTCTTTGGTGCGACCTCATTTGGAGTATAGTGTGCAATTCTGGAGACCGCACCTTCAAAAGGATGTAAACAGGATGGAGTCGGTGCAGAGGGTGACTACTAAAATGGATTAGTGGGCTTCATTATAAAGCATATGAGGACAGACTTAAAGATCTTAATATGTACACCTTAGAGGAAAGGCGGGATAGAGGTGATATGATTGAGATGTTTAAATACCTCCGTGGCATAAATGTTCAGGGAGAGAGCCTCTTTCAATTGAAAGCAAGTTCTGCTACGAGGGGACATGGGATGAGGGTGAAGGGAGATAGATTCAGGAGTGATATGCGGAAATATTTCTTTACGGAAAGAGTAGTGGATCCATGGAATAGTCTCCCAGTGGAGGTGGTAGAGATGAGGACAGTAACTGAATTCAAAAAAGCATGGGACCAACACAGAGGATCTCTAAAGGTAAAAAGTGGACTGTTGTAGTTGTTGATATGGAAGGACAGACTAGATAGGCCATGTGGTCTTTTTTTGTCATCATGTTTCTATGTTTCTATGTAAAGAATTCAACCAAACAATAAATAAATGGAGGGAGGCAAGATCTGAAGTCCAGATGGAGCCACATGGACTTAATCGTGAAATTGACTTCCAGAGTGTGCTATGACGCTGTTGTTTTGGTTTATCCAATTAGGGCAGGGATTTCCCTGTTGGTGGGGTTTCCCCTGTTCCTATTGGCTGGTTCTTCCTTTTAAATGCATTTATTCAGTCTGAAAAACGTTTTGACCTGAGCCGCGTTGACGGCGTTTTCAACATTGCTGCCACATTACTGAGATTAGGGAGAAGCACTTGAGACAGGGCTGGTGCCCGAAACGTGCACGTCGTGCCGAGCAGTCTTCTTGTGAGCAACGCAACTGGAAGGGACTTTATAATGAGATTTCTTGACGGAAAGATGTGTAGTATTTTTGGATTTTTGGGGTGGAGAACCTTAACTGATTAAAAAGCAGCTGGCCGTCTGGTGTGGGTCAAGTTTCCATACTGTCTCTCTGCATCTCTGGCATACGTCCTCAAAGTGCTGTCCACTAAATAAGGCACTTTACAGGCTGCAGTTTTCCAGGAAGGATAATAGATCCTGTTTGTGTGGCAGAGCCAGCTGTAGTATGTGGCATAAAGTGATGCAGACTCTGTTTTTGCACCTGAGGAGTCTTTCGGGAAAGTTGCAAAACTTGTAAATGTGTATTAAGTGTATTAATTGCACTACTTTTACAAATATTTGGAAATATTTTGTGACTCTGAAAGTGCCAACATGGTAGGTATTTGGCAAACCCATGGAGGATAAGGCCACAGAGATTGAGAGTGAGTACGTGACTCGCACTGGCCTCTCCTGTAAAACTCACTTCCTACAACACTTCTCCATTCCTGACAACATCACTTAGCCTTCCTTATCCTGACCCATAGCAGCTCCCACAGAGTAACGTACCCTAGACTACATTCAGTACTTTTTAAACTACCCCCCACGTCAACCTGTCCCTAACAAGACAAACATGTCGACCATTATGCTAATTTGTACATAGTGTATATAGTTCACCCGTTCACTATGTTAATTTTCCCTGTTCTTTGTAAATGTCAATGTTAGACTGTTTCTACATTGCACAATTCTGGTTATTTGTAAACCGCGCTGATGATAAATAGTGCGGTATAGAAGAATTACAAAATAAATAAATAAAATAATAAATAAATTGTTTGTGCCTCAAGGCCTTTCTCTGCAGGCTCCTGATCTTCTTGGGGTTTCAAATAGCGCAACTGATTATACATTCCCCAGTTACATCATGGTGTGCACCTTCTATGAGAGATGTGTTTATTTCTTTTCAGTGAAGGATGTCCGTATTGGGCTGGCATTACCAATAGAGCAGATCTCAGAGAACTCCAAGCAGTACCTAGAAACTAGTGGTGAATGGGAACTAGTAAAAATTGAGGGATCGCCAGATATCCTGAAGTTTGGGATCGATGAATGGGACATTGTCACCTTCTGGGTAAGCAGGTCTATCTTAGAGCATCATCTGATCACACCTAGTGGTGGGAACAGATCACGAGCAATCCATTATTATGAGATTGTAAATCATTTAAAACAAACAGTGCATGGGAAAATTAAGGAGGTAATATTTAGTAAGGCTGAAAAAGCGTAAGTATATGCAGATACTGAAAGAGATATCTATATATCTCAGAGTCACTGTACTTTTCAGCTATTTCTGCAACAAAGATATCAATAAAGTTGGCTGGATAGCAGCTGAATACTGCTGCTATTCAGTTAACTTGAAATCTCACCCCCATATTGCACATGGCTCCCCCATGTAGGTTTTGGCCAGAGATTGACTTGTCTGGTCAAAATTTATCTGTTGTTTGCCAGTAAGAATTGAACACTCAGAATATACTACTACTACTACATAAGAACATAAGATATGCCATACTGCATCAGACCAAGGTCCATCAAGCCCAGTATCCTGTTTCCAACAGTGGCCAATCTAGGTCATAAGTACCTAGCAGTTTCCCCAAAAGACACAGGTTCCACAATGCTTGTACTAGGTCAAGCACTGATATCCTGGGTCTCTTCTTAATGGTTTATGGACCTTTCCTCCAGGAACTTGTCCAAACCTTTTTTAAACCCAGCTATTCATCATTTGTATAACACTACAAGGCATACACAGCACTGTATGAAACATGTAAGAGACAGTCTCTGTTCATAAGTGCCTAGAGTCTAGTCAAGACAGACAACACAACAAGGAACAATGGGCCTGATTTTTGAAGGCATTTACATAGGTAACCTCTCTGGTTACTCGTGTAAATGCCTTAACAGGGATTTCCAAAGGCACCTATATGGGTTGGAAAATCTCGGTTAAGTCTCTAACGCGACCAGATGCTATCCACTTAGCATCGGGGTGTGTTGGGGGCATTCCGTGGTGGAGTGGAAGTGGGGAATGGCACTAAGCGGGTAGCAGAGATTTTCGATGCTGCCTGCTTAGCGCTCTGTGCGTTAATGGTAGGCGTGGAAAACCCTTGCCTATCTTTAAGACGATGGACCTAATCATGTAGCATTGAAAATCTGTGCTACCCGGCTAGCTCCTGCAGTAACTTGGGGGAATGTGTTTAAGGAGGCTTTCGATTTCCTTATGGACTCTCTCAGAGAGTCCCAGAATCCAAAGTCCTTGTCGACATCCTCGTGGACCAGAGGTCCAGACTAAAGCTAATTCTGGTAAATTCTGGTCTCTAGTAGGTGAGGCTGGGAAGACAAAATGCAGGCAGAATCCGAGTAGGCAATATCAAAGTACAGTCCGCAGCTGTAACATCTAGGCAGAGGATTGGAACAGTATTCCATACAGGAAGTCCCAGAATCCTTTTGTGCCAGCAAATATTTCTTGTAGATTCTGAGTTTAAATAATGCAGCCTTTTAAGGGTGGTTCTCCTTGATTGAGACCTTCCCTAGTCATATCTGCATCCTTTGTGTTTGGAGGATAAGCATCACACTACTTTCCCAGGACTCCACAACTTCTGTAGCTTTACCTGGCGTTCAATTGTTGCCAAACCCTCAGTCACCAGGCATCTGCATTTTTGGAGCTTCATTTAAGGTACATTGTTTCTTGTTCCTTTGGTTTCTCATGGCACTCCCTATTCCGGTGATTTGGCATAATCGCCCATCATTGCCTTTTCAGTATCCCTCCCCTCCGCTACAACCTTGTATGTTGGTACCATGTGTTCCATCCACTACTCACACAATTACTCCAACAACCCCCCCACCCCACCTCTTTGGCTCTTGCCTGTGCTCTTCTAAATTGCTGCTCTCTCCGGTCTAAGACTATACTTGCTTATAACTTTGTCTCACGACATTTACCTGACTTACTATTTCTTACCGAGACCTGGCTACATGATGTTGGGGGGCACTGCTTTATTGCTGCCTCCCTCCAGGATATACAGCTCTCTACACCTCTTGCACATTAAAGTCAGGTAGCGGAGTGGCCCTTATTTATAAGGACTTTCTTCATATCACAGAAATCCCGTCTTCTTCAGTTTTACATTATTCGGAATTACATTCACCACACCCATTTCACATACTATTGGTTTATATTCCTCCTGCAACATCCTCCACTTCATGGGAGTCTCTCTTCACCACAATGACCGAGACCTCCGCTACTTTCCCAGATCTTCTCATTCTAGGTGATTTCAGTGTTCATATAGATGCTCCTACTCATCCTAAGGACAGAGCGTTTCTTGCTATGCTTGCCGATTTGTCTCTGCTGCAACATGTCCAGTTTCCCACACATCGTGCTGATCACACATTAGACCTCATCATGGCATCCACTGCTTCCCACCTGTCTCTGTCTGGCTTATCGAGCATGGCTCTTCCTTGGACTGATCACCATGCTGTCTGCTTTCAATTATCCTGCTTTCTCTTCTCTTTCTGGTACTCCAAATTCTGGGTCTGTTCTCTATTCTAGGTGGCATATCTCTGCAAATAAGTTATTGGCTTTTCCCTCTTCCAACCAGTTATTCCCTTCACTTTTTGATGCCTTATTGGTGGATGAGAAGGCATCCGCTTGACTGCTCTCAGAAAGGCACTTGACTCACTAGTGCCTCTATGCCCTACACACCCTCCCCATAAACCCTATAGACTGTCCTGGTTTCATTCCAGTCTCTTTCTTCTCTGACGTCAGATGCATAGGACAGAATGTATCTGGCATTGCCAGCGTACTTGGTCCTCTTCCATTTCATTCAACCAAGCTCACAATACTTAAAGGAGGCTATTCTTACTTACAAAAAGAAGTACTATTATAATCTTATAAACCATGCTAATAATCGACCCAGGCAACTTTTTTCCATGGTATCACGTTTAGTTCACCACCCGGTGTCTACCCCTTCCGGACCTACTGATCTGGCTTCTTATTTCTCTGACAAGGTATCTGATCTTCGGGCTCAGTTCCGCTTACCTCAATCAGAATCTCCAAAATGCCCCTCTGGCAAGTCCGCTACCCTTTCCCCTGTCACAGCACAATGTATGTCAAACCTCTCCAATGTCTGCTCACATTTTACTCCCATTACTCTTTATACTCTTTCTAAAGCAGTTACTGCATCACACAAGACTACATGATCCTTGGATCCCATACCTTCTGCCTGGTTTTCTTAAACTTCTCTGGCTCTCTTACTTGTCATACTCCTTTTTTTTTAACAATAGTCTTAAGAACATAAGATATGCCATACTGGGTCAGACCAAGATCCATCAAGCCCAGTATCCTGTTTCCAACAATAACCAATCTAGGTCATAAGTACCTAGCAGTTTCCCCAAAAGACACAGGTTTCACAATGCTTGTAATGGGACAAGCAGTGGATATCTGGGGTCCCCTTTAGTAATAGTTTATAGATGTTTCCTCCAGGAACTTTTCCAAAACTTTTTTAAACCCAGCTACACTAACAGATTTTACTACATCCTCCGGTAATAAATTCCAGAGTTTGATTACACGTTGAGTGAAAAAATATTTTCTCTTATTAGTCTTAAATAGGTTACCCTGTAGCTTCATTGCATGTCCCCTAGTCTTCCTATATTCTGATGATGTAAACAATCAGTCTATGTTCACCTGTTCCACTCCATTCATTAATTTATAGACCTCTATAATATCTCCCTTCAGCCGTCTCTTTTCCAGATTGACTAGTCCTAAACTTTTTAGCCTCTCTTCATAGGGGTATCCTTCTATCCCCTTTAACATTTTGATGGCTCTTCTCTGTACCTTTTCTAATAATGCTATATCCTTTTTAAGATACTGCAACCAGAATTGCACACAATATTCAAGGTGTGGCGTTACCTCTATCCCTTTCCTATTTTGCATTGTAGTTCCTTTTCCTTTCTTACAGCGCTGACATACTTTTATTGTAAACCGCTCTGATGTTTCGACAAGGGCAATATGTAAAGTGCAGAAATAAAGATAAAGACCATGAAATGATACAGGGGAAAGCACAGTTACTTACCTGTAACAGGTGATCTCTGGGAACAGCAGGAATTAGTCCTCACATATGGGGTACGTCGGTACCGACGGAGCCTGCGGGGGAAAGCTCCCCAGCCTTTCAGATGAAAGGCTTTTGGGGCCTCCCACTGCACATGCGCGCTTCCTTCCCGCCTTCCTGACCAGCTCTCTTCAGTTCGAGTTTAAAGCTGAGACAATAGAGAGAGGAAAGGAAGATAGATAGATAGAGATACAACTCCTAGGGGAGGTGGGTGGGTTGTGAGGACTAATTCCTGCTGTTCCCAGAGATCACCTGTTACAGGTAAGTAACTGTGCTATCTCCAGGAACAAGCAGGAATAAGTCCTCACATATGGGGACTCCCTAGCTAAGATGCCTGGGAGATCCCCCTCCAAGGGTAAACCATCTTCGTATGGATCTCAGGCATCCATCCAGGGAAGGTGGGCAGGAGTTGTTTAAGTATGGAACAGGTGTTTGAGGACAGCCTGACCAAACAAGGCATCCCGGCGGGAGTCCTTGTCCAAGCAGTAATGGGCTGTGAAGGTATGAACCGAGGCCCAAGTGGCTGCTCGACAGATCTGATCTATGGACACAGAGTGAAGATGAGCCATAGAAGTAGCCATGGCTCTCACATTGTGAGCTGTGACATGGCCTTCCAGAGAAATGTTCTTACTCTGGTAGCAAAAGAAATACACTGAGCAATCCAATTGGAAAGTGTACGTTTGGTGACTGGAAGTCCCAAATGAGAAGGATCAAAAGCCACAAAAAGTTGGGAAGACTTTCGATGTGGCTGAGTCCTGTTGAGGTAAAAGGCGAGAGCTCTTTTACAGTCAAGAGTATGAAGGTTCCTCTCTGCACTGGATGCATGAGGAGCTGGGAAAAAAACAGGTAGATATACCTCTTGATTAAGATGAAAAGGCGAGACCACTTTAGGCATAAAGTGGGGATTCGTCCTAAGGACCACCTTATCATGATGAAATCTGGTATAAGGTGGATTAGCCACCAAAGCCTGCAGTCCACTGATGCGGCGAGCCGAAGTGACTGCAATAAGGAAAAGAACCTTCCAGGAAAGAAATTTCAGGGAGATAGATACCAACGGTTCAAAAGGTGGCTTCATAAGTTGACCCAGAACTAGATTCAAGTCCCATGCTACCGGAGGAGGTCGGATGGGAGGCTTAGTGAGGGTCAAGCCTCTCATGAATCTTGCAATAAGAGGATGAGAGGAGACAGGTTGTCCATTTATAGGTTTTAAGGATGCTGCAATAGCACTTAAATGGACTCGTACTGAATTCGTCTTGAGGCCTGCATTGGAAAGATGCAGGAGATAGTCTAGTAGAGAATTCAAAGGAAGTGCTAGAGGGTCAAGACCCTGTTGCGCACACCAAATGGAAAAACGTTTTCATTTGAAAGCATAGGAACGCCTAGTAGAGGGTTTCCTAGAGGCATGAAGGATATCTTTCACTGGTTGGGAAAGATTAAACTCATGAAGGCTTAAGCCTTCAGTAACCAAGCTCGGAGATGTAGGGACTTGGGGTTTGGATGCCACAAAGTCCCCTGCTCCTGAGACAGAAGGTCTGGTGCAGCTCCCAGGTCCAGGGAGGAGCCCTGGGAGAGCTGTAGAAGGAGAGGGAACCACACTTGGCGTGGCCAGCGTGGAGCAATGAGGATCATGGATCCGTGATCCCTCTGAAGTTTGAACAGAGTCTTGGGAATCAAAGGAATGGGTGGAAAAGCGTACAGGAATTCCTGACCCCAATGTAGGAGAAAGGCATCGTTGGCCTGAACTCCCTGACACGGAGTCCTGGAACAGAACCGGGGAAGTTTGGCATTCCACGGACTTGCAAAGAGGTCTATGTCCGGGGTCCCCCATTCCTGAAAGATTCTGCGTATCTGGTCCATATGTAGGGACCATTCGTGTGGGAGCAGAACTCGGCTGAGTCTGTCTACCCGAGAGTTTTGAACTCCTGGAAGATATACTGCCAGAAGATGAATTTGGTGGTCTCTGGCGAAGGCCCATAATCTGAGAGCTTCGTTGCAAAGCGACAGAGAGCCCGTCCCTCCTTGTTTGTTGACATAGAACATGGCTACCTGATTGTCTGTTTGGACTAGGACAGTCAGGTTGACAAGGAGGGTGTGGAAGACTGTGAGGGCAAGGAAGATTGCTCGCAGTTCCAGAAGGTTGATGTGAAGGGTGGTCTCCTGAGGAGACCAGGTGCCCTGAGTGGAGAGGTGCTGGAGATGAGCTCCCCACCCTGTTTGGGAGGCATCTGTTGTGAGGGTTGCTTGGGGCAACGAAGGTTGGAAGGGGATCCCCAACAACAGATTTTTGGAGGATGTCCACCACTGGAGAGACCAAAACAGTCGTTATGAGGTGAGTATTTGGTCTGAGAGCAGTCCTGATGCTTGAGACCACTGGGTGGCCAAGGTCCATTGAGCTGCTCTCATATGAAGACGAGCGTAGGGCACCACGTGTACCGTGGAGGCCATGTGGCCCAGAAGCTGCAGCATTTCTCTGGCTGACAAGTGACTTCTGGACTGAGCCTGGGAGGCCAAGCTTATTAGTCTTTGGCCTCGGATCAGAGGGAGGTAGGCCCTTGCAGTGGTGGAGTCCAATTGGGCCCCTATGAATTCCAGAGACTGAGTAGGGATGAGTTGGGATTTGGGAATGTTTACCACAAGTCCCAGATATTGAAGAATACGCCTTGTGCGGTCTAGAGACATCTGGGCTTCTGACTGAGATGGAGCTCGGATGAGCCAGTCGTCCAGATATGGGAAGACAAAGATTCCCATGCCTCTGAGAAATGCGGCTACGACTGCCATGCATTTTGTGAAGACTCTTGGAGCAGAGGCCAGACCGAAGGGTAGTACTCTGTACTGGAAATGTTTTCCCTGGAACAGAAATCTTAGATATTTTCTGTGGGATGGATGGATGAGTATATGAGTGTACGCATCCTTGAGATCTAGAGAACAAAGCCAATCCCGACTCTGAAGGTATGGAAGGAGAAGGCCCAGAGAGAGCATTTTGAATTTCTCCTTGAATAGAAACCTGTTCAATTCTCTCAGATCTAGGATAGGTCTGAAGCCCCCTGTCTTCTTTGTTATGAGAAAGTAAGGGGAGTAGAAACCTAAACCCTGTTGTGGAGGAGGAACCTCCTCTATTGCTCCTTGGGCAAGGAGAGAAGAGACTTCCTGACCCAATAGGGTCAGAAGAGATGGGGGAGAACTGAATTGCCTCACCATGGTATGGGGAGGAAGGCTGGAGAAATGAAGTTTGTAGCCCTCCCGGATAATAGAGAGGGTCCATTGCTCTGATGTGATTTGTTCCCATCTGGGAGCAAAATGAGCTAGCCTTCCAGGAATGGTGAGGGGCTCTGGTTGTTCTAGAGCCAGAAACGGCAAGTTCTCTAGAGGCAAGTCAAAACCCCTGAGGGGGTTGAGCCTGCTGGGGTGTAGCAGACACTGCAGGCTTTGACTTTACCTGCTTAGATTGTTGACGTTTAGCCGCAAAGCGAGGCTGAGCAGATTGCTGGCCAGCATTTGTGGGAAATCTGGCCTTCTTATAGTAAGGCCTTTTAAAAGACTTCTTTTTGGCAGGGGTAGAAGTAGACTTGGAAAGTCTATCTAGAGTGGCATTTTCTGCATCCATTTGAGCAGCTTTAATCTGCCAGTCTTCCCCAAATAAGTTCTCACCGGTACAGGGCAGATTCCTGAGGCCATCTACAACCCAGGGTTCTAGGTCAGAAGCCTGGAGCCAAGCGAGACGTCGGGCTGCAATAGCAATTCCCGAAGCTCTGCCTGCAACCTCAAAGGAATCAAAGGCTGCCCCGTTGGAGAACTTGGAGACCTCTGAAAGTTGTGTCGCCATAGAAAAGAAGTCCGCCCTTTGATCATCAGGGATAAAGGGGGCAAAATTCTGTATTTTTAGGGCAAGTTGTCCAAGAAACATGCCCATATAAAGGCTATAAGAATTGATCCTGGCTATAAGCATACTAGCCTGGAACATCTTTCTTCCAAAAGAGTCTAGGGTCTTACATTCTCGCCCTGGAGGGGTAGAAGAATGCCTTTTAGGACTCTTTATTTTCTTCATGGCAGACTTCACCACAATAGAGTGGTGAGGCAGCTGAGTTTTCTGGAACCCAGGCGAAGGAGGGACCCGATACATGGTGTCCAACCTACGGGAATGGGGAGACAGTGTTAAAGGAGTCTCCCACAAATCCATCAAGTGTTCTTGAAGGATTTCATGGACAGGCAGAGTGACTGCCTCTTTAGGAGCTTTAGAGTATCCTAAAATGTCCAATTTTTTTGATCTGGGTTCTTTTTCAGAAGATGTAGCAATAGAAAGTGCTTTAGCTACATCAACAATGAAATCCTGAAAGGATAAATCCTCTGGAGGAGACATCCTCCTCTTTGGAGAAGAGGGCTCCTCAGGAAGAGTAAGCTCAGCAGAGTCATCAGAGGAATTGAATTCATCAGAAGAATCTGAGTCTTCCCTCTGTACTGCCAATGTACGATACGCATACTGATCGGTATCGACATCGGGCGTATCGGGCATGGGATCGGTACCGGGCGAAAGCCTGAATCCGGCATGCGGAACCGATCGACGTTTGGAAGTCGATGGTCTCGGTTCCGGTGTGGATACCGGAACCGGGGTCGGTACCGATGAAATCGGTACCGAGGGCGTCGCAGCCTTAATGAATGCCAGAACGGCCTGCTGCATGGTCTGGACAGTACTGCCCATAGACGCCACTACTGCCTGGATGTCGGTACCGGTATGGGCCGGTACCCCAGAGCAGTCCAACAGGTGATCGGTCGAGGCCGTGCCATCGATGTCAACCTGTGACCCCATGATTGCTTTGGAGGCCGGAACCTCCCGCCGGGGTTTTTTGGCCTGGGCAGAATCCTCAAACTCAAAATTGAGAGCCTCTCGATCTTTAGAAAGAGATTTGCTTTTAGAGGATTTGCCCACAGAAGTTTTGGTTACCTGAGATCCATCTGGAGAGGAAGACCTGGATGACTGTGATGCTTCTGAAGGAAACAGCACATGGAGCTTGTTGGCCCGGTTCTGCAAACCACGTTTAGACATCTGGGTGCAGGATGGGCAGTCCGGTATGGAGTGGTCAGGTCCCAAACATTTGAGACACCATTCATGGGTGTCTGTGACAGAAATGACAGCACTGCATTTGGTACATTTTTTAAAACCAGGGACTGGCTTCTCCATGAGGAGAATTTGTGTAGGCCTTAAGGCCTAACAACAGGTACCAAGCTGTGCTGAAGAAAATAAAAAAAGTCTTTTTTTTTTTTTTTTTAAAAGAAAGAAAGAGAGACCGGCGATACCGGTTTCGGTATGGGGAAGGCAGGTACGCGGTCTAAAGAAAAACAACAAATTTCACAATTTCTTCAGCGGTGACAGGAACACGACCTGCTGGCTCCGCGGAAAAAGAGAAACTGAAGAGAGCTGGTCAGGAAGGCGGGAAGGCAGCGCGCATGTGCAGTGGGAGGCCCCAAAAGCCTTTCATCTGAAAGGCTGGGGAGCTTTCCCGCGCAGGCTCCGTCGGTACCGACGTACCCCATATGTGAGGACTTATTCCTGCTTGTTCCTGGAGATTTATAATATCCTTTGTTTTATTCTCCATTCCTTTCCTTATGATACCTAGCATTCTATATGCTTTCTTGGCTGCCGCTGCACATTGGGCCGAGGGTTTTAACATGTTATCCACAATGACACCTAAATCCTTTTCCTGGGTGGTGGTCCCTAAAGAGATATTTTTCTACCTTTTGTGCATTTTTTTTCAGCTGCAATTGCTCCAGCCACTTTCTTCTGGTTTCTTCGTGTCTTCTGCTAACTCTCCATCGTCTGCTGTCCATTTGTCCTTTCTTCTCTCTTCTAGTTTTTTCCATTCTCTCTCTACATCTGCTTTAACATACTAATCTTTCTCCTTTTGCTCTTTCCTCATTCCTATTTCCATCCACTCAAATTTTACCCCTCCATCCTCAATCCCCACTTACTCTCCCAATACCCGGCCAATTGTAGATTTTTTATCCCTCCCACACAAATTTTTTTTCCCCTCTCCATTTTACTCTCCCAGCCCAATCCCATTCTAATCCTCCCCCAACATCAGCTCCCTTCTAGTTCCAGCCTCACCCAGCATCCATTCCCTTCTAGTCCCTGCATCAGCCCATTTCCAGTCCTAGCAACCCCCCAACCCAATACCAGTCCTAGCCCCCCCATCAACCCACTTCCAGTCCTAACCCCCATTACCAGAAATTTCCCATCAGCCCCTGCGGGCTTAACAGAGACGCAAGGGAGACACTTTCCCTTCGCGAATCTGAAAGCCGGCACAGAGGGGCTCAGCCGTCGCAGAGGGGAGGGAGGGACTCAGCCGGGCAGAGGGGGCCCCGCGGGACACTCCATTCTGCCGCTGCTCTGGCGGCAGCGGTAGCAGCCAGCTTTTTTTCTTAATTTTGAAAAAAAGCAGAATGTTCTTTGCGCGGGGCCCCCTGAAACGCGGGGCCCTGTGCAAAAAACATTCTTGCTCAATGGATGGGCCGGCCCTGCCTAGCATTCTATTTGCTCTCTTGGTCGCCGCTGCACACTGGGCGGAGGTTTTCAACATGTTATCCATGATGATGCCTAAATCTTTTTCCTGGATGGTGGTTCCTAATGTGGAACCTTGCATCATGTAACCATAGTTTTGGTTGTTCTTTCCTAGGTGCTTAACTTTGCACTTGTCCACGTTAAATTTCATCTGCCATTTGGATGCCCAATCTTCCAATTTATGAAGGTCCTCTTGCAATTTTTCACAATCCTCATGGGTTTTAACGACTTTGCATAATTTTGTGTCATCTGCAAATTTGATTACCTCACTCATTCCCATTTCCAGGTCATTTACAAATATGTTAAAAAGCAGCGGACTCAGCCCAGATCCCTGGGGTACTCCACTATACACCTTTCCCCATTGGGAAAATTGGCCATTTAGCCCTACCCTCTGCTTTTAAGCAGTTCCTGATCCACAATAGTACACTGCCTCCTGTCCCATGACTATTTAATTTCGCCAAAAGTACATTATATCAACTGACTCACCTTTGTCTACCTGTTTATTCACACCTTCAAAAAAACATAACAGATTAGTAAGACAAAACCTTCCTTGGCTAAAGCCATGTTGGGTGTCTACCATTAAGCCATGACTATCTACATGTTCAGTAATTTTGTTATTTATAATGGTTTCTACCATTTTTCCCGGTACTGATGTCAGGCTCTCCGGTCTGTAGTTTCCTGGCTCACTCCTGGAACCCTTTTTAAAAATTGGCATTACATTGGCCATCGTCCATTCTTCAGGTATTACAGATGATTTTAATGATAGTTCATAGTTTACTAATAGTAGGTCTGAAATCTCAATTTCAGTTCTTTGAACACTCTTTGATGTATACCATCCGGTCCAGGTGATTTGCTACTCTATACAAGCTTGTGTTATTTAATCTTTTCTCTCTCCATCATCTATCACAACACTTCTGCTTACTCTTGTCATTGCCAAGCTTGATTACCGCAACATTGTGTATCTTGGTTTTCCTCATTATCAAATTAAACATCTTCAGTCTGTTCAGAATACGGCCATATGGCTACTTCATCATGCATCCAGATTTGATCATATTACCCCACTCTTCATTCTGTCACAATGGCTTTCACTTTCCTACTGCTCTCAATACAAGCTGCTTATGATCATTCATAAAGTCCTCCACTTTGATGTCCCTTTATACCTCTTTCTCTTTTTGGTACCATATGCTCCTCTTCGAGTCCTTAGGTCTGCACATGAACAGCTCCTCGACAGACTGCATGACATTGGCATTATAGATACTGTGATGACGAAGGCAGTTCAGAGGAAATGGAATGGCAGAAAAGTGAACCCTGTTCCTTTAAAAGTGCTAGCATTCAGGGTTTCCCAGGCAACCAAGAACCTCTGAGTCAGAGCACAGCACAGCAGGGGGCAAGAGGACTAGCACAACAGAGAGGGGCTCGAGGACAAGCACGGGCCAAGGCACAAGCACAGCAGAGAGGAACACAGCAGGAAGGAGAACGAGATGAGCTCAAGGGAATAAGCAAGGAGCTCAAGGAAGCACGAGGAGTGCTGGCCCCAAGAGCAGAGACGAGCTGTGGGATCTGGGAAGAGCAGGTCCAAGGCAAACACAGCCAAGAGGAAAAGTGCTACAAGGGAAACAAGCGTCTCCAGAGAGAAGGCAGCATGGCTGTGAGCAGGAAGGAGGGGAGAAACTAAGAGGCCCAGAATTCAGGCAAGTGATTGTTCCAGAATCCCTACACAGGAGAAAATGGAAGGAGTTAGTTCCTACTGGAGGGACCAATTCAGCTAGCCAGCTAACTGGTAGAAATAGGGAGAATAGCTTGTCTGCATTCCCTGACCAAAGGCTCTATGAGGAAATAGAGCAGAAAAAATATTACTAGAAAAGTTAAATGAATTGCTGCAGAAGCAGCATAGTAAGCTCTACAGCCAGGTACCCTCTGAAGAGTGTTGTAATGATTCTGTGGAAGAAATGGAAATAGAAAGCTGCTGTGAAGGTTATGAGAATAGTCCTGAAGAAATACAATGTGCTTATTGTAGGACAAATGAGCTGCAAGTGTGCTGAACCCCACGCACAGCTGAATGAGTGAATGTTTAAGATAAGGAAGCTGATTTGAGTGAAAGGTACAGCAGAGAAAATAGTTGGTAGTTTTAACCCAAGCTATTTCTCCTCAATGCTTACAACTGAAAGAAAACTCAATGGACATCTTGAAGCTAATTGTGTATGGAAGGAAACTGTGAGGAAACAGTCTTCTGTTGAAAGTAACTTGCCTGTAAGGAAGTTAGCAGCCTGAGCTTGGTAAGCTAGTTCCGGTGTCCAAGTTAGCCATTGCTGAAGCTGACCAACCTATGAATACGTTGTTGTGAACTTTATTCCTTTGTTTTGGAGAAGTATCCAGTTTTTCTGTTCAGCCCTGTTACTTTTGATGCGAGGTGTAAAACCCAAGAACAAATAAATATTCTCTTTTTCGCCTAACCACTTGTGGTCACACTACTTTGCCTGCCAGGATAAGCTAACTACAGCTCCCAGTAGCCTTAGCTGGTAGCCATCTTGGGGAAACTTATTCTAAGGGCAACCAGGCGACACTCTCCTGCTGCCCGGCTATACGCCCGGCCAGGAGGTGGCGACAATACCACACTAAACTAGTTCTGTTCCTATCTTGAAAACAGAACACAACAGGTATGAATTGGTGATAAAACCTCCCTATCTTTCATTCCTATCCAAGGAATTCCAGTCCGCTGCCTCACCCATTAAAGGCCTTGGAGAAGAGCCAGTCTTTCACCTGCTTCCCGAGGAAAAAGTAGCCTTGCATTAGGCAAACCTAAAGTGTGGGGGCTGCTCCCGAGGAGGCTTGCTGGAGGGTGTCATAGTAACATAGTATATGACGGCAGATAAAGACCATCATGGTCCATCTAGTCTGCCCAGCAAGGTGGCAAGAATAGGTGCTCCAGCTGCTCCGTGCAAGTCACTCCTCCCCATGCCTTTGTTTAGGGGTGTATCCACCGCTCCATGCAGGTCACCCCTCCCCATGCCTTTGTTTAGGGGTGTACCCACTGCTCCGTGCAGGTCATCCCTATTTGTTGAGATAATTGAGACAGTTAAGGTTATTTTGATTTTATCCTATTGCTATAAAGGGATCCACTGTGTCTGTCCCATGCCATTCTGAATTCTGTCACTGTATATGCCCTCATCACTTCCATCGGGAGGGCATTCCAAGCATCCACCACCCTTTCAGTGAAGAAGTATTTCCTGACATTGCCTTTCAGTTTATTGTTTATTGCACACTTGATATACCACCCCCCATTACATCGGGGCGGTTCACAATATAAATAACTAAATCAGAAAAGGAAAAGAAATTACAATAATTTAAAGGAAAGAAAAAGATGGAGAGTTTACCCCCTTGATCACACTGCATGGTTTCCTTGGAGAGAGTACAGTTAGGATACTTCTTGGGAGGACCATAAAAACCTCAAAAAGGTATATGGAGGGTTAATTTATTCTTTAGGTGCTTTGGCCCATTCCATTTGAGGGTCAGTGCAGGTTTTACCAAAGGATACGATATGGTCATGTCATTTGCAGCCCTCTACGTAGTTTTAGGAAGCTGAACATCCATGTCTTTATTTTTAAAACTTTTATACCATCTTCCTAATGTGCATCATTCAAAACGGTATAGAATAAAATAAGAAAAAAAACATATCAAATGATAAGATAATCCCAGCCTGCCATCCTGTAGCACAACCACAACAGCACCATTTTGTTGTTGTTAAGGGCCGTCGAGTTGGTATTGACTCATGCGACCTTCTGGATAGTTGTCCTAAAAACTGTGTTCAGTCTTCAGTCAGGTGGCTCATTGTTGACAGAGTGGCACCCATCTCATAGCTGGCCTTCCTCTTTTGCAATGACCTTCTACCTTGCCAAGCATGATGATTTTTCTCTAATGATCTCTCTCTTCACATGATGTGTCCGAAGTATGAAAGTCAAAGTCTTGTCATCTGAGCTTCTAAAGAAAGCTTAGGTTTGATCTTTTCTAGTACTGGCTATGAAGGACCTAGACAAGATTCTCAAGAGCAGAGATGTCTCTCTCCATACAAAAATTCAAGTCATTCAAAGTCTTAGTATTTTCAAAGATTCAACAGCACCATAAAACCCAATAATGAAAACAAAAGCCCCCACAGCATTAACCATAACACAGTTATCCTAAAATTCCATAATTCAAACCACCTCCACTCACTACAACCAACCAGTAAAAATGTTTCTAGGTGCTTCCTGGAAACCATCAGTTTCAAAACACCACGCAAGTCATCTGAGAGTAACTTCCATTCTTCTGGTGCTTTTAGCCAAAAGGTTGTAGCTCGCCTCATTACCTTTTGCTCTTTACCTCAGGAATCACTAATAAATTACTTTTTAAAGACCATAAGTCACTTTTGGGCAAGTCACTTTACCCTCCATTGCCTCAAAAGAAAAGGCTGGCAATCTACTTCCAGTGATACATTGCCAAGAAAACCCAGAGGTAGCTGGGTCACTATGAATCAACACTGACTCGATGGCACCAAAAAAAAAAGACCATAAACTCTTCCTTGGCACATTTCACTTTATTCTACTCTTCAGTTAGTCAGTCATCTAGAGTTTTAAGTAATCTTTTGAGAAGGATTGCCTTGAACTATGTCTCTGCTTGCCAATATGAGACCCTGCCACAGAGCCTGAGAGCCATAGGGAGGGGACAGGGAGAAAACCTGATGCTTCTATGATTTATCAGCACATCTATGTCATTACAGAAAGTACTATAGTTAAACCCTTCATTCTGTATATTAAGTGGATTAACAAATTGCACATGAGACCTTTATTGGACTAAGCATATTTGGGACTAAGCTTTCAGAGCCTGCACCATTCATTGGATCAGTGGTGACACTGGTTTAACTGTACTGCTGATTCACTGACGCAATGAAGGAAGCAGAGCTCTTCGAAGCTAGTCACAGATGTATTGAATTAGTTCAAGGAATGGCATCACATACAATCTGTTAACCTTTAATTCTGCAATTATATAAGGAAACTGATTTGTAGCACACAAAATGGAGACTGCTAAAATGTGTGATGGGTTTGTGATATATTATACTATACAGGCACCTCAATGCCTTGGGACACCAAGTTGAATCTGCCAAACCTAATTCACTTTAACTGAAGTAATATTGGACTCTAGGCCGTTACTTTTCACCAGTGCACTATCAGGCCCTTGTGATGTGTCTGTGTGTGATTCCTCATTCAGGTGATCATTAAGAGACGACCTCTACTGTATGTAGTGAATCTACTGATCCCCAGCGCCTTCCTTATGGTTATTGACATCCTGAGCTTCTTTCTGCCGCCACACAGTACAGACAGGGCCTCCTTCAAGATGACCTTGCTTTTGGGATACACTGTGTTTCTGCTGATCATGAACGATCTTCTTCCCAGCACTACCAACGGCACCCCACTAATAGGTACTGCCATCATGTGTCCTCTATAGAAAATCATGGATTCAGTTCTGCTACCAGGATCTGGGATCATATTTAGTGTTTTTAATGTCTAGCAGGTCAGATGGCCAGGTTTAATATAATGGCCAAGGCAGAAAGGAGTTGCATAAAATCCTGGACTTCAAAAATGCCAACTCTGGTGAAAAGAGAAGTACCTTAGACTGGGAAGATATAAGTGAAATGCAGAAAAGTGGAAAAATCAAAAGTAACTACAGAAAAATCAAGAGATTTTATGTTCCAAAAAGGGAGAAAAGATCAGTCAAAAAGAAGTGTCTGAAAAAGAGTAAAATGAGCATTAAGCCACCTTCAAAAGCAGAGAGACAAAAGCACAGATAAAAGAAAAGACAGATAAAGAGGTGAGAGGTTTGCCAGGTAATGAGGAAGGCCAAACGTGGGACTGTAAGACTGAGAGGAGGCAAGGAAAAGGCAGAAACCCTGAATTAATACATCTGTTTGGTATTCACAGAGAAAAGGTTTGAAGAAAGGTCATTGAACATTAACAAGCTGAAAAGTGCACACTTACTGTATAGTAAAACACAATGGCGTCTTTCCCTTTCCTCCACTTACAAACTTATACATGTCTGAGGTGGGACTGGGTGCGAAAAGACATGCTAAGTGTCTCATTACCATAACCAGGGATCTGGGTCTGTTTCAGGCATCTCATGTATATATTTGTCTTTCTCTTGAGAAAGCGTGTTAGGTGAGCGTATAGGTCAGTGCAGTAGAGTGTACTGAAAGGGAGGCATGTGAGTGTGTGCATATGTATGGTGAAGGACGTGTGGTAGGGGTGTAGGGTGTGTGCTGCAGAGGTGGCACGTGTGCACATATGTACGGTGAGGGAAGGCTGTGTGCTGTAGAGCTGGCATGTATGTATGTATGAATGATGAGGTGGGTATGGTAGAGGTGTGTGGTGTATGCTGCAGATGTGGCACTTGTGTGTCTATATACAGTGAGGGAGAGGTGGTAGTGGTGTGGGGTGTGCTGTACAGGTAGCGTGTGTGTGCATGTATATATGGTGAGGGAGGTGTGGTGGGGATATGGGGTGTGCTGTAGAGGTGGCACGTGTGAGCATATGTAAGGTGAGGGAGGCATGCCAGGAGTGTAGGGTATGTGCTGCAGAAGTGGCACGTGTGTATGTACCATGAGGGACATGTGGTAGGGGTGTACTGCAGAGGTGGCATATGTGCACTTATGTATGGTGAGGGAGGTGTGGTGGGGATGCGGGGTGTGCTTCAGAGGTGGACGTTTGTGCATATGTACAGTGAGGGAGGTGTGGTAGGGGTGTGGAGGATGTGCTGCAGAAAAGCACAGTTACTTACCTGTAACAGGTGATCTCTGGGAACAGCAGGAATTAGTCCTCACATATGGGTACGTCGGTACCGACGGAGCCCGCGCGGGAAAGCTCCCCAGCTTCCCAGAAAGGAAAGCTTTTGGGGCCTCCCACAGCGCATGCGCGCTGCCTTCCCGCCTTCCTGACCAACTCTCCTCAGTTCGAGTTTAAAGCTGAGACAATAGAGAGAGAAAAGGAAAGAGAGAGAGATAGATACAACTCCTAGGGGAGGTGGGTGGGTTGTGAGGACTAATTCCTGCTGTTCCCAGAGATCACCTGTTACAGGTAAGTAACTGTGCTATCTCCAGGAACAAGCAGGAATAAGTCCTCACATATGGGGACTCCCTAGCTAAGATGCCCAGGAGATCCCCCTTAAGGGTATGAGACCCTGAAGGGTTCCTCGTCTTCCTATGGATCTCAGGCATCCATTCAGGGAAGGTGGGCAGGAGTTGTTCAAGAATGGAACAGGTGTCTGAGGACAGCCTGACCAAACAAGGCATCCCGGCGGGAGTCCTTGTCCAAACAGTAATGGGCTGTGAAGGTATGAACCGAGGCCCGGGTGGCTGCTCGACAGATCTGATCGATGGACACAGAATGAAGATGAGCCATAGAGGTGGCCATGGCTCTCACATTGTGAGCTGTGACATGGCCCTCCAGAGAAAGGTTCTTACTCTGGTAAGCAAAATAAATACACTGAGCAATCCAATTGGACAGTGTTCTCTTAGAGACTGGAAGTCCTAAATGGAAGGACCAAAAGCAACAAAAAGCTGGGAAGACTTTCTATGTTGCTGTGTCCTGTGTAAGTAAAAAGCAAGAGCTCTTTTACAATCTAGAGTATGAAGGTTCCTCTCTGCACTGGATGCATGAGGAGCTGGAAAAAAGACAGGTAGGTATACCTCTTGATTAAGATGAAAAGGTGAGACCACTTTAGGCATAAAGTGAGGATTTGTCCTAAGGACTACCTTATTATGATGGAACCTTGTATGAGGTGGATTAGCCACTAAGGCCTGCAGTTCACGGATACGGCGAGCTGAGGTGACTGCAATAAGGAAAATAACCTTCCAGGAAAGAAATTTCAAGGAGGTGGTGGCTAAGGGTTCAAAAGGTGGCTTCATAAGCTGACCAAGAACCAAGTTTAAGTCCCATGCTACCGGAGGAGGTCTAATGGGAGGTTTAGTTAAAGTTAGGCCTCTCATGAATCTTGCGATAAGAGGATGAGAGGAGACAGGTTGTCCATTGAGAGGTTTAAGAGATGCTGAGATAGCACTCAAATGGACCCGTACTGAATTCGTTTTGAGTCCTGCATTGGAGAGATGCAGGAGATATTCCAATAGAGAATTCAAGGGAAGTGCTAAAGGGTCAAGAGCCTTTTGAGCACACCAAATGGAAAATCTTTTCCATTTAAAAGCGTAAGAACGCCTAGTGGAAGGTTTCCTAGAGGCATGGAGGATATCCTTCACTTGTTGAGAAAGACTGAAGTCTTGAAGGTCTAGGCCTTCAGTAACCAAGCTCTGAGGTGAAGGGACTTGGGGTTTGGGTGCCACAAAGTCCCCTCCTCCTGAGACAGGAGGTCTGGAGCAGCTCCCAAGTCCAGGGAGGGGGCTTGGGAAAGATGCAGAAGTAGAGGGTACCACACTTGGCGTGGCCAGCGTGGAGCTATGAGGATCATAGATCCTCGATCCCTCTGAAGTTTGAACAGAGTCTTGGGAATCAAAGGAATGGGTGGAAAGGCATACAGGAAGCCCTGACCCCAATGAAGGAGGAAGGCATCCTTGGCCTGAGTTCCCTGACACGGAATTCTGGAACAGAACCGGGGAAGTTTGGCATTCCACGGACTTGCAAAGAGGTCTATGTCCGGGGTTCCCCATTTCTGAAAGATTCTGAGTACCTGATCCATGTGCAGGGACCATTCGTGTGGAAGCAGAACTCGACTGAGTCTGTCTGCCCAAGAGTTTTGGATTCCTGGGAGATATACTGCCAGGAGATGGATTTGAAGCTCTCTGGCGAAGGCCCATAATCTTAGAGCTTCGTTGCAAAGTGACAGAGAGCCAGTCCCTCCTTGTTTGTTTATGTAAAACATGGCTACTTGATTGTCCGTATGAATAAGGACTGTCATGTTGTGGAGGAGGGTATGAAAAACTTTGAGAGCTAGAAAAATCGCTCGAAGTTCCAGATGGTTGATATGAAGGGTGGTCTCCTGTGGAGACCAAGTGCCCTGAGTGGAGAGGTCCTGAAGATGAGCTCCCCAACCTGCTTGGGAGGCATCTGTTGTGAGGGTTGCTTGGGGCAACAGTGGTTGGAAGGGAGCCCCCAACAACAGATTTTGAGTGGATATCCACCATTGGAGAGACCAAAAGAGACGTTTGGAGGTTGCTATTTGGTCTGAGAGAGCTCCTGATGCTTGAGTCCACTGGGTGGACAAAGTCCATTGAGCTGCTCTCATATGCAGGCGAGCATAAGGTACCACATGTACCGTGGAGGCCATGTGGCCTAGTAGCTGTAGCATCTCCCTGGCAGTCAAGTGGCTTCTGGACTGAGTCTGGGAGGCTAAGTGCACTAGACGTTGGCAACGGGCCTGAGGGAGGTAGGCCCTTGCAATGGTGGTATCTAACCAGGCCCCTATGAATTCCAGGGATTGAGTAGGGGTGAGTTGAGACTTTGGCAGATTGATCACAAGTCCCAGATACTGCAGAATGCATCTGGTGCGGTCCAGGGAAGTCTGGGCTTCGGACTGAGATGGAGCTCGGATGAGCCAGTCGTCCAGGTATGGGAAGACAAAAATTCACAGGGCGCGTAGAAATGCAGCCACTATTGCCATGCATTTGGTGAACACTCTTGGAGCAGAGGCTAGACCGAAGGGAAGTACTCTGTATTGGAAATGTTTTCCCTGGAACAGAAACCGTAGGAATTTTCTGTGGGATGGATGGATGAGTATATGTGTGTACGCATCCTTGAGATCTAGAGAACAAAGTCAATCCTGACTCTGCAGGTATGGAAGGAGAGTACCTAGAGAAAGCATCTTGAATTTCTCCTTGCATAGGAATTTGTTCAATTCTCTGAGATCTAGAATGGGTCTGTATCCCCCTGTTTTCTTTGGAATGAGAAAATAAGGGGAGTAAAACCCTGACCCCTGTTGAAGAAGAGGAACCTCTTCTATTGCCCTTTGGGCGAGAAGGGTGGTCACCTCCTGACCCAAAAGGTCCACGAGGGATGGGGGAGAATTGAAAAGTCTCACCATGGTATGGGGAGGAAGGCTGGAGAAATGTAGTTTGTAGCCCTCTTTGATGATGGAGAGGGTCCACTGTTCTGATGTGATTTGCTCCCATCTGGGAGCAAAATGAGTTAACCTTCCTGGAATGGTGAGAGGCTCTGGTTGTTGTAGAGCCAGAAAGGTTAAGTTCTCTAGTATTAAGTCAAAAACCCTGAGGGGGTTGGGACTGCTGGGCTGTAGTAGTCCCTGCAGGTTTTGCCCTGGCCTGTTTAGATTGCTGACGCTTAGGAGCAAAGCGAGTTGTAGAAGATTGTTGGCCAGTATTTGTAGAAAATCTGGCCTTCTTATAGAAAGGCTTCTTAAAAGATTTTTTCTTGGCAGGGGTAGAGGTAGACTTAGAAAGTCTATCTAAAGCAGCATTTTCTGCGTCCATTTGAGTGGCTTTGATTTGCCACTCTTCTCCAAACAGATTTTCACCTGTACAGGGCAGATTTCCCAAGCCATCCTGGACCCAGGGTTCTAGGTCAGAAGCCTGGAGCCAAGCAATTCTGCGAGCAGCTATAGCAATGCCTGAGGCTCTGCTAGCACCTTCAAAGGAGTCAAAAGCTGCTCTGTTGGAAAATTTTGAAACATCTTGAGTATGCTTTAGCAAAAGAAGGAATTCCTCCTGTTTATCCTCTGGGATAAAAGGGAGAAAATTGTGCAGCTTTAGTGCAATCTCCTTCAGGAACATGCCCATATAAAGGCTGTATGAATTGATTCTGACAATAAGCATACTGGCTTGGAAGATTTTCCTACCAAAAGCATCCAAAGTCTTACATTCTCTCCCTGGAGGAGAAGAAGAGTGTCTTTTGGTACTCTTTATCCTTTTCATAGCTGACTGCACCACAATAGAGTGGTGAGGGAGCTGAGTTTTTTGAAAACCAGGAGAAGGAGGGACACGATACATGGTGTCCAAACGACGAGAATGTGGAGCTAGAGTAAGAGGAGTCTCCCATAAGTCCATCATATGTTCTTGAAGAATTTCATGAATGGGCAAGGTGACTGCCTCTTTGGGAACCTTAGGGTATCCTAAAATATCTAATTTTTTTGCTCTAGGTTCTTTTTCAGAGGTTACTGAAATAAAGAGTCCTTTAGCTACTTCAATGATGAAGTCTTGAAAGGACAAATCCTCTGGAGGAGACATTCTCCTCTTTGGAGAAGAGGGCTCCTCAGGAAGAGTAAGAGATACTTCAGGAGAGTCATCTGATGAATCAGAATCATCAGAAGACTCGAAGTATCGTCTGTTGGCTTCCAGGGATCGATAAGCGTATCGACCGGTATCCACATCGGGCGTACCCGGAACCGGATCGGTATCGGGAAAAACCCCGGAACCGGGAACCGGAACCTGTATCCTGGTTGATGTGGATGCCCTGGGTACTGGCATCGGTTGTGATACCGGAATCGGTACCGCTCGCTGCGGTACCGTGGGCGTCGCAGCCTTAATAAAAGCCATTATGGCTTGCTGCATGGATTGAACAGTATGATCCATAGATGCCACGACTGTCTGGATGTCGGTACCGGAAGAGTGTGCCGGTACCCCAGAGCAGTCCAACAGGTGATCGGTCGAGGCCGTGCCATCGATGTCAACCTGTAACTCCATAGGATGAGCTTTGGAAGCCGGAGCTTCACGCCGGGGTTGTTTGGCTGGGGCAGGGTCCTCAGGGTCAAGCCCAGGGGCATCTCGATACTTAGAGGGAGATTTGCCCTTTGAGGACCTGCCAGAAGAAGGTTTGGTTACCTGAGATCCATCAGGAGAGGAAGACCTGGAGGATGTCGATGCTGGAGTATCTGTGGAAAACAGCATATGAAACTTGGCTGCCCGGTTTTGTAAGCCACGTTTAGACATCAGAGAACAGGACTGGCAATCCGGAATGGAGTGGTCAGGCCCCAAACATTTAAGACACCATTCATGGGTGTCGGTAACTGAGATGGTACCGCTACACTTGGTGCATTTTTTTAAAACCAGAGGCTGGTTTCTCCATGAGGGAGAATTTTCTCTAGGCCTAGAGGCCTAAAGAGGAAATACACCAAGTGGGGAAAAGAAGATTTTTTTTTTTTTTTTTAAAGTAAAGAAAAAGACCGGCGGTACCGGTCCGGAGTCTGGGAAGGCAGACACGCGGCCAAAGAAACAAATTAAAATAAGAACTTCTTCAGCGGTGACAGGAACACGACCTACTGGCTCCGCGGAAAAAGAAGAACTGAGGAGAGTTGGTCAGGAAGGCGGGAAGGCAGCACGCATGCGCTGTGGGAGGCCCCAAAAGCTTTCCTTTCTGGGAAGCTGGGGAGCTTTCCCGTGCGGGCTCAGTCGGTACCGACGTACCCATATGTGAGGACTTATTCCTGCTTGTTCCTGGAGATTGGGACATGTGTGCATATGTATTGTGAGGGAGGTGCGGTGTGGATGTGGGGTGTGCACATAGAAACAGAAAAATGATGACAGAAAAAGACCACATGGCCTATATAGTCTGTCCTTCCATATCTACAACTACAACAGTTCCCTTTTTTCCTTTAGAGATCCTCTGTGTTTGTCCCATCCTTTTTTAAATTCAGATACTGTCCTCATCTCTACCACCTCCACTGGGAGACTATTCCATGGATCCACCACTCTTTTCGTAAAGAAATATTTCCAAATATCACTCCTGAATCTATCCCCCTTCACCCTCATCCCATGTCCCCTCATAGCAAACTTGCTTTCCATCGAAAGAGGCTCTCTCCCCCTCTGTGCATTTATGCCACGGAGGTATTTAAACATCTCAATCATATCACCTCTATCCCACCTTTCCTCTAAGGTGTACATATTAAGATCCTTAAGTCTGTCCTCATATGCTTTATAATGATGACCACTAGCCATTTTAGTAGCCACCCTCTGTACGGATTCCATCCTGTTTATATCCTTTTGAAGGTGCGGTCTCCAGAATTGCACACTATACTCCAAATGAGGTTGCAACTAAGACTTATACAGAGGTACTATCACCTCCTTTTTTCTGCTAGCCATTCCTCTCCCTATGCACCCAAGCATCCATCTAGCTTTTGCTGTCACCTTTTCTACCTGTTTAGCTACTTTAAGATCATCAGACACAATCACACCTAGGTTCCGCTCTTCTTTAGTGGACAAAAGTACTTCACCCCCTATACTATATTGCTCCCTTGGATTGCTGCAGCTCAAATGCATGACCTTGCATTTTTTAACATTAAATCCCAGCTGCCAAATTCTAGACCATTCTTCAAGCTCAGCTAGATCCCTCCTCATGTTATCTACACCTTCCTGGGTGTCTACTCTATTGCAGATTTTGGTATCATCCGCAAAGAGGCAAACCTTACCCGACAGCCCTTCCGCTATATCACTAACAAAGATGTTAAAAAGAATCGGACCAAGGACAGATTCCTGGGGCACACCACTGGTAACATCCTTCTCCTCAGAGTGAGCTCCATTTACTTGTACTCTTTGTCGCCTCCCACCCAACCAATTTCTAACCCAAGCAGTAACTTTAGGGTCCATCCCTAGGGTGCTCAGTTTGTTTATAAGTCGCCTGTGAGGAACAGTGTCAAAGGCTTTACTGAAATCTAAATACACCACATCTAGAGCTCTCCCTTGGTCCAACTCCCTGGTCACCCAGTCAAAGAAATCAAATCAGATTTGTCTGACAAGACCTGCCTCTGGTGAATCCATGCTGCCTCGGATCCTGTAATCTGCTGGACTCCAGAAACCTCACTATTTTCCTCTTTCAGCAGAGTTTCCAATAATTTACTCACCACCGAAGTTAAACTAACCGGCCTGTAGTTTTCAACCACATCCTTACTTCCGCTTTTGTGTAAAGGCACCACATGAGCCTCTCTCCTGTCCTTTGGCACCACTCCAGACTCCAACGAGGCATTGAAAAGGTCAGTGGAGTTGCTAGAACGTCCCCAAGTTCCCTCAGTATTCTAGAGTGTATCCCATCCGGTCGCATCGCTTTGTCTACTTTAAGTTGAGCTAGTTTCTCACAAACACAGTCTTCTGAAAATTGTTCAAGATGTCCCTCGCTTCTCTTCCTATTTGTGGGTGTTTTCTGAGGTCCTGCTCCTGGTTCTTCATCTGTGAACACAGAACAAAAATATTTGTTAAGCAATTCCGCTTTATCCTTATCAGCATCTACATATTCCCCCCCTGCACCCTTGAGTCTGACAATACCACTTTTGCCCTTCCTCTTCTCACTAATATATCTGAAAAATGTCTTATCCCCCCATTTTATTGCATTGGCTATTTCCTCCTCCTTTTGAATCTTTGCCTTCTTGACTACTTTGCTAGCTTCTCTAAGTTTTTCCAAATACATATGCCTGTCTTCCTCTCTCTGTGATCTCTTGTATTTCATGAAGGCCTCCCTCTTTTTCTTCACTTTTTCAGCTACTTCCTTCGAAAACCATAGCGGTCTCCTTTTCCTTTTGCCTTTATTTACCATTTTAACAAAAAGGTTGGTTGCCCTTAAAATACCCCCTTTCAGTTTTGCCCACTGTTTTTCTACATCCCTCAGCTGTTCCCATCCCACTAACGACTCCCTGAGGTATTGGCCCATCTTCGCAAAGTTAGTCTTCCTAAAGTCTAAGATCCTCACCTTGGAATGGATTCTAACAGCCCTAGTCCTAATACTGAACCACACCATCTGGTGATCACTGGATGCAAAATGATCTCCCACTATAACATCAGAAACACTTTCACCATTGGTAAGCACCAAGTCCAGTATGGCCCCTTCACGTGTGGGGTCTGTTACCAATTGCCTGAATAGTTCTCCCTGTAGAGAATCCAGGATCTCCTTACTTCTAGATGATACTGCAGCAGGAATGTGCCAATCAACATCTGGCATATTGAAATCTCCTATCAGTAGCACTTCCCCTTTCCTAGCAATGCTGCGTATGTCTTCAATTAACTCTCTGTCCACCTCTTCCTCTTGTGAGGGAGGTCTGTATATCACACCAAGGCAAATACATTTCTCTTTCCCTCTTTCTAGTTTAACCCACAATGCCTCCTCTCTCCCTTTTAAGCTCTGTAATTCCAAAGCTTTAATAGTAGTTTTTACATATAGTGCCACTCCTCCTCCCCTTCTTCCTACCCTGTCCTTTCTGAATAAAGTATAGCCAGGTATAGTTACATCCCAGTCATGGTTTTCTGTGAACCAGTTTCTGTAACTGCCACTAAATCCAAGTCAGCCACTCCCACCAAAGCTTCAACTTCAGGGATCTCATTTCCCATGCTACGGGCATTAATACACACTGCTTTCCATATGTTACCCCTGTTACCCATTTCCATAAAGGTATTTAATGTATCACCTACCTGGGGGCTTTCACTTACCTGGGGGCTTTCTTCACCCATCCCCAACGAATCTAGTTTAAAGCCCTCTTCAGTAGATATATACAGTAAGGGAAGTGTAGTAGGGGTGTGGAGTGTGCTGCAGATGAGGCACATGTGTATGTGTGTGTGTGTGTGTGTGTGTATGGCGAGGGAGATTTGGTAGGGATGTGGTTTATACCCTACAGAGATGGCACATATGTGTGCATGTATGTATGGTGAGGGAGGGATGTGTATGAGTGCTACAGAGATGGCACGTGTGTGTGTGTATGTATGGTGAGGGAGGTGTGGTGGGAGATGTGGAGTGTGTTCTATAGAGGTGGCGCATGTGTGTGTGTGTGTGTGTGTATTTATGGTGAGGGAGGTATGGTAGGGGTGTGGTGTGTATGCTGCAGATGCGGCACTTGTGTGTGTATGTACAGTGAGGGAAGTGTGGTAGAGGTATAGGGTTTGTGCTGCAGAGGTTTTGTGTGTGTGTGTGTGTGTGTGTGTGTGTGTGTGTGTGTGTGTGTATGTATGTATGGGGAGGGAGCTGACGTAGGGGTGTGGGGTGAGTATTGCAGGGGTGGCAGTTGTATGAATGTATGTACAGAAAGAAAGGTGAGAAAGGGGTGTGTGCTGTAGAGGTGGCACGTGTGTGCATATGTATGGTGAGGGAGGTAAGGCAGGGTTGTGTGCTGCAGAGGTGGCACGGGTGTGTAAATGTATGATGAGGGATGTATGGTAGGGGTGTGGAATGTATTCTGCAGAAGTGGAACATGTGTGTGTTTATATGGTGAGGGAAGTGAAGTAGGGGTTTGGGGTGTGCTGCAGAGGTGGCACGTGTGTGTGTATGATGAGGGAGGTGTGGTAAGGGTGTGGAGTGTGTGCTGCAGAGGTGGCACGTGTGTGTGTATGGTGAGAGGTACAGTAGGGGTGCGGGGTGTGTGCTGCAGAGGTGGCACGTGTGTGTGTGTATGGTGAGAGGTACAGTAGGGGTGTGGGGTGTGTGCAGCAGAGGTGGCACATGTGTGTATGTACTGTGAGGGAAGTGTGATATTAGTGTGTGGTGTGTGCTGTAGAGGCGGAACATGTGCTCATATATACAGTGAGTGAGGTTTGGTAGGGGTGTAGACTGTAGAAGTGGCATGTGTGTGTTAAAGTATGGTGAGGGAGGTGTGGTAGGGGTGTGGGGTGTGTGCTGTAGAGTTAGCAAGTGTGTGTGCATATATGTGAGGGAGGTGTGGTAGGGGTGTGGGGTGTGTGATGTAGAGGTAGCATGGGTGTGTGCGTGAACATAGAGGCAGCATGGGTGTGTGCGTGAACGTAGAGGCAGCATGTGTGTGTGCATGAATGTATGGTTAGGGAGGCATGGTAGGAGTGTGGGGTGTGTGCTGCAGAGGTGGTATGTCTTATGTGTGTATATACGGTGAGGGAGGTGTGGTAGGGGGTGTATGCTGCAGATGTGGAACACGTGTGTGTATATACAGTGAGGGAGGTGTGCTAGGGGTGTGGGATGTGTGCTGCAGAGGTGGTATGTGTATGTGTGTATGTACAGAGAGGGATGTGAGGTAGGGCTGTGTGCTGTAGAGGTGGCATGTTTGTGTGTATGTATGGTGAGGGAGGTATGGTACAGTTGTGGGGTGTGTGCTGCAGAGGTGGTCTGTGCATATGTATGTTGAGGGAGGTGTGGTAGGAGTGTGAAGTGTGTGCTGCAGAGGTGGCACATGTGTGCATATGGTGCAGGAGGTATGCGCATATGGTGAGGGAGGTATGGTGAGATGCGGGGTGTGCCACAGAGGTGGTACTTGTGTGTGTGTATGTATGGTGAGAGAGGTATGGTAGAAGTGTGTGCTGCAGAGTTGGCATGTGTATGTATGGTGAGGGAGGTTTTGTGGGGGTGTGGGGTATGTGCTTTAGAGGTGGCACGTGTTTGCATATGTATGGTGAGGGAAGTGTGGTAGGAGGGTGTGATGTAGAACGTGTGTACATATGTAAGGTGAGGGAGGTGAGGTAGGAGTGTGGAGTGTGTGCTGCAGAGGGGCACGTGTATGTCTGTATGTATGGTGAAGGAGTGGTGGTGGGGTGTGGGGTGTGTGCTGCAGAGGTGGCACATGTTCACATATGTATGGTAAGGGAGGTTTGGTAGGGGTGTGCATTGTGTGCTACAGAGGAGGAATGTGTGTGTTTGTGTATGTATGGTGAGGGAGTTGTTTTAGGGGTTCGGGGTGTGCACTGCAGAGGGGGCACATGTATGTGCGTATATGTATGTGAGAGAGGTAAGTGTGGCAGAGGTGGCATGTGTGCGTGTGTATTTATGGTGAGGAAGGTGTTGTAGGGGTGTAGGGTATATGCTGCAGAGGTGGCAGGAGTATGTGTTTATGTATGATGAGGGAGGTGTGGTAGGGGTATGGGATATATGCTGCAGAGGTGGCACGTGTATGTGTGTGTGTATGTATGGTGAGGGAGGTGTGGTAGGGGTATGGTGTGTGTGCTGTACAGCTGGCATGTGTGTGTGTGTGTATACAGTGAGGGAAGTGTGGTAGGGGTGGCATGTGTGTGTACATGTATATATGGTGAGGGAAGTGTGGTAGGGATATGGGGTGTGCTGTAGAGATGGCATGTGTGTGCATATTTGCTGAGAGAGATGTGGTAAGAGTGTAGGTTGTGTGCTGCAGTGGTGGCACGTGCGTATGTGTGCATGTACGGTGAGGGAGATGTGGTAGGAGTGTGTGCTGCAGAGGTGGCAAGTGTGTTTATATACAGTGAGGGAGGTGTGGCAGGGGTGTACGGTGTGCTGCACGGGTGGCACTTGTGTGCATATGTATGGTGAGGGAGGTATGGTAGGAATGTAGGGTGTGTGCTGATGAGGTGGTGCATGTGTGTGTATGTATGGTGAGGGAGATGTGCTGCAGAGGTGGCGTGTGTATGTACGGTGAGGGAGGTGTGATAAGTGTGTGGAGTGTGTGTTGCATATGTACGGTGAGGGAGATATGGTAGAAGTGTAGGGTGTGGGCTGCAGAGGTGGTGCGTGTGTGTGTTTGTACGGTGAGGGGGGTATCCCGCCCCCCTTTCCCCTCTCTTTCCTCCCCATTTTCATCCCTTCCTTTCCCTTTTCTAATCCCTTTCACTCCCCTTCCCCTCCTTTCTTTCCCTTTCCCTTCCCCCCTTTTCCCTTCTCCCCTTTCCTTTTCCCCTCTTCTTCTTCTTTTCTTTGTCCCCTCTTTCCCTTCTTCCTCCTTCTCCCCATCACTTCTCCTTCCTCCCTCCCCCTTTCCCATTTCCCCTATTCTCCCCCTCCCCTCCTTCCCTTTCCCCCCTCCTTCCCCTACCTTCCTCACCCATTTCCCTCCCTTCCTTTCCATTTCCTAATTCCTTTCACTCCCCTTCCCCTCCTTTCTTTCCCTTTCCCGTCTTCTTTTCTTTTTTTTGTCCCCCCTTCCCTTTTCCCCTTCCTTCCTTCTCCCCTTCCCTTCTCTTTCCTCCCTCCCCTTTTTCCTTTCCTCCTTTCTCTTCCCCCTTCCTTCCCTCTCCTCTTTTCCCTTTTCTTTTTTTATCCCCTCCTCTTCTTTTCCCCTCCCTTCATCCTTCCCCCTCTCTCCTTTCCCTTCCTCCCTTTTTTTTCCTTCCCCTCCCCTCCCTCTCCCCTTTTTGTATTCTGGTGCATAGTTTTAATATTGTATAGTTTGAGTTTATCCTTTGTTTATTATTTATTTTTATGCCTTTTAACCATTCCCCCTCCTTGTTTTTTATGTCCATTTTTTTAGCCACTTCTTACTCCCTTTTCTGTTTTTACATATATTTTTAATCTATTTATTTTTAATTACATAATTTTTAATTGTGTGGGACTCTCCCCTTTTTTGGTTTTAATATGGCCTGTGAAAATTATCCAGTGTTTACTGTTTTTCTGCCATGTGTTTTTTATTTACAACTTTTTATTTGTGGTGTTTCTATGAGATCAGAAGGCACAAACCTGGGTTATATTACCCCTAGGGGTGATTTTGGAGACTATCAACTTTGGGTGTTCTTGTCCTTTTTCTTTAGCCCATATATGAAGTATATTTCCCTATATTTCTACAAAAGGTATCTATCTCCTTAGCGGGTCCATGCGCATACTCCTTTTATTCTATTTTCACTTTCGATCGTTTGATGAAGAATAATGGATAGGTCGTTTTTATCCCTTGTGTTCTTAACCACTTTATGATTTAAGGTTTCTTATCAATACTTCAATTTCATGCTACTTGGTTGTTTTTTTATAATAATCTGAAAAGGTTCTTTATGAGGTTATGCCATATATTGTTTTTAATTGGTATTAAGGTGGCTTTTAAGTTGTTTAAATGATTCCCCCACAATGCATAGCTTTTAGTCTTATTAACATCTTTTTTGTTGAAGTTATTTTAATGTGTATTTATTAATATATTTATAACACTCTGTTTTACCATAATTGTTTCCTTTTTGCTTCACATTTTTTTTTGTTGGATTTCTGCACCCCACCCCCTTTTTTAAAATTATCATATTCTATTTATGTTCTTATGCATTCACATGTTTTTAATCGTTTATAGTGCCATTACATCCCTGAGGACAGCAAGTGCCAAAACATGGTCTGTGTTGGGTTTGGCTTCAGTGTACCCCTTAATAAAGAATTTTCTGGTCTTTGTGAGTCTTGCTCCTTGGTGTCTGCTACATGTATGTGTATGTACAGTGAGGGAGGTGTGCTGTAGAGGTGGCACGTGTGTGCATATGTATGGTGAGGGAGGTGTGGTAGGGATGAAGGGTGTGTGCTGCAGAGGTGGTGTGTGTGTGTGTTTGCATGGTGAGGGAGATGTGGAAGGGGTGTGGGATGGTTGCTATAGAGGTGGCACATGTCCGCATATGTATGGTGTGCAAGGTGTGGTGTGTGAGATGCAGAGGTAGCATGTATGTGTGTGTATGTACGGAGAGGGAGGTGTGGTAGAGGTTGTGGGGTGTGAGCTGCAGAGGTGGCAACTGTGTGTGTATATATGGTGAGGGAGGTGTGCTAGGGATATGGGGTATGCTGCAGAGGTGGCACGTGTGTGCATATGTACGGCGAGGGAGGTGTGGTAGGGATGAAGGGTGTGTGCTGCAGAGGTGGTGTGTGTGTGTGTGTTTGCATGGTGAGGGAGATGTGGAAGGGGTGTGGGATGTGTGCTATAGAGGTGGCACATGTCTGCATATGTATGGTATGCAAGGTGTGGTGTGTGAGATGCAGAGGTAGCATGTATGTGTGTGTATGTACAGAGAAGGAGGTGTGGTAGAGGTTGTGGGGTGTGTGCTGCAGAGGTGGCAACTGCGTGTGTATATATGGTGAGGGAGGTGTGCTAGGGATATGGGGTATGCTGCAGAGGTGGCATGTGTGTGCATATGTACGGTGAGGGAGGTATGGTAAGATTGTGGGTATGTGCTGTACTGATGGCACGTATGTGTGCGTGTATGTACAGTGAGGGAGGTGTGGTAGGGATGAAGGGTGTGTGCTGCAGAGGTGGTGTGTGTGTGTGTGTTTGCATGGTGAGGGAGATGTGGGATGTGTGCTATAGAGGTGGCACATGTCCGCATATGTATGGTGTGCAAGGTGTGGTATGTGAGATGCAGAGGTAGAATGTATGTGTATGTACGGAGAGGGAGATGTGGTAGAGGTTGTGGGGTGTGAGCTGCAGAGGTGGCAACTGTGTGTGTATATATGGTGAGGGAGGTGTGCTAGGGATATGGGGTATGCTGCAGAGGTAGCATGTGTGTGCATATGTACGGTGAGGGAGGTGTGGTAAGAGTGTGGGTATGTGCTGTACAGATGGCACGTATGTGTGCGTGTATGTATGGTGAGGGAGGTGTGGTAGGGGTGTGGAGCGTGTGCTGCAGAGGTAGCATGTGTATGTGTATATGTACGGTGAGGGAGGTGAGGTAGGGGTGTGAGATGCAGAGGTAGCATGTATGTGTATGTATGTACAGTAAGGGAGATTGGTAGGGTATTGGGTGTGCTGCAGAGGTGGCATGCGTGTGCATATGTACAGTGAGGGAGGTGTGGTAGGGTTGTAGGGTATGTACTACAGAGGTGGCACGTGTGAATGTATGTATGGTGAGGAAGGTGAGGAAAGGGTATGTGCTGTAGAGATGGCACGTGTGTGTGTGTATGTACGGTGAGGGAGGTAAGGTAGGGGAATGAGGTGTGCTGCAAAGGTGGCACGTGGGTGTGTATTTACGGTGAGGGAAATGTGGGATGTGTTCCTTAGAGGTGGTACGTGTGTGCATATGTATGATGACGGAGGTGTAGTAGGAGTGTGGGGTATATGCTGCAGATGTAGTACATATGTGTGTATGTATGGTGAGCAGGGGCAGCTCAAGGCAATCTGCTGCCTGAGGCAAAATATGAAAAGGCGCGCCCCCCCCCACCTTAGAGGGGGCGGGGATTTTTCAGAAATCCAATCAGAGACTGAACCAAACCAAAAAGCCAATTAGATTATATGGAGGAAATGCAAGATGTTTGCACACAGGGCCATATCGAGCTGCAATCACACCCTGTGAGACTTGCAGCTCTGGCGCACGCCCCCCTCTCCCCCCATACCTCCGTCCAGCGCTGCCTGCTCTTTCCCTGCTGCTGATGCCCTCTGGTTTTTTTCACAGAAGCGCCAGCAGCAGGGAAAGAGCAGGCAGCGCTGGATGGAGGCATGGGGGGGGGGGGGGGAAGAAGGGGAGCATGCGCCCGATCTGAAAGGCACTGACATTTTAAGCAGATCTGTCCCTCCTTGACATCGAGACGGAGGAGGGAGGGACCAGACCTGCTTAAAGTGCTGCGAAAAGGCTTGAGGAGCGCATTTCGGCTGCCTGCTATTTTCCTGCCAGCAGCGGCAGGGCGACAGCAGACAGCTGAAATACGCCTCCAAAGCCTTTCCACCCTGTGCGGCTGCACTGCTTGCACAGGGCTAGGTACGGTCCCATTTGCACATCAAGGAACTAAAAGACAGCAAGAACTAACAGCATAGTTTATAAAACTAAATTATAACTCATTTTTATTTTGTTATAAACTGCGTTATGGTTCTTGCTTTTTCTTTTTCAACATATATTTTGCATCCACAGTAGGTGCAGAGCAGAACCAGGACATTCACCCACAGAACTCAATATTTAAAAAAATAATCTGATTCTGATCATCTCACTAACAATAACAACAACCACACTATTCTCCAGTACCAGGCATATTGTGAACTAATACAAAACCCTACAACAAAGAGCAAACCTACCATACTGTAACAGCACAAACTTCCAAAACTCACACAAGGAGCCCATCCAAAAAAAGCGTCACTGTAAATACTACAGTGGGCCCTGGAACATCCATACACCTATTTGAAAAGCTGAACAACCCAAATTACTACAGTACAGTATAGATCTTTATGTACAAACTGCATGTTAACAGAACACCTGACCTCAGTCACACACGCACAACATCGATCCTCACCAAGTACAGAATAAATAACCACAATCTAAAGCAAAAATAATATGTAGACTAAATTTAAATTGAAACCTGAAGAAGCCAGAGACCAAATGCAGTGCAACATCAGATAAATAAGAGATGCAGTTCCCCAATACTGTGTAAAATATAAAAATAGCACAAAGTCCAATCACTAAAATTTAAAAAAATATTTTCTACCTTTGTTGTCTGACCATTTTATTCTCTAATCATGCTGGTCCCGATCTGAGGCTTCTGCTTTCCTGTCTTCTCTTATCCCTCTTTCTGTGGTCTATGGTCCATGGTCCATCTGCCATTTCTTATCTCTTCTTTTGTTTTCTTCACTTCCTTCCATCAGCCCATTTCCAGTAACCCTCCCCAGTATTAGCCCCCTTTCCAGTCCTCCCCTCCCAGTACCTTCCAATGTCAACTGCCTTGCATTCCCACGACTGCAACTGGTGTCCATTCCCTTCCAGTCCTCCTAGCCCCTTCTAGTCCAAATCCCATCCCAGATATTAGCTCACGTCCACTCTCAGTGCCACCCCCCAGTCAGCTCCCTTCCAGTCACCCTACCCTCTGTCCATCCCCTTTCCAGTGCCATTTGCATGTAAGCTCCCTTCCAGCCTCCTCCCCATTACCCAACCACCTACCACTCCCATCCCCAAGTGTCAGCTCCCTTCCAGTCCACCTTCAGTACATCCCAGGTGTCAGCTCCTTTCCAGCCCCCTCCTACCCCCGTGTCAACTCCCTTCATGCCCCCTCCTTCCCCTGGCAGACTCTCCTATTATCCGCTCCCTTCCAGTTCCATTCTACCATCCTCCCGCATCAGCCCATTTGTAGCCCTAGCTCCTAGTTTTCTTCCAGGGCCAGCAGCACTCTCCTCCCCTCCCCCATTATCCCATTTCCAGTCCTATCCCCCTTATCAGCCCACCTCCAGTCCTAACTCCCCCATCAGTCCATTTCCAGTCCTAGCCCCCCCGAAGCCCATTACCAGTCCTAACCCCCCCATCAGCCCATTTCCAATCCTAGCCCCCCATAGCCCATTACCAGTCCTAAACACCCCCCATCAGTCCACCTCGTCCTAACCCCTTCCCAGTCCTAGCCCCCCCCATAGCCTATTACCAGTTCTAAACTCGCCCATCAGCCCATTTCCAGTCCTAGCCCCCCATAGCCCATTACAAGTCCTAAACCCCCCATCAGCCCATTTCCAGTCCTAGCCCCCCCCATAGCCCATTACCAGTCCTAAACACCCCCTATCAGCCCACCTCATCCTAACCCCCCCATCAGCCCATTTCCAGTCCTAGCCCCCCATAGCCCATTACCAGTCCCTACCCCCATCAGCCCACTTCCAGTCCTAAACCCGCCCATCAGCCCATTTCCAGTCCTAGCCCCCCATAGCCCATTTCCAGTCCTAGCCCCCCATAGCCCATTACCAGTCCTAACCCCCCATCAGCCCATTTCCAGTCCTAGACCCCCCATAGCCCATTACCAATCCTAACCCCATCAGCCCATTACAAGTTCTAACCCCCCCCCCCGGGAAAAAAAAATAACCTGGCTACTGAAGCCGCTGCCGCCGCGGCAGCAGGAAGTGCCCCACGGCCTCCCCGGCAGAGCCCTCCTGTCTCCCTCAGTTTTTTAAAACTGAAACAAAACCGTTGCGGAGCCTTCCCACATCTGTGAAGGACCGACCCTGCGTAGCTTTGTCCTGCCCCCAAAGGAAGTTACATGTAACTTCCTTTGGGGGTGGGACAAAGCTGCACAGGGTCCTTCATGGAGGTGAGAAGACTCCGCACCGGTTTCATTTCTATTTAAAACTACAGATTACAGCACAGCCGTGGTTCTCTAAGAGGCAGGGAGCCGCGGTTGTCAGGAAAAGGAGGGTGAGTTTGCCGCTGCCGAGAAGTGGACTCGGCAGCGGCAGCAACTTGTGCACTTGTTTTTTTGTTTTCTTTTTTTTAGCTTTTGAAGGTGAAGTGATGCGGCTGTTTTGGGGGCATTTTTGGCCGCCCTCAAGATTTTGCTGCCTGAGGCAGCCGCCTCACTTCGCCTCATTATAGAGCCGCCCCTGATGGTGAGGGAGGTATGGTAGGGTTGTGGGATGTGTGCTGCAGATGTGACACGTGTGTGCATATATACAGTGAGGGAGGTGTGGTAGGAGTGTAGGGTGTGTGCTGCAGAGATGGCACATGTGGATGTGTGTATATACGGTGAGGGAAAAGTGGTAGGGGTGTGTCCTGCAGAGGTGACACTTGTGTGTTTATGTACAGTGAGGGAGGTGTGATAGGGAAGTAGGGTGTGTGCTGCAGAGGTGGCGCCTGTGTGTGTCTGTACGGTATGGGAGGTATGGTGGGGTGTCTGCTGCAGAGGTGACACATTTGTGTATGTGTATGTACAGTCAGGGAGATGTGTTAGGTTCATGGGGTGTGTGCTGTAGAGGTGGCACGTGTGTGTGTATATACGGTGAGGGAGGTGTGGTTGGGGTGTGGGGTGTGTGCTGCAGATTTGGCACATGTGTATGTGTATGTACGGTCAGGTAGGGTGCCATTCATCCCTCCAAACTCACCACCTGCTCCTCTGATCCTATCCCCACCCGTCTCCTAAGCCCCATCTCCTCCACCATTGTCCCTTCCATCTCTCATATTCTCAACCTATCGCTCTCCACCGCAACAGTCCCTGCAGACTTCAAGCATGCTGTAGTCACACCTCTCCTCAAGAAACCCTCACTTCATGCCACCTGTCCTTCTAACTATCGACCTCTCTCTCTCCTTCCCTTCATTTCTAAACTACTTGAACGTGCGGTTCATCGCTGCTGCCTCGACTTCCTCTCCTCTCATGCCCTCCTGGATCCCTTACAGTCTGGCTTTCATCATCTACGCTCTACTGAAACGGCTCTTGCCAAAGTCTCCAGTGATTTGTTCCTGGCAAAATCCAAGGGCCTTTACTCTTTCCTCATCCTTCTTGACATCTCTGCTGCTTTTGACACTGTTGACCACAATCTTCTCAATACCCTGTCCTCGCTAGGTTTTAGTGGCTCTGTAATATCCTGGTTCTCCTCCTAGCTCTTCCATTGCTCCTTCAGTGTGTGTTCTGGTGGCTGCTCCTCCTCCACTACCCCTCTCCCAGTTGGTGTACCCCAAGGATCTGTCTTGGGTCCGCTCCTTTTCTCCCTCTATACCCAGTCCCTTGGTGCGCTTATCTCTTCCCATGGCTTTCAGTACCACCTGTATGCCGATGACTCCCAAATCTACCTCTCTACGCCTGAAATCTCTCTGACAATCCAGATCCGGATCTCTGCCTGCCTTTCTGACATTGCTGCCTGGATGTCTCACCGCCGCTTGAAATTGAACTTGGCCAAGCTTGAACTTCTCATCTTTCCCCCTAAAACCTCCCCTCCTCCTTTCTCAGTCTCTGTGGATAACTCTGTACTCCTTCTTGTTTCCTCGGCCCACAATCTGGGGGTTGTCTTTGATTCCTCTCTCTCTTTCTCCACACATATCCAGCTCGTAGCTAAGACCTGCCGTTTCTTCCTCTATAACATTAGCAAGATCCGCCCTTTCCTAACACACTACTAAAACACTTGTCCACTCCTTGATCACCTCCCGGCTTGACTACTGTAACCTACTCCTTGCTGGTCTCCCTTTGAATCATCTCTCTCCCCTTCAATCTGTTCCTCTGCTGCGCGACTAATCTTCCACCAGCCTCGTCATGCCCATATTACTCCTCTTCTCAAGTCACTTCATTGGCTCCCTATCCGGTTCCGCATCCAGTTCAAGCTTCTTCTGCTGACCTATAAATGCATTCTCTCTGCAGCTCCTCAGTACCTTTCTTCTCTTATCTCTCCTTACAACCCCCCTCGGGAACTCCATTCTTATAGCAAACTACTTTTATCTATGCCCGTCTCTCCTACTGCTAACTCCAGACTTCGCTCCTTTCACCTTGCTGCACCTTACGCCTGGAACAAACTACCTGTGTCTGTACGCCAGGCACCCTCTCTAACCCTCTTCAAATCCAGGTTGAAAACTCACCTCTTCGCTGCTGCTTTTGGATCTTGACTCACCTGATCTCCTTTCTTTCCCCTAGTTCTACCCCTGCTTACACCTTCCGTGTTTTGTCTTGTCTTGACTAGATTGTAAGCTCTGATGGGCAGGGACTGTCTCTTACATGTCTGTACAGCGCTGCGTATGACTGGTAGCGCTTTACAAATGCTCAGTAGTAGTAGCAGTAGGTAGATGTGTTAGGGTCATGGAGTGTGTGCTGTAGAGGTGGCACATGTGTGTATATATACGGTGAGGGAGGTATGGTAGGAATGTGGGGTGTGTGTTGTAGAGGTTGCATGTGTGTATGCATATATGTATGGTGAGGGAGGTGTTGTGGGGATGTTTGGTGTGCTGTAGAGGTGGCACGTGTGTATGTGTGCATGTATGGTGAGGGAGATCCATTAGTGTTGTGTGGTGCAAATGTGGCCCATAGTATACATATGTACGGTGTGATAAGGAAGCTTATCAGGACCCAGGAGACAGGGATAAAGAGAAGGAATTCACCCTTATCAAAGGAACTATTTTACAAGGTCAGAGACACAAAACTTCATTTACACCTAGAAAGCAGGTATTTCCTAGCTGCAATAGGTTGCAGAATGCCCCTAGTGGAGAAAAGGAGAGGGAATGCAGGCCCAGGGTAAGGAACCCTTACGTCACTGAATTCCCCAATTGCTCAGCTGTCACGAGGCAGTTTGATCTCTAACACCTGAGAGGAGAAGGGGTGGGGCTGGAGCCTGAGAGGTTTAAGACTAGGTCAGATTATCCAGAGAGAGAGAGGAGTAGGAATGCTTACTGGAAGAGGAATGGAGCTGGAACAGTAAGAACAGCAGGAACAAGGAACACAAGTTGGAGGACAGGACGAGGAAGCTCAGGTGAATGGTGGCCAGAGCATGAGCGAGGAGAAGCTGATACAAGCCTTGACCCAGGTAGGAGCATTAGAAGCTTGTCTAATTTGGAGCACTACAGAGTTGCAAGAGACAGTTTTTGCCCTAACGGAAGGCAGTCAGCTAAGCCCTCTGAGCCAGAAACGAAGGTAGAGCCAATGCAACTGGGTGAACAGGACTTAGCTGTAGAAGAAGACGACTCATATATGGATTGCTCTTTATGCCAATCTTCAAATACAGAATGTTTGGAAGGGAGTCAACCGTAAGGAAAACCATCAGAGTCCAGTAACCCTGAGAGCCTGTTGATAACTTGTGAAAGTCCTGTATTAAAGGAGAAATACCTTTGTAGCTGAGCAAGCTGAAGCTTTCTAATTAAAACCAGCTGCTAGCCAGTGCAATGCACAGCCTGAAGCCGTGCTGACGGTGAAAGTAAGAAAAGCTTTGATTTTGTTTTCACTATTCCTAAAAACCTTGCATAGAGAATTGTTTGCATATGAAGAGTTTGACTTCTTGTTGAAAGTTTTTACTGTGCTTAAGGAGACAAACAGCCGGGAAGTGTTCTGGACTGAGAGAAAAGAAACTTGCTTTAGGAAAAGCTGTTTCTGTTTGTTTGGAAGAGCACTGCTAGCCATGTCTGATAGCATTAGCTGTTGAAAGGACTTTTCCTTTATGCTAAAGAACATTATAAGCTGTTTTGTTTTGAATTCAGTTATATCCTGATGTATTTTTGAAGGAATCCTGGAGAAACAATCCAAAGGTGTTAATTTGTGACCCTAGCGTTTACCCCGTCAAAAGCCTTACCACTCAAAGCCAACTACAAATGTGTTTTTGTTTTCACCTGAAGCCAAGTACCTCCTGACTGAACTACCTTTCCCATGAGGCATTACAAGGCAGCCAGTCAGGTAAAGGCTAAATAGTGAATCTCTCCTATGACAAGCACGCCCCTCCACACTGTCTGTAAGGGGCTAAGGGCGTGACAACGGTGAGGTAGGGGTGTAGGGTGTGTGCTGCAGATATGGTGTGTATGTGTGTGTGTATGTATAGTAAGGGAGGTGTTATAGGGATGTGGAGTGTGTGCTGCAGAGGTGGCAAATGTATATGTGTATGTACGGTGAGGGAGGTGTGGTAGGGTTGTGGTATTGGGGTCCTGCATTACTGGCTAGAGGATATTGAAGAAGTGTGGCCTTTTAAGGCTGAGCGTTACATTGTATTTCTTTTTGAGGCCTTAATTTATAAGCATAACTTTTGAGCCCCTAAATTAAGATTGAAGAAGTATGGCCTTTTAAGGCTTAGGGTTACATTGTGTTTCTTTTTGAGTTTTTATGTTTTTGTAACTTAGTTTGGTGATTTGTTTTAGGTTATCTATTTATTCCATATGGCATCTGAACAAGTAACATCTGGAGGCAGGGGAGTAAAATGGAAATTTGAATAAGTTGGACATTTTTTGTTTCACTGATCTGGAAGCTACTCAGTTAATATTGGGTACTCGTCTGTTTGGAGCAGAGATGTCAGATGCTATACAATGTGATTGGCCCACAATAAGTACCTTAAGACACAGGATAATAAGAGCTGAATTACACATGGAGACCATGAAAGAGTATTGTCAGTAACAGCATATTCCTCATAGGCTAAGGGTGTATAGGGCCCTCTCATTTATTAGAAATAAACATGCCATTTGTAGAGAAGTGGAATGCTATACTATCTAAATGTTCATTTGATATGATGTTACATATTGTAGAAACAACGGCCACTGAGGTCTCCAAACTAACAGATGAGTTGGAAGGTAAATTGCAGCACTTACGTTCTCAGGAGGGCTTTGAATCTAAATACAAGGAGGTGGATTCACAGATGACTCAATTTCGACATGAGGTGTTGCAACGGAAACTTTAAAAATTTCAGAGAGATGCTGCAGATTACCATCGAGGAGACGTTTACCCCTGGATGTGCCAGCGGGTATCTCCGAAGGCAAAATGGCAGATGAAATTTAATGTGGACAAGTGCAAAGTTATGCACCTAGGAAAGAAAAAATAGAAATTACACTTACCTGGTAATTGTTGTTCCTTGAGGAACTCCAGTTTAGTCCTCCATCTCCGGAATGCAATACTGCTGACCCGAAACAGGCATCATTCGCCGCTAGAACATCGAGGCGATAGTGTTTACTGAAGGTATGAAGAGAGGACCAAGTGGCTGCTCTACAAATCTCCACTGGCAGAACTAAGCTGTGTTCTGCCCAGGATGTCGCTTGTGTTCTAGTGGAGTGAGCTCTCAAGCCCACAGGCGCAGAACGACCTTGCAACATATATGCTGACGCAATTGCCTCTTTAATCCATCTGGAAATGGATGCTTTCACCGCCGCCTCTCCTTTGCAGGGACCTCCGAACACCACGAATTGACGATCCGACTTGCGGAAAGATTCTGAAACCGTTAAATATTCTTTTTATGTCCAAGCGGTGTAAACTACGGTCCGAAATGTTCCCTTCCGCCAAATCTAGGACTGGTAAAGAAACCGTTTGATTCAAGTGAAACGGAGAAGACACCTTTGGCAAAAAGGACGGGACTGGACGCAGAACCACCTTTTCTCTGGAAAAACACAAAAATGGCTCTCTACATGACAGCGCCTGTAACTCCGGAATGCGCCTCGGCGAACAGATGGCTACCAAGAACACCGTTTTTAAAGTTAAATCCTTAACTGATGCCTGGTGCAAGGGCTCAAATGGTTCCTTTGTTAAAGCCCCTAAAAACAGGCTGAGATCCCACAGGGGAACCGTGATTCTACGAGAAGGCCACATTTTGGTAACTGCTTTAACCCTGGAATTACCGAGATTTTTTGCACACACTGAATACCATTGGGGTCATAAATGACCCCCCGACGAATTTTAATTGTTAACCATGACAAATGTAAACTAAACAGACAAAATATTAATTCCGAATTAATTATTTATTATATGAAGGTTAAATGTTTTGCAATTTAATGCTTTATCAAAAAATTACATGAAGAAGAGTTGCCTTGAAAGCAGTTTTTGCATGCACTTGATGAACACAGTAAAAGTACTACAGTCATTTGCATGAGACACAGACAATTTCTGAATGTTCTTTGCAAACATTGCGCTTGCAGGAGGTGCAAACTATGTTGCTTTTCTTGTCTTTTGCTATGCAGTGACACCTTGCCCTTTTCTTTGGGATCCCGACATTGCAAACAGCATCAGTGGCTTCTTCAATGCTGGAAGAAGTCTCGCTGCAATTACTCTGAAGCAGCTGCTTTCCTAATTCCAAGAGGAATAGACGACGTCTGTGCTTTGACTTGGACTGCCATTCTGGATTTAGTGACATCCAAACAATGAAGGCGTTCAAAGCACTGATGTCCAACATGTTGTAGAAGATTGTCACTGGCCAGCGTCTTGTCATTCGTTTTGTGGTATATGTGCGCAACATTTGATCTGCCGTATCTACTCCACCTTTACTAGAATTATAGTCCAAGATCATGCGTGTTTTTTTGTCTGGACGTGTGTTATCTACTTCTTCTTGATCATGCAAACTGCTCAGAACAACCACTACTTTTCTTTTCTTCGGGCAATAGGAAACCAGAGTAGTGTCATCGCGAAAGGCAAACAGTGAAGTGAATACCTCTCTGTGCTGTTACAAATTCTGGAGGAAATTATTTTCTGTTCTTTCGAATTGTCCCCAAAAGTGTCATTTGTTTTTCTAGCAATTTCCGTGACAGGGATAAACTGCAGAAGAAATTGTCAACAGTAACATTTCTGCCAGATCGCATCAATCCTTCAGTGAGTTGCAGCACAACCTTTTCACCCTGATTCTGTTCCCTGTTTTGTCCGAGTTCCCTTCCTGTATATACTTGAAGACGCAGAACATAACGTTGCACTGTCACACAACATCCATAGCTTTATGCCATATTTCCCAGGTTTGCTGGGAATATATTGTCTGAACGGAACACGGCCACGAAATGTAAGCAGTTGCTCATCCACGATAACATTTTCACCAGGAACAAAGGCATCACTTAGAGTTGCTTCCCAGGTATCAAAAACGTGTCTGATTGGAGCAAGCTTATCCACGCCTCATTGTTCATGTCTGTTGGTTGCATCATCAAATCTGAGAGCACAAGAAATTTGCTGAAAAAGGTTACGGGCCATATTTTTGCCGAAAACAGAACGACCATCTTCAAGGTTCCACAACTGAACTATGGATTCATTTCATGACTTGTACACGCCTGAGAGGGTCAGAAGTCCAAGAAAACGTTGAAATTCTCCGTCTGTCAAATCTTTCCAGGTGTCGTCATAAATGTATATTCCTCGTTTGTTTGTCCATATCATGATTTCATTCAATAAGTTCTTCCTCATGAACAAGTGGAATGCTGCGAGAGGGCCATCAACATTTCGTACAGCATACCTTGTAGGACCTTGTTGTACGGACATGACATTAGCTCTGGCGTATCTTCCAGCAGCTTGCTTTATAGGTTTCCTGTTCCATGATGTGGCATCCTTAGATACATAGGCTTCAATGGCAACATTTATGCTTATAGTTGGTGACCTCTTAGCTCCTCTACGACCACAACTAAGATTTCTCACAGATGATACTGACACCAAGGACTCCTGCCTTCTTCCCCGTCCAGCACAGCCTCGATCTTTGCCTCAACCTGTAACTTGACTCTTTGCTGCAGGCGATGTTACCGGCTTAACATCAGTCTCACATTCACTTGGCGACCAACTGCTGTCGCCATCTGAATCATGACTGTCATCATCAGATTTATCGCCCGAACTTGGCTGATATGCTTCTTCGCTTGCTGAATATGCTGCATCAGACGACTCAGAGCTGTCACTGTCAGCATCTCGTTGCAATATTTCTCTTACTTGGGCAGCTGAATACTTTCGTTTTGACATCATAAACAATAGCCTAAAATAAATAAACAAAGATAAAGTTGAATAAAACGCAAAGCAGTTTTACTATAGGTGTACAATAATCGTGATGAACGAGCTGAAAGCCTTTACATTTCATTGGAAATAATGAGAAAACGTATATCATCAATTACAGAAAATTGTAATTTTCATAAAATAAGAGTACAAAAAATAAATGATTCATAATTAATGATAAATACCTTTGTCAGATCAAAAAAGTCACAAAACTGCAAATTGTATCACGATCCAAACTGGACGTAAGCAACTGCACCTTGGACCCGATCCCATCTCGCTGGCTGTCTGAGCCTTCCCTACAACTTATTCCTGTTATCACTACCATCATCAACACCAGTTTATCTTCTAGTCATTTTCCCTCTCTATGGAAGTCAGCTGTTGTCCATCCTCTCCTGAAGCAACCTTCCCTCGACCCTTCCATTCAGTCCCATTGGCGTCCTGTTTCGAACCTCCCCTTCCTGGCCAAGCTTTTGGAACGTTTTGTGTTTGAACAGTTATCCTCTCACGTTGAGTCTACCAATACTCTTCACCCCCGTCAAGCCAGTTTCCGGCAAGGCCACAGTACCGAGACTGTTCTGGCAGTATTAAACGAATTACATGTCGCCCACGACCGTGGAGATGTCACTCTTTTAGTTTCCCTTGATCTGTCTGTGGCGTTCGATCTGATTGACCACCAGACCCTCCTCTCTCGTCTCTTTGATGTGGTGTTACGTGGCACGGTTCTCCAGTGGTTTCGCTCTTTCCTCACAGCTCGCTCTTTTACTGTCCTCGTGAATGGTAAATCTTCCTCTTCCCCTCACCTGCGGTGTCCCCCAGGGTTGTGTTCTCTCTCCTCTGTTATTCAACATCTTCCTCGCCCCCTTACCCCTTCTGATCCAGCAGTACCCAGTGTCTTTGTATATTTATGTGGATGACATCATTCTTCTTTTCCATACTTCTTCGCTCTCCTCCTTAGATATCTCCCAATTTAACCTCTGCCTCTCCCATGTGGCCTCTTGGCTTTCTCAGCATTTCTTACGCTTAAATCCTTCAAAGTCTACAGCTATGTGGGTGTCCCTGAGCGGCTCTTGTCCTTCCATTGCCCCCATGATTGATTCAACCTCCATTCCACTCGTCTCTTCCTTCCGTTATTTGGGCGTAATCCTTGATTCCTCGCTTTCCTTCCATGGCCATATCTCCTCCCTTACTAGGCGTTCATTTGCAATCCTGCATCAAATCAGGGCTGTCCGTTCTCTTCTTCCCTTTGGTTCCTTGGTTACCCTTGTTCTAGCTTTGATTACCAGCAGACTCGATTATTGCAACATTCTTTTGGCCAATCTTCCCAATTATCAGCTTCAACGCCTTCAGTTTATCCAAAACACTGCAGCTCGCCTTATCACTTTTGCCCACCGTTTTGATCACATCACTCCCATCCTCTTTCGTTTGCATTGGTTGCCCCTCCGTTTTCGTTTCCACTATAAAATCCTCATTCTAACTCATCGTGCCATTAATACTAACTATCCTCTGTATCTTGCTGATCTCATTTCCCTTCATACCCCGTATCGTCAACTTCGCTCCCTCCATGCTAATCGTTTGAACTTACCCTCCCCATCCCAAGCACATCTAGAAAAAAATCGCCACTCAGCTTTTTTCTTCCTTGGTCCCCTGTTGTGGAATGCACTGCCTCCATTTCTCCGGTTGGAATCTTCTTATCCCCAGTTCAAAGCTTTACTCAAGACCCATCTGTTCCAACAATCTTTTGATCTTCCTCCTGATCCACCTCCCTGAAGCTGCCGTAGGTTGTCTGTTCCATCCCAACCATGTCTTGTCCTGTCTTCCCTCTGTCTGTTTTCTCCCTGTTTTGTCTTTGCTTGTGTTCAATTGAAGTCTTTGGTTTAAGTGTACAGTTTTTCAATTTTCTGTCTTGTCCTTTTTTCTTTCTTTCCTGTCATCTCATGGCGTTCCTTTTCTATAGTTTGCAGTGTTGATCTTTTGATTTTATTGTAAACCGCTTTAATGTCTTGGCGAAAGCGGTCTATCAAGTGTGGAAATAAAGATAAAGATAAAAATGACCCCAATGGTACTCTGTGCTGCAATTCATCACTAGCGTCACCTAGCGGATGAAAATTATTCCTCTCATGGCACAATATAAAGAGAATATTGACATGTGAAAAGTCATAAAAAGATTGCATTCTTGAACAACTAGTTTCCGAGATACGCGTTGTGAAACTTGCAATGGGGTCACTTTTGACCCCATCGGTACTCCCAGGGTTAAGAAAATGCACCATATCGACATGAGAACTTAGAGACACCCCTTGTACTCTGCCTCTATAACAAGACAGGGATGCTAACTGAACTGTCAAGGAACTGGCTGCCAGACCCTTATCAAACCCGTCTTGCAGGAAACTTAACACCAAAGGCATGGAAACTGTAGCCGCTCGCACTTGACGCCTTGAGCACCAGTCCTCAAAAACACGCCAGATGTGCACATAAGCCAATGACGTGGACCTTTTCCTCGCCTGAAGTAACGTCGCAATGACCAATCTAGAGTAACCTTTCTTTCTTAACCTTGCCCTTTCAATGGCCAAACCGTAAGCGAGAACCGATCCACCTGAGGCATTTGAAGCGGTCCCTGCATCAACAGACTCTCCGACGTTGGTAATCTCCAGGGGTTCCTGTCGAGCAACCGAATAATATCGGCATACCACGGGCGTCTTGGCCAGTTCGGGGCCACCAACAGAACTTGTCCGCTATGCGCTTCGATACGCTGGACCACGCGCCCTATGAGCGCCCACGGCGGGAAGACATAGAGGAGACCTGACAATGGCCAAGGTTTTATCAAGGCGTCGATCCCTTCCAACATCCTCTCCTGCCGTCTGCTGAAGAAACGACTCGCTTTTGCTGACTGGAAGACCGCCATGAGATCCATGATCAGTGTCCCCATCGGTGAACTATTTGTGCGAAGATGTCCGAATGCAACTCCCATTCCCCAGCATCCACCCGGACCCTGCTAAGAAAATCCGCCATCACGTTGTCCTTCCCTGAAATGTGCGCCGCTGAGATCGTTGGTAGGTGAGTCTCTATCCAAGGGAACAGAACCTCTGTTTCTTCTTCCATGGCCACACTTCCTGTACCGCCCTGTCAATTTATGTAGGCCAACCGTCGCGGCATTGTCGGACAGCACTCGTATCACCCGACCTGTCACCTTAGTTTTGAACCGTTGTAGCGCTAGGAAGACTGCTCTCTTGTACAGACCAAGTGCCTTGCGCAAAGAGAGCTCCGCAATGTGCTCCCCACCCTGCGAGTCTGGTGTCCGTCAGCAATGGGAGCCACTCCGGCTGCTCCAGAGGCATTCCTGCCTTCAGGGATCTGGGAAGCACCACCACCGAAGGGACTGTCTGACCCGGAGAGGGCAAGGAAGCCATTTGTGTAACAAGTCGGACTGATGCAACCATCGGCGGAGCAGTGCCCTCTGTAAAGGTCTCATGAAATCTGGCCCACGGTACTACTTCCAAGATCGCCGCCATTGTTCCCAGTACCCGAAGGTAACTCCACATTGAGGGTGCTGGAGTAGATCTGGAATTTCGCACCAGCTGTTGAAGTGCTCGCACGCGACGATCCAGAAAGAACACTGCACCTCTTTGCATACTGAACTGTACCCCCAGATATTCAAGATCCTGAGACAGAACCAGATGACTCTTGATCGGATTGACCACCCAGCCAAGGCTCTGCAGAAACTTCACCACCTTGTCTGTAGCTTGCACGCTCTCGACTTTGGACTTCGCCCGAATCAACCAATCGTCGAGGAAAGGATGAACCAAGACTCCTTCCTTTCGTAGCACCACCGCCACCACCACTATGATCTTGGTGAAAATCCACGGGGTTGTTGCAAGACCGAAGGGCAATGCTTGGAACTGATAATGCACCCAAGGGAGAGCGAACCGTAAAAACATTTGATGAGAAGCTCTGATCGGGATGTGAAGATACACCTCTGTGAGATCGAGAGAAGTCAAATACTCTCCCTGGCAAATCGCCACATTGACCAACCTCAGCGTTTCCATTCTGAAATGCGGTACCCGAAGGCAGCGATTTACTCCTTTGAGATCCAGAATAGGGCAGAGAGACCCATCTTTCTTTGGCACCACGAAATAAATGGAGTACCATCCCACACCGTAGTCTGCCACTGGAACCGGCACAACAGCTCCCAACTGCAATTGTCACTCTAGTGTACGGCGAACTGCTAGGGTCTTTCATTGACCCATGCAAGGAGACATTACAAACGAGTCCAGTACTGGTCTTGCCAACTCCAGTGCATAACCTTCGCGAATGATCTCCAACACCCACTGGTTGGACGTTATTTGGGTCCAGGCAAGAAGAAACCCCCTGAAGCCGCCCCCCTATCGGTTGGCTCCCTGCCAGGACCCACCTCCTTTCATTGTGGTTTTCGAGCAGCCCCAGCAGACGCCGCTGCAAAGCCTCTACTTGCTCCACGAAACCCACAAAACCCCTGGGCCCTAGAAGCAAATGTTCCCCTTTGGAAACCACCCAAACGAGAAGTACGAAATCTCCTGAAATCTCTAAACTGACCTTGAAAGGCCGGCAAGGACTTTCCTTGCTTAGGTTTGTCCTCCGGGAGCTGACCCCCCTTGGATTCCCCTAAAGCCTTAACTAGTTTATCAAGATCCTCTCCAAACAACAACCTCCCTTTAAACGGAAGCTTACTGAGCTGCGACTTGGACGAACCATCGGCCGCCCAATTCCATAACCACAGAGAACTCCGGGCTGCCACCAGTGAAGCCATACTGTTTGCTAGTGCTCTAATCAGGTCATAGTGCACATCCTCCAGATATGCCGACCCAGACTCTAGACGCTCCAGCTTCCTTACACTCTCCTGCTCCAAATGAACCAACTGCCGTAAGCGCTGAGACCACCTGAGGCAAGCTCTTGCCACCCAAGCACCACAAATGGAAGCCTGCAAGGCCACGGCGTCCCACTCGAATGATTGTTTCAGCAAACCATCCACTTTCCTATCCTCCACATCCTTTAAGGCCACGCTACTTTCCACCGGTATAGTGGTCTTTTTTTGTAACCGCTGATACTGCTGCATCAATCCACGGAGAGTGGAACTTCTCTTTGTCCTTATCTGCCAAGGGATAGAGCCTATTCATAGTCCTCATCCCTCTTAGTCCCGCTTCTGGCTGGTCCCACTCATCCTGGATCATGCGATCCACCACCCAGTGGATGGGGAACACTATCTGCGCCTGACGCACCGCTTGAATGAAAGGATCTTCCACATCTTCCTCCTCGGTTGGTTGCGCCGTAGCGAGTTTAGCGTCTGAAGGGATTCCGTAATGAGTGCTGTCAGCTCGTCTTTCTGGAACACCCGAATGATTTTCGCTTGATCCTCAGGCTCCGGTATCTCCCCCTCTTCCAATTCCTCCATATCTGCTTAGAGTTCTAACTCTGCCTTCTCTGCTTCGTGCCACCCCAACTCTGAAGGTGACTGGTCAGGTGGATGGGATCTCTTTGGAGGTCTTGGGGAAACGTCCCTCCGACCTCTATCCTGGACTGTTGTATAGCCGCTGAAAGAGGTAAGGGCTCAGGCAATTTACCCTGATGTCTTAAACAGAATGCCCGATGCATTATCAAGACGAAGTCTGGACAAAAATCCCCCAGCTGCGGAACGGACCCTAGTCCTGGTAAAGCATTAGGAGGACCTGTTGGAGCTTCCGGGCCAGGCATAGATGGAGTACTCAACCATGCCTCTCCCTCTAGCCCCACTGATGTCCCCTGGGGTACTGGGACTGCTGTACCCTCCATCTGCTGCTCCACGCTGGCAGACACCACAGCACAGCTCCGACAGATGCCAGCGTCCGAGACTGTGCCTCTGTGAGTGCCGCAGACCACACACTGTGGGCAGGCTGACATGTGCCTTATCGCCAATGAGGCCTTGTCAGGCAGAAAACACAGGAAATCACGTTGCTGTCCCCTTGCGTTTTTTTAAAAACTAAAACGAGGAAAATAAAGGTAGAACTCACAAACACTGATTCCTCAGGGAATCGCCCCAAAGACCTAAGAACCCCCTAAATTAAAAACAAACAGCAAATCAACTGAATAAAACAAATTTAACTGAAATTACACTGAATTAAACTGAATTAAATAACTGGGCCTAGAGTGGAACCCTGCAGCGGTCCCCAATGCACGCCACCGCACTGAGCCGACACGCAGCGAAAAACGCATGTTCAAAATGGCCGCGAATCCAGTAAGTGTTTTGGCGCCCAAAAACTAAGAACTCACCCGGTGCTTGAAGGCAGTGCTATTCCCCTTCACTGCGCCGTCGAGGAGAGAAAGAAAGTTAATCTTACTGGCAGGAATGATAGCCCTTCAAGCTGCGACGTCGCTCAGTGCTCCTGCAAGTGACGTCTGCAGTGAGGGCTTCTTCTGCATAAGAACATGCTCCCTGCTAGATACCCAGAGCAGAGATTCGTCGCTCCGCAGGAGTCTTTGTGAGTGTGCGCCTTCCGAGGAGCTCTACCCCGTGTCTTCGAGGGACAGAGATCCAAAAAGAAGTAAATTGTCTTGGTGCAGCAGGGAAAGCCTAAATCCTCCTATTTTTTTTTTTAAAGATATATTACCCACGGACACAAATCAAAGAAATTTAAAGGGACCGAATGAAAATTCAAGATAATTGATCAATGAGATTTTAAAATTTGTGTGAACTAAGACCCTAACTAAATTGCTCCTTATCCGATCCTCTAGTGAGCCCAGCACCTAGGCTCACTACGTCCTCCTGCTGCATGGAGACTGGACACACTGGGGCTGCTGGGAGAATACAGCAGGCTACATCCAGTGATGTCACAAGTTTGACATGCTCAGTCTCCAAGCTACAGGAGGAGGTACACAACCCAGAGGTGGAGGACTAAACTGGAGGAACGATAAGGAACACAAACTATGCTTACACGATGCAAGGTTCCACATTAGGAACCACCACCCAGGAAAAAGATTTAGGTGTCATCGTGGATAACATGTTAAAACCCTCTGCCCAGTGTGCAGCGGCGGCCAAGAGAGCAAATAGAATGCTAGGTATCATAAGGAAAGGAATGGAAAATTAAAACAAAGGATATTATAATGCCTCTTTATTGTTCCATGGTGCGACCACATCTTGAATATTGTGTGCAATTCTGGTCACCGTATCTTAAAAAGGATATAGCATTATAAGAAAAGGTACAGAGAAGAGCCACCAAAATGGTAAAGGGAATGGAAGAGTCCCCCTATGAAGAAAGGCTAAAAAGGTTAGGGCTCTTCACCTGGAAAAGAGGCGGTTGACATTGACATTAAAAGCTAATAATATTTTGATGGGCAGGTGGGATAGCAAATTTTACTGTTGGGTTCAGGACATGATAGACCTGTGGTTTGATCTATGTGAATATGTGTGGTGTATGACTGTTATGACTGGAGGATAATTTGGGTTGACGATGTGTTTTAAAATGAGATTATGTTAAGGTATTGGATTGATATATATAGTAACTGTGCTTAAAGTTGTGTGATGAAGAAGAATATTTTTTAAGAAATATGATGTCAATAAAAAGAAGCGAGTATACTTTGTAGTTTTGCACCCTGTTAGGGGTCCTGCATTACTGGCTAGAGGATATTGAAGAAGTATGGCCTTTTAAGGCTGAGAGTTACATTGTATTTCTTTTTGAGGCCTTAATTTATAAGCATAACTTTTGAGCCCCTAAATTAAGTGCAGCTCAGCACTGCACTGTGAGCTATGGCTTGTTAGATTTGCATGAGAACACACAATGCAAAATGATGCTTATTTAGACTTCCTCTTTTGGGTTCTCTAGGCATCTATTTTTCAGTCTGCCTGGCTCTCCTGGTAATCAGTCTACTGCAGACAGTAATAATAACTCACATCCTTCATCGGGGTGCAGTGCAGGGCACCAAAATACCAGCATGGGTGAAGACACTGGTAGTGGATTTGGTTGGCAAAATGGTCTGCTACAAAGCATCTTTGGCACAAAAGGAAATGACCCCAGTTCCTGCTTCCACCATTATAAAGAACAATTTAGGTGAGACATCAGCCCTACTTGAATTCCTAGAAGTGTCTGGTGGGGATACTAACCTCTGATCTGCCGCTTGAAATTGAACTTGGCCAAGACTGAGCTTATCTTTCCCCCTAAAACCTCCCCTCCCCTTCCTCCTTTCTCAGTCTCTGTGGATAACTCTCTACTCCTTCCTGTTTCCTCAGCTTGCAACCTTGGGGTTGTCTTTGACTCCTCTCTCTCCTTCTCCACACACATCCATCTGATAGCTAAGACCTGCCGTTTATTTTATATCAACAACAAAATCCGACCTTTCCTTTGTGAACACACTACTAAGAAGCTTATCCACTCCTTAATCACCTCTCGTTTTGACTACTGTAACCTACTCCTTGCTGGTCTCCCTCTGAATCATCTCTCTCCCCTTCAATCTGTTCAACACTCTGCGGCGTGGCTAATCTTCCTCCATCCTCATCATGCCCATATTACCCCTCTTCTCAAGTCACTTCGTTGGCTCCCTATCCGTTTCCGCACCCAGTTCAAACTTCTCTTGCTGACCTATAAGTGCATCACTCTGCAGCTCCTCACTACCTTTCTTCTCTTATCTCTCCTTACAACCCCCCTCGGGAACTCCGCTCTTCTGGCAAATTGCTCCTATCTGTGCCCTTCTCTTCTATTGCTAACTCCAGACTTCGCTCCTTTCACCTTGCTGCTCCTTACACCTGGAGCAAACTACCTGTGTCTGTACGCCAGGCACTTTCTCTCTCTTCAAATCCAGGCTGAAAACTCACCTCTTCGCTGCTGCTTTTGGATCTTGACTCACCTGATCTCCTTGTTCTTTACCACTCCCCCTTGTTTTATCCCTGCCTTCACCTTCTGTGTTGTCTGTCTTGGCTAGATTGTAAGCTCTGATGAGCAGGGACTGTCTCTTACATGTCTGTGCAGCGCTGCGTATGACTTGTAGCGCTATACAAATGCTCAGTAGTAGTAGGGCTCAGATCTACTATGTGTGAAGGTTGCCTGTGCATGTTGGGTGTGCAGACCAAAAATGAGATACATCTGTACAGGGCTGGGCGAGTGGATACTGGGTGCCTGTGAAAGTTGCAATTGCCATTTTAGCTCTGTTATATGCTTATGTGATGCTGGATTTGGGAAAAGTAGTTTATCCCCCCATACTGCTCATGTCAGTGACTCTCCCCATTCCATTCCAGAGAGCGAGGAGAGGCTGGAGCAGAGTCTGGCCCTTCATGTCTCCCATGCACACTGTGCTTCCACTCAACAGAAGCTGACCCAGATCTCACAGGACCTGCTCAGCATCCGTAGCTTTCTGGAGAGACGGCAGCAGGAAAAGGAAAAGGAAGGTGAATGGGTGCGCATTGGTTACATTCTGGACTCCCTTCTCTACCGCCTCTACCTGCTCTTTGTTGTTGTCTATGCAGTGGTTATTATCAGCCTCTGGTGTGCCTGGTACAACCTCTAGAAAGAGGAAGAAATGAAGAGAAGTGGAGACAAAGGGGAAAACTCAGGGGTAAAAGAGACAGCAAGACAAGCAAAAGGAAGATGGAGAGGGACAGTCTTATCAGTGATAGTCAAAGGTTCTGGCTTCTCAAAGAGTTATTTACTTTGCCTTCTATATTATAAATGGCACATCAGACTCGCTAACTCAAATATTAAAATTCCTTGTAATTCCATGTTCTATTGTTCTCTGTAAATCACCTTCACTACAAGAATAGGCAGTATAAAAACCACTTCAATTAAATAAATAAAAAATTGGTGAGATTAAAATGCTGTCCAGTGGTATATAGCTCAAAGCCTTTTCCAACAGAGCTGATTAGCCAAGATAAAATAATGTCATTTCAGTTTAAGCAGTATGGTTGCTCTGTTAGCAAGAAAAAGAAGGTAATACCTTTTAATTGGACTAACTTCATACATTTTTGGACCAGCTTTTGAAGGTTAAAACCTTCTTCCTCAGATCAGAGGCCAATGCAGAAAAACATGTTATACTTTGTTTACACAGGGTAGTTCAGTTTTAATGCACAAATTTGTGTTAGATAGGGCTGGGGAGGAGTCTGCCGTCTTGGTACATGGTGGTACCAATGATATAGGAAAGTGTGGTAGAGAGATTCTGGAGGCCAAATTTAGGCTTTTAAGTAGGAAGTTTAAATTCAGAACTCCCAGGGTAGCATTTTCAAAAATGCTTCCCATTCCACATGCAGAACCCAAAAGGCAGGCAGAGTTCCGGAGTCTCAATGCGTGGATGAGACTATGGAGCAAAGAAGAGGGTTTTGGATTTATTTATTTTATTTATATTCTCTTATATACCGCGCTATTCTGCATCAGTGCGGTTTACATTGAACAAACTGAACTTACATTGAACAGGGCATTATAACTTGGAAATAACTATTTACAGGGAACATGGGCTATGGAGGGTTAAGTGGCTTGCCCAAGACCACAAGGAGCACCTGTGGGACTAGAAACCCCAGTCCTTCCGGCCCAAGGTTGCTGTCCTCTAGTGGGATTTGAACCCCCGACCTTCCGGCCTGAAGTACCTTGCCCCAACCACTAGGCCACTCCTCCACTCCACTGTTAGGAACTGGAGAACATTCTGGGGAAAGGAGGGGCTTTTCCAAAGGTATGGGCTCCACCTTAACCAGAATGGAACCAGTCTGCTGGCATTAACCTTTAAAAAGAAGACAGAGCCATTTTTAAACTAGATAATAAGGGAAAGCAGACAGCCGCCCAAGAGTGCATGATTCGGAACGATGTATCTGAGAAGGCTACTAGCAAAAGATTGAAGTTAAGGCACATTGACAGAGAGATACTAATAAAGACAAAAATAACCCAAATGCTCTTAAGTACAGAGCAGACAGAGCTTAAAGATCCCAAATTACCTCTGTCTACTGATAACCAGATTAATATGAATAAAATACGACTTCTAAAATGCTTGCATGCAAATGCTAGAAGTCTAAAAAATAAGATGGGAGAGTTAGAATATATAGCACTAAATGAGAGGTTAGATATGATTGGTTTCTTAGAGACCTGGTGGAAGGAGGACAACCGGTGGGACACTGATACCTGGGTACAAATCATATTGCAATGATAAGAGTAGATCAAATTGGCAGAGAGTTGTGCTCTTTGTTAGAAAGGGCATTGAGTCACACAGGATTAAAGTGTTGCAGGAAAGAAAATACATTGTAGAATCTCTATGGATAGAAATCCCATGTAGAAAGAGGAAGGCGATGGCAGTCGGGGTATACTACCAACCACCTGGCCAGTATGCTAAGAGCTACAACACAGTAATAATGGGTTATTTCAATTACCCTGATATTGACTGTATGTTAGAGAGGGCATTGAGTCAGAAAAGATTAAAGTTTTGCAGGAAACAAAATTTGCTGTAGAATCTCTATGGATTGAAATTCCATGTAAAAAGGGGAAGGCGATGGCAGTGGGGGTGTACTATCAACCGCCTGGCCAGAATGAACAAATGGATGATGAAATGCTCAAAGAAATCAAGGAAGCTAACAAAAGTTACAGTGCAGTAATAATAATGGGTGATTTCAATTACCCCGGTATCGACTGGGTCAGTGTCACGGCAGGACATGCTAGGAAGATAAAGTTCCTAGATGACATAAATGACTGCTTCTTGGAGCAGCTGGTTCATGAACCGACCAGAGGGGAAGCCATATTAGACCTAGTACTTAGCGGAACACCAAATCTAGTGCAAATAAGGGTGTTGGGGCCACTTGGCAATAGTGATCATAGCATGATCTCCTTTGATTTAATTAGTGGAGGAGGGATAGTAAGGAAATCCACAGTACTACCTTTTAACTTTCGAAAGGGAGACTATGATAAAATGAGGAATATAGTTAAGAAAAAACTAAAAGGAGCAGTTGCAAAGGTTAAAGACTTACATCAAGCTTGGGTGTTGTTGAAAAATACTATCTTGGAAGCCCAGACCAGCTGTATTCCACGCTTTAAGAAAAGTGGAAGGAAGTCTAAAAAACTGCCAACATGGTTTAAAGGTGAAGTCAGAGAGGCTGTTGTTGCCAAAAAAGCATCTTTCAGGAAATGGAAAAAAGAGCCAAACAACGAAACCTGGAAACAGCACAAGCACTGGCAAGTCAAATGCAAGGCATTGATAAAGCAGGCAAAGGGAGAATTTGAGAAGAAGCTTGCTGCGGACGCAAAAACGCAAAATAAAGATTTTTTTCAAGTACATTCGTAGCAAGAACCCTGTGAGAGAGTCAGTTGGTCCATTAGATGATAGAGGAGTTAAAGGGGCACTAAGACGCAACAAGGCGATAGCGGAGAGACTAAATGGCTACAAGAGAACAACTTATCCATTAACATAAAGACCGAAGCTCTTATAGTGACAAAAGACCCAGACTTCAAACCACCCACTCACCTCACCATGGGAACCACGCAAATTCAAATACAACCACACATAAGATATCTCGGCATTATCATTGACCAAGCCCTAACCCTTAAGCAGCAAATCAACAAGACCACTAGAACTGTATTCCACAAGGCAAAAATGGTACAACGTCTCCGACCTCTCCTCGAACCACAGGACTTCAGGACAGTAATGCAAGCTCTGACACTCCCTCATCTGGACTACTGCAACATAATCTACCATGGCCTACCTGCCACACAAACCAATCCCCTCCGAACTGCCCTAAACACCACGGCGAGAATAATTCACAATGCAAAGAAACGGGACCACATCACCCCAATTCTGAGAGACCTTCATATTCTCCCCATCGAAGCAAGAATCAAGTACAAAGCTCTTCTACTCACCCACAAAACCATCCACCAAACACAAGGCACCCCACTCAACACCCTACTGCCTCGCCCAACCCACAGCAGAACAACCAGACAATCCTCCAACAGCTCCATTGCCGTCCCCCACAAAAGAACCAAGGCAACACAACAGACCTGCAACAGAGCCTTTGAACTCTATGCTCCATCCCTCTGGAACTCTCTACCAAACCACATCAGGAACAACGGTGATCTCCCATCATTCAAAAAGCAGCTAAAAACCGTCCTATTCCAAGAACATCTCTGAATAGGAATCCCCCCTATCTCTCTTCAAGAACTCCAGACCAGTAACTCTGCTATCCTGTCAGTCTCTATGTTCATCCCAAAATCATCAATGTTGAGCCCCCGGTGATGGCCCCCCCCACTATTGATCCCCCCCCCCCCTGTTATATGTCCTACCGCTTTGACCCGGTGAAAAGCGGGATATAAATACAGTTAAATAAATTAAATAAACTAAATGAATTCTTTGCTTCGGTCTTTACGGAGGAAGATGTAGGGATGTTACCCATGACTGAAGTGGTATTCAAAGGTGCGGAAGAATTGAAGGAAATATCGATACATCGGGAAGATGTATTACAACTATTAGATAAACTGAAGAGTAGCAAATCACCTGGGCCGGATGATATACATCCAAGGATGTTGAAAGAACTGAAATATGAGATTGCAGACCTGCTATTAGTAATCTGTGAACTATCATTAAAATCATCTCCAATACCTGAAGATTGGAGGATCACCAATGTAACACCAATTTTTAAAAAGGGTTCCAGGGGTGATCCGGGAAACTACAGACCGGTGAACCTCACGTCAGTACCGGGAAAAATGGTAGAAACCATCATAAAGGATAAAATTACTTAGCATGTAAGATAGTCATGGCCTAATGGGAGACAGCCAACATGGCTTTAGACAAGGAAGATCTTGTCTTACTAATCTGTTATGTTTTTTTGAAAGTGTGAATAAACAGGTGGACAAAGGTGAGTCAGCTGATATAGTGTATCTGGACTTTCAGAAAGCCTTTGACAAGGTCCCCCCTAACTCCTGCTCATCCTCCCCTATGCCCTTTCTCTGACACATAATATCCCCATTCCTATAATCCACTCTCCCAGACACCTATACATCCCACCACCTCTATCTCACACACCTCATAACTCCCATTACCGCACTAGCAAACTCATACCTATTAACTTACTTCCCAACCTTAAGCCCAACTCTCCCTCCAACATCCCCAATCCCCCCCTCAAATGTGCCCTACTCAATGTCCGCTCTGCCAGAAATAAAATCCCCCTACTCACTGACCTCATAACTGACTATGACCTCGATATATTTTGCCTCACTGAAACCTGGTTTCAAGACACTGACATGGTTCTAATAAACCAACTATGTCCTAATGCATACTCAATTTACACATGTAACAGAACACAAGGCAGAGGTGGAGGTGTAGCTATTATTGCCAGATCGAACCTGCAACTTTCCATAGTTGAGTCTATCTCTACATCAGGCCTGGACACCATAACAGTCTCTAACTCTACTCTATCTTTACACCTCTTATACCGTGCACCCCAAGCAGCCTCTTCTGACCTCTCCACGATTCTTGACACAGCCTGCTCCCCCCAACCTGCCTCACGCCCCCTCATAATCTTAGGTGATTTAAATTTACACTCTATAACCCCTAATCAATCATCTACCTTCCTCCAAGCTATGAATTCCCTCCACTTCACTCAAATCCTAAATCACCCCACACATTCTAAAGGAAACATTCTTGACTTAATATTTATCACACAACAAGCTCCATTCGCTGAACAAATCCTTCACACCGTTCAACCTATTCCTTGGTCTGATCATGCTCTCATCCTCTTTTCCTTCCCCTACTCAACTCTTAAAGCTCAACCTCCTACCCACCCTCAACACAATCGTAAATTTAAACAATTCAATGCGCCCGACTTCATAGAGCAAACGATCCCATCCCTCGACCTACTAAAAGATATGGAACTTAACCAAGAATCTCACATTTCCAAATGGAATGAAATCCTATCTACAGCCTCTCTCCTCCCACCTAAACAATTCCCTCAAAAGCACCATAATAGAGCACCCTGGTTCTCTACAAAACTAAGAAATCTCAAAAGAGAACTTAGGCGTTTGGAACGTATCTGGAGATGCTCACATAATCCCAATGCACATTCTGCATACATAAATAAACTCCAAACTTACTGCTCTGAAACCCTCAACCATAAAAGAGAATATAATGAAAACATAATCCAACGGTCTCTCAATAAACCTAGGGAACATTTCTCCATAGCGAAATCCTTAATAAACGAACCTTCACCACATGACCAGCCCCCGAAAATATCTGCACAAAATATTGCCAACTACCTTACCTCTAAATTCCCCCCACCCTCTTCAATTGATAACTCCTACTTAACTCTTGACTACAATACCCAACCTCCAGGACCCTCTTGGGATGAATTCGATCCCATCACACTTGAAAATGTCTCCAATGTAATAAAAGACCTTAATACCTCCACTTCTGCCCTTGACCCCTGTCCTGTCCCTTGGATCAAGGCCACTAGAGGTTCCCTTAGCCCCTACATCCTCTCGATTATACAAACCTCCCTCCTGACTGGTCTTGTTCCACCCCCTCTTAAGCGCGCCACTATTCGGCCAATACTAAAAGGAACAAAACTTGACCCCACTTCCCCTACCTCCTACAGACCTATTTCTAGCATCCCTTTTCTAGCCAAAATAGCAGAAAAACTAGTTCAAACCCAACTTCAAGACTATATTGATGGGCACTCCCCCCTCGACCCATTTCAACATGGTTTTAGAAAGAACCATGGTGTTGAAACACTCCTTACCTCTTTACTGGACTCCTTGTACTTGCATACCCAGAATCCTACCCAAGGATGCCTACTCATATTCCTTGACCTATCAGCTGCCTTTGACTCCCTTCCTCACCATCAACTCTTATGCAGGCTCCATGAAATAGGGCTCAGAGGCACAACCCTAAACTGGTTCCGATCCTACTTAGATGACAGAACCCAACAGGTTTGTATTGGCAATGATACCTCTCTCCCATTTACACTTAAACAAGGTGTCCCCCAAGGATCGAGCCTCTCCGCTCTCCTTTTCAATATTTTCCTTCAACCTGTTTGCAACATCTTTCAGAGCTTTGGCATTCAGTATCAATTATATGCTGACGATTTGATGTGCTTCACCCCATTTAATCTCTCCAACCCTGACTTTTCCAAACTAAGTGATTGCTTACTTACACTGAAAGCATGGCTCTCTCAACATAACCTTCTAATAAATCAAGCTAAGACTGAAGTGCTACAGGTGTTCTCCTCTACCTCTTACACCCCCCCTCCAACCATCACTATTGGAGATCTCACCCTAACTATAAAAAAAAAAGGTGAAGTATCTTGGCATTATCCTCGATCAGAACCTCTCCTTCACTAATCAAATAAAAAGAACTACTAATACAATATATGCCAAACTACGTACCCTCCGGAATCTCAAACCCCTCTTAAGCCCCACTTCCTTTCGATCTGTCTGCCAAGCTCTCACAACCCCCTCTCTTGATTACTGCAACCTAATCTATCATGGCCTTCCAAAGAATGCTATACAACCGCTCCAACTTGCCCAGAACACGATTGCTCGACTCTTAACCAGCACTCCCAGGCGATCACACATTACACCAGCCCTATATGACCTCCACTGGCTCCCCGTCTACTGTAGGATTAAGTTCAAAGTTCTTACCCTTATACATAAAATCATTTCCAATGAATCAGCTCCTTGCCTTTCCCCTCTCACTCCCCTCTCTGCTAGCTCTAGAACCCGCCGTACCATTACCAAAAACCTCATCTCTATCCCAACCACCATAAGATATAGTAAACAATTTACTAGTAACAGGGCCTTTTCCCTTTATGCTCCTACCCTATGGAACTCTCTTCCCCATGAGCTACGGAACTCTAGAACTCACCTTGAGTTCCGAAAAAACTTAAAAACCCTCCTTTTTCAGGAACATTTTTCCCTTCCACCCTAGCACTAACCTCCTCTGCTTCCCTCCAGCACCTACCCCTTCTAAACCTTCACACTGACAACTGATACCTCGGTTCATATCCTTGTAAATAGTTGTTCTTTTATTTATTCATATAATTAGTTCATTGTTATATTATGTATATATGTTACTTGTTCTATGTAAACAGTGGAAACACTCTATGTTATGTTCTATGTAAACCATCTTGATTTGTAGAAAGACGGTATATAAAACCTGTTAAATAAATAAATAAATAAGGTCCCTCATCAGAGACTTTTGGCAAAACTAAAGAGTCATGGGATAGGAGGCAGTGTACTAATGTGGATCAAGAAATGGTTAAAAGATAGAAAGCAGAGGGTTGGGCTAAATGGCCAATTTTCCCAATGGAGAAAGGTGAATAGTGGTGTACCCCAGGGATCTGTGCTGGGTCCGCTGCTTTTTGACATATTCATAAATGACCTGGAGAGTGGAATAACGAGTGAGGTTATCAAATTTGCAGATGACATAAAACTATTTAAAGTTGTTAAAACCCAAGAGGATCTTGATAAATTGGAAGACTGGGCATCAAAATGGCAGATGAAATGTAATGTGGACAAGTGCAAGGTTATGCACCTAGGGAAGAACAACCCAAACTATGGTTACACGATGCAAGGTCCCACATTAGGAACCACCACCCAGGCTCTTTGTTTTATTCTCCATTCCTTTCCTTATGACTCCTAGCATTTTATTTGCCTTCTTAGCCACCACTGCACACTGGGTGGCGGGTTTCAGCATGTTAATTACAATGATAACTAAATCTTTTTCCTGGGTGGTGGTCATGGGGATTTTGGTGGACTAAGGCTGCTGCATTTGTACCTCAAAGATATAAGAATAACCTCACTTTGCTGCAATCAGACTCAGACACTTAGAACGAAATGAGATCTTTATTATTCCCAATGAGTTACAATCTTAGCCAAAAAGCAAAATGCAGCATTATTTTCTTAGCAACACAGTTTGCCTGAGCCAGAGGTGAAAAGACAAAGAGCGCTCACTGATGGTTTGTCTTGCCCTCCCCAACATGAATGATATCTACTGCTGCCCTTATATACATTATTTAGTTGCTGTTGGGGACTTTTTATTTTACTACTGTATGTTCTTATTGGTTGCTCTAGCTCTGGTTCCTGTGCAAGCAATTTCAGACTTTAAAGACTTTGGCAAATGCTAGCAACTTTGTTATCAATTCTCTACCAGTTTGTCTCTAGCTTTGTTTCTACCCCCTTTTCCCTCCCTCTGTCTAGTCTATGGTGGGCATATTTCCTGTTTCGGCATATTTCATACTTGACCATATGTTTTCTGCAGTTCTCTGCAAACAGTCTATGTTCTCTGAAATCTGCCCAGCAACAAAAACAATGGTCACATTTAGTTGGGGTTTTGTTACAGGTCTACTTCCGGTCACTCTGTTAGGCCACAAGGATTGCTTTTAGAATATGGTATGAAGTTGCTTCAACTTGCTTCTTCCCAACATTGGTTCCTAATGTGTAACCTTGCATCGTGTAACCATAGTTTGGGTTGTTCTTTCCTAGGTGCATAACTTTGCACTTGTCCACATTAAATTTCATCTGCCATTTGAACGTCCACTCTTCCAATTTATGAAGGTCCTCTTGCAATTTTTCACGATCATCTTTTGGTTTTAACAACTTTGAATAGTTTTGTGTCATCTGCAAATTGGACTACCTCACTCGTTATTTTCATTTACAGGTCATAAGAACATAAGAAATGCCATTCTGGGTCAGACCAAAGTCCATCAAGCCCAGTATCCTGTTTCCAACAGTGGCCAATCTAGGTCATTTATGAATATGTTAAAAAGCAGGGGACCCAACACAGATCCCTGGGGTACCCCACTATTTACTTTTCTCCATTGGGAAAATTGGCCATTCAGCCCTACCTTCTGCTTTCTATCTTTTTAACCAGTTCCTGATCCATAAGAACATAAGATATGCCATACTAGGTCAGACCAAGGTCCATCAAGCCCAGTATCCTGTTTCCAACAGTGGCCAATCTAGGTCATACATACCTAGCAGTTTCCCCAAAAGACACAGGTTCCACAATGCTTGTATGAGGTCAAGCAGTGATATCCTGGTATCTTTTAATCATGGTTTATGGACCTTTCCTCCAAGAACTTGTCGAAACCTTTTTTAAACCCAGCTACAGTAACAGCTTTTACTACATCCTCCGGTAACAAATTCCAGAGTTTGATTACATGTGAAAAAATATTTTCTCTTATTAGTCTTAAATAGTTTACACTGTAGCTTCATTACATTATCAGAATATAGGAAGACTGGGAGACATGCAAACAATTGATCTACGTTTACCCATTCCACTCCATTCATTAATTTATAGACTTATGTCATATCTCCCCTCAGCCATCTCTTTTCCAGGTTAAAGAGCCCTAACCTTTTTAGCCTTTCTTCATAGGGGGATCCTTCCATCCCCTTTACCATTTTGGTGGCTCTTCTCTGAACCTTTTCTAATAACGCTATATCCTTTTTTAAAATACGGCGACCAGAATTGCACACAATATTCAAGGTGCGGTCGCACCATGGAACAATATAGAGGCATTATAATATCCTTTGTTTTATTTTCCATTTCTTTCCTTATGATACCTAGCATTCTATTTGCTCTCTTGGCCGCCGCTGCACACTGGGCCCAGGGTTTTAACATGTTATCCACAATGATGCCTAAATCTTTTTCCTATGTGGTAGTTCCCAATGTGGAACCTTGCATCATGTAACCATAGTTTGTGTTGTTCTTCCTTAGGTGCATAACTTTGCACTTGTTCACATTAAATTTCACAGGTACATTTGTAGCAAAAAGCCTGTGAGAGAGTCAATTGGTCCATTAGATGATAGAGGGGTAAAAGGGGGCAGTAAGAGGGGACAAGGCTATAGCGGAGAGACTGAATGAGTTTTTTTGTGGTATTTAAAGGTGATACTGCAGAAAAATTGAAAGTAATATCGCTACACCGGGAAGATGTATTACAAATATTTGATAATCTGAAGAGTAACAAATTGGGGCCACTTGCCAATAGTGATCATAGCATGATCGCCTTTGATTTAATTAGTGGAGGAGGGATAGTAAGGAAATCCACAGTACTACCTTTTAACTTTCGAAAGGAAGACTATGATAAAATGAGGAAAACAGTTAAGAAAAAACTAAAAGGAGCAGTTGCAAAGGTTAAAGACGTACATCAAGCTTGGGTGTTGTTGAAAAATACTATCTTGGAAGCCCAGACCAACTGTATTCCACGCTTTAAGAAAAGTGGAAGGAAGTCCAAAAAACTGCCAGCATGGTTTAAAGGTGAGGTTAGAGAGGCTGTTGTTGCCAAAAAAGCATCTTTCAGGAAATGGAAAAAAGAGCCAAACGACGAAACCTGGAAACAGCACAAGCACTGGCAAGTCAAATGCAAGGCATTGATAAGGCAGGCAAAGAGAGAATTTGAGAAGAAGCTTGCTGCGGAAGCAAAAACACGAAATAAAGACCTTTTCAAGTACATTCGTAGCAAAAAACCTGTGAGAGTCTCAGTTGGTCCATTAGATGATAAAGGGGTTAAAGGAGCACTAAGAGGCGACAAGGCGATAGCGGAGAGACTGAATGAATTCTTTGCTTCGGTCTTTCCTGAAGTAGATGTAGGGATGTTACCCATGACTGAAGTGGTATTTAAAGGTGTGGAAGAATTGAAGGAAATATCGATACATCGGGAAGATGTCTTACAACTATTAGATAAACTGAAGAGTAGCAAATCACCTGGGCCGGATGGTATACATCCAAGGGTGTTGAAAGAACTGAAATATGAGATTGCAGACCTGCTATCAGTAATCTGTGAACTATCATTAAAATCATCTCTGATACCTGAAGATTGGAGGATCGCCAATGTAACACCAATTTTTAAAAAGGGTTCCAGGGGTGATCCGGGAAACTACAGACCGGTGAGCCTGACGTCAGTACCAAGAAAAAAGGTAGAAACCATCATAATGAATAAAATTACTCAGCATGTAGATAGTCAAAACCTAATAGGAGACAGCCAACATGGCTTTAGACAAGGAAGATCTTGTCTTACTAATTTGTTATGTTTTTTTGAAGGAGTGAATAAACAGGTGGACAAAGGTGAGTGGGTTGATATTGTGTATCTGGACTTTCAGAAAGCCTTTGACAAGGTCCCTCATCAGAGACTTTTGGCAAAACTAAAGAGTCATGGGATAGGAGGCAGTGTACTATTATGGATCAGGAACTGGTTAAAAGATAGAAAGCAGAGGGTAGGGCTAAATGGCCAATTTTCCCAATGGAGAAAGGTGAATAGTGGTGTACCCCAGGGATCTGTGCTGGGTCCGCTGCTTTTTGACATATTCATAAATGACCTGGAAAGTGGAATAACGAGTGAGGTTATCAAATTTGCAGATGACACAAAACTATTTAAAGTTGTTAAAACCCAAGAGGATTGTGGAAAATTGCAAGAGGTTCTTGATAAATTGGAAGACTGGGCATCCAAATGGCAGATGAAATTTAATGTGGACAAGTGCAAGGTTATGCACCTAGGGAAGAACAACCCAAACTATGGTTACATGATGCAAGGTTCCACATTAGGAACCACCACCCAGGAAAAAGATTTAGGCGTCATTGTGGATACCATGTTAAAACCCTCGGCCCAGTGAGCAGCGGTGGCCAAGAGAGCAAATAGAATGCTAGGTATGATAAGGAAAGGAATGGAAAATAAAACAAAGGATATTATAATGCCTCTATATCGTTCCATGGTGAGACTGCACCTTGAATATTGTGTGCAATTCTGGTCGCCGTATTTTAAAAAGGATATAGCAATTTTAGAAAAGGTTCAGAGAAGAGCCACCAAAATGGTAAAGGGGATGGAAGGATACTCCTATGAAGAAAGGCTAAAAAGGTTAGGGCTCTTTAACCTGGAAAAGAGACGGCTGAGGGGAGATATGATAAAAGTCTATAAATTAATGAACGGAGTGGAACGGGTAAACGTAGATCGATTGTTTACGTTATCAGAATATAGAACGACTAGGGGACATGCAATGAAGCTACGGGGTAAACTATTTAAGACTAATAAAAGAAAATTATTTTTTCACTCAGCGTGTAATCAAACTCTGGAATTTGTTACCGGAGGATGTAGTAAAGGCTGTTAGTGTAGCTGGGTTTAAAAAAGGTTTGGACAAGTTCCTGGAGGAAAGGTCCATAAACCATTATTAAGAAGTGACCGAAGATATCAATGCTTGACCCAGTACAAGCATTGTGGAACTTGTGTCTCTTGGGGAAACTGCTAGGTACATATGACCTAGATTGGCCACTGTTGGAAACAGAATACTGGGCTTGATGGACCTTGGTCTGACCCAGTATGGCATATCTTATGTTCTTATGATGTGTTAGAGGTCTATAAAGTAATGAATGGAGTGGAATGGGTAAACGTAGATTGATTCTTTATGGCATCAAAAAGTAGAAAGACTAGGGGACATGCAAAGAAGCTACAGTTCAACCTGTTTAAGACTAATAAGAAAAAATATTTTTTCATTCAACATGTAATCAAGTTGTTAGTGTAGCTGGGTTTAAAAAAGGTTTGGATAGGGTTCCTGGACAAAAAGTCCATAATCCATTATTAAAGAGGACACAGACAATCCACTGATTGCCCCAATACAAGCATTATGGAACCTGTGTGTCTTTTTGGGAAACTGCTAGGTACTTGTGACCTGGATTGGCCAGTGTTGGAAACAGGATACTGGGCTTGATGGACCTTGGTCTGACATTTATGGCATTTCTTTTGTTCTTACCAATGCAAGAACAACCTTTTCACACAACCTAACTGTGCACCAAGTCTTGAGCAAACAGCAGGGCACAGCACCTTTTAATCCATTAAAATGGATGGTAATTAAGCAATCTTCTATACAGTGCAGATGCAGAGAAGTACGCAGACGACAGTAAGGTGAGCACAATGCTGGTGTTTTAACCCAAGGTCTGAGGAAACATAAAAGGGAGCTTGTCGTTCTGAGGCCGGTGTCAGGGAGGAGTTTATGCCTGTTTCTTCTGTGCACGTACGATGGGATGCTGTTCTGTGCATAGCAGTTCTGCAGTATTATTATTTATGGGCAGAATAGCGGTCCATCATTTAAGTGCAAGTTATGCACAAGAACCTCTACTACTACTACTGAACATTTGTGTAGCGCTACAAGAGGTACGCAGCGCTGCACAGACACATGTAAAAGATGGTCCCCGCTCATCAGAGCTTACAATCTAGTCATGACAGATAACACAGTAGCTGTAGACATGGGATACATCTAAGGGGAATGGTAAGGAAACACAAAGAAGATCAGGTGAGTCAAGATCCAGAATCAGCAGCAAAGAGGTGAGTTTTCAGCCTGGATTTAAAAAGGGTCAGAGAAGGCGCCTGACATACAGACTCAGGTAGTTTGTTCCAGGCATAAGGATCATCAAGGTGAAAGGAGTGAAGTCTGAAGTTAGCAATAAAAGAGAAGGGCACAGATAGAAGTGATTTGCCAGAAGAGCGGAGTTCCCGAGGATGGGTGTAGGGAGAGATGAGAGAGGAAAGGTAGTGAGGAGCTGCAGAGTGAATGCACTTATAGATCAGCAGGAGAAGTTTGAACTGAATGTGGAAACGGATAGGGAGCCAACGAAGTGACGTGAGAAGAGGGATTATTTATTTATTTATTTTATTTGAAACGTTTTTCTATACCACCCCTTCCAGAAATCAGGGGCGGTTTACAAAGAACAAGGCTTTTACATGGAACAAGTAAACAAATCAATGATAATATAGGGTTATAACAATTAACTATTTAAAGTGAACTATGCACATCTTATTCTATATAGGTTTACCTATCTGTGTAAGTTTTAGATTACTATGCTCTGCAGATAGTGTGTTATAGTGGTGTGGGTATAGGGTGTGGGTGGGAGATGGGGGAGGGTTGGGAAGGTTCGGAGGGGGATACAGTGAGGAGAGGAATTGGTGCTGATGTGTTGGTAGAGTTTTGATTGGCGTAGTGTTCTATGAATAGGTATGTTTTTAACTCTTTACGGAAGATCTGAAGGTCTTTCTCAGTTCTTAGAGTAGGCGTTCCAAATCGTGGGAGCTGTGTATATGAAGGCCCAGTTGCTGGTGAATTGTTTGGTCTTGTGGAATGATGGTTTTACTGAAAAAGAGTTTGGTTTTGTTCTTCTGCTTGCTTTGTTGTCTGCTTGGAAGTGGATCAAGGTGGTGAGATGAGAGGGAGCAATATTATTAATTATTTTGAATATCATCACTATGGTTTTGTATGTCACTCTGCTAGCAATGGGGAGCCAGTGGAGTTGGTACATTATGAAGGTGATGTGGTCGGAGAGTCTTGCCTTACACATTACTGTGACATTTTGTGCCATTTGTAGAATGTTCAGACTTTTGTTTTGGTAATCCGAGGAAAAGACTGTTGCAATAGTCAAAATGGGGTAATGAGAGCATCTGGACGACTGTTCTGAAGTCGTTCATGTCGATGAGTGGTCTGAGTTGTTGGATGATCCTTAGCTTATAAAATATGATTTTGATTATGTGTCTTAGGTGAGGAATCATACTAAGGGTTTTGAGTATGACGAGCCTGGTAGAAGATTAATTGCGCAACAGAGTGTTGAACAGATTAAAGGGGAGAGAGATGATTCAGGGGGATACCAGCAAGGAATAGATTACAATAGTCTAGACAGGAGGTGACTAAGGAGTGGATACATGTCTTAGTAGTGTGTTATGAAAGGAATGGGCAAATTTTGTTGATGTCTATGGCACTTCAGAGTTGACTGTGCATCATATCTATGCACAAATAATAATACTTAACAATTCCTATGTGCAAAATAACATCTCATCATATGCTACTAGTGCAGATCCATGTTCTAACCATTAGGCTACTCCTGCATTCCTCTGCAAGGAGCCCTGGTGCATGTCCCTAGCTAAGGACTGTCTCTGCTTTAAGAAGACTTACAGAGAACTTAGGAAAAGACATAAAATATGGGAAAAATGAAGTTCAGCGTGTCAGATCCCAGCCCTGCTTCCAAATGAGCTGGAGAAACCTAGTGGCTCTAACAAGGTTCTGAATGTTTGAGATGTATAATACTTTCCAACCCTTGAAGGAGCACTTCAATGGAACTTTGGAACACACCACTGCTCCTTATGATCTTGGTCAAGTCAAACAGCCCTCCATCACTTCAGGTGCAAATTCAGGGCCCCTTTTACCACCACTTAGCTTGAGCTGTTCTTATGGACTGTGTGGTAGATAGGGACCCTTAGAATGTAAGTACTTTGTGGACAGGAAAATACCTATTGTAACTGAATGTAACTCACCTGAGCTAAATCCAAACTCCCTTCCCTTCTGGCTCTGAATGGAAACTGAGAAACTGAATTTTACCCTACTATTGCACTGCAAGAAGAAATTAGACCTTACCTGCTAATTGTCTTTCCTTGAGTATTCTCCGGGCCAGTCCAGGAACATGAGGGTAGTCAATCCCTTCTAGCAGCTGAGGACTGAAATCTGAAGTTTTGCAGCTATCAGGTATCTGGCTCCCCCTACTGGCGAAAACCTCAGTCCATTTCTATCCAAGCAGTCAACAAGGAGAACCTAGAACAGGCAACGAGAAAAAAACAGAGAACATAGCCACCAGACAACAGTGGGTGCCCGGCATATTATCTCCTCACAATGGAAAACCAAATTATTAGTATTAATATTAACAAAATTTTTTTTTCTCTGTGTTCGGTCGTGATGCAAGCCACCCCGTAAACCACACGAGGGAGCCCCACAGACCGTCGTCCGCCCCCCAGGAAGGCTCCGGAAGCGGAAATACCATGGGCTGTTTACTCTACTTACCGCTCCGATTGCAACTGAGAAAAAAGGCCAAGGATCCTGAAAGCAGCCAGAGGCACGGGTGGGCCCTGGACTGGCCCGGAGAATACTCAAGGAAAGACAATTAGCAGGTAAGGTCTAATTTCTTCTTCCTCTTCGTTTCTCCGGGCCAGTCCAGGAACATGAGGGAAGTACTAAAGCAGTACCTAACCATGGGAGGGACCCGCCAGGCCCGCTATAATGGCCAACGCCCCCACAGTTGCATCGTTCCGAGCCTGAACATCCAGACGGTAATGCCTTGCAAAAGTGTGAAGCGAGGACCACGTAGCCGCCCGACAAATTTCAACCAGCGGAATCAATGCCATCTCGGCCCACGACGACGCCTGGGCTCGAGTGGAATGAGCACGGAGCCCCTCCGGAGGCAACTTGCCAACAGCCTGATACGCCGCAACGATGGCCTGCTTCACCCAGCGAGCAATAGAAGCTTTAGACGCTGCCTCGCCTTTCCGAGGCCCCGCAAACAACACAAAGAGCCGCTCCGTCTTACGAAACGACCGAGTCCTTCTAAGGTATTTCTTGAGCACCGTACCTACATCCAATTTCTCGAGGACTTTGTCAATAGGGAGATCACCGATGTCCCGAAACGTCGGAAGAGAAATAGTCTGATTCATATGAAACTTGGACACCACCTTAGGGAGAAAGGAGGGAACCGTACGCAACATCACCTTTTCTGCCGAAAACTGAATGTACGGTGCCTTACAGGAGAGCGCCTGAAGATCCGAAATCCTCCTCGCGGAACACAAGGCTACCAAGAAAGCCACTTTCCAGGAGAGATTCCGGAGCGAAATGTCAGATGCTGGCTCAAACGGAGGCCACACCAAGGCCTCAAGCACGAGATTAAGATCCCAAGCCGGGACAACGGCCCTAAACGGAGGACGAATGTTGCGCACCGCTCTAAAGAACCGAAGGATATCGGGATGAGAAGATAGCTGAAGACCTTTGACGGCACCCCGAAAACAGAAAAGAGCCGCCAAATGCACCCGAATCGTACTGAGAGCTAACCCCTTATCTAGCCCATCCTGTAAAAAAGACAGCACCTGAGGCACGAACGCGTCGCCGGGACGAAGACCTCTTTTTCCGCACCAAGATTCAAACACCCGTCAAACACGGATATAAGCTAACGAGGTGGAAGCCCTGCGGGCCTGCAACAGGGTGTTAACAACCGAAGCCGAATAGCCCTTCCGCATTAACCTTTTCCGTTCAAGAGCCAAGCCGTAAGCGAGAAGCGATCCACATTTGGCATGAGAAGGGGACCCTGAGCTAATAGATTCTCTCGAAGGGGAAGACGCCAGGGCTCGGTTATTAAGAGCCGAACGAGATCTGCATACCACGCTCTCCTGGGCCAATCCGGGGCAATGAGAATTACCGGACCGTCGTGGCCTGCTATCTTTCGAATGACTCTGCCGATCATAGGCCATGGAGGGACGACATAGAGCAATTTCCCGGACGGCCAAGGCTGCGCGAGGCCGTCCAGCCCCTCCGCCATCCGCTCTCGGCGTCTGCTGAAAAACCGACTCGCTTTGGCATTGTCAAAGATGGCCATCAAATCCATCACCGGCTGGCCCCTCCTCCGAGTCAGCTCGTAAAAGACCGCCGAATTCAATTCCCATTCCCCGGGATCGACTACATGACGGCTGAGATAGTCGGCCTGCACATTGTCTTTTTCTGCCACGTGAGCCGCCGACAGGGCCACCAGATGCGCTTCCGCCCAGGCCATCAAGCACTGACTCTCCTCCAACAGAACACTCCTCGTACCCCCCTGACGATTGATGTACGAGACTGTCACCGCATTGTCCGAGAACACCCTCACCGCTTTGTTCTCCACAAGAAGAAGAAACTCGCGAAGGGCCAGAGAGACTGCTCTGAGTTCCAGAAAGTTTATGGAAGCATTCCGAAGGTCCGGCGGCCACGAGCCTTGAGCGATGGAGGATTGGCAATGAGCTCCCCAGTCCTGAAGACTGGCGTCGGTAGTGACTAGAATCCAGTCTGGCTGTCGCAAGGGAACTCCCGCTCTGAGATGGACCGGATCCAACCACCAGCGGAGACTGTCACTCACTTCCGGCGACCTGGGCAAGCGGCGTGAGAGAGGATGTTCCTGCGGAGACCAACGGGACAGCAACGCTTGCTGCAACGGTCACATATGGGCCCTCGCCCATGGTACCAGGTCTGGCGCCGCTGCCATAGACCCTAGTAGTTGCAAATAACGCCTCGCAGTTGGAGCCTTTAGACGCAAGAATGCTGCGACCTGCCTCAAAATTTTCTGAACCCGGCATTCCGGCAGAAAGACGCAGCCGACCTCCATATCGAACATCGCTCCCAAATAGAGGACCTCCGCACCGGATGCAGCTGGCTCTTGCCCTGGTTGATCACCCAACCAAGCTGTTCCAAGAGATGCACCACTCTCGCTGTTGCCGACCGCGACTCCGACTCGGACGGCGCCCGAATCAGCCAGTCGTCGAGGTAGGGATGAACGAGAACCCCCTCTCGTCTCAAGGCCGCCGCCACTACCACCATTACCTTTGTGAAAGTCCTTGGCGCAGTGGCCAAGCCAAATGGCAAGGCTCGAAATTGAAAATGACCCATGTGAACCGCAAACCGGAGAAACCGTTGGTGCTCGGCCCTGATCGGAATATGCAGATAGGCCTCGGTCAGATCGATGGACGTAAGCACCTCCGTCGGCTGCACCGAACGAATGACCGATCGAAGCGTCTCCATGCGGAAGTGAGGAACCCTCAAACAGCGATTCACGTTTTTGAGATCCAAAATAGGCCGAAACGTTCCCTCCTTCTTGGGAACGATGAAATAAATGGAGTAGTGACCTGACCCTAACTGGTCTAGTGGAACCGGCACCACCGCTTGAAGGCGCAACAACCTGTGGAGCGTAGACGAGATCGCCAACTGCTTCTCCGCCGACCCGCATGGGGACACCACGAAAGCCTCCGCCAAGGGACGAGCGAACTCTAGCGCGTAGCCATCGCGAATAATTTCCAGTACCTATTGATCGGACGTTATGGAGGCCCAGACAGAAAGAAAGCTCTGCAGCCGTCCCCCTATCGGGATATCTGCCTGGACCAGCCTCGTTTCATAGCGACTTTTTAATTGCACCTTGTTGGGTACCGAAATAACCTCTACCGAATCCTCTAGTGCCCCGAAAGGACTGGCCCCGGGTACCAAAGCGCGCCCTCTGATACGGAGCAAAACGCGATCCCCGAAACCTGCGAAAATCCCGCGCGGAACCCCTAGACGGCACCCCAGGCTTCTGAGCCTTCGGCCTGTCCTCTGGGAGCCTGCCGCCTTTAGAGTCCCCGAGATCCTTAACAATCTTTTCCAAGGCTGCAACGAACAAAAGAGTGCCCTTATAAGGAAGCTTACTTAACCGCGCCTTGGACGAGGCGTCCGCCGCCCAATTCCTTAACCACAGGAACCGCCGAGCCGCAATCACCGTCGCCATGGACATGGCTGAAATCCTAACCAGATCATAAAAAGCATCCGCCAGGTAAGCCGCCGCGGACTCCAGCTTCGCTCTGTCCTCCTCCTCCTGGTGGGAGGCAGTACCACTTTGGATCCATCTAATGGAGGCTCGAGAAACATAAGCGCCACATATAGCCGCTTTTAGAGATAGCGCACAAGACTCAAAAGTCTGCTTCAGGAGGGTCTCCAATCTCCTATCCTGCAAATCCTTCAGTGCCGCGCCGCCCTCCACAGGGATAGTGGTCTTCTTAGTGACCGCCGACACCAAGGCATCCACTCTAGGCATTTTTAACAACTCTTGCTCCTCTTGCGGTAAGGGATACAAGCGACCAATAGCCTGGGCCCCCCGCAAGGACGCTTCCGGACATTCCCACTCAGATTCCACCATCTGCTTCATGACCCTGTGGACAGGAAAACATTTCTGCTCCGATTTAAAACCTTGTAGCAGAGGGTCTTCCAACGGTACCTCCTGCGACACCGGCACGGTCAGATTTAAAGCTGCCAAAGTTTGTGCAATCAGAGGTCCGAGCTCCTCCTTTCGAAACACCTGGAACATATTAGGATCCTCGCTGCTCTGCTCAGCATCCTCCAAATCAAGAGGCCACTCTATACCAGCCTCCGACAGGATTTCTCCTTCCTCCAGACCCTGGGGCCCCGAGGAGAGCTGCCCAAAGCTATTGGAGCCCCCCCCCCCCCCCCGGCGCCCAGGGCCATTCTTGAGGACCCTTCTCCCGGGTCTGATAAAGAAAATTGTTTCCACAAGGGATCCACCGCCTCCAGGGAAACGTTCTTATCATGAGCCTGTTGCCACTTCAAGCAGTAAGCTTGATGTAATGCCACAATAAACTCCGCAGAGAAAAAAAAGACTTTAAATCCCCCATTACAGAAGCTTGTGACTGTGGGGGAGCTTCCTCCACGTGCACTGGTTTCTTGGATTTGCCCTTCTTCTTTGTGGGTTTCTCCTGAAGAGAAGGCAAAACTGGGGTTGCCGACGAGATGGCCGCCGTTCCCGCCAAATCCGAAGCGATGGGAACGCCCCCTGCATGCACGCCTGCTTCGGGCCTAGAATCCATGCCAAAAACACTAAAAAGAAGTAAAAATAAAAAAACTCCGTGAAAAACCGAAACCGCGAGGAACCGAGAAGGCAATCGCCCGTGCAAGCGCTACCGGCTCTACCCGCACCCGAAAACTGAACCAACTGCCGAAAGCAGCGTGCTCCCCCAGAAAAAGAAACGCTACTCACGTACCGGCAGGAACGCTAAGCCAGGCAGCTCTGAATACCAGACACCTCAAACTGCTGCTAGCGGCAGAGGAGAGCTGCTTCCGGAGGAGGGCTGAAGGTCTCTGGGGCTCCCAGCACCACTTGCCTGCTCCCCGGGGAGAAACCGGAGCAGTTGCCTGAAGCAGGCTCTGCCTCCCGTGCCCCGCGAGTGAAGGCTCCGTTACCAGGGGACAAGAAAAAAATCCAATCCCCTGCTGCCTATCTAGATCCCTGCTAGGGACCCAGGTGTAGAATAAATAGCGAAATAAGAGCAAATAAAATTTAAAAAAGCAAAATTTAATTGAATTTCTCTTCGTGTCTCCAGGAGCCAGCAAAGCGACGCCCTACAGCTGCTGAGGACTGAAAAGACTGAGGTTTTCGCCAGTAGGGGGAGCCAGATACCTGATAGCTGCAAAACTTCAGATTTCAGTCCTCAGCTGCTAGAAGGGCCTGACTACCCTCATGTTCCTGGACTGGCCCGGAGAAACGAAGAGGAAACTCTCTCTGTAAAACACTGTTTTTATTTATTGAATGGTTTTATATACCGCCTTTCAGAAAAATCAAAGCGATTTACATAGACAAAACTTGAACATTACATTGAAACTTATTCAAGCAATTGAACATTAAATTGTATATAATAAAAAAAATGGTAATTTGAGGGTTACAATGCTGAGTAAATGCTGATTAGGTATATAGATAGTTTAAACATATATACAGATTTAAATATTTATAAATTTCAAAAATCTTATCTCCATGTTCCGGGTGTTTTCTCCCTAATTAACACCTTGTCCTCAGTCCCTAAAGGGATTAGACACCTCAAGCATTATGATCATTCATCTCTCTGCTAGCAAGTAAAAAGTCTCCAAGGTTGCAAGGTCTCTATAGATTTCTAGCTATTTTTAATATCATAATTTCCATTCATGTGTCAACTAATAACCAGTGCTTGCTTATAGTGCACAAAGTTCTATAAAAACAATTTAGAAAGGACCACACATTGAAAGAAAAGGAAGCAAATATATTGTCTCTTTGAAGTGTTTCTGTTTGTTGGTTGGTTGTGCTGCTTTCTCAGAGATGGGCAAAGATCCCAGTGTCCAGTTGCTTGGCTGATAATGCAGAGCTCCAACGGCTGCATCAGCCACAGAGAAAACCAGAGTTAACTGAAAGATGCTGCAGAGGTGCCTTTGAGATTGCGCAGGTCCCTGCTTTAGATGGTGGGAACTGAATATCTGGTAGGATTGCTGCAAGCACTACTAATCATTTATATGTGCTACAAGGCGTACACAGCGCTGTACAAACATATAAAGAAGACAGTCCCTGCTTGTAGCGCTTACAATATAATCAAGACAGACAGAACAATACCAGAGAAACCAGGGAGTTCAAATAGGAAAGGAGACACAAGAAGAACAAGGGATTAGGATCCAAATGCGGCCTCAAAGAGGTAAGCCTTTAGCATGGATTTGAAGAGGGAGAGAGAAGAGACTTGAAATAAAGATGGCATAGTTACTCGCCTGTAACAGGTGCTCTCCGGGGACAGCAGGAATCAGTCCTCACAAATGGGTGACATCAACGCCGACGGTTCCCGAGTGATAACCTCACCCCAACTTTCACAGAAAGCCTTTGGGAGATGTACCATGCATGCGTGGTCCCCTTCCTACCTAAGGGTGCCATCTTGCCTCAGTATGACAATATAGCTCAAGATGGCAAAAGAAAGCAACTCCATGGGGAGGAGGAGGGGCTGTGAGGACTGATTTCTGCTGTGCCCGGAGAACATCTGATACAGATGAGAAACTAAGCAGGAAGTCAGTCCTTACATATAGGACCCCTAGCTAAAGGCTACCGAAAAACCTGTAAAAACCACGAGCGACCAGAAAAAGGTGAACCGTGAGAAGCAACAACTGAGTCAAGAAACACCAGACCCATGAGCATCCCCAAGTGTCAAGCGAGGAGCAGGTTCTCCAGTAACCTAAAACACACCAAAGGGCAGGAGTTACGTCACACCCCAAAAAAATGACAGAGTACTGCCTGGTCGAAGACACTGTCTCAGAGGGACTTCCTCTCCAGGCATTAATGAGCTGCAAAGGTATGGACTGAGGACCAGGTGGTGGCCTGATAGATCTCCACCAAAGGAACGGAGCACAGGTTCTCCATAGAAGCTGCCATGGCACGGATGCTGTGCGACATAACTGGGCGCTCCAGCGAGAGACCAGCCTGCTTGTAAGCGAAGGCAATGCAGTCCACTACCCAAGTGGACATGTTTATGTTTATTTGAATTTGATATACCGCTCAGGCCGAAGCATTAGAGCGGTTTACAATAATATATCATTTGTGGAAATATGAAAGGAACGCCATTTGTAAGATAGGACAGAGTAGAGGACAGAAACAGTCAAAAAGATAAGGCAAAGAGAAGAAAGGGAACAGCAGGTTACCATAATATAAGCGTATGACAATCCAGACCACATATTCAATGCTCATTTCAGGACAAACGCCATGGACCAACGCCTAAGGGCCATGCCAAAGACTCTTAAAGACTGCTGTCCCCAGCCGATTTGGGTCATAGGAGACGAAGAGCTGTGAGGAGTGGCGGTGGGCCTGGGTACACTCCAGCTAGAAGGACAGGGCTCGCTTACAGTCCAGAGGAAAGAATTCGGGAAGCACCACCTCCTGGTTGAGGTGGAAAGGAGACACCACCTTTGGGAGAAACTTGGGTGTGTGCAGAGCACGACCCTGTTATTGTAGAACCTCATATAAGGTGGGTGAGCACCAGGGCCTGGAGTTGCTGATAATATGAGCGGGGGTGAGCTCAAAGAGGAAGACCACTTTCCAAGATAGATATTTTAAATGGCACGAGCGGTGGCATAGTAAGTTTTGAAATAACCACTTTAAGGTGCCATTCCGCTGCCTGTAGGCAAACGGGTGGCCTAGAGAGTAGTAGGCCCTCAGGAAGTGAGTCACGAGGGGCTTGCCCTCCACAGAACGATCATTGCACCAAAAGCATGCAGAAGTGAACTCTGACCAAGTTGGACTTCAGCCCTGCCTGGGACAGGTGCATCAGGTACTGGAGGACCAGCTGGACTAAACAGGAGAAGGGGTTAATTTGCCTCTCTGAGCATCAAAACAGAGAACCTTCGCAATCTGAAGGCGAATGGAAGGTTTGGGGGAAGCCAAAAAGGACTGCTTCACCTCATTGGAGAGATCAAAATGGGCCAAGGCTACCCTTTCAGCAGTCAAGCTATCAGAGACAGGGACACCAAATTGGGGTGCAGGAGAGAGCTGCCTTCCTGCGAGAGCAGGCCCTGGTCGCACCTCAGAGGGACAGAGGGTGCCTGGGACAGGCAAAGGAGCAGCAGGAACCACAGCTGCAGAGTCCACCGAGGAGCCACTAGTATCAATGTGGCACTGTCGTGCTGAACCTTGAACAGGATCTTGGTAATCAGCGGTGTGGTGGGAGGGCGTAGAAGAGGGCCTCCATTCAAGGGATGAGGAATGCATCTGATGCTATCTGCAAGGCATGTGGCTACCTGGAGCAGAAGCGGGCTAGCTGTGCATTGGCCGGACTGGCAATGAGGTCCACCTGCGGAAGCCCCCAGAGGCAGAACAGTCGACTGGCCACACTGGGGTCCAGCTGCCACTCATGTGGTTGGAGAATTCGGCTGAACTGGTCTGCCAGGATGTTGTCCTGGCTCAAGAGGTAGACTGCCTGCAGGCACATCCCACTGCTGCTGGCAAAGGAGCAGAGGCTCACTGCCTCCTGACACAGAAAGGATGAACCTGTCCCTCCCTGCTTGTTGATGTAGAAAATCACCAGGTTGTTGGATTAGGACCACTTGATGCTGAAGATGGTGTTGAAAAGACTGGAGGGCAAGCTCTATCATCCAGAGCTCCAGGAGGTTAACCTGCTGGATGCTCTCCACCTGCGACCAGCTGCCCTGAGAGCGGAGGTCATAACAGTGGGAGGTATCCGAAGTAAGGATCTTCTGGGGGGGGGGGGGGCCTGGAAGGGCATCCCGACCTGCAGATTCTGAAGCTGTTGCCACCAGTCGAGGAAATTGGCTGAGGAAATAGGCCAGAGGACGTGTCATGACCACTCTGTCCCATAGGCACTTTGTTGCTTGTGACCACTGGGAACGCAAAGCCACATGTGCAGGTGGGTGTCTGGGGTGATGTGTAACGTGGATGCCATGCGGCCCAGAAGGCGAAGCAGGAGGTGGGCAGAGGCCGAGGGTTGACCCTGGACATGCCCTGCAAGTGTCTAAGGCACTGAGCCCTGTCGAGGGAGGGAGGCCTTGACCTGGATGATGTCTAGCAACACCACTATGAACTCCAGACATTGTTCCAGGAGGAGATGGGACTTTGGTAGCTTATGACGAACCCCAAGTGTTCCAAGATAAGGATGGTGTGGGCTGTCGCCTGATGAGCTTCTGCAGCGGTGCCACCCTTTATGAGCCAGATGTCCAGGAACAGGAAGATGAACATCCCCTGCAAATGCAGGAAGGTGGCGACCATTGCTAGGCACTTGGTGAAGACCCTCGGGGCAGAGGCCAGACCGAAGGGTAGAACCCTGCACTGATGGTGGCAACCTCCTATCATGAAGCGGAGGTACTGCCTGTGAAGGGGATGGATGAGGATGTGTGTATAGGCATCCTTTAGATCCAAGGAACATAGCCAGTCTCTCTGCTGGAGGTATGGCAGTAATGTTCCAAGGGAGAGAATTTTGAATTTCTCCTTCACTAGGAACCGGTTGAATTCTCATAAGAACATAAGATATGCCATACTGTGTCAGACTAAGGTCCATCAAGCCCAGTATTCTGTTTCCAACAGTGGCCAATCTAGGTCATATGTACCTAGCAGTTTCCCCAAGGGACACAGGTTCCACAATGCTTGTACTGGTTCAAGCATTGATATCCTGGGTCCCTTCTTAATAATGGTTTATGGACCTTTCCTCCAGGAACTTGTCCAAACCTTTTTTTAAACCCAGCTATACTAACTGCCTTTACTACATCCTCCGGTAACAAATTCCAGAGTTTGATTACATGTTGAGTGAAAAAATATTTTCTTTTATTAGTCTTAAATAGTTTACCCTGTAGCTTCATTGCATGTCCCCTAGTCTTTCTATATTCTGATAAGGTAAACAATCTATCTACGTTTACCCATTCCACTCCGTTCATTAATTTATAGACTTCTATCATATCTCCCCTCAGCCGTCTCTTTTCCAGGTTAAAGAGCCCTAACCTTTTCAGCCTTTCTTCATAGGAGTATCCTTCCATCCCCTTTACCATTTTGGTGGCTCTTCTCTGAACCTTTTCTAAAATCGCTATACCCTTTTTAAGATACGGCGACCAGAATTGCACACAATATTCAAGGTGCGGTCTCACCATGGAACGATATAGAGGCATTATAATATCTTTTGTTTTATTTTCCATTCCTTTCCTTATCATACCTAGCATTCTATTTGCTCTCTTGGCCGCCGCAGCACACTGGGCCAAGGGTTTTAACATGGTATCCACAATGACACCTAAATCTTTTTCCTGGGTGGTGGTTCCTAATGTGGAACCTTGCATCGTGTAACCATAGTTTGGGTTGTTCTTCCCTAGGTGCATAACCTTGCACTTGTCCACATGAAATTTCATCTGCCATTTTGATGCCCAGTCTTCCAATTTATCAAGAACCTCTTGCAATTTTCCACAATCCTCTTGGGTTTTAACAACTTTAAATATTTTTGTGTCATCTGCAAGTTTGATCACCTCACTCGTTATTCCACTTTCCAGGTCATTTATGAATATGTCAAAAAGCAGCGGACCCAGCACAGATCCCTGGGGTACACCACTATTCACCTTTCTCCATTGGGAAAATTGGCCATTTAGCCCTACCCTCTGCTTTCTATCTTTTAACCAGTTCCTGATCCACAATAGTACATTGCCTCCCATCCCATGACTCTTTAGTTTTGCCAAAAGTCTCTGATGAGGGACTTTGTCAAAGGCTTTCTGAAAGTCCAGATACACAATATCAACCGACTCACCTTTGTCCACCTGTTTATTCACTCCTTCAAAAAAACATAACAGATTAGTAAGACAAGATCTTCCTTGTCTAAAGCCATGTTGGCTGTCTCCCATTAGGTCATGACTATCAACATGCTGAGTAATTTTATTCTTTATGATGGTTTCTACCATTTTTCCCGGTACTGATGTCAGGCTCACCGGTCTGTAGTTTCCCGGATCACCCCTGGAACCCTTTTTAAAAATTGGTGTTATATTGGCGATCCTCCAATCTTCAGGTATTAGAGATGATTTTAATGATAGTTCACAGATTACTAATAGCAGGTCTGCAATCTCGTATTTCGGTTCTTTCAACACCCTTGGATGTATACCATCCGGCCCAGGTGATTTGCTACTCTTCAGCTTATCTAATAGTTGTAAGACATCTTCCCGATGTATCGATATTTCCTTCAATTCTTCCGCACCTTTAAATACCACTTCAGTCATGGGTAACATCCCTACATCTTCCTCAGTAAAGACTGAAGCAAAGAATTCATTCAGTCTCTCTGCTATCGCCTTGTCACCTCTTAGTGCTCCTTTAACCCCTTTATCATCTAATGGACCAACTGACTCTCTCACAGGTTTTTTGCTACGAATGTACTTGAAAAGGTCTGTACTTCGCGTTTTTGCTTCTGCAGCAAGCTTCTTCTCAAATTCTCCCTTTGCCTGCCTTATCAATGCCTTGCATTTGACTTGCCAGTGCTTGTGCTGTTTCCAGGTTTCATCGTTTGGCTCTTTTTTCCATTTCCTGAAAGATGCTTTTTTGGCAACAGCCGCCTCTCTGACCTCACCTTTAAACCATGCTGGCAGTTTTTTGGACTTCCTTCCACTTTTCTTAAAGCGTGGGATACAGCTGGTCTGGGCTTACAAGATAGTATTTTTCAATAACACCCAAGCTTGATGTACGTCTTTAACCTTCGCAACTGCTCCTTTTAGTTTTTTCTTAACTGTTTTCCTCATTTTATCATAGTCTCCCTTTCGAAAGTTAAAAGTTAGTACTGTGGATTTCTTTACTATCCCTCCTCCACTAATTAAATCAAAGGCAATCATGCTATGATCACTATTGCCAAGTGGCCCCAACACCCTTATCTCTTGCACTAGATCTGGTGTTCCACTAAGGATTAGGTCTAATATGGCTTCCCCTCTGGTCGGTTCATGAACCAGCTGCTCCAAGAAGCAGTCATTTATTTCATCTAGGAACTTTATCTCCTTAGCATGTCCTGACGTGACACTGACCCAGTCGATACTGGGGTAGTTGAAATCACCCATTATTATTACTGTGCTGTAACTTTTGTTAGCTTCCTTGATTTCTTTGAGCATTTCATCATCCATTTGGTCATTCTGAAATGCGTCGCGCCGAACAAATAGCCACCAGAAAAACTGTCTTCAACGTCAAATCCTTAATTGATGCATGGAATAATGGCTCAAAAGGAGCTTTGGTCAATGCCCTCAGGACCAAATTGAGGTCACAGGGCGGTACCAAAATTCTCCGTGCGGGCCGCAGTCTGGCTACCGCTTTCAAGAAACGCAACACGTCCGGAGGAGATCCAAGTGCGACCCCCTGCACTTTGCCACAAGATAGGGCTGCTAGCCCCTTCTCAAATCCATCTGGCAAGAAACTCAAGATGGCCGGAATGGACACCGCCGTCGCCTTCACTCGCCGCTGCGAACACCAATCCTCAAAAATACGCCAGATCCGGATATAAGCCAGCGACGTGGAACGTTTCCGCGCTCTAAGCAAGGTTGCCACCACCGCCGCTGAATAACCTTTCTTCGCTAGCCTCGCCCTTTCAATGGCCAAACCGTAAGCGAGAACCGATCCACCTGCGGCATGAGGAATGGCCCTTGAAATCAACAGATTCCCCGTCGCCGGTAACCTCCAGGGGACCCCGTCGAGCAGCCGCATGAGATTGGCAAACCAGGGATGTCTCGGCCAGTCTGGGGCTACCAGCAACACTCTGCCCCGGTGAGACTCGACACGCAGAATTACCCGGCCTATGAGCGCTCACGGCGGGAAGACAGAGAAGTCCTGTCGACGGCCAGGGCTGCATCAGTGCATTGATCCCTTCCGACATCCGCTCGCGCCTCCTGCTGAAGAAGCGACTTGCCTTTGCCAACTGAAAGGTCGCCATTAAGTCCATTACTGGCTGCCCCCATTTGCAGACTATTTGCGCGAACACGTCCGGATGCAGTTCCCATTCCCCAGCATCCACTCGGATCCTGCTGAGGAAGTCTGCCGTCACATTGTCCTTCCCTGCGATATGAGCTGATGAGAGCGAGGTCAGCCGACGCTCCACCCAAGCGAACAGTTCGTCTGCCTCCTCTTCCATGGCTGCACTGCCTGTGCCGCCCTGTCGATTGATATACGCCACTGTTGCTGAATTGTCTGATAACACGCGGACCGCTCGGCCCGTCACCGCATCCTCGAACCGTTGCAACGCTAGAGATACTGCTCTCAGCTCTAGCCGGTTTATCGACCACGCACTTTCTTGCACTGACCACGTGCCTTGCGCGAACCGATCTTTGCAATGTGCTCCCCACCCCGCGAGACTTGCGTCTGTCAGTAGCGGGAGCCACTTCGGCTGCTCCAGAGACATCCCGGCCGTCAAGGATTCCGGATTCAGCCACCATCGAAGAGCCTGCCTGACCCTGACTGGGCAGTGAAGGCGCTTGTGCACAGAGTCCGTCTGGTAAGACCACCGGCAGAGCAGTGCTCTCTGGAGCGGTCGCATATGAAACCTGGCCCAAGGTACCGCCTCCAAGGTCGCCGCCATGGTTCCCAGCAGCTGTAAGTAATCCTACGCAGTGGGGGCTGGAGAGGCCCAGAACTGGCGAACCAGCCAGCACAGGCCCTGAATTTGTCTATCTGGAAGAAACCCCGCTCCTTCCTGCGTATTCAAACAGACTCCCAGATACTCTAGATTCTGAGAAGGAACTAAACGGCTCTTGGCCGGGTTTACCACCCATCCGAGGCTTCGCAACAACTTTATCACCTTGTCTGTCGCCCGGATGCTCTCGGCCTTGGACTTGGCTCGAATGAACCAATCGTCGAGATAGGGATGAACTAGAACACCCTCTCTTCGAAGCGCCGCCGCTACCACCACCATCACTTTGGTAAATGTCCTCGGAGCTTTCGCCAGACTGCTTCGTGGTCAGTGCAAGGCCTGGAATTGATAATGACCCCAGGGTAGAGCGAACCGCAGGAACCTTTGGTGGCCCACTCTGATTGGAATGTGCAGGCACGCCTCCGTAAGATCGAGGGAAGTCAAGTACTCCCCCTGCCGAACCGCCACAATGACAGAACGCAAGGTTTCCATCCTGAAGTGGGGCACCCAAAGACATTGATTCACCCCTTTCAGGTCCAGGATAGGTCAAAGGGCCCCATCCTTTTTTGGTACCACAAAATAGATGGAGTATCGACCCATGCCGTAATCTTCTAGTGGCACTGGTACGACCGCCCTCAACTGTAAAAGACGATCCAAAGTCTCCTGCACTGCCAGAGCTCGCTGTTGACCTCTGCAGTGCGACATCACGAAGGAATCCCGCACGGGCCTTGCGAATTCCATAGGTTAACCATCGCGGATGATCTCCAGCACCCGTCGGTGGTTATTTGGGTCCAAGCAGGGAGGAATTCCTGTAGTCGCCCGCCTATCGGTTGACTCCCTGCCGGGACTCGCCTCCTTTTATTGTGGCTTTTGACCTGCCGCCGAGGAAGCTGCCATGAAGCCTCTACTTGCTTCGCGGAAGCCACAAAACCCCTGGGCTCTGGAAGCAAATCTTCCTCTTTGGAAACCGCCCAGCCGGGAAGCACGGAATCTTCGGAAGTCCCGAAATGACCCTCGAGAGCCTTGGAAGACCTTCCCTTGCTTGGGCTTATCCTCTGGAAGTCTCCCCCCTTTGGACTCCCCGAGGTCCTTGACCAATTTGTCCAAATCTTCACCAAACAGCAACTTTCCCTTAAACGGCAGCCTACTGAGCCTGGACTTGAAAGAACCATCAGCCGCCCAATTCCTCAACCAGACAGCACGCCACGCAGCTACCAATGACACAGTACTATTGGCCAATGCTCGAATTAAGTCATAATGCACATCTGACAAATATGCAGTCCCTGACTCAAGGCAATCTAGCTCACGCAGCTCTTCCTGCTCCAATCGCGTGGACTGACGTAAACGCTGGGTCCACCTGAGACACGCTCTCGCCACCCAGGCCCCACAAATGGAAGCCTGGAGAGACAGAGCGTCCGCTTCAAAGGATTGTTTCAGAAGGGCTTCTACCTTCCTATCCTGAGCATCTTTTAGAGCCGCACTACCCTCCACCGGGATAGTAGTCTTTTTAGTGACCGCTGCTACGGCGGCATCAACCCGAGGAAACCTGAATTTCTCCCTGACCGAATCTGCCAAGGGATAAAGTTTGTTCATAGTCCTAATTCCTCTGAGACCAGCCTCCGGCTGATCCCACTCCTCCTGTATCATTCGGTCCACCACCCGGTGAACCGGGAAGACCACCTGTGCCTGCCGCACCACCTGAATGATGGGATCCTCCACTCCTTCTTCCTCGTCACCTTGTGTCGTAGCCAGATTGAGAGTTTGAAGGGATTCCGTGATAAGCGCAGAAAGCTCTTCTCTCCAGAATACTCGAATAATCTTTGCCTGATCCTCCGGCTCTTGTATCTCGCCTTCTTCCAACTCCTCCACGCCGTCTTCGTGCTCCCCATCGGCCTCCTCTGCCTCTGGCCACTCACCCTCAGTAACCGAGAGCTCGCTTGGCCTGGGCCTCTTAGGGGCTCTCGGGCTGCAACTATCCGCGCCTCTGACCGCAGGCAGCTGCCCCTGGCCAATCATTGCCCCATCTGGAAGCTTTCCGTGCCTCCACAAGCATAAAGCTTGATGCATAAGCAAAACGAAGTCTGGCCAAAAATCCCCTAACTGGGACCCCACCCCTAAGGCCGAAGGAGCGCCAGACGTGCCAGCAACCGCCTCCTGGTCCGCACTCGGCGTCGTGGTTAGCAGGGACTCGAGCTCGGCCCCTGGGATTCCTGCGCGACCTTGACTACCATCTGATGCTCTACACTCGTAGAAACCAGCGCGCAACCCTGGCAGATCCCAGAGTCTGCGGCTGTACTCCTGCGAGTACCGCAGATGACACACTGCGGGCGCGCAGCCATAGAACCAGGCACTGCTGAATATATAAATATATATTTATACTTTTTGTTTTTTTAAATAACAAATGCCACAAACTCAAGGAAAAATGTGCAAACTAACACTCTCCTTAAATGTCAACGAAGACCTGAAACGGTGCACCTCAAGGCAAACCCTCCCAGGCCAGACCCGTGAAACTCAAGAGCTCAAAAACCCAAAAGAAATAAAAAAATTAAGAAAAACAATGTCTGGACAGGCGACTCTGGAAGCCCCCCTAAGCTTATCGCTAACTCCGGGCCCCCAACAAGCTGCCCCGAGGCTGCCGACGCGAGCGCTGGACACACCGGCCCCACGTGGCTACAAAATGGCCGCCGGGGCAGCCCGCCCGCGAAATGGCACCAAAACCCCGCTCTCAAGTAAGCCGCGAGGATTTTCAGGCAAATCCGGCCCTCTCCCCTAGTCTCCACTGCTAAGCGCGGTTACCTGCTCGCTGTTCAGGCTGCTGAACCGGAAGAGAGCCTCTTGCCTGCACGACTCCGCTCCCCAGCACAGAGAGTGGATAGCTGCCAACGGCTTCAACTCCGTCTGTCCTGCACTCCCGCGGATCTACTGCCTCTGAGGGAGACCGCTGGGAGGGGGACTGCATACCGGCGAGCTCTCCTCCGGACCGTCAGGGAGGAGAGATCTGCCCGGTGCACATCCACAAAGTAAGGCACAAAAACAATAAAGAATGCAGAGAGGGCCGGTACACGTAGAAATGCCTTTTCAATCAGCTTTCTTTTTTTTTTTTTTAAAGGAACAGGCTCAGGTTTATGATATTCAAACAGATCAAATGTAATACCACAAAAGAAATAAATCTAGCTACTCTCAAAATTCGTTATCAGCCCTCGAGTGAGCCCTCAAGGGTCACACGTCTTCCTGCTGCATGGAGACTGGAAACACTGGGGCTGATGGGAGAGGTCAGCAGGCTATAGCCAGTGATGTCATGATTTGGACATGCTCAGTCTCCAAGCTGCAGGAGGACGTTGACAACCCAGAGGTAGAGGACTGAACTGGAGGAACGATAAGGAAACCTCTTTACTGAACACTACGGTAACATCAATGATAACCCAACCTCACAAACACCTAACTCACCTCACCTTATGATTGAAAGCATGTATATTAGTATGGGATACACTACACTATTAGAATAACTAAAAACTGAGAAAGAGTTAATTCTGTTCAGAACCATGCTTAGAAATAAAACCTCATATATTAGCTTACTAGGTGAAGGTTTACATAAATAAAGAAAAGGGCAGGTTGTACCCCAGCCTTTCTGTCTCAGAGTTATTAACTAAAATACATTCAGGGTTAGTAATTAGTAGATATCGAGAAGTATTCAAGATTAGATATCAAGTTATCAGCAGTAAACAATAATGTCAATTAGGTCATTCTATATTGTGGAATCCTGTATGTCTCCTCATAATGGCCATGTAACAGTAAACAATTATGTCTTGGACTTCATTTATGGCTCCACATTGACCCACACCGAATAAGTTGACCTACAATATGATAAACATACATGACGTATAATGGTAAAGTGAAATTATGCTGTATCATCTAAAAAAGCCTTATAAATAAAGTGAACCATGGCTGAGAAGTTAGAGTAAACAGGGAGAACGTGCTTCTCTCAGTTTCCTCTCCCCAAAGCTTTGGTGTATTTTTCTATAGAACTGTGTGTATTTATTGCTGTATTGGATAACCTTCCTATTGTCTGTGAGTGTGGTTCTCTGTAGCTTCAAGAGCCCAGTGAGGTTACTGGTGAGGGAAGAGTCAAGTAAGCTCTTCAGTTGGTGCCGTGACTCATCTACAGATTTCTACATTCCTGACAAGGAGGGAAGGTGTTTGTGAGTATTATCTGGTGCCAGCAATGAGCAATCTGTTAGGTGAACAGGAGTTGACTCAGTTGTGTGCGAATGGCATGTTGAAGCTATGAGTTTAGCTCTTCAGATAGGTAGCCCTTCTTATTGTATGCGTGAACAATATGAACCTAGGGCTACTAAATTATATTGTGCACTGGCCTGCACTGACAAGTTTCCTTTGGAAGGAACATTTTCTGTAGATAAGCTTTGTTATCTGAAATGTGCTTTGCAGACTCAACACAGAATATGCTCGTGAGGGGCTGGTGTTTGGGTGGTGGCAGCAAATGGCACATGAATTGAAGAATGAATTGTTTGGATTAGTGAATATTGATAAGACGAGTGAGCCACAGGAGAAAAAGTTTGTTGGTAATATCTGGGCAAAGTAAGTCCCAGTCATTATTTTTTCTCCAGAGTATGATGATGTAATTGAAGCTGGAAGTGTTCCAGGTGTATTTCCGTCGTCTTCCCCTGTCTGTTCTGAGAATTATGTAGTTTCTGAAGGGAAGATAGTCACTCGTTTAGCAAAATTAAAATATGCGATAAAAGATAAGTTAAGAATGTTGTGAAATACACAGATCACGGATTTTGGGACTTGCAAGGTGTCCCAGCTTAGAGAAATGAATGACCTTCTTAGTCATGAAACGGAATGTACCGTACGTATCATAGAGTCCTTAGAGGGAACAGTGAGAAATGTAAATAATATTTCTGCTACAAAGGAATTAGGTATTTCTAGTAAACTTATTGATGATATTGAAAAGGGTTTGAATAAGCATTTTATGACCTATAGAGAGAAATGTATTCAACTACATAGTGCAATATGATTTTCTGTTAAAATCACTTACAGTAGTAGTAGTACACTTATAGCAAACCTGTGAAAAGGACTGGTTGAGATTAAACATCTTTAAGGCAGGATTCATTTATTGTTTTTGTAAATAGTTTAATCCCGTGAGTAAAGGTATTTTTTTACAACTTAGAATGACCAGCACGAACAGCTGATGTAAGTCTAAAAAAAGTACTGATGTAAGTCTGAAGAATGCTGATGTAAGTCTAAAAAAAGTACTGATGTAAGTCTGAAGAATGCTGATGTAAGTCTAAAAAGTGCCTGGTGCAGTGAGCTGACATTTGATGTGAAATGATTAAGTCGCTCGAGCTGCCGATTGCTCAACCTTCCAGGAGCAAGGGGAGGGGTAAGATTGGAGCGCGAGAAAGTCATAGGAATCTGCAGCGAGACAGTTCAGATAAGCTTTGTTATTGAACTTGTGCGAGCATAAACTGTCTCTGGAATTTGAGCAGGGGGATGGTCAGAGGGATGCTTTCTCTGCTACTGTTCAGCTATATTCTTTGCAGATGTCACAGCTATTCACCCTCTCAGAAGACTTCTCTCTGCTCTGTGGGCTGCACCCGGATCCAATGTCGCACATTGCCAGTTGTGTTTCTTTCCTCTGATGTGCCGTGTTCTACAGATGAAGTGCTGTTTCCTGCAGATGCAAGCATCGTTATCTTGGAAATTTTCATCTACAGTGCTGAGATGAGATATTGGATGCCTTTGTTCCGCCTGTACGGGTCGGCGTGAGACCTGAAGTTTCGTTTCTTAGACTGTCAGCTGTGTCCATTGCCAGCAGTCACTGATGAAGAAGTTATCTCCAGCCATGCCTTGTAACTTCAGTATGTGAGACTTCAACTCTTTTTGTGCTACAAGTGAGACTGTCTGTAGATGGCTGTACGGTAAGATGCTGATAAGCAGTTCATAATGTGATTTTGCCAATTTCTCCTTGGACTGTTGTTGTGGATTTGCGATTTGATTTATTTTCAGTTTGACATGGCAAAAAGAAAAAAAAAGTGCAGTTTTGTTTTATCTGTTTTTGTTTTTAGTTAGTCTTGCATATTTGCATCGGCCCTAGAACCTGCATTATCTGATAAGAAACTCAATAATTTCTTTTTAGTTTATTATGTGAATAATTTGTTTTTAATGTAAATTGAATTACATATATTATTGGTCAGATTTCTTTATTATATTGCTAAGCTATTGTTAAGGGTTAAATCTGTTTAAACTGCGGTGTATTATAAACATGTAACTTTCTGGGAATTGTCCTAACACTCTCTGGTCTGCTAGAGTGAAACCTATTTTGAAAGCACCGATGTTACTGTGCGAGTTTTCAGATTTATTAATTTTCTGTAAAGCCTCTCCGTTATCGCAGTTGAAGGTTTGTTTTGGGAAATGCGCCATGTTTTAGATGTAAACATGTACTGGGAAGAATGCCATGCTTGTTGTAAACTATTCAAATTGTTTATGGTTACTTTCGTTTTCTCTGTTATCTGTGTATGTTTTTGTAAGCTTCCCCAACTGGATATATGCCAGTAGGCTCTTATTTGGAGTGAATTAATGAAGTAACTTCTGCTCTGTCTATATGGTAATGATTTTTGTAATTGGATCTCATTGCTTTCCTCATTGATTTTTTTGCTAGCACACGTCACGATTTTTGAAATCCAAGGGACCTTATTCGGTGAACCGGAAAGACTCTTTTCTGATATCTGTGTCACAGATGTCACCATATGTAGCACTGTTAAAGATGACTTTATTTTCTCTTTTATATCCTTTTGAAGATACTTCTTTTAAAACCCAACTTTGGACTTCGTGTCGTTCTGGGCAGCTGGGAAACGACTCATCTGATTATTTACCCTGATCGTCTTTTGTTTCTGCCTGTTTTTTTCTTCTGCAGCGGAAGTTTATCGCTGTGGTTATGCATCTTGTTATTTTTTTTAAACTGTGTTCTGGATTGACATTGTAGGGATAGTTGAGGGAAAGTTATTAAGACTCCTGCCTGCTGAATTCCTTTTATTGTATTTTGATTTTGCACCCTGTTTTGGTATCTGTTCTGTATCAGAGGAGGGAGGGTGTCCCTAATAGGGCACTATGATACAGCCTCCGATTGAATAAAGTTTTTCCTTTAGCCCTTATGGCGGTGTGTGTGTTTCCCCGGACACTATTTGAAATAATTAATGAATGCCTTGGCAGTTATCCCAGACACCAGGTGTTGCGCAGCGCTATCTTACCTTATTGTGTACGAATGCATCTTCAGGCCTGTTTGTGTTTTTTTTATTGCATGTGACTTCTTAACGAGATGGCAAGTACTTTATATCTGGGATCCGCAGAATTGTTTTAGCAGAAGTGAAGTCACCAGATTGGGTCCTGCTTAAGACTGCATCCGAAGACACTCCCAGCTCCGGAGTTCCTGATCCATGTCGTGATATATTCGACTTGTAAAGTGAGAAGACATTCTCAACGAATGCATCTTATACGGTGGCCCCCTCACAAGTCCAGGAAGTGGCTTCCTGTGTCGGTGAATCAAGAGTTGCAAGGACTAGCAGTCAAGACATCCGAAAACGTATTGCTCTTAGTAGAGTGGTTGTGAAGGACCTAGACAAGATTCTCAAGAGCAGAGATGTCTCTCTCCATACATACATTAAACTTGTCCAAGCCATGGTATTTTCAATAATGTCATGTGGATGCGAAAGTTGGACAGTGAAAAAGAGACAGGAAGACAGGAGTTGCAATGCAGAGACTTATTTGGACAATAGTGATATTGAAGAAAAGGACTTTTATGATTCAAAGTACTTTCTAGAAGAACAACAGAGACATTACAAAGAGATTATTGTATTAAGTGAATTCTAAATGGACTATTCATGTAAAATACTTTTATATAGCATTTAAAATGTTTTTTATGTATTTATAGTAAGACCTAGAAGGATGAGGATAGTTTAGATTAGTATTTTTCTGATATGTATGTAATGACCTTTAGGTACTGCACCTCTACTTAATAAAGTACTTGAGAAGTAGAGGGCCAATATAGCGATAGTATATCTCTTCATCATCTTAAGAAGTGTATTAAGAAGAGTAGATATATATTTAGTTTGTCTTAGAATATTTTTGAGAATATTTTTATTACTATGCATATTGGCTATGCATATTTCCTATTCTGGTCCTAGATGTGCTATGGCAATTTATTAGTGAAGCAGTATTGTATTCAGAATCATGAGGATATTAGAAGGAATATCCAAATATTTCTGAGGCACACTTACATTTGATGGGAAAAATATTTTAAGTTATCAAAGTTTGTTGCTTGTCTTCCAACAGTGACAGCTCCTCAGCATGGAGGTTTACCAAGGGTTAGGCCTGAGATCTTTGAGGAGCTTTGTGACATATAGTCATATACAAACACAGAACCTAGAATAATTAAAGATATAGGTATGAAGATCCTATGTACAAGTTCTTACATTTCAGTAATTTACAAATAATGTCAGTTAATGGGAATCAAGTGTGTAGTTTAGCTACCCCTTTTTGGATGCCTCTAGTTCAGATCTAGGCATACTTAACCAGAGTTAAAGTGAAATAATTTAATGGTCATGCCTCAGAGGGTTTTTGAGTAATTAGATACAGAATATATCTTGTCCTCAGTGAGTTTCTGAATCTCACATCATAAGCAGTTAAGCATATTTGCTGCGGCTCATTGTATTTGTTTTGCAAGCCAGACGTTGCTATTATTTGCCTGTTTAGTTTTTGTGGTTTGGCAAAAGTAGAGCACCTTTTGCATGTCTGTTCAGCTCCTTCAATCTTTTGTACTCCTGCTGTAGTTCTTGTAGGCTTGCCCCACGACAGCCATGTTTTCTTTTTCTAATTGCAAGAAGGGCTACAGATGTTTCTTCAAGTTGTCCAAGTTGTTTTTGCACTGTTAATTTTGGACTGTGCAATTTGAGTTTTTCATGTGCAGAATGATCACATGTGCTTTGAGGTTCTTGCATGTTTTTCTAAAACTGAATTTTTCTCTGCACTTCTAGTTCTCTTTCTTAATCTCTTCAAACACTGGTTTACTGTTTGGTATATTGTGAAACATAGTCTTCTGGTATTTTATTTTTGTTGTGCTGTTTTTGTAATCTCCGATTTGAGAATTGATGTTTCGGTTGGTATTTCTATAGTGCAGAGTTTCCCAGAGGTTGGTTAGGTGCTTGATGTATAGCCCTGGTGGATACCCCATAGTGAATTGAACTATATTACCCCATAGGGAAGTGAACTATATTAATTTGTTGTCAATCCTGAACAAATCTTGAAGAAGAAAATGGGATGTTTCCCCTCAGAATGAAGTCATAGTGGCTGCTCTGTTTCGTTTTAGGCAATTAGTGTGTATTGCAAGGTCTAGTAAACATAGTGTCAGCTTACGCAGCCAGGAACTGAATGGTTTTTAGATTTTCTCCTAGCAAAGGAAAATGCTGTATGCAGAGTATTAGTTGATTTTTGTTGTAGTATGATTGATAATAGTGGAAAATAGTGAAAGGCCTATTAGATGAAGTTAGTAACTGCATGTTAGTTTCAAGTGAGAGTTATGTCAATTTCCTTTTCAGCTCTCACTGCTTCTGTTCCTTCATTTTGGAATTCAATATTCAGGCTGTTTGCAAGGCCTGTTAGCATTTTTTTGGTTGGTTGGTATTTTGGTATGTTTCATTGTAGAAGTATTACTCCTCTATGTACTGACAGTTGTTTCTCTATGTCAGCACCGGTTTCTTTCCACCTCTTCACCTTTCACAGCTTTCTGAATCAGAAGTCAGTAGGATCACTGACCCCTGCAATAATGTTATGGATTGGCCCAGAATCAAGTTGTATTTCCACTTCAATGGCAATATATGAGTTTCCTTATTTCAGAAATGATTCTTTACAGAATCAGAGGAGGGACTGAAAGCATGTATATTAGTATGGGGTGCCATACACTATTAGACTAACTAAAACTGAGAAAGAGTTAATTCTGTTCAGAACCTTGCTTAGAAATAAAACTTCATATATTAGCTTACTAGGTGAAGGTTTACATAAATAAAGAAAAGGGCACGTTGTACCCCAGCCTTTCTGTCTCAGAGTTATTAACTAAAATACATTCAGGGTTAGTAATTAGTAGATATCGAGAAGTATTCAAGATTAGATATCAAGTTATCAGCAGTAAACAATAATGTCAATTAGGTCATTCTATATTGTGGAATCCTGTATGTCTCCTCATAATGGCCATGTAACAGTAAACAATTATGTCTTGGACTTCATTTATGGCTCCACATTGACCCACACCGAATAAGTTGACCTACAATATGATAAACATACATGACGTATAATGATAAAGTGAAATTATGCTGTATCATCTAAAAAAGCCTTATAAATAAAGTGAACCATGGCTGAGAAGTTAGAGTAAACAGGGAGAACATGCTTCTCTCAGTTTCCTCTCCCCAAAGCTTTGGTGTATTTTTCTATAAAACTGTGTGTATTTATTGCTGTATTGGATAACCTTCCTATTGTCTGTGAGTGTGGTTCTCTGTAGCTTCAAGAGCCCAGTGAGGTTACTGGTGAGGGGAGAGTCAAGTAAGCTCTTCAATGATCACCACCCAACCCCCTGTACCCCCCCAATTAATAATCCCTATTCAAATCTAAACTCACAGAAATACACACAAACTGTAAATAGTTACTAGTCTTCAGTTCAGACAACTATGTATATAAAGCATTTGCTTCATGTTAAATGTATCTATGGATCAATGTAAATAGTTCAACCTCTGTTCTTTGTAATATGTTGTGTTATATATAAACCGCCCCTTATCTCTGGAAGGGACGGTATAGAACAGGGGTCGGCAACCCGCGGCTCCGGAGCCGCATGCGGCTCTTTCTCACCTTTGCCGCGGCTCCAGAGCACACTGCCCGCCCGGTATTTATGGCGTTATGGGCTCCCTCCCTTCTTCTACAGCCGCGGCTCTCTGCCTCTTAGGGAACCGCGGCTGTGCTTTTAAAATCATCTCGGAGCCCTTCCTGTCTTGACGGGCTCCGTGCAGCATTGTCCCGCCTCTAAAGGAAGTTGTTTACCACTTCCTTTGGAGGCGGGACAATGCTGCACGGAGCCCGTCAAGACAGGAAGGGCTCCGAGATGATTTTAAAAGCACAGCCGCGGTTCCCTAACAGGCAGAGAGCCGCGGCTGCAGAAGACGGGAGGGAGCTGACATGGAGGGAGGGGGGCTGACATGGAGGGAGGGAGGGAGCAGATATGGATGGATGGAGGGAGGGGGGCTGATATGGAGGGATGGAGGGGGCTGACATGGAGGGAGGGAGCTGATATGGATGGATGGAGGGAGGGGGGCTGACATGGAGGGAGGGAGCAGATATGGATGGATGGAGGGAGGGGGGCTGACATGGAGGGAGGGAGCAGATATGGATGGATGGAGGGAGGGGGGCTGACATGGAGGGAGGGAGCAGATATGGATGGATGGAGGGAGGAGAGCTGACATGGAGGGAGGGGGGCTGACATGGAGGGAGGGAGCAGATATGGATGGATGGATGGAGGGAGGGGGGCTGACATGGAGGGAGGGAGCTGATATGGAGGGAGGGAGGGGCTGACATGGAGGGAGGGAGCAGATATGGATGGAGGGAGGGAGGGAGGGGGGCTGACATGGAGGGATGGAGGGAGGGGGGCTGACATGGAGGGAGGGAGCTGATATGGATGGAGGGAGGGGGGCTGACATGGAGGGATGGAGGGGGCTGACATGGAGGGAGGGAGCTGATATGGAGGGAGGGAGGGAGGGGGCTGACATGGAGGGATGGAGCACTGGTAATGGGGTTGAGGGGACGAGCACTGGAAATGAGCTGATTAGGGGAGGCTAGGACTGGTAATGAGCTGATGGGGGGTAGGACTGGTATTGGGCTGATTAGGGGAGGCTAGCACTGGTAATGGGGTTGAGGGGGGATTAGCACTGGAAGGTACTGGGAGTGAGGACTGGAAAGGGGCTGATATTGGGGAGGGTTACTGGGACTGGAAATAGGCTGATGGAAAGAAGTGAAGAAAACGAAAGAAGAGATAAGAAATGGCAGATGGACCATAGACCACAGAAAGAGAGCTAAGAGAAGACAGGAAAGCAGAAGCCTCAGATCGGGACCAGCATGATCAAAGAATAAATTGGTCAGACAACAAAGGTAGAAAAAATAATTTTATTTCATATTAGTGATTTGACTACAAAATCATCATCATTTTGAAATCAAATATTGTTACTTGTTGTTGTGATATTTTCTGGCGTTTTTTTTTTTGGTGTGTGAAGGAAGAGGGGTAGTCTTATACGGCGAGTATAGGCCAAACACCTATATTTTAACAGGAAAAGTAGGGGGTCGTATATAGCATTAAGGTAAGAAACAATATATGCAGTGTTAGATTTGTTTTAAATGTCGCAATGGTTTTGCGGCTCCCAGGTTTTTTTTTCCCTTCGGAAACGGGTCCAAGTGGCTCTTTACGTCTTAAAGGTTGCAGACCCCTGGTATAGAAGAACCAAATAAATACATAAATAAAAAAGCATGGGACAAACACAGGATCTCTAAAGGTAAAAAGGGGACTATTGTAGTTGATATTGAAGGGCAGACTAGGTAGACCATGTGGTCTTTTTCTGCCATCATGTTTCTAAGAAAAGCCAGGATCGCGTTAAAGACCCGCCCCAAGAAAAGCCCTTTCACCACCCCTGAAGCAATGTAGTATTTCTAAGTTCTGAATTCCACCCATTGAAATCAATGTCACAGATTGTGTGGGGGCTGGAGCGCATGTGCAGGCCTGTCTGTTCCTTCCTTCTGGGGACTGCGATCTTGCCGGGCTGTGGTGGGTAATTTTCCACTGCAGCTCAGAACCTTGCAGCAACTGTCACGGCCGTGTCATCGGACTAGATTGTGGCCCCCAATAAAAGGGGACAGTCCAGTGCTTCCCCCCTTTTCGGGTCGCCTGTTTCAATGCCTGTTTGTAGAAGCCGTATGGTGCCTTCCGACCTCCTCTGGGAAAGGAAACATTTCTTTGGCACCTGGTCAGCTTTAGCTACAGGGCCACAATTGCCAAAAATAGTCGCAGCTTTGCAATAGCTCAGGGACTCAGCTCTGTCCATATATCACGCAAAATGCACCGGAGGAGGAGGAGGAAGAATCACTGCATATTCAGCAGCTCCAGCACACCAAGTCTTTCAATCGCCAGTGCTTTAGACCTTGCCTGAGCTGCAGACGTGCTGCCCTGGGAGTGAGATGAGTCACCCAACTGAACATAGACTCTTGCTCCTATTCCAATCCAGTGTTGCACTTTCTCCCTCACCTGCCGGCTCCTGCTCACAAGCTTGCCCCCCACCCCCTTCTGTGCAACCATTCAGCAAGGCCTGCCAGCGCTCCACCCAGAGGCGATTCACCATTACTGGCCCCAAGGACTCAAACTGTGTCTCAGAGTAGCCAGCACGTGAAGGAGCTGGAGGGGGAGGAATTAGACCTATCAGTTTTGTCACATGCCTTACAGGGGGAACTTACTTGGAGAGGGAGCAGAGTGACCAAGAGTGTTACTAATGCCATGCCTGGAAGACACCAGCAGCATAGTGACCACCTGAACAGTCCGAAAATCCCTTGGACCCGGCGGATGTAAGCACCCTACAACCTTCGGAGGGCCCTGCCCCTGCGGAGGGCAGGGCGAGCCATGCTCTCAGGAAGCTTACAGCGAGATATGCTGGCACCCCTGACACCCCAGTGACCACAAAAAGGGGGGCTACAGGGAGGACAGCCGTGGGCACCCTCCAACTGACCCTAGCGCCTGGTCTGGGCTCGGAAAGCACTATGTTGGGCGAGCTGAAGGCTGACAATCAAGAACGCTCAACCGCAGATATTAACGAAGACCATATGATTTCTTTACTCCCTCCATGTGGTTCCAGCGGGCTTTGACAGCTGTTCGGCACAGCTCCACAGGCACCAAAACCATGGGTAATGTTCTCACCATGGATCCATCTCATTCTCCCGACCCCCATCCCCCTGGGACCTTGGAATAGCACAGCCGAAGCACCAGTACACCCCGGAGGCATCACTCTACATCCTCGCTTCATTGAGCACAGTGCAGAGTCGACACTGGAGACGATGCAGATCATCACACAAGCAGAGTCATCACTCAAATTGCTGGCACTGAAAGGGAGGGCGCTGCTCCTCCCACAGCAGCTCTTCGAGCTGATCTGCCTCCTGCAGATTGCAACGATGGAGACATCGCCATCATCACATGTCCCAGAAACGGGGTTCCTCCCCCACCTCAGTCCGGCACCAGCCTGCGTTGGAGTGCAGGCTGCACAGCAAGGTTCCAGCAACACCACGGGCGACCAGCCCCTGGCCTCCCGAGCTGTAGCAAATTGTACTGTCGGATGGAGTATTTATGGCAGCCGTGACGATGCCACAAAGACCCTTGATGATGGAGTCACCAAGTGAGACACTCTACACTACTACCCCATCTATTCCCCTGGTGGGTGCCTCCAGTACCCAACCTGATTCCGCCGCGTCGGCCATCAAGCCCTCGTGCAAACAGAATAAGAGGCACAGGCGGTCACGATTGTCCTCTTCTTCCAGTTCATCATCTTCTTCCTCCTCTTCCCGCCTCAAGGCAGAGAAGGCCAGGATCGCCAGTGATCATGCCACCAGGCCATCCAGCATAATAGAACTGTAGGAGACTGACCCTCAGTCCCTGAGAAAGGTCATCAGGAGGGAATATTTTGACATCTTCAAACTCCTAGAAGGACGACGGAGGCGCAATACCAAAAAAAAGGCAAAGATAAATGATCTGCTGTACCTGGGGGAACGTCATGTCTCATAACATAATCAACTGGACCATCGCCTACACTCGCATGATCAGCATAACCTGCCACAAGAACCCCTCGCAGTTCAAGCACATGCTAGCATACATGGATACCATTGTCAATGCTACGAAGGAATATGATTAGTATGCCTGGCTGTCCTACGATGAGCATTTCCGCAACAAAACAGAAGTACGACCCAACATGTCACAGGGTGCCGACGTATTTCGCTCCGGTAGATGAACATGAAGTATGGACAGAAACATGTATGGACAGAAACACCATTATTTGCAGATGTTACAACAGAGGTGCATGCTCCTCTCGTGACTGCAAGTATCGGCATGCTTGCCTGCACCGCACAGTCCATTACTCCGCCCCTCACTGTAGCCAAAGCTCATCCAAGAACAGAAGTAGTGACCCAAAGCTCCAGAAGGTCCCCTTACCAGTTTCCATAACAGCCATGTGCCATTAGCTAGATATCTACGCCAAGAGAACCAATGCCAGTCGTCTCGGAGATAGCTTTCGTTTGATTTCATCATTCCATTCCACAGGCGTATTCAAGGTCCCATCACCCATCCGAAACAACCACCATGGCACCTGTGGCACACTGAGTCAACAGAAAAAACAGCAGCAGCCACACTCAGCAGAAACGTAACCAAAAAACACAAGAGTGGCAGGTTCAAAACCTGCCACTCTTGTGTTTTTTGGTTACCTGTGGCACACTGTACAGGAGAAGATTGACCATGAAGTCCACCTTCAAAGCATGGCCGGTTCTTATAGCAACCCGCCATTTATGGAATTTTGTGTCTCCCCTCCAACAGTCAACTCCAAAAAGGACCCTGGGAAATATAGACTGATTCACAACCTCTCCTTCCCCCATGGAGACTCTGTGAACGATGCTATACCCAGCAATGCTTGTGTAGTGCAGTATGCTTCCTTCGACCAGGCCTTGGACACTGTCCAGGCCTCTGGCAAGGGATCGTACCTGGCTAAGGATGACACTGAGTCAGCATTCTGGCTGCTTCCTATCCACCCTACTTGGCTTCCTATTCAGAGGCATGTACTATTTCGGCAAATGCTTGCCCATGGGCTGCTCAATGTCCTGCTCGGCCTTCGAAGCATTTAGCACCTTTCTACACTGGGTTGTACAGCAGCGGATAGGGCTTCGATCGTTGGTGCACTCTCTCAATGACTTTCTGTTTGTCGGGCCAGAACATTCCCAAGACTGTGCGATGCTCTTAGATGCTTTCCAGGATATGGCAGAGGAATTCTGCATCCCGCTGGCACATGACAAGACAGTGGGCCTTGCTAAGTCGCTGTCATTCCTGAGCACGGAGATAGACATGATTCAAGGTGTCACCTGGTTCCCCCTTGACAAGCTGGAGGACTTCAAGGACAAAACTGCCTTGGTGAGAGGTCAGTAGAAGATCACCCTCCGGATGCTCCAGTCTCTTATCGGTTCGCTGAATTTCACCTGCAGTGTGATCCCGATGGGGCCGCCCTTCCTGAGACGCCTCGCCCACACAACGGCCGGCATGCGCGAAAGACACCACCAACTTCGTCTGTCACATGGTCTGAAGCAGGACCTTGACATCTGGACCTCCTTCCTCAACACATTCAATAGCGTGAACCTGTGGCAGCAGGGCCCGTGCAGCATTGTGGAATTAGACCTCTTCATGGACGTGGCAGGGGTGTCCGGATTCGGTATGCTCTTCAGGGGATCATGGGCTGCTGCGCCCTGGCCAGAGCGCTGGATGACTAGAGGCCTCACCAAAAAATAACATTTCTTGAATTTTTCCCCTGTATGTGGCACTGTGCGTGTGGCACCATCACCCGTGGGACCAAAAAATCCTTTTCTACTGCGATAACCAGGCAGCCATTACCAATGTCAATAGTCATTCCGCTAGGTGTGTTGTGGTGGTTGAACTCTTGCGGAAATTTGTTTTGAAGTGGTTGCAGCTAAATGTTATGGCAGGCGTGCGCCTTGTGCCTGGGCAGTCTAACAACACTGCTGATTCCCTCTCCCGTTTCCAGTGGTATGCATTCTAATGATGGACCCTGGCGGCAGACAAGCACCCCATACCATTACCAGAATCGATATGGGACAGACATCTATATAGATTGGCAGCTCATCCAGTGGGCTGTGGCCCCGCACATCTGGGCTGCGTACCTGCAAGGATATACAGCCATCTTGTCATCACATGGATGGAACAAAAAAATCTTATGTGGTCACTTTATAGAGCTTATATAATCATATAAAAATAAATGTGTTTATCAGCTCAACAATTAACCTTGAGTTCAGTAGTTATTTATTACTATATCTAAGCCTATCCACCATATGCAAAGAAGTCTCAGAATTTCATGAGGCGTTAAATCAGCCAGACTTGCTGGAATGACAGTGCCTTCTACAACATCAACGACCTCTAGTCTTAGTGCATTGTGTGGTTTTATTTATATTTTTTTGTATTTTTTGTCTTTGAAAATTTTTGTTAATTTTTTATTATACTTAAACTTTTCAATAAAATCAGTAACCTTTGTTATTGCTTATTTATAGCTTATCCATAGTTACTAATAAAATATTCTGTTGATAGTATTTCTTCTAACACTCAATACCCTATATTATAGGGCTCGATGCTTGTCTCCACAGTCCATCAAACTAAATTCATTAGTCTTTCCATCTTATCCACATTCTTTTATAAAGTAGAAAAGACTGTGCTTATCTGTTGCTGCTTATAAGAAACTCCGGAAGGTGTCCAATAGAAGAAACTTCACAGATGGTTTTGTTTCCAAAAGGTAGTCTCAGATAGTCCCGACGTCTAACCGTGAAGCGCTCCCTCGTTTCACTCTTTGTTTCTTCAGGGGAATCGTACTGTCTTTATCCACCCGTCTTGTAACTAGACAAATTTTAGTTCTTCAAGGAAATTAGATTTCCAGCTTTCATTCAATTTGTAACTGCACGAGCTAAAAACGGAATATATTATTTACACGAATAACCACATACTGAATTCTCAAATGTTTGCACTTAATTATCAAGGACAAATCAAAAAATCAATACCTTTTTTATCTTTCTTTTCTTTTTCAGCCTACGCTTAAGTTCTTTAACAGACGTTAGAAATCTTCTGTGGTGTCCAAAAAACGCCGCGCATGCGGATTAGTCTTGTTTTCGCATTTAAATACATAGACCCCTAGGAGGAGCTTATCTCACATGTGCTTATCAGGATTCCTAAACCCCAATTTTTTAATTACATAAATGCCAATCTACCTGCGCATTTAACCCTTTTGGTGAAACTGTGGGCAAGGAAAATATCCAACGTTGTTCACGATAGAGGAGTTGTTGTTCTCTAGTGCGACCTTTCATCCCCTTCGAAACTTGTTCAATATTAAAACACCGAAGCTCCTCAAAACTATGATGAAATTGGAGACAATGTTCAACCATCGGTGCCTCTTTTCGCTGGCATTTTAGTCTACTGCGGTGTTCCTGCATACGGATTTGCAATGAACGCGTCGTTTTTCCCACATATAATAACGAACATGGGAAAATATTCCATATACTACATAAGTAGATTGACAGTTGGTGGAACCTGTCAGTCTGTAGTTTTGTCCCCCATATGTAAATGACCCCGTTTCCAAAGTGACCGGCATATGTTGCATCCAGCACATTTTAAATGACCTGGATTAAATAGAGTACTTCCAGACACTGGTGATCGTAGTTCAGTAGGGCTAAGTATTTCTTTAAGGTTTCGTTGTCGTTTCCATACACATCTAACATGTTTGTCTTCCAATCCTTTTACTTGTTTCAATACATTGCTATGACGTTTCAAAATATTTTGTATTTGATAACTAAAAGGTGAATAAGCTGTTATTAGATTAACATTTGTCTCATCGGTGTTAGTTTTTTTGGGGGGGTTAGTAAGTAAAACTTCCCTATGATTGTAAAGGGCACGTTTATATGCCCGAGAAATAACAGCCTGCGGATATCCACGATCTTGAAATTTCCTTTTAAGGCCCTTTGCTTGTTTAATATATTCTGATGTTTCTGAACAATTTCGCCGGTAGCGCAAAAATTGTGAAAATGGGAGCCCATTTTTTAGATTAACAGGATGTGCACTAGAATAATGTAGCAAAGAATTATACCAGCATACCGCAGCAGTCAGCCAATAGCATTATCATGAAGGCATTGCAAGGCAGAGGCGATCTATCGTTAAAGGTACAAGATTTTTTGGGTAGATTAACTGAGTTAATTCTTTATGAAAATCATTTTGGGTTTGAAGAGAACATTTATCATCAATTACACAGGTACACTAAAAAAAATTTTTTTTAAACTGCCTCTAATGTTTCGATTGATTTTTACGTTTTTTGGTGCGCTGAATCCAAATCTGGTAACCAATTTGCTCCATCACGTACAGATTTTTTGCTACATTGGGTTAGCAGTTTGAGGTGAACGTTTCAGATTGAGTGCGATCGAGATAAAAGTTTCTTGGATGAATTCTTTATACTAATTGTTTAGTAGTTATTCAAATAAGAATAAAGAAAATTGTAACAAGGCAGCACATAAGAATAGAGTAATGTCAACAAAACACACTGTGATGGTAGCAAAATTGTCTGCACTTAAAACAGCCACATACATGTGCACAAACATTGAGCATATAAGAGCGAGGTTAGACACAAAGTAAAGCAAAGAAATGTGCAAAAAATGTTTGTACAGGTATGTATGTAAGAATAGAAAACGCAAACCGCACCATTGCAATACATGAAGACAAACACCCGATGGTGTGAAAATAAAATTCTAATAAATGAGATCCGACACTGTGGTAATAACTAGCAAATTTTTATTTCAAAGTTTAGTAAAAACACGATATTTGTCAACACAGTTTAGATTTTAAAGTCATTCTTGGTCAATCAATCTCCTGGTGGGCCCGTTTCTTCTTCCCCCGAATGCTTCTCTTGGTGCGCTGCTTGGGTATTTTTCATCTGGGGTTTCCCGCAGCAGCAACCAGCAGAAATCAGCCATCATAGTGGTGTTCCATCTTCCTTGGTACCTTCTCTCTGCGTCCTTGATGTCCTGGTGAAACCTTTCACCTTGTTCTTCACTGTACGCCCCCAAGTTTTCGGGAAAGTAGTTCACATGGGAGTGCAAGAAATGGACTTTCAGGCTCATGTTACAGCCTTGTTCTTTGAAGGCATTGAGCATCCTGGCAACAATATCCTGATTGGTCTCATCCCGCCTGTTCCCCAAGAATTTGAGAACAACATCCTTGAAGGAATCCCAGGCTTCTTTTTCCTTCTCAGACATCGTTTCAGCGAATGCTCCATCTGAAATGAGTTTCCTTATATCAGGGCCAACAAACACTCCTTCCTTTAGCTTTGCTTCAGATAGTCGGGGGAACTTTGAGCAAAGGTACCGAAAGCACTCACCATCTTTTGGAAGGGACTTGATGAATTGCTTAATGAGACCCAACTTAATGTGGAGAGGTGGTAATAGAATTTTATCACGAGGTACCAAGCTCTCATGAAGAACATTTTTCTCACCGAGTCTCAAATACTCCCGAATTGGCCAGTCTTTTTTCCCCCAGTGTAGGTCGCGGGCCCGGCTATCCCACAAGCAAAGGAAGCAGGGATATTTGGTGAAACCGGATTGCTGCCCTAATAGCATGGATAGAATTTTAAAGTCTCCACAAATCATCCACTTATGCTCATCATAACGAATCTTCTGAAGAATCAGGGCCAAATTTTCGTATTTTTCTTGGAGAATAACAGAGTGAGCAATAGGAACTGAAGCGAATGTGTTGCCATTATGAAGAAGAACACCTTTTATGCTGTCTTTTGACGAATCAATGAACAGCCGCCATTCAGCAGGATCATACTTGAGTTTAAACTTTTCCATCACTCCGTATATATCGCTGCAAAATACCAAATCTTCCTCTTTGCTGAAATACTTCAAAAATTGTGTCTCGCGGTTGCGGTACCAATAAAAGTTGTTCCTGGTGACAATAGATTTTTCTGTTTAAGCCGAGAACCTAGCAGTTGGGCAGCATCTTTTGGGAGTCCTAAATCCCGGACTAAATCATTCAATTCAGCTTGAGAGAAAAGTTCAGGTTTCGGATCTGGTTCAGTTTCAAACTCGGAAGTACTGGACTCATCGGGAAAAGCCATTTGATGAGTCTCATCATGATCAGAACCGTCCACACAAATATGATCCAAAGATTTTGGTGGTTCAGGCACAGGTACTTCGTTGCTATGAGGCATAGGCCTAATTGCTGAGGGAAGGTTGGGGTAACTTATTACGTTCTTATTTTTTAAGTTGTATCCCTTCACAATGCAAGAGCAAAAATAGCAGTCACTGCTATGGTCTCTTTGTTCACGCCACATCATAGGTATTCCGAAACGAAATGCTTGTTTTTTACCTTTCATCCATAAGCGTAGATCTTCCTCACATGTCTTGCACACTTTGTGAGGAGCCCACGGTTTGTCTTGATCGCCTAACTTCAAACCGAAATAGGCAAAATATACTTTTTTAATAAATGCAGAAATGTTCCTCTGCCGCTTTTTCACGGTATATTCCCCACAAATAAAACAAAAACTGTCCGGAGAGTTGACGCAACCTCTGGCTCTGTGAGCCATCACAAATACACAGCACTGCAAACTACAACTGTAGTGAACCACTTCGGAATAAAGCTGGATTACAACTGAGCAAACAAAAGGTAATAATGAACTTGCAAGAAACTGAAATTTGACAGGAACGTTCATGTCGCAACCACTGTGTTTGAGCAAGCGAACGAGGCGAGGCGAACAGGAAAGAACATGCACCAGCGCGAGTACTGGATTTAGCCCCCCGCCTCCCATTTGTCCTGTTAATGTATAAAATGAATACAAAACACTCTAAAATATCATGAGGGAGTGTTTCTAGTTAGTTAACCATTACAACCTCTATTTTGGGCCAAGAAAATAAACTGCAGTCGGCTAAAAAGAAATTATGTGAACATTCCTTATATGGGTAAGAAATCTAATTTTGCAAGAAAACGTGACGTGATGGAACATTTTGGCTATTTTTCCTGGATTCAGCACCCCAAAATCTATAGGAATCAGTTGCAAAACTGGAGGCAGTTTTTTGGTAGTGTACCTGTGTTATCCGGGGTAGCAATGGGTGCGACCTGTGCCCCTTCTATCGCCAATCTGTACATCGAAGAGTTTGAGCGTCAATGGATCTATACAGAGCCTCCGAATTTCCATATTAAATGCTGGTGGCGTTATATAGATGACCTTTTCATGTTTTGGCAAGGCGTAGAATCAGACCTGATAGCGTTTACAACTTGGCTTAATGATAGAGACCCGAATATAACTTTTACATATGAATGGGACACTATCCGTATCCCATATTTAGATGTTTTGGTAATCAAAGGAGACGGAGTCTGTAATACATCGGTCTTTTGTAAACCTACAGATCGTAATTCTTTGCTACATTATTCTAGTGCACATCCTGTTAATCTAAAAAATGGGCTCCCATTTTCACAATTTTTGCGCTACCTGCGAAATTGTTCAGAAACATCAGAATATATTAAACAAGCAAAGGGCCTTAAAAGGAAATTTCAAGATCGTGGATATCCGCAGGCTGTTATTTCTCGGGCATATAAACGTGCCCTTTACAATCATAGGGAAGTTTTACTTACTAACCCCCCAAAAAACACTATCACCGATGAGACACATGTTAATCTAATAACAGCTTATTCACCTTTTAGTTATCAAATACAAAATATTTTGAAACGTCATAGCAATGTATTGAAACAAGTAAAAGGATTGGAAGACAAACATGTTAGATGTGTATGGAAACGACAACGAAACCTTAAAGAAATACTTAGCCCTACTGAACTACGATCACCAGTGTCTGGAAGTACTCTATTTAATCCAGGTCATTTAAAATGTGCTGGATGCAACATATGCCCGGTCACTTTGGAAACGGGGTCATTTACATATGGGGGACAAAACTACAGACTGACAGGTTCCACCAACTGTCAATCTACTTATGTAGTATATGGAATATTTTTCCCATGTTCGTTATTATATGTGGGAAAAACGACGCGTTCATTGCAAATCCGTATGCAGGAACACCGCAGTAGACTAAAATGCCAGCGAAAAGAGGCACCGATGGTTGAACATTGTCTCCAATTTCATCATAGTTTTGAGGAGCTTCGGTGTTTTAATACTGAACAAGTTTCGAAGGGGATGAAAGGTCGCACTAGAGAACAACAACTCCTCTATCGTGAACAACGTTGGATATTTTCCTTGCCCACAGTTTCACCAAAAGGGTTAAATGCGCAGGTAGATTGGCATTTATGTAATTAAAAAATTGGGGTTTAGGAATCCTGATAAGCACATGTGAGATAAGCTCCTCCTAGGGGTCTATGTATTTAAATGCGAAAACAAGACTAATCCGCATGCGCGGCGTTTTTTGGACACCACAGAAGATTTCTAACGTCTGTTAAAGAACTTAAGCGTAGGCTGAAAAGAAAAGAAAGATAAAAAAGGTATTGATTTTTTGATTTGTCCTTGATAATTAAGTGCAAACATTTGAGAATTCAGTATGTGGTTATTCGTGTAAATAATATATTCCGTTTTTAGCTCGTGCAGTTACAAATTGAATGAAAGCTGGAAATCTAATTTCCTTGAAGAACTAAAATTTGTCTAGTTACAAGACGGGTGGATAAAGACAGTACGATTCCCCTGAAGAAACAAAGAGTGAAACGAGGGAGCGCTTCACGGTTAGACGTCGGGACTATCTGAGACTACCTTTTGGAAACAAAACCATCTGTGAAGTTTCTTCTATTGGACACCTTCCGGAGTTTCTTATAAGCAGCAACAGATAAGCACAGTCTTTTCTACTTTATAAAAGAATGTGGATAAGATGGAAAGACTAATGAATTTAGTTTGATGGACTGTGGAGACAAGCATCGAGCCCTATAATATAGGGTATTGAGTGTTAGAAGAAATACTATCAACAGAATATTTTATTAGTAACTATGGATAAGCTATAAATAAGCAATAACAAAGGTTACTGATTTTATTGAAAAGTTTAAGTATAATAAAAAATTAACAAAAATTTTCAAAGACAAAAAAATATAAATAAAACCACACAATGCATTAAGAATAGAGGTCGTTGATGTTGTAGAAGGCACTGTCATTCCAGCAAGTCTGGCTGATTTAACGCCTCATGAAATTCTGAGACCTCTTTGCATATGGTGGATAGGCTTAGATATAGTAATAAATAACTACTGAACTCAAGGTTAATTGTTGAGCTGATAAACACATTTATTTTTATATGATCACATGGATGGAGGCATGGACTGCTGAACCCATGACTGCTAGCAGCCTACATCTCGTGAGGTGGCGCCCAAGGCCTATCTTGCCACACAGGCCAGTCTCACCTGTCAGGATTCTCCTTCTTCATGAAGCTGGCAGGGTGGGGCAACCCTTGCAATTATTTTTTTGTTGAGGACGCTCATGAAAGGATGGGCCAGGAGTCTCCCCCAACAGCCTGATACACGACTGCTGGACAGGCTATGTGGGGTGCTGTCCGTCATATGTTTGTTGGAATATGACAGTTGCCTGTTCCGGACAGCATTCAACCTTGCTTTCTTTGGCACTTTCTGAACTGGTGGCTGCCTCCAACAAACCTGGGCCCCCCTCGGGCATTCAGTTTTTGGAAGTCCTGATCTACAAGGGGCTATTGTTCATCCAGATTGTAGAAGTCATGAATGATCCCAAAAGAAAGGGGCAGGTCATCTCCCTCACGGAGGTGCCCTATCTCTGCACATGCCTTGTCGCCAACACACTCCGGTACCTTGCAGCCCAGCCTCTCTTGAGCCCACAGTTTCTGATACACCTGGATGCCACACTGCTCTCCAAATTCCAGTTCATAGTTTTATTCAAGCGATCGTTAGTGGCTATAAGATTGGCCTCCAACCAGTTCGGCATGCATTCCGCCCGGATTGGGGTAGCAATGGTGGTGGCAGAACAGGCCTTTCGATATGGGCAATCAAAATGCTGGGGCGTTGGTGAGCCCATGCATACTCAATTATATATCCGCCTGGCTATGATATACATGACAAATTGACACTGCCCTAACTCGGGCACTCCTATTTTGCAGAGCTTGTAATTTGGACAATGTGGCCACTTGGCATCCACCTGGGATTTTCTCATCACGGCATGTGCCTCTTATGGCAGAGCTTTCTGGGCATGGGATGGCGGCACACCTGCGACCCTTCCTACAACAGCGCTTCTGGAATCATGCTCCACAGGCAGTCTTGATAGTGCACCTTGGGGGAACCGACCTTGGATCAGATTCCGGCAAACATCTCATCGACCAGATCAGAATGGACCTCCCCTGGATGTGATGTTACCTCCTCCACATGCTATTCACCTGGTCCAACCTCAGACCACGCTTCAAATGGGCGATACCCACCTGTGGGGCAAGGAACTCAAGAAGAGTAACAGGCAGGTTAGCGTCAGCGTCCTGCGTGCGGGAGGACGGCAAATTTGGCATGAATGGGTGCACCCCCCCATTGCCTGGATATTTTGATGATATGCTGCACCTATCTGACATCGGACTGGACCTTTGTCTTAATGACTCGCATGAGACTGTGGAGGCTGTTATCTGAGCCAGTAATTGGGTTGGCAGACACTCTACCAATCCTGGGTCCAGGTGGAAGTTCTCTCATGGGGAACACGTGAAAGGCATGCTTCCACATATCTGTGGCCATTTCCCGAGCCAGGATGCAAACATATAGCATGAGTAAACACAACTACCTCCCTCCTTGACCCATGCCCAGTGTTATGTATTAAGATGGAAAGAACCCACTTCATACCTTACATATGCAGGATGATCAATAGCGCATTATCATTATCAATATATAATTTTGATATTGTTTGATGTAAACCACCACTGATCCTGGGAATTGGCGGTATATAAAAGGTTTGCAAATAAAATAAATCACAAGGATCGCTCCCTCCCTTACTCAAGCAATCCTCCATACGTCCTATCTTGAAGAAACCTAACCTCAACATTTCCTGTCCAGCCTCATACAAACCAATCTCCAGAATCCCATTCATGGCCAAAATAATTGAAAACGTTGTTCAAGAGCAGCTTCAAGACCACTTGGACAAGCACTTCCCTCTAGACATTTACCAGCATGGTTTCCGCCCATATCATAGTGTAGAAACCCTTCTGATCTCCCTACTCAACACCTTAATCAAGGGTACTGAAATTATGCCTTGAGTTCTCTGTAAACCGCTTTGATTCACGAAAAGCAGTAAATAAGCACAAATAAATAAATAAATAACAAGGTTTTATACTCATTTTCTTATAGTATCTGCTTTTGACTCTGTTCCCCATCAACTCCTATTGAACAGACTCTACAATATTGGTATCCAAGAGAATCCATTAAAATGGTTTCATTTATACTTATCAGACCGCATACAGCAGGTCAAGATTGGCACCCTATCCTCCACATCATTCTGCCTCAACCAAGGAGTACCACAAGGATCCACCCTCTCCTCCATCCTGGTTAACATATACAAACAGCCAATCTGTGACATCATCAGGAACCACGATGTCAGTTATCTCTTATATGCAGATGACATAATGATGGACCTTGGTCTGAACCAGTATGGCATATCTTATGCTCTTACTCCCTTCTCCACCATATCGCCAGACTATACAAAATATCAAACTATTTCACAGCAATTAATCTTTGGCTCAAAGAACGCAACCTCACAATCAACAATAGCAAACGTGACTTAAACATCACAAGAAACAAGAAATGTAACCCGCCATCAACAATCATAACAAACAATAACCCAAATCAACTACTTGGGTATCACATTGGACCAAGAACTCAACTTTCAGCCACAAATAAGCCGCATCACCAAGTCTGTTTATTTCAAGATCTACACTCTAAAGAATCTATGCAAACTCCTCTCCCCAATGGACTTCCACATAGTTTGTCATACAGTAATCACCCCAATATTTGATTACAACAACTGTACCTATCATGGGCTCCCAAAGAGCATGTTATACCCAATGCAACTAGCACAAAATACTATAGCAAGAATCATAATGGTGAAATCCTAGCAAACTCACATCATCGATTTAAAATAGACAAATCAAACCAATGCTCCGTCAACACCACTTCCGCAGTGTGCCAAGCACTCATTACATCATTGCTTGATTATGGAAACTCACTATATCAAGACCTTCCTCATCAGACACTAAACCCACTACAGATGGTACAAAACACCACAGCATGCATCATCACAGACACCCTAAGAACCGAGCACATCACTCCCATCCTACAATAACTACACTGGCTTCCAATGGTGGCAAGAGCTAAATACAAAACAATCATGATAATCTACAGTCATTCACCATCTCTCAGCAGACGTACTCCAAAACGTTATAACAAGAGACATCAGCAATAGACCAAGAAGAACCAATAAACAACATCATGATCGGCACACCTGCAGGCTACCACAAAACCAAACAAACAACCTCAAAAAGAGCACCATCACTATTGGCATCCTCAATATGGAACTCCCTACCATTGAGCCTGAGAGCTTTAAAGACCTCACAGACTTCCGCAAAGACCTCAAAACATGGTTATTTATAGAAACCTATGAGCATTCAAGCAACATCTCTTACCCAAACAGCAACACTACTACCTCCGCCAACTAAACACACACCCATCCCATCCACACACACAAATTCAACACACCTCATTAGTAAATACCTTTATGTTACATGTTACTTCAATTGTACTGTCTAAACATTGTCTAAATACTGTTACGTAACTGTGCTGTCTAAATGATTACACGTACCCTAATGTTAAATGTAACCCTCCAATTGTGATGTGACGTGACCACCTTGATTGAAGGAAAAGGTGGCATACAAATCTGTCTAAATAAATAAAATACCCATCTCCTTAAGCAACTGCATTGGCTATCCTTCTCAAGCATGATGAAATACAAAAACCTACTCAACATCCACAAAATCTTAACTCATCAATCAGCAACCTTCTCTCTTATTAGTGAATAACAATGCTGTGAGACCCAGCAGGAGAACTACAGTAAACACGCTGGAAATTCCCCCAGACACCCCAAGCAGTCAAAGGGCCAATAGCAGAGATAGTGTAGTTACTCACCTGTAACAGGTGTTCTCCAGGAGCAGCAGGAATCAGTCCTCACATATGGGTGACGTCGGCGCTGACAGAGCCCTCGTTCGGGGCATTTCCCCAGCTTTCAAAGAAAGCCTTTGGGAATGCAGCGCGCATGCGCGATCCCCTTCCCGCCCAAGGACGCCATCTTGCTCAATCTGATGACGACATTTATTTATTTATTTTTATTTAGCTGTATTTATATCCCGCTTTTCACTGGGTCAAAGCGGTCAATTGGGGGATACATTTAACACGAGGGGATATGACACACATACGCTAATACTTACAGGGAACATGGGCAATGGAGGGTTAAGTGGCTTGCCCAAGACCACAAGGAGTGCCTATAGGACTTGAAATCCCAGTGCCTCTGGCCTGAGATTGCTGTCCCCAGGTGGGACTTGAACCCCCAGCCCTCCGGCCTGAAGTACCTTGTCCTAACCACTAGACCACTCCTCCCCATAGCTAAAAGACAGCAAAAATCAAAATGAAGTATATGACTGCAACTCCAGAGGAGGAGGGAGGGTCGTGAGGACTGATTCCTGCTGCTCCTGGAGAACATCTATTACAGGTGAGTAACTATGCTTTCTCCAGGACCAAGCAGGAAATCAGTCCTCACATACGGGACTCCTCAGCTCTAGGCTACCGTGAACCCAGAGCTGAAAGAATGGCTCCCTCTCGAGAGCCTCAGCATCCGTGATAAGAATTTTCTCTGAGAACACACCCCGTACGATAGCCCAACACAAAGGGCTGGAGGGTAGGAGCTGCCTAAACCTCAAAGAGATTATGGAGTACCGACTGGCCGAAAACACTGTCCCACCGGGACGCTCTCTCCAGGCAGTAATGGGCTGCAAAGGTCTGGCCTGAAGACCAAGTTGCGGCCCAGCAGATGTCTTCCAATAGAACAGATTGGAGATGAGCTACTGACGTGGCCTTCGCCCTGACACGGTGGGCCGTGACCCGACCCTGCAAGGGGAGGTCGGCTGCCCTATACGCCCAGGTGATGCAATCTGCTACCCAAGTGGACAACGTATGCTTGGAGACAGGTAACCCCATCCTATTAGGGTCAAAGGAGACGAAGAGCTGAGTAGCCCTTCGATGCTCCCGCTTATGTTCTATGTAAAAGGACAACGCCCTCTTACAGTCCAGGGTATGCAAGACCGTCTCAGCCTGACTGGAATGCAGCCTGGGAAAGAAGGGCGGAAGGACCACCTCCTGATTGAGGTGGAAAGAGGAAACCACTTTTGGGAGGAACTTGGGATGGGCCTGTAGGACCACCCTGTTCCTATAGAACCGTGTGTACGGTCTATCAGAAACCAGAGCTTGTAGCTCACTCACACATCTGGCCGATGTAAGAGCCACCAGGAAGAGCGCTTTCCAAGAGAGGAAGTGCAAATGGCAAGTAGCCATTGGCTCAAACGGTGGACGAGTAAGTTGTTGCAAGACCACGTTCAAATCCCACTCAGTCGCAGGTGGACGAACCAGAGGCTTGAGTAGAAGCAGACTTCTGAGAAATCGGGACACCAAGGGGTGAACCGACAGAGACTGTCCCTCCACCACTGAGTGGTGCGCTGACAAAGCACTGAGATGGGCCCGAACAGAGTTAGACTTAAGGCCTAGGTCTGAAAGGTGAAGTAGATAGTGCAGTACTACTGGCACAAGGCAAGAGAAAGGATCTTCATTGCGCTGAGCACACCATACCGTAAACCAACGCCACTTGAGGGCATAGAATTTCCTGGTGGACTGCCTCCTAGAGGCCAAGACCACCTCCTTAGGTAGAAGTAAGGTTGTTAGAACTATCCTTTCAGCAGCCAGGCCATCAGATTGAAGGACCTGAGATTGGGGTGCAGAAGGGAACCCTGCTCTTGAGACAGGAGATTGTGTTGCAGCCCCAGAGGGAACGGAGCTTCCACTGCCAACTGCAGAAGAAGTGGAAACCACGGCTGCCTCGGCCATCTGGGGGCTACCAGAATCACTGAGGCCTTGTCCTGGAGGATCTTAAACAGAGTTCAAGCCACCAGGGGCGTGGGAAGAAACGCATACAGGAGGCCCGTAGACCAAGAGATCAGAAAAGCATCTGCTGCCATCCTCAGGGGATGCGGTTGTCTGGAGCAAAACCTGGGCAGCTGACGGTTTAGTGGATTTGCAAAGAGATCGATGGATGGAAGTCCCCATCGGAGGAAGATCTGCTGGACCACCAATGGATTCAACTGCCATTCGTGGGGCTGGAGAATCCTGCTTAGCTTATCTGCTAGGAAGTTTTCCTGACCAGGCAGATAAACTGCTTTGAGAAACATGCCTTGTTTGACTGCAAAGGAGCAAAGCTCCCGTGCCTCCTGACATAGGAGCCTGGACCCTGTGCCTCCTTGTTTGTTCACATAGAACACTGCCACCTGATTGTCCATCTGAACTAGGACAGACTGTTGAGAGAGAGCATGGCGGAAGGTTTGCAGAGCTAAGCGAATTGCTCGCAGCTCTAAAAGGTTGATCTGCTGTGTGGCCTCCTGAGGGGACCACAGGCCTTGAGTGCACGTGCCCTGGCAATGTGCACCCCAGCCCTTTAAGGATGCATCTGTCGTCAGCACCCTGGTGTGTGCCGGAGCCTGAAAAGGTACACCTCTGAGAAGGTTTGGTAGATGTAGCCACCACTGTAAGGAGTTCAGAAGCCATCTGGAAACCTTTACTCTGTCTCGAAGGTCGCTGATAGCTTGTGTCCACTGATCTCTGAGGCACCATTGAGCAGCCCATATGTGCAGACGGGCATTCGGGGTCACATGTACAGTGGATGCCATGTGGCCCAGGAGACGCAGGTAGTGCCTGGCGGAAACCTGAGAATTGCTTTGGAACTGGTTTGCCAACTCCATCAATCTGTGGGCCCTGTCCTCGGGCAAGTAAGCTCTTGCCTGAAGGGTGTCTAGTCTCGCCCCTATAAACTCTAGGTTCTGAGAGGGGAGCAAAGTGGACTTTGCGTAGTTTATGACAAAGCCCAGATGCTGAAGAAGAGAGACAGTGCGAAGAGTGGCCTGTCGGGTCTCCTGGAATGACTGGCCCCTGATTAGTCAGTCGTCCAGGTATGGGAAGACAAAAATCCCCTGATTTCTGAGAAAGGCTGCCACCACTGTCAGGCATTTGGTGAAAACCCTGGGGGCAGAGGTCAAGCCAAAGGGAAGTACCCTGTACTGAAAATGGTTCCCTCCCGCCACAAATCTGAGATATTGTCTGTGGCCTGGATGGATGAGGATGTGAGTATAAGCATCCTTTAGGTCTAAGGAGCATAGCCAGTCTCCCTGCTGGAGGTAGGGTAGCAGTATCCCAAAGGTAAGCATCTTGAACTTTTCCCTCTCCAGAAACTTGTTCAGATTTTGCAAGTCTAGGATAGGTCTGAGGCCTCCTGTTCTCTTTGGTACTAGGAAGTACCTGGAGAAGCCTTGCCCTTCCGGGTGGTGTGGCACCGGTTCCACCACCTGTTCCTTTAAAAGACTTGCCAACTCCTGAAGGAGGAGGTTCCTGTGCAGAGGGAGTCTTGGAGGCTCCCCTGGCTAGTAGGAAGGGGGTAGTTGGTGGAAATGGAGCATATAGCCCTTCTGGACTATGCTCAGTACCCAGGTGTCCCCTGTGATGGCTGGCCACCTGTAGGCGTACATGGTTAACTGACCCCCTGTGCTGAGTCGAGCCACCGGCGGATGAGAGGCTATGCTGTGTAAGTCAAAACCCCACTCCCTGCTGTGCAGGAGCCAGAGCTGGCGGCTTGGGGGTTTTCTGCCTACGGGGCCCATGTCCCTGCCCCTTGGCCTGCTGGGAAGCTGGAGAGGCCTGATACTGAGGGTAGGTTTTGTAGGCAGGACCCTTCCTCGGGATAAAGGGCTTCTTTCCCGAGCCCTTCTTTTTATGAGAAGGGGCAGAAGTCTTTCTGGACAGTCTTGTCCTGGTGAGAGTCTCGGTCTCAATTTCTGCAGCCTTCTCGGTCATGGGTTGTCGCCTCGGCAGGGGACATCAACCAACTTGTCCTGTACCCATGACTCCAGGTCCGACGACTGTAGCCAGGCCTGACGGCGTACACCGATGCTGGCTGCAGCTACTCGGGCCTAAGCCTCAAAGCCGTCATAGGTTGTTTGAGATATAAACTTTGAGCACTCCCGGATCCCTGAAGACAAGGCTTTGAACCTCTGCAAGGGTTCCTCGGAGAGGCCAGCCGAGAACCTGGCAATCTCCTTTGCCAGGACCTGTAAGTACATGTCCATGTATAGCTGGTAAGTCTGGACACGGCAAGAGCATAGAGCCCTGGAAGCACTTTCTACCAAGGGCAGCCAGGTTCCGGGCCTCCTGGCTAGGAGGCACTGAGGAGTGCATCTTCTGACTTTTCAGCCTGTGCATGGCCAATTCCACAACCATGGAGTTGTGCGGTAGCTGCGCTTTTTGGAACCCAGGGCTCTTACGGAATTGATAAATGGAATCAACCCGCTTGCTCAGAACTGGCGCCGAGCTTCCCAAATACGGAAGAGCAGTCGTTCCAGCATCAGAGGAACCGGAACAGTAAAGGCTTCCTTTGGAAGAAAATCATACTGGAGGGCATCAAGCTCTTCGGCTTGAGGCTCCTCCTCGGCGTCTGCCGGGAATGCCAAAGCCTTGGCCATGTCCCTGACAAAATCCGAGAACCGGGTATCCTCCGGGGGGGGGGACCTTCTCCGAGGCTCGGACTCCGGGGAGTCCGACGGGACGCACCGGATCTGGAAGGTGTCAGGAGACTCCTCATCCTTTGTCCTGGTGGCTCCGGCCGTGTGGGCCTCGATGCCACCCGCCCTGACGCCAAGGGCACCGGTGTCGACGACCTCAGCCCCGAACGGGAGGTCGAGGGAGACCGTGGCCAAGGATCGACTCAAGACTTGATTGACTCGAGGATCAGCTCGGCCTCCAGGGTCGACTTAGACGTCGAGGTCCCGGTGGTCGGGGCAGATGCACCGGTCAGACTGGCGATCAGTACCCGCTGCTGCTCCATGAAGGCAGCCAGGCTGCTCTCCAGGGCCGTCAGCCTGAGTCTGAGCTCAGGAGACTCCGCAGCACCCGACTCGGGCCCTGACATCTGTTCTCCCGGGGGAGAGTCCATGAGGACAACAGAAGTTACCTGACTCGGGGACTCCGGCTCCAGGTGAGGTTGCTTGGTCGGCCGCTCCGACTCCGAGAGCCCGGGACGGTGGTCAGGGCTGCGCGACCTGGCCCTTGAGGATCGAGGTGCCTCCACTGACGCCATCCTCATGAGCTTCTTCTTCCTTTTGTGCTCCAGGGTGGGAGACCCCCTCTCAGAGGACCCACGACGCCGCTCGGGGTCAGACTCCTGAGATGTCAAGGCCTCTGACGAAGTCCGGGCCCGGCCGGCACAGACTCCGAAAAAATACTTTCACGTTGATGCTGACGGCTCCGAAGCGCCTTCGACAACATTTTGCCACACGGGCCACAGAACAGCAGGTCATGGTCGGGCCCGAGGCATCAGTTGTGTGTGTCGGTGAGAGATATAGGTTTCTTGGACCGATCACATTTTTTGAACCCGCTGGCAGCCATTGGGGGAAAAAGGGCCCCTGCAAAGTCAAAAGACTGGGCTGCCAGTGAAAATAACAGAAAAAGCACGAACGCTAGTCACAAAGGACAAAAAACGAAAAAGAAATTCCGGACTCGATACCGGTGTACCAAGCCCAGGCGGGAAGGGGAACCGGCGTCGAACCAGAAAAAGAGATGCGAAAATTGCAGAAAAAAAAAATCAACTTTTTCACGGGTGACAAACTACGTCCGTTGGGTTCCGCAGAAAAAGACTGAGCAAGATGGCACCCTTGGGTGGGAAGGGGACCGTGCTTGCGCACTGCATTCCCAAAGGCTTTCTTTGAAAGCTGGGGAAATGCTCCACACAAGGGCTCCGTCGGCGCTGACGTCACCATATGTGAGGACTGACTTCCTGCTTGGTCCTGGAGAATTCTCTCTATACGTCCCCTATCTATCTATTTAGCATTTATATAGTGCTGCAAACATACGAAGCGCTGTACAGACATGTAGGAGAGACAATCCCTGCTCAACAGAGCTCACAATCTAATTGAAACAAATTACAAAATACAATAAGCAAGACAGAGTATATAAATATTTAGGGATAAATCAAGATAGGGCAAAAAGCACAAAGACAAACAGCAATTAAAACTAGTCAAATCAGAACACAGGAGTCAAGAACAGAAAGCAGAAGTGAAAAGGTAGGTTTTCAACCTGGACTTGAAGAGGGCCAAGGAGGATGCCAGCCCGACGCACAGACACAGGTAGATTGTTCCAGGTGAAAGGTGCAGCCAGGTGAAAGGAGCGAAATCTGGAATTAGCAATACGAGTGAAGGGCATAGCCAGACCAAGAGTGTTAGAAGAGTGAACAACACGAGATGGGGTGTACGGAGAAATAAGAGATGAAAGGTAAAGGGGGGGGGCTGAAGAGTGAATGCATTTATAGATCAGGAGAAGGAGTTTGAATTGGATACGGAAACGGATAGGAAGCCAGTGAAGTGACTTGAGGAGTGATGTGGGAAAAGCGAGGCTGGCAGAAAATTAGACGAACAGCAGAATGTTGAACAGATTGAAGGGGAAAGAGGTGTCATGTTGGGAGGCCGGCAAGGAGAAGGTTGCAATAATCAAGGCAGGAGGTGATTAAGGCTTGGACAATTGTTTTAGTAGTGTGGTCAGAAAGAAATGGGCGAATTTTGCCGATATTGTGGAGAAAGAAATGGCAAGTCTTAGCAATGAGTTGGATATGTGTGGAGGAGAGAGGAGTCAAAGAAAACACCCAGGTTGCGGGCAGAAGAGACAGGAAGGATTAGAGCTGTCCATAGAGACAGGAGAAAGAGAAGGGGAGGCATTGGGGGGAAAAGATGAGGAGTTCAGTCTTGGCCATCTGGCACTCTACCACATCAAATAAAATCAACTCAACTAACTACTGACGTCTGCAAAGGTTTAAAAACTCTGCAGTTCCTTGATCACTATGGACCACACGCCGAATAAAGTGTTTGCAGATTCATAGGTAACTTACTACCACAATGTAAATAGTTTTAAACTGTACTCGTTAAATCCTTATTGTAGCAAACAAAACCGCTAGTAGTACTGGCGTGGGCCGAGCTTGGCCCCGAGAAAGAAAAGCGCACCACACCCTGGTTGGGCTGACGGCACCTGACACCTCATCGCACAATGGGGTGTGTTCGTTGCACCGTGTAGCCAGAGACTCGTTTTGGGGGAGGGGAGGACGCGTGTCCCGCAGCGCGATGACGGTGTGAGAAATCCATCAATGGCCTACACCAGCGATGGCGAACCTATGGCACGCGTGCCAGCTGTGGCACGCGAAGGCCTTGCAGCTGGCACGCGTGAAGGTCCGCAGAAAAAGAAAAAGCGGGCTCTGGCTGCTGCCGCGGACGCGGACGCGGCAGCATGCAGTGTCCCGCGGGGCCCCCTCCGCCCGCTAAGCCCCTCTGCAAGGGCTTTCAGATTCGCGAGGGAGACAGCGTCTCCCTCGCGTCTCTGTTAAGCCCGCAGGGGCTAATGGGAAATTTCCCATCAGCCCCTTTAGACGCGAGGGACTGATGGGAAATTTCCCATTAGCCCCTGCGGGCTTAACAGAGACGCGAGGGAGACGCTCTCCCTCGCGAATCTGAAAGCCCTTGCAGAGGGGCTTAGCGGGCGGAGGGGGCCCCACGGGACATTGCATTCTGCCGCTGCCGCGGCAGAAGCCAGAGCCAGCTGCTTTTTTTTTTTTTTTTTAAATTTGCCATGGGGGGTGGGTTAGGACTGCTAATGGGCTAGGGGGGGGTAGGACTGCTAATGGGCTAGGGGGGGTTAGGACTGCTAATGGGCTGGGGGGGTAGGACTGCTAATGGGCTGTGGGCTGATGGGGGCTGTCTGGAAATGGGGTGATGGGGGGTTAGGACTGGTAATGGGCTATGGGGGGGGGTTAGGACTGCTAATGGGCTAGAGAGGGGGGGGGGGGTTAGGACTGCTAATGGGCTAGGGGGGGTTAGGACTGCTGATGGGGAGGGGTTAGGACTTGAGGTGGGCTGTTGGGTGGGGTTAGGACTGGAAATGGGCTGATGGGGGGTTAACACTGGAGGTGGTCTGATGGGGTTAGGACTGGTAATGGGCTATGGGGGGGTTTAGGACTGATAATGGGCTATGGGGGGCTGGGACAAGAAATGGGCTGATGGGGAGGGGTTAGGACTTGAGGTGGGCTGATGGGGTTAGGACTGGTAATGGACTGTGGGCTGATGGGGTGGGTTAGGACTGGCAATGGGCTATGGGGGGCTGACTGGAAGTGGGCTGATGGGGGGTTAGGACTGGAAGTGGGCTGATGGGGGGTTAGGACTGGTAATGGGTTATAGGGGGGGGCTTAAACTGAAAATGGGGTGATGGGGGGTTAGGACTGGAAGTGGGTTGATGAGGGGGGATAGGACTGGTATTGGGTTGGGGGTTGCTAGGACTGGAAATGGGTTGGGCCCTGCTAGGACTGGAAATGGGCTGATGCAGGGACTAGAAGGGAATGGATGCTGGGTGAGGCTGGAACTAGAAGGGAGCTGGTGTTGGGGGAGGATTAGAATGGGATGGGGCTGGGAGAGTAAAATGGAGAGGGGAAAAATATTTTGTGTGGGAGGGATAAAAAAATCTACAATTGGCCGGGTATTGGGAGAGTAAGTGGGGATTGAGGATGGAGGGGTAAATTTTGAGTAGATGAAATAGGAATGAGGAAAGAGCAAAAGGAGAAAGATTAGTATGTTAAAGCAGATGTAGAGAGAGAATGGAAAAAAAACCCAAGAAGACAGAAGAAAGGACAAATGGACAGCAGATGGAGAGTTTGCAGAAGACACGAAGAAACCAGAAGAAAGTGGCTGGAACAATTGCAACTGAAAAAAAATGCACAAAAGGTAGAAAAATATCTCTTTATTTTGAATTTATTAATTGGAATATGTCAGCTCTGGGAAATGTGCATCATTAATTTTTGCGCTTTGTTTAGTACAAGAGGAAATTAATATATAGTTTTATTTCTACAGTGTTGTTGTATATTCCAAGTTTGGCTTTTGGGGTTCCCAGTTTAATTATTGTCTTCCTGTTTCTAAATTGTGATTCCTTGTTTGGTAATGGTCTGTTCTGCATGTGTAACTGAGCTGAGGTATTCTGTTTATATAATTCCTATTTGACATTGCCACTTGTTCTTTCCCCAGTAGGTCATGTATTGTTGTTCTCTGAGATGTATTGGTTTAATATTTGCAGTGTTGCCTTTTGATAGGTAGAGTATGGTGCTTTGTGAGTCCTGGTAGTGCTGTTAGGATACGGCGGGTTTGCTATGGGTTCTAAATGGGCAGCGTTTGTAGTAGTTCCTAATGTGCCTGGCGGTTGGTACTGGATTATAGTAATGTAGAAACCTTTTAGTCTTTCTTTATCCATATACTCATTAAGAGGCATGTTTACTAAAAGTTAGTGTATGGTAACATTATGCAAATATTTATGCAAATGAAGCACCTTATGCAAATGGAGCTTTAATTGACGTGCTGGCACTTTGAGGAAATTCTTTGGTTTTGTGCGGCAGTTTGGGCACTCGGGCTCAAAAAGGTTAGCCATCACTGGCCTACACTCTCCCTCCCTGGTTTGGGCAGCTTGGCAGTTCTGATGGTGGGGGCACAAGATTCCCCCAGAGCGCCTAAGACTGCTATACTGGCTGGCGCTGCACTTCTCCGACTCCTCTCGGTCCACGACGTACCCGGAGCTCTTCTAGATTACGTAACTAATGAGCATCTCACTATCCCTTCAATCAAACTCTGAGCAGCGAATAGCGGCAGACCTTGCGCTTGCCCCGCCCCCAATCCGCTCCACTTCCTGCTTTCCACGCTCACAGCTCGCGGAGCACCGTTGACGCATGCGCACGTCGCGCAGTTTTCTCCGCTATCGCATTCGCAGGCCGTCCGCCGAAAGTTTTAGAGCCTAGAATCTCGCCGTAATGTGACGTCTTGACGCCGGACTTGGTGGGGGTGGGAGGAGAGCATAATGGCTGTCCAGGTAGAGAAGCGCGGTGGAGTCGGCGGTGGCGCTTCGGCCGCTGCGAAAAAGAAGAAAGAGGACGAGGAGGAGCAGCAGCCGCCGCTGCATGCCGTGCTCATCGCGGATAGCTTCAACCAGCGCTTTTTCCCTATCTCCAAGGATCGGCCACGGGTGAGAGAGCAGGGCCACTGTCTGCCCTTCCCAACGATAAGTTGCACCTCTCTCTTCTCCCTCCCCCCCCCCCCTCACGAGCTCTAGTGACACCAGATAAGATGCACGTGGCTCTCCTCTCTTTCTCCATCGGCTCTAGTGACACCACATATGGTCCACATGTCTCTCTTCCTTTCCCCATCAACTCTAGTGACACCAGGCAAGATGCAGGTATCTACTTATTTCTCTCAAGTGCTCCAGTGAAATTTTGTGAGATTCAGATGTTTCTTTTCCCCAACACCAAGGGATAATGACATCCAGTGAGATGCTGCCATTTCTTATCATTCTCCTAGTGAGATGCAGTTAGCCCTAGGGATGGACCCTAAAGTGACTGGATTAGAAGTGGTTGAGTGTGATGCAACAAAGTGTACAAGTAAATGGAGCTCATCCCGAGGAGAAGGAGGTTACCAGTGGTGTGCTGCAGGGATCTGTCCTTGGGGAAGGGAAGAGATTTGACATACAGATACAGGGAGTTTGTTCCAGGCATAAGGGGCAGCAAGGTGAAAAGACCAAAGTCTGGAGTTGGCATTGGAAAAAAAAGGCACAGAGAGCTGAAAACCAGAGGAGGAGGAGGGGAGTTCACAAGGAGGAGTATACAGAGAGAGAAAAGAGCAAAGGTAATGAGGGATAGAAGAGCGGGTTCATTTATATGTTAGAAGAAGAAAATTGGATGCGGGAAGGGCAGCCAGTGAAATTAATTTAGAAGAGGGGTAATATGAATGTGACGGGTTTGGCGGAAGATTAGCTGTGCAGCAGGGTTCTGGACAGACTGAAGAGGAGAGGAGATGAGACCGAGGGAGACCAGCAAGGAGAAGATTGCAATAGTCAAGATGGGAGGAGACCAAGGAGTGGACGAGAGGTTTAGTAGTGTGTTCGGAGAGGAATGTGCAAATTTTGTTAATATTGTAGAGAAAGAAGCAACAATTTTTAGCCATTTGTTAAATTTGTGAGGAGTAGGAAAGGGAGGATTCAAAGATGACCCCAAGGAAAAAGAGCGTTGTCAGCAGTGATAGAGAAATGAGGAAGTGGGGAGGAGGGTTTAAGAGGAAAGATAAGAAGTTTGGTTTTAGCCATATTCGGTTTCAGCTGGCATTGAGACATCCAGGCAGCAATGTCTGATAAGCAGACAGATATGAGCTTGGAGAGAAGGAGCAGTGTCAAGTGTAGCTGGATAGATAGATATGAGAGTCATCAGCATAAAAAGGATATTGAAAGCCATGGGAAGAGATGAGGGCCCCATGGGATTTGGTGTAGAGAGAGAAAAGGAGAGGGCCTAGAACAGACCCCAGGGGTACACCAACTGAAAGAGGGATGGGAGTAGAGGAGGAGCCACCAGAACAAACACTGAAAGAGCGATTGGAGAGAGAAGATGAGAACCAGGACAGCACAGAGCCTCTGAAACCAAGAGAAGACAATATGTCGAGGAGATGGATTACCGTCCACACTGGATCTCGCTCCCTGTTCTACCCTTGTAACATTATTGACACAGCAGTATGTAAATTGTACATAGTTTTCCCTGTTTTTTTTCCAAGTTGTCTTCCCTGTTTGATGTAAACTCGGGAGTGCCCTGTGGTCCTCGAGTCGTTCTGTTAACTGTAAATCGCACTGATGATAAAGATCGCGGTATAAAAGAAATGTTAAATAAGGATACCCCTATGAAGAAAGGTTAAGAAGGTTAGGGCTCTTTAACGTGGAAAAGAGATGGCTGAGGGGAGATATGATAGAAGTCTATAAATTAATGAACGGAGTAGAACGGGTAAACGTAGATCGATTGTTTACATTATCAGAATATTGGAAGACTAGGGGACATGCAATGAAGCTACAGGTTAAACTATTTAAGACTAATAAAAGAAATATTTTTTCACTCAACGTGTAATCAAACTCTGGAATTTGTTACCGGAGGATGTAGTAAAGGCTGTTAGTGTAGCTGGGTTTAAAAAAGATTTGGACAAGTTCCTGGAGGAAAGGTCCATAAACCATTATTAAGAAGGGACCCAGGATATCAATGCTTGACTCTGTACAAGCATTGTGGAACCTATGTCTTTTGGGGAAACTGCTAGGTACGTATGACCTAGATTGGCCACTGTTGGAAACAGGATACTGGGCTTGATGGACCTTGGTCTGACCCAGTATGGCATATCTTATGTTCTTATGGAGATGTCAGCAGAAGGATCAATTACAATGAGTAAAGGCTTTTGGATTTAGCCAGGAATAAATCACTGCAGACCTTGGCAAGAGCTGTCTCAATAGAATGAAAGGGACAAAAACTAGATTGAAATGGATTGAGGAGGGATTGAAAGGGATTGAGAAGAGAAAAATTTTAGACAGTGGTGGAGAACTGCACGTTCAAGAACTTTAGAAATGAAAGGGAGATGGGTTGATAATTAGAGCGACAAGTAGGGTCAAGTGAGGGGGGGTTTGAGGAGAGGCTTGAAGGCTGTAGGGAAGATTGCAGTAGAGAGCAAAAAGTTCAGAATAAGTGAGATGGAAGGGACGAAAGAAGAGGAAATGGAGTTGAGATGGGTGGGGATAGGATCAGAAGAGCAGGTAGTGAGTTTTGAGGAGGAAAGAAGAGAGGTTTCCTTATTGGATATTTTAGAAAAGGAAGAAAGGATAATAGAGGTTGAGGAGAAAAGTTGGTATTGAAGAGGGGGTAAGGAAGATATAATGGGGAATTGAAGAGTAATTTTATGTACTTTGTCATGGAAATAGTCTGTTAGGGTTTGGGCAGAGAGAGGAGGAAGAATAGGTGATGGTGTTGCCTTAAAAGAGAATTGAGAGTTGAGAAGAGACAGCGGGGGTTAGAGGCATGAAGAGAACTAAAAAGATATGCGGAGATTGAATGGGGGGAGTGATAAAGCTTAACAGGTGATCAGATAAAGGAAGAACTGAGGAGCGGAAATTTATAAGGTAAACAATTAAAAGACAAGGTCAAGGCAGTGACCAAGCTGATGTGTAGGGCAGAAGAGCAAAGCTGGAGGTTGAAAGAGGAAGTAAGGGAAAGGAGTTTGAACATATAGGGGTCCGAGGGGTTATCAATATGAAAATTAATTAAGAATAAGGGAGAGAGAAGAAGAATTCAGGAAAAAGGAGAGCCAAGAATCAGTCAGTGAGGAAGGTAGAAGAGGGGTTCTATAGAAGACAACGATCCAGAGAGATAGGGGATAAAAGAGACGGATGGAATGGATTTCAAAGGAGGGAAAGAGATTGAGGTAGAAGGAGGGATTGAAATTGGCAAGAAGAAGGAAGCCAACACCGCCACTATGGCCATTAATGTGAGAAGAGTGGAAAAATTGGTAGCCGCCGTGACAGAGGGCAGCTACCGAAGCAGTGTTATCAGGGAGGAGTTAAGTTTCAGTAAGCGCAAGAGATTGAGATCATGGGTAGAGGGAAGTTTATTAGAGATGGGATGAGCATTCCATAAGGCCCATGAGAGAGGGGAGGGGGTGGAGAGGGATATAGATAAGATTAAAGTGGTGGAGAGAGGATTTAGTATGGGAGGAGCGAGAAATGAAGAGGGCCCAGGGTTGGGATAGCAGAGGTTCCCAACTCCAGTCCTGGAAGGCCAAACACCATTCAGGTTTTCAGGCTGTCCCTAATAAATATGCATGAGATATATTTGAATACAATTGGGGCAGTGCATGCAAATGCATCTCATGCATATTTATTAGGGACAGCCTGAAAACCTGAATGGTGTTTGGCCTTCCAGGACTGGAGTTGGGAACCTCTGGATTAATGTCACCAGAAGACAGAAAGAGAAGAGTGTGAAGGAGAGAGGCAGAAAAGGGGCTGGGGTTGTTTTAGAGAGGAATGAGAGGGAGGGGAAGATGAAACTTGAGCGCATAGGATGGGAGAGGAAAGGTGGAGAGAGGGGGGGGGGTATTGGGTTGGTGGCGTGGGAAAAAGGAATAGGGAATAATGTGGAGCCATAAGAAATGGGAAATAGCCTTGTATCTTCATTTTGCTTCTGTAATTTTATCAGAAGAGGAGAATAAGCATAGGAAATAAAGAAGTAGAGGCAAGTGAATACAGGCAGTTAAACCATATCACAAGTATTTAATGAATCTAAAATAAACATGAGAATCATTAAAGATGATCAGTATGTCACTCTAGCACAGTGGGGAAAATGGGTCTCAACCCAGAGGATTGAAATGCAACAACAGTACCGACAGTAATAAGTCTATGACTAGGAATGTCAGTGTTAGATAAGTTAAAAGTATCTTTCAAGATGGGGTTGGCAGTAGCCTCGAGGGTGCACTGCTTCTCTTTTACTTTCCTCTGAATTGAAGAAAGCATGGGACAAACACACAAGATCTCTCTAAAGGAAAAAAGGGGACTATTGTAGTTGATATGGAAGGGCAGACTAGATAGGCCATATGTTCTTTTTCTGCCGTCATGTTTCTAATGAAGTGCTGAAATCCCCAGGCAAGTAAAACGACCCATCTGTGCAGGGCCGGCCCGTCCGTTGTGTGAGAATATTGTTTTCACAGGGCCCCGTGCAAACCTCATTCCCACATGGTGTTTGATTTACCAATGCCGGCTTCAGAGGGAGCTGGGGAGGCCTGCCCGAAGCCCCGGCTCACCTCTGCACAGCCGCCAGGGTGAAGAGCTGCATGTTCCTCACACTGGCAGCTGTGTTCTCATGAAGTTCATGGCTGCCGGGAAATAGGAAATGCCCTTTAACCTTTCCCAGCACTTAGCGCACTTCACAAGAATACAGCTGCCAGCGTGAGGGAACATGCTGCTCTTCACGCTGGCGGCTGTGCAGAAGTGAGCTGGGGCCCTCTGAAGACAATCAGACAGGCATGGGGCTCTTGGGGGGGGGGGGGGGGGCTAGGATAGGACTGGAAATGGGCTGATGGGAGAATGGGACTAGAAGGAATCAGATACTAGGAGGAGCTGGAACTAGAAGGGAGCTGATGTTGGGAGGACTGGATGGGGCTTGGGAAGTGAGGATGGAGAGGGGAAAATATTTTGTGTGGCGGGAATTAAAATGTACGATTGGCTGGGTATTGGGAGAGTAAATGGGGATTGAGAATGGAAGGGTGAAATTTGAGTGGGTGAAAAAGAAATAAAGAAATGGAGAAAAGAGAAAGATCGGTATGTTAAAGCAGATGTAGAGAGAGAATTGAAAAAACTAGGAGAGAAGAAAGGACAAATGGACAGCAGACAATGAAGAGATAGCAGAAGACATGAAGAAAGCAGAAGAAAGTGACTGGAGCAATTGCAACTGAAAAATAAAATGCCCAAACAACAAAAGGTAGAAAAATACTTTTTTTTTAAATTTGAATCTATTAACTGGAATATGTCAGCTTTGGGAAATGTGCATTGCTAATGTTTCTGCGTTTTTGTTTATTATAAGAGGAAATTAATTTATAGTTTTATTTCTCCAGTGTTGTACATTCCAAGTTTGGTTTTTGGGGTTCCCAGTTTAATTGTCTTCCTATTTCTAAATTGTTATCCCTTGTTCTTTGTTTGGTGATGGTCTGTGTTCTGCATGTGTAACCCAGCAGAGGTATTCTATTCTTGTAGTTTCTATCTGATAGTGCCACTTGTTGTTTTTCCCCAGTAGGAGATGTATTGGTATTTTTTGAGATGTGTTGGTTTAATATTTGCAGTGTTGCTTTTTGATAGGTAGGGTATGGTGCTTTGTGAGTCCTGGTAGTGCTGTTATGATACTGTGGGTTTGCTATGGGTTCTAAATGGGCAGTGTTTGTAGTACTTCCTAATGTGCCTGGCGGTTGGCACTGGAGTATAGTAATGTAGAAATATTATAGTCTTTCTTTATCCAGACACTCATTAAGAGGCTTTTTACTAAAAGTTAGCGCATGTTAACATTGTGCAAATAGTTCACAGGGCCTCATTTGCATAAATATCATTAAAATCATCTGTAATAACTGAAGATTGGCGGATCGCCACTGTAACGCCAATTTTTAAAAAGGGTTCCATGGGTGATCCGGGAAACTACAGACCAGTGAGCCTGACATCAGTACCGGGTAAAAAGGTAGAAAACATCATAAAGAACAAAATGACTGAACATGTAGATGAACACGGCTTAATGGGAGACAGCCAACATGGCTTTAGCCAAGGAAGATCTTGCCTTACTAATCTGTTATGCTTTTTTGAAGGTGCGAATAAACAGGTAGACAAAGGTGAGTCGGTTGATATAGTGTATCTGGACTTTCAGAAAGCCTTTGACAAGGTCCCTCATCAGAGACTTTTGGTAAACCTAAAGAGTCATGGGATAGGAGGCAGTGTACTACTGTGGATCAGGAACTGGTTAAAAGATAGAAAGCAGAGGGTAGGGCTAAATGGCCAATTTTCCCAATGGAGAAAGGTGAATAGTGGTGTACCCCAGGGATCTGTGCTGGATCCGCTGCTTTTTGACATATTCATAAACGACTGGAATGGGGAATAACAAGTGAGGTTATCAAATTTGCAGATGACACAAAACTATTCAAAGTTGTTAAAACACATGAGGATTGTGGAAAATTGCAAGAGGATCTTGATAAATTGGAAGACTGGGCATCTAAATGACAGATTAAATTTAATGTGGACTAGTGCAAAGGGGACATGCAATGAAGCTACAGGGTAAACTATTTAAGACTAATAAAAGAAAATATTTTTTCACTCAATGTGTAATCAAACTCTGGAATTTGATACCGGAGGATGTAGTAAAGGCTGTTAGTGTAGCTGGGTTTAAAAAAGGTTTGGACAAGTTCCTGGAGGAAAGGTCCATAAACCATTATTAAGAAGGGACCCAGGATATCAGTGCTTGACCCAGTACAAGCATTGTGGAACTTGTGTCTTTTGGGGAAACTGTTAGGTACTTATGGCCTAGATTGGCCACTGTTGGAAACAGGATACTGGGCTTGCTGGACCTTGGTCTGACCCAGTAGTTTACCCTGTAGCTTCATTGCATGTCCCCTAGTCTTTCTATATTCTGATAAGGTAAACAATCGATCTACGTTTACCCGTTCCACTCCGTTCATTAATTTATAGACTTCTATCATATCTCCCCTCAGCCGTCTCTTTTCCAGGTTAAAGAACCCTAACCTTTTTAGCCTTTCTTCATAGGAGTATCCTTCCATCCCCTTTACCATTTTGTTGGCTCTTCTCTGAACCTTTTCTAAAATCGCTATATCCTTTTTAAGATACGGCAACCAGAATTGCACACAATATTCAAGGTGCGGTCTCACAATGGAACGATATAGTTATAATATCTTTTGTTTTGTTTTATTTTCCATTCCTTTCCTTATCATACCTAGCATTCTATTTGCTCTCTTGGCCGCTGCTGCACACTGGGCCGAGGGTTTTAACATGGTATCCACAATGACGCCTAAATCTTTTTCTTGGGTGGTAGTTCCACCTTACACCCAAGTAACTTTCCTTGACTTGCTGCCCACTGCTGACATTTATCTTCCCTTCCATCACCCGCCTAGAACTTGCTACCCATTGTCTGCTTAGTACTGTTACCTACTGCCTGCATTGAGCTGCTACCCATTGTTTGCATTGAACTGCTACCCATTGTTTGCATTGAACTGCTACCCATTGTTTGCATTGAACTGCTACCCATTGTTTGCCTAGAACTCTTACTCACTGCCTGCATAGAGCTGCTACCCTAGTATTTGCACGGAACTGCTGCTCACTGCCTGCATCCCAACCTCATCCTGTCTCCTCTAATCTACTTAGAACTGCTACCCACTGCCTGCATAGAACTGTTACCCATTGTTTGCTCAGACTTTGCTGCCCACTACCATGGCCCCACATCTCATTGTCCTCTTCCTCATCCTCCCCAACTGCCTCCCCTCCTATCAACACCCTCCCTCCTCTTCCCCCTACCCTCACCCTCCATTCTGCCCCCTAGCCTAGCACCTGCTCTTGAGCTTCTTCACACCATTCCCCGCATTCAACCTGCCCTTCTCTCTTTAAGGCAACCCCACCCTCGCTTCTGCCGTACTATCTCCACTTTACCCCGCTCTCTAATACTCATTCTCCACAATCACTCACCCATAGATATCAACTCCAACTCTACCCCTAGAAATAATCCCTCACATAACCTACCTGATACCATCAATTTATTCCTCATTTGCCCCCCACCCCTTATCTCTCTTGAGGAGCACATACACCTAAACACACCCACCCACACCCTACTCCCTCTAAATCTCAGTACTACCCTAGAAATAGACCCCCACGCTATTCTGTTAAGAAATCCACACGTAACTTATCCAACCTTATCCATATCCCCCTCCTCCCCCCCCCTCCGCTCTCCCGTTTACTTGCGCCCTATGGAACGCATGCTCAGTTATTTAAAAAAAAAAACCCCTCTTTTATTCATGATCTTCATCTCTAATGCCCTACACCTTCTTGCCCTGACTGAAACCTGGCTCCCCCCCTTCTGCTATGGGGGCTACCAGTTCTCCCATACACCTCGATCTACTGGTCGCGGTGGTGGCGTTAGCCTCCTACTCTCTCCCTCTTGCCAATTCCAACCCCTCCTGCCACCCCAATCACACTCCCCCCTCTCCTCCAAAGTCCACTCCATTCACCTCCTCACACCACTTCCCCTCAGAGTAGCGGTTATTTACCGCCCACCCGATAATTCCAAATCAACCTTCCTCGCCAACTTCGACTCCTGGCTCTCTGCCTTTATGGATCCCTCCTCCCCCACTCTTATTCTTGGCAATTTCAACATTCACATTGACAATCCCTCTGACCCCATGCCTCAAAGTTCCTCACTCTTACCTCCTCGTTATACCTCCAACTTTGCTCCACTGCCCCCACACACCTACACGGCCACTGCCTTGACCTAATACTCTTCTCCAATTCCTCTCCCTCAAACTTCCGCAAATCAATTCTTCCCTCATCTGACCATCACCTCTTAACATTTACTCTTCAGCTCCTCCCATCCCAACCTCGTCCTGTCTCCTCCGACCTATTTAGAAATCTTCTTAATATTGATCCCCTGACTCCTCTCCTCCACTATCTCTTCATCTCTTTCCTCCATTTCTTCCTCCGAGTCCGTCGACAAGGCATTATGTTAAGGGTTTTTGCTTAATGTAGACCGATTGCTGTTTAACCTTTGTTTAACACCCACTATAGACAAAGGTTAAACAGCAATCGGTCTACATTAAGCAAAAACCCTTAACATATACAGATAACACATACATATGATAACCTCACAACTTATATCCGTTCACCTCCTTGTGTATATATATACATAAAACTGTATATAGTTAACCTGTTCTATTTTATCTCACAATGTTTAGACCATATATACTATATATAAATTTGATGTTCCTTGTAGATATGTTCTGTTATAATATGACGTTCCCTGTAAAACAAACTTGTTTTGTTAAGTGTTGTTCAACTGTAAACCGCAACTGAACCTTGGAAGATGCGGTATATAAATGTATGTATAAATAAAATAAATAAAAATAAATTATCCTCATACAGTACTACACTATCCTCAGCCCTTGACACTCTTGCCCCTCCCACCCCACGTCCTGTTAAAACGATCTACTCCCCAACCCTGGCTTTCACCTACAATCCGTTATTTACGCATCTGCGCCCATTCTGCCGAACGAGCCTGGTCCAAATCCCGCTCCCCGGAAGACCACCTACACTTCAAATTCATGCTTGGCTCCTTCCAGTCAGCCTTAGCACTTGCCAAACAAAACTACTACATCCATCTTACTAATTCCCTTGCCTCTGATCCTTGCCGTCTCTTTAACACCCTCAATTCTCTCCTCAAGGTCCCCCCACCCCCGATCCTGCCCTCCCTTTCTGCCCAATCCCTAGCCGACTACTTCCACGACAAAATCCTCAAAATTTCTTTCCAATTCCCTACACCCTCATCTCCTCCCCATCTCTCCTCCCCCATCCATACTCCCCCATCCATACTCCCCCTGCCACCCTCTCCTCCTTTCCTCCGATCTCTGAAGAAGAAACCACACTCCTTCTCTCCTCCTCCAAACCCACCACCTGTTCTTCAGACCCTATCTCCACCCATCTCCTACGTCCCATCTCCTTCACCATTGTCCCCTTCATCACTCATATTCTCAACCTTTCACTCTCCACTGCAACTGTCCCCGCTGACTTCAAACATGCTGTTGTCACACCCCTCCTCAAGAAACCCTCATTTGATCCCACATGCCCTTCTAACTATCGACCCATCTCCCTCCTTCCCTTCATATCCAAACTATTAGAACGAGCAGTCCACCGTCGCTGCCTCAACTTCCTCACCTCCCAGGCCCTCTTGGACCCACTACAATCCGGCTTCCGTCCCCTACACTCCACTGAAACAGCACTCACAAATGTCACAAACGGCCTGTTCCTGGCTAAATTCAAGGGCCTCTACTCTATCTTCATCCTTCTTGACCTTTCTGCTGCTTTTGACACCATTGACCACGACCTTCTCCTCATCACCCTCTCCTCGCTTGGTTTCAAAGATTCCGCACTATCCTGGTTCTCCTCCTACCTCTCCTATCGCTCATTCAGTGTATGCTCTGGTGGCTCCTCCCCTACCCCACTCCATGTAGGGAGTACCCCAGGGATCTGTCTTGGGCCCCCTCCTCTTCTCTCTCTATACCCAAGGCCTTGGCGCGCTTATCTCCTCTCATGGCTTTCAGTACCATCTCTATGCCAATGACTCCCAAATCTACCTCTCTACACCTAATATTTCTCCGGCAACCCAGTCCAAGATCTCTGCCTGTTTTTCAGACATCGCTGCCTGGGTGTCTCATCGCCGATTAAAATTGAACATGGCCAAAACTGAACTCCTTGTCTTTCCACCTAACTCCTCCTCCCCCCCCCCACTTCCCCCTCTCTCAATCCATGTGGATGGATCCACTATCCTTCCTGTTCCCTCGGCCTGCAATCTAGGGGTTATCTTTGACACCTTTCTCTCCTTCTCCGCTCATATCCAGCTTGTAGCTAAGACCTGCTGCTTCTTTCTCTACAACATCAGCATAATCCACCCCCTTCCTCTCTGAACACAGTACCAAAACGCTTATCCACTCCCTAATCGCCTCGATTACTGCAACCTACTCCTCGCTGGTCTTCCCGTGAGCCACCTCCTTCCCCTCCAATCTATACAAAACCACGCTGCTCGACTAATCTTCTGTCAACCTTGCCATGTCCACATTACTCCTCTTCTCAAGTTGCTTCATTGGCTCCCTGTCCAGTTCCGCATCAAATTCAAGCTTCTGCTAACCTATAAATGCATCCATTCTATGGCCCCTCAATACCTCTTATCTCTCCCCACGTCCCCTCTCAAAATCTGCGCTCCGCTAACAAATTACTTCTATCAATGCCTTTCACCCGCACGGCAAACTCACGACTGCACTCCTTTCACCTCGCTGCTCCTTACGTCTGGAACAGCCTACCTGCGTCTGTGCGCCAGGCATCCCCCTTCAAATCCAGGCTGAAGACCCACCTCTTCACCGTTGCATTCAGATCCTGACTCCGTCCTCATCTCACCCTAACCCCCGTTATCATTTATGACCAAACTACAGACCAAAGTATACCACACCGTACCTTGCGCAGAACTGATTAATGCTCTGTACTGTTCTATTTAATTTACTGTTCTAACTAGATTGTAAGCTCCGAAGAGCATGACTCTGAGGGGCAGGGGCTGTTTCTTGTATGTTGGCTACCTCTTGTAGGTTAACTGTGCAGCGCTGCGTGCATAGCACTTTACAAATGCTGAATAGTAGTAGTAGTAGGCTACTCCTCCACTCCAGTTGAAAGAATAATTGAAAGATAATGGTTATTCAGCATAACTTCAAACTCGGTGAACCTGGAGGAGGACTTCCTCCCCACCCCCACCAGCCTTCTTAGTGACTAGAAATGTCCTATGTAGCCTTTTCCTTGGAAAATTTGTGGTCCTGTGGCTTAACTATTTATTTAAGATTTTTTTTAGTTGTAAAATCAGAACTTTTATTTCTGCTTATATAGCACTGGCACCCCCCCATGTTTCTAGGAAATGACTGGTATTAGGGAACAGAATAGCTCATCTCTGCTCTGTTTGCACCAACCTTGCCCTTCCCCTCATGACACTTTTCTGTGTTTTCAAAAAATTTATTTTGACTTTTTATTTATTTTTAAAATTTTCTATTCCATCAGACCTGGTTGTGCTCTGTGAATTGCTCATAAAAATAAGAGCATACATCTTATAAAACCCCAATAATAAAACTAAAAATAATTGTTAGAATTGTAGTTGTTACTAGAGCAACAAAAATATTTCCAGTCCTTCCAAAAAGCTAAAATTTAAGGACAAATTGTGCACAAGAAATCAGAAAACTAGGCTAGCAGATTCTTATTTCTTAGAGAAAGGAGCTTGGACTTCTAGATAAGCCAGTCATATTTCAAGAGATGAGCCTCATAGCCTCAACAGGAAGTTTCTTCTCAGAATTCAGGCATCATATTGGAACCAATTAAAACGTAGGCACGTGCATAACTAAGGGATCCTTTTTATAAAGCTTTTTTTCACCTGTAAAGCCTTTTAAAATGTATATGCTGTTGCACAATTATATAAAAGCATGTGCAAAAATGAGTGTGTGCCTTCTTTTACATGATTTGTACATAGGTGTTCCCAGGGGCATAGTTTGGGCAGAATGAAGGCGGCATTCCAGTGTATTTATAAAACGTGCAGAGCACATGCACAGTTTTATATCGGTTTTTGGGAGCAGAAGTAAATTTGTGCATTGGCATTTGTGCACTATTAGGGTTGGTTGCAGGAGCCTATTTTATAAGGAGTGTCTATGGTGCCTTTAAAAATGGGCACCTTTTTGGACTTCATGTACACCTCCTTGGCATTATTTGCATAGGACTGCCGAATATCCTTACAAACCTCCTTGGCACTATTCGATTAGTGAATCTGAATACCCTTGCAGACCTCCTCGGCTCTGTCTGCTGAGTGCCCTTTTCCAGATCTTCTGCCTTACCAGTCCAGACTAATAGGTTATTTCCCCCTCCCAGTAGATGATGGGAGACAAAAGAAAGCAAAACTCACCACCAGCCACCCGATTGGCGTCCGGCCACAGGGAATGGCAAGTAAGCTCCCTCCCGTTCCCTGCAGCAAAGGCCAATTGGGCCCACCTAACCAGCAATTAAAAAGAAGCACAGGAAGGCACACCCGCACCTGGCGGCCACGCCAAAGGGCCCTTAGGTGAGGACCAAAGATGATAGCCCCAAACTAAGAGCGACAAGGTAATATGCATCAAAATAACCTCAGCTACCAAACCCCCAGAGTAACCATCCAAGATACTACCTCACCGCTACTCCACAAGCAAAGAACACTGCGAGTCAAAATCTGCACCGCGGACGCCCTCATGTTCTTAACTAACACAGCTCTTGGCCAACGGAAACAAGCTATTAAACCTTCCACACAGAAACATGACTCATCCACTCTACTGGTTAATTATCCTATGCATCCTTTTCTCATCTCCCTCCCAGACCTCTGCACTCATAATCACCCTCCAATCTGCCTAATTCCCAATCCATTCAACAGACTACCAAACTTATGACACTTGTCCAGCTCTCATCACGATACACACGGAAGTTCCAAATAACCCTCCTTCAAAGCACAAGAATCCTAAACATCTACACAGTCCCATAAGATGTGCCCTCATTAACTCATGATCCACCCAAAACAAGATTCAAACCTTATCCGACTGCATAATTGACAACAAGCTTGACGTTCTGTGCATCACTGAAACCTGATTCTCAGGCAGTGACAATGTCCTGCTCATCCCACTCAACACTACCACTCACAGCATCCACAACTGCCCTCGGATGTCTGGCAGAGGAGGCGGAGTCTGCATACTCACAAGGAAGAGCTTCAAATTCAACTCCACGAACTATGCTTCCACTCCCAACCTTGACATCATCACAGTCTCAAGCAACCACCCCTCCATCTGTCTAGCATACAGATCCCCCTCACACCAGTGCTAAAGAGCTCGCCATCTTACTGGAAGAAATCTGCTCTCACTCATCCACCCACGAAGACCTTATCCTACTTGGAGATCTAAACCTCATCTGCCTCCACTGCCCACTCCTCAGCTTTCCTTGAAGCTATGACCGACCTACTCTACACACAGTTCATAGCCATCCCTATGCACACAAAAGGAAGCATCCTTGTCCTGGTCTTTTTCCCAGGTCGACTCTTAAATGCACACAGATATACTCCACCCCCAGTACTTCCAGTTCCCTGGTCTGATCACAACCTCCATCTCATTCAACATACCCAGCTCCTGCCTACAAACCTTGCATCAGAGCTCCCCACTAATAACTCAAAGGTTCCTGCCTTTTTTTAATGAGCAAGCCTTTCTCCAAAAATCTATCCCAACCCTAACTACCTTACCTGCTCAAGCTGACCTTGAAACAAAAGTCTGTACTTGGAACTCAACCATCTCAGCTGCTGCTCTTGCTCCACCCAGAAAACAACCACCACATGGTACTCCACAGCTCTAAAAATGCAGAAATGCAACTTGCGATGTCTTGAGTGGCAATGGAGAAAGTCCCAAGACTACAAACTTAAATCTCATTATCTACATGAACTAAAGTTATACCACGATACCACCATCCATACAAAAATAGAATTCTACAACAATCTCATCTCATGCTTCTTCAACAAACCCCGAGAACTTTTTGACCTCATCAAATCACTCACTAAAGACTCATCACAAACAAACTGTGTCACACTCTTAATCCACAGGGCATGGCCTCATACCTACAGGCCAAGCACAAACCCACACCCTCCAGTAGCTCTGCCATCCCAACCTTGAACTAGGAGACCAAGACCATTACTGGACCATCTTCAAGATATTATCTGAGGAACTCAACAACATAATCAACAGCAACACCACTACTTCTCCACTCGACCCTTGCCCAGTTTCCAATCGCAAAAGAAACATTCCTATCAATCATATCTGACATTATCCACTCATCCCTTTCTCAAGGACTCCTTCCTCCTTCCCTCAAACAAGCATCAGTCAGATCGCTCCCAAAGAAACCAAACCTGGATCCACTCTCTCCTTCCTCCTACAGACCTATAACTAGTAAACCATTTATCTCCAAAATCACTGAAAAAGTTTACAGACCCAACTCCAAGATCACATAGATCATTATATACCTCTAAACATGCATCAACATGGATTCTGACTCAATCATGGCACAGAAACCCTCATGACCTCCCTCCTAAGCTCGCTCATGGCAGGCAATGAAACAATCACCCAAGGCTTCATCCTGCTTTGTCTTGACATCACCGTCATAATCCACCAACTCCACCACATTGGAGTCCGTGGCACTCCCCTTAACTGGTTCCATTCCTATCTTTCCAACCGAAACCAGAGAATAAAGATACAAACACAAACCTCAACCCCTTTCACCCTAGAACAGGGAGTGCCACAGGGATCATCCCTCTCCTCCTTACTGTTCAACATATACTTTCAAACACTGTGTGGCATCCTCCAACAATCCCAAAAAGAGTTCTTGATATATGCTGATGACTTAAAGATCTTTGCACCATTCTCCACTTCTGCTCCTGATTGCTCCATGCTCTCAAGTTGTCTCACAAAAGTAACCAACTGGTTCCATCTTCATAATCTCTCTATCAGCCTTGATAAAACAGCTCCTCCATGTCACAGAGGACCCAAACTTCATCCTTCCTGCCACCATCAGACTCGACAACAAGAATGTACTACCCCCCCCCCTCAATTTGAAGTATCAAATCAACTGCAGACTTTGGCGAACAACTCAAGACTCGCCTCTTCCTAGAACATTTTTCCAACAGACATCCAACAACCTCAGAACAGGACAACCCCATACAAACAATCACACCTTCACCCACCCCACCCCATGAAGCCCCTACAATCCCTCGCCCCCCTTCCCATCATACACAGTTATTTAAATCCATATTGATATGACTGTACTGACACGTACAAAAAGTTCTTTGATATTTAAAATATTATTCATGTTTATTGTAAATGGTTTATTTATTTTCATTATAGATCATTTATCGTATCAACTCAGTTCTATGTAAACCGTTTTGACTTGTAGAAAAAACGGTATATCAAAATTTGTTAAAACTTGAGGTGTGACATCACCACTGGCATAAAATCTAGCATAGCTAGCAGGAGCCCTCAGTATATTCTTTGTCTCCAGCAGATAGTGGTTTTCTTCTGTTCCTCATTTCTTCCAGAGAGGCCTACAGCTCCTGCCCAGTCTGCATCTGGGTGCAGTGTAGCTCGACCACTTCAGATCCCAGGGGGTGTATGAGATAATCGTCTCTGGTTGATCTGTTACTTTGGGGCTGGCTCCTGGCTAGGAGAGCCAGTGAAGCTTGGTGGGGACATTGGATCACAAGGATTCTTAGCTGCTTTTTTTTTCTTTTTCTTTTTTTTTTAAAATAAAAAGTATAAAAGGTCTGAGAGTCTTCTGCATAGCTCTGTGTAGCTCCTTAGCGCTATACTACTGACAATTTGTATAGCGCTACAAGATGTACGCAGCGCTGCAGACACTTATGAAAGACGGTTCCTGCTCATCAGAGCTTACAATCTAGTCAAGACAGACAACACAGTTGCTGTAGACATAGGATATATCTAGGGGGAATGGTAAGGAAACAAAGGAGATCAGGTGAATCAAGATTTATTTATTTATATCTCACTTTTCACCGGGTCAAAGCGGTTTAACATAAAAGGGGGGGGGGGAGGGAACAATAATCAATTTGACATAGAGAGGGAGGGGGCCTTCATCAGGGGGATTACATAGTTGATCTTCACAGAAATTAACAGTACTAGATAGTTGACATTTTACTGGCGTCTTTGATGTTTGCTTGGGGGGGGGGGGGGTAGGTCAGAAGGTTCGTGTGAACAGTTATTGAGAAATGTCTGTTTCAGATCCGAAAGCGGCAGCAAAGAGGTGAGTTTTTAGCCTGAATTTGAAAAGGGTCAGAGAAAGCGCCTGACATACAGACTGTTACAGGCATAAGAGCAGCAAGGTGAAAGGAGCAAAGTCTGGAGTTAGCAGTAGAAGAGAAGGGCACAGATTAGAAGCTATTTGCCAGAAGAACAGAGTTCCCGAGGAGGAGTGTATGGAGAAATAAGAAAAGAAAAGTAGTGAAGAGCTGCAGAGTGAATGCACTTATAGGTCAGCAGGAGAAGTTTGAACTGGAAACGAAAAGGGAGCATGTGATTGCGGTTTCCTCCTTGCACCCTCCACCACTGCTGCCAGGGGACTGCTGCACTGAGGCAGCAGAGGATTGCTACCTGAACTTCGCTGGTGGCAAAAAGGGGCCACTGCACCTAACCATGAGTGTTTGCTGCAATCTTACCTTTCCTGCCTGACGTCCGTAGCCTGTGCCGGCCGCACACCATTTTTCCTTCCTTAAGGTCTACAGTTCCTGGCTAGTTTGAGACTGGTTTCAGTGCAGCTTGGCCAGCCAAAACCCCAGTCAGTATACAAGATACCCCTCTGGTGGTTCTCTCTCTTCCTCCTGGGGCGAGCTCCTTGTGAGAGCCAGTGGTGTGTTAGGATCAATGCCTGCCTTTGTTGCCCTGGTGCCTCGGCTGCAGTAAGCGGTGACAGTTCCCTTGTTGATTTGTCTCTGTGCCACTTGCACAGCCGATGTGGGGGAGACCTCTGCCACTTCAGCTTCCTTGTTAGCGGTTCTGACTCCCAAAGCAGTTGAGCCTTCATGGCTACCTTCCACATTGCAGATTATCAGCACATCTTTACCCGGGGTGCCCAACCCCTCTACTCATTCTCTAGGTGGTCCTTCTCTTCCTGCAACACTGAATTTCACTGTTGGACCAGGTTAAGTCCTTCGTCCAGGTCAAGGCCTTGTTATCTTTCAGCCGAGCCTATCTTTCATCATTCCTCTGGTAGCCCCTGTGGGCAGTTCCTACAAACAATCGAGAGGGCAGGACTCTGTCTGTGACGGTCTGTGGCCCACTCCAGTCCCCTGTTAGAGAGGTGGAATCTGTTGGAAATAAGTACCCCAAGGACATTTCCCACAACAACTCCAGTTCAGCTGCCTCCAACGTGGAGGAGGGGAACTTTTTTTCAGGGGGAGGACCATAGCAACTCACATGTGGTGCATCTGTCACCAAGAGGAGACTTTCCCCCACCCTTAATTGTCCAGATTGCCACTGTACTGTGCATGCTGCATCTCTCTGGACAGGCCCTGACTCCCTCTTCTGATCCTGGCATCAGGGGGCCTTCCAGAGCCTTTCTTTACCCTCCAGAACGTCTCCTGATGCTCTCCTCAGGAAGGTCCAACGATTGGGATGTGTTACAGCCTTGCAAAGTGGTTGTGGTTTCCCAGGGACGGCGCCTTGATCACAATGGTCACCAAGCGTACCATCTTTCCCGTAGAAAGTTGAGCTGCCCTTCAGGGCCAGAAGGTGGAAGGATTCCTTCAGACGATCTTCTCTGCCTCTTTCCTAGCCCTTCAGGTGACTACATGGGGCGGCCTTGGTGCATGTGTCCTCATCTGCTGGATTCAGCTCCTTCCTGAGGATGAGTATTCAACCCTCTTTGAATCTCTGGCAGCCTTCTTGGCATATTCCTTTCTATGTGGGGAGTCACGGTGGCAGTGGTTTACCAGGGGCTATGGCTCAGAAATTGTTTGGCAGATCTGCTTAGCCATATTGCTTTTTAGGGATGGGCTCTTGTTTGGTGAGGACTTAGAAAAGTCAGTCAAGGACCTCGGTGAGATCAAGCCTCTGTGGCTGCCAGAGAATAAGCCCAAGGGTTCCTCCAAGCATTCTTCATCATCAGGGGCATCATCTTTGCTGCCAAAGTTCCATGATTCTCAACTGAATAAGCAGACTTCCTCCTCTTCTGGAACCGGATCCAAGTTCCCAGTCCTTTCAAGGTGGACATCGGGCCTATTTTAGACTTCTGTGATGGGAAAGCCCTCTTCCTCCCGCTGACTGTTCCGGGGCCCATTCCCACCTCCCGCAAGTGGGAAGGCCGTCTGAAAATTTTATTATGAATGGGCCCATCTGATGACAGATCGCTGGGTGCTCAACATTATAAAGCAAGGATGTGCTTTAGAATGCACTCAAAGGGGTCAATTACAGTTTGAGAGTACTGTATGGAAACGCTGCGGTCGGTTATGCAGGCGGTCCAGAAGGATGAATTTCTCGCCTCCTTGGATTTGGCGGAGGCCTATGTTCACATTCCCATCCAGGAGGACTAGCAGCGCTTTCTCTGGTTTGCGATCTTGGTCTCTCGCTACTAGTTTTGTATAATGCTCTTAAGCCTGACCTCTTCCCCCTCAGATGTTCTCCAAGGTGATGGTGGTAGTTGTGGTCAAACTCAGGCACGAGGGTTTCTGTGTACACCCCTACCTGGACGATGGACTTATCCGGACCGTGTCTGTCAGATGCCATTCGGACGTTGCATCAAGTGATTAAACTCCTCAAACAGCTTGGCTGGGTCATCAACAGTAGTGAGAGCTGCCTGATGCCGTTTCAGAACTTGAACTTTCTTGAGGCTCGTTTCGACACCCACGTAGGCAAAGTCATCCTTTAAAGGGAAGTGCTGGGCCAACTTCCACGGCCAGCCTCTGGACGTTTTCGTGAACTCCACCTCCACTGTTGGGGGCTACCTTCAACTATGACTGCAACCCAAGAAACGCACATGTGTCCTCTACAGTGGGCCTTGCAGGCTTGCTGGTACCTGTGCTGGACTATCGTGTCCATCACTCGCTTCCTGTCTCATATCAAGACTGTGTTTGTTGGTGGGCCTCCCCCAACAACATGTTGAGGGGAATGCCCTTTGAAACTCCAGCTGATTAGAAAATATTACCCAAAACGTGCCCTCTATGATACCAGAACTTGTTGCTTAAACTGCTCGATACTTATTCCAAATAATTCTTGTAATTATATTTATTGTCAACCGGGTCTCAGTATTCCATGGAGCTAAGGCATAAACGTTTGTGCCAAAAATTGCTCCTATTTTACATCAGTGACCCATTTTTCATATGTTTTTCTTGAAATATTCTTAAAAACTGGTGTTACCAGAATACCCGTACGTGAACAAAACAATTGCTTTCAAATGCTTAAAGTTTACAATTGCATAAAGTTTAGGCTTATCTTTTGTGTATATAGTCCCAACGCCAACATTCAGCGCTGTCAAGTTTCACAAACTATTGTTCGTTTCTTCAGGGGCTTAAGAGCCTTTTCTTTGTCTTTTACCACTCTGGAAAGATAAGGCAAATATATAACAGGTTGCTTTCAGAAAAATATTATACAGAAGATGTATTCACAAGCAAGCATGTAACTTACTAACTCATCAGCGGTAGCGATCCCACATCTTTTTACCGGATGTCAAAAAAACGCCGCGCATGCGGCTTATGAGAGCTGAAGAGACATTTAAATATCAAAGACCATCAGGATGCATAAAGTGATATCAGTTGTTTCATTATGTGCGCACAGCCCAATCAATTTGAGCATTTAACCCTTTTGGAATCACTGTTTGCAGTTCAAAAATCCACCATTGTTCACGGTATATGAGCATTTGATCTAACGTTCGTCCACCCGTAGCCCGAGTGACTCTCTCCATACAGAAACACCGGATGTCTGTAAACACGTGTCAAAACGTTATACAGTGGGCTACAATAGGAGCTGTCATGTTTTTACAATGCAGTCTACTTCTATGCTCTATTAAGCGGGTCTTAAAGGATCGCAAAGTCTTCCCGATATACAACAGCTGGCATGGACATTGAATCGCGTAAACCACTTGTGTGGTTTGGCAATTAGTAGAATGATTAAGTCGGTAACATTTGCCCCCATGCTCAAAAGATTGGATGGTTTGATTGATATCACACAGCATACATTCGCCACAACAAGTATGTCCCAATTCTGATCTTCCTGGAGTATGTGCAACTGAACTGGGTAAAACTGTGGGGCTGACCATTTCCTTAAGGTTTCTATTGCGAGTCCATACACAACGGATGGATTTATCTCGGAGTTCTGGGATGCTGTGAATCACATTCATATGTTTCTTGATGATCTTCTGGATGGCATTGCTATATGGAGAGTATTGAGTAACTAAATTAATAGACCTATCTTTCTCCTTTGAAACTCCAGCCTGGGTGCTCTTCACTACCAATTTCAGTCTCTCCAATTGGAGAGCTCACTGTCTTGATCAGACTGCACAGGGTTAGTGGTCTCCGGTGGAAGCAAAATGGGCCATCTATCACCTAGAGGCCAGGACCATCCATCTGGCATTGCTACATTTAAGCCAGCTGCTCCATAGGAGCGCTGTGTGAGTCCTCTCTGACAAAGCCACTGCGGTTGCTTATGTCAGTAGCTAGGGCAGAGCAGAGTGCCCGGGAATATCTTGGGAAATGTTTCTACTGTTCCCCTGCACTGAACTGTACCTCCAAGCGTTTACAACCCAGCACATCACCGGTAAGTACAATTGGGAAGCGGCTTTCCTCAGCCATCGCCTCCTTGATCCCAAGGAATGGGAACTTGCCCCATTGGCATTCAACTGGATAGTAGACCGGTGGGACCTCCCAGGGGCAGGTTGGATGGTGGCAGCAGCCACTACAAAGGTTTCCTCCTTCAGCCATTGCTTGGAGTTCATGTCCAAGGGGATGGAGGTATTGATCCAGCGCTAACCCCCCGGATCCCCTCCTTTGTGTTCCTTGCTGTGGGCCATGTTACCCCGCATCCTTCAGAGGATCGAGAGTCACCCGAGTCAGGTGATCGTGGTGACCCCAGACAGGCCTCATCAGCCATAGTATGCAGACATCATCAGTCTTCTTGCCTCTGTGCCTCGGGGGCAGGAGGTGCTTACTATGGCAGCCCTTACCTAAGGTGTAAGGGCTATTGCCTGCTGAAGGCCAGGCAGCGCTCCACCTCATTGATTTGTGCCCAGGTGTGTCATCTCTTTAACTGGTGTCGTTGATGTTGCCTTTCCCCATGGGGGGGGGGTCTTGATCCCCCCTCAATTTTAGCCTTCCTTCAAGAAGGAGTTGAGAAGGGTTTGTTGAGCTCGATCAGGGTGCAGGTAATGGCGCTTTCCGGTGGTGGGCTGCATGCTGGCTGCACACCGGGATGTAGGCTGCTTTCTCCGTGAGGTTTGGATCCTTCGTCCACCAGTGCACCCCATAGTCCCACCATGGGACAAGATGCTCGTTCTCAGAGTGCTCATGTGTCCACCCTTCGAGCCACTCAGGCGTGCTACAGTCAAGGATCTGTCCCTGAAAACAGTGTTCTTGGTAGCTATCACTTTGGTGTGGCGGATTTCAGAATTGCAGGTGCTGTCTTGCTGCGACCCTTTATTGACATTCTCTGTCAAAGGGGTGACCTTTTGCCCGGTTCCTCCCTCCTTGTACAGGTGCTTTCTCCCTTTCACGTCAGTCGGCTACTGTTCTTGCCAGCCTTTTCACCAGACCAATGCACTGGACCATACAAGGACTTGTGTTTTGTGGACGTCCATCATGCACTCTTGCGGTACTTGAAAGTGACTAATTACTTTTACCTTTCCGATCACCTCTTTGTCCTTTTCGCTAGACCCCTGAAGGGACAAGCGGCATTCAAGGCGACCCTAGATTGCTGGATCAAGAGCATTCGCCTCAGCCTACCTGATGCAAGGTAAGCCTGTTTTTTCCCAGGCCTCAAGGCTCATTTGACTCTGGCCTAAGCAGCTCCATGGGTGGAGTCGTCTTGTGCGTTACCCTTGAACAATTACAGGGTGTCTACTTGGTGTTCCTTTGCTAGACGTGCATGCTCAAGTGGCCACACGGTTTGGCTTGGCTTGACTGTTCTTCCACTGCACTCTTATTTTTATTTTTTTTTTTTTTACCACCCGGGGATGGAATAGGTTTGGTACATCCCACTAGTCTGGACTGGTCTAGCAGGAAGATCTGGAAGGAGAAGTTTTACTTACTGTTTTAATTTCCTTTCCTGGAGTACTGCTAGACCATCCAGGACCCACCCCGTTCAGCCTTGTGCCGTGGACAGCAAACCTTTGTATATATTTGTCCCTTTGGACCATGCAGAGATTGAATATAGTTGTTTTTGTTGAGTTCCTTGGGAGGATTTGGCTACCTTTCATTGCGTGTTATGAAAATACTGAGGGCTCCCTCTAGCTGTGCTAGGTTTTATGCTAGTGATAATGTAACAGCATAGTTTTCCTTCTTTTCTCTGCCTCCCATCATCTGCTGGCTGGGGAAGATAACCCACTAGTTTGGATTGGTCTAGTAGGATTCCAGGAAAGGAAATTAACGGTAACTAAAATTTCTCCACAGGTAACATTGGCTCTATCTGCATAGTGCTTCTGAATACTCTTATAGACCTCCTGGTGGGGTAGTCCATGAGTGGAGCAGCGCATTGTCTGGATAGCAGAGATATTCAGCACTGCTATGTGGATAACTATCCCAGAACGTAGGACAGCAAAAGGCTATCCTAAGCTATTCAGTTCTAACCACCACCTAGAAACCAACACCATTTTTTTTTTAATCTGCAGTGGTTGTCATTTAAAAAAATGCCAAGTGCTGCAGCCGAATATTGACCTATTTTTGTTGGTGATGAAGTTTGTTTGTATTGTGCTAGGTGGTGTTTCTGCAGTGGGGTATCTAAGCTGGGAGAGTTTAGTTTGTTTCATAAATCATTTTTTATTGTTGAGATTGTAGCCAGTAAGGGAAATGGTCCCAGCAAATCTGCTTATTTTCCATAGGCAGTGGATAGGGTGGGCCACAGGAGTGGTGACCAAGCCACCACATCAGCAATTGGAGAGCATTGGGGCAGAGGCAAAGGTTGGTTTCTTTGGATGTCATTAAAATGTGTAATGTTGTCCCTAGTGAGAGACTTGCTGGGGTAGAAGCAGGTATTTTGGCTGTTCTGCTTTAACCTTAGTATTTAAGGCCCAGCATGACATTGGCCCCAACATTTTTGACTGTACAGTTGATCCCTTACATTCCACCATGCTTGTTGTGTTCACAAGATGGTAATTGCTTGAAATCACTGCTTGCCTTGTGTGCTTCTGGGTTGATGAAATAAATTATTCTGCAAGCTGTGCCTTTATCAACTGACCCAAGATCATTTTTAGTTCCTGCCATTTACGTTCTCCGATATATCCCTTGTTTTTATTTTCAGTGTGCTTACTTCAGTAATATGTTGACTTTTTGTTTTGTTGTAACCTAACATGAGTGATCTTGGAAGAACAGGCTAAATATAGAAAGCAGATTTTTTAAAAAAGTCCCATTTCCTTAGGCCTTGCTTCCCTTGGTGAATGTGGCAATGATCGATTACACCCTGGAATTTCTCACTGCCACCGGAGTTCAGGAAACGTTCATTTTCTGCTGCTGGCTTTCCAACCAGATCAAGGAGCATTTACAGTAAGTGAGCAAAATTTGGTACCTGCAATACCTAGCTCTCCTTTCATTCAAAAACTTGCTTTGTTTTATCTAGTCAAGTAGATTAGTGGTTGTGTTAGTGGTAAAAGTGAAAGCCTCACGCATGCTGTAATAAAGAGAAGACGGAAGCACAGTGGAAGCAGGGTCATCCATAGTACAGAAATATCATCTATGTGTAGATTTTCTAGCCGAGCTCTTAAGCAAACTGTAATTGAAAGTCAGCAGCATGGAACAATGTGCAGTTCTCAGTCAAGATCAGTAGTCATTAGTCTGGCTTTCAAATTGCCACTCGTGAATTTTTAAAATATTACAATTTTGCTATTTTAAGCATATTTCATTTTAATTCTTTATTATAGGAAGTCCAGGTGGTGTCATCCCACCTCACCTAATGTGTTACATATTGTGACCTCTGACCTATATTGCTCGTTAGGTGATATACTGAGGGACATAGATGCCAAGTCCCTCATGCGCTCCGATTTCCTCCTGGTGTATGGTGATATTATCTCCAACATTAACATTTCTAAAACTCTGGAAGAGCACAGGTGAGATGATCTGATGATTGATTTATTTATATTCTCTTATATACTGCGCTATTTTGCATCAGTGCGGTTTACATTGAACAAACTGAAATTACATTGAATGGCATTATAACTTGGAGATAATTATTTTACAGGGAACATGGGCTATGGAGGGTTAAGTGGCTTGCTCAAGACAACAAGGAGCACCTGTGGGACTAGAAACCCCAGTCCTTCCGGCCCAAGGTTGCTGTCCTCTAGTGGGATTTGAACCCCTGACCTTCTGGCCTGAAGTACCTTGCCCGAACCACTAGGCCTCCACTCCATGATGTAAAAGGTCTGGAAGAGCTGGCAGCGTTCTCTGTGTCTGCTAATGGGGAATTTTACTGCGTAGTGCCTGGAAAGATGGGCTCTGCCAATGTATTTTCCTTGAGATGATAAAGGATGGCATGTGCCCTTTCCAGGAGGCTTTTGTTTTTAAAATAGTAGTGTATTGGCAGTGAATGTAGGAAGTCTTTCTTGTAGTCTCGGACTAAGTGGATGGAGAAAACTTTTGATATGTTGCTTCTTTGTTTAGGGCACGCCGTAAACTGCAGAAGAATGTTTCTGTGATGACGATGATCTTCAAAGAGTCATCACCAGGTCATCGGGCCAGGTGCCAGGAGGATGATGTTGTTGTTGCTATGGACAGTAATACCCAGCGTGTGCTGCATTACCAGAAAACCCATGGACTGAAACGATTCCGCTTTCCAATGGTTGGTGCTGTGGAAAAGACACTGGTGCTTTTGAGATGATCTCCATAGGTGGTTCCTTTGTCCCAGCAGTTTCAGCTTCTTTTAGGCCCAGCTGTGCTGAAAACTGCCTCTTTTGGGCTATGATGCCATGTGTCTCCTTTTGCAGCTGCCTGAGGGTTTTCACCTATTTTTCTATTTCCCACCTAACTCTGCCAAGCAATCATAAGGGCAGTGTTTAGCTAGAGGCCTTAGGAGCCAGCTTTAAAAATGGATTTAGGATGCCAAACGCAAAGCAGATTACCCCTCCCTGAGCACAATGAAGGAGTTTGCTCGGTACTGGGGTGCTCAAGCACCTACTGCACCCAGAAAGCTGGACGCTATGTCAGAACTAAAAACTACAACTCATTCCAGATCTGGCTAATGTGGAGCCCAAGTCTGGCCACTAAGTATTGCTGTTAACTGAAGGCTGAGGCTCCCTTTGCCCAGGGGCTGTGAACCCAGTTCTGGCCAACCCGGGGAACAGAAACGTGGTCTGCTAATTTCAGATTTAGATAACTGTATTGGTAAGACAATTTTACATGTGTCGCCAAAGTAATATATCTAAAATAACAAAAATTGCACTAGGTCAGTAGAACATACGATATGATAAACCTTTTTTTTTTTGTCGGGCTGCTCTTAACTAGGGTTCACACTTCTTGAGAGAAACTGTCCATTTTAATAATTTAAAGTTAAAAATAAGCAACAAAACAGTACTTAGCTCTGAGCAAAGCAGCTTAGGAGTCAGCCCATTCATATAGCAAGACTGGTCCCAATGGGTATAAACAACGCAGGACAACGTTACCGGCCAACAAACATAATTCAAATAGGCCCTGCATCAGGTGTTCTGCTCTTCATGGTTGGCGAACAGAAGACTTCCAGCTTACAAGAAGAAATTTGCCAGGTCTATACAGACTCAAAGCAAAACCGCTCTTTAAATACCTCCAATGTCTGATGTCAAAACCCGCCGAAAAAAGTACGCCACCTTTAGCAACGGGCCCAAAACAATGATGTAATGGCCCGAGTGCTATGGAGTTAAACGCTCTGCCAATCAAGCTCTAGATTGAGACTACCGGGGGCCACTGTCTGTAACAAAAAAATCCATCTATAACCAAGCTACTCAATCACCCCCAAGAGAGGTTTGAGAAACTCTATCAAGAACTCTCCAAGAAAATTGCTGAAAAGAAAGGCCTGATTGTAAATAATGCTGAACAGTCTGAGCAGTCAAGGTCTTGGTGTTTTTATGGGAGGCATGTTCAGAGAGATGTACCTTGAAAAGCCGAGTAGTATAGCCAACATATTTAAGACTACAGGGGTCAGACCAACAAATAAACTACAAAATCTGAATCACAGGGGTCATTTCCCTTGGATGAATTGTTGATTTTGTGATCGTACTATAAGTGGTAAATTCTGGTGCGATGAGACCAATCAGCAGTTTACCGCTCTAGGTGGTATACCACTTGTGATTCAGATTTTGTAGTTTTTGTTGGTCTGTCCCATAGTTTTAAAGCCAGGAGGATGTTGGGCTGCATACAAAGAGGAATTACCAGCAGAAAGGAAGAGGTACTAATGCCACTGTATAAGCCACTGGTGAGGCCTCACTTGGAATACTGTGTTCAGTTTTGGAGACCATATCTTGCAAAGGATATAAAAAGACTGGAAACTGTTCAGAGGAAGGCGACCAAAATGATTTGGAGCCTGCGTCAGAAGCCTTATGAGAAGAGACTTAAAGACCTAAATATGTACACTCTGGAGGAGAGGAGGGACAGGGGAGATATGATTCAGATCTTTAAATACTTAAAGAGAAATAATGAACAAACAAACCTCTTCCAAAGACGGGGAAGCTGTAAAACTAGAGGGCATAACTTGAAGCTGCAAGGGGGTAAATTGAAAGGCAATGTCAGGAAATACTTTTTCACTGAAAGGGTGGTGGATGCTTGGAATGCCCTCCCGATGGAAGTGGTGGAGGCAAATACAGTGACAGAATTCAAAATGACATGGGATAGACACAGTGGATCCCTTTACAGCAACAGGATAAAATCAAAATAAGCTTATCTAATTTCTCAACATACAGGGGTGTCCTAGACGGAGTGGTGGGTTCACCCCTAAAACAAAGACATGGGGAGGGGTGGCCTGCAGGACCGGCAGGTGCACCTGCTCTTGCCATCTTACTGGGCAGACTAGATGGACCATACTGGTTTTTATCTGCCGTCATTTACTACGTTACTATGTTGGCCGTACTACTCAGCCTTTCAAGGTACGTCTTTCTGAAAATGCCTCCCATATGAACACCAAAGACCTTGACTGCTCCGATTATTCAGCATTGTTTACAATTGGGCCTCTGTTTCAGCAACTTTCTTGGAGAGTTATTGATAGTTTCTCAAACCCCTCACGGGGGTGATCGAGTAGCTCGGTTACAGTTCGTTCAACAAAGATGGATTTTTTTAAAATTACAAACAGTGGCCCCCCGGTAGTCTCAATATGGAGCCTGTTTGGCAGAGCGTTTAACTCCATAGCACTCGGGCTATTACATCATTGTTTTGGGCCCGTTGCTAGGTGAAATAGGTGGAGCACTCTTTTCTGCGGGTTCTGACATCAGATTCTGGAGGTATGTAGAGGGTGGTTTTGCTTTAAGTCAGTATGGACCTGGTAAATTTCTTCAGGTATGCTGGAAATCTTCTGTTGCCCGACCATGGAGAGCAGAACACCTGATGCAGGGTCAATATGAATTATGTTTTGTGGCCGGAAACGTGGTCCTATGTTTAAACACATTGGGATCAGTCTTGCTATATGAGTGAACTGACTCCTAAGCTGCTTAGCTCAGAGCTAAGTGCTGTTTTGTTACCTATTTTTAACTTTGAATTATTAAAATGGACAGTTTTATCTCAAGTGGGGTGAATCCTCGTTATGAGAACTTTTTTTTGTCAGACCACTATCATATTGTATGCTTTATTGACCTAGTGTAACTTTTGTTAGTATATGATTCTTGGCTAGTGTCTTTACAAGAGTAAAAATAGAGAAAGCCAGACAGAAGGAGATAATTTGCTAAGTAATAGAACAGTAAAATGTAGAGGGCAATAACAAGAACAAGTCCCATTTCCTGGTTCAAGTCCTTATTGTCCCTGCTCGGGTGACATTTCTCGCCTATGTGGTGGAATGCAACATGTTTCTCTTCTTTCCCTCAGAATTATACAGAGTTTTTCCTGCTTTTGTGGGAATCTTTGATGTTTTCTTTGTTTTGGGAAACGTGCATCACTTATATCTTTGCATGGGACAGTAGGAAGTACATCGCTGATATCTTGGATGGTGTGCACCTTAACCAGGATGGAACCAGGCTGCTAGCATTAACCTTTTAAAAAGAGAGAGAGCAGCTTTTAAACTTGATAAGGGAAAGCAGACAGTCGCCCAAGAGCGCATGTTCAGAACAATGTATCCATGAAGGATACTAGCAAAAGAATGAAATGGCATATCGATAGAGGTTCTAATAAAGACAAAAATAACCTAAATGCACTTAAATATAGAGCAGACAGAGCTTAAAGATTCCAAATTTTCCTTACCTACCGATAACCAGATTAATATGAAAAAAATACGTCCTCTAAAATGCTTGTATGCAAATGCTAGAAGTCTAAAAAATAAGATGGGAGAGGTAGAATATATAGCACTAAATGAGAGATTAGATATTTTTTATTTATTTTTTTATTTATGTATATATTTCTATACCGCCCCTTCCAGCGATCAAGGGCGGTTTACAGGGAACATTTTAACAACTGTACACAGATGTATACATTTACATTGAACAATTAGATTTAACTATTTACAATAAACGGTATGATTTGGTATCAGATCTGATGGAAGGAGGAAAACCAGTGGAACACTGATACCTGGGTTCAAATTATTTCTCAATGATAGAGCAGATCAAATTGGTGAACGTGTTGTGCTCTATATTGGAGAGGGTATTGAATCACACAGGATTAAAGTGTTGTAGGAAACAAAATACATGGTAGAATCTCTATGGCTTGAAATTCTATGTAAAAAGGCGAAGGCAATGGCAGTGGGGGTGTATTACCGACCGCTGCCAGAATGAACAAATGGATGATGAAATGATCAAAGAAATCAAGGAAGCTAACAAAAGTTAAAGCACAGTAATAATACTGGGTGATTTCAATTACCCTGGTATTGGCTGGGTCAGTGTCATGGCAGGACATGCTAGGGAAATATAATTTCTAGATAAAATAAATGACTGATTCTTGGAGCAGCTGGTTCATGAACAGACAAGAGGGGAAGCCATTTTGGACCTAGTCCTTAGTGGAGACAAAGGAGCTGGTACAGAAGACTGGCGAATGTTCAATAGTTCCTTTATTGTCCCCAACATGTTTCGGCCTTGGCCTTCTTCAGAGGGTATTGGAACCAAGCCTCAAAAACAATACCAAAATTAAAACATATAGTATAAATATAATAAACCATAAGTATAAAATCATAAAATTAAAAAATCCATAAATAATAACTTAATGAATTAAAACACATAAGACCCTTATGTGGCTAAATATGTGTGAATAACTGGAAACAGTGAAAACATCCAAAAATACAAAATGTGACATATAAAACAATGCACACAAGCATATGTATGAATAAAATGGATGTATGTATAAATTATAAATAGCACACTTACATGTAGTCTATTCACAAATAAATCCAGAGCACAAATAAAAAATATATATAATAACCATATAAAAATACAGCAGAAAACCTTTACATGTGCTAAGAATAAATAACTATATCAAATATTGCATTAAATGAATAAAAAAGAGTGATAAAAGGAGAAGAGGAGAGGGAGGAGTGGCTCAGTGGTTGAGACAGGTTGCCTCAGGCCAGAAGGCCGGGGATTCATTTCCCACATGGTGACAAGCAACCTCAGGCCGGAGGGACTGGAGTCTCTAGTCCCATGGCTACTCCTTGTGGCCTTGGGCAAGCCACTTAACCCTCCATTGTTTCAGGTACACTTAGATTGTGAGCCTTCGGGGACAAGGGAATAAAAAGTACTTGTTAGTATACATGTAAACCGCACTGATTCTAAAGAGCGCGGTATAAAAATAAATAAATAAAAACGATATACCTTAAAGGGTTCAGCCAGAATGTATAAGGGTTCAGCCAGTATGTATAGGGAATATGCTGGACAGACAGACAGATAAAATGTAGTATTGTGATAACAGCACAATGGGAGAGAGAGACCTACTACATTAAAATTTATAAATAAAACTTGTAAATCCTAATCATGTCCTTATTGAAAAAAGGGGGTATGTAATAAAACAAAAATTAAAACCATTAACAAACCGGAGATTAAAACAAAAAATGGAAACTATGGGACCATCAGAGAGACAACCAGTAAATGTGAAATAAATTTGTCAGCAGACAGACATTAAATAAAATTTAAAAAGTGTGATTGTTTTAATCTCTGGTTTGTTAATGGTTTTAATTTTTGTTTTTTTACATACCCCCCTTTTTTCAATAAGGACATGATTAGGATTTACAAGTTTTATTTATACATTTTAATGTAGTAGGTCTCTCTCTCCCATTGTGCTGTTATCACAATACTACATTTTATCTATCTGTCTGTCTGTCCAGCATATTCCCTATACATACTGGCTGGACTCTTTAAGGTAGTATATAGTTCTTCATTATCTCCTTTTATCACTCTTTTTTTTCTTCATTTAATGCAATATTTGATATAGTTATTTATTCTTAGCACAAGTAAAAGTTTTCTGTTGTATTTTTATATGGTTATTATGTATATTTTTTGTTTGTGCTCTGGATTTATTTGTGAATAGACTACATGTAAGTGCTATTTATAATTTGTACATACATCCATTTTATTCATATATATGCTTGTGTGCATTGTTTTATATGTCACTTTTTGCATTTCTGGGTGTTTTCACTGTTTCCAGTTATTCACATAAGGGTCTTATGTGCTTTAATTCATTAAGTTATTTATTTATGGACTGTTTAATTTTATGATTTTATACTTATGGTTTATTATATTTATACTATGTTTTATTTTGTGTATTGTTTTTGAGGCTGGGTTCCCATACCCCCTGAAGAAGGCCAAGGCCGAAACGCGTTGGGGACAATAAAGGAACTATTAAACATTTGTCAGTCGTCTGTACCAGTTCCTTTGTCTCTAGTTTGGTTCCAGCAGGTACTCTGTGCTCTAGTTCGTCTTTCCTAGTCTTTAATGGTACACAAGATCTGGTGCAAGAGCCACTTGGCAAGAGTGATAATAGCATGATTTGCATTTGATTTCATAAATGGAGGAAGGACTGCAAGGAAATGCACAGTATTGCCTTTTAACTTTGAAAAGGGAGACTATGATAAAATGAGGAAAACAGTAAAGAAAAAACTAAAAGGAGTAGTAGCAAAGGTTAAAGTTTTACATCAAGCATGGGTGGTGGTTAAAAATACTATTTTGGAAGCCCAGGCCAGCTGTATTCCAGGCTTTAAGAAAGGTGGAAGGAAGTCCAAAAAAACTGCCAGCATGTTTTAAAGGTGAGGTCAGAGGTTGTTGTAGCCAAAAAAGCATCTTTCAGTATATGGAAAAAGGAGCCAAATGACAAAAACTAGAAACAACATAAGCACTGGCAAGTTAGATGCAAGTCATTGATAAGGCAGGCAAAGAGAGAATTTGAGAAGAAGCTTTTTCAAGTACATTCTTAGCGAAAAAACCTGAGTCAGTTGGACCATTTATATGATAGAGGGGTAAAAGGGGCACTAAGAGGAGACAAGGCCATAGTGGAGAGACTGAATGAATTCTTTGTTGCGGACTTTACTGAAGATGACGTAGGGAAGTTACCCATGACTGAAATAGTATTTAAAGGTAATGCATCGGAAGAATTGAAAGAAATATCAATAAACTGGGAAGATATTTTACAACTATTTGATAAACTAAACAGTAGCAAATCACCTGGACTGGATGTTTTATTTATTTAACCAGTTTTCTATACCACCTTATCCTTCAGTCAAGGCTGTTTTACATTAAAACCTCACTGTGTACAATGAATGCTAAACAGAAGGGGAGGGGTAATGGGTATAAAGGATAGGCTAACAAATTAACTTATGTACAATGCAATATATAAGGCATAACATAGGTACAGCTTAGGTCTGTGGCATTGAGTTTTTGTTAGGTCATTGCCTGGTGTTGTCGGTGGGCGTGGGGGGAGGTTTGGAAACCTTTTCTTGAATGGGAGGAAAAATGTCATGTACCAAATGGTTTGTGTATAGGAAAGTTTTCAGTTCCTTATCGTTCCTCCAGTTCAGTCCTTTACCTCTGGGTTGTCAATCTCCTCCTGCAGCTCGGAGACTGGTATGTCAATCTTTTGACATCACTGGATATAGCCTGCCGCCCACTCACTCCAATTCCAGTGTGACCAGTCTCCAGGCAGCAGGAGGACATAGCGAGTCCTGGGGAGGGCTCTCTGGAGTAATGGATAAGGAGCTAGTAGATTAGATATAATCGGGGTGTGATTTCTCATTTTGGTCTATTGATGCCTCTTTAAAAAAATAAACAAAAAAAACGGGGATTTCAGGGAAGGTTACAGGCATTCTTGCTCCCTGACTCTGTCAGTGTTGCTTTGGAATAAGAGGTGTTGACTCAGGACGTCGAGTTTGCTACCTCTTTAAGGGGATCAGAGGTTCTCTCCTCCCTGACTTATCAGGGGAGAGCCCTTGTTGATGACAGCCCTTCATTCAGCTGCAGTGTCTGTCTTTGACGGTGCCGGAGGCAGCAGCTTAGCCTAGCAGCGGTGTTCGTCAGACGCGGTGAAGCACAGAGCTGGTCTGATGAACGAAGGAGTGCTACTCCAATCCGGTAAGACCTCCGGGAGTAAGGAATGCGTTTCTTAGCAGGGACATCGCACTGACAAGCGCCTGTCAAGTGTGGGGCCGTTTGGCGCCTTTTTCTCGTTCAGCGGCAGTTCCGGCGGCCATTTTATTAGATGCGGCAGAGCCGCGTGGCGTTTAAAACGCTGCAGATTTAAGGTTTGCACTTTTGAGAGCGGTTTAATTATTGGTTTATTGGTTTCCCTTGTTGCCCATTTCTCTCTTTCCCGTTTATTTGGTGTCCGTACAAGCAGAGGGTATATTCTCGGTGTTTCAGGCCTTCCTTAGGGGAGGGGGCTGCAGATAGAGCGAGGTTTCGAGGTGCAGCAGTGTGCTATAGAGGCTACAGGCCACTAATTTGTTTATTTAATTCCTTTTGATTTCTGCATTTTATTTCTTTATTACAAAAAAAAAAGGGAAAACAATAAGAAAAAGACAGGTTTATGGCATCCAGACCCCAGTGCCTGGTGTTTGGCACCAGAAGGGGTGCAGTAGCCGAGACGGGGGTGTGCAGGGGCTGTGCAACCCTATCGTCCGCAGTGGAGATGGTACCAAAGAAGGACGGAGCGTTTCGCCCAATCTTAGACCTCAAAGGAGTAAATCGGTGTCTCCGGGTATCCCATTTTCATATGGAAACGTTGAGATCGGTCATAGTGGCGGTACAAAAGGGGGAGTTTCTCACCTCCCTGGATCTCTCAGAAGCCTACCTGAACATTCTGATACGCCCGGAACATCAAAGATTTCTCCGGTTTGCAGTACCTATGGGACATTTTCAATTTCAGGCGTTGCTGTTTGGGTTGGCCACAGCTCCGAGGATGTTCACCAAGGTAATGGTCGTCGTGGCGGCGGCATTATGAAAGGGGGGCATGCTAGTGCATCTGTACTTGGACGATTGGTTGATTTGGGCAAAGTCCCAGAGCGAGAACATATCAGCGACAGCAAAAGTGGTAGCCTTCCTTCAGGATCTTGGTTGGGTGGTCAATGGGACAAAGAGCAAGTTGGTTCCATCTCAGAATATAGAGTATTTAGGGGCCCGCTTCGATACGAGGGCAGGGAGAGTGTACCTCCCTCATCAGCGAGCACTCGGGTTACGGCACTTGGTTCAACGTTTTCTGAGCAGACCATCTCCCACAGCTTGGCATTATCTGCAATTGCTCGGGACCATGGCATCTACGATAGATTTAGTCCAGTGGGCAAGGGCGCACATGAGGCCGTTGCAGAGGGAGCTGCTCAGGCATTGGTTTCACCAGAACGATCACTTGTCCAAAAGGTTGCCCTGCTTATTGGAGTTGCGTCAAGCGCTACAATGGTGGCTTCATACGAAATATCTCGGACGGGGTGTCGTTGGAGACGCCTTGTTGGCTCCCGCTGATGATGGATGCCAGTCTCGTCGGATGGGGAGCTCATTTCTAAGGAACATTCTCCCAGGGCCGATGGTCAGAGCACGAAAGGGCCTGGTCCATCAACAGGTTGGAATTTAGGGCAGTGCGGCTCGTGCTGCAGGAGTTTCATCTTTCCCTTCGCAACGCGGCCATTCGAGTGTTTTCCGACAACGCCACGGCAGTCACCTACATCAAACGCCAGGGGGGCACCACCAGTGCCCTGATGGAAGAGGAGGCTGAACAGTTGTTCGAGTGGACCGTGCAAAATCTGCTAGTGGTGTCGGCGGCACATGTAGCGGGAGTGGACAACGTGCAGGCCGATTTTCTTGAGTCGAGTGAAGGTGGATCCCGGGGAGTGGACTCTGCATCCGGAAGTGTTCGAAATGTTAGTGAGTCGCTGGGTAACACCGGTGATGGATCTCATGGTGACCTTCCAGTCGGCAAAAGTTGATCGGTTCTTCAGCAGAAGAAAACTGATGTCAGAGGGACTGGATGCCCTGATCAAACCCTGGCCGGAGGATTGTCTGCTCTGTGTTTCCGCCTTGGGTGCTAATAGGAAGGGTGGTACAGCGCATAGAGCGTCACAGGGGCAGAGTAATTCTGATAGCACCGGATTGGCCGAGGCGGCCATGGTACATGGATCTGATGAGGCTTTTGGTGGATCTTCTGTCTCAAGGGCCGCTACACATGCCTCAAGTAGGTCGATTCTCGCTTATGGCCTGGCTCTTGAGAGGGTTAGGTTAACAGCACGGGGATATTCTAATTCGGTAATTTCTACTTTGTTAAGAGCAAGGAAAAGGTCGACTTCTTTAGCCTTTGTGCGCGTCTGGCGAATCTTCGAGGCCTAGTGTGCGGACAATCAAGTTCAAGCGCTGAGGGCGTCGATTCCGCAAGTGTTAACGTTTTTACAAAGGGGTTTTGACAAAGTTTTGGCAGCAGCTTCCCTGCAGATGCAGGTAGGGGGTGAGCCGCTGGCTTGTCATCCAGATATCAAACGTTTTCTGAGGGCTGTCTCTCTGATTCGCCCGCCCTGTAAGCCGTGGTCCTAAGTTGGCATCTCCCTCTAGTCTTGCGGGCGATGGTCAAGGAGCCATTTGAGCCTTTGTCTGGAGCATCCTTAAAGGCTCTTACCCTTAAAGTGGTTTTTCTGGTAGCCATGTGTTCAGCAAGGCGCATTTCCGAGTAGCAAGCGGCGTCCTGTAGAAAACCATTTTTGGAGTTCTATGAGTCTAAGGTAGTTTTGCGGCCCATGCCATCCTTTCTCCCTAAGGTTGTCTCAGTGTTTCACGTGAATCAGGTAGTCTCCTTGCCAGTATTTGGTGGGATGGCAGGAGATTCTTCTTCTCCACGTCGACATCATTTGGACGTGAGGAGGGCGTTGAAGATCTACATCCGTAGAACGAAAGCTTTTCGGCGGTCCGATCGTCTTTTTGTGCTCTTAGGAGGATCAAGCCAGGGTAAAGCGGCTTCTAAAGCCTCCATTGCTAGATGGATTAAGGAGGCTGTGGCGTCTGCATATATTTTACAGGGCAGAGCTGTGCCCGAGGGGCTGCGGGCTCATTCAACAAGAGCGCAGGCAGCGTCCTGGGCTGAGTTCCAGTTGGTACCTGCGGTAGAAATTTGCAAAGCGGCTACCTGGTCGTCGCTGGATTCGTTTGTCAAGCACTATCGTCTCGATGCTCAGGCGGAGAGGGATATCTGTTTTGGATTGGTGGTGCTTCAGGCTGGTCTAGCGGGTCACTCCCATTGAGTTTCTTTACTGCTCTGTTACTTACCCAGAGGTTGGGACTAGACTGGAGGGACGATTAGGAAGAGTAAATTAGACTTACCTGCTAATTGTAGTTCCTGGAGGAACTCCAGTCTGGTCTCATATCCCTCACTGATAGGCGGCAGTCTGAAGCAACGAAGCTCTTACAGGTAAGAATTCAAGATTATATGCAGGGAGCTTCCTTTTCTCCTCGTTAAGGGGAGTGGGTGGACTTCAGTACTTCTTGCAAGAAATATACGAGGGTGTCCTACCCTTCCTTAGTATGTTTTAAGTTGAAGTTGATTAGAGAGTTAGGATATGTTGTTAAAGTTTAATACTTAATGGTTGCTCCGGTGAGTCTGCTTTGTCAGTAGGTTACTGGAGTGAGGAGGCGGATCCAGGATGGATATACCAGTTGTCGTCAGAAAAAAGATGACGTGTTCTCAGTCTCCAAGCTGCTGTGAGAGGTGCAGAACCCAGAGGTTGGGACTAGACTGGAGTTCCTCCAGGAACTACAATTAGCAGGTAAGTCTAATTTACTCATTTTAAAGATGTTTATTGTGGTCTTGAACCTAATTTGAGAACGTTTTGGGAGCCAATTTAATTGGTAAAGTATGGTGGTGATGTGCTCTTGTCTGGATGTTCTGGTGATAATTTGGGCTGCTGTGTTTTGTGATGTTTGGAGCGGCATGATGGCTTGTTTTGAGAGTCCCCGGTAAAATGAGTTGCAGTAGTCAAGTATGGTGTGATTACTGCCTGGTATACTGATCGCAAGTGTTCTTGACTTAGGATCAGTTTTAGTCTCCTGATAGCTTTCATTTTATAGTAGGCATTTACGGTGGTTTGTTTTATGTGAGATTGCATGGTGAGGTGTTTGGACCTCATTTTTTTTACTGCTATGGACCTTTGTAGTATGTATGATTGTGGTTGGCTGAATGAGGCATGTCTTGTAATGGAGTACCTCTGTCTTCATGAAGTTTAAAGATAAGTTGTTGCTGAGCCAGGTGATTGTGTCTTACAAACATGTGGATATGGCCAAAATGTCAGACTTGTGTATCGATTGGGGCATAAAACACAGAAGAGAGCTTTCTGGTTAAATTTAGAACCCAGCAGAGAGTTTGTAGTTTAAATTTCATAAGAAGTTAGAGCCTAGCAGCAGCTAAGAGAATATAATTTAAATCAAATCAGAATATAGCTTACCTCAGCAGCACAAGACAGGGTACTGTGTAGCAGCCCTCTTTTAATAAGTGTTATTTCCCTCCCTCCCCTGGGATAATCGTAGCTTTATAGGTACTTACACACCTTAGAAGACAGGAGGTGCTCTCAGGTGAAGCTCATTACCCAAATCAGTCATACACTAAGGACCTGAGATTAGTTAAGCTTCAGGTGAACAAGCTATATTACACGTATTAGGTACAGTTTTATAAGTATAAATATCCATAGCAACCCTTAGTAAGTAAAGAACTTAGATCTAAACACAAACTTAAAACTAAGATGCAGACAGCAGTCCAGCAGCGGGATGGGGGCTTTCCAGTCTTTTGCATTGAGTGTCACATGTATGATTTTCTCCCAGTTGATGAGAGGTCTTACGTGTGCACTAGGTGCAAGGAGCTCTTTGCTCTCAGGGAACGAGTCCATTCTCTAGAGGCTAAAGTAGCAGACTTGGGAAGCATAAGATAGACAGAGAGGTACATAGACGAGACCTACAGGGATATAGTCCTGAAGTCCCACCTCCAGTCTGGCAGCATCCCTGTTGCCATGGAGGAGAGAGGTCACGTGACAGGAGACCATCACCCTGGTGTGGCAGGAAGTGATCCTGTAACTAGGACCTGTCCTCCAGGTGATGTAAAACCCTCTCGCACTGAGGACGTTTCTCCAGGGCCATGTGCCCATGAGGGAAGGGTTAGGACAGCTGTTATAGTTGGTGATTCGATCATTAGGCATGTAGATAGCTGGGTGGTTGGTGGACGTGAGGATCGTCTGGTAACATGCCTGCCTGGTGCGAAGGTAGCGGACCTCACGCGCCACCTAGATAAAGTCTTAGATAGTGCTGGGGAGGAGTCTGCTGTCTTGGTACATGTCGGTACCAATGACATAGGAAAATGTGGTAGGGAGGTTCTGGAGGCTAAATTTAGGCATTTAGGTAGGAAGTTGAAATCCAGAACTTCCAGGGTAGCATTCTCCGAAATGCTTCCTGTTCAACGCGCAGGACCCAAAAGGCAGGCAGAGCTCCGGAGTCTCAATGCGTGGATGAGACAATGGTGCAGAGATGAGGGTTTTGGATTTGTTAGGAACTGGGGAACATTCTGGGGAAAGGAGGGACTCTTCCGAAGGGATGGGCTTCACCTTAACCGGGATGGAACCAGACTGCTGGCATTAACCTTTAAAAAGGAGATAGAGCAGCTTTTAAACTAGATATTAGGGGAAAGCCGACAGTCGCCCAAGAGCGGATGGTTCGGAAGAATGTATCTTTGAAGAATACTACCAAAAGCAGAGAGGTTCCACAAAAGAGTAAAGTATCCCAAATGTCCTCAAGTATGGAGCAGACAGAGCTTAAAGATCCCAAATTACCCATGTCTAACAATAGCCAAATTAATATGAATAAAATACATTCTCTAAATTGCTTGTATGCAAATGCTAGAAGTCTAAAAAATAAGATGGGAGAGATAGAATATATAGCACTAAATGAAAGGTTAGATATGATTGGAATATCAGAGACATGGTGGAAGGAGGACAACCAGTGGGACACTGTGATAGCTGGGTACAAACTATATCGAAATGATAGAGCTGATCAAATTGGTGGAGGGGTTGCTCTCTATGTTAGAGAGGGCATTGAGTCAGAAAGGATTAAAGTTTTGCAGGAAGCAAAATCTGCTGTAGAATCTATATGGATTGAAATTCCATGTAAAAGGGGGAAGACAATGGCAGTGGGGGTGTACTATCGAGCGCCTGGCCAGAATGACCAAATGGATGATGAAATGCTCAAAGAAATCAAGGAAGCTAATAAAAGTCACAGCGCAGTAATAATATGGGTGATTTCAACTACCCCGGTATCGACTGGGTCAGTGTCACATCAGGACATGCTAGGGAGATAAAGTTCCTAGATGAAATAAATGACTGCTTCTTGGAGCAGCTGGTTCATGAACCGACCAGAGGGGAAGCCATATTAGACCTAGTCCTTACTGGAACACCAGATCTAGTGCAAGAGATAAGGTTGTTGGGGCCACTTGGCAATAGTGATTATAGCATGATCGCCTTTGATTTAATTAGTGGAGGAGGGATAGTAAGGAAATCCACAGTACTACCTTTTAACTTTCGAAAGGGAGACTATGATAAAATGAGGAAAACAGTTAAGAAAAAACTAAAAGGAGCAGTTGCAAAGGTTATTTATTTATTTTTATTTAACAGTTCTTCTATACCGCTCTATTTTAGATCAGAGCGGTTTACATTTAACATCAACTATACAACACAGGCAATTTGAGTTGTATTTACAATAAACAGGGAGATCAACTTGGAAGTAACTGGGGGAAACTATTTACATTGTATTTACACTGGTACCTGTTTTCAGGCAGAACATATCTACATCTTATTTACACTGGAAGTCTGAATTCTATTTCAGGGAGTCCTTCTGAGGGATCAGTTGGTTATCCTTTTTCATGCTGAGTCTGATTGTTTAGTTGTAGTGAGTGATTGTCTGAGGGGCCACATGTATGATTACTAAGGCTGGATTCGGGGTAGTATGTAGTGAACAGGTTAAAGACGTACAACTCACCTCTTCTCCCTTGCCTTCAACCTCTCTCCTTCCTAGCCTCCCCTTTCCCCTTTTGATCCTCCTTTCCTGTACTCGCTTTTCTACTTTTACCAAGTTGTAACTTTCTTTTCCTTTTCCGGCCTTGTGCCTACTGCAATGAAGAAATGTTTTTGTAAACCGCTCTGCTTACTCACGAAGGGCGGTCAATCAAGTCAATAAACCTAACCTAACCATCAGGCTTGGGTGTTGTTGAAAAATACTATCTTGGAAGCCGAGACCAGCTGTATTCCAAGCTTTAAGAAAAGTGGAAGGAAGTCCAAAAAACTGCCAGCATGGTTTAAAGGTGAGGTCAGAGAGGCTGTTGCCAAAAAAGCATCTTTCAGGAAATGGAAAAAAGAGCCAAACGACGAAACCTGGAAACAGCACAAGCACTGGCAAGTCAAATGCAAGGCATTGATAAGGCAGGCAAATAGAGAATTTGAGAAGAAGCTTGCTGCGGAAGCAAAAACGCGAAATAAAGACCTTTTCAAGTACATTCGTAGCAAAAAACCTGTGAGAGAGTCAGTTGGTCCATTAGATGATAAAGGGGTTAAAGGAGCACTAAGAGGCGACAAGGTGATAGTGGAGAGACTGAATGAATTCTTTGCTTCAGTCTTTACTGAGGAAGATGTAGGGATGTTACCCATAACTGAAGTGGTATTTAAAGGTGCGGAAGAATTGAAGGAAATATCGATACGTCGGGAAGATGTCTTACAACTATTAGATAAGCTGAAGAGTAGCAAATCACCTGGGCCGGATGGTATACATCCAAGGGTGTTGAAAGAACTGAAATATGAAATTGCAGACCTGTTATTAGTAATCTGTGAACTATCATTAAAATCATCTCTAATACCTGAAGATTGGAGTAACACCAATTTTTAAAAAGGGTTCCAGGGGTGTTCCGGGAAACTACAGACCAGTGAGCCTGACATCAGTACCGGGAAAAATGGTAGAAACCATCATAAAGAATAAAATTACTCATGTAGATGGTCATGACCACTGTTCCCTCTAAACTGTGCGCGTGTGCGCGCGCACACCTTGTCGAGCGAGCGCACATACTTTACAAGAGAGCGCACAAAAATTATGGTTCTGATTCTGATAGAAAACACAGACGTCTTAAAATTTGAAAGTTGTGCATTTACGGTTTTCACAAGTTCTACAATATTTTCTAGTGCAATCAATGTGGTGTACATACTGTATTCTGACGTGTAGTCAAATTTTAAAGTATATAACTGAGTGTCATTATGTGGCGCACAAAAATGTAATCTTCCTTCAAAAGCTGCACAGCAGATATTTTATGCGCACACAGCCTACAGAAAATTAGAGGGAACATTGGTCATGTCCTAATGGGAGACAGCCAACATGGCTTTAGACAAGGAAGATCTTGTCTTACTAATCTGTTATGTTTTTTTGAAGGAGTGAATAATCAGGTGGACAAAGGTGAGTCGGTTGATATTGTGTATCTGGACTTTCAGAAAGCCTTTGACAAGGTCCCTCATCAGAGACATTTGGCAAAACTAAAGAGTCATGGGATAGGAGGCAGTGTACTATTGTGGATCAGGAACTGGTTAAAAGATAGAAAGCAGAGTGTAGGGCTAAATGGCCAATTTTCCCAATGGAGAAAGGTGAATAGTGGTGTACCCCAGGGATCTGTGCTGGGTCCGCTGCTTTTTGACATATTCATAAATGACCTGGAAAGTGGAATAACAAGTGAGGTTATCAAATTTGCAGATGACACAAAACTATTTAAGGTTGTTAAAACCCAAGAGGATTGTGGAAAACTGCAAGAAGATCTTGATAAATTGGAAGACTGGGCATCAAAATGGCAGATGAAATTTAATGTGGACAAGTGCAAGGTTATGCACCTAGGGAAGAACAACCCAAACTATGGTTACACAATGCAGGGTTCCACATTAGGAACCACCACCCAGGAAAAAGATTTAGGCGTCATTGTGGATACCATGTTAAAACCCTCGGCCCAGTTTGCAGCAGCGGCCAAGAGAGCAAATAGAATGCTAGGTATGATAAGGAAAGGAATGGAAAATAAAACAAAAGATATTATAATGCCTCTGTATCATTCCATGGTGAGACCGCACCTTGAATATTGTGTGCAATTCTGGTCGCCGTATCTTAAAAAGGATATAGCGATTTTAGAAAAGGTTCAGAGAAGAGCCACCAAAATGGTAAAGGGGATGGAAGGATACTCCTATGAAGAAAGACTTAAAAGGTTAGGGATCTTTAACCTGGAAAAGAGACGGCTGAGGGGAGATATGATAGAAGTCTATAAATTAATGAACAGAGTGGAACGGGTAAACGTAGAACGATTGTTTACCTTATCAGAATATAGAAAGACTAGGGGACATGCAATGAAACTACAGGGTAAACTATTTAAGACTAATAAAAGAAAATATTTTTTCACTCAACGTGTAATCAAACTCTGGAATTTGTTACTGGAGGATGTAGTAAAGGCTGTTAGTGTAGCTGGGTTTAAAAAAGGTTTGGACAAGTTCCTGGCGGAAAGGTCCATAAACCATTATTAAGAAGGGACCCAGGATATCAATGCTTGAACCAATACAAGCATTGTGGAACCTGTGTCCCTTGGGGAAACTGCTAGGTACATATGACCTAGATTGGCCACTGTTGGAAACAGAATACTGGGCTTGATGGACCTTGGTCTGACCCAGTATGGCATATCTTATCTTCTTATACCATGATATCGTCGGCATATAGCCGGTACTTGGTATACATCCAAGGATGTTTAAAGAACTGAAATATAAGATTGCAGACCTATTATTTGTGAACTATCATTAAAATCATCTGTAGTACTTGAAAATTGGTGAATGGCCAATGTAACACCAATTTTTAAAAAGTGTTCCAGGGGTGATCCAGGAAACAACTACAGGCCGGTGAGCCTGACATCTGTTCTTGGCAAAATGGTAGAAACCATTATAAAGAACAAAATTACTGAACGTGTAGACAGTCGTGGTTAATGAGAGAAAGCCAACATGGTTTTAGCCAAGGAAGGTCTTGTCTTACTAATCTGTTATATTTTTTGAAGGTGTGAATAAACAGCCAGTCAATATAGTGTATTTGGGTTTTCAGAAAGCCTTTGACAAGGACTCTCTTGAGAGACTCTTGGCGATGTTAAAAAGTCATGGGATAGGAGGTAGTGTACTATTGTGGATCAGGTACTGGTTAAAAGATAGAAAGCAGAGGGTAGGGCTGAATGGCCCATTTTCCCAATGGAGAAAGGTGAATAGTGGAATACCCAGGGATTCGTGCTGGGTCCGCTGCCTTATAACATATTTGTAAATGACCTGGAAATGGGAATAATGAGTCAAGTGGTCAAATATGCAGATGACACAAAATTATTCAAAGTTGTTAAAACCTAAGAGGTTTGTGAAAAATTGCAAGAGGACCTTGATAAATTGGAAGACTGGATTTTCAAATGGCAGATGAAATTTAATGTGAACAGTTACAAAGTTATGCACCCAGGAAAGAACAACCCAAACTATGCACTGGTCAACAAATTTTTACAAAAGTCATGTTACTGAAATAAACAGTCATTTCTTATCAATTTGTATATGCTGAACACGAATATGACAGTGAAATTGCAAAGTTGGCTCTAGTTTTTTTTTTTTTTTGTAATCTACAAGAATTAATGTTTACATCACGAAATGCATGTCAATAGTAACTATAATAGGCCTTCAGTTAATACCTGTTAAACAAGTCATAGACTACTTCTTAGATTTTTTTCGCCTGTCTTGTGTACAGCTGTTCAGGAGCTTCTCTGGGGAGTGTCCAGCAGTAGTCAGCCAGCATTGTAGTGGACCATTTGCTCCATCGTTGCGATGTCTTGGTGAAAACATTCACCTTGTTCATCACTAACCATACCACTATTGTCAGGACAGAAATCAAGATGGGAATCAAGGAAAATGGTTCTTTAGAGACATATTGCAGCCAGGTTTCTGATACTGCATCAGCATGTCTTCTACTAGTTCCTTGTAGTTTTCTGCCCTAACATTCCCGAGAAAGTTTGTTGACACTAGGCGAAAAGCATTCCATGCTTGTTTCGCATCACCCTGCAGCAAGTTGTTGAACTGGTCATCTTTGAAGAGCTCTCAAATCTGAGGACCCACAAAAACTCTCTCTTTAATCTTTGCTTCGCTGAGTCAGGGAATTTTTCATGCAGGTATCGGAAAGCTGGCGAAGTGCGGTTCATGGCTGTCACAGTTTTTTTATCAAACCTAGTTTGATGTGAAGGGGTGGTAGCAAGATTTTGTGAGCCTCAATCAGAGCTGGGTGCTGGATAGTCTTCTCTCCAACTGTTACATTTTGTCTGCGATTCCATTCCTTCCGCAAGTAGTGCCAATCCCTTGCTCGGCTATCCCACTCAAATAAGAAACACATGTATTTTATATATCCCTGCTGCAGTCCCATTAAAAGGGCAACTACCTTCAGGTCACCACAGAGGTGCCAGCTGTACTTGTTATAGTTAATGGAAGTCAGTAGATGCTTTAAGTTATCGTATGTCTTTCATGTGGACGGCATGCGCTACTGGAATACGTGGAAGACAGTTTCCATTGTTCAAAAGCACAGCCTTCAGACTCAGTTTCGAAGAGTCTATAAATAGTCTCCAGTCTTGTGGGTCATGAGTGATTTTTAAGGCATTCATGAGGCTTTCAATATCGGAACATAATACCAGATTACTTTCCTTTCCGACTGCGTATAGTACACTGCTGATGTCAGATGGCTTCAGCAGCCGTCTGGCAGTAGTATTGCATTGCATCAGAAAATGATGTAATCAACTCTGGATGATGTGTGCATGCAGGTATTATGCAATGTGATGCAATATTACATCATTCAAGGCTTATTTGTGATGATGTTGATGTCCTACTGGATAAATTTACACGGTGAAACATCAAAAATGAACTACATGCAATATCTTCAAAACGAGAGGCAATAAATTTTTTTAATGTTATATTCGTGTTCAGCTCACCAAGATACTACAGATTAGGGCCTTTTAAAGTCATTAACGATTTCAATGTTGACCAGTGTTACATGATGCAAGGTGCCACATTAGGAACTAACACCCAGGAAAAAGATTTAGGTGACATCGTGGATAACATGTTGAAACCCTCTGCAAAGTGTGCAGTGGCAGCCAAGAAGGCAGATAAAATGCTAGGCATCATAAGGAAAGAAATGGAGAATAATACAAAGTGTATTATTATGCTTCTGTATTGTTCCATAATGCGACCGCACCTTGAATATTGTGTGCAGTTCTGGTCACCATTTCTTAAAAAGGATATAGCAAAATTAGAAAAGGTACAGAGAGGAGCCACCAAAATGGTAAATGGGATGGAAGGATTCCCCTATGAGGAGAGGCTTAAAAGGTTAGGGGTTTTCAGCCTTTAAAAGAGACGGCTGAGGGGAGATATGATGGAGGTCTATAAAGTAATGAATGGAGTGGAACGGGTAAACATAGATTGATTCTTTATGGCATCAAAAAGTAGAAAGACTAGGGGACATGCAATGAAGCCACAGTGTAACCCACTTTAAGGCTAATAAGAGAAAATTTGAATCTCCAGGAACAAGCAGGAATGAGTCTTCACATATGGTACGTCGGTACCGACGGAGCTTGCGCGGGGAACGCTCCCCAGCTTCCCAAAAAGGAAAGCTTTTGGGAGCATCCCACAGCACCTGCGCGCTGCCTTCCCGCCTTTCCTAACCGCCTCTCTTCAGTTCTTCTTTTCCGCGGAGCCAGCAGGTCGTGTTCCTGTCACCGCTGAAGAAGTTCTTTATTTTATTTCTTTGGTCGCGCGTCTGCCTTCTTCGACATCGGACCGGTACCGCCTGTCTTGTCTTTTCTTTTTTCTCAAAAAAAAAAAAAAAAGAATACTTTCCGTTCCACTTCAGTGTATTTTTTCTTCGTTGGGCCCTAGGCCTAACACAAAATTCCTCATGGAAAAGCCCGCCTCCGGGTTTAAAAAATGCACTAAGTGCAGCGGTACCATCTCTGTTACCGACACCCATGACTGGTGTCTTAAGTGTTTGGGTCCTGACCATTCCATCACGGATTGTCCGTCCTGCACCATGATGTCTAAAAGAGGTTTACAGAACCGAGCAGCCAAGCTCAGTACACTGTTTCCCTCTGATGCAGCTTCGGTGGCATCGACGTTTTCCAGGGCTGCTTCTTCCTCCTATGGATCTCAGGTAACCAAACATAGTCCAGCCGGTCCTCGAAGGGTAGATCTCCCTCTAAGCATCGAGATGCCTCCGGGCTTGCCCTCGAGGATCCTGCACCGGCCAAAGTACCCCGGCGGGAAGCTCCGGCTTCCAAAGCTCCTCCTATGGGGTCACAGGTTGACATCGATGGCACAGCCTCGACCGATCACCTGTTGCAATGTTATGGGGTACCGGTGGAATCCGCTGGTACCGACCTCCAGACATTCATGGCGTCGATGGATCAGAATGTTCTGACCATGCAGCGTGCCATTACGGCATTCATACAAGCTGCGACGCCGCTGGTACTGCAACAAGCTTAGTTGTCGGTACCGGCTCCGATATCGGTGCCGGTACCGATTGCATCGACATAGGCTTCGGTGTCGACTGCAGCGGTACCCTGTCCGATGATGCCTATCGGTACCGATGACTCCCGACGTCGATACTACCCGGTATGCGTATCAGGCTTTACAAGAGCATCCAGACAGGCGATACTTCGATTCCTCTGAAGACTCTGATGCATTGGAGGCCTCTGTCGAAGCATCGGTACTTCTTCCTCAGGAGCCGCCTTCTCCAAAAAGAAGAATGTCCCCTCCAGAAGACTTGTCTTTTCTAGACTTCATAAGGGAAGTGGCCAAAGGGCTTTCTATCTCAGTAGCCCCTGAGACATAGCCTAGAGCCAAAAAATTGGATATTTTGCTATATCCTAAGGCTCCTAAAGAAGCAGCCACTTTGCCAGTTCATGAGATCCTTTATGACCACATGATAGGCATATGGGAGACTCCTCTCACCATCTCTTCTCATTCTCGTAGGTTGGATACCATGTATCGTGTCCCTCCTTGTCCTGGATTTCATAAAACTCAGCTTCCTCACCATTCTATTGTGGTGGAGTCTGCTGCTATGAAAAAGTTAAAGTGCAAAGAGGCACTCATCTGCTCCTCCAGGAAGAGAATGTAGAACCTTAGATGCTTTTGGCAGGAAAGTTTTTCAAGCCTGTATGCTTGTTGCCAGAATCAACTCCTATAGTCTCTATATGGGGATGTTTCTGAAGGAAGTTACAGATCATCTGCAAACTTTCCTCCCTTTTCTTCCAGAAGACAAAAGGGAAGACTTTCTTATCTGGCTTAAGCATGCCCAGGATGTTTCCAAATTTTCTAACCGTGCAGCCTTGGACTCTTTTGAGGGGGCCAGCAGAGCCTCGGCCATTGCCATAGGTGCACGCAGAATTGCTTGGTTACAAGCTTCTGATTTGGAACCCTGGGTCCAAGATGGATTAGGAAATCTTCCTTGTACAGGTGAAAACCTGTTTGGCAAAGATTGGCAAGCAAAGGCCACTCAGATGGATGCAGAAAATTCTGCTTTGGATAGGCTTTCAAAGTCTACCTCTAATCCTGTCCAGAAGAGGTTGTTCAAAAAGACATATTTTCCCAAGAAGGGACTATCCTGCTTATGGTCAGCAGACATCTTCTGCAGGTCGTTTTGCTGCGAAGCGTCAACAACCTAAACAGGCCAAGTCTAAGGCTGCAAGGCCTACTGTAGCCCAACAGCCTCAGCCTCCTCAGGGCCTTTGACTTGCACCTAGAGAACTTAGCCTTTCTGGCTCTAAAAGAACCAGAGCCTCTCACCATTCCAGGAAGGTTAGCTCACTTTGCTCCCAGATGGGAGCAAATCACAGCAGAGCAGTGGACCCTTTCCATCATAAGGGAAGGGTACAAACTTCATTTCTTAAACCTTCCTCCTCACACCATGGTGAGACAGTTCAATTCTCCCACATCTCTCCTCGACCTTCTGGGTCAAGAGATTTCCACCCTTCTTGCCCAAGGGGCAATAGAAAAAGTACCTCTTCTTCAGCAGGGCTCAGGGTTCTACTCCCCCTACTTTCTAATCCCAAAGAAAACAGGGGGTTACAGACCCATATTAGATCTCAGAGAATTGAACAAATTCTTATGCAAGGAGAAATTCAAGATGATTTCTCTGGGTACTCTCCTTCCATACCTTCAGAGTCAGGATTGGCTTTGTTCTCTAGATCTCTAGGATGCGTATACCCATATACTCATCCATCCAGCACACAGCAGGTTCCTTCGGTTCCTTTATCAGAGAAAGCACTATCAATACAGGGTGCTTCCCTTTGGTCTGGCCTCTGCTCCAAGAGTGTTCACAAAATGCATGGCAGTAATAGCCGCATTTTTACGCACTCTGGGAATATTCGTATTCCCATACCTGGACGACTGGCTCATCCGAGCTCCATCCCAGTCAGAGGCTCAGACTTCCCTAGCCTGCACAATGTGTGTCCTGCAGTATCTGGGACTAGTTATAAACATTCCAAAGTCCCAACTCGCCCCTACTCAGTCTCTAGAGTTCATTGGGTCCTTGCTGGATACCACAACTGTAAGGGCCTATCTTCCCCAGGCCCGTTGCCTACGCTTAGTGCAGTTAGCCTCTCAGATTCAGTTAAAAACCCACCTAACTGCTCGAGAGATGTTACAACTACTAGGCCACATGGCATCCACGGTGCATGTGGTCCCTTATGCTCGTCTTCACATGAGGGCAGCTCAATGGACTTTGTCCACCCAGTGGACCCAGGCATCTTGGAGTCTGTCAGACAAAATAGCAACCTCCAGGTGCCTCTTTTGGTCTCTCCAGTGGTGGAAGTCCACTCAAAATCTGTCGTTGGGGTCCCCCTTCCAACATTTGTTACCCCAAGCAATCCTTACAACAGATGCCTCTCCAAAGGGTTGGGGAGCTCATCTCCAAGACCTCTCCACCCAGGGCATTTGGTCTCCACAGGAGACCTCCCTACATATCAACTTCTTAGAGCTTAGAGCAATCTTCTTAGCTCTCAGAGTCTTCCATACCCTGCTCAGCTACAAGACAGTCCTCATTCATATGGACAACCAAGTAGCCATGGTCTATGTGAACAAGCAGGGAGGAACTGGCTCTCTGTCGCTTTGCAACGAAGCTCTGAGATTGTGGGCCTTCGCTAGAGAGCATCAAATTCATCTTCTGGCAGTATACCTTCCAGGAGTTCAAAGCTCTTGGGCAGACAGACTCAGTCGAGTTCTGCTTCCACACGAATGGTCCCTTCATATGGACCAAATAGTCAGAATCTTTCGAATTTGGGGAACCCCGGACATAGACCTCTTTGCAAGTCCGTGGAATGCCAAACTTCCCCGATTCTGTTCCAGAATCCCATGTCAGGGAGTTCAGGCCAGGGATGCATTCCTCCTTCACTGGGGTCAAGACTTCCTGTACGCCTTTCCACCCATTCCCCTAATTCCCAAGACCCTGTTCAAGCTTCAGAGAGATCAAGGGACTATGATTCTCATAGCTCCACGTTGGCCACGCCAAGTGTGGTACCCTCTACTTCTGCATCTCTCTCAAGCTCCCTCCCTGGACTTGGGGTCTGCTCCAGATCTCCTGTCTCAGAAGGGGGGAACGTTGTGGCACCCAAACCCCAAATCTCTCCATCTCAGGGCTTGGTTGCTGAAGGCTTAGACCTTCAAGATTGGCATCTTTCTCAGCAAGTAAGGGATATCCTTCATGCTTCCAGAAAGCCTTCTACTAGACGTTCCTATGCTTTTTAAATGGAAAAGATTTACCATTTGGTGTGCTGAGAAGGGTATTAACCCTCTAGCAATACCTTTGAATTCTTTACTAGAGTATCTCCTGCATCTTTCCCATGCAGGCCTCAAGACAAATTCAGTAAGGGTCCATTTGAGTGCTGTTGCAGCATCCCTCAAGCCTCTCAATGGACAACCTGTCTCCTCTCATCCTCTTAATGCAAGATTCATGAGAGGCCTTCTTTTAACTAAACCTCCCATTAGACCACCTCCAGTGGCATGGGACTTGAATCTGGTTCTTGGTCAGCTCATGAAGCCACCCTTTGAACCCTTAGCCACTACCTCTTTGAATTTTCTTTCCTGGAAGGTTATCTTTCTTATTGCAGTCACCTCAGCTCGCCGCATCAGTGAACTGCAGGCCTTAGTGGCTAATCCACCTTATACAAGGTTCCATCATGATAAGGTAGTCCTTAGGACCAATCCACACTTTATGCCTAAAGTGGTCTCACCTTTTCATCTTAATCAAGAGGTATATTTACCTGTCTTTTTTTCCATGTCCTCATGCATCGAGTGCAGAGAGGAATCTTCATACCCTGGATTGTAAGAGAGCTCTTGCTTTTTACTTACAAAGGACACAGCAACACAGAATGTCATCTCAACTCTTTGTTGCTTTTGATCCCTCTCATTTGGGACTTCCAGTCTCTAAGAGGACACTGTCCAATTGGATTGCTCAGTGTATTTCTTTCGCCTACCAGAGTAAGAACCTTTCTCTGGAGGGCCATGTCACAGCTCATAATGTGAGGGCCATGGCCACCTCTATAGCTCATCTAAATTCTGTGTCTATCGACCAGATCTGTCGAGCAGCCACCTGGGCCTCGGTTCATACCTTTACAGCCCATTACTGTTTGGACAAGGACTCCCGCCGGGATGCCTTGTTTGGTCAGGCTGTTCTCAAACACCTGTTCCATGCTTAATCAACTCCTACTCTCCATCCCTGGTTGGATGCCTGAGATCCATGGGAGGAGTTAGAGCCCTTCTCAGGGTCTCACAACCTTGGGGATCTCCCAGGCATCTCTAGCTGGGGAGTCCCCATATGTGAAGACTCATTCCTGCTTGTTCCTGGAGATAGCACAGTTACTTACCTGTAACAGGTGATCTCTGGGAACAGCAGGAATAAGTCTTCACAACCCACCCACCTCCCCTAGGAGTTGTATCTCTCTATCTTTCCTTTCCCCTCTCTCTTTGTCTCAGCTTTAAAACTCGAAGAGAGGCGGTTAGGAAAGGCGGGAAGGCAGCACGCAGGCACTGTGGGATGCTCCCAAAAGCTTTCCTTTTTGGGAAGCTGGGGAGCGTTCCCACGCAGGCTCCGTCGGTACCGACGTACCATATGTGAAGACTTATTCCTGCTGTTCCCAGAGATCACCTGTTACAGGTAAGTAACTGTGCTTTACACGTTGAGTGAAAAAATCACTCTGGAATTTGTTACCAGAGGATGTAGTAAAAGCTGTTAGTGTAATTAGGTTTAAAAAAGGTTTGGACAAGTTCCTGGAGGAAATGCCCATAAACCATTATTAAAGAGGACCCAGGGACTGCTTGCCCCAATACAAGCATTATGGAACCTGTGTTTCTATTTGGGAAACAACTAGGCACTTGTGAACTGGATTGGCCACTGTTGGCAACAGGATTCTGGTCTTGATGGACCTTGGTCTGATCCAGTATGGCATTTCTTATGTTCTTATCTTTGTACTTTGTTTGGGATATTAGGAAGTGCATCGCTGATATCTTTGCACTTTGCTAAGGGTAATAGGAAATGAGTGCAGTCATGTAAAGTTCAAATGCAACACTTGCTATTGAGCTACTGGGATGACCTGATCTTCATGCCTTTCTTGTTACTGATGGATGTTTTGGTTTCTTCTAAAGAAAGGAAAAGGGGATATTTATCATAATTGTACTTCTGAGATCAGCAAGGGTGTCCTGCTGTACCTGTGAGTGGTTCTTCATTTCTGATCATGAAATAAGTAAAAGGATTAGTGTAGATTCCATGGTTGGACCATATTCTGTGGTAAAGTTTTCTGCTTTAAGTAGACATGAGAAATCTTAGATTTAATGATGGTCAGATTTGGAACCAAACTTTGATCATATGGAGGTTTTTTGGAAGGGCCGGTCACCCCCCCTCCCCCATATCAAAGCTGAAGGCAGAGTCTGAATGGGACCTTCACTTCTTATTTCCACTTGAGTTTACTTGAGGCTTACCCAAAAATGTTTTTAAAGAGAAATAAAACTACACAACTTAAAGGGAATGCAAAACCATAAAAGTAAAAATACAGAAATGGGGGAAATGTAGAAAACATGGGCAACAGCTACAGTTTTCTAGAAGCTAGAGAAATTGTTCCTTTATGTTCTGATTCACTTTTATTTTCATTTGGTTTTTTTCTTTCTTTGCTCCTTTCTGTTTGTTTCTTCTTTCTCCACAGTTTATTCTCTTTCCCTACCCACTCCATGAGCCTTCCACTTGCCTGCCTCTATTGCACACATTTTCTCACTCCTCTCCAGTGAGTGAGGTAGCCAGCCCCCTTTCTTTGCTTCTTTCTGATTTGGATGGCAAACACCAGCCATTGAAATTTAGGGATGTGGGTACTCCACAGCTCACAGGATTGCCTGAGATGAAGTGATGTCGGCCAGCTCGATGGCAGTTTAAGATCGTAGCCCTTCACCATTCAATGCAAAATAAGTTGTAATCCACTCCCATCGGTGTGAATTTGGTGCTTGCAAGGTGCAACTAATGTATGTAATATGAACTGAATTTCAGTGCAAAAACATTGATTTAAGAGTTTTCCAATGCTGGTGGCAAATTTGACTTTCATGATGAGCCTAGCATGGCACTGGGAGATTGAGCTAAGGAGACAGAGGAAAATGAGTTCCCTGCACAGCTGAGAGGGGCCCTGTATATAATGAAGAAAGACTTAAGGGGCAGATGTGAAGTGGACTTAAAAATGAAACTATGGGCTGTATACCTGAGTTGTGAGCGGAGGTGGGAAAGTGGCTGGATGAGTCTGAGATAAATCGGTCAAGTAGGGAGAGGCGCCACAAGGGGTTAAAGGCAGTATTAAGGGTCTTGAGGAAATGAATCAACAACTGATGGACAAAGGTGAAGATCTTGAAAATTGTTCCAGAGGCAGTAATTTGAGAATCGGAGTTACCAGAGTGGGAGGAGTATAGTGGCTGTATGGACATTGCAACTAGGATTTGTAAAGCTGTCTTGAGTGCTGATACAAGGAAGTCTCCAAACAAATACGCTGCAACTGGGAGACTGGGCATCCAAATGGTGCTCTTATAAAGGCATGCAAGAAGTTACCTGCTATTTATTCTAAAGGACTTAGTACATGAATGGGTTCTTTAGGCAGTTGCTGTTCTGTATGCACGTGCATAAGTCCTATTGTGCCTACTTTGTCTGGTGTGCACAGTGGAAAAGTGTAGGCAAGGCCAATGTTTACATTTGTAACTTGTGTGTCGCTGACTGATCTAGGTGTGGACATCTACACCTGCCCTAGAGCAGACAAAACTGCCACAACTAGATTCAGGTGCATTGGTTCTCCCTTTTCTATAAAAGAAAATGTGCTTGTATCCTGCATACATGTGTGGGAATGCACATGAACTGCACAGGAGTTTATGGAAATCTCCAGGAACAAGCAGGAATGTAGTCTTCACATAGGGGTATCGTTGGTACTGACGGAGCCTGCGCGGGAACGCTCCCCAGCATCCAATTAGAAAGCTTTTGGGAGCATCCCACAGCGCCTGCGTGCTGCCTTCCCGACTTTCCCAACTGCCTCTCTCCAGTTCTTCGTTTTCCGCGGAGCCAGCAGGTTGTTGTTCCTGTCACTGCAGAAAATCTTTCCTTATTCCTTTCTTTTTTGTGGTCGCGTCTGCCTTCCTCGACGCTATACTGGTACCGCTGATGGTTCTTTCTTTCTTTAAAAAAATAAAAAAAATAGTATTTTTTTCCAAACCTTTCTTTTTCCAGGTGCACGTGCCATTTTCGGCCTTAGGCCCAAAATTTCTTCCACTATGGAAAAACCTGCTTCGGGTTTCAAAAAGTACACCAAGTGTGGCGGTACCATCTCCGTCACCGACACCCATGAGTGGTGTCTCAAATGTTTTTAGGTCCTGACCACTCCATCTCCGACTGTATGGCTTGTGCCATGATGTCCAAGAGGGGTCGAGAAAACCGAGCTGCTAAGCTCAGCACCCTTTTTCCCTCCGATGCAGCTTCTGTGGCATCGACGTCTTCCAGGGCTTCGTCTTCCTCCCATGGATCTCAGGTAACTAAACATAAATCTAGCCAGTCCTCAAAGGGTAGATCTCCTTTTAAGCATCGAGATGCCTCTGGCGTTGCCCTTGAGGGTTCTGTACCGGCAAAAATGCCCCGGCAGGAGGCTTTGGCTTCCAAAGCATTATCGGGGCTCCAGGATGTTCTCGAGGCCTCGACCTCGGCAGAACTACTGGTGCCATGCTCTGGGGTACTGGCTGTTTTCTCCGGTACTGACACCCAGGCATCGGCAGCGTCGACAGACCAGAGGTTCCTTGCTATTGAACGCAGTCTGGCGGCTCTCCTTGCGGCATCAACACCCTCGGAACCGCGTCACAGTTCAACCGGTACCGGCACAGACTCCGGTACCAACAGCATCGACATCGGTGTCTGCTTTGCCGGCACCCAGTCATGCGATGCCTTCCGGTACTGATACACCGGTACCGACTACGGTCGGTACGGTTATCGGGCTCTTCAAGAGCATCCGGACAGAAGGTACTTCGAATCCTTGGAGGAGTCTGAAGATTCTGATAATTCTGTCGGTACCGGAATACTTCTCCCGGAGGAGCCTTCCTCTCCTAAACGTAGGATGTCTCCTCCAGAAGATATCTCCTTTCAGGAGCCACAGTAATGGAAAGACCCCAAGCCACCTCCCTGATAAAATCCTGAAACAGAGCCCAGGGCAAAGGAGTTGGAGATTCTACAGTATCCCAAAGCTCCTAAAGAGGCAGCTACCTTGTCTATCCATGAGATCTTACATGATCTCATGTTAAGAATGTGGGAAACAACTCTTACCACCTCTCCTCACTCTCGTTGACTGGATACCATGTATCGAGTCACTCGTCCTGGTTTCCAGAAGTCTCAGCTTCCTCCCAACTTTTTATTGTAGTGAAATCAGCTATGAGAAGGATCAGGAGTGCAAAGAGGCATGCCTCTAATCCTCCAGGACGTGAGTGTAGAACCTTGGTTGCCTTTGGGCGTCGTACATTCCAGGCTTCCATGCTTTCTGCCAGGATCAGTTCCTATATCTTTTATATATGGGAATGTTCCTTAAGGAAGTCACAGGAGATTTAGAGGTTTTGAGCCCTCTTCTTCCTGAGGATAAAAGGCAGGATTTTCTCACACTGGTTAAACATGCCCTAGATGTTTCTGAGTTTGTCAACCATGCAGCTTTTGATTGTTTTGAGTGCATAAGCAGAATCTCTGCCATTGCTATAGGTGCACATAGAATTGCCCGGCTCCAGGCGTCCAATTTGGAGCTCTGGGTGCAGGACAAACTGGGCAATATCCCTTGTACAGGTGAGAATCTATTCGGCAAAGATTGGCAAGAAAAAGCCAATGAGTTGGATGCTGACAACTCCGCTTTGGATAGGTTATCCAAAGCCACAGCTGATCCTGCAAGGAAGAAATCTTTCAAGAAACCATTCTGCTCAAGAAAGAAGAGGTTTTATCCCTCTTATTCCCAGCAGGGACGTTCTGCAGGTCAGCCTGCCCGAAAGAGTCAGCAACCACCTAAGCAAAGGAAAGCAAAGGCTGCCAAGCCTCAACCTTCTCAGCAGTCTCAGCCTCCACAAGGCCTTTGACTTCCATCTAGAGAACTTAGCCTTCCTGGCTCTCAATGGTCCAGAGCCTTCCACCATTCCAGGAAGGTTGTGTCACTTTGCCCCCAGATGGGGGCAGATTACAGCAGAAAATTAGACTCTATCCATTATAAAAGAGGGGTACAAGCTTCACTTTCTTTGCATGCCCCCTCCCACAATGGTAAAACAGTTCAATTCTCAGACCTCTCTCATCAACCTGTTAGATCAAGAGGTCACTATGCTTCTTGCCCAAGGGGCAATAGAAGAGGTACCCATTCCTCAACAGGGTACAGGGTTTTACTCCCCCTATTTCCTTATCCCAGGGGGACACAGACCTATTTTAGACCTCAGAGAATTGAACAAATTCCTGTTCAAAGAGAAATTCAAGATGATTTCTCTGGGAACTCAGCTGCCATACCTTTTGATTGGTTTGTGTTCTAGATCTCAGGGATGTGTACACTCATGTTCTCATCCATCCAACTCGCAGAAAGTTCCTTCGGTTCCTTTTTCAAGGAAAGCACTACCAATAAAGGGTGCTTCCTTTTGGCCTGGCCTCAGCACCGAGGGTGTTTACGAAATGCATGGCTGTGGTAGCAGCATTTCTCCGCACTCTAGGAATATTCGTCTTCCCCTACTTAGACGACTGGCTCATTCGAGCCCCATCAGAGTCAGAGGCCAGGATTTCTCTAGCTTGCACAATGCGTATCCTTCAGTATTTGGGTCTGGTCATAAACATCCCAAAATCCAGTCTAACTCCCACTCAGTCTCTAGAGTTCATAGGAGCTTTGCTGGATACCAGAAAAGCAAGGGCCTACCTTCCCCAGACCCGTTGCCTTCGCATGGTGCAGTTAGCTTCTCAGGCAGTGTCAAAGCCTCATCTCACTGCTCGAGAAATGTTACAACTACTAGGCCACATGGCATCTACTGTGCATGTGGTTCCTTATGCTTGCCTCCATATGAGAGCAGCCCAGTGGACTTTATCCACTCAATGGACCCAGGCATCAGGGTGCCTGTCAGACCAAATAGCAAACACAAATCGCCTTATTTTGTCCCTCCAATGGTGGCAGTCCACTCAAAACCTGTTAGTGGGGTCCCCATTTCAACAGCCTTTACCCCAAGCAACTCTCACAACAGATGCTTCACCAATAGGTTGGGGAGCTCATCCACAAGATCTCTCCACCCAAGGCACTTGGACTCCACAGGAGACTCATCTGCATATCAATCTTAGAGCTCAGAGCAATCTTCCTCGCTCTTCGAGTGTTCCACACCCTGCTCAGCTACAAGACAGTCCTCCATTCATACGGACAATCAAGTAGCCATGTTCTACGTGAACAAGCAGGGGGGAACAGGCTCTCTGTCGCTTTGCAACAAAGCTTTGCGACTATGGGCCCTTGCCAGAGAGCATCAGATTCATCTCCTGGCAGTGTATCTTCCAGGCATACAAAGCTCTTGGGCAGACGGACTTAGTCGAGTTCTGCTTCCACACGAATGGTCTCTACATGCAGACCAGGTGGCCAAGAGTTTTCAAATTTGGGGAACTCTGGACATAGACCTCTTTGCAAGTCCGTTGAATGCCACATTTCCCCGGTTCTGTTCCAGAATTCCGGCTCAGGGCTCTCAGGCCAGGGATGCTTTCCTCCTTCACTGGGGTCAAGGCTTCCTGTATGCCTTTCCACCCATTCCCCTAATTCCCAAAACCCTGTTCAAGCTTCAGAGAGACAGGCCGTATGATTCTCATAACTCCATATTGGCCACGGCAAGTGTGGTACCCTCTGCTTCTACATCTCTCTCAAGCTCTCTCTCTGGAGTTAGGGTCTGCTCCAGATCTCCTGTCTCAGGAGGACAGAATGTTATGGCATCCCAATCCCCACTCTCTGCATCTCAGGGCTTGGTTGCTGAAGGCCTAGATTTCCATGATCTTAATCTCCCTCAGCAAGTAAGGGATATCCTTTATGCTTCCAGGAAGCCTTCCACAAGACGCTCTTATGCTTTCAAGTGGAAAAGGTTTACCATATGGTGTTCGCAGAAGGGTCTTAACCCCCTTGCGATACCTCTGGAATCATTTACTGGAGTATCTCCTTCATTTATCCAATGCGGGACTTAAGACTAACTCAGTAAGAGTCCATTTGAGTGCTATTGCAGCTTCTTTCAAGCCTCTAAATGGACAACCTATTTCCTCCCATCCTCTTATAGCAAGATTTATGAGAGGCCTTCTTCTAACTAAGCCTCCCATTAGGCCACCGCCGGTGGCATGGGACTTAAACCTGGTTCTTGGTCAGCTCATGAAGCCACCTTTCCAACCCTTAGCTACTACCTCATTGAAATTCCTTTCTTGGAAGGTTATCTTTCTCATTGCAATCACATCAGCATGTCGCATCAGTGAGTTGCAGGCACTAGTGGCTGATCCACCTTATACAAGGTTCCATCATGACAAGGTAGTCCTTAGGACTCATCCACACTTTATGCCAAAGGTGGTCTCTCGCCTTTTCATCTAAACCAAGGGGTCTACCTGCCTGTGCTTTTTCCAAGGCCTCATGCATCAAATGCAGAAAGGAATCTTCATACTTTGGACTGTAAAAGAGCTTTAGCCTTTTACTTACAAAGAACACAGCAACATAGAAAGTCCTCTCAACTCTTTGTTGCTTTTGATCCTTCTCATTTGGGACTTCCAGTCTCCAAGAGAACACTGTCCAACTGGATTGCTCAGTGCATTTCCTTTGCCTATCAGAGTAAGAATCTTCCTCTAGAGGGCCATGTCACAACTCACAATGTGAGAGCCATGGCAGCTTCAATGGCTCATCTGCACTCTGTGTCTATCGACGACATCTGTTGAGCAGCTACTTGGGCCTTGGTTCATACCTTCACAGCCCATTACTGCTTGGACAAGGACTCCTGCCGGGATGCCTTGTTTGGTCAGGCTGTTCTCCAACACCTGTTCCATACCTAATCAACTCCTACCCACCATCCCTGGCTGGATGCCAGAGATCCATGGGGGGGAGTGGAGCCCTTTCACAGGGACACACAACTTCTGGGGTCTCTCCCTGGCATCTAAAGCTAGGGAGTCCCCATATGTGAAGACTACATTCCTGCTTGTTCCTGGAGATAGCATAGTTACTCACCTGTAACAGGTGATCTCCGGGAACAGCAGGAATTTAGTTTTCACAACCCACCCACCTCCCCTAGGAGTTGTATCTCTCTTTCTCTTTCCCTCTCTCTCTCTTTGTCTCAGCTTTAAACTCAACTGTAGAGAGGCAGTTGGGAAAGGCGGGAAGGCAGCATGCAAGCGCTGTGGGATGCTCCGAAAAGCTTTCTAATTGGACGCTGGGGAGCGTTCCCGCTCAGGCTCCGTCGGTACTGACGATACCCATATGAAGACTAAATTCCTGCTGTTCCCGGACATCACCTGTTACAGGTGAGTAACTATGCTTTACCCTCAATGTGGACAAGTGCAAAGTGATGCACAAAGGGAAGAATAACACAAATTATAACTACACATTGTTAGATGCCACCTTAGGCATTGTCTTTGTGGATGGTATGTTGAAATGTTCTGTACAGCATGTGGTTGCGAAAAAAAGCAAACACAATGCTAAGAATTATTAGGAAAGGAATGGAGATTAAAACAAATGATATTATAATTTCTCTGTATCGTTCCATGGTGTGACCATACTTCGAGTGCTATGTGCAATTCTGGTCTCCACATCTCAAAAAAGATTTAGCAGAACTAGAATAAATAGAGAAAAGGGCGACCAAAGTGTTAACGGAGATGCAACAGATTTCCCTATGAGAAAAGGCTAGAGAAGTTAGGGTTCTTAAGCCTGGAAAAGAGATGGGTGAGGCGAGAGATGATAGAGGTTTATAAAATCCTGAGTGGGGTGGAACGGGTAAACTTGAATACATTTTGTACTTTCAGAAAGATATAGGAATGTGACATGAATTTACCAATTAACGCATTGAAAATAAATAGGAAATATTTTTTTTTACTCGGTGCATAATTAAGCTCTGGAATTATTGCCAATGAATGTAGTGAATTCAGTTATTTAAGAACAGTTTGTACAATTTCCTGCAGGAAAGTCCATAAACCATTATTAAGGCAGACTTGGGGAAAGCCACTACTTATCCCTGGGGGTAAGTAGCATGGAATCTACTTGTGACCTGAATGTATCGCTGTTGGAAAGAGGATAATTGGCTTGATGGGCCATTGGTCTGCCCCGGTATTGCAGTTCTTATGTTCTTAGCACACACAGCTCTAAAGACTGGGACAGTGCTGCGTGATACATGATTTTTATAGTTAAAGAAGAAAATGTTGTCAAGGCAAAGTCAATGCAGCTGATGGGCTGGAGGGTTATTGCGTCACCCTGTTTCTCCATCAGCTACATTACAGTGAAGGAAAGCGTTCCGTTGTGTTACTGCATAGCTGAGAGGAGCGAGTGCGCAGTAGAAATGGCTTTTCCCCTTTGGCAGAACAAATAGAGCATGCAAAGAAGTTGGAATCTGGCTTGGGAGGTGCAGAGAGCCGGATGCTACAGCTGCACGTGGTGCCAGGGAACCCCCGAAACAGTGCATGTGGCGAAGAGTGGTTCTCAATCGGACAGTAGCAGAGTGAAGAAGAGCACCTGAGTGGTTTGAAGGACTGAACTGAAATTTCATCAGACTAGGACTGAAGTGTAGCTATCGAAGGTTGACCTGTGGGACTTTAATGAAGTGTTGGTAGTTTGGTCAGACTGTAATTGAAGTTGCAAGTAAGCGGATGAGTGTGTGGAGAGGGGTGGTTGAGTCATTGTACTCTGCAATAATGGGGGGCTTAGGAGCCCGAGGAGGGAGGTGGTTATCGGGTGGGGTAATGATTGCAGAGGGGGGAGGAAGAGGAAGGTTAAATTTGAAAGAGGGAGGGTGACAGAGTTGTTTGACTTCTAATGCAAAGTGCTTGTGATTTCAATTTTCAAATAATGCAAGCACTGATAGAAGATGGTATTGATTGTAAGGTGACCGCAATGAATGTCAGAGGTCTCAGCTCTGGTAGCAAAAGGAGTTATTTTATTTAAGGAGAGTAAATGACTCAGGGCTGTATATGGTTATTGTCCACTCAAGCCTTCCTCATATTGAAGCATGGGAGAAAGATATTGGGCAGCAGTTGGGGGAGAGAGAACGGGGAGATACTTTTAGGGCAATTGCTAAGCCATCCATATTGGCTGCTTTGGTGGAATCTGGATATAAAATCCAATGTCGGACAGCATGCTGGTATGCTGTGGGCAAACAAGATGATTTTATTGCCTGTGGTGGGGATGCTGTAGAGAACAGAGGGTCTGGGGCGATGTGATGGCCTTTTTTAAAGAAATAAGGGCAATATTAATGCAGGATTCCAAACTTATTTTGCTAAACAATACCTGATGACTTGGCATTGGAGGGGGAAATTGGTTTTACTGTATCCTGTGACTGCTCAGTATTGGCAAGCTACTCATTTAACAAGTAGAGGTTCCATATCATTTCTCCAGTTCAGTCCCAGTATTTGTGGGTATTCATGCCCCACCAGAAGCTTGGATACTGAGCATGTCATAATCTTCATGACATAAGCATAGATTAGAGATCTGGCATCTCCCACCAGCCTTCAGTATCTTGTCTTCAAGCAGCTGGAGAGGCATGAATTCCATCCTTAGGAATGATTAAAGCATTACATTTGGGGGTGACAGTGCCTTTTTGGTGGTGAACAACTCAGTAATCTAACCTTCTGCTTGTTTAGTTAAAACTGCCAGTTAAAGTTGATTCTTAAGCTCTGCTGGTTAAAGTTGATTAAAAAAAACTTCCAGGGAGTTTTAAATGGTGGCGGAGCTTACTAAGCAGGTGGCAGCCCTGGAAGGATGGGGGGCCTTGTTGGTTGCAGAGAAAGAGAGAGGTGCGACGTCTCCTGAGCCGAGGAAAGATGGGGGGAGTCGTGGTACCAGAGGCCTGTCACTCAACAGTCCGACGCCAAAGCACGATGGATGGATGGCTGAGCGTTGGAGCGGAGAGTGCACTGCCGGGACACTTCTGCTAACGGGAGGCAGTAAGAGTCCATGGCCAGACCGGAGCAGGTTAGTGCAAGGGAGCCTGCATGTGCAGAGTGGCCATTTTGTTTGTAGGAGCGTGGAAACTGCTGGCATTTGGCAGATATACACACAGGTAGGCTTGCTGTAGGGAGAGGGTTCTCAGCAGATGAAAGGGGAACTTTGCCCTCGCGTTTTATTTTTAATCGGATTCAAGGGGTTAGAGTGCAACACGCTACCATTTAAAAAAAACAAACAAAACTGAAAAAGCCAGGACAAGAGTGGCAAGCAGCAAACACTGTCTGGGTGTGCTGCAGAGATGCCTGCTAAGTCAACCTGCATAGCGTGTGGCGCACACAGAGGTGCAGTGTCCATGGCTGGATTGTGCTGTGGTTGAGGCAGATTCCAGGTCAGTAAAAGCAAAGTACAGAGAAGAGAGGTTGGTGAGTTGGCTGGGGGGGTGGTGCAGTTATAGAGGGCTTCGCTCATTTTTTAGGAGTGATAAGGCAACGTTGGCAGGCGCAGGAGACAGTTAGTCCGCAGGGGGGTAAGGCAGAGGCCTTTCCCTCTAAGGGCCAGAAGTGTAAAGGGAAAAAGGCGGCTAAGACTCCGGCCTCCAAGGGACAGTTTCTAGGGTGTTGTTTTGCCAGAATTTGTGCTATTGATGCACAAAGCGTTTTGTATGAAGCAGCAGGCTGGATTAGGGCCACATATACTGCAAAAGAGAGCCCAAAAGCATCTCCCTTCTCCATCCCTTCCAGGGGAACGGGTGGCTGAGGGGCCAGGTTTGAGAAGGAGGCAGCTGGAAGAGAACCTTTGGGAAGATATGAGGTCTGTGCTCTCGGAAGAGGCAGAGGACCCAGAGGGTGTGCAGGAGCATGAGTCTGATCTGGAGGAATGAGAGAGTCCCCAGGTGGAGGACTCTTTCCATCGTCTGGGTTTTCCGGAGGCAGGAATTTGCGGCCTTGATAACACATTCCTCCAAGGCACTGAATATGAGTATGGAGGTACATGGAGATAGAGGAGCTCCTGGAATACCTTCTTTTCCAGGTTGTTAGATCTTCTTAAAGGGTGTTCTCTTTACATTGGGTCATCCGGCGCATGATTCATCGCAGCAGACTATCTCAGCAGAGTATGGATCGATCCTGCGGAGTGGTTGCTCAACCAGAGCTTTTTTGCGCAGTTGGTGAGATGTTGGGGTCAGCCGATCATGGACCTAATGGTGACCTTCCAGTGGCGAGCTTTTACAGCAGAAGGAGAGAGAGCCCATGTAGGATGGGCTAGATGCACTAGTGCAACCATGATCCACGCAGCGAGTTCTTTGTCTTTCCTCCCTGACTGCTAATTGGCCGGCAGTGCAGAGGATCTTGAAGGCACGTTGGGGCCTGATTCTGTTGATAGCTCCAGATTTACCGAGGCGGCCGTGGTATACCGATCTGGTGCAGCTGACAGCCGATCGACCATGGCGATTGCCAGTACGGATAGATATACTCATCCAAGGGCCTATACTAATAATTCAGGTGGCTCGGTTCTTGCTTACGGCTTGACTCTTGAGAGAGCACGGTGGAAACAGAGGCTATTCTCCTGTGGTGATAACAGCATTGTTGAAGGCCTGTAGATGTTCCACTTTTCTAGGATATATCCATGTTTGGAGAGTATTTAAGCATTGGTGTGAGGAACATGGTAGTTCCACCATGAAGGCTGCAGTGCCAGAAATTCTGGCTTTCCTGCAAGTTGGATTGGATAAGGGGTTGGCTGGCAACTCCTTAGGCTTGCAGGTGGCATTTTTTTTCTTGTAATCGTGGCCAAATTAGAGGAGTGCCTCTGGCCACTCATCCGGACATGGTCCGGTTTCTTCAGGCGATGAAGCAGGTGTGACCACCAGTGCGGTCGGTCATCCGAACATGGGACCGGAGCTTAGTATTAATGGAGAAACCTTTTGAACTTTTGGAGGACTGCACCCTGAAGGTTTTAATGTTGAAGACAGTGTTTTTAGTGGCCATTTGCTTGGCTCAAAGGATTTCAGAGCTCCAGGCGCTATTGTGCAGGGAACCGTATCTGGTGATATCAAGGGAGAAAATGGTCTTATGGTCAGTGCCTTCATTTCTCCCTAAGGGTCTATCAGTATTTCACTTGAATCAGTCTGTGTCCCTTCTGGTATTTTCAGAGATGGCATGGACAATGTCAAATCCCCTTCTGTGACAATTGGATGTTCGTCGTGTTCTATGGAAGTACTTGAAGAGCACAGAGTTTTTTCGGAAGTCGGAGCAGCTCTTTGTGTTTGGCAGGTCGCGTAAGGGAGAGGCGGCTTCCAAGGCCTCAATATCCAGATGGATAAGGGAGGCCATCTCCTCGGCCTTCCTGTTGAGGCATAGGCTGGTGCCCTCAGGCTTGAGGGCGCATTTGACCTGTGTCCAGGCCCCTTCTTGGGCAGAGTTCAGTTTGGTACCACCCATGGATATCTGTAAGGTGGCAGCTTGGTTCTCCTTGAGTTCCTTTGTGAAACATTACTGGCTGAATGTTACAGGCATTGGAGGATGCACAGTTTGGCGCAGAGGTACTTCAAGCTGGGTTAACGGGTCCCTCCTGAGAATAGTACTGCTATGGTATATCTCACAAGTACCGGGACTGGACTGGAGGAATGATTTGGAAGAGGAAATTAGACCTTACCTGCTAATTGATGATCCTTGAGTTCCTCCAGTCCTGTCCTGAATACTGGCGGTTGGCACATGGTTCCTCGACTTGAAGTACAACTAGTTCATAAATAGGACTGGAGATAGGAAGCATGTGTAGAATGCCTCAAGGGCAGAATATTAGAGACAAAAAAAGAGAAGAGGAGGAGGGTTCTTTTGTGTGTGTGGTTTTTTTCCCCCCTAGGGGAATAGTGTTGGAGGCAGAGTGACGGGCCTCCAGAGCCTTCCATCCTTAACTGGTGAGTGTTTCTTCTCCTTCCCTGCTGGGGAGGGGTCTTATTTGGTTCTTGGAAAAGTTGTTTGTTTTGTTTTTTGTGAGTCTGCTTTGCCAATAGGATACTGAAGGCTGGTAGGAGGTGCCAGCTTTATTTATTTATTTATTTATTTGCAAATCTCTTATATACCGCCACTTCCCACTTCTATCTATGCTAATGTTATGAAGATTGTGACATGTTCAGTCTGCAAGCTGCTGGTTGGGCATGAATACCCACAAGTACCGGGACTGGAATGGAGGAACTCAAGGAACATCAATTAGGAGGTAATGTCTAATTTCTTCTTGTGTGATTTAAGTATATTTGGGGTGTGTATATATATATATATATATATATATATATATATATATATATATATATATATATATATATATATATATATATATATATATAGTGAAATCAATACTTTTAAATCAGAGGGTCTGGACATTTCGGAGCATTTGGATACCTTTTTTGTGGATTGGTTGGAGGGGAATAGGGTGTGGAGATATTTGATAAATGAAGGTGTTGATGGATGTTCGGCATAGCTAAGGGGGATGGGGGTGGAAGGAGGATTTGGGCTTAATGGTTTTCCGGATCATCCTGCTAGACCAGTCCAGACAAGTGAAATATGCCCCTTTGCCAGCAGATGACGGAGAAAGGCTAGAAAGTTCCAGTGACACCATCATTGGAATTGACTGGTCACCTAGGGGCACTCTTCAGTACTTCTCTGACTCCAACAGAGGTATCTGATGGGACCGGATGGGATACACCCTAGAATACCGAGGGAAGTTGGGGACGTTCTAGCAGCTCCACTGACTGACCTTTTCAATGCCTCGGAGTCGGGAGCGGTGCCAAAGGACTGGAGAGAGGCTTATGTGGCCCCTTTTACACAAAAGTGGAAGTAAGGATGTGGTTGAAAACTACAGGGCGGTTAGTTTAACTTTGAGTAAATTATTGGATGCGCTGCTGAAAGAAAAAATAGTGAGGTTTCTGGAGTCCAGCGGATTAAAGGATCTGAGGCAGCATGGATTCACCAGAGGCAGGTCTTGTCAGACAAATCTGATTGATTTCTTTGACTGGGTGACTAGGGAGTTGGACCAAGGGAGAGAGCCCTAGATGTGGTATATTTAGATTTCAGTAAAGCCTTTGACACCGTTCTTCACAGGCAACTTGTAAACAAACTGAGCACCCTAGGAATGGACCCTAAAGTTACTGCTTGGGTTAGAAATTGGTTGAGTGGGAGACCACAAAGTGTACAGGTAAATGGAGCTCACTCTGAGGAGAAGGATGTTACCAGTAGTGTGCCCCAGGGATCTGCCCTTGATCCAATTCTTTTTATTTATTTTATTTATTTACATTCTCTTATATACCGCGCTATTCTGCATCAGTGCGGTTTACATTGAACAAACTGAAATTACATTGAACAGGGCATTATAACTTGGAGAACTATTTTACAGGGAACATGGGCTATGGAGGGTTAAGTGGCTTGCCCAAGACCACAAGGAGCACCTGAGGGACTAGAAACCCCAGTCCTTCCGGCCCAAGGTTGCTGTCCTCTAGTGGGATTTGAACCCCCGACCTTCCGGCCTGAAGTACCTTGCCCCAACCACTAGGCCACTCCTTCACTCCTTTAACATCTTTGTTAGTGATATAGCAGAAGGGCTGTCGGGTAAGGTTTGCCTCTTTGCGAATGATACCAAAATCTGCAATAGAGTAGACACCCAGGAAGGTATAGATAACATGAGAAGGGATCTAGCTAAGCTTGAAGAATGGTCTAGAATTTGGCAGCTGAGATTTAATGTTAATAAATGCAAGGTCATACATTTGGGCTGCAGCAATCCAAGGGAGCAATATAGTATAGGGGGTGAAGTACTTTTGTCCACTAAAGAAGAGCGGGACCTAGGCGTGGTTGTGTCTGATGATCTTAAATTAGCTAAACTGGTAGAAAAGGTGACGGCAAAAGCTAGAAGGATGCTTGGGTGCATACGGAGAGGAATGGCCAGCAGAAGAAAGGAGGTGATAGTGCCTCTGTATAAGTCTTTGGTGCAACCTCATTTGGAGTATTGTGTGCAATTCTGGAGACCGCACCTTTAAAAGGATATAAACAGACTAGAGTCTGTACAGAGGGTGGCTACTAAAATGGTTGGTCTTCATTTTAAAGCATATGAGGACAGACTTAAGGATCTTAATATATACACCTTAGAGGAAAGGCGGGATAGAGGTGATATGATTGAGATGTTTAAATACCTCCGTGGCATAAATGCACAGGAGGAGAGCCTCTTTCGATTGACATGGGATGAGGGTGAAAGGGATAGATTCAGGAGTGATATGCCAAAATATTTCTTTACGGAAAGAGTAGTGGATCCGTGGAATAGTCTCCCAGTGGAGGTGGTAGAGATGAGGACAGTATCTGAATTCAAAGAAGCATGGGACAAACAGAGGATCTCTAAAGGAAAAAAGGGGACTGTTGTAGTGGTTGATATGGAAGGACAGACTAGATAGGCCATGTGGTGTTTTTCTGTAGTCATGTTTCTATCTAATATCTTCCATAAGACAGTTCAGCTGTTTATCTTTGAGGGTTTGCGGAGGGGAGAGGCAATCTCTAAGTCCACTCTGTGACACAGGATTGTGTGCTCATTCATCTTGGGCAGAAGTGCCCTCTTAGGTGGAGACTAGTACAGTGGCATCATTTGATATTTGTCAATTAACAGTTTGGTCCTCCCTGGACACCTTTACTAAGCATTCTCAGTTAGGTGTCCAGGCCAGAGTGGATCCCTCATTTGGGGTACAGATTCTCACAGCAGCCATGTCTCCCTCCTGCCGAAAGGAGTTGTAGCTTTCTGGACTAGTCTAGCAGGATGATCTGGAAGGTGAAATTTTACCTACCTGATGATTTCCTTTCCTAGAGTCCTGCTAGACCAGTCAGGACCCACCCTTGGGAAGTGTCGTCTATTCTAATTTCTGTAGTCATTGCAGATCACTCAAACCCAGACTCATTCTTTGCTCATTCTGGTTGGCCATGTTAGACCTTTGTCCTCCCAAAAGTGTTTTTTTTCCTTGAGGATTAGTAGTTATTGGTTAATTTCTGTTTGGTTCCAACTCTGTTGGCTATTAAAATGCTTGACAATTGAATACTGAGAGGATACCCCTAGCTGCACCACTCCTAATGCTGGTGATGTCACTGGAACTTTCTAGTTTTTTTTCTGTCTTCATCATCTGCTGGCAGGGAGGCATATCCCATTTGTCTGGACTGGTCTAGCAGGATTCCAGAAAAGGAAATAATAAATTACGTAAAATTTCACCATTGTAGAGTGTTTAGGTACAGTATGCACGCTGTGTAATTTTGCACTTTGCATTGAGGATGTGTAGTTTGGTGCCCTCAAACAGTAAATATAAAAAAGGAATGTGTGTGATTACTCAGAAGCATTTGTATTGTGCATGGTGTCAACCATGTTTGTGCATTTTTTTTAAAACCTTGGCTGGATGGTACGTATAATATGTAAGTGGTGGTTGGTAAGTAGTAGGGATAAATTTTAATTGAATAATGCATCTGTTTAAAAAGAAAAAATATCCACATATAAAAAAGTTTTACTGTGACCTTGTAGCTGAAAATTGACCTCACAGAGCTTAAGGCCAATCTCATTTAAAACAGGGTGAGGTATCCTTGTATTTGCCTAGAAAAGTGAATCACTTAATGCTGTGAAGTTCAGGAGCCACCTAGATTTGGTTTTAGGTGAAATAGTTTCCAGTCATTTAAAATCAAATTTCTAGAGACAAATTGTAATGTGTGAAAATAATATTCCATGCTGCTTGAATACCTTACCTGTATAAGCAGTTAGAGAATTTATTCTGACCTGAATGTAAGCCACAGGTTTGTTTCACAGTCACAGTTGTCCAAAGTACAGAACGCTTAGGACAGACCCATACCAGCTGATTTTGTATTAGCCTTTAATAGATAGTTATACCAGCAGGGGAGAGTCTTTAACTTTTATCTAAAAAGGTTTGTAGTGCCTGGAAAGTTTTGGATTGGAATGCCTGTGCTTTACTGTAGATCAGAAGAAACATTGGGGTATAGGCTGGTTTGAAGTCTAGAGACTATGAGAAGGGGTTTGTACTTAGATATGCTCCAGTCTTCCCTTGGAAGATCATCTTATGGGGTTATGCCTATGTCCAGCACAGCTCCAGAAATATACAGTTCAATAGTATTGATGTGTCCAGAAAAATGAACAGAATTAGAAGAGAAGAACCTGTAGATAAAGCAGGAAGGCAGAGCTCAAAAAAACATTTGAAAAGGTTTTAAGGTCCATGCGAGAGTCCAGATTTAATGCTCATGAAATTGAGAAGTCTGAGTTGCTGAAAGAGCTCTTGCTAATCTTTCTTGGAGGAACTCTTGAGGTGCACATTGAAAAGCTCTAGTACATAAGAACATAAGATATGCCATACTGGGGTCAGATCAAGGTCCATCAAGCCCAGTATCCTGTTTCCAACAGTGGCCAATCTAGGTCATAAGTACCTAGCAGACTCCCCAAAAGACAGAGGTTCCACAAAGCTTGTATTGGGTCAAGCAGTGATATCCTGGGTCCCTTTTAATAATGGTTTATGGACCTTTCCTCTAGGAACTTCTCCAAACCTTTTTTAAACCCAGCTACACTAACAGTTTTTACTACATCCTCCAGTAACAAATTCCAGAGTTTGATTACACGTTGAGTGAAAAAATAATTTCTCTTATGAATCTTAAATAGCTAGTTTACTTTGTAGCTTCATTGCATATCCCCTAGTCTTTCTATATTCTGATAAGGTAAACAATCAATCTACGTTTACCTGTTCCACTCCATTCATTAATTTATAGACCTCTATCATATCTCTCTTCAGCCGTCTCTTTTCCAGGTTAAAGAGCCTTAACCTTTTTAGCCTTTCTTCATAGGGGTATCCTTCCATCCCCTTTACCATTTTGGTGGCTCTTCTCTGAACCTTTTCTAATAACGCTATATCCTTTTTAAGATACGGCAACCAGAATTGCACACAATATTCAAGATGTGGTCACAACATGGAACGATGCAGAGGCATTATAATATCCTTTGTTTTATTTTCCATTCCTTTCCTTATGATACCTCGCATTCTATTTGCTCTTTTGGCCACCGCTGCATACTGGGCCGAGGGTTTTAACATGTTATCCACGATGACCCCTAAATCTTTTTCCTGGGTGGTGGTTCCCAATGTGGAACCTTGCATCATGTAACCATAGCATGGATTGTTCTTTCCTAGTTGCATAACTTTTCACTTGTCCACATTAAATTTCATCTGTCATTTGGATGCCCAGTTTTCCAGTTTATCAAGATCCTCTTGAATGTTTCACAATCCTCATGGTTTTTAACAACTTTAAATAGTTTTGTGTCATCTGCAAATTTGATAATCTCATTCGTTGTTCACTTTTTCAGATTTATGAATATGTCAAAAAGCAGCAGACCCAGCACAAATCCCTGGAGTACTCAACTATTCACCTTTCTCCACTGGGAAAATTGGCCATTTAACCCTACCCTCTGCTTTCTGTCTTTTAACCATTTCCTGATCTACAATAGTACACTGCCTGCTATCCCATGACTTTTTAGTTTTGCCAAACGTCTCTGATGAGGGACCTTGTTAAAGGCTTTCTGAAAGTCCAGATACACTATATCAACCGACATACCTTTGTCTACCTGTTTATTCACACCTTCAAAAAAATGTAACAGATTAGTAAGACGATCTTCCTTGTCTAAAGCCATGTTGGCTGTATCCCATTAAACCATGACTATCTACATGTTCAGTAATTTTGTTCTTTATGATGGTTTCTACCATTTTTCCCAGTGCTGATGTCAGGCTTTCCAGTCTGTAGTTTCCTGGATCGCTCCTGGAACCTTTTTTAAAAATTGATGTTACATTGTCCATCCTCCAATCTTCAGGTATTACAGATGATTTTAATGATAGTTCACAGATTACTAATAGCAGGTCTGCAATCTCATATTTCAGTTCTTTCAACTTCCTTGGATGTATACCATCTGGTCCAGGTAATTTGCTACTCTTCAGTTTATCAAATAGTTGTAATACATCTTCCAGGTGTATCGATATTTCCTTAAATTCTTCTGCAGTATCACCTTTAAATATACTACTTCAGTCATGGGTAACATCCCTACATCTTCCTCAGTAAAGACAGAAGCAAAGAATTCATTCAGTCTCTCTGCTATGGCCTTGTCCCCTCTTAGTGCCCCTTTTACCCCTCTATCATCTAATGGTCCAACTGACTCTCTCAGGTTTTTTGCTATGAATATACTTACTTTGTTTTTGCTTCCACAGCAAGCTGCCTCTTAAATTCTCTCTTTGCCTGCCTTATCACTGCCTTGCATTTAACTTGTCAGTGCTTGTGCTATTTTCAGTTTTCATCATTTGGCTTTTTCCACTTCCTGAAAATGCTTTTTTTTGGTAACAACAGCCTCTCTGACCTCACCTTTAAACCATGCTGGCAGTTTTTTTGACTTACTTCCACTTTTCTTAAAGCGTGGAATACAGCTGGACTGGACTTCCAAGATAGTATTTTTAAACAACACCCAAGCTTGATATACGTCTTTAACCTTTGCAACTGCTCTTTTTAGTTTCTTAACTATTTTCCTCATTTTATCATTGTTTCCGTTTTGAAAGTTAAAAGGTAGTACTGTGGATTTCCTTACCATCCCTCCTCCATTAATTAAATCAAACGTCGTCATGCTAAGTCCAAAATAGCTTCCCTTCTGGTCGGTTCATGAACCACCTGCTCCAAGAAGCAGTCATTTTATTTCATCTAGAAACTTTGTCTCCCTAGCATGTCCTGCCGTGACACTGACCCAGTCAATACTGGGGTAATTGAAATCACCCATTATTATTACTGTGCTGTAACGTTTGTCAGCTTCCCTGATTTCTTTGAGCATTTCATCATCCATTTGCTCATTCTGGCCAGGCGGTCGATAGTACAATCCCACTGCCATCGCCTTTCCTTTTTTACATGAAATTTCAATCCATAGAGATTATACAGCAAATTTTGTTTCCTGTAGAACTTTAATCCTTTGTGACTCAATGCCCTCTCTAACATAGAGCGCAACCCCTCCACCAATTTGATCAGCTCTATCATTACAATATAGTTTGTACCCAGGTATCAGTGTCCCACTGGTTGTCCTCCTTCCACCATGTTTCTGAGATACCACGCATATGTAACCTCATTTAGTGCTATATATTCTAACTCTCCCACCTTATATTTTAGACTTCTAGCATTTGTATACAAGCATTTTAGTAGGAGTAGAGATGTAGTGATAGCAGAGGGACAAATAACTGGCCACCTGCCTTTTACTTTACATGAGCTGGAAGATGGCAGTTACAAACCCTGCCCATCTTAAAATGGAAAACCAGCATTTAAAAAAAAAATTCTTAAATCCAAGAAAGTTCAGCCTGGCTTTGTGTGCCTCAGTCTTTCTTTGATCTCTGACGTGTGGTGCATATAGGACTACTCCTTGGAATACAGATGCCTCCACATGGCACTCAGTGCTGACCACCCAAGTCCATGTTTCCTTAGCTACTGTCACACACTGGAGAGCGCTGGTGCCTCCCATCATGTCTCTGTAGATCACAATGGAAGCTTTTTCAGTTTACAAACAATAAGGAAACTATAGCAGACCTATAAGAATGCAAGAGGCTAGACCATGCTTCTGATAACATCAGATTATGTTTGGATGCTTTCATGTTATATAGTGATCTCGCTCAGTTGATACTGCATTACCATAAGGCAGTCTTTAATTTAGCCTTACAAACTTGATTTCTCAGTAACAACTTGACTATTTTCTGATATGCTGTGTCCCCTTTTTGGTCAGCTAGTTCAGTCTGACCATCTAAAGGCATGATGGCTTCCTGCAGAATTGTACAGATTGGGTCCATGTTTGGTGGGAGAAAGTGGAGCATAGGTCTAGCACCTCCTCTTCTGTAGAAAATGACTTTGCTCTGATGAGGTGGAGCAGGAAATTCAGCAAGAGATTTTATGGTGGCAAGGCAGCAGACATGTATATCCATAGAATTCCCCATATGGAGCAGATCTGGGAGAGTCTGGTTGAACTGAAGAAGGCTGGAAAGCAAAAAAAAACAAAAAACAAAACCTGTTTGTTTTTTGCTCATTTTATTTTTCATTTGTTCCTGTATTCAGAGCATATTCCAGAATACCAGTCAGGTGGAAATCCGCCATGATTTGCTGGACTGTCACATCAGTATCTGTTCTCCCCAGGTAAGCCCCAGAACCAGCAAGAAGGGCTTTGCACACTCTGATCTTACTGCTGCTAACCCCTCTTTCCAGATGAGTCCTAGAATGAGCTCCATATGCTCCTACCTCATTGAATAGTATCACATGAGTGTTTCTTGGCCTACAGAAGAGCAGCAGGAAAGGGGTCATGCCCAATGATCACCATTTTTGGATTTCCCTCCGTCTTCACACTGTTTTTTCTGCGCATTTGCTAGGCTTATACCTGCCTCCTGAAATTGGGATCATAACCAGTGTTCAATGTAACCCTTCACCTTTAAAAGGCAAAACACTTGTTTACCCTTTATTGCTATTTCTCTGGACTTTATTACAAAGTGTTCAAACCCAAGATGAAGAACCAGGAGCAGGACCTCAGAAAACACCCACAAACAGGAAGAGAAGCGAGGGACATCTTGAACAATTTTCAGAAGACTGCGTTCGTGAGAAACTAGCTCAACTTAAAGTAGACAAAGCGATGGGACCGGATGGGATACACCCTAGAATACTGAGGGAACTTGGGGACGTTCTAGTTCTAGCAGCTCCACTGACTGATCTTTTCAATGCGTCGGAGTCGGGAGTGGTGCCAAAGTACTGGAGAGTGGCTCATGTGGTGCCTTTACACAAAAGCGGAAGTAAGGATGTGGTTGAAAACTACAGTTTGTTTAACTTCGGTGGTGAATAAATTATTGGAAACGCTGCTGAAAGAAAAAATAGTGAGGTTTTTGGAGTCCAGCGGATTACAGAATCCGAGGCAGCATGGATTCACCAGAGGCGGGTCTTGTCAGACAAATCTGATTTGATTTCTTTGACTGGATGACAAAGGAGTTGGACCGAGGGAGAGCCCTAGATGTGGTGTATTTAGATTTCAGTAAAGTCTTTGACACTTCCTCACAAGCAAATTATAAACAAACTGAGCACCCTAGGGATGGACCCTAAAGTTACTGCTTGAGTTAGAAATTGGTTGGGTGGGAGACGACAAAGAGTACAGGTAAATGGAGCTCACTCTGAGGAGAAGGATGTTACCAGTGGTGTGCACCAGGGATCTGTCCTTGGTATGATTCCTTTTAACATCTTTGTTAGTGATATAGCGGAAGGGCTGTCGGGTAAGGTTTGCCTTTTTGCGGATGATACCAAAATCTGCAATAGAGTAGACACCCAGGAAGGTATAGATAACATGAAGAGGGATCTAGCTAAGCTTGAAGAATGGTCTAGAATTTGGCAGCTAAGATTTAATGTTAAAAAATGCAAGGTCATGCATTTGGGCTGCAGCAATCCAATGAAGCAATATAGTATAGGGGGTGAAGTACTTTTGTCCACTAAAGAAGAGTGGGACCTAGGCATGGTTGTGTCTGATGATCTTAAAGTAGCTAAACAGGTAGAAAAGGCGATGGCAAAAGCTAGAAGAATGCTTGGGTGCATACGGAGAGGAATGGCTAGCAGAAAAAAGGAGGTGATAGTGCCTCTGTATAAGTCTTTGATGCGACCTCATTTTGAGTATAGTGTGCCATTCTGGAGACCGCACCTTCAAAAGGATGTGAACTGGATGGAGTCAATGCAGAGGGTGGCTACTAAAATGGTTAGTGGTCTTCATTATAAAGCATATGAGGACAGACTTAAGGATCTTAATATGTACACCTTAGAGGAAAGGCGGGATAGAGGTGATATGATTGAGACGTTTAAATACCTCCGTGGCATAAATGCACAGGGGTAGAGCCTCTTGATTGAAAGCAAGTTCTGCTACGAGGGGACATGGGATGAGGGTGAAGGGAGATAGATTCAGGAGTGATATGTGGAAATATTTCTTTACGGAAAGAGTGGATCCGTGGAATAGTCTCCCAGTGGAGGTGGTAGAGATGACAGTAACTGAATTCAAAAAAGCATGGGACAAACACAGAGGATCTCTAAAGGAAAAAAGGGGACTGTTGTAGTTGTTGATATGGAAGGACAGACTAGACAGGCCATGTGGTCTTTTTCTGTCGTCATATTTCTGTATTTCTATTTAAAATAATTATTCCCACAGTACTTTGTATGAAGTATGCACTCATAACAATACACTCTTATGATGCATGAATATTTTTATTAAAAAAAAAAACTTTATCATATTCACAAAACTCCCCTTACATTTATTTATTTAGCTACATTTATATCCCACTTTTCACCGGGTCAAAGTGGTTTAACAAAAACGGGGGGGGGGGGGGGGGGGGGGGGGGGGGGGGACGACAGTAATCAACTTGACAGAAAAGGGGGGGGGTGCCGTCACCAAGATGGTCAACATTAATGATTTGAACAGAAAGTAACAAATTAGACAGACATAAGTTTCTTAGTTGGTGGTAGAGAGGGTAATTCAGGGGGGCTGGAAGTGCAATCAGTGAGATATCTTCATTACCCTAAAAAAATTGTTGACATAATTCATTATGTAATATTGTATAATATTTACATCTACATCATCCTTATCGTTATCATACAATACTCATCCCTACATTCATAAAACTATTACACATACATACATACATTCCAATGCACAAATGTCCAACAGAATGAATCGTGAAACATAACAGTGAAAATTTTCCCCTACAACTCTTCGTGCATATACATAAACAGCTCATAAATTTATATAGGAGACAGATGAAATTGCCTCAAAAGAATCACAGAAGATAACACATAAAATCAGCATGAAAAATATTGTGCTCTACACAGGGGGAACATTCGATAACACCCATGGTCCTTTTCATGGTCCTTTCCACTAACTGTTTAATGGAGATCAGCAGCAATCTTGATTCGGCATCATCAAAGTTCACGGTCTTCACTGATTTCACAGACTTCACAAGCTTCACTGCTCTTATAGTAACACGAATGCAATCCAATACTATCTCAAACCACCACGATCTCGGTTCTTCACTTAATGCTATTTCAGATCATAATTTGGCACACCACCTTGTTACTGTTGCAAACTCATGCTCCGTACTGTGTCTGCCATCATTATACTCCAATAATTTTACAGTAATCCAACCATGGACCATAGTTTCGCATCTCAGGCTTCGTCGGGGAAACTGGATTATGGTTTGTTGCAATCTCATACACCATCCCTAACCAACAAGTAAAGACGCCCTGAACATATTTTCAGTGAAATTCAGCAAATTATATCCATGGTTCCCAGGTAAAAGCTTCAACAGATTGCACCACCGGCTTCCAAACAGAAGTTCAGACTGCCACAGGAAAGACACTGGTGCACGCGTGTTTCAAACTTCCTTTTCAACATCGACATACTTCAATAGAACCAATGCAGGATATACTTCAATAGAACCAATGCAGCTTTACCTGTGCATTTAACCCCTGCGGTATCAGTGTCCCATCAAAAATATATTGTTCCCGGCGACATAAACATTGTTGCATATCACCACTACCCTCCTCACTAACCTTCTTCAATATGAAACAACGAAAATCTTGAACTCCTGCCAATGAAGAACCAACGGAGCTGATTCTACCCCACGCCGAGATGCAGAAAGATGTTCTATCACGCAGACTTTAAATGGCTGCGAAATCAGTGTCCTTTGCTCTATATAGGACAGACACAACACCGCATAAACTACACCACTTGTGTTGCAATTGGTGGAATCCCATAACTGATGGACAAAACCCCTAGTAAGATGTTCAAACCTTATCAATTCCATATTTAACATACATACAACACACCGATTACATTTTCTATGTCCCCTTTCTCCATTAGATCTACTCTCTCGATACTGGGAACATATCAACATGTCTCGCAAATTCCTATCTCTGCAGAGAAAATACATCCTGTATTTAAAGATCCTCTTGTATCTGTAATATATTCCAATATCGTAAAATCAAATCCTTCATAAAATGGGTTTGAGTGGAATAGGGAAAACACAAGTCAAACAAGGGTCACCCTTTCCCTGTGCGTAAAAATAAAAATCACAACTCCTGATTAATATAAGAAGCCCATTTTTTGGCACTCTATATTACACCCTCTGGGTAACTCCGGTTATGAAATTTCAATGCCATCCTATGCACCTGTGATCCAAACTCCTGTCGCGAAGAACATAACTTAGGAAGATGTATAAATTGTCCTGTAGGAATATTGTAGCAGATGGAAACTATTACGATCTGTGTCCTTGCTATATATGAAAGTAGAAAAAACAATCTCCCCTAAAGTGATAGTATTGTCCAAAAAATGGACAGACAGTGAGCTTTGGCGATGTTGCATCAAAATTGCTGCTGATCTCCTTTAAGCTGTTGGTGGTTCCTGTGAAAAGGACCATGGGATATCATTGGATGTTCCCCCTGTGTTTAAGAGTATCATAGTGCTTTTCATGCTGATTTTGTTACCTAATGTGATTTTTTTTTAAGGCAATTTCATCTGTCTCATATATAAATTTATGAGCTGTTTTTGTATATGCATGAAGAGCTGTAGGGGGGGAATTTTCACTGTTAGGTTTTATGATTCATTCTGTTGGACATTTGTTCATTGGGATGTATGTATGTATGGATATCTAATAGTTTTATGAATGTAGGGATGAGTGAGTATTGTATAATAAGGATGATGTAGATGAAGATATTATACAATATTACGTAATGAATTATGTCAACAATTTTTTTAGGGTAAGGGGAGTTTTGTGAATGATATGATAAAGTTTTTTTTTTTTATAAAGATATACATGCATCATAAGAGTGTATTGTTAGGAGTGCATACTTCATACAAAGTACTGTGGGAATAATTATTTTGGGTTTAGACACTTTAATAAAGTCCAGAGTAATAGTAATAAAGGGTAAACAAGCGTTTTGCCTTTTAAAAGGTGAAGGGTTACACTGAACACTGGCTGTGATTTCCAATATTTTGTAACCTTGTTTGGTGATTAGTTTTAGTTGTTTTGAAATTGAGTGAGATGAAATTTGCTCATGACCTTTCTCTCTTCTCTTCACAGGTAGCTGAGCTTTTCACTGATAACTTTGATTTCCAGACCAGGGATGATTTTGTATATGGCATCCTGGTAACTGAGGAGGTGAGACTCTGTGGAACACCAGGGGTTGTTTGCAGTGTTTAGATTAAAAAAGGAAAAAAAAAAGCTGTTGGTGTTTCCTTCTCTCTGGGGGCAGTAAATAAGATACAGGATCAGAAACACTGCCTTTTAATTTAAATTTGATTTTTTGATTTTATATACTTCTCACGTCAACAAGACATTAAGTAGTTCACAAATTAAAAACATAAACATCCATACAAGAAAAAATCAAGAAACCCACATAAAAATCCTCCCATCCCTACAATTGCACCCCCCTCCATAAAACTAACTGGAGATCATCAGCGCGCGCCCCCCCCCCCCCTCCAAAGACCTGAGCGAGGAACTATGCTTTTAGCTGTGTGTGGAACCCAAGACAATTTATTTCCTCTCTCAAGGCCAGTCTTAAATCATTCCACAAGCTAAGGACCATAAAAATGCCCTCTTTCTAATAGAAGGCAGCCATATTTCAGTATTCACTGCAGGAGACCATGAAAAGTTCTGAGGAATCCCATGTCTAAGGGGACAGCTCACATTGCCATGATAAACATTATGACCTATCCTGCAGATATGAATCAACGCAGCACAGCACCACATAACCCCGCAACTGCGAACCAGGCCAGCAGTATGCTATGGTTGCCAGTATCATAGGTGGCTGACAAGTCCAACTGTACCAAAGAGTGATACAGCCCTGGGCCACTTACCTTTTTTTTTTTCAATATTTTATTTTGAACCATCAAACAGAACATCAAATACAGAGCATAAGACAATCGCTCCCTGGGGTGGGCTCTGATCCCCAAGGTGCAAGATACATAGATGGTTACATAGTTTTTAAGATAATACCCCTATTTCCCCCCCTCCCCCCCCACCCTCCCCCCCCCTCCACCCAGACGCAAAACCCACCCGGACCAGCATATATAACAGTGCCGAACCTCTGTAGGTCTCTACATACATCCAGGGCTATCAACAGCCTAATTGCAGGGTTACATTACGTGTCCGAGGACTCAACTGTTGAATATAGGGCTCCCACAGTAACCAGAAAGCAGACCATCGCTTCACATGACCCCGTGCAGCCCGACACTCCAGGAGCATAAGTTGATGGAAGGAGTTCCGCCACTCCCAAAAAGAGGGAGGGTGGCTGTCCCTCCACCCACGTAGAATGGGGCCTTTACCCACCAGACATGCCTTCCGCACCAGCCAACGACTCCATTTCCCCTTTGGAGAGGTGAGACCCAGGAGATCCAAGACGATCAAGGCCGCATCCCAGTATACAGGTTGTCCAAGGAGGTCGGCCATATAGAGGGCAATTCTATGCCAATAGGGGCGTATGCGCCGGCAGCCCCACCACATATGGTACAAGGTCGCCAGGGGCTCCGCACAGCGTGGACAGCTACCATCTGCGGTTAAATGGCAGCGAAGGGCTCGCCGCGGGGAGAAATGAACCCTAGTTAAACACTTAATTTGAATTTCTCGCCAGCGAGCACCATCTGCCAGGCTCGCCACCCTCCGGAGGGCCACCAAAATAGTACCATGGGGAATCTCTCGACCCAATTCCAGCCCCCAGGCTCTTTCCACACCGCTGTAATCTGGCTGTGGTCGAAACTGCTCCAACCGAAGATGGAAGGTCCGAATAGACGGCCGCTCAACGTCGCCAAACCCGAAAAACGCTATTATCTGGGCCGAGCGGTCGCCACAGAGTTCCGACCGTGGAAGGGAAGCCACGTAATGGGCCACTTGCATGTATGCAAAGAAGTGTAGCGGCCCCAATTTATATTCACGGGATAGCATGGGAAAGGGCTTAGGTTTACCCGCCAGGTCCACCACATGGCCCAGCGCCCGCACTCCTCTCTCCCCCCACTGACGAAACGCTGCCGTTTCAGTCCCCGGGGTAAAATTGGCGTTGCCCCAAATAGGTAGCCAGCTCGACACCTGCCACCGTCGGCCCCAATAGACATTCAATTTCCGCCAGGTTTTATACACCGGGGCCAATAACACGCTGTCCGCTAAATGCGTAGGCCACCTACTCACCTCCAAATGCAAAAGGGCCCGTAGAGAATGGGGTGCCACGTACGCCTCCTCAAACGCTCTAGGGGTATAAAGATCATTATCCCCGAGCCAGTCCCCCAAATGGCGGGCTTGACAAGCCAGCACATAAGCACCAAGATCTGGAAGCCCCCATCCCCCCCCACGGATCCTCCCCATGAGTCTACGGTACGAGACCCGAGCTCTCGACCCCCGCCATAGAAAGCCCCGAAATTCCGCCTCAAAGCACCTGATATCCCGACGAAGGATCCACACAGGGAGGGTCTGTAGCCAGTATAAGATCCGCGGCAGGAGGACCAATTTGATCGCCGCAATCCTCCCCATAAGGGATAGGGGGAGGGACTGCCACGCCTGCAGCTGAGTCCTCACCTTGGCCAGCATCCGTCGCAGGTTAGTCCTATATAGGCGACCCGGCTGACAGGACAGTACAATTCCCAAGTATATGAACTGGCGCTCAGCCCATCGGAGGGGAAAGTCGCCCACCCAGCTACCCCGAAGTCGGCCAGAAACATCAAGGGCTTCAGACTTATCCCTATTGATACTAAACCCCGCAATCTGCCCGAAAACGCGGAACTCCTGCAACAGAGGGGGTAGGGAATCCCCGGGAGAAAGCAAGTGCACCAACAGGTCATCGGCAAAGGCCGAAATCTTAAAGACCTGAGGGCCAATACTTACGCCCCGGATTGTCCGCATACCCGCCACTCGGCGTAGAAGAGGGTCCAAAGAAAGAACAAAAAGGAGAGGAGAGAGGGGGCAGCCCTGACGGGTCCCCCTCTGCAATGAAAAAGGCTCTGAGATGACTCCATTACAGAGTATCGCTGCGGTAGGATTGGCATACAAACTGTCGACCATGTTACAAAACGACGGCCCCAAACCATACTGAGGGAGGATGAATCTCAGATATTGCCAGTCCACCCTGTCAAAGGCTTTTTCTGCGTCAAAGCTAATCAAGAGAGAGGACAGGTGTCTATACTGAACCCATTCTAAAGACGCTATGATCTTACGTAAGTTACGGACCGCGTATCGCCCCTTAACAAAACCGACCTGGGACTCATGGACCAACTGCCCCAAAAAACTCCGCCAGGCGGTCTGCTAAGATCTTAGCCATTAATTTAAGGTCGAAGTTGAGCAAGGAGATCGGACGATACGAGGCTGCAGAAAGAGGGTCTTTGGCCGGTTTGGGGATAAGAACAATATGAGCATGATTAACCCCCCACCGAAAAGAGCCCTGCTGCGCTCGCCGATTATGTACAGCAGTCAGCGTTGGGGAAATCTGTTCCTTGAGGATTTTGTAGAATTCGGCACCTAGACCATCGGATCCTGGGGATTTGTAGCAGCTGGCCTTGGAAATGGCCCCTTGCAGCTCGGCCACCGTAATTGGCTGATCTAACTGAGCTCTTTGCTCAGTGGAAAGGCGGGGCAAGTCTAGTCCCCTCACATAATCCGCCATCTTCGCAGGAGATGTCGCCTCCGCAGTGTAAAGTTTCTGAAAGAAAGAGCGAAAGACCCGTGCTATCGCCGGGCTTTCCCTTTGCAAAATCCCAAGATCATCTCGCAAGGCGGGCACCAATTTAGAGCCCCTGGGTCCACGCAGGCACCGAGCCAATAACTTTCCCGGCTTGTCCCCATAACGGTACAATTGATAGCGATAATACAAGACTGACTTCTTTGCTCTCTGGTGTAATAGTTCGTTTAATTCCATTTGAGAATCCCATAGCTGCTTTTTTAAGCCCGCAGTGGGAGTATGAGCCCAGCGGCGTCGCAAGTTCGTCACCAATCGCTCTAAGACCATAATACGTTCGGCCCCTAATCGTCGTTTTCTGGCAAGAAACCCAATTATATCCCCCCTCAGTACGACTTTCGCCGTTTCCCAGAGCAATTCGGGGTCATCTTGATGACCCCTATGGTCGGCCTCGAACTCCTGCCACCGCCGCTGTATAAATGCGCGAAATTGGGCGTCTCTGTATAATTCCAATGGAAAACGCCATTGAAAGGCCCGTGACGTACTCCCACTCCAGAAGACTTCCATCCAGACAAATGCATGGTCAGATATCTCTACAGGCCCTATCTGGGCGTCCCCCACCTTGGCAAACAGCTCAGCGGATAACAACAAATAGTCTATACGTGCACTTGTGCCGTGGGCCCGGGATTGGTGTGTGTAATCCCGCTCGCCCGGATGTAGTAATCGCCAGGGGTCCACTAGCCCCAGTCTGGAACAGAAACGTCGCAGTGCCTGCACCGTCGCCCGTCTTTCTCTTTGCTCCCCCACTTTAGAGGTATCGAGATCGATATCCATGACCCCGTTGAAGTCTCCCCCCAAAATAACGGGGAGCTCCGGCAGCGTCTCAAGTGTGGAGGCAATGCGCGCATACAGGGACAAATCAAGTACATTGGGACAATACACGCTACCAAGAACTACTGGCCTCCCCTCAAGGACGCCCTGCACCAGTACATATCGGCCTGTCGGATCAACGAGTTCCTTCACCACCTCCATCCTTACCCGTTTGTGAATCAAAAGCACTACCCCACCCTTCTTACCAAACGCTGGGGCCCCCCAGACCTGTCCCACCCACTCTCGGCAAAGTTTACGGTGTTCGTCGGCAGTCTGGTGGGTTTCCTGAAGCATAGCGATGTCTGCTCCCTGCCTAGCCAAGGCCTGCAAAATTTTTGCCCGTTTAATCGGACTACCCAGGCCACAAACATTCCAAGAGATTATCTTAAGTGGCATACATTATTAAACTGGGCACACAAATGTCTGCTAAGTACCATACAAAATATAGGGAAGACACCCCCCCAGCCCGGGGTCCTCCCCCATAGCCCTTCAAAGACCGTCCTCGGCCCGTCACTACCTCAACTGGTCCCCAAAAATACAGTGTTCCGACTCCCCCCCTCCCCCTACCCCTCTTCCCCCCTTCCCCCCTTCCCCCCCCTTAGCTTCTGCCTCTCCCTCTCCACCCCTCCCCCTCCCTCCCTCCACCCCCCTTCGATTCCTTGATTCTACTACCATCCTCCTCTCCTCTTCAGTGAATTCCTAGATGCGTGCGGTACCCCCCCACTCCTCCAACGCCCCCATTCCACTACAAACCACCCCTCCCCCCCGGCCCCCCCAAAGACACAGCCACCACCCGGACTGCTCCCCACCCGTCCACCACACCCAGAGGAAACCAACATTTCTAATGAAAGCAGTCAAGACAATACCAGAACACCAACAACCCCACAACAAATACCATCACCATCACTTTACAGTCCAAAGCAAGTAACTCTTAGCTTGTTCATCAGGGCATTAATCTTCCCCTCCGATCCTCAGGACTCGGCTGCCACTGCGGCCCTCCGCCGTATCTCCTCCACGTAGGGCGTTGCTGCTAACGCGGAGTCAAAAGTCCGACGGATCCCGTCGTGGGTGAAGACCAATCGGGCGGGATATTGCACCATGAACTTAATATTATTGTCTATCAGGGTCTGGCACAGTGGTCCGTAATCTCGTCGCCGCTGTCCTAGGGCTGCTGAGTAATCCTGAACAATACGTAGCCGGGCATTGTCCTTCTGAATGGTCCCTGTCTTACGCGCTGCACGCAAGACCGCTTCTTTCTGTGGAAATCTCAGGAACCGTGCTATTGTCACCCTGGGTCGGGTATCGTTAGTCCTCCGGGGTCCAACCCGGTGCGCTCTCTCTATTTGTACTGAGGCACCTTCGGGTTCATTCGCCAGTAGTTGTTTCACCAGATCTTCTAAGTATGGTTGCAGGTCCCGATCCTCGATGGTATCTGGGATCCCAAGAAATCTCAGGTTGTTACGGCGGGATCTATTTTCTAGGTCATCTAGTTTTGCTTCCTGCCCCTGAAGCAGTTTTTTCACCCGAACCATCTCCCGCTGTAGCTCCAGCACGTGCTCCTCGGACTTCTCTATCCGGTGCTCCGCCTCCTGTAGGCGGCCGCCCAAGGCCTCCACTGAGGTCTGGACAAGGTCCATACGGCCCCGTAGGTCCTCAAACTGAGCAGACAGCGCTCCCCGCTACAGCTATGGAAATTTCGTCCACCATCTCTGCTGTGGTCTTGGCCTCCCCCCTCAGCGGTGAGGATTGCTCCCCCCCCCTGGGCGGCAGGGGAGTCTTCTCCTTTTCCACCCGACGGCCTCCCTTTGCCGCCATCACCAAGGCCTCTGTTGGAATCCACTCAGGGGGAGGGGGGGGGTCCGCTCCACACGCCGGGCGATGAGGGCCTCCTTCGTCGACCTCCCTGGTTCGCAACACAGTCCCAGATCCGAGCCTCAGGTGTCGCCGGGGCTACTCAGGCCTCTGTACACAGGAGATAAAGTATGAGTTCAGGGCTCTGAGGCACTAAATGAAAGGCAAGGATCCCGGTCAGCGGCGCTCTGGAGGGAAAGCCTGGGCCACGGGTACTGACGCCCCGTAGTTAGGTACAGTTCTGAGGCCCCTAGGTGTCAAAGGTGGGGCAGTGCGCTGAAGAAGGAACACCAGTCCCGGGCCCCTACACTCAGCGGGGTATAAGCTTCAGTCTCGGGCGCCTATACACCGGAGGCCAGGTGCAGGGCGCAGGTTACAGACTCTTCAATGGTGAGAGCAGGGCTCCGGTCAGAGACTCCAGAATGCCAGAGGCAGGGGGGGCAGGATTCAGTCCAATATGTCCTAGTGCAAAAGGACAAATCTCAGGATCCCAGCTGGCAGAAAGAGGCATGGGTCAGTGGCTCCGATGGAGGAGAGAGGAGGGCTCAGGTCATATCCACTCGGCCCTTTGCAGGTCCTCTGGGGTGGGGGTGGAAGCAGGCAAAACAAGGGGCATTTCACAGCCGGGCCCAATAAGGGATCTTAGCCTCCCCCGATCTTTCCCGCGTCAGGCAGCCATACGGGGCACAGGCTGGAGACAAGCTGGAGGCAAAAACAGGGGGGGGGGGGAGGAGCACCAACCGTAAGGCCGCGGCCCGCCGCAGGGATCCCCCTGCAATCCCGTGCAGGTTGTCTTGGGGTCGCCGACTGCCTACTCACCCCACCACGTGGCTCTCAGCGCGGCGCCTGCAACATGAGCCGCGCTGGTCCAGGCCGCCTCCAGAATCTTTAAACGCAGGTGAGAGGGGAGCGCCGGATCATCTCTCCCGGCTGCGGCTTGTGTAAGGGAGCTCCGGGGGTGTGTGGAAACCCCGATTTTAGCCCCGAACGAGCATTTGGCGGCGCCGGAGGAGCAAGGGGCCCAGAGCTCGAGCGGCGTGCGTCCGCTCGGGCTCACCGCATCACCGGAAGTCCGCCACTTACCTTTAAACACTGTTGACCACGGCAAATTACACAGTTTCCATGCTGTAACCTGACCAGAAAGTAGACTGGCTGGATGAAATTGCTGGAATTTTTGAAAACAAACTATCGAGCTAAAGTTACCTTACCCATGACCTTTGCAGGAAAAGTATTAGATACAGGATTATACTGTGCCATCTTATCCCGTGTACCTTGCAGCTTTTTTAATATCTGCGTTATTGTAGATTTTAGGAAATGGGTTACTAATCATAATATATGAGAGCTGAGGAGAATTCCTTTTTATTAACCATACTAGCCTAGAATTAATAGGTTATGCCCCTCAGCTAGCAGATCGAAACAGAGACCTAAAAACTGTGAGTCCTGCCCTATAAAAGGCACTTGTTCTTCAGTATTCTGTCTCCAAAAGATGGTGATGGGCATTCCATGTAGCTGTGCAATTGAAGATTGGTCTGGTGAGAGAGTTCCTGGACCCACTTGGAGAATTGGTTATCCAGTGAATTGAAGCAATTGGAGGGGTTATACAGGATGCTGCTGGGGGGGGGGGGTGAAGGGGGCATGCTCTCGGGGGTACCTGGAGGAGTCCAAATCCTTCCCCTAACTTAGCAGACCCAAGGATTTAGTTGTTATCCCCCACCTCCAACCAACAATATTTTTTCCCAGCATACAATCTGGAAAAATTGTATTGAAGAGGTTTAAGTGGGAGTTAAGTTTTAACCAGCAAGCAAGACAGTTTCTCAAGGAGGAGCCCAAAGCAGATTGGTGGCTGTGTGAGGAGTAGCAGCAGGAGGGAACTTCATTGGTCCAATCTTTCTTGCCTCTGTCCCTTCGATCCAGGATCATGTTAGGAGTGCTGCAGATGGGGCTGCCCCAAAGTGGCATTCGAGCAGATGAAATTGGTGCAAGGAGTAGTGCGAATGAAGATAATTTCTCATGATGGCGGTGGCTCACGCAGGGAACCCATGTTGCTGTGCAGTCTGGGCCAAGTAACAGATTATGGAGGCTGCCTAAGGGTGAATGTCTTAGTGTCAGCTGTGACCAAGAGGATAACTATTTCTGTGGATTCAAGATTCCAAACTTGAGTTCTTATTGAAGCAGAGCTTTGAAGTGGCTGCCTTAGATCTCTAGGGTGTCTATTTGCAGTTCATACATGTCCAGAGCTTGCTTTTGCTGGGTGCAGAAGTGTTGGTCATCTGCTCTGCTGAGAACAGCTTTCTTGCAAGCCTCTGCCCTGCACTCTGGTTTGCTCACTGTTTTGTTACCTGTGCTTGTCTTTATTTTTTTCCATGAACAAGCAGGAAGTCAGCCCTCACATATTGGTGATGTCGGCGACGACAGAGCCCTCATGGAAGCATCTCCCCAGCTTTCGAAGAAAGCTTTTGTAAGATGCCACCACACATGCGTAGTCCCCTTCCCACCCAAGGGTGCCATCTTGCTCAGTCTCCTTTTTTTCCATGGAGCTCTTCATAAGTCTGCTTTCCCATGGAAAAAGTTGATTTCTTTGTGTCTGGGTTTCATACTCTCCAGTTGTGCACTGGTACTCTTCCTGCCACCCAAGTCCATGGCCCCCCCCTGAGTTTTCCACCAACTACTTGGAATGGGAGGACGAGAAATCCGCAGACACCTATCGTCACATGACATCCCCTCGGACTTGCCACCTTCCGAGCCTCAGTGTCTATCCCTGCCAGAGGACATGGCATTCCTCAACTTCATGCGAGATATGTCAAAAGCTCTAGCATTCCCAGTGGAATCTGAGGAGGACCCTCGGACGGAGGAGCTAGAAATCCTCTAGTACGAAGCACCACCGAGAGAATCTCACGGTACCCAACCCCCACATCCTGGAATGGCTAATAGTAACATATAGTAACACAGTATATGACAGCAGATGCAGATAAAGACCAGTATGGTCCATCTAGTCTGCCCAGCAAGGCGGCAAGAGTAGGTGCACTTGCCGCTCCATGCAGGTCACCTCTCCCCATGCCTTTGTTTAGAGTTGTACCCACCGCTCCATGTAGGTCACCCCTATTTGTTCAGATATAAGAGGTAGTTATGCTTATTTTGATTTTATCCTGTTGCTATAAAGGGATCTACTATGTCTCATGCCATTTTGAATTCTGTCACTGGCATGGGACAGACAGTGGATCCCTTTTATAGCAACAGGATAAAATCAAAATGAGCATAACTATCTCTTATATCTGAACAAATAGGGGTGACCTACACGGAGCGGTGGGTACATCCCTTAACAAAGGCATGGAGAGAGGTTATTTGCGTGGAGCGGCAATGCTTCATATGTGGGAAACACCAATTTCTCCAGGACCAAGCAGAAAGTCAGTCCTCACATATGGGTGACGTCGGCGCCGACGGAGCCCTCGCGGAGCAATTTTCCCCAGCTTTCAAAGAAAGCCTTTGGGAATTGCAGCGCGCATGCGCGGTCTCCTTCCCGCCCAAGGGTGCCATCTTAGCCAGTCTTCTTTTTTTCCGCGGAGCCCTACAGACGTACCCGTCGTGTCCCCGCTGAAAAAGTTGATTTTAGTGATTTATTTCTCTTTTTTCCTTCGGTTCGACGCCGGTCTTCTTCCTGCCCGGACTCGCGACGCCGTTGCGAGTCCTTCTATTATTTTTCGTTTTTTCTGATTTTTGGTCAGTTTCGTTTTTCGGTTTTTCACTGGCAGCCCGGTCCTTTGACCTTGCAGGGGCCCTTTTTCCCCCGATGGCTGCCAGTGGTTTCAAGCGGTGTGTTCAGTGTGACAGAAATATGTCACTCACTGACACACATGATAATTGCCTCCGCTGCCTCGGCCCGGATCACGAAGAACTGATCTGTGGGGCCTGCGGCAAAATGTCCTCCAAAGCGTTAAGGAGTCGGCGGCACCAGCGGGAACGAATCTTCGCTGACCCCGGCCATACCCGGACCTCGTCGGAGGCCTCAGCGTCCAGAGGTTCCAGCTCTGACCATCGCTGAAGTTCCTCCGACAGGGGTTCTCCCTCCGGGGACCATCGACGGAAGCTAAAACCCGCGAGGGCGGCGTCGGTGGATGCTCCTGGCTCCGCGAGGGCCAGGTCGCATAGCCCCGATAGCCGTCCCGGGTCTTTGGAGAAGGAGCACCTCCCGAAGCGACCTCGTCTGGAGTCGGAGTTGCCTGCTCGGGTAAGTCCTGTAGTCCTCCTGGACTCGCCTCCGAGGGGTCCGACGTCGGGCCCGACACCGTCGGGGCCCGAGTCGGGGGCTGCTGGGTCACCTGAGGTCGGACTCAGGTTGACGGCCTTGGAGAGCAGACTATCTGCCTTCATGGACCAGCAGCGGGCACTGATCGCTAGCCTCGCTGGCGCCGCTGCCCCGACCGCCGGGACGTCGACGTCTAAGTCGACCCCGGAGACCGAGCCGATCCTCGAGTCCATGCGAACTCGAGTCAATCCTCGGTCGAGGTCACCCTCGGCCTCCCGTTCGGGACCGAGGTCGTCGACGCCGACTCCCTCGGTGTCGGGGCGGCCGACGCCTCCGCCTGCCCGAGCCGACCCCACCGATTCCTCCTCGGAGTCGGCCTGGGAGTCTGAAGAGGAAGAGTCACCTGATTCGTTTCGGACTCGGTGTGTCCCCTCGGACTCACCTGAGTCCGAACCTCGGAAGCAGTCCCCTCCGGAGGATGCCCGGTTCTCAGACTTCGTCAGGGATATGGCCAAGGCTTTGGCCTTCCCTGCGGATCCCGAGGAGGAGCCTCGAGCCGAAGAGCTCGACGCCCTTCAGTATGACTCTCCCGCCAGGGAACACTTTACTGTACCGGTTCCTCCCATGCTGGAACGACTACTCTTCCGCATGTGGGAGAGTCCGGCATCGTCGCCGGTATTAAGCAAGCGGGTCGATTCCATCTATCGAGTCCGCAAGAGTCCTGGCTTCCAAAAAGCACAGCTGCCGCACCATTCCATGGTGGTGGAATCGGCCATGCATAGGCTTAAGAGCCAGAAGATGCACTCCTCGGTGCCTCCTGGCAGGGAGGCCCGTAACCTGGATGGCCTTGGTAAGAAGTGTTTCCAGGGCTCTATGCTTGCTTGTCGGGTCCAGACCTACCAGCTCTACATGGGCATGTATCTCCGAGACCTGGCTACAGAGATAGCCGGATTCTCCGCTGGGCTGTCCGAGGAACCTTTGCGGAGGTTCCTGGCCTTGACAACTGGTATTCGGGAATGCTCCAAATTCATGTCCCGAGCAGCCTATGATGGCTTTGAAGCATCGGCTCGAGTGGCCGCAGCCGGCATCGGTGCCCGCCGACAGGCTTGGCTTCAGTCGTCTGACCTTGAACCCTGGGTGCAGGACAAGTTGGTGGATGTCCCCTGCCGAGGTAAGAACCTCTTTGGCAAGCCCATGGCTGAAAAGGCTGCACAAATCGAGACGGAGACCTCCGCCCCTTCCCAGAAAAAGAAGGGCTCGGGAAAGAAGTCCTTTTACCCGAGAAAGGCGGCTGCCTATAAACACTACCCCCAATATCAGGCCTCCGCAGCTCCCCAACAGGGCCAACAGGCCAAGGGACGGGGTAACGGGTCCCGTAGGCAGCAAGCCCCCAAGCCTGCACCACCAGCCCCTGCTCAGCAGGGTGGGGGCTTTTGACTTCATCAGCATAGCCTCTCCCCCTCAGCTGGCTCCTCCCAGCACCGGAGGCTGGCTGGTTCACTTCGCCCACAGGTGGTCCAACATCACTTCAGATGCCTGGGTGCTTCAAGTCGTAAGAGAAGGCTATCTTCTCCACTTCCACCAGGTCCCTCCCTCCTATTTCCCGGGAGAACCTCCTCGACTCCCTCTGCACAGGGACTTACTCCTTCAGGAGTTAGCAAGTCTTCTTCAGGAACAGGCTGTGGAACCGGTGCCCCACCACCTGAGAGGTCAAGGCTTTTATTCCAGGTATTTCCTGATACCAAAAAGGACAGGAGGCCTCAGACCCATCCTGGACTTGCGCAACCTCAACAAGTTCCTCGTGCGGGAAAAGTTCAAGATGCTTACCCTTGGAATCCTTCTGCCCTACCTCCAGCAGGGAGATTGGCTATGCTCCTTGGATCTAAAGGATGCCTACACGCACATCCTCATCCACCCAAGCCACCGCCAATACCTAAGGTTTGTGGTGGCAGGAAATGATTACCAGTACAGAGTACTGCCCTTTGGCCTATCCTCCGCACCGCGAGTCTTCACAAAATGTCTCGCGGTGGTGGCGGCTTATCTCCGGCTTCACGGCCTCTATGTCTTTCCGTACCTCGACGACTGGCTCATCAGAGCATCGTCCTCTCCGGAAGTCACCAATGCCACACACCGCACTGTGACTCTTCTGCACTACTTGGGCTTTGTCATAAACTTCGCAAAGTCCACTTTGCTCCCCTCACAGGATCTCGAGTTCATCGGCGCAAGACTGCACACTCCTCAGGCACGAGCTTTCCTGCCTCTCGACAGGGCTCAACGGCTCATGGACCTAGCCGGCCGTTTTCGCAGCCAGTCCCTGGTCTCCGCCAGGCGCTTCCTGAGACTGCTCGGCCATATGGCTTCCACCGTCCACGTGACCCCCAATGCCCGCCTACACATGCGGCCTGCTCAATGGTGCCTTCGCAAGCAGTGGCAACAAGCCACGGGCGGCCTAGCCGACTTAGTGCGCGTCTCCGGGCCGCTGGCCACTTCTCTACAGTGGTGGCTTCATCGGCCGAACCTGGTGCTCGGAATGCCTTTTCAGTCACCTCAGCCGGCTCAAGTGCTGACGACCGATGCTTCTCTCCTGGGTTGGGGAGCACATTGCCAAGGGGCATGTACTCAAGGTCTCTGGACCACGTGGGAGTCTGCTCAGCAGATCAACTTCCTGGAGCTCAGAGCAATCCGTCTGGCTCTCAAGGCTTTCTCCCACCTGACTTCTCACCGGTCCGTCCTTGTCCAGACGGACAATCAAGTTGCCATGTTCTACGTGAACAAACAGGGGGGCACGGGCTCCTTCCTTCTCTGTCGAGAAGCTCAGAAGCTCTGCTCTTGGGCTGTCAGTCACGGCATTCTTCTCAAGGCAGTTTATCTCCCAGGCCAAGAAAATTGCCTGGCGGACAAACTCAGCAGGATCCTCCAGCCGCACGAGTGGCGCCTGGATCCCTTGGTAGTTCAGAAACTTTTTCTGAAGTGGGGACTCCCCACGATGGATCTCTTTGCCAGTCCTCTCAACCGGCAACTTCCTCGCTTCTGCTCTCGTCAGCCACATCCCCTTCGAGTAGCGGCAGATGCTTTTCTACTCTCATGGTCGGAGAGCCTTCTGTATGCCTTTCCTCCCATACCGCTAGTCTCTCGAACTCTTTTCAAGGTTCTCAGAGACAAAGCTTCCATGATCCTGGTGGCTCCTTGCTGGCCCAGACAGCCGTGGTTTCCACTCCTGCTGCAATTAGCGGTAGAGGATCCGTTCCCTCTGGGGTTTCAACCGGATCTCCTAACACAGGATCAGGGGTCCCTGCTACACCCCAACCTCAGATCTCTCAATCTACTGGCCTGGCTGCTGAAAGGGTAGTCCTTGCTCCCCTTCTACTGCCGGCAGAGGTGGAAGAGGTCGTCCTAGCTTCTCGGCGACCTTCTACCCGCAAATGCTACGCCCTTAAATGGTGTCGATTTTCCGCTTGGTGTGCCCAGCAGTCTCAGGATCCCTTCTCCTGCTCGGTGTCGGTGATCTTGCAGTACTTGCTCTACCTCTCTAATCTGGGACTTAAGTCCAACTCCGTCAAAGTTCACCTCAGTGCTCTTTCAGCACGTTATGTGCCGGTGGACGGCAGACCTCTTTCCAGCGACCCTCTCGTAGCGAGGTTTCTCAGAGGTCTCCTTCTACTTAAACCACCTCTGCGCCCGCCAGCACCTGACTGGGATCTGAATGTGGTTTTACAGCGGATCACCTGTCCGCCTTTTGAACCTATGGCTACCTGTTCTCTCCGTTTTCTTTCTTGGAAAACTTTATTCCTGATAGCCCTCACTTCCGCTAGACGCGTAAGTGAATTGCAGGCCCTCGTGTCTGATCCCCCTTACACTCGGTTCTACAAAAATAGGGTAGTCCTACGGACTCACCCGAAATTTCTTCCAAGTGGTCTCCCCTTTTCACATCAATCAGGAGGTGGTACTTCCGACCTTCTTTCCCAGGCCACACTCCAGCCGAGCTGAAATGGTCCTGCATACCCTGGACTGTAGAAGGGCATTGAACTTCTACCTTGACCGTACGCGGGAGCACCGTAAAGCTGCTCAGCTTTTTGTGTCTTTTGACCCCAATAAATTGGGGCTCCCGGTCTCCAAGCGTACTCTGTCCATCTGGGTTGCTGACTGCATCGCTTGGGCTTATGGGGCAGCCGGACTCTCGTTAGAAAGTCGAGTCACGGCTCATTGTGTTCGGGCGAAGGCTACGTCAGTGGCTTACCTCCGCTCTGTTCTGTTGGCAGACATCTGCCGGGCCGCTACTTGGTCTTCGAGCCAGACTTTTGCGGTCCATTACTGCCTCGAGAGGGAGTCCCGCAGGGACAGTGCTTTCAGACAGGCAGTCCTCCGAAATCTCTTCGAGGTTTGAGCAACTCCTACCCTCCATCCCGGATGTGGGCTACCGGTGGGTAATAATTCAGTGAAGATTCCTTCCTTCTGTGCCGCTGAGCTAGAGGGAGCTCATTTTTGTGCTTAGGGTCTCCGGTAGCCTTAAGCTTGGGAGTCCCATATGTGAGGACTGACTTCCTGCTTGGTCCTGGAGAAAGCGTAGTTACTCACCTGTAACAGGTGTTCTCCAGGAGCAGCAGGAATCAGTCCTCACAACCCTCCCTCCTCCCCTTGGAGTTGCAATCATCTGCTTAAGTTTTTTGCAAATTTTTATGCTGTCTTTTAGCTATGTCATCAGACTGGCTAAGATGGCACCCTTGGGCGGGAAGGAGACCGCGCATGCGCGCTGCAATTCCCAAAGGCTTTCTTTGAAAGCTGGGGAAAATTGCTCCGCGAGGGCTCCGTCGGCGCCGACGTCACCCATATGTGAGGACTGATTCCTGCTGCTCCTGGAGAACACCTGTTACAGGTGAGTAACTACGCTGTCTGCGCCTGTCGTGAGCAAGCGGCTCGACTCGATGTATCGGGTCTGCTGGATCTCTGGCTTCCAGAAAGCACAGCTGCCACATAATTCCATGGTGGTGGAGTTGGTCATTCATCAACTGAAGAGCCAGAAGATGCACTCCTCGGTGCCCCCGAGTAGGGAGGCCCTCACCCTGGATGGCCTCGGCAGAAAGTGCTACCAGGGCTCTGTGCTCATCGGCTGGATCCAGGCCTACCAGCTGGACATGGCATGTACCTGCGAGACCTGGCAAAGGAGCATGCCGGATTCTCAGTTGGTCTCTCCAAGGAACCCCTGCAGTGGTTAAAGAACATGGCCAAGCCATCCAAATTCATGACTAAGTAGCAGAGGCGGGCATCGGTGCCCGACGCCAGGCTTGGCTACAGTCTTCTGACCTCGAGCATTGGGTTCAAGACAAATTGGTCGATGTCCCATTCCAAGGGGAGAACCTCTTTGGCAAACCCATGACAGAAAAGGTTGCTGAGTTGGAGACCGAGTGTGTGATGAGAACCAGGCTCTCCAAAAAGACCGCTGGCCCTCCCTGAAGGAAGGGCTCAAGTTAAAAGCCCCTTTGTCTGAGGAAAGGGACTGCTTACAAAAACTACCTACATTTTCAGGCCTTCCCAGGGTCAGCAGGCTAAGGGTCAGGGGCATGGCCCTCGTAATTAGAAGTCTCCCAAACCCCAGGTGTCGGCTTCGGCCCAGCCTGGGGGTAGCTTTTGACTCCTTGAGTATAGCCTCTCTACCCCAAGTAGGACAGCATCCCACAGGGGGATGTCTGATCCACTATGCCCACAGGTGGCCAGACGTCCCCATAAAATCCTGGGTACTTCAGGTGGTCAAGGAGAGCTACCTTTTCCACCTGGCACAGACACCTTCCCCTCTCTTTCCAGGAGATCCCCCCATGTCTCCCCTTCATCAGGGCCTTTACTGCAGGAACTTGAAGGCTTTCTGGAGGCTAAGGCAGTGGCACCAGTACCCCAACATCTTACACCAGGTTCTACAAAAACATGGTTGTGCTACACACACACCCCAAATTCCTTCCGAAGATGGTATTGCCCTTTCACCTCACCCAGGAGGTGGTGCTGCCCACTTTCTTCACAAGGCCTTTCCAGTAGGGCGGAAACTGTCCTTCACATCTTGGACTGTAGGAGGGCCCTGTCCTTCTACGTCCATTGTACCCTGGGCTACGGTAAAGGTTTTTCTCAGCTTTTTGTCTCGTATGACCCCCAATAGGCTTGGGGATGCGGTGACCAAGCCATGCACTGTCTACCTGGGTGGCGGACTGTATTTCCCTCACCTATGAGCAGGCAGGGCTCCTGCTGGAAGGCTGTGTCGGAATGCACCATGTCAGGGTCATGGCGGCTTCAGTGGTAAACCTGTGCTCCGTTCCCATGGTGGACATCTACCAGGCCGCCACCTGGTCTTCAGTCTGTACTTTTGCAGCTCATTACTGCCTGGAAAGGGAGTCCTGATGGGACAGTGCCTTCTGCCAGACTGTGCTTCATAATCTTTTCAGGGTTTAGGAAACTCCTACCCTCCGACCCTTCTGTGTTCAGGCTACCAGAGTTCTGGTTTCCATTGGACACAGGTCCTACTGTAGTCTGTAGCTACAGACTCAATTGCTGCTGCTCACGGCTTCCTTTGAGGGCGACTGTTTTTTCACTACGGACTTTCGGTAGCCTGTAGCTGGGGAGTCCCATATGTGAGGACTGACTTCCTTTTTGTTCCCGGAGAAAGTGTAGTTACTCACCTGTAACAGGTGTTCTCTGGGGACAGCAGAAATCAGTCCTCGCAACCCTTCTTCCTCCCTTTGGAGTTGCTTCTTTACCATCTTTTATTTTTGCCGTCTTTTAGCTGTCATCTTACTGAGCAAGATGACACCCTTGGGTGGGAAGGGGACCACACATGCGTGTTAGCATCTCCCAAAGGCTTTCTTTGAAAGCTGGGGGGATGCTTCCACGAGGGCTCTGTCGGTGCTGATGTCACCTATATGTGAGGACTGATTCCTGCTGTCCCCGGAGAACATCTGTTAGAGGTGAGTAACTACGCTTTGGTTCTTTATGAAAGTTCTTTAGGTTCATGATAACTCTTAATTTATCTGGTAGTGAATTCCAGACTATGGGTTTTAGTAGGTGAATGCTCTGTTACTAGTTGATCGGTTTGTGTTGCGATAGAAGGGACTGCTATGGTGTTGTTGTTGTGATGACTTCTTGTTCTGTCTTGATTCAGGCTGCTAATTAGTAAGGTTGACTATGAGGGGGCTATTTTTCTTCAACAGTTTGAATGTGATCACAAGTATCTTGTATTTAATATGGCTCAATATTGGCAATCAGTGTAACTCATGTAGTATGGGAGTGATGTGTTCTGTGCTGTTCAATTTGTAAATGATACAGGCTGCAACATTTTGGGCCATTTGAAGCTGATTAATTGTTTTGGTAAGCCTTGTAAAACAGCATTTGAAAAGTCAAGGTGGGGAATGATTATGGAATGGGGTACTGTACGGAAGTCATGATTATCGAGTAATGGCCTGAGTTGCTGGAGTATTCGTAGTTTGTACAAGATGGTTTTAGCCATTTGTTTTATGTGGGAAGTCATTGAAAGTGTCTGGTCCAAGGTAACCCCAAGGTATTTTACTTCTGTTTTTACTTCTAGCTCAGTGTTGTGAAGTTGTAGTTTTGGGGGAGGGGAGAAGTTTTGGTTCCTTGTAACAAAAAGGACCTCAGTTGTGTTATAATTTGTTTAAATTGTGGAGGTTTAGCCAATTCGCTGCTGCACTAAAGCCTGTTAGGTTTTGATAATTGGGATTCATAATGTCTATCGGGAGATAGAGCATATGTCATCCGCATAGATGTGATATCCTAAATTAAATTTCTTGAAGATGTTACATATTGGTTGTAGGTATATATTAAATAATAAAGATGAGAGGGCAGATCCCTGAGGCATACCTTGTTCTTGGCTATATGGTTGGGAAATATGCTGACCGATTCGTACCTGTTGGGTACGATTGGTAAGATAGCATTGAAACCATTTATTTACAGTCTCTTATATACCGCACTATTCACGTTTCAGTGTATCCCTATGTGGTGTAATCTCTCGAGTAGTATGCTATGGCTGATGTCGAATGCAGAGGTAATGTCAAGAAATACAAGTACAAAGGTTCTATGTATGATCCATTTGCTCCTGTTCTATGTAAACCGCCTTGATGTGTCAAAAGGCAGTATATAAAACCGGTTAAATACATAAATATGATCATTAGGAAGAAACTGCAACCATACTTGGAATGAGAACTGTCTGAAGTGCAAGCAGGGTTCAGGAAAGGGTGAGGAACAAGAGATATCAAAGAAACATAGGCCATGTGGTCTTTTTCTACCATGTTTCTATCTAGACTGCCCTTCTATTATCAACTACAGTAGTCCCCTTTTTACCTTTTGGGATTCTCTGTGTTTGCCCCATGCTTTTTCGAATTCAGATACTATCCTCGTGACTACCACCTTCATTGGGAGACTATTCCACGCATCTACCGCTCTTTCCATAAAGAAATATTGCTGCATATTTCTCCTGAGTCTTTTCCCATTCACGCTCATCCAATATCCCCTCGTAGCAGAGCTTGCCTTCATTTGAAGAGACCCTCCTGTGCGTCTATGCCACAGAGGTATTTAAATGTCTATCATATCACCCCATCCTGCCTTTCCTCTAAAGTATACATATTAATATCTTTAAGTCCATCCTCAAATGCTACATAACAAAGACCACTAACCATTTTAGTAGCCACCCTCTGCACCGACTTCAACCTGTTTATATCCTTTTGAAGGTATGGTCTTCAGAATTGTATACAATACTCCAAATGAGGTCGCACCAGAGACTTACACAGAAGCATCATCACCTCCCTTTTTTTGCGTATGTGTGATGGATCCTTGAAAAGACATAAGAATACCAAAATTACTACTGGACATTTGTACAGCGCTACAAGACTACGCAGCGCTGCACAGACACATGTAAAAGACAGTCCTTACTCATTAGAGTATACAATCTAATCCAGACAGAAAACACAGTAGCTGTAGACATGGGATATATCTAGGGGGAATGGTAAGAAAACACAAAGGAGATCAGTTGAGTCAAGATCCGAAAGCGGCAGCGAAAAGGAGAGTTTTTTCAGCCTGGATTTGAAAAAGGTCAGAGAAAGTGCCTGACATACAGAGTCACGTAGTTTGTTCCAGGCATAAGAAGCAGCAAGGTTAAAGGAGCAGGGTCTGGAGTTAGCAAGAGAAGAGAAGGGCACAGTTTGAAGTGATTTCCAGATCAGATTGCCTTTCTGTTTCTTGAGAAGAGCAGTGCTTTCCAGGGCTCTCCCAAAAGGTGATTTTTGCTGAATTTGCTGCTAAATTGTGAGTTTTGTCTATCTATTTGCCCTTCTTGGTGGGTTCCCTTACCTACTCCCTTGCAGTGTGCCCACTGTTCAGGAACAGCCTACTGTCCAGAGACACTTAGGTTCCCACCCCAGGGGCTACATTGCCTATATAGTGGTCACATACGTGCCATCTGTCGTTCCTAACTTGGGTAACGCCCACATCTTCAACTTTTCTTATTATTCTTCCTCTTCTGGGACTGCTTAATCAACATGTCGTGTATTCAGTGCAATAACTGTGGTACTTTCATTCAAAGAAGAATCATTTGGAGCCTAAGAGCTTGTCCTATATGCCTAAAGTCAGCTGCTATGCATGAAGAACTGACTCTACTAAGGAAAGACCTAGCAGCCATGTATAAAGAAGTGTCTCTACTGAGGGAGGAACTGGCTGCAATGAAGCGCACCTCTTCTAGGATACAAACTGAACAAAGTCCACCACCGCTCCCACAAAGAATCAAACACCCCAGGAACAAATGGATCACAGTGGGTTCTGGAAGATTGCGACCTGTAATGCAGAGACATCCTACACATCAAGAGATATCCCTGCAAAATGCCTTCTCTGCCTTGGCTAATAAGGATGCCCAACCCAAAGAAACTGAAGGGCCCTTAAATGAGTCAGACAATGCCCAATCTCCTGCTAAAGCACCAAATATGAAGAAAACCTCACCAAACAGAAAACTACTACTACTTGGAGATTCCGTCATCAGAGGCACCAACTTGGGAACACAGCTCAAAGGAGAGAAGATAGTCATGTGCCTACCAGGCTCTTCAGCCAGCAGGAATACAAACCAAGTTGTTGAAATACTTAGCGCAAAAAGTGAGCACTCCAAACCAGATGTTATTATCCACTTGGGCACAAATGACCTGGCTAGAAACAGTGCCTCTACAGCCCAAAAGGACTTCCAATCTCTGGGAGAGACTCTCAAGCCCATTGTTAACACTGTTGCATTCTCAGAAGTTCTACCTGTTCTTGGTAAGGGGACAAAAAGGCTGCATCGCATTAACAACTTTAATACATGGCTCCAGACCTGGTGCAAACAAGAAGGATTCAGATTTATTGGCAACTGGGGCAACAGATGGACCAACAAGAGACTATACTGTGCTGATGGACTACATCTCTCTGTCGCAGGGAAAAGAAACCTAAGTGAAAAATTCAGGCAGTATGTGGATATGCATTTAAACTAGGAAAAGGGGGTGACGGATGTGGAAGACAAACATCTGCATGCCACCCCCTGCAAAAGCAGAACAACATCAGAAACAGCCACACTCTTAAACCACACATCAAAAACAAGTGGGAAGAAGTGGGCAGAATAAAATCAATGCAAAATACACACAAGCCAGGTAAATGCTGGAAAGCAATGAGCACAAGTGCTCGAAGCTTAGCCAAAAAAATTCCAGACCTGGAAGCCCTAATGGTGGAAACGGATTTGGACATCGTGGCCGTTACGGAAACATGGTTTAATGAATCGCATGATTGGGATATAGCCATAGCTGGCTATAATCTATTCAGAAGAGACAGAGAAAATGGTAAAGGAGGAGGAGTAGCCTTGTATGTCAAAAGCAGTATTAAAGCTACTGAAATGCAGGGAACATGGGGAAAAGAAGAAGCGCTCTGGATTGCGTTGGAAAGAGGAGATGGCACTGTCATCCATATTGCCATAGTCTACAGACCTCCGACTCAAATTGAAGAGAGAGATAACGAATTGATTATAGATATTGCCAAGATAGCAACAAAGGGGGAAGCGATCATATTAGGTGACTTTAATCTACCTGATGTGGATTGGATTACTCCTTCTGCACATCTGGAAAGAAGCAAAAAAATTGTGGATGCTCTCCAAGATGCATTACTTAGACAAATGGTGATGGAACCAACCAGGGAAAGCTCAACGCTGGATGTAGTGCTTACCAACAGTGATAACATGTCGAATGTCTGCGTGAGTGCCCCTGTGAGCAACAGCGACCATCACACGGTGTGGTTTGAGATAAAAGCCATGGTACAGGCCAATCATAGCAAGCTCAAAGTCCTAAACTTCAAAAACACTGACTTCAATAAAATGGCCGAGTACTTAGAGGAGATGACAGGGTGGAAGGAGATAAGGGAAGTGGAATTGCAATGGACTAAACTAAAGGCGGCAATAAAAGGGGCAACAGATAAATATGTAAGAAAAATAAATAAAAACAAGAGGAGAAGGAAACCTATTTGGTTTTCCAAAGAGGTGGCTGCGCAAATAAATTTATTTATGTTATTTATTTAGCAAGCATTTGTATACCGCTCCTTCCAGCGATCAGAAGCGGGTAAGATTACATAGAAAGAGCTGTCAAATCCAAAACAGTAAAATTTAAGGTATATACATAATTGATTCGGGGGGAAAGGGCAGTATACAGCAAATTATCTACTTCTAGTCTATGGGGAAAAAGATTACATATGTACATTTTTACATAGAAAGTCCTCTGGTTCTTTGGGTAGAATAGTTTCTCTTCCTGTGGAATTAGAGCAGGTTGAAATGATTTTGAAAAAGGTGCATCTTGAGTTTTTTTCTAAATTCTATTAGATTTTCGCTGGCTCTTAGTGTGGGCGGTAGTTGGTTCCATAGTGTAGGTGCTGTGTAAGCGAATGCCCTATTACTGGTGTTGACTTTGACAGATCTTATATCCGTAGGGGTGTGAAGGGTATTGGAGTTGATGGTTCTTCTGTTTCTGTTGGGGGGTTGTGTGGCTATTAGGGTGGAGAGGAAGGATGGAGCAATGGTGTGGATGAGTTTGAAAGTGGTTGTCAGTATTTTGTACTTTGAGCGGGCTGTAATGGGGAGCCAGTGTAACTCAATTAGTACTGGTGTGATGTGGTCGGTAAGATGTTTCCTCATAATGATCCTGGCAGCTACATTCTGCGCCATTTGCAGGATGTTGAGGGTTTTTTTAGGTATTCCATGAAGAATGGCGTTGCAGTAGTCGAAATGTGGCATGATGAGTGCTTGAGCGACGGATCTGAAGTTGTGGGGGTCTATGATGATCCGTATAGGTTGTAGAACTCTCAGTTTGTGGAAAACTGCCCTGTTTGTTTTTCGGAGATGTTTCTCCATTTTTAGGTCGCAGTCTGTTACTCCAAGGTATTTTATTTCTTTCTTCGTTTGGTAGGTATTGTTGCATAAGGTTATTGTGATTGGGGGGTCAAAATTTGCTTTCCTGGAGATATACATCACCTCAGTTTTCTTATGGTTGATTGCCATGCTGCTTTGTTTTAGCCAGTGTTGCATCTCGCTAAGGCAGGATTCGAGTGGGCTGTAGTCCGGGTTGTTGGTGTCAAGTTGTGTGTACAGCATAATATCATCGGCATATATGTGGTAGTTGATTTTATGCCGAGTGAAGATTTCATATAGCGGTTGCATATAGACATTGAAGAGGAGTGCTGAGAGTGCCGAGCCTTGCGGTATACCTTGTGTTTGGGGGAAAGCTTCCGCTTTTTCACCATTGAACTGCACCTGTTGCATTCTGTTCGAGATGTATGATGTGAACCATTTTAGGGGGGTTCCTGAAATTCCTATTGACTTGATCCTGTTTATGAGGGTTCCATGGTTAACTGTATCGAAGGCAGCTGAGATGTCGATGAAAAGGAGTATGTACATTTTCTTTTTGTTTTCTAGGCCCTTGAGTAGGTTGTCAAGCAGGACTAGCAATAGGGTTTCAACCCCGTGATGTTGTCTAAATCCGTATTGCTGGGCATCTAGGGGAGCATTGTCGTTCAAGTGGTCTTGGAGTTGTAGTAGGACAGCCTTTTCTATAATCTTTGCTAGGAATGATATGTTTGATATCGGGCAGTAGGATGCTGGGTCTTCTCTGCTGAGTGACCTGTTTTTCAGAAGGCAAAAAACACAGCTTTCGCAAAATTCAAAAGCTTGCAAACAGAAGAACACAGAAATGAATACAGGATCCAACTCAAAGAGTCTAAAAGAGTAATAAGGATAGCAAAATCAAAGGCAGAAGAAAAGATGGCTAAAGATGTTAAGGGTGGCAACAAAACTTTCTATAGGTATATTCAGGAAAGGAAGATCAGAGTTGGAATTGCAGGACTCAGAAGTGCTGGGAAAGGACTCATGGAAAGTGACACTGAAAAAGCGAAATTGCTAAACAAATACTTCTGCTCTGTTTTTACTAAAGAAGATCCTGGAGATGGACCAGCTGTGACTCCCAAATATAAAAATAGGACTGAAGTAGATACCACACCATTCACAGAAGATAAGGTGTTAGAACAACTTGCTAAACTGAAAGTGGACAAAGCCATGGGACCAGATGGGATACATCCCAGGATACTGAAAGAGCTCAGAGAGGTTCTTGCAAGACCATTAAAGGATGTCTTCAACAGATCCTTGGAAACAGGAGTGGTTCCTCAGGACTGGAGAATGGCTAATGTTGTACCTCTACACAAAAGTGGTGACAGGGAAGAAGTGTCAAATTACAGGCCCGTGAGCCTTACCTCGGTGGCAGGAAAAGTAATGGAGGCGCTCCTGAAAGAGCGTATAGTGAACTTTCTCAAAACCAACAGGTTGCAAGATCCAAGGCAACATGGTTTTACCGAAGGACGGTCTTGCCAAACAAATCTGATTGAGTTCTTTGGGTGACCAAGGAACTAGATCTGGGGCATGCAATGGATGTCATCTATCTGGATTTCAGCAAAGCCTTTGATACTGTTCCTCATAGGAGGCTTGTCAATAAACTCAGTAGCTTGGGGATGGGTCCCAAGATAGTAAACTGGATTAGAAATTGGTTGACTGACAGACAACAGAGGGTGATGGTACATGGAGCTCACTCGGATGAGAGGTAGGTGATTAGCGGGGTGCCTCAGGGTTCGGTCCTGGGCCCGGCACTGTTCAATATATTTGTGAGTGATATTGCTGAAGGACTGAATGGAAAAGTCTGTCTTTTTGCAGATGACACAAAAATTTGCAACAGAGTGGACTCCCCCGAGGGAGTGGATAATATGAGGAAAGATCTACAAAAGCTGGAAGACTGGTCTAATGCTTGGCAACTACGATTTAATGTGAAAAAGTGCAGTGTCATGCACTTGGGTAGCAGAAATCCAAGGGAAAAGTACACAATAGGGGGTGAGAGGTTGGTATGCACGGTTCAGGAGAAAGACCTTGGGGTGATTATCTCTGATGATCTCAAGGTGGCAAAACAGTGCGACAAGGCCAGTAGGATGTTGGGCTGCATACAAAGAGGGATTACCAGCAGAAAGGAAGAGGTACTTATGCCACTGTACAAGTCACTGGTAAGGCCTCACTTGGAATACTGTGTTCAGTTTTGGAGGCCATATCTTGCAAAAGATGTAAAAAGACTGGAAACTGTTCAGAGAAAGGCGACCAAAATGATTTGGAGCCTGCGTCAGAAGCCTTATGAGAAGAGACTTGAAGACCTAAATATGTACACTTTGGAGGAGAGGAGGGACAGGGGAGATATGATTCAGACCTTTAAATACTTAAAGAGAAATGATGAACAAACAAACCTCTTCCAAAGATGGGGAAGCTGTAAAACTAGAGGGCATAACATGAAGCTGCAAGGTGGTAAATTGAAAGGCAATGTCAGGAAATATTTCTTCACTGAAAGGGTGGTGGATGCTTGGAATGCCCTCCCGATGGAAGTGGTGAGGGCAAACATGGTGATGGAATTCAAAACGGCATGGGACAAACACAGTGGATCCCTTTACAGCAACAGGATAAAAGCAAAACAAACAGTACCATCTAACTTCTGAACTATCTAGCGTCTGAACAAATAAGGGTGTCCTACATGGAGTGGTGGGTTCAACCCTAAACAGAAACAAAAACATGGGGAGGGGTGGCCTGCACAGAGCGACAGGTGCACCTACTCTGGCCATCTTGCTGGGCAGACTAGATGGATTATGCTGGTCTTTATCTGCCGTCACTTACTATGTTACTATATTTCCCAGAAGGATAAATTTGGTTTTTTTCTAGGAACAAGCAGGAAGTTGGTCCTCACTTATGGGTGACTTTGATTCTGACGGAGCCCACGCCGAGCATTTCCCCAGCTTTCAAAGAGAGCCTTTGAGACATCCTACCACTCATGTGTGGTTCCCTTCCTACCGAAGGGTGCCATCTTAATCGGTCTCCTTTTTTTCCGCAGAGCCCAACTGACATCTGTCCTGTTTCCTCAGAAAAATCCTTGCTAATTATTCAGAATAGATAGTTTTGAGGTTTACATGCTGGCTCCTTTTCCCACCTCGAGCTGGCGCCGTCCCCAGCGCTGATCTCCAGGAACAAGCAGGAATGTAGTCTTCACATCTGGGTACGTCGGTACCGACGGAGCCTGCGCAGGAACACTCCCCAGCGTCCAATTAGGAAGCTTATGGGAGCATCCCACAGCGCCTGCGTGCTGCCTTCCCGCCTTTCCCAACTGCCTCTCTCCATTTCTTCGTTTTCCGAGGAGCCAGCAGGTCGTGTTCCTGTCACCGCAGAATATTTTCCTTCTTTTTTGTGGTCGCGTCTGCCTTCCTCGACTGTTTTTTCTTTGTTTCTGTATTTCTTTTCTTTAAAAAAAAAAAAAAAAAAATCCTTTCCCATTTTTTCCAGGTGCATGTGCCATTTTGGGCCTTAGGCCCAAGATTTTTTCCATAATGGAAAAACCCTCCTCGGGTTTTAAAAAGTGCACCAAGTGTGGCGGTACCATCTCTGTCACCGACACCCATGAGTGGTGTCTGAAATGTTTAGGTCCTGATCATTCCATCTTGGAGTGTATGGCCTGTGCCATGATGTCCAAGAGAGGTCGACAGAACCGAGCCACCAAGCTCAGTACCCTGTTTCCCTCTGATGCAGCTTTGGTGGCATCAACGTCTTTCAAAGTTGGAGAAACGTCCATTCATGAATGGAGAAAGAAAAAGGAATTTAAGAAAATGAACCCCCGCAAACACGCACGTCATGGGTCCAAAGCAAAATTACCTAAACTGGAGAATGACTTGAGAGACTGGGTTCTCTCTGAGGAAAGATAATCAAGCTCTCTCTACTGTCACAATTCAAATCAAAGCAAAGCTTCTGGCAAATGAAAGAGGAATCACTGGTTTCACCTAGATTTCTAGATTCATGAACAGAAATGGACTTTCAGTGAGAATGAGAACCACTGTAGGCCAGTGACTTCCAGACGACTGGGAGCAAAAGATAAACGACTTCCGTGAATTTGTCTCCAAAAAAATCTCTGAACATAGTATCTCTGCAATTGACGTTATAAATATGGATGAGATTCCAATGTCTTTTGACATCCCTGCCACCAGGACTACAGCTGCTTAAGGTATGAAAATTGCAGCCATTACAACCACTGGCTTGAGAGGCCCTTCTTCACTGTAGCCCTTGGATGCACTGTGAAATTAAAGCAGATGGTAGTTTTCAAGAGTTACTTATACCCCGCAAAAAACTGCCAACCGGTGTGGTTGTCCATTGTAATAGGAAAGGATGGCTGGACTGTGACTTTATCAAAGTATCTGTTGATAAATGTTATAGGGCCAGGCAGGGGGGGGGGGGATTCTTTTTCAAGAAGTTCTTATTAATTTTCGACACCATGGCTGCCAACAAAGAAAAAAAATGTTCAAAATTACATAAACTCTGCTGGTGCCCACATAGGTGTAATACCTGGCAGTCTGACCTGTAAGCTACAGCTGATAGATATAGTGGTTAACCATCCATTCAAGATGTTCATGAGAAGAAAGAGTGGGACAAATGGATGCAGTGTGGGATTCACACCATCAGGAAAACTGAAGAGCGGTTTTCAGAAGTCTGCAAGTAGGTATCATCTACTTGGGGTAAAAACACCACAAACCATCCACAACAGCTTCAGAAAGCTGGGATTGTCTACCAAGCAGAATAAGACACATTCAGATACCAACAACAAAGATGAGGATGCCAATAGCAGTGACGACGATATCACTTCATTGATCACAGAAGAGTGTCTGCAGTTGGCTTAGTTATTTCAACGATGACTGCGAGGAGGGAATAGACTTTGAATGATTCAAGGATTCATACGATGACGTTGATAGAACTGGAATTGTCTTAGTCTAATTTTAGTCTCATTTACTCACATTTAGTCTCATTGAAATTCAGCATTTCAGAAATAAAGAAGTTATAAAAATATACCGAGATCCAGGAACTATACCAAACAAAGCAAAAACAATACAACGAATACATCAACCAAACAAAAAGAGAATACCACACTAACATCATCCGTAACTCCAACAACAAACCTAGAGAGCTATTTGAAATCGTAAAAGCCCTTACCAAGGATCAGAATACAGAAGACAAAGTGCAAATAGACCCACAAAAATTTGCGGACCACCTCCAAGAAAAATTCCACTCAGAAGAACAAACAAAACGCAGCCCAGCCCCTAAGACGAACAAATCCCCTAATACCTGGGAAACATTCAACACCCCCTCTACAGAGCAACTCTCACACATTATCACAGCAATCAAGACCAGCACAGCTCCCACTGATCCCTGCGCAGTGACCTGGATTAAGGCTACCAAGTCAAACTTCATCCAAATCATACACAAAATAGTGCATGCCTCCCTAACCCAAGGGTGCATGCCAAAGCAACTTAAGCTTGCCACTATAAGACCCATCCAAAAGAAATAGACACTTGACAAGAACAATCCAACAGCATACAGACCCATATCTAGCATACCCCTCTTAGCAAAAATAATCGAAAAAACAGTACAACACCAACTACAAGAGCACATAGACAACCATGCTCCTCTGGACAGCCAACACGGGTTCCGACCCAACCACGGGGTAGAAACACTGCTGATATACCTCTTCGACAGCGTTCTCCGCACCATAGACAATACTAAGAAAGGAATCCTAATGATCTTCATAGATATCTCTGCAGCATTTGACACAGTTGACCACCCTGAAATGGTTCCACTCATACCTGACTGACAGACAAATACAGGTCAAGGTAGGCTAAAACACATCCCGACCCATAAATGTCACACAAGGAGTGCTGCAAGGTTCTGCCCTATCAGCACTACTATTCAACCTCTACATCCAGCCAATATGTGACAACATGAAAGATCACAACATACAATATACAATCTACGCAGATGACGACATGATTTATACACCCATCTCACTTGACAACCCGGACTACTACAAAATAACAAACTGCCTTACATATATGTCAAACTGGCTTCAAAAAAACAACCTCTCAATAAACTACAGTAAGACAGAGGCACTGATCATCACGCGAAACCCGGACTTCAGTCCGCCACCTGACATCAAGATAAAAGACGCACTCATACCTATAAAATCAGAAGTAAAATACCTCTGAGTCACCCTGGACAAAGAACTGAACCTCCAAGCACATATAGGCAGAACAACCATAAGAACATAAGATATGCCATACTGGGTCAGACCAAGGTCCATCAAGCCCACTATTCTGTTTCCAACAGTGGCCAATCTAGGTCATATGTACCTAGCAGTTTCCCCAAGAGACACAAGTTCCACAATGCTTGTATGAAGTTCATACCATAGAATGAGACTCATCAGAAGACTTAAGCCCCTCCTCGCCCCAGAGCACTTTTGTACTGTATGCCAAGCACTAATAGCCCCACTATTAGACTTCTGCAACCCTATCTACACTGGGCTACCAAAACAGACCCTCAGACCGCTACAACTGGCACAAAACACAGCCGCCCGCATTATATCTGGCACAACAAAACATGATCACATCACACCTATACTGAAAGATTTACACTGGCTACCAATCATCTCACGCATCAAATACAAAACTGTTATAAATATATTCAAGATCAAACATCACACTTCTGCCATAAGCCTACACACACTCATACAACCTGACACAAGCACGTGGCCAAGGAGACGAGGCACCTCCAATCGTGTAAACACCCCAAAAGACTTCACCAAGAACCCTAAGGACACCACGCAACGCGCACTCTCCCTGGTTGCTCCAGCCATTTGGAACACCCTCCCAGATGAACTGAGACGAACCACAGACTTCAAGGACTTCCGAAAACAGCTGAAAACAACCCTCTTCATTGAACACTATGGTCATACCACTTGAGCTAACCACCGAGACAGACCTTCAGTCCCTCCCCCACCCTAAAACTGTATAAATGCCTGTATAATAGCTCACGATGTATAATAGCGCACTATATAGATATCTCACTTTAATCACCTTCCCGCCTCCACTAACACACAATACACACCACTGCATGAAAACACTTACCCACCCCTTGATTGTTTGCTGTGGAAACCGCTTTGATTGAAGGATAAGGCGGTATATAAATAACGTTAAATAAAATAAACAAATTTAAAAACACTTTCTTTTTGTGTTGTGTTGATATTACATATATAATGTGCACACGTGCATAACACGCTGAGGGAGGCGCTATTTTTGTAAAAGATTGTATAATGAGTGTATTATTTTATTTATTTACGTTCTCTTATATACCGCGCTAGTCTGCATCAGTGCGGTTTACATTGAACAAACTGAAATTACATTGAACAGGGCATTATAACTTGGAGATAACTATTTTACAGGGAACATGGGCTATGGAGGGTTAAGTGGCTTGCCCAAGACCACAAGGAGCACCTGAGGGACTAGAAACCCCAGTCCTTCTGGCCCAAGGTTGCTGTCCTCTAGTGGGATTTGAACCCCCGACCTTCTGGCCTGAAGTACCTTGCCCCAACCACTAGGCCACTCCTCCACTCCAATATATGCACGAAAATACAGTACTAGCAAAAATACTAGCAGATGGGATGATTTGAATCAAGATATATCCTAACAGAACGGATCTGTTTAAGAATGAAAAAATATTTTTGAACAATACGAGAGATATGTGGTGAGAAAGAAAGTTGACTGTTAAAATTCTTGATGTACTTTTTGATAGAGTCCTGAAATGGAATAAGAGTACCGTGTATTTAATTTAATTTATTTATTTAACCTTTCTTATATACCGCGCTATTACAATATCAGTGCGGTTTACAGTAAAACATATTACTATGTGGTCGGGCCACATAGAATTTACATTGAACAAGGGTTAGAAACTTGGATTCAACAGGGAATAAACATATCTACAACGTTATTTACAGCAATATATACAGTACCACTTATGTATTGGGTTGAGGCCCCATGTTATTCAGTATGTTAGATTCCGGGTAGTGTTTCACAAATAGATAATGCTTGAGTGCCTTCCGGAATTGGGATTGGCTGGAAATGGTACGCATGTCGGCTGGGAGGGCATTCCAGGCCAAGGGGGGCACAGATTGAGAAAGCTCTGTTAGAGGCTGTCTTTGTGCAAGTGGCCATTTGTTTGGGAATTAGCAATGTGCTGGTCATTACAGATTGTTTGGTTCTATATGGATGTGAATAATGGATCAATTCTTTAATGGCTGGGGAAGATTGATTGTTCAGGGCTTTGAAAGTAGTGATTAGAATCTTGTATAGGAGTCTTGCGTGAATGGGCAGCCAGTGCAGATTCATCAGAATTGGGTTGATATGGTTCATTCGAGGTGTCCCGGTCAGTACTCCTGCTGCGGAGTTCATTGCCATTTGGAGTGGGTGAAGAGTTGCCTTTGGGAGCCCGTGTATAACCAGTCTGCTATTGCATCAAAGCACTTTGTTGTTGGGGAGAAGTCTGGTTGCTGAATTGTAAATGGCATAAATAGCATGATATCATCTGCATATGCTAAGCACTGGACGTTGAACGAGCGTATTAGGGAGCAGATGGGTTGCATGTAGATGTTAAACATCAGTGCAGAGAGGGATGATCCTTGGGGTACCCCTTTTTTCTGCATGAATGGTTCAGAGGTTGTGGTGCAGGTTCTTACATATTGCCATCTGTTAGATAGGAAAGATTTGCAACATTTTAGAGCAGATCCTTCAATTCCTTTCTCCTTAAGACACTCAAGTATTTGATGGCTTACGGAATCGAATGCAGCTGCAATATCCATAAATATGAGGATAAAGCCTTGTCGAACATTATCGATTCCTGATATTAGTGTGTTGAAAAGGGTGATAAGGAGGGTTTCCACACCATGAGCTTCCCTAAATCCATGTTGGGCTTGGTCTAGGGGTGCTTCCGTGTCAATGTGTTGCTGTATTTGCTGTTTGTGCTACCTTTTCAATTATTTTGGCAGGCATAGGGATGCTTGATATTGGCCTATAGGATTCTACTTTTGAGGGGTCCATCTTGTTATTCTTCAGTAAAGGTCTGATGGATGTGTTTTTTAATTTTTGTGGAAATTCACCAGATGAGAGTGACTGGTTAATAATTTTACCTATGAACTGGCTTAGTTCATGGCGCATCTCTCTTATCCAGTGTGCCGGACACGGGTCACTAGGTGCTGTGGATGTGTTGATGGAGGCAATGATGTCTTCTATCTCCTTGTTTGATATGATTCTGAATTCGGATAGGGTGGCTGTGGGGGTTGATTGGTGCTGAGGGATGCTGGCTGTGCAGTGTGCTTTTGTCAGTTAGAATCATCTTTGATTGAAGGTAATCCGAGTATGCCTGTGGGTGAAGCAAGTCAGACTGATCAAGAGTTGGTTCTTTCACTAGTGTCCTTACGATGTTGAATAAGCCATGTGGTTTATTCATTGATCGTTTCAGTAGGTTCGTATGGAATTGTTTCCTTCTCTCATCTATTGTAGATCGGTGTTTTGTTAGGTGAGCTTTATATTCATTGAGAGATTTGGGGTATCGTGATTTTCGCCAGCGTCTTTCCAGTTTACGTAGGTGGATTAGAGAAGATCGGAGTTCTTTGGAGTACCAGACTGCCTGTTCCCGTTTCCTTGGTTTTTCGCATGTGGTCGGGCGAATAGAAGTGGCAGTGAGTCTGTTCCAGTTGTCGACCATTTCATCTAGGTCATTGGCGGTGCTGTCAAGCAGTGGAAGTACTTGATTGAGTATTTCTTCTTTGACAAATGTTCTAAATCTCCTTAGAGGCATTTTTTGGGAGGTTAAGGCTCTGTTAGCATTCTGACTGTGTGGCTTGTTGGGCATCTGGAATCTGAGTAGACTATGATCAGACCAGGGTACTGGAGTTATGGATAAAGCTATGTCAGGAGTTGAATCTGATGCGATATGCGGGGCGAATATCAGGCCTAGTTTGTTTCCTTTTATGTGTGTAGGTTCATTTACTAATTGTTTGTATCCCAACTCTTCTAGTGCTTCGAGGAAGGCGGTTGCATGAGATTCCTGTAGGGTAGGTAGATTGAAATCACCCAAGAGCCAGTTTTGGGATCTTGATTTGTTTTTACAGCAAGCTATGTTAATTATTGCCGAAAGATCGTCTTCTGAGGGTATTGGTGCTCTATAAAATAAATTGATTGTGTATCGGTCATTCTCTATTGTGATTGAGTCAAGGTGGGTTGTGCTGGTGGCGTTATTCAGACGGAATTGTAATTCGGACCTTGCGATGATGAGGGCTCCACCTCCTTTCTTATTGGTTCTGTGGCAGTTGTAGATAGAAAAACCGGGGGGGGGGGGGGGGGTAGCATTTGATTGAGCAGGACATTATTGTATTCAGATAGCCAGGTTTCTGTAATCATCAATATATCTAGGTCATGGATGTCGTCATTTCTGTGCGTTACTTGAATGTGCGTTATTTGCCTCAAAATACGGTAATAACTTGTCTCCAATATGCCAAGTCTTTTCTCTTTGGACTTTCCCAATATCGTGTACAATGTTTCCAGTTAATTCAGAATATGGCTATTTAAAATTCTATATGGCACTAAAAGCTTTGATAGTGTTGCTCTTTTCTTCATCATTTAACATTTTATTTATTTTATTTGGTTTCATTTGTATACCGCTACTTCCAGCGATCAGAAGCGGTTTACTCTACACATCAAACATTGGTTACATATTTATTTATTTATTTATATTTCTTATATACCGCACTATTTGCAATCGGTGCGGTTCACATGGAACAGAAACATCCGACAACTTAAATATGTCTGGCCATTACATTAAACAGGAAATGCAACTTGGAAAACTAACATATGATAGGAATCAACAATTTACATTTTCATTGGGGTGTACTTTCCTGTGCATTTATACATATTTACATTTTATATTGTTTTGCTTGCTTTTGTACAGATTGAATATAGAAATTTTGTTTTCATTTATACAGTGTAAGCCATCTAAATAGTATTTAAATAGTATGAGCCATGTACAGTTTTGTTTCAGTGGTTGCAATATATACGTTTTGGTTACGAAGAAATCGATTCTTAATACTTTTGTTCAGTTGGGTTGCGAGGTATGTTCAATCTGGATTGGTTATGTTAAGTTGTAATGATCCTGCAAGAGGTGGGTCTTTAGTTTTCTTCTAAAGTCCTGTAGGTCACTGTTCGATCATAGTTCGTTTGGTAGCTGATTCCATAATGTGGGTGCTGTATAGGTGAATGCTCTGTTGCTTGTGCAGACTTTTACAGTTCGGATGTTTAGTTGAGACGTGAAGGGTGTTTAAGTTGTGTGGTGTTCTGCTTCTGTTAGGGGGTTGTGTGGTGATGAGGTTGGAGAGGTGGGACGGTGCTATGTTATGTATCAGCTTGAATACAGTTACTAATAGTTTGTATTTTATACGGGCTGTAATGAGAAGCCAGCGTAGCTCAATTAGTATAGGTGTAATATGTTCGGTGAGTTTTCTCTTGAGGATAATCCTGGCTGTGACGTTTTGCGCCAATTGCAGTATGTTAAGGGTTTTTTTTGGCAACCCTTGGAGAATGGCGTTACAGTAGTCTAGGTGGGGTGTTATGAGTGCTTGTGTTACTGTTCTGAAATCAGTGTTCGATGACGTTGGTTAAAGGTTGGAGGATCCTTAGTTTATGGAATATTGCCTGGTTAAGCATCCGAAGATGTTTCTCCATCCTTAGGTTTTTGTCGAGTATTACTCCTAGGTATTTTATTTCATTCTTTATGTTGTAGGTGGTGGTGTTCATGGTGATTGGAGGGTTGAAATCTGTTTTTTTGGAGATGCACATTACTTCTGTTTTCTTGTGGTTTATGGACATATTGTTTTGGTGTAGCCAGGTTTGCATTTCATTAAGGCATTCCTCTAGATGGTTGTAATTTGGATTGGTCGAGTCCAGTTGGGTGTAAATCATAATGTCGTCTGCATAAATGTGGTAAGTGACCTTGTGCTTCTGAAAGATTGTGCAGACCGGTTTTATGTATAGGTTGAACAGTAAGGAGGACAATGCTGAGCCTTGTGGTATTCCCTGGGTTTGGGGGAACGGCTTCGCTTTCTCCATATTGAATTGGACTTGTTGCATTCTGTTTGTTATATAGGATATGAACCAGTTTAGGGGGGTTCCTGTTATTCCTATGGATTCCAGCCTGTTGATGAGGGTTCTGTGGTTTACTGTATCGAATGCAGCAGATATATCAATGAATATAAGAATGTACATCTTCTTCTTTTTATCTTACAAGCCTTTGATCAGTCTATCTAGTAGAACCAGTAATAAGGTTTCGACACCATGGTGTTGGCGGAATCCGTATTGTTGCTCATCGAAGTGCGTTCATGGTGTCAACGTGGTCCTGTAATTGCTGCTGTACTGCTTTTTCAATAATTTTGGCTAAGAATGATATACTTGAGATTGGTCGGTAAGAAGCTGGATTATTCTTTTCTAAAGTTTTGTTTTTTAGTATGGGTCTTATGAGGGATTTTTTGAGTTCTGCTGGCATGACTCCTTGTTGGAGTGATTGGTTTACTATGGGTAAACATAGATCGATTGTTTACGTTAAGAATATAGAAAGACTAGGGGACATGCAATGAAGCTACAGGGTAAACTATTTAAGACTAATAAAAGAAAATATTTTTTCACTCAACTGTAATAAAACTCTGGAATGTGTTACCTGAGGATGTAGTAAAGGCTGTTAGTATAGCTGGGTTTAAAAAAGGTTTGAACAAGTTCCTGGAGGAAAGGTCCATAAACCATTAAGAAGGGACCCAGGATATCAATGCTTGACCCAGTACAAGCATTGCGGAACCTGTGTCTTTTGGGGAAACAGCTAGGTACGTACGACCTAGATTGGCCACTGTTGGAAACAGGATACTGGCCTTGATGGACCTTGGTCTGACCCAGTATGGCATATCTTATGTTCTTATGTGTGTGATGTATTGGGCAACATCTTGTTTTTTGCCTTGAGCCAGGCTGCTGGACAGGGATCTAGTGGGGAGGTTGTAGTGTTTAGGTTCATGATTATGTTTATTATTTGCTTGTCTTCCATCTCATAGAATGCGTTCCATTCCTTGTTCCTTTTCGAGTTTGTCATGTTGCGATGGGTGGTTAGAGGTGCAGTTGGCTTCCCATTGTTTGTAATTAAGTTCAGACTTTATTCTTACATTCTTCAGTCCAACAACCCTTTTTTTATATGCATTCTTGATTCCCTATATGCCCTCACATTTTCATAGATAAGCCACACATCTTTTGGTGGTTCCTACTTTTTGTCAGGTTCCTTCCTCTTTGACCCATACTTAGCGGATTGTTGCTCCTGCTTTGTGAAATTCTCTTCTTTTTAACCATTGTCAACTTTTTTTATTTGCTTTAAATCTCTTCTCAAAATTATTACTTTGCTCAGGCTTTCCTGTCTGCAGTTTTTATGTGATCATCGACTTTATTCTTATTCACCACTCTGCCGCATTTCAGCAACTTGACTTGGCAGCTGTCATCACTCACTTTTGTCCTGTTTTATTCACTATTCCCTCTCTTCCTTTTATGATTATTTTATTCTGCTAAATTTGTAAACTATGTTCTCTTTTCCCCTCATTTTATTACTTTTGTTCCTTTATACTTATATTATTTTAATTGTTAACCGTCTAGACATCATGTATAATAGATGGTATATCAAATAAAGTTAGGTGAAACTGTTTAAATTACTTGGATCAATAATCAATAAAGAAATGACAAGCACTCAAGAAATCCGACAGCACATTGCTCTTGGCAGGATGGCTAGATAAGATTCTCAAGAGCAGTGCTGTCTCTGTCCATACAAAGATTCAACTTGTCCAAGATGTGGTATTTTCAGTAACATCGTAGGGATGTGAAAGTTGGACAGTGAAAAAGATAGGAAGAAAATCGATGCCTTTGAATTATGGTGCTAGTGAAGAATACTGTGTATACCATGTGCTGCCAAAGAACAAACCAGTCAGTACTAGAGGAGATCAAACCAAAGCTTTCCTTAGAAGCTGAGATGACAAGACTTTGACTTTCATACTTTGGACACATTATGCGAAGAGAGAGATCATTAGAGAAAGATATCATGCTTGGCAAGGTTAAAGGTCAATGCAAAAGAAGAAGGCCAGCAATGAAATGGATCGATACAATAACAGCAGCTATAGATGCCACTCTATCAACAATGAGCCGCCTGACTGAAGACCGAATACAGTTTAGGACAGCTATCCAGAGGGTCGCCATGAGTCGAGGCAAATTTGACAGCCCTTAACAACAACAAAAACTTTGTAAAGGTGGCCAATGGCCTATTTATTCTAGACTGGGCTGGTTGGACATAATTTGTCATACCTACTTATTTTCTTTTCCCATATGCTTTCCCAGTATTTGAAGAGCATGTGTGGGATCAAAGTCCAGGAGATAAACTCCTGATGTAATCTGCCCCAGATATTTACCCACCTGTAGGAGAGTATGACCTAGAAAAGAACTTTGGGTTGATACTCCTTGCTGCAAGTCCTTAGGGAAATATCCTTCCCCTGGGGTGGCCTGAGGGTAATGTGGGGCCATGTACGGAAACCCATTGTGGGGCCTCATTTGCATATCAAATTCATTGGATCAGTATTATGACCAGTGATGATGAGGGAGGATATAAAATGGAGAAAAAATAATCCTGGTAGCTGTGAATTCAAGATCATTGTATGTAGGCCAAATCACACTGTGCCAGAGATGGCAAAGTCCAGAATCAACACTGAAGATATCAGCCTACGAAACAAAATTAAACTGAGATGCTCCTTTAAAAGTTAAGTTTTCCTAGAATCTGAAATGACAAAATATTTTCAATTTCAGACTAGCAGCATCAAGAATACAAAACTTTGAATCTCAAAGACCACCCATATTTCACCATCCTCCATTAATACCCTACAATTGACTCCATATGAGGAACAAAAAGAAAATGTGCAAATCCATGGTATAGGACATGTAGAACAAATCTACAGCACTAACTCCCAAAACTCACACAAGGAGTCCTCCCAGGAAAGAGAAGCACCATAAAAATTATCATGGGCCCTAGAACATCTATACACCTACTGGGAAAACGTAACAAGCCAGATTACTAAAGAAACTCCATGCTAAAAGAACACCTGTCCTGGGTCATATGCCAAGGAATAAAAATTTAAAGCGAGAAACACAATCCACATTATAATTTTATTTTGGTGTGTTAAACTGCACTGTGGTGGTTTATTTTTCTTTTTGAAGATATATGGTATTCTACAGCCAAAGAACCCACTCTCCTATCAATGGGTGTAGAGCAGAACTAGGCTAGAACTCAACATACCAAAAATAATTTCTGATACTGGTGTCATCTCAGTAACTGTAATATAAACCTTCGTGAGTACTGGGCATATTGCGAAATCCTACATAACCTTACAAAATTAGCTATAAAAAAATCTACCATACCATAAGAGCATTAACGAACAAAGGAACCTACTCTGAAAAGAGCAGCACCATAAGTATTGCAGTTGGCCCTAGAACATCCATACAACTATTCGGGAAAACTGAACAAGCTGGGTTGCTACAGTACAGATCCCTATATAAAAACTCCATGCTAACGGAACACCTGGCCTCAGTCACACACTCGGGACACAGGCAGACTCTTACCAAGTACAGCATAAGTGATCACAAACTAAAAATAGAGTTCTCCAGGAACAAGCAGGAAGTCAGTCCTCTCATATAGGTGATGTTGATGCCGATGGAGCCCACGCAGAGCATTTCTCTAGCTTTCAAAAAAAAGCCTTTGGGAATGCTACCACGCATGCCTGGTCCCTTTCCCGCCTAAGGGTGCCATCTTGCTCACTAATTATTTTCCGCGGAGCCTTGTCCTGTTTCCCCAGAAAAATCTCTCTAAAATTATCCTTAAAAGTTGTTGTTTTCCCGGTTTGCAGACCTGTTCCTCTTCCCACCTTGAGCCAGCACTGTTTCTTGGCTTCCCCTTCTTTTTTGACGAGGCTTGCCTCGACCGGCGTTTGTGCCCTTTTTCACCTGGGGTTGTTGACCGAGGCCGGGTATCTCCCACCATGTCTCCCGGTGGGTTCAAAAAATGTGACTGCTGCAGTCAAACTATGTCTGACACAGACACCCACGACTGCTGCCTATACTGGCTGGGTCTGGACGACGACAGAACCACCTGCGACCTGTCCTAGGCCATGACTCCGAAAACCAGCAAGAAACGGTCGGAGTTGCAGGGGAAGATATTCCCGCGGTCTGACTCTGCTTTAACTTCCCTGACACTGAGCTCCTAGCCCAGCACTTCCTGTGAGTTCCGGGCATCCTCTGAGTTCCACGGTGGTGGCTCCTCCGAAAAGACCCCGGATCCTGAGAAGAAAAAGAAAAAAATCCTCTAAGCCAGTTGAGGTTCCACCGGTGAAGCCCAGTAAGGTTCTGCAGAGGGACTCGGGTGACTTCAAGCAGCATCCCCTAAGGTCTCTAGGAAGGAGTTCTCGGCCAGCAGAGACCATGCAAGGCTCTTCGAGGCCATGGTCCTCGCCAAGGACGTACTTGCAAGAGTGCCGGCGCCAGACCTGAGAAAATCGATGCTTGCCCCGAAAGCTGCGGAGCATTCTGGCCTCAAAACCAGAATGGCAGCCCTGGAGCAGAATATCTCTGCCATCCTGGCCTTGCAGCAGGCAATGATGTCCAGCTTGTCTGCATCATCTGCCCCGACTGCGGGGGAATCCCTAGGTGTTGAGCCAGGACCGAGCACCATCGGCCTCGGGTGAGCCCTCTGCACCGATTGAGGTCCCGGTCCCAATTCTCAGGTGTAGGGTCCTCCCTGGCCAGTTTCTGGGAGTAGGACCAGAGATCCTGCTGAGGAACCCAGTTCCCCAGACCCGGCCGCAAGGCACAGGAATCCCGAGCCTTGGCGTCGTTGACGCCCTCTGGCTCCGAGTGGGAGACCTCTCGACACTGAGACGTCCCTTCGGAGAAATCTCCCCTGACCCTGTCAGTCCAGACCGAATCAGAGGAGGACCCGCACACAGAAAAACTGGAGATACTTCAGTATGAGACCCTGCCAAAGTTGACTCTCACTGTGCTGGTGCAGCCTATCCTTGAGCAGTTGCTCCTATGAATGTGGGAGACCCTGGCCTCGGTGCCGGTGGTCAGTTGACGCCTCATCGCCATCTACCGCATCAAGAAGGGACCTGGCTTCCAAAAGGCTCAACTCCTGCATAACTCAATGATTGTGGAGTCCTTTATGCAGAAGCTTAAAAGCCAGAAAAATGTATTCTTCCGTTCCTCCAGGCAGAGAGGCCCAAGCCCTCGATGCCCTCAGGTGCAAGTGCTTTCAAGGCTCCATGCTCGGCTGCCAGATACAGGCCTATGAATTGTACATAGGTATGTCCCTCAAGGGCCTCATCCAGGAACTGGCGGGTTTCTCTGTGGGCCTTGCCAGGGAATCTCTTCAGAAGTTTCAAACCCTGACAGCTAGGATCTGGGACTTCTCAAAATTCCTGTCCTGCGCGGCCTACAACGGCTTAGAATCGGCAGCCTGTGTTGCAGCAGCCAGCATCGGTGCCCAACCCCCAAGCCTGGCTGCAGATCTCCAACCTCGAGCAGTGGGTAGAAGAGAAAGTGCTAGATGTCTCCTGCGCAAGGGAAAAGTTGTTCGCAAGCACGTGGCAGACAAGTCGGCCGAGATGGAGGCTGAGGTTGTGACCAGGCAGAGACTCTCGAGGAAGACCTCAGCCCTCCCCCGGAAGAAGCCATCAGAGAAAAGACCCTCTTTCCCGAGGAAAAAGGAGTCCTTTCATCAGGATCACTACCAGCCCTTCTTGGGACAACACCAACAGGGCCCACAGCCCAAGAGTCAGGGCCAGGGACTGAGAAAGCCGAAGGCTCAGAAGCCCCAGGCCCCAGCTCCCAAACAACCTGGGGGGGGGGGAGCTTTTGACTCCCCGGGCAGGGCCTTTTCTCCCCTGGGATACCCTCCCCAGCCCACAGGGGGCCGCCTGGCGCTCTTTGCCCAAGGTGGGCCGGGGTCACCACGGACCAGTGGGTACTACAAGTGGTAAGGGAGGGGTATCTCCTCTGCTTCCAGTAAACGTCCCTCGGGTTCTTCCCAGTAAAGCCGGTGTGGCCTCTCCTTAACTAGACCTTGCTCCTGCTCAAGGACAGGGCAGTGGAGCCTGTACCCAGACATCTATGGGGAAAGGGCTTCTACTCCAGGTACTTCCTTATCCCCAAAAGAACTGGAAGCCTCAGGCCCATACTATACCTGCGAAACCTGAACAAGTTTCTGGTGAGGGAGAAGTTCAAAATGCTCTCCCTTGGGACACTGCTGCCCTACCTCTACCAGGGAGATTTGGCTCTGCTCCTTGGATCTAAAGAATGTGTACACCTTCATTTTGTTCTACCCCTCCCACAGAGTACCTGATTTGTGGTGGGAGGAGAGCACTACCAGTACAAGGTACTCCCCTTCAGCCTGGCCTAGCCACAGCAAAAATGTTCAATCTTTAGGGGCATGTTTACTAAGCCCCCTGCTGGTGACACGCGCATGGGCAGGGTTATTTATAGTGGGCTGCATGCTACCTTTGGGGGAGGGGCGCGTACAGCTGTCCCCCCTACATTTACCATGCTCACTGTGGTAGAACAGCTGTGGGAGCAACTAATACTACCCATTGAGGTGGCATTAGTTGCGCCTGCGGTACTTGAGTCGAGCGCAGTGTGTGGACTACAATTGCCTGCACTAACTGGCTGCAGTAGGAATGTCCCCATCCCACCCAGTCGCTGCCCTGACACTCTGCAAGGGTTTTTTTTTTAGCATGGGACCCATGCTGCCTACCGAGCCCTGTGCTGCCCTTTAGTAAATATGCCCAATAGTTTTGGGAAAAAAATCCTTGAAGGACATAAAACAGGAAAAATCCTTATGCTTTATTTTCTCTGTTAAGGAACTCGCCAACTGATAAAGCTCCCACAGCTCTTTTTCTTTTCCCTTTCTTATTTTAAAAACATAAGATATGCCATACTGGGTCAGACCAAGGGTCCATCAAGCCCAGTATCCTGTCCTGACAGAGACCAATCCAGGTCACAAGTACCTGTCAGGTTTCCAAAAAAGTGCACAGGTTCCACGTTGCTTATCCCAGGGTAAGCAGTAGATTTCTCTGGTCAAACAATGATATTGGGACTCTTAGAACCCACACTTTATCATCTAAAATTTTGTTTTCCACCACTTTGTCTCCTGATGCCTTCTTTCCCCACTGAAACCAACCCAAACCCCTAGCACAGCAACTTCAGTGGTAACTGTTACTGTAAGTCCTGTGCTAATCTGTGCAGAGATTCAGCCCATGACCAGAGAAAGTAAGAAAGGGAATATTAATAAGCGCTTCAGTGGGAGTACATGGCACTAGTGAACTTGACAGTTTGCTAGACCAGTACAAAGGGTCTTGAATATCAGTACAAGAATTTTTAACTTTGCTCATTTACTAACAGAGGGGTAACATAATCAAAACATTTTACGTGGGAAGTCAATTTCTGGACGATTTGGAGGCGTTTCGTGTTAGTGTAGCTTAGACCATTATTCAGTGAATTACAGTAGGCCAGTTTGCTGAACCAAGGTCTGAACAAAAAATAATGCATCTTTGTTCAGAAAAGGTGTTATTGACCTAATCAGTTTAATGGAGTAGAAGCGAGCTCCAGTAACTGAGGAAATGTGTTCTTCAAAAGCTAAACCAAGTATAGGCAGAACTTAACTAAGAGGCACTGGCTGTCCAAGTAAAGTGCTAGCACAGTCTGTAATATCGGAGCAGTCAGTAGCCCACAGGCAGTTATTTAGTGGGGTAAAATGGGCTTGTATGATTGGCGAGTATCAAACAAGATATCTTTTTTTTTAACCTGGTAGCTTAAAGGAAATGAGCATTAATTTGTTTTTGATATGTTGCAGACTCAAGGTAACCAGATCCATATGCATGTGACAACAGAGGAATACGGGGCCCGGGTCTCTAACCTGTTGATGTACGACGCTGTGAGTTCTGATATTGTCCGGCGCTGGGTTTATCCTTTGACCCCTGAGATGAACTTCTTGGATGAGGAAATGCAGAACTACACGCATTGCAGGCACAATATCTACCGCGGGGCAGAGGTCAGCTTGGGGCATGGCAGTGTGCTGGAAGAGAATGTTGTGATAGGTCACAGAACTATCATTGGTAGCAACTGTTACATCACAAACAGCACCATCGGTCAGAACTGCAGCATAGGTGAATATGTGCAGGTCCCACTCTCTCTGCTCAGCTTGCATGGATTGCTCCAAGCCAGCCATGTATCTGCCAAACTTTCTTAAAAAATAATAGGTAGGACTTGAATTACATAGACTATATGGATGAGACAAGTAGACATTCATATTACTGGCACCTGCAGGGCCATCCATGCACATGGTGAAATTGGGACTTGAGGTTGCTAAGGCTGCTGATTAAATGGGTATATGTATTTTTTTTTTTTACCAGGTGACAATGTTGTCCTGGACGGTGCACACATTTGGGATGATGTCTATATAGCAGACAACGTTGAGATCAAGCAGTCAATAGTTTGTGACAAAGTAGCGGTGAAAAAAAGGGTCAAATTAAGTCCTCGCTGTGTTCTGACCACCCAGGTAAGTTGTACCACTGGTATGCATTTTCATTCGGACCTGTTAATGTAGTATCATAATTCCTCCAGGACCAAGCAGGAAGTCAGTCCTCACATATGGGTGACGCCCTCGTGCGGAGCATTTCCACAGCTTTCAAAGAAAGCCTTTGGGAATTGCAGCGCGCATGCGCGGCCCCCTTCCCGCCCAAGGGTGCCATCTTGCTCAGTCTTCTTTTTTCCGCGGAGCCCGACGGATGTAGTTCGTTTTTCCCCGAGGAAAAAGTTGATTTCCCTATTTTTTTCTTTTTCTACTTCGGTTCGACGCCGGATCCTTTTCCCGCCTTGGCCCGATATGCCGGTATCGAGTCCACTCTCTCTCTTTCGGTTTTTATCCTTTGTGACTAGCGTTCGCGCCATTTTTCTTTTTTCACTGGCAGCCCGGTCTTTTGACCTCGCAGGGGCCCTTTTTCCCCCGATGGCTACCAGCAGGTTTAAAAAGTGTGATCGGTGTAAGAAACTTGTCTCTTACCGACACACATGACTGCTGCCTCCGCTGCCTCGGACCCGATCATGACCCGATGATCTGTGGTCCGTGTGGCAAAATGACCTCGAAGGCGTTGAGGAGTCGGCAGCACCAGAAGGATAGGATCTTCTCTGACTCCACGTCTGGATGGGCCCGGACCTCGTCAGAGGCCTCGACGTCTCGGGACTCCGGCCCCGAGCAGCGTCGGGGTTCCTCTGAGCGGGGGTCTCCTTCGCGGGAACATCGCAGGAAGAAGAAACCCGCGAGGGCGGCGTCGGTGGACGCTCCTGGTTCCTCGAGGGCCAGGTAACATAGCCCCGATAGCCGTCCCGGGTCTTCGGAGTCGGAGAGGCCTGCCAAGCATCCTCGTATCAAGATGGAGTCTCCTGGACATGTGAGTGCTGTAGTCCTCGTGGACTCTCCTCCAGGGGAGCCGACGTCGGGCCCGACGCCGTCGGGGCCCGAGTCGGGGGCTGCTGGGTCTCCTGAGCTCGGACTCAGGTTGACGGCCTTGGAGAGCAGCCTCGTTGCCTTCATGGAACAGCAGCGGGCATTGATCGCCGGTCTCACCGGTGCATCTGCCCCGACCACCGGGACCTCGACGTCCAAGTCGACCCCGGAGGCCGAGCCGATCCTCAAGTCCATGCGGGCTCGAGTCGATCCTCGGCCACGGTCTCCCTTGGCCTCCCGTTCGGGACCGAGGTCGTCGACGCCGGTACCCTCGGCGTCGGGGCGGATGGCATCAGTGCCCGCCCGACCGGAGCTGCTCGATTTCTCCTCCGAGGAGTCGGGCTGGGAGACGGAGGATGAAGAGTCACCCGACACTTATCGGACTTGGTGTGTCCCATCGGACTCGCCGGAGTCCGAACCTCAGAGACGATCCCCACCGGAGGATACCCGGTTCTCGGACTTTGTGCGGGATATGGCCAAGGCCTTGGCCTTCCCCGCGGATCCCGAGGAGGAGCCTCGAGCCGAGGAGCTCGAGGCCCTCCAGTATGACTCTTCCCCGAAGGAGGCCTTTACTGTTCCGGTTCCTCCGATGCTGGAGCGGCTGCTCTTCTGCATGTGGGAGACCCCGGCCTCGACGCCGGTGTTAAGCAAGCGGGTCGATTCCATCTATCGAGTCCGCAAGAGCCCCGGGTTCCAAAAGGCACAATTACCGCACCACTCCATGGTTGTGGAATCGGCCATGCATCAGCTGAAAAGTCAGAAGATGCACTCCTTGGTGCCTCCCGGCCGGGAGGCCCGGAGCCTGGATGCCCTCGTTAAGAAGTGCTTCCAGGGCTCTATGCTTGCTTGCCGTGTCCAGACTTACCAGCTCTACATGGGCATGTATCTCCGAGACCTGGCAAAGGAGATTGCCGGGTTCTCTGCTGGTCTCTCCGAGGAACCTTTGCTGCAGTTCCAAGCCTTGTCCACTGGTATTCGAGAGTGCTCGAAGTTTATATCTGAGCAGCCTACGATGGCTTCGAGGCTTCGGCCCGAGTAGCCGGGGCCGGCATCGGTGCCCACCGACAGGCTTGGCTACAGTCATCCGACTTCGAGCCATGGGTGCAGGACAAGTTGGTCGATGTCCCCTGCCGAGGTGAAAACCTCTTTGGCAAGCCCATGGCTGAAAAGGCTGCAGAACATGAGACCGAGACTCTGACCAGGACTAGGCTGTCCAAAAAAATCTCTGCCCCTTCTCAGAAGAAGAAGGGCTTGGGAAAAAAGACCTTTTACCTGAGGAAGTCCTCTGCCTATAAACCGTACCCTCATTATCAGGCCTCTGCAGCTCCCCAACAGGGTCAGCAGGCCAAGGGGCAGGGTCATGGGCCCCGTAGGCAGAAGGCCCCCAAGCCACCAACACCGGCCCCTGCTCAGCAGGGTTGGGGGTTTTTGACTCAACAAGCATAGCCTCTTCTCCTTAACTGGCCCACATCAGCACAGGAGGCCGGCTGGCCCACTTTGCCCACAGGTGGTCAGCCATCACATCAGATACCTGGGTGCTCCATATAGTCCACAAGGGCTATCTTCTCCATTTTCACCAGGTACCTCCCTCCTATTTTCCAGGGGAGCCTCCAAGACTCCCTCTGCATGGGGACCTACTCCTTCAGGCGTTAGAAAGTCTTCTAAAGGACCAGGCTGTGGAACCGGTGCCCCACCACCTGAGAGGTCACGGCTTTTATTCCAGGTACTTCCTGGTACCAAAAAGAACAGGAGGCCTCCGACCCATCCTAGACTTGCGCAACCTCAACAAGTTCCTGGAGAGGGAAAAGTTCAAGATGCTTACCCTTGGAATCCTGCTGCCCTACCTCCAGCAGGGAGATTGGCTATGCTCCTTGGATCTAAAGGATGCTTATACTCACATCCTTATTCATCCAGACCACAGACAATATCTCAGATTTGTTGTGGGAGGAAACCACTACCAGTACAGAGTACTTCCCTTTGGCCTATCCTCCGCTCCCAGGGTGTTCACCAAGTGCCTGGCGGTGGTGGCGGCCTACCTGAGGCTTCAAGGTCTTTTTGTGTTTCCATACCTGGACGACTGGCTCATAAGGGGCCAGTCTTCCCAGGAGGCCAGTCAAGCCACCCTTCGCACTGTGGCTCTGCTTCAGCACTTGGGGTTTGTCATAAACTTCGCAAAATCCACTTTGCTCCCGTCCCAGAACTTGGAATTCATAGGAGCAAGGCTAGACACTTTTCAGGCGAGGGCTTTTCTGCCAGTGGACAGGGCCCTCCGGTTGGTGGATGTAGTCAGGCAGTTTCACAGCAATTCCCTGGTCTCTGCCAGGCAATTCCTGAGACTTCTCGGCCATATGGCTTCCACGGTTCATGTAACCCCCAATGCCCGCCTGCACATGCAGCCTGCTCAGTGGAGCCTTCGTACTCAGTGGCATCAGGCCACAGGGAGCCTTGCAGACTCGGTGAGCATATCCACCCTGCTCGTCTCCTCTCTACAATGGTGGCTTCATCTTCCGAATTTCGTACTCAGAGTGAATTTTCAATCCCCTCCGCATTCTCGAGTGCTGACGACAGATGCTTCTCTTCTAGGTTGGGGAGCACATTGCCAGGGGGCATGTACTCAGGGTCTCTGGACTCCTTGGGAGACTGCTCAGCAGATAAACTTCCTGGAGCTACGGGCAATACGCCTAGCTCTGAGAGCCTTCTCCCACCTCACGTCTCACCAGTCTGTACTGGTCCAGACGGACAATCAAGTTGCCATGTTCTACGTGAACAAACAAGGAGGCACAGGCTCCTTCCTTCTCTGTCAGGAGGCACAACGGCTGTGCTCTTGGGCCGTCAATCACGGAATCCTTCTCAAGGCTGTCTACCTCCCCGGTCAAGAAAATTACCTGGCGGACAGACTGAGCAGGATCCTGCAACCACACGAATGGAGATTGAATCCATTGGTGGTTCAGCAGATCTTTCTCAGGTGGGGCCTCCCCACCATGGATCTCTTTGCCAGCCCTCTGAACCGGCAACTCCCGAGTTTCTGTTCCAGACAACCGCATCCTCTCAGAGTAGCAGCAGATGCCTTTCTGATTCCGTGGTCCCAAGGCCAACTATATGCGTTTCCTCCCACGCCACTAGTGTCTCGAACACTGTTCAAGGTCCTCAAGGACAGGGCCTCAATGATTCTGATAGCCCCCAGGTGGCCGAGGCAACCGTGGTTCCCGCTCCTGCTGCAACTGGCGGTGGACACTCCCCTGCCTCTGGGAATTCAACACGATCTCCTGTCTCAGGACCAGGGGTCTCTCTTGCACCCCAACCTCCAGTCCCTTCATCTGATGGCCTGGCTGCTGAAAGGGTAGTCCTGGCTCCCCTACTCCTGCCTAGAGAGGTGGAAGACGTGGTCTTAGCCTCTAGACGGCAATCCACCAGGAAATCCTACGCTCTTAAGTGGCGTAGATTCTCCACATGGTGTGCTCAGCACAGCGAGAATCCTTTCTCGTGCTTGATAGCGGTAGTATTGCAATATTTGCTTTACCTCTCCAATCTAGGCCTTAAGTCCAACTCTGTCAGGGTTCACCTCAGTGCTCTCTCAGCGTACCACTCGCCGGTGGACGGGAGGCCTCTTTCCAACCACCTTTTGGTGGCTCGTTTTCTCAGAGGCCTCCTCCTGCTTAAGCCTCCTTTGCGTCCACCAGCCCCTGAGTGGGATCTGAATGTGGTCTTACAGCGGATTACTTGTCCGCCATTTGAACCTATGGCTACCTACCCCCTCCGTTTTCTCTCCTGGAAAACCTTGTTTCTGGTAGCTCTTACCTCTGCTAGGCGAGTGAGTGAACTTCAGGCGCCTAGTGTCTTATCCTCCTTACACTAGGTTCTACAGGAGTAGGGTAGTCTTACGGACTCACCCGAAGTTTCTCCCTAAGGTTGTCTCCCCTTTTCACCTCAATCAGGAGGTGGTTCTTCTGACCTTCTTTCCCAGGCTGCATGCCAACCGGGCTGAGATGGTCCTGCATACCCTGGACTGTAGGAGGGCGTTGTCCTTCTACCTTGACCGTACGCGGGAGCATCGGAGGGCTGTTCAGCTCTTCGTTACTTTTGACCCCAATAAGTTGGGGTTACCTGTCTCCAAGCGTACTTTGTCCATATGGGTCGCTGACTGTATCGCCTGGGCTTATGGGGCAGCCAGCCTCTCGTTGGAGGGTCGAGTCACGGCTCATCGTGTCAGGGCGAAGGTTGCGTCAGTGGCTCATCTCCGCTCTGTTCCGTTGGCAGACATCTGCCGGGGCGCTACTTGGTCTTCAAGCCAGACTTTTGCGGCCCATTACTGCCTTGAGAGGGAGTCCCGCAGGGACAGTGCTTTCGGACAGGCAGTACTCCATAATCTCTTTGGGGTTTAGGCAACTCCTACCCTCCGGCCCTGGTGTTGGGCTACCGGTCGGGGGTGTTCTCAGAGAAGATTCCTTCCTTTAGTACTGACGAGCTAGAGGGAGCTCATTTTTTCCGCTTGAGGTCTCCGGTAGCCTTAAGCTGGGGAGTCCCATATGTGAGGACTGACTTCCTGCTTGGTCCTGGAGAAAGAGTAGTTACTCACCTGTAACAGGTGTTCTCCAGGAGCAGCAGGAATCAGTCCTTACAACCCTCCCTCCTCCCCTTGGAGTTGCAGTCATATGATTTATTTTGCTACTTTTTTTGCTGTCTTTTAGCTATGTCATCAGACTGAGCAAGATGGCACCCTTGGGCGGGAAGGGGACCGCGCATGCGCGCTGCAATTCCCAAAGGCTTTCTTTGAAAGCTGGGGAAATGCTCCGCACGAGGGCTCCGTCGGCGCCGACGTCACCCATATGTGAGGACTGATTCCTGCTGCTCCTGGAGAACACCTGTTACAGGTGAGTAACTACTCTAAATGGTGACAGACAGAGACTGGTTGGATCATCGGTCTGCCCACTTAAAATCCTTCCTCTCTTGGTAGGTGAGTATATAAGGGAGGTGAGTATATAAGGGAGGAGTATATAAGGGAGTGAGTATATAAGGGAGTGAGTATATAAGGGAGGAGTAGCCTAGTGGTAGGGGCAAGGTACTTCAGGCCGGAAGGTCGGAGGTTCAAATCCCACTAGAGGACAGCAACCTTGGGCCGGAAGGACTGGGGTTTCTAGTCCCACAGATGCTCCTTGTGGTCTTGGGCAAGCCACTTAACCCTCCATTGCCCATGTTCCCTGTAAGTATTAGTGTATGTGTCTCATATCCCCGCGTGTTAAATGTATCCCAAAAATTGTGTTGTGACCGCTTTGATTGAAGGATAAGGCGGTATACAAAACTGTCTAAATAAATAAATATATCATCCTTTCTCCTTCTCCTCCCCCCCCCCCCAACTCTCACGGTGCCGGTGCAGCCGATCCTTAAGTGGTTACTGTTGAGAATGTGGGAGAATCTGGCATCAGTACTACTGATCAGTTGGCATTTTAACGCCATGTACCACGTCAGGAAAGGGCCTGGGTTTCACAAGCCCCAACTCCCACATAGCTCCATGGTTGACAAGTCAACCATGCAAAATCTTAAGAGCCAGAAGACCCACTCTCCTGTCCCCCTGGAAGGGATGCTAGGGCTCCCAACGTCCTTGGGTGCAAGTGCTGCCAGGTCTTGATGCTGGGGTGTCAAATCCAGGCCTTTGAGCTATAAATAGGCATGGATCTGAAGGACCTAATCCAGGAGTGGTCCAGGTTTTCAGCGGGATTTGCTGGGGAACCCCTCCAGTGGTTCCAAGCTCTGATCTCCGGGATCAAGGACTGCTTGAAGTTCCTCTCCCAGGCAGCCTATGACAGCTTGAGTAGTAGCGGCAGGCATCGGTTCCCGATGCCAAGCCTGGCTAACATCTTCGGTCCTCGAGCGATGGGTCCAAGACAAACTGCTTGACATCCCTTGCACCAGAGAGAACCTGTTCGGCAAACCTATGGCCAACAAGGAGACAGAGATAGAGGCCGATTTAGTGACCCTCCAGAGTCTCTCAAAAAAGACCCCTTCTTTTTCCTGTAAGAAACCCTCAGGGAAAAGACCTCTGTTCCCAAGGAAAAAGGGGCACTTCTAATGGAGTCACCACTACCAACCCTTCTCGGGCCAGTAACAGGGTTCTTACCCTAAGAGACAAGGCCATGGAGCTTAGAAGCCCCAGGCCCCGGTTCCAGCCCAACCTAGATGGAGCTTTTGACTCCCAGGGCAGGGCCCACCCCCCCAGGAGACCTTCACCAGCTCACAGGGAGCTGCCTGGCGCTCTTCGCTCACAGGAGGGCCAAGATCACCTTGGACCAGTGGCCTACTGCAAGTCGTAAGGGAGAGATACCTCCTCCACCTACAACAGGTACCACCCAAGTTCTTCTCAGGATAGCTGGTGCAACCTTTCCTTCACCAGACCTTTCTGCTCTAAGCTCGCAGGTCTGCTCAGAGCCTATACCCAAACATCTATGGGGAAAAAGGCTTCTACTCCAGATACTTCCTTATCCCAAAGAGAACTGGGGGCCTCAGGCCCATTCTAGACCTGAGAAACTTAAACAAGTTTCTGGTGAGGGAAAAGTTCAAGATTCTCTCCCTTGGAACACTGCTGCCTTACCTCCACCAGGGACATTGGCTGTGCTCCTTGGATCTAAAGGATGCGTGTAAACACATCCTAATCCACACATCCTAATCCATCCTTTCTACAGACAGTGCCTAAGGTTCATGGTAGGAGGAGGGCACTACCATTACAGGCTACTACCCTTCGGCCTGGCCGCCTCGCCAAGGGTCTTTACTAAATGCCTGGCAGTGGTAGCCACCCACCTGTGCCTACAAGGTGCTTTTGTCTTCCCCTGCGTAGATGACGGACTAATCAGGGGTGGTACGGCTTCAGAGGTCAGTCAGGCCACAGAATAGGCAATCCTCCTTCTGCAGCACCTGGGGTTTGTTGTAAACTACTCCAAATCCCATCTCTCTCCAGCCCAAAGCCTGGATTTTAGAGGTGCTCAGTTGGACATATTACAGGTCAAGGCCATCCTCCCAAGAGAAAGGGCAGGATGTCTCAAACAACTGGCAGGAGACATACAACACTGCAGGTCAGTACCAGCTCACCACCTCCTCCGCCTGCTGGGCCATATGGCCTTGACAGTCCACGTCACGCCCTTAGCCCGCGTACACATGCGGACAGCCTAATGATGCCTCCGCTTGCAGTGGACTCGAGCCATAGGCAGGCTACGGGACAGGGTCAGGGTTACCTGCCAACTGGCAGAATCTCTCAACTGGTAGCAAAACCTGCACCACCTCCATGCAGGAATGCCCTTCCAGGCACCAGCACCACAGAGACCCCTGACCACAGATGCCTCCCTCCTTCGTTGGGGGCGCATTGTGGGGATCGCCGCACACAAGGCAGCTGGTCTCAGGAGGAGTCACTCTTACAGATGAGTCTCCTAGAGCTCATGGCAATCTTAGCCCTACAAGCGTTTCGCCACCACCTGCGGCACCAACCTGTGCTGATACAGATGGACAACCAGGTTGCCATGTTTTATATCAGCAAGCAGGGGGGTACGGGCTCGTACTCCCTCTGTCAGGAGGCAGTGGCCCTCTCTCCTTGGCATGCAACAGCATGCTTCTGCGAGCGGTGTACCTCCTGGACCAGGACAACTGCCTAGCGGACAGGCTGAGCAGAGTCCTTCGTCCACAGGGAGTGGTGCTTAAACCCCAGGGTAATGAAGCAGCTCTTCTACCTCTGGGGCAGGCCCATAATGGAGCTATTCATCTCTCCGGACAACGCACAGCTGCTTTGCATCATCCGCACCCAGGGAGAATGGTGACATATGCCTTCCTAATCTCGTGGTCTGAGGGCCTAATCTATGTGCTCCCACTGACCCCCCCTGCCCTCCCCATCCCCCCAAGTCGCCAGGACTCTCTTCACGGTCCAGAGCGAGAAGGCGTCACTTATACTGGTCGCCCCCAGGCGACCCAGGCAACCTTGGTTCCTTCTGTTACTTTCCTTGCCAGTGTAGCTTACTTTAAAAAACAAACAAGAGAATCAGTTCCGCCAAGAAGGGCGATGTACAAGCGACTGAGTCAGTACTTTAGTTCGTGTTCTGGTTGAGTGTGTTCTGACCTCTCTTTGGGGAGGGGAAAATGCTTTGTCAATAAGATACTGCAGGGAAGGAGACAGCCTCACCTTAAGTAGTGTGACATCACTAAGAGATTTGCATGACCAGTCTCCAGCCGCTGGTGGATAGACAACAACCCGTATATCTGGACTGGAGGGACTCCATGAAAGAAAATTAGCAGGTAAGGTCTAATTTCACCTTCTATTACAATGCTGACCTGCACTACAACTTCTAATGGGCTTTTCAATCTTGTGATCAAACCATTAGACGACTCCTGTCCATATTTCCTAAGAATGGCCCCCGGATGAGGGAAAACTAATCTGATATGTATGCAGATACCACTATCTGTGTCAGAACTGAGGGGTTCTAGATGCATTGAATTTGATGGTTAAGGCTGTTTTGCTTGCCTCCAAAATTTGGGGAACTATAATCTAGAGGTTGAGACCTAAGATAGCCTTGGCTATTTTGCAGAAAGTTTGGAACCATTAGGATTTAAAAGATTTGTCAACGTGCCTTCACATGATGCTGGAGAATGCGGGATCCATTTAGTTCTGTGGGGAGAACAGAGGTCTTAAGGTAACTTTACCTGATCCTTATGTGCAGAGTTAAATTTTTTGTGGGGGTTTGTTCACTTTTTACAAAAGTTTATCTGACTGATCAGCAGTCCAAGCATTTTTTTTCTATTTGGTTTGTAGGCCCATTTCTAGGAACTGTGTAACTCTGAGTTTTGAGAGTCTTGGTATCCTAGAAGCCCCCAGGGAATAGTTTGCAGGGCGGACCACTTGCCCAGACTGGGTAGTTGACTGTATAAGGGGCACATGCAGAGGTGCGGTAGAGCCCTCCAGGCGTGCATGGGGTTAACCCTGCAAGACTAATAGGGGTAGTGTTATATCATTTTAGCAGCCCTTCTCTAAACTGCATCCACTTTCTCAATGCCTTTGTGAACATCCGGCCTCCAGAACTGAATGCAGTACTCCAGGCAGGGCCCCACCAGTGACTTTTCTTTTTCCGATGTCGATATATTGGAATTTTCTATGCCACGTGCCTGTTCCTCATCGTCCCTCCAGTCCATTTCAGAGCATGGATTTATGCCTTCCTATCAGCAAATGGAGACTGAGATCCACTGGTTTGATGATGTCACCCTATATAGGTCCTGTGTAGCCACCTCTCACTAGTATTTCTCAGTCTCCAGCAGATGGAGGCGACAGGCTCTTGTGCAGTTTGGACTCCACTGGATGAAAAAAAATGATTATATATAGAGAGATATGTTTATTTACAAATGTAACCACATACAGCCAGCTTGAACCTCAAAATTTCCCAAGGTATTGCATTCCAAAATAATATCCGGCTAATTACAATGATACTACTACATTCTCCTCATCAACTACCTTACCCCTTATATCCCAGTCCCCCCCCCACCACCCAACTCCTGTCCTTCCCCCACCCCCATTCCCCCCTTGCTTCTTGGAACTCGTATGAGCCCACTAGAGTCCAGCCGTAGAACAGTATAATACAATTCAGTATAATACTTGGTTTCAACTTTTTCAACTTAGTATCATATATTACACTTTGACATGACCTAGCCTCAGCTCTTGGTACCAGTGCCACACTTTTGTAAAGGTTTCCAGCTTGTGGTGTTAAAATACAGCAATCTCACATATATAATAGATGAACTCCAGCTGCTTGAGCGCCGTACCTCTTGTTGGCTCCACTCTCGTTGCTATCACACATAAAACGAAGAATTAACCCCCTTCTCCCTCCCATCCCTCCCACAATTCATTGAGCAACATTTGCTCAGAAGCCAATTGTATTGGTGTCCCAGTTAATTCTGTTATAGGCTCTCAAGCTCCCCCATAATCACCGCACTTTGGGACATTCCCACAGCAAATGTTTCAGGTCCCCAACCGCACCACACCCTTTCCAGCACTCACCTGTGAACTTCTTGTTTATGGCATGCAATTTACTAGGAGTCCAATAAATTCTCGAACACCCCCTCAGGCTGTTTTCCAGCAGGGCCATCCTCGGTGCCAAGATGTGAGTAGCAGTGTAGATAGCCCACCTGGTAGCCCCCCATTCACCTAGTATTTCCCGTTCCCACTGCTTAAGGTGGAGAGGGGCTTTCGTCCCTCCTGCCATCGATCACCTATTCAAGGCTGCCAGGAGGCCCCCTACTTCCCCCCCCCCTTTCCCATCAGCAATTTGAAGTGGGGTGGGTCCCTGCCCCAAATCTTGTTGCACCCTCCTTTGCCTCAAAAAATGACAGAACTGAAGGTACCCATATTGGTCTCCATCCTCTAGGCCATATGTAACTCGTATAGTCCCAAACGGATGTATCCCTTCCTCCTCCCCCCATCACCTGCCCAACCTGCCATAATCTCATCCGCTCTCACTGCTGAAACTTCCCTCCTGCCCACCTTGGTGGAAAATCTTTCATCCCTGTGTTAAGTGTTTTGAGAGTAGCCCCCCCCCTCAATTGACTGCTTTCTACATCTATCCCGCACTTCCAAAGTTAAGGAGATATGTGAAGTGCCCCTCAACCTTCGTTCCCTCCCTCCAGGACCCCACACCAGCCGCTCTAAAACTCCCTTCCCCCACACATATTGCTCCATTGTCACCCACTATTTTTCTTCCCCCACTCCCTGCTAGTCGAAGAGAGCTGTCAATTAGGCCACCTCATAATACGTTTTGAAACAGGGGACCCCCAAGCTACTATCTCTCCCTTTCTGGAACATGACCCTACGAACTACTTTAGGAACTTTACCCTCCCATATAAATCCCATCAGCAAGCTTTGTATCTGCTTCAGGAACTTCATTGGGACCACACACGGCACAGACATAAACAGAGCACTCTAAGAAGGACATTCATATTGATTATATTAATTCTCAACTGGGAAGTGTTGAGCCCTCTCCATCTTCCCATGTCTCTCTCTAAAGCTTCCATCATAGAAACATGATGGCAGAAAAAGACCACATAGCCTAGCTAGTCTGCAGTTCCATATCAACCACTACAACAGTCCCATTTTTTCCTTTACAGATCCTTTGTGTTTGTCCCATGCTTCTTTGAATTCAGATACTGTCCTCATCTCTACCACCTCCACTGGGAGACTGTTCCATGCATCTACCACTCTTTCCGCATATTACTCCTGAGTCTATCCTCTTTCACTCTCATCCAATTGTCCCCTCGTAGCAGAGCTTGCCTTCGTTTGATAGAAACCCTCCTGTGCATTTATGCCACGGAGGTATTTAAATGTTTGTCATATCGTCCCTATCCCGCCTTTCCTCTAAATTGGAGTATGGTGTGCAATTCTGGAGACCGCACCTTCAAAAGGATGTGAACAGGATGGAGTCGGTGCAGAGGGTTGCTACCAAAATGATTAATGGGCTACATTATAAAGCATATGAGGACAGACTTAAGGATCTTAATATGTACACCTTAGAGGAAAGGCGGGATAGAGGTGATATGATTGAGATGTTTAAATACCTCCGTGGCATAAATGTTCAGGGAGAGAGCCTCTTTCAATTGAAAGCAAGTTCTGCTACGAGGGGACCTGGGATGAGGGTGAAGGGAGATAGATTCAGGAGTGATATGCAGAAATATTTCTTTACGGAAAGAGTAGTGGATCCGTGGAATAGTCTCCCAGTGGAGGTGGTAGAGATGAGGACAGTAACTGAATTCAAGAAAGCATGGGACCAACACAGAGGATCTCTAAAGGCAAAAAGTGGACTGTTGTAGTTGTTATGGAAGGACAGACTAGATAGGCCATGTGGTCTTTTTCTGTCGTCATATTTCTATGTTTCTATGTTAAAGTATACATATTAAGATCTTTTTTTTTTTAAAATTGAAATTTTAAACATACTTACAAAGAAAGTACGCAAGCAATCAAGATGCCAATGTCAATCCAGAAACAAGAAAAAAAAGAGGAGGGAACCCTCCAAATATTAATAAGAAAAAAAAACACATCAGCAAATCATATTCTTAGCCCACTATAAGGGGGAGAATTAAAAAGCAATTAATACAGCAAAATATTAAGGAACCCAAATCCTACTACTAAGACAGCACAAACCCACTATCCCCACTTCTCCTAACACTATTCTTACTCGGGCTACTTTGGTAGTCACTTTTGTATCTGAGTATGATAAATCTGCTGTGTTTAAATTGTACTTCAAAAGGTCATCTGTTCTGTTCTGTGGTGCTAAGGTGCAGATGTTTCCTGATGTCTGTAAGGCCACTCAACTTAGGAGACAGGCTTTTTTAGCTTTGAAACCTAAGGTCTTGGCTCTTTCAGCAAGTTTTTTTCTTCGTTACCCCTGTAAGTGTTTAATTATATTTCAGGGGTCTAAATATACCTTTGTTGATCCTTCTCAATTGCAGCTATTTTTGGATAATAAATAAAGGTGCACACATATTAAGATCTTTAACTCTATCCTCATATGCTTCATAATGAAAACCACTAACCATTTTAGTAGCCATCCTGTGCACAGACTCCAACCTACCTATGTCCTGAAGGTGTGGTCTCCAGAATTGCACACACTACTCCAAATGAGGTCGCACCAGAGATTTATACAGAAGCATTATCACCTCCTATTTTCTGCTGGTATTCCTCTCCCTATACCCCAAGCATCCTTCTCACTTTCGCAGTCACCTTTTCCACCTGTTTAGCTACTTTAAGATCATCAGACACAATTACGCCCAGGTCCCGCTCTTCTTTTGTGGACAGAAGTACCTCATCCCCTACACTGTACAGTTCCTTTGGATTTTTGCAGCCCAAATGCATGACCCTGCATTTTATAAAATTTCAGCTGCCATATTCTAGACCATTCTTAAAGTTTAGCTAGATCCCTCCTCATGTTGTCAACTCCTTCCTGTGTGTCTACTCTATTGCAGATTTTGATATCGTCTGCAAACAAGCAAACCTTACCTAACAGTCCTTAAGCAATGTCACTAACAAAGATGTTTAAGCAGAATTGGACCAAGGACAGATCTCTGCGGCACACCATTGGTAACCACCTCCTCAGAGTGAGCTCCATTTACCTGTACCCTTTGTTGCATCCCACTCAACCAATTTGTAACCCAATCAGTAACTTTAGGGTCCATCCCTAGGGCGCTTAGTTTGTTTATAAGTTGCCTTTGTGGAATGGTGTCAAAGGCTTTACTGAAATCTAAATACACCACATCTAGGGCTCTCCCTTGGTCCAACTCCCTGGTCACCCAGTCAAAGAAATCTATCAGATCTGCCTGATGAGATCTGCCTCTGATAAATCCATGTTGCCTTGCATCCTGCAAACTATTGGACTCCAGAAACCTCACTATTCTCTCCTTTAGTAGCCTTTCCAATAATTTTCTAACCACAGAGGTTAGACTAACTGGCCTGTAGTACTCTGTGTCATCCTTGTGTCCACTTTTGTGTATAGGGACCACATGTGCCTCTCTCCAGTCCTCTGGCACCACTCCCGACTCCAAAGAGGCATTGAAAAGATCAGACAGTGGAGCCACTAGAACATCCCCAAGTTCCCTCAGTATTCTTGGATGTATCAGGAGCTTATAATTCCATTGTGATGAGCCCTCTCCATCTTCTCATGTCTCACTTTAAGGCTTCAATCAGGGGCTTATAATTCCATTCATGCACTTTGTCTAGGATATTACCCAGATGTACCTCCAAATACTTGAAAGTTTGCACCCATTTAAAAGAGTAGGCCGCCTGTAAGAGTTCCTTTAATTCATGCACAATATTGAAGCCTAAGACTTCCATCTTGCCAATATTCATTTTATATCCTTAAACTGCTCTATACAAGTCAGTTTCCCTTAACACCAGCAAGGATGTCAGCGGTTCCCTTATCATGAAAATATCATCTGCAAAAAGTGCAATGTTATGTCTCCCCAGCCATCTCTACCCCCTTGATGTCGCCATGCATCCACACTATTTCTGCCAGAAGTTCAATCACCAATGCAAATAAGGGTGACAGTGGGCACCCCTGACACTTACCTCGACCCAACTGAAAATTGTCAGAGTTCCCTCCATTTATTTGAATCTGAGCTGTTGGGTCTGTGTCACAGGGCCTTAACCCACTGTAAGAATTTTCCCCTATCCTCATCTTTTCCAGTACTTTAAACCCAAAGCTCCATTCAATCCTATCAAAGGCTTTTTCTGCATCCACAGTCATAAACACAGCCTTTTCCCCCGTTCCATTAATCTACCAAATCAGATTCATCAACTTCCTAATGTTATCTCCCCCATGCCTCCCTGATATAAAGTCAGCCTGATCATTTCTCACCAGTTTGGGTACAAATTTCTGTAACCAAGTGGCTAGAGTCTTTGCTAAAAGCTTGGCATCCAGGTTGATGAGGGAGATTCTGTATACGAACCACATATACTCTTATCTTTACCCTGTTTTGGCAACACCATTATCCCTGCCATGGCAATAGAGTCCAGTACTTGGCCACTTTCCAGTACCCCATTAAACACCTCTGCTAAGAGGGGGGCCAAGTGGTCTTGAAACCTCCTATAAAAATTGGCAGTCAGACTGTCAAGACCCGGGGTCTTCCCTCAACTTTAAAGACCCGATCTCCAGCCTCACCTCCTCCACCCTCACCTCCTCCACCCTGAGGTCCCCATCCAGTACTACAACCTCACCATTATCCACAAGGCTCAGAATGGACTCACTGCCCAGCATCTACAAATGTCAATCAGTGCCCCCAGTTCCACCAGGCCCTGCAGGCAGAGCACACTAAACCTGCTAAGCCTGCCAACGCAGATCCGCAAAAGCATCCAATATGCCTGCCTGGTGTCCTTCCCACTCTGCGCCCCCACCCTCTGGAACATACTGTAACCCACCCTAAGAAATATCCAAGAAACAAGTCTTCTAAAGACTCATCTCTTCCGGGATCACTATGGCACGCGCTGACCCTTTCAAGAAACTACCGGACAGACCCCTTGTACCTGCCTACTGAACCCCACTGCTAATTTCACTACTGTGTTTCCCCAGCAACTACCCCCTCCCCTGCAATGGACTTAACAGAGCCACGAGAGGGAAATCACTCTTCTCTTCGCAGCTTGAAAAGCCCGCCACTGATGGAGCTGACAGCTGAGGGCTCTGCCGGGCAGACGGGAAGGGGCCGCGGGACAGTTGATTCTGCCGCTGCCACGGCGGCAGCAGCAGAAGCCAGGGGTTTGTTTTGTTTTTTTTTTGTTTCCTCTCCGTTGCGGGCTGCACAAAGTTCTCTCACGGGCCGCGTGTTTGAGACCCCGGCATTAAATGAACAAAACACACACAAAAGAAATAACTAAAATGCTGAATCCCAAAAACTGTAAATTTAATAAAAAGATAATTAATTACCAATATTACTTTTCACAAAAATCCTTCCAAAAATTAAAAAAATCCTTTTTTAAAAATATTAAATAATCTTGTTGTCTTAGAACAGGTTTGATTCCAAGGTAAAGGACTGGCTCTTTGAAGAAAGCCAATTCCAAGTTCACTGCCTAAAGGAAATATTACAGAGGAACCCCTAGTGATGGTGTACCCTTGCTGAATGGTATCCGTAAGCCCTCCAAGTCCTTTCTGCTGCATAGGGGCATCAAAGATATGATTACAGCGGAGTGGATGCTGGCCTGAGGGGGTTGGCAGGGCCATGGCTAGGCTGTACCTCATTCTACCGAATGAGAAAAAGCTCTTATGGCTCCTGAGGGTGGATATGTTGGTGACGGCAGTCACCAAAAACACTAAGATTCCTGTTGAAGGTGGAGCTGTGCTGAGGGACTCTCAAGATAGCAAGCTGGAGGCCTTGCTGAAGCAGTTCTTTGAGGTTTACGCTCTGGCCTTGCAGGCAGCAGTCTGCGGGTGATCATATTTGTGGTGGTCGCAGATGCTGCCAGAGAGGCTTCCCAGGAGCTCCACAGGTCTTTGTCACTGGATCAACCTTCTTGGCCTATGTGTTGTATGACTTAGGACCTTGGCAAAGAATATGACTTCTGTAGTAGTGAGTCGTTGGTGGACACTATGTACCGGGTCCAGCGAGGACCAGGCTTCAGGAAGATGCAACTCCCTCACATCTCCATGGGACAGAAAAGCCCGAAGACTCACTCTTCGGTGCCCCTGGGCAGGGAGTCCATGCCGTCGGATATAAACGTTACCAGGGCTCGATGCTGGCTTGCCGCATACAAGCATATCAGCTATATATATCGGCATGTGCCTCCGAGATCTAACCAAGGAACTTGGGGGTTTCTAGGCAGATCTCAGTGGGGATCACCTCCAGCGCTTCCAGACCCTCACGAAGCCTGTTGGGGAGTGCTCGAAGTATTTGTGTTGAGCAACTTAAGACAGCTTCGAGTCTAATGCAAGGCTGGCTGCTGCAGGCATTGCTCCTTGATGCCAGGCCTTGCTCCAGGCATTGGACCTCGAGCAATGGGTCAGGAAAAATTCCTCGATGATCCTTGCCTCTGTGAAAACCTCTTCAACAAGCCAATGGAGGACAAGGTGGTGGAGATCGAGACAGAGTATGTCACCAGTACTCGACTCTCCAGGAAGACCTCCACTCTTCCCAAGAAGAAATCATCAGGGAAAAGGCCTCCCTTCCACCGGAAAGTGGAAGGGAGGCCAGCCTTACTGAAGCTATCCCCATACCAGGCCTGCCAGACCCTCCAGCAGGGTCATCAGGGCAAGGGAGCAGGCCAGGACTCACGCAAGCCTAAGGGCCCCAGATACCAGCTCCAGCCCAGACTGGGTCGGGGTTTTGACTCCGAGCATAGCCTCTCTACCCATGGGGGAACAGCTACCAACAGGAGTTGCCTGATTAATTTTGCCCACTGGCAGGCTGCCATCACCACAGACTCTTGGGCACTCCAGGTGGTCAGGGAAGCTTACCTCCTTCACTTGGACCAGACGCCTCCCCCTTTCTTCCCAGGAGAGCCCCCTCGGACTTCCCTGCACCAGGCCCTGCTAATGCAGGGACTTGCAGGTCTTCTCAGGGACAGGGCCATGGAGCCCATACCACACCACCTACTCCAGGTACTTTCTGGTCCCAAAAAGAACAGGAGGCCTAAGGCCCGTCCTGGACTTAAGAAAGCTGAACAAATTCCTAGTGTGGGAAAAGTTCAAAATGCTCTCCCTTGGATTATTGCTGCCCTACCTCCATCGGGGAGATTGGCCATGCTCCTTGGATCTAAAGGATGCTTTTACTCACATGCTTATCCATCCCAACCACAGGCAGTACCTAAGGTTCATGGTCGGGAGCAACCACTACCAGTACAGTGTATACTACTCTTCGGTCTAGCCTTGGCATCAAGAGTCTTCACCAAATGCCTAGCAGTGGTGGCTGCCTACCTCTGTCTCCAAGGGGCCTTCGTCTTCCTATGCCTGGATGACTGGCTAGTAAAAGGGGACACGGCCTCAGAGGTGCAACAGGCCACAGCCTGCACCATCAGCATCCTACAACACTCCAAATCCCATCTCACTCCAGCACAGGACCTGGAGTTCATAGGTTCTCGTCTAGACACCCTCCAAGCTAGGGCATTCTTCCCCCTGGCGAACGAGGTGCAGCACCAACATGCCGTGTCAGCACAGTCCATGCTCCGCCTGCTAGACCACAGGGCTTCCACAGTCCCCAACGCCCGCCTCCACATGTGAGCAGCTCAGTGGTGCCTCAGCTCACAGTGAACTCAAGCCACAGGCAGGCTCTGGGACAGGGTCTCAGTGTCCCATCAACTAGCGGAGTCACTCGTTTGGCTGGATACACAGCACCTGTGGAAGGGCATGCCCTTTCAACACCCAAACCCCCAGAGGGTCCTCACTATGGATGCCTCCCTACTGGGCTGGGGTGCTCCTTTTGAGAATTGCACACGCAGGCCAACTGGTCTCTGGAGGAGAGCCAGCAGCAGATCAACCTGCTGGAACTCAGAGTCATTTTGCTGGCGATCAGGGCCTTGCAACACCACCTGCAGCACCAGTTGGTGCTGGTCCAGACAGATAATCAGGTTGCGGTATTCTACCTGAACAAACAAGGGGGCATAGGGTCTTACCGCCTTTGCCAGGAGGCATTAGCCCTCTGCTTGTTCGCAATCAGTCAGGGAATGCTCCTTAAGATGGTATTTATTTTATATATAGGGTGGTATATCTTCCTGCCCAGGACAGTGCCCTAGCAGACAGACTGAGCAGGGTCCTCCAGCCGCATGAGTGGTGCCTAAACACCAGGGTGGTGCAGCGGCTATTGAGTATGGGGCACCCCATATCTGGACCATTTTGCCAGCCCAACCAATGCTCAGCTGCCCCACTTCTGCTGTCCCCAACCGCATCCATCCTGGATAGCAGCAGATGCCTTCCTCATCTCGTGGTCAGAGGGCCTTCTGTACACCTTTCCTCCTATGCTACTAATCACCTGGACCCTTTTCAAAGTCCTGCAGGACAAGCCTTTCATGATCCTGGTGACCCCACGGTGGCCCAGACAGCCCTGGTTTCCCCTGTTGCTCTGCCTCTCAATGGAGCTCCCAGTCCATCTGGGGAGTGCCCCAGGACTACTGACCCAGGAGGGGGACTCGCTTCTCCACCCCATCCTGGGGCTCCTGTTGCTAACAGCATGGCTGCTGAACGGGTTTGTCCTAGCGCCCTTCAGCCTCTCCAGGGAGGTGGAAGAAGTCCTCCAGACCTCTCGTAAGAACTCCATGAGATGAGCCTATGCCTTCAAGTGGCACAGATTCTCCATATGGTGTGCGGAGCAGCGGGTAGACCCATTCTCTTGCCAGGTGCACACGGTGCTGCAGTATTTGCTCCACCTCTTGCAAACTGGACTCAAGCCCAACTCCATCAAGTTACCACCTGAGCATGCTCTCCATGCACCTTCACTCTGTAGAGGGCAAACCTCTTTCCGTACAGCCCCTCATTATTCCATTAATGCGAGGCTTGTTGCTCTCTAAGCTTCCCATCCGCCTCTGGTGGAATGGGATCTCAGTGAGGTTCTAATGCAGCTTACCAAGCCATCTTTTGAACCTTTTGCTACCTGCCACTTGTATTTTCTATCTTAGAAGATTATCTGCCTGGTGGCACTCGCCTCTGCCCGAAGAGTCAGTGGGTTTCAGGCCTTGGTGGCCAAGCCAATGTACACTAGATTCTACAAGAATAGGGTCGTGCTTCGCACCCACCCAAAATTCCTTCCGAAGTTGATATCCGCTTTCCATCCCAACCAGGAGGTGGTGCCCCTTACCTTCTTTCCATGGCCCCATGCTGACAAGACGGCTGTTCTCCATACTCTAGACTGTAAAAGGGCCCTGTCCTACCTGCAGTATACCCAGGGCACCGCAAAGCCTCACAGCTTTTCATGTCATATGACCCCAATTGACTGGGGGAGGCAGTGTCCAAATGGACTGCCAACAATCAGGCTGGGCTCTCGTTTGAGCACCAGGTCACTGTGCAGAATGTCAGGGCTATGGCGACCTCAGTTGCAAGCCTATGCTCTGTCCCTATGGCAGACATCTGCTGGGCCACCACCTGGTCCTCAGTCCACACCTTTGCAACTCACTACTGCCTGGAGAGGGAGTCCCAACAGGACAGTGCCTTTGGCCACTCCATAATCTGTTCAGGGTTTAGGAAACTCCTACCCTTCGACTATTCTCAATCTACTGGAGCCATGGTTCTGACTGGACACTGGAGTCCTCGGAATCTTTCCTCAGATTCGCTTGCAGCTGCTCATGGCTGGGGCGTAGATTTTCTACAGGTTCTCAGTAGCCTGTAGCTAGGGAGTCCCATATGTGAGGACTGACTTACTGCTTGTTTCTGGAGAAAGCGTAGTTACTCACCTGTAAGGTGTACTCCAGGGAAAGCAGGAATCAGTCCTCTCAACCCTCACTCCTCCCTTTGGAGTTGCTGTAGAAGTTTTGTCATCTTCTTTTGTCTGCTCTTGCTATGTCATCTGACTGAATAAGATGGCACCCCTGGGTAGAAAGGGAACCATGTATGCGTGGTGGCATCTCTCAAAGTCTTTCTTTGACAGCTGGTGAGATGCTTCCATGGGGCTCCATCAGCACCGACATCACCCATACGTGAGGACTGATTCCTGCTGTCCCTGGAGAATACCCATTACAGGTGAGTAACTACACTATCTGGCAGTGGAAGCTCCATTTCTGTTACCAGTGCTGCACAATCTTCTGGCTCAGGGCCCAATTCTCATGCCTGAAGCAAATTAGTTCTCAGTTATAGCTTGATTCTTGAGAGGGACAGGCTGAGTAAGAAGGGCTACTCTCCGCAAGTCATAGCAACTTTGTTGAGGGCATACAAACATTCTACCTCTCTGACATATGTTCAAGTATGGCTCAAGTTTTGCATGGGTGGAGTATGGCATGGTGCCACCCCTTGAGATCTGTACCAGCAATGTGGTCTTCCCTTCATTCCTTTGCGCATCATTATCGTCTTGATGTTCAGAAGCTAGGGGGATGTGCAATTTGGAACGAGAATGTTGTAGGCTGGGATCTCCTGCCCCCTTACCCTCCCCCCGGTCATTAGACACTGCTTTGGCACATCCCACATGTCTGGACTAGTCTGGAGGGACGATGAGGAAGGTGGTGATATGCTTTACCTTATAATTTTCTTTCCTTGAGTTCCCCCAGTCCAGTGTGGAACTGGCCTGTCTTTTTAAGGTTTCAGGCTTGGCTGATTGTGCTTAGTGTCTAGAGTCAGGAGGCCTTACTTGGGTTCATCCTTGAGGGTTCTGCCTTTTCATGAACTTACTGTACTGCTCTGCTCTTCTTTTTATTTTTACTGCTATGTGTTCTTCGGGGTCTGTGGTCTCTGTCCACCGTTTCCAGATTCTCCTCAGAGCAAAGGTAAATAGTTAAGTTAATTTATATTTTTTGAGATTGCAATAGAGAGAACCATGCAATAGTTCTTTGTGGAGTCTACTATGTTGGAGAAATACTGGTAAGAGGTTGGCTGCACAGGATCCTTATAGGGTGACATCATCAAACCAATGGTTCTCAGTCTCCATCTGCTGCTGATGGGGCATAAATTCATGCATCTGGATTGGATTGGAGGGATTTAAGCAGGTAAGGCCTAATTTCACCATTGTATACTTTTTAGGATTTAAGGTAGTTTTCCTTTCATCACAAATCTGCACAGTGTGAAAGAGAGCAAGAGACATGAAACTGCTCTTGGCTCAAAGATCTCGCTGGAAGACTCATTTTAATGGAGTCTGAGAATCCACAAAAATGCAATTTGTTTTTCTTTTGGTGTCTCTCGATTCTAGGTAGTGGTGGGTCCAGATATCTGTCTACGTGAAGGCACGGTTATTTCCCTGCACATCCCTGATGTAGAAGAGGAGGAGGATGAGTTCAATGATGATGATGGGGTTACCAAGGAGGAGAAGGCGACTAAGGTTAAAGGTACCTAGTTATTCCCAGAAAAGGAGACCTCTTCAAAGCCAGTGTGTAGCACAAAAGTTGGCATTAGAATAAATGGATCGAAGAGGCAGTGTGGTCGTCTCAGTAGAACAATTCAAGTTGCTAGGGGTGTCACTGTCTCTTGAGGTAGAAATCTAAGCTTTGGTTAGAATCTCCTAAACAAATATTATTCTTTCAGGTTACAGTAAAGTAGAAGTGGGGTCAGAAGGCAAAGGTTACATCTGGAAAGAAATCAACCTGAATGAAGAGGAAGAGGATGAACTAAGGCAGAACTTATGGGGTGAGGGCTTTGGGCCAGGTGCTGTGGCTTGTTATGGAGGGTAATTGTATCACAGATCACCTATGGATGAAGACCATGAAAATGCCTAGTTTTAGCCTCTTTTGTGAAGAGACATAGGTGCCTATTTGTCTTTATGGAATACTAACACGGATCTGAGAGAAATACTGGCTGGATTGAAGCTACAAATAGTGATTCCTGTTGTGCTTAAAGAATGTGTCTACATGCATATTTTATGAAATAGGTGCATTAAGTCATGACTCCTTCCCTGAATATGCCTGCTCTTAAATCATGGACGAGCACATGCTTAATTGCGAAGTGCATACTGTTAAGCAGATGGTAATTTTATATGAAGCCTTTTACACTCATTCCCTTTGCCTCCCTGTCATCTTCTGATATTAAGAACATAAGATATGCCATACTGGGTCAGACCAAGGTCCATCAAGCCTAGTATCCTGTTTTCAACCGTATCCAAGCTAGGTCATAAGTACCTAGCAGTCTCTCCAAAAGACACAGGTTCCTCAGTGCTTGTATTGGGTTAAGCAGTGATATCCTGGGTCTCTTTTAATAATGGTTTATGGACCTTTCCTCCAGGAACTTGTCCAAACCTTTTTTTAAAACCCAGCTACACTAACAGCTTTTACTACATCCTCCGGTAACAAATTCCAGAGTTTGATTACACGTTGAATGAAAAAATGTTTTCTCTTATTCGTCTTAAATAGGTTACCCTGTAGCTTCATTGCATGTCCCCTAGTCTTTTTATATTCTGATGTAAACAATCGATCTACGTTTACCCGTTCCACTCCATTAATTTATAGACCTCAATTATATCTCCCCTCAGCCGTCTCTTTTCCAGGTTGAAGAGCCCTAACCTTATTAGTCTCTCTTCATAGGAGTATCCTTCCATCCCCTTTACTATTTTGGTGGCTCTTCTCTTTACCTTTTCTAATAACGCTATATACTTTTTAAGATACGGCGACCAGAATTACACACAATATTCAAGGTGCAGCCGCACCATGAAACGATATAGAGTCATTATAATATCCTTTGTTTTATTTTCCATTCCTATCCTTATGATACCTAGCATTCTATTTGCTCTCTTGGCCACCACTGCACACTGGGTGGAAGATTTTAACATTTTTTTTTATTTTATTTTTTTTTTAAATTTGAGTTTAGTCATTTACAACAACCAAAAGTTCAAAGAAAAAACATTGTTCACTCACAATAGGCATACAGAAGTAATAGAAACAAACAAATCTGAACCAAAGTCCATTAGAAAAAGAATAAGCAAGAGACAATTATGCAGTCCACATTACGGAAGCTTGACTACATCCATCCAAAAGAGCAAAGGGAATAAGAAAACAAGCCAAAAAGGCCACAATCGCGGAGGTCTACAATACTAGACGGAGCCCCCTCCCTGATCACTCTGCCGGTCAGAAAGGAATTTCTCGAGATGAGAAACATCTACAAAGACGTACGAAGTACCCTTGTAATTGATGACACATTTACATGGGAAACGTAAGAAGAACGTAGCACCGAGTGCCAGGACGCGCGGTTTTAGAGTCAAAAACTGTCGCCTTCGCAACTGGGTGCTACGAGTAACATCAGGAAAAACTCTAATCAACTGTCCACAAAACTTAGTAGCCTTCACTTTAAAGAAAGCTTTGAGAATACGTTGTTTAGTTAGAATAGATGAGAAAGTCATCAGTAATGTGGACCGTTGAGAGATAATATCCAAGGAATCCTCTAAAAAAGCGGTCAAGTTGGATATCGTTGGAACTACCTCATCAAATCCCCCCTCAGTAGGGTTCACCCTTCGAGACCCTGAGGGGATATAGTATATCTGAGAGAGGTCAACAGGATCTGAAATAGCTAGCACTTCCTTAAGGTATTTATCAAAAAGAATTTTTGCCGAGAGGAGAGATGAAAAGGGAAAATTCAAAAAACGTAAATTATACATGCGGGCAGAATTCTCCAGGGCTTCCAATTTAGAGTGTAAAATCAGGGAATCTTTGATCCCAACCACATTAATAGATTGCAGTGGAAGCACTTGGGATTCTAATTTGCTAACTTTCAAATCGGTTAAAGAAATTTTCTCATCAAGCTGCTGTATAGACGTAACAGCCTGAAGAGAAAAAGTAGCAAGAGAATTCACAACCAAAGAAACCTTCGAACCAATAGTTTTTAAGGCTCCCCAAAGGTCCCTGAGAGTGATCTCAACATCTGAGGACAGAACAGGGAGGTCAACGATACCTTCTGCAACCGTCAGATTAACAGGTTTAGGAAACTCTACAAGTACCGAGTTCCCTCGGTCTTGCTCCAAGGACCCCTTAGACTTTACCATACTCTCCGATCCAGGACAGATAGGGGGAGATCTCCCTCTGGGGCTCAACGAGGCACCCTCGGGAAGAGGACTGGGCCAGAGGGAGGGGAGCAAAATGCTTGTCCAACGGGCCGACCAGCTTTGACTCTTCTGATACGGCCGGTTGAGACTTGTTTAGTACCTTAGCCTTCCGTTTGCCCATTCTCAACAAGAAAGTTCAAAGAAAACAGGTAATACAATGCTCAATCCCCCAAAACCAACAAGAGAAACAAACAAAACGAAAGACTCCTATACAAACACCGACCTTGGCAAGCATTCCCTCCCAACCTCCGCCTCCATGCCGGGACCAAAAGGGGAAATCACAGTGACATCGCAGAGGCGTCGAAGGGGCGTCAAAGGGGCAGAACTGCCCCTTTAAACACGCCCCTTAAATCAAACGCCCCGCGGTCATGCTCCGCGGTCACGGAGGGAGCACAAACACCTTTATAGATAGAAGGTCCCAGCAGAAGCAGGCTGCCCCAGGCGTGCCTGCCCAGTCAGAACAGGACAACGTCAGCGGTAGCAAGGCAGGCTCAGTCCCGGCAGTCACAGTGCCCGATGGCAGGGCTACTCACTCCTCCACACCCGCTGTAGACAAGCTGCAACGGTAGAATATCCGGGAGATGGTTATATGCCTCCAGGCCTCAGCAGAAGCAGGCTGCCCCAGGTGTGCCTGCCCGGTCAGAACAGGACAACGTCAGCGGTAGCAAGGCAGGCTCAGTCCCGGCAGTCACAGTGGCCGATGGCAGGGCTACTCACTCCTCCACACCCGCTGTAGACAAGCTGCAACGGTAGGATATCCGGGAGATGGTTATATGCCTCCAGGCCCCAGCAGAAGCAGGCTGCCCCAGGCGTGCCTGCCCAGTCAAAACAGGACAACGTCAGCAGTAGCAAGGCAGGCTCAGTCCCGGCAGTCACAGTGCCCGATGGCAGGGCTACTCACTCCTCCACACCCGCTGTAGACAAGCTGCCAAGATTTTAACATATCATCCACGATGACGCCCAAATCTTTTTCCTGGGTGGTGGTTCCCAATGTGGAACCTTGCATCGTGTAACCATAGTTTGGGTTCTTTTTTAGGTGCATAATCTTGCACTGGTCCACATTAAATTTCATCTGCCATTTGGATGCCCAGTCTTCCAATTTATCAAGATCCTCTTACAATTTTCCACAATCCTCTTGGGTTTTAACAACTTTAAATAGTTTTGTGTCATCTGCAAATTTGATCACCTCACTCGTTATTCCCTTTTCTAGGTCATATATGAATATGTCAAAAAGCAGCGGACCCAGCACAGATCCCTGCGGTACACCACTATTCACTTTTTTCCATTGGGAAAATTGGCCATTTAGCCCTACCCTCTGCTTCCTATCTTTTAACCAGTTCTGATCTACAATAATACACTGCTTCCTATCCCATGACCTTTTAGTTTTGCCAAAGGTCTTTCATGAAGGATCTTGTCAAAGGCTTTCTGAAAGTCCAGATACACTATATCAACTGACTCACCTTTGTCTACCTGTTTATTCACACTTTCAAAAAAACATAACAGATTAGTAAGACAAGATCTTCCTTGTCTAAAGCCGTGTTGGCTGTATCCCATTAAACCATGACTATCTACATGTTCAGTCATTTTGTTCTTTATGATGGTTTCTACCATTTTTCCCAATACTGACGTCACGCTCGCCAGTTTGTAGTTTCCCGGATCACCCCTGGAACCCTTTTAAAAAAAATTGGCGTTATACTGGTGATCCTCCAGTCTTCAGGTATTACTGATGATTTTAATGATAGTTCACAGATTACTAATAGCAGATCTGCATTCTTATATTTCAGTTCTTTCAGCACCCTTGGATTGTATACCATCCGGTCCAGGTGATTTGCTACTCTTCAGTTTATCAAATAGTTGTAATACATCTTCCCGGTGTATCGTTCTTTCAGTTCTTCCGCAGTATCACCTTTAAATACCACTTCAGTCATGTGTAACATCCCTACATCTTCCTCAGTAAAGACCGAAGGAAAGAATTCATTCAGTCTCTCCGCTATACCCTTGTCCTCTCTTAATGCCCTTCTATCATCTAATGGTCCAACTGACTCTCTCATAGGCTTTTTGCTACAGATGTACTTGAAAAAGTCTTTATTATGCATTTTTGCTTCCACAGCAAGTTTCTTCTCAAATTCTCTATTTGCCTACTTTAGCAATGTCTTGCATATAACTTGCCAGTGCTTCTGCTCTTTCCAGTTTTCATCATTTGGCTCTTTTTTCCATTTCCTGAAAGATGCTTTTTTGGCAACAACAGCCTCTCTAATCTCACCTTTAAACCATGCTGGCACTTTTTTGGACTTCCTTCCACTTTTCTTAAAGCGTGGAATATAGCTGGTCTGGGCTTCCAGGATAGTATTTTTTTTTTTTCATATTTAAATTTTTATTATCAGGCAACTTTAAACCACAGTACATCAACCAGGTGAAAACAACCACCGTTCAGAATAACAATTATACACCAGCTTTAGAAATATACACCAACTGGAGACAGTAGCCCAGAGCCAGCCTCCCCCACCCCTGCCCCTTGGTAATTCTATCTATAACACCCCCCCTACTCTCCCCCCCACCTCCACCCCTCCCCCCCCTTAGTCTAGGCCTATCAAGTTTTCAAGTAATCCAGCATTGGAAGCCACTGATCGTTAAATAGTTCTTGCTTCCGGCGTCGCGCTGCCGTGAGCTGTTCCATCAGAACAATCCTACGTACCCTACTCTTCCATTGTTCCCCTCCCGGGAGCTGGGCTTGTTTCCATGATCGTGCTATTTCGCTCCTAGCAGCCTGAATACCCGCCCGAATCGGCCGGGCCCACTGCTTGGGCCATTGGGCTGGCCATATTCCAAGTAACCCCACTCCCATATCCACCCCCAAGTGTACCCCAAATATCTCTTCCAATCGCACCCCCACCATCTCCCAGTACAGGCGCACCTGAGGGCAGTCCCACCAAATGTGGATGAAGGATCCTTTATCCCCACACCCCCGCCAACACCGATCAGATACCTCTGGAAACATCCTGTGAAGCCTCTCCGGTGTATAGTACCACCGGTACAGTAATTTATAGGATGTCTCTCTCACTGCCACTGAAATGGCTTGGCGGCTGATGTTAACATAAATCTTCCTCCAATCTTGAACCCCCATCGCTATCCCCAGGTCCCTCTCCCAGTCCAACTGGAATGTGAACTTTATCCCTTCTCCCCCACCCAAGCCCCTGTATAGTTGGGTAATCAGCCCTCTAGATGAGTCCCACCCTTGCCAGAGCGCCACCCTTCCATCACTATTCCCCATCCACCCCTCCCTGATCCGCTGCTGAGACAGGAAATGCTGCACCTGCATGTATGGAAGGAAATCACCCCCACGCAAGTGAAACTTCACCCTCAGATCCGAAAAGGGGACTATCCGACCATGCTCAATAAACTCGGCAAATGTAGCCACCCCCGCCCCCCTCCCACCTCCGAAACACCCCCTCCCTACCTGGGGCAAACCCCGGTGTCCCCCTCACTGGAGCCAACGGCGAGAAACAGGCCCCCGGGGCAAAGTGACTGTTGGCCTTGCGCCACTGCATCACCAAGTGCCATATATAGGGATTGTCCCGCCATCTCCCTTCTGGGAGGTTCCCAAAGATCCACGGCAAATACTTTAAATCCGCTTCACCCGCCCAGTACTGCTCGACCTCTCTAAAACGTTTCGCGCCCTTCTGCCCGGCCCGCCACTCAAACACCTGACGCAATTGTGCCGCTGTATAATAGCGGATTACGTCCGGGACCCCTAGCCCCCCCCCCCTCCCTGGGCTTGTAGAGGACCCTTCTACTAACCCTCGGCCGGCTATTATGTTGCCCCAAATAAAGGCAAATATCCGGTTCTGTATATTCCGCAGCTCCCTCCTTGGAACCGGTATTGGCAGTGATTGAAACATATATAGTAGCCGCGGCACAATGTTCATCTTTACCGCTGCCACCCTTCCCATCCATGAGAGCTCATCCCCCTTCCATCCCTGCATGTCCTTCTGCACTTGAGCAAACAGCGGAGGGTAGTTGGCCCCATACATCCCTGTAGGATCTGCCGTGACTTGTACCCCTAAGTATTTGATAGATCTACTCGCCCATCTAAAGGGAAAGGCGCCTTTCAACCTATCAAGCACTGGGGATGGTAACGTTAACGACAACGCTTCCGTTTTATCCCAGTTCACCTTAAAGCCCGATAGGGCCCCATAATCCCTAAGTTCCTGCATAAGCACCAGAAGTGAGGCCTCCGGGGACGTCAAAGAGAATAAGACATCATCAGCAAATAACATCTTATGCTGTTCTCCCCCCACCCCAATGCCCTTGATTGCCGCCACGGACCGAATCCTGGCTGCTAGCGGTTCCATGACTAGTGCGAAAAGGAGCGGCGATAGGGGGCATCCCTGCCGGGTGCCCCGCCCCAGAGGGAAAAACTCTGAGTACCCCCCATTCACACACACCGTTGCGGCGGGTGAGGTATACAATGCCTTAATCCACGCCCGAAATTTCGGACCCAGCCCTATATGCTCCAATACCGCCTGAAGGAAGGCAAAGCTCACCCTATCAAACGCCTTCTCCGCGTCGATAGATAAAAACATGGCCTGTTGCGCCTCCTTCCGAGCCAACCACCCCAACTGCAATACCCGCCGAATCCCATCGGCCGCTTGCCGACCCATAATGAACCCTGATTGGTCCGGATGAACTAGTCCCGGCATAAGAGGACCCAGTCGCGTAGCCAAAATCTTTGCCATGATCTTAACATCTATATTCAACAGCGATATAGGGCGGTAAGAACTACACACCGCTGGGTCCTTGCCTGGTTTAGGTAAGACCACTATCGCCGCCTGGTGCATGGACTTCGGCAACACCTCCCCCTGTAGGACCGCATTAAAGACCCTAGACAATATAGGACCCACCTCCTCCACCAGTTTCTTGTAGAATACACCCGTAAACCCGTCAATGCCCGGAGCCTTCCCCGGGACCAACCGCCTAATTGCCTCTTTCACCTCCTCAATCCCGATATCGGCCTCCAAGTCCTCCCTCTCCAAGGACCCCACGCGTGCGCTCCCCTTCCCTCCGTTCCGTAGATATTCCCTAAGGGCCTCCCCCTCTGAGGAAGGATCCGCGGTGTACAAACCCCAGTAGTACTCCCTGAACCTTTCCCGGATCTCCGCGTTTTTATACAACAGCTTATCCCGCTCCCCCTTAATTTTTACCACGGCTTGCCGCTGCCGACGGGCCTTTAATTTATGGCACAGGAGCCTCCCCGCCTTATTGTCAAATTCATAGTACCTCTGACCCACTCTCTCTAATTGAAAGATTATCCGCTCCAACTGAAGAGCGTTTAGTTGCCTACGGGTCTCCTCCACTTGCCCTCGCAATTTTGCTCCCCCGCATTCTTTGTGGGCTCTCTCCAACTCAGCAAGGAGCCCCTGTAGTCGACCCTCCTCCTGCTCCCTTCTCTTTTTCCTTTGCGCCCCTAACTGGACCAGATGACCCCTTACCACCGCTTTCAGTCCATCCCAGAGTCCCCCCGTAGAAACCTCCCCGTTGTCGTTCAGGGCCATGTACTCCGTCACCACTCCCTTTAACCTCTGCACCACCCCCTGCCCCTGCAATAAGAATTCATTCAACCTCCAAAATGTCCGTTGCCCCTTTTCCCTAGGCTGCCCAAACCCCGCTCCCACCGGAGCATGGTCGGACCAAGTGACCACCCCGATATCCACCCGATCCAACACCTCCCTCCAATAGGCATCCCCCATCAAGTAATCAATTCTGCTATACGAATCGTGCACTTGGGAATAAAAGGTGTAATCTCGATCCGTAGGGTGAGTGAGTCTCCATAGGTCCTCCAGCCCCCAAGCCTTCACCCAAGTCTGCAGTGGTCTCCTCTCCCCCCCCTGCCCCAACCTCTGCCCCGCTCTCCCGTCTAGGGCTATATTACAATCCCCCCCCCACCAGGAGCTGCCCCTGCACCTCGCCCTCCAACCAAGTACCCAATCCCTCCCAGAACCCCTTTTGCAGCGCATTCGGCCCATACACTGACAGGAAGGTTACCAGCTCCCCTCCTAATTCCCCCACTACCCCCACTGCCCGGCCATCCGGTTTACGCAACACCTTGCTAGGTACAAATGGAACATCATTTCTGACCAGTACCGCTACCCCCGCCGACCTCCTACCCCCTTCCTCTGCCGCAAAGAACCCCCGGTACTGCCCTGAGCCCATCAGCCTCTCGTCCCTCACTCTCAAATGAGTTTCTTGAATAAACACCACCTGCCAATTTTGCCTCCGTAACTCCCCCCACAGCAATTTTCTCTTCTGGAGAGAGTTCAGCCCCCGTACATTCAGGCTCCCCACTTTTAACCCAGAAGCCATATTATTCTATAGTGCTCCCCCCGCCCCCTTCCATGCTCTGCCCAGACCTCTGCCCCCCCCTCCCCCCCTCCATGCTCTGCCCAGACCTCTGCCCCCTCCTCCCCCCCTCCATACAGAACACCCTTCCGCTGTCCACTGAGGATGTGCCCCCCCCTTGGGCGCACCATCTCCCCCCCTCCCGGTCTTCCTGCCGCTTCCCCCCTTCCACAATCACCCGAGGGCCCCCCCGCAACTCCATACCCCTGGAGAAGCTTGCACCTTTCCCCCCCCCCTGAGTTGCTACAAATGAGCCCATGTTCCCTCTTACCCGTAAAACATTTGCAACAATATAACTTTGCAACAATATAATTTCAACATCTTATATATAACATATATGTAGTGTTTGAACACAAACCTTTTTTTTTTTTTTTTTTTTTTTTAACATTTAACATTGACTCTGGCTTTCAGAAGCTGGTGGGGCTACCATATTCCACCCCCAACCTCCCAGGGCACCCTCCCGGCCCACACCAAAGAGGGGCCCAGAAGAGCCCATGAGCCTCGGCTTCTCTGTGCCTGCAGCTCAGGCCTCTTTGCAGTTCCAGTCACCGGCCCGGGCCCCTCTACACCCACCATACCCAGAGCTCGTGCCTCTCTAGTCCCTCAAGCGCTTCATCCTGTCACAGAGGCGGCCGCCGTCATCCCCTCCCTTCGGGACTCTCCATTGTTCTTTCGCTGAAGTCTCTGCCCTTTCACTGGGACGCGTTCCCATCCAGGGTGCCCCGCACTTGGGCTCACTTTCTCCTTTTCCCCTGCCTCAGTTGGCAGCCGCGGAGCCCCCTCCTGCTTCAAAATCTGCCAGGCCTCCATTTCAGTACGGGCCCGCCTCCCCCGTCCATTTATATCCATCAAAATGGCGAATGGGAATAGCCAGCGATACTTGTAGTTCTCTGCACGCAGATACTGGGTAATCTTTTTCATATCCTGCCTTCTCTGCAGCGTACCTGCTGATAAGTCCTGATAGATCTCAACTTTATGGCCAGACCATGTGAAGTTCTTTCGCCCCATGGCCGCTCGTACCACCTGTTCCTTGACTGCGAAGGAGGATAAGCAGGCCACTGTCACGCGGCTGCCCCCCTCTCGCTGGGCTCAGAGCCCGGTGCGCTCTCTCCACTCCTATATCGGTCCCTTCCGTTCCTGGCTCTCCGCTCTGCAACAGGGCCGCACAAACCCTGCGTACCACGTCTGGGGCAGCCGCAAATTCCTCCGTCTCAGGAAGGCCCCGCAGGCGCACATTGTTGCGCCTAGACCTGTTCTCTAGGTCCTCCACTTTATCCTTCAGCAGCAGGTGATCCTCTCGTAGGCTCTGCAGCCAGGCCTCCGCCGCCGAATCCTTCTCTGCCTGCTGATCCGCCCGCTCTTCCAGCGCCTCCACCCGATGGCCTAGGTCGCGGACGTCTTCCCGGATGCTCGCCATGGCTGCCTTCATATCCCCTCTCATGGCTACCAGTTCTCTCTTTAGGGAACGCATCCAGCCCCACATGTCACCTCTCGTGCATCCGTCGTCCGCTCTTTCGATTTCGTTCTCGGACTCATCATCCGATGCCATGTGCTCCGCTGACTCCCCTGCTTTCGACCCTCGGTTCTCCGTGTAGGGGGACTTAAATTTGGCCAGCTTTTTCCTTACGGACATCCTCTCACTGACCGCTCTCGACCAGCACCCTTTTGGTTACCGAGAGGAGGGAAAATATGCACTTTTCCACCTAATTTTGCAGCGCCACGATGGGAGCTCAAACTTTAAGCTGCCATCACCCGGGTGACGTCACTTCCTCCCCCAGGATAGTATTTTTAAACACCACCCAAGCTTGATGTAAGTCTTTAACCTTTGCAACTGCTCCTTTTAGTTTTTTATTTACTATTTTCCTCATTTTATCATGGTTTCCGTTTTGAAAGTTAAAAGGTAGTACTGTGGATTTCCTTACTATCCCTTCTCCACTAATTAAATCAAACGCGATCATGCTATTCTCCAGGACCAAGCAGGAAGTCAGTCCTCACTTATGGGTGACGTCGGCGCCGACGGAGCCCTCGCGGAGCAATTTTCCCCAGCTTTCAAAGAAAGCCTTTGGGAATTGCAGCGCGCATGCGCGGTCCCCTTCCCGCCCAAGGGTGCCATCTTAGCCAGTCTTCTTTTTTCCGCGGAGCCCTACAGACGTACCCGTCGTGTCCCCGCGAAAAAGTTGATTTTTCTTCATAATTACTCTTTTTTTCCTTCGGTTCAACGCCGGTCTTTTTCCCGCCCGGACTCGCGACGCCGGTCACGAGTCCTCTTCTTCTTTTTCGGTTTTTCTGACTTAGTCCGTTTTCGTTTTGGTTTTTCCCTGGCAGCCCGGTCCTTTGACCTCGCCGGGGCCCTTTTTCCCCCGATGGCTGCCAGTGGTTTCAAGCGGTGTGGTCAGTGTGACCGAAATATGTCACTAACTGACACACACGACAATTGCCTCCGCTGCCTGGGCCCGGATCATGAAGAAATGATCTGTGGGCCTTGTGGCAAACTATCCTCCAAAGCGTTGAGAAGTCGGCGGCATCAGCGGGATAGAATCTTCGCTGACCCCAGCCGTACCCGGACCTCGTCGGAGGCCTCCGCGTCCAGGGGTTCCAGCTCGGACCATCGCCGGAGTTCCTCCGACAGGGGTTCTCCCTCCGGGGACCATCGACGGAAGGTGAAACCCGCGAGGGCGGCGTCGGTGGACGCTCCTGGCTCCGCGAGGGCCAGGTCGCATAGCCCCGATAGCCGCCCCGGGTCCTTGGAGAAGGAGCACCTCACGAAGCGACCTCGCCTGGAGTCGGAGCTGCCTGCTCGGGTAAGTCCTGTGGTCCTTCTGGAATCGCCTCCGCGACAGCCGACGTCGGGCCCGACGCCGTCGGGGCCCGAGTCGGGGGCTGCTGGGTCACCTGAGCTCGGGCTCAGGTTGACGGCCTTGGAGAGCAGACTGTCTGCCTTCATGGACCAGCAGCGGGCACTGCTCGCTGGCTTCGCTGGCGCCGCTGCCCCGACCGCCGGGACGTCGACGTCTAAGTCGACCCCGGAGACCGAGCCGATCCTCGAGTCGATGCGAACTCGAGTCGATCCTCGGTCGAGGTCGCCCTCGGCCTCCCGTTCGGGACCGAGGTCGCCGACGCCGACTCCCTCGGCGTCGGGGCGGCAGGCGCCGCGCCCTGCCCGGGCCGACCCCACCGAGTCCTCGTCAGAGTCGGTCTGGGAGTCTGAAGAGGAAGAGTCGCCTGATTCTTTTCGGACTCGGTGTGTCCCCTCGGACTCACCTGAGTCCGAACCTCGGAAGCAGTCCCCCCCGGAGGATGCCCGGTTCTCGGACTTCGTCAGGGATATGGCCAAGGCTTTGGCCTTCCCTGCGGACCCCGAGGAGGAGCCTCGAGCCGAAGAGCTCGACGCCCTCCAGTATGACTCTCCCGCCAGGGAACACTTTACTGTACCGGTTCCTCCCATGCTGGAACGACTACTCTTCCGCATGTGGGAGAGTCCGGCCACCTCGCCGGTCCTGAGCAAGCGGGTCGATTCTATCTATCGAGTCCGCAAGAGCCCTGGCTTCCAAAAAGCACAGCTACCACACCATTCCATGGTAGTGGAATCGGCCATGCATCGTCTTAAGAGCCAGAAGATGCACTCCTCGGTGCCTCCTGGCAGGGAGGCCCGTAACCTGGATGGCCTTGGTAAGAAGTGTTTCCAGGGCTCTATGCTCGCATGTCGTGTCCAGACCTACCAGCTATACATGGGCATGTATCTCCGAGACCTGGCTAAAGAGCTAGCCGGCTTCTCTGCTGGTTTGTCCGAGGAACCCTTGCGGAGGTTCCTGGCCTTGTCCACTGGCATTCGGGAATGCTCAAAATTCATGTCCCGAGCAGCCTATGATGGCTTTGAAGCATCGGCTCGAGTGGCCACAGCCGGCATCGGTGCCCGCCGACAGGCTTGGCTTCAGTCGTCTGACCTTGAGCCCTGGGTGCAGGACAAGTTGGTCGATGTCCCTTGCCGAGGCGAAAACCTCTTTGGCAAGCCCATGGCTGATAAGGCTGCACAGATTGAGACGGAGACTCTCACCAGGACTAGGCTTTCTAGGAAGACCTCCGCCCCTTCCCAGAAAAAGAAGGGCTCGGGAAAGAAGTCCTTTTACCCGAGGAAGGCGGCTGCCTACAAACAATACCCCCACTATCAGGCCCCTGCAGCTCCCCAGCAGGGCCAGCAGGCCAAGGGACGGGGTAACGGGTCCCGTAGGCAGCAAGCCCCCAAGCCTGCACCACCAGCCCCTGCTCCGCAGGGTGGGGGTTTTTGACTCCTTAAGCATAGCCTCTCCCCCCCCGCTGGTTCCTCCCAGCACCGGAGGCCGGCTGGTTCACTTCGCCCACAGGTGGTCCAGCATCACCTCAGATGCCTGGGTGCTTCAAGTCGTGCGAGAAGGCTATCTTCTCCACTTCCACCAGGTCCCTCCCTCCTATTTTCCGGGAGAACCTCCACGACCCCCTCTGCACAGGGAATTACTCCTTCAGGAGTTAGCAGGTCTTCTACAGGAACAGGCGGTGGAACCGGTGCCCCACCACCTGAAAGGTCGAGGCTTTTATTCCAGGTATTTTCTAATACCAAAAAGAACAGGAGGCCTCAGACCCATCCTGGACTTGCGCAACCTCAACAAGTTCCTCGTGCAGGAGAAGTTCAAGATGCTTACCCTTGGAATCCTTCTGCCCTACCTCCAGCAGGGAGATTGGCTATGCTCCTTGGATCTAAAGGATGCCTACACGCACATCCTCATCCACCCAAGCCACCGCCAATACCTAAGGTTTGTGGTGGCAGGAAATCATTACCAGTACAGAGTACTACCCTTTGGCCTGTCCTCCGCACCGCGAGTCTTCACAAAATGTCTCGCGGTGGTGGCGGCCCATCTCCGGCTTCACGGCCTCTATGTCTTTCCGTACCTCGATGACTGGCTCATCAGAGCAGCGTCCGCTCTGGAGGTCACCAACGCCACGCGCCGCACGGTGACTCTTCTGCAGTACTTGGGCTTTGTTATAAACTTCGCAAAGTCCACTTTGCTCCCCTCACAGGATATCGAGTTCATCGGCGCAAGGCTGCACACTCCTCAGGCACGAGCGTTCCTACCGCTCGACAGGGCTCAACGGCTCATGGACCTAGCCGACCGTTTTCGCAGCCAGCCCCTGGTCTCCGCCAGGCGCTTCCTGAGACTACTCGGCCATATGGCTTCCACCGTCCATGTGACCCCCAATGCCCGCCTGAATATGCGGCCTGCTCAATGGTGTCTCCGCCAGCAGTGGCGACAAGCCACAGGCGGCCTAGCAGACCTAGTGCGCGTCTCCGAGCCGCTGATCTCGTCTCTCCGGTGGTGGCTTCAGCGGCCGAACCTGATACTCGGCATGCCTTTCCAGTCACCTCAGCCAGCCCGGGTGCTGACAACAGATGCATCCCTCCTGGGCTGGGGAGCGCATTGCCAAGGGGCAGGTACTCAGGGCCTCTGGACCACGTGGGAGTCTGCTCAGCAGATCAACTTCCTGGAGCTCAGGGCGATCCGCCTGGCTCTCAAGGCCTTCTCCCACCTGACTTCTCACCAGTCCGTCCTTGTCCAGACGGACAATCAAGTTGCCATGTTCTACGTGAACAAGCAGGGGGGCACGGGCTCCTTCCTCCTCTGCCGGGAGGCACAGAAGCTTTGCTCTTGGGCCGTCAGTCACGGCGTTCTCCTCAGGGCAGTTTATCTCCCAGGCCAAGAGAATTGCCTGGCGGACAAACTCAGCAGGATCCTCCAGCCGCACGAGTGGCGTCTGGATCCCTTGGTAGTTCAGAAGCTCTTTCTAAAGTGGGGCCTCCCCACGGTGGATCTCTTTGCCAGTCCTCACAACCGGCAACTTCCTCGCTTCTGCTCTCGTCAGCCACACCCCCTTCGGGTTGCGGCGGACGCTTTTCTACTCTCATGGTCGGGGAGCCTTCTGTACGCTTTCCCTCCCATCCCGCTAGTCTCTCGGACTCTTTTCAAGGTTCTCCGAGACAAAGCCTTCATGATCCTGGTGGCCCCTCGCTGGCCCAGACAGCCGTGGTTTCCGCTCCTGCTGCAATTAGCGGTGGAGGATCCATTCCCTCTGGGGTTACAACCGGATCTCCTCACTCAGGATCAGGGGTCTCTGCTACACCCCAACCTCAGGTCTCTCAACCTAATGGCCTGGCTGCTGAGAGGGTAGTCCTTGCTCCCCTTCTCCTGCCGGCAGAGGTGGAGGAGGTCGTCCTAGCTTCGCGACGACCTTCTACCCGCAAATGCTACGCCCTTAAATGGCGTCGTTTTTCCGTTTGGTGTACCCGACAGTCTCAGGATCCCTTCTCCTGCCCGGTGTCGGTGGTCTTGCAGTACTTGCTATACCTCTCTAATCTGGGACTTAAGTCCAACTCCGTCAAAGTTCACCTTAGTGCTCTTTCATCACATCATGTGCCGGTGGACGGCAGACCTCTCTCCAACGACCCTCTCGTAGCGAGGTTTCTCCGAGGTCTCCTTCTACTTAAACCACCTCTGCGCCCGCCAGCGCCTGACTGGGACCTGAATGTGGTTTTACAGCGGATCACCTGTCCGCCTTTTGAACCTATGGCTACCTGTTCTCTCCGTTTTCTTTCTTGGAAAACACTGTTCTTGATAGCCCTCACTTCCGCTAGACGCGTAAGTGAATTGCAGGCCCTCGTGTCTGATCCCCCTTACACTCGGTTCTACAAAAATCGGGTAGTCCTACGGACTCACCCAAAATTTCTTCCAAAAGTGGTCTCCCCTTTTCACATCAATCAGGAGGTGGTACTTCCAACCTTCTTTCCCAGACCACACTCCAGCCGAGCTGAAACGGTCCTCCATACCCTGGACTGTAGAAGGGCTTTGAACTTCTACCTTGACCGTACGCGGGAGCACCGTAAAGCTGCTCAGCTTTTTGTGTCCTTTGACCCCAATAAATTGGGGCTCCCGGTCTCCAAGTGTACTCTGTCCATCTGGGTTGCGGACTGTATCTCTTGGGCTTATGGGGCAGCCGGACTCTCCTTGGAAGGTCGAGTCACGGCTCATTGCGTTCGGGCAAAGGCTACGTCAGTGGCTTACCTCCGCTCTGTTCCGCTGGCAGACATCTGCCGGGCCGCTACTTGGTCTTCGAGCCAGACTTTTGCGGTCCATTACTGTCTCGAGAGGGAGTCCCGCAGGGACAGTGCTTTCGGACAGGCAGTCCTCCGTAATCTCTTCGAGGTCTGAGCAACTCCTACCCTCCATCCCGGATGTGGGCTACCGGTGGGTAATAATTCAGCGAAGATTCTTTCCTTCTGTGCTGCTGAGCTAGAGGGAACTCATTTTTGTGCTTAGGGTCTCCGGTAGCCTTGAGCTTGGGAGTCCCATAAGTGAGGACTGACTTCCTGCTTGGTCCTGGAGAAAGCGTAGTTACTCACCTGTAACAGGTGTTCTCCAGGAGCAGCAGGAATCAGTCCTCACAACCCTCCCTCCTCCCCGTGGAGTTGCAATCATCTGCTTTAGTTTTTTTTGCAAATTTTTATGCTGTCTTTTTTAGCTATGTCATCTGACTGGCTAAGATGGCACCCTTGGGCGGGAAGGGGACCGCGCATGCGCGCTGCAATTCCCAAAGGCTTTCTTTGAAAGCTGGGGAAAATTGCTCCGCGAGGGCTCCGTCGGCGCAGACGTCACCCATAAGTGAGGACTGATTCCTGCTGCTCCTGGAGAACACCTGTTACAGGTGAGTAACTACGCTTTATCACTATTGTTAAGTGGCCCCAACATCCTTATCTCTTGCACCAGATCTGGTGTTCCACTAAGGACTAAGTCCAAAATGGCTTCTCCTCTGGTCGGTTCATGAACCACCTGCTCCAAGAAGCAGTCATTTATTTCATTTAGCAGCTTTATCTCCCTAGCATGTCCTGCTATGACACTGACCCAGTCAATACCGGGGTAATTGAAATCACCCATTATTACTGTTCTGTAACTTTTGTTAGCTTCCCTGATTTCTTTGAGCATTTCATCATCCATTTGTTCATTCTGGCCAGGCAGTCAACGGTACAACCCCACTGCCATCGCCTTCCCCTTTTTTACATGGAAGTTCTACAGTGAATTTTGTTTCCTGCAAAACTTTAATCCTTTCTGACTCAATGCCCTCTCTAACATAGAGCACAACCCCTCCTCTATGATTACGATATAGTTTGTACCCAGATATCACAGTGTCCCACTGGTTGACCTCCTTCCACATGCCTCTGAGATACCAATCATATCTAACCTCTCATTTAGTGCTATATATTCTAACTCCCCATCTTATTTTTTTAGACTTCTAGCATTTGCATGCAAGCATTTCAGAGACTGTATTTTTTTCATATTATTCTGGTTATCGGTAGGCAGGGGTAATTTGGAATCTTTAAGCTCTGTCTGCTCCATACTTAAGGGCATTTGGGCTACCTTTGTCTTTATTGGAACCTCTCTGCTGATGTGCCCTAACTTCATTTTTTTGGTAGTATCCTTCAAGGATGCATTGTTCCGGACCATGCGCTCTTGGGCGTCTGTCGGCTCTCCCCTCTTATCTAGTTTAAAACGGAGATAGAGCAGCTTTTAAAGGTTAATGCCAGCAACCTGGTTCCATCCCAGTTAAGGTGAAGCCCATACCTTCGGAAAAGCCCCTGCTTTCCCTAGAATGTTCCCCAGTTCCTAACAAATCCAAAACCCTCATCCTTGCCACCATCGTCTCATCCACGCATTGAGACTTCGGAGCTTTGCCTGCCTTTTGGGTCCTGTGCGTGGAACGGGAAGCATTTCTGAGAATGCTACCCTGGGAGTTCTGTGTTTCAATTTCCTACCTAAAAGCCTAATTTTAGTCTCCAGAACCTCCCTACCACATTTTCCTATGTCATTGGTACCGACATGTATCAAGATAGCAGACTCCTCCCCAGCACTATCTAAGACCTTGTCTAGGTGGCGTGTGAGGTCTGCTACTTTTGCACCAGGCAGGCATGTTACCAGGCGATCCTCACTTCCACCGGCCATCCAGCTATCTACATGCCTAATGATTGAATCACCAGCTCTAACGGCTGTCCTAACCCTTCCCTCCTGGGCACATGGCCCTGGAGAAACTTCCTCGGTGCGAGAGGGTTTTACATCCCTTGGAGGACAAGTCCTAGCTATAGGATTACGTCCTGCCACACCAGGGTGATGCTCTCCTGTCATGTGATGTACAATTAAAGGATGTAATAGGGTACGTATTTTCAGTTTGTTCTCACATGCACTAAAATAAAACGAGAAGAAAAAGATTAAAATTCCCCTAGAATATATAGGAATACGTATGGTATATTGACAAGCTGTTTCCTTTTTAAATGAAAATATAATGAGATTATTTACTTTTAGGTGAGTTTTTAGTTTAGAACAGAAGAGCAGTCTGTGGCCGAGAATGGGTTGTGCTTTCTCTTGCATGCCTTACCATAATAAGCACTCAAGGCATGTAATAACTGGGCAGAGAGAAAACCGGAAATGAGAAAAGTATTTATTTTATTTAACTTTTTTATATCACTATTAAATCGACTTAATTGTATAACGTTTTACAGAAAATTAGAGAAGAACAAAAACAGGTGATTAACTTAAACTAGATTCACAAATTATAAGTAGTTTAAGAAGCAACATATGTACAGTAGAGTTAGTTGGGATGTAGGAGGTGTTAGATCTAGAGGTAGGGTTTATTTAGGGAAGTTTTGTATACAGGTATAAAGAGTCCATGTTAATGTAGGTAATTTTTATAGTGATTCATTCATGCTTTTACCTATAGGATCCATAATGTCCTGTAAAGAGGAGCGTTTTTTTATTTTATGATGGAACTCTGTAATGGTATTGGATGATACTATTTAAAAGGGTATGCCAGTTCATACTGCTAGACCAGTCCAGACAAGGGGGTTATGCTCTCCTGCCAGCAGATGTTGGAGACGGAGAAAAAACTTCCAGGGCTTTGGTTGGTATAGGTATATTCCTAGAGGTCCTATCCAGTATCCTGTATTTTCTTTGTCTCCAGCAGATGAGGGTGTTCTTAATTTTCTCTTTAATTTTCACTTAATTTTTATTTCCTTTCTATCTTTTGCTCTTCTGGATGCACCTAGAGCACACACACGAGGTGTTCCTCTAGAGTTCTGAGAACCCGCAGCCTAACACTTTAGATTAGGTAGAGGAGAGCAGTGCCTTCTGAGGTGAGCTCCTGATCGTGAGATTAGTTGAGCTCCCTTCATCGTGGATTCTCAGCTTCAGGCCTCGAGAGCCTGTTTGGCTGCTGTGGAGCAAACTAAATTGCTTTTAGTTAGTTAATTTTAGTTGGACTGCTTCTCACAGATTCTCCATGGAGCCTCGGCAGCACTTCTCCGGTACCGTGAGTGACAACAGGGTTATTAACCACTCCTCCCTCTCCTAAACCTCCGGGGAACACTTAACCGCGAGCCAGCTTCACTCCGAGGCTGCCGACAACACTCCCATCCTCCCGATTGCAGTACTTTTAAAACCGCCATTTTCAGAGAGCATTCTTGTTCAGCATATGCTGCTTCGCGCTCAATTTTCTTGCTGGCGGCCATTTTGAGAGCGAGCGGTCGCATTCCTCCCAGCTGTTTTTTTTGACGGGAGCAGGGTTCCTCGCCATTTTCCTTGTTTTTTACATCTCTGAGCCCCTGCGACTGTGTTTCAATTCAGGATAGGAGCTAGCAGTATATTTGTGGGTTTTTTTCAGCAGTCAGTGTTTAACAGGAACAGCTTTTAAAAAAAAAAAAAATAGTTCAACATGCCTTCTGCACTGCACAGGTGTCTAGTGTGCAATAGGAAACAGAAGGCTCTAATTAACAGGCCATCCACATCCTGGAGAGTTTTCTACTTCGCAGCCACTGGCACTGCCTGCTTTGGACATCAATGCGTCAGTAGCCCCTTTGGAGAAGCCGCAGATCTCTCCATCCACTGAGGGTTCGCAGAGTGCTCCTGTGGTGTTTCCACAGCCTCCATCCATCCCTTCGCAGTTGGAGGCGTCAGTACATCCTGCGGATAACAAGTTCCTGGCGCTTTTTTGTCAGGCATGGGCCCTATGGCAGTCAGACTCTTCAGAGATACCTTTGGAACATTTGTCTGCTCCGGACAGGAGCTTACCGGGATCTGTACCTCGCAAGCGACCTCAAAAGATAATGGACCTCAAGGGGGGACATACTCCCAAGGGGTGGTTCGTGGTCCACGCAGGACAGTCCGGACGTTCCTGACGGAGACAAGTCTTCGGCAGATGTGAGTCTGGATCCCTCAGATCGGGAGGATGGAGAATACTCGCCTTCATACTCTTCCGTACCAGCTCAAGAGGAATCGCAGGATATCCGACTCTTTTGAAAAGAGGAGTTGCCTACCTTAATAGCACAGGTGGTGGAAGCGCTGCGTCTCTCGAACCCCCGGAACCACAGAACTCTGTCTCAGAGGGATCCTATACTACAGGGCATACGTAAACCTTCTAAAGCTTTTCCTTTCCCAGCGGAGCTTCAGCAAATGGTGTCTCGGGAATGGGAGTCTCCAGATGTCTCTCTGTGTAGCGCACGCCGTCTTGGTCAGTTATACCTTTGGTCTCCATCAGAACTTGAACGCTGGCTGGCTTACCCGAAGGTGGAATGCGTTGGTGACAGGGGTTACCAGACATACCACCATTCCAGTCGAGGGCAGAGCTGCACTGTGAGACCAACAGGACTGTAAGGTTGAGAGTCTCCTAAAGACGGCGTTCTCCTCTTCCGCTCTTTTGCTCCAGGCGACAGTTTGCTGGGGACTAGCGGTCCGTGCCTTGCTCCACTGGATTCAGCAATTGCCAAAAGATCCTGCGGTAGAGCCTCTGGAATCCGTTACGGCCTTCCTGGCTGATGCCTTTTATGATCTATTGCGTCTATCAGCTTGTTCTTTAGCAGTGGTAACGGTAGCTAGAAGATGGCTTTGGCTGCGTCAATGGGTAGCAGATGAAGCTCCCCTTTACAGGACGACGCCTCTTTGGTGAGGATTTAGATAAGTTGGTTGAAGACCTAGGTGAGGTCAAGCCACAACGTTTGCCGGAAGATAAGCCAAGAGCTGCTTCACGCCAGTCTTCTCATTCTCAGGTTTTTCGACAATTTCCTAGATCTTGTGAATCCAGAAGATACCGTTCTTTTAAACCAAACACCTCTACAGCTCCTAACCGTTTTTGTCTGAGATCAGTCCTTTCGAGGAGCCCGCAAAGGCACAGAGGTCTATTCAGGTCCAGGGAGGTTTTCTGGAACAACCCATTCTTCCTGTTGACGGGACGGGCGGCCCACTTGAGACCTTGCCGCCAGTGGGAGGCCGGTTGGCACTGTTTTCTCGACAGTGGGCACTCGTAACGTCCTATCACGGTTACTCCCTCAAATGTTGGCAACCCATCGGGATGCCTTCCTGGTCTCTCTAGGACGGTCTCCCGGAAAAAGTCTAGCCATTCAAACTACGATTCGAGGACTTCTGCTCCTCAAAGCTATACGTCCTGTCCCTTCATTGGAAAGAGGGCTAGGTTGTTACTCTATTTCATGATGCCAAAGAAGAATGGCTTCTTTCGTCCGATTCTAGATCTTAAGGGGGTCAACCGCAGCCTTCGGGTGCCTCACTTCCGCATGGAGACACTGCAGTCCGTAATCCATGCGGTACGCAAAGGAGAGTTTCTAACATGTCTCGATCTGGCAGAAGCATACTTTCACATCCCCATTCAATACAAACACCAGCGCTTTCTACGGTTTGCTCTGCTCGGACAACATTTTCAGTTTCGGGCAATGCCTTTTGGCCTCGCCTCTGCTCCTCGAACCTTCTCCAAGGTCATGGTAGTGGTAGCAGCAGCCTTGCGCAGACAGGGTATCCGAGTACACCCCTACTTGGATGGCTTGTTCGGGCAGATTCTTATCCAGAAGCCTGCAGCACCATATCGAAGGTAGTCTTCCTAGAGGGATTAGGGTAGATGATCAATTGTGCCAAGAGCTGCCTTCAGCCATCTCAACAAATCAACTTTCTTGGAGCACAATTTGACACCCATCAGGGTCGTGTATTCCTGTCTCAAGAGTGGTTCCTCAAACTGTCTTCTCAGATCTGTCTATTTATGCTTCAGGACTCACCCCGAGCGTGGGATTAGCTTCAGGTCTTGGTATCCATGGCAGCTACCATCAAGATCGTTCCTTGGGCCAAAGCGCACATGCGCTGCCTACAGAATGCGCTCCTCTCTCGGTGATCGCTAGTGTCGGAGAACTACCATCTCTGTCTTCCGCTCCAGCCGCCAATCAGTCACAGTCTACGGTGGTGGCTGTCTCTGCGCAATCTATTCAGAGTACCACCTCTGGAAACTCTACGCTGGATATTAGCGACAACAGATGCCAGTCTCTCCAGCTGGAGAGCTTGTTGTCAGTCACACAGCGCAGGGCAACTGGTCTCCACGCGAGTCTCGATGGACTGTCAACCGTCTGGAAGCACGGGCAGTCCCCCTGGCCCTGCTAGTTTTTGTAAATGTCCTGCAAAATCAATCGGTTTGGGTTTATCAGACAACGCGACGACTGTGTCTTATCTCAACCGCCAGGGGGGGCACGAAATGTCCAGGAATGTCAAGAGGTGACTCTCCTCTTCCCTTGGGCAGAAAGACATTTGCTAGCCATCTCGGCACAGCATATCACGAGAACAAGCAATGTCGAGGCCGATTTTCTAAGCAGACATACACTCAATCCCGGAGAGTGGGAACTGGTTCCGGAAGCTTTTCAGAAAATAGTTCAGAGATGGGGTCGGTGGCGATAGATCTCATGGCCTCGGCAGCAAATGCAAAGGTGCCACTCTTCTTCAGTCGTTGGCGAGAACACGGGTCTCACAGCATAGATGCTCTAGCACAACCATGGCCAGTGCACATTCTCCTGTACGTGTTTCCCCCTTGGGCAATGATCGGGAGAGTTCTCTAGCTGATCAGAGAGCACCAGGGCCGGGTGATCCTGGTGGCTCCAGACTGGCCCAGAAGACCTTGGTATGCCGATCTAGTACGGTTATCTTGGGTAGTCCCTCTGCGACTGAAAGCTCCCGAGGGACTTCTCAGGCAAGGGCCTATCTATATGGACAACCACGCTCCTTACTCGCTTAGGGCTTTGCTCTTGAATGCCGCAGATTAACCCACAAGGGTTACTCTTCAAAGGTTGTAGCTACCCTACTTAATGTTAGATGATCTTCAACGTCCTTAGCGTACGCTCGAGTATGGCGAGCTTTTGAGTCATGGTGTGCGCGACACCAGCTCTCTCCATGGCGTTCCGAAATCCCAGAGGTTTTAGCCTTTCTGCAAGATGGTCTGGATAACGGATTAGCTCTCAGAACCCTGTGAGTACAGGTTTCGGCCTTAACTTGTTTCCGTGGGCCGGTTCGCAGCCGCTCCCTTGCTTCCCACACGGACGTGTCATGATTTCTCAAGGGTGTCAGAATCCTACACCCGCCGCTTCATCCAGTAGTTCCTTCCTGGGATCTTGTCCTAGTTCTGAAAGCTCTTATGGGCCGGCCCTGTGAGCCTCTCAAGGAGATTTCTCTTCGGGACTTGACAGTGAAGACAGTGTTCTTGGTAGCAATCACCTCGGCTCGTAGTATCTTGGAGCGGCAAGCTCTCTCTTGTCGAGATCCCTTTCTTTCTTTTTTGGTGGAGGGCGTTTCTATCCGCGCCGTTCCCTCCTTTTTGCCTAAGGTCCTCTTGGTTTCATCTCAACCAGCCTCTCCTGTTGCCTGCTTTTTCCAAACAGCAATGCTCAGGGAAGAATAAGAATCTTCGAACTGTGGATCTCAAAATAATTCTCATTATCTGAAAGTGACCAATTCCTTTCGTAAAACCAACCATCTCTTTTTGTTCTGTTTGCAGGACCACAGCGAGGTCTTGCGGCCTCTAAGTCCACTATCGCTAGGTGGCTACGTTTGGCCATTGAATCAGCCTATATTGGTCAAGGTAAGCCGGTTCCGTCAGGTCTTCGAGCTCACTCCACTCAAACTCAGGCTACATTTTGGGCCGAACGGTCTCAGGTGGCTCCTCTCGATATCTGTCTGGTGGCAACCTGGTCCTCCTTGTCCACGTTTGTTTGGCATTATCGCCTGGACATTCAAGCACGGGAGGATAATCATTTTGGAGTTGGTGTTCTGTCAGTGGCTCTCTCAGCCCACCCTGAGGGTCATTAGCTTGGGTACTTCCCGCTTGTCTGGACTGGTCTAGCAGTATGAACTGGAAGGAGAAATTTCACTTACTGTTAATTTCCTTTCCTGGAATACTGCTAGACCAGTCCAGAACCCACCCGATTGTTAGTTGCAGTATAGCTCGAGCAGTGGAGCCGATGCTCATTTTGTTCACACACTACCAATATATTCCCTTGAATGGCCTACAGGCATTCCTTGAAGGCTTGATGTCCTAAGGACGATTCCTGCTCCTTCTGTCTCATGCAGTTACTTGAACAAATCTTCTCACCTGTACATAGTTGACCGTTGTGACGTAGAAGCCCACACAGAACATATGCAAATAGATAGAAAGGAGGAATTTACCTTTGTTAGTCAGTCAGCATATACAGCTCATGAGAAACAGCGAAAGAGAGGAGCAGAGCTGACACACCCAAGCTCTGACGTAGCAGCAAGCTCAGAGCTTGATTACACTCACCTGGGCAAGAAAGCCGAGCCAGCCTGCAGGGAACAGAGAGATAAAAGCCGGAGGGTAGCTCCAGCAGAGGAGGGCTGTGATTCCCCAGAGAGAAGGAAGTGCTGTGATTCCTCAGAGAAGCAGTGGGCGTGTCAGAGAAGCAGGAAGCAGCAGAGGAGAAGCCTAAGAGAAACGTGGCTGGAAAAGCGCACAGACTACAGGCAGCTGGAGGTCCTGTGAGGAACCAGGTTGCAGCTCAGAGAGAGAAGCCAGGGCAGCAGAAGGAAGGAAGGCACACCCTGTGGCTAGGAACTTACCTGGACCAAGAGAGCAGGGAGTCTCCCAGACCTCACTGCAAGAGGAGAGGCTTCAGCATTCATACAGGTGGGAGCCTAGCACTATAATAAGGAAAGCCAGAAGTTCTGTTCGGAACAGAGGGCCAGGGCACTGCTCAACACAAGAAGTGTCAGCAGAAAGTTATAAAGGAGTTCCTGATAACTGGAGGGAACAAAAGGAGAGCCGGGGAAGAAACACTACAGCTACAGGTACTTTTAAACCTCACTGTATGGAACTGTGTTCTTGTGAGGTACCCGAGTTCTCAGCGAGGGGTTTTTCCAGAGACAGCAGTAAAGGTCTGAAGCCAAACCCCACACACACTGAATGTGAAGATATGCAATGGAAGTGTAGCACTAGTGAACCTGAATATGCTCCTATGGGTTGTACGCTATGCCTTGCAGACAAAATTGAGTCTTTATGCTAAGTTTTGTATATAGCAAAGAAACATAGAAACATAGAAACATGATGACAGAAAAAGACCACAAGGCCCATCTAGTCTGTCCTTCCATAACAACAACTACAACAGTCCACTTTTTACCTTTAGAGATCCTCTGTGTTGGTCCCATGCTTTTTTGAATTCAGTTACTGTCCTCATCTCTACCACCTCCACTGGGAGACTATTCCACGGATCCACTACTCTTTTTCCGTAAAGAAATATTTCCGCATATCACTCCTGAATCTATCTCCCTTCACCCTCATCCCATGTCCCCTCGTCACAGAACTTGCTTTCAATTGAAAGAGGCTCTCTCCCTGAACATTTATGCCACGGAGGTATTTAAACATCTCAATCATATCACCTCTATCCCGCCTTTCCTCTAAGGTGTACATATTAAGATCCTTAAGTCTGTCCTCATATGCTTTATAATGAAGACTACTAATCATCTTAGTAGCAACCCTCTGCACCGACTCCATCCTGTTCACATCCTTTTGAAGGTGCGGTCTCCAGAATTGCACACCATACTCCAAATGAGGTCGCACCAAAGACTTATACAGAGGCATTATCACCTCCTTTTTTCTGCTAGCCATTCCTCTCTGTATGCACCCAAGCATCCTTCTAGCTTTTGCCGTCGCCTTTTCTACCTGTTTAGCTACTTTAAGATCATCGGACACAACCACGCCTAGGTCCCGCTCTTCTTTAGTGGACAAAAGTACTTCACCTCCTATGCTGTATTGCTCCCTTGGATTGCTGCAGCCCAAATGCATGACCTTACATTTTTTAACATTAAATCCCAGCTGCCAAATTCTAGACCATTCTTCAAGCTTAGCTAGATCGATCCCTCATGTTATCTACACCTTCCTGGGTGTCTACTTTTGCAGATTTTGGTATCATCCGCAAAGAGGCAAACTTTACCCGACAGCCCTTCCGCTATATCACTAACAAAGATGTTAAAAAGAATCGGACCAAGGACAGATCCCTGGGGCACACCACTGGTAACATCCTTCTCCTCAGAGTGAGCTCCATTTACTTGTACTCTTTGTCGCCTCCCACCCAACCAATTTCTAACCCAAGCAGTAACTTTAGGGTCCATCCCTAGGGTGCTCAGTTTGTTTATAAGTCGCCTGTGAGGAACAGTGTCAAAGGCTTTACTGAAATCTAAATACACCACATCTAGAGCTCTCCCTCGGTCCAACTCCCTGGTCACCCAGTCAAAGAAATCAATCAGATTTGTCTGACAAGACCTGCCTCTGGTGAATCCATGCTGCCTCGGATCCTGTAATCCGCTGGACTCCAGAAACCTCACTATTTTCTCTTTCAACAGCGTTTCCATTAATTTACTCACCACTGAAGTTAAACTAACCGGCCTGTAGTTTTCAACCACATCCTTACTTCTGCTTTTGTGTAAAGGCACCACATGAGCCTCTCTCCAGTCCTTTGGCACCACTCCCGACTCCAACGAGGCATTGAAAAGGTCAGTCAGTGGAGTTGCTAGAACGTCCCCAAGTTCCCTCAGTATTCTAGGGTGTATCCCATCCGGTCCCATCGCTTTGTCTACTTTAAGTTGAGCTAGTTTCTCTATGGGTACTGCTCTATGGGTACCGCTCTATGGGTACCGTTTAAGAATGGGTACAGTTTAAGAATGGGTACAGTTTAAGAATCCCGACGCCCTCTATGGGTACCGCTCTCGCGTTTCAGACTGAGACTTTCTTCAGGGGATACTCCTTAAACTCATAGTCCTATAAGCTTTTCAACAGTATCAAAACGCTGCTGCCCGCATTTCATTTAAATGTTATCAGTTTTCTCTTCAGCTCAAGAATGAAACGCCGCGCATTCTTGAGCTGAAGAGAAAACTGATAACATTTAAATGAAATGCGGGCAGCAGCGTTTTGATACTGTTGAAAAGCTTATAGGACTATGAGTTTAAGGAGTATCCCCTGAAGAAAGTCTCAGTCTGAAACGCGAGAGCGGTACCCATAGAGGGCGTCGGGATTCTTAAACTGTCCTTTTTTACATTGACGGGTGCAACATATCTAAGATAAGTAGTCTTTGTTAGAAGACATATAAAAGTTGAACATAATATAGTCACCTGAATATGTGCTTTTCAGTATGAGGTCATTGATGCAAACGGGCAAGCTGCTTGAATAACGGACGTTAGTCCCAATAGCAGAGCCGCAGAGTCTGAGACCTCAGGTTAGATAATTTATAGAAATATATAAAAAAAATTTTTGAAGAAGATAAAGAAATAAATGCATATTCCACTTTATTGATACATGAGCGATATTTAATAATTTTTTGGTATAAACCAATCGTTCGGTAACGTGACCAAAAGAGATTAAGGATGTATGGTGGCCTGTGGAAGGCCTTGATATGTTATATTGCAGTAGTCCCATATTGGCGTTAAAAGTGCCTGACACACAAACGTGCAAGTCTCTGAAGTCAGATTGTTCAAGTAAGGGTCGGAGCCGGTGTATTCTCATGCTGATTGTTGTGACTTTTTAAATGTGAGTCTGAAAGGTTAAGCTCTGGTCAAGTAGTATTCCAAGGTATTTGACTTCCTCTAACTGCGAGAACTGTGTCAGGTAGGATGATAGTGAGTGGTGGGGTAAATGTTGGTTTTTTTGTTGTTTGGAGGACTTTTGTTTTTCTGTAATGGTTAGATTGTGTTCGGAGAGCCAGTTGGACATTGCTTTAAAGCACTTTCCTATTGCCAAGTATTCTGTGTTATTGGTAGAGAAAGTTGTATAAATTAGGATATCGTTGACATACAGATGGTAATGTATTTTGTATTTTTGTGTGATTGTACACAGCGGCTGTATAAAGATATTAAATAGTAGGGAGGAGAGGGCAGATCCTTGTGGAAGACCTTGTTTATAGCGGTGAGAATTACTCAATCCTGCTTTCACTTGCTGTTGCTGGTCCTCTGGATAAGATTGGAACCACTTGAGTGTATAGTGTTTGTTTTATTTGAATTTGATATACCGCCCTATATTACATCAGGGAGGTTTACATGTGCAAAGTCAAACTGGGATGGGCACAAGGCCCCGTAGCAGGAAAAGAGATACAAAAATTAAGACAGGAAAGAGGAGAACAATAAGACATAGGACAAGACGTAAAGCGAGAGGAAGACAGGACATAGGTAAACACGGATAAACCAGGTCAGCTGGTTTTGGCCGGAAGGTTGTAAGCAGAGGTAAAGAAGTTAATTTTGAGTAGTGACCTAAAGGTAGTGTAGTTTTCTTCTAGATGGAGTGAAGTGGGCAAAGAGTTCCAAAGGGCTGGACCATGAAAGAAGAAGGCAGAGTGACGGGTGGATTGTAAATGTGCACGAGACGGTGGGGGGAGGTGAAGTTGATTGATATGGAGGGAACGAAGACTACGTGTGGGGGTGTGAAAGTGAAGATCAGCGAGGTAAAGTGACATGTGCATGTAGAGAACTTGGCGAACCATGGTTAATATCTTGAATTTAATGCGATCTACCGGGAGCCAGTGCAGGAGAAACAAGGGGGTAATATGGTCTCTGCGGGAGGAGTGGGAGATAATCCTGGCTGCGGTATTTTGAATAAGTTGTAACCGACGAAGTTGAACTTTAGTGATGCCAGAAAAAACGGAGTTACAATAGTCTAACCATGATAAGACTGTGGATAGCGTGAGGGTGGTTAGAGCCGAGGGGGACAGAAAAGGGCGAATGGAACGAATTTGTCGAAGGAAGAAATAAGACGTCTTAGCTAGGTGTGATATGTGATCTTTGAAAGTGAACATAAGAACATAAGATATGCCATACTGGGTCAGACCAAGGTCCATCAAGCCCAGTATTCTGTTTCCAACAGTGGCAATCTAGGTCATATGTACCTAGCAGTTTCCCCAAGAGACACAAGTTCCACAATGCTTGTACTGGGTCAAGCATTGATATCTTTGGTCACTTAATAATGGTTTATGGACCTTTCCTCCAGGAACTTGTCCAAACCTTTTTTAAACCCAGCTACACTAACAGCCTTTACTACATCCTCCGGTAACAAATTCCAGAGTTTGATTACACGTTGAGTGAAAAAATATTTTCTTTTATTAGTCTTAAATAGTTTACCCTGTAGCTTCATTGCATGTCCCCTAGTCTTTCTATATTCTGATAATGTAAACAATCGATCTACGTTTACCCGTTCCAATCCGTTCATTAATTTATAGACTTCTATCATATCTCCCCTCAGTCGTCTCTTTTCCAGGTTAAAGAGCCCTAAGTGAGATTGGAATCAAGGAGAATGCCAAGATATTTGAAGGAAGAAACAATGGGGATCGCAGAACAGCCAAAAGGGAGCAAAGGAGGGGCAAGGACTTCCGAATGTGAACCATGTAGCTGAAGTTTTGGCGGAGTTGAGATGGAGACAGTTTGTGGATTGCCAGCTGGAAACAAGAGCGAGAGATGAGTTCAAGGGTGTGAGGTCAGGATGTTGCGGACTGGTATGATGAATGATGATGATGTCATCCGCGTAAAAACAGGCAGACATATTGGTTTGCTGAATGCAAAGGGCCAGTGGTGCAAGGAAAAGATTGAATAATAAGGGGACCAGAACAGAACCTTGAGGGACACCACAGGGGAAGGGGGGGAAGCGTTAGAGGGAGAGTGTGGGTCTGTGGGAGAAGCTATGGAGAAAAGACAAAAGAAAAGGAAAGAGTGGAGCCAGTGGTGAACAGCACCCCGTAGGCCTGCATCATGTAGTCGTGAGAGGAGAAGGGAGTGATCCACAAGGTCAAAAGCGGAGGAAAGATCTAGGGAGACCGTCACCGTGATGTCACCGTGATCGTGTGACGTATGTAGTTCATTGAGAAGAGCGGTTAAGGTTGTTTAAACACTGCCCCTGACGGATTGTCGGGGATGAAGATAGTTGACAGAGTGAAGGTGTTGTGAGAGCTGGTCCTATTGAATGGAGTCGTGTTAAGAGGCTGTGGTGGCTTATTGAATCAAATGTTGCAGAGATGTCTAGAAATATGAGCACAAAACTGTGTTTTTTCTGTACCCTTTATTAAATTATCAAGCAGCCATGTAAGTAGAGTCTTGACACGTGAAACAGTCTGAAATCATGTTTTTGCGGGTCAAGAGGTGTGTGAGAATCTGTAGTCCTGCATCTGTAGTTATATGGCTTTATCAATGAGTTGGGCAATGAAGGGAATACTGGAGATGAGTTTGGAGACCTTGGGTCTAGTGCGTGATTCTTTAGTAGAGGTCTGATAGAGGCAAACTTAAGGCTTTTGGGCTTTAGTGCAGTCCTCGCTGGCCTTGAGCCAATGAGGATTGTACTATCTTGAGTAATATTGAAGATAACTCCTGTTTAATGAATTTGATCCATGATACCGGACATGGGTCAAGAGGTGAGGTTGTAGTATTAAGATTGGAGATGGTGATTTCCAGTTGCTCAGTGGATTCAATATTGAAGGTAGACTATGTGTGGGCTTAGTGAGGAGTCGTTTGATTCTAGTGTTTGCATCATTGGTTTGGTGGCGGCTGTGCTTAATTTGATTTGGAGTGACTTGGCTATAAGAGCAAATGGTGGTGTCTGTTTTGTTTGAGCTTAGAGTTCTTAATAGCTGCTATGCGATACTGAATAGCTCGCTGGAGTGATTAAAGGAGGATTTAGTGAGCTTAGTATGTTACTTTTTTTTTTTTTTGCGTGAATTAGTTAAGGAGCAGTACTCTGCTTGAGCTGTGGCATAAGTTGCTGGATTGGGTTCTTTGGGTGTCTCCATCTCTGCTCTGGTTGTTGCAGCTTGTACTTGAGCTCTTTCAGGTTGTGCGAGTACCATGGGGCTTGGTGCTGTCTCTTGAGTTTATAGAATGAGGTATTGTGGCGTACGATGATATGGTGGTGTTCCATTCGACTATAAGGGGATCGAGATATGTTGGGCTTGAATGTTAAGTGGAAGAATTTTGCTTAGGAAGGAGTCCTTATCAAAGTGGCAAAATCTGTATGTGTTGCATGAGAGGTTATGGGTATTTATTTATATTTTATTTATAGTTCTTCTATACCGCACTCTTCTTCATCAGCGCGGTTTACATTGAACAAGAATACTCATAGCGAGCAACAGGCTGTTGTGAGTTTACATGTAACAGGATAATTCAACTGGGATTCAACTTTGGGAAACTTTGTACATATATGTTATGAACCTATATACAATGAATAGAATTTCTTATTAACATCTTGAGTAAATAAGATATTTACAATTTTACTATGAGGGCTTGGAATGTGTTAGAGGGTTGATGATGGGCACTGGAATTGGGAGAAGTATAGAAGGAAGAGGTGGTGCTTTATGGCTTTTCTGAATTGCTTGAGGTCCGTGATTGCTCTAATGGTGGGAGGTAGGTTGTTCCAACATCTGGGTGCATAGTGTACGAAAGCCCTGTCTGTGGTTGTGCGTGTGCATTTTGTGGCTTCTGACAGTGTGGCTAGGGTATTTGCAGCTACTGATCTCCTGGATCTGATGTTGGGAGTGTGATTGAGGAGGTTTGAGATTGCTGAAGGGGCTATCGTGTTGATCACTTTAAAGGTCATGAGAAGGGCTTTATACGCAATCCTGCAGTTTATGGGGAGCCAGTGTAGTTCCATTAGGATGGGTGTAATGTGGTCACTTTTTGAGGCGCCGTACAGTACCCGGGCAGCGGCATTCATGGCTAGTTGTAATGTATTTAGGGTGTTTTTTGGGAGGCCATGGAGTATTCAAGTAGGTTAAAGTTGTTCACAATTTCAATTGAACAACTTTAACCTACTTGGATCAACTATCAATAAAGAAGCAACAAGCAGTCAAGAAATCAGACGACGCATTGCTCTTGGCAGAATGGCTATGAAAGACCTAGATAAGATTCTCAAGAGCAGAGATGTCTCTCTCCATACAAAGATTCGACTTGTTCAAGCCATGGTATTTTCAATAACATCATATGGATGTGAAAGCTGGACAGTGAAAAAGATAGGAAGAAAATTGATGCCTTTGAATTATGGTGCTGGCGGCGAATACTGTGTATACCATGGACTGCCCGAAGAACAAACCAGTCGGTACTAGAGGAGATCAAACCTAAGCTTTCTTTAGAAGCTCAGATGACAAGACTTCGACTTTCATACTTTGGACACATCATGCGAAGAGAGATCATTAGAGAAAGACATTATGCTTGGCAAGATAGAAGGTCAACGCAAAAGAGGAAGGCCAGCAATGAGATGGATCGATACAGTAACAGCAGCTACGGGTACCAGTCTGTCAACAATGAGCCGCCTGACTGAAGACTGAACACAGTTTAGGATAGCTATCCAGAGAGTCGCCATGAGTCGACTCCGACTCGACGGCACTTAACAACAACAACAACATGGAGTATTATGTTCGCATAGTCGAAGTGGGGTGTGACTATGGCTTGGAATATGGTCCGGAGGTTGTCTGGGTCGAGCATATTTTTCAGATGACGGAGGGTCCTTATCTTGAAATAAATGGTTTTTACCGTGCGGTTGACATGTTCTTTAAAGTCCAGTCGATGGTCCAGTATTACTCCAAGGTATCTTATGGAGGACTTGATTGGGAGGTCTGCGTCTCATACTTTTAGAGTAACTGGGGGTGAAAATTCTCTGTTTTTCATGACGATCAGGACCTCGGTTTTTTTTAAATTTATTCGCATATTCTGGGTGAGGAGCCAGTCTGCTATAGCGTTAAAGCAATCTACTAATGCTGTGTAATCTGGGAGTGTGACGTTGATTGGTGTGGATATTAGCACATCGTCTGCATAGATTAGGGAGGATATGCCAAAGGAGCGAGTGATATTGTATAGGGGCTGCATGTATATATTAAATAGCAGAGCTGATAGGGAGGAGCCCTGAGGTACTCCTTGTTTTAGCTGGAAAGGTTCTGAGGTGCTGGCAACCGTCCTGACTTGCTGCCAGCGATCTTCCAAGTATGATTTGCACCATTCCCATGCTAACCCGTGGATTCCCTTGTCATATAGTCGGGTTAGTAGTTTGTCGTGGTCCACGGAGTCAAATGCTGCGGAGATGTCAAGGAAAATTAGTGCAAAGCCCTTTTTGATGTCGTCCATCCCACTGATGAGTATGTTGGTTAAGGTGGTCAGCAGTGTCTCAACTCCGTGGGCTTCCCTGAATCCATGTTGACTGGGGTCAGGCGGTGAGGAGGTGTTTGTGTTGTTGGATCTGATTGTTGGTCACTTTCTCAATTATTTTGGATAGTAGAGGTATACTATAGATCGGACGGTATGATTCTTCTCTTGTTGGGTCTAGTTGATCTTTAGCAGTGGTCTTATGGAGGTCTGCTTTAGGGCAGATGGGAAAATGCCTGTTGAGAAGGACATATTTATGATTTCTGCTATGATTGGGCTAAAATCAGAGCGCATAGCTCTTATCCAGTGTGCTGGGCAAGGGTCGTTAGGTGCTGTGCTGGTATTCATTTTGATGATAATGTCTTCAACGCATTTTGCTGAGGGCAATGAGAGCTGAAGGAGAGGATTCTGTTGCGTATGCTGCTGGGTGGGACTTGGGGAGGATGCAATTGTTGTTCTGATGGCTTTAGATTGTATAAGGTTGGCATATCTTTGAGGGTGTATAGGTTCATGTTGTGGTGGTGAAGGTTCTGTGGTTAGTGTCTTTACTAGATTGAAGAGTTCCCGTGGTTTGTTTAAGGATCGGTTGAGGAGTTCTGAATGGAAGGTTTTTCTTGTGTCCCATATTGCTTCACGGTGGGCTCGCAGGTGGGTCAAGTATGTTTGATCTGTCGGGTTATGTGATTTACGCCACTTTCTTTCAAGCTTCCTCAAGAGAATAAGAGACTTCCTTAGTTCCGGGGAGAACCATGGTGCAGAAGGTCTTTTCACTACATGGATATTCGTTGTTGGGTTTTTGTGGGCTGGAGGTAGTTTGGCGTATTGGTTGATGGTTTCATTCCAGGTAGCAACCATGTCGTTGATGTTGGAAGAAGGTTGATTGAGTTTTGGGAGTATGTGTTTCTTGATTTCTTCTTCGTTGAGAGGTTTGAAGCGAGTGAAGTTCGTTGCTGACCGTTTCTTTGTATCGGTGAATGGGTCTTGTTGTTCTGGTATTTTGAATGAGATCAGGCTGTGATCTGACCAAGGGACCGGAGTGATGGAGAGGTCGAATACATATTTTGTGGATGCGTAGGTGGGTGGAGCGAAGACAAGGTCGAGAACATTGCCATGTTGATGGGTGGGCTGGTTTATGATTTGATTGTAGTTGAGGTTTGTCATTGCGTCTAAAAAGGAGTTAGAAAGGGCAGGTTGAAAGGATGTGAAATTGAAGTTGCCCATTAGCCAGTTTGGTTTATCTGGATATGCGGGGTTGCAGGCTAAGTCAATTATGTTGGATAGTTCTTCAGATATTGAGTTTGGTGTCATGTATATAAGGTTGATAGTTTTGTAGTTGTTGTAGATTGAGATTGTGTCTTGTATTATTAGACGTGGAGGAATGTGGTAAGTAGAAGGTAATTATACTGTGGTATGACCATGAGACTGGAGTGGTTTGCAGTGTTGGGAGGAGGTGTTAATATGACCAGTTGGATAGAGTGAATATAAGGTCTAGAACTCTTCTTTTCTGTGAGTTGGGTCTCTGTGATCTGTGGAAGGCCTTCATAGTGTCCAGAAAGGAGGTGGTTTCTTGTGTATTTGTGGAGGATAAATTAAGGACCCCTAGTAGGATGAACCATTTATTGATGGAACTGTTGGTGCATGCTTCTCTGATCAAGAGTGATAAGTCCCTGGAACTTGTTGGTGTTCGATGTGCTAGGCAGATTGATAGGCACTTGTTTGATAAGGTGAGAAAGTCCAGGTCGCTTGTAGAGCTGATTTTAATGGTTTTGAACTGGACATGGTCTCTTGCAATTATTAGCACCCTCCTCATCTTTTTAATTATTTGTGGCTGTGAAATATTTTGTAAGAGGGCATAGTAAGCTGGTTGAGTAGGACATTATCAGTATCGGTGATTCAAGATGCTGTTATAAACTTGATGTCAATGAAGTTATGATTGATGTTGCCCAATATTGTGGGGATCTTATTGCAGACAGAGCGAGTATTGATATTTCAGTACTGATGATAGTCCTAAAAGAACTAAAACTGGTAATATCTATAATTAATTCAGAGGGCTAATTAGCATAATCAGTGAGAAGTTAGGAAATACGTATTAATATTTTTCAAAAGAATATATTTCCATTAAAAGGTTTCTTAGCCAAAGAAATATAGAGCTGTTATTGGGTTTTGATCAGACCTCAGAAACTTATTCATCAAAGCAATTTTTTATTAAATTACTACAAAGAGAGCAGCGATAGAACACAATGAGAGAGAGCCCTTCCTCTGCTTCTTTTGCTGAAGAAACTACTGAAAATCTTCCTGGATCTAAGAGTATACAGAAGTGAATAAAATAGCAAAACTTTGCATATAAATGGAGCCTTGGCCATGAAGCATTTTAATAGCCTTGACACTATATTTTAAAAGTATGAATGAACAGGAAGCCAGACCTGGTACAGTTCTGGTCAACATTATTGGCATCCTTGCATTTTAGGTATGTTGTGTACAATATCTTGAGAAATAATTGGAAATATTCCAACTGTATGTCATTCAAGTCATGTGAGTACTAACACTTGATCACAGATGTGTCAACTTTTACTGCAATGGGAATATGGTTCTTCTGTTCCATCTGATGTGAATTTTTTATAAGATTGCCAATAATCATATCCTTAATCCTATTAATAAACCACCTTTTATCCCCACAGTATATTCCTTAAACTAAGAGAGAAATCTACAATTCTCCGGAGAGCCACCAAGAAGTAATTTTTGTTGGACTGTTTACCTTGACAGGAAAATTCCTCTCGTGGTAAAAACTGTCCTTTTTATTCTTATTTAATAGGGGAGTCGTCCTCCCTCAACCATACCAGGGATAATTTATTTTATTTATTTATTTATTTATTTAACATCTCTTATATACCGCGCTATTAAAATCAGCGCGGTGTACATCGAACAAAATATACTGCAATGTGTACAGGTAACATCGAGTTTACAGAGAACAAGGGAATATAAAACATGGAATAACAGGGATAACTATGTACAATCAACATTATACTATATATATGCTTTAATTATATACCATATTTAACTCGAGTGAATATTGAACATGTATTCATGGGTGGCATGAGTCTATAGTAGTAAGGTGGATTTTCGTGGGGACTACCAATACCCCAATTATTCTCAGAAATGTGTTGCTGCAAAACACTACTGAAAAATACTTAACTTTTTCTTCCAGCAGTTATATCGGACCCGCAATCCACTAGCCGTTCAGACGCTATCCAGCTTATCCCAAGCATCAGTTGTTAGTAACGGCAAGTCCTTGATTATTTTCGCCGAAATATCACTTTATCCTTCAGCCACAATCTCCAAGGCATTGCTCACGGATGACTTATTCATCTATTTCTGTTTCTGTATACATAACGTCATGTTTCAGACCCCAGCTTTCCCAGTCCTCCTTGCATGACATTATGTAAACAGGGGGGAGGGGGAGGAGATCAGGCGAATCAGGATCCAAAGGCAGCAGCGAAGAGGTGAGCCTTCAACCTGGATTTGAAGAGGGTTAGCGAAGGTGCCTGGCGTACAGACCCGGGTAGTTTGTTCCAGGCGTAAGGTGGAAGGAGCGAAGTCTGTAATTAGCAGTAGGAGTGGAGGGCATAGATAGAAGCAGTCTGCCGCCTCCTCCCCTCCTTCCCTCCTACTCCTTCAGTTTGCTCTTTTGAACTGTCGCTCCATCCGTTCCAAAACTCTACTAGTTCATGACTTCATCTCCCAACACTCCCTTGACATGTTTTTCTTGATGGAGACTTGGTTGAGGGACGGTGAAGAGCCCCTCCTTAACCGCTGTCTGCCCCCAGGCTATTCCGCCTTGTCCACCACTCCGGGGCAGGAGCGGCGGAGGTGTTGCAGCTCTTTATTGTTCCTCCCTCTCTCTTCAGGAAATCTCCTCCCCTGCTCTGCACTATACTGAGTCCCTGCTTCTTTGCCTAGGCACTTCCCCCTCCCTCTACTTTCTTCTCATCTATGCCCCCCCCCCCCTCTATCCGCCCAGTTGTGGGATTCTTTTCTGTCCACCATTGCCGAGGCATCTCTCTACCCTCACCTTCTGATCCTAGGAGACTAACGTTCACGTCGACGACCCCCCCTCGCCCTCTGCGATCTAGCTTTCCTGACTCACTTGTCTGATCTTTCCCTTAGTCAATTCATCTTCTTCCCCACTCACTCTGCAGGGCATTCTTTAGATCTCCTTATCTCTCATATCTCCTCATCTTTCGTTCCCTCCTCCCTCTCCCCCCTATCTCTCCCCTGGTTTGATCACTCTTGCATCCTCTTCTCACTTCCTATTTCTTTACCTTCCCCCAACCCTTTCCCTTACCTCAAATCCTGGCCCTGCCCTTCCCTCCTATTCCCGCTGTATTAATGCCAACACCCTCCTTCAGTTCCCATCCTCGGATACCCTCTTCTGATTTCCACCTTCTCCCGGCTGACTCTCAGGCGCACGCTTGGAATGTGACTCTCTTATCTGCACTTGATACTCTCGCCCCTCTTTTCCCCCGTCGCGCTTCTCGTATCCCCACCCGTCACCCTTGGTTTCACTCTGGTCGTCTTCTCCACCATAGATATCTCTGTCGGGCAGAACGTCTGACGAAAACATCCCTGTTTCTCCAACTTGCTTCACTTTCGTCACTGTCATCATCATTACCGTTCTCTTCTTCACTCTGCCAAACAGGGTTATTACTCTAAACTCATTTCTTTCTCTGCTAACTCCTCTCGTGAATTGTATTCTGTCCTCTGCTCCCTCTCGGCTCCGCGCTCTTCTCCTATTCCACCTTCCTCTCTCTCCTCCCCCGACCCTACCACCTTAGCATCGCATTTCTCTTCCAAAGTTCTCTCTCTCTGCCTCTCCTTTTCCTCCTGCCCCCACCCCTCTCTCCAACACTCCCTCCTCTGGTCTCAACTCTTTCTTCTTCACTTCCCTCCCCCTCCTCCTCATCTGCCCTTCCTTCCCTTTCTCACCACTGGTCTACTTTTGAACCAGTCACTATTTCAACACTTACTAAAGTCTTTGCTTCCTCTCGGAAAACCTCCTGCCCCACAGATCCTATTCCTTCTCAGTGGTTACTGGAATCTTCCCTTGCTCTCTCCCCTTTTATTCTATTTTCAATTCTAGCTTAACCTCTGGTATTTTTCCTTCCCCCTTGGAAACACGCTCTGGTTTTCCCCATCCTAAAGAGAGGTTCCCTGGATCCCTCCTTCCCCTCTAACTGGCGCCCTATTTCTAATCTTCCCTTCCTTTCTAAACTCTTAGAAAAATTGGTCTTTTTTCAACTTTCATCTCATCTTGAGGCTTCTCTTACCCTTCACCCCGACAATCTGGTTTTCGCCCCGGTCACAGCACGGAATCTGTTCTCCTCTCACTCCTTAATGAATTACACGCTGCTCACGACCATGGTTCTTTTTCCCTTGCTGTTTTACTGGATCTCTCTGCTGCTTTCGACCTGGTGGATCATCATACTCTCTTGGGTCGTCTTCAGGATGCCGGCCTCTCCGGTATGGTTCTGCAATGGTTTTGCTCTTTCCTTTCATGTCGTTCTTTCTCGGTCCTATCTGGTTCTACTTCCTCCCCCTCCACTCCTCTCCCCTGTGGTGTCCCCAAGGTTCTGTTCTTGCCCCTCTTCTCTTTAACGTTTTTCTGGCCCCCCTCACTCTTCTAATCCAACAACATGGTGTTTCCGCTATTACTGCGCCAATGATATTTTTCTTCTTCATCACACTGATTCCTCTGTTCCAGATATCACTTCCCTCAATGACTGTCTTTCCTCTGTTGCCTCCTGGCTCTCTGCTAACTTTCTCCACATCGATCTTACAAAAACCTCAGCGATCTGGTTCACCTTTTGGATGTCTCCCCCCCCCCTTCCCTTATACCTCTGCTTTCCTCCACACCTATCCCTATGGTTTCTTCTCTAAGGTGTCTGGGTGTCACTCTCGATTCCTCCCTTTCCTTTAAAGGTCACATTTCTTCTATTGTTCAAAGTTCTTTTTTTGCCCTAAAACAACTTTGCGGCGTTCGTCCTTTTCTTTCATCCTCCTCCATGACTACACTGCTTCTTTCCCTGGTTCTTTCACGTCTCAACTATTGTAACGTTTCTCTGGCCGGTCTCCCTCAATCCCAGCTTTCTCGTCTCCAACGCGTTCAAAACACAGCTGTGTGTCCTGAATCACGCCTCCCGTTTCGATCACGTCACTCCTCTTCTGCACCAGCACTGGCTTCCCATCACCTATCGAATACAGTTCAAAATCCTCATCCTTGTCCACAGAGTTACCACACCAGTATCCCTCTTTACCTCGCCAATCAGGTTCACCTCCACACCCCTCACCGTTCTCTTCAATCCATTCACATCAACCGCATGTTCCTTCCCTCCCCATCTCAGGCTCACTTGGAATCCACCTGGTCCTCAGCTTTCTGCTTCCTTCGCCCAAGACTCTGGAACTCACTCCCTCCCGCCCTTCGACTAGACCCCTCTTTTAAATCTTTTAAAACACAACTGAAAACTCATCTCTTCTGCGCAGCCTTCTACTTCCCTCCCCCTCCTTTCCCACCCTCCTTCCTGACCTATAGCTCCACTTCTTCCTCCCCCGCCTCCCCCCCTTTCCAAAAAATCATGTCTCCTTAGTTCCCCTTTCTACCCCCTCTCCTTTGTTTTTTGTTTTTGTTACCACCTACTATTCTACTCTTCCCTCTCTTACTGTCTCTCCCTATTCCTTTAGAGGGGTTTTTTTTGGTGTTCATTTTCTCTTTCCGCAGCATTTTTTAAATTCTTACATTTTACCCTGGTTGTAAACCACCCAGATAATTTTGTAATGGGCAGTATATAAACTTTTAAATAAACATAAACCTCTGCTACCCTTTCTTCCTTTTCTATGATCTCTGAGGAGGAAACCGCTCACCTTCTTTCCTCATCCAAACTCACTACGTGCTCTTTTGATCCTATTACCACTCGTCTCTTTAGTTCCATCTTCTCCACTGTAGTCCCTTCCATCTCTCTCATTCTCAACCTATCGCTGTCCACTGCAACTTTTCCTGCAGCCTTCAAGCATGCTGTAGTTACTCCTCCTCAAGAAACCCTCACTAGACCCTACCTGTCCTCCTCACTATCGACCCATCTCTCTCCTCCCCTTTGTTTCTAAACTGCTTGAATGTGCAGTTCACTGCCGTTGCCTTGACTTTCTCTCCTATCAAGCCTTTCTGGATCCTCTACAATCTGGCTTTCGCCAAAGTCTCCAGTGATCTGTACCTGGCAAAATCCAAGGGCCTTTACTCAATCTTCATCCTTCTTGACCTTTCTGCTGCTTTTGACATGGTTGACCACAACCTTCTCCTTGATACCTTGTCCTCACTTGGTTGTAAGGTCTCTGTGCTATCCTGGTTCTCTTCTTTTCTCCAGGAACAAGCAGGAAGTCAGTCCTCGCTTATGGGAGCCCGCGCAGAGTAATTCTCCCCAGCTTTCAAAGAAAGTCTTTGGGATTGCTTCCACGCATGCGTGGTCCTCTTCCCGCCCAAAGGTGCCATCTTGCTCAGTCTCCCTTTTTCCGCGGAGCCCTTCGGACACACGTCCTTGTCCTTTGGAAAAAGATTTTTGTGACTTCGGCCTTTAGGCCTTTTTTCTGGTAGCACCAGTCCTCTTCCATGCTCCCCTTCGCCCCTGCTCCAGCTGTGGGCTAGGGGACCCCTTTTTTGTCTTTATTTAGTGTTTTTTCTTTCGAGCCCTTTTCGCGCCCTTTTTTCTCCAACTGCTGGCCTCGAGGATTTTTGACCTTGCAGGGGCCCTTTTTGTCCCCATGGCCACCGGTTTTAAGAAATGTGACAGATGCTCCAAAAATATGTTGCTCATGGACACCCACGACTGCAGTCTATGGTGTCTGGGGACTGACCACAACCCAGAGCTCTGCTTGCTTTGTAAGAAAATGTCCACTAAGGCCTTGCTATGCTGCAAGCAGAAGTCAGATGACATTTTCCACAAGGCAGCCTCGGGATCCCCGGTGGCACCTCACCCTTTCGATCCACCACTTGCGAGGTCCCCCACAGTGACCCCGCACCCCAGGAGTCACTCTGATCAGGGTTCGCCCGAGGTGGAACAGCGAAAGAAGAAGACAACCTCGAAGTCACTGTTGGGGACTCCGGACAAGCATGAGCGATCTCGTTCTCGTTCCCTTAGCCCTCCTGGCGTTCCCGAGAGTCAGGCAAGGAGCGGCCTTAAAAGGTACCTTGTATGGACATGGAGGCCTCCGGCGATGGCGCACGGTCTCCTGAGGGTCGTCCCGGGGAGAACCCCCTCTCCTCCTCCATGCCAGACCCGGTAACCCCGGTGTCTGCGTCGCAGGAACCCACTCCTGAGTGGGAGCCCCATATGCTGGCACTGGAGCGCAGTATTTCTGCCTTCCTTGCTGCCCAGCAGGTACTTTTGCCCAGCATGGCTGGCTCGTGCCCTGAGACCAAGGGTCACCCGACTGGGGTCCCAAAATCTGCCTTGGAAACCCCCGAGAGCAGCATGCCTCGTGAGGGTCCTCGGCACTGGTCTCGCTCACCATTTCGTTACTCAGGGGCGAAGTCATCCAGAGCCAGTGCCTCCAGCTCCAAGCGGGCCTCGGCCAGGGGGCGCGGGGATCAGCCTGACTCAGTCCTCCTCGGACCTCTCAGGCTGGGAATCGGATGGGGACACTTCCTCGGAGACCCCGTCCCATAGGGATCTCCCCTCTGACTCTTCCCTGCCCGCCTTGCAAGGATACCTCTTTCCTGGTGTTTGTGTGGGCTATGGCTCAAGCCCTCAATCTGCCGATGCAGACCGAGGAGGAGCCGAGGGCAGAGAAACTTGACATCTTGCAGTATGAGTCTCCATCCAGGGAGTCTCTTACGGTTCCAGTACCGTCCATCCTATCCCGGCTGCCTCTCCGCATGTGGGAAGCACCCGCCTCGGTTCCTGTTGTCAGTAGAAGACACAATGCCATGTATAGGATCCAGCGTGGCCCGGGGTTTTGGAAGACCCAACTTCCTCACACCTCCATGGTAGTCAAGTCTGCGATGCAGAAACAGAAGAGCCTGAAGTCGCACTCTTTGGTCCCGCCTGGTAGGGAATCCCATGCCCTCAGGCACAAGGCTTACCAGGGATCCATGCTGGTGTGCCGCATCCAGGCGTACCAACTATATATGGTATGTTCCTTCGTGACCTCGCCAAAGAGCTTGGTGGGTTCTCCGAGGGCCTTGGTGGGGAGCACCTTCTCAAGTTCCAGACCCTCCTGAGTTCAATCGCAGACTGCTTGAAATACCTTCCCCATGCCGCATATGATGGGTTTGAGTCTTCCGCCCGTGTAACGGCAGTTGGCATCGGAGCCTGACACCAGGCATGGCTCCAGTCTTCAGACCTGGAGCAGTGGGTCCAGGAGAAACTCCTGGATGTCCCCTGCCTCGGTGAATAGCTGTTCAACAAGCCCATGGAGGACAAGGCAGCCGAGATAGAGATGGAGTTCGTGACTCGCACCCGTCTCTCTCGCAAAACCACCTCGCTTCCACAGAAGAAGCAGCACACCAAAAAGATTTCTTCCAGAGGAAAGGACTCCCCACCATACCCGCCTACCCCTGTGCCGACGACCAGCGCTCAGGGAAAAGGGGGGTGCCCAGGGTCACTGGAAACCCAAGGGGCCCAAGACCCAGCCACCGGCACAACCCCAGCCAGCCCCGGGATTTTGACGCCAAAAGAATAGCCTCTCGCCTCCCAGTGATGCTTCCACCCGTGGGAGGATGCCTGTCCCTTTTTGCCCCCAAATGGGCATCTATTACATCGGGCACCTGTGTCTTGCAAGTGATCCGGGATGGGTATCGTCTTTGTCTAGACAGACTCCCTCCTTTCTTCTCCCTGGCGGTACCTACTTGGCTTCCCTCGCATCAGATTTATTTACAGAAAGAGGTGAACAACCTTCTTGGTCAACAGGTGGTCAAGAGTTCTGCCACACCTCTGGGGTCAAGGATTTTATTCCCGGTACTTCCTCATTCTGAAGAGGATGGGAGGCCTGCGCCCCATCCTCAACCTCAGGAATTTGAACAAGTTTCTGGTGCAGGAGAAGTTCAAAATGCTATCTCTTGGCATCCTGCTGCCCTCTCTCTGGTAGGGCTATTGGCTATGCTCCTTGGATGTCCAAGACGCTTATTCCCACATTCCGGTCCATCCCAAGCACAGGAAGTACCTGCATTTCAGGGTGCAGGGAGAGCCAGTACAGAGTGCTCCCCTTCGGGCTTGCGTCTGCCCTGCGAGTCTTCACCAAGTGCCTGTCAGTGGCCGCGACCCACCAGAGCAGGGCATATCAGTCTACCCTTACCTAGATGATTGGCTTGTCTCGGGCACCTTGGCAGAGGAGGCTCACCTCTGCGTCGCGCACGGTCGTCCTCCTCGAACACCTCTGTTTCCTGATCATCTACTCCAAATCCCACCTCACGCCGGTGTGGACCCTGGAGTTCATTGGTGCTCTTCTCTACACAGAACGTGCGACCGCCCTTCTCTCTTGAGCACACGCGGATCAGCTCCGCGCTCTGGCTGCCGAGGTCCAAGGCCGGCCTAGGGTCTCGGTGTGGATCATGTTGTGCCTGCTGGGGCACATGGCCTTGACTGTTCACTTCGTTCCCCATGCTCGCATGCACATGCGAGCGACCCAATGGTGCCTCAGAGTGCAGTGGGCCCCAGCCTTGGGCCGCCTCCGGGACCCTGTCCAGGTGTCTCGCAGCCTAGTTGAGTCCCTAGTCTGGCAGGACCCCCAGAGCCTTCTTCGGGGCATGCCCTTCCAGACTTATCCGCATGAACTCATCTTGATGACTGACACCTCGCTGTTGGGCTGGGGAGCTCACTGCGACCACCTCTGCGCACAGGGGCGGTGGTCACCCGAGGAATCTCGACAGCAGATCAACCTGCTCGAGCTTTGAGCGGTCCGGTTGCCCTGAAGGTCTTCAAGTACCACCTGAAGGGCAGGTCGGTGCTCATGCAGACCGACAATAGTCGCGATGTTCTACATAAACAAGGAGGGGAGCACGGGCTCCCGCCGCCTCAGTCGGGAGGCAGTCCTCCTCTGCTCTTTCGCATTGTGCCGGGGCATGACCCTAAGAGCTGTCTACCTCCCCGACCAAGGCAATGTCCTCGCGGACAGGCTCAGCAGGTTTCTCCGCCCGCACAAGTGGCTCCTGAGTCCAGAGGTGGTTCTCCACCTGTTCCGCCGCTGGGGGACTTCGTACATGGACCTGTTCGTCAGCCCAGCAAACACGCAGCTCCCCTGCTTTTGCAGGCCGATACCACACCCGAGCAGGGTGGCCCTGGATGCATTCCTCCTGAACTGGACCTCCGGGCTTCTGTATGCGTCTTCCCCCCCCCCCCACTCCTCATTGCGAGGACCCACCACAATATCCAGCACGACCAAGCCTCTGTGATTCTCGTGGCTCCTTCGTGGCCTCGACAACCTTAGTTCCTGCTTCTACTCTGACTCTCGTCAGAGCCTCCAGTTTCCCTGGGCAGTGCCCCTGGTCTGCTGACACAGGATGGATGCTTCACCCAAACTTGGTCTCACTATCCCTGACAGCTTGGCGGCTGAACCGGGTCTCTTTAGCCTCGCTGTACCTCCCAGTGGAGATCGAGGATGTCCTCGTATCGAGGAAGGACTTGATGAGGTGGGCCTATGCCCTGAAGTGGCGGCGGTTTTTGATCTGGTGCTCCAAGCTCCAGATCAACCTGTTCTCCTGCTCCATCCGTTGGGTTCTCCAGTACCTTCTCCACCTCTCGCAGGTGGAACTGAAGTTCATCTCGGTCAGGGTTCACCTGAGCGCCATTTCGGCCAATCACTTGCCCGTCTAGGGTAAACCCCTCTCTGGCCAGCCTCTGATCTCCCACTTCATGCAGAGCCTCCTGCTTTCCAAATCCCCCATCTGGCATCCCCCAGTGAAATGGGACCTGAACATTGTGCTCATGCAGCTGACGCGGCCGCCCTTCTAGCCGATGGCGACATGCTAGCTCTGGCACCTCTCCTCAAAGGTGGTTTTCCTGGTGGCACTGACCTCGGCGCGACAAGTCAGCCGAGGCCCCCTACATCAGGTTTTACAGGAACAGCTGGTCCTTCGCACCCACCCCAAGTTCCTACTGAAGACTGTCTCAGATTTCCACCTCAATTAGGAGGTGGTTTTGCCGACTTTCTTCCCGAGACCTCACACTGACCGCGCATTGGAGGTTCCGCATACACTCGACTGCAAGAGGGCTCTTGCTTTCTACCTGCAACGCGCCCAAGGTCATCGCAAGTCTGACCGACTCTTCGTTGCCTATGATCCCAACCACATGGGGCTGGCAGTCACCAAGCACAACCTCTCCATCTGGGTGGCGGACTGCATCGCTTTCGCCCAGGCAAAGGCGGGTGCCCCGCTGGATCATCAGGTCACCGCGCATGACGTCGGTGGCTTCGCTGCGCTCAGTGCCTCTGATGGACATCTGCCGTGCTGTGACCTGGTCTTCAGCGAATACCTTTGCTTTGCACTACTGCCTGGAGAGGGAGTCCCACCGGGACAACGCCTTCGGCCAGGCTGTACGTAGTCTTTTTGGGTTATAAGCAGCTGCCCTCCGACCCTTCTTCTACGGCTACCGAGAGCTTACCCTGAAGGCCCAAGGACTCGTGCGTCCTTCAGACATCGGCTTCTGCTCACGACCTTGTGGAGGCATTTTTGGGTTACAGGTTCAGTAGCCTGTAGCTGGGGAGTCCCATAAGTGAGGACTGACTTCCTGCTTGTTCTGGAGAAAGCGTAGTTACTCATCTGTAACAGGTGTTCTCCAGGGACAGCAGAAATCAGTCCTCACTACCCTCCCACCTCCCCTGAAGAGTTGCAAAATTTTTTTATCCTTCCCTTGCCATCTGCTTAGTAGGGCTCTAGCTCTGGGACCTGACTGAGCAAGATGGTGGGAAGAGGACAACGCATTTGTGACAGCAATCCCAAAGGCTTTCTTTAAAAGCTGGGGAATTGCTCCGCGTGGGCTCCGTCGGTGCCAACCTCACCCATAAGTGAGGACTGATTCCTGCTGTCCCTGGAGAATACCTGATCTCCAAGAACAAGCAGGAATGTAGTCTTCACATATGGGTACAGTCGGCACCGACAGAGCCTGTGCGGGAACGCTCCCTAGCGTCCCAAAAAGAGAGCTTTTGGGAGCATACACCGCGCATGCATGCTGCCTTCCCGCCCAACTACCTCTCTCACTTCTGTTCTTCGTTTTCCGCGGAGCCGACAGGACGTGTCCCCTGTCACCGCAGAAAATCTTCTTTTATTTTTATATTTTTTGTGGTTGCGTCTGCTTCCATCGACGCCTACCGCTACCACCGTTGCTTTTCTTTCTTTCCTTCTAAAACTTTTTCAATTTTAGTGCTTTTTCTCAGGGATTTTTTCCTTGCTCTGGCGCTTGGCGCCATTTTGGGCATTAGGCCCTCTTTATCCTTACCATGGAAAAATCAGCCACTGGATTTAAAAAATGTTCAAAATGTGGCGGTACAATTTCTATAACAGACACCCATGACTGGTATCTTTAATGTTTAGGTCCTGACCATTGCCTGGCAGAGTGTCTCTCCTGCAGGAAGTTGACTAAAAGAAGTCTTCAGAATCGAGCAAATCAACTCGGTGCCCTATTTGCTTCAGACACAGTGTCTGTAGCATCGATGTCTTCTAGGGCTTCGACTTCTTCCCAGGGATCTCAGGTAACTAAACACAAGTCTTCTAAGACTTGCCGGTCCTCGAAGGGTAGATCTCCCTCTAAACATCGAGATGCCATTGGCGTTGCCCTCGAGGACAATTTACCGGTAAAACAGCCCCGGCGGGAGCTTTCGGGCTCCAAAGCTTTATCGGAGCTCCAAGATGTTCCAGAGACCTCAACCTCAATGGAATTACTGGTGCCATGCTCAGGGGTTGTGGCCGCTCCCACCGGTACCGACACCCTGGCATTGGCAGTAGCGGTGGACAAAAGACTCCTCGCTATCGAACGCAGTCTAGCGACTCTTTTAGCTACTTCGGTACCGCTAAGGTCGCTGCAGACGGTTCCGCAGGCACCGGTACCGATGCCGGTACCAGGGCCAGTGCCTTAGGTACCTGTTTCAACAGGCATGCTTCCCCCGATGCCGAGCTTGGAATCTCTCTCTAGCATGGGGGGATCAGGTACCGACTTGTGTCGGTACCGACATCGAGCGGTACCAACACCATCTGCTTCGGGAGAATCCAGTGCTTCCTTCTTTTGAGTCTTCCGATTCCAATGATGCAGATGATTCCACTGGTACCAGAGCTGAACTTTTGCAGGATTCAACTCTTTCTCCTCAATGCAGAATGTCCCCTCCTGAGGACATGTCTTTTCATGATTTTGTACGTGATATGGCAAAGGGCCTTGCCATTACAGTAGTACCTGAAAAGGAGCCTAGGGCAGAAGAATTGAGAATTCTTCAGTATCCTTTGGCTCCAAAGGAGGCAGCTATGCTTCCTATTCATCAGATCTTACATGATCTAATGTTAAGGATGTGGGAAGCTCCTTTAACAGTATCTCCACATTCTAGACGTCTTGACACTATGTATCGAATACCATCTTGTCCAGGGTTTGAAAAGACTCAGTTACCACATCATTCTATGGTGGTAGAGTCCGCCATGAGATGGATTAAGAGTGCTAAGAGACACACTTCCAATTCATCAGGTCGTGAGTCTAGAACACTGGATGCCTTTGGTCCTCCATGCTTTCAGTCCTCCATGCTGTCAGCAAGAATCAGTTCATATACATGGGAATGTTTCTTGAAGAGGTTACAAAAGACTTAGAACTTTTGAACCCTTTTCTTCAAGAGGATAAACAGACAGATCATTTGACTTTGGTCAAACATGCTAAGAATGTCTCTAAATTTATGAATTGTGCTACCTTTGACTATTTTGAATGTATTAGCAGAACTTCTGCTATATCCATAGGAGCACGTCGTATTACCTGGTTCTAGGCTTCAGACTTAGAGGAATGGGTGCAAGATAAGCTGGGAAACATTCCTTACACAGGAGAAAATCTTTGGCAAGGATTGGCAGCTCAAGGCTAACGAAATTGACACTGATAATACAACTTTAGACTGATTGTCAAAATCTACAGCTAACCCAGCCAAGAAAAAGTTTTTCAAAAAACCTTTTTTCTCTAAGAAGAAGAAATTCTATCCATCTTCCACCCAACAAACACATGTTCCCCAGAAGGGGCAACAACAAACTAGACAAAGAAAGTCACAACCTCAGAAGGCCCAACAAGCTCATTCTCCTCAGGGTCTTTGACTATTGTCTAGAGAACTTAGCCATTCTTCCTGTTCTGAGCCCAGAACCTTTAAATATTCCAGGCCGTATCTGCCATTTTGCCAAAAGATAGCAACAAATCACATCAGAAAATTGGACTCTATCTATCGTGAGTATGGGATACAAGCTTCATTTCCTCATCTTGCCCCCATCCACGTTAATAAAGCAGTTCAGATCTCAACCACCGGTCTCAGACCTCTTGTGGCAAGAGGTCACCACTCTTCTGGCTCAAGGAGCTATAGAAGAGGTTCCATTGTCCCAGCAGGGCACAGGATTCTATTCCCCCTATTTTCTCATTCGAAAGAAATCAGGGGGACTAAGACCAATCCTGGACCTCAGAACTGAACATATATCTAGTCTGAGAAAGGTTCAAGATGATCTCCCTTGGCACACTTCTTCCATACCTCCACGAGCAAGATTGGCTATGTTCTCTAGATTTAAGGGACGCTTGCATGCATATCCTTATTCATGCAGATCACAGAAAATTCCTTTAATTCTTAGTCAAGGGAAGGCATTTTCAATACAGAGTCCTTCCTTTAGGACTGGCCTCTGCTCCAAGGGTCTTCACAAAATGCATGGCAGTAGTAGCAGCATTTATGAGGACTCTAGGAATTTTTGTCTTCCCCTACTTGGACGATTGGCTTATTTGAGCACCGTCAGCTCTAGAGGCAAGTCATGCTCTTTCCTGAGCAATGCAAATTTTGCAGTACTTGGGATGGGTCATAAACCTTCCAAAGTCCCAGCTCACCCCATCTCAGTCCCTCGAATTTATAGGGGCTCGCTTGGACACACAGGCTTTCCTGCCTCAGCCTCGATGTCGGCGCATCATCGAACTAGCATCTCGAGCAGTGCTACAAACCTTCCTCACTGCTCGACAGATGCTTCGGCTTCTAGGACACATGGCATCTACAGTCCATGTGATTCCTTATGCACGCCTTCACATGTGAGCGGCCCAGTGGACCTTAGCATCCCAATGGTCCCAAGTCTCAGGATGCATGTCAGACAAGATCAGGGTTACCACACGCCTGATTGCGTCTCTGCGTTGGTGGCAATCTCTGGAAAACCATACAGTAGGCTCTCCTTTTCAGCAACCCCTACCTCAGGCTATCCTAATGACAGATGCATCCAAGTTGGGTTGGGGGGCCCACTTGGGCAATCTGTCTACCCAGGGTTTCTGGACCCCACCGGAGGCTTCTCTACAAATAAACCTCCTAGAACTAAGGGCCATTTCCAATGCTATTCGAGTCTTTTGCTTCTATCTCATAAACAAAACAGTTCTGGTGCAAACCGACAATCGGGTGGCCATGTTTTACCTAAACAAACAAGGCGGAACAGGCTCTCTGCAATTATGCAACGAAGCTTTGCAACTGTGGGCCTTTGCCAGAGAGCATCACATTCATTTGTTGGCAGTATACCTTCCAGGCATTCAAAATGCTTGGGCGGACAGGCTCAGCCGAGTCCTGTTACCACACGAGTGGTCTCTCCACTCATATCAACTTGCTCGAGTTTTTCAAGTCTGGGGAACTCCAGACATAGACCTCTTTGCAAGTCCACAGAATGCCAAACTTCCCCGGTTCTGTTGGACTTCCAGCTCGAAATTGTCATGCGAGGGATGCATTCCTGCTCCATTGGGGCCAGGATTTTCTCTATGCCTTCCCTCCAATTCCCCTAATCCCCCAAACCCTATTCAAACTCCAGAGAGACAGAGGTCGCATGATACTCATAGCTCCTTGTTGGCCAAGGCAGACATGGTATCCTCTTCTCTTAGGTCTCTCTCGAGCCATTCCTCTGGAGTTGGGGAGTGCTCCGGATCTTCTGTCCCAGGACAACGGATCTCTTCTGCACCCCAATCCTCAGTCCCTTCATCTCAAGGCCTGGCTTCTCAAGGCATAGAGTTTCAAGATCTAGGCCTTTCACAACAAGTGAAGGATATTCTTTTAGCTTCCAGAAAACCTTCCACAAGGCGTTCTTACGCTTTTAAGTGGAAGAGGTTCTCAGTATGGTGTTTCCAGAGGGGACTTAATCCGCTCTTGGTACCAGTAGAGTCCCTTCTGGACTATCTCCTTCACTTATCAGCTTCTGGTCTTAAGACCAATTCTGTTAGAGTCCATCTTAGTGCTATTGCTGCATCTCATAAACCCTTCGATGGACAACCAATTTCTTCTCATCCTCTTGTTTCAAGGTTTATGAGAGGTCTACTTTTAACAAAACCTCCCATCAAGCCACCTCCGGTGGCATGGGATCTTTATCTTGTTCTGGGTCAACTCATGAAGTCACCCTTTGAACCTTTAGCTACTTCAGAGCTAAAGTTTCTTTCATGGAAAGTCTTTTTCCTAATTGCTATCACTTCTGCAAGACGCATTAGTGAACTGCAGGCTTTAGTGGCTGACCCGCCTTATACGAGGTTTCATCATGACAGAGTAGTCTTGAGGACTCATCCTCATTTTATGTCAAAAGTGGTATCACCTTTTCATTTAAACCAATTGGTTTATCTTCCAGTCTTCTTTCTTAGGCTTCATGCCTCCAGTGCGGAAAGAAATATTCATACCTTAGATTGTAAATGAGCTCTGGCTTTTTATCTTCACAGAACTCAGCCATTTAGAAAGTCTTCTCAGCCTTTTCTGTCTTTTGACTCTAGTCATTTAGGACTCCCAGTCACTAAAAGAACTTTCTCTAAGTGGATTGCAGACTGTATTTCCTTTACCTATCAGAGTAAAGGAATCCCTCTTGAAGGCCATGTCACGGCTCACAATGTTAGAGCCATGGCAGTCTCAACAGCTAATCTTCGGTCAGTTGCTATTGATGAGATCTGCAAAGCAGCAACTTGGGCTTCTGTTCATACTTTCACTGCCCATTATTGTTTGGACAAGGACTCCCGTTGCGATGCCTTGTTCGGTCAGGCTGTTCTACAGCATCTCTTCCATTCCTAGATCAACTCCTTCCCACCATCCACTCTTTGATGCCTGAGGTCCCTGGGAGGAAGCATGGCCCATCTTACTTAGATCCGCAACATGCTGGGATCATCCCTAGGCATTTTTAGCTGGGGAGTCCCCATATGTGAAGACTAAATTCCTGCTTGTTCCTGGAGATAGCGTAATTACTCACCTGTAACAGGTGATCTCCAGGAACAGCAGGAATAAGTCTTCACAACCTATCCACCTCCCCTAGGAGTTGTCTTTCTCTATCGTCTATTTTCTTCTACTTCTCTCCTTTGGTCTCAGCTTTCAATTCAACTTAAGTGAGAGAGGTAGTTGGGCGGGAAGGCAGCATGCATGTGTGGTGGATGCTCCCAAAAGCTTTCTTTTTGGGATGCTGGGGAGCATTCCCGCGCAGGCTACGTCGGTGCTGACGGTACCCATATGTGAAGATTTATTCCTGCTGTTCCCGGAGATCACCTGTTACAGGTGAGTAACTGCGCTTTACAGGTGAGTAACTACGCTAAGTCTCCCATTGCTTATTCTAGTGTATCCTCTTCTACTGCTATCCCGCTCTCAATTGGTGTATCCCAAGGATCTGTCTTGGATCCACTCCTCCTCTCTCTCTATACCTAGTCCTTGGTGCACTCATCTCTTCCCACAGCTTTCAGTACTATCTTTGTTGATGACTCCCAGATCTACCTCTCTGCACCTGAAATCTCTCAGGCAATCCAGGCCAGGATCTCTTTCTGCCTTTCTGACGTTGCTGCTTGGCTGTCTCAGCGCTGCTTGAAATTGAAGATGGCCAAAACTGAATTGCTTATTTTTTCCCCCTAAAATCTCCTCTCCCCTTCCTCCTTTCTCAGTCTCTGTGGATAACTCTACTTCTCCCTGTCTCCTCAGCTTGCAAGCTTGGGGTGGTCTTTGACTCTTTTTTTTCTTTCCTTCTCCACACATGTCCAACTGACAGCTAAAACTTGCTATTTCTTTCTCGACAACATCAAGAAAATTCACCCATTCCTTTCAGAACAAACTACTAAGACACTTATACACTCCTTAGTCACCTCCCATTTAGACCATTGTAACCTACTCCTTGCTGGTGTCTTTCTGAATCATCTTTCCCCTTCAATCTGTTCAACACTGCTGTGCAGCTAGTCTTCCACCAGTCCTCCTCATGCTCATATTACCCCTCTCTTCTCAAGTCTCTTCATTGGCCTCCTATCTTTTACTGCATCCAGTTCAAACTTCTCCTGCTGACCTTATAAGTGCATTCACTCTGCAGCTCTTCACTACCTTTCCTCTCATCTCTTCCTACATCCCTCCTCGGGCAATCTGTTGTTCTGGCAAATTGCTTCTATCTGTGCCTTTCTCTTCTATTGCTAATTCCAGATTTTGTTCCTTTCTCTGGGAGAAAGCAGGAAGTCGGTCCTCACATATGGGTGACGTTGATGCCGACAGAGCCCTGCGTGGAAACTTCTCCCCAGCTTTCAAAAAGACCCTTTGAGAGATGAACCATGCATGCATGGTCCCTTTCTCGCCCAAGGGTGCCATCTTGCATCAGTCTCCTTTTTTCCACAGAGCCCACCGGATGTATGTTTGATTTCCCTTGAAAAAAATCAGTTGTTTCTCGGAAGTTTTCTTCCCCGGTTGCACTGGTTCCCTTTCCCGTCCCCGAGCTCGTTGGCCTCGGTATCGCATCTCGGGTTAATTTGGTTTTTTCCTTACTTTTTTGACTGGTGTGGTTTTGCGCCCTTTTTACTGGCAAAGCCCCGTGTCTTTGACCTCGCTGGGGCCCTCCCCCCACCCTCATGGCCTCTGCCAGTGGTTTCAAGAAGCGTGATCTGTGTTTGCAGACCATGTCCCTTACCAACACACACGACTGCTGCCTTGCAGCAGATCGCGACCCCTTGGATTGTGGCCTCTATAAAAAGATGTCCTCCAAGACCAGTAAGAGTCATCAGCAGCAGCATGTTAAGATCTTCTAAATGTCAGACTGTCCCGAAGTCCAAGAAATTGGAGTGGGAGTTGGCCTATCAAGGTCGCCTGAAAAGAAGCATCGGTCTCTGACCGGCCTCAGACCCCCAAGGCCAACCCAGGTTGAGGACTCCCCCTCGTTGGATCTGGCGCTGAGCATGAGGCATAGACCCTCTGTGCCTGTGCTAAAGGCTGTGGAGCCATATGGACTGGAGACGAGAATGGCAGCCTTGGAGTGCAGCTTGTCTGCCTTCCTGGCCCAGCAGCAGACCTTGATGCCCAGTTCCGCCTGGTCATCTGCCCAGACCACAAAGGTCTCGTCTGGGGAAGTCCTTGAGGTTGTCGAACTGATTCTAGAGTGCCATCGGCCTTGAGTTGATCCTCGACATAGTTCTCTGGACCGAGGTCTTCCCCGATGATTGGCCTTGGTTCCACCTGCAGAGCCTCCGAAGGGCAGAGATTGTCAGGCTTGGGGCCCAACCTTGCAACCCAACCCTACCTAGACTCCTCCACAGACTATGAGTCAGACTGGGTGACCAAGGACGAGGAATCACCAGACATCTGTCGCCACCGCAATGTACCCTCAGATCAGTCTCCCTCAAGGATATGGCCTTCCTCTACTTCGTGCGGGACATATCAAAGGCATTATCATTCGACACAGAGTAGCTCGAGATCTTCTAGTACTAGGTCCCTCCAAAGGAGGCACTTGCAGTGCCCATCCCCCTAATCCTGGAACGGCTGCTCCTCTGCATGTGGGAAATGCCGGCATCAGTGCCGCTTGTGAGCAGATAGCTGGACTTGATGCATCGGGTCTGCTGGAGCCTGGGCAGAAAGCACAACTTCCACATAACTCCATGGTGGTGGAGTCGGCCATGCACCGGCTCAAGAGCCAGAAAAAACACTCCTGGGTAGAAAGTGCTACCAGGGCTCGATGCTCATCAGCCGGATCCAGGCATACCAGCTGAACATGGGCATGTACTTGAGGGACCTGATGAAGGAAGTCGCCGGGTTCTTGGCTGGTTTCTCCAAGGAACCCCTCCAGTGGTTCTTTAATCTGTCCGCTGCTGCCAGAGTGCTCCATATTTATGACTCGAGCAGCCTACGACTGCTTCGAGTCGTCAGCTAGAGTAGGTGTCCCATGCCAGGCTTGGCTACAGTCTTACGACCTGGAGCACTGGTTTCAGGACAAGTTGGTCGATGTATCATGCCAAGGAGAGAACCTCTTTGGCAAACCCATGACGGATAAGACTCCAGAGTTGGAGTCAGAGTTCTGATGACTAGGTTCTCCAAGAAGACCCTGAGTAAAAGGGAAGAGCTTACAGAAACTACACTACTTATCAGACCTCCCCAGCAGGGTAAGCAGGCCAAGGGACAAGGGCATGGCCCTCGTAAGCAGAAGCCTCCCAAAGCCCAGGTACCGGCTCCGGCACAGCCTGGTAGGAGTTTTTGACTCCTTGGGCATAGCCTTTCCTCCCCCAGGAGGCCCATCCCAGCAGCCCACTGGGGTTTGTCTGATCCTGTTTGCCCACAGGTAGCCAGTCATCACTACCAACACCTGGGCTCTCCAGGTGGTCAAGGAGGCTTACCTCCTCCAATTAGAGGAGACTCCCCTTCCATTCTTCCTGGGAGAGTCCACCAGGACTCCCCTCCACCCAGACCTTGCTACTGCAGGAGCTCACAGGTCTTCTCGAGGAGAAGGCGGTAGAACCCATAGCCCCACACCTCTGGGGCAGAGGGTTCTACTCAGGTACTTCCTCGTACTAAAAAGGAACAGGGGGCCTAAGGCCCATCCTAGACCTTCAGGCCCTGAACAGGGTCCTGGTGAGGGAGAATTTCAAGATGCTCTCCCTTGGGACGCTGCTGCCATAACGCCAGCAGCTCACTCCAGCAGGGAGACTGACTATGCTCCATGGACCTAAAGGATATGTATACACACATCCTCACCCATCCCAGCCACAGGCAGTACCTCAGGTTCATGTTGGGGGGCGCCCACTACCAATACAGGGTTATACCCTTTGGCCTGACCTCCACCCCAATGGTTTTTACCAAGTACCTAGAGGTAGTCACAACCCACCTATGTCCGAAAAGGATCCTTAGTCTTCCCCTACCTGGACGACAGGCTCATCAGAGGGGCCTCAGCTGCCAAGGAGCAGCAGGCCATGGCCCACGTAATCAGCGTCCTACAGCATCTGCGGTTTCTCCTAAATCACCTGAAGTCTATCATCCTCACAACAGTGTCCGGAGTTCATAGGAGCCTGGCTAGACACCTTCCAGGCCATAGCGTTCCTACCCCAGGTCAGGGCCAACTGCCTCAGGGTGCTGGCTGCAGACATACAATGCAAATACACCTTGTCTGCTTGACTTCTGCTATGCCTGCTGGGCCACATGACATCCATGGTCCATGTCATCCCGTATGCCCGCCTCCACATGAAAGTGGCCCAATGGTGCATCTGCTCCCAGTGGACCCAGGCCACTGGATGTCTGAGGGACAGGATGATGATGACCATCCAACTTGCGGACTCCCTCTGCTGGTGGCAGGCTCTGTAGCTCTTCCAGGCGGGGATGCCCTTCCAGGCCCCCGATCCCCAGAGGGTCCTCACCACGGACGCTTCCCTGCTGGGTTGAGGCACACACTGCGTGGATCTCTGCACCCAGGGTAGCTTGGATGCAGGCAGAGAGCTAACTGCAGATCAATCTGCTGGAGCTTCAGGCCATATTCCTGGCTCTCTGAGCATTTCACCACCACCTGCAGTACCAGTCAGTGCTGGTCCAAACAGACAATCCAGTGGCATTGTTCTATGTGAACAAGCAGGGGAGCACAGGAAGCAGTGGCGCTCTGCTCCTTTGCATTTCGCAGTGGAATGTTCGTGTGGGCGGTGTATCTGCTGGGCCTGCTCAGTGCCTTAGCAGACAAGCTAAGCAGGGTCCTCCAGCTGCATGAGTGGCTGGATCTCAGGGTGGCCTCTCGGTTCTTCCGACTCTTGGGGGTTCTGCTGATGGATCTCTTCATGAGTCCAACCAGCACTCAGTTGTGCCGCTTTTGCTCCCACAGCCACACCCCTCACGGGTGGCAGCGGATGCGTTTCTCATCGCATGGACGAAGGGCCTTCTCTATGCCTTCCCACTCAAGCTGCTGATTGCAAAGACCCTTTTCAAGGCTCAGCACAACCCAGGGAACTGTGGTTCTTGCTGCTTCTCTTCTTGTCCTGGGTGGCCCCAGTCCCCCTGCGGAGTGTTCCAGGGTTACTCTTGCAGGAGGAGGTCTCCCTCCTACACCCCAACCTGGGGTCCCTGTCACTAACTGGCTGCTGAAAGGGTAGCCTTGGCCCCATTCAAACTTTCAGGGGAGATAGAGGTGGTCCACCTGGCCTCCTGTAAGGTCTCCATGAGAAGGGCTTATGTCTTCAAATGGCACAGATTCTCTGTGTAGTGTGCGGAATGGCAAGTTAACCCATTCTCGTACTCTGTGCAGCTTGTACTGCAATATTTGCTCCACCTATCGCAGGCAGGACTGAAGTCCAACTCTATCAGGGTGCACCTGAGTGCTCTAGCAACGCACCACCACCTTATCGAGGGTAAGCCCCTCTTGGTTCAGCCCCTTGTGACTTACTTCTTGCTGGGCCTCCTGCTATTCAAGCCCCTTGTACACCCCACAGCAGTGGATTGGGACCTCAGTGTGGTGCTATCCAAGCTCACTGGGTCACAGTTAAAGCTCCTGGCTATCTGCCACTTGCTGTACCTCTCATGGAAGGCCGTCTTCCTGGTGGCGCTCACATCCGCTCACAGGGTCAGCGAGCTTCAGGCGCTAGTGGCGGATAAGCCATACACAAGAACATAAGATATGCCATACTGGGTCAGACCAAGGTCCATCAAGCCCAGTATCCTGTTTCCAACAGTGGCCAATCTAGGTCATACCGTACCTAGCAGTTTCTCCAAAAGACACAGGTTCCCCAAATGCTTGTATTGGGTCAAGCATTGATATCCTGTGTCCCTTCTTAATAATGGTTTATGGACCTTTCTTCCAGGAACTTGTCCAAACCTTTTTTTAAACCCAGCTACACGAACCGCCTTTATTACATCCTCCGGTAACGAATTCCAGAGTATGATTACACGTTGAGTGAAAAAATATTTTCTTCTATTAGTCTTAAATAGTTTACCCTGTAGCTTCATTGCATGTCCCCTAGTCTTTCTGTATTCTGATAACGTAAACAATCGATCTACGTTTACCTGTTCCGCTCCGTTCATTAATTTATAGATTTCTATCATATCTCCCCTCAGCCATCTCTTTTCCAGGTTAAAGAGCCCTAACCTTTTTAGCTTTTCTTCATAGGGGTATCTTTCCATCCCATTTAACATTTTGGTGGCTCTTCTCTGAGCCTTTTCTAATAAAGCTATATCCTTTTTAAGATACGGCGACCAGAATTGCACACAATATTCAAGGTGCGGTCGCACCATGGAACGATACAGAGGCATTATAATATCCTTTGTTTTAGTTTCCTTTCCTTTCCTTATGATACCTAGTATTCTATTTGCTCTCTTGGCCACCGCTGCAGAGGGTTTTAACACGTTATCCACAATGACGCCTAAATCTTTTTCCTGAGTGGTAGTTCCTAATGCGGAACCTTGCATCGTGTAACCATAGTTTGGGTTGTTCTTCCCTAGGTGCATAACTATGCACTTGTCCACATTAAATTTCATCTGCCATTTTGATGCCCAGTCTTCCAATTTATCAAGATCCTCTTGCAATTTTCCACAATCCCCTTGGGTTTTAACAATTTTAAATAGTTTTGTGTCATCTGCAAATTTGATAACCTCACTCGTTATTCCCTTTTCCAGGTCATTTATGACTGTCAAGAAGCAGCGGACCCAGCACAGATCCCTGGGGTACACCACTATTCACCTTTCTCCATTGGTGAAAATTGGCCATTCCTTATCGGTCCTACAGTTCAGTCCTCCACCACTGGGTAGTGCACCTCCTCCTGCAACGTGGAGACTGGACAAGTCAAACTTGTGACATCACCGGGTATATCCTGCTGGTCTTCTCCCATGATCCCCCAGTGTGTCCAGTCTCCATGCAGCATGAGGACGTAGTGAGCCTAGGTGCTGGGCTCACTTGAGAAGCAGTTTAGGAGCAGTTAGGATTTGATTTACCTTGCATTTCTTTTGCCCTTCTTTAGGTGTAATCCTGTAAATTGAATTCATTTTCATTTAATTTCATTTACTTTTACTTTATTTATTTTCACCTAGTCTGCCTTAGTGTAAAGGGGGGTTCTGTCCCTTTTCAAAGTTCACGCTGCCAGCTAGCCTCTCTGCTTGGGATTCTTCGGTCTCTGTGCCCGGTGATGATCTCTCCCCCAGGACTGTACGGGGGAGAGCTCTGTGGAACACCTGCATTTTGGCAGTGTCCATGCGGCAGATTCCCATCGCGGCGGGAGCCTCAGGCCGTTCGAGGTTCTTTAGCCGGTGGGCCGGGGCTCGCAGCGTCTGCTACTTCTGGTGGTGCAAGGCAGCAGCGTGTCTGGACAGCTCTTCACCCCGCAGCTACAGCGGGGTAACTGCTGCATCCCGACGCCACAAGGGAGTCTCTCGAGTCCGCATGGAGGGGCTCTGAGCTCTTGCCGCCTCTGTGGTGTTTGGCGCCAAACGGGCCTGCTTCGGATTGGCGCCATTTTCTCGGCAGGGCTGAGGCCTCGTGGCGGAGAGCGGAGCAGCCCCGCGTTTGAGCAGATGACGCTGTTCCACGTGGCTACACCCAGATAAGGACTTCCTTTTGCTGTTACTTTTAATTTTAATTCTAATTTTAATTTCCTTTTAATTTTAATTTCCTTTTAATTTCATGATAGTTTATAGTTCTTTCAATGCAATGTGATTGGTTTGGGTTTTACTTCTTGGGGGGTGCCTTTACCTTTGTCTGCATTCTGGCAGTTTGCAACGTCTGTCAGCAGCAGGTTTCCGTGCTAGGATTTGGCCATTCAGGGTCATCGGCGGCACAACCACCTACAAATTGAGCCCTTTCTGAAATTGTCATTTACATAAGGATGCTATTTCCATGTTTATACGCTTGGAAATTGTACAGACAGCCTCTAAATGTCGTTATGCCATCTGCAAATTTGATCGCCATGCTTGCTGATCTCTTTTCCAGATCATTTCAGTGCAGTAGATGTTACCAGATGCCAGTTCCAGTGCAGATCCCGAGACATTCCACTATTTACGGGTCTCCTGTGAGAAAACTGGCCATTTAGTCCTATTGTGTTCCTGTTTTTGATCCATTTCCCATTCTATAATAGCACATCATCTCCTTCCTCAGGAGAAGTTCATAAGGGGCTTTGTCAAGTACCTTCTAAAACATCCAGATACATATCATTTGGCTTACTCACATGTTTATTAACCCTTTGAAAAGACAGCTTGGTGCTGCTTTTCAGAACAAGTTCTATCATTTAACTGGCACTGAACTCAGATTCATTGGTCTGTAGTTTCCAAGATCGCCTTTGAAGCTCTTTAAAAACAAAACAAAAAAAAAAACCCAATTAGTGTTACATTAGTAACTCTTCAATCTTTAGAGATCATTAATACTAATGTTATGATTGAGCCTGGCTGATATTATGAATGATCACTATTAGCCAAAATTAGCTAGGTTAAGACACTTTGATTTGGTTTTCTGCACTATGTTATCAGAGCGCAGCTTGCCCATTTGGCGGGAACACTGCCCATCTGGGCCATCTGGGGAAAGGCCTCTGCTGGGGATCGTGAGAAGTGTTGCTGGATGGCACAGTCCAGGGCTTAGTGTTCCAGGGTCCTGGAAGGGTTGATAGCGGCAGTCAGGCCTCCCTGTCTTTGCTATGACAGTCACCTAGGTTCAAGCGTCCTGTGTTTTGGGTGACAGGAGTGGGACACCTGGACATGTGGTGGTGGATGTTGGATAGGCTCATACTTCTTAGGTACACTCTCCTTGAGTGCGTCTGCATGTCCGTGTTCCGTCTGTGATCTCATGCTCAGGTGATTGTTGCAGCAATGACAGAGATCGCTTGGGATATCGTGAGCGGGGTTGTCATGGTGTTGCATGGGGTTGCCAATGCAAGAAGGGGCCATCCTGAGGAGTTTGGGCCTCAGTCATCAGCTTTCCCTTCGGTGGCCCGGCTGTCCAGGAGGCACCCCTCCAGATCCGCCGGTCCAGTTCTTCTCTGCCTCTTCTCAATGTGGGCAGGGGGGCTGGCAGATCTGGAAATTCACGTCCACTGCACGTTCTACTGTTTTACCTCTGTCTTGGGGTTCTGAGGTCATATATTCCCAATCATTTGTTTGGTGGGGTGCTGCTGTCTGTTGTGCAAGACAAGGTGGTCAACAGTCGGAGGCTGTCGTCTATTCCCCTTACCCCTGAAGGTGCTCACAATTTAAGTTTTTTGTACCTGCGGAGATGTATGTTGTTAAAGGCTAGCAGGCGCACCTGTGGGACCAGAATCCTCGGTTCTTCTTCCGACCTTCCGTTGAGGTGCGCGTGTGGGGTTTACTCCCTTGGTCGGCTAGCAACTTGCTTCACCCATTGGGCCTTCCCTTTCCTCAAGGCATCGTTGCGTCCCACTTCTTCGTGGGGGCTCGCCGCAGGGCCTGGAGTTATGCTCAGCCGGTTCCAGCCAGGGCTGAGTCCTTGGGGGGGAGGCTCCGATCCTAACGATACAGGGAGTGCTGGGATCCGTTCAACCAGGTTCCTTCGGGCCCAGCGTACGTCGTCTTTTGCTGGCCGGTTTAGGTCTTTGGGTCGTGGCGGTGCTCCGAGAAGACCAGTAGGCTGCACAGTGCTTGTCTTGGAGCAAGCACGGGATTATCTGTAGGTTCATATTCAAAGCCGTCCGGTTACATGTCCCTCCATTGTGGAATGCTGTACTAGTAGGCATACTTCATATGTTTATGTTATGTTTGTTTATGTTTATTGTATTTGATAAAAACCGCCTTTCACAAAATCAAGGCGGTGTACAATTAAAATTCAATAAAAGAAGGCCAAGGCCAACGAAAGGGAAAAGAAGTGTACAATGTTTGATAGGACAGCAAAGCAAACAAAGAGACAAAACAAACATAACATAGGGTGGGCCTAGGCAAGAAACAAAAGGTAGGGAAGAGAAACAATCATACAAAGGGGGAGGGAATATTAAAGGCTAGGGAGAACAAATGGGTTTTTAATTGTTGTTTGAAGGTGGCAAGCTGAGGTTCTAGGCGGAGGGAGGGGGGGAGGGCGTTCCAGAGGGCAGGAGAAGCAAAGAAGAAGGCAGAGGAACGGGTAGATTGAAGGTGGGCACGGGAAGGGGAAGGGAGGGTAAGACGGTTGAGATGGAAAGAGCGGGGAGTGTGTCTAGGAGAGTGAAAGAAGAGAAGATCAGTTAGGTATTGGGGAGTGCTAGTGTGAAAGGCTTTATGAGTCAGGATAAGCAATTTGAAAGTTACCCTAAAGGGGACGGGCAGCCAGTGAAGATGAAAGAGCAGAGGGGTTACATGATCCCGAGGTGAAGATTGTGTGACCAGGCGTGCGGCAGTGTGCTGAATTCTACTGAGGCGAGCAAGTTGGTATTTCGGGAAACCGAGAAATAGAGAGTTCGCAAAGTCCACCCGTGACATAACTAGGGAGAGAACCAAAGTGACAAGGGCCGAAGGGGAGAGGAAAGGACGGATAGAACGGATCTGACGAAGAAAAAAGAAAGATGTTTTGGTGATGTGAGAAATGTGAGAGTGGAAAGACAAGTCAGAGTCAAAGTGTACACCGAGGTATCGGAAAGTGGAAACCAGAGGTACAGGGGACCCATAGAAGGAGGGAGCCAAAGAGGGAGGGGAAGAGCCGTGGGAAAACCAGATAGCAACAGTCTTAGTGAGGTTCAGATGGAGACAATTGAGTGTCAACCAATCAGCTACTGCTGCAAGGCAAGAATCTAGTACAGCAAGGTCAGGGGAGGAAGGCGAGGTGTGATGAAGCAAAAGGATATCATCTGCGTAGAAAAAAGTAGAAATACCGAATTGCTGTATCAAAGATGCGAGGGGCGCCAGGAAGAGATTAAAGAGGAGGGGGGCAAGTACAGAACCCTGGGGAACACCACAGGGAAGAGCGTGAGGATTGGAAGAGGGAGAGGACGGGGAGGATGAAAGAACTGAGTAAGTCCGAGAAGAGAGAAAAGAGTGAAACCAGTGAAGTACAGTGCTGCAAAGACCCGCATCCCGTAGACGTTGAAGAAGGAGGGAATGGTCGACCAGATCGAAGGCAGCTGAGAGATCTAGAGCAACCGCTACCGAAATATCACCACGATCATGTGCAACATGCAGTGCATTAGAGAAAGCCAAGAGAACCGTTTCAACACTGTGACCCTGACGGAACCCAGATTGACGGGGGTGAAGGAAGTTAATAGAATCAAGGTGATGTGAAAGCTGTGCGAAGACAAATTTTTCCAAGAGTTTAGATAAGAACGGGAGGTTGGAAACGGGACGATAGTGGGCAGGGACCAAAGGATCTAGTGAGGTGTTTTTAAGGATAGGGCGCACCAAAGCATGTTTCCAAGATTTCGGGAAAGTTCCAGTGGAGAGACTTGAGTTAAAGATGGTGAGGATGAAGGGGAGAAAACCTAAGGATGGGGTCAAAAGCCAGGAGGAAGGAATGGGGTCAAGGGGGCAGGAAGTTTTCTTAGAAGAAGATATAAGTTGGAGAAGTTCAGGAGAAGTAATCGGGTCAAAAGAGGCCCAGAAGTGGGAAAGAGAGGAGATGGGAGGAGGAGAGGGAACAGGTGGCGGGGAAGAGATGGGAACAGGGCAGGAAGGTAGGGATGCCCTTAAGGAGGAGACCTTGCCACTGAAAAAGGAAGCAAGTTGTGATGGAGAAGGAAGAGGGGGAGTGGGGGAGGAGGAAAAAGGTGTCTGTAAAGAGGAGAGAGAACGGAGAACAGAATAAAGATGCCTGGTTTGATTTGGAGCATTGGAGATGGCAGTTGAGAAGTAAGAGTGCTTAGCAGAATGTACTTGAGAGCGGTAAAAGGAGTGGTGGGAATGGAAATTTGAGAGAGTGGTAGGGGAGGGGGATTTGCGCCACAACCGTTCTGCCCTACGAAGTTGAGTGCGAAGGAGCCGGAGCCCACTGTGGTACCATGGATGGGAAGGACGGTGACGGGCAGGGTGAGGACGGAGAGGAGCAACTTGATCTAAGGCGGCAGAGAGGGAAGAGAACCAAAGAGTGGCCTGAGCAGAAGGGGATAGCAAAGGAAAGTCTGAAGGGAGGAGGTCAGCTGCAGCAGGGAACTGTTGAAGTGAGAGGGGGTAATAACACGACGCAGCTTCTCTGGTGGGGGTGGGGAGAGAGGTAGGGGGAGAGAGGGAACGTCTGGACCAGAGCAGGAAACGGAGAGGCAGACATGATCGGACCAAGGAAGAGGAGTGGGGCTGAAGCCGGAGAGGGAAAGAGCAGAGGAGGAAGGAGTCAAGAATAGATCGAGTGTGTGACCGGCCTGGTGAGTGGGGAAGGGAACATGTTGTGTGAGGGAGAGATCGTGAAGAAGAGTGAGGAAGGCGTGCTCCCGAGAGGAGGAGGGAGCATCGACATGGAGGTTGAAATCACCTGCAATGATAATGTGAGGAAACGTAAGAGATACATCGGTGATCGTCTGTAGGAGGGCATCCCACAGCTCTGAGCGAATAGCAGGGGGGGAATAGATGAGGAGTACGTGAAAAGGAAAAGGGGTGAGGAGATGAAGCAGAAGGGATTCTGGATAGTGTAATAAGGCAGAGGAGACCTGGGTGAATCTAAGGGACGGATGGAGTAGGGCAGCAATCCCACCACCAGAGCGCCCGATACGAGGAACAGAGACCGCAGAGAAACCAGGGGGCAGACAGCGGGCAAGCAAAGCATCCTCACCGTCTTTGAGCCAGGTCTCAGTAACAAGGGTAAGATCAAAGGATGATTGCAGGATAAGATCTTGGAGAAGAAGGGTTTTATTGCGAAGAGAACGACAGTTGACAAGGCCTATGGAAAGACGACATTGAGGGAATCTGGGGGGGAGGGAATGAGAGGGTGGAGAATGGACAGGGCCAGAGGGGCGGCATAATCGCAAATTTGTAGGACAGCGGGCTTACAAGTTGGCTTCCGCGCTGCTCGGCATCAGCCAAGGTGACTGCTGGTTTAGGCTGTGGAGTCAGCCTGGAGGAGGGGCCTTGTGTTCTCTGGACAATGCCCTGTTTGGTTGTGTGCCTTGTGGCCCTTATGGAGTTGTAAAAAGGAAAAAAAAAAAAAAAGAATAATCAAACAGGAAAGCCTTCCTAATTGTCCCCACTTCTTTTTTATAAGGTTCTGTCCCTTTCTTCCGGGAGCTTGGCCGGAGCGTGGTTAGACTCAGCTACATTTTGGGGATCCTTTATGTACAAGGCGTTTTCGTGTACACAGCACGCCCAGTGTTCCATCATCTGACTGGAACGGTACGCGTACGTCAGCCGTGGCAGGCGTTCACGGACACGGTAGCGGATCGAGCGCTGTAGGTGCTGTCTGAGATCTCCGGGATGGTGGCCTATTTCGATCGGCAGGGTGGAGTCGGTCGGGTGGTCAGGGTGGCCCGATCGAAGGGACAGGGTGCGCGGTTGAAGCCTTGGCGGCCTGCTTTTCAGTGGGGACACTGTGGTGGCGAATGTCCTTAGCGGGGTCCGAGTGTTTGCCGGAGGAGTGAGATTGCATCAGGCGGTGTGCGCGCCACTTGTGCTCAGATGCGGTCAGCCCATATTGGACCTCATGGCGACCTGTCAGTCTGCGGCGACGGGTCGATGTTTAGCAGAGGACATATGAGGCTACTGGATAGCGTCGACGCATTGGTACGGGGCTGTGGCCCGGTCCATTCTATGCCTTTCAGAGGTCATAGTGAAAATGGCCGACTGGGTCTGGTTGCTAAGATATGTGCTCTTCATTAGTCAGTGGGGACCATTACCAGTGTATTCTGCAACATTTGCGTGAGCTTGCATAATCTTTACTTGCAACCAATCTAAATAACTGTCCAAAACCAGTTGATGCAGTCACTACTTAAATTTGCCTCGCTTGACAGTAAAAAAAAAAAAAAAAAAAAAAAAGAAGACATATTTATTTTATACCGATAGGTCACTCACAGCATATTTGGCGATTCCTCGTCCTGGTGTTAATCATGCAGATAATTTCTGCTCTAGTTGTGGTGATGTGACTTTTACATCACAAAAATGGCATATGACTGTGGCGGTTCAGAAAGCCTACAATTTATATTTTGGCTGCAGAATAAAAGATCAGGATAAAAGCTAGGCGCCACACATTTGCTGCAATACATGTGTAGCAGATCTCAGGCTGTGGATGGATGGGAAAAGACCATCAAAGTCTTTTGCGGTTCCAATGATCTGGAGAGGGCCCATGGATCACGTCGGCGATTGCTACTTCTGCATGGTTCCTCCAATTCCGGAGGGCATATCCAGGTGATGTAAGCGGTTGGCCTACTGGCATTGCGTCGTGGGCGTGGCTACCAGAGTCTCTTTTCTTTTGTCACACCATGTAAGACTCCACATCTTCTGAAACAACGCTGGACTCTGGGGCACTTGACACCCTCTTATATGCCCTTGGTGGATCACGCTTGGTTTATTGCAACTCATTGCTTAGCTGCATTCTACATTCTCAATTAAAAAGACTCCAACTGGTCCAGGACATAGCTGTAGAGCTACTTTGTGTTTTGCAAAGAATAAAGCCCTTAAGAGGTGTGACAAATAGGGTGTTTGACGCTGGTGGTTTTTCCATTTCCCTCATTTTGCTTCCCACCTCTGTCTGGATGGACCTTGTTTCCGTTCTCCCTCGTGGAATCCGGCTGTGCCTGTTTAGTTGTCTGTTTGGGACTTACGCAAGAACACTTTGCTTGTAACCTGCGTTCTTTGGACCTTAGGTGAGGTTCCGTCGCTTTCTGGGAGGTCTCTTTGCTGCCTGTCCCTCCGTGGAGGCGGGTTCTGCGGGAGAGCAGCGGTTGCTAACACTTGACACCCTGGTGGGGTCGAGAGCCAAGGGGGAGCTCAAGCGGATTTTTTCAGACGGAGCTCCAGTAGCCTTCTCAGTAGGTCTGTTTCTAGGGCGTTCAGTGTGTTTGCGATGGCGAGTTTGTCTTTCTGAAGCACTAGCGCTGCTTGGGGCAGAGTTCTGTGCTGTTTTCACCAGTGAAGAGGATCCAAGTGGGCTCTCGGTCGTGTCTTCCTGGTTGGCTTACCGCCTGTTGACGTGAGGAGCGGGCTGGGGTCGGTGCCTGCTCTGTTCGTTTAGGTGGCCGAGCCGATTGGATAGGTCCCTCCCAATGATTACTGCTCTGGTACATCCCAGTGGTGGAGGACTGAACTGTAGGACCGATAAGGAAATGGAAATTACACTTACCTGGTAATTGATGTTCCTTGAGGGAGTACAGTTCAGTCCTCATTCCCGCCCGGGGATGGATGTTTCAGACGCGAGGCGTCAGTTCCGAGTATGCTTTTGGATCCTAGAGTCGGCAACGGGCTCTGATTGGCCGGTAATCGCAAGAGCAACCTTTTCTGCCTCTACTCTTCCTTAGTTCTCCTTCCTTCTAGCTCTCTGTCTTCCGCTGTTTGGTGCGCAGCGGGACAGGGGCACGGAGGAGGGTGTTTTCGGCCTTTCTTTTTGGGGCCCTGTGATTTTAAAGTTGAAGTTTGAGCATAGCTTTGTATTTAGTACTTTAACTGGTTGTTTGTTTGCTCCTTTGAGTCTGCTTTGACAGTAGGTCACTGGGGGATCATGGGAGAAGACCAGCAGGATATACCCGGTGATGTCACAAGTTTGACTTGTCCAGTCTCCATGTTGCAGGAGGAGGTGCACTACCCAGTGGTGGAGGACTGAACTGTACTCCCTCAAGGAACATCAATTACCAGGTAAGTGTAATTTCCATTTTAGCCCTACCCTCTGCTTTCTATCTTTTAACCAGTTCCTGATCCACAATAGTACACTGCCTCCTATCCCATGACTCTTTAGTTTTGCCAAAAGTCTCTGATGAGGGACCTTGTCAAAGGCTTTCTGAAGGTCCAGATACACCAAATTAGAGTTGAGTATACTTCCTCAAATGCTTAATTTTTACAGGAAGGGGCGTGCCATCTCAAACAAGACTCATATTCTGAGATGGCTCCTTGCCCACAGAAAAGACTTTTGATTTAGTTGGATTTAGTGTTATTCTGTAACATCCAAGCCCTATTTTCTTTTACGCATCTGTTTCTTCCGTTTGTTTATTTTATTTATTTACATTCTCTTATATACCGCGCTATTCTGCATCAGTTCGGTTTACATTGAACAAACAATCAGTGCGGTTTACATTGTATCGTTCCAAGGTACGACCGCACCTTGAATATTGTGTGCAGTTCTGGTCACCGTATCTTAAAAAGGACATAGCATTATTAGAAAAAGTACAGAGAAGAGCCACCAAAATGGTGAAGGGGTTGGAAGGCTACTCCTATAAAGAGAGGCTACCTGGAAAAGAGACGGCTGAGGGGAGATATGATAGAGGTCTATAAATTAATGAATGGAGTGGAGCAGGTAAACGTGGATCAATTGTTTATGGTATCAGAATATAGAAAGACTAGGGGACATGCAATGAAATGAATCTACAGGGTAAACTATTTAAGACAAATAGGAGAAAATATTTTTTCACTCAACGTGTAATCAAACTCTGGAATTTGTTACCGCAGGATGTGGTAAGGGCTGTTAGTGTAGCTGGGTTTAAAAAAGGTTTGGACAAGTTCCTGGAGGAAAGGTCCATAAACCACTATTAAAAAGGGACCCAGGATAATCAATGCTTGACCCAGTACAAGCATTGTGGAACCTGTGTCTTTTGGGGATACTGCTAGGTACGTATGACCTAGATTGGCCACTATTGGAAACAGGATACTGGGCTTGATGGACCTCGGTCTGACCCAGTATGGCATATCTTATGTTCTTATGTTCTTAAACTGAAATTACATTGAATAGGGCATTATGACTTGGAGTTACCGCCATTTAGTAAACAGACCCCTAAATTTCTGAATTTAGGACCATAAAAAGTGGATAGCAATGGGGGGTAGATTAGGGTGTGGGGAAAAAGTTATGAGCTTAGTAATGATTTTCAGCACTAAGCATCTAAATTAGGTTCATAAATCTAGGCAAATGAATGGTAGGCTTAAATTTAGGAGTGGGGGTTGGGGTATGTGGATATTCAGTGGCAGTGGTTAGCTTTTGTAAAGCAGCTAACCTGAACTGTGTGTTAAGTGCCGTCGAGTCAGTCGACTCATGGTGATCCTCTGGATAGCTATCCTAAATTGTGTTCGGTCTTCAGTCACGTGGCTCATTGTTCAGACTGGTACCCGTAGCTGCTGCTGTTGTATCGATCCATCTCATTTCTGGCCTTCCTCTTTTGCGTTGACCTTCTATCTTGTCAAGCATGATGTCTTTCTCTAATGATCTCTCTCTTTGCATGATGTGTCCAAAGTATGAAAGTCAAAGTCTTGTCATCTAAGCTTCTAAAGAAAGCTAAGGTTTGATCTCCTCTAGTACCGACTGGTTTGTTCTTCGGGCAGTCCATGGTATACACAGTATTTGCTGCACCATAATTCAAAGGCATCAATTTTCTTCCTGTCTGTCTTTTCCACTGTCCAGCTTTCACATCCATATTATGATGCTGAAAATACTATGGCTTGAACAAATCAAATCTTTGTATGGAGAGAGACATCTCTGCTCTTGAGAATCTTATTTAGGTCTTTCATAGCCATTCTGCCCAGAGCAATGCGTCGTCTGATTTCTTGACTGATTTTTGCTTCTTTATTGATAGTTGATCCAAGTAGGTTTAAATTGTTCACAATTTCAATTTCTTCTCCTTCAATGATGAACCTGTTGATTATGCCAGTTGTCATGATCTTTGTCTTCTTTACATTAAGGTGCAGGCCCATTTTGAGACTGTTCTTTGATTGTGAGAAGCAAATGTTTCAGATCATCTTCACTTTCAGCCAGTAATGTGGTATCATCAGCATAGCGAAGGTTGTTGATGAGTCTTCCACCAATCTTCACACCTCTGTTGTCTTCATACAATCCTGCTTCTCTGATGATTTGTTCTGCATATAAATTAAACAAGTATGGGGAAAGTATGCAGCCTTGTCTTACACCTTTGCTTATTTTAAACCATTCTGTTTCTCCTTGTTCCGTTCGAACTGTTGCTTCTTGATCAATGTACAGATTGTGCAAGAGAACGATCAGGTGTTCTGGTATACCCATGCTTTTAATGTGGCCCAGAGTTTCTCATGGTTTACACAGTCAAAAGCCTTTCTATAGTCGATAAAGCACAAATAGATATCCTTTTGGCATTCTTTAGTCTTTTCAAGGATCCATCTCACATCCGCAATGATGTCTCTCGTTCCTGAACCCTGCTTGCACTTCAGGTAGTTCTTGTTCCAGGTATGGTTGTAGTCTCTTTTGAATAATTAGAATCTTGCTGGCATGTGGGATCAGAGCAATTGTGCGATAATGTCCACAGTCAGTTGGATCACCTTTCTTTAGTATTGGTATAAACACAGATCTTTTCCAGTCAGTTGGCCATGATATTGTCTTCCATATTTCTTGGCAGAGCCTTGTAAGTATGGTAGCAGCTGCATCAGATTGCTGTACTACTTTTATGGGAATGCTATCATTGCCTGGTGCTTTGTTCTTTGATAAGGCTTTCAATGCTGCTTCAACTTCTTCTTTCATCACCAATGGTTCCCAATCATAAGGTGCAGATTGAAACGGCTGTTGGTCCACTTGATCTTTATCATATAAAAACTCTGTATATTCCTTCCACCTTTTCTTGATCTTCTCAGCATCATTCAACATAGAACCTTGAGCATCTTGTAACATTCCAATTCGAGGCTGGAACGTTTTTCTTTAACTCTCGTAGCTTTAGGAAAGCCGATCTTGTTCTTCCTCTAATAGTTTCTGCTTCTATTTCCTTGCAAGCGTCATTGTAGTACTTTTCCTTGTCCTGTCTTGCTGCACGTTGGAAATCTCTGTTGAGTTCTGCGATTGTCTTTCTTTCTCCTCTGGCTTTAGCTTCTCTGCGTTTCTGGGAAATTTTCAGAATTTCTTCCATCATCCATTTTGGCCGTTTTTGCTTTTTCACCTTTTGTAGAGACTTCTCGCTTTCTTCCAACACAACCTTCTTGATGTCATTCCATAACTCTTCCGGAGCTCTGTCATTTGTATCTAAAGCAGCAAATCGATTTTGCAGGCAGTCTTTAAATTCCAGTGGTATATTCTCAAGGTCATATTTTGCTGCATTCATGAGTGGTTTGCTCTTTTTCAACTTTAGCTTGAGTTTGCATGCTTGCAGTTGATGATCTGTACCACAGTCGGCTTCAGGTTTTGTCTTTGATGTTACAGAACATTTCCATCGTTGAATTCCACAGATGTAGTCAATTTGATTTTTATACAATCCATTGGGTGAAGTCCATGTGTGCAGTCGCCGCTTGTGTTGCTGGAAGAAGGTGTTTGAGATGAATAGATCGTTGGTCTTGAAGAATTCTGTTAGTCTTTCTCCAGCTTCATTTCTGTTGCCAAGTCCATATTTTCCAACTACTTTGCCGCCTTCTTTGTTGCCAACTTTTGCGTTCCAGTCACCCATGACTATCAGGATATCCTGTTTGCATGTTCTGTCAATTTCAGCTTGTACTTGTTCATAGAACTCTTCAATTTCATTCTCTTCTGCAGCTGTTGTTGGGGCATATACTTGAATTATAGTTGTGTTGATAGGCATTCCTCGTAGACGAATAGAGATTAAGTGTTCGCTGACTGCATTGTATTTCATTACAGTTCTTGCAAGTTTCTTCATTATTATAAATGCAACACCATTTCTTCTTTGTCTTTCATTTCCAGCATAGTAGACCATGTGATCATCTGATGCAAAGTGCCCGATGCCAGTCCATTTCAGTTCGCTGACACCCAACAGATCAAGTTGTACACGTTCCATTTCATTCTTGACCACCTCCAACTTCCCTTGGTTCATGCTTCGTATGTTCCATATTCCAATGTGTAAGACATCTTTGCAGCTTCTGACTCTCATTTCATGTGCAGCTACATCAGCAGTCAGACTTCCCGAGGGCTTTGATCCAACCACATCATAAATTCTGGCTTTACTCTGAAAAGTCTTCAGCTCTTCCCCAGTAGCTAGTTGGGTGCCTTCCAACCTGGGGGTCTCATCTTCCAGCACCATAGCACAATTTGTTTTGTTGTAACTATCCATTGGGTTTTCATGGCAAGATACAGAAGTAGATTGCCGGGCCTTTCTTCCGCGCAGTTTAAGTTTGGTATTGTTGCCGTTGTCACAGAAATGTGATCCTCCGCCGTCAGCACTATTCCATTCTGCTGCTGCCCAGCTGGGTGGTTTGTCTTGGTCTGGCACCTCAGCTGAGACCTGTCCATCTTGGGAGACCCTGCCAGTAGTTAAACTACCAATAGTTTAGCTCTCAGCATCACTGATGCACACAAGCCCTCACAGCATGACAAGCTGCAAACCAAATGAGAGAACCTGAACTTTAAAGTTAGATATTCATTGCTGGAGCCATATCTAGCCACTGGCATTGAATATCTGAGTTGATCAGATAGTGCCACAGCTAACTGGGGAGCAGCGATATTCAGCTGCTGCTTGGTTAACTATGATGGTGGAAGTTAAGCGAGCCTTTCAGGTGCCTAATTTTTGCCAGCTGATAACCAGCTGGTGGCTGAATATTGCATATAGCCAGTTATCCTTGCATGCCGTCGCTGCTGCTCTGCCCCCAAAACATCCCTATGCTAGCTGGCTAGCATCGGGGCATTCAGTAGCAGCACCCGGGGATATTCGGTGGCAGTGTCCTGTGACCAAAGAGATTAGATTGTAAGCTCTGATGAGCCAGGGACTGTCTCTTACATCTATATGTACAGCGCTGCATATGCCTTGTAGCACTATCCTTGGGGAAGTCACTTAACCCTTTATTGCCTCAGGTGCAAAATTAGATTATAAGCCCTTCAGGGAAAGGGAAATACCTAGTGTACCTGATTTGTAACTCACCTTGAAATACTAATGGAAATGCGTGAGCTAAAAATACTACCAAAGGTAAAGAGTAGTTACTCACCTGTAACAGGTGTTCTCCAGGAGCAGCAGGAATCAGTCCTCACTTATGGGTGACGTCGGCGCCGACGGAGCCCTCGCGGAGCAATTTTCCCCAGCTTTCGAAGAAAGCCTTTGGGAATTGCAGCGCGCGCATGCGCGGTCCCCTTCCCGCCCAAGAGTGCCATCTTGCTCAGTCTGATGACATAGCGAAAAGACAGCAAAAAAGTTAGCAAAACCATATACTAAGAATGATTGCAACTCCAAGGGGAGGAGGGAGGGTTGTGAGGACTGATTCCTGCTGCTCCTGGAGAACACCTGTTACAGGTGATTAACTACTCTTTCTCCAGGACCAAGCAGGAAGTCAGTCCTCACTTATGGGACTCCCAAGCTTAAGGCTACCGGAGACCTCAAGCCTAAAAGAGCTCCCTCAAGCTCAACAGTACAGAAGGAAGGAATCTTCTCTGAATACGAATCCGGCCGGTAGCCCAACACCAGGGCCAGGAGGGTAGGAGTTGCTTAGACCTCAAAGAGATTGTGGAGGACTGCCTGTCCGAAAGCACTGTCCCTGCGGGACTCCCTCTCCAGGCAGTAATGAGCCGCAAAAGTCTGGCTGGAAGACCAAGTAGCGGCCCGGCAGATGTCTGCCAACGGAACAGAGCGGAGGTGAGCTACTGATGCAGCCTTCGCCCTGACACGGTGAGCCGTGACTCGACTCTCTAAGGAGAGACCGGCTGCTCCATAAGCCCAGGCGATACAGTCAGCTACCCAGATGGACAGAGTACGCTTAGAGACGGGTACCCCCAACCGATTGGGGTCCAAAGAGACGAAAAGCTGGACAGCCTTTCGATGCTCACGCGTACGGTCAAGGTAGAAGGATAAGGCTCTTCTACAGTCCAGGGTATGCAGAACAGTTTCAGCTCGGCTGGTATGCGGCCTGGGAAAGAAGGTCGGAAGAACCACCTCTTGATTGATGTGAAAAGAGGAGACCACCTTCGGAAGAAACTTAGGGTGAGTCCGGAGGACAACCCTATTCTTGTAGAACCTAGTGTATGGGGGCTCCGACACTAGAGCCTGTAGTTCACTGACGTGCCTAGCGGAGGTAAGGGCTACCAAGAAGAGAGTTTTCCAGGAAAGGAAACGAAGAGGACAGGTAGCCATGGGTTCAAAAGGCGGACTGGTAAGCCTTTGCAGAACCACGTTGAGGTCCCAGTCGGGAGCTGGAGGGCGCAACAGAGGCTTAAGCAGAAGGAGGCCTCTGAGAAAACGCGCCACCAAGGGGTGCGATGAAAGAGGCCGGCCTTCCACCGGCGAATGATGTGCGGAGAGGGCACTGAGGTGAACTCTGACAGAGTTGGATTTGAGGCCCAGATAGTAGAGGTGAAGCAAGTATTGCAGTACTACCGATACTAAACAGGCGAAGGGGTCTTCAGAGCGCTGAGAGCACCAGACCGAGAAGCCATTTAAGGGCATAAGATTTTCGGGTAGAAGGACGCCGAGACGCTAGGACGACGGCTTCCACTTCCGGAGGTAGCAGAAGCGGAGCTAGGACTACCCTTTCAGCAGCCAGGCCATCAGGTGCAGGGCCCGGAGGTTGGGGTGCAGGAGAGTAACCCTGATCCTGGGTCAGGAGATCGGGCTGTAACCCCAGAGGAAGAGGGGTGTCCACCGCTAGCTGTAGAGGTAGAGGGAACCACGGTTGCCTCGGCCACCGGGGCGCTACCAGGATCACGGAGGTCCTGTCTTGGACCACTTTGAACAATGTCCGGGACACCAGTGGCGTGGGAGGGAAGGCATACAGTAGGCCCGTTGACCACGATATGAGGAAAGCATCCGGCGCTACTCTGAGAGGATGCAGGTGCTGTGAGCAGAACCTGGGAAGCTGCCGGTTCAGGGGACTGGCAAAGAGATCCACGGTGGGGGAGCCCCACCAGCGGAAAATCTGCTGGACCATTGCGGTGTTCAGCCTCCATTTGTGCGGCTGCAGAATCCAGCTCAGTTTGTCCGCCAGGCCATTGTCCTGCCCGGGCAGGTAAACAGCCTTGAGGAGGATGTTGTGACCGACTGCCCAAGAGCACAGTCTCTGAGCCTCCCGACATAGAAGGAGGGAGCCCGTGCCCCCCTGTTTGTTCACGTAGAACATGGCAACCTGATTGTCCGTCTGCACCAGCACAGACTGACAAGACGGGAGGTGAGAGAAGGCCCGCAGAGCTAGGCGGATCGCCCGCAGCTCCAGGAAGTTTATCTGCTGGGCGGCTTCCCAAGGTGTCCAAAGTCTTTGAGTGCATGTCCCTTGACAATGCGCTCCCCATCCCAGGAGAGAGGCATCCGTCGTGAGCACCTGGGACGGTGGAGGAGACTGAAAGGTCATGCCGAGTACCAGATTGGACAGGTGAAGCCACCATTGCAGAGAGGAGACCAGGCGGTCGGAAATCTGTATTAAGTCCATCAGCCTCCCTGTGGCCTGACGCCATTGAGTGCGAAGGCACCACTGAGCAGGTCTCATATGTAAACGGGCATTCGGAGTGACATGGACCGTGGAGGCCATATGACCGAGCAATTGCAGGAACCGTCTGGCAGAGACTGGCGACGTGCTGTGGAACCTGCCGGCCAGGGCTATGAGCTTGTTAGCCCGTTCCAGAGGAAAGAAGGCCCGAGCCTGGAGAGTATCCAGCCGTGCTCCTTTGAATTTGAGATCCTGAGAGGGGAGCAAAGTGGACTTTTCGAAGTTTATGACGAAGCCCAAGTGCTGAAGCAGAGCCACTGTGTGTTGAGTGGCCTGAGTGACCTCTAGGGAAGACTGTGCCCGGATGAGCCAGTCGTCCAGGTAGGGGAAGACAAAGAGGCCTTGAAGCCTCAGGAAGGCTGCCACCACTGCCAGGCATTTCGTGAACACCCTGGGAGCGGAGGATAGGCCAAAGGGCAGTACGTGGTACTGATAATGATTTCCTGCCACCACAAATCGTAGATATTGCCGGTGGTCCGGATGAATAAGGATGTGGGTATAAGCATCCTTTAGATCCAAGGAGCATAGCCAATCTCCCTGCTGGAGGTAGGGCAGTAGGATTCCAAGGGTAAGCATCTTGAACTTTTCCCGCTGCATGAACTTGTTGAGGTTGCGTAAGTCCAGAATGGGTCTGAGGCCTCCTGTTCTCTTTGGAACCAGGAAGTACCTTGAGTAAAACCCGTGACCCCACAGGTGTTGGGGCACTGGCTCCACAGCCTGTTCGTGAAGCAGACATTGCAGCTCGTGAAGGTGTAAGCCCCTGTGTAGGGGGGGTCTTGGAGGCTCCCCTGGAAAGAAGGGGGGGGGCACCTGGTGAAAATGCAAGAGATAGCCCTTTTGAACCACCTGCAGCACCCAAGAATCGGAGGTTATGGCAGACCACCGGTGGGCAAAGTGGGTCAGCCGGCCCCCCGTGCTGAGCGAAGGCCCCTGAGGGGGAGAGGCTATGCTGGCATAGTCAAACACCCCCACCCTGCTGGGCCGGGGTCTGCGTAGTGGGCTTGGGAGCCTTCTGCCTACGGGATCCGTTACCCTGCCCCTTAGGCTGCTGTGCCTGATGGGGGGCTGCTGAGGTCTGATATTGTGGGTGGTGTTTATAAGCAAACACCTTCCTCGGGTAGAAAGGCTTTTTCCCCGAGCCCTTCCTCTTCTGTGAAGGGGCAGAGGTCTTTCTGGATAGGCGAGTCCTGGTGAGAGTCTCGGACTCGAGTTCCGCCGCCTTTTCAGCCATGGGCTTGCCAAAGAGGTTTTCACCTCTGCAAGGTACATCAACCAACTTGTCCTGTACCCATGGCTCGAGGTAGGATGACTGAAGCCAAGCCTGACGGCGAGCCCCGATGCCAGCTCCGGCTACTCGAGCCGATGCTTCGAAGCCATCGTAGGCTGCTTGAGAAATGAACTTCGAACACTCGAATCCCTGTGGACAAGGCCTGGAACCGCTGCAATGGTTCCTCGGAGAGACCAGCAGAGAACCCGGCAATTTCTTTTGCCAGGTCTCGAAGATACATGCCCATATATAGCTGGTATGTCTGGACTCGACAAGCAAGCATAGAGCCCTGGAAGCACTTTCTACGAGGGCATTCAGGTTTCGGGCCTCCTTACCCGGAGGCACAGAGGAGTGCATCTTTTGACTCTTAAGTCGATGCATTGCCGATTCCACCACCATGGAATGGTGTGGCAGCTGTGCCTTCTGGAACCCGGGGCTCTTGCGGACTCGATACATGGAATCGACCTGCTTGCTCAGCACCGGCGTTGAGGCCGGGCTCTCCCACATGCGGAAGAGTAGCCGCTCCAGCATCGGGGGAAACCGGTACAGTAAAGGCCTCCTTCGGGGGAGAGTCGTATTGGAGGGCCTCGAGCTCTTCGGCTCGAGGCTCCTCCTCCGGATCCGCGGGGAAGGCCAAAGCCTTGGCCATATCACTCACGAAATCGGAGAACCGGGTATCTTCCGGGGGGGACCGCCTCCGAGGCTCTGACTCGGGCGAGTCGGAGGGGACGCACCGAGTCTGAAAAGAACCGGGTGACTCGTCCTCCTCTGTGTCCTAGCCCGACTCCTCCGAGGAGGAATCGAGCGGCTCCGTGTGGGCGAGAGCCGGGGATCTCCGCCCCGACGCCGAGGCCGGCGTCGAGGACCTCGGTCCCGAACGGGAGGCCGAGGGAGACCTTGGCCGAGGATCGACTCGAGCTCGTATGGACTCGAGGATCGACTCGGCCTCCGGGGTCGACTTGGGCGTCAACGTCCCGGTGGTCGGGGCAGATGCACTGGCGAGGCCGGTGATCAATGCCCGCTGCTGGTCCATGAAGGCAGCGATACTGCGCTCCAAGGTCGTCAATCTGAGGCGAAACTCAGAAGACCCAGCAGCCCCCGACTCGGGCCCCGACGGCATCGGGCCCGACGTCGGCTCTCCCGGAGGAGAGTTCAGGAGGACTACAGTACTCACATGTCCAGGCGGCTCCACTTCGAGACGAGGAAGCTTCGAAGGCCTCTCTGCCTCCAAGGGACCAGGAGCGTCCTCCGACGCCACCCTCGCGGGCTTCTTCTTCCGACAGTGTTCCTGGCCGGGGGACCCCCGCTCAGAGGAACTCCGGTGCTCGGAGCCGGAGCCACGAGACGTCGAGGCCTCTGACGAGGTCCGGGCCCGACCGGACGCGGGGTCAGAGAAGATTCGTTCCTTTTGTGACCGCCGACTCCTCAACGCCTTCGAGGACATTTTGTTGCACAGACCGCAACTCATTGAATCATGTTCGGGTCCGAGGCAACGGAAGCAGCAGTCATGCGTGTCGGTAAGAGACATAAGTTTGACACAACGATAACACTTTTTAAACCCACTGGCAGCCATCAGGGGAAAAAGGGCCCCTGCAAGGTCGAAAGACCGTGCTGCCAGGGAAGAAGGAAAAAGTGGCGGGAACGCCAGTTGGGAGAAAATAGAAAAAAAATAAGTGAACGGATCCGATAGGGAATATCGAGGCCGGGCGGGGAAGAGGACACACGAACCGAGAAAAATAACAAAATAAAAGAAATCAACTTTTTCAGCGGCGATAACAAACTACGTCTGTAGGGCTCCGTGGAAAAAAGGAGACTGAGCAAGATGGCACTCTTGGGCGGGAAGGGGATCGCGCATGCGCGCTGCAATTCCCAAAGGCTTTCTTCGAAAGCTGGGGAAAATTGCTCCGCTAGGGCTCCGTCGGTGCCGACGTCACCCATAAGTGAGGACTGATTTCCTGCTTGGTCCTGGAGAAAGGATCTAATTGTTGTGTTGATTTTTTTGTCAGCTGGAATTTTATTTTCCTTTTCTCACATAACGGCCCAAAACATTCAGCTTAACTTCAGTAGAAGATTGTCAAGCTATGACAAAAAAGCTCCCAACAGGCTCATGCCAAAGCTTTCCAGTTCTATGCCCCATCTACATGGAACTCCCTCCCTGCCAACTTAAGAAACGCCACAGACAACCTAACCTTCTGCAAACTCCTCAAGACTCACATCTTCACCCTCCACTTGCTCCTTCTCCTCCCACAAATGAACACTAAATGCTACAAGAATATGTAGATAGTTCAGCAACCTGTACATAGTTAGCCATCCCATACTCCCCACCCCTTGTTCAATGTACAGAGTTGCCTGTTTCAATGTAAACGTTTGCCTTGTATAATTTCAATTCTCTGTAAATCGTTCTGACCCTTGCGAAAAGCATTATATAAACACAGCCAAATAAAATAATAAATAAATAAAATTGTCAACTGAACCCGTATTCCTTCTGAACTGTGCCTGGAAGATTCCCCACCTTATGGAACCTTGAGATGTTTGCTGTGGGGAACCACTCTGTCGAGTCAGGTTTTCTTTTTTGTTCTTTGTTAGTTTCCTGCACTTTCCGTGATTCTCAACAAGTACCATGTTCTGGTGTCTTGGGCTTTTTCTGAAGGTTGTTTAGAAATTTGCTAAACTAAGGGTTATGCATTTTCTCACACTATCTGCTTAGAAAACTTGCCCTGGAGGAGGTGAAGCTGCCACAGTGAATAGTGGGCAAGGCTGCAGCTGCTCTTCCTAACAGTGACATCCAGGCAGAGCAGAAGCTGAGTGGAGGGCTGACAGGAGGGTGTGCAGCTGTACTGTTTGTGTGTCACAAGCTTGCAAATGGTATTTTAGATTATGCAAGTAGTGGCTTTTGTACCTTTTAATCTCCAGGAACAAGCAGGAATGAGTCTTCACATATGGGTACGTCCGGTACCGACGGAGTCTGCACGGGAGCGCTTCCCAGCATCCAATCAAAGAGCTTTTGGAAGCATCCCACCACGCCTTTGTGCTGCCTTCCTGCCTTTCCCGACTGCCTCTCCTCAGTTTTCGTTTTTCCGCAGAGCCGGCAGGACGTCCTCCTGTCACCACAGAAAATTCTTCTTTTATTTCTTTATTTTTCTTGTGGTCGCGGCTGTCTTCCCGACGCCACCGGTACCGCCGGTGTTTTCTTTTCTTTTCTTGGTAAAATCTTCCTCCTTCAAGGAATATATTTTTTCTTCATAGTGTCTCACGGTATCTTAGGCCTTTTAGACCTCTTCTTTTCCTTCATGGAACCGCCAACCACTTTCTCCAAGAAATGTTCACACTGTGGCGGTACAACTTTATTTTTAGATCCTCGAAATTGGTGTCTAACCTGTTTGAGTCTTGACAACAGTTTGCTGAGAAGAAGTTTTCAATATCGAGGTTCCCTCGATACACTGTTTCCCTCCAGCTTCGGGGCACCGTCCCTGTCTTCTTCTACACAACATCACGTAACCCACAAACAGTCTGTTAAGACTAGCCAGCCCTCGAGTGGTAAGTCTCATGCACAGCATGTGGACGGCTCCGGCCTTGCCCTCGAGGGCCCTCTGGCTTCAAAACCCCAGCGGGAGTCTTCGGTCTCCAAAGCGTTTGAGGGGTTTCAGGTTGTTCCTGGGGTTCACCCCTCACAGAACATACCTGAGCCGTGTCTGGTGGTGGCATCCGCTTCGAGCGGTACCGATACCCCGACATCGGCACTGGTGTTGGATGAAACACTCCTCACCAGGGATGGTCATCTGGCATCCTCGGTGCCTTCGGGGCCGGTGGATACGCTCCAGACTGACCTTCCATTATGGGTACCACCGATGTCGGTACCCTCCAGACGTGCATCGATAGCCTCGCTTACCTTGATGCCTAGTCTGGAATCGATCTCCAGTCTGGAGGACTGGGTACCGCTCGCCTTGGTACCACCTCTCAATACCAAAGGCTCGGTTCCGACGATTCGTATCCACAACTCTCGGTTCCCTCGAGGCCCACTGGTTGACCTTCATTCACCGGTATCAGGCACGGTACCGAAGTTGGTGACGATGTCCTCATTACCCTTAGGGTCGGTGTCTTCGATGCCCAGTTTAGAATCGCTCTCTAGTCTGGAAGACTCTGTACCAATATCATTTGGTACCGACACCGACCGATATCGGTGGCTCGGTACCAAGGATAGCACCGGGATGTTTTCTGTTGCCTCGGTACCGATTGAACGGTCTCTGATGACTGCTCCAATGTCTGTCGGGTTCGACTCTTGACATCGGTACCGATATCCACAGTACCATCGTGGCCAACTCCTGCCATTTTTTTTTCAACAGGATCGCTCCCTTCTAGGCCAAGCTTTTTTTTTAAAAAAAAGTCCTGTTAATTTATGTTTTAATTATTGGCCCTTTAATTGTTTGTATAGTTTTGGTTTTTTGTCACTTTATTTGTCTATGCCTTTATTCTTTATACTTGCTTTTCTATTTTACTTTGGCGTTCTTTTCATTATTTGTGCATTGCTAACCTTTTTATTGTACACTGCTTTATGTTACGACGGAAAGCGGTTTATCAAATTTTAAATAAAGATAAAGATAAAGCTTGGAGTCGATACCTGGCATGGACAATGTGGTAATATCGGTCGCTGCTCCTGATAGTCAGTACCGGCGTCCATCCTTTAAGCATTCCACATTTCACTGTGCAGGATCTTCTATTCCTATATATCTGGATAGCTCTGTTGGTGTTCAGGCTAGTTCTTTGGATCTAACCTGTCCAAAGGACATTCCTAGTTGGGAACCCTCTTTTCAGAGTTTCCTCCGGGATATAGCAAGATCCCTTGCCATTCCTATCCCAGGACATGATCCTGCACAGGCCTCTCTTTCTACCAAAGCAAAGGACGACAACATGCTTCCTTTGCATCATTCCTTACAGGATCTCCTTCTAGGAATGTGGGAAACACCTTTAAGGGTACCCCCACCTTCCAGAGCAACTGATTTTTTACATCAGGTGCCCCCCTCTCCATGGTTTCAAAAGACTCAACTTCCTCATCATTCCATAGTTGTGGAATCAGCATTGAGGCGGGTAAAGAGCAAGAAAAAGCACTCTTCTTATCCGCCAGGTCGTGAATCTAGGATGCTTGATAACTTTGGAAGTCAAACCTTCCAGACATCTATGCTTTCTGCAAGAATTCTCTCATATATTTTCTATATGAGTCTATCTCTTGAGGAGGTCACAAAGCAATTACATCTTTTGACGCCTTCCCTTCCAGAGTCCAAGAGTGCAGGCTATTCTTCACTGCTCAAGCATCTCCAGAATATCTCTTGGTTTCTTACTCGTGCTTCCCTAGACTTTTTTGAGTCTGTTAGCAGGACTTCTGCTATATCTATAGGGGCACGACGTAGAGCCTGGCTCCAAGCTTCAGGCTTGGACAAATGGGCACAACACAGACTGGGACATACTCCTTGCACTGGAGATAATCTTTTCAACAAGGAGTCTTTACGTCAGATTACTCAGTTTTCCACTGACTTACCTGTTCCTAGGGGCTCTTCTGCACCTTCTTCTGTCCCCGTAGGTAAGAAATGTCCTGCCAAACCTTCTTCCCATAACAGAAGGTGGTTTTATGCATCCTCTGCCCATCCTACAGATGTTCCCAAACAGGGGAAGCATCGTCCTGGTCTGCAGGGTTCAACCTCTCGCCAGGCTAAGCAAACCCAGCAACCACAGGGTTTCTAATCAACCCATCAGATGCTTGTGACTCTGGGGATTTACAATCTGCAGTTGTTTCTTCTCCATAGAGACAATCCACTGCTGTCATTCTAAATCTTAAACATGGATCTCTTCCTGAAAGACATACATCTTTTCTCTATGAGCTGTCAGGATATTCATGCTCCTAGGTCACAGGGTTCTCCTCTTTTCCTTCTAGGGAAAGAGGTCCATCCACTATCAAATGATAGTTTCCTGTGCCAGCATGTCTCCTTTCCTTTCTCTTAACTTACTATATTGTAAGTTTTCTTCAGCATTTTTTTTACCCTCTTACCAGGGTTTTCCTCTGTAAGAGTGGTATTGCTCACTGGAGGGCTTTTCTTCAGCCTCTCTAATTTCTTTCTTTTCTAGTGCGGAGTTCTCTTTTCTGAGTCACTCCTCTTTTTCAATCTTGCTTTGCAGCAGTTCATCAGACACCTCCAGAGTTTCTACTCTTGTTTTGTCCGTCCTTTCTGTTTTTCAACAGTACCATTCTTCTGCTGTCTGGCAAGCAGCTACCAATGCAGGAGCCTCTATGTTTCGACTACTGGTTCTTGCCCACTAGTAACCAGATTTGTCCTCCAATAATATTCTATCTAGTATTAGTAGTGACTCCAAGTCAGTGCTGTCATCTGTCTTGGAAAATTTTCACTACAAACTTGTTGGATTCTCTTCTTTTCTACCATCTCCATTCCCATGGGTTTGGCAGCATAGTTGACATAGCTACTGGCTTCTCTGTAGCCAGTTCTATCTCCTCATTCTCCTGCATAATGCTCTCTGCAGTTTACAGAGGAGCTCTCCACTATGGGCCCTTGCTAGAGAGCATGGGGTTTTTTCTCCAACAGCTTCTAGATGGTTGAAAAAGGCTTTTGTCAGTCATATCTGCCATGACTAGAAAAGTTCTCCTTTTTTACTATAACACACATAGCCGTGCTCTTACGTGAAAGCTTAAGGAGTTGCTGATTCCCTTCTTTGGTCCATAGTATTTCCAATAGGGAATACATTTCCTCCTTCCAGCTCGTCCTCATGGTAAGAACGCATGATACCTCTTTGCCCTTCATCAGGTCACTATGGTATCTCATTCCTATGCGTCTTCTGTTCACTTACCATGCTAGAGTTCTAAACTACTCAGGACTTGCAGACTACTGACTGATATCATCCTCTGCTTTTCACGTAACCATCCTGGTTATCCTACTACCTAGCATCCTTGTAGCCATAACCAGTTGGAATTGATTCTCTACATGTCTTCTCAAGTTTGTGCCACCTTCTTTTTCTTAGATGAATCTTTCCTCTCCACATTTTTCCTATGTGAATGCCTTGTGGACATATTCTGTCTGCTTCCTGCAGACTTCCATATACAGGTATATTTATATATATTCATACCTATAGCACACATCTTACAGATGTCTATGTCTATCATGTGTGAGTATTTATACCCTTCATATCTCACTATAGATATATTCCCATATATCTATATGTTATATGTATATATCTATATGTGTATATATATGTATATCTACATATATATCTATATCTATATGTATATATCGAGATATTCTACTTTCGGTAGATATGTATTCTGCTTATCTACCTGACTGTCGAGGCTCATATAGCCATATGATTCTGATAGAAGGGTTTTCACCTATACTATGCTATCCAGCATGTTTTGGGATCCTACACTCACAACCACTGGTGATAGTCAACACCTACCATAACCCTAAGGTTAGGTACCTCTGAAGCTCTCCATGTCCAATATCTCTCCCAGCTGACTTCAGTTAGGAGAGGTATTGTGGATCTTCAGCTACTCACAGGCTAGCACCTCCGGCGTTGTCCTTCCCTTTGGGATACAGGGGGTTCCCATACCTTTTCCCCCCACAAGGACTGAGCCTGTTTGTCCAAATCGGTTAGCTTTTCTCTTTTGTTCCTAAGAGACAGCCACTCTTTTGCCAAAAGAGTTCGGTTTATATCATAAAGCCTTCTGCTGAAGGCCCACCATTTTTTGTACTACCCCAGGTTTTCCTACTGGGGTTCTGTTCCCTTTCAGGATTCTGACCTCCATTATTTTTCCTACAGGTTCCCTACCTCCACTATAGTGAGGTCCTTCTTGAGGTTCCTCTACTGGGTTCCCCAGTAGATCCCATGAACCTCCATACTTCTCTAAAGTCCTGTTAGGGGAGGTCCCTATTGCATTTTATTTCTTTGCAATATCATTGATGACATTTATCATCCACACATGGACTCCTTTCTGCAGTCCTATGCTAGGTTAGCTGTTCCACAGCACCTTTCTTTCTTCAACTCCTACCCTCCATCCTCATGATGCCTGGTGGTGTGCAGGATAGCATGTTCCAACCTATAACATGCTGGGACTCCAGGCATCTCAGCTTGGGAGTCCCCATATGTGAAGACTCGGTCCTGCTTGTTCCTGGAGATAGCACAGTTACTTACCTGTAACAGGTGATCTCTGGGAACAGCAGGAATAAGTCTTCACAACCCACCCACCTCCCCTAGGAGTTGTATCTCTCTATCTATCTTTCCTTCCCTCTCTCTCTCTCTTTGTCTCAGCTTTAAAACTTAACTGAGGAAAGGCAGTTGGGAAAGGCGGGAAGGCAGCACGCAGGCGTGGTGGGATGCTTCCAAAAGCTCTTTGATTGGACGCTGGGAAGCGTTCCCGCGCAGACTCCGTCGGTACCGACGTACCCACATGTGAAAACTTATTCCTGCTGTTCCCAGAGATCACCTGTTACAGGTAAGTAACTGTGCTTTCTTTACTGTGGACCAATCAGTGTGTGTGTGTGTCAGATGTGACATAGTTCTGAATATGGCTGTTCCCGGCGAGGAAAGTGCAGGACATCTTTTAAAGCATTGCATAAAAACGCAAACCACCACCTATTTGGACACTTCTTGTAATTGGTGTTAGAATTCTTGTACAGTGCATGAGTATGGGGGTCTTTTTGGAAGCTATTAGTCTTTCCTGAAGCAGTGTTTCTGCATTATCAGGTCTGACCCTGAACTCAGAGGAGGAGAGTGAGAGTGAGCAGAGTGTGAGCTCTGAGCAGCTGGACGTTCGCACCACTTCCCCACAATTGGATGACATCAAAGGTGAGAAACCCTGGACTGCCAGGCAGCTGTGGCGAAGTCCCATCTTTAATGAAAGGCAGCTATATACCAAGTTCAGATAGTTAGATTTCACTGTGAATTTAGGAAAATGTGGTTACTCTTTAAAAAAAAAAAAAATCAAGGTACGACATCTCTGGAGCCTTGCTTGCCCACTGACTGCTGGGAATTCTGAGTTGGCAAGTGACTCTGTTGTAAACAGGCTAAAAAGGCAGGATAAGCATTAGGCTACAGATGGAGGCGATAATCTGGCCTGGAATCAGAATGAAACTTAGTAGAGTATATGGGAGTGTAGGACTGCTGTTCTAGGCTGGAGCTTGCTATAGAGAAGTATAAGAGGACCAGAACTAGGGGTGTGCGGGGAAGGATGGCAGAAGGCAAGGAAAGTAGAAACAGAGGTGGAAAATTTTAGGAGAGAAGGGATTCAAACACTGTAATTTTTGGGACACAGAAAAACTGATGTAACAGAGCGTGGGAGGGGGTTAGTACTCAGCGCAAGTACATAATTATTTGTGCTATTGTGGCCACCCTGTGTGGAGAGTTTTGCACTTACAGTATGAAAACTACAAAAAACTTGCATAGATGTCAACACACTGCTCAGAATAATGAAGGTATTGGTTAGTAAACCGGGTTACATAGAAGACTTGAAGAGCGAGCTCATAGTTTTCTAATGCTGGAGCTTTAGCACATGGTCTGAGGAGGAGTAAAATGTTGGTTCATTCTTCTATGCCTAGTGTTATGGCTTCATTTCATTTTTCGATCTATTACATTTGTAGCCCACTTTTCAATTCTCTCCTAAGCAGATAACATAATGAGGCTAATCCCTCTACTCCTAAACCTCAGTCCACTGATTGTAGTGTAAAAGGGCTGTGGTTTAATATATTATTATTGATACATATCCTTGTGGTTTGTTTTGATTTACTTTTGAATGAAATCTGTTGAATCATCATGATTTTTATTGTACATAGTCTCTTGGTTAAATTATAATCTGGAAAGGCCATTGATAAAACTTTTAATTACATGTCATACAGTATAGTATAGAAAGACGGGGCCAAAGCTACTAGCTGCTCAGTTCTTGAAGTTTTTTTTACTTAGAAATAGAAGGCTCTGAAGAATTTGTCACTTCCTCATCATCCTTCCAATCCAGATGCATGGGTTTATGCCCTATCACCAGCAGATGGGAGAGAGGAGTGGCCTAGTTATTTCAGGCAGGAAGACCAGGGGTTTGAATCCAGCTAGAGGACAACCTTGTGCCGGAAGGACTGGGGTTTCTCCAGGACCAAGCAGGAAGTTAGTCCTCACATATGGGTGTCATCGACGCCGATGAAGCCCCAGTGGAGCATTTCCCCATCTTTCTAAGAAAGCCTTTGGGAATGCAGGCACGCATGTGCGGTTCCCTTCCCGCCTAAAGGTGCCATCTTACCGCAGTCTCTCTTTTTCCGAGAAGCCCACCGGACGTGTGTCCTGTCATCCCGGATAAAAGTTTGATTTTTTCGGCGATTCTCACTATTTTTTCTTCCCGGTTCGACGCTGGTTCCCCTCCTGCTGGGTTCAGTGCACCGGTATCAAGCCCGATTCTTCTTTTTCGGTTTTTGCCCTTTGTGGCTGCCGTTCACGCCCTTTTTTTGCTTTTCCCTGGAAGGCCGGTCCTTTGACCTCGCGGGGACTCTTTTTTTTTCCCCAATGGCTTCCAGCGGTTTTAAAAAGTGTGATCGGTATAAGTTGATGTCTCTCACCGACGCACACGACTGCTGCCTTCGGTGCCTCGGTCCTGATCATGACCCTAAGACGTGTGGACCATGTGGGAAGATGTCTTCCAAGGCACTGCGAAGTCGCCAGCAGCAGAAAGAAAGGCTTTTCTCGGACTCAGCCTCCTGCCGGGCCCGGACCTCGTCTGAGGCCTCGACATCTCGGGATTCGGATCCCAAGCGCCGTCGGGGCTCCTCGGACAGGGGGTCCCCCGAACGGGAACGCAAGAGGAAGAAGCGGCTCGTGAGGGCGTCGTCGTCAGAGGTCCCTGGCTCCTCGAGGGCCAGGTCTAAGACCCCCGACCGTCGCCCCGGGCCCGTGGAACAAGAGAAGCCTGCCAAAGTTCCTCGCGTGGAGCCGGAGTCTGCTGGACACGTAAGCACTGTGGTCCTCGAGGACTCTCCTCCCAGAGAGCTGACATCGGGCCCGGCGCCACTGGGGCCCGAGTCGGTGGCTGCTGCGTCTCCCGAGCTGAGTCTCAGGATGACAGCCTTGGAGAGCAGACTGTCTGCCTTCATGGAGCAGCAGCGGGCACTGATGGCCAGCCTGTCTGGCGCATCTGCCCCGACCACCGGGACATTGACATCGAAGTCGACCTCGGAGACCGAGCCGATACTAGAGTCCATGATGGCTCGAGGTCGACCTCGGTCACGGTCTCCCTCGACCTCCCGTTCGGGACCGAGGGTGTTGACGCTGGTGCCTCCGGTGTCAGGGCGGGTGCTCCAGGGCCCCGCGGGGTCTGATCCTGACTCCTCGTTGGACAAGTCCGCCTGGGAGACGGAGGAGGAGGAGTCCCCCGACACATTCAAGACTCGGTGCGTCCCGTCGGACTCACCGCAGTCTGAGCCCCAGAGTAGATCCCCTCCGGAGGATACCCGGTTCTCGAAGTTTGTTCAGGATATGGCCACTGCGTTGGCTATCCCGGTGGACCCCGAGGAAGAGCCTCGAGCCGAAGAGTTCGAGGCCCTGCAGTACGACTGTCCTCCGAAGGAGGCCTTTACTGTCCCGGTTCCTCCGATGCTGGAATGGCTCCTCTTCCGGATGTGGGAGGCATCGGCCTCGGCACCGGTTCTAAGCAAGCGGGTCGATTCGATTTATCGACTCCGGAAGAGCCCTGGCTTTCAAAAGGCGCAGCTACCACACCATTCCTTTCTGAATACACTACTAAAATGCTTATCCACTCCTTAATCACCTCCCGTCTTGACTACTGCAACCTACTTCTTGCTGGTCTCCCTTTGAATCATCTCTCTCCCTTTCAATTTGTTTAACACTCTGCTACGCGACTAATCTTACGCCAGCCTCATCATGACCATATTACTCCTCTTCTCAAGTCACTTCATTGGCTCCCTATCTGCTTCCGCATCCAGTTCAAACTTCTCCTGCTGACCTATAAATGTATTTACTCTGCGGCTCCTCAGTACCTTTCTTCTCTTATCTCTCCTTATAACCCCCCTCAGGAACTCCGCTCTTCTAGCAAACTATTTCTATCTGTGCCCTTCTTTTCTACTGCTAACTCCAGACTTCGCTCCTTTCACCTTGCTGCACCTTATGCCTGGAATAAACTACCTGTGTCTGTATGCCAGGCACCCTCTCTGGCCGGCCCTCTTCAAATCCAAGTTGAAAACTCACCTCTTCGCTGCTGCCTTTGGATCCTGACTCACCTGATCTCCTTTTCCTTCCCCTTTTCTTTCCCGTAGTTTTATCCCTGCCTACACCTTCTGTATTTTGTCTTGTATTTGTCTTGACTAGATTGTAAGCTCTGACGAGCAGGGACTGTCTCTTACATGTCTGTACAGTGCTGCGTACGACTGGTAGCGCTATACAAATGCTCAGCAGTAGTAGTAGTGTTCCTCCTCCCCAACGTTTGGGAGGGGGCCTGAGGACGTTTTGGTGGCAGGGCCTTCCATTTTTGTTTTTGTGTTTGTTTTTTAAATATAAACTGTAAAGGAGCAGTCTGGCTCGCCTGTTATTGCAGTGGCAGCGGCCGCAGTACTTGGAGTCTCCGGTCTTCAGTGAATGCTGGAGTTGAGGTGAGAAGGGCCCGCTAATTTGAGCATGAGTGAGTTGCAGTCGGCATACAGGCCAGCAGAGCGACTTGAGTGGCCTGTGGCAGCTGTTGCAGTTGTATTTCAGCAGCGGGTTTTGCTGTGGGTGTAGTTGGAGCTGTTCCGGGGGAATAGACCTCCTGAATTAGAAACATTCTCTGAGGTGGGGGCCGATTTGGGATGTAAATGGCGTTCACCGCAGCTGTGGAATCCCCTGACTTTGGTGGGAAACGTGAACATGTCAGAAATGGCGGTGGGAGAACACTTGGGGAGCCAAGTGGCGATCGTGGTCGGGTAACCCTGGGGAAGTGTCTACCAATTCAGTGCTGCCATTTTCACCGGAGTTTGTGTTATTGCATCAGGTCTGCTGCATGAAGCAGGGCAAGATACAAGATAATCCCCGCAGCATAGCAGCCAAAAGAAGTTAGAATAAATTTGCTCTAGCAGACAAAGATCTGAGAGAACCTGCATCTAAACATCGGAGGGAAGTAGACACATGGGACGACTGTTTCATGGGGGGCTCGGAAGACCCTCTAGAAGGTCCTTCTGAGTGCTGGGAAGAGTCTTCAGGGGACGAGCTGGTGGAAGGAGAAATCACACCAGGGGAGGTTCCTACCATAATTAGGAAGAATTGTCTGTGCTTATTGCAGTCTTTGGCGACTCTCAATATCCTAGATCAGGAGTGGGCAATTCCAGTCCTGGAGGGCCGCAGACCAGTCAGATTTTCATGATGTCCCTAATGAATATTCATTGACCTATTTCCATACAGTGGAAGGCAGTGGATGCAAATAGATCTCATGAATATTCATTAGGGACATCATGAAAACCTGACTGGTCTTTGGCCCTCCAGGACCGGAATTGCCCACCCCTGTCCTAGATGGTTCCCAGGAAAAAGAAGGCACTCTGGAGGATCCCTTATTGCAGGGCATTCGAAAGCCGCAAACGTCCTTTCTGTTTCATAGTGCTATAAAGGAGATGATTGAAGCGGAATGGGAGGTACCAGAGGCAAGATTATGTGTAAGCAGGTTAATGGTATGTTTGTACCGTATTCCACTGGAAGAAAAAGAACTCCTATGGCTCCCAAAAGTGGATGCTCTGGTCTCGGCAGTTAACAAAAAGACGACCATTCTGCTGGAAGGTGGGGCAGCGCTGAAAGATGTGCAGGACTGAAAACTCAGTGCTGCTGAAGCAATCCTTTGAGGTTACTGCCATGGTGTTGCAGGAGTCTGTTTGTGGGGCCTATGTAACGCAGGCATCTTTGTTGGGTTCAGGGATTGCCAGAGTCTGACCTCAGTCCTTCTGGGACATTGGCAGTGGCGGTTAAGTTAGAGTCTGGATCAGCATATTTAGTGAATACACTATACAATTTGGTGAGGCCTCCGCTAAAAACATGGCTTCAGTGGTATCTTCATGACTACTATTGTGGTTTAGAAATTGGGCAGTGGATGTGGCCTCCAAAACGCAGCTTAGTAATTACCGCTTCCTTTTAAGGGAAAGCTCCTTTCTCCAGAAACAAGCAGGAAGTCAGTCCTCACTTATGGGTGACGTCAGCACTGACGGAACCCATGCGGAGCAATTCCCCAGCTTTCAAAGAAAGCCTTTGGGATTGCTGCCACTCATGCGTGGTCCTCTTTCCGCCCAAGGGTGCTATCTTGCTCAGTCTCCCTTGTTCTGCGGAGCCCTTTGGATGCATGTCCTCGTCCCTTGGAAAAATATCTCGTTTTTGGGCCTACAGGCCTTTCTGTTTTCCGGTTGCACAGGTCCTCTACCCATCCTCTCCTGCTCTACATTTTTAGAGTTTCAGGGGATAGTCTATTTTTTCATTTTTGTTTCAGGCTTCGTCCCTTTCTCCTCTAACCGCTGGCCGTGTGGGTATTCAACCTTGCAAGGGCCGTTTTTGCCCCCATGGCCACCGGCTTCAAAAAATGCGATAGGTGCTCTAGGAACATGCCGCTTACGGACACTCACGACTGTCATCTGCGGTGCCTCGGAGCCGACCATGATCCAGAGTTCTGTTTGCTCTGCAAGAAAATGTCCTCTAAGTTCCTGCTCAGCCATAAGCAGAAGTCTGAAGACATTTCCCGAAAGGCTGCCTCAGAATCCCCGGTGGCACCCTCGGTCGTCTCTCCCCTGGTGGGGTCCCTCCCCCTGCGGCCCTGCACTCTTGGTGGCACTCTGACCGGAGATCCCCTGAGGTGGAGCGGTGCAAAAAGAAGGGGGCTCCTGACAAGCGCGAGCACTCCCACGCTCTGTCGCTCAGCCCCCTTCAGTGTTTCTGAGAGTCGGATAGGGAGCGACCCCGCAAGGTACCCCACACAGAAGCGGAGGCCTCCGGCGAAGGAGCCTGATCTCCTGAGGGCCGTCCCGGTGAAGACCCCCTCTCCTCCTCGACACCCGACCCGGTGACCCCGGGATCAGTGTCACAGGGCCCCACGCCCACGTTGGAGTCCTGCATGCTGGTGCTGGAACGCAGCATTTCTGCATTCATTACTTCCCAGCAGGCGCTCATGGCCAGCTTTGCTGACCCATGCACAGAGACCCGTGGGTCCCTCATGTGGGACACCCAAATCCGTCCAGGAAAACCCCCGAGAGTCGTGGGCCTGAGGGGTTCGAGGGGTGATCCGGGAAACTACAGACCGGTGAGCCTGACATCAGTACCGGGAAAAATGGTAGAAACCATCATAAAGAATAAAATTACTCAGCATATAGATAGTCATGACCTAATGGGAGACAGCCAACATGGCTTTAGACAAGGAAGATCTTGTCTTACTAATCTGTTTATGTTTTTTTGAAGGAGTGAATAAACAGGTGGACAAAGGTGAGTCGGTTGATATTGTGTATCTGGACTTTCAGAAAGCCTTTGACAAGGTCCCTCATGAGAGACTTTTGGCAAAACTAAAGAGTCATGGGATAGGTGGCAGTGTACTACTGTGGATCAGGAACTGGTTAAAAGATAGAAAGCAGAGGGTAGGGCTAAATGGCCAATTTTCCCAATGGAGAAAGGTGAATAGTGGTGTACCCAGGGATCTGTGCTGGGTCCGCTGCTTTTTGACATATTCATAAATGACCTGGAAAGTGGAATAACGAGTGAGGTTATCAAATTCGCTGATGACACAAAACTATTTAAAGTTGTTAAAACCCAGGAGGATTGTGGAAAATTGCAAGAGGATCTTGATAAATTGGAAGACTGGGCATCAAAATGGCAGATGAAATTTAATGTGGAGAAGTGCAAGGTTATGCACCTAGGGAAGAACAACCCAAACTATGGTTACACGATGCAAGGTTCCACATTAGGAACCACCACCCAAGAAAAAGATTTAGGCGTCCTTGTGGATACCATGTTAAAACCCTCGGCCCAGTGTGCAGCGGCGGCCAAGAGAGCAAATAGAATGCTAGGTATGATAAGGAAAGGAATGGAAAATAAAACAAAAGATATTATAATGCCTCTATATCGTTCCATGGTGAGACCGCACCTTGAATATTGTGTGCAATTCTGGTCGCCATATCTTAAAAAGGATATAGCAATTTTAGAAAAGGTTCAGAGAAGAGCCACCAAAATGGTAAAGGGGATGGAAGGCTACTCCTATGAAGAAAGGCTAAAAAGGTTGGGGCTCTTTAACCTGGAAAAGAGACGGCTGAGGGGAGATATGATAGAAGTCTATAAATTAATGAACGGAGTGGAACGGGTAAACGTAGATCGATTGTTTACCTTATCAGAATATAGAAAGACTAGGGGACATGCAATGAAGCTACAGGGTAAACTATTTAAGACTAATAAAAGAAAATATTTTTTCACTCAACGTGTAATCAAACTCTGGAATTTGTTACCGGAGGATGTAGTAAAGGCTGTTAGTGTAGCTGGGTTTAAAAAAGGTTTGGACAAGTTCCTGGAGGAAAGGTCCATAAACCATTATTAAGAAGGGACCCAGGATATCAATGCTTGAACCAATACAAGCATTGTGGAACCTGTGTCCCTTGGGGAAACTGCTAGGTACGTATGACCTAGATTGGCCACTGTTGGAAACAGAATACTGGGCTTGATGGACCTTGGTCTGACCCAGTATGGCATATCTTATGTTCTTATGTTCTTATGAGGGTCCTCGACACCTATCTCGCTTGCCCTCCTGTTCCTCAGAGACGAGATCTTCCAAGGTCTTTGGCTCCAAACGGGCACCGGCCATTGGACAGGGTGATCTACCTGGCTCGGACTCCTCGACCGAATTCTCGGAGTGGGAGTCCAATGGGTACACCTCCCCGGAAACCCATACCCATCGGGTTCTTCCATTGGACCTGTCCCAGCCTGCGTTCCAGCGGCACTCGCCCCCCGAGGACACCACCTTCCTGGTGTTCGTTCGGGACATGGCACGGGCCCTTAACCTGGCCACTCAGGCCGAGGAGGACCCTTGTGCTGATGAACTTGATATTCTTCCGTACGAGTCCCTGCCCAGGGAATCCCTCACTGAGCTGGTTCCTCCTATTTTATCTTAGCTGCTGTTCCACATGTGGGAGGCCCCAGCCTCGGTCCCCACCGTGAGCAAGCGCCTTGACACAATGTACAAGGTGCAATGTGGGCCAGGCTTCAGGAAGACCCAACTCACCCACAGCTCTATGGTGGTGGAGTCGGCCATGAGTAAGCAAAAGAACCCTAAATCGCACTCGTCGGTGCCACCCGGTTGAGAGTCCTGGATGCCCTAGGCCGTAAGGCCTACCAAGGCTCCATGCTCTTTTGTTGCATTCAAGTATACCAACTGTACATTGGTATGTTCTTGCGCAATCTAGCTAAGGAGCTCGGAGAGTTCTCCATGGGCCTCGAGGGCGAGCACCTCAACAGATTCGGCACTCTGCTGAAATCATTGCAGACTGCTCTAAATACCTCTCCTGAACTGCCTATGATGGATTTGAGTCATCGACTGGGGTAGCAGCCACAGGCATCGGGGCCTGCTGCCAGGCATGGCTCCAATCCTTGGATTTCCTAAACGTGCCCTGCCTCGGCAAGCAGCTCTTTGGCAAGCCAATGGAGGATAAAGCCGCAGAAATAGAGACAGAGTTCGTCACCAGAACCCGTCTCTCACGCAAGACCTCCACTCTGCTCCGAAAGAAACAACCAGCCAAGAAGCCCTTCTTTCCTCGGAAGGGCCTCCAGTACCGGGGCTACCTGCTGTATCCAGCTACCCTTGCGCCGACCACCCCAGTGCAGGGTAAATCCAGCCAGGGGTATCGTAAGCCGAAAGGACCAAAAGCCCAAATTCTGGCTCCTCCACAACCAGCTCAGCGGTTTTGATGCCACCGGCATAACCCCTTGCCCTCTGGCGATGCAGCAGCCAGTGGGGGGATGCCTGTCCCATTTCGCCCCATTGTCGGCCTCCATCACCTTAGACACCTGGGTTCTCCATGTCGTCCGAGACGGCTATCGCCTTCCCTTCGACAGGCTTCCACCTCCCTTCTTCTCGGCAGAGCCTCCAATGGGCAGTCGAGAAGGTCCTTCCACACCTTCAAGGTCGGGGTTTATACTTCCTCGTCCCGAAAAAGATGGGGGTTCTGCGGCCTATCCTCGACCTCCGCAAGTTGAACAAGTTCTTGGTGCGGGAGAAGTTCAAGATGTTATCCCTTGGCGTTCTGCTGCCCTCCTCTGGCAGGGCGACTGACTATGCGCCTTGGATCTAAAGGACGCTTATGCCCACATCTTAATCCATCCCCAGCACAGACAGTATCTGTGCTTCAGGGTGCAGGGAGTGCACTTACAGTACAGGGTGCTCCCCTTTGGCCTCGCGTCTGCCCCGCGAGTCTTTACAAAGTGCCTTGTCATGGTTGCCGCCCATCTCCGGCGTCAGGGCATGCCGATCTTTCTCTACCTTGATGAATGGCTTGTCACGGGCTCCTCTGCTGAGTAAGCCCGGTGAGCAATGTCGCGCACCATCATTCTGTTGGAGAGCTTGGGGTTCTTGGTCAACTACCCAAAGTCTCACCTCAAGCCGGTTTAGGCACTTGAGTTCATCGGGGCATGCCTCGATACTCAGCAGGCGACCTCCTCCTTACCAGTGGATCTTGCCGAGTGCCTCTGAGCTCTGGCGGCCCACGTTCAAAGCACTCCCCGGGTCACTGCTGAAACCATGCTACGCCTCCTGGGCTACATGGCCTCTACCATGCATGTGGTCCCCCATGCCTGCCTGCACATGCGGACAGCTCAGTGGTGTCTCAGTGCCCAATGGAGCCAGTCCTTTAGTCACCTCCGGGACTCCGTCAGAGTTCTTCCCGATCTCCGTCTGTCCCTCAGCTGGTGGCAAAACCCCCGCAACCTCCTGCGGGGATTGCCCTTTCAGACCCTACAGCACGATGCGGTGCTGACGACTGACGCTTCCTTATTAGGGTGGGGAGCCCACTGCAGACCACTGTGCATGCAGGAGCAGTGGTTGCTGAGGAGTCTCAACAGAAGATAAACTTGCTCGAACTCCGGGCGATTCGGTGGCCCTGAGGGCCTTCGAGGACCACCTCAGAGGGAGGTCGGTTCTCGTGCAGACTGACAACCGAGTGGCGATGTTCTACATCAACAAGGAGGGAAGGCATGGGATCATGCTCCCTCTGCTGAGAAGCGGTCCTCATCTGTTCCTTCGCGGTCCGACGGAAGATGTCCCTTAAGGCAACCTACTTTTTGGGCCAGGAGAATGTCCTGCGGACAGACTCAGCAGAATTCTTCGCCCCCATGAATGGTGGCTAGATCCAAGAGTAGCGGGCTGGCTGTTTCTCCGCTGGGGGATGCCAGCGATAGACCTCTTCGCCAGTCCCCAGAACATGCAGATTTCCCGCTTTTGTGGGCCAGTACCGCACCTGAGCAGGGAGAGCCCCGATGCATTCCTTCTGGACTGGTCATCCAGCCTGTGCTGTGCATTCCCGCCCTTCCTTCACTTTGCGAGAACCCTTTTCAAGGCTCAGTGGGGTCAGACATCCGTTGATCCTCATAGCCCCCTCGTGGCCTCGGCAGCCTTGGTTCCTGCTCCTGCTCCAACTGTCGACGGAACCTCCTGTTCCACTGGGCTCTGCTCCGGGTCTGCTGACACAGGAGGAGGGGCGGGTGCAGCACCTGAACCTAGCCGCCTTATCCCTCATGGCCTGGCGACTGAACGGGTTTCCCTAGACTCACTGGCTCTTCCAGAGGAGGTCGATGAAGTCCTCCTCGCCTCGAGAAAGGACTCCACTAGACGAACCTATGCCTTCATGAGGAGGCGCTTCTCAGTCTAGTGCTCGGGGCTTCAGATCGACCTGTTCTCGTGCCCCATTCGATGACTCCTCCAGTACCACCTCCATCTCTTGAAGGAAGGACTATAGTCAAACTCTGTCAGGGTTCACTTGAGTGCCATCTCGGCGAATCACCTCCCCATCAAGGGAAAGCCCCTCTCAGGGCAGCTCTTAGTCTCTTGCTTTATGCGGGGTCTTTTGCTTTCTAACCCACCCATCCACCCTCCCCTGGCGGAATGGGACCTGAATGTGGTGCTCATGCAGCTCACCCATCCACCTTTTGAGCCAATGGCGATGTGCTCGCTTCGGCACCTGTCCTGCAAGGTGGCCTTCCTGATGGCGCTGACTTCAGCCCGCTGAGTCGGTGAACTCCAGGCTCTCATGGCTGACTCCCTTTACACCAGGTTCTATAGAAACAAGGTGGTCCTTCGTACCCACCCCAAATTCCTACCTAAAGTCGTCTCGGATTTCCACCTTAACCAGGAGATAGTCCTGCCGACTTTCTTTCTGAGGCTCCATGCCGACCAGTTGTCGACGGCTCTCCATACCCTCGACTGCAGACGGGCTCTCGCCTTATACTTGCAGCATACCCAGACTCATCGCAAGTCTGGCCGGCTCTTCATGACCTACGATCCCAATAGGCCAGGGCAGGCAGTTACCAAACGCACCCTCTCTGTTTGGGTGGCGGATTGCATCGCTTTCGCCCATGCGAAGGCGGGTGCCCTGCTGGATCGTCGAGTCACCACAGACGGGGTCCAGGCCAAAGTGGCCTTGCTACGCTTTGTGTCCCTGATGGACATCTGCCAGGCGGTGACCTGGTCTTCTACGAATACCTTCACTGCTCACTACTGCCTGGATGGAGAGGGAGTCCCACTGGGACAGCTCCTTCGGCCAAGCTGTACTCCGTAACCTGTTTGGGGTATAAGCAACTCCTGCCCTCCGATCCTTCAAAGCTACCGAGGGCTTCGCCCCGAGGACCTGAGGACTCGGGCTCCTTCGGGCATCGGCTTCTGCTCATGGCCTCACAGAGGCGTTTTTGGTTACAGGTTCGGTAGCCTGTAGCTGGGGAGTCCCATAAGTGAGGACTGACTTACTGCTTGTTCCTTGAGAAAGCGTAGTTACTCACCTATAACAGGTGTTCTCCAGGGACAGCAGGAATCAGTCCTCACTACCCTGGTGAGTTGCTGAATTTTTGTCCTTCCCTTGCCATCTGCTTGGTAGGGCACGAGCTAAGGATCTGACTGAGCAAGATGGCACCCTTGGGTGAGAAGAGGACCATGCATGCGTGGCAGCAATCCCAAAGGCTTTCTTTGAAAACTGGGGAATTGTTCCGCGTGGGCTCCGTTGGTGCCAACGTCACCCATAAGTGAGGACTGATTCCTGCTGTCCCTGGAGAACACCTGTTACAGGTGAGTAACTACGCTTTTTGGAGAGATGCTGGAAAAACTGATCAATAATTTGAGTCCAAAGTTCAGAGGCTACCAGAAGACAAGCCTAAGAGCAGGAAGTTGGTGGCTCCGGCAAGGGGTCGCTTCAGGGACTTGAGGAGGTTTAGAGCAGCACGCTATACACCTTAACAATGTTCTTGCTATCCTCCCAGGGGCCAGCCCGTTTGAAGGGGTCAGGGAGGATGCAGAGACTATTTTGGTGGAGCCTCGGGGATCTCCAAGAAATACCAGTAAAATGAAGGGAGCCCAGGAAGAGTTGATACCAGTAGGTGAAGTTGATACTGGAGTGGAGGAGTAGCCTAATGGTTAGAGCACTGGCTTGGGAATCAAGAGACCGGGGTTCAATTCCCACAAAGCATTTCTTGTGGCCTTGGGCAAGTCTCTTAATTGTCCATTGCCTCAGAAAAATTCAAGTTATCTATTAGTCCCTGTTTAATGTACATTACCAAGTTTGTTACAATGTAAACCACTTTGAATGAAATGATAAAGCGGTATAAAAAACCTTTTAAATAGGTGGTAAGCTACAAACCTTTTACTCAGCTTGGGCACAGATTACTTCTGACCAGTGAATGCTATAAGTTATTTGAGGACTACGCCTTGGAGTTGGCTTGACTGCTCTTTGATGCTTTTATGTTGCCGCCATGCAAGGCTCTGGCCAAGGCAAGGGCGGTGGCGGACTTACTCCAGAAACTGATTCAGCTAGAAGCAGTAGTCGAAGTGCCCCAGGATGAGTGCAGCGTCTGGTGGTATTCAATTTATTTTGTGGTTTCCAAAAAAGAAGGCTCCTTTCACCTGGTTCTGGATCTAAAGCATGTGAATTGGGCCCTGTAGGTACCTCATTTCCGTATGGAGAACTTGCATTCAGTCATAGTGGCTATACAGAAAAGTGAGTTTTTGACCTCGCTGGATCTTTCTGAAGAGTACTTGTATATTCCAGACATTGGATTTTCTCCTTACTACTACTTCTGTCTCTTTCTGTTTCAGCAGTCACACTTGTACACTGATCTGATCACTTCTTGCTTTCTGCACAGGTACTTTCTCCCTCCTCTTGGCCTTCCCTGCATGCCCGGCCTCGCCAGTGCCAATCTCTGCAGCAATTTACCATGGAGTCTTTTGTCTCTGATTGCCCGCCTTTCCATGACGATTTGGCCTCGTGGCCTCTTGATGACTAGTTGGATCTCCTAAATTCCACGCTGTCCTCTGCTTTGGAATCTGTAGCTCCTTTACATCCTTCTCCATCGTTATCATGCTACTCACTTCCTAGTACCATCCCAGTCTCCATCTTCTTAAGAGAGGAGTGGCCTAGTGGTTGGGGCAAGTTTCCTTGGGCTGCAGGGCTGGTGGTTTGAATCCTGCTGGAGGACAGCAACCTCGAGCTGGAGGGACTGGGGTTTCTAGTCTAAAAGGGGCGCTCCTTGTGGCCTTGGGCAAGCCACTTAACCCATTACTTCAACTACAACACATAGATTGTGAGCCCTTCGGGGACAAGGGAAATATATACTATACCTGAAAGTACACCGCTTTAACCCGGTGCCAGCAGCTCCATGCACCTTGATTGCATCACAATAACCAACAAGCACACCTCCATCAACCTGATCTACAGGTCACTGTCTCGCTCCCCAGATGACCTCTCCACAATCGACCTTGCCTGCAATACAGAAAACCCACGCACATCAAGCTGGATCATGGGCGATTTTAACCTGCCCACCCTCCCTGACGCGCACTCCAGAGCCTTCCTCAGTGCACTTAAAGAGCTGGGCTATGAACAAGTAATCAATGCTCCCACTCACTCCAAAGGAAACAAGCTCGACCTGATCTTCGCCCCACAGTCGACTACAGGCCCGGAACACGCACTGGCCCTATCCGTCAATCCAGTCCCACGGTCGGACCACAGCCTAATAAGATTCCAAATGCCCATGCATCTGGACCACACAAGCGCGCATACCACAGCCACGACCTCCTCAGCACCAAGAGCAAGATTCCGGCCCTTCAAAGGGAAGAGATACTCAGCAAAACCCTACCAATCCTCAACCTCACAGAACCTACACTCGAGGGAATGCTCGCTGCCTGGAATGATAGTCTTGGCTCCATTGCCCACCGGCCAACTGTGGATACATCGCCAAGGAGAAGAAAGACTGCACCGTGGTACTCTCCTGAGCTACGGACATCACTCCTCCGCCTAAGGAAGCTGGAAAGAAGATGGTGGTGATCACACTCTGCCGTTGACCAAGGAACTTACACCTCCCACCTGAAGAATCACCGCGAGGCAGTCATGGCGAGAATGAAACAATACCATGCAGAAATTCTGCAGCGCTCCATGAACAAACCTCAGCACCTATTCAACTTAGTGAGAACCCTCACAAAAGAACCTTCCCCCACCCAACTGAGCATGCCAAATCCACAAGCCTTCGTGGACTACCTACAGTCAAACAATCCAGACTGACAAAACCACACCCCCAGCTCCGCAGACAGTTTAAACCACCCAACACCACTAACCACCTTCTCAACACCATCGGAGAAAGGCGTTGAAGATGCCATCACTGCTATCAACACTACCACAGCTCCAAATGACCCTTGCCCAGCGTTCTGGATAAAAACACTGCGCAAAGAATTCAGCCCATTCATGGCCAAGCTCATGGACATCTCATTCTCAACAGGCTCATTCCCACGAAGCTTGAAGCAAACATCCATAAGACCACTCCTAAAAAACAGCAAACTTGACCCTCAGAAGGTGGATTCATACAGGCCAATCTCAAGCATCCCACTAATGGCTAAAATAATTTAAAAAGTCGTCCAACACCAAATCTGACACTATATTGAGACCGCCGCTCTTCTCGACCCATGCCAACACGGATTCAGGGAGTCGCACGGAGTCGAGACACTCCTGACCACCTTCTTCAGCACATTAATCACTGTATTGGACAACATGAGACAAGGATATGTCCTAATCGTCTTGGATATTGCTGCATCGTTCAACTCTGACCATGAACTACTCCTGGCGTGCCTCACAGAGAAGGGGATCCAGGGCGCAGCCTTAAGCTGGTGCAAATCATACCGACAGACAGCTGGCAACATGTAAGGACTGGCCCCACGACCTCCAAACCATTCCGACAAGGACAGGGCATGCCACAGGGATACTCTCTCTCGGCCCTCTTCTTCAACATATATATGCAGCCAATCTGCACACTCACTCATTCCTTCAACATCGCATGCCTGGTATACGCCGACGACGTACTACTCTACATGCCATTCTCAACTGACCAGCCAGACTTTTCACCATTAACAACCTGCTTCGATGCTGTAACTGAATGGCTCCACACCCCAAACCTCAGAATAAACTTCAAAAAAACAGACACACTATTCATAACCAGGAACCAAGCCTTCCCCCTCCCCCCTCGCATCACTAAAAGTAAGAGGCGTGGAGCTCCAAAGCAAGCCCACGATCCGCTACCTAGGGGTCACACTAGACCAGGGGTCTCAAACTCAAATTGTTTTGAGGGCCAAATGAGGACTTGTAAAGTAACCCGGGGGCCGCACAAGATGCGGGCCTCATTTGCATAAGGGGCATAATTTGCATAAATATTTGCATAATGTTACCATACACTAACTTTTAGTAAACATGCCTCTTAATGAGTGTATGGATAAAGAAAGACTAAAAGATTTCTACATTACTATAATCCAGTGCCAACCGCCAGGCACATTAGGAACTACTACAAACACTGCCCATTTAGAACCCATAGCAAACCCGCCATATCCTAACAGCACTACCAGGACTCACAAAATACCATACTCTACCTATCAAAAGGCAACACTGCAAATATTAAATCAATACATTTCAGGGAACAATACATGACCTACTGGGGAAAGAGAACAAGTGGCAATGTCAAATAGGAATTACATAAACAGAATACCTCAGCTCAGTTACACATGCAGAACATACACCATCACCAAACAAGGAATCACAATTTAGAAACAGGAAGACAATAATTAAACTGGGAATGTACAACACTGTAGAAATAAAACTATAAATTAATTTCCTCTTGTATTAAACAAAGCGCAGGCGTTAATGATGCACATTTCCAAGAGCTGACATATTCCAGTTAATAAATTCAAAATAGAGAGATTTTTCCACCTTTTGTGCATTTTTTTCCAGTTGCAATTGTTCCAGCCACTTTCTTCTGGTTTCTTCGTGTCTTCTGCTAACTCTCCATTGTCTGCTGTTCATTTGTCCTTTCTTCTCTCTTCTAGTTTTTTTTCCATTCTCTCTCTACATCTGCTTTAACATACTAATCTTTCTCCTTTTGCTCTTTCCTCATTCCTATTTCATCCACTCAAATTTTACCCCTCCATCCTCAATCCACACTTACTCTCCCAATACCCGGCCAATTGTAGATTTTTCTTCCCTCCCACACAAAATATTTTCCCCTCTCCATTTCACTCTCCCAGCCCTATCCCATTCTAATCCTCCCCCAACATCAGCTCCCTTCTAGTTCCAGCCCCACCTAGCATCTGCTCCCTTCTAGTCCCCGCATCATCAGCCCATTTCCAGTCCTATCCTAGCCCCACCATCAGCCCATTTCCAGTCCTAGCTCCCTCCCCTCACAGCCCATTTCCTTTCCAAGCCCCCCTCCCCATCAGCCCATTTCCATTCCAAGCCCCCTTCCACTCAGCCCATTTCCATTCCAAAACCCCGTCCCCCATTAGCTATTTGCAGTTGAAGCCCCCCTTCTACTCAGCCCATTTTCAGTCCTAGCAACCCTCCAGTCCATTACCAGTTCTAGCCCCCCCATAGCCCATTACCAGTCCTAAGCCCCCCCCATAGCCCATTACCAGTCCTAAGCCCCCCAACAGCCCACTTCCAGTCCTAACCCTTCCATCACCCCATTTTCATTCTTAGCCCCCCCATAACCCTATTTTCAGTCTTAGCCCCCCAATCAGACCACCTCCAGTCCTAACCCCCATCTGCCCATTACCAGTCCTAACCCCCCATCAACCCATTTCCAGTCCTATCCCCCCATCACCCCATTTTCAGTCTTAGCCCCCCCCCCCATTACCAGCCCTAACCCCCTCCCCCCCATCAGCCCAAGTAAATTTAAAAATGAAAAACAAAACAATACCCTGGCTTCTGCTGCTGCCGCTGCCACCGTGGCAGCGGCAGAATCAACTGTCCCGCGGCCCCTTCCTGTCTGCCCGGCAGAGCCCTCAGCTGTCAGCTCCATCAGTGGCGGGCTTTTCAAGCTGCGAAGAGAAGAGTGATTTCCCTCTCGCGGCTCTGTTAAGCCTGCCGGGGCTGATGGCAATTCCCATCAGCCCCAGCAAGCTTAACAGAGCCGCGAGAGGGAAAAACGACTCTCTTCGCGGCCCTGAAAGCTGCCGCTGATGGAGCTGACAGCTGAGGGCTCTGCCGGGCAGACGGGAAGGGGCTGCGGGACAGTTGATTCTGCCGCTGCCACGGCGGCAGCAGCAGAAGCCAGGGGTTTGTTTTGGGTTTTTTTGTTTCCTCTCCGTCGCGGGCCGCATGTTTGAGACCCCGGCACTAGACCAACAGTTGGATATGAAAGCCCACATAAACAACACTGTCAAGGCAGTATACCCCAAAATACGGACAATCCGGCATCTACGACCCCTACTGGAGCCAGAGGACTTCCGGACAATCTACCAAGCCTTGATAATCCCCCACTTTGACTATGCAAATTCAATTCTACAAGGACTCCCAAAAAATACACTGAACCCACTTCAACTTGCAATGAATACAACTGCCAGAATACTACACGGGGCCGCCAGGAGAGACCATATAACCCCACTCCTGAAGCACCTCCATTGGCTGCCGGTATACTGCAGGCTGTCCTTTAAAATTCTACTGATGACCTTCAAGGCCATCAACTGCCTCATGGCCGCCTCCATCACAGACCTCGTCCTCCCCACTCCCCCAAACAGAACCAGAAGGTCAACCGCTGCCAACACACTGAGAATTCCCAGCAAAATTACAAAGCGCTCTCACGCAACCAGAAACAGAGCCTTCATATACTACGCATCCACCTGTTGGAATGCCCTCCCGCACACCATCCGGTCCATCACTGACCTTACCCAATTTAAGAAGGCCCTGTAGCACCACCTTTTCTTCCAGCACTACGCTCACAAAGGGGACATACCACAGCCAGACATGTTCAACCACCACGACAACCCATCCAACACACCCGCAATACACAGGCCCAGCCCAGCACACTAACACTACCAGACTCCCTGGTAGTCACATGTATATAGTCAGTGAATCTTGTAAATAGTTTCCAAGCAGCCCTTGTCACCACCAGTCATCTGCGACTCAACTGCCTGGACTCTATATGGTTATTTAACCAAGCTGCCAAAATGACCTGGTCAATCACTCTACCCCACGACCTGCTATGCAGCCTGTACATAGTTACCCCGGTTAGTCCAAGTTACGAAACCAGTTAGTCGTAAGTACAATTCAAGCTCTGCCTGCACTGTACAGATTTGTTGACTGTAAACCCAGCTGATTTTAAATAGCACGCTATAGAAAAGACTTAAAAATAAATAAATATAAGCATTGCTAAATAAATGCCAATTACGCCACTCAGAGAAGTGTTGGCGCAAGTCCCACTCTGCGCCTTCGCTTGTTGCATATCGTTCTGCATCCCTCCACAACCGTGCTGCCATAGTTGAGGCCAATAAGTTGTCTTTGCTCATCCACCAGGACACTAGTTCTTCCCGGCTCTATCACTTACTTTGTCATCTCATTGCTCCTCTCCTCCCCCCAACCGATTGCTCTACTGCAGTCCCCCTCTGCTGCCAGGACTTTGCTGCTGTCTTTCATCAGAAGATCTTGGATGTTCAATCCACTTTGCCTACTCCTTCCTCAACTCCACTCCCCCCCCCCCCCTGCCTATTTCTCCAGTATCTGTCTTTTGAGGGTCCCACTTTTTGTGCAGACCTTTCCATCTTTCACTCCGAGTCGCTTATCCTTGCCTTGACCTGCTTTTGGCCAGCAATTCCAGTTGCACTGTTTGTTTGTCTCCCCTTCCTTTTGTGGTCTTATGTAGCTGTGCTGATCTTATAACATAGACCACCTTCTCCTTCCTGTCCATGCGGTTCATCAGTCATCTTTCTTTTTGCGTTTCTTTTTTGTTCTGATTTTATTGTGCATCTCCAAGATATGGTTCTTGAGTGGCAGGATATCAAGTTAATAAACTGTAACTGTAACATTTCAATTCGTCCAGACCATCAGTGATACCTTAATTAAGCAGTTCCCATGGGGCATTTCCATTTTCAAGCTCTGCCCATTGGGCTGGCCAGGGTACCTCAAACCTTTACCAAGGGCTCTTCGGCAAGAAGGAGTGTCGGTGCATCCCTATCTGGACAATTGGCTATTCAAGGCAAAATTGGGCAAGAGAGTCTGAATGTGACAAAGCAAGTGATATCCCTTCTCCAGAACCAGGGGTGGGTTATCAACTTCAAAAGGAGCCAACACAAGATCTAATGTGTCTGGTTGTGGTGGGGGGGGGGGGTGTTTCCAGATAGAGACGGGGGTGGTCTCCCTTACTCCAGACAGTGTCAGGAAGGTTTAGGTCCAGGTGCATGAGTTTTGCCAAATGGCATCTCCTTCAGTATGGCATTATCTGCAGCTCCTAGGGTCCATGACAGCGACCTTAGATCTGGTGCATGGGCCAGAAGACATATGAGGCTACTGTAGAGGGCCTTATTGTCCCAGTGGTCTCCGAAGTTGCAATGTGCAAACCTTTTGAAAATTCTGTGTGCAGTATTTTAAAATTATGCATGCTTTGTTAGTAAATTTTTGCACAGAATTCCCCCACTTAACTCCTCCTCTAGACCTGAAATTTCTCCTGCCTTTTTCATCCTTAGCTCTCTTGCTCCTATCACAGTTCTGTCCCCAACCCATCTTTGTCCCTCTGTTTTCTCTCCCTCTAACTTCAAGTCCCCAGTAACCTCCCAGACTCAACAGCAGCCCATCTCCAACCCCCAGCAAACCCCCCTGATGCAACAGCAGCCCTTCTTTCTGCCACCCGCAACCCTCCCCCCTCCCCCCCCCCCCCCGATTCACCAGCAGCCCAATCGCAGCAATACAGCCACGGGAGCGTTTTCATTTGCTCCCGCGGCTGTGCTAGAATCTGATGCCAGCGCAGTTTCAAAGGTACACAAGAAGTAAATCTTTGAAAACGCACTGGCGTCAGACTCTAGTACAGCTGTGGGAGCAAACAAAAAGTGCTCCTGCGGTTGTGCTGCCACTAACGGTGCCGCAGGATTGGGGGCTCTTAAAGTTTGTGTGCCTGATCCTATCTCACTGTCTGGCTCGCTGGTGCCTCCGCAGAATTTTGCACAGCAAATGCAAAATTCCGCCAGGCATAAAAAATACCGAGAAGGTCACCAAAATGATAAAAGGAATGGAAGGATACCCCTACAGGGAAAGACTGAAAAGGTTGTGGCTCTTGAGTTTGGCGAAGAGAGACTGCTTGGGGAGATATGATAGATGTCTATAAAATTCTGAGTGGAGTGGATTGAGTAAACATAGTGCGAGTGTTTACTCCTTCAAAAAGTAGAAAAACTAGGGGACATGCTATGGAGTTACCAAGTAATGCATTTAAAAAAAAAAAGGAAAAATTGCTTTTTTAGTCACTTTGGTACTTGTTGCCAGAGGATGTGGTTTATTGTTTGTTGTTTATTCGAATTTGATATACAGCTCAGACCAAAAAGGCATCAGAGCGGTTTACAATACCACATCATTTAGTGAAAAAGAAAGGAACGCCAATTATAAGATAGGACAGAGCAGAGTAAAGAAACAGTCAAACAGATGAGAGGAGAGAGACATGGAACAGCACATTACCCAGATAGATAAGCAGGACATCAAACTAGCTTCCAGACACCGATGCCACGGACCAACGCCTAAGGGCCACGCCAAAGGGCCCTCTTGCGAGGCCCTCAGGCGCGGGCACGCAAGGCGTGGGCACACCACGGCAACGGCAGATTTTATGCCGTTGAGCTGGTCAGGTGATTGGCTGCTCGGGGAGGAAGGGGGAGCTCCTGCTCTCACCCCGGATCACAGCGCCGCTCAATAGAAGCCCCGGCAATGGCAGATTAGTAAAAGCAGTTTAGCAGGGCTTAAAAAAAGGTTTGGTCAAGTTCCTGAAGACAAAGTTAATAGGCTGTTAAGGTAGACCTGGGAAAGCCAGTGCTTATCCCTGCGGGTAAGTGGCATGCAATCTGGCTACACTGAGGATTTTGCCAAGTATCCGTGACCTTGATTGGCCATTATGGGAAACAGAATGCTGGGCTTGATGGACTTTTGGTCTGATCCAGTATGGCACTTCTTATATTTCATAAATCGCCAATTAAAGCGAGTCTCCCCACTGTCAGGAACTACAGAACAGTTAAGAGGTGAGGAGATCGCTTACATGGTAACTGAGTTTGCAGGGGGGAGGAGTTGTACCTAGGGAAAGTGTTTTTCCCTGGGACTTCTAATCAGTCTCATTGCATTTAAAAACCCTTATTTTATCAAAGAATTCTATTAACCAAATGTTCTGAGGGAAACTGAGTCAGGCAAAATATGGCTTGTATTTTCTAAGTTGTACTTGCTATAGCTCCTCTGAGAGATGGAATAAGAATGAACTGTTATGGAGAGAATAGTGATGTAGAATGTAATATGTTCATGTCGTCTTTGCAGTGTTCTATAACGAGGTGCTGGGGACGTTGCAGAGGGGTGAGGAAGAAAACATCTCTTGTGACAACCTGCTGCTGGAGATCAACTCGCTCAAGTAACATCTGTGGCGCTGGCATCCCTTCTCTTTCTGTATCAGTAATAGCTATAATCTGTGCTCTGAAGTAATGTCTGTGGCGCTGGCATCCCTTCTCTTTCTGTATCAGTAATAGCTATAATCTGTGCTCTGAAGTAATGTCTGTGGCGCTGGCATCCCTTCTCTTTCTGTATCAGTAATAGCTATAATCTGTGCTCTGAAGTAATGTCTGTGGCGCTGGCATCCCTTCTCTTTCTGTATCAGGAATAGCTCTAATCTTTGCTCTGAAGTAGTACAGTAACATATTATATGACGGCAGATAAAGACCAATATTGTCTATCTAGTCTGCCCAGCAATGTGGCAAGAGTAGGTGCACCTGCCGCTCTGTGCAGATCAGCCCTCCCCATGCCTTTGTCTAGGGGTGTACCCAGTGGTGGGATCCAAACCGCCAAGGAACAGGTTCCGTCCCAGCCCTCCCAAGCGCATGACTGCCTGGTTGCAGCGCCCGTACGCTTCAGCCGCTGCCCTCCACTGAGGATATAGAAACATAGAAATATGATGACAGAAAAAGACTACATGGCCTATCTAGTCTGTCCTTCCATATCAACAACAGTCCCCTTTTTACCTTTAGAGATCCTCTGTGTTTGTCCCGTGCTTTTTTGAATTCAGTTACTGTCCTCATCTCTACCACCTCCACTGGGAGACTATTCCACGGATCCACTACTCTTTCCGTAAAGAAATATTTCCGCATATCACTCCTGAATCTATCTCCCTTCACCCTCATCCCATGTCCCCTCGTAGCAGAACTTGCTTTCAATTGAAAGAGGCGCTCTCCCTGAACATTTATGCCATGGAGGTATTTAAACATCTCAATCATATCACCTCTATCCCGCCTTTCCTCTAAGGTGTACATATTAAGATTCTTCAGTCTGTCCTCATATGCTTTATAATGAAGACCACTAATCATTTTAGTAGCCACCCTCTGCACCGACTCCATCCTGTTCACATCCTTTTGAAGGTGCGGTCTACAGAATTGCACACTATACTCCAAATGAGGTCGCACCAAAGACTTATATAGAGGCATTATCACCTCCTTTTTTCTGCTAGCCATTCCTCTCCGTATGCACCCAAGCATCCTTCTAGCTTTTGCCGTCGCCTTTTCTACCTGTTTAGCTACTTTAAGATCATCAGAGACATCCACGCCTAGGTCCCGCTCTTCTTTAGTGGACAAAAGTACTTCACCCCCTATGCAAAACCTTGGTGGCCCAGTGGCCTGATTCCCCCACTTGAAAATTTTTGACGTCATTGGGAGCTTTTCTCGATGCTGCGATCCCCTGATGCAGTCAAAACATTGTTGGGGGGAGTTCTCCGGGAACAAGCAGGAAGTCAGTCCTCACATATGAGTGACGTCTGCGCCGACGGAGCCCTCGTGGAAGCATCCCCCCAGCTTTCAAAAAAAGCCTTTGGGAGATGCCATCAGGCATGTGTGGTCCCTTTCCTGCCCAAGGGTGCCATCTTGCTCAGTCTCCTTTTTTCTGTAGAGCCCTTCAGACGTCTGTCTGTTTTCCGCTGGAAAAAGTTGATTATCTTGTACCTGAGTTTCATACTGTCCTCCAGTTGTGCACCGGTACACTTCCCTCCACCTGAGCCTACTACCCCGGCATCGAGTCTGTATATTTTTTTTTCTCCTGGGTGCCTTTGTGCCTTTTTTCCAACTGACAGCACAGCGATTCTTTGACCTGGCTGGGGTCCTTTTTCCCCCCATGGCTACCAGTGGCTTTAAGAAGTGTGATTGGTGTACAAACACGACTGCTGTCTAGGGCTGGACCACAACCCCGCAGTCTGCGGTCTCTGTAAAAAGATGTCTTCCAAGGCCCTTAAGAGCTGCCAGCAGCAGCCTGACAAGTTTTTCCCAGAGTCCCCGGCACTTCTGAAGCCAAGACCCCATCTGAAGCCTCGGACTCCATGGCACCCCGGTTGATGCCGTGGGTCTTCAGAAAGCGGGTCTTCCTCGAGGGAACATAATAAGAAGAAACCCTTGAAGGTGGCGTCCCTGGACAGTTCCACAGGTCGGGTAAGCCCCAAGCCAGGTCCTGCAGTTCACAATGCTCATCCAAGAGCTCGGGGAAGGAGCGGCCCACCAAGGTGCCTGGAAGGAATTGCATGAAGATCGGCCTCAGACGCCCAAGCCCATCCTCATTGAGGACTCCCCTTCAGGGGAACCGATGCCAGGTCCGAGTTCCTCGGTGCCTGCGCCAGCAGCTGCAGAGCCTTCTGGACTGGAAACCAGTTTGGCGGCACTGGAACACAGCCTGTTTGCCTTATGGACCAGCAGCGGGTGTTGCTGTCCGGTACAACTGATTCCTCCGCCCAGACCACCAGGCCCTCGACCTCTGACATCCCCGGAGGCTGAGCCAATCCTAGAGACCATATGGCCTCAAGTCAATCCTAGGCCAAAGTCTAGATCCGAGCCCCATTCCAGGGGATCAAGGTCTTCCCCGGCTAGTGCACCAGCCATGGGGCCTCGGAGGGATGTGGGCAAGGCTCAGGCCTGGAGCCCACAAGCCACTCTTCCCTTGAGTCTTCAACCATCTACTCTGAATGGGAGACAGAGGACGAGGCGTCCCCGGACACCCGTTGCCACTGCAACATCCCCTCAGACTCACCAACCTCCGAGCCCCAATGTCTGTCTCCACCCGAGGACATGGTGTTCCCCGACTTCGTGCGGGAAGATGTCAAAGGCTCTAGCATTCCCGACTGAATCAGAGGAGGACCCTCGGACATAGGAACGAGAAATCCTCCAGTATGAGGACCCACCAAGGGAATGGCTCACGGTGCCCATTCCACCCATCTTGGAACAGCTGATGCTCCATATGTGGGAAACACTGGCATCAGTGCCTGTCATGAGCAAACGATTCGATTTATTGGTCGGCTGGAGCCCTAGCTTCCAGAAGGCACAGCTGCGGCATAACTCCATGGTGGTGGAGTCAGCCATGCATCAACTTAAGAGCCAGAAGAGAGACTCCTCAGTGCCGCCTCCCCCCCCCCCCCCCCCCCCCCCCCCCCCCCACAGTAAGGAGGCCTGTACATTGGATGCCCTCGGCAGAAAGTGTTACCAAGGCTCGATGCACCTCAGCTGGATCCAAGCCTACCAGCTGTACATGGCCATGTACCTGAGAGACTTGGCGAAGGAGCTCACCAGGTTCTTGGCTGGTCTCTGAGGAACCCCTGCAGCGGTTCAAGAACCTGTCAAAAGCAGTCTGTGAGTGCTCCAAATTCATGACTCAAGCAACTTATTACTGCTTCGAGTCAGCAACTAGAATAGCTGCGGCAGGCATTGGTGCCTGATGCCAAGCTTGGCTACAGTCTTCCAACCTCGAGCAATGAGTTCAGAACAAACTGGTCGATGTCCCATGCCAAGGGGAGAACCTCTTTAGCAAACCCATGATGGAAAAGGCTGCCGAAATGGAGACAGAGTTTGTGACGAGGACCAGGCTCTCCAAAAAGACCGCTGGCCCTCCCCGACAGAAAGGCTTAGGTAAAACATTCTTTTACTCGAGGAAGGGGTCTGCTTACAAAAACTACCCACGATTTCAGTCCTTGTCAGCAGGCCAAGAGATGAGGGCAGGGTCCTCGTAAACAGAAGGCTCCCAGGCATCTGCTCTGGCCCAGGCTGGGCAGAGTTTTTGACTCATTGGGCATAGCTTCTCTATCCCAAGGAGGACAGCAGCCCATAGAGGAATGTCTGATCTACTATGCCCACTGATGGCCAACCATCACTACTGATGCCTGGGCATTTCAGGTGGTCAAGGTGGGCTACCTCCTCCATCGGGTACAGGCACCTTTCTTTCCGGGAGAGCCCCCTAGGTCTCTTCTTCATCAGGACCATCTACTGCAGGAACTGCGACCAAGCCTTCTTGAAGACAAAGTGGTAGAATCAGTACCCCCACATCTCAGGGGCAAAGGGTTCTACTCCAGGTATTTCCTGGTGACAAAAAGAAGAGGACCCTAAGGACCATTCTCGACCTGCGCAACCTAAACAAGTTCTTGGTGAGGGAGTAGTTCAGGATGCTGTCCCTTGGGACATTACTGCCTTATCTCCAGCAGGCTATGCTCCTTGGATCTGAAGAATCTGAAGAGTGGAGGAGTGGCCTAGTGGTTGGGGCAAGGTACTTCAGGCCGGGGGTTCAAATCCCACTAGAGGACAGCAACCTTGGGCCGGAAGGACTGGGTTTCTAGTCCCACAGGTGCTCCTTGTGGTCTTGGCAAGCCACTTAACCCTCCATAGCCCATGTTCCCTGTAAAATAGTTATTTCCAAGTTATAATGCCCTGTTCAATGTAATTTCAGTTTGTTCAATGTAAACCGCACCGATGCAGAATAGTTCGGTATATAAGAGAATATAAAGAAAGAAAGAGAGAATGCTTATACCCACATCCTTATTCACCCCAACCATAGGCAGTATCTTCACTTCATGGTGTGGGGGAGGCCACTACCAGTACAGGATACTACTCTTCGGCCTGGCATCTGCCCCCATGGTCTTCACTAAATGCTTGCCAATAGTGGCAGCCTACCTCAGTCCCCAAGGGGTATTTGTTTTTCCCTATATGGAAAACTGGCTTATAAAAGAAGGCACGGCTGCCGAGGTGCAGCAAGCTACAGCACGCACCTTCTATGTCCTGCAACATCTGAGGTTCATGATAAACTACTCCAAGTTCCACCTCCTCCAGACACAATGTATGGAGTTCATAGGGGCAAAGCTGGACACTGTTCAGGCAAGGGTCTTCCTCCCCCTGGATTGGGCTGACCGTCTCAGGGAATTGGCTGCAGACATGCAACACCATCCCTCTGTTTGCTCTGCTTCTGTTGCGCCTACTCGGCCACATGGCCTCCACAGTCCATGACACCCCAGATGCCTGTCTGCAAATGAGGATTGCCCAGTGGTGCCTTCGAGACCAGTGGACATGAACCACCGGCTGCCTCCAGAACAGTCTCAGTGACTCACCAGTTGGCGGAATCTGTGACCTGGTGGCAAAACCTGCAACACCTCCAAGCAAGGATGCTCTTCCAAACAAGTCCCTGAAGGGTCCTCACTACAGATGTCTCCCTGCTGGGATGTGGAGCCCACTGTGAGGAACTTAGCACCCAGGGCAGCTGGTCACAAGCCGAGGGCAACCACAGATCAACCTCTTGGAGCTTCGGGCAATATATTTAGCCCTCCAAGCATTTTGCCACCACCTGAGGAACCAGTTGGTGCTGATCAAGATGGACAATCAAATGGCAATGTTCTACCTGAAGAAGCAGGGGGGCACGGCATCTCGCACCCTCTGCCATGAAGCGATGACACTCTGCTCCTACGCAATTTGTCAGGGAATACTCCTATGAGCTGTATACCTACCAGGCCAGGACAGCACCCTGACACACTGAGCAGGGTCCTCCAACCGCACGAGTGGCAGTTGGACCCCAGAGTAGCCAACCAGCTCTTCTGACTCTGGGGGATCCCTTGGGTGGGCCTTTTCACCAGCCCGGACAACTACCAGTTGCCCCTCTTCTTCTCCCATCAGCCTCACCCATCCTGGGTATCGGCAGATGCATTTATCATTCTGTGGTTGGAAGGCCTCATGTACATCTTTCCTACCCATGCTGTTGATTGCCATGACCCTTTTCAAGGCTCTTCGCAACAAAGTGACGCTGGTCCTGGTGGCTCCTTGGTGACCCAGGCAGCCGTGGTTCCCACTGCTCCTCCGATTGTCAGTGGAGGCCCTGATCCCCCTGGGTAGTTCCCCAGGGCTCCTGTCTCAGGAGGAGGGCTCTCTCCTGCAGCCCAACCTGGGGTCTGTATCATTGACAGCGTGGCTGCTGAAAGGGTAGTCATCCCCTTTCAACTTCTCGAGAGAAGTGGAAGAGATCCTGCTGGCCTCCCATAAGACCTCCACCAGGACACCTTCAAATGGCGCAGATTCTCTGTGTGGTGCAAGGAGCAGCTGCTAATCCTGTTCTGCCCGGAGTAGATGGTACTGCAGTACAAATTTCATTTTTCAAATCCAGGCTCATGTTGAACTCGGTCAAGGTACACCTCAGTGCCCTAGTGGCACACCACCACCATATTGATGGCAAGTCCTTCTCGGTCCAGCCTCTGGTGACATGCTTCCTGAGGGGACTTATACTGTCGAAATCCCTTGTCCTCCCTCGGGCAACAGAGTGGAATCTCAACATAGTGTTGGTGTAGCTCACCCGCCCACCATTTGAGCCCCTGGCTACCTGCCACCTGAGTTACCTTGTGTGGAAGGTCGTGTTCCTGGTGGCTCTCACCTCCGCTCGCAGGGTCAGTGAACTGCAAGCCCTAGTGGCAGAGGCACCATATAACAGATTCTACAAGAACAGGGTCGTGCTACGCACGCACCCTAAATTCCTTCTGAAGGTGGTGCTACCCACCTTCTTCCCAAGGCCTCACTCCAGCAGGGCAGAGACCGTCCTTCACCTTGGACTGTAAGAGGGCCCTGTCCTTCTACATTCAACATAGGCAAGGCCACCGCAAAACTTCTCAGCTTTTCGTTTCCTATGACTTCAGTCGCCTTGGGGGAAGCAGTGACCAAGCGAATACTGTCTACCTGGGTGGCAGACTGCATCACCCTTGCCTATGAGCAGGCTGGGCTCACACCGAATGGCCATGTCATGCACACAGTGTCAGGGCCATGACAGGCTCGGTGGCAAACGTGTACTCTGTCCCGATGCTGGACATCTACCGGGCCGCAACCTAGTCTTGAATCCGTACCTTCGCAGCTCATTACTGCCTGGAGAAGGAGTCCCAATGGGACAGGGCCTTCGGCCAGGCCGTGCTCTGTAATCTTTTCAGGGTCTAGGCAACTCCTACCCTATAAACCTTCTGTGTTCAGGCTACCGGAGCGTTGGTTCCCATCAGACACACAGGTCCTACTGTAGACTGTATCTGCGGACTCAATTGCTGCTGCTCACGGCTTCCCTTGAGGGCAACCATGTTTTTCTCTACGAGCTTGCGGTATCCTGTAGCTAGGGAGTCCCATATGTGAGGACGGACTTCCTGCTTGTTCCCAGAGAAAGCATAGTTACTCACCTGGGGACAACAGCAATCAGTCCTTGCAACTCTCCCTCCTCCCCTTGGAGTTGCTTCTTTACCATCTTTCATTTTTGCCATCTTTTAGCTATGGCATCTGTCTGAGCAAGATGGCACCCTTGGGCGGGAAGGGGACCATACATGTGTGGTGGCATCTCCCAAAGGCTTTCTTTGAAAATTGGGGAGATGCTTCCACAAGGGCTCCGTCTGCGCCAACATCACCCATATTTGAGGACTGATTTCTGCTGTACCTAGAGAACACCTGATACAGGTGAGTAACTACGCTATTAACGCCACTGCAGAACCAGCATTGCAGTGCCATGTTTGGCCCAGTTTGGCAAACGCAGACTGTGACAGGAACCAGTTCGCACAAACTGGGCTGAACCAGTTGGATCCCACCACTAGGTGTACCCACTGCTCCAAGCAAATCACCTCTATTTGTTGAGGTATAAGAGAGAGTTATGTTTATTTTAATTTTATCCTGTGCTATAAAGGGATCCACTGTCTGTCCCATGCCATTTTGAATTCTGTCACTGTATTTGCCTCCACCACTTCCATTGGGAGGGCATTCCAAGCATCCATAACCCTTTCAGTGCAAAAGTATTTCCTGATGTTACCTTTCAGTTTACCTCCCTTGCAGCTTCATGTTATGCCCTCTAGTTTTACAGCTTTCCTGTCTTTAAAAAAGGTTGATTTTACCCTTTAAGTATTTAAAGGTCTGGATCCTAACTCCCCTGTTCCTCCACTCCTCTAGTATATATTATATAATTAGGTCTTCCAAGTTTCTTCTCATATGTCTTCTGGCGCAGGCTCCAAATTATTTTGGTTACCTTCCTCTTAACTGTTTTATATCCTTTGGGAGATATGGTCTCTAAAACTGAACAGAATACTCCAAGTGAGGTCTCACCAGTGACTTGTACAGTGGCATTAATACCTTTCTTCTTTCTACTGCTAATTCCTCTCTGCAACCCAGCATCCTTTTGGCTTTGATCACCACCTTGGCACATTGTTTTGCCACCTTGAGATCTTCAGAAACAATCATTCTGAGGTCCTTCTCCTGGTCCGTGCACACCAACCTATTGCCCCCTATGTTATACATTTCCCTTGGGTTTCTTCATCCCAAGTGTATGATACTGCACTTCTTTACATTAAATCATAACTGCCAAACATTAGTCCATTCTTCCAGCTTTTGTAGATCTTTCCTCATGTTATCCACTCTATCAGGGAGTCCACTGTTGCAAATTTTTGTCTCATCTGAAAAAAAAGACAGCCTTTTCCATTCAGTTCTTCAGCAATCTCACTCACAAATACATTTAATGGTACCAGTCACAGGACCAATCCCTGGGGCACGCCACTGCTTACCTACCTTTCATCTGAGTGAGTTCAGTTTACCATCACCTTCTGTCATCTGTCAGTCAACCAATTTCTGATCGAGTTCACCATCTTGAGACCCATCCTCAGGCGGTTCAGCTTATTGATAAGCTTCCTGTGAGGAACCAATATCAAAGGCTTTGCTGAAATCTAGGTAGATCACATCCATAGCATGCCCTTGATCTAGTTCTGGTAATGTCTATGGCATTGGCTTTCCTTTCAGTATCTGGAATAGCTCTAAACTGTGATCTGAAGTAAGGTCTGTGGGGCTGGCATTCCTTCTCTCTGTATTGGGAATAACTCTATTCTCTGGGAACAAGCAGGAAGTGAGTTCACATATGGGTGACATCTGTGCCGACGGAGCCCTCGTGGAAGCATCTCCCCAGCTTTCAAAGAAATCCTTTGGGAGATGCATTATGCATGCGTGCCATACGCAGACTCAAAAGTCAAGATGCATTCCTTCGTGCCCACCGGCACCGGCAGGGAGGTCTGGACCCTCAACGCCCTTGGCTGAAAGGCCTTTCAGGGTTCTATGCTTACATGTTGAGTCCAGGCCTACCAGTTGTACACAGGCATATATCACAAGGAGCTGGCAAGGGAGCTCGCGGTTTCTCAGCAGGCCTCGATGGGGAACCTCTTCAGCGGTTCAAATCACTGAAATCGGTGGTCAAGGAGTGCTCAAAGTTCTTATCTTGAGCAGCATATAATGGCTTCAGGTCCTCAGCCAGAGTAGCCACCGCGGGCATCGGGGCCCAATGCCAGGACTGGCTGCAGTCATCTGACCTCGAACAATGGGTTCAGGACAAACTGGTCAATGTCCCTTGTATCGGAGAGAATTTCTTTGTGAAACCCATGGCAGACAAAGCAGCTGAAATAGAGATTGAGTTTCTGACAATGACCAGACTCTCTAAAAACACCTCTGTGCCTACCTGTAAGAAGGACCCGAGGAAGAAGCCCCCCTTCCCAAGGAAAAAGGGGGGTTTTGGCAATGCCCCACAATTCCAAGCCGCCTTTGCTTTGCAGCAAGGCCAGCAGCAGAAGGGGCAAGTGCACAGCTGTCGCAAGCAAAAGAACCCCAAAACCCAGGTGCCCTATAGCCCACCGAAGAGTGCCTGGCTGTTATTACCCACAGTTGGTTCTCCATCACCACCAATGCCTAGGTACTGCAAGTTATCAGGGAGGGTTCTCCGGGAACAAGCAGGAAGTCGGGCCTCACATATGGGTGACACCGATGGAGCCCACACGGAGCAAATCCCCAGCATGCGTGGTCCCCTTCCTGCCCAGAGGAGCCATCTTGCTCAGTCTCCTTTTTCTCGCAGAGCCCATCAGACGTAGTCTGTCCCTGTCCCAGAAAAAGTTGAATTTTCTTCTTTGCCTTTTGGCTGTTTTTTCCAGTCTTGCACCGTTACCTTTCCCGCCCGACCCCAGTACCTTGGTATTGGGCTGGCCCCCTCTTCTTTTTTCGATTTTTCTCTTTTGGGCATCTCCGCCCTTGTTTCCTCGCTGGCAGCCCGAAGGGTCTTAGACCTTGCTGGGGTCCTTTTTCCCCCCCATGGCTACCAGTGGGTTCAAAAAGTGCGATCAGTGCGGTAAGAATGTCCTTCGTTGATACGCATGACTGCTGCCTCCAGTGCCTCAGCCCGGACCACGATCCAGCGGTCTGTGACCTCTGCAAAAAGATGTCTTTGAAGGCCTAGTGAAGCCGCCAGCAGCAGCATGAAAAATTTTTTTCTGATTCCCCCATGCCTTCGAGAGCCAGCACTCTGAACCCAAGCATCATCGAGGGACCTCGGAGAGGAGGTTTCCCTCGAGGGAACTGAAAAGAAGGAAGAAATCCTTAACGGCGGCGTCTCTGGATGGTTTGAAACAGCCAGTTCCCTAGCGGGGCCGGTCGCAGAGCCTTGAGCGCCGGCCCAAGGCGTCAGTGAAGGAGCACCCAGTCAAGGTTCCCCGAAAGGACCCGGTCGCGGACCAGCCCTGGCAAGTACATCCTATCCTAGTCAAGGACTCCTCTCCAGGGGAACCAGCTTCAGGCCCGAGCGCATTGGTGCCCGAGCCGAAGGCTGCGGAGCTTCCAGAACTGATGTCCAGGATGGCATCCTTGGAGCACAGGATCACTAGCTTCCTGAAGCAGCAGCGGGCGTTGGTATCCGGCACGTCCAGTTCCTCTGCCCCGACCACCGGGTGTTCGATGTCGACCCCTGAGGCCGAGCCGATCCTTGAAGCCCTGCGGGCCCAAGTAGATCCTCGGCCGAGGTCACGCTCGGTCTCCTGTTCATCAGGACCGAGGTCATCGCCAGCAAGCGCCAGGTCGGATGGTGCCGGGGCCCGAGGAGTGCCACCAGTCTTCCTCAGAGGCCTCCACTTGGGAGTTGAAGGACGAGAAATCACCGTACACCCGCCGTCTCTGAGATGTCCCATCTGATTCCCTGGTATTGGAGCCTCGGAGAAGGTCCCTACCGGAGGACATGGTATCCCATGCTGGGGGGAGAACCTCTAAGGCAAACCCATGACCAACAAGCTTTTTCTGAAGTCTTGCAGAAGTTGAATATCTCTTATTTGAGGCGGAAGCGAGTTCCATAATGTAGGGACATATAGCGAAAAGGCCCTGTTGGTCCTCTGGCTACATTTTGTTCTTTCTGTTGGTATTTTTAGCTTGTTTGACATGCTCTGTCTTGTGGGTCTATTGCAGCTGCAGGTTGAGATTAAGGCATGCAGGTTGAGAGCTGAGACATTACAAATAATTTTGTGTGTGTTGATAAGGACCCTATATTTGATTCTTTGTGATATGGGCTGCCAGTGAAGTTGTTTGAGAAGAGTCATGATGTGGCATTGACAAGCTTGTCCCAGGATAATCCTTGCAATGTTTTTCTGTGCTAGCTGCAGTGGGTATAGTGAACTCTTTGGAATGTCGTGCTATATTGAGTTGCCGTAATCAAGCAGTGGTATTACAGCTTGACATACAGACCAGAAGTCGGTTTGTAAGAGTAGTGGGCGTAAGTTCTTTATTCGTAGCTTGTGATATATTGCAGTTGTTGAGTGGTTTATGTGTGGGAGGAGAGTGAGCTGTTGGTCAAGTGTAACGCCAAGGTATTTAATCTCAGTTTTGACTTTGATTTGGATGATATCCAGTGTGATTATTGGTAGTAGTGTGACGTTCTGGTAGCTTGTGATATATAGTAGTTCAGTTTTGTTATAGTTTGTTATGCCTGGATCCATTTAGACATTGCTATGAAGCTGTTGAGGTTTGTGTAATCAGGGGCATTCGTGATGAATGTGGTAGAAATCATGATGTCATCTGCGTAAATTAGGTAACATATGCCAAAGCTCTTGATCACATCACATATTGGTTGCATGTAGATGTTGAAAAGGATAGAAGAAAGCGCCGATTCCTAAGGTATACCTTGTCTGAGGGAGAAAGGGAGGGATGTGCTCGATTCTATTTTTATTCATTGTATGCGGTTGGTAAGATAGGAGTGGAACCATTTTAAGTTGGTACCTCATATTCCAATTTGCTGTAGTCTGTTTAGGTGTGTGGAGTGGAGGAGTGGCCTAGTGTTTGGGGCAAGGTACTTCAGGCCGGAAGGTCAGGGGTTCAAATCCCACTAGAGGACAGCAACCTTGGGCCGGAAGGACTGGGGTTTCTAGTCCCACAGGTGCTCCTTGTGGTCTTGGGCAAGGCACTTAACCCTCCATAGCCCATGTTCCCTGTAAAATAGTTCTCCAAGTTATAATGCCCTGTTCAATGTAATTTCAGTTTGTTCAATGTAAACCGCACTGATGCAGAATAGCGCGGTATATAAGAGAATGTAAATAAATAAATAAATAAAATAAATAGGTGAGAGACCGAGTCAAACGCAGCAGAGATATCTATGAATAGTAGTATGAATCCTTGTGATAACTTTTCTGTGCTTATGATTAAGGTGTTTTTAAGGTAGGGGAAGAGGGTTTCAGTTCCATGGTTAGGTCTGAACCCATGCTGCTGCGGGTCTAATGGTGCTTATTCATCCAGATGTTCCTGAAGCTGTGATTGAAATGCCTTTTCAATAATCTTGGCTACGAATGGGATACTGGATATAGGTCTGTAATATGTTGGGTTTGTTGGATCGAGGGTGGGTTTCTTGATTATGGGTCATATAGAGGATTGTTTGAGGTCAGGTGGTTGGTTTCCATGCTTTAGGGTGTCATTGATCATAATGAGTATGAAAGGTATGAGGAGGTTTCTTGTTGCTTTGACCCAAGACACTGGACAAGAGTCGAGAGGGGGGTGGTGGTATTCAGAGTGGATATTATAATATCCAGTTGGTTGGTGCTGATGGGATTGAATGAGATTCATTGGTTAATGGACCTCATATGGCCTACTTTAATCTTTTGCTAGTATCCTGTTCTTCACTGGTGTCAGTCTTTCCTGTCCTCTCGTTCTTTCTCTGTTGTCTGTGGTGCATCCTCCTTTCCCTCAAGGATCTGTGTTGGAACCCCTCATTTTTAATGTCTCTCTGACTCTGCTTGCTCTAATAATTCAGCAGTTCGGCATCTCTGCTTATCTTTATGCAGACATTTTTCTTCTTTATCATACAAATTCACATACTCCTGACCTGGCCTCTCAACTCCTGTTTATCTACTGTTTCTAGCTGGCTTTCTGTAAATGGTCTACATCTTAACCCCTTTAAATGTTCTGCTATTTGACTCACCTTCAATACCCTCTGTAGCCCCTCTCCTGGCTCACATTTCAGTTCCCTTAGTCCTGTTCTTTCGATACCTTGGTGGATTCCTCTTTAATATTCCATGATTACCTGTTCTCCCTGGTTCAGCGGTCTTTTTTTCTCTCTGCACCAGATCCATGCCCTTCGTTCCCTCCTTGACTCATACTCCCTCACAACTCCTCTTCTATCACTGGTAATCTCTCGGCTAGATTACTGGTGTATTCGCCTGTCTTCCTCATTACAAACTTTGTCAAAACACAGATGCTTGGATTCTTACCCACTCTTATTATTGCAATCACATCAGCCCCATTCTTGTCCACCTTCACTGCTCCCAATAAAGCATTGCATTGATTACAAGATTCTCATTACAGCTCATCGGGCAGTCCACATAGGAAGCCCTCAATATCTAGCATTTCTCCTCCAGTTTCATACTCCCCACTGTCTCCTCAGGTCACTACACATGTATCATTTTGGCTCTTCCCTCAGTCTCCTGAACACATCTGGAACAAACGTGACATTCCACCTTCTTTTTCCTGGCACCTACCTTATGGAACTCTTTACCCACCACCCTAAGCTCATAGCTTTCATTTTCTCAGTTCCAATCTATGCTTAAAACCTATTTATTCCAGCTTGCTTACAACCTATCCCCCTCCACTACCTAGTTAACTATTCCCAACCCTATTTGCCCTTCTCTATCTTAACTGTCATGTCAATTCATGGTGTTCCTTTCCTATACCGCCTTTTATAATTGTAAACCACTCTGATGCCATGTCGTCTAGTGAGGTACAACAAATGGTAGATAAAGATACTGTACATTATTCCAAACCATGTGCTCTTGGGCAACTGTTGACTTTTCCCTATTATCTAGTTTGAAAGCTGCGCGCTCTCCTTTTTAAAGGTTAATGCCAGCAGCCTGGTTCAGCCTGGTTAAGGTGGAGCCCATGCCGTCAGAAAAGCCCCTCCTTTCCCCAGAATGTTGCCCAGTTCCTAACACATCCAGAACCCTATTCTTTGCACCATCGTCTCATCCATGCTTTGAGACTCCAGAGCTCTGCCTGCCTTTAGTTCCTTTGCGTGGAATGGGAAGCATTTCTGAGAATACTACCCTGGAAGTTTTGGATTTCAACTTCCTACCTAAAAGCCTAAATTTGGCCTCCAGAACCTCCCTCCCACGCTTTCCTATGTCATTCATGCCAGCATCTACCAAGACAGCAGACTCCTCCCCGAGCTGTCTAAAAACTTGTCTAGGTAACACTTGAGGTCTGCTACCTTTGCACCAGGTAGGTATGTTACCAGGCGATCCTCACGTTCACCTGCCACCCAGCTATCTACATGCCTAAAGATCAAATCACCAACTATAATAGCCATCCTTACCTTTGCCTCATGAGCACATGGCCCTGGAGAAAACCACCTTGGTGCAAGAGGGTTTTACATCACCTGGAGGACAGGACCTAGCTACAGAATCACTTCCTGGCACACCAGGGTGTGATGCTCTCCTGTCTCTTGACCTCTCTTCCATGGCAACAGGGAGGCTGCTAGACTGAAGATGGAACTTCAGTACTATGTCCCTGTAGGTCTCGTCTGTATACTTCTCTGTTTTTGTCCTCCAAGTCTACTATTCCAGCCTTCAGAGATCAGACTCGTTCCCTGAGAGCAAAGCGTTCCTTGCACCTAGTGCACACATAAGACCTCTCACCAACTGGGAGAAAATCATATATGTGACACTTGATGCAAAAGACTGGAAAGCCCCCATCTTGCTGCTGGAATGCTATCTACATCTTAATTTTAAGATTTTGTTTAGATATTAAAGTTATTTATTTAAGTTTGCTGGGGATACTTATACTAATACAACTATACGTAATACGTTTAATGGACTTTGTTCACCTCAAGATTCATTTATCTCAGGTCTTTAATTAATCTGTTCCTGATGAGGATCAACCAGCCACACCTGAAAGTGAATATGGGCACCTCCTTCCTTTTAAAAGGTTTTATAAAGCTAAGATTATCCCTGGGGTGGGTGGGAGGGAAAGAAGACAAGAAAAGCTGGCTTGCTACACAGTGCCCTGACCTAAAGTCCTATCATTTTCTTGGATGATTCATATAGCCCTCGGTTTGATAGAGGGATGCCTTTCAAATTGCTCTTTTGATCTGTCACTTGATTTTAACTCCTATTTAAGACAACTTCACATATCTTTTGCCTCCTAACTGGAAGGTCTCTTTGTAAAGGTCACTAGAAACACATGTATTTCTTTCTACTCAGACTATTTATTCTGCTTGTATACTAAGCTATACTTTGATTTGATTTAAATGAAAAGCTCTGATGGTATTGGCTGACTCAGCAAAAAAACTGAATTCTACAATACACAGATTTATCAGCTTTAACCCAAAGAATTCTCTTTTTCCCCAAGATTTAGAGTATATTCCAGAAGATAAATACTTACGTGCAGATCTTTTTCCAGCTGTAGCAGTCCCTTTTGGTACTCTTTCAAGACTGAGTTATGTCTTTGGTGCTGGCTTCCCTTCTTTCTGTATCAGGAATAGCTATAATCTGTGCTCTGAAGTAATGTATGTGGCACTGGCATCCAAGAAAATTTAAAGGGTAGTGAGGATTTTCTTTCTATTGTCCCACTGTCTTTAAAATAAAAAGCTATCCTAAGTTTCCGAAAAAACCTTTGTAACTGTACTTGAGCTTTAAAATTTTCATATTGATATGTAGGAACAGAGGACAGCCCCTTATTTAAAACAGTTCAGCCTGTGATAGACTACAGGAAGATAAATTAAACATGAGGACTCTCCCCGGTGTGCAGTCATATCCGAGTTCTTATCCATGACCTGCCCCACTGGCTTGTTTCCCTGACCTCTGCGGTGACCTCTGTAATTCTTTGAATTCCAGAAACTGCACCATCTCCGCTGCTTTAGCAGAATTTCCATTAATTTCATTTTTATCTTTCCAATCCAATCCAGACAATCTGGTGGTGTCCACCCACCAGCAATTTGAGACTGAAATGCAAATTTTTTCTAGTGATGTCACCCCTTAACCCTAGAGGATCTTTCCCCCTCCTGCCAATGTTTTAAGTCTCCAGCAGCTGGAAGGCAGACTACTCAGTGTCTGTCTAACTGGATTTGTTCACCCCTGTGTATGGTAGTTGTTGGAAGCAGTGTAGTTGGCAGGATAAGAGCTGTCCCAAGCAGAGGTCTACTGCACTGAATAAATCTTGAAGCAGCACAAGGTTCTTTGGGGGGGAGGGGAAAAATCGAGGGGTGGTGCAGCCCGGAGCTGTTAAGTCTGCATCGGGCCTCCCAACGGCGGAAAACATACCTGCGTGGCTGTTGGGCTCCTGGTAGGCCGCGGGGAGTTGTTTATTGTGGCAGCTGTTGCCACAGCAGGGTACAGCTCATGTCAGACAGTTTTCTGAACAAAGACAGTCACAGGTCTCACTCCAGAGTGAACTACAATCAATACTATAAATTATTCATTCACTCATTTGAATCTTCAACTCCAGACTCAATACACCAACTGGCCACCGGTCTCAGATAAACGGTATACGTTCAACATTTATTTGTGGGTAATGTGACTCCCCTTCTAGTGTCCGTTTACATCAATGACCTCAGGCCAGTATGGTTTTTAATTTTTAAACTTTTTGTGTTGCTTCGTTTTTATAAATATCTTTTTAATTATCATAAAAACTTTAAATTAGAACTCCATCCAACTTATCTTATGCTGAACGGCAGGTGCCCTGTTTTTTTGTTGCAACAAAAAAATGGGGCACCTGCCATTCAGCATAAGATAAGTTGGATGGAGTTCTAATTTAAAGTTTTTATGATAATTAAAAAGATATTTATAAAAACGAAGCAACACAAAAAGTTTAAAAATTAAAAACCATACTGGCCTGAGGTCATTGATGTAAACGGACACTAGAAGGGGAGTCACATTACCCACAAATAAGTGTTGAACGTATACCGTTTATCTGAGACCGGTGGCCAGTTGGTGTATTGAGTCTGGAGTTGAAGATTCAAATGAGTGAATGAATAATTTATAGACAGTTTTCTGAGACTGAAAGTCTGTCGGTGCAGGGGGGAATTGGGGCATTTTAGTGCGACTACAATTCCCAATGCCTAGCTCCAAATCGATCTGTGCCATGTGTGGGGCATGCCGCAGCTCTCTCTCACAGGCGGACTGTTGCCACGTCTGTGAAAGAGAGCCACGATGCTGAAGAAGAGCGGTGTGCTCTGCAGGGGGACTCTGAGAAGTCCGATCCAGGGTCTGGGCAGGAAGAACAACATTTGGGGTCTCAGTCGACAAGTTGGGAACTTACCGTGCAGCGCTTCTGGTGGCCATTTTAAATGCCACAGCCTCCATTTTGCCAGCAGACACTCAGCCTCAGAGTTGGGAGCGCATAGGCATGATTCTCTTGGGGCTCGGCTCAAGGGGAAAGGTCTTTATTTTCTCTGGAGTTTGTCCTTCTCCTCCACAGAACCTACAGATTGGAGCAAGGCCAGGTTGGGGGGGGCTTCTCTTCCCATGGGGAGTCCAGGGGCTACTAAGTGCCATCTGCCCTCAAGTGGAGAGTGGGGCGAAGAAGAATCTACATCTCATGGAAATTTGTGAGGTAGATGAGTTGGTCAGAACCAGCGCCCCGGGGGAGGAAGAGGACGCAGGGGAAGGCACTTTCATTTCTGAGGAAGATCTGGGAGGTCTAGGCCTGGTGGAGGATGATCACTCCCCAGGGGAGCACCCCACCATTTGTTAGGGTCTTCCGGAAGGAAGAGTTGATGTCTCTACTCTCCTAATCCTTGGCGGGACTGAACCTCCCTTTTAGGGCACCACAAGAGGAGAGGTGGCCTTGGAGGACCTTCTCCTGCAAGGCATGCGCGTGCCACAGAATTCCTTTCTGGTGCATAAGGCAATAATGCAATGATAGAGGCAGAGTGGAAAACCCCCAAGGCTGGACTTCGAGGGGGCGGACGATAGCTAGCCTTTATCCCATGCCCCCAGTGGAGAGGGATCTCTTTTGGACTCTGAGGGTGGATTCATTGGTCATGGCAGTGACCAGGAAAACCATGATTCCGGTGGAGGGCGGAACAGCCTTCAAGGACCACAGGACCTTCTGTTAGAAGTACTTCTGAGACAGGCGTTTGAGGTCAACGCCTTGTCGCTGCAAACTTCCATTTGTTGAGTGTCCTGTGGCAAGAGCCTGCAATCAGTGGGTACAGGTGTTGCTCAGTCTTCTCCAGGGGGTGGACTCAGACCTGACGGAAATTCCCAAGTTGGAATCAGCAGCAGCATATTTGTCCGACTTTAGTTATGATTTGGTTTGTTCATCTTCAAAGAGTATAGAAACCATGGAAATATGATGACAGAAAAAGACCACATGGCCTATCTAGTCTGTCCTTCCATATCAACTACAACAATCCCCTTTGGCATTGGTCATGGCAGCTCGTCTGTTTCTCTGGTTGAGAAACTGGTCAGCAGTGCTGTCTGGCCAATGCAGATTAGGCCGGTACTGTTTTATGGTGCCCAAAAAGGAGGGCACTTATCGGCCCATTCTCGACCTCAAGCATGTAAATGCACCATTGCGGGTACACAGGTTCCACATGGAAGCACTCCATTCTGTCATGGTGGCTGTTCAAAAGGGGGAATTCCTCACTGCTCTGGACCTCACAGAGGCTTACCTCCACTGTCCAGCTTTTTGGGGTCACTTCCAGTTTCAGGCTCTGCATTTGTCTGGTGATGGCTCTGCGGATGTTAAGTATTTAAAGGTCTGACTCATAACTCCCCTGTCCCTCCTTTCCTCCAGAGTGTACATATTTAGGTCTTCAAGTCTCTTATAAGTCTTTTGACACAGACGCCAAATCATTTTGGTTGCCTTCCTCTGAACCGCTTCCAGTCTTTTTATATCCTTTGCGAGATATGGTCTCCACATCTGAGTACAATATTCCAAGTGAGGCTTCACCTGCAACTTGTACAATGGCATTAGTACCTCTTTCTTTCTGCTGTTAATTCCTCTTTGTATACAACCTAGCATCCTTCTGTTTTTTGCCACCGCCTTATCACACTGTTTTGCCACCTTGAGATCCTCAGAAACAAACATTTCAAGGTCGTCCTAGTCCATGCACACCAACCTCTCGCCCCCTATCGCATGCAATTCCCTTGGATTTCTGCTTCCCAAGTGCATAACACTGCACTTCACATTAAATCTTAACTGCCAAACATTAGTCCATTGTTCCAGTTTTTGGAGCTCTTTCTTCATGTTATCCACTCCCTCAGGGGAGTCCACTCTGTTGCAAATTTTCATGTTATCTGCAAAAAGACAGACTTTTCCATTCAGTCCTTCAGCAATATCACTCACAAATACATTGAACAGTACCGGTCCCAGGACCGAACCCTGGGGCGCACTGCTATTCACCTTCCTTTTATCTGAGTGAGTTATGTTTACCATCACCTTCTGTCAGTCAGCCAATTTCTGATCCAGTTCACCACCTTGGGACCCATTCCTAAGCTGTTGAGTTTGATAAGCCTCCTATGAGGAACAGTATCAAAGGCTTTGCTGAAATCCAGGTAGATCACATCCATCGCATGCCCTTGATGTAGTTCTCTGGTCACCCAGTCAAAGAACTCAATCAGATTTGTTTGGCAAGATCGTCCGTTACTAAAACTATGTTGGCTCGGATTATGCAACCTGTTGGTTTCAAGAAAGTCCACTATTCTCTCTTTGAGGAGCGCCTCCATTTCTTTTCCTGCCACAGAGATAAGGCTTATTGGCCTGTAGTTTGTCACTTCTTCCCTATTACCACTTTTTTGAAGAGGTACTTCTCCTGTCTTCAAGGATATTTTAAAAACATCCTTTAATGACCTAGCAAGATCCTCTCTGAGCTCTTTCATTATCCTGGGATGTGTCCCATCTGGTCCCATGGCCTTGTCCACTTTCAGTTTTGCAAGCTGTTATAACACATCTTCTGTGAATGGTGTGGTATCTACTCCATTCTCATTTGTATATTTGTCAATCACAGGTGGTCCTTCTCCAGGATTTTCATTAGTAAAAACTGAACAGAAGTATTTTTTCAGCATTTTCGCTTTTTCAATGTCGCTTTCCACAAATCCGTTTCCGGCACTTTTGAGTCCTGCATTTCCACCTCTGATTTTCCTCCTCTCCCGAATTTACCTGAAAAAAGTTTTGTCGCCACACTTCACATCTTTAGCCATCTTTTCTTCTACCTTTGATTCTGCTATCCTTATTTTTCTTTTTTCTCTTTTAGCTTTATCCTGTATTCTTTTCTGTGTTCCTCTGTTTGCGAACTTCTGAATTTTGTGAAAGCTGTTGGTTTTTTTGTCTTGTGCAGCCACTTCTTTGAAGAACCAAATAAGTTTTCTTTTCCTCTTGTTTTTATTTACTTTCCTTACATATGTATCTGACTTAATAATTATTTATTTAGCAATGTTTATATACTGCTTTTCACTGGGTCAAAGCGGTGTGCATTCAGGTACTGTATATATTTCCCTTGTCCTTTAAGGGCTCTAAGTTTTGTACCTGAGGCAACAGTGTGTTTGCTCAAGGCCACAAAGGGCGTCTGTGGGACTAGAAACCCCACTCCATCCGGCCCAAAGTTGCTGTCCTCCAGTGGGATTCCAACCTCCGAGCCGAGGCAACTTGCCCCAACCATTAGGCCACTCCTCCTCCCTGTAATCTGTGAACTATCATAAAAATCATCTATTGTACCTGAAGATTGGCGAATGGCCAATGTAATGCCAATTTTTAAAAAGAGTTCAAGGGGCATCCGGGAAATTTCAGACCAGTGAGCCTGACATCAGTACCGGGCAAAATGGTAGCAGCCATTATAAAGAACAAAATTACTTTACATGTAGATAGTCCATGGTTTAGTGAAAAAAAGCCAACATGGATTTAGCCAAAGAAGGTCTTGTTTTACTAATGTTACATTTTTTTGAAGGTATGAATAAACAGGTAGGCAAAGGTGAGCTGGTTGATATAGTGTATCTGGATTTTCAGAAAGCCTTTGGTAAGATCTCTCATGAGAGACCCTTAGTGAAATTAAAAAGTCATGGGGTTAGGAGACAGTGTACTATTGCAGATCAGGAACTGGTTAAAAGAAAGAAGAGGGTAGGGCTAAATGGCCAATTCTCTCAATGGAGAATGGTGAATAGTGGAGTACCCCAGGGATCTGCTGGGTCTGCTGCTTTTTAACATATTCATAAAAGCCCTGGAAATAGAAATAACGAGTGAGGTGAAGAAATTTGCAAATTACACAAAATTATTCAAAGTTGTTAAAATGCATGAGGATTGTGAAAAATTGCAAGAGGATCTTGAAAATTGGAAGACAGGACGTTCAAATGACAGATGAAATTTAATATAGACAAGTGCAAAGTTATGCACCTAGGAAAGAACAACCTAAACTATGGTTACACAATGGAAGGTTCCATATTAGGAACCACCACCCAGGAAAAAATGTAGGGGTCATCGTGGATAACACATTGACTCTGCCCAGTGTACAGTGGTGTCCAAGAAAGCAAATAGAATGCTAGGAATCATAAAGAAAGGAATGTAGCATAAAAAAGGATTATATGCCTCTGTCATTCCATGGTACGATCACACCTTGAATATTGTGTGCATTTCTGGTTGCGGTATTTTAAAAAGGATATAGCGGAATTAGAAGAGGTACAGAGAAGAGCCAGCAAACTGGTAAAGGGGATGGAAGGATACCTCTATGAGGAAAGGCTTAAAAGGTTAGGGCTCTTCAACTTGGAAAAGAGACGACTGAGGTGGAGATATGATAGAGGTCTATAAAATAATGAATGGAATGGGTAAATGTAGATAGTTTACGCCATCAAAAAACAGAAAGCTTAGGGGACACAAACTGAAGCTACAATGTATCTTATTTAAGACTTAATAAGAGAGAATATTTTTTCATTCAATGCATAATCAAACTCTGGAATTCATTACCAGAAGATATAGTAAAAGCTGTTAGTGTAGCTGGGTTTAAAAAAGGTTTGGACAAGTTCCTGATGGAAAGGTATATAAACCATTAATAAAGAGGATCCAGGAAATCTGCTGCTTGCCCCCGGGACAAGCATTGTGGAACCTGTGTGCCTTTTTGGATACCTGCTAGGTACCTGTGACTTGGATTGGTCACTGTTGGAAACAGGATACCGTGTTTGATGGACCTTGGTCTGACCCAGTATGGTATTCTTATTTTCTTATGAAGCTCGCCATCCGGTGATCATTTCAAGCCCGATCATAACCAGTTAAAATATTAGAAACACTCTCCCCATTTGTAATTACCAAGTCCAGTATTGCCCCCTCCCACATAGGTTCCATTACTAGTTGCTGGAACAGTTCTTGTAGAGTCCAGGATCTCCCTACTTCTAGATGAGACTGCAGCAGGGTTATCCCATTCAACATCTGGCAAATTGAAATCTCCTATCAAAGGAACTTCCCCATTCATTGCAATATTAAGAATGACTAGTTCTTCCCCATCTTTGAAAAAGGTTTGATCAAAAGGTATTGATGAACAAAGAAACTTTTTTTCAAAGGTGGGGAAACTGTAGAACTGGAGGACATGAAATGAAGCTGAAAGGAGGTAAATGTAAAACAAACATCAGGAAATACTTTTTCATGGAAAGGGTGGTGGATGCCTGGAATGCCCTCCTGAAGGAGGTGTTGGGAGCAAAAACAGTGACAGAATTCAAAAAGGCATGGGGCAGACATAGAGGATCTTTATATGTCAAGAGGATGTTCCTTAGCGTTCCTCCAGTTCAGTCCTCTACCTCTGGGTTGTCAATCTCTTCCTGCAGCTAGGAGACTGGTTTGTCAGAATGATGACATCACGGGATATAGCCTGCTGCCCTTCCATCTGCATCCCAGTGTAACCAGTCTCCTTTGCAGCAGGAGGAGTTTGACGAGCCTTAAGGAGAGGCTCTTAGAGGAGTTGTGGATAAGGAGCATGGCTAATTGAGTGTAGTTAAAGGGGTTTGCTTAGTTAGTGTATACCACTTTAAAAAAAAAAAAAAAAAAAAAAAAGAATCTCGGTGGGACAGCATTGGGCTACAGCCTTCTTGCTTCCTGCCTGTGGCACTGCGGCAGTGTTCTTTCTGGTGGGGGGGGGGGGTCCTTTGGCTCAGTTTGCCGTACCCCTCCTTCCTCTGCTTGGCCCAGGAGTCTCACCCCCGGACACTACGGGGGTGAGCCTTTCTAGTCTGCCGGTGTCCCGGTGCTGCTGTCGGGCGGTCTCTTCACCTCTGACTGTCTTGTAGAGCCCGGGGGAATCGCCGCGTTCCGAGCAGTGCTGAGCAGACCTGACCGGTAAGTGTTTCGCCGGTATCAGGCTGCCGTTCTTCGGTCCCGCCACGTTTTCGCGACAGGACTCCTTCGTCGCTGTGCTTGGCGCCTTTTTTCTTCGCGGCTGTTGCCTGCGGCGGCCATTTTCAAAGCCGCGCGGCAGCCGCGTGGCAGAGCATCCCCTCCCGTTTTCAGCAACGGAGGGTTGCTGCCTGCTTTGGGGTTTATTTAATTTGGTTTATTTAATTTGGTTTAGTTCTTTCAGTTCTTTTAGTTATTTTAGTTATTTTTATTGATTTCTTCTTCAGTCCTCTGTCGTCGGTCCTCTGGCTTACCGGGGGGTGGAGAGGGCTGCGGGGGTTTTCGCTTCCTTCTGGGCAGATAGTTCACCAACATCTTTAACGTTAAAAAAAAAAAAAAAATCAAAGGGAACCCTCCTACAAAGTGTTTCAGCCTTTGGGCTATTAGGGGGTTCGCATGGCTACCCGGCCTCTATGCCTGGTCTGTGGGTCCCGCAGGGGCCCGGTCACTGAAACGGAAGTGTGCCGGGGCTGCGTGGCTCTTTCCTCAGAGGTGGAACTTCAGATGGCGCCTCCTGAGTCTCAGGATGCGCAAGGGGCGACTGCGGAGTCGCCGGCCGAGTCCCTGCCGATCTTAGGGCAGGAGTCCGATGCAGAGCCGCTGCCGGGGCCCTCCGGGGTCTCCGCAGCTCCGCCGTCAGCGGACATCTCGGAGTTCAGTCCCGAGTTTGTACTTCTTCTCCATCAGGCCTTTTGTCTGCGCCAGCAGGGCAAGCGGACGCGCTCTGTTTCCTCTGTGGCTCAGCCTGCGCAGTTGCCAGCGGAAGGGGCGGCGTTCGTGGAGCCGCCGGTTCCAAAGCGTGCGCGACTTGCAGACCCGACGGACAGTGCCTGGCTGGAATCCGCGGATCCGGACTGGGATCCTGCAGAGGGGTCTCAGGACCTGGAGGAAGGCGAGATCCTGGAGCACGAAGAGCAAACAAAGGTTGTCAGAGTATTCCGCAGAGAGGAATTGCCTGCCTTGATTTCGGAGGCTTTGCAGATGTTGCATTTGGCACCCCCTCCAGCTGTGGAGGACGAATTGGAGGATCCGGTCATTCAGGCGGTACGACAGACTCAGGTGGTGTTTCCACTACACCGGGTGGTCGAACGGATGATTCAGGACGAGTGGGACAAGCCGGAGGCGGGCCTCCGGGGCGTCCGTGCCATGAGCAGGTTATATCCTCTGGCGGACTCGGCTAGGGATCGTTTTCGGACGCCGCGCCTAGATGCCCTGGTAGCGGCTGTCACCAAACGGACCACCATCCCGGTGGAGGGCAGTGCGGCCTTGAAAGATCCCCAAGACCGTAAAGTGGACGGTCTGCTCAAGCAGGTGTTTGAGGCGGATTCTCTTTCGCTCCAAGCCTCTATTTGCGGGGCCTGGGTGGCCAGGGCATGCTTGCGCTGGGCCCAACGGTTGCGCCAATCACCGCATGTTGATCTCGAGGAGATCAAAGAGCTGGATCGTATGGAGTCGGGTGCGGCCTATCTGGCTGATGTTCATTATGATTTGATTCGAGCGCTGGCCAACAGCACGGGTTCCGTAGTGGCTGCCCGTCGCTCGTTGTGGCTGCGTAATTGGGCCGCGGACGGCCCTTCTAAATCCCGTCTCGGTAAGCTTCCCTTTAAGGGGGGTTTACTGTTTGGGGAAGACTTGGAGAAGTTGGTAAAGGACCTCGGTGAGTCTAAAGGGGGCCGTCTGCCCGAGGACAAGCCCAAGCAGCCTAAGTCTGCGGCGAGCGGTCGGGGATCCTTTCGGGACTTCAGAAGGTTCCGTTCCCCGCGACCAGTTGGCTCCCAGAGGGGGAGATTCCCCTCGAGGGGTCAGGGGTTTCGAGGCTTCCGGGGAGCGAGTCGAGGATTCTCCTCTCTCCCGGCGCCCGCGGCCCGAAAGCCCCAATGAAGCGAGGCGGGTCCCGGCGGTGGAGCCACCCATTGGAGGTCGGCTGCGGGAGTTTCTACCTGCCTGGACCCTCATCACCTCGGATCAGTGGGTGTTGGAAATCATCCAACACGGTTATGCCTTGGAGTTGGCCCGGCCCGTGCGAGACGCCTTTGTCCTGTCACCCTGTCGGGGTCCCGCGAAGGTGGCGGCAGTTCGCGAGACTCTGGACAGGCTCCTTCGTCTGGGAGCCGTCGTGGAGGTTCCCAAGGCCGATTACGGATTGGGTCGCTATTCCATCTATTTCGTGGTGCCAAAAAAGGGCGGACAATTGCGACCTATTCTAGACCTGAAAGGGGTCAACCGGTGCTTGCGGGTGCCGCATTTTCGGATGGAAACCTTGCGGTCCGTCATCGTGGCCGTACGCCGAGGAGAGTTCTTGACGTCGCTAGACCTCTCGGAAGCGTACTTGCACATTCCAATTCGAGAGGCTCACCAGCGCTTTCTGCGGTTTGCCCTGCCCTGGGGCCACTACCAGTTTCGGGCCCTGCTGTTCGGCTTGGCGACGGCGCCTCGGACTTTCACCAAAATAATGGTTGTGGTCGCGGCGGCGTTGCGCAAGGAAGGCATCCTGGTCCATCCATACCTGGACGATTGGCTGATTCGCGCCAAATCGGCGGCGGAAAGCCTCCGAGTGACGGACAGGGTGGTGCGTTTCTTACAGGATCTGGGTTGGGTGGTCAACCCGGTCAAGAGTCGGTTAGTGCCCACTCAGGTTCTCGAATATCTGGGGGTCCGCTTCGATACGCTCCAGGGTCTAGTGTTTCTGCCGGACCACCGGGCCGAGGGGTTGCGGGCCCTGGTGCAACAGTTCCTGTCGGGGTCGGCTCCTTCGGCATGGGATTATCTCCGAGTGCTGGGCACAATGGCGGCGACGCTGGAGGCGGTACCTTGGGCACGGTTTCATATGCGACCTCTCCAACGAGCGCTCCTTCGTCGTTGGTCGCATCAAAAGCATTCGCTGAGTGCCCAGCTTCCTTGTCCGGAACCGGCTCGGAAGTCCCTTCAGTGGTGGCTTTGTCCCTCGTCGTTAGCGAGGGGCTTGTCGCTGGATCAGCCGGAGTGGCTGCCTTTGCTGACGGACGCCAGCCTGGTGGGCTGGGGGGCTCACTGCGAGGGTCACTTTGCGCAGGGGGTTTGGTCCCCTCTGGAGGCCTCGTGGACGATCAATCGTCTGGAACTTCGCGCAGTGTTTCGGGCCCTTCAGGCGTTCGAGGCCTTGGTGCGCGACAATGCCGTAAGGGTTCTCTCCGACAACTCGGCGACGGTCGCGTATATAAATCGCCAGGGCGGCACCGGCAGTGCAGCGATGGAGGCGGAGGCCGACCGGCTCTTCGAGTGGGTCGAGATCCGCTTGACTGCGCTTTCAGCGGCGCACATCGCCGGCAAGGACAATGTCACCGCGGACTTCCTCAGCAGAGTCCACGTGGATGCCGGGGAGTGGGAACTCCATCCCGCGGTCTTTCGGCAGATAGTCAGGCGCTGGGGAATGCCGGTCATGGATCTTATGGCGACCTTCCAGTCGGCAAAGGTCGGTCGATTCTTCAGCAGAAGGCGCGAACGGATGTCGGAGGGCATCGACGCCCTCCTTCGCCGGTGGCCGGAAGAGGGCCTCCTCTATGTCTTCCCGCCCTGGGCCCTGATCGGCCGGGTGGTTCAGAAGATCGGGGCACATGCAGGACGGGTGTTGTTGGTGGCTCCCGACTGGCCCCGGCGTCCCTGGTACGCGGACATGCTTCGCTTGCTGGACGGGGTGCCGTGGCGGCTGCCGGCCAGATCGGACCTGTTGCTTCAAGGGCCCCTGTTCATGCCGCAGGTGGATCGGTTCTCGCTTACGGTTTGGCCATTGAAAGGGCTAAGCTCTTGAAGAAGGGCTATTCTTCGGCGGTGGTTTCTACCCTGCTGCGGGCGCGTAAACACTCCACGTCCTTGGCGTATGTGCGGGTCTGGCGTGTATTTGAGGATTGGTGTTCCCAGCGTCGGGTTCGGCCGAACTCGGCCTCCATTCCTTCCATCTTGGAGTTCCTCCAGGACGGTTTTGACAAGGGGCTTGCTGCCAGTTCCTTGCGGGTTCAGTTGGCAGCTTTGTCCTGTTATCGGGGCAAGATCAATGGCCGCCCGTTAGGTTCTCATCCCGACATGCGTCGTTTTCTCACGGCGGTGGTCCGACTGCGTCCGGTGCGCAGGGTTACTGTTCCCCCGTGGGATCTGAATCTGGTGCTCACGGCGCTGGCCGAGTCGCCCTTTGAGCCCTTGCGTCGGGCGTCTCTGAAAGATCTCACGCTCAAGACGGTGTTTCTGGTGGCCATTTGTTCCGCGCGACGGATTTCGGAACTGCAGGCGCTGTCTTGCCGTGAACCCTACCTTTCTTTTTCCCGGGAACGAGTGATTTTGCGTCCGGTTCCGTCCTTTCTTCCTAAGGTGGTGTCCCCTTTCCATCTGAATCAGGTGGTTTGCTTGCCTGTTCTAGAGGATTTGGGGGGCGGTTCCGCGGATCGTGGTCTTCGGCGGCTCGATGTGAAGAGGGCTCTACGTCAGTATTTGAAGGCCACAGAGTCCTTCCGCAAGTCAGAGCGACTGTTTGTTCTCTTCGGCGGTATTCGTCGTGGCGAGGCGGCGGCTAAGGCGTCTATCGCCCGCTGGCTCAAGGAAGCCATTGCTTCCGCGTATTTGCTCCGGGGGCGCGCGGGTCCCGGTGTGTTTGAGAGCGCATTCCACTCGAGCGCAAGCGTCCTCTTGGGCGGAGCACTGTTTGGTCCCTCCGGGGGACATTTGTAGGGCGGCGACTTGGTCGTCTCTGCATACGTTCAGTAAGCACTACCGGTTGGATGTGGCGGCGGCTTCGGATGCTCGTTTCGGATCGGCCGTGTTGTCGGCCGGCTGGAAGGGTCCCTCCCATTAATTACTGCTCTGGTACTTCCCAGAGGTAGAGGACTGAACTGGAGGAACGCTAAGGAAATGATAATTACACTTACCTGGTAATTGTAGTTCCTTTAGTGACGACAGTTCAGTCCTCCTTCCCGCCCGGATATTTTTTGCAGTTTCGGCTTTAGTGTCGCACAGAAGAGAGTTTCAGGTGAGTCTGTTTTCATTACTAGCTCTTATTCGGGGGCTCCCCCTATGTCAGAGCAGGAGGTAAGAAGGCCTGCCCGTGGGGGGGTGGAAATCCATGCTAGTACCATTGTATTGCTGTTTGGCTACTTATTGATTGCTCCTTTAAGTCTGCTTTGTTATAGTTTACACTGGGATGCAGATGGAAGGGCAGCAGGCTATATCCCGTGATGTCATCATTCTGACAAACCAGTCTCCTAGCTGCAGGAAGAGATTGACAACCCAGAGGTAGAGGACTGAACTGTCGTCACTAAAGGAACTACAATTACCAGGTAAGTGTAATTATCATTTATCAAAGCAAACTTCAATAACTTCATAAATACAAGGGTAAGCTGCCTGGAGTGGCAGGTAGAATCTTAAGCAAAGGTATGGGGGGGGGGGGGCAGTCACCTGCACAGAGTGGTGCAAGTCTACAACTCTAGCCACTACTGGGCAGACTAGGTGGACCAAGGATATATAAAGTGCCTTTGTATCAATCCATGGTGCAACCACGCCTCCTCAAGGGAGGAGTGGCCTAGTGGTTAGGACAAGTTACTTCAAGCCGGAGGGCCGGGGGTTCAAGTCCCACCTGGGGACAGCAATCTCAGGCCGGAGGGACTGGGATTTCTAGTCCTATAGGCACTCCTTGTGGTCTTGGGCAAGCCACTTAACCCTCCATTGCCCATGTTCCCTGTAAGTATTAGTGTATGTGTGTCATATCCCCTCGTGTTAAATGTATCTCCCAATTGACCGCTTTGACCCGGTGAAAAGCGGGATATAAATACAGCTAAATAAATAAATAAAATTCCGATCGCCATATTTTAAAAAGGATATAGCGGAATTAGAAAAGGTACAGAGAAGAGCTGTAGGGCTGGTACCCCTGCAATTCTACACCTGCAGTTCTCCGGCCTGCTCAGTGCCACCAAAATGATAAAGGGGATGGAATGATAATCCTATGAGGAACGACTTAAAGGGTTAGGGCTTTGCAACATGGAAAAGAGACAGCTGAGGGGAGATATGATAGAGGTCTATAAATTAATGAATGGAGTGGAATGGGTAAACGTAGCTCGGTTGTTTATGCCATCAAAAGGTAGAAAGACTAGAGGACGCACAATCAAGCTACAATGTAACCCATTTGAGACTATAATAAGAGTATTTTTTCACTCAACACGTAATCAAAATCTGGAATTTGTTACTGGAGGATGTCGTGAAGGCTGTTAGTATAGCTGGGTTTAAAAAAGGTTTGGACAAGTTCCTGGAGGAAAGATTCATAAACTATTATTAAAGAGGACCCAGGAAACCCACTGCTTACCCCAGGACAAGCATTGTGGAACCTTTGTGCCTTTTTGGGAACCTGCCAGGTACTTGTGACCTGGATTGGCCACTGTTGGAAATGGGATACTGGGCTTGATGGACCTTGCTCTGACCCAGTATGACATTTATGTTCTTGTGACCATGGTGGTCTTTACCTGCCATCATTTACTATGTTACTATGTCTTCAATTAAATCTCTCTTTCTTCTGCCTTTGAGGGAGATTTGTATATTGTACCAATGTAAATAGATGTTCCATTCCCTCTTTCCAGACTAACTCACAGTACCGCCGCCTTTCCTCATAAGCCCTGCAGTTCTGTGGCTTCATTATTATTTTACATATAACTCCATTCCTCTTCCCCTTCTTTCTACCCTGTATTTTCTGACTACATTATAACCTAGTATAATTATGTTCCAGGCATTGTTTTCCATGTACTATGTCTGCCACTGTATCCATGTCAGCCTCTTCCATTAGAGTTTCTAAATTTGGGTCTTTATTTGTCTTTCCAAGTGTTTTTTCCCTTTTTTTAATGTTTTACTTAACTGAGGTCTTTGTTCACCCTTCCCTGACTATCTAGCTTAAAGCCCTTCTTGCATATATGTGTGAATTAGTGAGAAAGACAGAGATACAGCTTTCCTATATCTGTTGCTGCGCAGATAACACTCCACAGTGTCAGACTAGTACCTGGTCTTGCACTCGACTAATTAGGGCTCCCGTGGTTGCTCTTTATACCTCGCAACCTAGTGGAATGTTTTATTCTTTTGTTGTGATGCAAAGTTAAAACGCCATTTGCTTGAACTGCTTAAGTTTGACTTTTCTTTTCAGAATGAGCTATGAGGTTGTTCATCATAAGGGACTTGATAAATATTGTGCTTTGGGTAGAGCAGCAGCAGCTGTAGCCCTAGATAGTGTGAGAAGTTGCAGCTGATGTTTCCTCCTTTCTGCTGCAGACATGCCTATAACATTTCCCTAAAGGATGTGATGCAGGTTCTCTCAAAGGTGGTTTTGGAGTTTCCACTGCAGCAGCTGGAGACAGTGAGACCAAACCTGTACTCAACAACACTGGTACCTGTAAGTGAAACGTAAAAATGTGGAATTCACAGCTTTCCTCCTTGATGCCTGTTTGCTTTTGCTTCTTTTTTTCACAATGCACCTGATCTCCTCATTCTTTCCTGGTATCCAGGCTATACTGAAACATACATGTTACAGGTTATGGATTTGAAACTTGCATAAATCTTTATCATTGATGTGAGAGTAAATGGAGCCAGCCAAAAGGTGCTGTCCATATACAAGTTATCTCCAGGAACAAGCAGGAATGTAGTCATCACATATGGGTATCGTCGGTACCGACGGAGCCTGCGCGGGAACGCTCCCCAGCATCCAATCAGAAAGCTTTTGGGAGCATCCCACAGCGCCTGCGTGCTGCCTTCCCGCCTTTCCCAACTGCCTCTCTCCAGTTCTTCTTTTTCCGCGGAGCCAGCAGGTCGTGTTCCTGTCACCGCAGAAGAATTCTTTTTTTCTTAATTTCTTTTTGTGGTCGCGTCTGCCTTCGGCACTCTACTGGTACCGCCGGTCTTTCTCTTCTTATTTCTGTAAAAAAAAAACAAAAAAAAACCTTCTTTTTTCCTCCTCTTCAGGTGCACGTGCCTTTTTGGGCTTTAGGCCCCAAAATTTTCCCCTTAACATGGAAAAACCTGCCTCAGGTTTTAAAAAGTGCACCAAGTGTGGCGGTACCATCTCCGTCACCGACACCCATGAATGGTGTTTAAAATGTTTAGGTCCTGACCACTCCATCACGGATTGTGTGTCCTGTGCCATGATGTCTGAGAGGTCGGCAGAACCGAGCTGCCAAGCTCAGTACCCTGTTTCTCTCTGATGCAGCTTCAGTGGCATCAACGTCTTCCAGGGCTGCTTCTTCCTCCCATGGATCTCAGGTAACTAAACATAAATCCAGCCAGTCCTCGAAGGGTAGATCTCCTTCTAAGCATCGAGATGCCTCTGGCGTTGCCCTCGAGGATTCTGCACCGGCAAAATTACCCCGGCGGGAGGCTAAGGCTTCCAAAGCATTATCGGGGTTCCAGGATGTTCTCGATGGCTCGGCCTCGACAGATCTCTTGGTGCTATGTTCTAGGGTACCGGTGGTCTCCACCGGTACCGACATCCAGGCATTGGCAGTGTCGATAGACCAGAGAGTTCAGGCTATGGAACGCAGTCTGGCGGCTTTCCTTGCGGCATCGACGCCCTTGGTACCGCGACAGACAACTCCACCGGCACTGGCACCGGCATCGGCATCGATATCGGTACCGATAGCATCGGCATTGGTGTCTGCTCTGCCGGTACCCTATCCTCCGATGCTCTCCGGTACCGGTTATTCCCTGTACTGACCTTGGTCGGTACGGGTATCGGGCTCTACAAGAGCATCCGGACAGACGGTACTTCGAGTCCTCAGAAGAATCTGAGGATTCTGAAAGTTCTGTCGATGCAGCGATGCTTCTTCCAGAGGAGTTCTCCTCCCCTAAATGCAGGATGTCTCCTCCAGAGGATATGTCCTTCCAAGACTTCATCAGGGAGGTGGCTCGGGGCCTGTCCATTACTGTGGCCCCTGAAACAGAGCCAAGGGCCAAGGAGTTGGACATTATACAATATCCCAAAACTCCTAAGGAGGCAGCTACCTTACCCTTTCATGAGATTTTATATGATCTCATGTTGAAGATGTGGGAAACACCTCTTACCACCTCTCCTCATTCTCGTAGATTGGATACTATGTATCGAGTCCCTCCTTGTCCTGGTTTCCATAAGACTCAGCTTCCTCACTACTCTATTGTGGTGGAGTCAGCTATGAGAAGGATCAGAAGTGCAAAAAGGCATGCCTCTAATCCTCCAGGACGTGAGTGCAGAACCCTGGATGCTTTTGGACGTAGAGTCTTCCAAGCTTCCATGCTTTCTGCCAGAATCAGTTCCTATAGTCTCTACATGGGAATGTTCCTAAAGGAGGTCACAGATAATTTACAGACTTTAAGTCCTTTCATTTCTGAAGATAAGACAGGACTTTCTCACTTGGGTCAAACATGCCCAAGATGTTTCTAAATTTTCCAACCGTGCAGCCTTTGACTGCTTTGAGTGTATAAGCAGAACCTCGGCTATCGCCATAGGTGCACATAGAATTGCTTGGCTCCAGGCATCTGATCTAGAGCTCTGGGTACAAGATAAATTGGGAAATATCCCTTGTACTGGTGAGAACCTCTTTTGGCTTTTTCCTGCCAATCTTTACCAATGAAATGGATGCTGAAAATTCCACCTTGGATAGACTATCCAAGTCCACTGCTGATCCTGTTAGAAAGAAATTGTTCAAGAAAACATCTTTTTCTAAAAAGAAAAGATTTTATCCTGCTTATGTTCAGCAGGCATCTTCTGCAGGTCAGTTTTCAAGCAAACGTCAGCAACCACCCAAACAGAAGAAAGCAAAGGCTGCTAGGCCTCCACCGGCCCAGCAGCCTCAGCCTCCTCAGGGCCTTTGACTTTCAGCTAGAGAACTTAGCCTTTCTGGTTCTGGAGGGACCAGAACCGTCCACCATTCCAGGAAGGTTATGTCATTTTGCCCCCAGATGGGGGCAAATAACAGCAGAGCATTGGACACACTCCATCATAAAGGAGGGGTACAAGCTTCATTTTTCAAGCATGCCCCCTCACACAATAGTGAAGCAGTTCAATTCTCCGACCTCTCTCATCAACCTGTTAGGTCAGGAGGTTGCCATCCTTCTTGCCCAAGGGACAATAGAAGAAGTACCTCTTCATCAACGGCACAGGGTTCTATTCCCCTTATTTTCTTATTCCAAAGAAAACAGGGGGTTACAGGCCTATTTTAGATCTCAGAGAATTGAACAAATTCCTTGTCAAGGAGAAATTCAAGATGATTTCTCTTGGAGCTCTGCTACCATTCCTTCAGAGTCAGGATTGGCTTTGTTCTCTAGATCTCAAGGATGCGTACACCCATGTCCTCATCCATCCAACCCACAGAAGGTTCCTTCGGTTCCTTTTTCAAGGAAAGCACTACCAATACAGGATGCTTCCTTTTGGTCTGGCCTCGGTACCAAGGGTGTTCACGAAATGTATGGCTGTTGTAGCAGCATTTCTCCACACTCTAGGGATATTTGTCTTCCCTTACTTGGACGACTGGCTCATTCGAGCTCCAACACAGTCAGAGGCCAAGACTTTTCTATCTTGCACAATGCGTATCCTTCAGTATTTAGGACTGGTAATAAACATCCCAAAATCCAGTCTAACTCCCTCTCAGTCTTTAGAGTTCATAGGAGCTTTCCTGGATACCACAAGGGCAAGGGCCTATCTCCCCCAGGCCCGTTGCCTTCACTTGGTGCAGTTAGTTTCTCAAGCAGTGCTAAAGCCTCATCTAACTGCTCGAGAAATGTTGCATTTACTAGGCCACATGGCATCCACCGTGCATGTGGTTCCATATGCTCACCTCCATATGAGGGCAGCTCAGTGGACTTTATCCACCCAATGGACCCAGGGTGCCTGTCAGACAAAATAGCAAACACAAGTCGCCTCATTTTGTCCCTCCAGTGGTGGAAGTCCACTCAAAACCTGTTGATGGGGTCCCCTTTTCAGCAACCCTTACCCCAAGCAATTCTCACAACAGATGCTTCTCCAATGGGTTGGGGAGCTCACCTGCAAGACCTCTCCACCCAGGGCACCTGGTCTCCACAAGAGAGTTGTCTACATATCAATCTCTTGGAACTCAGAGCAATCTTTCTTGCTCTGCGAGTGTTCCACTCCCTGCTCAGCTACAAGACAGTCCTCATTCATAAGAACAATCAAGTAGCCATGTTCTATATGAACAAGCAAGGGGGAACGGGCTCTCTGTCGCTTTGCAACGAAGCTTTGCAACTATGGGCCCTCGCCAGAGAGCATCAGATTCATCTTCTAATCACATCAAGAACAATGGTGATCTCTTGACATTTAAAAAACTAAAAACCATCCTATTCCAAGAATATCTCAAAACAGAAACAAACTCCCACCACTGACTGCACCACATTCCCCTAACCCATCCATCATGAACACATGATCAAAAACTGTGTTACTTTGTCCATGTCTATGTCCATCTTTTGTTGAAATCATCAATGTTTGTCCACCTGGTGATGGCCCTACCCCTATATCTGATTATCCCCCCCCTTTCTTGTGTTACACCGCTTTGACCCGGTGAAAAGCGGGATATAAATACAGTTAAATAAATTAAATATCTTCCAGGCATTCAGAACTCTTGGGCAGACAGACTCAGTCGAGTTCTGCTTCCACACGAGTGGTCTCTGCATGCAGACCAGGTGAACAGGATTTTTCAACTTTGGGGAACCCCGGACATAGACCTCTTTGCAAGTCCGTGGAATGCCAAACTTCCCCAGTTCTGTTCCAGAACCCCGGCTCAGGGGGCTCAAGCCAGGGATGCTTTCCTCCTTTACTGGGGTCAAGACTTCCTGTATGCCTTTCCACCCATTTCCCTAATTCCCAAAACCCTGTTCAAGCTTCAGAGAGACAGAGGCCGTATGATTCTCATAGCACCACATTGGCCACGGCAAGTGTGGTACCCTCTGCTTCTACATCTCTCTCAAGCTCCCTATCTCCCTCCCTCCAGATCTCCTATCTCAGGAGGACGGAATGTTATGGCATCCCAATCCCCAGTCTCTGCATCTTAGGGCTTGGTTGCTGAAGGCCTAGATCTCCAAGTTCTTAATCTTTCTCAGCAAGTGAAAGATGTTCTTTATGCTAACAGAAAACCTTCCACTAGACGCTCTTATGCTTTCAAGTGGAAAAGGTTTACTGTTTGGTGTTCGGAAAAGGGTCTTAACCTTCTTGCAATACCTCTGGAATCTTTGCTGGAGTATCTCCTTCATTTATCTAATGCAGGCCTTAAGACAAATTCAGTAAGAGTCCATTTGAGTGCTATTGCAGCTTCCCTTAAGCCTCTAAATGGACAGCCTATTTCCTTTCATCCTCTTATAGCAAGATTTATGAGAGGCCTTCTTCTAACTAAGCCTCCCATTAGGCCACCACCGGTGGCATGGGACTTAAACCTGGTTCTTGGGCAGCTCATGAAGCCACCTTTCGAACCTTTAGCTACAACCTCCTTGAAATTCCTTTCTTGGAAGGTTATCTTTCTCATTGCAATCACATCAGCACGCTGCATTAGTGAGTTGCAAGCGCTAGTAGCTAATCCACCTTATACAAGGTTCCATCATGACAAGGTAGTCCTTAGGACTCATCCACACTTTATGCCTAAGGTGGTCTCGCCTTTTCATCTGAACCAAGCGGTCTACCTACCTGTGTTTTTTCCAGGGCCTCATGCATCAAATGCAGAGAGGAATCTTCATACCTTGGACTGTAAAAGAGCTCTAGCTTTTTACTTACAAAGAACACAGCAGCATAGAAAGTCCTCTCAACTTTTTGTTGCTTTTGATCCTTCTCATTTGGAACTTCCAGTCTCCAAGAGAACACTATCTAACTGGATTGCTCAGTGTATTTCATTCGCCTATCAGAGTAAGAACCTTTCTCTGGAGGGCCATGTCACAGCTCACATTATGAGAGCCATGGCAGCCTCAATGGCTCATCTGCACTCTGTGTCTATCGACGACATCTGTCTAGCAGCCACTTGGGCCTCGGTTCATACCTTTACAGCCCATTACTGCTTGGACAAGGACTCCCGCCGGGATGCCTTGTTTGGTCAGGATGTTCTCAAACACCTGTTCCATACCTAATCAACTCCTACCCACCATCCCTGATAGGATGCCAGAGGACACACAACTTCTGGGGCCTCTCCCTGGCACCTAATGCTAGGGAGTCCCCATATGTGATGACTACATTCCTGCTTGTTCCTGGAGATAGCATAGTTACTCACCTGTAACAGGTGATCTCCAGGAACAGCAGAAATTTAGTCCTCACAACCCACACACCTCCCTTAGGAGTTGTATCTCTCTCTTTTTCCTTTCCCCCTCTCTCAGCTTTAAAACTCAACTGGAGAGAGACAGTTGTGAAAGGCAGGAAGGCAGCACGCAGGTGCTGTGGGATGCTCCCAAAAGATTTCTGATTAGACGCTGGGGAGCGTTCCCATGCAGGCTCCGTCGGTACTGACGATACCCATATGTGAGGACTAAATTCCTGCTGTTCCCGGAGATCACCTGTTAGTTGAGTAACTATGCTTTCTTGTCCTGTCATTCCCAGGCCAGGAAGTGAATCCTACTGAGAAAACGCTGCTTGATCTCATGCATATTGGATCACTGGATGCTTGTTTAGTCTCTTTTATATCTTCTTTGTTGCAGCTGTTGAGCAAGTGGGCCCCCTTGTTTAAGAACTACATAAAGAGGGCTTCAGACCACCTGGACTCTCTGTGGGCAGTTGAGGAGTTCTTCCTTGAGCATGAGATCCTCTGGGCAGCTATGGCCAAAGTAAGTCATCTTGTAAGAGTGTAGCAGGCTGCAATAGACTGCAGTGCTGGAAACTATTTTCAGCATATGAGAAAGAGATGGCATTCAGTTTTGCTAGCTGAAGCAAATCCAGGCCTGGGGGGAAGGAAAGGGTAGAGAGCAGCTGCTTGAAATGGTTCGATGATAACCTGTTGGGATGGGCTGGAGTCCAGAGCTTGTTTCTACCGTTCTGCTATGCTGCTGGTAAAATCTAGCCACCTACTTGCTCCCATTATATCCATGTTCAAATGGTGTTCAAAGCCAGCTCCATCCCCTCCGCTCCCTTGTCACAGGGCAGAAAGGTACAGAATGAGCAGAGATTCTCGAAGTGAGCTGTTCCCATCAGCAGACTGATGGATATGTTCACTGTCAGAGGAGAGCTCATAACCCTGCCTGGGATGCATTGTTTTATTTATTTAACATTTCTTATATACCGCCTTTCATGATATCAAGGCGGTTGGAGGGGGTGCCCATGATATCAAGGTGGGTTGGAGGGGGTGCCTATGCTTTTAAACAGTTAATGGAAGTAGGGGAGAAAGTTTCATGTATTTCTTTTATTTATTGTTTGCTTTCCCAAATATCTGTCCAAAGCATATCTCATCTGTAACATAAAAATTATACTTCATCCTCATGATTAACACAGAATTATACACATCAGTACAAATGCACTGAAATAACATAAAAATGAAAAAAAGAATCAACAAAATTGCTCAAAACTAGTTAGAGTAACAATAAAAATAACAATCTTGTTGGGGGGGGGGGGGAGGAATCAGCCAAAATCTGAAGACATTAAGTGCCCTTATCCTTGCCCAGAGCCAGAGTACCTGTCAAAAGTAGAATGCAACGAGAGCCGCACAGCCCACGGGAATATCATTTTTTTTATTTCATTATTATTTTTTAGCATTTAGCTCATGCCTTTCCAGTAGTTCAAGGCGAGTTACAATACGGTACAATAAATATTTCCCTTTCCCTAGAAGGGTTACAAGGTGAAATAAGACCTTACCTGCTAATTTTCTTTCCTTGAGTCCCTCTAGTCCAGTCCAGATGCATGGGTTTATGCCCTGTCACCAACAGATGGAGACTGAGAATCACTGGTTTTGATGAGGTCACGCTATAGGGGATCTGTGCATCTCTGACCACTCTAGTATTCTATTGACAAAGCAGACTCCACACATACAAAAGTTATGCCCATTCATAACCACTTACAGTAACTATGTACATTAAGACAATATAGGAATTGAATGTCATGGCTCTCCATAGAACTGAGAACATGAAATTCAACCTTAGTCAGGGGCTTTCAGGCTCAACACCTCAAATAGTAAAGAAGAAAAATCCTGGATAGACGCAAACACACACTTTAATTTCTTCCACGTTGGGGCTTGCTGAAACAAACCAGAATGGGTGGTTCTGGACTGGACTAGAGGGATTCGAGGAAAGAAAATTAGCAGGTAAGGTCTCATTTCATCTTTCTCATTGTCCCTCCAGTCCAGTCCAAACACATGGGATGTAACAGAGCAGTATTCAAGTTTGGGCGGGACCCAAAAGGCCAGCTTGCAACACCTGTGCTCTGGACTGCACATCCTCTTTAGCCTGAACATCCAGCCGTTGGTACCACACAGAAGAATGGAGTGACGGCCATGTCACCACTTTACAGATATCCACCAGAGGAATGAGACTGTATTCAGCCACGATGTCGAGTGAGCCCTTAAACCCCCTCAGAAGTGATTTTCATTTGAGCAAATATGCAGAAGTAATAGCCTCTTTCAGCCACTGCAAAATAGATGCTTTCGAAGCCGCCTCCCATTTGTGCGGACCTCCAAATAGAACAAAGATGATCTGACTTCCTAAATTCTTCAGTACGCTTGAGATATTCTGCAGGACCGTTGAAAGTCCCAGCAGATACAACTGACGAGAATCTGAGCGGTCTTCCAAACCAGAAAATACAGGCAGAGTTACTGTTAAGGTGGAACACCGAAACTACCTTCTGTTTAAAAAAAAAAAAAAGAGGGAAATGGATGAATTGCCACCTTTTTTTTTGGAGATAATGAGAAAAGGCTGTCTATAAGACGAGGCCTGCAGCTCTGAAATTCTACACACCGAGCATATAGCTACCAGAATACCCCCTTCAATGTAAGATCTTTCAGAGAAGCTCGACTAAGAGACTCTGAGAGCTTCCATAAGTGCTGATAAGACCACGTTCTCCAGGACCAAACAGAAGTCAGCCCTCACATATGGGTGATGTCACCAGTCTGCACAGGAACACTTACCAGCTTCCAAAGGAGTGTTCTCCATGCATGCTGGTCTTTCTGCCTGAAGAAGCCATCTTTCCTCAGCTGTCTTTTTTCCACGGAGCCCTTCGGACTTCTGTCGGAATTCTGGAGATAAGGTTGCCTTTTTTACAGTCTGTTTCTGCCATTTCAATACTGGTCGATCTCAATTCGCATTGCCCTTCCCACCTTCATCAATCCCCATGATCGTCTGTGCCTCATCTCTGCAGTTTTTTCTTTTTTTTTTTTTTTCTCTTTTTCGGTGCGTGGGTTTTTTCTCGTGCCCACATGGGTGGTGTGGACATTGGAGTCCTTTGATTTGGCAGAAGCAGTCTTCAGAATTCTGTCAAACCCAACCAGTGGCTTTAAAATGTGCACTCAGTGTGGTTGGGCCATCTTGATCACTGACTGACACAGTTCATGCCTTCAGTGTCTCGGGGCCAGCCATGAGCCTTCTACTTGCCTCTCTGCTTGCAGATAACATATAAGGGGCTCAAGAACCGAAAAAAGTAGCAGGAATTGTCCTTCGGTTCCAAGGCCTCGACACCGTTCCCAGCATCGACCTCTGCTTCAAAACCCTCGAAGGCCCTGTCTGAGGTATCTGTTCTAAAAGGGGACCGGACAACCTCTGAGCCTCAGGTTCTCAGGGAATTGGACTGGCGGCTCTCCTTCGAGGAGCACCCTCAGAAGGAACGGACTCAGTCTATCAGCGTTGAGGGGCGATGCCAATACCAGAGGTAAAGCCCATGGTCATGGGGCTGTGTGACGTCACCATCCAAGATGGCTGCATGAGCCTGGGGCTCTAGCCAACCCGAGTTGTAAAAGGGGAAAAAAAGCTCACCTAAGCATTAGTGGAGGTGCAGAATCCTGGCTTAGGAGTTACGGAGAATGTAGGGATGTCGCTGAAAACAAAGAAAATCAACTTGAAAGAGTTTGCATTCTCAGCGGCAACAGAGCAGGCTGCTCCTCGAGCGCAAAGGGAAAAGATGACATCCATTGGAGGGAAAGCGACAGAACTCACAGGCCCAAAAAAAAGCTTAAAAGAGCAAGCAGAGCCGGACAACGAGGAAAATACAAACTCAAGAGCTGGAAATGCAGAATAATTGCTGTGCTGAGGTGTGGGCTTAGTTCCAGGAGTAAAAAACGAAATACAGCAGGTTAGAACAGATGTGGTTGCCAGTATAGATGGCTTGCATGCAGAGATAACAGAGCTTGGGCAACAGGTGGAGGTGGCAGAGGACCGATTGGAGGAGCAAGGGGAAATTATGGGGATTCTCGACAATCGGCTGCATTGCTTACAGCAACAGTATGTCAACTTGGAGGACCTGGAAAACAAGTTCTGGTGGAGTAACGTTTGTTTCCAGGGGATACCTGAAAGCGAGGCATACATAGACTGCCATGCGGTGGTCACCGAGATTTCCAAGACTTTCCTGAAAGAGGCTGGCGTTGAGCTGACAGAGCTGGACTTCCACATCAATCGGGCCCACCGGGTGGCTAGTGCTCAGGGGCAGAATAACAATGAACCCCGTAACATTATCACATGCTTCCATGATTACAGTTTGAAGGAGAAAGTGTTGACTAAGGCACAAGTGAATGGTGTGATTAAATGGGAGATATGTGAAGTGGAAGTGTTATGCGGACCTGGCACAGGTCACATTGCAGAAAAGACGTCTAATGAAAGACGTCTTAACAAAGTTGCGGGAGGACTTCCGGTGACGACATCGAGCCGAATTGTGGCGTAGCGAGCGAGCTCCGTCGCCAAGCCAGTCTGGAAAAGGAGAAAGTAACCCTAAAAGCGCAAAAAAAGAGCTGAGAAATGGAAGGGAGGCGGCAGAGATAATCCCCGAGGGATGCTGTAAGCTTGAACGCACTGCTGCAAGCACCGCAACGGAGAAAGTAGTTGGATCTGGGAACCATGTGGCAGGCTGGAGTGGTGAGCAACAGAGGCGGCGAATAGCACACGGCAGGAGGGCCAGTGAGTGACGGAGCTGTAATCAGTGACCAGAAGGAAACTAAGGGTAGTGGTGGTTGGAGACTCTCTTCTGAGGGGTACTGAGGCATCCATCTGCCGACCAGACTTGATGTCCAGAGAGGTATGCTGCCTGCCTGGTGCCAAAATCCAAGATGTTACGGAGAGTTTGCCGAGACTCATCAAGCCCACTGACTATTACCCAGTGTTGCTAATCCATGTTGGAACAAATGATACTGCCAGGTATACCTCGGAACGTATCAAAAGTGACTTCATGGCTCTGGGACAGAGGGTGAAGCAGTTAGGTGCACAGGTGGTGTTCTCTTCAATCCTCCCTGTTGAGGGTAAAGGCCAAGGCAGAGAGGCTCGCATCCTGGAGATGAATGCATGGCTGTGTGGATGGTGTCATCGAGAGCGTTTCGGTTTCCTAGACCATGGGATGCTATTCCAAGGTTTGCAGAGCAGAGATGGCATCCATCTGTCCAAGAAAGGTCAACGCATCTTCGGTAGTAGACTGGCTAATCTACTGAAGAGGGCTTTAAACTAGATTCGTTGGGGATAGGTGAAGAAAGCCCCCAGGTAAGTGAAAGCCCCCAGGTAGATGATACATTAAATACCTTTATGGAAATGGGTAACAGGGGTAACATATGGAAAGCAGTGTGTATAAATGCCCGTAGCATGGGAAATAAGATCCCTGATGTTGAAGCTTTGGTGGGAGTGGCTGACTTGGATTTAGTGGCACTTACAGAAACATGGTTCACAGAAAACCATGACTGGGATGTAACTATACCTGGCTATACTTTATTCAGAAAGGACAGGGTAGGAAGAAGGGGAGGAGGAGTGGCACTATATGTAAAAACTACTATTAAAGCTTTGGAATTACAGAGCTTAAAAGGGAGAGAGGAGGCACTGTGGGTTAAACTAGAAAGAGGGAAAGAGAAATCTATTTGCATTGGTGTGATATACAGACCTCCCTCACAGGAGGAAGAGGTGGACAGAGTTAATTGAAGACATACGCAGCATTGCTAGGAAAAGGGAAGTGCTACTGATAGGAGATTTCAGTATGCCAGATGTTGCTTGGCACATTCCTGCTGCAGTATCATCTAAAAGTAAGGAGATCCTGGATTCTCTACAGGGAGAACTATTCAGGCAATTGGTAACAGACCCCACACGTGAAGGGGCCATAGTGGACTTGGTGCTTACCAATGGTGAAAGTGTTTCTGATGTTGTAGTGGGAGATCATTTTGCATCCAGTGATCACCAGATGGTGTGGTTCAGTATTAGGACTAGGGCTGTTCGAATCCATTCCAAGGTGAGGATCTTAGACTTTAGGAACACTAACTTTGCGAAGAAGGGCCAATACCTCAGGGAGTCGTTAGTGGGATGGGAACAGCTGGGGGATGTAGAAAAACAGTGGGCAAAACTGAAAGGGGATATTTTAAGGGCAACCAACCTTTTTGTTAAAATGGTAAATAAAGGCAAAAGGAAAAGGAGACCGCTATGGTTTTCGAAGGAAGTAGCTGAAAAAGTGAAGAAAAAGAGGGAGGCCTTCATGAAATACAAGAGATCACAGAGAGAGGAAGACAGGCATCTGTATTTGGAAAAACTTAGAGAAGCTAGCAAAGTAGTCAAGAAGGCAAAGATTCAAAAGGAGGAAATCCCCTACCCCCAAAGTCCAGCTCCACAGCAACCACAGTCACACAAACACAAAACCCCTGAAATTACAATTAACTAACTCCTAACAGTCCCCCGCCACACACACTCCTGACTTACGACAAAGGAAATTAATTCCAATACCTACACATGCCCAATAACTATCCAACTCTGTAACACATTATACATAGCCTCTGTAAATAGCCAATGTAAATAGTTAGACAGTTGTTTGTATTATTACCTGTACATTGTTGAATTCTACTGTTCAATGTAAATGTATACAGATGTGTACAAGATTGTTAAACTGTTCCATGTAAACCGCCCTTGATCTCTGGAAGGGGCGGTATAAAAGAAATAGATAAATAAATATAAATAAATAAATAAATAAAAGGAGGAGGAAATAGCCAATGCAATAAAATGGGGGGATAAGACATTTTTCAGATATATTAGTGAGAAGAGGAAGGGCAAAAGTGGTATTGTCAGACTCAAGGGTGCAGGGGGGGAATATGTAGAAGCTGATAAGGATAAAGCGGAATTGCTTAACAAATATTTTTGTTCTGTGTTCACAGATGATGAACCAGGAGCAGGACCTCAGAAAACACCCACAAATAGGAACAGAAGCGAGGGACATCTTGAACAATTTTCAGAAGACTGTGTTCGTGAGAAACTAGCTCAACTTAAAGTAGACAAAGCGATGGGACCGGATGGGATACACCCTAGAATACTGAGGGGAACTTGGGGACGTTCTAGCAACTCCACTGACTGACCTTTTCAATGCCTCATTGGAGTGGGGAGTGGTACCAAAGGACTGGAGAGAAGCTCATGTGGTGCCTTTACACAAAAGCGGAAGTAAGGATGTGGTTGAAAACTACAGGCTGGTTAGTTTAACTTCGGTGGTGAGTAAATTATTGGAAACGCTGCTGAAAGAGAAAATAGTGAGGTTTCTGGAGTCCAGCGGATTACAGGATCCGAGGCAGCATGGATTCACCAGAGGCAGGTCTTGTCAGACAAATCTGATTGATTTCTTTGACTGGGTGACCAGGGAGTTGGACCGAGGGAGAGCTCTAGATGTGGTGTATTTAGATTTCAGTAAAGCCTTTGACACTGTTCCTCACAGGCGACTTATAAACAAACTGAGCACCCTAGGGATGGACCCTAAAGTTACTGCTTGGATTAGAAATTGGTTGGGTGGGAGGCGACAAAGAGTACAGGTAAATGGAGCTCACTCTGAGGAGAAGGATGTTACCAGTGGTGTGCCCCAGGGATCTGTCCTTGGTCCGATTCTTTTTAACATCTTTGTTAGTGATGTAGCGGAATGGCTGTCGGGTAAGGTGTGCCTCTTTGCAGATGATACCAAAATCTGCAATAGAGTAGACACCCAGGAAGGTGTAGATAACATGAGGAGGGATCTAGCTAAGCTTGAATAATGGTCTAGAATTTGGCAGCTGGGATTTAATGTTAAAAAATGTAACATCATGCATTTGGGCTGCAGCAATCCAAGGGAGCAATACAGTATAGGAGGTGAAGTACTTTTGTCCACTAGTGGGACCTAGGCGTGGTTGTGTCTGATCTTAAAGTAGCTAAACAGGTAAAAAAGGCGACGGCAAATGCTAGAAGGATGCTTGGGTGCATACGGAGAGGAATGGCTAGCAGAAAAAAGGAGGTGATAATGCCTCTGTATAAGTCTTTGGTGCGACCTCATTTGGAGTATAGTGTGCAATTCTGGAGACCGCACCTTGAAAAGGATGTGAACAGGATGGAGTCGGTGCAGAGGGTGGCTACTAAAATGATTAGTGGGCTTCATTATAAAGCATATGAGGACAGACTTAAGGATCTTAATATGTACACCTTAGAGGAAAGGCGGGATAGAGGTGATATGATTGAGATGTTTAAATACCTCCGTGGCATAAATGTTCAGGGAGAGAGCCTCTTTCAATTGAAAGCAAGTTCTGCTATGAGGGGACATGGGATGAGGGTGAAGGGAGAGAGATTCAGGAGTGATATGCGGAAATATTTCTTTACGGAAAGAGTAGTGGATCCATGGAATAGTCTCCCAGTGGAGGTGGTAGAGATGAGGACAGTAACTGAATTCAAAAAAGCATGGGACCAACACAGAGGATCTCTAAAGGTAAAAGTGGACTGTTGTAGTTGTTGATATGGAAGGACAGACTAGATAGGCCATGTGGTCTTTTTCTGTCATCATGTTTCTGTGTTTCTAATAAGGGGGCCGGGAACGCAGAAGCAGTGACCGAGGCAATCGGTGCAGGAGAGTCCTAGCTAGAACGGTTCCTGGGTGATATCGGAGCTGCAAATACAGGAGCAGTGGGGAGCCTGTTTGGGGATGTCACGTGGCAGTTTGGAGCGGCTGGAGTAGAGAGCGAGAGTGTGAGCGGAGGTGGCCAAGGCAAGAAGCTCGGCGAGAGCAGGTGATGCTGCAGAGGTGACATCGAGAAGGAAAGCAGAGATGGAGGTAACTATGACGTGGTGCAGCAGTGGAGGAGAAGACACATTTGTAATAGGAGGGAAAGGAGTGCCGCAGGGGAAAAGTGTAGAATGGAGCAAAGCAAGAGAGGTGCAACACAACAGTGCCAAATAAAGAATAAAAATGAAAATAAGTCTCAGTAAACAAGGAGGGTACAGTAAACTGAACAGACACAGAAAGTGCTATTGAATAGCTAAAGGGGGGGAGGAGAAGAAAAAACAACAACCCTAAAGAGGGAGCAGAACGACAGTAGAGGCTGAGTAATTAAGAGGGGGAGAAAATACAATACAGATCGGAGGATCTGGCAACCCAACCAGGGGGTCAAGAGAGATCATGGATAAAACTAAAGGTGGACAGTCAGTGAAAAAGAAATTGGCGGAATTCAGTTCAACATACGTGTCGCCAAAAGGAGGGAGAGAAAGAAGGTAAAACAGTGGCCAAGCGTCAGAACGAACAGGAGGAGGAGATGGAGGGAGCCTGGGGCCTGGGTGTCGCAGCGATGATTAAACTGTGGCTAACAGAATTGAAAGTGGAGATTAAGGAGGAAATAAGTGGAGTTACAAATGAATTAAAAGAGACATTACAATCTTTAAGGCAAGACATTGTGGATCTGGGAACTCGGTTAGAAGAAACGGAGAATCAGTTGGAACAACAAGGGGAAGCAATAGAGGACCTACAAAAAGGGTGGGGGGAACTAAAGCGGGTCCAAGAGGAGCAGCAGGCAAAAGCGGAGGACATGGAAGACCGGTCCAGAAGATGCAATATAAGAGTGAAAGGTCTCCCAGAGGACCCCAAATATAAAAACTGTGATGAAGTGGTTAAAGTATTTAGATCCCTGTTATAAACTGTGGACCTAGGGGAGGGGGGAGATGAAGAGCCTCTGCAAATTGAGAGGGCACACAGAGGATTGGGGCCCATAAGAGATAATAGACCACGAGATATAGTGGTGTGTCTGAACTCTTTCAAAACTAAAGAACGACTTCTGGGAGCTGCTAGAAAATTGAGACAGTTCACATGGGATGAACATAAACTGGAACTTTTCCAAGATTTATCCCTGGGCACGCTACAGCATAGAAGAGACTTAAAGGAGGTGATGGCATACTTAAGGAGAGAGGATATGAGGTATAAGTGACTGACTGTTCCCCTTTGGCCTATTATTTTACCTAGAAACCCCAAAGTGCGTCAATTGATGCATTATCACGATGACTGCGTTTAGCATTTAATGCAGATGTGAATTAATATGAAGTTACTTATTTGTTAAATACGTGCAGTATGTGACGTCATTACATGTCATAGTGTGTTTATTGTTTGTCATGCCGGAGTAAAACTGTAAACAGTGATTGAGATGTGCCACCTAGTGGGAACATGAATTTATACCTAGAAGCCCCAAAGTACGTCAGTTGACGCATCCAAAACAATTGGGTGCGTCAATTGACGCACTTGGGGGCTTCTAGGTATAAATTCATTTTCCTGCTAGGTGGTGCATCTGTCATTAATTTTCGATGCACATATTTGAATATCTTGACCTTGCAAACAAAGTCATGGAACATGACTGACATGGTTCTAGCAGTGGCACTGGTATACAACTTCAAAGATGCATTTGCGTCAATTGACGCACTTTGGGGCTTCTAGTGTTAAAAGATAGAAACTATATAAAGAAATAGCATGCCAAAGGGTGGCGTTAGTGCTTATACAGGAAACGCACTTGACACGGGCGACAGAGCATCTGGTTAAACCCAAGGGTTATGGGGTATGTGTACATGCATAAAATACAGTGGAAAAGAAAAAAGGAGGGGTTGCCATATTGATAGATTCAAAGCTAAAGATGGAGTTACAAACAGTTGTGAGGGATAAAGCGGGGAGATGTGTTATTGCATATTAAAGTGGGGAACGAATGGTATTGTATAATGAATGTATACGCACCCACAGGGGTGCAAAGTGAATTTTGGACAAAGCTAAATGAGGAGGCAGGGAGACTGGGGAAGGTTATCCTCATCTGTGGGGGAGATTTTAATTTAACTTGGAATCCAGCGAGAGATGCAACAGGAAATAGAGAGGGTAAGAGGGCGGATAGGAATAGATAACGTAATTTTGTAACACAACACTTTTTGATGCATGGCGGTTTCAGCACCCATGGAAAAGACAGTTCTCATACTTTTCACGTGTACATGGCTCATATTCCAGAATAGACGCTATTTGGGTAACGAAGGAGGTGGGGGGTAGGATTAAGGGGACGGAAATGGACTCAATAACCTGGTCGGATCACATGCTGGTGGAGGTTAGATTGGCAATAGAGGGGGAAGGGAGCGGCACACAGTTCTGGAGGTTAAATGAATCTTTATTAGAGGATGAGAGGGTAAGAGAGGACATCAAGAAAGGAACAAGGGAATATTTTATGTGGAACGATAATGGGGAGATTGCTTGGGGAGGAGTATGGGATGGATTCAAGGCAGTAGTGAGAAGACTCTTAATTAAATGGGGGGCACGAAAAAGGAAGGAAAGGGAGGGAAGAGAGAGGGAATTGAGAGAGACACTATTGAAACCGGAAGAATTGGACGCGATAGACAAAAAAGGTTCATATAGAGGTCAGGTGCTGGCAGTACGAGCGCAGCTAAACGAAATGCAGGCAGAAAGGATAAGGTATCAAATGCAACTATTGAAACAGGAATTCTTTGAGGGAGGAAATAAAGCAGGGAGAGATATGGCGCAGAAACTGAAGCAGAGGAAATTGCGGTCACACATAATGAGAGTTCGTGACCCAGGAAGGAAGGTTCTCCATAAAGATGGAGAGATTAGGGAAGCGTTCAGGGGATTTTATCAGAGGCTATATAAAGCAAGAGGTCCTCCACAGAAGGAGAGGATACAGAGCTACTTAGATTCACTAAAAATGCCGAAACTAGAAGAGGGGGAGCAAAAAGAGCTAAACAAGGCCATTACGGCGGAAGAGGTCCAAAAAGCTATAAAACAGCTGAAAGTAGATAAGGCGCCAGGGTTAGATGGGCTCACAGCAAGATTCTATAAAAGGTTTGGAGAGAGATTAACCCTACCACTGGTGCGATTGTTTAATCTACTAAGGGAAGGAGGTGCATTAGCGGCTACAATGGGATGGGCGGGAATAACAATAATACATAAAGAGGGAAAGGAGCCACAGGAATGTTCATCGTATCGTCCCATCTCTTTGCTTAATTTAGATGCCAAAATACTAGCTAAAATCTTAGCTATACGTTTAAATAAGATAATAGGGAAACTGATTCATCAAGACCAGGCAGGATTTATCCCAGGCAGGCTGGTAGTGGACAGTATTAGAAAGATATTAAATATGATTTGGTCAATTGAACAAAGTAGGGAAGAGGCATTGCTGTTATCGTTGGATGCGGAAAAGGCTTTTGACCAGGTGTCTTGGCCTTTTCTGTTCCAGGTGATGGACAGAATGGGGTTAGGGGAAGAATTCATGGGTTGGGTGAGAGCGTTATATGGAAATCCGAAAGCATGTGTTAGGGTAAACGGTGCTTATTCAGAATTTTTTGAGCAGGAGCAGGGAACGAGGCAGGGATGCCCCCTGTTGCCACTACTATTTGCCTTATCAATGGAGCCGTTCGCGGAGAGGGTGAGAGAGAGAGCAGATTTGAAGGGTATAAAAGTAGGGAAGACTGAATATAGAATATCCTTATTTGCAGACGATATAATTTTGAGCGTCGCTAGGCCAGTTTTTTCTATTCCAATATTAATGTGGTAATTAGAAGAATTTGGACGGTTGTCAGGCTTCACTATAAATTGGACAAAATCGGAAATATTGAACCTATATTGAAATATAGACGGCCCAGAGTAGCAATGGCCATTATGCAGCGAGCTACGGGTGAGGGAGGTTTAGGGGTTCCCAATTTTGAAACATATGAGGCAGCACAACTGAAAACTATATATTTATTTATTTTATTTATTTAACATTTTCTTCTATACCGCGCTATTAAAATCAGCGCGGTGTACATCGAACAAGAATACTGCAATGTATACAAATAACATTGAGTTTACAAATAACAGGGAATTGAACATGGGGGAGAAAACGGGGAAACTAAATACATATTAACTCAAACTATGTACAATGCTCTAATGTAACTGGGTGTTGCATTAGTTTTGTGAAGGTTGGTAGGGTTTGGGGGACTACCTATTATTTGTGGTGTTGACGTGCAGGGGCGACTGGTGTGTGGGGGAAGTTTGCAGGTTGTTAGTTGTGCTTCTATCGCTGGAGGTTATGACTGGCAAAGAGGAAAACAGAAACATTGGGTTCAAATGGAAGAAGAATCACTAAGGGGGGGGGGGTGGGATTGGAAAAGTTAGTGTGGAGAGGGAGTAAGGCCCCAGAAAATAAACCCATACACCTGATAATTGCACATATTCTGAATGTTTGGAAACAAAATAGAAAATTAGTACACGACAAATGATATTTACAGGGAATGACACTGGAGGCTTGCTTTGAGAGGGGACAAGGGCCAAGGGTGAGTACTCTGAAGATGGGCAAAGTTGGGACTTAAACATATCTCCCAAATAGTGAGTAAAGAGGGAGTTCATGAGTTTGCAGGCATTAAGGATTTATATGGGTTAGTGGAGGGCTATTATTACTCCTATCTACAGGTCAGTCATTTTTTGTGACAGTAGAAGGTATGGAAGGATTTATGGGAAAACAGGGGGTGGTTCGAGGCGCTTTGCACAGGATACTTAGGTCAAAAAGGAGCTTAGGTCAAAAAGGAGCTTTGCCCAAAACTTACAAAGGATTAGTGGAGGGAGGAGAGAGTAAGCCCATGTATATGACGAAATGGGAGGAAGATTTGGGGGTGCAATGGAATGAAGAGTTGTTTGATAAGATAATACAAACAGTGGCAAGCATTTCTATCGCCACTCAAGTAAAAGAAAATGCATACAAAGTGTTATATCGATGGTATTGGACACCGGTATCTAAAAGGCGAGCTGGATTGGGACACACTGATCTTTGTTGGAGGGGATGTCAAGAGAGAGGGGATTGGCTACATATGTGGTAGAAATGTGGACAGATTAAAGCATACTCGGAAAAGGTGTTAGATATAATTTATGAAATGACAGGGCATAAACTGCAAAGGAAACCAGAGATTTGCTTAATCCCCCATTCTAGAGGTCTATAAATTAATGAATGGAGTGGAACGGGTAAACGTAGATCAATTGTTTACGTCATCAGAATTTAAAAAGACTAGGGGACATGCAATGAAGCTACAGGGTAACCTATTTAAGACTAATAAGAGAAAATATTTTTTCACTCAACGTGTAATCAAACTCTGGAATTTGTTACCGGAGGATGTAGTAAAAGCTGTTAGTGTAGCTGGGTTTAAAAAAAGGGTTGGACAAGTTCCTGGAGGAAAGGTCCATAAACCATTTTAAAAGGGACCCAGGATATCTCCAGGAACAACAGGAATGTAGTCTTCACATATGGGTATTGTCGGTACCGACGGAGCCTGCGCGGGAACGCTCCCCAGCGTCCAATAGAAAAGCTTTTGGGAGCATCCCACAGCGCCTGCGTGCTGCCTTCCTGCCTTTCCCAACTGTCCCTCTCCAGTTTTTTTCGTTTTCTGCGGAGCCGACAGGCCGCACATCCTGTCACCGCAGAAAATTCCATTCTTATACTTCTTTTTTGTGGTCGCGTCTGCCTTCCCTCAACACTATACCGGTACCGCCGGTTCTTCTTTTCTTTCTTAAAAAAAAAAAAAAAACTTAGTTTCTGGAGTCTTTCCTTCAGTAACTTTCTTATGTGGTGCTAGGTGCCATTTTGGGCACTAGGCCCAATTTTTTCCTTAACCATGGAAAAACCTGCTTCGGGTTTTAAAAAGTGTTCCAAGTGTGGCGGTACCATCTCCGTCACCGACACCCATGAGTGGTGCCTCAAATGTTTAGATCCTGACCACTCTATTTCAGAGTTTCTCACCTGTGGAATGATGTCTAAAAGGGGCCGGCAAAACTGGGCTGCTAAACTTAGCACCCTTTTTCCCTCTGATGTGGCGTCCGTGGCATCGACGTCCTCCAGGGTTTCATCTTCCTCCCATGGATCTCAGGTAACTAAACATAAATCTAGCCGGTCCTCAAAGGGTAGATCTCCTTCTAAGCATCGAGATGCCTCTGGCGTTGCCCTTGAGGGATCTTCACCGGCAAAATTGCCCCGGTGGGAGGCTTCAGCTTCCAAAGTACTAACGGGGCTCCAGGATGTTCTCGAGGCCTCAACCTCGACAGAACTACTGGTGCCATGCTCTGGGGTTCCGCTGCTTCAACCGGCACCGATACCCAAGCATTGGCAGCGTCGATAGACCAGAGATTCTTGGCTATTGAACGCAGTCTGGCGGCTCTTCTCACGGCCTCAATGCCCCTGAAACCACTTTGGACACTTCAAACGACACTGGTACCGGCACCGACTGCATCGACATCGGCGGGTATACCACCGGGACTGAGCCATGCATCTCTATCCGGCATCGACAAGTCGGTACCAGAACACTCGATACCGACTTTGATCGGTACCATGCCTTGCACGATCACCGGGATCAGAGATACTTCAGGTCCTCGAATGAGTCTGAAGACTTCGAAGACTCTGCCGATACCAGAGTACTTCTTCCCGAGGATTCCTCTTCTCCTCAGCGTAGGATGTCTCTGCCAGAGGATATGTCCTTTCAGGATTTTATCCGAGATGTGGCCCAAGGTCTTTCCATCACAGTGGCTCTTGAAAAAGAGCCTAGGGCAAAGGAATTAGAAATCCTTCAGTACCCTAAAGCTCCCAAGGAGGCAGCTACCTTACCTATTCATGAGATCTTGCATGTTCTTATGTTAAGGATGTGGGAAACACCTCTAACCACATCTCCTCATTACCGAAGACTCGACACCATGTATCGAGTTCCTCCTTGTCCTGGATTTCAAAAGACTCCATTACCATACCATTCCATGGTGGTGGAATCAGCCATGAGATGGATCAAGAGTGCAAAAAGGCATTCATCTAATCCTCCAGGACGTGAGTGTAGAGCTCTTGATGCCTTTGGGCGTCGATCATTCCAGGCTTTCATGCTTTGTGCTAGGATCAGTTCCTATATCTTGTATATGGGGATGTTCCTTAAGGAAGTCACAGGAGACGTAGAGCTTATGAGCCCTCTTCTTCCTGATGATAAAGGCAAGATTATCTTGCTCTTGTTAAACATGCTCAGGATGTTTCCAAGTTTGTGAATCGTGCAGCCTTTGACTGCTTTGAATGCATAAGCAGAACCTCTGCTATTGTCATAGGTGCATGTAGGATTGCCTGGCTCCAGGCATCTGACTTGGCAATCTGGGTACAGGACAAATTGGGAAACATACCTTGCACAGGAGAGAATCTCTTTGGCAAGAATTGGCAGGAAAAAGCTAATGAGATAGATGCTGACAATATCACTTTGGATCGATTGTCCAAATCTACAGCTGATCCTGCAAGGAAAAGATCCTCTAAGAAACCGTTCTTCAGCAAGAAGAAATTTTATCCCTCCTATACCCAGCAGGGATATCGTCCAGGTCAGTCTGCCCAAAAGGGACAGCAACAGCAACCTAGACAACAAAGGAAACCAAAAGCTGCTAAGCCTCAACCGGCTAATTAGATTCAGCCTCCACAGGGGCTTTGACTCCTGTCTAGAGAACTTTGCCTTCCTTCCGCTGAACGGACCAGAACCCTCCATCAACCCGGGAAGGTTATGTCATTTTGCCCGCAGATGGTGTCAGATAACAGCAGAAAATTGTACTCTGTCCATTGTACGAGAGGGGTACAAGCTTCATTTCCTCAGCATGCCCCCTCCTACAATAGTTAGACAGTTCAATTCTCAGACCTCTCTCAACGACGGGTTAGGTCAAGAAGTCACAATGCTCCTTGCTCAAGGACCAATAGAAGAGGTACCCATTCCCCAACAGGGTACAGGGTTCTACTCCCCCTATTTCCTTATTCCAAAGAAAACAGGAGGAGACGGATCCATTCTAGACCTCAGAGAATTGAACAATTTTCTGTTCAGAGAGAAGTTCAAAATGATTTCTCTAGGAACTCTGCTGCCATACCTTCGGGGTCAGGATTGGCTTTGTTCTCTAGATCTCAAGGATGCATACACTCATATTCTCATCCATCCAAGTCACAGGAAGTTCCTTAGATTCCTGTTTCAAGAGAAGCACTACCAATACAGGGTTCTTCTTTTGGCCTGGCTTCTGCACCAAGAGTGTTCACAAAATGCGTGGCTGTGGTAGCAGCATTTCTCCACACCCTGGGAATATTTGTCTTCCCTTACTTAGACTGGCTCATTCGAGCCCCTTCAGGGCCAGAAGCCAGTTTTGCTCTGTCTCGCACAATGCGCATCCTTCAGTATTTGGGACTTGTCATAAACTTCCCAAAATCCAACCTTGCTCCCACTCAATCCCTAGAATTTATAGGAGCTCATCTGGATACCAGACAGACAAGGGCCTTCCTTCCACAGCCCTGCTGTCTTTGCATTGTACAGTTAGCTTCTCAAGCAGTGCTCAAACCTCGTCTCACTGCTCGGGAAATGTTACAGTTGCTAGGCCACATGGCATCCACCGTGCATGTGATTCCTTATGCTCGCCTCCATATGAGGGCAGCCCAGTGGTCCTTATCCACTCAGTGGACTCAGGCATCAGGTTGCCTGTCAGACAAACTAGCAAACTCAGATTGTCTTATTTTGTCCCTCCAATGGTGGCAGTCACCCAGAAACCTTCTGGTGAGGTCTCCTCTCCAGCAACCCCTACCCCAAGCCACTCTAACAGATGCTTCACAGGTGGGTTGGGGAGCCTACCTGCACGACCTCTCCAGCCAGGGTACCCTGGACTCCACAGGAGGCCTTTCTTCATATCAACCTCCTAGAACTCAGAGCAATTTGCCTTGCTCTTCGAGTGTTTCACACCCAGCTCAGCTACAGGACAGTCCTAGTTGAAACGGACAGTCAGGTAGCCATGTTCTATGTGAACAAGCAGGGCGGAACAGGCTCTCTGTCGCTATGCAACGAAGCTTTGCGACTATGGGCCCTCCCCAGAGAGCATCAGATTCATCTCCTTGCAGTGTATCTTCCAGGCATTCAAAACTCTTGGGCAGACAAACTCAGTCGAGTTCTGCTTCCACACGAATGGTCTCTCCATGCAGACCAGGTGGCCCAAATTTTTCAAATTTGGGGAATCCCGGACATAGATTTCTTTGCAAGTCCACTGAATGCCAAACTTCCCCGGTTCTGTTCCAGAATTCTGGCTCAAGGTTGTCAGGCTAGGGATGCTTTCCTCCTTCACTGTGGTCAGGACATCCTGTATGCTTTCCCACCCATTCTCCTAATTCCCAAAACCCTATTCAGGCTTCAGAGAGACATAAGTCATATGATTCTCATAGCTCCATGTTGGCCATGGCAACCGTGGTACTCTTTGCTCCTACATCTCTCTCAAGCTCCGCCTCTGGAGTTAGGATCTGCTCCAGATCTTCTCTCACAAGAGGACGGACGGGATGCTGTGGCATCCCAACCCCCAGTCTCTGCATCTCAGGGCCTGGTTGCTGAAAGCCTAGAAAATCAGGATCTTAACCTTTCCCAGCAGGTGAAGGATATCCTTAATGCTTCCAGGAAACCCTCCACAAGACATTCTTATGCGTTTAAGTGGAAGAGGTTTACCATATGGTGCTCGCAGAAGGGTCTTAACCCTCTTGCAATACGTCTAGAATCATTACTGGAGTATCTCCTTCATTTGTCAAATGCAGGGCTTAAAACCAATTCAGTGAGAGTCCATTTGAGTGCTATTGCAGCTTCTTTCAAACCTCTAAATGGACAGCCTATTTCCTCTCATCCTTGTATAGCGAGATTTATGAGAGGCCTTCTTCTAACAAAGCCTCCCATTAAGCCACCACCGGTGGCATGGGACTTGAATCTGGTATTTGGGCAGCTCATGAAACCACCCTTTAAACCATTAGCCACTACCTCTTTGAAATTCCTTTCCTGAAAGGTTATCTTCCTCATTGCAATCACATCAGCACGTCGCATCAGTGAATTGCAAGCATTGGTGGCTGACCCTCCTTATACAAGGTTCCACCATGATAAGGTAGTTCTTAGGACTCATCCACACTTTATGCCAAAGGTGGGGTCACCTTTTCATTTAAACCAAGCGGTTTACCTTCCTGTATTTTTTCCAAGGCCTCACGCCTCCAGTGCAGAAAGGAACCCTCATACTTTGGACTGTAAAAGAGCTTTGGCCTTTTACTTACAAAGGACAAAGCAACATAGAAAATCCTCTCAACTCTTTGTTGCTTTTGATCCTAGTTATTTGGGACTCCCAGTCTCCAAAAGGACACTGTCCAACTGGATTGCACAGTGTATATCTTTTGCCTATGAGAGTAAGAACCTTCCTCTTGAAGGCCATGTCACAGCTCACAATGTGAGAGCCATGGCAGCCTCAATGGCTCATCTTCACTCTGTGTCTATGGACGACATCTGTCGAGCAGCTACTTGGGCTTTGGTACATGCCTTCACATCCCATTACTGCTTAGACAAGGACTCCCGCCGGGATGCCTTGTTTGGTCAGGCTGTTCTTCAACACCTGTTCCAGACTTAATCAACTCCTACCCACCATCCCTGGTAGGATGCCAGAGATCCATGGGGGGAAGTGGAGCCCTTTCACAAGGGCACGCAACTTTCTGGGGCTATCTCCCTGGCATCTGCAGCTAGGGAGTCCCCATATGTGAAGACTACATTCCTGCTTGTTCCTGGAGATAGCATAGTTGCTCACCTGTAACAGGTGATCTCTGGGAACAGCGGGAATTTAGTCTTCACAACCCGCCCACTTCCCCTGGGAGTTGTATCTCTCTCTCTTTCCCTCTCTCTCTTGTCTCGGCTATAAACTCAACTGGAGAGGGACAGTTGGGAAAGGCGGGAAGGCAGCACACCGGCGCTGTGGGATGCTCCCAAAAGCTTTTCTATTGGACGCTGGGGAGCGTTCCCGTGCAGGCTCCGTCGGTACCAATGATACCCATATGTGAAGACTAAATTCCTGCTGTTCCCGGAGATCACCTGTTACAGATGAGTAACTATGCTATCACTGCTTGACCCAATATAAGCACTGAGGAACCTGTGTTTTTGGGGAGACTGCTAGGTACTTATGACCTAGATTGGCCACTGTTGTAAACAGGATACCTTGGTCTGACCCAGTATGGCAGGGGTCTCAAACACGCGGCCCGCGAGAGACCTTTGTGTGGCCCGCGATGCATAGGGGGAAAAAAAAAACATCCCGGCTTCTGCTGCTGCTGCCGCCGCTGCCGTGGCCGGCAATAGCAGCAATATCGCAAGTCCCGCGGGCTCCGCTCCACCCCCCCTTCCTTCCTTCCTTCCTTCCTGCTTGCCTGCCAGTTCTCCACTTCCGCTTCGGCTTCGCCTTTCAGAGCCGCGAAGGGAGAGCTTCTCCCTCGCGACTCTGTTCAGCCCGCTGGGGCAGATGGGAAATTTCCCATCTGCCCCAGCGGGCTGAACAGAGTCACGAGGGAGAAGCTCTCCCTTCGCGGCTCTGAAAGGCGAAGCCGAAGCGGAGAACTGGCAGGCAAGCAGGAAGGAAGGAAGGAAGGAGGGGGGGGGGAGCGGAGCCCGCGGGACTTGCGATATTGCTGCTATTGCCGGCCACGGCAGCAGCAGCAGAAGCTGGGTTTTTTTAAAAGTTTAATTTTCCCGGGGGGGGGGGAGGGAGGGAGCAGGACTTGATGGGGGGGAGAGCAGAACTTGATGGGGGGGAGCAGGACTGGGGGGGGAGAGCAGGACTTGATGGGGGGGGAGAGCAGGACTTGATGGGGGGGGAGAGCAGGACTGGGGGGGGGGAGCAGGACTGGGGGGGGGAGCAGGACGGGGGGGGAGCAGGACGGGGGGGGGGAGCAGGACTTGATGTGTGGCTGGGGGGGGTAGTACTGAAAATGGGGTGATGGGGGTTAGGACTGGTAATGGACAGATGGGGGTTAGGACTGGAGGTGGTCTGATTAGGGGGCTAAGACTGAAATGGGGTTATGGGGGGGCTAAGAATGAAGATAGGGCGATGGAAGGGTTAGGCCTGGAAGTGGGCTGTTGGGGGGCTTAGGACCGATAATGGGCTGGGGGGGGGCTAGAACTGGTAATGGACTGGGGGGGTGCTATGACTGGAAATGGGCCGAGTAGAAGGGGGAGCTTGAACTGCAAATAGCTGATGGGGACAGGGTCTTGGAATGGTAATGGGCTGAGTGGAAGGGGGCTTGGAATGGAAATGGGCTGATGGGGAGGGGGGCTTGGAAAGGAAATGGGCTGTGAGGGGAGGGAGCTAGGACTGGAAATGGGCTGATGATGCGGGACTAGAAGGGAGCGGATGCTGGGTGGGGCAGGAGCTAGAAGGGAGTTGATGTTGGGGGACGATTAGAATGGGATGGGGCTGGGAGAGTGAAATGGAGAGGGGAAATATATTTTGTGTGGGAGGGAAGAAAAATCTACAATTGGCCGGGTATTGGGAGAGTAAGTGGGGATTGAGGATGGAGGGGTAAAATTTGAGTGGATGAAATAGGAATGAGGAAAGAGCAAAAGGAGAATGATTAGTATGTTAAAGCAGATGTAGAGAGAATGGAAAAAAACTAGGAAAGAAGAAAGGACAAATGGACAGCAGACGATGGAGAGTTAGCAGAAGACACAAAGAAACCAGAAGAAAGTGAATGGAACAATTGCAACTGAAAAAAAAATGCACAAAAGGTAGAAAAATATCTCTTTATTTTGAATTTATTAACTGAAATATGTCAGCTCTTGGAAATGTGCATCTTTAACGTCTGCACTTTATTTAATACAAGAGGAAATCAATGTATAGTTTTATTTCTACAGTGTTGTACATTCTAAGTTTGGCTTTTGGGGTTCCCAGTTTAATTGTCTTCCTGTTTCTAAATTGTGATTCCTGGTTTGGTGATGGTGTATGTTCTGCATGTGTAACTGAGCTGAGGTATTCTGTTTATGTAATTCCTATTTGACATTGCCACTTGTTCTCTTTCCCGAGTAGGTCATGTATTGTTGTTCTCTGAAATGTGTTGATTTAATATTTGCAGTGTTGCCTTTTGATAGTTAGGGTATGGTGCTTTGTGAGTCCTGGTAGTGCTGTTAGGACACGGCAGGTTTGCTATGGGTTCTAAATGAGCAGTGTTTCTAGTAGTTCCTAATGTGCCTGGCGGTTGGCACTGGTTTATAGTAATGTAGAAATCTTTTAGTCTTTCTTTATCCATACACTCATTAAGAGGCATGTTTACTAAAAGTTAGTGTATGGTAACATTATGCAAATATTTATGCAAATGATGCCCTTATGCAAATGATGCCCTTATGCAAATGAGGCCTGCGTCTTGTGCGGCCCCCGGGTTACTCTACAAGTCCTCATTTGGCCCTCAAAGCAATTTGAGTTTGAGACCCCTGCAGTATGGCATATCTTATGTTTTTATGGGGCTTTTTTATGTTTAGAGGAAGATATCTCGAAAAGAGAAAGGGGGGTGCTGCACTATTATATAGTGTCCGCTAGATGCGAGATAGCACAACACTGGACGGGGTCATGTACACCACAAAATGCAGGCTTTATCAGAAGAGTGGCAGATGTGAGCTTGATGCAAAGATTGACAGGGTTGCGACAAGGGAAAAGGGATTGGAGTACAGAACAATGGAACAGTGTGTGGAAGTGGTTGGAGACCTGGAAGGCTGGAGAGAGGGGGTGGAAGGAGTGAAGGGAAGGAGGGAAGCAACGTAGTTAATAAGCTACAGGTGTATAACATTGGTAAAGAGCTAATTGGTGAATGTTTAAGATTCAGGACAAATAAGAATGGAAGGGAGGGATGAAGAAGAATGCATAAAAGAAGAGAGACAGTAGCGATGGGAGAGTAGGGAGGGCTTGGAGGGCAGGGAAGGGGGTGGGAAGGAGGAGGGGAGGACAGAAGGTTGGACAAATGTGAATGTTGAGATAGCAAGTAAGGGATAAAACAAGATAGCTTGTAAAAATGTTGTGAAAATTGAACAAAGTTATGTGTGAAGATGTTTGTGCTGTTTGTTGAAATCGTTAATAAAAAGTTAAAATGGAAAAAAAAAATAGTTTCGGGAGGAAAATATATAATTGGACTTTCCCCTTTGGACTGAGATTTATATGCAAAGGACAGCGGTTTAGAGTGCAATCATGTGAAGAAGCAATTAAAGCTTTAACTGCTACAGGCATGTTTGGGCTAAGTCTCCAGCGTGAAAATGCTAGGGGAAAAGTATCCCAGCTGGCAGCGGGTGGATCATGGAAGACGGAGGCTGCATCGCCAGTCTGCAAATATGTCAATGGCAAGCGCAGGAGAATGAAGTGTGAGAGCACGGGACAATTCCAGAGTTTATTTACATTCTCTTATATTTATTTACATTCTCTTATATACCGCGCTATTCTGCATCAGTGCGGTTTACATTGAACAAACTGAAATTACATTGAACAGGGCATTATAACTTGGAGATAACCCTCCATAGCCTATGTTCCCTGTAAAATAGTTAAGTGGCTTGCCCAAGACCACAAGGAGCACCTGTGGGACTAGAAACCCCAGTCCTTCCATCCCAAGGTTGCTTTCCTCTAGTGGGATTTGAACCCCCGACCTTCCGGCCTGAAGTACCTTGCCCCAATCACTAGTCCTCCACTCCGATGGAGGAGTGGCCTAGTGGTTGCCACTGAGGCGAGATTGCAGAGCCGGAAAGGACACTTGGCTATAAAAGAATGTTGGCCATAGGTTGAGTAAGGCATGTCTTTGGGGAGTGTTTGTCTATTTTTCTCCCCCCTTCTCTCTTTCATAATTTCCTCTTTTGAGGTTTTTGTCTGTTTTATTTCTGCGTGCAGTTGGGGGCTGGGAGGGGGTGTGGATCATAACACTGCTGGAGAGTTCCCCCCCAGTACTATTACATTTACTGGATTATGAGTTTGGGGGAATATGGTGGAGGAATGGTTACAATATTGAGGGATAGGATGGAAGTAGAGGGGGAGGTGTAGGGGGAGGGGGGAAGAGAAGGGGAGGTGAAGGGGGAGGAGGAGAAGTGGGGGATGCCAAACAGAAGAGAGGGGAAATTGACAAGGGTTGGGAAGGCGAAGTGGGTGGGTTATGGAAGAGTTGGGAATTCAAATTGGCTTAGAGGATTCACCCACTTGCTTAATGGAAGATTACATGGGCGGGGTGTGGGAGTATGGCCTTAGGGCTTAGGGGTAAGTAGGCAAGACGTGGGGGTTGAGGTTGGAGGAATGTAGCAAGTGGGTTGGCCAGGCTGTCGGAAGATGATGATTGCAGCCCAGGCTACTATCCGTGGGAGTGGGAGAGGATGACTGAAGTGCAAGGGTTGGATGGGAGGGGAAAGCAGAGGTGGGGGGGGAGTCGACAAAGCACGAGGAGATACTGAAGTTTTAGCAAACAGGTGATGTGAAAATAGGAAAATAGTGACTCTAAATGTCAAGGGACTTAATTCACCCTTTAAATTATACAAGGAGCCAGAAATTATACAAGGAGCTGGGGTGTCACCAGGTCTCACTGGTGTTACTACAAGACTCAAATCTGATAAGAGCCCATGAAAGCCTAGTGCGGCCCAGGGGATATGACGTGTGACTATATGCATCAAATACAGTGGAACGCAAGAAAGGAGGAATGGCTGTGCTACTAGTCTCTAGCATGAAAATAGTGAACCACACTGAGATCAGGGATAAAGAGGGGAGATACCTGCTGTTGAGGTTAAAAATAGGGACAGAGTGGTTTTGCATCGTTAATGTCTATGTGCCCACAGGGGCTCACGGGGCATTTTGGGATGCACTAAGTGACGAGATGGCAAAATTGGGAGAGGGTACATTAATTTGCAGGGGGGGATTTTAACTTTTCATGGGAACCCGGTAGGGATACAGGGAAAAGGGAGGGTCAGAGGGCGGACAGGACTAAATACTAGAAGTTTGTACAACAGCTGTGTCTGACGCCATTTCAACATCCTGGGAAAAAAGTTTTCCTTCTACTCCACAGTGCATGGCTCATATTCAAGGATAGATGCTATTTGGGTAACTAGGGAGGCAGTTGGGCGGCTTCGGGAGGTGGAGATGGACCGATAACATGGTCAGATCATGCCCCAGTGGAAGTTAGATTCTCAATGAGAGGGGAAGAACACAGACCCCAATTCTGGAAATTGAATGAAACTCTGTTGAAAGAGGTGGAACGGGAAATGGGGGTTATTTTCAGTTGAATGACAATGGGGCGGTGGGATGGGGGGTTGTCTGGAATGGGTTTAAGGCAATCGTGCAGGGGATCCTAATAAAATCGGGGGCGAAGAGAACAGGAGAGAAGGGAGTTGCAGCCTCGACAGCGCCTACTATGTTTGGAGAAGCTAGATTTATTTATTTATTTATATTTCTTATATTCCGTGCTATTCGGGATCAGCGCGGTTCACAGAGAACAAAACAAAGACCAGAACAACAATCTGTTTGTTACATATAACAGGAGCATAAACTTGGACAAACATGGGAGAACTGTCTACATGGAGTATATGGTCTGTTAACTAGATAACATACTCAAAGTATTTACAGAAATTAGCAAAAAGTTAGTAACAATGGGAAAGCTGTGGTTACGTTTGCGGTGGGAATGTAAGTTTCACTTTGTCGGGTAGTATTTGATGAAAAGGTTGAATTTGAGGGCTTTTCTGAACTGGGCTAAGTCGGTTATGGCACGGACATCAGGTGGTAGAGAGTACCAGGATTTTGGTGCGCAAAATATGAAAGCTCTGTTTGCTGTTGATAGGCTGTAAGTTGTTATGGCCTTTGGTATTATTAGGGAGTTTAATGCTACTTGTCTTCTATTTCTGTTTGGTGGTACAGTTTGTATGAGCTCTGTGAGTGAGTTGGCTGTTAGACCATTGATGGCCTTGAAAGTGAGAATCAAGGTCTTGAACATAACCCTTCCGTGTATAGGGAGCCAATGGAGCTGCTTGAGGATAGGTGTAACATGTTCGCTCTTGGACGCTCCTTGTAGAACCCTTGCAGCAGTATTCATAGCAAGCTGTAATGGGCTAAGAGTGGATTGTGGGAGCCCTTGCAGAATGGAGTTGGCGAAGTCGAAGTGCGGTAAAATCAGTGCCTGGTAAATGGTTCTGAAGTCCTCTTGGTCTAGTAAGGAGCGTAGGTGCCTGAGCGTGCGTATCTTGAAGTACACCGCTTTTACAATATTATTTATGTGGGATTTCATGTTGAGACGATGATCCAGTGTGACTCCGAGGTATCTTATTGTTTCCTTAGTGCATAGATCAGCTCCCTTAACACTTATATGTGGTGGTGGAATGAAGTTGGGGTCTTTAGTGATAGAGAACTTCAGTTTTCTTATGTTGAATGCGGAGGTTCTGTGACAGGAGCCATTCTGATACTGCGTCGAAGCAATTTGTTATAGGTGATAAATCCATTTGTACTGTGGAAAATGGCATGTAGAGTAGGATATCATCTGCATTTATCATACATTTCACATTGAATGATCTGATGATATTGCAGATAGGCTGTATATATATGTTAAACATGAGAGATGAAAGAGAGGATCCTTGCGGAACGCCTTGTTTTTGATGGAAGGGTTTTGATTCTCCTGTTGCAGACTTTACATATTGCATTCTGGTGTCAAGGTATGATTTACACCAATCCAGTGCGGAGTTGCAGATGCCTTTCTCTTTCAGTCGCCCGAGGAGAATCTCGTGGTTTACTGAATCAAACGCTGCTGCTATATCTAAGAAGATTAGAACAACGCCTTGCCGGATGTTGACTATGCTAGTGAGAACATCATTGAAGAGGGTGGTAAGCAGTGTTTCCACGCCATGGTATTCTCTGAATCCATGTTGAAAATGGTCTAGAGGGGCTGCGGAATCTATGTGGTCTTGGATTTGACGTTGTGACTCTTTCTCAAAAATCTTTGCTAAGAGGGGGATACTGGCTATAGGCCTGTAGGAGTCAGGCCGTTTTGGGTCTAGTTTGGTGTTTTTTAGCAGAGGTCTGATGGATGTGAGCTTTAGAGCAGAGGGGAAGGAGCCAGTTGTAAATGAGAGGTTCATGATTTTTGCAATGAAAGGGCTGAATGTACTTCGAAGATGCACTGGATGAGAAGGGAAAGTACAAAGGGCAAGTATTGGCAGTAGGGGTACAAGTAAATGCACTACAGGCTGAAGCTATTACTTATCGTATGCAGCAATTAAGGCAAGAATTTTTCGAGGAAGGGAATAAGGCAGGGAGATATATGGCGCAACGTTTGAAACAACGAAAATTGCGATCGTATATATTGCAGATCAAAGGACCAAGTGGCCCATTGTTGCAGTCTGACAAGGAGATTAGGTCGGCCTTTGCAACCTTTTATCAGAGTTTGTATACAGTGGCCCCTCCTCCTCCAGTGGATAGGGTCTCAAGCTATTTAGAATCAGTATTGTTGCAGAGCTTAGATTTGGAAGATCCTAAGATGCTCAATAAAGAGATAGAAGAGGAGGAATTCTTACAGGCAATTCAACAGCTGAAGGTAGATAAAGCCCCTGGCCTTGATGGGCTGACAGCTCGCTTTTATAAAATGTTTGGTGGGGGGGGGGGGCCTTGGCTAAGCACTTGGTGTGTTTGTTTAATTTACCTAGGGAGATCAAAGGGGTGCCGGAAGTGGGTGAATATGTGGATTGTATGAAAACAGCAAAGGATATTTGTGAGGCGGTCCTGAAGGAGGCTGGGGAGGAAGTGGAGGAGGTTGTGCTGGATCGGGCACATAGATCGCTTGGAGCAGCGCGGCGGGAACAGCCTAGAGACATTATCTGTTTCCATGATTACCGGATTAAGGACAAAATTGCCAGTAAGATGCGTTCCATGGGAAAGTTTAAGTGGCAAGGGACTGAGATTGCTATCTTTGCAGATTTGGCTGCAGCAATGCTGCAGCGCTGGCAGGTCTGGAAGGAGTTTATGGCTCGGCTATGGGAGGAACATATAAGATATAAGTGGCTGTATCCAGTGGGACTGGCTTTTACTGTCAATGGGACAACCTGGCGAGCAGAGACCGTGTTGGCATTGAAGGAGGCTATGAAAGAGGCAAAAAAGAGGAGTCAGGTGGGTGAGGTGGAAGAAGGGTTGAGGAGTCAATTACAGCAATTGATTGGAGAGCATCAAAGGTATGGGAATAAGGTGGTGTTGCAAAGGCTGAATAGGGTGCGGGAGGAGTTGGAGGCGTTAAGACTGGGTGATGTAGCTTTTCAAATGCAGAGGCTGCAGCAAGCCTATTATGTGGGGGGAAATAAGCCGGGTAGGTATTTGGCAAGACAGCTTAGAAGGCGGCAGGTGCAGCAGCAGCTATTTAAGTTGAAGAATGAACAGGGGGAATGGGACCATGGGACGGTGAAGGTCCAGGAGATTTTATGTAGGTATTATAGGGCTCTATATCGATCGGAGAGGAGGGGATCGGAGGCCGAGATTCGACAATATTTGGGAAGACTTAGTCTCCCGAATCTGGAGGAGACGGAACAGGTATGGTTGGACAGGGCAATTGAGGAAGGGGAGGTGACAGTGGCAATTAATGGTCTTAAGGAAGGCAAAGCCCCGGGATTAGACGGTCTCACGGCCCGGTTTTATAAGACTTTTTGTCCTGAAATCTGTGGCGCGCTTACACGGGTCTTTAATGGGGTCCAGCAGGGGGGGGCTCTCCCGCAATCTATGGCGGTGGCAGGGATCGCCTTAGTGCCTAAGCCGGGGAAGGATAAAGGAGTGAGTGAGTCATACCGGCCAATATCTCTCATTAATATGGATGCGAAGATTCTGGCAAAAGTTTTGGCTGCCCGCTTGCAGAATTTCCTGCCGAAGTTGATAAATAATGATCAAACGGGCTTTATCCCAGGAAGGCAGGCTAGTGATAATATCCGGAAATTATTAAATGTTATATGGGTGGCTCGGACAAAGGGCATAGACTCCCTGGTTATGGCAGTGGATGCTGAGAAGGCGTTCGATAGAGTTGAATGGCCCTTTATGTTCGCTGTGTTGCAGAGACTGGGGATCGGGGCGGGGTTTCAACAGAGGTTGATCATATAATGCACCAATCCAAAGGCCAGGATTCGGGTGAATGGTACTTATTCTGCAGAGTTTGAGTTGGAGCGGGGAACGAGACAGGGGTGTCCTTTGTCACCTCTGTTATTTGCACTAGTCATTGAATCTCTAGCGCAACGGATTAGAGAGCATGATTGCATTAGGGGCATTCCGGTGGGTGGTGGAGAGTATAAAATTTTGCTATTCGCTGATGTCATATATACTGTGAGTAGGCCAGTAGAGACGTTACCAGTTTTGGTGGAAGAAATAGGGGACTATAGTCTAGTGTCGGGATATAAAATGAATATGAGTAAAACTGAGATTCTGAAGATTGGACTGGGACTTAATGTGGAGACCCAGTTGAAGGAGAAATATCCCTTTCGGTGGGCTAAGCAGAAGATAAAATATTTGGGGGTTTGGATGAGTTGCGATTGGAAGCAAATGCGAAGATTGAATTATGACCCCTTAATCGCTGAGATTCTGAATGATCTGGTGAGGTGGGATAGGGCTATTTTTTCGTGGGTAGGCCATATTGCCATTGTTAAAATGAACCTGTTGCCTAGGATATTATATCTGTTCGCGGCTTTGCCCATTACGTTATCAGTAGCGCAATTGAGGATGTTGCAGCAAAGAATTTTCTCCTTCATTTGGAGGCGGCGTCCCCCTCGGATGAGTAGAAGGGTGATGTGTATGCATAGGTGTGAGGGTGGAATGGGGGTCCCGGATCTGTTGCGCTACTATAGGGCGGCGCAGTTGAGGGCGCTTATGTATTGGCGGTCTGGCCCGGAAGCCCGAGGGTGGGTGCGTGTGGAGGAGGTTTTAAGTGGGAAGTGTGAGCTGTCAGAGCGTTTGTGGGGTTGCGCTCAGGGTAGGGGAATTAAGGTTGGGGAGAAGCAGGAGATGAGCCCATTTACGGAACTTATCTTAGAGGTATGGAAGCGAGAGCGCACTTGGTGAGTAAGAGGGTTGCTATCCAACTCCAGAAAATTAGACGGTGTAGTGGCTTTTCTGAAGGGGGGAGAGCTGCGGTCTATAAAAAAATGGGAAGACAAAGGATTAGTGTGGATGGGGCAGTTGTTCATGGAGAATAGACGTCTGGTTACTTTTGAGCAACTACAGGTGAAGTACGACCTGGGGCAGGAGGATTGGTTTGGATACCGTCAAATAGAATATTTTGTGCAGAGTAGTTTGAAGGGGGTGGAAAGGGGTGGGGGGTGTACCCCTTTTGAGAGTGTGTTACTCCGGGGAGGGGAATTGCGGGGCTTGGTCACGCTGATCTACAAGGGCTTGGAAAGGGGGGGGGCATATGCGGCATACCAGGTGGCGTGGATGCGCGACCTGGGGGGTGTATGGGACGAGGAAAGGTGGAGGTCGGTGCATGAGGCAGTTAAGATTGTGTCTAGCTCGGCTTCGGTGCAAGAACATTGTTACAAAATGCTGTACCGCAAGTATATCACACCAAAAAAACTTGCTGAAATAGATAAAACAAAGAAGCCATACTGTTGGAAAGGATGTGGGGCTTTGGGTACGTATTTGCATGTGTGGTGGGAGTGCCCAGTGATTCAGGGAATATGGGTTTGGATGCAGGATTTAGTAGAGGTGGTGAGTTGGGTGATGGTGAGGTGTGGTTGACTCAATGGGGAGGGGGGCTGTTGGTTTATGTTATGGTCTATGTTAAGGTCTATGATATGGTCATGTTCATGGGTAGTATTGAAGAGGTGGGCCTGGGGCATGTCCTAGGTTCGATATATGCACTTCTGTTTTAGTTGTTACATGATTCAGGGTTGATTGGGTGGAGGTGGGGAAGTAGTTAGTGAGTGGATTTATGTATTGCCTTTACTGTTTAAAGGGATATGTACGGGGTGTGACCTGGGGGGTGAGTCAATGTTGTTGTATTTCTCAGAAATGTATGTTATGTTTAAATGAGTGTGCATAAATAAAAAAAACTTCAATATAAAAAAAAAAAAAAAATTACCTAGGGAGGGGGAAGCCTTAGCAGACACCATGGGTTGGGCAGGCATAATCTCCAGGAACAAGCAGGAATGTAGCCCTCACATATGGGTATCGTCGGTACCGACGGAGCCTGCGCGGGAACGCTCCCCAGCGGCCAATTAGGAAGCTTTTGGGAGTATCCCACAGCACCTGCATGCTGCCTTCCCGCCTTTCCCAACTGCCTCTCTCCAGTTCTTCATTTTCCGCGGAGCCAGCAGGTCGTATTCCTGTCACCGCAGAAAATTATTTTCCTTATTCTTCTTTTTTGTGGTCGCGTCTGCCTTCCTCGATGCTACACCGGTACCGCCGGTGGTTCTTTCTTTCCTTTTCAAAAAAAAAATATATATATATTTTTCCAAACTTTTCTTTCCAGGTGCACGTACCATTTTGGGCCTTAGGCCCAAAATTTCCTCCATCATGGAGAAACCCGCCTCCGGTTTTAAAAAGCGCACCAAGTGTGGCGGTATCATCTCCGACACCGACACCCATGAGTGGTGTCTTAAATGTTTAGGTCCTGACCACTCCATCTCTGAGTGCATGGCTTGTGCCATGATGTCCAAAAGGGGTCAACAGAACTGAAGCTGCCAAGCTCAGTGCCCTTTTTCCCTCCGATGCAGCTTCGGTGGCATCGACGTCTTCCAGGGCTTTGTCTTCCTCCCATGGATCTCAGGTAACTAAACATAAGTCCAGCCAGTCCTCAAAGGGTAGATCTCCTTCCAAGCATCGAGATGCCTCTGGCGTTGCCCTTGAGGGTTCCATACCGGCAAAGTTGCCCCAGCGGGAGGCTTCAGCTTCCAAAGCATTATCGGGGATCCAGGATGTTCTCGAGGCCTCGACCTCGGCAGAACTACTGGTGCCATGCTCTGGGATACCGTCTCTTTCCAGTACCGACACCCAGGCATCGGCAGCATTGATAGACCAGAGGTTCCTGGCTATTGAACGCCGTCTGGCGGCTCTCCTTGCGGCATCAATGCCCTTGGAACCGCGTCAGACGATTCAACCGGTACTGGCACCGGTGTCGGTACCGGTACCGATAGCATGGACATCAGTATCGGCTTTGCCGGCACCCAGTCATGCGATGCCTTCTGGTGCCGATACACTGGTACCGATTACCACCGGTACCGACTTCGGTCGGTACGGGTATCAGGCTCTTCAAGAGCATCCGTACAGACGATATTTCGAATCCTCGGAGGACTCCGAGGATTCTGATAGCTCTGCCGATACCGGGATACTTCTCCCGGAGGAGCCTTCCTCTCCTAAATGTAGGATGTCTCTTCCAGAAGATATCTCTTTTCAAGATTTCATCAGGGAGGTGGCTCGTGGGTTGTCCATTACTGTGACTCCTGAGACAAAGCCTAGAGCTAAGGAGTTGGAGATTTTACAATATCCCAAAGCTCCTAAGGAGGCAGCTACTTTGCCTATCCATGAGATCTTATATGATCTCATGTTGAGAATGTAGGAGACACCTCTCACCACCTCTCCTCACTCCCGCAGACTGGATACCATGTATCGAGTCCCCCCTTGTCCTGGATTCCAGAAAACTCAGCTTCCTCACCACTCTATTGTAGTGGAATCAGCTATGAGAAGGATCAGAAGTGCAAAGAGGCATGCCTCTAATCCTCCAGGACGTGAGTGTAGAACTTTGGATGCCTTTGGACGTAGTACTTTCCAGGCTTCCATGCTTTCTGCCAGGATCAGTTCCTATATTTTATATATGGGAATGTTCCTTAAAGAAGTAACAGGTGATTTAGAGGTTTTGAGCCCTCTTCTTCCTGAGGATAGAAGGCAGGATTTTCTCACACTGGTCAAACATGCCCAGGATGTGTCTGTTTGTCAACCGTGCAGCTTTTGACTGTTTTGAGTGCATAAGCAGAACCTCTGCCATTGCCATAGGTGCACATAGAATTGCCTGGCTCCAGGCATCTGATTTGGAGCTCTGGGTGCAGGACAAACTGGGCAATATCCCTTGTACAGGTGAGAATCTATTTGGCAAAACTTGGCAAGAAAAAGCCAATGAATTAGATGCTGACAACTCCACTTTGGATAGGCTATCCAAAGGCACAGCTGATCCTGCGAGAGAGAAATCTTTCAAGAAGCCTACCTTCTCAAAAAAGAAGAGGTTTTATCCCTCTTACTCCCAGCAGGGACGTTCTGCAGGTCAGCCTGCCCGAAAAAGTCAGCAACCACCTAAACAAAGGAAAGCAAAGACTGCTAAGCCTCAACCGTCTCAGCTTCCACAAGGCCTTTGACTTTAATCTAGAGAACTTAGCCTTCCTGGCCCTCAATGGACCAGAGCCTTCCACCATTCCAGGAAGGTTATGTCACTTTGCCCCCAGGTGGGAGCAGATAACAGCAGAGCATTGGACACACTCTATTATAAGAGAGGGTTACAAGCTGCACTTTCTGTGCATGACCCCTCACACAATGGTAAGACAGTTAAATTCTCAGACCTCTCTCATCAACCTGTTAGATCAAGAGGTCACTATGCTTCTTGCCCAAGGGGCAATAGAAGAAGTACCCATCCACCAACAGGGTACATGGTTTTACTCCCCCTATTTCCTTATCCCAAAGAAAACCGTGGGATACAGACCTATCTTGGACCTCAGAGAATTGAACAAATTCCTGTTCAAAGAGAAATTCAACATGATTTCTCTAGGTACTCTGCTGCCATACCTTCAGGGTCAGGATTGGCTTTGTTCTCTAGATCTCAAGGATGCGTACACCCATGTTCTCATCCATCCAACTCACAGAAAGTTCCTTCGGTTCCTTTTTCAAGGAAAGCACTACCAATACAGCACCAAGGGTGTTCACGAAATGCATGGCTGTGGTAGCAGCATTTCTCCGCACTCTAGGGATATTCGTCTTCCCTTACTTAGACGACTGGCTCATTCGAGCCCCATCAGAGTCAGAGGCCAGGACTTCTCTATCTTGCACAATGCGTATCCTTCAGTATTTGGGTCTGGTCATAAACATCCCAAAATCCAGTCTAACTCCCACTCAGTCTCTGAGTTCATAGGAGCTTTTCCTGGATACCAGAAAAGCAAGGGCCTATCTTCCCCAGGCCCGTTGCCTTTGCATGGTGCAGTTAGCTTCTCAAGCAGTGCTGAAGCCCCATCTCACTGTCCGAGAAATGCTACAACTATTAGGCCACATGGCATCTACTGTGCATGTGGTTCCTTATGCTCGCCTCCATATGAGAGCAGCCCAGTGGACTTTATCCACTCAGTGGACCCAGGCATCAGGGTGCCTGTCAGACAAAATAGCAAACACAAATCGCCTTATTTTGTCCCTCCAATGGTGGCGGTCCACTCAGAACCTGTTGCGGGGGTCCCCATTTCAACAACCCTTACCCCAGGCAACCCTCACAACAGATGCTTCACCAATGGTTTGGGGAGCTCATCTGCAAAACCTCTCCACCCAAGGCACCTGGACTCCGCAGGAGACTCATCTATATATCAGTCTCTTGGAGCTCAGAGCAATCTTCCTTGCTCTTCGAGTGTTCCACACCCTGCTCAGCTACAAGACAGTCCTCATTCATACGCACAATCAAGTAACCATGTTCTTTATGAACAAGCAGGGTGGAACAGGCTCTCTGTCACTTTGCAACGAAGCTTTGCGACTTTGGGCCCTCGCCAGAGACCATCAGATTCATCTCCTGGCAGTGTATCTTCCAGGTATACAAAACTCTTGGGCAGACAGACTCAGTCGAGTTCTGCTTCCACACGAATGGTCTCTAGATGCAGACCCAGGTGGCCAAGATTTTTCAAATTTGGGGAACCCCGTACATAGACCTCTTTGCAAGTTTGTTGAATGCCAAACTTTCCCGGTTCTGTTCCAGAATTCCGGCTCAGGGCTCTCAGGCCAAGGATGCTTTCCTCCTTCATTGGGGTCAAGATTTCCTGTATGCCTTTCCACCCATTCCCCTGATTCCCAAAACCCTATTGAAGCTTCAGAGAGACAGAGGCCGTATGATTCTCATAGCTCCACATTGGCCACGGCAAGTGTGGTACTCTCTGCTTCTACATCTGTCTCAAGCTTCCTCCCTAGAGTTAGGGTCAGCTCCAGATCTCCTGTCCCAGGAGAACGGAATGTTATTGCATCCCAATCCCCAGTCTCTGCATCTCAGGGCTTGGTTGCTGAAGGCCTAGATCTTCATGACTTTAACCTCCCTCAGCAAGTAAAGGATATCCTTTATGCTTCCAGGAAGCCTTCCACAAGATGCTCATATGCTTTCAGGTGGAAAAGGTTTACCATATGGTGCTCGCAGAAGGGTCTCAACCCCCTTGCGATACCTTTGGAATCATTACTGGTGTATTTCCTTCATTTATCCAATGCAGAACTTAAGACTAACTCAGTAAGAGTCCATTTGAGTGCTATTGCAGCTTCTTTCAAGCCTCTAAATGAACAGCCTATTTCCTCCCATCCTCTTGTAGCAAGATTTATGAGAGGCCTTCTTCTAACTAGGCCTCCCATCAGGCCACCACCTGTGGCATGGGACTTAAACCTGGTTCTTGGTCAGCTTATGAAGCCACCTTTCGAACCCTTAACTACTACCTCATTGAAATTTCTTTCTTGGAAAGTTATCTTTCTCATTGCAATCGCATCAGCACGTCGCATCAGTGAGTTGCAGGCACTAGTAGCTGATCCACCTTATACAAGGTTCCATCATGACAAGGTAGTCCTTAGGACTCATCCACACTTTATGCCAAAGGTGGTCTCGCCTTTTCATCTAAACCAGGTGGTCTACCTGCTTGTGTTTTTTCCAAGGCCTCATGCATCTAATGCAGAAAGAAATCTTCATACTTTGGACTGTAAAAGAGCTTTAGTTTTTTTACTTACAAATAACACAGCAACATAGAAAGTCCTCTCAACTCTTTGTTGCTTTTGATCCTTCTCATTTTGGGACTTCCAGTCTCCAAGAGAACACTGTCTAACTGGATTGCTCAGTGTATTTCCTTTGCCTATCAGAGTAAGAATCTTTCTCTGGAGGGCCATGTCACAGCTCACAATGTGAGAGCCATGGCAGCTTCAATGGCTCATCTGCACTCTGTGTCTATCGACGACATCTGTCGAGCAGCCACCTGGGCCTCGGTTCATACCTTCACAGCCCATTACTGCTTGGACAAGGACTCCCGCCGGGATGCCTTGTTTGGTCAGGCTGTTCTCCAACACCTGTTCCATACCTAATCAACTCCTACCCACCATTCCTGGTTGGATGCCAGAGATCCATGGGGGGAAGTGGAGCCCTTTCACAGGGGCACACAACCTCTGGGGTCTCTCCCTGGCATCTAAAGCTAGGGAGTCCCCATATGTGAGGACTACATTCCTGCTTGTTCCTGGAGATAGCATAGTTACTCACCTGTAACAGGTGATCTCCGGGAACAGCAGGAATTTAGTCCTCACAACCCATCCACCTCCCCTAGGAGTTGTATCTCTCTTATCTCTCTCTTTTCCTCTCTCTCTTTTTGTCTCAGCTTTAAACTCAACTGGAGAGAGGCAGTTGGGAAAGGCGGGAAGGCAGCACGCAGGCGCTGTGGGATGCTCCCAAAAGCTTCCTAATTGGACGCTGAGGAACATTCCCGTGCAGGCTCCGTCGGTACCGACGATACCCATATGTGAGGACTAAATTCCTGCTGTTCCCGGAGATCACCTGCTACAGGTGAGTAACTATGCTGTCTTGATACCTAAAGCAGGGAAAGACCCACTGGAGTGCACGTCTTACAGACCAATCTCTGCTCAATCTGGATGCCAAATTGCTGGCCAAGTTTTTGGCTACGCTGCTCAATAAGGTAATGGGGCAGCTGGTACACCAGAATCAAGCTGGTTTTATCCTGGGAAGGCAGGTGTCTGATAATGTGCGTAAGATTTTGAATTTGATATGGGTGGCTTGCCAGAAAAAAAGAGGCTGCGTTTCTATTCTTGCTGGATGCCGAAAAGGCATTCGATCAGGTATCTTGGGCCTTCCTCTTTCAGGTCCTAGAGAAAATGGGTCTAGGAGAGGGATTCTTGAGTTGGCTACAGGCCTTGATTCATAATCCTACGGTCTGTATTAGGGTGCATGGGGGCTATTCAGCTTTTTTCCCTCATGGGAGGGGATCGCGCCAGGGCTGCCCCTTTCGCCTCTGTTGTTTACTCTCTTGGTCGAACCCTTTGCAGCACGGATACGTGCACATGCTGACCTTAGAGGTATCGAGGTAGGGCAGGAGGACTACAGGATAGCGCTTTTTGCAGATGATATTATCTTGAGCGTAACCAGGCCGCATATCTCACTCCCAGTAATAAAGTGGGAATTAGGGGAATATGGTAAGTTAGCTGGGTTTAGTATAAACTGTTCTAAATCAGAAATATTAAACTTAACAATCCCAGTTGAGTGTCAAGAGACATTACAAAAGAAATTGCCATTCAGATGGGCTAAGCACACTCTTCGTTATCTGGGGGTTCAGATAGGGAAGGAATTAGGGAATTTGTTTGAGCTAACCTATTGGAATTTATTGGGGCAGGTGGAGGGACTGCTGAGTACATGGGGGCAGGGATTTTTCTTACGGTTTGGGCGTATTGCTGTGATTAAGATGTTAATGCTGCCATGTTTTCTCTTCCTTTTTCAGGCATTGCCGATAGCAGTGCCTATTAAAAAAACTAAAATACCTTCAGAAGAGGGTAGATAGATTTATTTGGCAGAACTGAGCCCCTAGGGTTTCAGCTGTGATGATTCAGAGGCCTACGTTGGAAGGGGGGCTGGGGGTTCTCAGTTTTCAAAAATATTTTATAGCAGCTCAGCCAAGGCCCTCTATTCCTGGCACAGCGAGAGACAGACCATGGATTCAAATGGAAGAAATATCAGTGCCGACTGCAGGGTTAGAACATTTAGTCTGGCAAGGAGGCAGAGAACGGGGCACAAATCCAATGGTGTTACATACCCTGGCTATATGGCAACAGCAACGGTGGACTTTAAGGATAAACATTACTCGCAAGGGATGTCTCTGATAGCTTGTCTAGGGGAAGACCAAGGACCCGCAATTGAGGTTTTGTGCAGGTGGGCCAAATCGGGGCTCACACATGTTTCCCATGTGATACACAAAGCGGGGGTATTAGATTTTGCAGGCATAAGAGATTTGTATAGATTGCCAACACAAGACTACTACAGTTACTTTCAGATCAGTTCATTCTTAAAACAACGTAGGGTGTGGCAAGATTTATGGCATAAAAGGGTCTGGTTTGAGATGGGAGCTATGGGGCAGAAAGGGATCTTGTCGCGGATGTACAGAGGGTTATTAGTCACGAAGGAAGAAAGGCTAGAGTACATGAGGAAATGGGAACAAGATCTAGCACTACATTGGGAGAATGACGTGTGGAACAGAATGATCCAAGTGACTGCAAGAATATCCACAGCCACCGCTCTACGTGAAAATGCATACAAGGTGCTTTGTAGGTGGTATTGGACACCTGTTAGGCGATATTAAATAGGGCTGGCACAGTCAGATGCTGGAGGATGTGCGGGGTAAGGGCATATTAATCCATATAAGGTGGGAATGTAAACTGATACAGGCCTATTGGGATATGGTGATACAGGCTATAAAAGAGATCATAGGATTTCAGATGGAAAAGTGCCCATCCATATTCTTGCTACACCAGCAACATGACAGCATGCCCAAGGACATCGAGGAGGCAGTACAGCATTACACTGCAGCAGCTCGATGCAAAATAGGAACATTGGAATAGACCTAAGCTCCCAAACTTGGCGAGCTATGCCAAAAGAGTGGCGAACCTGTACTGGATGCGTAGGTTGACAGGGTTAAAAAGGGGGAAAGGAGAAACTGTTATTCGACAATGGAAAGGGGTATGGGATTGACTGAGCCTCCATCAAAGAGGAAGCAGTCCTTAAGAGGACGACCTGCAGGTTAATAACAAGGGGGGCAGGCTAATGGATTTAAAGATTAAAGGATCATTGATAACGTTATAATAGTTACGTTGATATTGCTATAGGGGAATGGAAGCAAGGGAGGGGTGGGGGTGTGTGCATGAAAAAGTGTTAGAAGGCGATTGTTAGTCTTGTTAAGTTATGTTCTGTTGAAAGTTGGAAACTCTAATAAAGTCTAAATTAAAAAAAAAAAATGGTCATCCGCATTGGACCCCTCAACATGACTGAGGGCAAAGGCTGAGAGTTGCCTTCCAAGCTGCCCTGGTGGGAGGAGTTGCCTCTGAGACCTCAGGTTTGGCATGGGACTTCTGAGGTTATAACCCTCATGGAATCCCTGCCGAAGGAGCCGGCATCTACTTAGTGCTGGTGCCAACAATGGCGGCTGCAGAGCCCACTCTCCTGGCAGAGAGGGTGCTAGCTTTTGAGCGCAGCCTGGCTGCCTTCAAAGCACAATGTGTGCCCCCCCCCACCCTCCCCAAGGACCGGGTAACTCCGGTTCCTTGATGCCCTGAAACATTCTCACATGCATATTTGCACTGTCAACTGAGTAAGTCCAGCTGCCTCTTTTCCTCCACAATCTCTGCGCTTCTGCTGCTTTTGTCTATCGTTTGTCTTTCTACAATGTCGGCAATTCCTGTACATTGGGGCTGGTGCCCCCAGGCAGCAACCCTACCACTGCCTGGTTACATCACTCGGGTTCCTGCCAACCTTGTGCCCTGTGCCTTCTCCATCTCATCCACTCTGTTGTTCCCTCCTTTCTTGCTCTCAGCCTGGCCCTCCTTATTTGCAGATCCCTTTGCTCTAAAATGTTCCTCATTCACGATACCCTTCTACAACACTCCCTGTTCCTTACCAAAACTTGGTTGCACGACGGTGAAGATCCCCTTATGAACCATTGCCTCCCCCTGGCTTCTCTGCTCTGTCCGCCTCCTGTTTGGGCCAGTGTGGCGGAGGAGTAGCTGCTCTTTATTGCTCCGCGAGATCTCATCCCCTGCCCTCCATTACCCTGAATCCTTGCTACTCTCTAGATTACACCCCACCCCACCCCTCCAATTCATGTTCTCCTTCTTTATGCTCCTCCCTTACTTCATCCCGATCTCTGAGATACTGCTCACCCTCTCTGAGATATCCCTTTCCCACCCTCATCTTATGATCCTCAGCAATTTTAATATCCACCCAGACTTTCCCAGGAAATCCAGAGACACAATCTTCCTCGCCCTTCTTTCAGATCTCTTCCTACACACATGGCTGGGCATACCTTTAGATCTCATTCTTTTTTTTTCTTTTCTTTTTTTTCCATTTAACTTTTTATTAAATTTGTTTCATATATAATACAAACTGCTTCTTAGCCCAACATTGTACATTTTTAGCAGCATTCTATCATCAACTTTGTTATTATCCCCTGGTAGCTATTACAACAGTGCATATTACCTAATCTTCAACCCTCCCTCCCCTCTCTATTGCCCCTTTCATTTATTCGTGCTTATTATCTCAACATTTCTCTCATATTCATCACTTATATATGTATGCTTTCGCCAATTGGCTCAGTATCAATGCTATTGTGCTCTTCACAGTTTTACAATAGTCCTTTTTTTTTTTTTTTTTTTACTCCCCTCACACCACCTCTCCTGCTTTCCATTTTTCCAACCATTTCCACACACTCTTCCATTGTTCCACACTCTTTTCCCCTTTCCCATGTCACAACCCTGTCAGTCAATGCATCAAACACAGGTCCACCATTCTGCTGACAAAGCCTTCACGCCAAGGTTTCCACGACCTTGTCCAGTGTTGTGCTATCTCACTTCTTGCTGTAGTACCCCCCTTTCCCTCTCCGATATATCCTCCTCCAGTTGATGCAAGAGGCAGACCTCTGGCGTTTTTTGCAATCTATGTCCTGTCATTTCATAAATTATCAATAACACCTTTTCCCAATATCCTTGAATCTGCCCACATTTCCACCACATGTGTAACATACCCCCTCTCTCTTGGCAGCCCTCCAGCACCGATCAGATGACCCCAGCCCCGCTCATTTTTTACGTATCAGTGTCCAATACCACCGGTATAGTACCTTTATAAGCATTTTCTTTTATTTGAGTGGCTATGGATATTCTTGCTACAGTCTGTATTACTTTATCCCATCTCTCGTCATTCCATTGCACTTCTAGGTCTTCGTCCCATTTTTTCATAAAGTCTAGTTTGCCCTGTCCTCCCTCCATGATCCCCGTATTGATCTTGGACAAAGCTTCTTTTTGACCTAGTCGACCTGAGCAGAGGGCCTCAAACCACCCCCTGTTGTCCCATAGGTCCTTCCATACTTTCTGCTGCCGCACAAAGTGGCTGACCTTGATATAACTGTAATAATCGTTATTAGATAGCCCATATAGATCCTTAATACCCTCAAAATCTCTAATGCCCTCCTTGACTACTATCTGGGAAATATGTGTAAGTCCTCGCTGCCCCCATCTTCGCAGTGTACTCAGCCCTGGCCCCTGTCCCCTCTCAAAGCATGCCTCTAATGTCATCCCTTGCATATATCCCTTATCTTGTATTAATAATTTCCTATTCTGTTTCCAAACATTCAAGAAATGTACAATGAAGGGATTAATGGCACTATTTGCTGGTGCTTTACTTCCCCTCCATAGCATCCTTTCCAGTCCCACTCCCCTTACTGAGTCCTCTTCCATTTGAACCCAATGCTTCTGTTTTTCTCTTTGCCATTCATATAGCGTTTTCAGTTGTGCTGCCACGTAGTATTTGCTAAAATTGGGAACCCGAAGCCCCCCTCTCCCCTAGCTCTCTGCAGGATAGACATAGCAATCCTAGGGCTCCTATTTTGCCATACAAATCTGTTAACATTTTTTTGCAAGTGCTTTAACTTTGGAAGTGGTACCAATATCGGCAATGTTTGAAACAGAAAACGGGGCAGGAGCATCATCTTTACTGCTGCAATGCGTCCAAACCAAGATAAATATCCCCACCCCACCCAGCCAGCATACTTTCTACTTGCCCGAACAGTTTTATATAATTTAGATCATACAATACCTCCAACCTATTGCTTATTCGGATCTCTAGATACCTAATGGCCCCCTTAGCCTATCTAAATGGATACTTTTTCCGTAATATCTCTTGCTCTTCCTCTTTTGCTCTCAGGGAACAAGTCCGTTCTCTAGAGGCTAAAGTAGCAGACTTGGAAAACATAAGACAGACAGAGAGGTACATAGACGAGACCTACGGGGATATAGTCCTGAAGTCCCACCTCCAGTCTGGCAGCACCCCCTGTTGCCATGGAGGAGAGAGGTCACGTGACAGGAGAGCATCACCCTAGTGTGGCAGGAAGTGATCCTGTAACTAGGACCTGTCCTCCAGGTGATGTAAAACCCTCTCGCACCGAGGAAGTTTCTCCAGGGCCATGTGCCCATGAGGGAAGGGTTAGGACAGCCGTTCTAGTTGGTGATTCGATCATTAGGCATGTAGATGGCTGGGTGGCTGGTGGACGTGAGGATCGCCTGGTAACATGCCTGCCTGGTGCGAAGGTAGCGGACCTCACACGCCACCTAGATAAGGTCTTAGATAGTACTGGGGAGGAGTCTGCTGTCTTGGTACATGTCGGTACCAATGACATAGGAAAATGTGGTAGGGAGGTTCTGGAGGCAAAATTTAGGCTTTTAGGTAGGAAGTTGAAATCCAGAACTTCCATGGTAGTGTTCTCCGAAATGCTTCCTGTTCCACGCGCAGGACCCAAAAGGCAGGCAGAGCTCCGGAGTCTCAATGCGTGGATGAGACAATGGTGCAGAGATGAGGGTTTTGGATTTGTTAGGAACTGGGGAACATTCTGGGGAAAGGAGGGGCTCTTCCGAAGGGATGGGCTTCACCTTAACCGGGATGGAACCAGGCTGCTGGCATTAACCTTTAAAAAGGAGATAGAGCAGCTTTTAAACTAGATATTAGGGGAAAGCCGACAGTCGCCCAAGAGCGGATGGTTCGGAAGAATGTATCCTTGAAGGATACTACCAAAAGCAGAGAGGTTCCACAAAAGAGTAAAGTAGCCCAAATGCCCTCAAGTATGGAGCAGACAGAGCTTAAAGATCCCAATTTACCCATGTCTAACAATAGCCAAATTAACATGAATAAAATACATTCTCTAAAATGCTTGTATGCAAATGCTAGAAGTCTAAAGAATAAGATGGGAGAGTTAGAATATATAGCACTAAATGAAAGGTTAGATATGATTGGCATATCAGAGACATGGTGAAGGAGGACAACCAGTGGGACACTGTGATACCTGGGTACAAACTATATCGTAATGATAGAGCTGATCAAATTGGTGGAGGGGTTGCACTCTGTTAGAGAGGGCATTGACTCAGAAAGGATTAAAGTTTTGCAGGAAAAAAAATCTGCTGTAGAATCTATATGGATTGAAATTCCATATAAAAGGGGGAAGGCAATGGCAGTGGGGGTGTACTATCGAGCACCTGGCCAGAATGACCAAATGGATGATGAAATGCTCAAAGAAATCAAGGAAGCTAACAAACATTACAGCGCAGTAATAATAATGGGTGATTTCAATTACCCTGGTATCGACTGGGTCAGTGTCACGTCAGGACATGCTAGGGAGATAAAGTTCCTAGATGAAATAAATGACTGCTTCTTGGAGTAGCTGGTTCATGAACCAACCAGAGGGGAAGCCATATTAGACCTAGTCCTTAGTGGAACACCAGATCTAGTGCAAGAGATAAGGGTGTTGGGGCCACTTGGCAATAGTGATCATAGCATGATCGCCTTTGATTTAATTAGTGGAGGAGGGATAGTAAGGAAATCCACAATACTACCTTTTAACTTTCGAAAGGGAGACTATGATAAAATGAGGAAAACAGTTAAGAAAAAACTAAAAGGAGCAGTTGCAAAGGTTAAAGACGTACATCAAGCTTGGGTGTTGTTGAAAAATACTATCTTGGAAGCCCAGACCAGCTGTATTCCACGCTTTAAGAAAAGTAGAAGGAAGTCCAAAAAACTGCTAGCATAGTTTAAAGGTGAGGTCAGAGAGGCTGTTGCCAAAAAAGCATCTTTCAGGAAATGGAAAAAAGAGCCAAACAATGAAACCTGGAAACAGCACAAGCACTGGCAAGTCAAATGCAAGGCATTGATAAGGCAGGCAAAGAGAGAATTTGAGAAGAAGCTTGCTGCGGAAGCAAAAACGCGAAATAAAGACCTTTTCAAGTACATTCGTAGCAAAAAACCTGTGAGAGAGTCAGTTGGTCCATTAGATGATAAAGGGGTTAAAGGAGCACTAAGAGGCGACAAGGCGATAGCGGAGAGACTGAATGAATTCTTTGCTTCGGTCTTTACTGAGGAAGATGTAGGGATGTTACCCATGACTGAAGTGGTATTTAAAGGTGCGGAAGAATTGAAGGAAATATCGATACATCGGGAAGATGTATTACAACTATTAGATAAACTGAAGAGTAGCAAATCACCTGGGCCGGATGGTATACATCCAAGGTTGTTGAAAGAACTGAAATATGAGATTGCAGACCTGCTATCAGTAATCTGTGAACTATCATTAAAATCATCTCTAATACCTGAAGATTGGAGGATCGTCAATGTAACACCAATTTTTAAAAAGGGTTCCAGGGGTGATCCGGGAAACTACAGACCGGTGAGCCTGACGTCAGTACCAGGAAAAATGGTAGAAACCATCATAAAGAATAAAATTACTCAGCATGTAGATAGTCACAACCTAATGGGAGACAGCTAACATGGCTTTAGACAAGGAAGATCTTGTCTTACTAATCTGTTGTTTTTTTGAAGGAGTGAATAAACAGGTGGACAAAGGTGAGTCGGTTGATATTGTGTATCTGGACTTTCAGAAAGCCTTTGACAAGGTCCCTCATCAGAGACTTTTGGCAAAACTAAAGAGTCATGGGATAGGAGGCAGTGTACTATTGTGGATCAGGAACTGGTTAAAAGATAGAAAGCAGAGGGTAGGGCTAAATGGCCAATTTTCCCAATGGAGAAAGGTGAATAGTGGTGTACCCCAGGGATCTGTTCTGGGTCCGCTGCTTTTTGACATATTCATAAATGACCTGGAAAGTGGAATAATGAGTGAGGTTATCAAATTTGCAGATGACACAAAGCTATTTAAAGTTGTTAAAACCCAAGAGGATTGTGAAAAATTGCAAGAGGATCTTGATAAATTGGAAGACTGGGCATCAAAATGGCAGATGAAATTTAATGTGGACAAGTGCAAGGTTATGCACCTAGGGAAGAACAACCCAAACTATGGTTACACGATGCAAGGTTCCACATTAGGAACCACCACCCAGGAAAAAGATTTAGGCGTCATTGTGGATACCATGTTAAAACCCTTGGCCCAGTGTGCAGCGGCGGCCAAGAGAGCAAATAGAATGCTAGGTATGATAAGGAAAGGAATGGAAAATAAAACAAAAGATATTATAATGCCTCTATATCGTTCCATGGTGAGACTGCACCTTGAATATTGTGTGCAATTCTGGTCGCCGTATCTTAAAAAGGATATAGCGATTTTGGAAAAGGTTCAGAGAAGAGCCACCAAAATGGTAAAGGGGATGGAAGGATACTCCTATGAAGAAAGGCTAAAAAGGTTAGGGCTCTTTAACCTGGAAAAGAGACGGCTGAGGGGAGATATGATAGAAGTCTATAAATTAATGAACGGAATGGAACGGGTAAACTTAGATCGATTGTTTACCTTATCAGAATATAGAAAGACTAGGGGACATGCAATGAAGCTACAGGGTAAACTAATTAAGACTAATAAAAGAAAATATTTTTTCACTCAACGTGTAATCAAACTCTGGAATTTGTTACCGGAGGATGTAGTAAAGGCTGTTAGTGTAGCTGGGTTTAAAAAAGGTTTGGACAAGTTCCTGGAGGAAAGGTCCATAAACCATTAAGAAGTGACCGAAGATATCAATGCTTGACCCAGTACAAGCATTGTGGAACTTGTGTCTCTTGGGGAAACTGCTAGGTACATATGACCTAGATTGGCCACTGTTGAAAACAGAATACTGGGCTTGATGGACCTTGGTCTGACCCAGTATGGCATATCTTATGTTCTTATGTTCTGTCAGACGGATGCCTGGGTGAGAATGTTCACAGTCTTGGCAAAGGCATATATCAATATGATTTGCAAGGGATTGTGGGAAATGCAGTCCATTCACACCAGACACAGCCGCTCACAATAATTAGTTGTGCTTGAGTGTAAAGACAATAAGATATTTATTTATGGGGTTATTTCTCCCAACACAGATATGCTTGGTAGCACATAAAACAGGATACTTGCTTTCAGTGTTAAACTTAGAAAAACAAAATCAGGAAAACAGCTGAACTTGTCAGGCAATCAAAGCAAAAGAATAAAGACCTGGTTGGTAACAAACTGGTCTTTTCTGTAGGCTCTAGCTAATATTTTCTTAGCAGTGCTTTAATCAACAAACAAAACCCACAAAGTAGGGAAAACCTGTTCTTTTCAGGTTAACTTCTTATATCTTCACACATAGACTCAGAAGTGATTTCCTCAGAGCTCACAAGCAATTAGGTAAGGCTCAATTGCTAGCAGTTACCCAGCTGAAACCCCTTAGCTGGCTTGCTTTCTACTGCGTGGCTCAAATCCTACTCAGGAGCTTTTCTGAGTAGATTAAAGAACAAGTTTGTATTTCTTTGTGATGGTTGTTGTACTTTGTAACAGTAAATTACCAAAGGAGTTTAGACAGAGAGCAATCCATGTATTCACAGCCTGTGTCTATAACCTCTCCCCCTTCTTCAACAATCATGGGTTCAATATCATGGATTGGCACAGAGGAATTTCTCAATGGAGCACTCTCAGGAGAATACCTGTTTCCCTGCTGTCTTTCAAGGGTATAGCTAGGGCATAGATCAGTGTTCATACCTGAGCTTCCATTGCTGCCAGAGTTCCTCTCTAAATAGCCTGGCCAGTATGTAGTCCAGTTCCCACGTCCAGCCTTCCAATCCAGATCCTTGGACACTGGATCTCTCCTCACATACCTTCCGGCACGGGTCCTAGGGTCCCTTCCAAGTGCAGCCGTCTCCCTCAAAGGTACCGTCTGGAGATTCCTAGCTCTGCAGCACCACTCCTCTGGTTTTCCCCAGTCCAATGGTGTATGCTGGCCCCTTGAATGTCTCCCAGTACACGTACTGCTCTGGACTCCTTTAGACCTCCCAAATGCTTTTCTCTTCTTTCTTCCAAAGGGTTTCTTGCCCTCTCTGTCCGTCCGCTCTGGCTTCTGCTTCTGATGACCCTCCAGATGATGAAGCTGTCCAAGATGAGGATCTCCAAGACGAGGATGTCCAAGATGAAACTGAGGATGATTCTCTGTAGAATAAACTCTACCTTTATTCTACTTAGATGAGTGCTCCACCCTAGCACAGCGCAGCTGTGCTGAATCAGGCCCTGCCCTTTGAGATGAGTGCTTGGGGATTACCTCATAGCCCTCCTGATTGAACACACGTTTCCCCACTTCAGCTCCTCTAATGGCTGTTGGAAACCTGGTGCATTCTGGGACTGGTAGTCTTTTATGGAAAAATTCTGTTTTCTTATTTCTACCAGAACTGACAGGTTGCTTATTCAGAGTCACTTCACCTTTACTATAGCTCCTTCCTGAGCTATGATAAGCTTCCTTATCACAGTTCTTATGTTTTGATGACAAATTCAAAATTTCAGATTTTGTCCAATTTATAGTGAATCCCGACAGCCTCTCTTATTCTTCTAATTCCCACATTAATATTGGTATAGAGCACCTTGGTCTGACCATACTCAGAATGATATCATCCGCAAACAAAGATATTCTACATTCTGTCCTTCCTACCTTTACACCCTTCAAGTCTTCCCTTTCTCTCACCCTTTCTGCAAACGGCTCCACTGATATCGCGAATAGAAGAGGTGACAATGGACATCCCTGTCTCGTCCCTCTCCCTTGCTCAAAGAATGCAGAATATGCTCCGTTCACCCGAACACAGGCTTTTGGATTACGATATAGTGCTTTTACCCAACCCATGAACTCTTCCCCCAACCCCTTTCTGTCCATTACCTGAAACAGGAAGGGCCATGCCACCTGATCGAAAGCCTTTTCCGCATCTAGGGCATTGCCTCCTTTTTACTTTGCCGAACCGACCATATAGTGTTTAAGATCTTTCTAATGTTGTCTGCTACCTGCCTCCCCGGGATAAAACCCGCTTTGTCTTGGTGAATCAATTTCCCAATTACCCTATTTAAATGTGTAGCTAAAATTTTAGCCAATAGTTTAGCATCCAAATTTAGCAGTGAAATTGGTCTATACGAGGAACTTTCTTGCACATCCTTGCTGCCTTTATGTAGTACTGTGATCCCTGCCCATCCCATGGTATCTGCTAGCACCCCCCCCCCCTCCCTCAGTAGATTGAACAACTTCAGTAATGGTACAGTTAAAATCTTGCTGAATTTCCTGTAAAACCTCCCTGTAAGCCCCTGGGGGCCTTATCTACTTTTAACTGTTTTATGGCTTGCAAGACTTCCTCTGCCTTTATGGCTTTATTTAACTCTTTTTATTCCCCCTCTACCAGTTTCGGAAGCTTTATAGAATCTAGATAGCTTTGTATCCTTCCCAACTCCGGAGAGGCTCTAGCTTCATATAACGCTTGATAGTATCTTTTAAAGGCCTCCCAAATCTCCCCATCTTTGTGGACTAATTTCCCTTCCAAGCCCCTAATTTTCAATATTTGGGATCTCAATTTCTGTTTCAACTTCTGTGTCATATATCGCCCTACTTTATTTCCTCCTTCGAAAAAGTCCTGTTTCAATATTTGCATACGATATCTTATAATTTCTGCCTGCATTGCATTTATCTGCGCTCTGACAGCCAACACTTGGCCTCTATATGTTCCTTTTCTATCTTGCACATCTAATACTTCTAATTCCATTCATCTTTCTCTCAATTCCCTATCTTTCACCTCCCTCTCTCTCCTTTTACGTGCCCCCCATTTAATTAGAACTCCCCTCACTACTGCCTTATATCCATCCCAAACTCCCCCCCAGGCCACCTTGCCATTATCATTCCATTTAAAATAGTCCTGTCTCCCTCTGTCTCCTTTCTGACCCTCTCGCCCTCCAGCAGAGATTTGTTTAACCTCCAAAACTGGATGCCTCCTCCCTCCCATTTTACCTTCCTTTTCTCCTTCTTTCCCTCCTCTCAGGGGGGCATACGAGGATCTGTACTCTGACTGCTTTTTCTTTGCTGTAAGCCCTCCTTTGTTCTTCTCCATCTTCCTCACGTCCGTCCCCTGTTACCCACCAGGGATTTCTGGTGTAGCCTGCCTTACAGATCTGCAGCGCTTTCCTCTCTATTAACTCTTCCACTATACAGTCTTTGAGAATACTTTTTCTCTCTTTATTTTCTTTCACTAGACTTTTCAATTTTTTGCAGTATTTTTTTTGGTTGGGTCTGAGGTGATAATGAACAGCTTAATTGTCTGGCCTTATTAGATTGCTCTAAGACCTGCACATCTTCTCCAGGCCTTGCCTGAAATGGCCTCTGCCTTCAATCTGCGCTTCTCTCACCTCCTTCCCGCTGTTACTCCTTCTCTGAAGGCTCTCTTCTCCGGCGCCTCTTTCGCTCCCCAGCACTCCTGTCAGGAGCTCTTGGGCCGCTGTACCCCAGCCGCCTCTTTCACCGCGTGCTCCCCGTTATGGCCACACAGCTTTCCCTGCAGCGCTCTACTCCTGCATCCACTGCTCCTCTCTCTGCCTCCCGCCTGGTGTGGTTGCGGCCGCCGGGCTGTGCCGTTTTTTCCACCAACCTGCTGTTTCTGCCCTCTCTCCGATGCTACTCCGCCCCTGTGGTGCCTTCTTACTGCAGCTTTCCTGCCATGCTCTCACGCGCCGCAGCGCTCTGGCCACCACTCTTCTCTGTCTCGTGCTCCCCTTTGGATCCTCACTGCAACCCCAGCAGTCCGCCGATCTTGTGGGCTCCGTGATTTTCTCCGTCTCCTTCTTGCACCCGGCTGACTATTTTATTTTATTTATTTACATTTCTTATATACCGCGCTATTAAAAATCAGTGCGGTTCACAATGAACAGAACAATGCTACAATGTATCAACGACACAATGCGCTTACAAAGAACAGGGTAATAGCTAAAGGGAGAACCTGGGTAAACTATTTACAGATCATTTTTACAGTGCTACAGAGTATTCATGGTTGAAACAGGTTTGATGGCATCGGGAAATCTGTACCAGGAGGTGAGCTGATTTAACCATTCTCACGTTGGGTTAGAGTTTTGGAACAGTTAGGAAGGGGGGTAAGAGGACACTTCCTATGTTTTCCTGGCTTGGTTTCTGGATAGTGTAGTTGGAACAGATGGTGTTTTAGCGCTTTTCTGAATAAGGTAAGACTCGTGATGGCTCGGATTCGAGTGGGAAGGGCATTCCAGGCTATGTGTGCATAAATCGTAAAGGCCCTGCTGGCAGTTGCCTTTGTGCATTTTGCTTTTATCTTAGGGACTTCTAAAGCGTTCAGCATTGCAGATCTTCTATTTCTGTTGTCAGGCATGTTATTGATCAGCTTGGCGATGGGTGTGGGAGGCTGGTTCTTCAGTGCCTTGAAAGTCAGGACGAGTGCCTTGTAATGAATACGGGCCTGTAGAGGTAGCCAGTGGAGTTCCTTCAACATTGGCGTTATGTGTTCGGATCTTGGTACACCTGCTTGTACTCTAGCGGCCAAGTTCATGGCAAGCCGAAGCGGGTTTAGCGTTGCCTGTGGGAGCCCATGGAGAATGATATTGGCGAAGTCCAGGTGTGGGATAACTAGGGCTTGAAAAATCGTCCGATAATCAAGGAAGTCAAGTAGTAGCCGAAGATGGCGTAATGTTCGTATTTTATGATACACTGCTCTTACAACGTTTTTCACATGTTATGTCAAGCCGCTGATCTAAGGTGATGCCTAAATACCGAATTGTGGTTTTTGTTTTGAGTTCGGCATTGTTGACTTGTAGAGAGGGAAGTGGGCTGAACTTCTGGTTCCTTGTGATGAAAAGAACATCAGTTTTGTTGTGATTGATCCGCAAGTTTTGTGTGAGAAGCCAATCTGCAACTGCTTCAAAACATCTGATGATCGGAGAGAAATCAGGCTGGTTGATCTTGAACGGGAGGTAAAGCAGGATGTCATCTGCATAGGCAAGGCATTGTACGTTTAATGAACGGATCAAGGTGCAGACGGGTTGCATATAAATGTTAAATAGTAATGCAGACAGGGATGATCCCTGGGGCAATGTTCCCTCTAATTTTCTGTAGGCTGTGTGCGCATAAAATATGAGCTGTGTGCAGCTTTTGAAGGAAGGTTACATTTTTGTGCGCTACATAACGACACTCGGAGTTATATACTTTAAAATTTGACTACACATCAGAATGCAGTATGTACACCACATTAATTTTAATCAAATTAAATGAAAATGATTACTAAATGAAGTGGGAAATTTCTAGTAATTACAATCATAACTTTTAAATTTTAAGACATCTGTTTTCTATCAGAATCAGAGCCGTAATTTTTGTGCGCTGTGTTGTAAAGTATGTGCGCTCGCTCGGCGAGGTGTGTGCGCGCGCACACGTGCACAGCTTAGAGGGAACAGTGCCCTGGGGGTACCCCCTGCTTCTGTGGGAACGGCTCAGAAGTCGTGGTACCTGTCTTAACTTGTTGCCATCTATTAGTTAGGTATGATTCACACCATTGTAGAGCCGTGCCTTGTATCCCTTTTTCTTGGAGACTTGTAGAAGAATCTCGTGGTTCACTGAATCAAATGCGGCTGCAATGTCCAAGAAAATGAGAACGAAACCTTGGTGTATGTTATCGATTCCTGAGATTAAATTGTTGAGGAGGGTCGTTAGGATGGTGTTGACACCATGTGCTTCCCTGAAGCCGTGTTGAGATGGATCGAGAGGTGCCTCCACATCGACATGGTGTTGGATCTGCCGCTGGACGACTTTTTAGATGATTTTGGCAAGCAGGGGGATATTCGAGATTGGTCTGTATGATTCGACTTTGGATGGGTCAAGTCTACTATTCTTTAACAGTGGTCTGATTGATGTGTGTTTAAGGCTCTGTGGGAATAATCCTACTACTGCTCCTGCATTTTATAGCTTTTTACTGCTGCTTTAGGGTTTTTCACCTCGTTGCAGGCTTTGGCAGCGGAGCTCCGAGTTCACGCCACCATTCAGCCCGATGACATCACCGGAAGTCCCTTAGATCTCATTCTTACACCTGCTGCTTCCACCTATGTGCCGTCCACAATCTCCACCATTTCCCTTCCTTGGTCCAATCATTTCTGTGTTCTCTTTTCCCTCCCACCCTCCCCATTCCACATCCTTGTCTGCTTCCATGCCACCCTTGCTACTCTTCAACACTTCACCCTCGGGGATACCCTCTTCCCTCTTGATTTTGATTCTCTTCCAGTTGATGCCCAGGCCCAGTCCTGGCATACCTCTTTAACTTCTTCCCTGGACCAATTGGCACCACTTTGCCCATCTCTGACCTCGCATCCATCTAATCACCACCCCTGGTACAATCCTGCCCTCCTTCACCATACCTACCTCTGACATGCTGAACATCGTTGGTGTAAATATCCCTCCTCTGGCTCTTTATCTCATTTTCATTATTGTCATCACCAAGACAAGACCTATCAAGAAGTCTTACTATTCCAATCTGATTTCCTCATCCTCTGATTCCACACGGCAACTTTACTAGGTTTTCCGTTCACTCTCCATCCCCCACAGTTCTGCATCCGCAGCCCCTTGCTCCTCTATTCCAGCTCTTGCTCTTCTAGCTATTTTTTTCTTCAAGAAAATCTCCACATTACGCTCTACCTTCCCTGTTAGTCCTTCCCCATTATCCCAGTTCCCTGCTCTCTCCCCATCCTCATCTCCTCCTCCTTTCTCCACACTTTCTCTTTCTCACGTTTGGTGGTCCTCCCATTAAATCTCTTTGGCAGAGCTATTTTTGGCAGAGCTTTCACAGAGGAGTGAAAGACTAACTATTAGGAAGGGATGATGGAAGAGGAGAGGCAGATGCAGGAGGAGGAAGGAGATATCAGGTTATGGGCTAGGGGAGCGAGAAGTCGAGAAGGGTAAGGTGGGAGGGAGGGGGATATCAAAGGCTGTGTGAAATAGATGGGTTTTCAGCATGTTCTTAAACCTGGTAAATGAGAGTAAGCAGAGAGAAGTGGGCAGAGAGTTCCAAAGGGCAGGTCCCAAAAAGAAAAAGGCAGAATGTCAGGTGAGTTCAAGATGTGCGCATAAAGGAGAAGGGGGTGCTAAACGGTTGGTGATCTGGGGCTAGGGGACTGGTTTAGTGAAGAAGATCATCAGCGTAGAAATATGATGACATACCTGACTGCTGGATAATGGGTGCGAGGGAGGCCAAGAAGTTGTTAAACAGGAGGGGCCAGAACAGAGCCCCGAGGAATGCCGCAGGTGAGAGGTGTGACAGGAGAAGAAGAAGATCCGGCTTGAACAGAGAGAGAACGTGCAGAGAGAAAAGATTGGAACCAGAGAAGAACAGTATCACCGAAGCCAGAAATCATGAAGACGAGAGAGAAGGGTTGGGTGATCGACATGTCAAAGGCTGAAGAGAGGTCAAGGGAGACAGCAAGCATGATATCATCATGATTGTGAGAAACATGGAACTCATTTAGAAGAGAGAAAAATGCTGTGACCTGGACTGAATCCACAGGACCCTCCCTCGCTCTCCTACATCCTTGGTATGTTCAATTCTAGCCTATCCTCTGGCATCTTCCCCTCCTTATGGAAGCACGCCCTTGTCCATCCTATCCTCAAGAAGCCTACCCTGGACCCCACTATCCCTGGTCACTGGCATCCCTTCTGCAAACCTCCCTTTTCTTTCAAAGATTTTAGAAAAACTTCTCTTTGCTCAATTGTCCACTCACGCTCTTCACCCCCGCCAGTCTGGATTCAGTCCAGGTCACAGCATTTTTCTTTCTCTTCTAAATGAGTTCCATGTTTCTCACGATCATGATGATATCATGCTTGCTGTCTCCTCCTCCATCTGCCTCTCCTCTTCCGTCGTCCCTTCCTAATAGTTAGTCTTTCACTCCTCTGTCCTATTTAATTATGGAGTTCCTTTCTGTTTCCTATCTTCACAGCCAAATTTGTATTTTGTAAACTGCTCTGATGCCTTGCCTGGGCAGTATATCAAAAATCTAATAAAGATAAGGCTTATGTGAGGACTGACTTCCTGCTTGTTCTCGGAGAAAGTGTAGTTACTCACCTGTAGCAGGTGTTCTCCGGGAACAGCAGGAATCAGTCCTCAAACCCTCCCTCCTCTCCGTGGAGTTGCTTTTCTTTTTACCATCTTGAGCTATGCCATCATAGTGAGGCAGGATGGCACCCTTGGGTGGGAAGGCAACCACGCATGCGTGGTGGATCTCTCAAAGGCTTTCTTTGAAAGCTGGGGGGAAGTTGCAGTGTGGGCTCAGTTGATGCTGATGACACCCGTATGTGAAGACTGATTCCTGCTGTTTCTGGAAAACATCTGCTACAAGTGAGTGACTATGCTTTTTAAAGGCGCAAAAATTAAATGGCCAGGCCCTGCCACATAAGTCCCCAGGCCCCCTCCCAAAAGTTGGAGAGGAGGAATGGAGGACTTCAAGGTCCTAGAGAGGAGGCATCTTGACATGTAAGGTGTGGGACTAAGAGGGAGGGACTCGGACCACAGAGTTCTGCATCCCAAGGACCGCAGTAAGAGCCGAATTAACAGTACTGGGTCCAGTGCCAAGCTAAAACACCAATTCCTTTCCTTTCCATTTTTTTTACATCAATCTACAGTGGAGTCCAGACTGCACAGAAGCTCATCTGCTGGAGACTGAGAAAATACTGGAGTGGTCAGAGATACACAGATCCCTTAAAGCGTGACCTCATCAAAACCAGTGTTTCTCAGTCCCCATCTGCTGGTGATAGGGCATAAACCCATACGACTGGACTGGAGGGATGATGGTTCTAATTTTGTACCTGAAGCAATGGAGGATTACATGACATGCCCATAGCCCCAAGGGTTGTCAAGGTGATTTGAATCCTCCTAACCTAAAGAACGCCTTCAGGAGCTCCTGAAGTTTAGCCTGGTAACCTGGCCACTGCTCTAGGCTATATACAACGTATTTATTTACAATGCCAAGCTTTAGTGAACATGGCTGTTTGGTCTTCTAACCTAAAGAACGCTTTAAGGAGCTCATAAAGTTTAGCCTTTACAGTACACGGGACAGGACACTTCACAGCGCACAGACCAACTGTACAAATACCCAGTGACACAGATACTAAAACGTGGTGATAGTTACAGACTTGAAGAACTATCACCTTTGTTGGTCTTGTCTGCCCAGTTTGCTTCCTGTTGCAAAAGCACAGTCCAGTTGATCTTCACTTTGCCTTCCTTCCTTCACAACTAGGGGATCCTCTTTTACCACTTTGGTCTCCAACAGCTCCCTTGTGATGCAGTCTCATGTATCCACCTTCTTTCTGCAGAAGGCTTTTCTAATGTTGCACTTGAATCTCTACCTGCTTAGCCTCACTGCCATCCTGCCATAGAGTGCTAAGCCTTTGCTCTTTTTCTCCACTCTCTATTTTTATAGGTCCTGATGACCTTTTATCAGTTGGAAATCCTGGCAGAGGAAATGATTCTTCATTGGTTTTCTGAGACAAAGGCATCTGAAAAGGGAAGAAAGCTTTGCAGAAGCCCAGGTGTAAGTCAGACTGGCATTGCTAGTTTTCTTTGTTTGTAGAAGTTCTTTCCAGACCAGCTTGCTTGCTGAGTGGTGTACTACCATATAAGAGACTCAGGTTGGATTACAGAATGAGACTCCAATTCTCTTGTTAGTAGAGGATGCTGGATGGGCTTGGGGCGATGGAGAATCCTATTGGCACCAACAGTAACATCTACTGGCTGAAATCAGGGTGCATATGTGCCAGCTTCAGAAAGGAGCCATGATCTGTGTGATCCCTTGTCCGATTGTTGCCTAAACATTTTAAGCCGAGGGCATACCTACATTTTCAAAATGTTGTGGCCAGGACATCCTCTGAGGAGCCAGGCAGTGGAGAGGTCTCAAACGGTCAAAAGAAGAGTTTGGGTTGCATAGAAAGCCTTATTGGAGGTTGGAAGGATCCAGAGGAGGCTTAGAAGAGGGAAGGAGGAGGGGGTGCTATGTGCAGTGTGTGCTTTGCCATCCCTGCCCTACAATACTGCCTGTTCCTTTTTCCTTCTTAGATACACCATTAGCCCCAGAGTGTGGGAAGTAACTCCTGTATGTTTAAGATTTCACTGCTGGTTTCTTTTCTTGATGCAAGCACAGCTTTTGTGCTGCTCTAGAGCTGAGCATCAGGTAGTGGTGATTTTCTTTTCATGGCACACTGTTTTGGAAAGTAGGTGAAAGCAGTGGTCCATCAAGGCCAGCATACGGTCGATGACAGTGGCCAGCCCAATGGGTAGATTCCTTCCCTGTTGCTTGTTCTCAGCTTAACAGCTTTGCCTGACTGCTCATTGCTAACGAGTCTGTCCTGTATTTTTGTTGTTTGGTGAGGGTGGCTGTAAACAAATGCTTATGGTGCCCGGCCATAAAATGTTTTATTTTGCAGCTTCCCTGTAACGTCACAGATATAAAGCTCCAGCATTGTGTCCAGTGCCATTCCTCAGTCAGCCACGGTTCATTCCAAACTATTCTTCTAGACCAGTCTAGGCTAGTGGGTAGTGCCCCCCTGCCAGCAGATTGGTGAGACAGAGATAATCACAGAAGCTTTGTGACATCATCCTTGGTATATAAGCATGGACCCTTAGAGGTCAGCTTCAGTATTTTCTCTGTCTCAGCAGTTGGTGAACCTTTTAGCTCCTGAGGGATTCCAAGTCCATGTGGCTATTAGCCTAGCAGTTTTTGGCACACAGCGGTGCTCCTTCATAATCCTTATCCTGCTATTTCAGAGGTGCATCCGATCAAGAGGATCAGGTCTTCACCTCTGAAGGAAAGTGCTGCTGTACAGGAGGTACACCACGTGTGCATAGTCAGTTTTGTTTGCTTCTCTCTGCTCTGGGAAGAGCAGTGCTCTAACAGTTCTCTGCTAGAAAGGTGGATATTACCTCCTGTGACAACTTGCAGTGAGTTCTAGCTGTTTATTTAATTATTTATTGTTTGTCTTATTGGTGTATAACTTACCTTGCCTCTCTCAACTAACTGGGCTTTGTGTGGTACCCCCTCCCCCCCTGCTGAGGGTTCAGGACAGGGTACCTTGTAATTGCCCTCTTTAATAGGACTTATTTCCCTCCCTCCCTCCCCAGCACCCACCCACCACTGGGGTAATTGTAGCTTTATAGGTACCTACACATCTTGAAGGAAAGGGGCTGCTCTCAGGTGCAGCTCTTTATCCAAATCAGTCATACACTGAGGACCTGAGATTAATTAAGCTTCAGGTGAACAAGGTGTATTGGGGGTGTTAGATACACTTTTATTAGTATAAGCATCTACACCAGTCCTTATTATATACAGAATTTAAAAGACCTAAACCCAAGCTTTAAACTAAGATGCAGACAAAAGCCCAGCAGTGAGATGAGGGCTTTCCAGTCTTTTGCATTGAGTGTCACATGTATGATTTTCTCCCAGTTGGTGAGAGGTCTTACGTATGCACTAAGTGCAAGGAGCTCTTTGCTCTCAGGGAACAAGTCCGTTCTCTAGAGGCTAGAGTAGCAGACCTGGAAGACATAAGAAAGACAGAGACGTACATGGACGAGACCTACAGGGATATAGACCTGAAGTCCCACCTCCAGTCGGGCAGCATCCCTGGTGCCATGGAGGAGAGAGGTCACGTGACAGGAGAGCATCACCCTGGTGTGGCAGGAAGTGATCCTGTAACTAGGACCTGTCCTCCAGGTGATGTAAAACCCTCTCGCACCGAGGACATTTCTCCAGGGCCATGTCCCCATGAGAGGAGATTCAGGACAGCTGTCATAGTTGGTGATTCAATCATTAGGAATGTAGATAGCTGGGTGGCTGGTGGACGTGAAGATCGCCTGGTAACATGCCTGCCTGGTGCGAAGGTAGCGGACCTCACGCACCGCCTAGATAGGATCATAGATAGTGCTCGGGAGGAGTCTGCTGTCTTGGTACATGTTGGTACCAATGACATAGGAAAATGTGGTTGGGAAGTTCTGGAGGCTAAATTTAAGCTTTTAGGTAGGAAGTTGAAATCCAGAACTTCCAGGATAGCGTTCTCCGAAATGCTTCCTGTTCCACGTGCAGGACCCAAAAGACAGGCAGAGCTCCGGAGTCTCAATGCGTGGATGAGACAATGGTGCAAGGATGAGGGTTTTGGATTTGTTAGGAACTGGGGAACATTCTGGGGAAAGGAGGGGCTCTTCCGAAGGGATGGGCTTCACCTTATTCAGGATGGAACCAGACTGCTGGCATTAACCTTTTAAAAAGGAGATAGAGAAGCTTTTAAACTAGAAAATAGGGGAAAGCCGACAGTCGCCCAGGAGTGCATGGTTCGGACGAAGGTATCCTTGAAGGGATACTACCAAAAGCAGTGAGGTTCTAAAAAAGAGTATAGTAGTCCAAATGCCCTTGAGTAAGGTGCAGACAGAGCGTAAAGATTCCAAATTACCCATGCCTACCAATAGCCAGATTAATATTAATAAAATACAGTCTCTAAAATGCTTGTATGCAAATGCTAGAAGTCTAAACAATAAGATGGGAGAGTTAGAATATATAGCACTAAATGAGAGGTTAGATATGATTGCAATCTCAGAGACATGGTGGAAGGAGGATAACCAGTGGGACACTGATACCTGGATACAAACTATATCGTAATGATAGAACTGATCAAATTGGTGGAGGAGTTGCGCTCTATGTTAGAGAGGGCATTGAGTCAGAAAGGATTAAAGTTTTGCAGGAAACAAAATTTGCTGTAGAATCTCTATGGATTGAAATTCCATGTAAAAAAGGGAAGGCGATGGCAGTGGGAGTGTACTATCGACCACCTGGCCAGAATGAACAAATGGATGATGAAATGCTCAAAGAAATCAAGGAAGCTAACAAAAGTCACAGCAGAGTAGTAATAATGGGTGATTTCAATTACCCTGGTATCGACTGGGTCAGTGTTACGGCAGGACAAGCTAGGGAGATAAAGTTTCTAGATGAAATAAATGACTGCTTCTTGGAGCAGCTGGAGCATACTGGACATAGTCCTTAGTGGAACGCCAGATCTGGTACAAGAAATAAGGGTGTTGGGACCACTTGGCAATAGTGATCATAGCATGATCGTGTTTAATTTAATTAGTGGAGGGAGGGATAGTAAAGAAATCCACAGTAATACCTTTTAACTTTCAAAAGGGAGACTATGATAAAATGAGGAATATAGTTAAGAAAAAAACTAAAAGGAGCGGTTGCAAAGGTTAAAGACTTACAGCAAGCTTGGGTGTTATTTAAAAATACTATCCTCGAAGCCCAGACCAGCTGTATTCCACGCATTAAGAAAAGTGGAAGAAAGTCCAAAAAACTGCCAGCATGGTTTAAAGGTGAGGTCAGAGAGGCTGTTGCTGCCAAAAAAGAATCCTTCAGGAAATGGAAAAAAGAGTCAAACGAAGAAAACTGGAAACAGCACAAGCACTGGCAAGTTAAATGCAAAGCATTGATAAGGCACGCAAAGCGAGAATTTGAGAAGGAACTTGCTATGGAAGCAAAAACACGAAATAAAGACTTTTTCAAGTACATTCATAGCAAAAGGCCTGTGAGAGAGTCCGTTGGGCCATTAGATGATAGAGGGGTAAAAGGGGCAGTAAGAGGAGACGAGTCTATAGCAGAGAGACTGAATGAATTCTTTGCTTCGGTCTTTACTGAGGAAGATGTAGGGATGTTACCCAAAACTGAAGTGGTATTTAAAGGTGATACTGCAGAGGAATTGAGAGAAATATCGCTACACCGGGAAGATATATTACAACTATATGATAAACTGAATAGTAGCAAATCACCTGGACCGGATGGTATACATCCAAGAGTGTTGAAAGAATGAAATATGAGATTGCGGACCTGCTATTGGTAATCTGTGAACTTTCATTAAAATCATCTGTAATACGTGAAGATTGGAGGGTCGCCAACGTAACACCAGTCTTTAAAAAGGGTTCCAGGGGTGACCCAGGAAATTAGACCGGTGAGTCTGACGTCAGTACCGGGGAAAATGGTAGAACCCATCATAAAGAACAAAATTACACAGCACGTAGATAGTCATGGCCTAATGGGAGACAGCCAACATGGCTTTAGACAAGGAAGATCTTGTCTTACTAATCTGATATGTTTTTTGACGGTGCGCATAAACAGGTAGACAAAGGTGAGTCGGTTGATATAGTGTATCTGGACTTTCAGAAAGCTTTTGATAAGGTCCCTCATCAGAGACTTCTGGCGAAACTAAAAAGTCATGGGATAGGAGGCAGTGTACTATTGTGGATCGGGAACTGGTTAAAAGATAGAAAGCAGAGGGTAGGGCTAAATGGCCAATATTCCCAATGGAAAAAGGTGAATAGTGGAGTACCCCAGGGATCTGTACTGGGTCTGCTACTTTTTGACATATTCATAAATGACCTGGAAAAGGGAATAACGAGTGAGGTTATCAAATTTGCAGATGATACAAAACTTTTAAAGTTGTTAAAACCCAAGAGGATTGTGGAAAACTGCAGGAGGATCTGGATAAATTGGAAGACTGGGCATCCAAATGGCAGATGAAATTCAATGTGGACAAGTGCAAAGATATGCACCTAGGAAAGAACAACCCACACTATAGTTACACAATGCAAGGTTCCACATTGGGAACCACCACCCAGGAAAAAGATTTAGGAGTCATCGTGTATAACATGTTAAAACCCTTTGCCCAGTGTGCAGCGGCAGCCAGGAAAACAAATAGAATGTTAGGTATCATAAAGAAAGGGATGGAAAATAAAACAAAGGATATTATAATGCCTCTGTATCGTTCCATGGTACGACCGCACCTTGAATATTGTGTGCAGTTCTGGTCACCGTATCTTAAAAAGGACATAGCATTATTAGAAAAAGTACAGAGAAGAGCCACCAAAATGGTGAAGGGGATGGAAGGCTACTCCTATGAAAAGAGGCTACAAAGGTTGGGGCTCTTCAACCTGGAAAAGAGACGGCTGAGGGGAGATATGATAGAGGTCTATAAATTAATGAATGGAGTGGAGCGGGTAAACGTGGATCAATTGTTTACGCTATCAGAATATAGAAAGACTAGGGGACATGCAATGAAGCTACAGGGTAAACTATTTAAGACAAATAAGAGAAAATATTTTTTCACTCAACGTGTAGTCAAACTCTGGAATTTGTTACCGGAGGATGTAGTAAGGGCTGTTAGTGTAGCTGGGTTTAAAAAAGGTTTGGACAAGTTCCTGGAGGAAAGGTCCACTATTAAAAAGGGACCCAGGATAATCAATGCTTGACCCAGTACAAGCATTGTGGAACCTGTGTCTTTTGGGGATATTGCTAGATACGTATGACCTAGATTGGCCACTGTTGGAAACAGGATACTGGGCTTGATGGACCTCGGTTTGACCCAATATGGCATATCTTATGTTCTTAGGTACATGACAGCCTTTCTCTCCAGCAACCTGCCACTCCAGCTTTTGTTCAGTCCAAGGCTTCGCATAAAGGTATTAAAAAAAAAAAAAAAAACCCCAAACGTGAACAAACCGGACACACAAACCTTCATATGGTAGGGCTCTGAGGTCTGAGCAGTGGTGACAGTCGGGTCCAGGACTCCGGTGTCAGTGCTCTGCCTTCCCCTGTTTGTAACGGTTCCTGTCGACGAGGTACAGTACATTCTCTTCAGCGGTACTAGTTCTGCATTTGGAGGGCTTTTCTTTCTCCTTGGGGATTCTGTGGGGAATGTTATCTTCTGATCCCGGGGCTGCCGCGAAACCCGATTCAAGCAGGGAACTTCTCTTCGCAGGAACTGCGGCTCCCGCCAAAATACTCATTTGCGACGGCCATTTTGTGCTCTCCTGTACTTCTGTGGGGTTTTTTTTTCAGATCGCCGTTGTTTTCTTCTCCTTGCTACCGGCAGCCATTTTTGGTTAGAGCAGTTGTCTCCCGCATTCAGTACCGTGGGTTTACTCAGCAGTTTTTATTTATTTTTCCTTACTATTGGTCTCTACGTCTCCTCCATTGAAGCGCTGTGTCGCTTGTGGGAGAAAGCGCAGGGCTCTTCAAAACAGCCTTTGCTCTGCATCTGCGGCAGATCCAGGGGGCCTTTCGGCAGCCATGCCTTCTCTGTCTCTCTCTCTCTCTCTCTCTCTCCATTTTGCCCTTTCCACCTGCGTTCTCTCAGCAAGCTGCAGAGCCTGTTCCTCCAATTCTCCTGCCAGAGCACACTCAACAGCAAGCTCCTACAAAGGCGGATCAGCAGTTCCTATCTGTCTTCCGCCAGGCCTAGGATGGGTGGCGAGCTGGGACCTTTTCTGAGCCGTTACTTACTCTAGCTCATAGACAAAAATGTGCCAGGCTCAATTTGTCTGCAGTTCCTGCCACTTCCTCCTCTTCACAGCTCAGGCTGACCTCCTCCCCCACAGGGGACTTGCACCCTGATGGAGAGGATGGAGAATGTCAGTCGGAGGATCTCTCTCCAGTCTTTCTCCGACAAGGAGGAAGGAGAACTTTCACCACCGGAAGAGCCGCAAGAGGAGCTGGAACCTAGGGATGAAGGTCAGGATATCAGCTTGTTCTGAAAGGAAGAACTTCCAGCTCTCAGCACAGATCTGAGGCACTTCACCTCTCGGAGTCCTCTTCCCCCCCCCCCCCACCTCAGGTGGACCCCATCATCATGGGCATAAAGAAGCCTAGAAGAGCCTTTCCCTTCCCCTCAGAACTCCAACAGATTGTTATCTTGGAGTAGGATGGCCCAGATGTGTCCTTACGCTCTGTGTGCCACTTGGGGTGATTGTTTGCCTGGTCTCCAGAGGACCTGGACAGATGGTTGTGCTTCCCTAAGGTGGGTGCAGTTGTGACAGCCGTCACAAAGCACACAACCATCCCCGTTGAGAATGGTAGTGCCTTGCAGGACCAGATGGACCGGAAGGTAGAGGGACTCCTGAAGACTTCCTTTTCTTCCTCGGCCTTAGCGTTACAGGCAGTGGTTTGTGGATATCTCGTGGCATGGGCTCTGCTGAGGTGGCTTCAGCTTCTGCCGGAGGACCTAGCTTTGCTTCGCTTAGAATCGGTCACTGCCTTCATCGCGGATGCTTTATATGATCTTCTCCGCCTCATGGCACGCTTGTTAGCTGCAGGCACAGTAGCTCGTTACTGGCTTTGGCTTCGCCATTGGAAAGCAGACACGGCTTGCAAAGCACGCCTCGCCAAGCTGCCCTTTAGAGGTAAGCTTCTCTTCGGTGAGGACCTGGAGAAGCTCATCAAGAAGTTGGGGGAGGTCAAGCCGAAGCACTTGCCGGAAGCTAGACCACAGTTTACATCTCGGCACCCAGTAGGGCAGAGGTTCCCAATTCCAGTCCTGGAGGGCCAAACATCATTCAAGTGTTCAGGCTGTCCCTAATGAATATGCATGAGATACATTTTGAATACAATGGGGGCAGTGCATGCAAATGCATATTTATTAGGGACAGCCTGAAAACCTGAATGGTGTTTGGCCCTCCAGGACTGGAGTTGGGAACCTCTGCAGTAGGGACTTCCTCTTCGTCTGCTGGTTACAAAGGGTGTTTTCGTGATGCCTGCTGCTATCGGACGGGCAAGTCAGGAACGTCATCCTCCAGTACAGGAACCAGACCTCAGTCCTTTTGTGGTGCCCACACTGCCAGGGATAATTTCTCCTCTGCTTCCAAATTTTCAGGTCACTCGCATCCCTCCCGCTGACAGACCTGGGGTCCATTCTGGGGTGCCACACGTTGGGGGGGTGCCTACGTCTTTTTGACCATGAATGGACCCTCATAACCTCGGACAAATGGGTGCTAGAGGTGGTTTCAAGAGGCTGTGCTCTAGTTAGCAGCACCAATTTCAAATGTCTGTCTCATCTCCTCATGTTGATCCTCGGACAAACAGGTGGCGATTCATTCAACGCTTGCTTCAGCTATGCACCATTTGCTCAGTGCCTCCCTCCAAAAGAGGTTTGGGTCACTATTCTATATATTTTGTGGTCCCAAAGGATGGTTCCTTTCGACCATCTTAGACCTCAAAGGCGTCAATCTTTGTCTTTGTGTGCCGAGTTTCCACATGGAGACTCTCAAATCAATCATTCAGGCGGTCTGCCCGAGGGAGTGTCTCGCTTCTCTGGATCTGGCAGAAGCCTACTTTCACATTCCCATTTGCGAAGAACACCAGCAATATCTGTTTTCTGGTGCTTGGCAACCACTATCAGTTTCAAGCGCTGCCCTTTGGCCTTGCTACAGCTCCCCGCACCTTTTCCAAAGTCATGGTCGTGGTCGCAGCAGTACTGTGGCGCCAGGGCATCAGCATTCATCCTTACCTGGATGACTGGCTCATCTGAGCCAAGTCTTATCAGGAGGCGCAGTCAGCGATTATGCGAGTGATATCCTTCCTGGAGCGACTCGGCTGGGTAGTCAACCAGACCAAGAACCATCTTCAGCCAACACAATCGCTCAAATACCTGGGTGCTCATTTCGAGAGTGCAGCCGGTCAAGTCTTTCTTTCCCACGACTGATACCACAAGCTGATAGCCCAGCTATCACTCTTTCACAGTCTACTGGCTCCTGTGGCCTGGGTTTATTTGCAGGTGCTCGGCACCATGGTAGCCACCCTCGTGGTTCCTTGGGCTCGGGTGCATATGCATCCACTCCAACGTGCGCTTCTGTACCGCTGGTCCCAGCCACACAGCGCTTGCAGACCCCGTTATCGCTTCTGTGCATTGTGAGTCTCTCACCCTCAACTGGTGGATCTCCTCTCTGAACCTTCTGAAGGGGGGATGCCCTTGGAGACTCCACAGTGGATACTTCTCATTACAGATGCCAGTCTTGCGGGCTGGGGAATGCACTGTCTGGGACGCACAGCCCAGGGTTCTTGGTCTGTCCACGAATCCGCTTGGTTAATCAATTGCCTCGAAACTCGGGCTCCTTGCCTTTTGCTCGCCTTTCCAGGGACGCGCGGTATGGATTTTGTCCGACAATGCCACGACTGTGGCTTATCTCAACCGTCAGAGGAATCTAATTTCTGGGAGTGGCCAGGGAGATGGCACTGCTATTCCCGTGGGCAGAGCGCTCTCTGCTAGCACTGTCGGCACAGCACATCGCAAGAATGGAGAATGTTCAAGCAGACTTCCTCAGTCAACGCACGCTGGATCCTGGAGAGTGGGAGCTGGCTCCTTGGGCGTATGCTTAAATATCTTTATGAAAATGGGTAAAAGAGGCAGCATATAGAAAGTGGTGTGTATAAATGCCCGTAGCATGGGAAATAAGATCCCAGATGTTGAAGCTTTAATGGGAGAGGCTGGCTTGGATTTAGTGGCAGTTACAGAAACATGGTTCACAGAAAACCATGACTGGGATGTAACTATACTAGGTTATACTTTATTCAGAAAGGATAGGGTAGGAAGAAGGGGAGGAGGAGTGGCACTATATGTAAAGAATAATAATAAAGCTTTGGAACTACAGAACTTAAAAGGGAGAGAGGAGGCACTGTGGGCTAAACTAGAAAGAGAGAGAAATCTATTTACATTGCTGTGATATACAGACCTCCCTCACAGGAAGAAGAGGTGGACGGAGAGTTAATTGAAAACATACACAGCATTGTCAGAAAAGGGGAAGTGCTACTGATAAGGGATTTCAATATGCCAGATGTTGATTGGCACATCCCTGCTGCAGTATCATCTAGAAGTAAAGAGATCCTGGATTCTCTACAGGAAGAACTATTCAGGCAACTGGTAACAGAACCCACACGTGAAGCAGCCATACTGGACTTGGTGCTTACCAATGGTGAAAGTATTTCTGATGTTATAGTGGGCGATCATTTTGCATCTGGCGATCACCAGATGGTGTGGTTCAATATTAGGACTAGGACTGATAAAATCATTCAAAAGTGAGGGTCTTAGACTTTGCCAAAATGGGCCAATACCTCAGGGAGTCGTTAGCAGGATGGGAACAGCTGGGGGTGTAGAAAAACATTGGGCAAAACTGAAAGGGGATATTTTAAGGACAACCAACCCTTTTGTTGAAATGGTAAATAAAGCTAAAAGGAAAAGGAGACTGTCATGGTTTTCAAAAGAAGTAGCTGAAAAGGTGAAGAAAAAGAGGGAGGCCTTCATAAAATACAAGAGATCACAGAGAGAGGAAGACAGGCATCAATATTTGGAAAAACTAAGAGAAGTTAGCAAAGTAGTCAGGAAAGCAAAGATTCAAAAAGAGGAGGAAATAGCCAATGCATTAAAATGGGGGGGGCATAAGTCATTTTTCAGATAGGTTTGTGAGAAGAGGAAGGCAAAAGTGGTATTGTAAGACCAAGGATGAAGGGGAGGAATATGTTGAAGCTGATGAGGATAAAGCGGAATTGCTTAACAAAAATTTCTGTTTTGTGTTCACAGATGAAGAACCAGGAACGGGACTTCAGAAAACGCCCACAAACAGGAACAGAAGCGAGGGGCATCTTGAACAATTTTCAGAAGAATGTGTTCGTGAGAAATTAGCTAAACTTAAAGTAGACAAAGCGGTGGGACCGGATGGGATACACCCTAGAATACTGAGGGGACGTTCTAGCAGCTCCACTGACTGACCTTTTCAATGTCTTGGAGTCCGGAGTGGTGCCAAAGGACTGGAGAGAGGCTCATGTGGTCTCTTTACACAAAAGCAGAAGTAAGGATGTGGTTGAAAACTACAAGCTGGCTAGTTTAACTTCGGTGCTGAGTAAATTATTGGAAGAGCTGCTGAAAGAAAAAATAGTGAGGTTTCTGTAGTCTTATCGGATTTCAGGATCCGAGGCAGCATGGATTCGCCAGAGACAGGTCTTGTCAGATTTCTTTGACTGGGTGACCAGGGAGTTGGACAGAGGGAGAGCCCCAGATGTGGTGTATTTAGATTTCAGTAAAGCCTTTGACACCGTTGCTCACAGGAGACTTATAAACAAACTGAGCATCCTAGAGATGGACCCAAAAGTTACTGCTTGGGCTAGAAACTGGTTGTGGGAGGCAACAAAGGGTAGAGATAAATGGAGTTCACTCTGAGGAGAAGGAGGTTATCAGTAGTGTGCCCCAGGGATTTGTCCTTGGTCCAATTCTTTTTTTTTTTTTTCTTTTTTAAATTTTTTTATTAACAACTTCAATGAAAAGTACAATGCGCTTTGTTCTTATTATACATTCTCCACAATGCTTTCCAATAATAACATATATTCCCCGCGTCCTAGTGTATCCTGCCTATTCAACTCTCCATGTATGTTCCCCCCTCCTCCCTCCCTTATCTCTCCTCATTCATACCTTCATCCCCCTCTCCACCTGTCACTTGTATAAGTCTCAACTCTTTACTTTCGTTCACCCTTAGTTCTGGCCTTATGTCAGATCCTTAATGGAGGTAGCTACGAAGCAGCCAGTCTGCCATCCTCTAACTTCCTCCCTCCCTCCCTCCCTCCCTCCAAGCTTCCAACCACTTCCACATGCCCAGTTTTCTGCACTCCTCTCCCCTTTCCCCCTTCTCAGCTCTGTCAATTTGTGCATCAAACTCACCTCAGCCACTCTTTTGACAAATCCAGCAGGCTGTGGTTTACTCGCCCCCCCCCCCCCCCAGTGTTGTGCTGTCTCGCATCTTGCTGCTATTATACAATGATGCAGCACCCCCCCCCCCTTCTCTTCTGGGAATGTCTTCATCTAACTGATGTAATAAACGTATCTCCGGTTTCCTTTGCAATCTATAACCTGTCATGCCATAGATCATATCTATAATCTTTACCCAATATTCCTGTAGCCATTCACACTTCCACCACATGTGTAACCAATCCCCTCTCTCTTGGCATCCCCTCCAGCAGTTGTTGTCATATCCCTTTCCAACTCGTTTTTTTGCGTACTGGCGTCCAGTACCAGTGATACAACACTTTATAAGCATTCTCTTTTATTTGAGTAGCAATGGAGATATTCGCCACTATCTGAATTATCTTATACCATACCTCTTCATTCCAACTCACCCCCAGTTCCTCCTCCCATTTTACCATATATCCCAATTTATTCTCCCCCCCCTCCACTATTTGTTGGTAAATTCTGGACAAAACCCCCTTTTAACCCAGATGTCCTGAGCATAATGCCTCAAACCATCCCCCTTTTTCCCATAAATCAGTCCACACTTTCTGTTGTCTTATAAAACACATCAACCAATCAAAGAGAGAATTCCACACAAACCTGATAAATTCTTCCATCAACAAACCCAGAGAACTTTTCGAAATAGTAAAAACCCTGACAAAAGAGCAAGCAGCAGAAAGAGAAATACAAGTGGATCCACAGATATTCGCCGACCACATCAAAGACAAATTTCACTCCACAGAGCGCACAACACCCAGTAGAACCAACAGAACGAACGTCCACCCCAAAACCTGGGGCACATTCCACTCACCCTCAAAAGAGCAGATATCAGACATCATCTCCACAATCAACACAAGCACTGCTCCTACAGACCCTTGCCCAGTGTCATGGGTCAAAGCCACCAAAGCAAGCCTCATACCAAACATTCATAAAATGGTACACAACTCACTCACTCAAGGACTCATGCCACAGCAATTAAAGCTTGCCTCAGTAAGACCAATCACAAAGAAAACTTCTCTCGACAAAAAGGACCCAGCAGCATACCGACCAATCTCCAGCATACCCTTCCTCGCAAAAATAATCGAAAAGACGGTTCAACTACAACTTCAGGAACACATTGACGAACACGGAACTCTCGACGACAACCAACACGGATTTCGTCCCAACCATGGAGTCGAAACTCTCCTGATCTACCTCTTCGACAGCATCATAAGAATAATTGACGACATCAGGAATGGAATTATAATGATCTTCATCGACATCTCCTCAGCGTTCGACACAGTTGATCACAATATACTCCTGGAGAGACTGAAGAACACTGGTATACACGGTACCACTCTAAAATGGTTCCACTCGTACCTAACAGAAAGACAGCTACAGGTCAAGGTGGGACAGGACACCTCCCGGCCCATAAACGTCCAACAAGGAGTACCACAAGGATCCGCACTCTCAGCACTCCTTTTTAACATCTACATCCAACCAATATGCAACATTATGAAAGAGAACAACATCCAATACACAATATACGCAGACGATATAATGGTATACTCCCCGATATCAATTGAAAACCCGGACTTCTCTAAGATAGCAGACTGCCTTACCCAAATGGCGAAGTGGTGCCAAAACAACAATCTAGCTATAAACTACAACAAGACTGAAGCTTTAATCATCACTCGAAACCAAAGCTTCACACACCCACCAAACATAAAGATACAAAGCACCACGATACCGATAAGATCGGAGGTGAGATACCTTGGGGTTACTCTGGACAGTAAACTCAACCTCAAACCACACATAGACAAAACAATCCAAAAAGCATATTACAGGATGCGAATCATCAGGAGACTGAAACCACTCCTCGCTCCAGAACACTTCCGTACAGTCTGTCAAGCACTGATAACCCCAATACTGGACTTCTGCAATCCGATATACCTCGGACTACCAAAACAAGCTCTCAAACCACTACAGCTGGCACAAAACACTGCAGCTCGAATCATATCCGGAGCCGCAAGGCAGGAGCACATCGCACCTACACTAAAGGACTTACACTGGCTCCCAATCATTGCTCGCATCAGATACAAGACTATCATAAACCTATTTAAGATAAAAGAACACACATCAGCCAACAGCCTCCACCTGCTCATACAACCGGAAACCAGCGCACGTCCCAGAAGAAGTCAAACACGCAACCGAGTCAGCACCCCAAATGAGTACAAGCACACACGCAAGGACACAACAGACAGAGCTCTCTCCATGGCTGCTCCAACAATATGGAACAATCTACCGGACGATCTAAGGGCAACTCCAGACCTCAAAGACTTCAGAAAACAACTGAAAACCATGCTGTTCATAGAGCACTATGGTCACATCACATAACCTAAGAGAATGGATAACAGCACTCCAATCCTCCCAAACAACTGAATATATATAAAATATGATTCTAGCACCACTGTAAATAGCCCACCCTGTATATAGCTCAAACAAATCAAGCACCCAACACATCCCTCACACAACTAAGTTTTATCCTCACTGCATGTACAACACACACACTACCTGATTGCTTGCTGTGATACCACCTTGATTATTAAGATAAGGCGGTTTAGAAATACTGTTAAATAAATAAATAAATAAAATGGCTAACCTGTAGATATGCATAGTAGTCACTATCCATTAACCCATATAAGAACATAAGATATGCCATACTGGGTCAGACCAAGGTCCATCAAGCCCAGTATTCTGTTTCCGCCAATCTAGGTCATACGTACCTAGCAGTTTCCCCAAGGGACACAGGTTCCACAATGCTTGTATTGGTTCAAGCATTGATATCCTGGGTCCCTTCTTAATAATGGTTTATGGACCTTTCCTCCAGGAACTTGTCCAAACCTTTTTTTAAACCCAGCTACACTAACAGCCTTTACTACATCCTCCGGTAACAAATTCCAGAGTTTGATTACACGTTGAGTGAAAAAATATTTTCTTTTATTAGTCTTAAATAGTTTACCCTGTAGCTTCATTGCATGTCCCCTAGTCTTTCTATATAAATCCTTAATGCCTTCAAACTCTAAAACTCCCTTCGGACTTATAATTTGGGAGATCTGCGTCAGAGGGGAAAGACCCACAAGAATGTTCCTCTTATAGACCTATATCGCTGCTCAATTTAGATGCTAAATTGTTAGCTAAAATATTCGCCACGCGCTTAAATAAGATAATCGGGAGGCTGATACATTCTGATTAAGCGGGATTCATTCCAGGTAGACAGGTAGCTGAAGATATTAGAAAGATATTAAATATGATATGGAACATTGAACAGAGTGGGGAGGAGGCCTTGCTCTTGTCCCTGGATGCGGAAAAGACTTTCAACCAGGTGTCTTGGCCTTTTCTTTTCAGGTAATGGAACGAATGGGGCTAGGGGAGGGATTTACAAATTGGGTAAAGGCGCAAATATGTGCGAAAGTGTGTGTTCAGGTGAATGGGGCTTACTCTGAATTTTTTGGGCAGTGGAGGGGAACGAGACAGGGATGCCCCCCCTCTCACCGGTCCGATTCTTTTTAACATCTTTATTAGTGATATAGCAGAAGGGCTGTCGGGTAAGGTTTGCCTCTTTGCAGGTGATACCAAAATCTGCAATAGAGTAGACACCCAGGAAGGTGTAGATAACATGAAGAGGGATCTAGCTAAGTTTGAAGAGTGGTCTAGAATTCGGCAGCTGAGATTTAATGTTAAAAAATGCAAGGTCATGCATTTGGGCTGCAGCAATCCAAGGAAGCAATATAGTATAGGGGGTGAAGTACTTTTGTCCACTAAAGAAGAGCGGGACCTCTAGGCGTGGTTGTGTCTGATGATCTTAAAGTAGCTAATTGGGTAGAAAAGGAGACAACAAAATCTAGAAGGATGCTTGGGTGCATAGGGAGAGGAATGGCCAGCAGAAGAAAGGAGGTAATAGTGCCTCTGTATAAATCCTTGGTGTGACCTTATTTGGAGTATTGTGTACAATTCTGGAGACCGCACCTTCAAAAGGATATAAACAGGCTTGAGTCAGTACAGAAAGTGGCTACTAAAATGGTTAGTGGTCTTCATTATAAAGCATATGAGGACAGACTTAAGGATCTTATTATGTACACCTTAGAGGAGACTGAATAGAGGTGATATGATTGAGGCGTTTAAATACCTCTGTGGCATAAATGCACAGGAGGAGAACCTCTTTCGATTGAAAGCAAGCTCTGTTACGAGGGGACATGGGATGAGGGTGAAAGGAGATAGATTCAGAAGTGATATGCAGAAATATTTTTTCTCCAGGAACAAGCAGTAAGTCAGTCCTCACTTATGGGTGACATTGGCACCAATGGAGCCCATGCGGAGCAATTCCCCAGCTTTCAAAGAAAGCCTTTGGGATTGCTGCCACACATGCATGGTCCTCTTCCCGCCCAAAGGTGCCATTTTGCCCAGCCTCCCTTTTTCCGCAGAGCCCTTCGGACGCACATCCTCGTCCCTTGGAAAAAGTGTTTTATTTTTGGCCCCTGAGCCATGGCTTTTTCCGGTTGCACCAGTCCTCTTCTGTTCCCCCTTGCTCTCCCCTTTTCTCCGAGCAAGGGAATATTCTTAAAAGTTTTTGTTCCTTGTTGCAGGCTTCGCGCCATTTTTTCTCCCAACTGCTGGCCACAAAGGTCTTCGACCTAGCAAGGGTTCTTTTTGCCCCTATGGCTACCGTTTTTTAAAAATGCGACAGATGCTCCAAGAACATATCGCTCACGGACACCCATGACTGTTGTCTTTGTCTTGTGGCTGACCATCACCCGGAGCTGTGATCTCTTAAAAAGAAATTATCCTTCAATGCCCTGCTCAGTCGTAAGCAGAAGTCGATGACATTTTCCGGAAGGTAGCACTGGAATCCTCGGCACTCTCGGTCGCCCCTCCGCTGGTGGGATACCCCAATTCGGTTCCATGTTGTCAGCGGCACTCCGACCAGGGGTCCCCTGAAGTGGAGCGGTGTAAGAAGAAGGCCTCAAAGTCGCTGTCGGGGGCTCCGGATAAGTGCGGGTGCCGAGAGTCGGACAAGGAGCGGCCTCGAAAGGTACCTCGTACGGATACAGAGGCCTCCGGCGATGGCGCACAGTCTCCTGAGGGTCATCACGGTGAGGACCTCTCCTCTGTGCCAGACCCGGTAACCCCGGTGTCTGCATCGCAAGGTCCCACGCCCACGTGGGAGTCCCGAGTGCTGGTACTAGAGCGCAGCGTTTCTGCCTTTTTAGCAGCCCAGCAGGTGCTTATGCCCAGCATGGCTGGTCCATGCCTTGAGACAGAGGTTCCCTTGAGAGGGACACCAAAATCCTCCCTGGAAACCCCTGAGAGCCATGGGCCTTGTGAGGGTCCTCTGCGTTGGTCTCGTTCGCCTTGCCGGTCCTCAGGAGCGCGATACTCCAAGGCTTCTGGTTTGAAATGGACCTCGGCCTCTGGACAGGGTGACCTGCCCGAGTTGGACTCCTCCTCGGATCTCTCGGTCTGGGAGTCAGACTGGGATACTTCCCCGGAAACCTGTGTCCACAGGGGACCTCCCTTCGGACCCGTCCCCGCCTGCCTATCGGAGGCGGTCACCGCCTGAGGACACATCAATCTCCAGGAACAAGCAGGAATGAGTCTTCACATATGGGTATCGTCGGTACCGACGGAGCCTGCGCGGGAAAGCTCCCCAGCGTCCAAAAGGAAAGCTTTTGGGAGCATCCCACAGCGCTTACGCGCTGCCTTCCCGCCTTTCCCAACCGCCTCTCTCCAGTTCTTCTTTTCCACAGAGCCAGAAGGTCGTGTTCCTGTCACCGCTGAAGAAGTTCTTTATTTTATTTCTTTGGTCGCGCGTCTGCCTTCTTCGACGTTGGACCGGTACCGCCGGTCTGTCTTTCTTTCTTAAAAAAAAAAAAGTCTATTTTCACTAATGTACATTTTTCTTTTGGCCTTAGGCCTACGAAAAATTCTCCTCATGGAAAAGCCCTTTTCCGGGTTTAAAAACTGCATGAAGTGCAGCGGCACTATTTCTGTCACTGACACCCATGACTGGTGTCTAAAACGTTTGGGTCCTGACCACTCCATCATGGATTGTGAGTCCTGTTCCATGATGTCTAAAAGAGGTCTACAGAATCGAGCAGCCAAGCTCAGTACCCTGTTTCCCTCTGATGCAGCTTCGGTAGCATCAACGTCTTCCAGGGCTGCTTCTTCCTCCCATGGATCTCAGGTAACCAAACTCAAGTCCAGCCGGTCCTCGAAGGGTAGATCTCCCTCTAAGTATCGAGATGCCTCCGGGCTTGCTCTCGAGGAATCCGCACCGGCAAAATTACCCCGGCGGGAGGCTCCGGCTTCCAAAGCTTTATCTATGGGGTCACAGGTTGACATCGATGGCTCGGCCTCGACCGATCACCTGTTGCCATGTTCTGGGGTACCGGTGGTTCCCACTGGTACTGACATCCAGACATTGGTGGCGTCGATGGATCAGAATATTCTGACCATGCAGCGTGCCATTACGGCATTCATACAAGCTGCGACGCCTCCGGTACCGCAACAAATTCTGTTGTTGGTTCCGGTTCCGGCACCGATATTGGTTCCGGTGCCGGTACCGATTGCATCGACATCGGCTTCGGTGTCGACTGCAGCGGTACCCTGTTCTGTGATGCCCATCGGTACCGAATCGGTACCGATCACTCCCAATATCGATACCACTCGGTACGCGTATCGGGCTCTGCAGGAGCATCCAGATAGGCGATACTTTGATTTCTCTGAAGACTCTGATGAATCAGAGGTTTCTGTCGAAGCATCGGTACTCCTTCCTCAGGAGCCCTCTTCTCCAAAAAGAAGAATGTCTCCTCCAGAAGTCTTGTCTTTTCAAGACTTCATTAGGGAAGTGGCCAGGGGCCTCTCCATTTCAGTGGCCCCTGAACCAGAGCCTAGAGCCAAAAAATTGGATATCTTACAATATCCTAAGGCTCCTAAAGAGGCAGCTACTTTACCAATTCATGAGATCCTTTATGATCACATGTTGGGCATATGGGAGACACCTCTCACCACCTCCCCTCATTCTCGTAGATTGGACACCATGTACGGTGTTCCTCCTTGTCCTGGCTTTCATAAGACTCAGCTTCCTCACCACTCTATTGTGGTGGAGTCTGCTATGAAGAGGATAAAGAGTGCAAAAACGCACTCATCTAATCCTCCAGGAAGAGAATGCAGAACCTTAGATGCTTTTGGCAGGATAATTTTCCAGGCCAATATGCTTGTTGCTAGAATCAACTCCTATAGTCTCTATATGGGGATGTTTCTAAAAGAAGTTACAGATCACCTGCAAACTTTATCTCCTTTTGTTTCAGAAGATAAAAGAGAGGAGTTTCTCACCTGGCTTAAACACGCCCAGGATGTTTCCAAGTTTTCCAACCGTGCAGCCTTTGACTCTTTTGAGTGTGCACGCAGAGTTGCTTGGCTACAAGCTTCTGATTTGGAACCCTGGGTTCAGGATGGACTAGGAAATCTTCCTTGTACAGGTGAAAACCTTTTTGGCAAAGACTGACAAGCAAAGGCCACTCGGATGCTGAACATTCTGCTTTAGATAGACTTTCAAAGTCTACTTCTGCTCCTGTTAGAAAAAGGTTGTTCAAAAAGGGATTTTTTCCCAAAAAGGGGAGATATTATCCTGTTTATGGTCAACAGGCATCTTCTGCAGGTCGTTTTGCTGCAAAGCGACAGCAACAACCTAAACAGGCCAAGCCTAAGGCTGCAAGGGCTGCTATGGCCCAACAGCTTCAACCTCCTCAGGGCCTTTGACTTTCAACTAGAGAACTTAGCCTTTCTGGCTCTAAAAAAACCAGAGCCTCTCACCATTCGAGGAAGGTTAGCTCACTTTGCTCCCAGGTGGGAACAAATCACAGCAGAGCAATGGACCCTCTCCATCATAAGGGAGGGGTACAAGCTTCATTTTTTAAACCTTCCTCCTCACACCATGGTGAGACAGTTCAATTCTCCAACATCTCTCCTCGACCTTCTGGGTCAGGAGATTGCTACCCTTCTTGCCCAAGGGGCAATAGAAGAAGTACCCCTTCTTCAACAGGGCTCAGGGTTCTACTCCCCCTACTTTCTTATCCCAAAGAAAACAGGGGGCTACAGACCCATATTAGATCTCAGAGAATTGAACAAGTTTCTATGCAAGGAGAAATTCAAGATGATTTCTCTCGGTGCTCTCCTTCCATACCTTCAGAGTCAGGATTGGCTTTGTTCTCTAGACCTCAAGGATGCATACACCCATGTCCTCATCCATCCAACACACAGAAGGTTCCTTCGGTTCCTTTATTGAGGAAAGCACTACCAATACAGAGTGCTTCCTTTCGGTCTGGCCTCCGCCGGGCTGAAAGACTATGGCGTAAGCACCCCTCCCCCCTCCTTCTGGACCGTTTCCGAGTCTGTCACCACCATTACCGTACCCTTCTTCACGCAGCTAAGAGGGACTACTTCTCCACCCTTATCTCTACATCCGCCAACTCCTCTCGTCAATTATATACCGTCCTTCGTTCCCTGTCTACTCCTCGTTCCTTCTCCTCGCCTTCCCCCCCCTTCTACCTCCCCAGATCCTGCCGCCTTGGCTACCTTCTTCTCCTCTAAGATACTCACTCTCCGTCTGTCGTTCCCCTCCTGTCCTCCTCCTCTTTCTCCTCCTCCTCTCAATCCCCCGCCCACTCCTCCTCCTTCTCCTACTCTGCCCTCCCCTCAATGTGCCCCCCCTCTCTCTCATGGCTGGTCCTCCTTTGAGTCCATTTCTGCCTCCACCCTTTCCAAGATCTTTCACTCCGTTCGCAAAACCTCCTGTCCCGCCGATCCCATTCCCTCTCATTGGTTATTGGATCCCTCCTTGGCCCTTTCCCCCTACCTTCTCTCCGTCATTAATAATAGCCTTTCCACTGGTATTTTCCCCACCTTTTGGAAACACGCTTTCATTCGCCCTGTCCTGAAAAAGAGCTCTCTTGATCCATCCTCCCCTTCTAACTGGCGTCCCGTTTCCAACCTTCCTTTCCTTTCTAAGCTCCTAGAAAAAATTGTCTTTTCCCAACTATCCTCACATCTTGAAGCTTCACTTACCCTGCACCCTCTTCAATCTGGTTTTCGCCCGGGCTATAGTACTGAATCTGTTCTTCTTTCTCTCCTTAATGAACTCCACTCTGCCCACGACCGTGGCCTTTTCACCCTTGCTGTCTCACTTGATCTCTCTGCCACGTTTGACCTCGTTGATCACCGCACCCTCCTTTCACGTCTACATGATGCGGGTCTTTCCGGCACTGTGCTTCATTGGTTTTGGTCCTTTCTCTCAGGTCGTTCTTTCTGTGTTTCCTCTGGTCCCCTATCTTCACCCTCCACCCCCCTCCCCTGTGGTGTCCCACAGGGGTCCGTTCTTGCTCCCCTCATGTTCAATGTCTTCCTAGCCCCTCTTGCTCTCTTAGTCCAACAACAGGGTATATCTGCACACTACTACGCCGATGATATTTTTTTGCTCTATCATACTGACTCTGCTTCCCCTGACATTTCGCCTCTCAATAACTGTCTCTCTATCGTGGCTTCTTGGCTTTCCTCTAATTTCTTGCACATTAACCTTTCTAAAACCTCAGCCATATGGTTCACCGCTAGCAGTCCTGCTCCTTCTCTTCTTCCTGTGCTTTCCTCTTCTCCCATCCCCCTTGTCTCATCCTTACGATACTTGGGCGTCCCTCTTGACTCATCTTTGTCTTTCAAAGCCCATATTTCCTCAGTCGTTCAACGCTGTTTCTCTACCTTACGTCAACTTCGCTCTGTTCGCCCTTTCCTTTCCTTCTCATCTATGACCACCCTTCTCCTCTCACTCGTTGTTACTCGTCTTGATTACTGCAATGCCTCCCTGGCCGGTCTCACCCAGTCCCAACTTCAGCGCCTTCAGAGAGTTCATAACACTGCAGCACGCATTCTCACCTGCTCCTCTCGTTTCGATCACATCACTCCACTTCTCATACGACTGCATTGGCTTCCTATCCCCTTCCGTATCCAATACAAGGTCCTCACTTTTGTTCACAAATCCATTCACACAGGTACTCCTCTTTATCTTGCGGACCAGATTCACCTCCACACTCCCTACCGTTCTCTCCGCTCTATTCATGCCAACTGTCTGACCCTACCCTCCCCTTCACAGGCACACCTCGAATCCACCCGCTCCTCTGCCTTTTACTTCCTTGGGCCCCGTCTCTGGAATTCGCTTCCCCCAGACCTTCGCCTGGAACCCTCCCTGAAAACCTTCAAGACCCGCCTGAAGACCTACCTCTTCTGCCTTGCGTTTGACCTTCCCCCCCATCTCCCTCCCCTCTCTCCCCCCCCCCCCCCGCTGATTTTTGTAGCCCCTATTTGTTACCCAACCTTTCTCTTTAGCTCTTTCCTTCTCTCCTTACTATCCTATCATATATTTTGGCGTTCCTTTCCTTTTCCTTGCAGCCTTTTTGTACTTTGTACACCGCTCTGACGCAATTGCATTGAGCGGTATATTAAGCCTCTAATAAAGATAAAGATAAAATGCATGGCAGTAGTAGCTGCATTTCTATGCACTCTAGGGATATTCGTATTCCCATATCTGGATGACTGGCTCATCCGAGCTCCATCCCAGTCAGAGGCCCAGACTTCCCTAGCCTGCACAAGGCGTGTTCTCCAGTATCTGGAACTTGTAATAAACATCCCAAAATCCCATCTCACCCCTACTCAGTCTTTAGAGTTCATAGGGGCATTGCTGGATACCACAACTGCAAGGGCCTATTTTCCCCAGGCCCGTTGCCTACGCTTGGTGCAGTTAGTCTCACAAATTCAGTTAAAATCCCATTTAACTGCTCGAGAGATGTTAAAACTATTAGGCCACATGGCATCCACTGTGCATGTATGTGGGTCCTTACGCTCGCCTTCACATGAGGGCAGCTCAATGGACTCTGTCCACCCAATGGACCCAGGCATCAGGGTGCCTGTCACACAAAATAGCAACCTCCATTCGCCTCTTTTGCTCTCTCCAGTGGTGGAAGTCCACTCAAAATCTGTTGCTGGGGTCCCCCTTTCAACAGGTGCTACCCCAAGCAACCCTTACAACAGATGCCTCTCCAAGGGGTTGGGGCGCTCATCTACAAGATCTCTCCACTCAAGGCATGTGGTCTCCACAGGAGACATCTCTACATATCAACCTCTTAGAGCTCAGAGCAATTTTTCTAGCTCTCAGTCTTCCACACCCTGCTCAGCTACAAGGCAGTCCTCATCCACACGGACAACCAAGTAGCCATGTTCTACGTGAACAAGCAGGGCGGGACTGGCTCTCTGTCGCTTTGCAACGAAGCTTTGAGATTGTGGGCCATCGCCAGAGAGCATCAAATTCATCTCGTGGCAGTGTATCTTCCAGGGGTTCAAAACTCTTGGGCAGACAGACTCAGTCGAGTTCTGCTTCCACACGAATGGTCCCTCCATGGGGACCAGATAGTCAGGATCTTCTGAATTTGGGGAACCCCGGACATAGACCTGTTTGCAAGTCCGTGGAATGCCAAGCTTCCCCGGTTCTGTTCCAGGATTCCGTGTCAGGGAGTTCAGGCCAGGGATGCCTTCCTCCTTCATTGGGGGCAAGACTTCCTCTACGCCTTTCCACCCATTCCCCTAATTCCCAAGACACTGTTCAAACTTCAGAGAGACAAGGGGTCTATGATCCTCATAGCACCACATTGGCCACGCCAAGTGTGGTACCCTCTACTTCTGCATCTCTCTCAAGCTCCCTCCCTGGACTTGGGATCTGCTCCAGACCTCCTGTCCCAGGAGGAGGGAACGTGGCACCCAAATCCCCAGTCTCTTCACCTCAGAGCCTGGTTGCTGAAGGCCTAGACCTTCAAGATTTGCATCTTTCTCAGCAAGTGAAGGATATCCTTCATGCTTCCAGAATGCCTTCCATTAGACGTTCCTATGCTTTTAAATGGAAATGGTTTACCATTTGGTGTGCAGAGAAGGGTCTTAACCCTCTTGCAATACCTCTGAATTCTTTACTAGAGTATTTGCTGCATATATACCATGCAGGCCTTAAAACGAATTCAGTAAGAGTCCATTTGAGTGCTATTGCAGCATCCCTTAAACCTCTCAATGGACAGCCTATTTCCTCTCATCCTCTTATAGCAAGATTCATGAGAGGCCTTCTTTTAACTAAACCTCCCATTAGACCACCTCCAGTGGCATGGGACTTGAATCTGGTTCTTGGCCAGCTTATGCAGCCACCCTTTGAACCCTTAGCCACTACCTCCTTGAAATTCCTTTCCTGGAAGGTTATTTTTCTCATTGCAGTCACTTCAGCTCGCCGCATCAGTGAGCTGCAAGCCTTGGTGGCTAATCCTCCTTATACAAGGTTCCATCATGACAAGGTAGTCCTCAGGACTAATCCACACTTTATGCCTAAAGTGGTCTCACCTTTTCATCTGAACCAGGAGGTGTATTTACCTGTCTTTTTTCCAGGACTTCATGCATCAAGTGCAGAGAGGAATCTCCATACCCTGGATTGTAAGAGAGCGCTTGCTTTTTACTTACAAAGGACACAGCAACATAGAAAGTCCTCTCAACTCTTTGTTGCTTTCGATCCCTCTCATTTAGGACTTCCAGTCTCTAAGAGAACTCTGTCCAATTGGATTGCTCATTGTATTTCTTTCGCCTACCAGAGTAAGAACCTTTCTCTGGAGGGCCATGTCACAGCTCACAATATGAGGGCCATGGCAGCCTCTATGGCTCATCTAAATTCTGTGTCCATCGACCAAATCTGTCGAGCGACCACCTGGGCCTCGGTTCATACCTTTACAGCCCATTATTGCTTGGACAAGGACTCCCGCCGGGATGCCTTGTTTGGTCAGGCTGTTCTAAACACCTGTTCCATACCTAATCAACTCCTACCCCCCATCCCTGGTTGGATGCCAGAGATCCATGGGGGAAGGTAGAGCCCTTCTCAGGGACTCACATCCTTGGGGATCTCCCTGGCATCTCTAGCTGGGGAGTCCCCATTTGTGAAGACTCATTCCTGCTTGTTCCTGGAGATAGCACAGTTACTTACCTGTAACAGGTGATCTCTGGGAACAGCAGGAATAAGTCTTCACAACCCACCCACCTCCCCTAGGAGTTGTATCTCTCTATCTTTCGTTCCTTTCTCTCTCTCTCTTTGTCTCAGCTAAAAACTCGAACTGGAGAGAGGCGGTTGGGAAAGGCGGGAAGGCAGCGCGCAGGCGCTGTGGGATGCTCCCAAAAGCTTTCCTTTTGGACGCTGGGGAGCATTCCCGCGCAGGCTCTGTCGGTATCGACGATACCCATATGTGAAGACTTATTCCTGCTGTTCCCAGAGATCACCTGTTATAGGTAAGTAACTGTGCTTTCCTGGAGTTCATGCGGGACATGGTACGGGCTCTCAGCCTGGCTACGCAGACTGAAGAGGAACCGTGAGCTGAGGAGCTTGATATTTTATAGTACGAGTCCCCACCTCGGGAATCTCTCACTGTCCCAGTTCCACCGATATTGTCAAGGCTGCTCCTCCACATGTGGGAGACACCTGTTTCGGTCCTCATTGTGAGCAAGCGCCTAGATGCCATGTATAGAGTTCAGCGTGGCCCTGGGTTCCAGAAGACTCAGCTCCCGCACACCTCCATGGTTGTGGAGTCGGCAATGCGGAAGCAAAAGAGCCTGAAGTCTCACTCTTCGGTCCCCCCAGGTAGGGTGTCGAGAGCCCTCGATGCCCTGGGTCGTAAGACCTAGCAGGGTGCCATGTTTGCTTGCCGTATCCAGGCATACCAACTCTGTGGGCATGTTCCTGCGGGACCTTGCCAAGGAGCTCGGCGGTTTCGCTGCAGACCTCAGGGGCAAATCTCTTGTAAGGTTCCAAACCCTCGTCAAATCCATCACGGAGTGTTCCAAGTGCCTCTCCCGTGCCGCATATGACGGGTTTGAGTCCTCTGCCTGGGTGGCGGTGGCCAGCATCGGGTCCCGGCACAAGGCATGGTTCCAGTCTTCGGACCTGGAGCAGTTGGGTCCAAGAGAAGCTTCTGGATGTCGCTTGCCTTGGATAAGGCCACTGAGATAGAAACGGAGTTCGTGACTCAACTCGTCTCTCGCGCAAAACCTCCTCCCTCTCCAGGAAGAAGCAACCGTCTAAAAAGCTGTTCTTCTAAAGGAAAGGGCTCCCTTACCAGAGTTACCTGTCTTTCCCGCCCACCTCTGCACCAGCTTCCAGCACCCCCAGGGCAAGGGAGGTACACATGGCCACTGTAAGCCTAAAGGGTCCAAGGCCCAACCACCGGCGCCACCCCAGCCTACGCAGGAGTTTTGATGCCATCAGCAAAGCCTCTCGCCCCCCTCCCCCCGGCAGCTCTTCCACCGGTGGGCAGACGACTGTCCCTGTTTGCCCCGGAGTGGTCATCGATCGCATTGGACACCTGGGTCCTCCAGGTATTCCGGGACGGATACAGTCTCTGCCTGGACAGGCCCCCCTCCTGCCTTCTCCCCAGCGGAGCCTGTTCAGCTCCTTGCGCACCAGACCACCTTGCAACAAAAACTGTCCAATCTCCTTGCCCAATGGGCTGTCGAGAAGGTACCGCTGCACCTTTGAGGTCAGGGGTTCTACTCCCGCTACTTTCTCGTCCCAAAAAAGACGGGGGGCCTGCGCCCCATCCTCAACCTCAGAAACCTAAAAAAGTTCCTGGTGCGGGAGAAGTTCAAAATATTATTGCTTGGCATCCTGCTGCCCTTCCTTCAGCAGGGCGATTGGCTATGCTCCTTGGACCTCAAGGACATTTATTCCCACATCCTAGTTCACCCCCAGCACAGGCAATACCTGCACTTCAGGGTGTTAGGGGGAACACTACCAGTACAGAGTGCTCCCCTTTGGGCTTGCATCCGCACCATGGGTTTTCACAAAGTGCCTCTCCGTGGCCGCCGCCTCCTCGGCAGGGCATACCCATCTCCCCGTACTTCGACGACTGGCTCGTCACAGGGTCTTCGATCGACGAAGGCAACCTGGTGGCGTCGTGCACAATCCTTCTCTAGTGCCTTGGCTTCCTGGTCAACTACCCCAAGTCCCACCTCGAGCCGGTGCAGATGTTGGAGTTCATCGGCGCACGCCTCGACACAGTCTGGGCGACCGCCTTCTTCCCGTGGACCGAAGAGACTGCCTTCCTTACCGCGGACCGAGCAGACCGCCTTCGGACTGTGGTGTCCCACGTCCAAAGCAGGACTTGGGTTATGGCACAGGCGATGCTGCGCCTCCTCAGGCACATGGCTTCCACAGTCCATGTGGTCTTCCATGCCCGCATGCACATGCAGACAGCCCAGTGGTGCCTCAAGGTACAATGGAGCCAGGCCTTCGGCCACCTCAAAAACCCTATCAGGGTCTTCCATAGCCTCCTGGACTCACTGAGTTGGTGGCAGAATCCCCGAAGCTGTCTTCGGGGAATGCCCTTCCAGACCCCCCGCAGCTCAAGCTCGTCCTAACGACGGATGCTTCCCTGCTGGGGTGGGGAGCCCACTGCGGCACATTGTGCACCCAGAGGCAGTAGTTGCCCGAGGAGTCTCGGCAGCAGATCAACCTGCTCGAGCTTCGGGCGGTCTGATGGGCCCTGAGGGCCTTCGAGGGCTACCTGATGGGAAAGTTGGTACTTGTGCAGACCGACAGCAGGGTAGCCATGCTTTATATCAACAAGGAAGAGGGGGACAGGATCACACCTCTTCTGCCAAGAGGCAATCCTTCCTTGCTCCTTCGCATCTCGCCGAGGGATGACCCTGCAAGTGGTCTATCTCTTGGGCCAGCAGAATGTCCTCGCGGACAAACTTCACAGAATCCTCCGCCTGCACGAGTGGCGCTTGGATCCAGAGGTTGCCGGAGTCCTATTCCATCGGTGGGGGACCCCATCCATGGACCTGTTTGCCAGTCCAGCGAATGCACAGCTTCCCTGCTTCAGCTTCCCGGTTCTGCACCTGAGCAGGGTGGCCCCGGATGTGTTCCTCTTGAGCTGGACCTACGGCCTTCTTTACGCGTTCCCTCCCACTTTTCTCATTGCGAGGACCCTCCACAAGGTTCAGTGGGACTGAGTTTTGGTGATCCTCGTGGCCTCGACAGCCTTGGTTCCCACTTCTCCTCCGGCTCGCATCCAAGCCTCCAGTTCTCCTGTGCTGCGTCCCGGGCCTGTTGACTAAGGGGGAGGGTTGGGTATTCCACCCGAACCTGGCCTCGCTATCCCTTGTGGCCTGGTGGCTGAACGGGTCGCCTTAGTTCCACTGCGTCTCCCGGAGGATGTCGAGATCCTCCTCGCGTCGAGGAAGGACTTGTCAAGGTGGGCATACGCTTTTAAGTGGCAACGCTTCTCGCTTTGGTGCTCCGAGCTTCAGATTGACCCGTTCTCCTGCTCTACCCAGTGGATCCTCCAGTACCACCTCCATCTCTCGAAGGCAGGGTTGAAATCCAATTCGGTCAGGGTACACCTGAGCGCCATTTTGGCGAAACACCTCCCTGTCTAGGGACGACACCTCTCAGGGCAGCCCTTGGTCTCTCGCTTCACGCAAGGTCTATTGCTTTCCAAGCCTCCCATCCGGCCTCCCCTGGCAGAGTGGGACTTTAACGTGGTGCTGATGCTCGAGCACCCTTCGAGCCAATGGTGACGTGCTCGCTTCGGCACCTCTCCTGGTAAGTGGTCTTCCTGGTGGCTTTGACTTCGGCTTGCCAAGTCAGTGAACTTCAAGCCCTCGTGTCTGAGGCTCCGTACACTAGGTTCTACAGGAGCAGGGTGGTCCTTCTGCACTCATCCCAAGTTCCTACTGAAGGTGGTCTCGGACTTTGATCTCAACTGGGAGATTAGTCCTACTGACCACCTTCCCGAGGCCGCATGCCAACCAGGCATCGGCGGTGCTGCATACACTCGACTGCAAGAGGGCTCTTGCTTTCTTTCTACCTGCAGCATACCCAGGTTCATTGCAAGTCCAATCAGCTTTTTGTTGCCTACCACCCCAATCACCTGGGGCAGGCAGTCACCAAGCGCACCATCTCCGTCTGGGTGGCAGACTGCATTGCCTTCGTCCAAGCAAAGGCGGGCGACCCACTGGATTGGCGGGTCACCGTGCACGGTATCTGAGTCAAGGCGGCATCAGTGGCTTCGCTGCGCTCAGTGCCTCTAGCAGACATCTGCCGGGCTGCGACCTGGTCTTCAGTGAACACTTTCGCTGTACACTACTGCCTGGAGAAGGAGTCCTGCCGGGATAGCACCTTCGACCAGGCTGTACTCTGTAATCTCTTCGGGGTATAAGCAACTCCTGCCCTCCAACCCTTCTTCGATGGCTACCAAGAGCTTTGCCCCAGGGACCCGAAGACTCGGGCTCCTCTGGGCATCGACTTCTGCTCATGGCTTCGCAGAGGCGTTTTTGGGTTACAGGCTCGGTAGCCTGTAGCTGGGGTGTCCTTAAGTGAGGACTGACTTCCTGCTTGTTCCTGGAGAAAGCATAGTTACTCACCTGTAACAGGTGTTCTCCAAGGACAACAGGAATCAGTCCTCATTACCCTCGCACCTCCCCTTAAGAGTTGCTATTTTTGTCCTTTCCTTGCAATCTGCTTAGTAGTGCTCGAGCTAGGGGACCTGACTGGGCAAGATGGCACCTTTAGGCGGGAAGAGGACCACACATGCGTGGCAGCAATACCAAAGGCTTTCTTTGAAAGCTGGGGAATTGCTCCGTGTGGGCTCCATCGGTGTCGACGTCACCCATAAGTGAGGCCTGATTCCTGCTTTCCCTGGAGAACACCTGATCTCAAGGAACAAGCAGAAATGTAATCTTCACATATGGGTGACGTCGGCACTGACGGAGCCCATGCGGGAACGCTCCCCAGCGTCCTATAGGAAAGCTTTTGGGCGCATCCCACTCCCGATTGCATTTAAGACACCAGTCATGGGTGTCGGTAGTAGAAATAGTACTGCTACATTTGGAATACTTTTTGAAACCACTAATTGGTTTCTCCATTTTGAGGAACAAAGGGGCCTAAGGCCCAAAATGGCACCTAAGCACCTAGAGGGCAGAAACCCTCAAAGAAAACGTTCTTTTTTTTTTTTTTGAAAAAGAAAATAGAAGAAAGAAGAAACAAAGACGATACCAGTGCTAGCGTCAAAGGGAAGGCAGATGCAACCACAAAAGAAGAAAAGTTTCTGCGGTAACAGTTATTGCTCCATGTTGGCTCCGCGGAAAATGAAAAACTGAGGTAGAGTTGGAAAGGCAGGAAGGCAGCAGCGCAGGCGCAGTGGGATGCTCCCAAAAGCTTTCCTATAGGACGCTGGGGAGCGTTCCTGCGTGGGCTCAGTCAGTGCCTTTGTCACCCATATGTGAAGACTCAATTCCTGCTGTTCCCGGAGATCACCTGTTACAGGTGAGTAACTGTGCTTTACAGGTAACTACGCTTTTCCTGAAAAGTGGTGAATCAATGGAATAGTCTCCCAGTAGAGGTGGTAGAGATGAGGACAGTATCTGAATTCAAAGAAGCATGGTACAAACACAGAGGATCTCTAAAGGAAAAAAGGGGACTGTTGATATGGAAGGGCAAACTAGATAGGCCATGTGGTCTTTTTCTGTCGTCATGTTTCTATAGTGGCCCGATGGGGTCAGCTAACGCTGGATCTAATGGCCACCTGCTCCAACACCAAGTCATTGTCCTCCTTCAGCTGTCGGAAGGAGCCACGATCGCAGAGACTGGATGCCCTAGTGCAAACCCCTGGCCCTGCTCGACCCTTCTCTACATTTTTCCTCCTTGGCCTCAAATTATCTGCATAATTTGCAGGATAGAAGCCACCTGGGCCAAGTGGTTCTGGTGGTTCCAGATTGGCATACCAGGGCTGCCGAGGCCAATCTCCTGTGCCTGCTGTGTGCTTCGCCTCTTCCTCTGGGCTCACGCCGAGGTCTCCTGCGGCAGGGTCCCATTTACATGGATGATCCCGCTCCCTACTCCCTTACGGCCTGGCTTTGAGCTGCGCCAATAAGAGTGCAAAGGGTATGCTCCGCAAGTGGTCGCCACCTTACTCCGAGGTGTGGCGGTCCCTCAACCTCTACAGCTTATGCCTGGGTTTGGCATGTCTTCTCCTCTTGGTGCTCAGGTCAATCGATCTCCCCATGTGGTCAGTAGGGGTGCCCGGTGATTTATTCTTTCCTCCAGCATGGTTTCAGTTGTGGACTTGCCCTTAATTCCTTAAAGGTACAGGTCATGGCCTTAACTTGTTTTAGAGGCCTGGTTCCGGGGATATTCCCTCGCCTCTCATGCAGACAGCTCGGTTCCTCCAAGGGGTCCGTGCTCTACTTCCACCTCTCTGCATGCTAGTTCCCAGTTGGGATCTTTCCTTGGTACTCCGTGCCTTAGTCAAAGCTCCCTTTGCGCCTCTCCGGGCTTCTTCCCTTTAAAGATCTGACGCTCAAGGTGGTCCTTTTTAGTCTTGATTAGGTCAGCCCAGTGTATTTTCGAATTCCAGGCCCTTTCATGCCCGGATCCCTTTCTCTCCTTTTCTTCGGAGGGGGTCACCCTCCATCTGGTACCTGCCTTTTTGCCAAAGTTCATTTCAGACGTCCATCTCAACCAATATCTCTCACTTCCTGCCTTCTTCCAGGAACGGGATTCGGCTAATCGCCGAACGCTTCATCTGAATGTGAGTCGCATGTTGCGATGCTATCTCAAGGTTACTATAAGAACATAAGATATGCCATACTGGGTCAGACCAAGGTCCATCAAGCCCAGTATTCTGTTTCCAACAGTGGCCAATCTAGGTCATACGTACCTAGCAGTTTCCCCAAGGGACACAGGTTCCACAATGCTTGTATTGGTTCAAGCATTGATATCCTGGGTCCCTTCTTAATAATGGCTTATGGACCTTTCCTCCAGGAACTTGTCCAAACCTTTTTTAAAACCAGCTACACTAACAGCCTTTACTACATCCTCCGGTAATAAATTCCAGAGTTTGATTACACGTTGAGTGAAAAATTTTCTTTTATTAGTCTTAGTTTACCCTGTAGCTTCATTGCATGTCCCCTAGTCTTTCTATATTCTGATAAGGTAAACAATCGATCTACGTTTACCCATTCCACTCCGCTCATTAATTTATAGACTTCTATCATATCTCCCCTCAGCCGTCTCTTTTCCAGGTTAAAGAGCCCTAACCTTTTTAGCCTTTCTTCATAGGGGGATCCTTCCATCCCCTTTACCATTTTGGTGGCTCTTCTCTGAACCTTTTCTAATAACTCTATATCCTTTTTAAGATACGGCGACCAGAATTGCACACAATATTCAAGGTGCGGTCTCACCATGGAACGATATAGAGGCATTATAATATCCTTTGTTTTATTTTCCATTCCTTTCCTTATCATACCTAGCATTCTATTTGCTCTCTTGGCCGCCGCTGCACACTGGGCCGAGGGTTTTAACATGTTATCCACAATGACGCCTAAATCTTTTTCCTGGGTGGTGGTTCCTAATGTGGAACCTTGCATCGTGTAACCATAGTTTGGGTTGTTCTTCCCTAGGTGCATAACCTTGCACTTGTCCACATTAAATTTCATCTGCCATTTTGATGCCCAGTCTTCCAATTTATCAAGATCCTCTTGCAATTTTCCACAATCCTCTTGGGTTTTAACAACTTTAAATAGTTTTGTGTCATCTGCAAATTTGATAACCTCACTCGTTATTCCACTTTCCAGGTCATTTATGAATATGTCAAAAAGCAGCGGACCCAGCACAGATCCCTGGGGTACACCACTTCACCGTTCTCCATTGGGAAAATTGGCCATTTAGCCCTACCCTCTGCTTTCTATCTTTTAACCAGTTCCTGATCCACAATAGTACACTGCCTCCTATCCCATGACTCTTTAGTTTTGCCAAAAGTCTCTCATGAGGGACCTTGTCAAAGGCTTTCTGAAAGTCCCGATACACAATATCAACCGACTCACCTTTGTCCACCTGATTATTCACTCCTTCAAAAAAACATAACAGATTAGTAAGACAAGATCTTCCTTGTCTAAAGCCATGTTGGCTGTCTCTCATTAGTTCATGACTATCTACATGCTGAGTAATTTTATTCTTTATGATGGTTTTCTATCATTTTTCCCGGTATTGACGTCAGGCTCACCGGTCTGTAGTTTCCCGGATCACCCCTGGAACCCTTCTTAAAAATTGGTGTTACATTGGCGATCCTCCAATCTTCAGGTATTAGAGATGATTTTAATGATAGTTCACAGATTACTAATAGCAGGTCTGCAATCTCATATTTCAGTTCTTTCAATACCCTTGGATGTATACCATCCGGCCCAGGTGATTTGCTACTCTTCAGCTTATCTAATAGTTGTAATACATCTTCTCGATGTATCGATATTTCCTTAAATTCTTCTGCACCTTTAAATACCACTTCAGTCATGGGTAACATCCCTACATCTTCCTCAGTAAAGACAGAAGCAAAGAATTCATTCAGTCTCTCCGCTATCGCCTTGTCGCTTCTTAGTGCTCCTTTAACCCCTTTATCATCTAATGGACCAACTGACTCTCTCACAGGTTTTATGCTTTCTGACCATCTTTTTGTCTTGTTTTCCAGTCCCCAGAAAGCGGTGGCAGCCTCCAAGGCCACGATAGCCTGGTGGATTAAGGACGCCATTGAATCAGCTTATATCCTTCATAGTAAGCCTGTGCTTCCGGGTCTTCGAGCACATTCCACTCAAGCACAGGCCACTTCATGGGCTAGAGATCGCGGGTCTCCCTGCTTGATCTTTGTCGAGCAGCGACGTGGTCATCCCTGTCTACCTTTGCTCGACGTTATCGCTTGGTTCTCCAAGCTAGGGAAGCAGCTCAGTTTGGGGATGCGGTTTCGTTGGCGGCGGTGGCTGTGTCTTTCTGCCCTAGTGTGGGAAAGCTTTGGTATTTCCCACTAATTTGGACTGGTCTAGCAGGATGGTTTGGAAGGTGAAATTTTATTTGCTTCTAATTTCCTTTACTGGAATCCTGCAAGACCAGTCCAGGACCCACTCTGTTCTGTACTGATCTTGCTGCCCAGGGAACTGTTGCCGGTCATCTCGGGGGACTTTTTTTTACCCAAGGGTCATGCAGTTTATTTATTTATTTACATTCTCTTATATACCGCGCTATTCCGCATCAGTGTGGTTTACATAGAACATCAAAACTTACACATTTCTGTAGCTGTGTTTACAGTGAGCTGGTACATGAACTTGTCACTTCACCAAGATCCTCGGTCCGGTGGTCACTTGGTTCATCTACTGGTGCCTGCAGTCTGCTAATCTCTGCGTTCCATTCAGTATTGTTTTCGTAGTTTTAGTTTTGGACTGTTCTGAAGTTCTGAATTTATGTTGCTTGCCAGGAGTATACTGAAGCTGATCTCTAGGGGTCCATGCTTATATACCAAGGATGATGTCACAAAGCTGTGATTTTCTCTGTCTTACCAGTTTGCTGGCAGGGGGGCACTACCCACTAGCCTGGACTGGTCTAGCTGGATTCCAGGAAAAGAAATTAACGGTAAGTAAAATTTCACTTTATCTTGCGCAGATCTATCCTTTGCTCGCCTGCTGCTCATCAGCCCCCCTTCCCAGCTCAGTCTGCTGCTATGGAAACCATTCCTCCTGGTCCATCTAGCTTGGGTTAGTTTGTAGAGGAAGTGACATTTAAAGATGCAAAGCCTGAATATTTTATAAAAGTCTGTTTGGATAGTTAATGTATAAAATCATAAGCTGGCCTGGTGACTGAGTGAAGACATAGGTTTTGTGTTCTGTAGGTGACCTTCCCTGTGAGATGGTGACACCTAGTGACAGGGTTTGGTGTGTGGCTCCTAATCTAGGTCTGCTGCTGTACTGACTGCATTAAAATAAGTTAGGAAGAGATATCAAATAAGAGTAAATAGCCCCAGGTACTTGTGAATAAAGGCTTATGGGGCTGGATCCCAGTCCTAGTTTAAGATGAAAGTCCAAAGCCAAAGAAATGAATGTAATCTAGTGCTTTCTCTTTGCTGACAGCTTCAAAAGTTTATCCAGTGGCTGGAGGAGGCAGAAGAAGAGTCATCTGAGGAAGAAGCCTGAGCTCATTGTTGGCAGAGGACCTCTATGCTGCAGCGTTTTCCAATCAGTGGTTCCATCTCCGTATCCCCATCTCTTTGCTCCCTTCTTCCAAATTGCAATGTGACTAAAGTGGGGACATTTTTAAAAGCAAAATTGGATCAAATCGCAATCTAGTATGGAAAAGCTAAGCAAATATGTGTGAGGGACTGGCAAAATGTGATGTTTTCTTTAGCTTTGTGTCATCCTAGGTCTCTAGACCATTGGACAGTTCAGAAGATCATGATTAAAGTGTAACCTTGTGCATGAATGTCTTATTTCTGTAAGTGTCTGAAGCACTGTGGTGTAGAGTTGGATGGGAGGGACGAACTGAGTGGATTTGGAGCTTAGACCCTGCAGATAGATGTAGACAGGTTGTATAATTAATTTTTATTCTCCCTCCCCCGTATTTCCAACACATGTATATGGGTGGAGCAGACAAACTAATCTTCTATGCAGGAGAATTTTCATTGTGTGGGTAAAATAAGCTTGACAATATCATGGTGTGTCTCTACTCCCCTAACATGCAAGCTCCATACGTGTATTCAGAGGTGAAATCTTGGCAAGGTCAGGCCTAGGTTTTGCAGAGGCAACTTCCTATGACGAAGGTCCATTGCCAACAGATGTTGTTGCTTCAAGAACAGAGCTAGACAAAATGATAAACCTCTGGTTGTGATCTTTCGATACTGCCCACAGCAGCAACAGGAAAAAGTCAGTTTGGGGCCTTTGAGCTGATGCATACTCGGAGGTCCTGCAGAGGTGGGGAACAGAAAGCCCATGAGAGGAGAGGATCCATAAGCTTGCCCAAGCATCACCTAAAGATTTCTGTGAGGTGGGGGAAAGGGGAGGATCTCAGCAGGGACAATTATAAAGATACTAAAGGCACTAAAATGTTAAGTCCAACCCTGGGATTGATGGTACATCTAAAGTCTGATCTTGAAAACCCAGAGAAGCACAGTCGGCCCATGCAGTATTGTCCCTTTCAAATCTGGAGTCTATGCTGTAGAGGTCTGTACTTATCCCATGAATTCTCAGGTTAAAATACTTTTTTAAAAATCTCATGCTTTCTCTCCTAGCAAAAAAAAAAAAAAAAAAAAAAAAAAAAGCAAGCATGTGGCACTGTTGGAAACCTTTCTGCTCAATACTTGTGGAGCTCAGAGATTCTTTGCAGGATTTAAGACATAGTCTAGGTCCAGAAGGATGAGATTTCAGATCATCCCTGTAGGAGCTCACAGCTCCAGAGACCAGTTTTCTTGTGGCTAAGGTAGATTTTGGGGTGTTTTGATGGGATTACAGCTCAAACGTTCAGCACTTTGATAAGCGCTGTATCGGTTGTGAAAGATGTGGCGACATTTCCTTGTTTCTATAGAGGTGCCTTTGCCTGAGGTTGGAGTGTGGGCGGAAAGCCAGTATATTTACCTGATGTTAATTGTATGTCTAATATGGAAAATTTGATTACTGTTATTACCATCAGTATAAAACAATATTTATTTCAGGAAACCATTAAAGAAAAAGTTTCTAAAGTGGAACTGGCCCACTTGACTTTTATTTGCATGTACCCCACACTTCCTATGATGCAGAAAGATGCCTTGCCCCCCCCCCCCTCTCAAAAAAATGCATGATTCCATATCGTCCTACTAGACCAGTCCAGAAATGGGTTGTGTTCCCCTACCAGCAGATTGATGGAAACAAAGAACCAATGAAAACCCCCGATTTCAATTACATCATTCTCCTGCATCTAGACGCCTCAGCCACCAGAGGTCTCTTCAGTATCTCTGTCTCCAGCAGATGGTGGATGGATTTTCTCTTCTCTGAAGAAAATTCTTAAGATTAAGAGGACAATGTGGGAGGCTCCACTAGACACTGATCTTTTCAGTAGCCATAGGAGGAGTGAAAATTGGTTCAGCTCCAAGCTCTTATCATAAGAACCTGTTGAGAAACCAGAAATTGGAAGGATCCGGAAGAGTGCAGCAGCCTTACACAACCTCAACGCCCTCTCCCTCCTCTTCCATTCCTCCTGCTCTCTCCTAAAGATTGCAGAAGGCTCTGAGGGATCTGCTTGCCAGCCACCTTAAATGCAGTGCTGCAAAAGCCAGTGATTACAGTATCAGGAGAGTAGAGCTGAGTCCGGCACGGTTTCTCTGCCTGGGGCTCTCAGGGGGGGTGAGTTCCAAGGCTTGACCTAGTCATTGTCATTGTTGGGAGCTCCCAATTATGTATGTGTGGAATGCAATTCGGGGTAGACCGCTGACAACTGCTAGCGCAGTGTAGGGGTTTCCCATCGTATTCTGCACGCACTAGTAGTGTTTTCTCCTTTTGTGTGCTTGGCAGTCTTGTAGTCTGTACATGCATTCTGCCCAACTCTAGCACCTGTAAGACGCATTACAATAAAAGCGCAGTTAACGCATGCCTTGGGGCCGCCGCAGCTTTAGTGCATGCTGTTGTAATACTTGCCTTGACTCTTTTGTCTTCTTCCAGGAATCATCGTTTGGCTTCTAGCAAGCAGGATACCTCATCTCCAGCTCTTCTAGCATGGCAGCTCCTAAATTGTTCTGGAGCAATTTCTCTCCCTCTCTACGCCAGGGGATGTGGTTAGTTTGGCCTTGCCTGCCTAAGGGCAGGAGGTGGCAGATGGCTCTGTGGGTAAGGATAATCAGCTGGTCAGAGATTCCAGCAACCGTGCTGTGCGCTACTCTCCGTCCTCTAGGGGACTGACAGCAACTGGGTACCATGGTTGTAGAGGGGTCACTTCCGTGAGGAACATAAGATATGCCATACTGGGTCAGACCAAGGTCCATCAAGCCCAGCATTCTGTTTCCAACAGTGGCCAATCTAGGTCATACATACCTAGCAGTTTCCCCAAGGGACACAGGTTCCACAATGCCTGTACTGGTTCGAGCATTGATATCCTGGGTCCCTTCTTAATAATGGTTTATGGACCTTTCCTCCAGGAACTTGTCCAAACCTTTTTTAAACCCAGCTACACTAACAGCCTTTACTACATCCTCCGGCAACAAATTCCAGAGTTTGATTACACGTTGAGTGAAAAAATATTTTCTTTTATTAGTCTTAAATAGTTTACCCTGTAGCTTCATTGCATGTCCCCTAGTCTTTCCATATTCTGATAAGGTAAACAATCGATCTACGTTTACCCGTTCCACTCCGTTCATTAATTTATAGACTTCTATCATATCTCCCCTCAGCCGTCTCTTCTCCAGGCTAAAGAGCCCCAACCTTTTTAGCCTTTCTTCATAGGAGTAGCCTTCCATCCCCTTTACCATTTTGGTGGCTCTTCTCTGAACCTTTTCTAAAATCGCTATATCCTTTTTAAGATACGGCGACCAGAATTGCACACAATATTCAAGGTGCGGTCTCACCATGGAACGATATAGAGGCATTATAATATCTTTTGTTTTATTTTCCATTCCTTTCCTTATCATACCTAGCATTCTATTTGCTCTCTTGGCCGCCGCTGCACACTGGGCCGAGGGTTTTAACAAGGTATCCACAATGACGCCTAAATCTTTTTCCTGGGTGGTGGTTCCTAATGTGGAACCTTGCATCGTGTAACCATAGTTTGGGTTGTTCTTCCCTAGGTGCATAACCTTGCACTTCTCCACATTAAATTTCATCTGCCAATTTGATGCCCAGTCTTCCAATTTATCAAGATCCTCTTGCAATTTTCCACAATCCTCCTGGGTTTTAACAACTTTAAATAGTTTTGTGTCATCTGCAAATTTGATAACCTCACTTGTTATTCCACTTTCCAGGTCATTTATGAATATGTCAAAAAGCAGCGGACCCAGCACAGATCCCTATGAATCTCTATGGATATGAATCTCTATGGATTGAAATTCCATGTAAAAAGGGGAAGGCGATGGCAGTGGGGGTGTACTATCGTCCGCCTGGCCAGAATGAACAAATGGATGATGAAATGCTCAAAGAAATCAAGGAAGCTAGCAAAAGTTACAGTGCAGTAATAATAATGGGTGATTTCAATTACCCCGGCATCGACTGGGTCAGTGTCACAACAGGACATGCTAGGGAGATAAAGTTCCTAGATGAAATAAATGACTGCTTCTTGGAGCAGCTGGTTCATGAACCGACCAGAGGGGAAGCAATATTAGACCTAGTCCTTAGTGGAACACCAGATGTAGTGCAAGAGATAAGGGTGTTGGGGCCACTTGGCAATAGTGATCATAGCATGATCGCCTTTGATTTAATTAGTGGAGGAGGGATAGTAAGGAAATCCACAGTACTACCCTTTAACTTTCGAAAGGGAGACTATGATAGAATGAGGAAAACAGTTAAGAAAAAACTAAAAGGAGCAGTTGCAAAGGTTAAAGACGTACATCAAGCTTGGGTGTTGTTGAAAAATACTATCTTGGAAGCCCAGACCAGCTGTATTCCACGCTTTAAGAAAAGTGGAAGGAAGTCCAAAAAATTGCCAGCATGGTTTAAAGCTGAGGTCAGAGAGGCTGTTGTTGCCAAAAAAGCATCTTTCAAGAAATGGAAAAAAAGAGCCAAATGATGAACCTGGAAACAGCACAAGCACTGGCAAGTCAAATGCAAGGCATTGATAAGGCAGGCAAAGAGAGAATTTGAGAAGAAGCTTGCTGCGGAAGCAAAAACGCGAAATAAAGACCTTTTCAAGTACATTCGTAGCAAAAAACCCGTGAGAGAGTCAGTTGGTCCATTAGATGATAAAGGGGTTAAAGGAGCACTAAGAGGCTAAGAGCACTATCTTTTAACCAGTTCCTGATCCACAGTAGTACACTGCCTCCTATCCCATGACTCTTTAGTTTTGCCAAAAGTCTCTCATGAGGGACCTTGTCAAAGGCTTTCTGAAAGTCCAGATACACAATATCAACCGACTCACCTTTGTCCACCTGTTTATTCACTCCTTCAAAAAAACATAACAGATTAGTAAGACAAGATCTTCCTTGTCTAAAGCCATGTTGGCTGTCTCCCATTAGGTCGTGACTATCTACATGCTGAGTAATTTTATTCTTTATGATGGTTTCTACCATTTTTCCCGGTACTGATGTCAGGCTCACTGGTCTGTAGTTTCCCGGATCACCCCTCGAACCCTTTTTAAAAATTGGTGTTACATTGGCGATCCTCCAATCCTCAGGTATTAGAGATGATTTTAATGATAGTTCACAGATTACTGATAGCAGGTCTGCAATCTCAAATTTCAGTTCTTTCAACACCCTTGGATGTATACCATCCGGCCCAGGTGATTTGCTACTCTTCAGTTTATCTAATAGTTGTAAGACATCTTCCCGATGTATCGATATTTCCTTCAATTCTTCTACACCTTTAAATACCACTTCAGTCATGGGTAACATCCCTACATCTTCCTCAGTAAAGACCGAAGCAAAGAATTCATTCAGTCTCTCCGCTATCGCCTTGTCGCCTCTTAGTGCTCCTTTAACCCCTTTATCATCTAATGGACCAACTGACTCTCTCACAGGAGAACTTCCGGAGTCCAGATTGTTCTCTCTAGAGTTCTTTTCCTTTTACAACACGCCTGATCATTCTGGCATGGGTTCCCCCAAGCGCAGTCTCGGGAGGGGCAGGCTGAGAATGGAAGCCCTGTTCAATTGCCTATGGCTAAGCATTCTCAGCAAAGGATGCCCCTGTAGATGAGAATCAGCTGGGATCTGTCCAAGATTTCTACTGTGGCTTAGATTCAGATGTCTGATGTGGATGAAGTACACTTGTCTTCATAGGATTGTGAAGAGGCCAAAGTTATATGCCTGCTCCTGAAGGAGAAACTGGAGGCATTGATTCCCAGGGTCTCATCCACTTTGAGTTTGGCAGTTGCTTCAGGCATGGAGTAGGAACCTGAGGAGGATCTACTCCAGCAAGGTGTGTGGGAATCCACTTCTGTCTTCACATTCCCAGAGGTATTAAAGGGCCTGTTCCGGTTGAAGTGGGATTTCCCCAACTCCCTGCTTCAGGGGCTAAGGTGTATAAGAGGATGCACATTCCCCCGTAAAAGGAGCACATTGTGTGGTTTGTTTCCAAGGTGGATGTATAGGTCATGGTGGTAACCAGACAGACCACCATTTCTGTGGAAGATCATTCGGCCTTAAAGGAAACTCTGGACCAAAAGGTGGATTTGTGTTGAAGATCCAGTTCACTGTGGTGGCTGCTATTCTTCAGTTGGCTATTTGCAGGTCTGACATCTTGAGCCTTGCTCCTGTGGATTCAGTCTCTTCTGCCGAATAATTCTAACCCTCTTTTGGAGTCTATGGCCTTCCTTTCTGATGCTATGTACGGTCTGGTAGTCTAGCCACCAGGGATTGTACCCTGTCGACGGTGGCACAGCATTAGCTTGGCTTGGACATGGGGCAGTGGACTCAACTTCTAAGACCTAGTTGCTCATCTGGCCTTAGAGAGATGCTTCTGTTGGGTACGATTTGGAGAAGCAGGTGAAGGACCTGGGTGAGATGAAATCTTACTGCCTTCCGGAGGACAGGTCCACAGAGCCTGTGAGGTGAGCAGGCTCTGTGGACCTGAAGAGGGCTTTAAACTAGACTCGTTGGGGATTGGTGAAGAAAGCCCCCAGGTAAGTGAAAGCCCCCAGGTAGGTGATACATTAAATACCTTTATGGAAATGGGTAACAGGGGTAACATATGGAAAGCAGTGTGTATTAATGCCCGTAGCATGGGAAATAAGATCCCTGAAGTTGAAGCTTTGGTGGGAGTGGCTGACTTGGATTTAGTGGCAGTTACAGAAACATGGTTCACAGAAAACCATGACTGGGATGTAACTATACCTGGCTATACTTTATTCAGAAAGGACAGGGTAGGAAGAAGGGGAGGAGGAGTGGCACTATATGTAAAAACTACTATTAAAGCTTTGGAATTACAGAGCTTAAAAGGGAGAGGAGGCATTGTGGGTTAAACTAGAAAGAGGGAAAGAGAAATCTATTTGCATTGGTGTGATATACAGACCTCCCTCACAAGAGGAAGAGGTGGACAGAGTTAATTGAAGACATACGCAGCATTGCTAGGAAAGGGGAAGTGCTACTGCTAGGAGATTTCATTATGCCAGATGTTGATTGGCACATTCCTGCTGCAGTATCATCTAGAAGTAAGGAGATCCTGGATTCTCTACAGGGAGAACTATTCAGGCAATTGATAACAGACCCCACACGTGAAGGGGCCATACTGGACTTGGTGCTTACCAATGGTGAAAGTGTTTCTGATGTTGTAGTGGGAGATCATTTTGCATCCAGTGATCACCAGATGGTGTGGTTCAGTATTAGGACTAGGGCTGTTAGAATCCATTCCAAGGTGAAGATCTTAGACTTTAGGAAGACTAACTTTGCGAAGATGGGCGAATACCTCAGGGAGTCGTTAGTGGGATGGGAACAGCTGGGGGATGTAGAAAAACAGTGGGCAAAACTGAAAGGGGGTATTTTAAAGGCAACCAACCTTTTTGTTAAAATGGTAAATAAAGGCAAAAGGAACAGGAGACCGCTATGGTTTTCGAAGGAAGTAGCTGAAAAAGTGAAGAAAAAGAGGGAGGCCTTCATGAAATACAAGAGATCACAGAGAGAGGAAGACAGGCATCTGTATTTGGAAAAACTTAGAGAAGCTAGCAAAGTAGTCAAGGCGTCAAAGATTCAAAAGGAGGAGGAAATAGCCAATGCAATAAAATGGGGGGATAAGACATTTTTCAGATATATTAGTGAGAAGAGGAAGGGCAAAAGTGGTATTGTCAGACTCAAGGGTGCAGGGGGGGAATATGTAGAAGCTGATAAGGATAAAGCGGAATTGCTTAACAAATATTTTTGTTCTGTGTTCACAGATGAAGAACCAGGAGCAGGACCTCAGAAAACACCCACAAATAAGAACAGAAGCGAGGGACATCTTGAACAATTTTCAGAAGACTGTGTTCGTGAGAAACTAGCTCAACTTAAAGTAGACAAAGCAATGGGACCGGATGGGATACACTCTAGAATACTGAGGGAACTTGGGGACGTTCTAGCAACTCCACTGACTGACCTTTTCAATGCCTCGTTGGAGTCGGGAGTGGTGCCAAAGGACTGGAGAGAGGCTCATGTGGTGCCTTTACACAAAAGCGGAAGTAAGGATGTGGTTGAAAACTACAGGCCGGTTAGTTTAACTTCAGTGGTGAGTAAATTATTGGAAATGCTGCTGAAAGAGAAAATAGTGAGGTTTCTGGAGCCCGGCGGATTACAGGATCCGAGGCAGCATGGATTCACCAGAGGCAGGTCTTGTCAGACAAATCTGATTGATTTCTTTGACTGGGTGACCAGGGAGTTGGACCGAGGGAGAGCTCTAGATGTGGTGTATTTAGATTTCAGTAAAGCCTTTGACACTGTTCCTCACAGGCGACTTATAAGCAAACTGAGCACCCTAGGGATGGACCCTAAAGTTACTGCTTGGGTTAGAAATTGGTTGGGTGGGAGGCGACAAAGAGTACAAGTAAATGGAGCTCACTCTGAGGAGAAGGATGTTACCAGTGGTGTGCCCCAGGGATCTGTCCTTGGTCCGATTCTTTTTAACATCTTTGTTAGTGATATAGCGGAAGGGCTGTCGGGTAAGGTTTGCCTCTTTGCGGATGATACCAAAATCTGCAATAGAGTAGACACCCAGGAAGGTGCAGATAACATGAGGAGGGATCTAGCTAAGCTTGAAGAATGGTCTAGAATTTGGCAGCTGGGATTTAATGTTAAAAAATGTAAGGTCATGCATTTGGGCTGCAGCAATCCAAGGGAGCAATACAGTATAGGAGGTGAAGTACTTTTGTCCACTAAAGAAGAGCGGGACCTAGGCGTGGTTGTGTCTGATGATCTTAAAGTAGCTAAACAGGTAGAAAAGGCGACGGCAAAAGCTAGAAGGATGCTTGGGTGCATACGGAGAGGAATGGCTAGCAGAAAAAAGGAGATGATAATGCCTCTGTATAGGTCTTTGGTGCGACCTCATTTGGAGTATGGTGTGCAATTCTGGAGACCGCACCTTCAAAAGGATGTGAACAGGATGGAGTCGGTGCAGAGGGTTGTTACTAAAATGTTTAATGGGCTTCATTATAAAGCATATGAGGACAGACCTAAGGATCTTAATATGTACACCTTAGAGGAAAGGCGGGATAGAGGTGATATGATTGAGATGTTTAAATACCTCCGTGGCATAAATGTTCAGGGAGAGAGCCTCTTTCAATTGAAAGCAAGTTCTGCTACGAGGGGACATGGGATGAGGGTGAAGGGAGATAGATTCAGGAGTGATATGCGGAAATATTTCTTTACGGAAAGAGTAGTGGATCCGTGGAATAGTCTCCCAGTGGAGGTGGTAGAGATGAGGACAGTAACTGAATTCAAAAAAGCATGGGACCAACACAGAGGATCTCTAAAGGTAAAAAGTGGACTGTTGTAGTTGTTGTTATGGAAGGACAGACTAGATAGGCCATGTGGTCTTTTTCTGTCATCATGTTTCTATGTAACCCTTTTTCAGTCAGCCTTCGCCTGCTCCTCGTGGGCACGCTGGTCGGACTCCTGGGGGTCTTGGGACTCCTGTCACTACTGGCCTGGAAAGCCTTTCTTCCCATCTGTTTATGGACTTTGGGCTTGTTCTCAGACCTTTCGTGGAGTGCTTGGGCCCAGGGACCTGGTTCCATCCAGACGAGGACCCTCCAGGCTGCACAATGAAGGTTTGAGGACCCATTTATTTATTTAGTAACTTTTTTATACCACTGTATCTACAAGTCACAAAGGTGTACAGGTAACATGGTTGTAAAAGTTTACATGTAACTTGGTTAGAACTTTTACAAAGGTGTAACTTATATTAACATGGAAACAAGAGATAACATGATATAACTATGAACACTTAAGAACAGAGGCTGGGATGCTGTAGTAGGTTCTAAAAGGAAGCGTACAGGTGTTCAGGAGAAAAAAGGAAAGGGTGTTATGTAGGGTGGTAAGTTTACATTGGGTTAGTTAGGAGTTATCAAAGTGACACTGGAATAAGGCATATATGCGTCACGGTCAGGGAGAAAAGCATGGAGGAGCAAACAGTCATGTCTGTATCACAGTCAGGGAGACCAGCTAAGACTCCGAGCTAAAATGTTCCGTGAAAAGGTGAATATTCAGCCTGCAACAAAATTAATTTATAAACATTGCTGATGAACTTACGTCTGACGGGAGAAAGTGCCACAGAGAGAAGGCTGTATCAGATGTGAGTGCATCAAGTTGCTAGGGGTGGGAGAACTAACATGGTTTTGTTGGACATTCTCCTGGTTCTATTCTTAGACGGTGTCCGGATAAGTGGTTGGAGGCTGTCAGGAGATAGGTTGTGGAGAATTTTGAATATACTTGTTGAAGATTTGTATTTAATCCTCAGGTGAATGGAAAGCCAGTGGAGCTGCTTCAGGACTGGGGTGATGTGCCATTGTTGTGGAGCACCTGAGCGATGTTTTATGCAAGTTGTAATGAGAGTAATCTGAACTTTGGGAGACCTTGATATTCTATTTCCATAATCGAGGATTGGGATGATAAATGCCTGGCAAATACTGTATCTCTTAAAATTGCGAGTTAGGTGGTGTTGAACTGCTTTCATCTTGTGGTAGGCTGATTTTATGATTTGTTTAATATGAGAATGGAAACTTAGCCTTTGATCGATGATTGATTATGCCCAGGTATTTGACTTGTTCTTTGAATTGAAGAGCTATGTTGGCCAGGCTAAGTCTGGGTGGAGGAGAGAATGCTTGGTTCCAAGTTATGTGCAGTTACCTCATTTTTGTTAGGATTGATAGCCAAGTTGTGGTGATGTAGCCATTGAGAAAAAGATTCGAAACTTAATCCAATGGTAGAATAGTCTGTTTCAGTGGAGAATAGCATATATATTATGATGTCATCAGATTAGGGGTGATAGATGTTATGGTTCCGTATTATAACAGGATTATGAAGCATAAAAGCTCAATGAATATGTTAAATAGTAAAGAGGACAAGGCAGAGCCTTGTGGCAGACGTCCGTGCTGTTTAGTAAGGAATAGAGTTGGTTGGCCCTACTTTTACCTGTTGGTAATGATCTGTAAGGTAGGATATGGAACCATTGCAGTGTTTTTCCATTTAGTCCAATTGAGTGGAGATGTGATAGGAGTTGATCGTGGCTTACTGAGTCGAAGGCTATGGAGACTTCAAGGAAGATAAGAAGCCCTGTCTAATCTTTTTGGTGTCTTTTATTAAGGTGTCAAGGAGGAAGGTCAATAATTTCTCCAGGAACAAGCAGGAAGTCCATCCTCACATATGGGTGATGTCTGCACCAACGAGCATTTCCCCAGCTTTGAAAGAAAGCCTTTGGGAATGCTACCACGCAAATGTGGTTCCCTTCCCGCCCAAGGGTGCCATCTTGTTCAGTCTCCTTTTTTCCGTGGAGCCCAACGGGCGTGGTCCTCATCTCTCCCGGAAAAAGTGATTCTTTCCCCTTCCAAGTTCTTAAACTTTGGTCTTGTTCCGTCCTCCACCTCGAGTTGGGCACCTCAGTGCCATCCTCTGCCTCGTTCCGGTCCTTTTTTGTCGAGGTTTTCCTTGACCAGCGTTCATGCCTTTTTTCGCCCGAGGGTCCTCGACTCCGGCCGGGTGTTCTTCCACCATGACTCCCGGTGGATTTAAAGTGTGGCCAGAACAGCTTGGTTACAGATACTCATGACTGCTGCCTCCGCTGTCTGCACTTGGACCACGACAGCTCCTCCTGTGACCAGTGCCAGGCCATGGTGCCCAAGACCAACAGGAAGAGGTCAGAGTTGCAGGGGAAGCTGTTCCCTAAGCCAGACTCCGCTCCAGTGTCCCCCTCACCAGTCTGAAGGAGGGTTTCTCGAGGGAGGTCCGGGTGTCTTCGGAGTCCTGTGGCAGCGGCTCCTCTGGTAGGTCGCCAGACCCTCCTAAGAAAAAGAAGGTATGGACTCCCGAGTTGCCAGCAAAATTTGGGAAGGCCCTGTGACCGCATTATGGTTAGAGAGCCCATAGTTCTCCTGGAGGACGCACTCTCCAGAGTGCCGGCATTGGACCCAAGGCGCTTTGTGTCCACGCCGAAGGCTGCTGAGCCATCGGGCCTCGAGGCCCGCATGGCAGTCTTGGAGCAGAGCTTGTCCTCCATTCTGGCCTTGCAGCAGTCTGGACTCCCAGCATCATCGGCCCCAACACCCGGCCCCCTGGCCTCGGAGTGTTGAGCTGGGTACAGAGTGCTGCCTGCCTCAGGTAAGCCCTCCGCCCCGGTCGAGATCCCGGTCCTGGTCCTCGGGGCTCCGGTCCTCCCCAGCAAGCCTACAGGGGTCTGACCCCTGGTCCTCGGGTAGTTCCCGGTTCCTCGGGGTTACCCTCGAGGTTGAGCCCTTGACTACCTTGGGATCCGACTGGGAGACCAAGGATGAAGCTTCTCCCGAGACTTCCCGGCATCAGGATGTTCTTTCGGAGCCCTCACACCTGCAGCCTTGACGCCACTCCCCACCCAAGGATGCAGCGTTTCATGATTTTGTTTGGGACATGGCCCAGGCTCTCTCGGTGCAGACGAAGTCCAAGAAGGACCCGCGCACTGAGGAGCTGGAAATTTTGCAGTACAAGTCTTTGCCCAAGGAGATTCTTACAGTCCCGATCCCGTCCTTCCTAGAGAGGCTCCTGCTCCGGATATGGGAGATGCCAGCCTCTGTGCCAGTGGTCAGCCAGCGGGTTGACACCATTTACCGAGTCCGGAAAGGTGCGGGGTTCCATAAGCCTCAACTCCCCCACAACATGATGATGGTGGAGTCGTCTATGCAAAGGCTTAAGAGTCAAAAGACTACTCATCTGTGCCCCCAGGCAAGGAGGCCCAGGCCTTCAACGCCTTGGGCCATAAATCTACCAGGGCGCCATGCTCAGGTGCTGTATACAAGCCTACGAGCTGTATATGGGGATGTATTTTGAAGAGCCTGGTCCAGGAGCTCTCGGGGTTCTCAGCAGGCCTCACCGGGGAACCCTTCCAGCGCTTCTTGTCCTTGACCGGGGCTGTCCGGAACTGCTCTGTTGCTCTTTAGAGCCACCTATGATGGGTTTGAGGCCTCAACCCGGGTGGCACCGTAGGCATTGGTGCCTGGTGTGGCTGCAGACTTTGGACCTGGAGCAGTGGGTGCAGGAGAAACTCCTGGATATGCCTTGCAATGAGGAGAATCTTTTTGGAATCTTTTGGAGAATCTTATGTCCAATAAGGTTGCCGAGATCGAGGCCGAGGTAGTTACCTGGCAGAGGCTTTCCAAAAAGACCTTTCCTCTCCCCAGGAAGAAGTCCTTGGGAAAGAAGACCTTTTTCCGAGGGAAAAAGGGTTACCCCTCGGCTAGCTATTATCAGCCTTACCAGGGTCAGCCTCACCAACCCGCACAGCCAAAGGGCCAGAGGCATAGGTCCAGGAAACCCAAGGCCCCGAAGCACCAGGCACCAATCCTCCTCAGCCAGGGAGGAGTTTTTGACTTGGTGGGCAGGGTCTCCCCTCCCCCAGAAGATCCACTTCAGTCTATAGGGGTTGACTGGCCTCCTTTGCCGACAGCTGGGCCACTATCACTACAGACCAGTGGGTCCTGTGGGTGGTGAGAGAGTATTTTTCCCTCCACCTGCAGCAAAACCCTCAAGATTACTTTCCAGGGGAGCCATCCCGTCCACCCCTTCACCAGACCTTACTTGTCACAGAGCTTGCAAACCTGCCCAGGGACAAGGTGGTGGAACCTGTGCCCCACCACCTCTGGGGCAAGGGCTTGGGCTTGGGCTTCTACTCAAGGTATTTTCTTGTCCACAAAAGAACAGGAGGCCTCCAGCCTATCCTGGATCTGCACAGTCTCAACAGGTTCCTGGTGAGGGAGAGGTTCAAGATGCTCGCCCTTGGAACATTACTGCCCTACCTCTGCCAGGGAGACTGGTTCTGCTCCTTGGATCTCCAGAACGCTTATGCCCAAATCCTGATTCATCCCTCCCACAGGCGTTACCTGAAGTTTGTGGTGGGAGGTCTGCACTTACAGTATAGGGTGCTCCCTTTTGGCCTCGCTTCCTCCCCAAGGGTCTTCACAAAATGCCTGGCTGCAGTAGCTGCACACGTGTGCCTTCAGGGAGCTCACGTCTTCCCCTATCTGAATGACTGACTCGTCAGGGGCAGCACCGCCCTGGAAGTGGACTAGGCCGCAAGGCTTTACCATTCACGCCCTCCATCAGATGGTCTTCGTCATCAACTACCCCAAGTCCAGGCTCTCCCCAGCTTACACTCTGGAATTCATAGGAGCCCAGCTGAACACTCTGCTGGCCAAGGCTTTCCTCCTGAAGACACAGCACACCTCCTGATGCAGTAGGCTAGGGAGGTGCAAGCCTGCAGGTCGGTGCCGGCCTGGAGGCTCCTCTGCTTGTTGGGCCACATGGCCTCAACGGTGCATGTTACCCTCCTAGCCCGCCTACACATATGGGTGGCCCAGTGGTGCCTTCGGTCTCAGTGGTCTCAGGCCACAGGTGGACTGGGGGACAGGGTGTGGGTCACCCAGCAGCTGGTGTCTTCCCTGGCCTGGTGTAAGTCTCCACACCACCTCAGGGCGGGGATGCCTTTCCAGGCACCATCACCTCAGAGGGTTCTGACAACAGACGCCTCCCTGGTGGGCTGGAGTGCGCATTGCAAGGCCAGTGCACTGAGGGCTACTGGTCTTCTGAGGAGTCTCTTCTGTAGATCAACCTCCTCGAACTCCAGACCATCTTTTTGGCCCTGCGGACCACCTGCTACCTGCTCCGAGGTCTTCTGATCCTCATACAGACGGACAACCAGGTGGCCATGTTCTATGTGAACAAGCAGGGTGGAACGGGCTCCTGCTCTCTCTGTCAGGAGGCTGTAGCACTTCACTCATTTGCGGAACACAATCACATGATCCCTAAGGGCTGGGTGCCTACTGGGCCAGGACAACTTCCAGGTGGACAAACTCAGCAGAGTCCTCCAGCCACATGAGTGGCGCTTGGATCTTGAGGTGGCCCAGAGGTTCTTCAGACTATGGGGCAGGCCCAGCCTGGACCTGTTTGCCTCTCCGGACAATGCACAGCTTCCTCAGTTCTGCTCCCCTCAGCCACATTGTGGGAAGGTGGCGGCAGATGCATTTCTGATATCATGGTCGCAGGGTCTGCTTTCCGCATTCCCACCGACCCCCTCCCCCTTTGATACCCAAGTGTCTTTCCAAAATCAAGTGGCGGAGGTTCTCCGTCTGGTGCACAGACAGGAAAGTGAATCCGTTCTCCTGCCAGGTACAACTCATGTTGCAGTACCTTTTGCATCTCTCGCACTCGGGCTTGAAATCAAATTCAGTCAGGGTGCATCTCAGTGCTACAGTGGCGAACCACCACCCTGTAGAGCGAAAGCCCCTCTTGACCTTGCCCCTGGTTTCCAGTTTCCTCAGGGGCCTTCTGTTGTCTAGGCCCCCCCCTCCGCCCCCCAGCTGCGGAATGGGACCTTATTGTGGTGCTGTCCCAGCTCATCAGACTGCCATTTGAGCCTAAGGCCACCTGTCACCTGAGTTACCTCTCCTGGAAAGTGGCCACCTTGGTGGCCGTGATCTCTGTCTGCAGGGTGAGCGAGCTGCAGGCCCTGGTTGCAGATCCTCCCTATATCCAGTTCTACATGAATAGAGTGGTGCTGCATACATATCCCAAGTTCCTTCCTGAGGTGGTGTCTGCTTTCCACCTCAATCAGGAAATGGTTTTCCCTACCTTTTTTCCACGGCAAGATCGAGTTGGTCTTGCACACCTTGGATTGCAAGAGGGCCCTGTCTTTCTATCTTCATAGGACCAGAGGCATTGCAAAGCGTTCCAACTCTTTGTCTCGTTTGACCACAGTAAGCTGGGGCTGTTGGTAACCAAAAGGACTCTGTCCTCTTGGGTGGCAGACTGCATTGCCTTCACTTATGAGCAGGCTGGCCTTTCCTGGAGCACCATATCACTGCTCATTACGTCAGGTCATGGCTACATTGGTGGCCAACCTCGCTTGATCCAGGTGACAGAAATTCGCAAGGCTGCCACATGGTCTTCAGTGCATACCTTTGCAGAACATTACTGCCTAGGGAGTGAGTCCCGCAGGGACGGTGCCTTCGGCCAGGCGGTAATCCATAGCATACTCAGTGTATAGGCAACTCCTGCCCTCCAGCCCGTTGATGGTCAGGTTACCAGACTAACAGCGACGAGGATAGCTGGGCATTGTGGAGTCTCTGGATAGGGACTCGTCTTCTGCAACTGGCAGACTCCCCTGGTGGTCATTGTTGGTGCTGTTGTAATTTGGGTGCCGGCAGCCTGAAGCTAGGGAGTCCCATATATGAGGACTGACTTCCTGCTTGTTCCTGGAGAAAGCGTAATTACTCTCCTGTAACAGGTGTTCTCCAGTAACAGCAGGAATCAATCTTTTTTTTTTTCAAAATCTGTTTATTGAACAACATATCCAAGTTACAACCAGTTTAAGAAACATTTACACATTTTCATATTTGCTTCCCCCCCCCCCCCCGTCGCTCCCCCCTCCTCCCCAAGGGCTTCTACTAGCTAACAACCCCTACTGGACAATCTCCTGGGCAGGGTGGTGTCTTATCCCTACCCAAGAGCTCACCAGCAACGGAGAGAAATGACAGAGAAAGAGAAAGCACTAGCAGCAATGGATATCTTCTGAAATCACTTTTCATTGATATGTACCGTTTTCCCCCTCCCCCCAAGTCCCACGTCCTCCCCACCCCCCCATCCCCCCTCCCCCTTCCCCCCCAGCCAGAGCCAAACCGCCATCCACAGGGAGATCGCAAGCCCACTGTGTCTCTCAACATCCAACTCTCACCCCCCACCAGGCAGCACTAAGGTGTACAATTACCCCATAGCTAAAACCTCACTCCGAGCTTTAGGACCCAGACTCTGGATGTAGGGCATCCATATCAATAGGAAAGAGGCCCAACGCTGAGGGGTCCCCTTGGCCACCCTGCATTCCATCAGCATGAGATGGTGAAAGCTATTGCGCCACTCCCAGAATGTGGGGGCGAGCGACTCTCCATCTATGAAGGATGGGACCTTTTCCCACCAAACAAGCTTTACGCACCAGAATTCGCCCCCATCTCCCCCTTAACTGTAAGGGACCCAGACAGTCCAAAGCAACCAATAAACCAGACCACCGAACAGGTTGTAGCAATAAACTACCTAAATAAGCCCCAATACGTGCCCAGTAAGCCCTAACGTGCCCACAACCTCACCACATATGGCCTAAGTCCGCCAAAGGCAGGGCGCACTTAGGGCAACCCCCACAATCGGTAAGCCCAGTTCGCAATGCTCGCCTCGGAGAAAAGTGGGCCTGGGTGATACACTTAAATTGTACCTCCCGCCATCTGGCTCCTTCTACTAATCGGGCAATCCATCTGAGGGCCACCCCAACCGAGCCTGGAGGAACCTCACACCCTAGTTCATGCGCCCAAGCCTTTTCCTCCGCCGAATAGTCCAGGGGGGCGCCATATTGATCCAGCCTACTCTTCAGTATCGCTACCCGAGGCGGACAATCCTTCCCCAAGGCCAGAAAGTCTATAATTCGCGCAGAGTGAGCCTCTTGTAACCCCATCCGAGGTAGCGAATCAACATAATGCCAAAGTTGGAGGTACGCAAAAAGAGAAGTACCCTGAGTCAATTCGTATTCTGCACAAAGCATATCGAAGGATTTACAACAGCCCTCTAGCGTGACTACATGCCCCAAACACTTTATCCCCTGCCCCTTCCACTGCCTAAATAGAGCACAGTCAGTCCCCGGCATAAAGGAAGCGTTCCCCTGCAGGTGAAGCCAACTAGATACCGTCGGAGAGGTGCCCCAGAGTCTATTAAGTCTCTGCCAAGTGCGGCGAAGTGGGGCCGCCAAGTGCGGCGAAGTGGGGCCACCAAGACACTCTTTTTCACCCTACTCGGCAAAAGATCGCCATCGAGATGTACCACTGCCGTGAGCACATGAGGTGTCAAAAGAGCCTCCTCAGAGGCCCTAGGCGTATAATAATCAGTCTCTCCCAACCAATCCCCCAGGTGTCTGGCCTGGCAGGCCAAAGCGTACTGTGACAGATCTGGAAATCCCATCCCGCCCACTTTCCAACTGCCCCTCAGCCGACACAATGGTATCCGGGCCCTCACTGCACCCCAGAGAAACCTCCGGACCTCCCTTTCTATCTTTTGAACATCTCGACGCAGCAGCCACACCGGCAATGTTTGCAGCCAGTATAGCAGCCTTGGAAATATGACCATCCCTATCGCCGCCAGTCTGCCAGACAACGATAACGGGAGGGGGTCCAAGCTTGCAGCTGTGCCTGTATCTTCGAGAAGAATCAGTCAAAATTAAGTTTATAAAGCGCCCTAGGATCCCGAGGCAACAGAATACCTAAATACACAAAAAACTCCCCCGCCCAACGAAGAGGGAAAACCCCCCACCACGCTCCCCGTAACGAACCCGCAACATCCAGAGCCTCAGATTTGTCCATATTAATGCGCAATCCCGCAAATCTCCCGAAAAGAACAAACTCCTCAAGGAGATTAGCGAGCGACTGCGGAGGCGACAGCACATGCACTAAGATGTCATTGGCAAAAGCCGCCAGTTTAAATTCCTGAGCCCCTAGCTTTACCCCCTTTATACTCAAAGATGTCTCGATTCTACGCACCAACGGATCCAGCGACAATACAAAGAGCAAGGGGGAGAGGGGACAGCCCTGGCGCGTACCCCTCTCCAATGGAAACGAGTCAGAGAGCATGCCATTACAGAAAATGTCTGCTGTAGGACCCGCATACAATAACTCCACGGTTTTACAAAACATTGTCCCAATACCATATTGGGGCAAGAGAAATTGCAAGTAATCCCAGTGAACCTGATCAAATGCCTTCTCGGCGTCGAAACTTAAAAACAAAGATTGTAAATCTCTCTCTCTAACCCATTCAAGTGACGCCAGTATTTTACGCAAGTTCCAGACCGCGTAACGGCCTTTGACAAACCCCACCTGCGACTCATGTACCAGCTCACCCAGCACATTGGCCAATCGTTCCGCCAAAATTTTAGCTAACACTTTCAAATCGAAATTTATTAGGGAGATGGGCCGATAGGAAGTAGTTTGAGCGGGATCCTTTCCGGGCTTAGGGATCAGAGTGATGTGTGCATGATTTTTTCCCCAGGTAAATGTGCCCTGATCAAGCCGTCTGTGATACATTTCCACTAGGGCAGGAGACACCTGCTCTCCTAACAGCTTGTAGAATTCTGCCCCAAAACAATCAGGGCCTGGAGCATGACAGCAGTGGGCACCCTGGATCACCCTAAACACCTCTTCCACCGTCACTGGTAAATCGAGGTGTGCCCGCTGGTCAGCAGTCACCCTGGGGAGTTGTATTTCCTGAAGATAGTTGATCATATCCACCTGGGACCCCGGCCTTCGGGCATAGAAATTCTGAAAATATGTTTGAAACACGTGTGCTATCTCCCGACTCTCCTTTCGTAACTGTCCCCGCTCGTCCCGTACGGCCACTATCGAGCGAGTCCCCCTACTTCCCCGAAGACATCTCGCGAGAAGTTTCCCAGGTTTATCACCAAATCGATATAACTGGTATCGATAATACAAATGAGATTTTTTAGCTCGCTGTTTACCGGGGTGGGATCACTCGCACACCACCTCCGTTCTTTCACGGTCTGTTTTTCCAATTGAACAATCCGTGAAGCCAACATTTTCCATTTCCGCGCTGCGTAAGCTATAATATCGCCCCGCAATACCACTTTCGCTGTTTCACACAGCAGCTCCGGGTCAACCGCCTGCTGCTCATGATTTTTCTGAAAGTCCAACCAGCACTGTTTGAGATAACCGTGAAAGGCCTGATCATGTTATAAATCCATGGGGAATCGCCAAGTCTGCATTCGTGGGGTCCGGGTTCCCCAAGTAAAACTCACCCATATGGGAGCATGGTCGGAAATTTCCACTGGGCCAATTTGTGCCTCTTCCACTTGTGCAAAAAACCGCTCAGAAATTAGAGTATAATCTATCCGAGCATGTGAGCCATGGGCGCGGGACTGGTGAGTAAAATTGCGTTCCATAGGATGCAACAAACGCCAAGGATCTACTAATCCCAATCGCTTGCGTAGGGCCTGCAATGCCTTAGTGGTCTGCACCCGGGATCTCTCCCCCGCCCCCGTCATAGTATCTAAGTCGATATCGAGGACCCCATTCAAATCGCCCGACAACACCAAAGGAGCATCCGGCCACTGCTCAATCCTAGAGGCCAATCGAGCATAGAGTGCCCTATCCAATACATTTGGACTATATAACGTCCCAAGAATAATGGGCTTCCCATCCACTGTACCATATAGCAAACAGTACCGACCGTCCGGGTCGGCATACTCCCGCAATGCCTCAAAGCGAAGTCGCTTGTGGACCAGAATGACTACCCCACCCTTTTTCCCCGTGGCCGGGGCCAATGTTCCCTCTAATTTTCTGTAGGCTGTGTGCGCATAAAATATCAGCTGTGCAGCTTTTGAAGGAAGGTTAAATTTTTGTGTGCCACATAATGACACTCGGAGTTATATACTTTAAAATTTGACTACACGTCAGAATACAGTATGTACACCACATTGATTGCACTAGAAAATATTGTAGAACTTGTGAAAACTGTAAATACACAACAACTTTTAAATTTTAAGACGTCTGTGTTGTTTTCTATCAGAATCAGAACTGTAATTTTTGTGCGCTCTGTTATAAAGTATGTGCGCTCGCTCGGCGAGGTGTGTGCATGCGCACAGCTTAGTGGGAACAGTGGCCGGGGCGCCCCAGACTTGCCCCACCCAATCTCGTTGCAATTTGTTATGTTCTACTGCAGTTTGGTGGGTTTCTTGTAACATAGCCCACGTCACAACGGAAGCGGGCCAGGGCCTGTAACACTTTATATCTCTTGACAGGATTGCCTATCCCCCACACATTCCAAGATACGATCTAAAGGACTCGAGACAAAGCTCGGTACCTACCCATAGATAAGTGCCAACCAATGGGAGGGCGGCCGTCCCAGCCTGCGGCCATCCTCCAGATATCCCTAAGTTCCCAAACACCAATCTCCCTTGTGATAATCAATTCCACTCCAGCTCTACCCCTCCCCATCCTACCCAGTCCCCAATTCCTGTCTGTTCCCTTATAGCTATACCCCTCTCCCCAACCGCCCCCCCCCATCCCCAAAATACTACCCCCTCTCGAGAAACCCAGCCTATGCATGGCCAGAAGACTTCCTGTGGTAGTCAGGCTCACCCCCCTAGAAAGACCCTTTTACTTCCCCCAGCTTCACATTCCCCCTGACCATCCCCTCATGTCCCGAGCCACCTATTTAAGGTTCTACCCAAGTATACCCCCCCCCCCCCCAGGGGCCCTTTATCTTCCGGAATACAAACCCAGGGAAGGTTACCACCCTCATGGCTTAGCCGTAACCACAAACAACCTCCTCCGAGATATCAGGCCTCCTCCACCCCCAACCTACAAAGCCCATGGGGATCGGGAATTTCAAAGCACCCACTTGCACAATACTCCAACTGAGAACACTCCCTCCCAACCCCAACCCCAAATGCCATCCACCTCCGCCCAACCCCGGAACCAGACAGTTGGATACCATTGCCACAAGTATAAAGGACAAACATGAATCTTATATATTCCAAATACCGAGGAGCCCCCCAAGAGTTAACAAACTTATATAGCCCATAAACAGTATTTTGGGAACCAAACCAAACCATACCCTTCTACCTCCCCCCCCCCCCCATTCAATTATACAGAGGAAAGAAGCTAAAGTATAGCAAAAGCCAGCAATACCGCCACCCCCCTTCAAAAATCCCATCCTCAACCCAGAGGAATTAGCAAATAAAAAAAATTCTCCCAGTTCCCCTTCCAGGCGGCCCGAACTGTTCCCCGCCACAAGGGTGGCAGAACCCAAACGGTCTCGGGAGCTGCACCTCAACTCAGTGCTCTCACTTGGGCTCGAAGATCACTCTAAAGCGCCGCCCGGGAGGGGCCCCCTGGTAGGGCAAGGAGACCCTCCCCCCATGAGACATTCCCCTCTGGGCTCCAGCAGTAAATAAATCAAAGCCCATCCCAAAGGGCCAGGAACCCATCCCTTAACAGAGAAAATACCATAAGATTTACTATATAACAGATGATACACAAACCCATCTTCATAGTAATCCTCGCTTTCCAAGGCAGCATAGAAAGTCAGTGAAATGAACAACCCAGACTATAGACCCAAACAAGACAAAAAGGTCCCAGGGTGTCCATAGGGCCTTGCATTCCCAGCCCAGTGTGACTATTAATAGCCATTGCCTCTGCTCCAGAGGTAAAACACCACTCCGATGTAAACTCATACCCAGGCATTCTACGCCTCGCGCTTAGGAGGTTGCTGCTGAAGACTCCCCCAGCTGTTCCACGAAAGCCAATGCCTCTGCCGGGGTCCCCAAGAAGCGTGTTTGTCCATGATGTTCCACACGTAGTCTCGCAGGATAGAGGAGCGCAAAGCGCAATCCCTTGCTTATCAGTTTTGCGCACACAGCAGAAAAGGCCTTCCTTTGCTGACTAACCAACTGCGAGTAATCTTGGAATACCAGGATCTGTTCAGGATCTCCTGTATGTCTCCGACGAGTGCGGGCCATTCGTAGTACTACTTCATTTTGGCGATAGTCCAAAAAACGTGCTATCACCGCACGTGGCCAACCGGCCTGGTCACGCCTGGGGCCCAGCCGATGCACCCGCTCCAGCCGGATAGGGGCCTCCACTCCCCCATTGGATATTTTCGCAATCCATTCAAGTAGGTAGCTGGGGAGGGCATTATCTGCTATGTTCTCTGGGATCCCGACAAACCGCAGGTTTTTTCGGCGCCCCCGATTTTCCAAGTCCTCTAATTTTTCACCCTGTTTCACGAGGGCTTCCAGGGCTTGTACTTTGGCGACCAGAGAATGTTGAGTGTCTTCAAGGCCCAATATCCTGGTTTCCGCCTGTTCCATCCGCCCGGTGAAATCTGTGATATTCTGAGCCACCGAGTGTAATTGGTCCCCCAGCTCCCGAAACCGATCGTCAAGGGCTTGCACCACTGCGGCACTTACATCTGCCACCATGGCATGCTCGCTATCGGAAGCGGGACTCTTAGGTGCACCCTCCGCCATCTTGGGTTCCAAGACACGAGCCTTCTCTCTATGCGAGGGTCTCGCCGCCATCGGGCTGCACCCGGTGTAAAGAGTGGGCACAGTGGCTTTCCGACCACTTTCTCGGTTGTCGGCCAGTTGTGACAGGGGCATTCAACTTCTTTTAAGCATGAAATTAAGCAGTTTTGCGGGGTATAATGCCCGGAGCCGATCCGCACACGTCCGATCAGCTCATTACCACACCGGAAGTCCCCAGCAGGAATCAATCTTAACAATCCTCCCTCCCTCCCCTGGGAGTTGCCTCCTCTATCTGTTTTTATCTTTTCGCCTAAGCTGTCATCTGACTGAACAAGATGGCACCCTTGGGAGGGAAGGAGACCACGCATGCGTGGTAGCATTCCCAAAGGCTTTCTTTGAAAGCTGGGGAAATGCTCCGCGTGGGCTCTGTTGATGCCAACGTCGCCCATATGTGAGGACTGAATCTCCAGGAACAAGCAGGAATGTAGTCATCACATATGGGTATCATTGGTACTGACAGAGCCTGCGCAGGAACGCTCCCCAGCGTCCAATTGAAAAGCTTTTGGGAGCATCCCACAGCGCCTGCGTGCTGCCTTCCCGCCTTTCCCAACTGCCTCTCTCCAGTTCTTTGTTTTTCGCAGAGCCAGCAGGTCGTGTTCCTGTCACCGCAGAAGATTTTCTTTCTTTTTTGTGGTCGCGTCTGCCTTCCTCGAAGCTTTACTGGTACCGCTGGTTTTTCTTTCTTTCTTTCTTTTCTTAAAAAAAAAAAAAAAATCCCATTTTTTCCAGGTGCACGCACCTTTTTGGGCCTTAGGCCCAAGATTTTTTCCACAATGGAAAAACCCTCTTCGGGTTTTAAAAAGTGCACCAAGTGTGGCGGTACCATCTCCGTCACCGACACCCATGCGTGGTGCCTGAAATGTTTAGGTCCTGGCCATTCCATCTCGGAATGTATGGCCTGTGCCATGATGTCCAAGAGAGGTCGACAGAACCGAGCTGCCAAGCTCAGTACCCTGTTTCCCTCTGATGCAGCTTCGGTGGCATCAACATCTTCCAGGGCTTCATCTTCCTCCCGTGGATCTCAGGTAACTAAACATAAGTCTAGCATGTCCTCAAAGGGTAGATCTCCCTCTAAGCATCGAGTTGCCTCTGGCGTTGCCCTTGAGGATTCTGCACCGGCAAAATTGCCCTGGCGGGAGACTTCGGCTTCCAAAGCATTATCGGGGCTCCAGGACGTTCTCGAGGCCTTGACCTTAGAACTACTGGTGCCATGCTCTGGGGTACCGGCGGTCTTCTCCGATACCGACATCCAGGCATCGACAGCGTTGATAGACCAGAGGGCCCTGGCTATTGAATGCAGTTTGGCAGCTTTCCTTGCGGCATCGACACCCTCGGAACTGCATCAGACAGTTCAACCGGTATCGGTACCGACAGCATCGACATCAGCGTCTGCATTGCCGGTACCCAGTCGTGCGATGCCTTCTGGTACCGTTACACCGGTACCGATTCCCCTCGGTACCGAATTCAGTCGATACGGGTATCGGGCTCTTCAAGAGCATCCCGACAGAAGGTACTTCGAGTCTGTGATAAGGAAGCTTATCATAGTTCAGGAAGGAGCTATAATAGAGGTGAATTGGCTCTGAACAAGCAACCTGTCTTTGCTGGTAGAAATACTAAAACAGAATGTTTTCATAAGACTACCAGTCCCAGAATGCACCAGGTTTCAAACAGCCTCTAGAAGAGCTGAAGTGGGGAAACGTGTGTTCAATCAGGAGAGCTATGAGGTAATCCCCAATCACTCATCTCCAAGGGCAGGGCTTGATTCAGCACAGTTGAGCTGTGCTAGGGTGGAGTATCCCTCTAAACAAGTTAAAAGTAAAACATATTCTACACAGAATCAGAGGAAGAACTCAGAGCTCAAGGACAGAGAGATCAGGAAGCAGCAACAACGTGGAAGGAAGAAGAGAAAGACTTCTTGGAGGTCTAAAGAAGGAGTCCACAGCAGTACGTGTGTTGGGAGTCATTCCAGAGGCAAGCATACTCCATTGGACTGGAGGAAGCCAGAGGAGTGGGGTTACAGAGCCAGGAATTCCCAGAAGGCACCTTTGAAGGAGACGGCTGCATTTGGAAGGGGCCCTAAGACCAGTGCAAGAAGGTATGTGAAGAGAGACCCAGTGTTCAGGGATCTTGATTGGAAGGCTGGACATAAAAGCTGGACTACTTACTGGCCAGGATATCTGGAGAGGAAACCTAACAGTAAAGGAAGCTCAGGTATGAACACTGATCTATGCCATAGTTCTTCAACTGGAAGACAGCAGGGAAACAACTATTATCCTGAGAGTGCTCCATTAAGGAATTCCTCTGAGCCAGACCATGATATTGATTCTATGATATTTGAAGAAGGAGATATTTTAAATGATCAGAATGAATACATGGATTGCTCTCTGACTAGGCTGCTGTGGTAAAATACTTTCATAAATACAACAACCATCAAAAGGAACTATAACTTGTTCTTTTATCTACCCAGAAAAGTTTACAAGAAAGCTTTAGGGTAGGATTTGAGCCATGTAGAGAAAGTGAACCAGCAAAGGGGTTTGCAGCTGGCTAATTGGTAATTAAGCCATGCACAGTTGCACGTGAGCTCCGAAAGGAAACTACTGTTTGTGTGTGAAAATAGAAGAAAGTTATCCTTGAAAAAGAACAGTTTTTGGTTACTTTTGGGTTTTGTTTTTGCTTTTGGAGCACTGCTAAAAGTTATTAGCAGGAGCCCTCAAAAAGACCTTTTCTTTTTTCCCATCAAGGTTTTTATTATTTGATTGCTTAAGAAGTTCAGTTGCTTATATCATGATTTGTTTTTCCTAAGTACAATACTGAAGCAAGTTGTCCTTTTGTGTTACCAAGTAAATCTGTGTGGGAGAATTAACCCCATGAATAAAATATATATTCTTTGCTTACACTCGAGCAACACAACTCATTATTTTGTGAACGGCTGATTCTGGTATGAATGGACTACATTCCCCACAATCCTTTGCAAGTCATAATAGTATTTTGCCTTTGCCAAGACTGTGGACATTCATGCCCAGCGCCCCCGTTTACAAGTCTTCAGAGGATTCTGACAGTTCTGTCGATGCGGGGATACTTCTCCCAGGGGAGCCTTCCTCCCCTAAACGCAGGATGTCTCCTCCAGAGGACATTTCCTTTCAGGATTTCATCAGGGAGGTGTCTCGGGGTTTGTCTATTACTGTGGCCCCTGAAACAGAGCCCAGAGCAAAGGAGTTGGGAATTTTACAATATCCTAAAACTCCTAAGGAGGCAGCTACCTTGCCCATCCATGAGATCTTGCATGATCTTATGTTAAGAATGTGGGAGACACCTCTTACCACCTCTCCTCACTCTCGTAGACTGGATACTCTGTATCGAGTCCCTCCTTGTCCTGGTTTCCAGAAAACTCAACTTCCTCACCACTCTATTGTAGTGGAATCAGCTATGAGAAGGATCAAGAGTGCAAAGAGGCATGCCTCTAATCCTTCAGGACGTGAGTGCAGAACTTTGGATGCTTTTGGACGTCGTGTCTTCCAGGCTTCCATGCTTTCTGCCAGGATCAGTTCCTATAGTCTATATATGGGAATGTTTCTGAAGGAAGTCACAGGTGATTTAGAGGCTTTGAGTCCTCTTCTTCCTGAGGATAGAAGGCAGGATTTTCTCACATTGGTCAAACATGCCCAAGATGTTTCTAAATTTGTCAACCGTGCAGCTTTTGACTGTTTTGAGTGCATAAGCAGAACCTCTGCCATTGCCATAGGTGCACGTATTGCTTGGCTCCAGGCATCTGATCTGGAGCTCTGGGTACAAGACAAACTGGGAAATATTCCTTGTACTGGTGAGAACCTGTTTGTTAAAGACTGGCAGGAAAAGGCCAATGAGTTGGATGCTGACAACTCCACCTTGGATAGATTATCCAAATCCACAGCTGATCCTGCAGGAAAGAAATCTTTCAAGAAACCATTCTTTTCTAAAAAGAAAAGATTTTATCCTGCTTATTCTCAGCAGGGACGTTCTGCAGGTCAGCTTGTCCGGAAAGGTCAGCAACCACCCAAACAAAGAAAAGCAAAGACTGCTAAGCCTCAGCCGTCCCAGCAGTCTCAGCTTCCACGAAGCCTTTGACTTTCAGCTAGAGAACTTAACCTTCCTGGCTCTCATTGGACCAGAGCCTTCCACCATTCTAGGAAGGTTGTGTCACTTTCCCCCGAGATGGGGGCAGATAACAGCAGAGCATTGGACACACTCCATCATAAGAGGGGTACAAGCTTCATTTTTCCAGCATGCCCCCTCCCACAATAAGGCAGTTAAATTCTCCGACCTCTCTCATCACCCTGTTAGGTCAGGAGGTCACTATGCTTCTTGCCCAAGGGGCAATAGAAGAAGTACCCATCCATCAGCAGGGTACAGGGTTTTACTCCCCCTATTTCCTTATCCCAAAGAAAACAGGGGGATACAGACCTATCTTGGACCTCAGAAAATTGAACAAATTCCTTGTCAAAGAGAAATTCAAGATGATTTCTCTGGGAACTCTGCTGCCATACCTTCAGAGTCAGGATTGGCTTTGTTCTCTAGATCTCAAGGATGCGTACACCCATGTTCTCATCCATCCAACTCACAGAAGATTCCTTCGGTTCCTTTTTCAAGGAAAGCACTACCAATACAGGGTGCTTCCTTTTGGCCTGGCCTCAGCACCAAGGGTGTTTACGAAATGCATGGCTGTAGTAGCAGCATTTCTCCGCACTCTAGGAATATTCGTCTTCCCCCACTTAGACGACTGGCTCATTCGAGCCCCAACAGAGTCAGAGGCCAGGACTTCTCTATCCTGCACAATGCGTATCTTTCAGTATTTCGGTCTGGTAATAAACATCCCAAAATCCAGTCTAACTCCCACTCAGTCTTTAGAGTTTATAGGAGCTTTGCTGGATACCAGAAAGGCAAGGGCCTATCTGCCCCAGGCCCGTTGCCTTTGCATGGTGCACTTAGCTTCTCAAGCAGTGCTAAAGCCTCATCTCGCTGCCCGAGAAATGCTACAACTACTAAGCCACATGGCATTTACTGTGCATGTGGTTCCCTATGCTCACCTCCATATGAGGGCAGCCCAGTGGACTTTATCCACTCAGTGGACCCAGGCATCAGGATGCCTGTCAGACAAAATAGCAAACACAAGTCACCTTTTTTTGTCCCTCCAGTGGTGGAAGTCCACTCAAACCTGTTGCTGGGGTCCCCTTTTCAACAACCCTTACCCCAGGCAACTCTCACAACAGATGCTTCTCCGATGGGTTGGGGAGCTCATCTGCAAGACCTCTCCACACAAGGCACCTGGTCTCCACAGGAGACTCATCTACATATCAATCTCTTGGAGCTCAGAGCAATCTTCCTTGCTCTTCGAGTGTTCTACACCCTACTCAGCTACAAGACAGTCCTCATTCATATGGACAATCAAGTAGCCATGTTCTACGTGAACAAGCAGGGGGGGAACAGGCTCTCTGTCGCTTTGCAACGAAGCTTTGCGACTATGGGCCCTCGCCAGAGAGCATCAGATTCATCTCCTGGCAGTGTATCTTCCAGGTATACAAAACTCTTGGGCAGACAGACTCAGTCGAGTTCTGCTTCCACACGAGTGGTCTCTGCATGCAGACCAGGTGGCCAAGAGTTTTCAAATTTGGGGAACCCCAGACATAGACCTTTTTGCAAGTCCGTTGAATACCAAACTTCCCCGGTTCTGTTCCAGAGCCCCGGCTCAGGGGGCTCAGGCCAGGGATGCTTTCCTCCTTTACTGGGGTCAAGACTTCCTTTATGCCTTTCCACCCATTCCCCTAATTCCCAAAAGCCTGTTCAAGCTTCAGAGAGACAGAGGCCGTATGATTCTCATAGCTCCACATTGGCCACGGCAGGTGTGGTACACTCTGCTTCTACATCTCTCTCAATCTCCCTCCCTGGAGTTAGGGTCTGCTCCAGATCTCCTATCTCAGGAGGACGGGATGTTATGGCATCCCAATCCCCAGTCTCTGCATCTCAGGGCTTGGTTGCTGAAGGCCTAGATCTCCATGACCTTAACATCCCTCAGCAAATAAAGGATATCCTTTATGCTTCCAGGAAGCCTTCCACTAGACGCTCTTATGCTTTCAAGTGGAAAAGGTTTACCATATGGTGTTCGCAGAAGGGTCTTAACCCCATTGCCATACCTCTGGAATCATTACTGGAGTATCTCCTTCATTTATCCAATGCAGGACTTAAGACTAACTCAGTGAGGGTCCATTTGAGTGCTATTGCAGCTTCCTTCAAGCCCCTAAATGGACAACCTATTTCCTTCCATCCTGTTGTAGCAAGATTTATGAGAGGCCTTCTGCTAACTAAGCCTCCCATTAAACCACCACCTGTGGCATGGGACTTTAAATTTGGTTCTTGGTCAGCTCATGAAGCCACCTTTCGAACCCTTAGCTTCTACCTCCTTGAAATTCCTTTCTTGGAAGGTTATCTTTCTCATTGCAATCACATCAGCACGTCGCATCAGTGAGTTGCAAGCGCTAGTAGCTGATCCACCTTATACAAGGTTCCATCATGACAAGGTAGTCCTTAGGACTCATCCACGCTTTATGCCAAAGGTGGTCTCGCCTTTTCATCTAAACCAAGTGGTCTACCTACCTGTGTTCTTTCCAAGGCCTCATGCATCAAATGCAGAAAGGAACCTTCATACTTTGGACTGTAAGAGAGCTTTAGCCTTTTACTTACAAAGAACACAGCAACATAGAAAGTCCTCTCAACTCTTTGTTGCTTTTAATCCTTCTCATTTGGGACTTCCAGTCTCCAAGAGAACACTATCTAACTGGATTGCTCAGTGTATTTCCTTTGCCTATCAGAGTAAGAATCTTCCTCTGGAGGGCCATGTCACAGCTCACAATGTGAGAGCCATGGCAGCTTCAATGGCTCATGTGCACTCTGTGTCTATCGACGACATTTGTCGAGCAGCCACCTGGGCCTCGGTTCATACCTTCACAGCCCATTACTGCTTGGATAAGGACTCCCGCCGGGATGCCTTGTTTGGTCAGGCTGTTCTCCAACACCTGTTCCATACCTAATCAACTCCTACCCACCATCCCTGGTAGAATGCCAGAGATCCATGGGGGGAAGTGGAGCCCTTCTCAGGGACGCACAACTTCTGGGGTCTCTCCCTGGCATCTGAAGCTAGGGAGTCCCCATATGTGATGACTACATTCCTGCTTGTTCCTGGAGATAGCATAGTTACTCACCTGTAACAGGTGATCTCCGGGAACAGCAGGAATTTAGTCCTCACAACCCACCTACCTCCCCTAGGAGTTGTATCTCTCTATCTATCTCTTTCCCTTTCCCTCTCTCTCTCTTTGTCTCAGCTTTAAAACTCAACTGGATAGAGAGGCAGTTGGGAAAGGTGGGACGGCAGCACGCAGGCGCTGTGGGATGCTCCCAAAAGCTTTCTAATTGGACGCTGGGGAGCGTTCCCGCGCAGGCTCCGTCGGTACCGACAATACCCATATGTGAGGACTAAATTCCTGCTGTTCCCGGAGATCACCTGTTACAGGTGAGTAACTGTTTTCCCGCTGTTCCTGGATAACACCTGTTACAGGTGAGTAACTGCGCTGTTTTCAACACTGGAGTGGTCTGAAGCCATGTTGCTATTGGTCAAGAGGAGCATGTGAGTCAACGACACCCTGCATTTGCAACTGCACAGCTTTCTCAATGAGTTTTGCTAAAAACGGAATGCTAGAGATGGGTCTGTAGGATGCTGTGGTTGTTGGGTTAGCTGTGGGGGGTTTTAATATTGGTCTGATGATGGCATACTTAAGGACTCTTAGACACGTAACCCAGGGATAAGGATGCTTGAACTTTTTTTTTTTTTTTTTCCCCAGAGTTGGAGCAACTTCATGCTTAAGTTTAATCCAGGAGACTGGGCAAGGGTCGAGAGGGAGGTAGTAGTGTTAAGTTTAGTGGTGATGTTTTCCAATTGATCTAATGTGATGGAGGTGAAGGTAGACCATGCTTGCTTAGAGGAATCGTTGGACTGAGAAGGGACCTGCAAGTTTACTCTGCTAGTGGGGACTAGTTTAGATTGGAAATATTGTGTGAAGTCAGATGGTGATAAGGTGTCATCGAGCTTCTTAGAAATGGGATTTTTAGTAGGTTTTGCACAATATCAAATAGCTCTTTGAGGCGATTTAAAGATGTATGGATCAACTTACCATGGTATTCCTTTTTTTGTGCATAGGTAAGTGTGCAATATTAACTTTGAGCAGTGGTGTATGCAGTGTGGTGGGCTGGGTCTTTTGTTCACCACCATCTGCGTTCAAGCTGTCTGAGTTTCCCTTTGTGCTTCTTTAGTTCTGGCATATACTATGGGATGCAGTGCTGCCTCTTGAAGGAGATATGGTTGAGAAGTATGGTCGCATAAGAGGATATGTGATTTTTCCAGTTGACGATTAGATGATTGAGGTCAGTTTGATCAGAGTTGGCCAGCGGGAAGGTTTCGTTGAAAAATGAGTCTCTTTCGAATGGGTGAAATCTGCGTGCATGTTGTAGAGATAGTGGTTGTGTCGGTGGGTTGAGGTAATAAGGGTGGTGATCATGTTGTGATTGGACCATGATATTGGTGAGTTTTGAGTTCTGGAGGAGAGGTGTTGGTAAGGCCAGTTGGTGGAGGTGAAGATGAGGTCTAGAGTTCCACCCCTGTTGTGAGTTAAGTCTGAGACTATCTGTTCAAGTTGGAGGACTTCCATGTCATCAATAAAAGATGATGAATGTTTAGAGGGAACAGTGGGTAGGTTGAGGCCACCTAAAAGATGAACCATTTATTGCAGTGGTTGTTGGGCATGCTTCCTGGATCAGTGGTGAAATGTGGTGAAGGTGATCTATGCGCTAGGCAGAGTGTTAAAGTGCTTGTTAGTAATGGTTATGGAGTCCGTTGTCAGTGGAGCTAGATTTGATTGTTTTGGAGATCATTCCTTGCAATTATTAGTACCCTTATGCTTTTTTCAGTTAATCTAGGATGATTGAAGAGCTGGTATTATGGAATGGAGAAGTGGTTAATGAGAACAGTGTCAGTTACATGGAGCCATGATTCAGTTATACATATATCATCAATGTGGTTGTCCGTGATGTAGTCGACTACTAGGGAAATTTTGTTGCAGATTGAGCATGCATTGATCAACGCACACTTGAGGGTAAGAATGATGGGTGATTTAAGTGCCTAGGAAGGGAGAGGCTGTATCTTGATGAGGTTACGTGTGTCTGTTTCTTGGTCTATGGATGGTCTTTCTCTTTTACTTTTACCTTAAGAACATAAGATATGCCATACTAGGTCAGACCAAGGTGTCCATCAAGCACAGTATCCTGTTTCCAACAGTAGCCAATTCAAGTCACAAGTACCTAGTAGGTTCCCACAAAGGCGCACAGGTTCCACAATGCTCATACCGGGCAAGCAGTGGATTTTCTGGGTCCTCTTTAATAATGGGTTATGAACCTTTCCTCCAGGAATTTGTCCAAACCTCTTATTAGTCTAAAATGGGAGTTACATTGTAGCTTCATTGCATGTCCCCTAGTCTTTCTATTTTTTGATGGCGTAAACAAGCGATCTATGTTTACCAGTGCACTCCATTCATCAATTTATAGAACTCTATTAAATCCCTCCTCAGTCTTCTCTTTTCCAGGTTGAAGAGCCCTAACCTTTTAAGCCTGCCTTCATTGGGGTATCCTTCCATCCCTTCTCTGTACCTTTTCTAATGCCATTATATCCTTTTTAAGATATGGCGAACAGAAATGCACACAACATTCAAGGTGTGGTTCTCCATTCCTTTCCTTATGATTCCTAGCATTCTATTTACTTGGCCATCACTGCACACTGGGCGGAGGGCTTCAACATGTTCTCCAGGACCAAGCAGGAAGTCAGCCCTCACATATGGGAGACGTCGGCGCCGACGGAGCCCTCGTGCAGAGCATTTCCTCAGCTTTCAAAGAAAGCCTTTGGGAATGCAGCGCACATGCGCGGTCCCTTTCCCGCCCCAGTGTGCCATCTTTCTCAGTCTTATTTTTTCTGTGGAGCCCGACGGACGTGTGTCGTCACCCGGTAAAAAGTTGATTTTTCCTGTGTTGGATTTGTGGTTTTTGCCCGGTTTGACGCTGGTTCCCCTTCCCGCCTGGGCCTGGGTACACCGGTATCGAGCCTGGAGCTAGGTTTTCGGTTTTTGTCCTTCATGACTAGCGTCCCGCTTTTTTCTCTTTTTCACTGGCAGCCCAGTCTTTTGACCTTGCAGGGGCCCTTTTTCCCCTGATCACTGCCAGTGGGTTCAAGAAGTGTGATCAGTGTAAGATGCTGATGTCTCTCACTGACACACATGACTGCTGCCTCCGGTGCCTCGGGCCCGACCATGACCCGGTGGTCTGTGTCCCGTGCGGCAAAATGTCCTCTAAAGCGCTGAGGAGCCGTCAGCATCAGCATGAAAGACTCTTCTGACTCCGCGTCCGCCCGGGCCCGGACTTCGTCAAAGGCCTCGACATCTCGAGAGTCCAACCCCGAGCACCGTCAAGGCTCCTCTGAAAGGGGGTCCCCTTCTCAGGAACACAGAAGGAAGAAGAAACCCACGAGGGTGGCATTGGTGGATGCTCTTGGCCCCTCGAGGACCAGGTCGCATAGCCCCGACCGCCGTCCCGGGTCCTCGGAGTCGGAGAGGCCTGCCAAGTTGCCTCGAGTGGAGCCGGAGTCCCCGAGTCACGTGAGTGCTGCTGTTCTCCTAGACTCCCCTCCGGGGGAGCCGATGTCAGGCCCGACGCCATCAGGGTCCGAGTCGGGGGCTGCTGTGTCTCCTGAGCTGAGTCTCAGGTTGACGGCCTTGGAGAGCAGCTTGGCTGCCTTCATGGAGCAGCAGCGGGTACTGATTGCCGGTTTGACAGGTGCATCTGCCCCGACCACCGGGACCTCGACGTCTAAGTCAACCCCGGAGGCTGAGCCGATCCTCAAGTCGATGCGGTCTCGAGTCGATCCTCGGCCAAGGTCCCCCTCGGTCTCCCGCTTGGGGCCGAGGTCGTCGACACCGGTGCCAGTGGCATTGGTGCCCGCCCGGCTGGAGCCGCTCTATTCCTCCTCGGAGGGGTCGGAGTGGGAGACAGAGGATGAGGAGTCCCCGGACACTTTCCGGACCCAGTGCGAGCCTCAGAGACGGTCCCCACCGGAGGATACCCGGTTCTCGGACTTCATGCAGGACATGGCCAAATCCTTGGCCTTCCCCGCGGATCCCGAGGAGGAGCCAAAGAGCTCGAGGCCCTCCAGTATGACTCTCCGCCTAAGGAGGCCTTTACTGTACAGGTTCCTCCGATGCTGGAACGGCTGCTCTTCTGCATGTGGGAGGCACCGGCCTCGGCGCCGGTTCTCAGCAAACGGGTCGATTCTATTTATCGAGTCCGTAAGAGCCCTGGGTTCCATAAGGCACAGCTACCGCACCACTCCATGGTTGTGGAATCAGCCATGCATCGTCTGAAGGGTCAGAATATGCACTCCTTGGTTCCCCCCGGCCGGGAGACCCAGAACCTGGATGCCCTCGGTAGAAAGTGCTTCCAGGGCTCTATGCTGGCTTGCCATGTCCAGACTTACCAGCTGTGCATGGGAGATTGCCGGTTTCTCAGCTGGCCTCTCCGAGAAACCTTTGCAGAGGTTTAAGGCTTTGTCATCCGGGATTCGAGAGTGCTCAAAGTTTATCTCTCGTTCTCGAGCAGCCTATGATGGCTTCGAGGCTTCAGCCTGAGTATCCGTGGCCGGCATCGGTGCACGCCGTCAGGCCTGGCTACTGTCATCGGACCTCGAGCCATGGGTACTGGACAAGTTGGTCGATGTCCCTTGCCGAGGTGAGAACCTTTTTGGCAAACCCATGGCTGAAAAGGCTGCAGAACTCGAGTCTGAGACTCTCACCAGGACAAGGCTGTCCAGGAAAACTTCTGCCCCTTCTCAGAAGAAGAAGGACTCGGGGAAAAGGCCCTTTTACCCGAGGAAGGCTACTGCCTACAAATCGTATCCTCACTTTCAGGCCTCTGCAGCTCCCCATCAGGGTCAGCAGGCCAAGGGGCAGGGACAAGGGCCCTGTAGGCAGAAAACTCCCAAGCCACCAGCTCTGGCTCCTGCACAGCAGGGAGCGGGGTTTTGACTCCCACTGCATAGCCTCTCCTCAGCTGGCTCCTCTCAGCACAGGAGGCCGGCTGACACTGTACGCCCACAGGTGGTTAGCCATAACAGGGGATACCTGGGTACTGAGCAGAGTCCAAAAGGGCTATTTGCTCCACTTCAACCAGTTACCCCCCTCCTATTTTCCAGGGGAGCCTCCAAGACTCCCCCTGCACAGGAACCTCCTCCTTCAGGAGTCGGCAAGTCTTCTACAGGAGAAGGCGGAGGAACCGATACCTCACCACCTGATAGGGCGAGGCTTCTATTCCAGGTACTTTCTGGTACCAAAAAGGACTGGGGGCCTCAGGCCCATCCTAGACTTGCGAAATCTCAACAAGTTCCTGGAGAGGGAAGAGTTCAAGATGCTTACCCTTGGAATTCTGCTGCCCTACCTCCTGCAGGGAGATTGGCTATGCTCCTTAGACCTGAAGGATGCTTATACTCGCATCCTCATTCATCCAGACCACAGACAATATCTCAGATTTGTAGTGGGAGGAAGTCATTTTCAATACAGAGTACTTCCATTTGGCCTCACCTCCGCCCCCAGGGTTTTCACCAAGTGCCTGGCGGTGTTGGCAGCCTATCTCAGAAACCAGGGCCTCTTTGTCTTTCCATACCTGGACGACTGGCTCATCAGGGGTCAGTCTCCACAGGAGGCCAGACAAGTCACCCTTCGCACTGTTTTTCTTCTCCAGTATCTAGGCTTCGTTGTAAACTTCGCAAAGTCCACTTTGCTCCCCTCTCAGGGCATGGAGTTAATAGGGGCAAGATTAGATACCCTCCAGGCGGAGGCATATTTGCCCGAGAACAGGGCCCACAGACTGATGGCTTTGGCCAAACAGTTCCAGAGTGGTTCTCTGATCTCCGCCAGAAACTTCCTAAGGCTCTTGGGCCACATGGCATCTACGGTCCTTGTAACTCCGAATGCCTGCCTGCACATGCGACCTGCTCAGTGGTGCCTCAGAGCTCAGTGGGTGCAAGCCACAGGCGACTTGAAAGATAAGGGTGTCCAAACTGCTGGCAGCCTCCCTACGGTGGTGGCTGCATCTCCCGAACCTGGTCCAAGGGGTGCCTTTTCAGCCACCTCCTCACACACAGATGCTGACAACTGGTGCTTCCTTCAGGGCTGGGGTGCACATTGCCAGGGGGCTTGCACTCAGGGCCTCTGGTCTCCTTGGGAGTCCACACAGCAGATCAATCTGTTGGAGTTGCGAGCTATTTGCTTAGCTCTACAGACTTTCTCTCATGTCCTCTCTCATCAGTCTGTCTTAGTTCAGACAGACAATCAAGTGGCTGTTCTACGTGAACAAGCAAGGGAGCACAGGCTCCAAACTTCTGTGTCCAGAGGCACAGGCCCTGTGCTCCTTGGCAATCGAACACAACATGTTTCTCAAGGCAGTTTATCTGCCTGGCCAGGAAAATTGCCTGGCAGACAGATTGAGCAGGATTCTACAGCCACACGAATGGCATTTGAATCCTCTGGTGGTCCAAGGGATCTTTCTAAGATGGGGTCTTCCAACCATCAATCTCTTTGCAAGTCCACTGAACCATCAGCTACCCAGGTTCTGTTCCAGACAACCGCATCCTCTGCGAATAGCAGCAGATGCGTTTCTAATCTCTTGGTCTACGGGCCTACTGTATGCGTTTCCTCCCACGCCTCTAGTGGCCCAAACCTTGTTCAAGGTTCTTCAGGACAAGGCCTCATTGATTCTAGTAGCCCCCAGATTGCCGAGGCAACCGTGGTTTCCACTCCTCCTGCAGTTGGCGGTGGACACTCCACTCCCTCTGGGGGTGCAACCCGATCTCCTGTCTCAGGATCAGGGATCTCTCCTGCACCCCAACCTCAAATCCCTCAATCTGATGGCCTGGCTGCTGAAAGGGTAGTTCTAGCCCCCTTACTTCTTCCTAAGGAAGTGGAAGAGGTGGTTTTGGCCTTTAGGAGGCAATCCACCTGGAAATCTTATGCCCTCAAGTGGCGTAGGTTCTCCACCTGGTATGCTCAGCGCCAGGAGGATCCTTTTTCGTGCTTGGTTCCAGTGGTGCTGCAGTACCTGCTTCACCTCTCAGACCTAGGCCTTAAATCCAACTCTGTTCGGGTCCACCTCAGTGCTCTATCCGCACACCACTCACAGGTAGAGGGCCAATCTGTCGGGCTACCCCTTGATGTCCCACTTCCTCAGAGGCCTGCTTTTGCTCAAGCCTCCGATCTGTCCACCAGCCACTGAGTGGGATTTGAATGTGGTCTTGCAGCAACTTACTTGCCCACCGTTTGAGCCGATGGCTACCTGTCATTTACGCTTCCTTTCCTGGAAGGTGGTGTTCTTAGTGGCTCTTACCTCGGCCAAGCGTGTCAGTGAACTACAAGCTCTGGTTTCTGATAGACCGTACAGACTGTTCTATAAGAACACAGTGGTCTTGGGACTCACCCTAAGTTCCTTCCGAAGGTTGTCTCCTCCTTCCACCTCAATCCGGAGGTGGTTCTTCCAACATTCTTCCCCAGGCCGCATGACAACCGGGCTGAAACAGTCCTGCATACCCTGGACTGTAGAAGGGCGTTGTCCTTTTACATAGACTATACGCAGGGGCATCGAAGGGCTGCTCAGCTCTTCGTGTCTTTTAACCCTAATAAACTGGGGTTGCCTGTCTCCAAGTGTACGTTGTCCCTTTGGGTAGCGGATTGTATCGCCTGGGCGTACAGGGCAGCTGGCCTCTCCTTGCAGGGTCGAGTCACGGCCCACCGTGTCAGGGCGAAGGCCGCGTCAGTAGCCCACCTCCGCTCTGTTCCGTTGGCAGACATCTACCGGGCCGCTACTTGTTCTTCAAGCCAGACTTTTGCGGCTCACTACTGCCTCGAGAGGGAGTCCCGTAGGGACAGTGCTTTCGGAAAGGCGGTACTCCGTAATCTCTTTGAGGTTTAGGCAACTCCTACCCTCCGGCCCTTGTGTTGGGCTACCATACGAAGGCGTTCTCAGAAAGGATTCTTTCACGGATGCTGACGCTTTAGAGGGAGCTTATTTTTCAGCTTTGGTTCCCGGTAGCCTGAAGCTGGGGAGTCCCATATGTGAGGACTGACTTCCTGCTTGGTCCTGGAGAAAGAGTAGTTACTCACCTTTAACAGGTGTTCTCCAGGAGCAGCACGAATCAGTCCTCACGACCCTCCCTCCTCCCCTTGGAGTTAGTCATATGATTCATTATGGGGTTTTTTTGCTGTCTTTTAGCTATGTCATCAGACTGAGCAAGATGGCACCCTTGGGCGGGAAGGGGACCGCGCATGCGTGCTGCATTCCCAAAGGCTTTTTTTGAAAGCTGGAGAAATGCTCCGCACGAGGGCTCTGTCAGCACCGACATCACCCATATGTGAGGACTGATTCCTGCTGCTCCTGGAGAACACCTGTTACAGGTAAGTTACTACTCTTTATCCATGAAGATGCCTAAATCTTTTACCTGGATGGTGGTTCTGAATGTGGAACCTTGAATTGTGTAACCATAGTTTTGGGTTGCTCTTTCCTAGGTGCTTAACTTTGCACTTGTCCTCATTAAATTTCATCTGCCATTTGAACAGTCCAATCTTCCAATTTATCAAGGTCCTCTTGGCAATTTTTCGCAGTCCTCTTGTGTTTTAATTACTTAAAATTTGCAGACACTAAATTATTCTATCACCTCACTGGTTATTCCTATTTTCAGGTCATTTATGAACATGTTAAAAAGCAGCTGACCCAACACCAATCCCTGGGATACTTCACTATTCACCTTTCTCCATTGGGAAAATTGGTCATTTAGCCCTACCTTCTACTTTCTATCTTTTAACCAGTTCCTGATCCATAATAGTAAACTGCCTCCTATCCCATGACTTTTTAAATTTTGCCAAGAGTCTTTCATGGGGGACCTTGTCAAAGACTTTCTGAAAATCCAGATATGCTATTTATTTATTTATTAGGGATTTATATTCCACCAAGTGCTAACACACTCTAGGTGGTGTACATTCAGGTACTATGTATAATTCCCTTGTCCTCGCAGGACTCAGTCTACCTTGTATCTAAGGCAACAGAGGATTAAATGGCTTGCCCAAGGCTACAAGGAATGCCTGTGGGATTAGAAACCCCAATCCGTCCGGCCCAGGGTTGCTGTCTTCCAGTGGGATTCAAACCCCCAGCTCTCCACTATATCAACCGGTTCACCTTTGCCTACTGTGTTGGCTTTCTCCCATTAAACCATGACTATCTACATGTTCAGTAATTTTGTTCTTTATAATAGTTTCTACCATTTTGCTTGGTAGTGATATCGGGCACACAAGTCTGTAGTTTTTTGGAACACCCCTTGAACCCTTTTTAAAAATTGGCGTTACATTGGCCATTCACCAATCTTCAGGTACTACAGATGATTTTAATGACAGTTCACATATTACTAATAGTAAGTCTACAATCTCATTTTCAGTTTCAACATCCTCGGATGTATATCATCTGGTCCAAGTGATTTGCTACTCTTCAGTCTATCAAATAGAAACAGAAACATGACGGCAGAAAAAGACCACATGGCCTATCTAGTCTGCCCTTCCTTATTGACTACTACAATAGTCCCCTCTTTTCCCTTAGAGATCCTCTGTGTTTGTCCCATGCTTTTTTGAATTCAGATACTGTCCTCATCTCTACCACCTCTACTGGGAGACTATTCCACACATCTACCACTCTTTCCATAAAGAAAAATTTCCGCATAGCACTCCTGAGTCTGTCCCCTAGTAGCAGAGCTTGCTTTCAATCGAAAGAGACTCTCTTCCTGTGCATTTATGCAATGGAGATATTTAAACATCTGTATCATATCTCCTCTATCCTGCCTTTCCTCTAAGGTATACATATTAAGATGCTTAAGTCTGTCCTCATATGCTTTATAATGAACACCACTAACCATTTTAGTAGCTAACTTCTGCACCAACTCCAACCTGTTTATATACTTTTGAAGATGTGGTCTCCAGAACTGCACACTATACTCCAAATGAGGTCTGTGATAAGGAAGCTTATCATAGCTCAGGAAGGAGCTATAGAAAAGGTGAAGTGACTCTGAACAAGCAACCTGTCAGTTCTGGTAGAAATAAGAAAACAGAATTTTCCCATAAAAGACTACCAGTCCCAGAATGCACCAGGTTTCCAACAACCATTAGAGGAGCTGAAGTGGGGAAACGTGTGTTCAATCAGGAGGGCTATGAGGTAATCCCTAAGCACTCATCTCAAAGGGCAGGGCCTGATTCAGCACAGCTGCGCTGTGTTAGGGAGGAGCACTCATCTAAGCAGAATAAAGGTAGAGTTTATTCTACAGAGAATTATCCTTATCCTGAGAATCAGCTTGAGCTTGATCATCAGTTTCATCTGAAGGATCATCGGAAACAGAAGCCAAACCAGACGGACAGAGAGGGAAAGAAACCCTTTGGAAGAAGGAAGAGAAAAGCCTTTGAGAGGTCTAGAAGAGTCCAGAGCAGTACGTATACTGGGAGGCATTCCAAGGGCCAGCATACACCATTGGACTGGGGAAAGCCAGAGGAATGGTGCTGCAGAGCTAGGAATCTCCAGACGCTACCTGTGAGGGAGACGGCTGCACGTGGAAGGGACCCTAAGACCCGTGCCAGAAGGTATGTGAAGAGAGATCCAGTGTCCAGGGATCTGGATTGGAAGGCTGGACATAAGAACTGGACTACATACTGGCCAGGCTATATAGAGAGGAACTCTAACAGCAATGGAAGCTCAGGTATGAACACTGATCTATGCCCTAGCTATAACCTTGAAAGACAGCAGGGAAACAAGTATTCTCCTGAAAGTGCTCCATTGAGAGATTCATCTGTGCCAATCCATGATATTGAACCCATGCTTGTTGAAGAAGGGGAATGATAGCAGATGAAGAATCTGTTTACATGGACTGCTCTCTGTCTAAACTCCTTTGGTGATTTTCTGTTATAAAGTACAGCAACCATCACAAAGAAATACAAACTTGTTCTTTAATCTACTCAGAAAAGCTCCTGAGTAAGGTTTTTAGCAATGCAGTAGAAAGCAAGCCAGCTAAGGGGTTTCAGCTGGATAACTGCTAGCAATTGAGCCTTACCTAATTGCTTGTGAGCTAGGAGAGAATCACTTCTGAATCTTTGTGGGAAGATACAAGAAGTTAACCTGAGAACAGTTTTTTTTTCTTTCTTGGTGGCTTTTGGTTTGTTGTTCGATACATGCTAAGAAAACATTAGCTAATGCCTACAGAAAAGACCAGTTTGTACCAAACAGGTCTTATTTCTTTTGCTTTAATTGCCTGACAAGTTTAAAGGTTGTTTTCCTGATTTTGTTTTTTTCAAGTTAAACACTGAAAGCAAGTAACCTGATTTATGTGCTACCAAGCATATCTGTGTTGGGAGAAATAACCCCATAAATAAATATCTTATTGGCTTTACACTTAAGCACAACTAATTATTGTGAGCAGCTGTGTCTGGTGTGAATGGACTGCATTTCCCACAATCCCTTGCAAATCATATTGATATATGCACTTGCCAAGACTGTGAACATTCTCACCCAGGCAGCCGTCTGACAGGTCGCACCAAAGACCTGTACAGAGGCACTATCACCTCCTTTTTTTTCTGCTGACCATTCCTCTCCTTATGAACCCACACATCCTTCTTGCTTTTGCTGTTGTCTTTTCTACCTGTTTAGCTACTTTAAGATCATCAGACACAATCACGCCCAGGTCCCACTCTTCTTTTGTGGACAGAAGTACTACTCCCCTTCCCCCCCCCCCCCCAACTGTACTGCTTCTTTGGATTTTTGCAGCCCAAATGCATGATCCTGCTTTTTTGAGCATTAAATCTCAACTGCCAAATTCTAGACCATTCTTCAAGCTTAGCTAGATCCCTCCTCATGTTATCTACTCCTTCCCAGGTGTCTGCTCTATTGCAGATTTTGGTATCATCTGTAAAGAGGCAAACCTTACCCGACAATCCTTCTGCAATATCACTAACAAAGATGTTAAAAAGATGTAATACATCTTCACGGTTTATCGATATTTTTCAATTTTTCTGATATATCATCTTTAAATACCATCTCAGGCATGAGTAACTTCCTTGCATCATCTTCATTAAAGACTGAAAGAATTCATTCAGTCTCTCTGCTATGGCTGTGACCCCTCTTAGTGCCCCTCTTTACCCCTCTATCATCTAATGATCCAACTGACACTCTCACAAGTTTTTTGCTACGAATGTACTTTAAAAAGGTTTTATTATGCATTTTTGCTTCCACAGCAGCTTTTTTTCAAATTCTCTTTGCCTGCCTTATCAATGCCTTGCATCTAACTTGGCAGTGCTCATGTTTGCCATTGTCATCATTTGGCTCCTTTTTCCATTTCCTGAAAGATGTTTTTTGGCTACAACAGCCTCTTTAACCTCACCTTTAAACCATGCTTGGCAGTTTTTGGCTTTCCTTCCACTTTTCTTAAAGCTTGGAATACATCTTATCTGGGCTTCCATGATAGTATTTTTTTTTTTTTTTTTTTGCAAATCTTCTTTATTATGATTTTTCAAAAACAAACAAGCAAACATTTCCATCTCAACATAAAAACTCTTCCATTAGCATATTAGGAAGTTAGATCACAACCCCCAAGCTTAGACATTTGTGCTGCCCCCCCCCCCACCCCACCCTGATGTTACATGCTCGAAACATAATGCTCAAGTGGGCTCCTCATCTCAGGGTCCCTCCCCCCTTCCCTACCCTTCCTAGCCTCCCCCTCTGATCCTTGGTCTTGGTCCCACCCTCAGTCACAGCCCCTTTCCCCTCCCCCCCCCACTCCCCTCCACAGCACAGCATCTTATCCTCCCCTCTCCTTTGTCTCTCTTATCTACCTATGTTTCATCTATCTATCTTGTTATCTATACCTACTTATTAGATCTGTCCTATTGCATAGACTCTGGAAACTGCACCTTTCAGACGTTGATCAAAGCTGCCTTTGCCATTGGGGTCATCTTATCAAGGAAGGGTATCCAGATTGCCAGAAGGTTTACCACCCATCTGTTTAGCTGTGAGTCTCTCCATATGCATCAGATCAACCATGGCCTGTTCCCATTGCCTCAGTCCCAGGCTCTCACCCTCAATCCAGTGGTGTAGAAGAACTCTTTTTACCATGAGGAACCCTCTGTCAGTGAACTGTCTCTCCGAGGCAGTGAGGTGTCTGTGCTTCTCACCCGCCAAAGAGAGACAGGTCTCTGCTGATAGGGTCAGGTTAGTTTGCACTATCTCACCAATTCTGGTGCAGACCTGTTGCTGTTGTGTCTGTGTTTTCTGACAGTGCCGGAACTTGTATGCTAATGTCCCTTTCTGTGTTGTGCACCACTGGCAATTGTCGTCCTTCCGTGGACCAACTCTGTAGGCCCATGCCTCATGTGTGTAAGCCTTCCATAAGAATTTATACTGGAGTTCTTGTAGGTAGACCCACTTCGATACAGAGGCGTATTTGAGTGCTGCTTGCAGGACCACCGGGGACACCTCTCCGATCCCTTCAGCCTCCTGGCGAGCGGCAAGAAGTGATCCAGAGCAGGCCGAACCGGGTCTCGGATCTCGCTAGCCTGTGGCCCTCCCTCCTGCAGGGCCGCAAAGAATGGATGGGGTCCCCGAATGCCCATAAACCCGGGTGCTCTCTGGCCCAGAGTGACGATACAATGTTGTACCTATAAATAAGAAAAAAACCTGCCTAAATTGTATCTCTTTTGGAGATTCTGAAAGCTGTCTATTCCTCCCCCTTCTTGGCCAGGTCCCCGAAGCAGAGTATTCCCCTTTCGGCCTAACCCTTCAACACGATTGAAGAGAGCCCTGGTGGAAAGTCTGAGTTGCCCTCCAAGGGGAGCAGCTAAATGCACCTCCAGTCCCAGGAGAAACACCAGCACAATGCATGCCATGCTGCCTCTGAAGAGCCCTCAGGTACACACTACCACTCAACTGATTCCCAAGCTTGGTAGGATGGCATGCAGAGTGTATAGGTGGTGGCATGGATCTAGAATCCAATCTAATTTCTTAACCAGTGCGCAACCTCCCCCACCATTCACCACATCACAGAGATATGTTGTACCATGCACCTTAAATTATAGTTGCGCAGCAAGGGGAGTTCCAAGCCTGACTTGTCCCTCCGGCTCATTAAGGCTTGTAATGGGATGCGAGCATGCCTCCCTCTCCCAGCCCAGGAGAAAAGGTCCTGACCATGTCCCCCAGACTCTCCCCCCAACTTACAATTTAGCCTGATCTATTTTCAGCCCCGAAAATCTACCAAAACTATTTACCTGAAGGGCCCTTGGAAGCAAAGTTTCCAGTTCCCTGAGGCACAGAAGCAAATCCATCCGCAAAGGCACTAAGCTTCATCTCGTCCGTCCCCAATCTGTGCCCCCTCACCTGGTCCTCCAACTGCAATGCCCTCAGCAGGGGCTCCAGCGAAAGAACAAAAAGCAGAGGGGACAGGACAATCCCTGCCTTGTTCCTCATTCTAGAGAAAAGAGCTCTGAAAAGACTCCATTAACCCCAACTTTAGTTTGTGGGTCTGCATAGAGTATATGGATCCACTCCAGAAAGGTTCCCATAAAGTCGAAACCTTGAACTGCATTCCACAGATATAGCCATGCAACTTTACCGAATGCCTTTTCTGCATCAAGGCTTACAAGACGCAGTGGGAGCTAATGAGCTATGCTATACTCCATTCCCAAGATTAATTGCACTATGTTACAAGATGCATTTCGCCCTTGTACAAATCCAACTTGTTTAGGCCCAATTAGAAGGGGTAGGAGTGGATTCAGCCTTTGTGCCAATAACTTTCGAAAGGGAGACTATGATAAAATGAGGAAAATAGTAAAGAAAAAACTAAAAGGAGCAGTTGCAAAGGTTAAAGACTTGCATCAAGCTTGGGTGTTGTTGAAAAATACTATCTTGGAAGCCCAGACCAGCTATATTCCACGCTTTAAGAAAAGTGGAAGGAAGTCCAAAAAACTGCCAGCATGGTTTAAAGGTGAGGTCAGAGAGGCTGTTGCCAAAAAAGCATCTTTCAGGAAATGGAAAAAAGAGCCTAACGATGAAACCTGGAAGCAGCACAATCACTGGCAAGTCAAATGCAAGGCATTGATAAGGCAGGCAAAGGGAGAATTTGAGAAGAAGCTTGCTGCGGAAGCAAAAACGCGAAATAAAGACTTTTTCAAGTACATTCGTAGCAAACAACCTGAGAGAGTCAGTTGGTCCATTAGATGATAGAGGGGTTAAAGGGGCACTAAGAGGCGACAAGGCGATAGCGGAGAGACTGAATGAATTCTTTGCTTCGGTCTTTACTGAGGAAGATGTAGGGATGTTACCCATGACTGAAGTGGTATTTAAAGGTGCGGAAGAATTGAAGGAAATATATATACATCGGGAAACTGTATTACAACTATTAGATAAACTGAAGAGTAGCAAATCACCTGGGCAGGATGGTATACATCCAAGGGTGTTGAAAGAACTGAAATAGGAGATTGCAGACCTGCTATTAGTAATCTGTGAACTATCATTAAAATCATCTCTAATATCTGAAGATTGGAGGATCGCCAATGTAACACCAATTTTTAAAAAGGGTTCGAGGGGTGATCCGGGAAACTACAGACCGGTGAGCCTTACGTCAGTACCTGGAAAAATGGTAGAAACCATCATAAAGAAAAAAAATTACTCAGCATGTAGATAGTAATGGCCTAATGGGAGACAGCCAACATGGCTTTAGACAAGGAATAAAGATCTTGTCTTACTAATCTGTTATGTTTTTTTGAAGGTGTGAATAAACAGGTGGACAAAGGTGAGTCTGATATAGTGTATCTGGACTTTCAGAAAGCCTTTGACAAGGTTCCTCATCAGAGACTTTTGGCAAAACTAAAGAGTCATGGGATAGGAGGCAGTGTACTACTGTGGATCAGGAACTGGTTCAAAGATAGAAAGCAGAGGGTAGGGCTAAATAGCCATCTTTCCCAATGGAGAAAGGTGAATAGTGGTGTACCCCAGGGATCTGTGCTGGGTCTGTGTAGTACAAATGGATTAAAAATTGACTATTGATCATGCTTCTCAACAGTAAGTAAGGGGTAAAAGAAACTGTTGAAATAGGGGTGGTTGAAACATAGGGGTAGTTGAAACTGTTCACATAACTACAGAGATGCCGGAAGATCAGAGAGGGAGGCAATTCTCTTAACAAATGTAAATACATAACAATGTAAACAAGATACACATCAATTGTAATTATAGAGTTCTGAACTTCTGAAGCCATGGGGGGTGGGGGAGGTATGTCCTTTGAACATTGTCAGGCGCCTGGCCAGTGTCCTGGCTGTGTTTGATGGATAAACAGCCCCTATATGTTGCCTGATGAAAGATAGCTAGTTGTTTGCACAACAGCTGGTTGTTTGCAACAGGATAAAATGGGTGCCTGTTTCAGCTAGAGGGAAGAGCTACCAAGGGATCTCTTCTGGGGATGGACGCATCGCATAGAGAAACTCCCAACTGAGAAGTCTCTCTTGTCTGGTTGAATAAGGGATCCATTCAATCGAAGTGTGACAGGAGATGAAGTTCAGAACTCTTTCGGTGAAGTAGTATTCTTCTGTAATTAGCTTTCTAGTTATTTTTTTCTTCTGCAATTAAGTGCTTTTAGTTATCATTATTCTAATAGTTTTCTAGGTATCTATTTAACTAATAATAGGTAGATAAATGAATTACTTGCCTTTCTAAATAAGTTTGAATTAAGGAGTCAAATAAGTGAACTTCAAGTTATCCCTGCTTTGTTTTATAAAAATAAAGTGCTCATCTTCATTACAAGGTGTGTTAGCCTTTGTTGTAGAAAGACAGTCCGCTGCTTTTTGACATATTCATAAATGACCTGGAAAGGGGAATAATGAGTGAGGTTATCAAATTTGCAGATGACACAAAACTATTTAAAGATGTTAAAACCCAAGAGGATTGTGGAAAATTGCAAGAGGATCTTGATAAATTGGAAGACTGGGCATCAAAATGGCAGATAAAATTTAATGTGGACAAGTACAAAGTTATGCACATAGGGAAGAGCAACCCAAACTATGGTTACACGATGCAAGGTTCCACATTAGGAATCACCACCCAGGAAAAAGATTTAGGCGTCATTGTGGATAACATGTTAAAACCCTCGGCTCAGTGTGCAGCGGCAGCCAAGAGAGCAAATAGAATGCTAGGTATCATAAGGAAAGGAATGGAAAATAAAACAAAAGATATTATAATGCCTCTATACCGTTCCATGGTGAGACCGCACCTTGATTGTGTGCAATTCTGGTTGCTGTATCTTAAAAAGGATATAGCGTTATTAGAAAAGGTTCAGAGAAGAGCCACCAAAATGGTAAAGGGGATGGAAGGATACTCCTATGAAGAAAGGCTAAAAAGGTTAGGGCTCTTTAACCTGGAAAAGAGATGGCTAAGGGGAGATATGATAGAAGTCTATAAATTAATGTACGGAGTGGAACGGGTAAATGTAGATTGATTACATTATCTGAATATAGAAAGACTAGGGGACATGCAATGAAGCTACAGGGTAAACTATTTAAGACTAATAAAAGAAAATATCTCTTCACTCAACGTGTAATCAAACTCTGGAATTTGTTACCAGAGGATGTAGTAAATGCTGTTAAAGTAGCTGGGTTTAAAAAAGGTTTGGACAAGTTCCTGGAGGAAAGGTCCATAAACCATTATTAAGAAGGGACCCAGGATATCAATGCTTGACCCAGTACAAGCATTGTGGAACCTGTGTCTTTTGGGGAAACTGCTAGGTACGTATGACCTAGATTGGCCACTGTTGGAAACAGGATACTGGGCTTGATGGACCTTGGTCTGACCCAGTATGGCATATCTTATGTTCTTAGGTCCATATCGCTCTACTGCTTCCTTCACTATCAATGCCTAGAAACGCTATGATGGGGACTTAATGGAGCAATCTGTTCAGAGCTGCAACCTCTGCTCTTGCACAGCTGCAGCAGCAGCAGCACATTGCTCTGGCAGTCCCCAGGAGCATGGCCCAGGCTCATGCCTGCATAGTGAGTGTGTCAACCATGCTTCGCACTACCCAAATACAGGACAAAATGAAACAAGCCCATAGTCGAGGGCTTCCGAGTGAACCCATAACTCAACTGTCTCGGATGTCCTAAGGAGCTTTCTTCTTGTCACCATAACTTTCTTGATGGCAGTGATTTGAACATCTGGTTCTCTTACTGCATCTCCCACATGGCAGTCACTCAGCATGCACCTCCTCCATCATGCATGTCCTGCAGGGGACTACACGTTCATATCCACCACATCTGGAGACCGCACCTTCAAAAGGATGTGAACAGGATGGAGTCGGTGCAGAGGGTGGCTACTAAAATGATTAGTGGGCTTCATTATAAAGCATATGAGGACAGACTTAAGGATCTTAATATGTACACCTTAGAGGAAAGGCGGGATAGAGGTGATTGAGATGTTTAAATACCTCCGTGGCATAAATGTTCAGGGAGAAGAGCCTCTTTCAATTGAAAGCAAATTCTGCTACGAGGGGACATGGGATGAGGGTGAAGGGAGATAGATTCAGGAGTGATATGCAAAAATATTTCTTTACGGAAAGAGTAGTGGATCCATGGAATAGTCTCCCAGTGGAGGTGGTAGAGATGAGGACAGTAACTGAATTCAAAAAAGCATGGGACCAACACAGAGGATCTCTAAAGGTAAAAAGTGGACTGTTGTAGTTGTTGATATGGAAGGACAGACTAGATAGGCCATGTGGTCTTTTTCTGTCATCATGTTTCTATATTGACACTCCTCTGAGCTTCCAGGGAATGCATACAACAATAAAAACAAAACTACCCATAAGGATAAAACTGGGAAGCAAAGACAACTAGCTGGGATATGGCACTTTCTTCCATGCCACCAAGTACTGAGAAAATCAACACCAATGTGGGGAGCGGGATGACCTGCTGGGAGCAGCACAAACAACTCTACAATTCTGGCATCTTACTGGGCAGGCTAGATGGACCATGCTAGTCTTGATCTGCTATCACTTGCTATCTCTAGAGTGATCTAATACAACATGTGGAATGGTACCCTGTGGCGCAGTGCCACGACACTGCCATGACAGGCTCCAGGAGCTCGGCCCAAGATCGGGTCTGCAGGATTACCATAGCAGAATGACTCACTCTGCTGCAATTCAGGAATGCGGCAAGGCTAGCCAGTGTCGTGGGCAGTTGATTGAACCCTGGCTTAAGGAACGTTCTCCTTAACCTGGTGCCACTCCTAACTGCAGTGATCGGAATCTATGGATATACCCAACTGGGATGTGGCACTCATACCCCATACCAGCAACAGCTGGAGGATGAAGTTCCCCCACAGTTGCACAGACGACAGTTGACGGGGCCCTACCAGACAATGGAATTAGTGGAGGTTTCCAATCCCTCCCCAGATCTGTCTGTTTGACAGAGGCCCACCCATGCCTTAGGATTACTGTGGCCTAAGGCGTCAACCCAATGCCCCGAGCAGAGTGCACGGGTCAGTTTCTCCCCTATTCGATCTTGTCCCAACATCTGATTTCAGGGAACCTCAACTTCTTGTCTGCATAGTAAAATTTTAAAAAAAAGATACTTGGGGGGGGCAGTCCCACACCCTAGCATCCATCATTTACCATCTGGACCCTCACCACAGAGACAGGGCAACACAGTCCACTCTAGGGGTCGAACAGACCTGTCTTATTTGCATCCTCCCAATGTCATACACCAAAGAGGTATGTTGAAGGAGAGAGGTCTATAGAAACTGATCCCCCCTAGGAGGAAGATTCATCAACCCCCGCCCCCACTGGGCCCGAGGAAGTATAACTACTGTGCACTACGTGGAGGTCCACACTGGTTAGCTGGTCCAACTTGACAGCTTCATCCTACCACAGCACCACAGGGGCTGTGAAAGACAAAAAAAAGAAAACCCCGAAAAGACCTCCGTCACAGCCCACGGCTAGGGAGTCACCCATGTGTGGCTGACTCATCCTGCTTGCAAGCACAAGGAGCAGGAGATGTGGGAAGAATCAGGGTCTTTATTATACACAAGGGACCCCAACGCGTTTCGGCAACGCCTTCCTCAGGGGGAATGACACTGGTAAATATAAAAAATACATATAGATTAATAATAAAAAACATAATACTTTAAAAATTAAAAATTAAAAACCAATAGAACACACTTAAAAACATTTAAATTATGAAAACACCGGCAAAACGTACAACATCAAATAATCAAGGTGCATTGAGGTTATAGAGCCACAATACAGGGCAGGGCTGAGGGAAGAAAACAGTACAATCCATATAAGATATTGTGAGAAGGGAACGCTGAACAAACTTAGAGAGAAATATAATATGCTTATATAACTGATACAGAACCAAAGAAGATAAAATACTTATGTAATACTGATGGAGCCCAAATCCTCTAGAACAAAATTGAACCAAGTGAACTGCACAAGAGCTGATTAATAACATGTGATAATAACATAAATAAATCAATAATTTAAACAAATAAATAAATAAATAAAAAACAAACTAAAATACTATGATAATAAAAGGGAAGGAGGGTAGAATAAATACTTAAAATGATAAATATTATAATAATCTAAAAGTACAACAATGTACACAGAAATGACAACCATCAGAAATTGTGACAATAAACATGAAAAATGAATCGATAAAAAAGCCTAGAAAATAAATAAATATGAATGTTAAATATTAAAATAAATAATCGTAAAATTGCCCAAATATAAGGGAGGGCAACCATGTAAAACAAACACAAATTAAAAATAAAAATAGAGAAACATACAATGTATGCTAATATTAAACAATGACATTAATCTAACTATATTTGGATAATAAATCAGGAAGGAACATGGTATATTATATCAGACCAAGAATAAAAACTAAAAATAACGGAGAGGAACTGGTGGACCAAAGGATAAGAAATAAAATTTATATTAAATAGAATTAAAAATAATAAAAATAAATAATAAAATATACAATGAAGATAAAAATATTATTAAATTTATGTGTATATGAGGCAATATAATAAAAAGAATAATAATAAAAATATAAATTAATTAAAATAACATGAATTAAGACAGAAGCTAAGTATCATAAATGCATACTCAGTGGCTAAATATAATGTGAAAGTAAGCATGCCGAACGGGGTGAGAAAACAGGGGAAACTGTTGTATAAAAGAAATGCTTTATTAGGCAGACTATCACTGGTAACATGATTAACAAAAAATAAAGACCAAATAAAAATGTGCACTGAGACATGTGAGCAATAAAACGAAGGCAAATATACGATGCCAAAGTGCCCCAGCGGACTGTGATAATATGATTAAAAAAAAGAATTGAGACAGAAGCTAAGTGGTGGAAATGCATACTCAGTGGCTGTTAAGACTTGAGCAGCGTTTTATTTACGAATTTAACACTTTAGAAGCGCATGGCTTGAATCAAGAGGTAGATCTATCAGTTTTCTTAGGTTGATTTTTTCCTTTCCCTTATTACATTATTCCATTTGAGTATTTTCAGTACAAATTCCCCTTCCCAATTGGTTTTCTTTGATCTCCTTAATATTACTTCCGTTCTGTATCACAGGGCTAATACCCCTCCCCCAGTATGACGTCATTAAATTTTGGCGCCATTTCGGCGTTTAAATAGTAGTATAGCATCACTGTTTCTTTTCTCAGCTGATTAGAACGCGCTTCCAGCATTGTAGTTTCTCTCACAAGTCCGTGTGTCTACGGTTCTTTTGAGTATTGGAGAGTCCTCTGACTGTAAGTGTTCTCTTTGGCTCCCTCTCTTCATTTGATTTTAAGGTTTCACTCTCGATTTATTTACGTTTGTATATATTTTTATCCTAGCGATTTCGTCACTAGTTGGTATACTAGTTTGGTGTGCTAATCGTCTACGTGTGCATGGGTGAGTTTTTAGAGTTCTCCCTCTCTTGTATATTAGCACTACCTTCGGTACTTTTTTCATAAAGTTCCCCTCTTGCACTGATTTATTATCATAGTTTTATGGCTTATTAACACAAGTTTCATGGCCTTTGTGCTTAAATGTGCTTTTATTTATTTTTTTACTCTCCCGCGGTGCTATTAATGTTTGTATATTTGCGCTCATACACTTTCAATATGTTGCGGAGGTGTTTCTCAATTACATGCCCTTACCGTTCTTCACACATCTCCCACCCTTCCAGTCCGCTGGGGTACCTTGGTACCTTACATTTGCCTTCGTTCTATTTCTCACACGGTTTAGTGCACATTCTTATTTGGTATTCATTTTTTGTTAATCGTGTTACCATTGATAATCTGCCTGACAAGCACTCTTTATACAACGGTTTCCCCTGGTCTCTCACGCCGTTCGGCATGCTTACCTTCACATGGCATTCAGCCACTGAGTATGCATTTACACCACTTAGCTTCTGTCTCAATTCTTTTTTTTAATCATATTATCACAGTCCGCTGGGGCACTTTGGCATCGTATATTTGCCTTCGTTTTATTGCTCACATGTCTCAGTGCACATTTTTATTTGGTCTTTATTTTTTGTTAATCATGTTACCAGTGATAGTCTGCCTAATAAAGCATTTCTTTTATACAACAGTTTCCCCTGTTTTCTCACCCCGTTCGGCATGCTTACTTTCACATTATATTTAGCCACTGACTATGCATTTATGATACTTAGCTTCTGTCTTAATTCATGTTATTTTAATTAATTTATATTTTTATTATTCTTTTTATTATATTGCCTCATATACACATAAATTTAATAATATTTTTATCTTCATTGTATATTTTATTATTTATTTTTATTATTTTTAATTCTATTTAATATAAATTTTATTTCTTATCCTTTGGTCTACCAGTTCCTCTCCGTTATTTTTAGTTTTTATTCTTGGTCTGATATAATATACCATGTTCCTTCCTGATTTATTATCCAAATATAGTTAGATTAATGTCATTGTTTAATATTAGCATACATTGTATGTTTCTCTATTTTTATTTTTATTTTTAATTTGTGTTTGTTTTACATGGTTGCCCTCCCTTATATTTGGGCAATTTTACGATTATTTATTTTAATATTTAACATTCATATTTATTTATTTTCTATGCTTTTTTATCGATTCATTTTTCATGTTTATTGTCACAATTTCTGATGGTTGTCATTTCTGTGTACATTGTTGTACTTTTAGATTATTATAATATTTATCATTTTAAGTATTTATTCTACCCTCCTTCCCTTTTATTATCATAGTATTTTAGTTTGTTTTTTATTTATTTATTTAGTTATTTGTTTAAATTATTGATTTATTTATGTTATTATCACATGTTATTAATCAGCTCTTGTGCAGTTCACTTGGTTCAATTTTGTTCTAGAGGATTTGGGCTCCATCAGTATTACATAAGTATTTTATCTTCTTTGGTTCTGTATCAGTTATATAAGCATATTATATTTCTCTCTAAGTTTGTTCAGCGTTCCCTTCTCACAATATCTTATATGGATTGTACTGTTTTCTGCCCTCAGCCCTGCCCTGTATTGTGGCTCTATAACCTCAATGCACCTTGATTATTTGATGATGTACGTTTTGCCGGTGTTTTCATAATTTAAATGTTTTTAAGTGTGTTCTATTGGTTTTTAATTTTTAATTTTTAAAGTATTATGTTTTTTTATTATTAATCTATATGTATTTTTTATATTTACCAGTGTCATTCCCCCTGAGGAAGGCGTTGCCGAAACGCGTTGGGGTCCCTTGTGTATAATAAAGACCCTGATTCTTCCCACATCTCCTGCTCCTTGTGTTTGCTTGTCCTACCCGCAGGAGGTTGCTCCTCCTTGTACCTCTGACTCATCCTGCTTGTCCATGGAGAAAGCGAGGTCACTTACCTGTAACGGGTTCTCCGTGGACAGCAGGATAAGTCAGCCACACAAATCCACCTGCCTCCCCTCTAGAATGAACCTGTCCAGCAGGATGATCGTTCCCTCTAGGACGAATCCGTCCACAGTTGGGAAACAGACTGAGGTGGAAAGGGACAGGCTCCATGGTGGGGTAGCTGGCACATGCTCAGAAGGGTCCTCAGACTTTTCTGAGCTATTGGAGAGCTATTCCATGTGTGGCTGACTTATCCTGCTGTCCACAGAGAACCTGTGTTACAGGTAAGTAACCTTGCTTTATTATTTCATTCAAAGCGGTTTACATTGTAACTTAAACTTGGCAATGTATATTAAACAGGGACATTGATAACTTGGATTTTTCTGAGGCAATGGAGAGTTAAGTGACTTGCCCAAGGCTACAATGAGTGCTAGTGGGAATCGAACCCTGGTCTCTTGGTTCCCAAGCCAATACTCTAACCAGTTGGCTACTCCTCCACTCCACTCTTTGAATTTCAATCTGCCGCTGGCGTGTGATGCAGCAGAGAGAAGTGTTTAACTCCACACTATCTGCGGTGTCCTGTTGTCCATCTGATTCGGGGGATGTAGAGGCATGGGATCACAGAGGGAACGGCGATGTAACAACAATTCAGGTGCAGTAAGGTGGCGGTTTCTTTGGGCGCACCTAGGGCACGTCTTTAAATTTAAATCTTCTGCTGTGTCCTGGTGTCAGTCTGATTTGGGGGATGTGGAGGCCTGAATTGCTGAGGGGACGGTGATTTAGCGGTGATTCAGCAGTGATTTAGATGCAGTCAGGACGGCAGTATTCTCCCCCTCCGGTTGGGGGCAGGCTTTGCCATCTCTTCATGAATGGGCCCGGCTCACCAAGGATCGCTGAATGTTAGTCCCCATTCAGTATGGCTATAACCTGGAATGCAATGAGCTGATCCCGGCTGCTTGCGCCTTTCCCCTTTTGGGTCTGCGAACAACAGGGCTGCTGTGTGGATCACCTTGGACATGTTGCCTCTCTCGAGGGCAATGGTGTTTGTTTCCCCGGATGATCGGAGTAGGGGCAGGTATTCCATCTGGTTTCATGGTGGCTGACACAAAAGGAACGTTCCAGCCCATTCTGGAACCTCAAATGTGTCAAGTGCTTGCGCGTCATGTGTTTCTGGATGGAAACTTTGAGATCCAATTTAAGCGGTGCATTGAGGGATTTGACAGCTAGCATCTCTGGTTTTGGGCAAAGTGTATTTTTATATCCTGATCTGGGGGATCAGTGAGTATCTGTTTTGTCATGCTTGGTTCTTACCTTCAGTTTACCACACTTCAATTCGGACTCTCCACTGCCCGAAGAACGGTCTCCAGGATTATGGTGGTCGTGTCTGGCACTGCGGTGCCAAGGGATTTGTGTGAACCCACATCTGCACTACTGGCTCATCCAAGCCCATTCTCCTTCAGAGCCATCTCAGGTAGTTCCCCGAATAGTATCCTTTTTGATGAGCCTCAGCTGGGTGATCTTGAGGAAGAGCCAGTTGTTGCATTTCCGGTCCCTGGAGTTCCTGGGAGCGTGTTGTCGATACTCTAGTGTGCACAGTCTTTCTGCCAATGGAGAAAGTCAAGGCTGTTGGATGCCTAACACTATTCTTTTCACAACAGGCTCCCAGAGTCCAGGTTGATCTTCATCAACAGTTCGTGCTCAGGCTCCCACTCCCAATGATTGCGAAGGCCAGCCTGCGGTGGGGGCAGCAACCCAGTCTTCTCCGGAAGGGCGTGCCGTTGGACAATTGCTCATGGAGCCTTCTGGTGACGAATGTCAGTCTCTCGGGCTAGGGATCCATTGCTAAACCCAAATGGTCCAGAGCCACTAGAACCACAGGGAAGCAGTGTGGTCCATCAACTGCCTCGAGGCAAAGGCCATCAGGTTGGCTCTTCTGCGTTTATGGCCCCTGGTTGAGGGCCGGGCAGTTCTAGTGTTTTTGGAAAATGCCATGGCGGTGGCTTATGCCAACTGGCAAGGCAGCATGAGGAGTGCTAGAGTGGCTGTGGGGTTTGCTCTTCTGTTTGCCTGGGTGGAGAAGAGCCTCCTAGCTTTATCAGCTCAACACATTGCCAAGGTGGATAATGTGGAAGCGGACTTCTTCAGCTGTCACTCTCTGGATCCTGGAGAGTGGGAGTTGAGTCAGGAGGTGTTTCATTTGATTCTGCGCCGCTGGGGTCACCCCAAAATGGTTATGATGGCAATTCACTCCATTGTCCAAGTTTGCCATTTCTTCAGTCACAATACGAAGACTGGTTCCGAGGGCATTGATGCCTTGGCCAATTCAACACCTGCTTTACGTGTTTCCTCCATGGCCCCCAGGGGGGCATCTGATTCAGCATATAGAATGTCACCCAGGCAGGATTGTTCTGGTGGCACTGGATTGGCACCTCCTCTTCTGTTGCTCCTGTGAGCACCTCCTGTTTTGTTGCCTTCGTCTCAGGGCCTGTTGCAGTAGGGACCGATCATCCTGGAGGACTTGGTTCCCTTCTCGCTTACGGCTGGCTTTTGAAAGAAGACTGCTAGCGTGTAAGGGCTACTCTCCAGCTGTGTTCTCCACTCTGCTCAGAGCCCAGAGGAGGTCTACTAAGCTAGCATACATGTGGGTCTGGTGCCTCTTTGAGCGATGGTGCAGTGCTCAGCAGTTGGCTCCTGATGCAGCAAAGGTGCCATCTCTGGCCTTTCTACAGGATGACCTGGAGAAGGGCCTTTTCCTTTGCTCCCTGAAAGTTCAGTTGGCAGCTTTTGCCTATTTCTGAGGTCCAGTGGCTGATAAGTCTCTAGCCTTGCATCCTGATGTCTAGCGCTTTCTCCAAGGGGTTCAGTATCTGTGTCTGCCCCCATCCGGTCTGTGATCCCTTCGGGCATCTGTGTCTGGTGCTCAGGGCTCTGATGGCACCATCCTTTGAGCAGTTGAAGCATGCTACCATGAAGGATTTGACACTGACGGTCTTCTTGGTTGCAGTTCTGCAATGTGGATTTCTGAGCTGCAGGCTCTATCTTGCCGAGATTCTTATCTGTCTTTTCAAAGAAAGCTGTTTCCATTTGGCCTGTGCCGTCCTCCTTGCCTTTCTCCCTTTATCTGAATCAGGTGGTCTGCCTGCCCCCCTCCTTGAAGGAGCAGTGTCGAGGGAAGGATAAGGATCTTTGCCTTGTGGATGTCTGGAGGGGTGCTTCTCCAGTACTTTCAGGTTATGAATCACTTTCGTAAACCCAACTATCTTTTTGGTCTGTTTCGCTGGCCCATACAAGGATGGCACGGTGGATAAATCGACTTTGGGGTGCTGGATTAAGGAAGCCATTGTCTCGGAATATCTGTTGCAGAATTGGTTAGTTCCAGAGGGTTTGCATGCCCATTCCACCCAAGCGCAAGCGTCTTCACAGGCAGAGCGGAGCTCTGTAACCTCTGCAGATATTTGTCTGGTAGCAACGTGGGTATCACTTTTCACTTTTGTCAAGCATTACCGCTTGGATGCTGAAGTGTGGGTGGACATGGCCTTTGGCTCAAGGGTTTTGCGAGCTACTGTCTACTCTGCCCAATGGAGACATAGTTTTGGTATGTCCCACTTGTCTGGACTTATCTAGCAGGACATTATGGAAGGTGACATATTTTAATTACTAGATAATGTCCTTTTCTTGATTCCTGCTAGACCAGGCCAGGGCCCGCCCCCCTGGAACTGTTTGCGCCCTGTTCTTCTGCAGCAGTAACCTGGGGTCCACTAGATTTGGCTCTGCAGGTTCATCTTCTACGAACAGCCTTCTTTTTATGCTTTTCTGTACATAGTTCTCTACTGTTTGATTGCCCATTGTTGTCCACATTGAGGTTGTGTGAGGCTTGCCATGTTCTCCCATTTGCTTTGGGATGGATACTGAGGAGACTTCTGGTGGCTGAAGTATACAGAAGCATGGGAGTATGTCATTGAAACCTGGGCTTTTCATTGGTTCTTTTTCTCCACCAATCTGCTGGTAGGGGCACACAACTCCCTTGTCTGGATTAGTTTAACAGGACTCAAAAGACATTATCTGGTAAGTAAAATATCACCACCTGCAAATGGGGGAAATGCATCATTGTGTCACACGGTAAGTGTGCACTATTTTTTTTTTTTTGCAGAACACTGTCACTGACTGAGCATAGTAGCCTGAGCATAGGGACTGTAGAGCAAACCAGCAGCTGCGATGGGTGAGAGCTCTGGTTTTGAGTATGCTCTATGCTTATTCTGAGAAGGATGTTACTCGTGCTGTGCTGCAAGGACCTATCTATGTTCCGATTCTTTTTACTACTAATTAATACTACTACTAATCATTTGTATAACGTTACAAACCCTATGCAGTGCTATACATATAGATCTGTAAGACACAGTCCCTGCTCACCAGAGCTTACAATCTAATCAAGACAAAACACATAGCAGAACTGGGGATTAAAGTATGGTGAGATACCCATAAATAGTGGACAATCGAGTGAGGAGAATCAGGATTCAAAGGTGGGTTTTTAGCCTGGATTTGAATAGGGCTAGAGAAGGAGCCAGACTCACACATAGTAACATAGTAAGTGATGGCAGATAAAGACCAGCATGGTCCATCTAGTCTGCCCGGCAAGATGGCAAGAGTAGGTGCACCTGTCACTCTGTGCAGGCCACCCCTCCCCGTGTCTTTGTTTAGGGGTGAACCCACCACTCCATGTAGGACACCCCTATTTGTTGAGACGTTAGATGGTTCAGAAGTTAGATGGTTCAGTTTATTTTGTTTTTATCCTGTTTCTGTAAAGGGATCCGCTGTGTTTGTCCCATGCCGTTTTGAATTCCATCACCATGTTTGCCCCCACCACTTCCATCGGGAGGGCATTCCAAGCATCCACCACCCTTTCAGTGAAGAAATATTTCCTGACATTGCCTTTCAATTTACCCCCTTGCAGCTTCATGTTATGCCCTCTAGTTTTACAGCTTCCCTGTCTTTGGAAGAGGTTTGTTTGTTCATCATTTCTCTTTACACACGCAGGTAGTTTGTGCCAGGCATATGGAGCAGCAAGATGGAATGAACAAAACCTGGAGTTGGCAGTAACAGAGGACAGAAAAAAGGGATCTGCCTGAGGAACAGAGTTTCCAACGGGGGGTGTAAAGTGAGAAGAGAGGAAAGGTAGTGATATTGTGGAAGCAGGGGCGGCCCAAGGGGGGTGCGGGGCCATGTGTGGAGACACGGTGTGGGGGCTCATTTGCATAAGGTGCCTCATTTGCATAACTATTTGCATAATGTTACCATACACTAACTTTTAGTAAACATGCCTCTTAATGAGTGTATGGATAAAGAAAAACTAAAAGATTTTTACATTACTATAATCCAGTGCCAACCGCCAGGCACATTAGGAACTACTACAAACGCTGCCCATTTAGAACCCATAGCAAACCCGCCGTATCATAACAGCACTACCAGGACTCACAAAGCACCATACTCTACCTATCAAAAGGCAACAATGCAAATATTAAACCAACACATTTCAGAGAATAACAATACATGACCTACTGGGGAAAGAGAACAGGTGGCAATGTCAAATAGGAATTACATAAACAGAATACCTCAGCTCAGTTACACATGCAGAACATAGACCATCACCAAACAAGGAATCACAATTTAGAAACAGGAAGGCAATAATTAAACTGGGAACCCCAAAAGCCAAACTTGGAATGTACAACACTGTAGAAATAAAACCATAAACTAATTTCCTCTTGTACTAAACAAAGCGCAGAGGTTAATGATGCACGTTTCCCAGAGCTGACATATTCCAGTTAATAAATTCAAAATAAAGAGATATTTTTCTACCTTTTGTGCATTTTTTTTTCAGTGGCAATTGCTCCAGCCACTTTCTTCTGGTTTCTTCATGTCTTCTGCTAACTCTCCATCGTCTGCTGTCCATTTGTCCTTTCTTCTCTCCTAGTTTTTTTTCCATTCTCTCTCTACATCTGCTTTAACATACTAATCTTTCTCCTTTTGCTCTTTCCTCATTCCTATTTCATCCACTCAAATTTTACCCCTCCATCCTCAATCCCCACTTACTCTCCCAATATCCGGCCAATTGTAGATTTGTCTTCCCTTCGACACAAAAGCACAGTTACTTACCTGTAACAGGTGATCTCTGGGAACAGCAGGAATAAGTCTTCACAGATGGGTACGTCGGTACTGACGGAATCTGCGCGGGAACGCTTCCCAGCGTCCAATCAGAAAGCCTTTGGAAGCATCCCACCACGCCTGTGTGCTGCCTTCCCGCCTTCCCAACTGTCTCTCCTCAGTTAAGTTTGAAAGCTGAGACAAAGAAAGAGAGAGAGCAAGGAAGGGAAAGATAAAGATAGAGAAAAAGCAACTCCTAGGGGAGGTGGGTGGATTGTGAAGACTTATTCCTGCTGTTCCCAGAGATCACCTGTTACAGGTAAGTAACTGCTATCTCCAGGAACAAGCAGAAATGAGTCTTCACATATGGGGACTCCCAAGCTCAGATGCCTAGAGGGAGTCCTAGCATGTTGCAAGTCTAGAACGAGCCATGCTATTGCTTAAAACTTCAGGCATCCTAGGGATGGAGGGTAGGAGTTGAAAACAGAAGAGGAACTGTGGAACAGCTGCTAGAACAGGGTTTCTAAAGAGAAAGACCCTGTATAGAGAATATTTTGTAATCTGGGCCTCCCCTGTTGATCTTGCACAAGTTCACTGAGGTACATATGGATCTGTTAAAAGAGCCAGTGAATGTGCTAAAGGGGTACCTCACTGAGAAGTGGAGGTAGTAAAATTAGAGAAAAACAGTGGAGGTCAGAACTATTTAGGGTGAGAATAGCCCCAGGGGAAAAACTGGGGTAGTATAAGAGGTAGAACTTCAGCGGAGACGCAGAAGGTAGCATGACAGAAAGCTTAAGCTGATCAGGTCCAAAACAGTACAAATTTAGGACCAACAGGAAAATTGAGTCTGACCTAAATGGACTGGGAATGGAATCAGTCCATGTAGGAAGGAAAGGGTATGGATACCCCTGTATCTGACAAGAAGTAAGGACAGACTCAGGAGCGCTAAGCTTTAGATTGACTGAAGCTCCACAATGTCTTTCTTAAATGGGGTCAATTAGGAAAGAAGAAAGGTATATGGAGAGCTTCAGGAGTACCTAACCTACATGGCAGGTGTTAACTACCACAGGAAGTGGTTATAAGTGTAGACCCCTAAGTATGCTGGGTATTGCCCATCTGTCAGGATCATATAGGAATGAAAGGACATTTGAACCTGACAGGACAGATAGATAAGTATATGGATACATATCTATCTGAAAATATATCTCAGTAGATGTAAAAATATATCTATATATCTGTGTGTTTTCTGCCCATACATATCTCCAGAGATATATGCATATACATCTTATATGTGTATATATTCAATATATATATCTATATATATACATAGATATATTTTTACATCTACATTTACATTTACATCTACATTTTACATCTATATATACATAGATACATTTTTACATCAGCTATATGAATATGTAGACCTATAGACACATATCTCCAGGTATGTTGAAGGAGAGATGTCTATAGAAACTGATCCCCCCTAGGAGGAAGATTCATCTAACAGCAAGAAGGTAAATACCTGCTTGAATAGATATACAGAGAATTCTCTTTTCCTGGGTAGGATTGGCAAAGTCAGAGGAGAGGTTTCCCTGACAAGAAGAAACTTTGAATAACCAGGATGGCCTACGTGAAAAAGGCAGAGGATAATTTCAGTCTGTAGGCAGGAAGGCCAGATTTCTCCAGAATTGCCATATGGAGAATAGATAGAGGACGCCACTGGAGGAAGATACCCTAGTGACTTGCCCTTGAGGGCAAGAAGGGTATTGGGCATTCCCTAACTGCCAGTGAAGAAAATTATCTCTGAGGAGATGTGGCCAGGGAATTGGCCCTTCTTTAGGTTTTCACGTAATGAAAGGCCCAAGACTGATGTCTCAAAAGAGATTTAAGATGAGATGGTAAGGGTAGGAATACCTACCAGTCATGGAAACATGACTGGGGGAATCCTGTTAACCATCTGGGGTTATCTGTTAGGCAAGATACTAATGCTCTCTAGCAAGGGCCCATAGTGCAAAGCTACATTGTAGAGCTGCAGAGAGCATGCTGCAGGTTGGTTAGAAGAAAAAGTGGCTGTGGGAAGACAGCAGGCAACCAACTATTCTGCCCAGGACAAGGGGGCGAAGAATAGAAGTTAACCAATCAGGCCTTGATAAGAGGGCTTCCCAAACGAGGTTGATAACCTGTTTGGGACCTAGCAGTGAGGCTAGAAGGATTGCTAGTGGAGGAGAATCCCTGGTTGTGTGGTGGACATAACCAGTGGCTTAACACTAGGAATTACTGTATCTGCAGCAATGTACCAGGGCAGCGGAGAACATCTCTCTTTCCTCTCCCTCTTTTGGATGTGGAAAGAGAAACAACAGACCTAGTAGGATTTCCTATTGTCTGATGGGCTGCCCTAAGGTAACAAGGGGGGAAGACAACTCCAGAAGGGAGGATCCCCCCTGTAGAAGAAGTAAAGGACTATAGGAGCTTACCAGCGCAAAAGGGGTCCCTCTTACAGACCAACTGGTATAGTAAGAGGGGGGTAAGTCAATGTTGAAAAGAGACTAACTATGGAGGAAGTCTCTGACAGGTGGGATGATACATGCCAGTACAGGGAAAACAACTGTCTATTAATAGTTGTTAGTTCTCTTTCCTCCCAAAGGAAGAGGAAAACCCTGTTAAGTATGGGCATGATCATCATGAAGACCTTTAAAAGCTGAAGAGAAAATATCTCCACAAGAGATATGAAGAAAGGTTAGAATAAATTAGTGCAGACACTGCAAATAAAAAGAAGCAGACTGCTACTCAAACCCCCAATCAAGAATTGCAATGATGAACTATTTGAAGCCCTGCAATTGCTGGGTTTGCTGACCCTGCTGAGGTTGCGGATTCATCAACCCAGGGTGATGTTTCCCCTGTTTGGGAACATCTGTATGATGGGCAGAAGATGGATAAAACTTTCTTCTCCTAAGGGAAGAAATTTTGGCAGGACCTTTCCTACCAACTGGGAAAGAAGAAGGCGTAGAACAGCCCTTGGAAACAGGATAGTCAGTTGTTAACTGAGCAACCTGGAATAAAGACTCCTTGTTAAAGAGACTTTCTCCAGTGCAAGGAGTATTTCCCAGTCTAACTTGTGCCCATTTGTCTAAGTCTGAAGCTTGAGGCCAGGCTTTACGTCGTGCTCCTATAGCTATAGCAGAAGTCCTGCTAACAGACTCAAAGGAGTCCAGGGAAGCACGAGTAAGAAACCTAGAGATATTCTGAGCATGACTAACCAGTGAGGCATAGTCTGCACTCTTGGGCTCTTGAAGAAAAGGAGTCAAAAGATGTAATTTCTTTGTGACCTCCTCAAGAGATAAACCCATATAAAAGATATATGAGAGAATTCTTGCTGAAAGCATGGATGCCTGGAAGGTTTGACGTCCAAAGGCATCTAAAGTTTTAGACTCACGACCTGGCGGATAAGAAGAGTGCTTTTTAGTACTCTTCACCTGCCTCATTGCTGATTCTACAACAATGGAATGATGAGGAAGTTGTCTTTTGAAATCCTGGAGAAGGGGGCACCTGATATAGAAGATTAGTTGCTCTGGAAAGTGGGGGTACCTTCAAAGGAGCTTCCCACATTCGTAGAAGGAGGTCCTGCAAGGAATGATGCAAAGGTAGCATGATGTTTTCCTTTGCTCTTTCAGGACTATAAAGGGATCCTGTATTGCCCTGTGTAGGACCCTGTCCAGGAACAGAAATGGCAAGGGATTTTGCCATATCCAGGATGAAAACCTGAAAAGAAGGATCCACAGAGGGAACTTCCCTTGGATAGGCTAGAGCTGATGCAGAACTAGCATTGGCACCGAGGGATCTATCCAAGCTTTTAGGAATAGAAGATCCTGGATGGTGCAGTATGGGATCCTTATAGGATGATCGCTGGTACTGTGGAATGACGGGACCAGCGCCAGTCGGTAGCAGATCGACCATGCTAGGGATCGATTCCAAACTCGGTATCGAGGTAAGCGATCCTGACGAGAGAAGCATGGAAGGCACCGACTGCAATGTTAAAGTGGACCTCGGTACCGGCTTCGGTACCGTATCCGATACCGGTGGATGAAGGCCAGCAGGCGGCAACTCTACCGGTATTGAAGGAACCGAAAGTTGCGGTACCGAATCATCGGAACCGAGCCTTCGGTACCGATGGGTGTCAGTACCAAGGTGAGTCGGTACCCAGTCCTCCAGACTGGAGATCGATTCCAGACTCTGCATCAAAGGAAGCGAGTCTATCGATGCACATCTGGAGGGTACCGATGTCGGTAGTAGTATCGGTGCCTGTACCGATACTGGAAGGTCGGTCTGGAGCGTATCCACCGGCCCCGTAGGTACCGAGGACGCTAGACGACAATCCTTGGTGAGGAGTGTTTCATCCAACACCATTGCCGATGCTGGGGTATCGGTACCGCTCGAAGCGGATGCCACCACCGGGCATGGCTCAGGTATGTTCTGTGAGGGGTGAACCTCAGGAACAACCTGAAACCCCACACAGGTTTTGGAGGCCGAAGACTCCCACTGGGGTTTTGAAGCCAGTGGATTCTCGAGGGCAAGGCCATAGGCATCTCCATGCCATGCATGAGAACTGCCGCTCAAGGACTGGCTAGTCTTAACAGACTGTTTTTGGGTTACCTGATCCTGTGTAGAAGAAGATATGGTCGGTACCCTGAAGTTGGATTGGGACCGGGTGTCGAGGGGAACTCGATGTTGAGAACTTCTTCCCACAATACTATTGCCCGAGGGCTCCGGAGGAAAATGGTCAGGACCCAAGCAGGTTAGACACCAATTGTGAGTGTCTAAAAATAAGGTTGTACCGCCACAGTTTTTACATTTCTTGAGGAGAGTGGCTGGCGGTTCCATGAAGGAAAAATGGAGAGGCCTAAGAGGCCTGAGAAACCGTGAGACACTACGGAGAAAAAATATTCCTTAGAAAGGAAAAATTTTACAAGAAAAGGAAAAAGAAACACTGGCGGTACCGGTGGCGTCGAAAGGCAGCCGCGACCATAAGAAAAATAAAAAATAAAAGAAGAATTTTCTGCAGTGACAGGAGGACGTCCTGCCGGCTCCGCAGAAAAACGAAAACTGAGGAGAGACAGTTGGGAAGGCAGCACGCAGGCGTGGTGGGATGCTTCCAAAGGCTTTCTGATTGGACGCTGGGAAGCGTTCCCGCGCAGACTCCATCGGTACCGACGTACCCATATGTGAAGACTCATTCCTGCTTGTTCCTGGAGATATATATTTTCGCTCTCCATTTCACTCTCCCAGCTCCATCCCATTCTAATCCTCCCCCAACATCAGTTCCCTTCTAGTTCCAGCCCCACCCACCATCCGCTCCCTTCTAGTCCCTGCATTAGCCCATTTCCAGTCCTAACCCCCCATCAGCCCATTTGCAATCCAATCCTATCCCAGCCCCCCATCAACTCATTTCTAGTCCTTTCCTAGCCCCACCATTATCCCATGTCAAATCCTAGCTCCCCTCCACTCAGCCCATTTCCAATGCAAGCCTACTTCCAATTCTAGCCCCTCCATGAGTCCATTTCAATTCAAGCCCCCACCACAGCCCATTTCCAATCTTAGCACCCCCCAACAGCCCATTTCCAGTCCTATCCTAGCCCCTCCATCAGCCCATTTCCTGTCATATCCCCCCCCCCACAGCTCATTTCCAGTCCTAGCGCCCTCCCCTCACAGCCCATTTCCATTCCAAGCCCCCCTCCCCATCAGCTATATGCAGTTCAAGCCCTCCTTCCACTCAGCCCATTACCAGTCCTAGCCCCCCCACAGCCCATTACCAGTCCTAACCCCCCATCTACCCACTTGTAGTCTTAGCCCCCCCATAGCCCATTACCAGTCCTAACCCCCTCCCCCCCATAGCCCATTACCAGTCCTAACCCCCCCATCAGCCCACTTGTAGTCTTAGCCCCCCCATAGCCCATTACCAGTCCTAACCCCCTCCCCCCCATAGCCCATTACCAGTCCTAAACCCCCCATAGCCCATTACCAGTCCTAACCCCCGCCCCCCATTAGCCCATTACCAGTCCTAACCCCCCATAGCCCATTACCCGTCCTACCCCTCTCCCCCCCCCCCCCCCATCAGCCCAGCTAAGTAAAAAAAAATGCAAACCGGCTGCCGCTGCCGCCATGGCAGCGGCAGAATCGACCATCCCGCGGGGCCCCCCCTGCCCTGCAGAGTTCTCCGTGCAGTCTCAGCACGGGCTTTTCAGAGCCACGCGAAGGGAGAGTTTCCCTTTCTCGTGGCTCTGTTAATCCCGCCACGGTGCTGATTGGAAATCCCATCAGCCCCGTGGCGGGATTAACAGAGCCGCAAGAGGAGAAGCTCTCTCTCTTTGCGCGGCTCTGACAGCCAATGCTGAGACTTCACTGAGAACTCTGCAGGGCAGGGGGGGCCCTGCGGGATGGTCGATTCTGCCGCTGCCACGGCAGCAGCAGCCGGTTTGTGTTTTTTTTAATCTAGCTGGGCTGATGCAAGATGTTTTTTGCGCGGGGCCCCCTGAAACGCGGGGCCCTGTGCAAAAACATTCTTGCTCAATGGATGGGCCGGCCCTGTGTGGAAGGGCTATTAGGTAAGGTTTGCTTCTTAGCAGTTGATAACAAAATCTGCAATAGACACTCAGGAAGATGTAGATAACATCAGGAGGGATCTAGTGAAGCTTGAAGAATGGTCAAGAATCTGTCAGCTGAGATTTAATGCTAAAAAGTGCAGGGTCATGCATTTGGGCTGCAAAAATCCATGGGAGCGGTACAATATAGGAGGCGAAGTGCTTCTGTCCATGAAAGAAGAGCCGGGACATGGGCATGATTGTTTCTGATGATCTTGTACCCCAAGGGTCTGTCTTGGGCCTACTCCTTTTCTCCCTCTTTAGCCAGTCTCTTTGTGCACTCATCTCCTCCCATGGTTTTTAGTACCATCTTTATGCTGATAACTCTGATCTACCTCTCTACACCTGAAATCTTTCCAGCAATCCATGCTGGGATCTCTGCCTGCCTTTCTGACATTGCTGCCTGGATGTCTCATCGCCATTTGAAATTAAACATGGCCAAAACTGAGCTGCTTAGTTTCCCCCCCGAGCCCATCCCCCCCTCTTCCTCCTTTCTCGATCTCTGTGGATAACACCCTACTACTCTGTTTCCTCAGCTTGCAACCTTGGGGTCGTCTTTGACTTCTCCTCCATGCACAGCCAATTGCTAGCTAAAATTTGTCACGTCTTTCTCTATAACATCAGCAAAATTCGCCCCTTCCTTTCTGTACACACACCACTAAGACACGTATCCACTCCTTAGTCACCTCCCATCTAGACTATTGCAACCTACTCCTTATTGGTCTCTGAATCATCTCGCTTCCCTTCAATCTGTTCAAAATTCAACTGTGCAGCTAATCTTCTACCAGCCTTGATATGGTCATATAACCCTGCTTCTCAAGATACTTCACTGTTTTTTTTATGTTTCCATATCCAGTTCAAATTTCTCCTACTGACCTATAAGTGCACTCATTTGGCTGCTTCTTACTACCTTTCCTCTTATCTCTCCCTACACCCCGCCTTGAGAACTCCGCTCTTCTGGCAAATCGCTTCTGTCAGTGCCCTTCTCTTCTGCTGCCAACTCCAGACTTCGATCCTTTCACCTTGCTGCTCCTTATGCCTGAAACAAACTATCTGAGTCTGTATGGCAGGCTTCATCTCTGACTTTTTCAAATCCAGACTGAAAGCTCGCCTCTTCGAGGCTGCTTTTGGATCCTGATCCACTTACTCCTACATAATTCTTTACCATTCCCCTAGATGTTTTCCTGTCCTCAACAGTTGTGTTTGTCTTGACTAGATAGTTCCTGCTCATCAGAGCTTACAATCTCTTACATGTGTCTGTACAGTGCTGTGTATGCCTTATAACACTATACAAATGACCAGTAATAGTAGTATCTTAAGGTGGCTAAACAGATAGATAGATAGAAAAGACAGCGGTGAAAGCCAGAAGAATGCTCAAGTGCATAGGGAGAGGAATGGCCAGCAGGAAGGAGGAATTGTTAGTGCCTTTATATAAATCTTTGATGAGACTTACTTTGGAGTACTGTGTGCATTTCTGGATACCACATCTTCAAAAGGATATAAACAGACTGTAGTTGGTACAGAGGGTGGCTACTAGAATGGTCAGTGGGTCTCGCCATAAGGCATATGGGGAAAGACTTAAGTTGATCTCAGTATTTATACTTTGGAAGAAAGCCAAGAGATGGGGAGATATAGACATTTAAATACCTCCATGGCATAAATGTGCCAGGAGGAAAGCCTCTTTCAACTGAAAGAAAGCTCTGCAATGAGGGGACATAGGATGAGGGGGAAAGGGGAATAATCTGCAGAAATATTTTTCTCCGGGAACAAGCAGGAAGTCGGCCCTCACATATGGGTGATGTCGGCACCGCCTGCGCGGAAGCATCTCCCCAGTTTTCAAAGAAAGCCTTTGGGAGATGCCAGATGTATGCGTGGTCCCCTTCCCTCCCAAGGGTGCCATCTTGCCTCAGTCACCTTTTTTCCATGGAGCCCTCCGGAGATCTGTCCATTTTCCCACAGAAAAAGTGTGGGATTTTTTTGATACCTTTCTATCTGATCTGCGCACCTGTCCCTGAGCCAGCTCGCCTCGGCATTGCTTCTTGGTTCGTTCCTTTGTTTTTTCTTCTTTCTTTGAGATATCCCTCAACCGGCGTTTACACCCTTTTTCGGTCATAGGCCTCAGACTCCTGCCGAGTAGCAGGGCTCCCTTTTTCCTGATGGCCTCCAGCGGCTTCAAGAAGTGCAATTTGTGCAGCAAGATGATGTCCCTCACTAATCCGCATGACTGCTGCCTCTGGTGCCTTGGCCCAGAACACAACTCAGACTGCGAACTTTGCAGGACGATGACCTCAAAGGCTCTTAGCCATCAGCAGCAGCAGAAAAAATGTTTCCAAATGTCCAACTCGCGCTGGAGTCTCCGCCAACACCCTGCTCCAGGGCCCCCTCCGGAACCTTTGTGCCCCGTGAAGCCCAGGCCGCCTCGGAGTACCGCGGCTGCGGTTCCTCCAAGAGGAAATCCCTGGAGGTGGAACGTAAGAAGTCGAAGTCCTCGAAGACTTCCTCAGAGATTGGGTTTGGCAACACAGGAAAATCCCACTCTAGGCCCTGCAGTCCTCAGCATGAGTTGGAGCGGCTTCACAAGCTGCTCTGGAAAGAGTCATCAGTACCCAAGGCCACCATCATCGAGGACTCCCCCTCAAGGGAACCAGCACCAGAACCGAAACCCTCGGTGTCTGTGTTGAAGGCTGAGGAGCCAACTAGCATGGAGACCAGAATGGCAGCCTTAGAGCGCAGTATCTGCCCTCATGGCCCAGCAGCAGATGTTCAAGTCTGGTTCATCTGCTCCAATGAAGGGCCCCTCGATATCGAGGGCCTCCCTGGATGTCGAGCCGATCCTTGAGTGCCACTGGCCTCGAGAGAGCCATCAGCATTGGATGAGGTACTGGTCCTGTTCCTTGGGTCACTGGTCCTCTCTGGTAAGCATACGTGGCTCAGACAGCAGGTTCTCCAGAGGCCCCGGGCCCCCTGGGCTCGGACCTTGACCACAGTGACTGCAAAGCTTTGGAATCAACCTCGGACTTCCAGTCCACTTGGGAGACCAAGGACACTCTGCACCACTGCGATGTACCTTAGGACCTCTCTCCCCTGGTGTCCTGACACTGTTCCCTGTCAGAAGATTTTGCCTTCCTAGACTTTGTGCCACTCACTGGTTTGCAGCTTGTCATGCTGTGAAGGCTTGTGTGCATCAATGATGCTGAGAGCTAAACTATCAGTAGTTTAACTACTGGCAGGGTCTCACAAGATGGACAGGTCTCAGCTGAGGTGCAAAGCTACTAGTATGCAAACTCAAGCTAAAGTTGAAAAACAGCAAACCACTCATGAATGCAGCAAAATATGACCTTGAGAATATACCACTGGAATTTAAAGACTGCCTGCAAAATTGATTTGCTGCTTTAGATACAAATGACAGAGCTCAAGAAGAGTTATGGAATGACATCAAGAAGGTTGTGTTGGAAGAAAGCGAGAAGTCTCTACAAAAGGTGAAAAACGGCCAAAATGGATGACGGAAGAAACTCTGAAAATTGCCCAGAAACGCAGAGAAGCTAAAGCCAGAGGAGAAAGAAAGACAATAACAGAACTCAACAGAGATTTCCAACGTGCAGCAAGACAGGACAAGGAAAAGTACTACGACGACGCATGCAAGGAAATAGAAGCAGAAACTATTAGAGGAAGAACAAGATCGGCATTCCTAAAGCTACGAGAGCTAAAGAAAACGTTCCAGCCTTGAATTGGAATGTTACAAGATGCTCAAGGTTCTATGTTGAATGATGCTGAGAAGATCAAGAAAAGTTAGAAGGAATATACAGAGTTTTTATATGATAAAGATCAAGTGGACCAACAGCCGTTTCAACCTGTACCTTATGATCAGGAACCATTGGTGATGAAAGAAGAAGTTTAAGCAGCATTGAAAGCCTTATCAAAGAACAAAGCACCAGGCATTGATAGCATTCCCACAGAAGTATTACAGCAATCTGATGCAGCTGTTACCGTACTTACAAGGCTCTGCCAAGAAATATGGAAGACAACATCATGGCCAACTGACTGGAAAAGATCTGTGTTTATACCAATACTAAAGAAAGGTGATCCAACTGACTGTGGAAATTATCGCACAATCGCTCTGATCCCACATGCCAGCAAGATTCTACTGAAGATTATTCAAAAGAGACTACAACCATACCTGGAATAAGAACTACCTGAGGTGCAAGCAGGGTTCAGGAAAGGGCGAGGAACGAGAGACGACATTGCGGATGTGAGATGGATCCTTGAAAAGACTAAAGAATACCAAAAGGATATCTATTTGTGCTTTAGCGACTATAGCAAGGCTTTTGACTGTGTAAACCATGAGAAACTCTGGGCCACATTAAGAAGCATGGGTATACCAGAACACCTGATCGTACTCTTGCACAATCTGTACATTGATCAAGAAGCAACAGTTTGAACGGATCAAGGAGAAACAGAATGGTTTAAAATAAGCAAAGGTGTAAGACAAGGCTGCATACTTTCCCCCTACCTGTTTAATTTATATGCAGAACAAATCATCAGAGAAGCAGGAATGTATGAAGACAACAGAGGTGTGAAGATTGGTGGAAGACTCAACAATCTTCGCTATGCTGATGATACCACATTACTGGCTGAAAGTGAAGATGATCTTGAAACATTTGCTTCTCACAATCAAAGAACATAGTCTCAAAATGGGCCTGCACCTTAATGTAAAGAAGACAAAGATCATGACAACTGGCATAATCAACAGGTTCATCGTTGAAGGAGAAGAAATTGAAATTGTGAACAACTTTAACCTACTTGGATCAACTATCAATAAAGAAGCAACAAGCAGTCAAGAAATCAGACGACGCATTGCTCTTGGCAAAATGGCTATGAAAGACCTAGATAAGATTCTCAAGAGCAGAGATGTGTCTCTCCATACAAAGATTCGACTTGTTCAAGCCATGGTATTTTCAATAACATCATATGGATGTGAAAGCTGGACAGTGAAAAAGATAGACAGGAAGAAAATTGATGCCTTTGAATTATGGTGCTGGTGGCGAATACTGTGTATACCATGGACTGCCCGAAGAACAAACCAGTCGGTACTAGAGGAGATCAAACCTAAGCTTTCTTTAGAAGCTCAGATGACAAGACTTCCACTTTCATACTTTGGACACATTATGCGAAGAAAGAGATCATTAGAGAAAGACATCATGCTTGGCAAGATAGAAGGTAAACGCAAAAGTGGAAGGCCAGCAATGAGATGGATTGATACAATAACAGCAGCTACGGGTACCAGTCTGTCAACAATGAGCCGCCTGACTGAAGACCGAACACAATTTAGGATAGCTATCCAGAGGGTCGCCATGAGTCGACTCCGACTCGACGGCACTTAACAACAACAACAACAACAGACTTTGTGCAGGACATGGCTAGGGCGCTCTCCATAGAAACTGAGGCGGAGGAGGACTCTTGTATGGAAGAACTCAAGATCCTCCAGTATAAGGCCCCTCCGAAGGAGGCCCTCATGGTACCCGTTCCGTTGATCCTTGAGCGCCGCTGCCGCCTCCGCATGTGGGAGATACCGGCATCTGTGCCCATTGTCAGAATTCAACTTGACTCCATGTACTGAGTCCACTGAGGCTCCGGATTCCAGAAAACCCAACTTCCTCACAGATTCAAGAACCAAAAGACCCATTCCTTGGTGCCCCCACAGCAGAGAGACCTGGACCATCGACACCCTTGGCCGGAAGGCCTTTCAGGGCTCAACGCTGACATGCCAGGTCCAGTCCTACTAACTCTACATCAGCATGTACTTGAAAGAGCTGTTGAAGGAGCTCAGTGGGTTCTCGGCAGGCTTCGACGGGGAACCTCTCTAGAGGTTCAAATCTCTGGCCTTGGTGGTCATTGTGCTCGAAGTTCTTGTCTTGAGCAGCTTACGATGGCCTTGCGTCATCAGCCAGGGTGGCCACCGCCAGCATTGGGACCGGATAACAGGCATAGTTGCAATCGTCTGACCTCAAAGAATGAGTTCAGGACAAGCTTATTGATGTCCCCTGCATTGGAGAGAACCTCTTTGGAAATCCATGGCAGACAAAACAAAGAGACTGAGTTGCAAACAAGGACCAGACTTTCAAAAAAGACCTTGTTGCAGCCCCGTAAGAAGGTCCTGGGAAAGAAGGCCTCTTTCACGAGGAAAAAGGGTGGCTTTGGCAACGCCTCACAGTTCCAGCACTTCTCGACCCCACAGCATCACCAGCACAAGGAGCAGGGGCATATGGCCCCTGTAAGCAAAAAACCCTGCAAGTCCCAGATGCTGTCCCCGGCTCAGCTTGGGGGGAGCTTTTGAGTGTGACCTTGGGTGTGACCTCTTCTCCCCCAGGAGGTCCCCTACAGCCCACAAGGGGGGCATCTGGCCCTATTTGTCCACAGCTGGTCCACCATCACAACCACTACCTGGGATCAACAAGTGGTCAAAGAGGGGCTATCTCCTCCATCTTCAGCAGTTTCCACTCTCCAGAAAGCCTGTAAGATCTCTCCTCCACCAGACCTTACTCCACACTGAGCTCACAGGTCTCCTCAAGGACAAGGCGGTGGAGCCAGTGCCGAAACATCTTTGGGGCATCGGCTTCAGGTATTTCCTTGTCCCCAAGAGAACAGGGGGCTTCAGGCCCATCCTGTATCTGCGGGATCTGAACAGATTCCTGATAAGGGAAAAGTTCAAAATGCTCTTCCTTAGAACATTGATGCCATTCCTCCAGCAGGGAGATTGACTATGCTCCTTAGCCCTAAAGGATGCCTACACACACATCCTGATCCATCCCAGTCACAGAAAATACCTTTGGTTCATGGTGGGAAGGAGAGCACTACCATTACAGGGTGCCGCCCTTCGGGCCAGCCTCATTGCCAAGGGTCTTCACCAAGTGCCTCACGGTAGTCACAGCCCACCTCTTTCTCCAAGGGGCCTTCGTCTTTCCCTATCTTGATGACTGGCTCATAAGGGGGAGGCACAGCTGCAGAGGTGCAACATGCCACAGGGCGCACCATTGATGCCCTGCAGCATCTAGGGTTCGTCATCAACTACCCCAAGTCCTACTTTTCCCCGGCTCAACGCCTGGAGTTTATAGGAGCTTAGTTAGACACCCTCCCAGCCAACGCCTTCCTCCCTCAGGAAAGGTCAGAATGTCTCAGGGGGCTAGCCACAAAGGTACAGTGATGCTGGTTGCTACCGCCCATCGTCTTCTGCTGGGCTACATAGCCTTCATGGTTCATGAGACCCATACACCCGACTGCACATGAGTGGCCCAGTGGTGATTCCGCTCTCAGTGGACACAAACCACAGGCAGACTCCAGGATAGAATGAGAGTGAACCACCAGCTGGTGGACACCCGCTGATGGTGGCAGATTCCCTGTCGCCTTCAGGTCGGGTTGCCCTTCCAGGTACCCACCCCCCAGAGGGTCTTTATCACAGACGCCTCCTTACTAGGTTGGGGAGCGCATTGCGAGGGCCTCCAGATGCAAGACAGCTGGTCTCATATGGAATCCCACATGCAAATCAATCTGCTGGAGCTCTAGGCAATATTTCTGGCTCTGAATCTTCCACCACAGCCTGCTGCACCAGTTGGTGCTGGTCCAGACCGACAACCAAGTCACAATGTTCTACATGAACAAGCAAGGAGGCAAGGGGTTGTACTCCCTCTGCCAGGAGGCGGTAACCCTCTGCTCCTATGTGACATGCAGAGGGATGCTCCTAAGAGTGTTCTACCTCCTGGGCCAAGACAATGCCCTGGTGGACAAGTTGAGCAGAGTCCTCCAGCTGCATGAGTGGCGCCTGGATCCCAAAGTGGCCTCCCAGCTGTTTTGACTCTGGAGTGTCGCCCTGGTGGACCTGTTTGCCAGCCCGGACAACATGCAGTTGCCCTGCTTCTGCTCCCGCCAACCAACGTGTTTCTCATTCCATGGATGGAAAGCCGCCTTTATGCCTTCTGCCAACACAACTGGTCGGCGAGACCCTCTTCGAGGTCATCACTAATACTGATAACCCCCCCCCCCCCCAGTGGCTCAGGCAACCCTGGTTCCTGCTGCTCCTCTTCCTGTCAGTGGTGTTACTGATTTCCCTGGGCCGAGCCCCCGGACTACTTCACAGGAGCAGGCTTCTCTCCTACACCTCAACTTGGGGTCCCTATCACTCATAGCTTGGCTGAAAGTGTAGCTCTAGCTCCCTTCAACCTCCCATGGAACGTGGAAGAGGTTCTACTGGCCTCTTGTAAGGCTTCCACAAGAAGGGCATATGCCTTCAAGTGGCATTGATTCTCTGTGTGGTGTGCCGAAAGATAGGCAAACCTGTTCTGCTCGGTTCAAGTCGTACTCCAGTACCTGCTCCACCTGTCGCAGGTGGAACTAAAGCCCAACTCAGTCAGCATGCACATGAGTGCTTTCGCAGTGCACCACCATTCCGTTGAGGGCAAACCCCTCTTGGCTCAGCCCCTTGTATCTCTTTTCTTGCGGAGCCTCATGCTATCCAAACTCCCCTGTCTGCCCTCTAGTGATGGAGTGGGATCTCAATGTGGTGCTCCCGCAGCTCACTAAGCTTCTGTTTGAGCCCCTTGCTACCTGCCACTTTGAGGTACCTCTCCTGGAAGGTCATCTTCCTTGTGGAACTCATCAGCTCACAGAGTCGGCGAGATCCAGGTTCTGATTGCAGAGCCCCCCTATACAAGGTTCTACAAAACAAGGTGGTGCTCTGCACACACCCCAAGTTGCTGCCGAAGGTGGTGATCCCATTCCACCTCAAACAGGACCTCAATCTGGAGGTGGTGATCCCCACCTTCTTTCCAAGGCCTCATGCTGGCAGGACAAAGATGGTCATCCATACTTTGAATTGTAAAAAGGCCCTGTCCTCCTATCTGCAACGGACTTGGGGCTACCGCAAAGCACCTCAGCTTTTCATATCCTATGACCCCAGTCTATCCACTTGGGTGGTGGACTGCATTACCCTCGCCTATGAGCAGGCGGGGATCTCACTGGACCAGAGGGTCTCAGCGCACTGCGTCAGGGCCATGGTTACCTCCGTGGTAAGCCTGTGTTGCGTACCTGTGACGGAAATCTCCCAGGCTGCCACCTGGTCTTAGGGTCCATACCTTCGCAGCTCACTATTGCATGGAGAGGGAGTCCTGATGGGACAGTGCCTTCAGCCAGGCCGTACTCCATAATCCCTTTGGGGTGTAGGCAACTCCTGCCCGTTGACCCTTCTATGTTCAGGTTCCCAGAGTGCTGGTTCCCTGCCGGATGCTTGGGTCTTGCAAGAGTGTCTCAGTAGGGGTTAAACTATTGCAGCTCACTGCTCAACCTTTGCAGGTCGCCGTGGCGGTTTTTTTACAGGTTTTCTGTAACCTGTAGCTGGGGAGTCCCATATGTGAAGACTGAGTTTCTGCTTGTTCCTGGAGAAAGCATAGTTACTCACCTGCAACAGGTGTTCTCATGGGACAGCAGAAATCAGTCCTCACAACCCTCCCCTTGGAGTTGCTCCTTTACTGTATTTTATTTCTTTTTGCTGTCTTAGCTAAGTCATTAGACTGAACAAGATGGAACCCTTGGGTGGGAAGGGGATCATGCATGCGTGGTTTATCTCCCAAAGGCTTTCTTTGAAAGCTGGGGAGATCCTTCTGTGTGGGCTCCGTCGGTGCCAACGTCGCCCATATGTGAGGATTGATTCCTGCTGTCCCTGGAGAACACCTGTTGCAGGTGAGTAACTACGCTTTATGGAAGTGGTAGATGTGTAGACTAGTCTCCCAGTGGGGGTAGTAGATACAAAAACTGTATTTTAATTCAAGAAAACAGGGATCAAACACAGAGGATCTCTAAAGGAAAAAGGACTGTAGAGCTTAGTGGTTGATATGAAAGGCTGTATGGTCTTTATCTGCTGCTACTGGATCTGTGCTAAATCACTGCAAGTCTCATCCTTTATTTTCATTTCCGCTTTATGGTAGGGATCCTAGATGATAGTAATAAGTCGGTCACTTTTCTTTATTACAGCATTGATATAAATGTTTTGAAAGAGAAGTAAGGTTGCAACCAGTGTCTGTCAATGAGTCTTATATAAGATAAGTACTAATGTTATGAACATATGTAGAAGATTTGTGCAAACATATTTAATTTCTTTTGCAATTAGCAAGGTCAGCTTTCAAAGGGCTCTTGTTGAGTAACTTCTGAAATGGTTGGCTGGGCCCTTGAGGGAGAAACCATGTAATGGTTACAAATTTTCTCATGCTTTCACAATTGCTAAAGGAGTCATTCCTGATAAAGTAAACTGTCTGCATAGAATTGCATTTTCAAATGTACATAATTTTTCTTTTTGGAAATTTAATTTTTATTATACCTATGGCCATACAATGATCAATCCTGTAACACCTTCCATAAACAATAGCACCTAAGGCAATTTTTATGTTTATACAAAGGATACCCCCTCTTTTCTACCCCCCCCAAAAGGCATCTCAAGCAGCTAAAAAGTCCAGCAAAGCTTGCCACTTCTTGCAAAAACTGTCCCCCTTTTGCCATCGCAGAGCCGTAAGTTGCTCCATTAGTGCCAAACAATGCAGCTGAACACTCCACCCTTCAAGTCCCGGAGCCAAGGGCTGCTTCCAAGCCCAAGTGATTTCACTGCGGGCTGCTTGTATACATTTCTGAATTGTCCTGACCCACTTTAAAGTCACATTCTCAGGCCAAATTCCCCAATAAGCAGAATCCTGTATCTAAACTAATGTCCAGATGAAAAATACTGGCCACCTGTGACCGAATCGCCCCCCAATACTGAACAATCACTGGACATTCCCACCAAATGTAAATAAAAGTGCCTTTCATCCCATAATTCCTCCAACACTGATCAGGTGCTACAGGGGTACATCTTATGTATTTTATCACGGGTGTAATACCAGCAGTCGAGCTTATAGGAGGTCTCCCTAACTGGTACTGAGAGCACGTTACGACTGATGGTCACACACCTTCATCCACTCTTTCTCATCCAATTCCCTCCCCAGATCCCACTCCCAAGCCCTCTGAAAGGGAAATTTTTGGGGATTGGTCCCCTGCAAAGTTTGATACAAGTGGATAAGGCCCCTACTCCGCCAATACCCCAGCCCTAGTGTCTATCATTATACCCCTCCTCATATGTAATCCTAATGTCCTGCTGCAGATAGTGTATAACTTGTAGGTGAGCAAAAAACTCCCCACCTGGCAGATGGTATTTCTCCCAAAGTTCAGTTAAGGTGAGCAGAGCCCCGTTATTTAATTAATTTTGCACACATATCCAATCCTGATGACTCCCATTGTTTAAATGTCCCTTCCCTACCTGGGAGAAACCACTGGACTGCCCCCAGTGGAGCCAAAGCAGTAAAGCGGGCAAGGGGAGCAATATGTTTACAGCCCCTTTGCCACTGAGACCACAAATGCCACATATAAGGGTTTTCATGCCACTGCCCTGCTGTGGTGGTCTCCAACATCCATGGGAGGTGCTGCAGAGCCAGGTCCACCGCCCAGTATTGTTCCGCCTCCTGGATGCGTTTACTGTGCCTAGTGCTTGCCCACCAAACACTTGTACTTGTGCTGCCAAATAATATAAGACAAAATGCGGCACGCCAAGCCCACCCCTCCGCCGAGCTGCATACACCACTTGTTGCCCCACCTGTGGGTGACTGGGACCCCAGGTAAAATCAAAAGCCTACCTTTGTAAACAATGAAGATCTCCTGCTACCACGCCAATAGGCAAAGTTTGAAAGAGGATACAGCAGGTGAGGAAGTATGCTCGTTTTTAACACCGCCACTAGACTTAACCATGATATTTCCCCACTCCTCCATTGATTCAAATGTCGATGGAGCTGCTGAAATGGGGGGGGGGGGGGGGGTAATTAGCCTTATATAAACCATCCAGAGACGTGGTCACCTGGATACCCCAGTACCGCACCGACTGAGACATCCACCTAAATGGGTAGTGTTCCTTCAAATTCTTTACAACAGTAGAGCGAAGATTGATCGCGAGCGCCTCAGTTTTATCCAAATTTATTTTGAAGCCCGAAAGGGCCCCATAAGCCTGTAGTTCCTGGAAAAGCACAGACAGTGTGGTCAAGGGGGGGGACATAAGGTCATCTATGAACAATGTGAGTTTATGTTGCGAAGGCCTGACCACTGTACCTCGAATACCCCTGAGGGCCCACACTTGGGCTGTTAGAGGCTCCGAAACCAGTGCAAAGAGCAAAGGAGACACCCTTGCCATGTTCCTCTCCCCAGAGGGAAAAAATTTGTAAACCGCTGCTTCCAGTGCAGAGTATAAAGCATGGATCCAAACTAGGAAATGGGGACCCAGCCGCAATCGAACCAGGACTGCGAAAAGAAAGTCCCATCTGATCCTACCAAAGGCCTCTCGGCGTCAATCAATATTAACATGGCCACCTGCTGCTTCCTTTGGGCCAACCAAGACAGCTGAAGGATCCTCCTCACACTATCTGCCACTTGGACAAAGCCTGTCTGGTCAGGGTGTACCACTTCCGGAAGCATCGGACTCAGCCGCTCAGCCAGGACTTTTGCTAAAATTTTAACATCCGTATTAAGTAATGAAATTGGATGATATGATCCACATGGTTCCGGATCCTACCCTGGTTTTGGTATCACAGTTATAGCAGCTTGATGCATTGAGGGGGGGGAGACTTTCTCCCTGCAATACCATGTTAAAAACCCTCTGCAGACGGAGCCTCAACATTTCCAAAAGGTGTTTATAAAACAAGCTGGTAAACCCGTCAAGACCTGACGCTTTGAGGCGCCAGATTGTGGATCAACAAGTGGACCTCATCCAGCGACACCTCCCTTTCTAACTGCTCCTGAACCAGCGCTTCTAACCGCTCCAACCCTTCCCCCTCCATTCTTCAAATAATCAGCTATGCTACACACCTCATCTGGTGACTCTATGGGTATACAAGCCCCGATAGGCCTTGAACTACTCTGGTATGTCTGTGCCCTTATACAGAAGCTTATCCTGAGGCCCCTTAAATTTACTAATAGCCTGTCTCCACTCCCGAGCGCTTAACTTCTGAGCCAAAAGCCTCCCCGACTTATCAAATTCGTAGTAAATCTGTTGCACCCTCTGTAATTATATGAGATCTGCTCTAACTGAAGCTCATTCAACCACCTCCAAATCTCTAGTTGTACAGGCACTTTCAAATCCCCCCGCTGTTTGTGAACCCTTTCAGGTCCTCCAATTGACATGTCAACAATCATGTCTGCTCTTCACATTGACATTTTTGCCAGATCCCCATTTGGATTAGGTGGCCTCAGAGAGGCTTTCAACCTATCCCAAAGCATCCCAGTTGTCATGTCTCCTGTATCGTTAATATCTAAATAATCCACAATCTTTAATCGCTGTACTGTCTCATCCCCCTGGATTAGGTATTCATTAAGCTTCCAGAAGGTTTGTCTATGAGGCTCCATTGAAGCCCCAAACCACACTTCCAGAGGGGCATGGTCCGACCATGTAATGGGCCCGATTGCCGCTTTATTCAGACCATCAATCCAATACGCATCCCCAAAGATATAGTCAATGTGGCTGTAGGTCGCATGCACCGGAGAGTAAAAGGTAAAGTCCCGGACCGAGGGATTGGCAACCCTCCAAAGATCCATAAGCCTGAATTTACGTAGCCACTCCTGCAAAGCAATCAACCTGGGGTGCCTCCCCCCCCCCCCACTCATCCATGACAGTCTGTTGAGGGCAATATTACAGTCGCCTCCCAACAATACCCAGCCATGTAACTTCCCTTCCATCCACCTCCGGATATCAAACCAGAAAGCCCCCTGCTCAGAATTAATGCCATAGATGGTCACAAAGGTCACTACTTCCCCATATAATGTGCCCCATACCCCACCAGTGCTTGCCTGTCAACTTTATGGTACACTCCTCCCAATTGAAAGGTAATGTCCCCTTTAATCAGTATGACCACTTCCGTTGACCGCAAAAAAAGTCTGGAATCCCTGAGGACCCAAAAGTCGCTCGTCCCTCCCCCACAAATGAGTCTCTTGAATAAACACCACCTGCCAATTAAGATGTTTAATCTCCTGAAGCAGTAGTTTCCGCTTTTGTGGGGAATTTAGGCCCCGTGCATTCAGCATGCCTACCTTAAGGTTACAGGCCATTGTACTATCCCTCCCCCACACCATGGCATTCACTGAAATATAGATGCCTCCCCCCCCCCCCGATCCCACATCCCCGTTTCACAGAGCACTGTTCTGATCCTAAAATGAAGATAGTGATTCTCGGTGGGCTAACTCTCAAATGTCCCTACCTCGGCAACCCCCGCAGGTACCCTGCTACCTTCCCCCCCTCCACTAACACCACATTTTCAATCAACAAGTACATATCTCCTTCACCAACATGACCCCAACTTTCTCAGATATTCCCTCCCCACCCCCCTTGTTTACATTCTCCCCCATCTCCCCTCAACCACTCCTACTAAACTCAACAAAAAAAACAAAAAAACTTTTACAGCCAGGAGCAGCTAAGTAAAAGAAAACAATAAACAGTCTCATGGCAAAAATGATAGACCCCAGCGAGCCTCCAGCTGCACCATGTTGCATTGTCTGGGCATAGCTCAGGGATCCAGCCTCCGCTTCTCTCCACCAGGGCCGGCACTCTTGCTGCTCCTTCAGACCTGCACCGCAGCCTCTATCTCTCAGCCTGGACCCTCTCCCAAAGAGCATGAAGCTGAGTGGGGATGGAGCTAGTCCCAGCTGGAGCAGAAACTAGCACATTTGGTGCTCCCTTCTGACGCAAGGTGGTCCTTGCTGCCTCCACCACGTGAGCTCAAAAACCACAGCCGTTGATGTCAAAAAGCAGAACAAAGGGAAATAGCCAGCAATATTTGCAATGTTCAGCCCACAGATACTGTCACCGGCTGCATGGCCCGACATCACTGAAGAGTGCTAGCCGAGAGATCATGAAAAAGTTCAATCTCCACTCCATCTCAGGAGGATTTCCCCTTCTGTGCAGCTGCACACATTCTGAGCAAGAGAGGCCATGCAGGCCACAATGTCCCATAGTCTCCCTGCTATCAGGGGACCTAAGGCTCTGTGGGCCCTCTCAATGGAAACTATCTCTGCTGCCCCCTGGTCTCAGAAATCTTATAGGATGTGCTGACATATTTTCTGGACCACAGAGACTGCATCAGTATACCAATCCCTTTCTGGAACCCCCCCTGATGTGTAAATTACTGCGCCAGGTGCGATTTTCTAAATAGTATATTTTATCTTGCAATTGTCTTGCTGTATCTGAGCTGCTGCTGCTGCATTAATTTTCTCTGCCTGCTCCTCCAGGCCTTCAACATGGCTGCCCAGAGCACACAAGTCACTCCTAATGCCATTCAAAGTGTCCCAGAGTTCTCCCCTGGTACTGACCATCTCCTTGGGTACAGCTTTCCTCCGCGTGCTCCAAATCATCTGTGTCGTCCTCCATGGCCACGCGGTCAGCCACATCCCGCAACTTCCATTTCCATTATTGGCATAGGGGGACTTGTATTGCTCCAGCTTTTTTGCAAATTGACATGCTGGGGTGTCAATAGAGACCAGAGGAATAGTGTGCTGTTTTCACCACGTTTATTCGTGCCCCAATGGGAGCTCAATATCTAAGTTGCCATCTACCCGGTACCGTCACTTCCTTCCCACATGCATAATTTTACCCTGCTCTGCCCACATAAAGAGCTAATATAAGTGCAAACACTTTTGTACTTACATAAATGATGAGCACGTTTTTGGAGTGGAATGGAAGAATAGCCTAGTGATTAGAACAGCAGGGAAGCCCAGGTTCAAATTCTACTAATGTTCCTTGGGAACTTGGGCAAGTTGCTTCATCTTACATTAGCCCAATCAAAAACCCACTGAGGTAATCGCAGATATATAACCCTTAATGACGATTAGCCCCAACAAGTCACAGACTCGTACAATATTTTTTGTCAGAGAAACAGTCAGGAGAGGAAAACATCACACTCACATGACTGTAACATCCTTTTACAAGCTCAGATAATGGATCTTACAACAACTGCTTGTTTGGCAGGGTGGATTACTGAAAAGGAAAGATCCTTTTTATGTGTGCCTTGTCCAAAAATACTGACCATTTACTTGGTCCCCAAGGTGCACAAGTCTATGGTGGACCCCCCTTGGAGAGACGCATTGTTTCATGCAGAGGGTCTCTTTTGGAATACCTGCCAAAGGTTTGTGATTATTTTCTAAAATAGGAGGCCATGCAAGTATGGTCTTATATTTGTGATTCATCTCAGTTTTTGTTTCAGTTGGGGCAATTGCACGAATCAATGGAAGATGTGATATTGGTGACATTGGATGTAAATGCTCTATATACTAACATCAGTCAGGAGGAGGCTCTTCAATTGTTGGAGACATGTTTCACTCGGGCTCCTCCTCACATCCCTAAGGCATTTCTGCTGGATCTTGTTTGGTACTGACCATTAATTATTTTTTGTTTGATGGGACTTTCTTTTTACAAGTTTTTGGGATAGCCATGGGGCTACTGCTGATCCTTCTATAGCAACTTTATATATGGCTGAGATGGAGGAGACTGCTATATATGTGTCAGCTTGGTTTAAGCATGTGTCATTTTGGTGGTGTTTTTTGGATGATGTCTTTTCTGTGATCAGCATCTATGGATGATCTCCAGGGGTTTCTCTAATAGCTGAATACGATCAAACCCAATATACAGTTCACTGCTCACATTCATATTCAGCAGATTGATTTTTTTGGATATTATGGTTTATAAGCATAGGGGTCAGTTGTAGACCATGTTATTTTGAAAACTGGTACAGTGCAACAGCTTATTAAGATACCATAGTCACCATCTAGGTCCCTAACGTAGGGGTCTGTCGTACTTGCTCCACTGTTGAAGACTTTTGTTGTCAGGCATTGGCCCTACAGAAGCATCTGCTGGATCAAGGTTACCCAAAGCAGGTGATCAAAAGGGCTTACCCTCATGTCCGGTACACCCATCGTGACTGGTTGTTGTCAAAGGCAGCCTCTTTGGGGTCCAGAGATATGGAGAACATTATTGGTATCCTTTTTATGCAGAACAGACCTCATATGTATGTTGAAAATCATTGGGTTGTTTTGAAATGACATCCTTGTTTTGACAGACCTTTAACTGTAGCCCACACTAGGGGCCTGAATATTAGGGATAAGCTGGTGAGATTGGCCTTGCAGGCTGATCATCCATCGAATTGCGTGGCGGACCCAGGGCATTTTGCATGTGGAGGTTGTTCTTTTTGTGTTACCACATTGGAAGGGACCAATTAGAAAGTTCTGTCACAGGACTCATCTATTATATGAGGTGGCGTACCATCTGTTCTTCAAGTTTTGTGGTGTATGCCTTTTGTTGCCCGTGCAATCTATTATACATTGCTTGTACTACTTGCCCAGTGAAATTATGTCAAAACTACAAGCACTCTTCTTGGGTTCGAACGGCCATTTGTTCCGTACCGATTGTGGAACATTGTATTCTTAAACAACATGGGTTTGATGACTTAAGGTGGTAGATTATTGATCATGTCCCAAGAGATCCTTGGGGCAGTGATAGACTTTATAGATTGTAATATACGGAACAATGTTGGATATTTTATTTGGATACAATTAGTCGTAAGGGTTTGAACTTGGAAAATGATTGGTCAAGCTTGTTTTAGTTTTCTTCAAATGGGAAGGAGGGCATCCCCACAGCCATGAGATTTCCCTGGCCTCATTGGTGTTCCTGGAGACTGACGTGTTTCAGTCAGCCAACTGTATTAAGGGCAGTTGCCCATAGCGGGACTTGGTGATGTTTCTGGGCTCTTTGGCATTTTTTGGTGGAAGGAGCTTGATTATCCCTGCTGCACCTGAAGCGCAGCTATATCACAGCTCAAAACATGTACGTCACACCTGAGCTGCTAAGCCATGGACAAACATACAGATAAGTCTGTGGCATTTTTCTGGGAATTAGAAATGAGTAAAGGATGTTAGTCATGTGAGAGTGATGTTTCCTTTCCTGTTTATCCGACAAAAAATATTGTATGAGTCTGCAACTTGGTGGGGTTAATCTTCATTAAGGATCATCTTATGTTAGGACTAGATTTACCGAAAGATTCTCTTGAATTAAAATGTGCACACATGCATCGATGTTCATTGTTAACCACAGGTCCCATTTTATGCAACAGGACTTACTTACTATGTGTGCTAACAGTCATGTACTTTATTAAATCTGGGCCTAAAATTGTAAGCCGCCTGGGTACAGGGAACTGCCTACTATGCTTATGCCAGCAATGAAAAGTCTAAATCCAACGAAAGAAAGAAAATTCACTGCAAGTTATGCAGATACAAAAGTCTCTGCCTACTGAAATGTAAGTGAACAGGTTAGTAGCTCTCTGGTAGGGGAGGGGGGGGGAGGTTGGGATCCCTCCCTGTTACTCACCTGATAGATCTGGCATAGTACCCTCACGATTGAAGAGTGCTTGCCCCCATGTGGGAAAAGGAGGCACTAGAGTCTGTGGAACTGTAGGTCCAAACACTGAACAGACAGATGGGGAGAGGGTTCATATACTTGTCCCCCATGATGGACACAAAGGACACCCTGCCTGATCCCCCATTTAAGGCTCCTTGCATTGTCAGATGCCACATTTGCACCCTTATCTCCTACAGTTAGGGGCTGCATGGGGTTGCTTTCCTGATTTGTATGTCCTGTCCTCTTGTACTTAGCCACATCGCTCTGAGCTCTCTGACTAGTTTTGTCTATTCACAGCCATCCCTCTCTGTTGTTCTGCACTGGCCTGTTACCACTCTCCTGTAAGAGGGGTTGTTACTGTTTGGAATGTTGCTCTAAATTATTGCCACCCTAATAACGCATTTGTGGTTTTCAATTTATGGGCGAGTGTTGCAAATGTATTCACTGTGCACATGTGCTAGGGTTGTGTATTCATAACTACCACGTTACTGACAAGCCTAGTGCACCAGTAACGCCATGGCTATACTCACCTGCTGCTGTTGCAGCTGCTAAGCCCTGCTGTATTAATTTTGCGTGCTAATAGTGCATTAGCCCCATGCTAACAGCAGCCCTTTAGTCAACATGCCCCTAAGCAGGACAAGAACATAGTGACTTGCTTTAGAGATTTTAAATTATTACTGTTAGATTTAGGCTCTAAACACGCAAAGAGTATGTTAGATTAAGGTAGGTCTTTGTAGTCTTAGAGAGGTAGTTAGTATTTAGATTAAAAGAGAGAGTGAAATTTGACATCAGTGTATTTTCATCAACAAGTGATTAAATCTTTAACCTATTATTAGTAGTTTATTAGGAAACCAAACAAAAGAAAAATGATATACTGTAAAATACATAAAATAATGTTAAAGGCCTTTATAGTAGTGTAAGTATCTCTATTGTCTTAACAGCAAACTACACTCACTAATACAAAGATGCAGATAGCAGTGAGATGGGGGCTGTCCAGTCTTTTGAACTGCATGCCACATCTATGAATACCTCCCAGTTTGGTGAGCCTCTCAGAGCACGAGTCTGATCGCCAGAGGCTAGAGTAGCAAATTTAGAGCTGAGGCATACAGAGGGGTATATAAAGGAGAGAGTCCCACTTCCAGTCTGGTAGCCTCCATGCTGCCTTGGAGGAGAGAACTGACGTGGAAGGAGAGCATCCTGTAGTCAGGACCTGCCATATCCTCTCATACCAAAGATGTGTTTCCAGATGCTTCTGCTCCAGGAGGGAAGGCTTAGGATGACTGGTTTAGTTGGTGATTCAGTTATTAGGCATGTAAATAGCTGGGTGCAGTGGCAGCACAAGGGTTTCTGCTGCCCTAGGCAGACCCTCCATGCCGCTGTCCCCTCTCCCTTTCTTCTAAAGACTGCACCTCTCCCCCACCCCTCTTGCACTGAAATGACAGCAGCTAAACTGCCGCTTCAGCGCTGTGTCTGGCCTTAAAGTGTCCATGTGCTTGAGCACTCATGACCTGCTGCTCCCGCTTCCCTTCCAACGCAAAATTCTTGCAGGGCAGGCAGGAGCGGTAGCCAGGCATGTGCGTGGACATTTTACGGTGCTGAAGCAACAGTTCAACTGCTACTTCTGGGGGAGGGGGGGAGGTGTGTTGTCAATGCTGCCCACCAGGGTCTGCCGTCTGAGGGGACTACCTAGTTCGCCTAGTGGACTTGCCCAGCTCCGGCTGTGGTGGCTGCTGTGTGAGGATTGCTTGGTCACTTGACTTCTTGGTAAGAATGCAGTGGATCTCGTGTGTCAACTAGTTAAGGTTCTAAACAGTGCTGGGAAGAAGCCAGCTGTCTTGGTGCATGTTGGCAGCAATGACATAGGGAAAGGTAGGAGGGAGGTGCTGGAAGCCAAATTTAAGCCTTTTGGTAAAAAGTTGAAATCCAAGCCCCCTCCAAGGTTACATTCTCAAAAATGTTCTCTGTTCTATGTGTAAGACCAGAGAGCTAGGCATAGCTCCGAAGTCTCAATGCATGGATGAGATGATGGCGCAGGGAAGAGAGCTCTTTATTTGGAACTGTGCAATAAAAGGGGACCTTTTCCAGAAGAATAGGCTCAGCTTTTAGCAGGGTAGAACCAGGCTGCTTGCACTAACCTTTAAAAAGGAGATAGAGCAGGCTTCACACCAGCTATTGGGAAAGAGAAGATAGTCGCCCAGGAGAGCATAGTTCATAATACATCTTTCAAGGATACTACCAAAACAAGGAGGTTAGGGCATCTTGACAGAGAGGTTGCAGTAAAGGTAAAAGTAGTCCAGGTGCTTGTAAGTAAACAGAAGAAAAATTCAAAATGACCCCTATCAGCTGACAAGCAGCTCATTAATATGAACAACAACAAACTTTATAATGCCTGTATGCAAATGCTAGAAGTCTAAAAAATAAGATAGGAGAATTACACAATATAGCACTAAATGAAAGGTTAGGTATAATTGGCATCTTAGTAACATGGTGAAAAGAGGATAACAAATAATACACTGTGATACCAGGGTCCAAATTATAATGCAGTGATAGGGTAGATCAGATTGGTGGAGGGGTGACAATGTTAGAGAGGGCATTGAGCCAAAAAGGATAAAGGTTCTGCAGGAAACAAAATGCGCTGAAGAATAGAAATTCCATGTGAGAAGGGGCAGGGGCTAGCAATGGAGGTGTACTTCTGTCTGTCTTGCCAGCATGAACAGACAGACAACATACTAACAACAGAAAGTAGGGAAACTAACAAAATTGGCAACACAGTAATAACAGGTGATTTCAGTTCCCCCCAGTATCAGCTGGGTCAGCGTCACCTCAGGATAAGTGAGGGAGATAAAGGGGCATGTTTACTAAAATATGCACCGCTAGCACATATATTTGGTGTGAAATTAGTGAGGTAGCCCATTCTAAATTTTAGAGGCATGTGTCCCTGGCCCCCTGCTATTAGCATGTTGCTAAAGTGTGGCATGGTTTTGGGGGTTTTTGTAAACACTTTTTATTGTGACTCCATAATACAGAGGTTATCAAATTTTGTTTCACATATCAACATTTACAAAACATCATAAACATAGAACATTATCCATACCCTCACTACATCTGCGAGCCTGTGAGGTCAAGGAGGAGGGGCAACCACCCCCCCCCCCCCACTGGACCTATCAAGATAATGCAACAGATAAAGTAACAATGCACTGCTCGGTCCTTGTCTATCTATCTATCTATCTATCTATATATACACGAGGGTCATTTTTAAAGTAAGAACCGACTGCGCATCGTGTCCGCGCGATCTGTCAAGTGACGTCCGTTCAAGGTCAGCCACTCTTGGCCAGTCTCTCACTACGCCACCATTATGTTTCACGTCTCTGCCAGTGTTGGTTGTATGGTTATACTGCTTCATTTGTCGCCATGTCAATCAGTAATCCCTCCGATTGTGAAGTGCGCTCGGTTATCCGGTTTTAATGCAAAACAAGTTCGTCCAGCATTTTCGGCACCCATCTCGCACACATTTTTTTGTAGTGCAGTTTGTCAGTAACAATGTGATAAACTACTGATCTTGAAACTTGTGGAAATGTCTGATGCAGCTCGTCTATAGTGAAGCACCTGTTTTGGCGAATTTCCTCATCAACTTCTTGTGTCAGGTATTCATTCATGACAGTAGGCCGTCCAGATCGTTCTTCATCATGAACATTTGTCCTTCCTTCCTTAAACATCATTCATCACACCTTCCCCATACACTTCAACAAGCTGCCGGTGAATTTCAGCTGGACGAACTTGTTTTGCATTTAAAAAACGGATAACCAAGTGCACTTCACAATCGGAGGGATTACTGATTGAAATATATATAAACTCTCATGTTTAGAGCCTCTGCGCTGGCTTCCCCATGTTATCGGATTGTTATGGATAATAGGGGATCACTCTTTCGTCCCTTCCTACTTGATCGGGGACATACCATGTACCTATTTGAGTCACTTGTTTTTCACCCTTTCCTTTCCCTTCCACTCCTTCTATTCCTATCCTCCCCCTGCCCCTTCCCCCTCTATCCCTCCCTCCTCTAACCCCCTCCCCAATATGGACTAAAGGTACCTAAGGCATTGTTCCCACAAGACCCATTAACATTGCCTTACCAAGGATCCCTCTGGCTTCCGCTCTCGCAGTTACCACTCAGCCATATCTCGCATTCCCCTTGCCCATTGTTCGGGCACTAGGGCTTTGTCCCTCTATCCACTGGTTTACTATTACTTTGTGCCAGCATAAGCGCCACTTGTCCTAATTTTTTCTCTGAAAAGTTTCTGAATGCGTCTTGTAGTGGCTGTCCATCTCCCAACAAGAGAGCAGAGTATGTCCATGCTATGTGGGCTCCCGTAATGTCTGTAATTTCTGCCAGTACCTTCCCCAGTATGTCTGTAACCTAGGGCACTCAAGAAACGTATGTGTGTCCAAATACCTTTGAAGGCCCCACAACACAGGCACCCTGGATCTTCCCATAGGTGCATTTGGGCTCCCTTTTCTCTAGTCAAGTAGGCCCTATAGATAATTTTATATCTCATCTCTTGCAAGGCTACATTTGGGGTCAATTTAGCATAACTAACACGTGCTGGGCGCCCCCTCCACAGGAAGTTATCTACCAGACTCCTGTACAGCTTCTCCTCCCTCCCTCCCTTTTATCAAAAGTGGCAGCACTTGTAGTGGGTATAAAACCCGGGGAAGGAGTATCATCTTCACCATTGCTACCCTCCCAAGCAGAGATATCGGGAGCTTGCATTTATATTAGTTTATCACTCACATTCTTCTGATACAAGAGGCGATTGTTGGCGCATAGGTGTATGCCCAAGTGCTTCATTGAGTCCCCCACCCGTGAGTGGAAAGACCCCCTTTCATTTGCATTCACACACATCCCGCACTGGCATAGCCTCCGATTTAGACCAGTTCTCTTTTAGCCCTGCAAATGACCCGAATGTTGCTATAACCCACATTACTCTATCAATATGGTCACTGGCCCTGTTTATAAAAAGTAGCATATTGTCTGCAAACAGATTAATCTTACATGTCGTTCCTATGTTGATCCCCAACAACTCTGTTGTCGTTCTAATCTTTTCCGCTAGGGGCTCGAGGGACAGGAGAAAAAGCATTGGTGATAGTGGGCAGCCCTGTCTTGTGCCCCTTCTGAGCTGAAAACTCTGAAAGCCCCCCTGTTAACCATAATTTGGACCCGTGGGTTGTTATATAATACTCTTACCCAGTCCGAGAAAGTGCCCTCCACTCCAAATTTCTCTATTACCTAGAAGAGATATTCCGATGACACATTGCCAGCCTAGATGCTGAAAAGGCATTTTACAATTATGTCATCTCCCTCTCTTCCTACCCCTTGTTGTAGAACTGCCAGTGTTCTAAGCGGGTGTGCTGAGGCATGTCACTCTGGGACAAATCCCACCTGGTCTGGGTGGATCAATTGTGGGATTACCTGCACCAGCCTTTTTGCCAGTATTGAGGCAATCATTTTTACATCTTGTTTGATGAGAGAAATAGGGTCTATATGATCCTGCTTGGGTAACATCTGTACCAGGTTTTGGGAGGACTACTATAGACAGCCAATTCTGTCAACCTCCCAAATCTCCCTGTTCTAATGACTCTGTACAATCAGCCTGATTCTCCCAGGATTTTGTAAAATTCCCCTCCTAGCCCATCTGGGCCGGGGATCTTTTCATGTTTCAGTTCTTTGATAGAGCCTGGTATTTCTGCGGCCTCAAAAGGCTTGTTTAGTGCCTTCCTCTCTTCATTGGTTACCTGGGGCAGTGATAGCTCCCGGAAGAAATCTTCACTCTCCCCATTGTCCATTGGTCCTTTATCATATAGGAGGCTATAGAAACGCTGGAATTGCTGTTGAATGCCTTTATCCCTCTCTTCCAACATGCCCTGTGGCGTCTTTAGCCCCCGCACCATTGTCTTTTGCTTTTTTGGGCTCACCATATGAGCCAGCATTTGCCCACATTTATTGCCCCACTTGTGGAGTTGGTATTTGTACAGCCTAATATCTCCCTCTGCCCTCTGATCCAACAATTTATTGATTTCTTTGCGTAATTCCATATATCTCACCCTGTTCTCGGTGTTCATATGGTTAATATGATGCCTACATAAATTTTGTAGCTGCTTTGATGTCTCTAGCAGACGTGCAGCTTGAGCCTTTCTCTTCCCTGCCTTATAGTTAATAATTACTCCCCTCATGGTGGCTTTCGCCGCCTCCCCTAACATGCGAGGGTCCATACCTTCTGTACTATTCTTGTTCCAGTATAGCATCCATGCTTCACAGAGGTGTTCCTGGAATTTCTGATCTTTGTACAGTGTGGGGTTCATCCTCCATGGGGTCTCCCCCTTCCTCCCCCCCATCTCAGTTCTATCCACACTGGTTTGTGGTCTGATAGTGCCGCACTTCCAATCTCTGCCCTGTTTAGTATCCAAAATAAGGGCTCTGTGATCAAAAGGTAGTCAAGCCTTGCATAATTCTTATGGGGGTGAGAGTAAAATATATAATCCACTACTTCAGGGTGGAGGACTCCCCATGAGTCCGTCAGTTGGAGCTGTCAATAAAACAAATCTACCCCTTTTCCCTGTGTACGTGGTATATTGAAGTCTCTCCCAACAACCATTTGATACTCCCTGAACTGGAACAATTTTGCACTAAAGTTGACAAAACTATGATTATATACATTTGTGCATATATATTGCAAAAGACTATCCATCTCTCCCCAATTTCTCCACTCATGATATGATAGCGACCCTCTGTGTTCTCCACACTTGTGGTGAACAAAGGGTAGGCCACAGTTTATCCGTGTCGCTACTCCTCTTTGGCAGCAGTTATATGATGAGTAGCCCATCTCTCCTGCCCATTCCCGTTGTAGTTTCCCATGTTCCCTATCAGTTAAGTGGGTCTCTTGTAGCAATGCTACATCCACTTTTTCCTTGTGGAGGTACTTTAGAATTTTAGGGTCTTTTATTGGCAATTGGATCCCTTCAACCTTTAGTGTGATAATTTTGATCTTATCCAACCTCTTGGCGGTTACGGGCTTGTGGTCTGACATGTGCAAGTATGTAGTTTTCAGGGTAGTCTGCCTACCAGTTGAGCAGCCCCCCCACTACCTGGTGCCTCCAGTCCTGCCATTCTATCCCCCCTTCTCTTTATCCCCTCCTTTTTTGCTCTCATCCCCACCTGCTCCCCTCACTGGCACACTTCCATCCTCCTCCCTCCCCCTCCCAATCTTCCCAAAGCCCCTCCCCTCATCCCTCTGTTGCCATCATTCACTCACCCCCTTCATTCAACATATCCCCCCATGACCTTCCTGCCTTCGTGTCCCCCTTCTCTTAGAGATCACCACCTCTCACTGGGCAGGAAATTGTGTGTTTGCAAGCCACTAAATGGGCGGGGAGACTCTGGGGGGGCAGAGGAAGGACTTTGTTGCAGTGGACAATTGTTATATTATAGTTTGATATACCACATATCTATAAACTGTGGTTTACAATAATATATACAAATTAAAATAAAATTATATTAAATTAAATAAAGGAACACCAAAGTAAATAGGAAAGATAAGACAAAGTAAAATCATTACAAAAAATAATCATAACATATATAAAATGCTAAAGTAATTTAAAAGACACATGCAGCTATATTCAACCATGACCGGAACCTCCCCAATGGCAGTCAGTTGTCAGTATCTGCCCCGAATGCAATCCGGAATAGATAAGTCTTTAAAGATCTAAAATTTTTCAAATCCAGTATCATACGTAGCTCAGTAGGGAGACAATTCCAAAGGGAGGGAGCTACAGTAAAAAAAAAAAGCTGAACGCCTAGTATCTTTATCTTTATTTACATTTTATATACCACCCTTGTCGAGACGTGAGAGCGGTTTACAATAAAATAATATAAAATAAAAGCGTCAGAAAGGAAAAGAAATCCAATAAAATAAAGAGAAAGACGGACCAAAGAGGTCACAAGACAAACAGTAGACAAAAACTAAGCAAAACTATAGGCAGCCAAAGACCAAACAAAACAAAATTAGACAGGACTACTGGGAGGGAGATCATATGCCTGTTGGAACAAATGTGTTTTTAATAGGTTTTTGAAATGTTGATATGAGGATTCTAGGTGAAGAGAAGATGGTAGAGAATTCCAAAGTGAGGGTCCCAGGAAAAAGAAAGCGGCACGGTGTGTCTGTTCGAGGTGAGCTCGTGTGGGTGGGGGAAGAAACAAACGGTTAGCATGTAAAGAACGGAGCTGACGATAAGGAGTGTGAAGGGAAACTAGATTCGCTAAATACTGCGGGTTGGAAGTATGGATGACTCTATGTAATAGTATAAGAAACTTATATTTAAACCGAAAACAAAGTAGACTCATTTTTAATGGTAACTGGAGATGGTATCTAGTAAACCATGCAAGGACCATAAAACTCTAGCTGGGGCATAAAGGGTTATCAAAGACAATACCAGAGCTAAGTCATGAATTGCTTTAAATGTAAAGAATAGTAGCTTATAATGGAGCCGTTCAGTAATCGGGAGCCAATGATACTTTACAAGCAATGGTGTAATGTGATCGTAGCGGTGCACACGAGCTAAGGTGCATATCACCATGTTTGCATTGTTTGTAAGCGCCAAAGCTGGTAATGCGGTAATCCAATATGGATACCACAGTATAGATTATCACTTTCATCTGCGCAGTTGGTTCTAAAAAAGACTGGATAGCTCTAAATCGGCAAAGTGCACAAAATGTAGACTTAACACATCAGATATCTGAGGTGAGAATGACAAATTGGAGTCAAACATTACACTTAAGTATTTAAGCGTCATCTGCAATGTTAATGGGACACCTTCTATAAGAGGAGCAGGAGTAGTACCTTCTGTGGAGTCTTAAGAATCACATTGCCATTGATTTACTTGGGTTTAATACTAGGGAGTTTTTATGTAACCAAGTGACATCCCATGCTAAACAGGTATTTATTTCTGACATATCTGGTGTTTCGAAATTCATTGGGTATAATAATAAGATATTGTCTGCATACATAAAGACAGTAATCCCTAAGCTCTGGATTAATGTAACTAATGGACTTAAAAAGGATATTAAACAGCAGAGGTGACAATAATAGAGCCTTGAGATACTCCACATGTAAGATCATATACTGAAGAATTGCCATTATTAATTCCCCAGCCTCCCCCTGCCATCAACACCTTGTCCCAGGCACCTGACTCTTAGTCCCTGTCTTACCAGAGTCATTTGCTCTTGATGTGCATTTTCAATGGCTTGTCCTAGCTCTTTGCTCCCCCCGCCACTTCAAACTCAGGTCTTATATGGTATGCTGTTTTTGGGTAGGGTGGGGGGGGGGGCCAGAGCCCTCACACCTCACCCCTGGTACATGCAGTGGCTCCTCATAGGTTCCTTCCCTGCGATGGTGTTATCCTTGGGACATTGGCAACTGTCCATAACAAGATACCCATGGGCTTTAAAATTATATGCCCCTTCTGGTGTACACTGTCTCTTTCTTTGCAGCTCTTAGGATCCTGGCAAACTGTTCAAATACCTGTAAGGCTGCAGGGGGGTCATAGTACTTTGTTTGGTTCCCATGCTGCACGCTGACTCTTAAAGGATACTGTAGTGAGAATTCTAATCTTTTCGTTGTCAGCACAGAGCACAGCGGGGCCAATGCTTGCCTGCACGCTGCAACCCTTGCAGAATAATCATTGAAAAGGAATACTTTGTGCCTCTGGTACTCCAGTTGACGCTGGATGCGATATCTCCCCATCAGTTTATCTGCAAAATTCAAAATCCGGGCTATGACAGGGCGTGATCTCTGTGTTTTCCTGCTGTGGCCCCAGATGATGCAGCCACTCTATTATCATTTTCCCCCAGCCATTTGTAATCAAAGTTGTCCCAGTAACCAGGTCTCCATTATATCCCATATATCAGTCTTTATGTCTATGGTAGTCCTATTAATGCGTATGTTATTCTGTTGCCCTCGGTTCTCTTGGTCATCCACCAGATCGATCAGCTCCTGTTTGGCCTGCACCAGTTGCCCTACCCACTGTTCCAGGGCTCCCATGCTCTCCTCCTGTGTTCTCATGCATTCCTCCACCTGCTTTACACTTTGGGTCTGGGCCTCCAGGCTATTCCTGAGTTCCTCCAGTGATGTATGGAGCCTTGCCATACACTCATCCAGCACCGCTGTGATCGTTTGTGTGATCTCACAGACTCTCTCCTCAAAGTGCCTCCGCCTCTGATCCCTCCCTTTCTTCCCAAACCCTGGCTATTTCCATGACAAAATCCACAAGATCACTCTCCAATTCCCCACAAAGTCAGCCACTTCCCCACCTCCCCCTCTTCACTCCCAACTTCCCCCCCCCCACCTCTGCTACCCTCTCCTCCTTTCCTGTCATCTCTGAAGTTGAAACTGCACACCTTCTTTCTTCCTCCAAACTCACCACCTGCTCCTCTGATCTTTTCCCCACCTGTCTCCTAAGCCCCATCTCCTCCACTGTTGTCCCTTCCATCTCTCATATTCTCAACCTATCGCTCTCCACTGCAACAGTCCCTGCAGACTTCAAGCATGCTGTGGTCACACCTCTCCTCAAGAAACCCTCACTTGATCCCACCTGTCCTTCTAATTATCGACTCATCTCTCTCCTTCCCTTCATTTCTAAACTACTTGAATGTGTAGTTTACCGCTGCTGCCTCGACTTCCTCTCCTCTCATGCCCTCCTGGATCCCTTACAGTTTGGCTTTCGTCCTTTACACTCTACTGAAACGGCTCTTGCCAAAGTCTCCAGTGACTTGTTCCTGTCTAAATGCAAGGGCCTTTACTCTGTCCTCATCCTTCTTGACCTCTGCTGCTTTTGACACTATTGACCACAACCTTCTTCTCGATACTCTGTACTTGCTTGGTTTTAAGGGCTCTGTACTATCCTGGTTCTCCTCCTACCTCTCCCATCGCTCTTTCAGTGTGTGTTCTGGTGGCTTCTCCTCCTCTGCTACTCCGCTTCCAGTTGGTGTACCCCAAGGATCTGTCTTGGGTCTGCTCCTTTTCTCTCTCTATACCTAGTCCCTTGGTGCGCTTATCTCTTCCCATGGCTTTCAGTACCATCTGTATGCTGATGACTCCCAGATCTACCTCTCTATGCCTGAAATCTCTCCGGCAATCCAGACCCGGATCTCTGCCTGCCTCTCTGACATTGCTGCCTGGATGTCTCACTGCCGCTTGAAATTGAACATGGCCAAGACTGAACTTCTTATCTTTCCCCCTAAAACTTCCCCTCCTCTTCCTCCTTTCTCAGTCTCGTGGATAACTCTGTACTCCTTCCTGTTTCCTCAGCCCGCAACCTGACTCATCTCTCTCTTTCTCTACACATATCCATCTGATAGCTAAGACCTGCTGTTTCTTTCTCTATAACATCAACAAAATCTGCCCTTTCCTTTCTGAACACATTACTAAAATGCTTATCCACTCCTTAGTCACCTCCCGTCTTGACTACTGTAACCTACTCCTTGCTGGTCTTCCTTTGAATCATCTCTCTCCCCTTCAATCTGTTCAATACTCTGCTGTGCGGCTAATCTTCCCCCAACCTCTTCATGCCCACATTACTCCTCAAGTCACTTCACTGGCTCCCTATCCGTTTTCGCATCCAGTTCAAACTTCTTCTGCTGACCTATAAATGCATTCACTCTGCGGCTCCTCACTACCTTTCTTCTCTTATCTCTCTTTACAAACCCCTCGGGAACTCTGCTCTTCTAGCAAACTGCTTCTATCTGTGCCCTTCTCTTCTACTGCTAACTCCAGACTTTGCTCCTTTCACCTTGCTGTACCATATGCCTGGAACAAACTACCTGTGTCTATATGCCAGGCACCTTCTCTAACCCTCTTCAAATCCAGGCTGAAAAATCACCTTTCCTGCTGCTTTTGGATCTTGACTCACCTGATCTCCTTTTTTCTTTCCCCTTGTTTTATCCCTGCCTACACCTTCTGTGTTTGTCTTGACTAGATTGTAAGCTCTGATGAGCAGGGACTGCCTCTTATGTCTGTGCAGCGCTGCGTATGACTTGTAGTGCTATACAAATGCTTAGTATTAGTAACCGAACCTGCCCGATCTCTGTCCTATCACATGCTAACCGGATAGCACTGGATTTTAGGGTGGGGCACTGAATCACTGATCCAGCAGATGCTAGGGAACCTGCCAAAACATGCAAAATAAGAAAGCTGGACATCCACATGGTAAATAAACTTAACACATACACTTCCCCTAATACATATACTATAGGTATGCTTCTACATGGCTCAGATAGTACAAAGACCCTGTATTATAGGTTACATGACCTGTTGTCTGGTTTATTTTTTATCTGTTGTCATGTTTCTGTTCCATGTAAAATGTTGAGTTCAATGTAAAACTGCATTGTTCTATGGAAATGTGGTATATAAAAAAATGTTAAATAAGTAAATAATAAATATTGCATGTTAGTAAAGTGCCCCAAAGTTTCTAGATAAAATAAAGGACAGTTTCATAGAGTAGATGGTACAGGAAGTGACATGAAAGGGAACTCTTTTGCACTAGCCTTAGTGAAACACAGGGTCCTAAGGCAAGAGGTGACAGTGTTAGGGCCACATGGGAAGAGTGATCATAACATAATCAAATTTGATTTAATAAATAGAAAGAGGACACCAAGAAACTCAACTGCACTAGCATTTAACTTAAACACCCCCCCCCCCCCCCAACACGCAACTTTCTGAATCTATCATGCAGTATATTCTGGTTTTGGGTCAAGAAGCAGTCCTTAATATCTCTTGTTGGAAATTGCTGATGACTGGTGTTCCCAGAGCTGATTCATTAGTGTAGTTTCGTATACTTCACTGGAAAGCCATCCTGCTTGCCACCTTCATTTCTCCTGCCTTCTAATGTCCAAGGTCACTGCATAGTGCATAGAGGACAAAAGCTTATTGTAAGAAAGGTAAAGAAATGACGGAGTGTTGTAGTGCAGGTGGCTCCTGTCTGCTTGAGCAATATTTGTTTCTGCCTTAATTTTTCCAATTTCAGGCTGCTGACTCATTCATACCTAGATAATGGAGAACAATTTTTATTTATTTTATTTATTTTCATTTCTTATATACTGCACTATTTGCGATCAGTGCGGTTTACATAAAACAAACAGTGTCCGACAATAAACAAAAGTCAGGTCATTACATTGAACAGGAACAAGTAACTTGGATAACCGGGAAAACTATATACATGTGCGTAGTATTGAATAGGTGACTATGTACAGGTCAGATGGAGTTATTGGGTGCTGATCATAATTAAAACCATTTCATTGCTGGCTGTCTTTTCTTCATTAAATAAGCAGCAGCAGTTTTGAAAGTTCTGCAGAGGGGGAAGGAGGACCATATTCTTTCCTTTACTGTGTCTGATTTTTTTTTTTAATATCTATACTAAAAGGTCCATGTGTGCTGTGACTGGCCCTGCTCCAAACATCATAAACCATAGGATGGGAAGAATTTCTCCTAAAATATTTGGTCTTTTACTTCAAAGGTACAATTAAACAATAGGAGAAAAAGCAAGCCTTTATTTTTGCTAGGGTTTTTTAAAATTATTATTATTGTTAAGAACATAAGAATTGCCATACTGGGTCATATCAAAGGTCCATCAAGCCCAGTATCCTGTTTCCAACAATGGCCAATTCAGGTCACAAGTACCTGGCAGGATCCTGAGGGCGAGACACATTCCATGCTGCTTTTACCTTAATAGTGATTTATGCATTTTTCCTCCAGGAAGTTTTTTTTTAAACACAGCTATGCTCATGGCCTTTTTGCACATCTTCTGGATACCTGCATGGGAGAGGGGTAGAAATGCACACAGGAAGAGAAGGAAAACATGATGCAGTGCTGGAGTCTTAGTAAGCACTGTAAGCCCCAGAAAGGGTCAGCAGCAGTGGCAATGGGAGGCGAGCCCACCTAAGGCACCTCCAATCCTTGAAGTGGTCCCGACCACCTAGAGCAGCAGCTTCTGGAGGACAGCAAAGAACAGCTATAGTCCAAGCAAAACAATGGGTCTCAACAGCCACAAAACTCAGACTCATCAATGATTATGTTTAGCCACAGGATGAATGGGCCGCTTGCAAATAATCCATTTAATTGGAGTCAGTGGCTTTTGAAAATTTCCCTCCTCGTGTATATATTTACAAAACAAAGATTAATATTTCAAAATATGATGCATGAATGTGCATTTTGATAGGATTTTCTGGGAGGGCAAATGTTAAGATGGCTATCATTGAGTTTAATTATCCAAATATTGAAGGGGAAGGGGGTGCTAGGGGTCATAAAGCTAATTGTGAGTGGGTGCAAGTTGAAGGCTTGTAAGAACCTTTCACTGGTCCTGCCCAAGTGGAGTGTCAAGCTTTGCACAGATGCCATTGCACTGGATAGAGAAGGACAAGGATGGCAAAAAAAAAGTTTTTTCTCTTTAGGGACTAGAGTGAACTAAGCTCTAGCCTCACAGTCAAAGTTTAATCACAGAAATTGTGCACATTAAATGTTGTTTCTTACTTGTTATCTTGTAAAACTAAACAAGGTTTATGTTGTTAAGTGCCGTTGAGTCTGTGTCGATTCATGGTGACCCTCTGGATAGTTGTCCTAAATTGTGTTTGGTCTTCAGTCAGGCAGCTCATTGTTTACAGACTGGCACCCGTAACTGCTGTTATTGTATCGATCGATCTCATTATGTTTATGTTTGTTTATTTTATTTGATAAACCGCCTTTCTGGAACAACCAAAGCGGTGTACAGAGTACAAACAAACAGGAAAGGGCTCAAGGCCAGTGAAATGGAAAGGAAAATTTACAAACTTTGATAGGAGAGAAGGAGAGAGAAGAGAGACAAGACAGGACAAGGAAATCACGGTCTCAGGGAAGGGAGGTAGAGACTTACTGGCCTTCCTCTTTTGTGTTGACCTTCTACCTTGCCAAACATGATGTCTTTCTCTAATGATCTCTCTCTTTGCATGATGTGTCCAAAGTATGAACGTTAAAGTCTTGTCATCTGAGCTTCTAAAGAAAGCTTAGGTTTCATCTCTAGTACTGACTGGTTTGTTCTTCGGGCAGTCCATGGTATACACAGTATTCACTGCCAGCACCATAATTCAAAGGCATCAATTTTCTTCTTGTCTATCTTTTTCACTATCCAACTTGTGCATCCATATGATAATTTGAAAAGAAGATGGCTTGAACGAGTTGAATCTTTGTATGGAGAGAGACATCTCTGCTCTTGAGAATCTTGTCTAGGTCTTCATAGCCATTCTGCCAAGAGCAATGTGTCATCTGATTTCTTGACTACTTGTTGCTTTTTTATTGATAGTTGATCCAAGTAGGTTAAAGTTGTTCAATTGGTAACAAACTGGTCTTTTCTGTAGGCTTTAGCTAATATTTTCTTAGCAGTGTTTCAAACAACAAGCAAAACCCACAAAGAAGGGAAAAACTGTTCTTTTCAGGTTAACTTCTTATATCTTCACACATAGACTCAGAAGTGATTCCCTCAGAGCTCACAAGCAATTAGGTAAGGCTCAATTGCTAGCAGTTATCCAGCTGAAACCCCTTAGCTGGCTTGCTTTCTACTGCGTGGCCCAAAATCCTACTCAGGAACTTTTCTGAGTAGATTAAAGAACAAGTTTGTATTTCTTAGTGATGGTTGCTGTACTTTGTAACAGTAAATTACCAAAGGAGTTTAGACAGAGAGCAATCCATATATTCACAGCCTGTATCTAAGACCGCTCCCCCTTCCTCAACAATCATCGGTTCCATATCATGGATTGGCACAGAGGAATTTCTCAATGGAGCACTTTCAGGAGAATACTTGTTTCCCTGCTGTCTTTCAAGGTTATAGCTAGGGCATAGATCAGTGTTCATACCTGAGCTTCCATTGCTGTTAGAGTTCCTCTCTAAATAGCCTGGCCAGTATGTAGTCCAGTTTTTATGTCCAGCCTTCCAATCCAGATCCCTGGACACTGGATCTCTCTTCACATACCTTCTGGCACGGGTCCTAGGGTCCCTTCCAAGTGCAGCCGTCTCCCTCACAGGTACCGTCTGGAGATTCCTAGATCTGCAGCACCATTCCTCTGGTCTTCCGCAGTCCAATGGTGTAAGCTGGCCTTTTGAATGTCTCCCAGTATACGTACTGCTCTGGACTCCTTTAGACCTCCCAAATGCTTTTCTCTTCTTTCTTCCAAAGGGTTTCTTGCCCTCTCTGTCCGTCTGTTCTGGCTTCTGCTTCTGATGATCCTCCAGATGATGAAGCTGTCCAAAATGATCAAGATCCTGAGGATGAGGATCTCCCAGATGAAACTGAGGATGAGGATAATTCTCTGTAGAATAAACTCTACCTTTATTCTGCTTTGATGAGTGCTCCACCTTAGCACAGCGCAGCTGTGCTGAATCAGGCCCTGCCCTTTGAGATGAGTGCTTAGGGATTACCTCATAGCCCTCCTGATTGAACACACGTTTCCCCACTTCAGCTCCTCTAATGGCTGTTGGAAACCTGGTGCATTCTGGGACTGGTAGTCTTTTATAGAAAAATTCTGTTTTCTTATTTCTACCAGAACTGACAGGTTGCTTGTTCAGAGTCACTTCACCTTTTCTATAGCTCCTTCCTGAGCTATGATAAGCTTCCTTATCACAAGCCCTAACCTTTGTAGCCTCTCTTCATAGGAGTAGCCTTCCATCCCCTTTACCATTTTGGTGGCTCTTTTCTGTACCTTTTCTAATAACGCTATATCCTTTTTAAGATACGGCGACCAGAATTGCACACAATATTCAAGGTGTGGTCGTACCATGGAACGATACAGAGGCATTATAATATCCTTTGTTTTATTTTCCATTCCTTTCCTTATGATACCTAGCATTCTATTTGCTTTCTTGGCCGCCGCTGCACACTGGGTGGAGGGTTTTAACATGTTATCCACGATGACTCCTAAATCTTTTTCCTGGGTGGTGATTCCCAATGTGGAACCTTGCATTGTGTAACCATAGTGTGGGTTGTTCTTTCCTAGGTGCATAACTTTGCACTTGTCCACATTAAATTTCATCTGCCATTTGGATGCCCAGTCTTCCAATTTATCCAGATCCTCCTGCAGTTTTCCACAGTCCTCTTGGGTTTTAACAACTTTAAACAGTTTTGTGTCGTCTGCAAATTGGATAACCTCACTTGTTATTCCCTTTTCCAGGTCATTTATGAATATGTCAAAAAGTAGCGGACCCAGTACAGATCCCTGGGGTACTAGTCACCTTTTTCCATTTGGAAAATTGGCCATTTAGCCCTACCCTCTGCTTTCTATCTTTTAACCAGTTCCCAAGCCACAATAGTACACCGCCTCCTATCCCATGACTTTGTAGTTTTGCCAAAACTCTCTGATGAGGGACCTTGTCAAAGGCTTTCTGAAAGTCCAGATACACTATATCAACTGACTCACCTTTGTCTACCTGTTTATTCACACCTTCAAAAAAACATATCAGAGTAGTGAGACAAGATCTTCCTTGTCTAAAGCCATGTTGGCTGTCTCCCATTAGGCCATGACTATCCACATGCTGTGTAATTTTGTTCTTTATGATGGTTTCTACCATTTTCCCTCTACTGATGTCAGGCTCACCGGTCTGTAATTTCCCGGATTGCTCCTGGAACCCTTTTTAAAAATTGGCGTTACATTAGCGATCTTCCAATCTTCAGGTATTACAGATGATTTTAATGAAAGTTCACAGATTACTAATAGCAGGTCTGCATTCTCATATTTCAGTTCTTTCAACACTCTTGGATGTATACCATCCGGTCCAGGTGATTTGCTACTATTCAGTTTATCAAATAGTTGTAATACATCGTCCCGGTGTAGTGATATTTCTCTCAATTCCTCTGCAGTATCACCTTTAAATACCACTTCGGTCTTGGGTAACATCCCTACATCTTCCTCAGTAAAGACCGAAGCAAAGAATTCATTCAGTGTCTCTGCTATAGCCTTGTCTCCTTTTACTGCCCCTTTTACCCCTCTGTCATCTAATGGTCCAATTGACTCTCTCACAGGCCTTTTGCTACGAATGTACTTGAAAAAGTCTTTGTTTCGTGTTTTTGCTTCTGTAGCAAGTTCCTTCTCAGATTCTCGCTTTGCCTGCCTTATCAATGCTTTGCATTTAACTTGCCAGTATTTGTGCTGTTTCCAGTTTTCTTCGTTTGGCTCTTTTTTCCATTTCCTGAAAGATGCTTTTCTGGCAGCAACAGCCTCTCTGACCTCGCCTTTAAACCATGCTGGCAGATTTTTGGACTTTCTTCCACTCTTCTTAATGCGTGGAATACAGCTGGTCTGGGCTTCCAGGATAGTATTTTTAAACAACACCCAAGCTTGATGCAAGTCTTTAACCTTTGCAACTGCTCCTTTTAGTTTTTTCTTAACTATATTCCTCATTTTATCATAGTCTCCCTTTCGAAAGTTAAAAGGTAGTACTGTGGATTTCTTTACTATCCCTCCTCCACTAATTAAATCAAACACGATCATGCTATGATCATTATTGCCAAGTGGTCCCAACACCCTTATTTCTTGCACCAGATCTGGTGTTCCACTAAGGACTAGATCCAGTATGGCTTCCCCCCTGGTCGGTTCATGAACCAGCTGCTCCAAGAAGCAGTCATTTATTTCATCTAGAAACTTTATCTCCCTAGCATGTCCTGCCGTGACACTGAGCCTGTCGATACAGGGGTAATTGAAATTGCCCATTATCACTACTCTGCTGTAACTTTTGTTAGCTTCCTTGATCTCTTTAAGTATTTCATCATCCATTTGTTCTTGCTGGCAAGGCGGTCGATAATACACCCCCACTCCCTTCACCTTCCCCTTCATACATGGAATTTCAATCCATAGAGATTCTACAGCAAATTTTGTTTCCTGTAAAACTTTAATCCTTTCTGACTCAATGCCCTCTCTAACATAGCGCGCAACCCCTCCTCCAATTTGATGAGTTCTATCATTACGATATAGTTTGTATCCAAGTATCACAATGTCCCACTGGTTGTCCTCCTATTATGTCTTTGAGATTGCAATCATATCTAACCTCGCATTTAGTGCTAAATATTCTAACTCTCCCATCTTATTGTTTAGACTTCTAGCATTTGCATACAAGCATTTCAGAGACTGTATTTTATTAATATTAATCTGGCTAGTGGTAGGCATGGGTAATTTGGAATCGTTATGCTCTGCACCATACTCAAGGGCATTTGGGCTACTTTACTCTTTTTTGGAACCGCACTGCTTTCGGTAGTATCCTTCAAGGATACCATCTTCCGAACCATGCGCTCTTGGGCGACTGTTGGCTTTCCTCTATTTTCTAGTTTAAAAGCTTCTCTTTCTCCTTTTTAAAGGTTAATGCCAGCAGCCTGGTTCCATCCTGGTTCAGGTGAACCCACAACATCCTCATACACAGACTCCAAGCAATTGGCATAAAAAATGTCGTACTTCAATGGTTCCACTTCTACCTAACCAACAGACAACAGTTGATTCAAACAAACATAGCCACCTCCCCCCCCCCCTTTCAACAACACCAAGGATCCACACTATCTGCCATGCTTTTCAACATCTACCTGCAACCACTCTCCTCAATCATACGAGCCCATAATATCAACTACCTCATCTAAGCCGATGACATACTGCTCTATGCCCCAACCACAACCCAATGAATACACACCTCGAAGACTGCTTCATCGAAGTCTCCAACTGGCTACAAAAAACCAACCTATCCATCAACATAACAAAAAACAGAAGCCCTCATAGTAACCAAAGACCCAGACTTCACACCACCCACACACCTCAACATAGGAGCCACACAAATTCAACTACACATAAGATACCTAGGAATCATCATAGACCAAGCGCTCATACTCAAGTACCAGATCAAAAAAACTGCTGGAATAATATTCCACAAGACAAAAATGGATATGTGGAAATATTTCTTTACGGAAAGAGTAGTGGATCTGTGGAATAAACTCCCACTGGAGGTGGTAGAGATGAGGACAGTAACTGAATTCAAAAAAGCATGGGACAAACACAGAGGCTCTCTAAAGGTAAAAAGGGGACTGTTGTAGTTGTTATGGAAGTACAGACTGGATAGGCTATGTGGTCTTTTTCTGTCGTCATATTTCTATGTTTCTAAAAACAGTACAGCGCCTCAGACATCTCATTGAACCACAGGAATTCAGAACAGTCATGCAAGCCATGACACTCCCCCACCTGGACTACTGCAATATAATCTACCACCGTCTACCTGCCAACCACACCAACCCACTGCGACCTGCCTTAAACACCATGGCAAGAATTATCCAGAAAGCAAATAAAACAAGATCACATCACCCCAGTCCTGAGGGAGCTGCACATACTCCCTCTTGAAGCAAGAATCAAATACAAATCTGCCTTGCTTGTTCACAATACCAAACTCAAACCTCCCAGCTCTGCACCCTCCTGCACCAACCCACCCACAACAGAAAAACAACCAGACAAACCACCCGCAACTCCCTCACCATCCCCCACATACAGACCAAATACAATCAGTGGACCTGCAACAGAGCCTTTGAACTATATGCGCCATCCCTCTGGAACTCTCCACCAAGCCATATCAGAACCAACGGAGATTCCTTGACATTCAGGAAACAACTAAAAACCGTCCTATTCCAGGAATACCTCGGCCAAGAAACAAGCACCCAGACCCCCTAATTCACTCCCCCGGCTAAGAGACTGATGTATTTTGTCTATGTCTTTAATATCTGTTCAGATCATTATTGTTGGCCCTCCAGTGACAGCCCCAACCCGAGATGATTATTGCCCCCCCCCCCCCCCTTTAATGTTAAACCGCTCTGACCGGGTGAAAAGCGGGATATAAATACAGTTAAATAAATAAATAAACTTGGAGTGGACCTGACTCTGAACTTGGAAAATCTCCCCTACAGGGGAGTCCTCTTCAACTAGAGAATCACAGACACCACTTTCCTTTTTGTTGTCGTCTTTTTCTAATTCTTATATCAAAACTTTAAGCAGCAGCAGCAGCAGCAGAAGAACTACAGTATCTTACAGCTCCCTTCTTGTTTAAAATTATTCTCCCCATTATTTTGTCCGTCAATCTTCTTTTCCTGATGAACGGTCCAATTCTCCTAAGCTTCCTTCAGTGAGGCCTAGCAGGGGAATTCACTCCGCTCTAGCTATTTGGCGAGATGCTGGAGGCTGCTGGGAGGCGCCAGTTGCCTTATGAATATCATGACGAAGCGGATGGATTGGAGGAACGATAGGGGACCTCTATGTACATTATACTTTGTTTTACTAGCTATCATGTAAATTCATGTCCCTCTGGCTTTCTAAGCAAAGCCTTTGCCGTGTTGCTCTGGTTGATAACACGTGCACAACTGTTATACCAATAAAGTTATCTCGGTCGCTGCCGCTGTATAGAGAGCACGCTGGAGCCGTATTTCCTGTGCCTGCTGGTGGGCGGAGTTGCTGGCTGGAGGCGGGGCAGGAAGCCACGCGCACGCGCTTGCGCAGTCGGCAGCCAGAGATTGGCCCGGCCCGGGACTCGAGCGACGGCGCCTCGGGGTTTGGTGGGCTGGAGCCGGGCCTTTGACTCGTCTCGGCTTTCTTTTGTGCGTGTCGGCTGCCTCGCAATGGGGGAGACGAAGATCATTTACCACCTGGACGAGCAGGAGACGCCGTACCTGGTGAAGCTTGCCCTTCCTGCCGAGCGCGTCACCCTGGCCGACTTCAAGGCGGTTCTCAACAAACCCAACTACAAGTTCTTTTTCAAGTCCATGGACGATGACTTCGGGTGAGTGACGGGGGTAGAACAGGTGAGGCTCGGGAAAGTAAAGTTCCTACGTGGCGTGCTCTTTTGCCAATGTTTTATGGAGCTGACATTCGGGTACATACAGATCATGTTTTCTTTGCAGATCGGATCCATAATGGACACAATCCACGGGATCTGCCACAAAGTATCAGTTTGTGCATCTACCTGAATGAGAATAATGTTGCCACAGTAGTGGCTTACCGCAGAGGGTCCTAAACGTGTCGGGTAAAGGGCCACAGTGGGATAAGGGGAGGGGGAGTAAGAACATAAGATATGCCATACTGGGTCAGACCAAGGTCCATCAAGCCCAGTATCCTGTTTTCAGCAGTGGCCAATCTAGGTCATACGTACCTAGCAGTTTCCCCAAAAGACACAAGTTCCACAATGCTTGTATTGGGTCAAGCAGTGATATCCCGGATCCCTTTTAATAATGATTTATGGACCTTTCCTCCAGCAACTTGTCCAAACCTTTTTTAAACCCAGCTACACTAACAGCCTTTACTACATCCTCCGGTAACAAATTCCAGTTTCATTACATGTTGAGTGAAAAAGTATTTTCTCTTATTAGTCTTAAATAGGTTACCCTGTAGCTTCATTGCATGTCCCCTAGTTTTTCTATATTTTGTTGGCGTAAACAATTCTTTATCTTTATTCGTAAGGCTTGATAGACCGCCCAAGCCGTAGCGTCAGGACGGTGTACAATACAAAAAAAAAAAAAAAGCATAGCTACTGAGAAATGAAATTGTAAAAGAATGCCAATAACGACAGGACAGTGGACAGAGAGGTGCAGAGAGAAAATAGAGAACAGAGGAGTTTCATACAGTAGAAAGGAGGGAAGGGGACGGGAGAGATGGCGAGGAAGGGTTGGTCAAAACAAAAAGAAAGTACTTGCGGGAAAGCTACGGAGGGTGGGGGCGTGGCCGGGGGCAGAGCGTCGTCAGTAGTGGGGGAGAGATCAAAAGCTTGACAGAAGAGATGGATTTTGAGGAGAGCTTTGAAGCAGGGATAGGATAGTTCAGTGCGGAGAGAGAGAGAGGAAGGGAGTTCCATAAAGCGGGGCCTAAGAAGAAAAAAGCGGAGTGACGAGTGAGTTCCAGACGTGCGTGAGAAGGGGAAGGGAGAAAGAGACGATTGCCATGTGCTGAGCGAAGAAGGCGTGGGGAAGGTTGAAGATGAATAATGTCCGCCAGATACTGGGGGGTGCAGGAGTGAAGAGCTCTGTGTGTGATGGTAAGTAATTTGTAAACAAATCTGAACTTCAACGGATGCCAGTGGAGGGCGAGAAGACAGGGAGTGACATGTGAACGAGCGGGGGAACAAGTAACAAGACAAGCGGCGGTATTTTGGACGAGTTGGAGACGACGAAGCTGAGAGGAAGGAAGACCTGCATAGATGGCATTCCAATAATCCAGACGTGTGATAACCAGTGACAAGACCAGAGTAACAACACGAGCGAACAGCCCTACATTTGATCTACATTTACCCTTTCCACTCCGTTCATTAATTTATAAACCTCTATCATATCTCCCCTCAGCTGTCTTTTTCAGGTTGAAGAACCCTAATCTTTTTAGCCTCTCTTCATAGGGTTATACTTCCATCCCCTTTACCATTGTGGTGGCTCTTCTCTGTACTGTACTTTTTGTACAGAGAAGAGCCACCAAAATGGTAAAGAGGATGGAAGTATACCCCTATGAAGTATACCCCTATGATCGCTGGAAGTAGCGGTATACAAATGAAATCAAATAAATAATACCTAGCATTCTATTTGCTCTCTTGGCCGCCACTGCACACTGGGCGGAGGGTTTTAACATGTTATCCACAATGACTCCTAAATCTTTTCCTGGGTAGTGGTTCCTAATGTGGAACCTTGCATCCTGTAACCATAGTTTGGGTTGTTCTTTCCTAGGTGCATGACTTTGCACTTGTCCACATTGAATTTCATCTTCAATTTGGATGCTCGGTCATCCAATTTATCAAGATCTTCTTGCAATTTTCTACAATCCTCATGGGTTTTAACAACTTTGAATAGTTTTGTGTCATTTGCAAATTTGATAAGCTCACTCGTTATTCCCATTTCCAGGTCATTTATGAATATGTTAAAAAAACAGCGGACCCAGCACAGATCCCCGGGGTACTCCACTATTCACCGTTCTCCATTGGGGAATATTGGCCATTTAGCTTTACCCTCTGTTTTCTATCTTTTAACCACTTCCTGATCCACAATAGTACACTGCCTCCTATCCCATGACTTTTTAATTTTGTCAAAAGCCTCTCATGAGGGACCTAGTCAAAAGGCTTTCAGAAAGTCCAGATACACTATATCAACTGACTTGCCTTTGTCCACCTGTTTATTCATACCTTCAAAAAAACATAACAGATTAGTAAGACAAGATCGTCCTTGTCTAAAGCCATTTTGTCTGTCTCCCATTAAGCCATGACTATCTACATGTTCAGCAATTTTGTTCTTTATAATGGTTTCTACCATTTTTCCCCGTACTGACGTAAGGCTCACTGGTCTGTAGTTTCCCGGATCACCCCTGGAACCCTTTTTAAAAATTGGCGTTACATTGGCTATCTTCCAGTCTTCAGGTATTAGAGATAATTATTTTAATGATTTACAAATTACTAATAGTAGGTCTGCAATCTCATATTTCAGTTCTTTCAACACCCTTGGATGTATACCATCCGGTCCAGTTGTAATACATCTTCCCAGTGTATCGATATTTCTTTAAATCTTTCTGCAGCATCACCTTTAAATACCATTTCAGTCATAGGTAACATCTTCCTTAGTAAAGACCGAAGCAAAGAATTCATTCAGTCTCTCTGTTATAGCCTTGTCCCCTCTTAGTGCCCCTTTTACCCCTCTGTCATCTAATAGTCCAACTGACTCTCACAGGTTTTTTGCTACAAATGTACTTGAAAAAGTCTTTGTGTTTTTGCTTCCACAGCAAGCTTCTCAAATTCCCTCTATGCCTGCCTTATCAATTCCTTGCATCTAACTTGCCAGTGCTTGTAGTGTTTCCAGTTTTCGTCATTTGGATCCTTTTTCCATTTCCTGAAAGATGCTTTTTGGCAGCAACAACAGCCTCTTTGACTTCATGTTTAAACCATGCTGGCAATTTTTTGGATTTCCTTCCAGTGTTCATAAAGCATGGAATACAGCTGGTCTGGGTTTCTGAGATAGTCTTTTTTAACAACACCCAAGCTTGACGTAAATCTTTCACAGTTCTGCTTTGTAGCGTTTTTCTTTCTGAAAGTCTGCATCTTTTGGTAATTGGAAATACTGAACATGAGGAAGGAGAGGCTGTGGTGTCAGTAACAATGTTTCCAGGGCCCTACTACCCACTGCCCCAGTAGTATCTTCCCCCTGATGGAGAAAGAATGCCAACATCGAAGCATGGGAGGTTGGGTGAATGGCAGCAGAGTGCATTATATCTCTCTTCCCTTGCTCTTGGTCCTACTTTTAAATGCATTCATTCTGCTGCTCTGCTCCATCTCCTTCTATTCCTCTCGTGAGCTTTCTATCTTCTTCAAGCCTGCTCCTGTCTTTGCCATTTTCTTCTTCTGCTAACTCCAGACTTAGCTCCTTTCATCTTGGAGCTTCTTATGCTTGGAACTCTCTTCCTGAAGCTGTTTCTCAGGCTTCATCATTCCCTCTTTATAGAAACATGACTGCAGAAAAAGACCACATCAACCACTACAATATTCCCCTTTTTTCTTTTAGAGATCCTCTGTTTGTCTCATGCTCTTTTGAATTCAGATACTGTCCTCATTTCTACCACCTCTGCTGGGAGACTATTCCACGCATTTACCACTCTTTCCGTAAAGAAATATTTGTGCATATTACTCCTGAGTCTATCCCCTTTCACCCTCATCCTATGTCCCTTCGTAGCAGAATGTGCTTTCCATCTAAAGAGGCTCTCCTCCTCTACATTTATGCCATGTTGTTGTTGTTAAGTGCCGTCGAGTCGGAGTCGACTCATGGCTACCCTCTGGATAGCTATCCTAAATTGTGTTTGGTCTTCAGTCAGGCGGCTCATTGTTGACAGACTGGTACCCGTAGCTGCTGTTATTGTATCGATCCATCTCATTGCTGGCCTTCCTCTTTTGCGTTGACCTTCTATCTTGCCAAGCATAATGTCTTTCTCTAATGATCTCTCTCTTCGCATGATGTGTCCAAAGTATGAAAGTCGAAGTCTTGTCATCTGGGCTTCTAAAGAAAGCTTAGGTTTGATCTCCTCTAGTACCGACTGGTTTGTTCTTCGGGCAGTCCATGGTATACACAGTATTCGCCGCCAGCACCATAATTCAAAGGCATCAATTTTCTTCCTGTCTATCTTTTTCACTGTCCAGCTTTCACATCCATATGATGTTGAAAATACCATGGCTTGAACAAGTCGAATCTTTGTATGGAGAGAGACATCTCTGCTCTTGAGAATCTTATCTAGGTCTTTCATAGCCATTCTGCCAAGAGCAATGCGTCGTCTGATTTCTTGACTGCTTGTTACTTCTTTATTGATAGTTGATCCAAGTAGGTTAAAGTTGTTCACAATTTCAATTTCTTCTCCTTCAACGATGAACCTGTTGATTATGCCAGTTGTCATGATCTTTGTCTTCTTTACATTAAGGTGCAGGCCCATTTTGAGACTATGTTCTTTGATTGTGAGAAGCAAATGTTTCAGATCATCTTCACTTTCAGCCAGTAATGTGGTATCAGCATAGCGAAGGTTGTTGATGACTCTTCCACCAATCTTCACACCTCTGTTGTCTTCATACAATCCTGCTTCTCTGATTTGTTCTGCATATAAATTAAACAGGTAGGGGGAAAGTATGCAGCCTTGTCTTACACCTTTGCTTATTTTAAACCATTCTGTTTCTCCTTGTTCTGTTCGAACTGTTGCTTCTTGATCAATGTACAGATTGCGCAAGAGAACGATCAGGTGTTCTGGTATACCCATGCTTCTTAATGTGGCCCAGAGTTTCTCATGGTTTACACAGTCAAAAGCCTTGCTATAGTCGATAAAGCACAAATAGATATCCTTTTGGTATTCTTTAGTCTTTTCAAGGATCCATCTCACATCCGCAATGATGTCTCTCGTTCCTCGCCCTTTCCTGAACCCTGCTTGCACTTCAGGTAGTTCTTGTTCCAGGTATGGTTGTAGTCTCTTTTGAATAATTTTCAGTAAAATCTTGCTGGCATGTGGGATCAGAGCGATTGTGCGATAATTTCCACAGTCAGTTGGATCACCTTTCTTTAGTATTGGTATAAACACAGATCTTTTCCAGTCAGTTGGCCATGATGTTGTCTTCCATATTTCTTGGCAGAGTCTTGTGAGTACGGTAACAGCTGCATCAGATTGCTGCAATACTTCTATGGGAATGCTATCAATGCCTGGTGCTTTGTTCTTTGATAAGGCTTTCAATGCTGCTTCATCTTCTTCTTTCATCACCAATGTTTCCTGATCATAAGATACAGGTTGAAACGGCCGTTGGTCCACTTGATCTTTATCATATAAAAACTCTGTATATTCCTTCCACCTTTTCTTGATCTTCTCAGCATCATTCAACATAGAACCTTGAGCATCTTGTAACATTCCAATTCGAGGCTGGAACTTTTTCTTTAACTCTCGTAGCTTTAGGAAAGCCAATCTTGTTCTTCCTCTAATAGTTTCTGCTTCTATTTCCTTGCAAGTGTCATTGTAGTACTTTTCCTTGTCCTGTCTTGCTGCACGTTGGAAATCTCTGTTGAGTTCTGTGATTGTCTTTCTTTCTCCTCTGGCTTTAGCTTCTCTGCGTTTCTGGGCAATTTTCAGAGTTTCTTCCGTCATCCATTTTGGCCGTTTTTGCTTTTTCACCTTTTGTAGAGACTTCTCGCTTTCTTCCAACACAACCTTCTTGATGTCATTCCATAACTCTTCCGGAGCTCTGTCATTTGTATCTAAAGCAGCAAATCGATTTTGCAGGCAGTCTTTAAATTCCAGTGGTATATTCTCAAGGTCATATTTTGCTGCATTCATGAGTGGTTTGGTTTGCTCTTTTTCAACTTTAGCTTGAGTTTGCATACTAGTAGTTGATGATCTGTACCACAGTCAGCTCCAGGTTTTGTCTTTGTTGATGTTACAGAGCTTTTCCATCGTTGACTTCCACATATGTAGTCAATTTGATTTTTATATAATCCATTCGGTGAAGTCCATGTGTACAGTCGCCGCTTGTGTTGCTGGAAGAAGGTGTTTGAGATGAATAGATCATTGGTCTTGCAGAATTCTATCAGTCTTTCTCCAGCTTCATTTCTGTTGCCAAGTCCATATTTTCCAACTACTTTGCCTTCTTCTTTGTTGCCAACTTTTGCGTTCCAGTCACCCATGACTATCAGGATATCCTGTTTGCATGTTCTGTCAATTTCAGCTTGTACTTGTTCATAGAACTCTTCAATTTCATTCTCTTCTGCAGCTGTTGTTGGGGCATATATATGTATTATAGTTGTGTTGATAGGCAATCCTCGTAGACGAATAGAGATTAATCGTTCGCTGACTGCATTGTATTTCATTACAGTTCTTGCAAGTTTCTTCTTTATTATAAATGCAACACCATTTCTTCTTTGTCTTTCATTTCCAGCATAGTAGACCATGTGATCATCTGATGCAAAGTGCCCGATGCCAGTCCATTTCAGTTCGCTGACACCCAACAGATCAAGTTGTACACGTTCCATTTCATTCTTGACCACCTCCAACATCCCTTGGTTCATGCTTCGTACGTTCCATGTTCCAATGTGTAAGACATCTTTACAGCTTCTGACTCTCATTTCATGCACAGCTACATCAGCAGTCAGACTTCCCGAGGGCTTTGATCCAACCACATCATAAATGCTGGCTTTACTCTGAAAAGTCTTCAGCTCTTCCCCAGTAGCTAGTTGAGTGCCTTCTGACCTGGGGGTCTCATCTTCCAGCACCATAGCACAATTTGTTTTGTTGTAACTATCCATTGGGTTTTCATGGCAAGATACAGAAGTAGATTGCCGGGCCTTTCTTCCGCGCAGTTTAAGTTTGGTGGTGTTGCCGTTGTCACAAAAATGTGATCCTCCGCCGTCAACACTGTCCCATTCTGCTGCTGCCCAGATGGGTGGTTTGTCTTGGTCTGGCACCTCAGCTGAGACCTGACCATCTTGGGAGACCCTGTCAGTAGTTAAACTACCGATAGTTTAGCTCTCAGCATCACTGATGCACGCAAGCCCTCACAGCACGACAAGCTGCAAACCAAGTGAGAGCATTTATGCCATGGAGGTATTTAAACGTCTCAATCATATTACTTCTATCCTGCCTTTCCTCTAAAGTATACATAATAAGGTCGTTATTCTATCCTCATATGTGTTATAACGAAGACCACTAATCATTTTAGTAGCCACCCCGACTCCAACCTGTTTATATCCTTTTGAGGGTGCGGTCTTCAGAATAGCACACAATACTGCAAATGAGGTTGCACCAAAGATTTATACAGAGGCACTATCACCTCCTTTCTTCTGCTGGCCGTTTCCCTCCTTTTGCACCCAAGCATCCTACTAGCTTTCACTGTTGCCTTTTCTACTTTTTTAGCTACTTTAAGATCATCAGACACAATCACCCCTAGGTCCTGTTCTTCTTTTATGGACAGGAGTACTTCACCCTCTTTACTATATTGCTCCCTTGGATTGCTGCAGCCCAAATGCATGACCTTGCATTTTTTTAACATTAACTCTCGGCTGCTAAATTCGAGACCATTCTTCAAGCTTAGCGAGATCCTTCCTCATGTTGTCTACTCTTGCAGATTTTGGTATCATCTGCAAAGAGGCAAACCTTACCCGACAGCCCTTCCGCAATATCAATAACAAAGATGTTAAAAAGAATCTGACCAAGGACAGATCCCTGCAGCACACCACTGGTAACCTCCTCCGAATGAGCTCCATTTACCTGTATGCTTTGTTGCCTCCCACTCAACCAATTTATAGCCCAAGCAGTAAATTTAGGGCCCATCCCTAGGGTGTTCAGTTTTGTTTATAAGTCAGATCTCTGCTAAATGCTCACCTCTTCAAGGCTGCCTTTGGTTTCTAATCCTCTGTTCCCTGTATCTGCTTTGTGATTTGTCACCCTCCCCTACTCCTTCTTTGTCTTATTTCTCTTGATTAGATTGTAAGCTGCAACGAGCAGGGCCTGTCTTCATCTGTGTTTGTGCAGTGCTGCGTATGGCGAGTAGTGCTCTATAAATGTATAATAATGATAATACTACCCTCACCGTTTTTCTCCTTTGACTTTTCCCTTTCATTCTCCTCTTGAATCTCTGTTCACTTCCCTTTCGCTCACATCCGCTTCCATTCCTCTCTTCTCCTGGTGGGATCTGGGAAATCTACCTGCTTTATGTAGGTTGTGAAAGAAAAAAGTAAACTTTGCTCTAGGCCTATCCAGTGTTAGAGGTTGGAAAGGCATATTCTGCAAGCCCTAATTTTGGGATCCCTGGGCTGGAGTCTGCTTGTTAGAACTTGCTTACCCGCCTTTAGGAGTGAAGATTAGCCTAGTGGTTAGAGCAGTAACCAAGAGACCAGGGTTTGATTCCCACTGACACTCCTTGTGGCCTTGGTCAAGTCACTTCATTACCTCAGATCTGGCAAACTACTTTCAGTCACATCTTGCCAAGAAAACCCAGGGGCTGCTGAATTGCCATGAGTCAGCATTGACTCAAAAGGCATGCATTGCATTAATTTTTTTTTATTTTTATTTTAATAGTCAGTGTTCAATATACAAACTCAACATCTGTCATACAACCAATTGTGCATAGTCCAACTAGTTATAACTTATCCCCCGTATAATGCAAAACCTCCTATGTAATGAATATTAGTTTGTATGCAAACATCATACTATAAGAGCAATCTTTGTTATCCTTGCTTGTCCTTAATAAACAGTATATCAATACCCCTCTGTTCTGCTTATTATTCCATTGGCTGTATACATTGTAAGTTATTGGTCTTAAATTTCCTCAAAGATTATACCGCCTATTACCTGTTACCATCTAAAATTTCCCCTGTCTATTTCAGATTTTTATTTTTATTAGTTTTCCATTTCCTTATACATTTTACTCAACAACAATACAGGCTAATTTATATACCATTTCCTTGAACCAGCCAACACTAACATATATACATTTTTTTCTCCTTTGTTTTCGTCAGTTCTGTAACAATTTATTCCCCCCCCCTTCAGTACCACCCCTTAGCCCTTCTGACTCCCAGCACCCGACTACTTTATTCACCCTCCTGCGTCCCGGCCTCTTCCCTCCACATTTTCACAATTCCCTTCACCCTCCATGCCTCATACCATTGCCACACCTTCCGATGTTTATTTACCTTTTGCATTTTATATGCTTCTATCTCACATAAACCCCATACTTGTTCCAACTTTCCCACCACCTCGTGTAGTGGTGGCACCTTTTCATTTTTCCCCCATCTTAGTAAGCACATTCGAGCTGTTATCCCGTATCCTACAAATGTTGTCCGATTCCTTCCTCGGCTCTCATTACCTCGTTTAGTATGACATTGCCTGGTTAAACTTAAATGGTACCCCCGTGATTTCCCCATACAGCCTCGCCACCCCTTCCCAGTAGTCCTGAACCTTTTGGACATTCCCATAGTATACCGTTAGGAGCTGCCACCGTCTGGATCAGACTGCCTTTTTGTCCTGCACAGCTGATTTAAGTATCATCAAGCAGCTCTTTGCCTGATCACATCTAAGGCATTCCCTTGCTTAATCTACCAATCGGGGCTAGGGGGAGGAGCCTCGAAATTGAAAATATAATCAGCATAATTAATACAACAACTTCCCCAGCTGACCCATGTCCAGTGGAAATGGATTAAAAGTACTAAAAATCAAATTAGTTTTCACATTGTAAATTATCGTCAGCAACTTTTTAAAACAAGGACACTTATCTATGCTAAAGAAAGCTATAATTCGACCAATCTATAAAGGTAAATCACTAGACATCACTGACCTCAAGTCATACCGTCCTATTTCAAGTTTACCTTTTATATCAAAAATTATAGAAAAAGTAGTACAAAAACAACTGCAAGATCACATTGACTTACATGCCCCACTGGATATACATCAGCATGGCTTTAAACCAAATCGCAATGTGGAAACGCTACTGATTTCTCTCTTTAATAAACTTATAACAGGTCTTGACAAAAACAGATTATTTCTATTAATCTTCATCGATGTCTCAGCAGCATTTGATACTGTGTCTCACTCAATAATGCTGCAACGTCTACAAAATATTGGTTTATCGAACAATACAATAAAATGATTTGCTTCTTACTTAACCAATCATTCACAACTAGTAAAAAATGGGGGCAAGGTTCTGCTTTATCATCTATCCTCTTTAATATCTATATTCAACCCATATGTCATTAAACATCATGAAATGGATTATCCATTTATACACTGACATTATGATTTATACTTCAGTTGATCAAAATACCTTTGATACAACAAAAATTAATAGCTGTTTGAATGTTATGAATAATTGGCTCAATAACAGTTGAAAAATAAATTCTGACAAAACGGAAGCATTGTTCATATCGAATTGTCAGTCCTTTAAACTACCAAGTGAAATTAACCTATTAAATAAAAAAATAAAAATTAAAGATGAAGTAAGATATTTAGGTATAACCTTAGATAAATACCGTATTTTCCGGCGTATAAGACGACTTTCTAAGCCCTGAAAATATGCTCAAAAGTCGGGGGTCATTTTATACGCCGGTACACGTTCTGCGACGTGGCTCTGTCTCGCTTTGTGTATATGCGCGTGCTGTCTCTCTATGTGCACGAGAGTTTTAGTATCAGCTGAGAAGCTCCAGCTTTGTTCCGCCTATTATCCCTGCTATGTCTTCCCCAGAGCAGCACTGTACCACTGCCGTCGACAATAACAAAGAGCCAGGGCTGAACAGTAAGACGAGGGGGAGGGGGCATCGTCACTAATCACTCTAGAAGCGTTGAAGACGGCATGACACATCTTTGTATTAATAATAAAAATAAATAAAAGTGTGTCTACCTCCCTCTCTTCCCCACTCCCGCGCGCCGTCAACCGTCTGTGGTAGAACGGGCCAATGAAGGGCAGGATAGCCTGCTGGCTGACAGCGGCTCAAGCCAATCGGCGAGGGATTCTACGGTGTATTTTTATTATTTGCTTTTATTTCTCACGAACTAGAGCAGTAGGGGACATTACTGGGTAACGGCATCTAGCACGCATTAGACATGGAGGAGGTCTTCTGGCCAATCAGGCGTCGTGATGGGCGGAGTCGGGTGTTTTCGAGGTTTGTAGAAGCTGTATCGAGGAAAGAACCACCACAACAAAGAAGTATTGTTTATATTTCGTTCTGAACCAGAGTCTCTGATAATGTGACCAACATCTGTCACTTTGAAGTGAGGTGGAATGTCTCGCCTGAGAAGAACATAGGGGACTGCGGCCTCAGATTTTAAAGGGTTTATGGCAGGACTGCCTGGACCTGTCTTGCTGAGCACACAAACTGCTGCATTTTAAGGCTATCCATAATGAATATGTATGAGGTGAATTTGCATATGCTGGGCTTCCGATGTCACACAGTATTTTGTGAAGCTAATGGCATAGGTGTGTACATAAAGACAGGAATTACAAGTAGAGAGTGAAGTGAGACCACACACTCCTTGAGAATTATAGTTCTGGAGAACTTCAGATCTATATTAAATACCGCCTGCTTGTCACAGTTTGAATCAAATCTGATGTTTTTTTATTTTTTTTGGTGTGCGCTGGAAGAGGGGGTAGTCTTATACGGCGAGTATAGGCCAAACCCTATAGTTTAACAGGAAAAGTAGGGGGTCGTCTTATACGCCGGAAAATACGGTATTTAAACTTAATCTCATATAAACAAAATTGCAGCTAAAGCATACCATCACTTAAAGATTATAAGAAGACTAAAATCAATATTAAATACAAATAACTTTTGCACGGTATGTCAAGCTGTCATAACACCCCTACTTGATTTTGGAAACGTCTTGTATCAAGGTCTTCCTAAAAAACGCTATCCATCCTCTCCAATTTGTTCAAAACACTGCTGCACGTATAATTACTGGCTCTGCAAAATTTGATCACATAACTCCTGTCCTTAAACAGTTACATTTCCTTCCAATTATTGCAAGAGCAAAATACAAAAACCTAATGATTATTTTCAAAATCTTTCACCAATTTTCAGCAGATATTCTACAGCATATAATATCCAAAGACAAGAGCCTAAGACCTAGACAATCGCATAACTCCAGTAAGCTTAGTACACCTTTAAACCTCAATAGATCAAAACAGATGACCTCTAAAAGAGCATTTTCCTTCATGGCACCAGAGGTATGGAATTCTATTCCTGAAGAATTAAGAGCTCAGGAAGACATCAAAGACTTTCGCATATCTTTAAAGACTTATTTATTCATAGAATCATTTGGTCAAATAACTTAAATTGATCAACTTGTATATCCAATTTCACTATGAGATAATATTATAATTTACTGTTTGTACTGTATATTGTAATGTATTGTATTTGATCTTCCCATACCCTCAACATGTAAGTCCTTTGTTGTCTTGTCAACCACTTTGATTGAAGGATAAGGTGGTATACAAAACTGGTTAAATAAATAAATGTGTATTAAATCCCCCGTATTTCCACACTTCTTCCAACGTTCATTGGACACATTCGGATATATCGCCTGTAGTCTCACCAGTGTCCATTACATCCGTAACCTCACCTTCAAACTATTTTCCAACATTGGGATACCCCTTGCCAACTTATATGTTCTGTTATATATGTCCACCCATCTCCTCTCATCCCAGGGACCCTGTATGTCTCCCATCTCTGCTGCCCTTTCACCTTTTCTTCCCCTTTCTGCAGCAACATTTTATATATTTTCAAAATCATCCCTTTTTGTGTGAATTTGTTTTCCCATCATTTCCTCAAATTGAGTGGGTCTCCTCATCAAATTGGCCTTTAGCTCCTTATTTTGGAAAAAATACCACAATTGTATATGCATAATGATCTGACTTTTCAGTGTGGTACTCTGTAGTTCCTCAAATGTACAAATTCACCCCCCCCCCCCCCCGCTTTATCAGCTGCCCTAACCGTACCAACCCTTTACATGCCCACCTAGTAGACACCTTTAGGTCCTTCCCCTGACCCCATGTCCCTACCCCCTCAATAAGTGTATGTCTCGAGTACTTTTTCCCTTGCAGCAAATGCCCTTTCCACTTCTGCCATACTTGGAATGTTAACTCTGCAAATGGGTTGCCGCTCCCTCTTTATCTCGCCTCCCCCCTGGATCCCATAGTCTTCCTTCCTTATATGGCTCACCCCCTGATTCAATTTGCACCCAACTCAAGATATCTGTCTCCTCCCTCCCATGCCAGAAGTGCCCCCAGATGCGCTGCTTCATAGTACTTCACCAAACATAGCTCCCCCTAGGCCCCCTTCTGTCTTTTGCCTATACAGGGTGCCTCTCGCCACCTTGGGGGATTTCCCTTCCCAAATAAATTGTAAGATCAAATTCTGCATTTTCCCCAGCTCTTTTTTTTGTCACCCTACACGGCAAGGATGTAAAAAGAAACAACAATCTGGGCAGTATATTCATCTTAAGCACTGCTATTTAACCCAACCATGACAATCCCAGCTCCCCCCAATTAGTTAGATCTCTCCTTATACACTCTATTATTCCTTGGTAGTTCCATTGTTTCCTCGTTCCAAGGGATTCCCCAACTGTATCCCTAAGTATCCTAAAGTGTTGAGACACCCCTTTAAACTGAAAATGCGATTTTAACCTTTCCTCCAAGTTCTCCGTAAGAATAAGACAGAGGCCTTAGGGTTTAATCTGATTTATTTTATACCCTGCCATACTACTAAACTTTTCTATTGTGCCCAGTAACACTGGCAAAGTAGTAAAAGGCTGCTTCAAAGTAAGCATAATGTCATCAGCAAACAATACTATTTTTTCCTCCGTGCCCCCAACTTGCACCCCTTTTATATCCCCGTTCTTCCTAATCATTTCCGCTTAGGGCTCTATCGTCAAAGCAAATAAGAGTGGTGAGAGCGGACACCCTTGCCTTGTACCCCTTTCCGGTAAAAACATCTCTGAATACCTACCATTTATTCTGATCCTTGCACTTGGCTGTTCATAGAGTGCTTTAATCCAGGCTATAAACCTTTCCCCAAATCCCATCTGTTCCAGCACCTGAAACATATGGCCATTCTACCCTGTCAAACGCCTTTTCCGCATCTACTGTGACAGACTGCCTGATCTCCCGAAGTCTGAAGGTGCCACCCAATATTCATTACCTTCCGTATGTTATCACTTCCTTGTCTCCCCTTTACAAATACTGTTTGATCCCTATGAATGACTTTGGGTATAATATCTTGAATACGATTAGCCAATACCTTAGCTAAAATTTTAGCATCCAAATTAATCAACGATATAGGTCTGTAGGATCCAAGCACCCCTTTATCCTTCCCAGTTTTTGGCAACACTGTTATCCCTGCCGCCTCCATAGTCGCTGGGATCCCCCTCCTTCCAAAATGCCATTAAATACCTGAGTTAATATAGGTGCCACCTGTTTGATCATTTCCCTATAAAGTTTGCCATGAAGCCATCTAATCCTGTGGATTTGCCTATTTTTAGGTATCTCATAGCTTCTTTTACCTCCTCTTCCCTAATTTCTTCCCCTATCCTTTCCCATTCCTCCAATGAAACCCGCTTCAGGTTGCACTCTTTCAGAAATTCCCTAATCTCCTCTGGCTCCTTTCTTAACTCACTTCTGTACAATTTCCTATAATACTCTTGAAAAACCTGACCTATTTCCTTTGTACAGTGCACCATCTTCCCCTTTTGATCCCTAATGCCATCTATATATGCTACTGGTCTCTGAGCCTTTAGCCTACTCGCAAGAATTTTCCCCACCATATTACCTCCGGCAAAGAACTTTTGCTTCATTACATTTAACTGGTAAGCTATTTTGTGTGCCTCGCAAATCTGTTTTAATAAATCGTTTTCAACTTACTATAGGAACCATGAACATGAGAGTAAAAAGTATACTTACACTCCCCTGGGTGTCTACTCCTCCATAGATCTTTTAGCCCCAACCTCTTCTGCATCTTTTTCATTTTTTGTCTATCCTTTCTCCTTCCCCTCCTATACCCTCCACTGTTATCTACACATGGGTTACTTGTTAAGTTAAAATCCCCCCCAATCACTATGGGTACATCTCCCATCTCCTCCAAAATTTTCTCAAAAGCTTCCCCTTGCCCCTCGTTAGGTCCATATATGCTGACCACCCACACCTCCCTGATGCTCAGCCTCACCCCTACCCATCTCCCTTCTTTCCCTTTTCTCTCCCCCATTATCATATATCTATTTGTCTCCCCTATCAAAATCCCCGTCCATCCTTTGCAAGGATTCTTTCTAGATCCTGCCAACACCACTTTAGGATAGTTCTTGGAGGAGACCCCATATTCCTGTCCCACTCTCAGGTGTGTCTCCTGTACACATATAATGTCAGATTTTGTATGCTTACCCTCTCTTTCCAGCAGTCTTCTCTTTTGCCATGTCCTCAATCCTTTCGCATTAATAGTGGTGATCACTAGTGTTTTTAAATTTCCTGCTTGGCACCTCTCTGCCTCCCTTTTACTTTTCCCTGCCTCTTTCCCTAATCTCTATGACTGCTTCTTGGAGCAGCTGGTTCATGAACCGACCAGAGGGGAAGCTATATTAGACCTAGTCCTTAGTGGAACCCCAGATCTGGTGCAAGAAATAAGGGTGTTGGGACCACTTGGCAATAGTGATCATAGCATGATCGCCTTTGTTTAAATTAGTGGAGGAGGGATAGTAAGGAAATCCACAGTACTACCTTTTAACTTTCGAAAGGGAGACTATGATAAAATGAGGAAAATAGTTAAGAAAAATCTAAAAGGAGCAGTTGCAAAGGTTAAAGACTTACATCAAGCTTGGGTGTCATTGAAAAATACTTGGAAGCCCAGACCAGCTTTAAGAAAAGTGGAAGGAAGTCCAAAAAACTGGCAGCATGGTTTAAAGGTGAGGTCAGAGAGGCTGTTGTTGCCAAAAAAAGCATCTTTCAGGAAATGGGAAAAAAAGAGCCAAACGACAAAATCTGGAAACAGCACAGGCACTGGCAAGTCAAATGCAAGGCATTGATAAGGCAGGCAAAGAATTTGAGAAGAAGCTTGCTGCGGAAGCAAAAACGCAAAATAAAGACTTTTTCAAGTACCTAAGCTTCACGAACAGAACAATGGCTGGGAAAAATCGTATTGCTAAAGCTGTTGTCCCCGTTGCAGCTTCTGCCTCGGTCCAGACAGAGGTCCTAATGCCAGTTGAAGGACCAGTTCCATGTGCAGGGTGCCTGCATGCTGACGCTCTGAGGAAACAAGTGGAGGAACTCAGAGAGGAGGTGGCGAGGCTGAGGAGCATTCAAGACAGTGAGAAGTACATTGATGAGATGCTTCTTGCAGCAACCAAGCTCTCCAGCACAGGAGAAGATGGGTGCCAACAGAATGTCGATGGTTGGACACAAGTCACCAGGGCCTGCAAAATCACCAATCCAACTTCTCCAGCCCTTGAATTGAAGAACCATTATGCAGCCCTGGAAGTGGAGGAGGTGAAAGCATCCCTGGAAAGGGAAGAGCCAGAGTTCAAGTACCCCAAAGTTGCAGAATCAGTGACCAGAAGGAAACGAAGGGTAGTGGTGGTTGGAGACTCTCTTCTGAGGGGTACTGAGGCGTCCATCTGCCGACCAGACTTGATGTCCAGAGAGGTATGCTGTCTGCCTGGTGCCAAAATCCAAGATGTTACGGAGAATTTGCCGAGACTCATCAAGCCCACTGACTATTACCCAATGTTGCTAATCCATGTTGGAACAAATGATATTGCCAGGTATACCTCAGAACGTATCAAAAGTGACTTCATGGCTCTGGGATAGAGGGTGAAGCAGTTAGGTGCACAGGTGGTGTTCTCTTCAATCCTCCCTGTTGAGGGGAAAGGCCAAGGCAGAGAGGCTCACATCCTGGAGATGAATGCATGGCTGCGTGGATGGTGTCATCGAGCGTTTTGGTTTCCTAGACCATGGGATGCTGTTCCAAGGGTTGCAGAGCAGAGATGGCCTCCATCTGTCCAAGAAAGGTCAACGCATCTTCGGTAGTAGACTGGCTAATCTACTGAAGAGAGCTTTAAACTAGATTCGTTGGGGATGGGTGAAGAAAACCCCCAGGTAAGTGAAAGCCCCCAGGTAGGTGATACATTAAATACCTTTATGGAAATGGGCAACAGGGGTAACATATGGAAAGCAGTGTGTATTAATGCCCGTAGCATGGGAAATAAGATCCCTGAAGTTGAAGCTTTGGTGGGAGTGGCTGACTTGGATTTAGTGGCAGTTACAGAAACATGGTTCACAGAAAACCATGACTGGGATGTAACTATACCTGGCTATACTTTATTCAGAAAGGACAGGGTAGGAAGAAGGGGAGGAGGAGTGGCACTATATGTAAAAACTACTATTAAAGCTTTGGAATTACAGAGCTTAAAAGGGAGAGAGGAGGCATTGTGGGTTAAACTAGAAAGAGGGAAAGAGAAATCTATTTGCATTGGTGTGATATACAGACCTCCCTCACAAGAGGAAGAGGTGGACAGAGAGTTAATTGAAGACATACGCAGCATTGCTAGGAAAGGGGAAGTGCTACTGATAGGAGATTTCAATATGCCAGATGTTGATTGGCACATTCCTGCTGCAGTATCTAGAAGTAAGGCGATCCTAGATTCTCTACAGGGAGAACTATTCAGGCAATTGGTAACAGACCCCACACTTGAAGGGGCCATACTGGACTTGGTGCTTACCAATGGTGAAAGTGTTTCTGATGTTGTAGTGGGAGATCATTTTGCATCCAGTGATCACCAGATGGTGTGGTTCAGTATTAGGATCTAGCTAAGCTTGAAGAATGGTCTAGAATTTGGCAGCTGGGAATGTTAAAAAATGTAAGGTCATTTTACGCCAGAGAACTCTCTCCCTGGGAGCTCAGTTTAAATTAAGATATCCGTGTAAATGTGTGATTTTGTATCGTGCTAAACAATATTTGTGGGTTTTTTTTTTTTTTTTATGAAAGGCTTCCAAAGAATATATAGAAACAAGAACCATAAACCAAATACATCATCAAAGAGAGTGCAACATCAAAAGCAGAGCTTTAGAACACAATGGTAGCCTACAATACGCCTTCATTTTTGTATTTTTAAGATAAGTACAAAACGACCACCCTCCCCCTTCCCCCGCCCATTCCCTCCCCACTGCTCCCCCATTCAACTTTAATGGCACATAGGTCAAAGCTCCGAAGGGAAAAAAGGGCTACAGCCCCCCCAACCTCCCATCTCCCCCCCCCCCCCAAACCTCCCTAAACCAAGCCCCCCCCCCCAATCCCCCCATCTATGGCTTGCTGGTCCTTAGACAAGGGAAGACAGAGAGCAAGAAGCACACACAAGGGGTAAGTTCCCTTTGAAGTTTGTGTTTTCCCCTTTGTTTGTCTATAGCAATCACGCGCCATAACGAGAAACAAAGGGTGCCCATATCAGTTCAAAGCGCGCCAAACGCATTCTGCTAACAGCTACCCCCCGCTCCATTGTATACATATCCCACATTCTTTCCAACCAAACCTGGAAGGAAGGGGGCAAATCACGTTTCCATGCTGCTGCAAGGGATAATTGGGCTGCATTCAGGCCGTGGCGGAGTAAAGCAAGCTGCGGAGCCCGGCACCGAGGCCCCAAAAAGAAAAATCTCCGGGTCCCAGGGGATGCTCACTCCCAAAAGCAGCTGTAACCGGAATTGTACACCCCTCCAAAAGGCGCGAATGCGGGGGCAAGCCCACCAAATATGCCCCAAGGTACCCCGCTGCCCACAGTTACGCCAACAAAGGTCCGCAGCCCCTGGATAAATACGAGCGATCCATGCCGGGGTCCTATACCAACGGTACATTATTTTATAATTAGTTTCACGGGCATTAATCGCTACCGAACTCTTCCACAAGCGTGTTTCCACCCTCTCCCACTGTTGCTCAGCATAAGAAAGATCCAAAATGCAAAATATTACTCCATTAGCAACATATCAATATGAAGATTCTTAAGAGAGGAGCGGACACTTTATACTTATGTAACAGGCTTAGGGATATCTCAGACCAGCGGCTTTAAAACAAAGGCACAAAAGTGTCTTAAAATGCCGTCATAGCATCAATGACTGTCCCTTAGCCAAGAATTTATCTCAAGAATTATTTTTGTATATAGTTAAATGGTTCCAAAGCTCCTGTCAAAAATATTCAACACAGTGCTAAAAAATAGCTTGAAAATCAGTACTTAGCTTAAAGATACCCCAACGCCAGCTAACATAGCGCCATTCAATGCGTTTCACTCAAATTGAGTTTCTTCAGGGGGATTTCAAACTGAAAAACAAATATCAAATGTAAAACACTGTTATAATAATATCTTCAATAGATCAAATAAGTATTAAAAAATCCTTAAACAGCTAATAACAATACCTTTAGGTATAAACTGCTGCTGCCCACGTTTCATACAAGGAGCTGAGCTAAACCAAAAGTAGTGCTCACAAAAAACGCCGCGCATGCGGACTGAAAACAAAGGCACTTCTTAAATGCAAAACGTGACGTAATAAGCTGACAATGGTGATAAAAAATGTGGCTAAATGATTCAGATGACTGTGCCCCAATCAATAGCTGCATTAAGTCCACCAGGAGATACAGATTGTAATGTGAAGATCCACCACTGTTCTCGATAGGATAGAAAGTCTTCCTGTGATTTGCCAATTGCACCGCTAGTTATTTCTTCAATGCAAAAACATTGCAGACTATCTAACACATGACCCAATGCTTTGCAATGATGGACAATCGGTGCTGTCAATATGCCATGTTTCAAACGGCTTTTATGTTCCTGTATACGAAGTTTTAAGGGTCGAGTCGTTTTTCCAACATACAGCAAATTGCAAGCACAACGAATGGCATAGATGGTGTTACTAGTAACACAGGAAGTAGATCCTTTTAACTGATATGTATGTCCATGATAGGTAAAGTGGTCAATTTCACATGTAATAGCACAAATATTACAACGGCCACACTTCTTATGGCCTCTCACTATCTCCACTGCAGTGGATGATTCTATAGTTGGCAAAACAGCAGGGCTCAGTCGCTCTTTGAGATTGCGGCCACGCTGCCACACGCAGCGAATCTTCTTAGTGGCTAACACGTTGTGCTTGCAATTTGCTGTATGTTGGAAAAACGACTCGACCCTTAAAACTTCGTATACAGGAACATAAAAGCCGTTTGAAACATGGCATATTGACAGCACCGATTGTCCATCATTGCAAAGCATTGGGTCATGTGTTTGATAGTACTGATAAGTACTGATTTTCAAGCTATTTTTTAGCACTGTGTTGAATATTTTTGACAGGAGCTTTGGAACCATTTAACTATATACAAAAAGAATTCTTGAGATAAATTCTTGGCTAAGGGACAGTCATTGATGCTATGACGGCATTTTAAGACACTTTTGTGCCTTTGTTTTAAAGCCGCTGTTCTGAGACATCCCTAAGCCTGTTACATAAGTATAAAGTGTCCGCTCCTCTCTTAAGAATCTTCATATTGATATGTTGCTAATGGAGTAATTTTTTGCATTTTGGATCACTTTTGATTGCTCTACGATTTGACCGACCTAAATATTTTTGTGTGGTTACAGCATAAGAAAGATTCAAATCAGAGTTCCAAAGCTCCCTGTGCCTTGTAGAGCGCGGTTGGCACCCCTGTAGATGTGCATATAGGGTCGCCACGAGTCCCTTAGTAGTAGTGCACCCCTCACAGTAACGTTCCAAATCCGTCAGGTCCCGAGCAACCTGGGGTCGAACAAGCCTAGATTGAACTCAATGTGTCACTTGCGTATATTGATAGATATGCCCACCCGGAATGTCAAATTTGTCTTGTAATGCACGGAAGGATTGTAACCGACCTTCATCAAAGAATTGCCCGACCCGGCTAAGGCCATGATGTCCCCACTGCCGAAAGACTGAGTCAGTCAACCCCGGTGGGAAAGAAGCATTGTCTACTATAGGGGCCAAAGGGGACAAGTCTGTACCCCAGGACCGAAAATGTTGATCCCAGCAACGGAGGGTATGAAGAACATAGGGATTACTGATGCATTTACCGCGCCGAAGTTTTGGACCAAGCCACAGCCAATCCCCCAACCCCGCTCCCCCTGCCAAACTCATTTCCATCTGTACCCATCGTTTGGTGCTATCGGCAATCATCCACTCCACCCCCGCCCGACATTGCGCCGCCGCATAGTACCAATGCAAATTGGGCATGCCCATACCTCCAGAGCGCGTACGGGCATAGAGAACGTGCCGCGCCAACCGCGGACGACGATAGTGCCATATAAACTTCATAAGCAACCGCTGCCAAGTCGCCAAAGTGGCCCGCGCAATGGGAAGCGGTAGAACCTGAAAAAAATAGAGAAAGCGGGGAACGACCACCATCTTGACTACCGCTATACGCCCAAACCAGGAAAGGAGCAAGCCATTCCAGATATCTAAGTCCCGCCGAACCTGACGGAGCAGGGGCTCATAGTTAGCATTAAAGAGGTCCGCCCGCTCCACGGTCAATTGCACCCCTAAATAGCGTAGGGTACCTGATACCCATCGAAGAGGATAGGCCGCTTGGAGCTCCGCACAAACCACCCCAGGGACCCCGACATTTAAGATCTCCGATTTAGTATAATTAATTTTGAAACCGGATATCCGAGAAGTTTTCAAACAGCTGCATCGCGGCTGGAAGGGAAGCAGACGGGTCCACCAGGGACAATATAATATCATCCGCAAAGAGTGCAATCCGATATTCCGCGGGGCCAATGCGGACTCCCTGCAAGCCTGGATGTTCATGAAAGCTTTGTGCCAAGGGCTCCATCGCAAGGGCGAAGAGCAGAGGCGAAAGAGGGCAGCCCTGACGTGTGCCCCTCTCCAGGAAGAAGTTTCTCGAGTGTCCCCCAATAATCCGAACGCACGCTTGAGGATGTTGATAGAGACTACAAACCCAACGGATATAATTAGGGCCAAAGCCCATTGTTGCCAAAACACACCAAAGGTATCCCCAATCGACCCGATCGAAAGCTTTTTCTGCGTCAATCCCCACTAGCAAAGCCGGTTGCGGCTCCCGTCGGGCCACATGAATAACCTGCAACATACGCCTTATGTTATCTGCGGCCTGGCGACCCGGCACGAACCCAACCTGATCAGGATGAACCAAAACCTGAAGGACCCGGTTCAAGCACGCAGCCAGAACAGAAGCAAATATTTTGACATCAACATTTAACAGGGAAATGGGGCGATACGACGCCGCGTCGTGCAGAGGTTTACCTGGCTTGGGTATCATCACTATTAATGCCTCGCGCTGGGACGAAGGGAGAGGAACCCCGCCCAAGACCTCATTAAACAATATGGTCAAGGTTGGCGCTAATTGTACACGAAACTTCTTATAATATTTCGCTGGGAAGCCATCATTACTCGGTGCACTGCCAGTTTTCAGCCGCCGAATTGCATTTTCCACTTCGTCCACCGTAAGTTCAGAATCTAACTGAGCTCGGTCAGGGTCAGGAAGACGCGGCAGAGCAATCCTCTGTAAGTAGTCCCGCACACGATCCCGGTCAAAGGGTTCTGCCTTATAGAGCTTCTCCAAATAATCAGCAAAAATATCGCGTATCTCCCAAGAAATTACCCTCTTCCGTCCCCCGGAATCGCGCAGTTCGCGGACCACTCTCGTGGATTGCTGTTGCCGAAGACGCAAGGCCAAGAAGCGGCCAGTTTTATTCCCATGCTCATAAAAAGTTTGCCATAATTTCCGGCGCTTATTATCTAATTCCCTCTGCAAACATGCATCCAAATTGGCTCGAACAGTCCGCCACTGATGCAAAACCTGCCGCGAACCGGTTCGGGCATGCTCCAAACCTAAGCGAGTAGACTCCTTCACCAACTGATCGTGGTCGCGCGTCCACATTTTCCGCGTGCGGGCCGCCTCTGCCATGAGTTGACCACGGGCCGTAGCCTTAAAAGCATCCCAAACCGTGGGAAGGGAGACGTCCCCAGAGTCATTAAGCTCAAAGAATTCAGTGATGAAGCAGGCATGTTCCTGCACTGCACCCTGCCGCCATAAGAACCTCGCATCTAAGCGCCAAAGGCGTTGGTGCTCGCTGTACATTCCTGCCGGGAGGGCAAGCCAGCACGGGGCATGATCTGACCAAGTCAGCGCTCCATGTCCAGTCTCCACTCTCCCATCCATCAGGCGCTGATCCAGTAGAAAATAATCAATGCGAGTGTGAACCTGATGAACTGGAGAGTAGTAGGTATAACCCCGCTCTCCCTCATGGGTGTCCCTCCAAACATCCCGCAAACCTAAATCTAACATAAGGCGTTGAAGGGCTCTAGCCGGCCCCCCCAGCGCGACCTGTGGAATCCAGATGGGGCACCAAATGCGTGTTACAATCCCCACCAAGAACAATGGGACCCTTTGCGAAGTCCACCAATAAGGCTTTCAACCGCATAAAAAATGACCCCTGGCCTTCATTGGGCGCGTAGATATTAGCTAAAGTTAGCAAGTGCCCTTCTAAGCGAACATTCAGAAAGAGCCACCTCCCCAGGGTATCTCTTTTTACCTCCTCTACCTGCAAGGACAGGCTCTGATGAAATAGGAGGGCCACCCCCAGCTTCTTCCGGCCCTGCGCGTCTGAGGCCACCCGCACCTCAGTGTACGGGGACCGCTTTAACCAGCCCTGCTTACAATTCTGAAGATGGGTCTCCTGTAGATAAACAATGTCCCCCTGCAAAGCGCGCAACTTGTGATAAGGAAGCTTATCATAGCTCAGGAAGGAGCTATAGAAAAGGTGAAGTGACTCTGAACAAGCAACCTGTCAGTTCTGGTAGAAATAAGAAAACAGAATTTTCCCATAAAAGACTACCAGTCCCAGAATGCACCAGGTTTCCAACAGCCATTAGAGGAGCTGAAGTGGGGAAACGTGTGTTCAATCAGGAGGGCTATGAGGTAATCCCTAAGCACTCATCTCAAAGGGCAGGGCCTGATTCAGCACAGCTGCGCTGTATTAGGGGGGAGCACTCATCTAGGCAGAATAAAGGTAGAGTTTATTCTACAGATCCTCAGTATCATCATCTTCATGATCAGCTTGGATATCCTCAGTTTCATCTGGAGGATCATCAGAAGCAGAAGCCAGAGCGGATGGACAGAGAGGGCAAGAAACCCTTTGGAAGAAAGAAGAGAAAAGCCTTTGAGAGGTCTAGAAGAGTCCGGAGCAGTACGTATACTGGGAGGCATTCCAAGGGCCAGCATACACCATTGGACTGGGGAAAGCCAGAGGAATGGTGCTGCAGAGCTAGGAATCTCCAGACGGTACCTGTGAGGGAGACGGCTGCACTTGGAAGGGACCCTAAGACCCGTGCCAGAAGGTATGTGAAGAGAGATCCAGTGTCCAGGGATCTGGATTGGAAGGCTGGACATAAGAACTGGACTACGTACTGGCCAGGCTATATAGAGAGGAACTCTAACAGCAATGGAAACTCAGGTATGAACACTGATCTATGCCCTAGCTATAACCTTGAAAGACAGCAGGGAAGCAAGTGTTCTCCTGAAAGTGCTCCATTGAGAAATTCATCTGTGCCAATCCATGATATTGAACCCATGATTGTTGAAGAAGGGGGAGAGATTGCAGATGAAGGATGTGTCTACATGGATTGCTTTCTGTCTAAACTCCTTTGGTGATTTTCTGTTACAAAGTACAGCAACCATCACAAAGAAATACAAACTTGTTCTTTAATCTACTCAGAAAAGCTCCTGAGTAGGATTTCTAGCCACGCAGTAGAAAGCAAGCCAGCTAAGGGGTTTCAGCTGGGTAACTGCTAGCAATTGAGCCTTACCTAATTGCTTGTGAGCTCTGAGGGAATCACTTCTGAATCTATGTGTGAAGATATAAGAAGTTAACCTGAAAAGAACAGTTTTTCCTTTCTTTGTGGATTTTGTTTGTTGTTTGATACACTGCTAAGAAAATATTAGCTAAAGCCTACAGAAAAGACCAGTTTGTTACCAACCAGGTCTTATTTCTTTTGCTTTGATTGCCTGACAAGTTCAAATGTTGTTTTCCTGATTTTGTTTTTCCAAGTTTAACACTGAAAGCAAGTAACCTGATTTATGTGCTACCAAGCATATCTGTGTTGGGAGAAATAACCCCATAAATAAATATCTTATTGGCTTTACCATCAAGCACAACTAATTATTGTGAGCAGCTGTGTCTGGTGTGAATGAACTGCATTGCCCACAATCCCTTGCAAATCATATTGATATATGCACTTGCCAAGACTGTGAACATTCGCACCCAGGCAGCCGTCTGACAAACTCTGAAAACAGAGCGACCGCTTCCTTGGGGAGTTGAGACCCTTAACATTCAAAGAAATAAATCGCACCATTAATATTCACAGTCTAAACCCTCTTACCCTCCAGTTACCCGAAGGGTCCCAGTGACAGCATCCCCCCAGCAAACCCAAAAGGTTTATTATCCAAGCCCACCTATTCCATACTCCAGAAACAAGTGCCATAGTCCCCCCCCCCCCATACCCAAACACACCCTCCAACTCCAAATTAAAACACTCTCCCTCAAAACCAACCCCCCCCCTTCCCGTCAATACAACCTGCCTGTCAACATTAATACAGGACACGGTAAATTGACCTCAAACCCTGTTCCCCCCAAGTCCCCATAAAGCAACATTACAAACAGAACAGATAGTACCATTTCCCCATTACTCCCCCACCCACCCTGAGTCAACAATACCATCCTGCCCCCTTATCAAAACAGTATCATCATCAAAACATTTGCAAGTCACCCGCCACCCCCTATGTATATTAGAGTGGAGGCCCGGGCTGACCCAGGCCAATGGCCAATAACTCAATAGAAAATATTACAAAGAACAGCAAAGCATCAAAAGCCGTTCATTCAACCCCACATCTTGAGGCCGGGAGACCCACTAAATGAGGCTCCCTTAAAGGTAATAGAAGCTCTCCTACTCCAAGAGAGATCAAGCGGGCTTGCCCACCCGAGTCCACCTGGAGTGCTGGGGCTTAGGGGGCGACGGGTGAGGCTAAGCATTATCATCAACTAGTCTCGCCTGATGAAGAGCTCGCCAAGCTTCAGTATGGTCTTTTGCTGAAATCTTTTTATTTCCCAAAAGAAAGTTCATCCTAAATGGAAAAGACCAAGAGTAACGAATCCCCTTGCTGTTCAGGACCGTCGTAATTGGTTTCATCTCCCTCCGGCGCGCCAAGGTAAACGTCGAGAGGTCTTGATAGATTGACACTGCTGCGTCCTGGAAGCGGACCGTTTTTTTCTCCCCGGCCTCGCCGTATGAGAAGCTCAGCATCAGAATATCGCAGAAATCTCGCAATAACATCACGAGGTTGGTTATTGGGAGGTTTTCCCAAGGCACGGTGGACTCGTTCAATTTCCATCCCAGGCACATGAGCAGCCAGGTCCTCCGCCGGGAGCAGTTCCGCTATCAACAGTTTAAGCACGGTCGGTAAATTCTCTCCGCCCACCACCGCTTCTGGAATTCCTCGAAAACGCACGTTATTGCGGCGGGAGCGGTTTTCAATGTCATCAATTTTGTAAGTCAACTCCATCGCTTGCGCATGTTGTCGATCAAGTGCACATTGTAAATCCACCAAAGTCCCATCATGGTCAGCCACTTTGGCCTCCACGTCCTCTACTCGGGCTCCCAGTTCTTTAACATTGGTCCTTAATGCTGTGACATCGTTCATCAGCTCTTCACGTAGAGAGCGGAACTCGCTGGCTAATCCGCAAAGCCTCTGCTGAGTTCTTTTTTGAGTTGAGCAGAGGAGAGCTGTTTGTGGGGATCTAGTTCATCTTCACTTACAGTCTCATCATCAGTGCCTGATGGAGGAGATTGTTCAAGTGGACTGCTTGGGGCCCCAGACTTAAACTGCAGTCGCTGGGAGGAACGCATCCCCTCTCGAGCTTCAGGGTTTTTAGCTTTAGCAGCCATAGGAAGGAGAAATACCAAGCAAGTCAGATAGCGGCGTATACCGGGCAGCCTCTCAGGCAAACAGCAGGGGGAGCCCCACAATCCCACAAGGCAACTACTGTCACACAGTGAGAGGAGAGAGATACAGTCAATATCCACAAGGACAGAGGCACTGGAGAGACAACGATGTAAGGAGGGGAAAGCTGCTTTGGCCCTCCAGAAGAGGCGGGCTGCCAGATACTGTGTTCAGATTGCTCTGCAGAGCTATGTGGAAATATGATGCAGAGTGCCGATAACTGCAAGGTGTTGCACACAGAGGAAAGGTCCAAAATCAGAAAAAGCGCAGAAGCATTCCAACAGGGCACAGGGGAGCCACGCTGAAAAGTATGGGCCTCGGCGGGGTGCTAGGCTGCTAATACATTGCCACTGTTGGCGCCGTTGATGATCCAGAGGGTATGAGAAGAAAAGGGTAGCATTCGTATTTACCCCCCTCAGGGGGACTTGCGCTGACAAAGCCGCAGCAAGGGCAGGAGGATGCAATAGGCACTAGCAGTTGCCGTGTGGGATCGAGGACCCCAGCCCAGCAGAAAAGGCTGCAAGTCTGCGTTCATGCGACCCAACCTCGAGGATGCTGCTCCACCCGGCGGTAGGCTGCCGCACGTGCTCCGACCCGGCACAGGGGTCCGATAGTACAGCCCAGGGGGACTCCGCTCAGATGCCGTCCAATCTGCCATGAATCGCGAGGGTCAGCAGTGAGATTGTCCAGGCCCAAGGCAAGCGTCGATGAGAGGCACACAGCAGGCCGCACTCCAGATACTGACTCCACAGCGTCCCATCCGTCAGAAATCTTACTGGGCGATTTGTCAGGATTTCAAGGGACACCACTTGCCAATGCCGACCCAGGGCAGGTGAGTTCGGGGAAAATTGCTTCAATTAGCGCATGCTAGCTGAAGATTTGGGGTACTTGGGACGGAGCTCAGTTAAATTGCAGCCATCACGCAGCGGGCTCACGAGCGCCCCCCAACAATATTTGTTTTTTGAGGCCATGCAATTGTTGCAATTTATACAAAGTAGGGAGGGGAGGGATAGAGGGGGGGTCCCATATCGGCTGCCACAAAATGATATCTTTGCTCCTGTGAGGTGTTTTTTTCTTTGTATCTTAGGTTTCCTAAGTATGATTTCTTTTTTCTTGGATCTTATAGTGGGGTTTTATTGTGGTCTAACTATCTTGTTATGTATTTTCTTTGGTGAATTTCTATTGAGATAAATTTGTTGATCTCTTTCTGTTGTTTGAATTTCGATTCAGATTGTATTCTGGAATTGTTTGTTATAATACTAAAACAAATAACAAATAACAAATCCTGTTGTGTATACTTGTAAATACTCTTGTAAATAGTTGCAGTAATGACATCCCATGTTTTATCCAAGTTCTCTGACCTTGTTCTCTGTAAAACCAAACAGTTTGTTGTTCTGGTCTTTTGTTATATTGTGAACCGCGCTGATGCTGAATAGAGCGGTATATAAGAGCCTGTAATAAATTATAAAAAAAAAAAAAAGTAAGGTCATGCATTTGGGCTGCAGCAATCCAAGGGAGCAATACAGTATAGGAGGTGAAGTACTTTTGTCCACTAAAGAAGAGCGGGACCTAGGCGTGGTTGTGTCTGATGATCTTAAAGTAGCTAAACAGGTAGAAAAGGCAAGGGCAAAAGCTAGAAGGATGCTTGGGTGCATACGGAGAGGAATGGCTAGCAGAAAAAAGGAGGTGATAATGCCTCTGTATAAGTCTTTGGTGCGACCTCATTTGGAGTATGGTGTGCAATTCTGGAGACTGCACCTTCAAAAGGATGTGAACAGGATGGAGTCGGTGCAGAGGGTGGCTACTAAAATGATTAGTGGTCTTAATTATAAAGCATATGAGGACAGACTTAAGGATCTTAATATGTACACCTTAGAGCAGGGATCTCAAACTCAAATTGCTTTGAGGGCCAAATGAGGACTTGTAGAGTAACCCGGGGGCCGCACAAGATGCAGGCCTCATTTGCATAAGGGCATCATTTGCATAAATATTTGCATAATGTTACCATACACTAACTTTTAGTAAACATGCCTCTTAATGAGTGTATGGATAAAGAAAGACTAAAAGATTTCTACATTACTATAAACCAGTGCCAACCGCCAGGCACATTAGGAACTACTAGAAACACTGCCCATTTAGAACCCATAGCAAACCTGCCGTGCCCTAACAGCACTACCAGGACTCACAAAGCACCATACCCTAACTATCAAAAGGCAACACTGCAAATATTAAATCAACACATTTCAGAGAATAACAATACATGACCTACTCGGGAAAGAGAACAAGTGGCAATGTCAAATAGGAATTACAAAAAACAGAATACCTCAGCTCAGTTACACATGCAGAACATACACCATCACCAAACAAGGAATCACAATTTAGAAACAGGAAGACAATTAAACTGGGAACCCCAAAAGCCAAACTTAGAATGTACAACACTGTAGAAATAAAACTATACATTGATTTCCTCTTGTATTAAATAAAGTGCAGACGTTAAAGATGCACATTTCCAAGAGCTGACATATTTCAGTTAATAAATTCAAAATAAAGAGATATTTTTCTACCTTTTGTGCATTTTTTTTTCAGTTGCAATTGTTCCAGTCACTTTCTTCTGGTTTCTTTGTGTCTTCTGCTAACTCTCCATCGTCTGCTGTCCATTTCTCCTTTCTTCTTTCCTAGTTTTTTTCCATTCTCTCTACATCTGCTTTAACATACTAATCATTCTCCTTTTGCTCTTTCCTCATTCCTATTTCATCCACTCAAATTTTACCCCTCCATCCTCAATCCCCACTTACTCTCCCAATACCCGGCCAATTGTAGATTTTTCTTCCCTCCCACACAAAATATATTTCCCCTCTCCATTTCACTCTCCCAGCCCCATCCCATTCTAATCGTCCCCCAACATCAACTCCCTTCTAGCTCCTGCCCAACCCAGCATCCGCTCCCTTCTAGTCCCCGCATCATCAGCCCATTTCCAGTCCTAGCTCCCTCCCCTCACAGCCCATTTCCTTTCCAAGCCCCCCTCCCCATCAGCCCATTTCCATTCCAAGCCCCCTTCCACTCAGCCCATTACCATTCCAAGACCCTGTCCCCATCAGCTATTTGCAGTTCAAGCTCCCCCTTCTACTCGGCCCATTTCCAGTCATAGCACCCCCCCCAGTCCATTACCAGTTCTAGCCCCCCCCCTAGCCCATTATCGGTCCTAAGCCCCCCAACAGCCCACTTCCAGGCCTAACCCTTACATCTTCATTCTTAGCCCCCCCATAACCCCATTTTCAGTCTTAGGCCCCCAGTCAGACCACCTCCAGTCCTAACCCCCATCTGTCCATTACCAGTACTACCCCCCCCCAGCCCCCATCAAGTCCTGCTCCCCCCCTAAATAAAGTCCTGGTCCCCCCCCCACAATTCCTGCTCCCCCCCCCACATAAAGTCCTGCTCCCCCCCAGCCAAAAATCAAGTCCTGCCCCCCCCCCCCAATCAAGTCCTGCTCCCTCCCCCCCCCCCCCGGGAAAATTAAACTTTAAAAAAAAACGGCTTCTGCTGCTGCTGCCGCCGCTGCCGTGGCCGGCAATAGAAGCAATATCGCAAGTCCCGCGGGCTCCCCCCCCCACCCGGCAGATCCCTTCCTGCTTGCCTGCCAGTTCTCCGCTTCGGCTTTCAGAGCCGCGAAGGGAGAGCTTCTCCCTCGTGACTCTGTTAAGCCCGCTGGGGCAGATGTGAAATTTCCCATCTGCCCCGGCGAGCTTAACAGAGTCGCGAGGGAGAAGTTCTCCCTTCGCGGCTCTGAAAGCCGAAGCGGAGAACTGGCAGCATTGGCAGGCAAGCAGGAAGGGATCTGCCGGGTGGGGGGGGAGCCCGCGGGACTTGCGATATTGCTGCTATTGCCGGCCACGGCAGCGGCGGCAGCAGCAGCAGAAGCCGTTTTTTTTTTTTTTCCCCCTATGCATCGCGGGCCGCATGCGGCCCGCGGGCCGCGTGTTTGAGACCCCTGCCTTAGAGGAAAGGCGGGATAGAGGTGATATGATTGAGATGTTTAAATACCTCCGTGGCATAAATGGTCAGGGAGAGAGCCTCTTTCAATTGAAAGCAAGTTCTGCTACGAGGGGACATGGGATGAGGGTGAAGGGAGATAGATTCAGGAGTGAGGTGGTAGAGATGAGGACAGTAACTGAATTCAAAAAAGCATGGGACCAACACAGAGGATCTCTAAAGGAAAAAAGTGGACTGTTGTAGTTGTTGTTATGGAAGGACAGACTAGATAGGCCATGTGGTTTTTTTCTGTCATGTTTCTATGTTTCTATGACCTGAGATTAATTAAGCTTCAGGTGAACAAGGTATATTAAACGTATTAGGTAGTTTTATTGGTATAAATATCCATAGGAACCCTTAGTAAGTAAAGAAATTAAAGATCTAAACAAAAACTTAAAACTAAGATGTAGTCCAGCAGCGAGATGGGGGCTTTCTAGTCTTTTGCATTGAGTGTAACATGTATGATTTTCTCCCAGTTGGTGAGAGGTCTTGCGTGTGCCCTAGGTGCAAGGAGCTCTTTGCTCTCAGGGAACGAGTCCGTTCTCTAGAGGCTAGAGTAGCAGACTTGGAAAACATAAGAAAGACAGAGAGGTACATAGACGAGACCTACAGGGATATAGTCCTGAAGTCCCACCTCCAGTCTGTTGCCATGGAAGAGAGAGGTCACGTGACAGGAGAGCATCACCCTGGTGTGGCAGGAAGTGATCCTGTAACTAAGACCTGTCCTCCAGGTGATGTAAAACCCTCTCGCACCGAGGAAGTTTCTCCAGGGCCATGTGCCCATGAGGGAAGGGTTAGGACAGCCGTTATAGTTGGTGATTCGATCATTAGGCATGTAGATAGCTGGGTGGCTGGTGGATACGAGGATCGCCTGGTCACATGCCTGCCTGGTGCGAAGGTAGCGGACCTCACGCGTCATCTAGATAAGGTCTAAGGTAGTGCTGGGGAGGAGTCTGCTGTTTTGGTACATGTCGGTACCAATGACATAGGAAAATGTGGTAGGGAGGTTCTGGAGGCTAAATTTAGGCTTTTAGGTAGGAAGTTGAAATCCAGAACTTCCAGGGTAGCGTTCTCCGAAATGCTTCCCGTTCCACGTGCAGGACCCAACAGGCAAGCCAAAAAATAACGTAATTACTCCACCAGTGTGAGAATTCTTCACAATTAGTCTTGAATTCCTCAAGTAGCCATAAACATATACTTTTTCAAAAGCAGTTAGAATTTCTATAAAAGAACATGGGTCTCAGACTAACAGGAGCTACGGTAATAACTTTTCAACCAAATGCTCCAGTTTGCATCAATGACCCCTTTTAATTTTACTCATTTTTCTTATATTTTTTTCTTATAATAAAAACTTTCAAAAAGATAAAAGTCAGGCTTATCTTTGTTTAACAGTCCCAACGCCAGACTCAGCGCTGCTACCTTTCACGATTATATTCGTTTCTTCAGGGGTTAACAAGCCGACTTCAAAAGTTTCCATTTATGCTGCGCTTTTTTGTGCTAGGGGGAGAATTGCCCACAAGGAACATGTTTGCATAAATGCATATTTCTTTATGGAAACAGTAGTGGATCCGTGGAATAGTCCGGACCTGGAAAGTGGAATAACGAGTGAGGTTATCAAATTTGCAGATGACACAAAACTATTTAAAGTTGTTAAAACCCAAGAGGATTGTGGAAAATTGCAAGAGGATCTTGATAAATTGGAAGACTGGGCATCAAAATGGCAGATGAAATTTAATGTGGACAAGTGCAAAGTTATGCACCTAGGGAAGAACAACCCAAACTATGGTTACACGATGCAAGGTTAGGAACCACCACCCAGGAAAAAGATTTAGGTGTCATTGTGGATAACATGTTAATTTTCCTGTTACTTGTAATAGGTCTGTTATATCTGACCAATTGTTGTATTGTTTCAATGTAAACCGCACTGATGACAAATAGTGCGGTATATAAGAAAATTAATTAAATAAATAAATAAATAAAATCCTCGGCCCAGTGTGCAGCGGTGGCCAAGAGAGCAAATAGAATGCTAGGTATCATAAGGAAAGGAATGGAAAATAAAACAAAAGATATTATAATGCCTCTATATCGTTCCATGGTGAGACCGCACCTTGAATATTTTATTTTATTTTATTTACATTCTCTTATATACCGCGCTATTCTGCATCAGTGCGGTTTACATTGAACAAACTGAAATTACATTGAACAGGGCATTATAACTTGGAGATAACTATTTTACAGGGGACATGGGCTATGGAGGGTTAAGTGGCTTGTCCAAGACCACAAGGAGCACCTGTGGGACTAGAAACCCCAGTCCTTCTGGCCCAAGATTGTTGTCCTTTAGTGGGATTTGAACCCCCGACCTTCCGGCCTGAAGTACCTTGCCCCAACCACTAGGCCACTCCTCCACTCCGTGTGTGCAATTTTGGTCGCCGTTTCTTAAAAAGGATATAGCATTATTAGAAAAGGTTCAGAGAAGAGCCACCAGAATGGTAAAGGGGATGGAAGGATACTCCTAAGAAGAGAGGCTAAAAAGGTTAGGGCTCTTTAACCTGGAAAAGAGACGGCTGAGGGGAGATATGATAGAAGTCTATAAATTAATGAACGGAATGGAACCGGTAAACGTAGATTGTTTACATTATCAGAATATAGAAAGACTAGGGGACATGCAATGAAGCTACAGGGTAAACTATTTAAGACTAATAAAAGAAAATATTTTTTTCACTCAGCATGTAATCAAACTCTGGAATTTGTTACCAGAGGATGTAGTAAAGGCTGTTAGTGTAGCTGGGTTTAAAAAAGGTTTGGACAAGTTCCTGGAGGAAAGGTCCATAAACCATTATTAAGAAGGGACCCAGGATATCAATGCTTGACCCAGTACAAGCATTGCGGAACCTGTGTCTTTTGGGGAAACTGCTAGTGTAGGCCGGGTCTACCTACAAAAGGGTCTCTAATTTTCACCAAGATTGAATACGTGGGAGTCATACACAGAGAAAAGAAAGAAAAATTTAAAAGAAAAAACTCAGATCTCAGTCACTTGTCTGCAATATTCCTTTATTCAGTACAAGCAAAACTGCAAGCACACATACACAAGTGTCTGTCTGAGGGACCCTTGGGCGGATAGCGTTCTGAACCCTACTGTACAGTGGGGAAAAGAAGACTGCACCCGATGTTCCATAGTAGCACTCTTTTATATACCTCTCTATAGCAATATTTTGAATTTACTGACGTCATTGGCCAAACTTGCAAAAAACCAGCAAAACCTGCTAAGTCAGAACTTCGGCCAGTGCAACCCTGAGACCCCACCTATGCTTATCACCAAGCAACAGATAAACACAACCGTTGGTCTTTCAAGGTTTGCCTAAGGTCAGCTTATCAGAATCCCCCTTGTACATGCCTTTCCCTTTCTTGGAATTTCATCTTCTGGCACTTGTCTTGTTATCTTCAGGGCCCAGAGTTTTTATGTAAAAGGTCTTTGCTTCCAGCATGGCCTGTATTTGGTTAGCCTGTATTTCTTTTGGGCCTAAGAGAAACAGTCACAGGCATGAATAAACCGGAAAGACAGAGTCCTTTATTATACCAACGGCCGCCAATCATATGTTACTGTGTATATTTTCAGGCAGGTAAGGGCAGGCAGGTAAGGGTGCAGTCATACAAAGCAAACCTATAGAGCAGGCTTGAAATCCAGATTTGGACTGATTATCCCATCACTAGGTACGTATGGCCTAGATTGGCCACTGTTGGAAACAGGATACTGGGCTTGATGGACCTTGGTCTGACCCAGTATGGCATATCTTATGTTCTTATGTTCTGCTTCACCTTTCTCTCCCAACCCCCCCTTCCTCTGAAGCAGTCATGTGTCAGGGCTGTGCACAGGAAACCATCTGAATGGAGCTGGGCCTGCAGGATAGAGCAAGACAGGACAAGTCTCCTTCTTGAGAGGGCCAGGCCTCGGGGAGCCTTCCACTACCTGTCCTCTGGACTTGCCCGGTCCCTCCACGTCTCAGACACTGGGGGAAGTGGGCAGCCCTGGTGATTTTTCACCAGAGTTTATCTTGCTCTTGCAGAGGGTGTTCTGCATGCACCAACAGGCCTAAGCGGGCAGCTCCGCAGCAACGGAATGCGGGACGAAAGAGGATGGCAAAGGTTAAGGAGTCCTACTAAGTGGCCTAGGCCCTCTGAAGAGTGGCAGGGGCAGTCCCCAGGGTCAGAGGGACCAGAGGGGGATGATCTGGATACGGAGCTGGACCTGGAAGCCGAGGAGCTGGAGGAAGGCGAGATCCTGGAACAGGAAGAGCTGCCCAGGATTGTAAGGGTATTTCACCGGGACGAATTTCTGGCGCTCATCACGGAGTCTTTGAAGGCTCTTAACATGCCTACACCTCTTGCTGCAGAGGATGAGATGTTAAGACCCTCTGCTCCAGGTGGGCTGGAAAACACAGAAGGTGTTCCCGGTACATAGAGTGGTTAGGCAGATGATTCAAGATGAATGGGACATGCTGGAGACTGGTCTCAAGGGATTGCAGACCATGACGCGTCTGTACCCACTGCCTGATCAGGATCACGAGCTGTTTAGATCTCTTAAGATGGATGCTGCAGTTTCAGTTGTTACCAAAAAGACTACAATACCGGTGGAAGGTAGTGCAGCACTCAATGATGTCCAGAATAGGAAGTTAGATATGCTGTTGAACAGGCTTTTGATATCAACGTCCTGTCAATGCAAGCCTCCATTTGTGGGGCCTGGGTCACGAGGACCTGCCTCCGCTGGTCACAGCAAGTGCAACAGATGGGCGAGCTAGCGCTGGATTCGGCAGCTGCTTATCTGTCTGATACTCACTATGCTCTCATTAGGGGGCTATCCAAAAGCATGGCCTCCTTGGTGGCAGCTCACCGCCACCTTTGGCTCAGAAACTGGGCGATGGACAGTTCCTCTAAGTCTCGTCTCAGTAAGCTCCCCTTTAAGGGGAATCTCATGTTTGGAGAGGACCTAGACAAGCTGGTTGACGACGTGGAGGAATCCAAAGGGGGGGGGGGCGCCATTTCACAATCCTACGGCAGCTCGGGGCCACCCTTGGGACACCAGGCGGTTTTGTACAACATGTTTTAACCCCTTCCAGAGGGGAAGATTTCTCTCGAGTGGGCAGGGGATTCAGAGCTGCCTCATCCTCGGCACCCAAGAAAGCCCAATGAAATGGGGCAGGGGCCCACGTGGAAGTGCAGCCTATGGGAGATCGGCTACGGGAGTTCTACTCGGCCTGGGTTCAAATCTGTTCCGACCGGTGGGTCCTGTTAGTCATCAGAGAGGGCTATGCCCACGAATGGACTCATCCAGTGAACCAGTGTTTCATTCGGTTCCTGCAAAGTGCAGGTCACGGTGGCAGCAGTAGAAGAGACCTTGACTTGTCTCCCGTAGCTATGAGCCGTGGAACTGGTTCCTTGAGACCAGTACAGCTGTGTCAGTACTCCATTTATTTTGTAGTACCCAAAAAGGAAGGTTCCTTTCATTAGATTCTTGATCTCAAGGGCGTGAACCGCTGTTTCCGCATGCCGCATTTTCACATGGAAATGCTAAGGTCAGTTATTGTGGCGGTAAGGACCGGGGAGTTCTTGACTTATGCTTCTGTGAGGTCAAGTGATCTACACATTCCCATCCATCCAGAAAATCAGCAGTTGCTTCGCTTTGCGGTACCACAGGGCCATTTCCAGTTTCGAGCTTTGCCTTTGAGTCTGACCGCTCCTTGTACCTTCTCCAAGATCATGGTGGTGGCGGCGGTGGCAAGTTTTTGTCCACCCGTAACCTAGACAATTGCCTGATCCGGGTAAAGTCCAGGGTCGACAGCAAAAGAGCAACGGCGTGGGTGCTGGAGTTCCTCCAAAGTCTGTTGGGTGGTCAACCTGGCCAAGAGTTAGTTACGACCGACCCAGGAGCTGGAATATTTGGGGGTGTGATTTGATACCCATGTGGGCAGGGTCTTCCTGACGGAATGTTGTGAGCAAGAGCTTCGGAGGTTAATACGGCAGTTCCTGCACATGGCAAGGCCTTCGGCGTAGCAAATCACCTGGACCGGATGGTATACATCCAAGGGTGTTGAAAGAACTGAAATATGAGATTGCAGACCTACTATTAGTAATCTGTGAACTTTCATTAAAATCATCTGTAATATCTGAAGATTGGAGGATGGCCAATGTAATAACAATTTTTAAAAAGGGTTCCAGGGGTGATCTGGGAAACTACAGACCGGTGAGCCTGACGTGGGTACCGGGGAAAAATTGTAGAAACCATCATAAAGAACAAACTTACTGAACATATAGATAGTCATGGCTTAATGGGAGACGGCCAACATGGCTTTAGTCAAGGAAGATCTTGTCTTACTAATCTGTTATATTTTTTTGAATATGTAATAGAGGTAGACAAAGGTGAGTGTTGATATAATGTATCTGGACTTTCAGAAAGCCTTTGACAAGGTCCCTCATCAGAGACTTTTGGCAAAATTAAAAAAGTTATGGGATAGGAGGTAGCTTATTATGGATCAGGGAATGGTTAAATGATAGAAAGCAGAGGGTAAGGCTAAATGGCCAATTTTCCCAATGGAGAAAGGTGAATAGTACAGTACCCCAGGGATCTGTGTTGGTTTTGCTGCTTTTTAACATATTCATAAATGGCCTGGAAATGGGGGAAAAACGAGTGAGGTTATCAAATTTGCAGATGACACAAAACTATTCAAAGTTGTTAAAACCCATGAGGACTGTGCAAAATTGCAAGAGGATCTTGATAAATTGGAAGACTGGGCATCCAAATGGCAGATGAAATGTAATGTGGACAACTGCAAAGTTATGCACCTAGGAAAGAACAACCCAAACTATGGTTACATGATGCAAGGTTCCACATTAGGAACTACCACCCAGGAAAAAGATTTAGGCGTCCTCTTGGATAACACATTAAAATCCTCCGCCCAGTGTGCAGCAGTGGCCAAGAGAGCAAATAGAATGCTAGGTATCATAAGGAAAGGAATGGAAAATAAAATAAAGGATATTATAATGCCTCTGTATTGTTCCATGGTGTGACCGCACCTTGAATATTGTGTGCAATTCTGGTTGCTGTATTTTAAAAAGGATATAGCGTTATTAGAAAAGGTTCAGAGAAGAGCCACCAAAATGGTAAAGGGGATGGAAGGATACCCCTATGAAGTAAGGGTGAAAAGGAAAAGAGATGGCTGAGGGGAGATATAATAGAGGTCTATAAATTAATGAATGGAGTGCAACGGGTAAACGTAGATCGATTGTTTATGGCGTCAAAATATAGAAAGACTAGGGGGTGTGCAATGAAGCTACAGGGTAACCTATTTAAGACTAATAAGAGTAAATAGTTTTTCACTCAGTATGTAATCAAACTCTGGAATTTGCTACTGGAGGATATAGTACAAGCTGTTAGTGTAGCTGGGTTTAAAAAAAGGTTTGGACAAGTTCCTGGAGGAAAGGTCCATAAACCATTATTAAAAGGGACCCAGGATATCACTGCTTGACCCAATACAAGCATTGTGGAACCTGTGTCTTTTGGGGAAACTGCTAGGTACTTGTGACCTAGATTGGCCTCTGGTGGAAATAGAATACTGGGCTTGATGGACCTTGGTCTGACCCAGTATGCCATATAGAAACATAAAGACAGAAAAAAAACACATGGCCTATCTAGTCTGTCCTTCCATATCAACAACTACAGCAGTCCCCTTTTTACCTTTATAGATCCACTGTGTTTGTCCCATGCTTTTTTGAATTCAGTTACTGTCCTTATCTCTACCACCTCCACTAAGAACATAACATAAGATATGCCATACTGGGTCAGACCAAGGTCCATCAAGCCCAGTATTCTGTTTCCAACAATGGCCAATCTAGGTCATATGTACCTAGCAGTTTCCCCAAGGGACACAGGTTCCACAATGCTTGTATTGGTTCAAGCATTGATATCCTGGGTCCCTTCTTAATAATGGTTTATGGACCTTTTCTCCAGGAACTTGTCCAAACCTTTTTTAAACCCAGCTACACTAACAGCCTTTACTACATCCTCCGGTAACAAATTCCAGAGTTTGATTACACGTTGAGTGAAAAAATATTTTCTTTTATTAGTCTTAAATAGTTTACCCTGTAGCTTCATTGCATGTCCCCTAGTCTTTCTATATTCTGATAAGGTAAACAATCGATCTACGTTTACCCGTTCCACTCGGTTCGTTAATATATAGACTTCTATCATATCTCCCCTCAGCCGTCTCTTTTCCAGGTTAAAGAGCCATAACCTTTTTAGCCTTTCTTCATAGGAGTATCCTTCCATCCCCTTTACCATTTTGGTGGCTCTTCTCTGAACCTTTTCTAAAATCGCTATATCCTTTTTAAGATACGGCGACGAGAATTGCACACACTATTCAAGGTGCGGTCTCACCATGGAACGATATAGAGGCATTATAATATCTTTTGTTTTATTTTCCATTCCTTTCCTTATCATACCTAGCATTCTATTTGCTCTCTTTGCCGCTGCTGCACACTGGGCCGAGGGTTTTAACATGGTATTCACAATGACTCCTAAATCTTTTTCCTGGGTGGTGGTTCCTAATGTGGAACCTTGCATCGTGTAACCATAGTTTGGGCTGTTCTTCCCTAGGTGCATAACCTTGCACTTGTCCACATTAAATGTCATCTGCCATTATGATGCCCAGTCTTCCAATTTATCAAGATCCTCTTGCAATTTTCCACAATCCTCTTGGGTTTTAACAACTTTAAATAGTTTTGTCATCTGCAAATTTGATAACCTCACTCGTTATTCCACTTTCCAGGTCCAGACTATTCCACGGATCCACTACTGTTTCCATAAAGAAATATTTCCGCATATCACTCCTGAATCTATCTCCCTTCACCCTCATCCCTTCTCCCCTCATAGCAGAACTTGCTTTCAATTGAAAGAGGCTCTCTCTGTGAACATTTATGCCATGGAGGTGTTTAAACATCTCAATCATATCACCTCTATCCCGCCTTTCCTCTAAGGCAGGGGTTCTCAACTCAGTCCTTGGGGCCCACCTAGCCAGTCAGGTTTTCAGGATAACCACAATGAATATGTATGAGAGAGATTTGCATACAATGGAAGCAGTGCATGCAAATCTCTCTCATGCATATTCATTGTGGTTATCCTGAAAACCTGACTGGCTAGGTGGGTCCCAAGGACTGGGTTGAGAACCCCTGCTCTAAGGTGTACATATTAAGATCCTTCAGTCTGTCCTCATATGCTTTATAATGAAGACCACTAATCATTTTAGTAGCCACCCTCTGCACCGACTCCATCCTGTTCACATCCTTTTGAATGTGCGGTCTCCAGAATTGCACACTATACTCCAAAGGAGGTCGCACCAAAGACTTATACAGAGGCACTATCACTTCCTTTTTTTCTGCTAGCCATTCCTCTCCGTATGCACCCAAGCATTCTTCTAGCTTTTGCCGTCGCCTTTTCTACCTGTTTAGCTTCTTTAAGATCATCAGACACAACCACGCCTAGATCACGCTCTTCTTTAGTGGACAAAAGTACTTCACCCCCATGCTATATTGCTCCCTTGGATTGCTGCAGCCCAAATGCATGACCTTAAATTTTTTAACATCAAATCCCAGCTGTCAGATTCTAGACCATTCTTCAAGCTTAGCTAGATCCCTCCTCATGTTTTCTACACTTTCCTGGGTGTCTACTCTTGCAGATTTTGGTATCATCCACAAAAAGGCAAACCTTACCCGACAGCCCTTCCGCTATATCACTAACAAAGATGTTAAAAAGAATCGGACCAAGGACAGAACCCTGGGGCACACCACTGGTAACATCCTTCTCCTCAGAGTGAGCCCCATTTACCTGTACTCTTTGTCGCCTCCCACCCAACCAATTTCTAATCCAAGCAGTAACTTTAGGGTCCATCCCTAGGGTGCTCAGTTAGTTTGTTTATAAGTCGCCTGTGAGGAACAGTGTCAAAGGCTTTACAGAAATCTAAATACACCACATCTAGGGCTCTCCCTTGGTCTAACTCCCTGGTCATCCAGTCAAAGAAATCAATCAGATTTGTCTGACAAGACCTGCCTCTGGTGAATCTATGCTGCCTCGGATCCTGTAATCCGCTGGACTCCAGAAACCTCACTATTTTCTCTTTCAACAGCGTTTCCAATAATTTACTCACCACCGAAGTTAAACTAACCGGCCTGTAGTTTTCAACCACATCCTTACTTCCGCTTTTGTGTAAAGGCACCACATGAGCCTCTCTCCAGTCCTTCGGCACCACTCCCGACTCCATTGAGGCATTGAAAAGGTCAGTCAGTGGAACTGCTAGAACGTCCCCAAGTTCCCTCAGTATTCTAGGGTGTATCCCATCTGGTCCCATCGCTTTGTCTACTTTAAGTTGAGCTAGTTTCTCTCACGAACACAGTCTTCTGAAAATTGTTCAAGAGGTCCCTCGCTTCTGTTCCTGTTTGTGGGTGTTTTCTGAGGTCCTGCTCCTGGTTCTTCATCTGTGAACACAGAACAGAAATATTTGTTAAGCAATTCCGCTTTATCCTCATCGGCTTCTACATATTCCTCCCCTTCACCCTTGAGTCTGACAATACCACTTTTGCCCTTCCTCTTCTCACTAACATATCTGGAAAATGTTATCTCCAGGAACAAGCAGGAATGAGTCTTCACATATGGGTATCGTCGGTACCGACGGAGCCTGCGCGAGAACGCTCCCCAGCGTCCAAAAGGAAAGCTTTTGGGAGCATCCCACAGTGCCTGTGCGCTGCCTTCCCGCCTTTCCCAACCGCCTCTCTCCAGTTCTTCTTTTCCGCCGAGCCAGCAGGTCGTGTTCCTGTCACCGCTGAAGAAGTTCTTTATTTTATTTTATTTCTTTGGTCGCGCGTCTGCCTTCTTCGACGTCGGACCGGTACCGCCGGTCTTTCTTTCTTAAAAAAAAAAAAAAAAAGACTACTATTTTCACTTCTGTGCTTTTTCTGTGCCTTAGGCCTACGAAAAATTCTCCTCATGACTGGTGTTTAAAATGTTTGGGTCCTGACCACTCCATCACGGATTGTGAGTCCTGTTCCATGATGTCTAAAAGAGCTCCACAGAATCGAGCAGCCAAGCTCAGTACCCTGTTTCCCTCTGATGCAGCTTCGGTAGCATCGACGTCTTTCAGGGCTGCTTCTTCCTCCCATGGATCTCAGGTAACCAAAGTCAAGTCCAGCCGGTCCTCGAAGGGTAGATCTCCCTCTAAGTATCGAGATGCCTCTGGGCTTGCTCTCGAGGAATCCGCACCGGCAAAATTACCCCGGCGGGAGGCTCTTGCTTCCAAAGCTTTATCTATTTATTTTTATTTTTATTTATTTATTTATTCAGTTTTGTATACCGCCTTATCCTTCAATCAAAGCGGTCACAACACAATTGAGGATACATTTAACACGCGGGGATATGAGACACATACACTAATACTTACAGGGAACATGGGCAATGGAGGGTTAAGTGGCTTGCCCAAGACCACAAGGAGCATCTGTGGGACTAGAAACCCCAGTCCTTCTGGCCCAAGGTTGCTGTCCTCTAGTGGGATTTGAACTTCCGGCCTGAAGTACCTTGCCCCAACCACTAGGCTATTCCTCCCTCCTATGGGGTCACAGGTTGACATCGATGGCTTGGCCTCGACCGATCACCTGTTGTCATGTTCTGGGGTGCCGGTGGTTCCCACTGGTACCGACATCCAGACATTGGTGGCGTCGATGGATCAGAATATTCTGACCATGCAGCGTGCCATTACGGCATTCATACAAGCTGCGACGCCTCCGGTACCGCAACAAACTCCGTTGTCGGTACCGGCACAGATATCGGTTCCTGTGCCGGTACCGATTGCATCGACATCGGCTTCTGTGTCGACTGCAGCGGTACCCTGTTCTGTGATGCCCATCGGTACCGAATCGGTACCAATCACTCCCGATGTCGATACCACTCGGTACGCGTATCGGGCTCTGCAGGAGCATCCAGATAGGCGATACTTCGATTCCTCTGAAGACTCTGATGAATCAGAGGTTTCTGTCAAAGCATCGGTACTCCTTCCTCAGGAGCCCTCTTCTCCAAAAAGAATGTCTCCTCCAGAAGACTTGTCTTTCAAGACCTCATTAGGGAAGTGGCCAGGGGCCTCTCCATTTCAGTGGCCCCTGAGACAGAGCCTAGAGCCAAAAAATTGGATATCTTACAATATCCTAAGGCTCCTAAAGAGGCAGCTACTTTACCAATTCATGAGATCCTTTATGATCACATGTTGGGCATATGGGAGACACCTCTCACCACCTCCCCTCATTCTCGTAGGTTGGACACCATGTACCGTGTTCCTCCTTGTCCTGGCTTTCATAAGACTCAGCTTCCTCACCACTCTATTGTGGTGGAGTCTGCTATGAAGAGGATAAAGAGTGCAAAAAGGCACTCATATAATCCTCCAGGAAGAGAATGCAGAACCTTAGATGCTTTTGGCAGGAGAATTTTCCAGGCCAATATGCTTGTTGCTAGAATCAACTCCTATAGTCTCTATATGGGGATGTTTCTAAAAGAAGTTACAGATCACCTGCAAACTTTAGCTCCTTTTGTTTCAGAAGATAAAAGAGAAGAGTTTCTCACCTGGCTTAAACATGCCCAGGATGTTTCCAAGTTTTCCAACCGTGCAGCCTTTGACTCTTTTGAGTGTGCTAGCAGAGCCTCGGCTATTGCATAGGTGCACGCAGAGTTGCTTGGCTACAAGCTTCTGATTTGGAACCCTGGGTTCAGGATGGACTAGGAAATCTTCATTGTACAGGTGAAAACCTTTTTGGCAAAGATTGGCAAGCAAAGGCCACTCAGATGGTTGCTGAAAATTCTGCTTTAGATAGACTTTCAAAGTCTACTTCTGCTCCTGTTAAGAAAAGGTTGTTCAAAAGGGATTTTTTCCCAAAAAGGGGAGATATTATCCTGTTTATGGTCAACAGGCATCTTCTGCAGGTCGTTTTGCTGCAAAGCGACAGCAACAACCTAAACAGGCCAAGCCTGAGGCTGCAAGGGCTGCTACGGCCCAACAGCCTCAGCCTCCTCAGGGCCTTTGACTCTCAACTAGAGAACTTAGCCTTTCTGGCTCTAAAAGAACCAGAGCCTCTCACCATTCCAGGAAGGTTAGCTCACTTTGCTCCCAGGTGGGAACAAATCACAGCAGAGCAATGGACCCTCTCCATCATAAGGGAGGGGTACAAGCTTCATTTCTTAAACCTTCCTCCTCACACCATGGTGAGACAGTTCAATTCTCCAACATCTCTCCTCGACCTTTTGGGTCAGGAGATTGCTACCCTTCTTGCCCAAGGGGCAATAGAAGAAGTAGCCCTTCTTCAACAGGGCTCAGGGTTCTACTCCCCCTACTTTCTTATCCCAAAGAAAACGGGTGGCTACAGACCCATATTAGATCTCAGAGAATTGAACAAGTTTCTATGCAAGGAGAAATTCAAGATGATTTCTCTCGGTGCTCTCCTTCCATACCTTCAGAGTCAGGATTGGCTTTGTTCTCCAGACCTCAAGGATGCGTACACCCATGTCCTCATCCATCCAACACACAGAAGGTTCCTTCTGTTCCTTTATCGAGGAAAGCACTACCAATACTGAGTGCTTCCTTTCGGTCTGGCCTCTGCACCAAGAGTGTTCACCAAATGCATGGCAGTAGTAACTGCATTTTTACGCACTCTAGGGATATTCGTATTCCCATATCTGGACGACTGGCTCATCCGAGCTCTATCCCAGTCAGAGGCCCAGACTTCCCTAGCCTGCACAAGGCGTGTTCTTCAGTATCTGGGACTTGTAATAAACATCCAAAAATCCCATCTCACCCCTACTCAGTCTTTAGTTCATAGGGGCCTTGCTGGATACCACAACTGCAAGGGCCTATCTTCCCCAGGCCCTTTGCCTACGCTTGGTACAGTTAGCCTCACAAATTCAGTTAAAATCCCATTTAACTGCTCGAGAGATGTTACAACTGTTAGGCCACATGGCATCCACTGTGCATGTGGTTCCTTACGCTCGCCTTCACATGAGGGCAGCTCAATGGACTCTGTCCACCCAATGGACCCAGGCATCAGGGTGCCTGTCAGACAAAATAGCAACCGCCAGTCGCCTCTTTTGCTCTCTGCAGTGGTGGAAGTCCACTCAAAATCTGTTGCTGGGGTCCCCCTTTCAACAGGTGCTACCCCAAGAAACCCTTACAGCAGATGCCTCTCCAAGGGGTTGGGGAGCTCATCTACAAGATCTCTCCACTCAAGGCATCTGGTCTCCACAGGAGACATCTCTACATATCAACCTCTTAGAGCTCAGAGCAATTTTTCTAGCTCTGTCTTCCACACCCTGCTCAGCTACAAGACAGTCCTCATCCACACGGACAACCAAGTAGGCCTGTTCTACATGAACAAGCAGGGCGGGACTGGCTCTCTGTCGCTTTGCAACGAAGCTTTGAGATTGTGGGCCTTCGCCAGAGAGCATCAAATTCATCTCATGGCAGTGTATCTTCCAGGGGTTCAAAACTCTTGGGCAGACAGACTCAGTCGAGTTCTGCTTCCACACGAATGGTCCCTCCATGGGGACCAGATAGCCAGGATCTTCCGAATTTGGGGAACCCTGGACATAGACATAGACCTGTTTGCAAGTCCGTGGAATGCCAAACTTCCCCGGTTCTGTTCCAGGATTCCGTGTCAGGGAGTTCAGGCCAGGGATGCCTTCCTCCTTCATTGGGGGCAAGACTTCCTCTATGCCTTTCCACCCATTCCCCTAATTCCCAAAACACTGTTCAAACTTCAGAGAGACAAGGGGTCTATGATCCTCATAGCACCACATTGGCCACGCCAAGTGTGGTACCCTCTACTTCTGCATCTCTCTCAAGCTCCCTTCCTGGACTTGGGATCTGCTCCAGACCTCCTGTCCGAGGAGGAGGGAACGTTGTGGCACCCAAATCCCCAGTCTCTTCACCTCGGAGCCTGGTTGCTGAAGGCCTAGACCTTCAAGATTTGCATCTTTCTCAGCAAGTGAAGGATATCCTTCATGCTTCCAGAAAGCCTTCCACTAGACATTCCTATGCTTTTAAATGGAAAAGGTTTACCATTTGGTGTTCAGAGAGGGGTCTTAACCCTCTTTCAATACCTCTGAATTCTTTACTAGAGTGTTTGCTGCATTTATCCCATGCAGGCCTTAAAACGAATTCAGTAAGAGTCCATTTGAGTGCTATTGCAGCATCCCTTAAACCTCTCAATGGACACCCTATTTCCTCTCATCCTCTTATAGCAAGATTCATGAGAGGCCTTCTTTTAACTAAACCTCCCATTAGACCACCTCCAGTGGCATGGCACTTGAATCTGGTTCTTGGCCAGCTTAAGCAGCCACTCTTTGAACCCTTAGCCACTACCTCCTTGAAATTCCTTTCCTGGAAGGTTATTTTTCTCATTGCAGTCACTTCAGCTCGCCGCATCAGTGAGCTGCAAGCCTTGGTGGCTAATCCTCCTTATACAAGGTAGTCCTCAGGACCAATCCGCACTTTATGCCTAAAGTGGTCTCACCTTTTCATCTGAACCAGGAGGTGTATTTACCTGTCTTTTTTCCAAGACCTCATGCATCAATTGCAGAGAGGAATCTCCATACCCTGGATTGTAAGAGAGCTTGCTTTTTACTTACAAAGGACACATCAACATAGAAAGTCCTCTCAAATCTTTGTTGCTTTCGATCCCTCTCATTTAGGACTTCCAGTCTCTAAGAGAACTCTGTCCAATTGGATTGCTCAGTGTATTTCTTTTGCCTACCAGAGTAAGAACCTTTCTTTGGAGGGCCATGTCACAGCTCACAATGTGAGGGCCATAGCAGCCTCTATGGCTCATCTAAATTCTGTGTCCATCGACCAAATCTGTCGAGCGGCCACCTGGGCCTCGGTTCATACCTTTACAGCCCATTATTGCTTGGACAAGGTCTCCCGCCGGGATGCCTTGTTTGGTCAGGCTGTTCTCAAACACCTGTTCCATACCTAATCAACTCCTACCCCCCATCCCTGGTTGGATGCCAGAGATCCATGGGGGGTGGTAGAGCCCTTCTCAGGGACTCACATCCTTGGGGATCTCCCTGGCATCTCTAGCTGGGGAGTCCCCATATGTGAAGACTCATTCCTGCTTGTTCCTGGAGATAGCACAGTTACTTACCTGTAACAGGTGATCTCTGGGAACAGCAGGAATAAGTCCACAACCCACCCACCTCCCCTAGGAGTTGTATCTCTCTATCTTTCCTTTCCTTTCTCTCTCTCTTTGTCTCAGCTAAAAACTCGAACTGGAGAGAGGCGGTTGGGAAAGGCGGGAAGGCAGCGCGCAGGCGCTGTGGGATGCTCCCAAAAGCTTTCCTTTTGGACGCTGGGGAGCGTTCCCGCGCAGGCTCCGTCGGTACCTACGATACCCATATGTGAAGACTTATTCCTGCTGTTCCCAGAGATCACATGTTACAGGTAAGTAACTGTGCTTTATCACCCCCCATTTTATTGCATTGGCTATTTCCTCCTCTTTTTGAATCTTTGCTTTTCTGACTACTTAGCTAGCTTCTCTAAGTTTTTCCAAATATAGATGCCTGTCTTCCTCTCTCTGTGATATCTTGTATTTCATGAAGGCCTCCCTCTTTTTCTTCACTCTTTCAGCTACTTCTTTGGAAAGCCATAGCGGTCTTTTCCTTTTACCTTTTATTTATCATTTTAACAAAAAGGTTGGTTGCCCTTAAAATATCACCTTTCAGTTTTGCCCACTGTTTTTCTATATCCCCCAGCTGTTCCCATCCCACTAATGACTCCCTGAGGTATTGGCCCAACTTGGCAAAGTTAGTCTTCCTAAAGTTTAAGACCCTCACCTTTACATAAGAACATAAGATATGCCATACTGGGTCAGACCAAGGTCCATCAAGCCCAGTATCCTGTTTCCAACAGTGGCCAATCTAGGTCATACGTACCTAGCAGTTTCGCCAAAAGACATAGGTTCTGCAATGCTTGTACTAGATCAAGCATTGATATCCTGGGTCCCTTCTTAATAATGGTTTATGGACCTTTCCTCCAGGAACTTGTCCAAACCTTTTTTAAACCCAGCTACACTAACAGCCTTTACTACATCCTCCGGTAACAAATTCCAGAGTTTGATTACACGTTGAGTGAAAAAATATTTTCTTTTATTAGTCTTAAATAGTTTACCCTGTAGCTTCATTGCATGTCCCCTAGTCTTCCTATATTCTGATAACGTAAACAGTCGATCTACGTTTACCCGTTCCACTTCGTTCATTAATTTATAGACTTCTATCATATCTCCCCTCAGCCGTCTCTTTTCCAGGTTAAAGAGCCCTAACCTTTTTAGCCTTTCTTCATAGGAGTATCCTTCCATCCCCTTTACCATTTTGGTGGCTCTTCTCTGAACCTTTTCTAAAATTGCTATATCCTTTTTAAGATACAGCGACCAGACTTGCACACAATATTCAAGGTGCGGTCTCACCATGGAACGGTATAGAGGCATTATAATATCTTTTGTTTTATTTTCCATTCCTTTCCTTATGATACCTAGCATTCTATTTGCTCTCTTGGCTGCCGCTGCACACTGGGCCGAGGGTTTTAACATGTTATCCACAATGACGCCTTTGAATGGATTCTAACAGCCCTAGTCCTAATACTGAACCACATCATCTGGTGATCACTGGATGCAAAATGATCTCCTACTATAACATCAGAAACACTTTCACCATTGGTAAGCACCAAGTCCAGTATGGCCCCTTCACGTTTGGGGTCTGTTACCAATTGCCTGAATAGTTCTCCCTGTAGAGCAGCGGTTCTCAACCTGTGGGTTGCGACCCCCATGGGAGTCGCCACAGGATTTAGCGGGTGTCGCCTCACCCCGCCGTTTAAAAAAAAAAAAGCGCACAAGTTGCTGCCGCTGCCGAGTCCACTTCTCGGCACCGGCAAACTCACCACTTCCCTCCTATTGTAGTCGCGGCTCCCTGTCTCTTAGGGAACCGCGGCTATGCCTGTAAAACCGTTGCGGAGCCTTCCTGCCTCTCGACGGGCTCTGTGCAGCATTGTCCCGCCTCCAAAGGAAGTTCGTTACCACTTCCTTTGGAGGCGGGACAATGCTGCACGGAGCCCGTTTAGAGACAGAAAGACTCTGCAACGGTTTTACAGGCATAGCCACGGTTCCCTAAGAGGCAGGGAGCCGCGGCTGCAGAAGAAGGAGGCAGACATGGGGAGAGGGGAGCAGGGAACCTGCAACGGGGCTGACATGGATAGAGGGGGGGCTGACATGGAGGTAAGGAGGGGGGGCTGACATGGACAAAGGGAAGAGACGGGGATATACTGGACAGATGGGGGATAAATGCTGGACAGAGGGGAGAGACAGTGCGGGTTAGGATAATAATGGACAGATGGGGGGGGCTAGGACTGGTAATGGACTGATTAAGGGGGGTTACGACTGGTAATGTGCTGATAGGGGGGTAGGACTGTTAATGGACTGATGGGGGGCTAGCATTGGAAATGAGCTGATCGGGGAGCTTAGGACTGGTAATGGGCTGATGGGGGGGTAGGACTGGTAATGGTCTGATTAGGGGAGCCTAGCACTGGTAATGGGGTTGAGGAGGGACTAGCACTGGAAATGAGCTGATTAGGGGAGGCTAGGACTGGTAATGAGCTGATGGGGTGGGGAGTAGGACTGGGGCTTATTAGGGGAGGCTAGCACCGGTAATGGGGTTGAGGGGGGACTAACACTAGAAGCGAGCTGATTTGTGGGTTTTGACTGGGAATGGGCTGATTGTGGAGAGGGGCGGATAGAGCTGCTGGCCCTGGAAGAAAACTGGGGGCTAAGGCTACAAATGGGCTGATATGAGGGGTTGGGAGAATGGTACTGGAAGGGAGTGGATCTGAGAGGGGCTTCCATGGTTTTTGTACTAGAAGGGACTGGTCAGTGGGGAATGAGGGGGACTGAAAGGGAATGGACACCAGTGGCAGTCATGGGAATGCAAGTTGACATTGGAAGGTACTGAGAGTGAGGACTGGAAAGGGGCTGATACTGGGAAGGGTTACTGGGACTGGAAATAGGCTGATGGAAAGAATTGAAGAAAACGAAAGAAGAGATAAGAAATGGCAGATGGACCATAGACCACAAAGAGAGCTAAGAGAAGACAGGAAAGCAGAAGCCTCAGATTTGGGCCAGCATGATCAGAGAATAAATTGGTCGGACAACAAAGGTAGAACATTTTTTTTTTATTTCATATTAGTGATTTGACTACAAAATCATCATAATTTTGAAATCAAATATTGTTACTTGTTGTGATTAATTATTGTGGTTTAAATAAGTAAATTTTATAAATAAAAACATATTGCAAAGGCCTATAATATATTAATAATTCAACAAATGATTACAGCAACAATGCGTTAACTGTAAAGGAAGAGAGATGCATTTGATTTTATCATTGGGGGTCACCACAAGTTGACCAACGGTAAAAGGGATCACGGTAGTAAAAAGATTGAGAACCACTGCTATAGAGAATCCAGGATCTCTTTATTTCTAGATGATATTGCAACAGGAATGTGCCAATCAACATCTGGCACTTCCCCTTTCCTAGCAATGCTGCGTATGTCTTCAATTAACTCTCTGTCCACCTCTTCCTTTTGTGAGGGAGGTCTGTATCTCACGCCAATGCAAATAGATTTCTCTTTCCCTCTTTCTAGTTTAACCCACAATACCTCCTCTCTCCCTTTTAAGCTCTGTAATTCCAAAGCTTTAATAGTAGTTTTTGCATATAGTGCCACTCCTCCTCCCCTTCTTCCTACCCTGTCCTTTCTGAATAAAGTATAGCCAGGTATAGTTACATACCAACCATGGTTTTCTGTGAAGCATGTTTCTGTAACTGCCACTAAATCCAAGTCGGCCACTCCCACCAAAGCTTCAACATCAAGGATCTTATTCCCCATGCTATGGGCATTTATACACACTGCTTTCCATATGCTTTCCCTGTTACCCATTTCCACGTATGTTATGTTGTTATGTTTTTATTATCTGTATCTGTAGGTGCTGGGGACTATGGTGGCCACACTCGAGCTAGTCCCAAGGGCAAGGGCACACATGTGACCACTTCAGAGGGCTCTGCTTTGTTGGTGGTCCTATCAGAGTCAGCCTCTGTCTCAAATACTTCTCTGCCTGGGGAGCGCCAGAAGAGCACTCAGGTGGTGGCTCTGCCCAGGAAACCTGGAAGGGGGTATGCCACTCAAGTTCCTGAGGTGGGTCCTGTTGATGACTGATGCCAGTCTATCCAGTTGGGGAGCCCATTGCAAAGAATGTTTTGTTCAGGGAATGTGGAGTCCACAGGAGATCCTGTGGTCTATAACAGGCTCGAAATGCGAGCTGTGACCTTGGCACTAGAACATTTCACGCCGTGGTTACAGGGGAAAGCGGTCCAAGTCCTATCGGACAATGTAAGTATGGTGACGTACATCAACCAGCAAAGAGGCACAGGCAGTGCAGCCCTCGAGGAAGAAGCCAAAAGGCTGTTCGAATGGGCAGAGGTTCATCTCCAGACATTGTCGGCGGCGCACGTAGCTGGAGTCGACGATGTGATCGAAAACTACCTCCAGAGAGTATGAGTGGACCCCGGAGAGTGGCAGCTCAACCAGGAAGTGTTGAAGCAGGTTATCCTTTGGGGCGCACCAGTCAAGGACCTAATGGCAACGTTTGAGTCTACAAAGGCCTGTCATTTTTTCAGCAGAAGAAGAGAAAGGAAGTCAGAGGGCCTGGATGCTCTAATACAGTGCTGGCCAGAAGAGGGTTTTCTCTGTGTGTTTCTCCCATGGGCACTCATAGTCCAGGTAGTCCAATGGGTAGAAGCGCACAGGGGACTAGTGATTCTGGTAGTACCAGACTGGCCGAGATGCCCATAGTATGCCGACCTGGTTTGCATACTGGCGGGTTGGCCATGGAGGCTTCCTGTTCGAAAGGACCTCTTGAGGCAGGAGCTGCTCTGCATGCCCCAGGTGGATCAATTCTCGCTTATGGCATGGCTCTTGAAAGGGCAAGCTTAAAGAAGAAAGGATATTCTGTCTCAGTAATAAAGACCTTGCTACAGGCCCGGAGGAGGTCTACGAGCCTAGTGTATATCCACATGTGGCACATCTTTGAGTTGTGGTGTGTGGAGAGGCAGATGTATCCTCCCACAGCCTCTGTTTTGGACTTCTTGTCTTTCTTGCAATCTGGTTTTGAGAAGGGCTTAGCTGCCAGCTCCTTAAGAGTGCAACTGGCAGCGATTTCCTGTTATCGTGGGAAGGTCCACGTGGTATTGGGTACACACCCAGACATGCTGAGATTTTTGAAAGGGGTGAGCCATCTCCACCCCCCCCCCCCCCCAAGGCAGATGGTGGTACCGCCTTGGGATCTCAGTCTGATGCTTACGGTGTTAGGGGAACCATTTGAGCCGTTGAGCAGAGCTTCCCTGAAGGATTTGACTCTGAAAACGGTATTCTTGGTGGCGATTTGCTCAGCACGCAGGATTTCGGAGCTTCAGGCCCTATCGTGCCGGGAGCCATTCCTTTCCTTCACCACCTTTGTTTTTGCCCAAGGTGGTGTCAGAATTTCATGTGAACCAGGTGGTTTCATTACCAGCCTTGACAAATGCGGCTGGGGGCTCGGCTTCTCTGCAGCTGCGCCACCTAGATGCTAGAAGTCCTCCAAAGGTACTCGAAGATGACATCCTCCTTTTGGACCTCGGATCGCCTCTTTGTTCTTTTTGGTGGGCCGTGCGGGGGCAGCAAAGGCCACCATATCCAGGTGGATTAGGGAGGCAATTGTGTCTGTGTACATTCTGAAGTGTAAAGAAGTGCCGGCTGGATTGCGGGTGCATTCCACGAGAGCTCAGGTGGCTTTGTGGGCAGAGTATAGTTTGGTTCCACCAGTGGAGATTTGTAGGCAGCGACATGGTCGTCGCTTCATACTTTTTCTAAGCATTGTTGCCTGATATCCAGGTGGCGGGGGATGCTCATTTTTGTATTGGTTGTGCTTCAGGCCGGTTGTCTGGATCCTTCCCGTTAGTTTAACTGCTCTGATACATCCCAGAGGTACGGGATTGGACTGGAGGGATGATTAGACTTGCCTGCTAAGTTGTTCCTTGAGGATCTCAAGTCCAGTCCCGGATCTCTCCCTAAGTGCTTTCTGTGTTGGTCAGCACCCCAGTCCTGAAGCTGAAGTGAACAGGGGGAGCCGAGGAGTAGGGTGCAGTCAACCTTGTGGGGGGGGGGGGGGTGGGTGGACCAGAAGAGCTGTCGGTCTCTTGCTTCCGCTGATAAAAGGTGCTTGGATGCTTCACAGGTAAACCTCCTCATCCTGGAGGGGGGACGGGGATCTTTCTCAGAAGGTAGAGGGGGGACGGTTTATTTAGATGTAAGACTGTTTGCAGATGACACAAAACTATTTAAAGTTGTTAAAACCCAAGAGGATTGTGGAAAATTGCAAGAGGATCTTGATAAATTGGAAGACTGGGCATCAAAATGGCAGATGAAATTTAATGTGGACAAGTGCAAAGTTATGCACCTAGGGAAGAACAACCCGAACTATGGTTACACAATGCAAGGTTCCACATTAGGAACCACCACCCAGGAAAAAGATTTAGGTGTCATTGTGGATAACATGTTAAAATCCTTGGCCCAGTGTGCAGCGGCAGCCAAGAGAGCAAATAAAATGCTAGGTATCATAAGGAAAGGAATGGAAAATAAAACAAAAGATATTATAATGCCTCTATATCGTTCCATGGTGAGACCGCACCTTGAATATTGTGTGTAAGTCTGGTCGCCGTATCTTAAAAAGGATATAGCGTTATTAGAAAAGGTACAGAGAAGAGCCACCAAAATGGTAAAGGGGATGGAAGGATACTCCTATGAAGAAAGGTTAAAAAGGTTAGGGCTCTTTAACCTGGAAAAGAGACGGCTGAGGGGAGATATGATAGAAGTCTATAAATTAACGAGCGGAGTGGAACGGGTAAACGTAGATCGATTGTTTACATTATCAGAATATAGAACGACTAGGGGACATGCAATGAAGCTACGGGGTAAACTATTTAAGACTAATAAAACAAAATTATTTTTTCACTCAGCGTGTAATCAAACTATGGAATTTGTTACCGGAGGATGTAGTAAAGGCTGTTAGTGTAGCTGGGTTTAAAAATGGTTTGGACAAGTTCCTGGAGGAAAGATCCATAAACCATTATTAAGAAGGGACCCAGGATATCACTGCTTGACCTGATACAAGCACTGTGGAACCTGTGTGTTTTGGGGAAACTGCTAGGTACGTATGACCTAGATTGGCCACTGTTGGAAACAGGATACTGGGCTTGATGGACCTTGGTCTGACCCAGTATGGCATATCTTATGTTCTTATGAATGTTTAACTACTTATTTGTTCCTGTGAGTCTGCTTTGTCAATAGGTACTGGAGCTGATAGGTGGTGCCTGCTGTATAAGTACACTAGTGTCATCAGAAAGATGACATGCTCAGTCTCCAAGCTGCTGGAAGAGATAAACTATCCAGAGATGCAGGACTGGACTGGAGTTCCTCAAGGAACAAAAATTAGCAGGTAAGTCTATATGTATGCGAGTCAATGTCTTGTCATCTGAGCTTCTAAAGAAAGCTTAGCTTTCATCTCCTCTAATACTGACTCTTTTGTTCTTTGGGCAGTCCATGATATAGGTAGTATTTTTTGCCAGTACCATAATTCAAAGGCTTTGATTTTCTTCCTGTTCAGTTAATTCTCCTTTAGTAAGTCACTTTGGCATATTTCTTAAGACGAAATGTCATCTCGATGGTATCTGAAAACAAGAGCTCTTAAGCTTACCTATTGGGCTTTCCATGTTTTTTTGTCCCTTGGACTTGACTCTTTTTGCTTCTTCTCTTTGATAGGGTGGTGAAGGAAGAGATCTCTGATGACAATGCCAAAGTCCCTTGCTTCAATGGCAGAGTGGTTTGCTGGGTAAGTCTATGCATGTCATTAGGCACTGAGGACATCATGAGAAGCAGAGAGAGGGCTGTTCACCCAAGTCAGCCATATGGAACTTCTTAATCAGCTCAGAAAGCCATAGATTGTGCTGAGGAGGACAGTTTCAGATTGCTAAGTGAGATATCATTCGGCATATTATGTCCAGTTCTGGAGATAACGACAAAAGGATCAGAGGAGAGAGTGACCAGCAGTTGTACAGAGTCTGCATCACAACGGAGGTGAAAATTATGGGCCTCCACAAGTTTATCTTGACGAGAACAAGGAGGGATTTGATAGTAACATAATATCCAAAAGAGATTTTTCAGTAGGAAAGTTCTAGAACAAGGTTCATAAATATGAGGCTGAAAGGGACAGCCTTGGGAGTTATTTATACTGAATGTGTTCATTTTCCTCTGTGCTGGAGCCCCTTGCTTAGAGCTTTGTAATATAAGTGGATTATGAATGCTTTAAATATAAGGACATATTTCTTCACGGAAAGAGTGGTGGATGTAATTGAATGGCCTCTCAGAAAATGTGGTAGAGTCCAAAACAGTAACAGAATTGAAGAGAGCCTGGGAAAAATGAATGAAGAACTACTACAGTAACAAAAAAAAGACATGGAGGCTGCTGGCATCTTATAGTCTGATAGTTGTTTAGTTATAAGCTTTTGAGGAAAGAATGCATTTTGTTAGGATGGGCCTTGCATGATTTGGCATCATGAGATGCTTAAAAATATATATGAACATAAGCATTGCAGTAGCAATCTGAAAACTGTGCTTCTGTGTCACATGTAAAACCTCTTATGTGCAGACATTGAGGGAATTCTGAGAAGCTACCTCTTCAAACTGCCTGTTGGTTCTTACTGTTTTTATATATTATAACATCTAAATTTTCTGAGACAAAAAGAATTCTTTGCTACAAATGTGCTTTATCCTTTCCCTTGGCTGTTGATTTACTGTTAGTTCTCTCTGTGTTACAACGTGCCCATGACCCAGTCCCACCAATCGCCCTCCCTGCTGGTCCGGAAGCAAAAGCTGGAAATGATTATAGGAGAGTACTGCCCAGAAGTCTCTCACCTAATTACACAACATACCAGAGCTCTTCCTAGTTGGAGTGGAGGAGTGGCCTAGTGGTTGGGGCAAGGTACTTCAGGCCGGAAGGTCGGGGGTTCAAATCCCACTAGAGGACAGCAACCTTGGGCCGGAAGGACTGGGGTTTCTAGTCCCACAGGTGCTCCTTTGTGGTCTTGGGCAAGCCACTTAACCCTCCATAGCCCATGTTCCCTGTAAAATAGTTATCTCCAAGTTATAATGCCCTGTTCAATGTAATTTCAGTTTGTTCAATGTAAACCGCACTGATGCAGAATAGTGCGGTATATAAGAGAATGTAAATAAAATAAATAAATAAAAAATTAATATATGGGAAGCGAAACATCAGTGAAGGATCTTCACTTGGTCAAGCTGCACTCCAAATCTTTGTCTTACATGGCAATAAATTCCATAACACAGTATCCATGTGAAGTTCTTTGGTGGCAAACCTTTCGCATTTTGGAAAAATGATTAAAGATTTTTTTTATTCCGTCAGGATTTTGATAAAGATAGATAGCAATTGGCTGAAATTGGTTGAGTGGGATGCAACAAAGGGTACAAGTAAATGGAGCTCACTCTGAGGAGGAGGAGATTACCACTGGTGTGCAGCAGGGATCTGTCCTTGGTCTGATTCTTTTTTTTTTTTTTTTTTTTTTAACATCTTTGTTCCTGATCGTATCTCCAGTCTAGTCCCGGACCTCTGGGTTGTCAACCTTAATCAGCAGCTTGGAGACTGAGGAACCTCCTTCTTTTGTGATGTCACCAGTATATCTTCCCGGTAGCCACCTCCACTTGCCAGTTACCTCAATCTCCAAGCAGCTGAAGGGACAGTGAGCCTGGGAGGTCCGGGCTCACAGGAGGAACAATTAAGACAGATTTAGTGTTAGGAGTGATTTGGCTGTTAAAAAAAAAAAAAAGAAGCATAAACGAACAAAGAAAGACAAGGACAGATCCTGGTTTAGGTAGATGAGCATTGCCCGGAGCTGTACCTTTAAGTGGGGCTCAAGGCTCTCCCCTCGCCTGCGGAGTGCTGCCTGCTCTCGGTGGTTGGAGGTTTCTCACTTACCGGAGCAGAAGGGGGCTACAGTGCCGGTAGCATTTGGCCTGTGAGTAGATGTGCTGCTGCATCAGAATCCAGCCGACGTGATACAGAGGTGCTGCCTGTCAGTACGCCGTGGCTGAGAGCTCCCCCCCTCCCCCATGCGGTTGCTGGCAGGAGATTGTGCTGGCTCCCGGGGTATCTACAAGTTGTGCCTTCGGGGCTGTGCAGGGGCAGGAGAAATCGGCGGGAGGTAAGAGCTTCAGAGGTTTTCTTCACTCTCTGCTCGGTCTGTTTTTAGGCGCAAAAGGCTCAGCGGGCCCAGCCGCATGTTGCTGATGCGAGCACTTCGCGGCAGTCCCGGCCTTGCTCTTAGAGTTCGGAGACGCTAATTTTATTGCTGGCTCATTTCTTTTTTGGGTCAATTGACTTTTAGCTGGTTCGGGGGTCTCTCTCTTGTTTTTTCCTTGTTTTCTCAGTGCGAGCGTTTTCAACGTGGCGGTTTGAGCCCCCGGGGCTCGGTTCTGGCGGGAAGCAGTTTGTTGGCTGAAATGCCCGCGAGGCCCCAGTGCTTCATGTGCGGGGCTAAAAGAGGGTCGGCAGCAGACTCGGGGGGGGTCTGCAAGAGCTGTTCTAAAGAAGCTGCTGGCATGGACAATGTTCCACGGGCCGCGGAGGAGCGCCTGGAGGCAGAATCAGGGCTTTCCACCGAGCAAGCAAGCAGTTTGACCCTGGGGGAACCGGTAGCGGGGCCTTCCTCCGCGCTGGATGTCTCCCCTCCTCTGGTGCCCTGGGCAAAGGGGCTTGAGTCCATTTTTTCTCGGGATTTTGTAGTGCTTCTTCAGCAGGCTATGGGGGGATTATCCCAAGATCAATCTAAAGATGAAGGCAAGGTTCCCGAGGGTAAAAGGCCCGCGATGTCTCAGGCTGCTGACAATTTACTGCTTGAGACTAAGAGGCCACGTTTGATAGAGGATCCTAAGGTATCCTCTGTTGCTTCAGAGGTGCAAATGTCTGATGAGGAAAGCCGCAGCCTCGACATGGAAGAGGAGCTCGAGGAAGGGGAGCTCGCGGAAAAGGAGGACCAAGCCAGGGTAGTCAGTGTTTCGTAGAGAGGAATTGCCCGCTCTCATTAGGGAAACGCTTAAAGCTCTGAACATGCCGGTCCCGGGTTCAGGGACGGATGAGACCTTGGAGGACCCGTTATTGCGGGTGTTTTGGAAGACCCAAAGGGCATTCCCGGTGCATAGGGTTTTTCAGGAATTGATTCAGGAGGAGTGGAATGTGCCAGAGGCACCCCTCAGGGGTTCTAGAGTGCTGAGTCGCCTCTATCCGCTAGTGGAGCAGGATAGGGAGGTGTTTAAAGCTCCCAAAGTTGATGCGGCGGTAGCAGCAGTTACCAAGAAGACCACGATCCTGGTGGAGGGTAGCGCGGCTCTTAAGGATCCCCAGGACAGAAAGCTGGACGTCTTGCTCAGGCAGGTTTTTGATGTGAATGCGGTGTCGCTTCAGGCGGCTATCTGCGGCGCCTGGGTGGCCAGGGCCTGCCTGCGATGGGCGCAAAAAGTCCCAGGGGGGCAGGAGATTGACAGTACTGGGGAAGCGGCTCGGCTGGAGTCTGGGGCGGCTTACCTGGCAGATATTCATTATGATCTCATGCGTGCGCTGTCAAAGAGCATGGCTTCTGCGGTTGCGGCGCGGCGGTACTTGTGGCTTCGCAATTGGGCGGCAGATAATTCTTCTAAGTCAAGGTTGGGCAAGCTCCCCTTTAAAGGAAGGCTCTTGTTTGGCGAGGATTTGGAAAAATTGGTTAAAGATCTAGGGGTATCAAAAGGTGGTAGATTGCCGGAGGACAAGCCCAAGCTTGGCAGAGCGACGCCCGTGGGTAGAGGTCAGCAACGGGAGTTTCGTCGCTTTCAGTCGCAACGATTTGCTCCAACCCAGAGAGGCAGGTTTTTCAACAGGACTCAGGCATTTCGAGGGTTTCGGGGAGCAGGCAGAGGTTTTGGGGCCTCCTCCTCCTCCTCCCTTCCCAATGCTAGGAAACCCCAATGAAGCTCTGGGGGCCCGGGCGCCTCTAGTTCCCGTAGGGGGGTGCTTGCAGAAGTTTTACGACGCCTGGGTCCGGGTAACCTCAGATCAGTGGGTTCTGGAGGTCATTCGAGAAGGGTACGCACTGGAGCTGTGGTCTCCGGTGCGGGAGGCCTTTGTGCAGTCCCCCTGCAGGGCTCCAGCAAAGTGTGTGGTGGTGCGGGGGACCGTACAGAGGCTCCTGGACCTTGAAGCGATAGTGCCGGTGCCGGCAGACCAACTCGGCTGCGGTCGATTCTCCATTTATTTTGTGGTTCCCAAAAAGGACGGAGGGGTTCGGCCGATTTTAGATCTCAAGGGAGTGAATCGCTGCCTTCGGGTCTCGCATTTCCACATGGAGACCCTCCGCTCGGTCATAGTGGCGGTTCGGGCGGGGGAGTTTCTTACCTCCCTGGATCTATCGGAGGCTTATCTGCACATTCCTATTCGGCTGGATCATCAAAGGTTCCTCCGGTTTGCGGTCCCCTTCGGACAGTTTCAGTTCCGGGCGTTACCGTTTGGTCTAGCAACGGCTCCTCGCACGTTTACCAAGATCATGGTTGTGCTCGCGGCAGCTCTACGGAAGGAAGGAGTTTTAGTGCACCCCTACCTAGACGATTGGCTGATTCGGGCAAAGTTGAGAGAGGAGAGCGAGCATGCGATGGCGCGTGTGGTTGCATTCCTGGAGAGCCTCGGTTGGATAGTCAATATGGCCAAGAGTCACCTGACTCCTTCTCAATGCCTGGAGTACTTAGGGGCTCGGTTTGACACCGAGAAGGGGCAGGTGTTTCTCCCGCGGCTGAGAGCGCAGAGGTTGCGAACCCTCGTCCGCCGGTTCTTACACATGGCGGCCCCCACGGCATGGCAGTATCTGCAGTTGTTGGGCACAATGGCGTCGACGATAGACTTGGTGCCCTGGGCGCGAGCGCATATGAGGCCTTTGCAGAGGGCGTTGCTCCGGCGGTGGTCGCATCAGCGGGACCCGTTGTCTCGGAGGCTCCCTTGTCCGCTGGAAACGCGGGCTGCCCTGCGTTGGTGGCTGCTCCCCGAATCATTGCGGAAGGGAAAGCTTTTGGAGGCTCCAGATTGGGTTCCGGTGATGATAGACGCGAGCCTCTGGGGCTGGGGAGCCCACATTCAAGGCCAGTTCGCCCAGGGGCAGTGGAGTTTGTTAGAGAGCTCCTGGTCGATCAACCGGTTTGAGCTGAGAGCGGTGTCATTGACCCTGAGGGAGTTTCAGGTCTATCTCGCCGGACGAGCGGTTCGGGTGTTTTCCGACAATGTGACGGCGGTGGCTTATGTCAACCGACAAGGGGGAACCAACAGCGTAGCCCTGGAGACCGAGGCCGAAGTCTTGTGTGGCTGGGCCGAGGAGAATCTGCTAGCTCTGTCCGCAGCGCATGTCGCAGGAATGGATAACGTAGAGGCCGATTTCCTCAGTTGAGTGAAGGTCGATCCTGGAGAGTGGGTCCTGAACACGGAGGTCTTCCACATGATTGTGCGTCGGTGGGGCACCCTGGTTTTGGACCTCATGGCGATGTTCCAGTCGGCGAAAGTCAGTCGGTTTTACAGCAGGAGAAGAGAAAGGATGTCCGTGGGTCTGGATGCTCTCATTCAGCATTGGCCGGAAGACCAGCTCTTGTACATCTTTCCGCTGTGGGTCCTGATAGGCAGGGTGGTACAGCGGATAGAATGTTACCGAGGACACATCATTCTGATAGCGCTGGACTGGCAGCGGCGGCCTTGGTACGCGGACATGGTGAGGCTTCTCGTGGCGAAGCCCTGGCGTCTGCCAGCCAGAGTGGACCTGTTATCGCAAGGGCCCCTGTCAATGCCGCACGTGGATCGCTTCTCGCTTACGGCTTGGCTATTGAAAGGGCTAGGCTAGCGGCCAGAGGGTATTCCTCGTCGGTAATTTCGACTTTACTGAGGGCTCGTAGGAGATCGACGTCCTTGACGTATGTTCGGGTCTGGAGAGTATTCGAAGGCTGGTGTAGTGAACGGGCGCTGGAGGCCCTGAGATCGACCGTCCCTCAGATATTGGAGTTTCTACAGGCTGGGTTCGTCAAAGGTTTGGCGGCTGCCTCGCTCAGGGTGCAGGTCGCGGCCCTGGCGTGTTACAGAGGTAAATTGGGGGACCGGTCGCTTGGGGAGCACTTGGATATAAAGCGCTTCCTGAGGGCGGTGGTTCTGCTATGGCCTCCGATTAGGCAGACCATCCCTAAGTGGCATCTGCCGTTAGTGCTGGATGCTTTGGAGCGGAGACCCTTTGAGCCCCTGTCTCAGGCGTCCTTAAAGGATCTTACGTTAAAAGTGGTTTTCTTGGTGGCGATCTGTTCTGCAAGGCGAGTGTTGGAATTACAGGCGTTATCCTGTAAAGAACCCTATCTTTCATTCTTTGAGTCCAGGGTGGCTCTTCGACCGGTTCCAGCGTTTTTGCCCAAGGTGGCGTCGGCGTTTTATCTGAATCAGGAGATTTCATTACCGGTGTTTAGGAGGGGTCCGGGAGCCTCGGATCCGAATCACTTGCACTCCCTGGATGTTCGACGGGCGTTAAGGAAGTACCTGCGCCGGACGTCGGAGTTTCGCAGGTCTGTTAGGCTCTTTGTTTTTTTTGCGGTGGCAAGGAAAGGAGAGTCGGCATCTAAGGCTTCTATTGCCCATTGGATCAAGGAGGCTATAGCGTCCATGTATGTGTTGAAAGGGAAGCCGGTGCCCGAGGGACTTCGGGCTCACTCCACTAGGGCGCAGGCTGCGTCCTGGGCAGAAGCTAGATTGGTGCCGCCGCTGGAAATCTGTAAAGCAGCGACCTGGTCGACATTGCATTCTTTTGTCAAGCATTACCAGCTGGACGTCCAGGCTCAGCAGGATGCTTGTTTTGGAGCGGCAGTACTTCAGGCTGGTAAGGACAATCCTGCCTGTTAATTTACTGCTCTGGTACAGACCCAGAGGTCCGGGACTAGACGGGAGATACGATTAGGAAGGTTAAATTAGACTTACCTGCTAATTGTTGTTCCTGGAGTAGATACAGTCTAGTCCCGTTGCCCTCCCCATGCAGTATACAGCCTGAAGTTTGACTGCGAACGTTCGGGGACCCTTACAGGTAAGCGGCGTTGTTGGTGAGGGTCTACCAGTCCCGGGTGGGCAGGTCGGTGTTCTTCGGGGGGTCCTCCGCACAGGTGAGGTGAGGGCCTCAGCGGGGGTTTAAAGGTTGAGCATGGAGTTCTTGGCGGGTGGGTGTTTTTCCCGTCACTGTTTTAGGTAGTTCAGTTAGGTACACTGTTCAGTGATTATTCTGTTTTCATGCTTGCTTGTTGCTCCGGTGAGTCTGCTTTGTCAATAGGAAACTGGCAAGTGGAGGTGACTACCGGGAGGATATACGTGTGACATCACAAAAGGAGGTTCCTCAGTCTCCAAGCTGCTGTTTAAGGTTGACAACCCAGAGGTCCGGGACTAGACTGTATCTACTCCAGGAACAACAATTAGCAGGTAAGTCTAGTTTAACCTTAGTGATATTGCAGAAGGGCCGTTGGGTAAGGTTTGCCTATTTGCGGATGATATCAAAATATGTAATACAGCAGACACAGAGGAAGGAGTAGATAACATGAGGAGGGATTTAGCTAAGCTTGAAGAATGGTCAATTTGGCAGCTGAGATTTAATGCTAAAAAAATGCAGAGTCGTGCATTTGGGCTGCAAAAATCCAAAGGAGCGGTACAGTATAGGGGCAAAGTACTTCTCGAAAGAAGAGTGGGAACTGGGTGTGATTTGTTTCTGATGATCTTAAAGTGGCTAAATAGATAATGTGACAGCAAAAGTCAGAAGGATGCTTGGGTGTTTGTTTATTTATTTGTGCTCATTTACCGCTTTTCAGGAATCAAAGCGGTTTACAATAAACTAAAAAAACAGAAACAGAAGTTTACATTGAACGAAGCTAGATATAGTGCATATAAACCAAAATCACAGTGTTATCTAATTTAAAAACGTTAACCTATTAATTATTTTAAACTTTGTACAGGGGACAGTGGTATTGAGGAGTCATGAAGACTTAAGTAGTTAGACTGATTAAGTAAATTGTCTCCCCGAAATGTTCCTTGAACAAATGAGTCTTTAGTAGTCTGCGGAAGGTGTTTGGGTCCTTAGTGTCCTTTAAGACTTGAGGCAGAGAATTCCATAGGTTTGGTGAGTAGAGAGAGAAGGCTCTCTTTGTAGTGGAGGATTTTCATGTTCTGTATTCGTTAGGTACCACGAGAGAATTTTTATTTCCTCTTCGTCTCTCCGGGCCAGTCCAGGTACAGTTGGGTAGTCAATCCCCTCCAGCAGCTGAGGACTGAATGCTAAAACTTTTGCTGACAGCTCCCATAGCTCCACCTGCTGTTAGGAAGCCAGTCTTCAGTCCTCAGCAGCTGTGTAGGACGTATCTCTGGCAGGCTCCCAGGAGAAACGAATCTGGATCTAAGCAGTGTCATATTGGGAGAATATATCTAAATTTGGAAACAAGGGAAAAAATAGAAGAACAAAAAGGCCTTGCTCACTGGCCCTAGCAGGGCACTATAGCAAGAGGTGCTCCCTTCTTTGTGTAGTAGGTAAAAAAAAAAAAAAAAAAAAAAAAAAGGTACAGCTATCCTCAGCCTGTTTTCACTGTTTTTGAGCTGATTTGGAGGCAGAGCCTGCCTTCAAGAGGATCGGGTGGTGTACCGGGGGGGGGGGGGGATAGTTAGGATCTGGGAGCCCCAGTATCCTCTCCCCGACGCTGTTCATTTGCCTCTGTGGCCTGCTAGCAGCGAGTGCCAGGAGTCAGGAGCTGCACCGCCGACGCTGCAGGTAGGAGAGCGGCTTGTGCGCTTCGTGGTTTTGACAGATTTATGAATCGGGCTTTTCCCTACCGAGTTCTGCCGGTTCCGGGGGGCCTCTATCAAGGTGAGCAGGGTCCGGTGAAACAGGAAGAGTCTTCTCCGGAAGGTGCAAAACTCGAGTCAGCGGTGGCATACCTCGCTGACTCCTTCTATGATTTGATTAGAATTTCAGTGAAGTCTATGGCTTCAGTTATTGCTGCTAGGTGATTTCTGTGGCTTCGAAACTGGGCGGCAGATGCCTCGTTGAAGTCCCGCCTCAGTAAGCTTCCATACAAGGGCAAGCTGCTTTTTGGGGAAGCGTTGGAGAAAATTGTTAAGGATTTAGGTGACTCCAAAGGGGGTCGTCTGCCGGAAGATAGGCCTCGGGGGACTAAGACGGGAGCAATGCGGAGAGGTCACGGCAGGGAAGTCCGTCGATTCCGGGGGTCTCGGTTTGCTCCTTACCAGAGGGGTCAGTTTCCTTCCAGGAGTCGGTCCTTTCGTGGAGCCAGAGACTTTGGCAGGGGGTTCTTTAACACCCAGCAAACCTCATCTAAGAAGCCGCAATGAAGCGAGGCTGGTCCAGGTGGAGTGTCCGGTAGGAGGACGTTTGCAGGGATTTCTCTCCGCCTGGACCATCATCACTTCCAATCTCTGGGTTCTAGAGATCATCTGCGAAGGATATGCGCTAGAGTTCGCTTCTCCTCTGGCGGACGCCTTCGTGCTGTCCCCCTGCGGTCCGCAGTCGAAGAGGGAGGCTATCTCGAGCACTCTGCAGCGCTTGCTGCTTCTGCGAGCTGTGGTGCCGGTGCCTCTAGACCAGTGCGGTTTAGGTCGATACTCAATTTACTTTGTGGTGCCCAAAAAGGAGGGCTCTTTTCGGCCTATTCTGGATCTCAAGCACGTGAACCGCTGCTTAAGGGTTCCACATTTTCAGATGGAAACCCTACGGTCGGTTATTCGGGCAGTAAAGCCCGGAGAGTGGCTTTCCTCCATAGATCTGACGGAGGCTTATCTGCACATTCCGATCCGCTCTGAGCATCAGCAGTTTCTACGGTTTGCGGTTCCCATGGGGCATTTTCAGTTTCATGCCTTGCCGTTCGGTTTGGCCATCGCGCCTCGTACCTTCACCAAGGTGATGGTGGTGGTAGCGGTGGCTCTACGCAAAGAGGGAATCCAGGTACATCCCTACCTGGACGATTGGCTGATTCGTGCAGGGTCTCGAGAGGAGTCGGTAGCGGCGACTGCTCGAGTGGTGCAGTTTTTGGAGCACCTAGGTTGGGTCATCAACCAGGCGAAGAGTCAGCTTATTCCGTTGCAAAGGCTAACTTACCTCGGAGCATTGTTCGACACGAAGAGCGGAGAGGTGCAGCTTCCACCGGACAGAGTGCGGAAGATTGTGTCACAGGTAACGGCTTTCAAGCGTCTGTCGGCTTGGAGATATTTACAGTTGTTGGGGTCCATGGCCGCGGCCTTGGATCTGGTTACTTGGGCAAGAGCTCACATGCGTCCTCTGCAGCAAGCCTTACTCTCCAGGTGGTCGCCTCAGGTTCATCCCATGTCTCAAAAGCTGAAGTGCCCGGAAGATGTTTGGGTTGGTCTGCAGTGGTGGCAGGTTCCGGCGCACCTTCAGGCAGGAGTTCCGCTAAGGGATCCGGAGTGGGTTTTGGTCACGACGGATGCCAGTCTTTCCTGTTGGGGGGCTCATTGTCTGTCTCAGGTGGCGCAAGGGACCTGGACGGAGGAGAAGAGCGCTTGGTCAATCAATCGCTTGGAGCTGCGAGTGGTTCGTTTCGCACTTCTGGCTTTTTCAGGTCTCCTCGAGCGGCGTGCAGTGCGAGTGTTTTCCGACAACCTAGTAACAGTGGCCTACATCAACAAGCAAGGAGGCACATCCAGTCCGATGTTGCTGCAGGAGAGTCAGGCCTTGTTACAATGGGCAGAACTGCACCTCGAGGCAGCTCATGTGGCAGGGAAGGACAACATTCAGGCAGATTATCTCAGTCGCAATCGCCTGGATCCCGGAGAATGGAAACTAAACTGGGCGGTATTTCACGAGCTCACGGTTTGCTGGGGCCAGCCGGTCATGGACCTCATGGCTACTCTGTCCAATGCCAAGGCATCCCGGTTCTTTGGCAGGCACAGAGAGCACATGTCGGAAGGTCTCGACGGTCTGGTTCAGCCCTGGCCGAGGGGACAGCTTCTGTATGTTCCCTCCGTGGCCCTTGATAGGGAGGGTCATTCGCAGAATTTCCAGGTACAGCGGCAAGGTGATTCTCATTGCGCCAGATTGGCCCAGGCGTCCCTGGTATGCGGATCTGGTGAGACTTCTTGTAGATCCTCCTTGGAGGTTACCCAAGTGGATCAACCTCTTGAGTCAAGGTCCGGCTTTGATGCCTCAGGTGGATCAATTCTTGCTTACGGCTTGGCTCTTGAAAGGCAACGATTGCGGCGGAGAGGATTCTCGGGGTCCGTAATTGATACTATGCTAAAATCTAGGAGACGGTCTACATCTTTAGCGTATGTTTGCGTTTGGCGCATTTTTGAGGCATGGTCTGGAGACAGAGGCGTTCGGCCCGAGTCCGCAGATTTACCGGACGTGCTGGCGTTTCTTCAGTGTGGCCTTGAAAAGGGTCTAGCCCTTAATACTCTCAAGGTACATCTCGTGGTTCTAGCATGTTTTAGAGGTAGGGTGCGCGGGCACTCTCTCTTGACTCATCCGGATGTACAGAGATTCCTCAAAGCAGTCCAGCAAATCCGTCCGCCACTTCGGCGCGTGGTCCCGCCGTGGGATTTAAATTTGGTACTTGATGCCTAGACGGGACCGCCTTTTGAGTCCGGTACGTCCGAAGATTTACGAGAATTGTCTTGGAAAACAGCCTTCCTAGTAGCCTTGTGTTCTGCTAGTAGAGTGTCGGATTTGCAGGCTCTCTCCTGTAGGGAGCCGTACCTGCATTTTTCGGATGAAAAGATAGTCCTAAGACCCATGCCTTCGTATTTGCTGAAGGTGGTATCGGGGTTTCACATGAATCAGTCCATTTCGCTTCCCACCTTTCGGTCGCAGGGGGGCAGTAACATGGATCTGGCGCTACGGAAGTTGGATATGGGTCGTGTATTGTGGAAGTATTTGCAGAAGACGAAGCAGTTTCGGAAGTCAGATCGGTTGTTGTTCTGTTTGGAGGACCGCGCAAAGGTAGGGTGGCTACCAAAGCTTCTATAGCTCGCTGGGTGAAGCAAGCGATAGCTGGGGCTTATGAAGCAAAGGGCAGATCGCCTCCTCTGGAACTCAAGGCACATTCAACAAGGGCTCAGGCAACGTCTTGGGCTGAGTTGGCCTTGACTCGGCCAGCAGATATCTGTCAGGCGGCATCCTGGTCCACCTTACATACTTTCACGAAGCACTATAGGTTGGATGTGCATGCCCGGGCGGATGCCAGGGTTGGAGCTTTGGCCATTGTAGCGGGGCTCGCAGGTCCCCCCCCCCCCCCCCCCCCCCCAGTTTAGGTACTGCTTTGGTACTGCCCAACTGTACCTGGACTGGCCCGGAGAGACGAAGAGGAAGGAGAAATTAGACCTTACCTGCTAATTGTCTTTCCTTGAGTACTCTCCGGGCCAGTCCAGGTCCCGCCCGAGTGGTCTGCGAGCAGCGGTTCATTCAGTAGTTCGTGAGTGATTCTTCTCGGTTGCTTTGCGGGTCCGCAGTTAAGATTGACGGTCGGACTTCCTGGAAGAGGATATTGGTGGTCTTCCCGCTAAGTTGGGGGCTCTACAGAGTTAAAAAAAAAACAAAAAACAAACAAAAAAACAAACAGGGTTTCGGGGTCAGAAAGCTTAGACCCGCTTACAGATGCATAAGGGAGAGCTGCTATGCGCTAGGATGTAACTTTCTAGGTTTTTTTCTTGTTTTCAGAAGTTACTGTTCTTTTTGGTTTGAGATAGGTAGTACCTGTATTTACTTCGCTGCTTTGACAATACGTGACTGGCTTCCTAACAGCAGGGGGAGCTATGGGAGCTGTCAGCAAAAGTTTTAGCATTCAGTCCTCAGCTGCTGGAGGGGATTGACTATCCAACTGTACCTGGACTGGCCCGGAGAGTACTCAAGGAAAGACAATTAGCAGGTAAGGTCTAATTTCTCCTTCTGCTTCTCCGTGGTCTGTTTTCTGGGGAGGTTAGAATAAGCGTCTTTAGCTGGTTTGGTGTTTCTGATTGAAGGATTTTGAAGATAGTACGAGTAGCCTTGAATTTTATTCTGCTCTCTATTGGAAGCCGTGTGTGTAGGGAGAGGAATGGCCAGCAGGAAAAATGAGATGGTAGTGCCTCTGTATTAACATAGGCCATGTGGTCTTTTTCTGTTGTCATGTTTCTATCTAGTCTGCCCTTCCATATCAACCACTACTACAGTCCCCTTTTTCCCTTTAGAGATCTGTGTTTGTCCCATGCTTTTTTGAATAGAGATACTGGCCTCATCTCTACCACCTCCACTGGGAGACTATTTCACGCATCTACCACTCTTTCCATAAAGAAATATTTCCAAATATTACTCCTGAGTCTATCCCTGTTCACCCTTACGCTATGTCCCCTCATAGAGCTTGCTTTCAATCGGAAGAGGCTCTCCTCCTGTGCATTTATGCCATGGAGGTATTTAAATGTCTGTCATATCACCTCTATTCCGCCTTTCTTCTAAAGTATACATATTAAGATCCTTAAGTCTGTCCTCATATGAAATATAGAAACATGATGACAGAAAAAGACCACATAGCCTATCTAGTCTGTCCTTCCATAACAACAACTACAACAGTCCACTTTTTACCTTTAGAGATCCTCTGTGTTGGTCCCATGCTTTTTGAATTCAGTTACTGTCCTCATCTCTACCACCTCCACTGGGAGACTATTCCACGGATCCACTACTCTTTCTGTAAAGAAATATTTCCGCATATCACTCCTGAATCTATCTCCCTTCACCCTCATCCCATGTCCCCTCGTAGCAGAACTTACTTTCAATTGAAAGAGGCTCTCTCCCTGAACATTTATGCCACGGAGGTATTTAAACATCTCAATCATATCACCTCTAATCCCGCCTTTCCTCTAAGGTGTACATATTAAGATCCTTAAGTCTGTCCTCATATGCTTTATAATGAAGCCCACTAATCATTTTAGTAGCCACCCTCTGCACCGACTCCATCCTGTTCACATCCTTTTGAAGGTGCGGTCTCCAGAATTGCACACTATACTCCAAATGAGGTTGCACTAAAGACTTATACAGAGGCATTATCACCTCCTTTTTTCTGCTAGCCATTCCTCTCTGTATGCACCCAAGCATCCTTCTAGCTTTTGCCGTCGCCTTTTCTACCTGTTTAGCTATTTTAAGATCATCAGACACAACCACGCCTAGGTCCCGCTCTTATTTAGTGGACAAAAGTACTTCAACTCCTATACTGTATTGCTCCCTTGGATTGCTGCAGCCCAAATGCATGACCTTACATTTTTTAACATTAAATCCCAGCTGCCAAATTCTAGACCATTCTTCAAGCTTAGCTAGATCCCTCCTCATGTTATCTACACCTTCCTGGGTGTCTACTCTATTGCAGATTTTGGTATCATCTGCAAAGAGGCAAACCTTACCCGACAGCCCTTCCGCTATATCACTAACAAAGATGTTAAAAAGAATCGGACCAAGGACAGATCCCTGGGGCACACCACTGGTAACATCCTTCTCCTCAGAGTGAGCTCCATTTACTTGTACTCTTTGTCGCCTCCCACCCAACCAATTTCTAACCCAAGCAGTAACTTTAGGGTCCATCCCTAGGGTGCTCAGTTTGTTTATAAGTCGCCTGTGAGGAACAGTGTCAAAGGCTTTACTGAAATCTAAATACACCACATCTAGAGCTCTCCCTCGGTCCAACTCCCTGGTCACCCAGTCAAAGAAATCAATCAGATTTGTCTGACAAGACCTGCCTCTGGTGAATCCATGCTGCCTCGGATCCTGTAATCTGCTGGACTCCAGAAACCTCACTATTTTCTCTTTCAGCAGCGTTTCCAATAATTTACTCACCACCGAAGTTAAACTAACCGGCCTGTAGTTTTCAACCACATCCTTACTTCTGCTTTTGTGTAAAGGCACCACATGAGCCTCTCTCCAGTCCTTTGGCACCACTCCTGACTCCAACGAGGCATTGAAAAGGTCAGTCAGTGGAGTTGCTAGAACGTCCCCAAGTTCCCTCAGTATTCTAGGGTGTATCCCATCCGGTCCCATCGCTTTGTCTACTTTAAGTTGAGCTAGTTTCTCACGAACAAAGTCTTCTGAAAATTGTTCAAGATGTCCCTCGCTTCTGTTCTTATTTGTGGGTGTTTTCTGAGGTCCTGCTCCTGGTTCTTCATCTGTGAACACAGAACAAAAATATTTGTTAAGCAATTCCGCTTTATCCTTATCAGCTTCTACATATTTCCCCCCTGCACCCTTGAGTCTGACAATACCACTCTTGCCCTTCCTCTTCTCACTAATATATCTGAAAAATGTCTTATCCCCCTTTTTATTGCATTGGCTATTTCCTCCTCCTTTTGAATCTTTGCCTTCTTGACTACTTTGCTAGCTTCTCTAAGTTTTTCCAAATACAGATGCCTGTCTTCCTCTCTCTGTGATCTCTTGTATTTCATGAAGGCCTCCCTCTTTTTCTTCACTTTTTCAGCTACTTCCTTCGAAAACCATAGTGGTCTCCTTTTCCTTTTGCATTTATTTACCATTTTAACAAAAAGGTTGGTTGCCCTTAAAATACCCCCTTTCAGTTTTGCCCACTGTTTTTCTACATCCCCCAGCTGTTCCCATCCCACTAACGACTCCCTGAGGTATTGGCCCATCTTCGCAAAGTTAGTCTTCCTAAAGTCTAAGATCCTTACCTTGGAATGGATTCTAACAGCCCTAGTCCTAATACTGAAACACAACATCTGGTGATCACTGGATGCAAAATGATCTCCCACTACAACATCAGAAACACTTTCACCATTGCTAAGTACCAAGTCCAGTATGGCCCCTTCACTTGTGGGGTCTGTTACCAATTGCCTGAATAGCTCTCCCTGTAGTGAATCCAGGATCTCCTTACTTCTAGATGATACTGCAGCAGGAATGTGCCAGTCAACATCTGGCATATTGAAATCTCCTATCAGTAGCACTTCCCCTTTCCTAGCAATGCTGTGTATGTCTTCAATTAACTCTGTCCACCTCTTCCTCTTGTGAGGGAGGTCTGTATATCACACCAATGCAAATAGATTTCTCTTTCCCTCTTTCTAGTTTAACCCACAATGCCTCCTCTCTCCCTTTTAAGCTCTGTAATTCCAAAGCTTTAATAGTAGTTTTTACATATAGTGCCACTCCTCCTCCCCTTCTTCCTACCCTGTCCTTTCTGAATAAAGTATAGCCAGGTATAGTTACATCCCAGTCATGGTTTTCTGTGAACCATGTTTCTGTAAGTGCCACTAAATCCAAGTCATCCACTCCCACCAAAGCTTCAACTTCAGGGATCTTATTTCCCATGCTACGGGCATTAATGCACACTGCTTTCCATATGTTACCCCTGTTGCCCATTTCCATAAAGGTATTTAATGTATCACCTACCTGGGGGCTTTCACTTACCTGGGGGCTTTCTTCACCCATCCCCAACAAATCTAGTTTAAAGCCCTCTTCAGTAGATTAGCCAGTCTACTACCAAAGATGCGTTGACCTTTCTTGGACAGATGGATGCCATTTCTGCTCTGCAACCCTTGTAACAGCATCCCATGGTCTAGGAAACCAAAACGCTCTCGATGACACCATCCACGCAGCCATGCATTCATCTCCAGGATGCGAGCCTCTCTGCCTTGGCCTTTACACTTAACAGGGAGGATTGAAGAGAACACCACCTGTGCACCTAACTGCTTCACCCTCTGTCCCAGAGCCATGAAGTCACTTTTGATACGTTCCGAGGTATACCTGGCAGTATCATTTGTTCCAACATGGATTAGCAACATTGGGCAATAGTCAGGGGGCTTGATGAGTCTCAGCAAACTCTCCGTAACATCTTGGAGTTTGGCACCAGGCAGACAGCATACCTCTCTGGACATCAAGTCTGGTCGGCAGATGGACGCCTGTCAGACGGCTGCCTGGGTGAGAATCTTCACAGTCTAGGCAAGTGCATATATCTATATGATTTGCAAGGTATTGTGGGCAATGTAGTTCATTCACACCAGACACAGCTGCTGACAATAATTTAGTTGTGCTCTTGGGTATAGCCAATAAGATATTTATTTATGGGGTTATTTCTCCCAACACAGATATGCTTGGTAGCACATAAAATCAGGTAACTTGCTTTCAGTGTTAACTTGGAAAAACAAAGTCAAAATCAGGAAAACAACAAATGAAAAGCCACAAAGCAAGAAACAAACTGTTCTTTTCAGATTAACTTCTGATTACTTCCCACACAGATTCAGAAGTAATTCTCTCCTAGCTCACAAGCAATTAGGTGAGGCTCGATTGCTAGCAGTTACCATCTGAAACCCCTTAGCTGGCTTGCTTTCTACGGTGTGGGTCAAATCCTGCTTCAGGAGCTTTTCTGAGTAGATTAAAGAACAAATTTGTATTTCTTTGTGATGGTTGCTGTACTTTATAACAGAAAGTTACCAACGGAGTTTAGATAGAGAGCAGTCCATATAAACAGGATCTTCATCTGCTATTATTCCCCCTTGTTCAACAAGCATGGGTTCAATATCATGGATTGGCATAGATGAATCTCTCAATGGAGCATTTTCAGGAGAATACTTGTTTCCCTGCTGTCTTTCAAGGTTATAGCTAGGGCATAGATCAGTGTTCATACCTGAGCTTGCATTGCTGTTAGAGTCCCTCTCTATATAGCCTGGCCAGTATGTAGTCCAGTTCTTATGTCCAGCCTTCCAATCCAGATCCCTGGACACTGGATCTCTCTTCACATACCTTCTGGCACGGGTCTTAGGGTCCCTTCCACGTGCAGCCGTCTCCCTCACAGGTAGCCTCTGGTGATTCCTAGATCTGCAGCACCATTCCTCTGGCTTTCCCCAGTCCAATGGTGTATGCTGGCCCTTGGAATACCTCCCAGTATACGTACTGCTTTGGACTCTTCTAGACCTCTCAAAGGCTTTTCTCCTTTTTCTTCCAGAGGGTCTCTTTCCCTCTCTGTCCGTCCGGTTTGGCTTCTGCTTCTGATGATCCTTCAGATGAAACTGACGATCCTTCTCTGGATATCCAAGGTGATCATGAAGATGGTCATCTGTAGAATAAACTCTACTCTTATTCTGCTTAGATGAGTGCTCCTCCCTAACACAGCGCAGCTGTGCTGAATCAGGCCCTGCCCTTTGAGATGAGTGCTTAGGGATTACCTCATAGCCCTCCTGATTGAACACACGTTTCCCCACTTCAGCTCCTCTAATGGCTGTTGGAAACCTGGTGCATTCTGGGACTGGTAGTCAGTTCTGGTAGAAATAAGAAAACAGAATTTTGCCATAAAAGACAGGTTGCTTGTTCAGAGTCACTTCACCTTTTCTATAGCTCCTTCCTGAGCTATGATAAGCTTCCTTATCACACGCCTCAGTACCCCTCAGAAGAGAGTCTCCAACCACCACTACCCTTCGTTTCCTTCTGGTCACTGATTCTGCAATTTTTGGGTACTTGAACTCTGGTTCTTCCCTTTCCAGGGATGCTTTCACCTCCTCCACTTCCAGGGCTGCATAATGGTTCTTCAATTCAAGAGCTGGAGAAGTTGGATTGGTGATTTTGCAGGCCCTGGTGACTTGTGTCCAACCATCGACATTCTGTTGGCACCCATCTTCTCCTGTGCTGGAGAGCTTGGTTGCTGCAAGAAGCATCTCATCAATGTACTTCTCACTGTCTTGAATGCTCCTCAGCCTCGCCACCTCCTCTCTGAGTTCCTCCACTTGTTTCCTCAGAGCTTTATAACAAAGACCACTAACCATTTTAGTAACCCCCCTCTGTAGCGACTCCAACCTGTTTATATCCTTTTGAAGGTGTGGTCTCCAGAATTGCACACAATACTCCAAATGAGGTTGTACCAAAGACAGAGGCACTATCACCTCCTTTCTTCTGCTGGCCGATCCTCTTCCTATGCACCTAAGCATCCTAGCTTTTGCCGTTGCCTTTTCTACCTGTTTAGCTACTTTAAGATCATCAGACAAAATCACAACTGGGTCCTGCTTTTCTTTTGTGGACAGAACTACTTCACCACCTATACTATATCGCTCCGTTAGATTGCTGCAGCCCAAATGCATGACCTTGAATTTTTAACATTAAATCTCAGCTGCCAAATTTTAGACCGTTCATCAAGTTTAGCTAGGTCTCTCCTAATGTTATCTATACCTTTCTGGGTGTCTACTCTATTGCAGATTTTGGTATCCACAAAGAGGCAAACCTTACCCGATAGCCGTTCCGCAATATTTTATTTATTTGAACGTTTTTTTATACTGCTGCTTCCAGCGATCAGGGGCAGGGTACATGGAACATATTTAACCAATACAATTTAACAAGGAACTTAGAACAATAACTATATACATACCAGTGCACACTAATTACAGAGGCTTAGTGATGGCTGGATTTCTTACCTATATACATTGAAATAGGGGAGGGAAATGGGAGGTGTTAGACTGTTGGGGTAGAAGGGGGGTGGAGTTATTGGAGGTAATGTTTATTAGGTGAGCATTATGATATTGTTAGAAAAGGTGTGTTTTCAATTCCTTGCGGAACGTTATGAGATCTTTGGTAGCTCTGATTTGGTCAGGGAGGGGGTTCCAAAGTAATAGGGGCTGTGTATCTGAATGCTATCACTAACAAAGATGTTAAGTCTTTGGTGAGACCTCATTTGGGGTATTATGTGTAATTCTGGAGACCACACTTTCAAAGGATATAAACTGGATGGAGTCGCTATAAAAAGTGGCTACTAAAATGGTTAGTGGTCTTCGTTATAAAGCATATGGGGACAGACTTAAATATCCTAATATGTATTACAGGAAAGGCAGAATAGAGGAGATACGATAAGAGATGCTAAATACATCTGTGGCATAAATGCACAAGAGCCTCTTTTAATTGAAAGTGAGCTCTGCTAGAAGGGAGCATAGGATGAGGGTGAAAAGAGATAGACTTAGGAGTAATATGCAGAAATATTTCTTTATAGAAAGAGTGGTGGATGCATGAAATACTCCCAGTGGAGGTAATAGAAACAAGGACAGTATCTGAATTCAAGAAAGCATGGGACAAACACAGAAGATCTCTAAAGGAAAAAAAGGGGACTATTGTAGCTGATATGGAAGGGCAGACCAGACAGGCCTTGTGTTTTTTTTCTGCTGTCATGTTTCTATGAGTTAATCTTTGTTGTGCTTCTGTTTTTGATTTTAATGTATTTGACCTGACATGCATTTTTCTTTGTAAAACTGCTGATAAGGAAGAGAAACATATCGTCCCTCCAGTCCAGTCCCGCACCTTAGGGTAGTGCACCTCTTCCAGCAGCTTGGAGACTGAGCATGTCACAACTTTGACATCAAGCTACATATACGACTGGCACCAGCCTCCAGGAAGCTCAGTCTCCAAGCAGCTGGAGCAGGTGATTCCAGAGAGTGGACTCAATGAAGGGACAACTAGGAAGCCAGTTAGGCTAATTTTTACCTTTTCTTTTATTGAATTTCCTTGTGGAAGCTCTCTTCCCCCTCCCTCTCTAGACCAGGAGCCGGTCAGGCAGGTCTATTGCCAGAGTCCCCCTTGCTGAGCTGATTAGTACGGCTTACTAATAAAAACATTTTTTTTTTAAAAAAGGAGACTTTAAACTGTAGCAGTGTCGGCTCCCGAACCCGTTTTGGCTGGGTAAGGAGTGCTGCTGCAGGAGAGGGGCAGGACAATCAGGAGCCTGGGGCCGGCAGAGGACCTGTTGGTATCAGTACCGGTGCCGAAGCCGCTGAGCACTGAGGGACAGAGCTGACAGTGCCAAGGAAGAGGTGAGTAACCTGGAAGACTTTCAGGAGGAGTATTTTGAGTTTTTGTTGTCAGCGAGTGCAGTTCGGCTGAGTCGTCGGGGAGGCTGGCAGACTGCCTGGCAGAGGGCTGCGGTTCAACATGGCAGTTAGATGCGCCTTTTTTTCGGGCACGGGAAAAAGACTTTATAGGCTTCGTCGTGTGATCTGGCTAGATTACTTTTATTTGGAGGTTTTTGGGGAGCCTCAAGGGGACAGTAGACCCGGGAGCTATCTGCCAGGTTTTATTTTTGATTTAAAAAAAAAAAAAATGGAAGCAGCTGACACTGAGGTGATTCTCCTGTGGTGGGACAGGTATGCTGGGAAAGTCCCAGTGTCTGGTCTGTGGGGTGCGTAGAAGCTTAATCACAGCGGAAGGTGTTTGCAGTGGATTTGCAATGGAGGCACGTTCAGCAGAGCGTGCTATGCAGGAGGAAACAGAGTTCCCGGAGGGGTCCATCCCACGACTCTCTGCTTCACCACTGCCGTGGGGGTGGGGTGGCAGTCTCAGCTTGAGGAGGGGGTTGGGCCCTCTCCACCGTTGCTGCACCCTTCCTCATGGAGCCCGACCTCGCCAGGTCCTTCTTCCTCCCAAGGGTGGGGGGAGGGGATCCTGGGGGAGTTTCCCCTGAGTTTGTTTTGCTGCTTCACAGGGCTTTTTGTCTGAAGCAGCAGGGGGGAGACCAGGCGGATAGTGGCAAGAGGAGAACAGCAGAGAGCCTGCAGGGGTCGGAGGCTGGATTTGGTCAGCCTCCGGCTAAGACCCGACTGGATGGACAGTCAGCCGAGGTCTCTCACCTCGGACTAGGAGGCCAAAGAAGGTGGGGAGCCTGAAGAGCTGGAAGAGGGGGAGCTCCCTCAGGAGGAGGAGCCCTGAATTGTGAGGGTGTTCCGTAAAGAGGAGTTGGCAGGACTCATAGCGGAGTCTCTCAAGGCACTCAATATGTCATCAGAGAGTGCGACAGCAGATGAGGCTCTAGAGGACCCCATTCTTCAGGTGGTGCGTAAGCCTTAGCGGATGTTCACGTTGCATGGCAGTTCAATCTGCCAAGCGTTCTTTTTACGTCACAGAAATTTCCAAGGCTGCTAATTCCTCAAGGCAGTTATTCACAATTCTGCATAAGCTCTCCTCTACCACCCCTACTCTTAACTTGCCAAGCAAGACTCCAGCTCCTCAGACGCTGGCTACCTTTTTCTCAGAAAAAATTTTGAACTTATGCTCCTTCTTCTGTACCCCCCCTCCTTCACTGTTGCTGTCCTCACCCTCTTCTCCTGCATCTACTGGCAAGTTGACTGGGCAGGTGAAGCTGCCCTCTTCCCCTCCCAATCGAGCATTAGTTCATACCTGGTCTTCCTTTTACTTCTGCAGAATTATTACAAGCGCTTTCTAAGTCCAGGAAGACAACCTGTCGGCTGGACCCAATCCCATCTCATTGGCTGGCCGAGCCTTCCTTACAATTAATACCCATCATGGTCTCTATCATTAATACTAGTCTATCATCTGGCCACTTTCCTTCCCTGTGGAAATCTGCTATGGTCTGTCCTTTTTTGAAACAACCCTCCCTCGACCCCTCTGTGCTTTCCCACTGGCGTCCTGTTTCAAATCTCCCTTTTCTGGCTAAGTTACTGGAACGTTTTGCCTTTGCACAACTAAATTCACACGTAGAAGCCACAAATACCCTTCACCCCCGTCAAGCAGGTTTTCGGCCGGGGAACAGTACAGAAACCGTTCTTCTGGCCCTCTTGAATGAAATCCACGTCGCCCATGATCGTGGAGATCTTACCCTCATTGTTTCTCTCGACCTTTCTGCAGCATTTGATTTGATTGACCATCAGACTCTTCTCTCTCGCCTCTATGATTTTGGATTACGCGGCACTGTCTGGCAGTGGTTCCGCTCTTTTCTCACAGCTCGCTCCTTTACTGTCCATTCTAACAATCGGTCCTCCTCCGCTCTCCCTCTCTCTTAGCTGTTATTTAATATTTTCCTCTCTCCCCTGCCTCTCTTGATCCAACAGTACCCAGTCTCGTCTTACATTTATGCTGATGACATTGTCCTCCTGTTTCACACTTCTCCGGTAAACTTGGACATCTCTCAGCTTAACCGTTGTCTCTCTCACTTTGCCTCCTGGCTCTCTGAATTTTCTTCATTTGAATCCCTCCAAGTCCATGGCTATGTGGGTTTCCTTGAGCGGCCCTTGCCCAACTGTTGCACCCCAGATTGACCTCACTCCGATTCCTCTCGCCCCCCTCTTTCCGTTACTTGGGGGTAATTTTGGACTCTTCTCTCTCTTTTCATAGTCACATATCCACCCTTACTCGCCGTTCTTTTGCAGCTCTGTGGCAGATCAGGGCTGTCCGCTCCCTTCTCCCCTCTAGTTCACTGATCACCTTAGTTCTAGCCCTGATCACCAGTAGACTTGATTATTGCAATGTGTTTCTAGCCAACTTACCAGCTTATCAGCTTCAACGTTTACAGCTCATACAAAACACTGTAGCCCGTCTTATCACATTCGCCCAACGATCTGATCATGTCACTCCCATCCTTTTTCGCCTACACTGGTTGCCTCTTTGCTTCAGATTCCGTTATAAATTTCTCATTCTGACACATAGAGCCGTTTATACATCTAATCCCCTCTATTTAGCTAATCTTATTTCTCTTCACACACCGTATCGCCAGCTTCGCTCATTGCATGCCAACTGCTTGTCCTTACCCTCCCCTTCTCAGGCACATTTAGAACAGACTCGTCACTCGGCTTTCTTTTTTCTCAGCCCCTCACTCTGGAATTCTCTGCCACCCTTCCTCCGTCTGGAACCTTCATACCCGAAGTTCAAAAAATTATTGAAAACTCACTTGTTCCAACAGGCCTTCGACCTCCCGCCTGAATCCCTCCCTGAGTATTTTTTGGTTTGTGTTTTGTTTAGTTACTGTGTTTGATCTTGCACTGTTTCTCCCTCTTTCCTATTTTTTATGGCATTACTTTTCCGTAGTTTAGTGGCGTAGACCTTTTTATTGTAAACCGCTCTAATGTCCCGACAAGAGCGGTATATAAAATGGAGAAATAAAGATAAAGAGAGAGTGATGAAGCAGTTGATCCTGGAGGAGTGAAACATGTCGGAGGTAGGGCTGAGGGGTTCTCGGACAATGACCTGTCTGTATCCTTTGGCAGAGCAGGAAAAAGAGATGTTTTCCTCGCCAAAATTCGACGCTGCGGTATCGGCGGTAACCAAGAAAACCACCATTCCTGTAGAGGGTAGTACAGCTCTCAGGGATGATCAGGACAGGAAGTTGGATGCCCTATTAAAGCAGACGTTTGATGTTAAGTGTCCTATCCTTGCAGGCCTCCACGTGTGGGGTATTGGTGGCATGCACATGCTTGCGGTGGGCGCAGGGCATCCCCGAGGCATCGGATGAGGCCCCAGAGCTAGGGACCGCAGCGAGGCTTGAGTCAGGGGCATCTTACTTGGCAGACGTCTACTATAATCTGGTTAGCGGTCTATCCAACAGTGTGGCCTCAGTGGTGGCGGCTCGCTGCTACCTTTAGCTTTGTAATTGGTTGGCGGATGTTTCCTCTAAAGCGCACCTGAGTAAGTTGCCGTTCTGAGCGAAACTATTTGGTGAGGATCTAGAGAAGTTGGTTAAGGATTTGAGGGAGTCCAAAGGGGGGCGGCTGCCTGAGGATAAGCCCAGACAGGGCCGGGGACCTGGTGCAGGTAGGGGTCAATCCCGGGAGTTTAAGCGTTTTCGCTCGGTGCGCTTTCTGCCATATCAGAGAGGGCAGTTTGCTCCTCGGGGACAGCCTTTTCGGGGGTTTCGTAGGGCAGGTAGAGGTTATTTCTTCAAGTTCTGTCTCCTCTGCAGCCCAAAAGAAGGCTCAATGAAACGAAGGGGGTCCAGGTGGGGATAGAGCCTGTGGGAGGCAGTTTGCGGGAGTTCTTCCCTGCTTGGGTCCAAATTACGTCGGACCAGTGGATTCTTCAGGTGGTGCGGGATGGTTATGCATTGGAATTCGCCAGTATGCTGCCGCCTGCCTTCATTCGCTGTCCCTGAAAAGCGTGATGCAAGGCACAAGGTGTGAGGGACATGCTAGACAGGCTCCTGTGGTTGGGGGCAGTGGTGCCGGTACCAGCGGAGCAGTGCGGCACAGGTTGCTATTCCATTTATTTCATAGTCCCAAAGAAGGAAGGCTCTTTTTGGCCTGTTCTAGATCTCAAGCGGGTAAACCAGGTGCCTGCAGGTTCGAAGATTTCATATGGAAACCCTCGGATCAGTAATTATGGTGGTGAGAGAGGGCGAGTTCCTAACCTCACTGGACCTCACTGAGGCTTATCTGCATGTTCCAATCCATCCAGACCATCACCAATTCCTCCGCTTTGCGGTACCAATGGGGCATTTTCAGTTTCAAGCTCTGCCCTTTGGGCTCGCGATGGCCCCTCGGATGTTCACAAAGGTGGCGGCGGTGTTGTGCCAGGAAGGCATTCTAGTCCACCCGTACCTGGACGATTGGCTCATTCGCGCAGAATCCGAGCAGGAAAGTGCTCAGGCCACGAAGTTGGTGTTCGAGTTTCTCAGAAGTCTAGGATGAGTAATCAATGTGTCCAAAAGTCAACTGACGCCGTCGCAAAACCTCGAGTACCTAGGGGCTCGCTTCGACACCCGAGCGGGCAGGGTATTCCTACCATAGAAGAGGGCGGAGGCACTGTGGCTGTTGGTCCTAGAGTTCCTCCGCATGAAAGAACCTACGGCATGGCACTATCTCAGGCTGTTGGGGACCATAGCGGTGATGATCGAGTTGGACCCTTTGGCACAGGTGCACATCCGGCCGCTGCAGAGGGCTCTGGTGCGCAGATGGTTGCATCAGCGGCAGCCCCTCTCCCATCCATTGCCGTGTCCGCGACACGCACGATCAGTGCTCGAGTGGTGGCTCCTCAAGGAGCATCTGATGGCGGGGGCCCGGTTGGAGTCGCCATGCTGGATTCCCATGAAAACGAATGCCAGCCTTTCGGACTGGGGAGCTCACTTTGAAGGGCAGGAGGCACAGGGGAGCTGGTCTGCAGCAGAACGGACGTGGTCCATAAATCGGCTAGAAATGAGGGCCGTTCTATTTATGTTGCACGAGTTTCTCCCACTCCTCTGCGGGAAGGCAGTTCGCGTCTTCTCAGACAACACCATGGCGGTGGCATATATCAATCGGCAGGGGGGCACGGGGAGCATCAAGTTAGAGTACGAAGCGGAGATCTGCTGGCCATTTCAGCGGCGCACATGGCTGACGTAGAGAACTTGACAGCTGATTACCTCAGTCGAGTGCGCTTGGATCCGGGGGAATGGCAGCTGAACCAGGAAGTCTTCGATCAGATGGTAGCCAGTGGGGGGCACCAGTCATGGATTTGATGGCAACCTTTTTGCGTCAGCCAAAGCAAGCAGGTTCTTCAGCCGGCGGAGGGCGAGAATGTCAGAGGGCCTAGAAGCGCTGGTGCAGAGGTGGCCCTTCGGGGGTCTCCTATATGTCTTTCCTCCGTGGGCACTCATAGGGCACGTGATACAGAGAGTGGAGGCACACAGGGGACTAGTGATCCTGATCGCCCCGGACTGGCCCCGGCATCCGTGGTATACGGATCTGGTGCGGTTGAAGGCAGACGAGCCATGGCAGCTTCCAAGCCGGCCAGACCTGCTGTTTCAGGGTCCATTCTCATGCTCCAAGTGGATCGATTCTCGCTTATGGCACGGTTGAGAAAGCGAGGCTACTCCACCCAAGTTACCTCCACACTTTTTAGGGCCAGAAAGAAGTATACATCATTGTCTTATATCCAGGTGTGGAGGATTTTTGAGGCTTGGTGTGCACAGAAAGGTTGTAGGCCTTTGGCGGCCTCGGTTCCGCTAGTGTTGGAGTTCCTTCAGGCAGGGCTCAACAAGGGACTGGCAGGTGGCTCTCTGCGGGTGCAGGTGGCTGCGTTGGCATGTTATAGAGGTAGGATCTGAGGGGTCTCCTTGGGAACACATCTGGATGTGGTAAGTTTCTTGAAGGCAGTTAAACAGCTTTGTCTGCCTTTGCGGTCCTTGGTTCCTCCTTGGGACCTCAATTTGGTTCTTTCAGTATTGGAGGGGGAGCGTTCAAGCCTCAAAATTGTGTTCTCTGAAGGATTTAACTTTGAAGACAGTATTTTTTGGTGGCTATTTGTTCTGCCCGAAGAATCTCGGAGCTTCAGGCTTTGTCGTGTAGGGAGCCTTTTCTTTCCTTTTCCAGGGAGAGAGTGGTGCTGCGGACAGGGCCCTCTTTCTTGCCCAAGGTGGTTTCGCAGTTTCATCTGAATCAGCCAGTCGCTCTCCTGTTTTTTTGGGGGTCAGTAGAGAACCAGGCAGACCCTCAGTTACGTTTACTTGACATCAGACAATCATTGAAAAGAGATCTGAAGAGGATGACTTCCTTTTGGAAGTCGGACCGTCTTTTCGTTCTGTTTGGGGGCCGTGTAAAGGGGAAGCAGAGGCGAAGTCCTCCATTTCTAGATGGATTAAGGAAGCAATAGCTTCAGCCTATCTGTAGCGGGGCAGAGCGGTTCCGCAGGGTCTGCGGGCCCATTCCACCAGGGCACAGGCGGCCTCCTGGGCGGAATGGAGTTTGAGGCTACCAGGAGAGATCTGTCGGGTGGCCACTTGGACCTCCCTGCATACGTTTGTGAAGCTTTACAGATTGGATGTGCAAGCGGCGGAGGATGCGAGTTTCGGTTTGGCAGTACTCAAGGCTGTTCTCGCGCGTCCCTCCCATGTTTGAGTGGCTTTGTTACATCCCTAAGGTGCAGGACTGGACTGGAGGGACGATTAGCAGGTAAGGCCTAATTTCACCTTCCTTATTGTCTTTCCTTGAACTCCAGTCCAGTCCCGAAACCCTCCCATCTGTGTATTAAGGCAGTGCTTGCGATCCCGGGTCTGAAGAATTACAGCGTACTAGATAGCTTGGGGCGATGAGAGTGCCGTTAGATGGTTGAGTAGCAGCGTCGTTGTTCCTGAATTGGTCTTGGAGGGGTCACCTGGCCCATCCTCCCTGGTGTATGTGTGTGTGGGGGGAGGGGGGTGGCTAAGAGGCTGGTAAAAGAGTTTCGCTGTCCTTAGTGGTGAGGCTCCTGGTTTAAGGGGTGTGAGCCAGAGACAGAGTTCCGGGGGGATTTGCTGTCCCTTGTGGGGGGACTCCAGGACACTTCTGTCTTTTTGAAAGTTTTGAAAGTTCTGTACGGTTTTTTCATATTGAGTTCTTTCTTTCTAATGCTAACTTCTTATTTGTTGCTCCTGTGAGTCTACTTTGTCAATAGGTTACTGGAGGCTGGTGGGTGATGCCGGTCGTCAATGTTCCCTCTAATTTTCTGTAGGCTGTGTGCACATAAAATATCAGCTGTGCAGCTTTTGAAGGAAGGTTAAATTTTTGTGCGCCACATAACAACGCTAGGAGCTATATACTTTAAAATTTGACTACACGTCAGAATACAGTATGTACACCACATTGATTTTAATCAAATTAAATGAAAATAGACGATTACTAAATGAAGCGGAAAATTTCTAGTAATTACAATCACAACTTTTACATTTTAAGATGTCTGTGTTTTCTATCAGAATCAGAACCGTAATTTTTGTGCGCTTTGTTGTAAAGTATGTGTGCTCGCTCGGCGAGGTGTGTGCACGTGCACACGTGCACAGCTTAGAGGGAACAGTGCCGGTCGTATATGTAGCCTGATGTCGTCAAAGTTGTGACATGCTCAGTCTCCAAGCTGCTGGAAGAGGTGCACTACCCTAAGGTGCGGGACTGGACTGGAGTTCCTCAAGGAAAGACAGCAGGTAAGGCCCAATTTCATCTTGCTGTCGGTCAGCAAGTGGGGTGAATTGGCCATACAACTAAGGAGGAAGGAGGATAACAAATGGGATACTGTAATACCAAGGCTCCTCAACCAACGACCATCCATGCAATCACTGACCTTACTCAATTCAAAAAAGCTGTAAAATGCCTCCTTTTTCTCCTACACTACTCACAGCCCGGCAATTCAATCACACCCCGCCTTACACCCATCTATCCAATTGTAAAGAACAGATGCTCATGTATATATTGTAGATAGCAGTAGATAGATCTCTCCAGTTGGTATTCCAAGTTGAATTACCCGTTCAGTGTAAGTACATAACAGGCCCCTGTTTTGTACAAAATGTTATATGTAAACTGCACTGATTTTAAAGAGCACGGTATATAAAAGCAATAAATAAAATAAAATAAAAATAAAAAATCACAGTGGTATGGTAAGTCAAATTGGTGGAGGCTTGGTGCTGTATGTTAGAGAGGGCATGGAATCATAATAACATAGTAAATGACGGCAGATAAAGACTAGTATGGTCCATCTAGTCTGCCCATCAATATGGCAGGAGTAGGTGCACCCCTACCCATGTCTTTTAGGGAGCAGGTGCACCCCCTACCCATGTCTTTTAGGGAGCAGGTGCACCCCCTACCCATATCTTTGTTTAGGGGTGCACCCACCAGGAGCAGGTACACCGCTCCCACTATCTTTGTTTAGGGGTGAACCCACCACTCCTCCCCCCATTGCTCCATGTAGGACACCCCTATTTGTTGAGAATTTAGATGGTTCAGTTTATTTTGATTTAATCTTGTTGCTGTAAAGTGATCCACTGTGTCTGTCCCAGGCCACTTTGAATTCCGTCACTGTGTTTGCCCCCACCACCTCCATCTGGAGGGCATTCCAAGCATCCACCACCCTTTCAGTGAAAAAATATTTCCGGACATTGCCTTTCAATTTACCACCTTGCAGCTTCATGTCATGCCCTCTAGTTTTACAGTTTCCCCGTCTCTGAAAGAGGTTTGTTTGTTCATTATTTCTCTTTAAGTATTTAAAGGTCTGAATCATATCTTCCCTATTCCTCCTCTCCTCCAAAGTGTACATATTTAGGTCTTCAAGTCTCTTCTCATAAGGCTTCTGACGCAGGCTCCAAATCATTTTGATCGCCTTCCTCTGAACAGCTTCCATTCTTTTTACATCCTTTGCAAGATATGGTCTCCAAAACTGAACAGAGTATTTCAAGTGAGGCCTCACCAGAGACTTATACAGTCGCACTAGTACCCCTTCCTTTCTGCTGGTAATTCCTCTTCGAATGCAGCCCAACATCCTCCTGGCTTTTGCCACCGCCTTGTCGCACTGTTTTGCCACCTTGAGATCTACAGAAATAATCACACTGAGGTCTTTCTCCTGCTCCGTGCACACCAACCTCTCGCCCCCTATCATGTACATTTCCCTTGGATTTCTGCTACTCAAGTGTATGACACTGCACTTCTTCACATTAAATCTTAATTGCCAAGCATTAGACCATTCTTCTAGCTTTTGTATATCTTTCCTCATGTTAAGCACTCCCACGGGGGAGTCCACTCTGTTGCAAATTTTCGTGTCATCTGCAAAAAGACAGACCTTTCCATTCAGTCCTTCAGCAATATCACTTACAAATACATAGAACAGTGCCGAGCCTAGGACCGAACCCTGAGGCACCCCGCTAATCACCTTCCTTTCATCCGAGTGAGCTGCATTTACTATCACCTTCTGTTATCTGTCAGTCAACCAATTTCTGATCCAGTTTACCACCTTGGGACCCATCCCCAAACTGCTGAGTTTATTGATAAGCCTCCTATGAGGGACAGTATCAAAGGCTTTGTTGAAATCCAGGTAGATGACATCCATCGCATGTCCTTGATCCAGTTCCCTGGTAACCTAGTCAAAGAACTCAATCAGATTTGTCTGGCAAGATCGTCCCTCGGTAAAACCATGTTGCCTCAGATCCTGTAACCCGCTGGTTTTTAGAAAGTTCACTATTCGCTCTTTCAGGAGCGCCTCCATTACTTTTCCCGCCACCGAGGTAAGGCTCACGAGCCTGTAGTTTGATACTTCTTCCCTGTCACCACTTTTGTGTAGAGGTACGACGTCAGCCATTCTCCATTCCTGAGGAACCTCTCCTGTTTCCAAGGATCTGTTGAAAACATCCTTTAACGGCCCTGCAAGAACCTCTCTGAGCTTTTTCAGTATCCTGGGATGTATCCCATCCGGTCCCATGGCCTTGTCCACTTTCAGTTTTGCAAGTTGTTCTAACACCTCATCTACTGTGAATGGTGTGGTATCTACTTCAAACAGGATAAATGTTTTTTGCCGGAAACAAAATACACTGTAGAATCTCTATGGATAAAAATTCTGTGTATAAAGGAGAAAGGAATGGCAGTGGGGGGTGTACTACTGTCCACCTAGCCAGAATGAACAGATGGATGATGAAATTATAATAGAAATTAGGGAAGCTAACAAAGTTTACAACACAGTAATAATCAATAATTTTAATTATCGCCTGGATGTTTGCTTTGCTTTCATTCCTTCTATTGAGGATCACTACATTGCAAAAGGATGGAATCAAAGCAGACATAAATATAATCATACCTCTAGAGGCTCATACTGATATTGGCACTTTGATGTCATAAGAAGTCTCTATAATATTTCTCTGTCTCCACATCTGCTGGTGGGAGAACACAACTCGCTTGTCTGGTCTGGTCTGGCCTGGCAGGACTTGAGGAAAGGACAATCTCCAGGAACAAGCAGGAATGTAGTCATCACATATGGGTATCGTCAGTACCGGCGGAGCCTGCGTGGGAATGCTCCCCAGCGTCCAATTAGAAAGCTTTTGGGAGCATCCCACAGCGCCTGCGTGCTGCCTTCCCTCCTTTCCCAATTGCCTCTCTCCAGTTCTTCGTTTTCCGTGGTGCCAGCAGGTTGTGTTCCTGTCTCTGCAGAAAAATTTTCTTCTTTTTTGTGGTTGCGTCTGCCTTCCTCGACGCTTTACCAGTACCGCCGGTTTTTCTTTCTTTTCTTTTAAAAAAAGAAAAATTCTTAGTATTTTTTTCCAATTTTTCCAGGTGCATGCGCCATTTTGGGCCTTAGGCCCAAGATTTTTTTCACAATGGAAAAAGCCTCTTCGCGTTTTAAAAAGTGCACCAAGTATGGCGCTACCATCTCCGTCACTGACACCCATGAGTGCTGTCTGAAATGTTTAGGTCCTGACCATTCCATCTCAGAATGTATGGCCTGTGCCATGATGTCCAAGAGAGGGCGACAGAACCGAGCTGCCAAGCTCAGTACCCTGTTTCCCTCTGATGCAGCTTCAGTGGCATTGACGTCTTCCGGGGCTTCGTCTTCCTTCCATGGATCTCAGGTAACTAAACACAAGTCTAGCCGGTCCTCAAAGGGTAGATCTCCTTCTAAGCATTGAGTTGCCTCTGGCGTTGCCCTTGAGGATTCTGCACAGGCAAAATTGCCCCGGCAGGAGGTTTCGGCTTCCAAAGCATTATCGGGGCTCCAGGACGTTCTCGAGGCCTCAACCTCGGCAGAACTACTGGTGCCATGCTCTGGGGTACTGGCGATCTTCTCCAGTACCGACATCCAGGCATCGGCAGCGTCGATAAACCAGAGTCCTGGCTATTGAGTGCAGTCTGGCGGCTCTCCTTGCGGCATCGACACCCTCGGAACTGCGTCAGACATTTCAACCGGCACCGGCACCGGCACCGACTCCGGCACCGATATCGGTACCGATACCGATAACATCGACATCGGTGTCTGCATTGCCGGCACCCAGTCATCTGATGCCTTCCGATACTGATACTCCGGTACCGATTACTCACGGTACCGACTTTGGTCGGTACGGATATCATTCTCTTCAAGAGCATCCGGACAGGCGGTACTTCGAGTCCTCAGAAGAATCTGAGGATTCTTATAGTTCTGTCGATGCAGGAATGCTTCTCCCAGAGGAGCCCTCCTCCCCTAAGCACAGGATGTCTCCTCCAGAGGATATTTCCTTTCAGGATTTTATCAGGGAGGTGGCTCGGGGTCTGTCCATTACTGTGGCCCCTGAAACAGAGCCCAGCACAAAGGAGTTGGAAATTTTACAATATCCCAAAACTCCTAAGGAGGCAGCTACCTTGCCCATCCATGAGATCTTGCATGATCTCATGTTAAGAATGTGGGAGACACCTCTTACCACCTCCCCTCATTCTCGTAGACTGGATACTCTGTATCGAGTCCCTCCTTGTCCTGGTTTCCAAAAAACTCTGCTTCCTCACCACTCTATTTTAGTGGAATCAGCTATGAGAAGGATCAAGAGTGCATAGAGGCATGCCTCTAATCCTTTAGGATGTGAGTGTAGAACTTTGGATGCTTTTGGACGTCGTGTCTTCCAAGCTTCCATGCTTTCTGCCAGGATCAGTTCCTATAGTCTATACATGGGAATGTTCCTAAAGGAAGTCACAAGTGATTTAGAGGCTTTGAGTCCTCTTCTTCCTGAGGATAGAAGGCAGGATTTTCTCACATTGGTCAAACATGCCCAAGATGTTTCTAAATTTGTCAACTGTGCAGCTTTAGACTATTTTGAGTGCATAAGCAGAACCTCTGCCATTGCCATAGGTGCACGTAGAATTGCTTTGCTCCAGGCATCTGATCTGGAGCTCTGGGTACAAGACAAACTGGGAAATATCCCTTGTACTGGTGAGAACCTGTTTGGTAAAGATTGGCAGGAAAAGGCCAATGAGTTGGATGCTGACAACTCCACCTTGGATAGATTATCCAAGTCCACAGCTGATCCTGCTAGAAAGAAATATTTCAAGAAACCATTCTTTTCTAAAAAGAAAATATATTATCCTGCTTATTCTCAGCAGGGACGTTCTGCAGGTCAGCTTGTCTGGAAAGGTCAGCAACCACCCAAACAAAGAATATTATAATATTGCTTGTGGTTATAAGATGTTACATGTAAAACAAACTCTGCTTTGTTGATTGTTTATTGTGAACCGCAACTGATCTCTGGAAGATGCGTTATATAAATGATTGTTAAATAAATAAATAAATAAATAAAATAAACTAAAAGCAAAGACTGCTAAGCCTCAGCCATCCCAGCAGTCTCAGCCTCCACAAGGACTTTGACTTTCAGCTAGAGAACGTAGCCTTCCTGGCTCTCATTTGACCAGAGCCTTCCACCATTCCAGGAAGGTTGTGTCACTTTGCCCCCAGATGGGGGGCAGGTAACAGCAGAGCATTGGACACTCTCCATCATAAAAGAAGGGTACAAGCTTCATATTTCCAGCATGCCCCCTCCCACAATGATAAGGCAGTTCAATTCTCCGACCTCTCTCATCAACCTGTTAGGTCAGGAGGTCACTATGCTGCTTGCCCAAGGGGCAATAGAAGAAGTACCCATCCATCAGCAGAGTACAGGGTTTTACTCCCCCTATTTCCTTATCCCAAAGAAAACAGGGGGATACAGACCTATCTTGGACCTCAGAGAATTGAACAAATTCCTTGTCAAAGAGAAATTCAAGATGATTTCTCTTGGAACTCTGCTGCCATACCTTCAGAGTCAGGATTGGCTTTGTTCTCTTGATCTCAAGGATGCGTACACCCATGTTCTCATCCATCCAACTCACAGAAGATTCCTTCGGTTCCTTTTTCAAGGAAAGAACTACCAATACAGGGTGCTTCCTTTTGGCCTGGCCTCAGCACCAAGGGTGTTCACGAAATGTATGGCTGTGGTAGCAGCATTTCTCCGCACTCTAGGGATATTCGTCTTCCCCTACTTAGACGACTGGCTCATTCGAGCCCCAACAGAGTCAGAGGCCAGGACTTCTCTATCCTGCACAATGCGTATCCTCCAGTATTTGGGTCTGGTGATAAACATCCCAAAATCCAGTCTAACTCCCAATCAGTCTCTAGAGTTCATAGGAGCTTTGCTGGATACCAGAAAGGCAAGGGCCTATCTCCCCCAGGCCCGTTGCCTTCGCATGGTGCAGTTAGCTTCTCAAGCAGTGCTAAAGCCTCATCTCGCTGCCCGAGAAATGCTACAACTACTAGGCCACATGGCATCTACCGTGCATGTCGTTCCCTATGCTCGCCTCCATATGAGAGCAGCACAGTGGACTTTATCCACTCAATGGACCCAGGCATCAGGATGCCTGTCAGACAAAATAGCAAACACAAGTCGCCTTATTTTGTCCCTCCAGTGACTACCCAGGTCTACAAGTAGTGCTAGTGGGAATCAAACTTGGGTCTCTAACCATTTGACTAATCCTCCACTCCATATCTACTTGGGAGTTAATTTGCATCAGTTTTTTATTTAAATTATTTTAAGGCTCCTCACAATTCCAAAGGGACTTGCCAAATTAGCAAGCTGATCTTCTTTAAGATATAGCTCATACCTGGGCCATAAATAAAGTTCCTCTTCCCCAAATACATTTTTATTTATTTTTCTCATACTGAACAACTTGGGCGATCTGCATTTCATCCTGGATCTTGGGGACCTACATACATTGCACTTTATATATATTCAGAATGCATGCCGCCCTTTTCTGTGCTCGTTTGTATCTCAGATGCTCATATTCATGTACACATTTCAAATCACAGGTCATTCCTGTGTTTTAGGCATGACCCACTGTCGATACAGAATGCTACCAACCTTTCTCCAGGAACAAGCAGGAAGTCAGTTCTCACATATGGGTGACATCGGCGTTAACGGAGCCCACGCGGAGAATTTCCCCAGATTTCAAAGAAAGCCTTTGGGAATGCTATCATGCATGCGTGGTCCCCTTCCCGCCCAAGGGTACCATCTTGCTCAGTCTCCTTTTTTCCTTGGAGCCCAACGGATGTTTGTCCTATTTCCCCTGGAAAAATCCTCTAAAAATTATCCTTAAGGGTTTTTTTCCCCGGTTTGTGTACCAGTTCCTCTTCCCGCCTCCAGCCGGCGCTGTTCTCGGCTCTCTCCTTTTTATGACGAGGATTGCCTCAACCAGCTTTTGCACCCTTTGTCGCTTGGGGGTTGCTGACCCTGACCGGATGTCACCCACCATGTCTCCCTATGGGTTCAAAAAGTGTGACTGCTTTAGTCAGACCATGTCTATTACAGACTGCCCAGACCACAAGAAGAAATGGTCGGAGTTGCAGGAATGGATGTTTCCGCGGTCCGACTCAGCCTTGGCTTCCTCAATGCTGAGCCCCAAGCCGAGCACCTCCCACAAGGCCTGGGTGTTTCAGAGTCCCGTGGTGGTGGCTCCTCTGGTTTTGAGGGCTTTTTCTTTTTCTTCCCGAGTTTCAGATCTACAATCGAGGCTCCACTCTTGAAACCTGGTAAGGTCCCGTGGCGGGACTCGGGCAACTCCAAGCAGCGCCCCCTCAAGGTCTCTAAGGAGGAGTCCTCAGCCGGCAGCGACCGTGCGAGGCTCCTCGAGGCTGTGGTCCTCGTTGAGGATGCACTCGCTAGAGTGCCAGCATCGGGCCCAAGGTCCTCGGTGCTCATGCCGACTGGAGCCTTCTTTGACTTTACTGAAGCAATGGAGGGTTAAGTGACTTGCCCAAGGCCACAAGGAGTGCTAGTGGGAATCGAACCCTAGTTTCTTGGTTCCCAAGCCAGTGCTCTAACCATTAGGCTACTCCCTCCATTGCTCCAAGACTGGAGCCTTCTGGCATCGAGACCAGAATGGTGGCCCTAGAGCAGAATATCTGTCATCCTGGCCCTGCAACAGGCAATGATGTCTGGCTCATCTGCATCAATTGCCTGACAACCGGGTCCCTGACTACAGGGGAGTCCCCAGGCATCTGGCGAGTCCTCGGTACCACTCAAGGTCAAGGTCCCGATCCTCGGGAGTCTGGTCTTCCCTTGTCAGTTTCCGTGCGTCTGACCCGAGACCCACTGGTGGATCTTGGTTCCTCGTGGCGAGCCTCGGTGTCCTTAATGCCCTCCGTCTCTGACTGGGAAATTGATGCCGAGGCTTTTCCCGAGACCTCGCAACACTGAGATGTCCTTTCAGAGCAGTCTCCCGTGGGAGTTTCAGCGCCATTCTCACCCCAAGGACGTGGCCTTTCATGACTGTCTGGGACATGGCCCGGGCCCTCTCTGGAAATCCTCCAGTATGAGTCCCCGTCAAAGGAGACACTTACGGTACCGGTCCAGCCCATCCTCGAATGACTGCTCTTGCGGATGTGGGAGACCCCGGCCTCAGTGCTGGTGGTCAGCTGACACCTTGACGCAATCTATCATGTCAAGAAGGGCCCTGGCTTCCAAAAATCTAAACTCACGCATAAGTCCATGGTCGTGGAGTCCTAGATGTAGAAGCTCAAAAGTCAGAAGAACTATTCTAATGTTCCCCCGGGCAGAGAGGCCCAAACCCTCGACGCCCTCTGTCACGAGTTCTTCCAGGGCTCCATACTGAGCTGTCAGATACAGGCCTATGAGCTATACATAGGCATGTATCTCAAGGGCCTCATCCAATAACTGGCAGGCCTCTCCACGGGCCTCGCCAGGGAACCACTCTAGAGGTTCCAAGACCTGACAGCTGGGATCCGGGACTACTCAAAGTTCCTGTCTGCGCCGCCTATGACGGCTTTGAGTCAGCAGCCCTGGTAGCAGCAGTGAGCATCGGGGCCTGGCACCAGGCCTGATTGCAAACCTCTGACCTCAAGCAATGGGTGTAAGAAAAACTGCTAGACGTCCCTGGCACTGGGGAAAACTTATTTGCAAACCTATGGCTGACAAGGTGGCCTAGATTGAGGCCGAGGTCGTGACCAGGCAGAGGCTCTTGAGGAAAACCTCAACCCTTCCCCGGAAGAAACTGTCAGGAAAAAGACCACCTTTCCCAAGGAAAATCCCAAGAATCAGGGCCACAGGCCGAGAAAGCCAAAGTCTCAGAAGCCTCAGCTCCCACTCATCCTGGGGGGAGCTTTTGACTCCGCGGGCAGGTCCTCCTCTCCCCCAAGAAGGTCCTCCCCAACCCATCGGGGGGGGCCGCCTGGTGCTCTTTGTCCACAGGTGGACCGGGATCACCATGGACCAGTGGGTCCTACAGATAGTTAAAGAAGGCTATCTTCTCCTGTTCCAGCAAACACCCCCCAGGGTTCTTCCCAGGAGAGCCGGTGGGGCCTCTCCTTCACCAGATCTTGCACATCTCAGAGCTTGCAGGCCTGCTCAAGGACAGGGCGGTAGAACCTGTACCCAGATATCTGTGGGGAAAGGGTTTCTACTCCAGGTATTTTCTTGTCCCCAAAAGAACTGGGGGCCTCGTGCCCATCCTGGACTTGTGAAACCTGAACAAGTTTCTGGTGAGGGAGAAGTTCAAGATGCTCTCCCTTGGAATACTGCTGCCCTACCTCCACCAGGGAGATTGGCTTCTTAGACCTGAAAGATGCGTATATCCACATCCTGATTCCCCCCCCCCCCTCACCCCCCAGACAATACCTAAGGTTTGTGGTGGGAGGAGAGCACTACCAGTACAGGATACTTCCATTCGACCTGGCCTCTTCTCCAAGAGTCTTCACAAAGTGCCTGGCGGTCATGGCCACCTACATGCATCTGCAAGGGGCCTTAGTTTAACCCTACTTGGATGACTGGCTCATCAGAGGCAGCATGAACCCTGCGGCCAATCCGCCTCCTTCAGCACCTGGGGTTCATCATCAGCTATCCCAAATCACACCTCTCTCCAGCCCAAAACCTGGAGTTCATAGAGGCCCAGTTGGACACATTACAGGTCAAGGCCTTCCTTCCAAAAGAGAGGGCACATCACCTTGTACATCAGGCAGGAGAGGTGCAGATTCACCGGTCTGTATCAGCTCACCGCCTCCTCCACCTACTGGGCCACATGGCCTCAACAGTCCATGTCACGCCCCTAGCCTGCTTGCACATGCGGGCAGCCCAGTAGTGTCTCCGCTCTCAGTGGACTCAGGCCACGGGCAGGTTGCGGGACAAAATCAGGGTCACCCGCCAGCTGGCAGACTCCCTCAATTGATCGCAGTCCCTACGCCACCTCCAAGCATGGATGCCATTCCAAGCGCCTGCACCAGAGTGTCCTGAGCACGGACGCCTCCCTCCTGGGTTGGGGGGCGCACTGCAGAGAACTCTGCAGTCAAGGCAGTTGGTCTCAAGAGGAGTCGGTCTTATAGATCAACCTCCTGGACCTCAGGGCCAGCTTCCTGGCCCTGCGAGTATTCTACCACCTGCTGTGCAACTGAGCTGTGTTCCAGACGGACAACCAGGTCGCCATGTTTTATGTAAACAAGCGGAGAGCAAGTGCTCGCACTCTCTCTGCCAAGAGGCAATGGCTCTGCTCTCCTTCGCTGTGTGCCGTAGAATGCTGCTGTGAGCAAGTATACCTTCCGGGTCAGGACAGTTGCTTAGTGGACAAGCTCAGCAGAGTCCTGCGCCTTGTAACTTCTGGTTCCCACAACGGTTGCCCAAATATCACCAATCAAAGAATTACTTAGACGGCAGTTGCTTTAATTACAAAAACTTTTATTTCAGCATAACAAAATAGCAGTGTCATGCAGAACAGCAAAGACTGTCTAGAAATGGCAGACAGTACTTTCTCTCTCTCTGTAAAGGGGGAGAAAGCACTGCCCACCTGATCCTCCAAAATGGCTGGTTTATATACATTTCTCCTTGTCTCAAATTTCTGCTTTAAATTAGTTTCAGTGAATTCATCATAACTTCTTAGGTGTCAGCAGGGCCTCAGGCGTCCTGCAACACTTTTCCCAGGGGAGAATCCCTTTACATTTATACATCTGGATCTGCTTCATCTATGCATGGCCTGTGACCTCTATACATCTGGATCTGCTTTTAGGTCTGCTCATTTATGCATGGCCTGTGACCTCTGCCCCTTCCTGTGTTTTTCCTTCTGGCACTAATTGAAACTGGTCAGAGAGTATTTTGTACTCATTAGTTTGAATTCTTTGCTTGGCCTGTATTTTCTTACTAGGCCCCAATATTCTGCATACTTTAACAAGACAGAGGCTCTTATTATCACTAGAAACACCGACTTCAGCCCCCCACCATTCATCACATGCAACAACACAATAATACCAATTAAGGATGAAGTCAGATACCTAGGAATAACCCTTGACAAAGGACTCAACCTACAGTCCCACATAAGAAAAACTGTTAGGAACGCATACTACAAAATGAAAATAATCAGACGCCTAAAGCCTCTACTCTCCTATGAACACTTCCGCACAGTCTGCCAAGCTCTAATAACCCCCATACTGGATTTCTGTAACCCAATCTACAACGGAATATCAAAACATTCACTCAAACCACTTCAAATGGCTCAAAATACAGCAGCCAGAATAATCACCGGCACCACAACTCATGCCCACATTACCCCCGTCCTCAAAGAACTCCACTGGCTCCCAATAAGTCAACAAATCAAATATAAGATGATCATTAATATATTTAAAATCAGACACAAGAGCTCTGCAATCAGCCTCCAAGCCCTCTTACTCCCCAACACCAACAACAGACCAAGGAGGAAAACCACGTCAGACACCCTCAGCACCCCAAGTAACTACTCAGTCATGCAATTTCACTACACAAAGAGCACCCATTAATATGGAACTCTCCCTCCCGACTTACGATCAATGGACGATATAAAGGACTTCCGAACACAATTAAAGACTGTACTCTTCACCGAGCACTATGGATCAGACACCTAACTGAACTCCTTTTATTGTATCCTTTATGTATCCCACCTTACTACTTTGATGTTTTGTTTATGCAATGCATGTTTCCCTTGCTTTTGTATAACCCTTGTTTGTCTTTGTAACCGCTTTGATTGAAGGAAAAGACGGTATAAAAAACCTGTTAAATAAATAAATACTTCTATCCAGAATATGGTTACCCAGAATCCTCCATAGCAGGCCACATCTATTATCTTATGGCAAGCATATACTCTCATATAGCTATTGTCTTCTTGTCTTCTGTGCCATCCATATACTGTGTAGTTTCACCAGGCAAGGGTACAGTCATATAAAGCCAATATATACAGCAGACCTAAGTCAAATTTCCCAACAGCCTGCACGAATTGTGTTTGAACCCCAGAGTGGCGCAAAGGCTCTTCGACCTCTGGGACAGACCCATGATGGACCTGTTTGCCTCCCCAGACAACATTCGCTTCTGCTCACGTCAGCCGCACCCAGGGAAAGTGGCGGCGGATACCTTCCTGATCCCGTGGTCAGAGGGCCCCTATGCCTTCTGACAGACTTTCCTAGTGGCCAAGACCCTCTTCAAGATCCAGAGCGAGCAGGCATCAATGATTCTGTTCCCCCCAGATTGGCCCAGCAACTCTGGTTCCGTCTGCTGCTCTCCTTGTCAGTAGCACTCCCATTCCCATTGGGGTGGGATCCGGACCTCCTGTCCCATGAGGAGGGTTCCCTCTTGCACCCCAACCTGGGAACACTAAAGTTGACAGCTTGGCTGCTGAAAGGGTAGCCCTAACCCCTTACAATCTGGGAGAAATCAAGGAGATCCTGCTGGTCTTCTGAAAACTTTCCACCAGGCAGGTGTGTGCCTTCAAATGAAGAAGATTTTCAGTCTAGTGTGCAGAAAGAGAAGAGAATCCCTTCTCATGCCGCGTGCAACTAGTACTGCAGTACCTATTGCACTTCTCACGCGCCAATCTGAGTCAAATTCGGTGAGGGTACATCTGAGCGCCATAGCCATGCACCATCAAACCATCTCCTGGTTTCCAGGTTCCTGCGGGGTCTCTTGTTATCAAAGCCCCCTCTCCAATCCCCTTTGGCAGAATGGGACCTGAATGTGGTGCTCTCCCAACTCACCAGACAGCCGTTCAAGCCACTTGCCATTTACAGTACCTATCCTGGAAAGTGGTTTTTCAGGTGGCCCTCATGCCCGCTTGGAGAGTGAGCAAATTCCCTGGTGGCGGGTCCGCCATATACGAGGTTCTATAAGAACAGTGTGGTGTTCTAAATTCCTCCCCAAGATGGTCCTTCCCACCTTCTTTCCACAGCCTCACGCCTGCAGGTAGGAGCTCATACTGCATAAACTAGAATCTCCAGGAACAAGCAGGAATGAGTCTTCACATATGGGTATCGTCGGTACCGACGGAGCCTGCGCGGGAACGCTCCCCAGCGTCCAGTAAGAAAGCTTTTGGGAGCATCCCACAGCGCCTGCGCGCTGCCTTCCCGCCTTTCCCATCCGCCTCTCTCCAGTTCTTCTTTTCCACGGAGCCAGCAGGTCGTGTTCCTGTCACCGCAGAAGAATTCTTTATTTTTTTCTTTATTTTTCTGTGTCGCGTCTGCCTTCTTCGACGTCAGACCGGTACCGCCAGTCTTTTCTTTTCTTTCTTATTAAAAAAAAAACAAAAAAACCCCCTTTTCTTTCTTCAACTGTGCATTGCGGTTTGGGCCTTAGGCCTGAACATTTTCTCCTCATGGAGAAGCCCGCTTCCGGGTTTAAAAAGTGCACAAAGTGTGGCGGTACTATTTCTGTCACCGACACCCATGATTGGTGTCTAAAATGTTTGGGTCCTGACCAATGTTCCCTTTAATTTTCTGTAGGCTGTGTGCGCATAAAATATCAGCTGTACAGCTTTTGAAGGAAGGTTAAATTTTTGTGCGGCACATAACGACACTCGGAGTTCTATACTTTAAAATTTGACTACACGTCAGAATACAGTATATACACCACATTGATTGCACTAGATAATATTGTAGAACTTGTGAAAACCGTAAATACACAACAACTTTTAAATTTTAAGATGTCTGTGTTGTTTACTATCAGAATCAGAACTGTAATTTTTGTGCGCTCTGTTATAAAGTATGTGCGCTCACTCGGCGAGGTGTGTGCGCGCGCACACGTGCACAGCTTAGAGGGAACAGTGGTCCTGACCATTCCATCATGGATTGTGTGTCCTGTACCATGATGTCTAAAAGAGGTCGGCAGAACCGAGCAGCCAAGCTCAGTACCCTGTTTCCCTCTGATGCAGCCTCGGTGGTATCGACATCTTCCAGGGCTGCTTCTTCCTCCCATGGATCTCAGGTAACCAAACATAAATCTAGCCGGGCCTCGAAGGGCAAATCTCCCTCTAAACATCGAGATTCCGCAACGGCAAAATTACCCCGGCAGGAAGTTCTGGCTTCCAAAGCATTATCTATGGGGTCACAGATTGACATCGATGGCTCGGCCTTGACCAATCACCTGTTGCCGTGTTCTGGGGTACCGGTGGCCTCCACCGCTACCGACATCCAGACTCTGGTAGCGTCGATGGATCAGAAGATTCTGTCCATGCAGCGCACCCTAACGGCGTTTATGCAGGCTTCGACGCCTTCGGTACTGCAACAATCTCCGTTGCCGGTACTGACTCCGGCACTGGCACTGATTGCATCGACATCGACATCGGCTTCGGTGTCGACTGCAACGGTACCCTGTCCTATGATGCCCATCGGTACCGAACCGGTACCGCTTACTCCCGATATCGATCCCACTCGGTACGCGTATCGGGCTTTACAGGAGCATCCAGACAGGCGATACTTCGATTCCTCCGAGGACTCTGATGAGTCGGAGGCTTCGGTTGAGGCACCGGGTACGTCTTCCTCAGGTGTCTGCTTCTCCAAAATGAAGAATTTCTCCTCCAGAGGACTTGTCTTTTCAAGTCTTCATTAGGGAAGTGGCTAGGGGCCTCTCCATTACAGTGGCCTCTGAGTCAGAGCCTAGAGCCAAGCAATTAGATATTTTGCAGTATCCTAAGGCTCCTAAGGAAGCAGCTACCTTACCTATTCATGAGATTCTCTATGATCTCATGTTGGGCATGTGGGAGACTCCTCTCACCACCTCTCCTCATTCTCGTAGGTTAGACACCATGTACCGTGTCCCTCCCTGTCCTGGTTTTCATAAGACTCAACTTCCTCACCACTCTATTGTGGTTGAGTCTGCCATGAAGAAAATAAAGAGTGCAAAGAGACACTCATCTAATCCTCCAGGACGTGAATGTAGGACTCTAGATGCTTTTGGCCGAAGGATTTTCCAGGCCAATATGCTTGCTGCCAGAATCAACTCCTATAGTCTCTATATGGGGATGTTTCTAAATGAAGTCAGATCATCTGCAGACTTTAGCTCCTTTTATTTCAGGAGATAAAAGGCAGGAATTTCTCACTTGGCTCAAACATGCCCAAGATGTTTCCAAATTCTCTAACCGTGCAGCCTTTGACTCTTTTGAGTGTGTAAGCAGAGCCTCGGCTATTGCCATAGGTGCCCGCATAATTGCTTGGTTACAAGCCTCTGATTTGGAACTCTGGGTCCAAGATGAGTTGGGAAACCTTCCTTGTACAGGTGAAAACCTGTTTGGCAGGGATTGGCAAGCAAAGGCCACTCAGATGGATGCTGAGAACTCTGCTTTGGATCGACTTTCAAAGTCTACCTCTGCCCCTGTTAAGAAAAGATTGTTCAAAAAGACATCTTTTTCTAAAAAGGGAAGATATTATCCTGCTCATGGGCAGACATCTTCTGCAGGTCGTTTTGCTGCAAAGCGTCAGCAACCACCTAAACAGGCCAAGTCAAAGGCTGCCAGGCCTACCACAGCCCAGCAGCCTCAACCTCCTCAGGGCCTTTGACTTGCAACTAGAGAACTTAGCCTTTCTAGCTCTGGAAAAACCAGAGCCCCTCACCATTCCAGGAAGGTTGACTTACTTTGCTCCCAGATGGGAGCAAATCACAGCAGAGCAATGGATCCTCTCCATCATAAAAGAAGGGTACAAGCTTCACTTCTTAAGCCTTCCTCCTCACACCATGGTGAAACAGTTCAATTCTCCAACATCTCTCCTCAACCTTCTAGGTCAGGAGATTGCTACCCTTCTTGTCCAAGGGGCAATAGAAGAAGTACCTCATCTTCAACAGGGCTCAGGGTTCTACTCCCCTTATTTTCTTATCCCAAAGAAAACAGGGGGCTACAGACCCATATTAGATCTCAGAGAATTGAACAAATTTCTATTCAAGGAGAAATTCAAAATGATTTCTCTAGGGGCTCTGCTTCCATACCTTCAGAGTCAGGACTGGCTTTGTTCTCTAGATCTCAAGGATGCGTACACCCATGTCCTCATCCATCCAACACACAGAAGGTTCCTTCGCTTCCTTTTTCAAGGAAAGCACTACCTATACAGGGTGCTTCCTTTCGGTCTGGCCTCTGCACCAAGGGTGTTCACGAAATGCATGGCAGTAGTAGCTGCATTTCTCCGCACTCTAGGAATATTTGTATTCCCATATCTGGACGACTGGCTCATTCGAGCCCCATCCCAGTCAGAGGCCCAGACTTGTCTAACCTGCACAATGCGTATCCTTCAGTATTTGGGACTAGTAATAAACATCCCAAAATCCAATCTCACCCCTACTCAGTTTCTGGAGTTCATAGGGGCCTTGCTGGATACCACAACTGCAAGGGCCTATCTTCCTCAGGCCCGTTGCCTACGTCTGGTGCAGTTAGCCTCCCAGATTCAGTTAAAGTCCCAATTAACTGCTCGAGAGATGTTACAACTATTAGGCCACATGGCATCCACCATGCATGTGGTTCCATATGCTCGCCTTCACATGAGGGCAGCTCAATGGACTTTGTCCACCCAATGGACTCAGGCATCAGGTTGCCTGTCAGACAAAATAGCAAACTCCAGTCACCTTTTTTGGTCTCTCCAGTGGTGGAAGTCCTCTCAAAACCTGTTGTTGGGGTCCCCTTTTCAGCAACCGCTACCCCAAGCAACTCTCACAACAGATGCTTCTCCAAAGGGTTGGGGAGCTCATCTGCAAGATCTCTCCACCCAGGGCATCTGGTCTCCACAGGAGACTTCTCTGCATATCAATCTATTGGAACTCAGAGCAATATTCTTAGCTCTCAGAGTGTTCCATACCCTGCTCAGCTACAGGACAGTCCTCATCCATACGGACAACCAAGTAGCCATGTTCTATGTGAACAAGCAGGGCGGGACTGGCTCTCTGTCACTTTGCAACGAAGCTGTGCGACTGTGGGCCTTCGCCAGAGAGCATCACATCCATCTTCTGGCAGTATATCTTCCAGGTGTTCAAAACTCTTGGGCGGACAGACTCAGTCGAGTTCTGCTTCCACACGAGTGGTCCCTCCACATGGACCAAGTAGCCAGGATTTTTCTAATTTGGGGAACCCCGGACATAGACCTCTTTGCAAGTCCGTGGAATGCCAAACTTCCCCGGTTCTGTTCCAGAATTCCATGTCAGGGAGTTCAGGCCAAGGATGCCTTCCTCCTTCACTGGGGTTATGACTTCCTTTATGCTTTTCCACCAATTCCCCTAATTCCCAAAACACTATTCAAGCTTCAGAGAGATCGAGGGACCATGATCCTCATAGCACCACATTGGCCACGCCAAGTGTGGTACCCTCTACTTCTGCATCTCTCTCAAGCTCCCTCCCTGGACTTGGGCTCTGCACCAGACCTTCTATCCCAGGAAGAAGGAACGTTGTGGCACCCAAACCCCCAGTCTCTTCATCTCAGGGCTTGGTTGCTGAGGGCCTAGACCTTCAAGATTTTCATCTCTCCCAGCAGGTCAGAGATGTTATTCATGCCTCTAGAAAGCCTTCTACTAGACGTTCCTATGCTTTCAAATGGAAAAGATTTACCATTTGGTGTTCAGAGAAGGGTCTAAACCCTCTTGCAATACCTCTGAATTCTCTACTAGAGTATCTCCTGCATCTATCCCATGCAGGTCTGAAAACAAATTCAGTAAGAGTCCATTTGAGTGCTATTGCAGCGTCCCTTAAGCCTCTCAATGGACAACCTATCTCCTCTCGTCCTCTTATAGCAAGATTCATGAGAGGCCTTCTTTTAACTAAACCTCCCATTAGACCACCTCCAGTGGCATGGGACTTAAACCTGGTTCTTGGCCAGCTCATGAAGCCACCATTTGATCCTTTAGCCACCACCTCCTTGAAATTTCTTTCTTGGAAGGTTATTTTTCTCATTGCAGTCACCTCAGCACGCCACATCAGTGAGTTGCAAGCTTTGGTGGCTAATCCACCTTATACAAGGTTCCATCATGATAAGGTAGTCCTCAGGACCAATCCACACTTTATGCCTAAAGTGGTCCCGCCTTTTCACCTGAACCAAGAGGTATATTTACCTGTAGTTTTTCCAGGACCTCATGCATCAAATGCAGAGAGGAATCTTCATACCTTGGATTGTAAGAGAGCTCTCACTTTTTACTTACAAAGAACACAGCAACATAGAAAGTCTTCTCAACTCTTTGTTGCTTTTGATCCTTCTCATTTAGGACTTCCAGTCTCTAAGAGAACACTGTCCAAGTGGATTGCTCAGTGTATTTCTTTCGCCTACCAGAGTAGGAACATTTCTCTGGAGGGCCATGTCACAGCTCACAATGTGAGAGCCATGGCAGCCTCAGTGGCTCATCTAAACTCTGTCCATCGACCAAATTTGTCTGTCCACTTGGGTGCTGGCCCGCACTGCCCTCGCGCTATGAGCGAGCTGGCCTCTCCTGGTGCACTGGATCACTGCACATAGCGTGCGGGCAATAGTCACGTCAGTAGCCAACCTCCACTCGGTGCCGGTGACTGAAATCTGCAGGGCTGCCACATGGTCTTTAATTCATTTGTTTGTAGCTCATTACTGCCTGGAGAGAGAGTCTTGTAGGGACAGTGCCTTCGTACAGGCAGTACTCTGCAATATTCTTGTGGTATAGGCAACTCCTGCCCTCCAACCTTTCTGTGTTCAGGCTATTGAAGTGAAATTGTCGCTGTATGCAAGGGTCTTGCAGAGTCTTTCTGTAGGGACTTCCTTTCTGCAGCTTATGGCTACCTGGCGGGTCACTGGTGGTGCTGTCATGGTTCGGTTCTCAGCAGCCTGGAGCTAGGGAGTCCCATATGTGAGGACTGACTTCCTGCTTGTTTCTGGAGAAAGCGTAGTTACTCACCTGTAATAGATGTTCTCCAGGGACAGCAGGAATCAGTCCTCACAACCCTCCTTCCTACCCTTAGAGTTGCCTTCCTACATTGTTTTAAGTTCCTTTTGCTATGTCATCTGACTGTACCTCTACAATATCAATAAAATATCACTCCAGAAAAACCTTAGGCAGCATAACATTAAATTTTCATCTGACTGAGCAAGATGGCACCCTTGAGCGGGAAGGGGGCCCACACATGCATTGTAGCATTTCCAAAGGTTTTCTTTGAAAGCTTGGTAAATGCTCCTCATGGTCTCTGTCAGCACCAACGTCGCCCATATTTGAGGAACTGATTCCTGTTGTCCCTGGAGAACACCCGTTATAGGTGAGTAACTACTCTTTAGACACCACATGAGTCTTCATGAAATACCTGCTGCTCAGAGAACAGGGACGGCTCACACCAACCCAACTACTCAAGAGCCTTAAACTTCCATTTAGACTCTATGGAAATTGGGAGTATTAAGCTTGTCAGAAACTTTCAGACGGGTCTAAAGTCTCTTATTTTTTCCACCTTGCTTTTAAATAATTTAGCAGTTCTGATCCTTTTCTTCCATGTGCTGTTATATGTTAAGATTATGCATATTTTTGATCCATGAACTGCCTAGTAAATGTTGATGGGCAGGTTATAAATGTTAAACTCAGAAACAGTAGCAGCAAGGAAATGAATGAAGATGCTGGGGCACATGCTGCTTTGATTCTTGTTGTCTCCTCATATGGAGTTGGGCAAGAGGGGACATCAGGAGACAGTTTTAGTGGAATTGATCTACACAGCCTTTCCTACCGGGGTCAGCCCCTAGACTCATTTAATGACTGTTTCATTTCTGGCCATCTCCTCGGAATGTCAGTAGCCTAAACATCCATGTATCATCGCAACAGATGCTGCTGACATAAGATGGGAGGCCCTATCTGCAGTCCCAATGCAGGCAAGTACTAATGAAAAGAAGAGAAATTGCACATATATCATTTGGAATTGAGAGCAAACTTCTCTACGTTCAAGGCTGTTCACACTAGAGCAATCAAGTGGTCATTCATAAATGGGGAGCTATGGGGTTGTTTTCTCTCTGCCAAGACATGGCCAGGATTTGGGATCAGGTAATAGCAATAGAATCATTCTTAAAAGCTTTTTATCCACCTGAGGTATAGAATCAACTTGCCAATAAGCTCAACATTGGTACAGCCACATGAATAACCTCTAAAATGGTAAGGAGGCTATGCTAAAGATGGAAAACATCCCAGGTGGACCTCTTTGCTTAAGTGAAAACAACAAACTGTCAGATTCTGCTTCAGGAGACCAGTCCTGGGTAGAAGAGCACACAGTGCTTTAGCAATAAGCTGGAGATGGGATCTCAAGTATGCGTATTCTCAAATCCCTCTAGTAGCCAGAAATCTATGCAAATTCGAGGAAGATAGAGAGGTACCATGTATAGCTGTTTGGGAAGGCTGAAGTTGAAGAGTGATGGTACCCTCCAAGGATGTGCCCAGGTTTGCCAGCTCTGAGAACAAAAATCACTACATATGTGTTTTTCTTATCCCATCCTACCTTTAAAAGATGCCACTCTCTTTACTGCGACTTTTATTTCATATTTTTTGCAAAAAAATAAAGCTTTCTGATCCCAAATAGTGCTGTTTTTGTATTGCAGTTTGCTAACTCTTAGGACTCAAAGAGCAATATTGCAAGTATGACATTGAGTCCTAAAACACCAATATACTACCTACTGGGACAGCCCTAACAGAGTTGTGGAGAATGAACGCATGATCACCTTGGACATTCCTAGTCCCACTGATAAAAAGCTTGCTGTAAGAAAATCGGATGTGATAAGCGAGAGAGAGTATAAGAACAGCAGTGTTAATATTAGTGTCTGTCTTATGCATAGAGACAGAGGGTTCCCTAGTACCAACAAGCAACCAGAGACAAAGAAAATGTGGCAGAAAGATACAGAAATTGTCCCAGTTGTATTATGTACCAGTGGCCTGATTTTTAAAAAGAATTTTCAAGTGCATCCTGAGGGGTGAAGTTGATGGAGAGTATTGATATTAGGACTGATGATATTCAGAGTTAGGGGCTTATTGTTTTTCTACTTGTGTGTACAAAGTTTAGGTCAACTATCCAGAGGGTCGCCAGGACTAGACACAGACTCGATGGCACTTAACAACTACAGCAACAACAGTGTGTGTGCTGACTATAAGTCACTTTGTTGTTCATGAGAAAAGTAGCCTATACACATTAAATACATGTTGCCGGTATATATTACACTCGATGAACTTCAGAAGGAAGACTCTCTTTGGCACAGTGCAAGTGTTGAGCATTAGCTGTATATCTGAGAGATTGAAGTGATCCTTGGTATACTGTGGCATGGGAGAGAGGTGCATTCCTGTCATGCTATGAACAAAATGAATCCATTTGGAGACATTACCTTGGGAAAAAGCAGAATAAGTTGTATTACTAAAGATTCCTGACACAAAAAATAAATGTTAGCAGAATCTTTCAGAACATGGACCATCCCTCCCAAATACAAGCCTGAGGGACCAGAAATTAGAAATAAAAGCACTAAAAAGCCTGACTGCATGCAGAAATAGAAACTGAATGCATTCCCTTCCAAAGCTGACATTTTGTCATTAAACTGTAAAGTATTCTGCTTTTATGTGGAAATTATATGTATTTTAATCACATTGGTGCTAGTCTCTCCTATCTGTCTTCAGTGACTTATCTTCTCAATTTTCTCCAAATTTCTTTTTGGGGTCTCCTTTCCACTTTTTATTTGCTTGACCCTCTCCCCTACATCTGTCATCAGTATGATGGTGTGTTTTTTTTTTTTTAACTTTCATCTCATTTTCACTCATTGCTAGACATGCCACACATTCGCCACCTCCAGCTCTACTCTGTGTTTTCCCCCCCTGAGGCTCATTTCATAGTAACATAGTATATGATGGCAGATAAAGACCAGTATGGGTCCATCTAGTCTACCCAGTAAGGTGACTAGAGTGGTTGTAACTGCAGCTCTGTGCAGTTCACCCCCACTCTGCCTGTGTTGTACCCACTGCTCCATGCTGATAAGCCCCCCCTCTATTAAAAAAATCTGTTTGCTTTGATTTCATCCTCTTGCTATAAAGGGATCCACTGTGTGTCTCTCATGCCATTTTAAATTCTATCACTGTATTTGCTCCCACCATCTCCATCGGGAGGGCATTCCATGTATCCACCACCCTTTAAGTGAAAAAGTGTTTCCTGATGATGTCTATCTCCAGGAACAAGCAGGAATAAGTTCTCACATATGGGTACGTCGGTACCGACGGAGCCTGTGCGGGAAAGCTCCCCAGCTTCCCAGAAGGAAGCTTTTGGGGCCTCCCACTGCACATGCGCGCTGCCTTCCCGCCTTCCTGACCAGCTCTCCTCAGTTTCTCTTTTTCCGCGGAGCCAGCAGGTCGTGTTCCTGTCACCGCTGAAGAAATTATTGTTTTAGTTTGTTTCTTTAGACCGCGTACCTGCCTTTCCCATACCGAAACCGGTACCGCCGGTCTCTCTTCTTTCTTTTAAAAAAAAAAAAAAAAAATCTTTATTCTGCACAACTTGGTGACTTCGGTTAGGCCTCAGGCCTACACAAATTCTCCTCATGGAGAAACCAGCCCCTGGTTTTAAGAAGTGTACCAAGTGTAGTGCTGTTATTTCTGTCACAGACACCCATGAATGGTGTCTTAAGTGTTTGGGACCTGACCACTCCATTCCGGACTGCCCATCCTGCTCCCAGATGTCTAAATGTGGGTTGCAGAACCAGGCCAACAAATTCCATGTGCTGTTTGCTTCAGATAATCCAGCATCACAGTCATCCAGGTCTTCCTCTCCGGATGGATCTCAGGTAACCAAACCCTCTGCGGGCAGGTCCTCAAAGAGCAAATCTCCTTCAAAGCATCGAGAGGCTCTCACTTTTGAGTCTGAGGATCCTGCCCCAGCCAAACAACCCCGGTGGGAAGCTCTGGCTTCCAAAGCACCATCTATGGGGTTACAGGTTGACATCGATGGCACGGCCTCGACTGATCACCTGTTGGACTGCTCTGGGGTACCGGCCCATACCGGTACAGACATCCAGGCAGCAGTGGCGTCTATGAGCAGTACTGTTCAGACCATGCAGCAGGCCATGCTGGCTTTTATTTATGCTGCGACGCCCTCGGTACTGCGCTCAGCGGTACCGGGTCCGGTTCCGGTATCGTCTCCCATACCGGAACCGAGACCATCGACTTCCAAACGCAGATCGGTTCCGCATGCCGGATCCGGGTTTTCACCCGATACCGATCCCATACCCGGTACGCCCGATGTCGATACCGATCGGTATGTGTATCGTGCGTTGGAAGCAAATAGAGAATACTCTGCTTCTTCTGAGGATTTTGACTCCTCTGAGGACTCTGATGAGCTGTCTCTAGTTCTTCATGAAGACCCCTCTTCCCCAAAGAGGAGAATGTCTCCACCAGAGGATTTGTCCTTTCAAGACTTCATTATTGAACTAGCTAAAGGACTTTCTATTACCACATCCTCTGAAAAAGAACCTAGGTCAAAAAAATTGGATATTTTAGGATACCCTAAGGTTCCTAAAGAGGCAGTCACCCTGCCTATCCATGAAATCCTTCAAGAACACTTGATGGACTTATGGGAGGCTCCTCTAACGTTGTCTCCTTATTCTCGTAGGTTGGACACCATGTACCGGGTCCCTCCTTCTCCTGGTTTTCAAAAGACTCAGTTGCCTCACCATTCCATTGTGGTGAAGTCTGCACTGAAAAAGATTAAGAGTACCAAAAGGCACTCTTCTACCCCTCCAGGACGAGAATGTAAGACCCTAGACTCTTTTGGCAAGAAAATTTTCCAGGCTACTATGCTTATAGCCAGGATTAATTCTTACAGTCTGTATATGGGCATGTTTCTCAGGGAACTTGCCCTAAAGATACGACATTTTGCCTCCTTTATCCCTGAGGATAGAAAAGAGGAGTTCATTTCTCTGGTGAAACAGCTTCTAGATGTTTCTAAGTTCTCCAACAGAGCAGCTTTTGATTTCTTTGAGGGTGCTGGTAGAGCTTCGGGCATTGCTATTGCAGCCCGACAACTTGCTTGGCTCCAGGCCTCTGACCTAGAACCCTGGGTCCTGGATGGCTTACGGAATCTGCCCTGTACAGGTGAGAACTTATTTGGTAAGGACTGGCAAATTAAAGCCACTCAAATGGACGCAGAAAATGCTGCCTTGGATAGACTTTCTAAGTCTACCTCTACTCCTGCCAAGAAAAAGTCTTTCAAGAGGCCTTACTACAAGAAGGCCAGATTTTCCACAAATACTGGTCAACAATCTTCTCAGCCTCGCTTTGCTGCTAAACGTCAGCAACCTAAACAGGCAAAGTCAAAGCCTGCAGCGTCTACCACTTCTCAGCAGGCTCAACCCCCTCAGGGGTTTTGACTTGCCCCTAGAGAACTTAACATTTCTGGCTCTAGAACAACCAGAGCCCCTCACCATTCCCGGAAGGTTAGCTCACTTTGCTCCCAGATGGGAGCAAATCACATCAGAGCAATGGACCCGCTCTATCATCAGAGAGGGCTACAAACTTCATTTTTCCAACCTTCCTCCATATACCATGGTGAGGCACTTCAATTCTCCCCCATTTCTCCTGGACCTGTTGGATCAGGAAGTCTCTTCTCTCCTTGCCCAAGGGGCAGTAGAAGAGGTTCCTCTTCTTCAACAAGGGACAGGATTCTACTCCCCTTATTTTCTCATAACAAAGAAGACAGGGGGATTCAGACCTATCCTAGATCTGAGAGAATTGAACAAATTTCTGTACAAGGAGAAATTCAAAATGCTTTCTCTAGGCATTCTCCTTCCATACCTTCAGAGTCAGGATTGGCTTTGTTCTCTAGATCTCAAGGATACGTACACACATATACTCATCCACCCATCCCACAGAAAATATCTAAGATTTCTGTTTCAGGGAAAACATTTCCAGTACAGAGTACTTCCCTTCGGTCTAGCCTCTGCTCCAAGAGTGTTCACCAAATGCATGGCAGTTGTTGCTGCATTTCTAAGAGGTCTGGGAATTTTTGTATTCCCATACCTGGACGACTGGCTCATCCGAGCTCCATCTCAGTCAGAGGCCCAGATTTCCCTGCACCGCACAAGGCACCTTCTGCAGTATCTGGGACTGGTGGTAAACCTTCCCAAGTCTCAACTTACCCCTACTCAGTCTCTAGAATTCATAGGGGCCCAGTTGGACACCACCACTGCAAGGGCCTACCTACCTCAAGTCCGGGGCCAACGTCTGCTGTGCTTGGCCTCCCAAGCTCAGTCCAGCAGTCACTTGACAGCCAGAGAAATGCTGCGACTTCTGGGCCACATGGCCTCCACGGTACACGTGGTGCCCTACGCTCGTCTTCATATGAGAGCAGCTCAATGGACCTTGGCCACCCAGTGGACTCAAGCATCAGGAGCGCTCTCCGACCAAATACTCACCTCAAAGCGTCTGTTTTGGTCCCTCCAATGGTGGATGTCCACCAAGAATCTGTTGTTGGGGGCCCCCTTCCAACCTTTGTTGCCCCAAGCAACCCTCACAACAGATGCCTCCCAAACAGGGTGGGGAGCCCATCTACAATCCCTCTCCACTCAGGGTACTTGGTCTCCGCAGGAGACCACCCTTCACATCAACCTCCTGGAACTGCGAGCAATCTTCTTTGCCCTCAAAGTCTTCCATACCCTCCTTGTCAACCTGACTGTCCTAGTTCAGACAGACAATAAGGTGGCCATGTTCTACGTAAACAAACAAGGAGGGACAGGCTCTCTGTCGCTTTGCAACAAAGCTCTCAGATTATGGGCCTTCGCCAGAGAGCATCAAATTCATCTTCGGGCAGTATATCTTCCAGGGGTTCAAAACTCTCGGGCAGACAGACTCAGTCGAGTTCTGCTTCCACACGAATGGTCCCTACATATGGACCAGATAGGCAGAATCTTTCAGGAATGGGGAACCCCGGACATAGACCTCTTTGCAAGTCCGTGGAATGCCAAACTTCCCCGGTTCTGTTCCAGGACTCCGTGTCAGGGAGCTCAGGCCAACGACGCCTTTCTCCTGCATTGGGGTCAGGAATTCCTATATGCCTTTCCACCCATTCCTTTGATTCCCAAGACTCTGTTCAAACTCCAGAGGGTTCACGGATCGATGATCCTCATAGCTCCACGCTGGCCACGCCAAGTGTGGTTCCCTCTACTTCTGCATCTCTCCCAGGGACCCTCCCTGGACCTGGGAGCTGCGCCAGACCTTCTCTCTCAGGAGAAAGGGACTTTGTGGCACCCAAACCCCAAGTCCCTACACCTCAGAGCTTGGTTACTGAAGGCTTAAGCCTTCATGACTTCAATCCTTCTCAACCAGTGAAAGATATCCTTCATGCCTCTAGGAAACCCTCCACGAGGCGTTCCTATGCTTTCAAATGGAAACGCTTCTCCATTTGGTGTGCTCAACAGGGTCTTGACCCTCTAGCACTTCCTTTGAATTCTCTACTAGACTATCTCCTGCATCTTTCTAATGCAGGCCTTAAGACGAATTCAGTAAGAGTCCATTTGAGTGCTATTGCAGCATCCTTAAAACCTATAAATGGACAACCTGTCTCCTCTCATCCGCTTGTTGCAAGATTCATGAGAGGCCTGACTCTAACTAAGCCTCCCATCCGACCTCCTCCGGTAGCATGGGACTTGAACCTAGCTCTAGGTCAGCTTATGAAGCCACCTTTTGAACCGTTGGTTTCTACCTCCTTGAAATTTCTTTCCTGGAAGGTCCTTTTCCTTATTGCAGTCACTTCGGCTCGCCGCATCAGTGAACTACAGGCCTTAGTGGCTCATCCACCTTATACCAGGTTTCATCATGATAAGGTGGTCCTAAGGACGAATCCCCACTTTATGCCCAAAGTGGTCTCGCCTTTTCATCTTAATCAGGAGGTATATCTACCTGTCTTTTTTCCAGCTCCTCATGCATCCAGTGCAGAAAGGAACCTTCATACTTTAGATTGTAAAAGAGCTCTTGCCTTTTACCTCAACAGGACTCAGCCACATCGAAAGTCTTCCCAACTTTTCGTGGCTTTTGATCCTTCTCATTTGGGACTTCCAGTCTCCAAACGTACACTTTCCAATTGGATTGCTCAGTGTATTTCCTTTGCTTACCAGAGTAAAAATATTTCTCTGGAAGGCCATGTCACAGCTCACAATGTGAGGGCCATGGCCACTTCTATGGCTCATCTTCACTCTGTCTCCATAGATCAGATCTGTCGAGCCGCCACATGGGCCTCGGTTCATACCTTCACAGCCCATTACTGCTTGGATAAGGACTCCCGCCGGGATGCCTTGTTTGGTCAGGCTGTCCTCAAACACCTGTTCCATACTTGAACAACTCCTGCCCACCTTCCCAGGATGGATGCCTGAGATCCATACGAAGATGGCGAACCCTTGGAACGGGATCTCCCAGGCATCTTAGCTAGGGAGTCCCCATATGTGAGGACTTATTCCTGCTTGTTCCTGGAGATAGCACAGTTACTTACCTGTAACAGGTGATCTCTGGGAACAGCAGGAATTAGTCCTCACAACCCACCCACCTCCCCTAGGAGTTGTATCTTCTATCTATCTTCCTTTCCTCTCTCTATTGTCTCAGCTATAAACTCGAACTGAGGAGAGCTGGTCAGGAAGGCGGGAAGGCAGCGCGCATGTGCAGTGGGAGGCCCCAAAAGCTTCCTTCTGGGAAGCTGGGGAGCTTTCCCGCGCAGGCTCCGTTGGTACCGACGTACCCATATGTGAGGACTAATTCCTGCTGTTCCCAGAGATCACCTGTTACAGGTAAGTAACTGTGCTTTGTTTACTGCCTTGTAGCTTCATCGTATGCCTTCTAGTCTTGCAGTTTCCCCTTAGTTGTAAAAGGTTGGTTTGTTCATTGATACAGACCTTTAAATACCTAAAGGGTATCATATCTCCTCTGTCCTTTCTCTCCTCTAGGGTATACATAGTTAGGTCTTAAAGTCTCTTCTTATATGTCTTCTGATGCAGGTTCCAAATCATTTTGGTTGCCTTTTCTGGACTGTTTCAAGTCTGTGATGGAAAGAATTTCACAAAAAGCATGTGTACTGTCTCGCAAAGAAATATTTTTAGCAGCTTCCAGAAGGAATTAGTATCCTTAGTGTCTCTTATGAATGAAGGAAGAGAGTTCCATAATAGTTGGGTGTAGAGGGAGATGGCTCTCTTGGAATTAGTTGAGTTTCAGCTACTGAAATCAGTGTTAACCTCAAGAGAATTTCTATTATTACTTCTACGTGGTCTGTTTTCCAGACTGATTCGAATAAATTCTTTCAGGCAGATGGCAGGTTCTGTTTGGAAACATTTTAATATAGTGCGGAGTGCTTTGAATTTTATTCTACTCTCAATTGATAGCTAGTGAAGCTGCTTTAAAATCGGGCTAATGATATTATTCTAGCCGCTGTATTTTGAGCTAGTTGAAGGTGGCAGATGCTTTGCTTTGGGAGGCCCATTTAAATGCCATTACAGAAATCGAAGTGTGGGAAGATTATAACCTGGACTGTTATGAAATCATTTGTGGAGAGTAGAGGTCTTAGATGTTGAAACATTTTTAGCTAGGCATAGATGGCTTTAGTTAAGATGCTCACATGTTTGGTGAAATTGAGCTGATTTATTTATTTATTTATTTATTTTACATTTCTTATATACCGCGCTATTAAAAAATCAGTGCGGTTCACAGTGAACAGAACAATGCGACAACGACACAATGCGCTTACAGAGAACAGGGTAATAGCTTAGGGGAGAACTTGGGAAAAATTATATACAGTGCATTTTACAGAGCTACAGGGTATTCATAGTTGGAATAGGTTTGATGGCATCAAAAAATCGGTACCAGGGGGTGGGCTGATTAACCACTGATTAACCACTGATCTAGCATAATGCCCAAATAGCTCACTTCTTTTTTTATTTGGATGCTTGCATCTTTTATCTTCATTGTTTGTTTCTGGTGGAGTGAAGGACTTGTCCTTTGTGATGAAAAGGATTTCTGTTTTATTCAAATTATTTGAAGATTGTGTTCTATTAGCCATGTGCTAATGTTATTGAAACATTCCTTTATATTTTTTAGATTCAGTTCTTTGGTGTTAATTTGTGTGAAAAGCATAATGTCATCCGCGTACAGGTTGTAGTCAATGCCATGACTCTTTATTATACTGCAGATGGGCTGAATATAAAGGCTGAAAAGTAGCACTGATAATGCAGAACCTTGAGGAATGCTTTTCCTTTGGTTAGGAGTGGGCTTGACGTGTTATCACCCATTTTTACTTGGTTGATTCAATTTGAAAGGTAGGATATGAACCATAACAAAACTTTGTCTTTGAGGCCGATTTCTTGTAATCTAAGTAAGAGGTATTCATGTGATATGGAGTTGTAAGCTGCTGTTAAGTCGAGAAAAATTAGGATGAAACCAGAGTTAGGTTTTTCAATTTCTTTTAGAAGCTTGTCTGTTAAAGCCATGAGGAGTGTTTCAACTCCATGACCGATTCTAAATCCGTGCTAATGTGGATTGAGTTAGGCAAAGTGGTCTACGTGATTTTGTAGCTGGAGTTGAGCTGCCTTTTCTAGGATTTTTGCCATAAATGGCAGACTTGAAATAGGCCTGTAAGAGCTTGGTTCTGATTTAACCAGATTCTTGCCTTTGAATAGGGGACAGATAGAGGCCTTTTTTAAACTCTTCTGGAATATAGCCTTGATCTGATGAGGAGTTTATTAGATTTAGCATATGAGGAGTAAGACTGTCGCTAGTCAGACGTATCCATGTGGCTGGGCAAGGGTCGAGAGCAGAAGTCAACGTGCTTAGAGATTTGATTATGTTTTTGAGCTGTCTTTCGGAGATGAGTGAAACTTTTCCAGGCCTGATTTGTAATTATATTGCTTGCTTTGCCATGGTAATCTGTTGATGAAAATGTTCCCACCTTTTCCTTGTAGTATTTGACTATGGCATCTGCATCTGGCGCGACCGAGGCATTGTTCTCCTTTGGGTTAGTTGTTAGGGATTTAATTATCTCAAACAATTCCCTTGGTTTGTTCAGTGCTGACATTATTAGCTTGGTGTTATAATCTCGCTTATTGTTTATTAATAACTTGTATTCTTCCATTTTGCTGAAAAAGGATGTTTTGTCGGCTTCACTTTTAGATTTTCTCCATTTCCTTTCAAGCTTTTGTACTTGTTTTTTTAATGATCTAACTTCTTTAGTGTACCATACCGCGCTTTTAATTGAATGAGACTTGCTAGTCGTGAGGCTGTTAAGAAATGTGGCTGCTTGAAAGATTGTCGAGTTCCATCTCCTTATGAGCAGGTCAGTATTCTTAGTGTCCATTTGAAGCTGTGAAAGGACTTTTTCAAGAATTGATCCTTGTGGAATTGGCGGGACTTTCTGCGCTAATAGAAGACTGGATTCGTATTGGCTCTGCTAGGAAGGGATGGGATACTGAATTGGATAGTGTAGAGATCGGACCAAGGAATTTGCTGGATCTGTACCTTTGGTTAAACAGCAGTTCGGTCCCAATCTTGCTGGCTAAAAATGAGGTCCAGCATATTACCTTTAATGTGAGTGGGTTCTTGAATTATAATTATTTGTTTAAAGCCTAGAGCTTCCATAGATTCCATAAACCCTTGAGACATATGTGTTGCAGCGGAAGGGAAGTTTGTCACCTAATACCACTGTGAACCTGTTGGTGGAGATTTTGCTGCACAGATAGTCAGTGATGTTAGCCAGCAACTCACCTTTTGATGTTGTTGGATTATAAGTTAGGCATAAATGCATGCTTGCGTTTTTCACTAGGAGAATGTCCATGTTTTGAGCGAATTCACTTGAGGCTTTTGTTAGCTGCAATTCTTTCCTTGCCAAAATGGTTACTCTTCCTCCTCTTTTATTTGCTCTTTGGTAATTGAATATATTTCCCTATTGGTTTTAGCTGATTGATCAACATTTTGTCATTTGTCGTTAGCCATGATTCAGTTATGAATAAGATGTCCAGATTATTGTCAGATATGTAATCAATTCAGAACCTTTCCAGTTAAAACAAGGAGTACCTCAGGGCTCATCGCTGTCAGCGCTACTATTTAACATTTACATGCAGCCTCTATGCGAGATCACTCGCTCCTTTGGCATATCCTCGCTGATCTATGCAGACGATGTACTAATATTCACACCAATCAATGTCAAGCTCCCAGATTACACAACACTAGTAGATTGCTTTAATGCAATAGCAGACTGGCTCCTATCCCAGAATATGCGAATAAATTACAAAAAAACTGAGGTACTGATCGTCACGAAAAACAGAGAATTCTCACCACCTGAGACCCTAAAAGTACGAGACGCAGACCTCCCAATCAAGCCCTCCTTAAAATACCTCGGAGTAATACTGGACCATCGACTGGACTTCAAAGAACATATCAACCGCACGGTGAAAACCATTTATTTCAAGATAAGGACCCTGCGCCACCTGAAAAATATGCTTGACCCAGACAGCTTCAGAACTATATTCCAAACCATAGTCACACCCCACTTCGACTATGCGAACATAATACTCCATGGTCTCCCAAAAAACTAAATACATTACAACTGGATATGAACGCCGCAGCCCGTGTCCTATACGGTGCTTCAAAGAGCGATCATATAACACCCATCCTAAAGGAGCTTCACTGGCTCCCCATAAACTGCAGAATAACATATAAAGCCCTTCTCATGACCTTTAAAGCGATACATACTATAGCCCCCTCATCAATCTCAAAACTCCTCCATCACTCTCCCAACATCAGATCCAGGAGGTCAGCAGCGGCAAATACCCTAGTTACACCATCTGAGGCCACAAAATGCAAACGTTCAACAACAGACAGGGCTTTCGCGTACTACGCACCCAGATGTTGGAACAACCTACCTCCCAACATTAGAACAATTACTGACCTCAAGCAATTCAGAAAAGCCATAAAGCACCACCTCTTCATTCTCCATTTCCAAAGCGCATCACCAACCCCCTAACACTCACAGTAAAATTGTAAAAATACCCTATTTACTCAAGATGTTAATAAGAAATTCTATTCTTTGTATATAGGTTTTTTACAAATATGTACAAAGTTTCCCAAAGTTATAATCCCAGTTGAACTCTCCTGTTATATGTAAACTCACCACAGCCTGTTGCTTGCAATGAGTATTCCTGTTTTAATGTAAACCGCGCTGATGAGAAAGAGTGCGGTATAAAAGAGCTATAAATAAATAAAAATAAATAAATAGGGGTATCTTATTCCTAATAGAGTGTGGGTTGATAATAGAGCATTTTAAACTGGATGCAATAAAGTTAGGTTTATCCTTAGTATGACTCAATTCGATCAGGTTAATCTGGATTAGACGTTGTTTACGATCAGCCTTGTTAGGGAATGGTATGAAGATTTTTGCTTCAGAGGTGGGACAGTAGAAGGTGTGGATGACTGGAACTGGGTAGCCTGATGTGGAAAGGGCTTGAGTTGTAGTAGGTAGAGATAGAGAGACAAAAAGGCCTATGGCTATTAATGCATATAAAGGATACATTTCTGCTGAAATTGGAAAATATTTGTTCCGAAATACTGTCGGACCTGAAGAATGACATTCAGGCTTTTAGATGTAGAGTGGTCCTGGAGATCATTTAGGGCAGCCGCTAAGACTTTAGAGGTTAAAAGGCATACCTTTGAACAGCAGGAGCAGCTAGAAAGTTGTTGCAGTGAACTCCTGACGATCGTATGTTTGAGGATCTGGTGTGTCTCAGCTCTGTTGATGCTTCTCCTGATCGAGGTTCCGCGTAGTGCAGGAGGTAAAGGAATTAAGCTATTTTTGAGCTAAATGAATTGTTCTTTAACTGCTGTGGCTGGAGTTGTAGGGCCCTGATTAGTCTTCTGTTGGAGAGTGGGATCGGGGCTCAGGGAGGGAGCCGGAGAAAAGAGTTCCTTTGAGCACAGTCTTCAGCCTGGGGAAGAGCCAGAAGTCGCATAGTGCGAGATCTGGGGTTTAAGGAGAGTAGTCGAGAGCTGTGATCTGTTTGTTAGCCAAGAACTGCCTCACACTGAGCGCGGTGTGTGTGGGCACGTTGTGGTGGAGCAGCCATGACTTACCTCTCCACAGAGCCTGCCTGCTGAGCCAAACCCGGACATGGAGGTGATTGAGGACCTGCTGGTAGAAGTGTTGGTTGACTGTCTGACTCTCAGGCACAAACTCATGATGGACCACTCCCTTCTGGTCGAAGAATGTGATCAGCATAACCTTGATCCTTGATTTGGACATGCGTGCCGCCTTGGGTCTGGGTGACAATCGAGTCTTCCACTGCAGGCTCTGTCTCTTGCTTTCAGGGTTGTACTGGAAGACCCTAATCTCGTCTCCTGTGATGACTCGGCCAATGAACTCTGTATCTTCTCTAGCAAGTCTCGACCAACATTGTCTCTGTGCTCCTTCTAGTCGTCCGATAAAAGCTTGGGCACCCTCTTGGCGCACACCTTCCAGATTCCCAGCTCCTGCACCAAGATGGTCAGCACTGACTCCTGTTCTAGCTCTTCAGCTATCATCCGCACTGTCAGTCTGTGATCACTCCACACCAGCTGGTTCACTCTGTCAATGTTCTCAGCTGTCTTTGTCGTGGAAGGCCGTTCTGACTTGATCATCCTCCACCTCCTCGCGGTCAGTCTTGAAGCGTTTCTGACACTCAGACTTGCTGCCTTGACATTGCATCTTCTCCATAAGCCTTTTGGAGAAGTTGGAGACACTCAGTTGGGTCCTTCTCCAACTTAACCAGAAATTTCAAATTGATTCTTTGCTCTATGTTTCTGCCACCTCCAGTTGCATGACAAAGCGATGGAGCAGTGTGCTACAAACAAACCTGAAAAAGAAAAACAGTGAGAGATGAAAAAATATTATAGCAGAATAATGGCGAGATGTTGCATAACACAGTGACATAAGTGTTTAGCCAATTGGCATTGAGTCATGGGCATGGCTGCCACAGTCTCGTTTCTTTTTTGTCACACCTTGTAAGTTAGCCCCTACACAGCTGCATTTCGGCATTGCCTTTGTCAGGGGGTATCTCAGAGAACAATAGAAAATAAATTCATAAATAGTCACATAAAAAAACACTCGTATGACCCAAGCATAATAAATATAAATAAGCCAGTAAATAAATACATGCATTAAGAAATTCATTTAATTAATGGTTTTCTCTGGTTTTTATGTATCATAAAAACAGGTTAATGCACATCAATATAAAACAACATATACGAACAGATAGAAAGATAAAACCAATATTCATAAATGATAAATTGAATAGTTGGATAAGAAGCAGAACAGCTGGAGCAAAACAGGTAATGTTGGAGAGGAGGTAAACATAACCAAATATGTGCACATAATAAAAGCACATACACCATAGGTGTCCAGGAAGCACAGAAGAGGGAGGGGCACCATGCAAACCTACTGTCGGGTATTTGACTGTCTTAACTTAAAACACTGAATCAAATGATCAAATCAGCGCATTCATCTGTAAAAGACAATATGAAAATTAAGAAGCCAAACATTCTATTATAATAGACGTTTCAAAGAATTGTATCATATAATGCATTAATCTAAGAAGAGCAATGCAAAAAACAAATTTAAAATCAGCATTATGATATAAAAAATAAAAAGTGAAAAGGATAAAAGAATAGCAAAAAAGAGAGGAACTAAGAAACCACCACTGACGTGTGACAACACAAAGATGTCAATGTATGCATTGGTCTTATCATAAGAACTATATATAATACTAAAAAAGAGGGAACTATTATAAATAGGAAAGGCAAATCAATTTGTAAAAAGTCATTTTGGAAAGAAAACACAATAAATGACTTGGAACATGGAGTAATGCGGTGTAGACACACATGCTAGGGATATATATATATATATATATATATATATATATATATATATATATAGCCCTAGCATGTGTGTCTACACTGCATTACCCCCCTTTGTTTCTGGTGTCTTGTATAGTGTGCACATGGCATTCAGTTTTGGTTATGATGCCATGTGCACACTATACAAGACACCAGAAACAAAGGGGGGAAATTTTTGAAATTTGTGGTCATTAGGGTTGTCAGACCAAATTAGAGGAGGAGGAGATAGGGAGAAGTCTTGTATAACTAGAACAATGCTACATTTTTGAGTTAAACACAATGTCCCCTAATAGTTTGAACGCAGACAAAGATTTTTCTTGAAGATTAGTTTTCTTCTTTTTTTTTCTTTCCCTTTCCCTTGCCCTCCCCCTTCCCTCTTCCCTCTTCCCTCTTACCCCACCTTACCCTACCATAACCCTTCCCTCTCTTTTTTTCTCTCACTCCCTTCTTCAAATGTATTAATAATTTATTTATTCTGTATGGTTTTCCCCTTGATCGGTTTAGTACAATATAGATTGGCCCTTGTAATACCCATATCTTATGGTTTTATGGGTCCAGTCTTTCACCCTATCATTGATGAATTCTGTTTTTTGAATATATAGATTATAACTACTGTGTTGTTTATCACTATTAACCCCTCTAATTGACATTGTTTTGGTAAGGTCATATTTTTAAGATATGGTTGTTATGGATGTGGATGCGTTTTGATATCTATATTAGAATCCTTTCTTTTTTGCTCTCTAGTGGATCACTATATGTGCTATTAAACCTTGTGGTTGATCAATACAGTTATGATGATGCTAGCGTGACAATGTAAGGTTTGGATGTTCTCAACAACTTGGTGCACTAATCGTTTTTAAATGGATCAAAAGGTTCTCCAGGACCAAGCAGGAAGTCAGTCCTCACATATGGGTGACGTCGGTGCCGACGGAGCCCCCATGTGGAGCATTTCCCCAGCTTTCAAAGAAAGCCTTTGGGAATGCAGGCATGCATGCGCGGTCCCCTTCCCGCCCAAAGGTACCATCTTGCTCAGTCTTTTTTCCGCGGAGCCCTACGGACGTGTGTCCTTGTCACCCGTGGAAAAAGTGGATTTTCCTGTGTTGAGACGAGTTTTTTCTTCGGTTCGACGTCGGTTCCCTTTCCCGCCTGGACTCGGTACACCGGTGCCGAGCCTGGATCTCTTTTTTCGTTTTCGTTTTTTGTCCTTAGACTGCGTTCGCGCCAATTTTTCTTTTCCCTGGCAGCCCGATTTTTTGATCTTGCAGCGGCCTTTTTTCCCCCGATGGCTGCCAGTGGCTTTAAGAAGTATGATCGGTGCAAGAAACTGATGTCTCTCACCAACACACATGACTGCTGCCTCCAGTGCCTGGGGCCTGACCATGATCCTAAGGTCTGTAGTCCCTGTGGCAAAATGTCCTCGAAGGCATGGAGGAGCCGTCAGCACCAGCGTGAGAGGATCTTCTCCGACTCTGCATCTGGACGGGTCCGGACTTCGTCAGAGGCCTCGACGTCTCGGGAGTCTGAGAGGGAGTCCCCCCTCGAGGGAGCACCGAAGGAAGAAGAAACCCATGAGGGCAGCATCGGTGGACGCTCTTGGCCCCTTGAGGGCCAGGTCGCATAGCCCCGATCGCCGTCCCGGGTCTTCGGAGTCAGAGAGGCCTGCAAAGCATCCTTGTGTAGAGTCAGAGGCCCCGAGTCACGTGAGTACTGTAGTCCTCGTGGACTCTCCTCCGGGGGAGCCGACGTCGGGCCTGACGCCGTCGGCTGCTGGGTCTCCTGAGCTTGGACTCAGGTTGATGGCCTTGGAGCAGCAGCAGGTGCTGATCGCCTGCCTCACCGGCGCATCTGCCCCGGCCACCAGGACCTCGACGTCCAAGTCGACCCCGGAGGCCGAGCCGATTCTCGAGACCATGCAAACTCGAGTCGATCCTCAGCCAAGGTCACTCTCGGCCTCCCGTTCGGGACTGAGGTCATTGACGCCGGTACCCTCGGCGTCGGTGCTCGCCTGCTCGGAGCCACTCGAAGAGGAGTCCCCTGATACTTTCCGGACTCGGTTCCTCCCTTCGGACTCACCGGGATCCGAGCCTCGGACAAGGTCCCCCCCGGAGGATACCCGGTTCTCGGATTTCGTGCGGGACATGACAAAAGCCTTGGTCTTCCCAGCGGACCCCAAGGAGGAGCCTCGAGCCGAGGAGCTCGAGGCCCTGCAGTATGACTCTCCTCCCAAGGAGGCCTTTACTGTACCGGTTCCTCCGATGCTGGAGCGGTTGCTCTTCCGCATGTGGGAGGCGCCGGCCTCAATGCCGATTCTAAGCAAGCGGGTCGATTCCGTCTGTCGAGTCTGCAAGAGCCCCGGGTTCCAAAAGGCACAGCTAACGCACAACTCCATGGTTGTGGAATCGGCCATGCATCGCCTGAAGAGTCAGAAGATGCACTCCTCGGTGCCTCCCGGCAGGGAATCCCGGAACCTGGATGCCCTTAGTAGAAAGTGCTTCCAGGGCTCTATGCTTGCTTGCTTGCCGCGTCCAGACCTACCAGCTGTACATGGGAATGTACCTTCGAGACCTGGCAAAGGAGATTGCCGGGTTCTCTGCTGGTCTGTCCGAGGAACCCTTGCAGAGGTTCAAGGCCTTGTTTTCTGGTATTTGAGAGTGCTCGAAAATTATCTCTCGAGCAGCCTATGATGGATTTGAGGCTTCGGCCTGAGTAGCAGGGGCCGGCATCGGTGCACACTGCCAGGCCTGGCTACAATCCTCGGATCTCGAGCCATGGGTACAGGACAAGTTGGTCGATGTCCCCTGTCGAGGTGAAAACCTCTTTGGCAAGCCCATGGCAGAAAAGGCTGCAGAACTCGAGACCGAGACTCTTACCCGGACAAGGCTGTCCAGGAAAACCTCTGCCCCTTCTCAGAAGAAGGGCTCGGGGAAAAAGGCCTTTTACCCGAGGAGGACCACTGCCTACAAAACCTACCCTCACTACCAGGCCTCTGCAGCTCCCCAACAGGGCCAGCAGGCCAAGGGGCAGGGTCATGGGCCCCATAGGCAGAAGGCTCCCAAGCTTCCTACTCCGGCTCCTGCTCAGCAGGGAGGGGGTTTTTAACTATGCCAGCATAGCCTCTCCTCCTCTCCAGGGCACAGGAGGTCGGCTGACCCTGTATGCAGACAGGTGGCTAGCCATCACAGGGGTGTTAAGCATCATCGAAAGGGGCTATCTGCTCCACTTCACCCAGATACCCCCCTCCTACTTTCCAGGGCAGCCTCCAAGACCCCCTTTGCACAGAAACTTACTCCTTCAGGAGTTGGAAGGTCTGCTACAGGACCAGGCGTTGGAACCGGTGCTTCACCACCTGGAAGGGCAAGGCTTCTACTCGAGGTACTTCCTGGTACCAAAAAGAACAGGAGGCCTTAGACCCATCCTAGACCTGAGAAATCTGAACAAGTTTCTGGAGAGGGAAAAGTTCAAGATGCTTACCCTTGGAATCTTACTGCCCTACCTCCAGCAGGGAGATTGGCTATGCTCCTTAGACCTGAAGGATGCTTATACTCACATCCTCATCCATCCAAGTCACAGGCAATACCTCAGATTTGTGGTGGGAGGGAACCACTTCCAGTACAGAGTGCTTCCCTTTGGCCTCACCTCCTCCCCCAGGGTTTTTACAAAGTGCCTGGCGGTGGTTGCGGCCTACCTCAGGAACCAGGGGATCTTTGTGTTCCCTTACTTGGACGACTGACTTATCAGGGGCCAGTATCCACAAGAGGCCAGGCAGGCCACCTTCAGAACCATATCCCTGCTTCAGCACCTGGGGTTCGTTATAAACTTCCCAAAGTCCACTTTAGTCCCCTCACAGGACGTGGAGTTCATAGGGGCGAGGTTGGATACCATCCATGCAAAGGCCTATTTGCCTGTGGACAGAGCTCACAGGCTGATGAAGTTGGCCGGCCAGTTTCAGGCGAACTGTCTAGTCTCTGCCAGACACTTCCTCCGGCTCTTAGGTCACATGGCTTCCACAGTGCATGTCACCCCAAATGCCCATCTGCACATGAGGCCGGCTCAGTGGTGCCTCAGGGCACAGTGGGTACAGGCCACAGGGAAGTTGTCAGACAGGATAAAGGTGTCCAAACCCTTGGTGGATTCCCTGCGCTGGTGGAGACATCTCCCAAACCTGGTCGGGGGAGTTCCTTTCCGAGCCTCCCCACACACTCAGGTACTGACAACCGATGCTTCCCTGCAAGGCTGGGGGGCACATTGCCAGGGGACCTGCACCCAAGGCCTGTGGTCTCCGTGGGAGGCCGCTCAGCAGATTAACCTGTTGGAATTGAGAGCCATTCGACTAGCCTTACGGACTTTCTCTCGGGTCCTCTCTCACCAGTCTGTCCTAGTTCAGACGGACAACCAGGTGGCTATGTTCTACGTGAACAAGCAGGGAGGCACAGGATCCAGACTCCTGTGCCTGGAAGCACAAGCTCTCTGCTCCTGGGCTATCAATCAGGGCATGACCCTCAGGGCGGTCTACCTGCCAGGCCAGGAAAACTACCTGGCGGACAGGCTAAGCAGACTCCTGCAGCCTCACGAGTGGCAGTTGGATCCTTGGGTAGTCCAACAGATCTTTCTGAAGTGGGGACTTCCAACCATGGATCTTTTTGCCAGTCCGCTGAACAGGCAACTATCCAAGTTCTGTTCCAGACAACCGCATCCTCTGAGGGCAGCGGCAGATGCATTCCTGATCCCCTGGTCAGAAGGCCTGCTGTATGCGTTTCCTCCCACACCTCTGGTGGCCCGGACTCTATTCAAAACCCAGCAGGACCGAGCCTCGGTGATCCTGATAGCCCCCAGGTGGCCCAGGCAGCCGTGGTTCCCTCTTCTTCTGCAGTTGGTGGTGGATGCTCCACTTCCTCTGGGGCTGCAACCCGACCTTCTGACTCGGGATCAGGGGTCTCTCTTGCATCCCAACCTCAAATCCCTCAATTTGATGGCCTGGCTGCTGAAAGGCTAGTCCTTGCTCCCTTGCTCCTACCAAAGGAGGTTGAAGAGGTGATGTTGGCCTCCAGGAAGCAATCCACTCGGAAGGCCTATGCTCTGAAGTGGCGTAGGTTTTCCACTTGGTGTTCTCAACAGCAGGAGGATCCCTTCTCCTGCTCGGTCCCGGTTGTACTGCAATACCTGCTCCACCTATCCAACCTGGGACTTCAGTCCAACTCTGTCTGGGTCCACCTCAGTGCCCTCTCAGCTCACCACTCGCCGGTGGAGGAACAATCCCTCTCTGGCCACCCTCTGGTGTGTCGCTTCCTCAGAGGCCTGCTTCTGCTCAAGCCTCCTATTCATCCACCGGCCACTGAGTGGGATCTCAATGTGGTCTTGCAGCAACTGACTCGCCCACCTTTTGAGCCGATGGCTACCTTCCACTTAAGTTTCCTATTCTGGAAGGTGGTGTTTCTTGTGGCACTCACCTTGGCTAGGCGTGTGAGTGAGCTTCAGGCCCTGGTCTCGGATAGGCTGTATACCAGGTTCTATAAGAACAGGGTAGTCTTGAGGACTCATCCTGTTCCTTCCCAAGGTAGTGTCCTCCTTCCACCTCAGCCAGGAGGTGGTACTTCCAACGTTCTTTCCCAGGCCGCATGCTAGTAGGGCCGAAACTGTCTTGCATACCCTGGATTGTAGAAGGGCGCTGTCCTTTTACCTAGAACGTACGCAGGGGAATAGAAGGGCTTCTCAGCTCTTCATTTCCTTTGACCCTAATAAATTGGGGTTGCCTGTCACTAAGCGTATGTTGTCCATCTGGGTGGCAGACTGTATCGCCTGGGTGTACAGGGCAGCCGGCCTCTCCCTGGAGGGTCGAGTCACGGCCCACCGGGTTAGGGCGAAGGCCGCATCAGTAGCTCACTTCTGTTCTGTTCCGTTGGCAGACATCTGCCGGGCTGCTACTTGATCTTCAAGCCAGACTTTTGTAGACCACTACTGCCTCGAGAGGGAGTCCCGTAGGGACAGTGCTTTCGGGCAAGCGGTGCTCGGTAATCTCTTTGAGGTTTAGGCAACTCCTACCCTCCGGCCCTGGTGTTGGGCTACCGTTCAGGTGTGGTCTCCGAGAAGATTCTCTCATAGTTGCTGAGGCTCTAGAGGGAGCTCTATTTTTCAGCCTGGGTTCCTGGTAGCCCAGAGCTAGGGAGTCACCCATATGTGAGGACTGACTTCCTGCTTGGTCCTGGAGAAAGAGTAGTTACTCACCTGTAACAGGTGTTCTGCAGGAGCAGCAGGAATCAGTCCTCACAACCCTCCCTCCTCCCCTTGGAGTTGCAGTTGTATATAGTTCATTTTCTTTTTTCGTGCTGTCTTTTAGCTATGTCATTGGACTGAGCAAGATGGCACCTTTGGGCAGGAAGGGGACCGCACATTGCGTGCCTGCATTCCCAAAGGCTTTCTTTGAAAGCTGGGGAAATGCTCCACATGGGGGCTCCGTCGGTGCCGACGTCCCCCATATGTGAGGACTGATTCCTGCTGCTCCTGGAGAACACCTGTTACAGGTGAGTAACTACTCTATTCTTTATATCCTTGTATTATACTTTGTTATGGTTTGGTGGTGATTGTCAGTTTAGCTAACTGTATATTTGCATATAATTTCATCAGATCGGGCTTGAGAGTTCTTGCCGTTCCAGTCGCATTTTATTCCATTTTATTGTGTCAGACTAGTTGGGCTTTATATTATATCATCTCTGAGTTGTTGTTCTCAGAACTGATTGACATGCTCTGGTGGTTTATATACATATAGATGATTTCTGTTCTGGACGGCCCCATTTGATTAGACTGCGGTTGTGCAGGTTTCTGTGAGCATTTAAATGTTCAAAGTTTGACGTTTCACTCACTTTAGCGCTTCATTCTGGAGATCTGTGCTTCTGATGTTTTTCAGGCAAGTACTTTTATTTCTCTGGGTACCATCTGGTATTTATAGTTGGTAAGTTTGACTTTTAAAATGAGATGTGATCATGGCTAGGGTACCCTTCGGTTTTTCATCAGATGAGGCTTGAGAGGTCTTGCCGTGCTCGTCCCATTTCATTTTATCTGATTGTCACACCAGTTGGGCTTTATATTACATCATCACTGAGTTGTCATTTTAATTTTCGTAGTTGATCAATGACATGCCTTGGTGGTTTATATACATACAGAAGATCTTTAATCTGGATGGCTCTATTTGATTGGACCGCAGTTTTTGTGAACATTTAAAAGTTCAAAGGTCGGCGTTTTACTTGCCTAGTATTTTGAATTTGGAGCTCTGTGCTACTGTTTTTTTTCAGACAAGTACTTTTATTTCCCTAATTACCATTTGAGTTTTAAAATGTGATGCAATTATGGCTACAGTGTCCTTCAGATTTGTGTAGCTTATTTACTATTTTACTTCCCTCTGAAACATGTTTTTTTTTAAAACAGTGCAAGACTGTTCTATAGATTTCCTTGGTAGTTCTGTCTTAACATTTGCATATTCCCAGTTCAAACGTGCTTGTTTTCACTTCCAGCATTTGAGCTCTCTAGGGCTACACTTATCTTTTTACCCCCCTCTGTTTCTGGGGTCTTCTATAGTGTGCACATGACATTGTTTTAGTTATGAATAAATATATATGAAACATCTATTATAATAGAATGATTGGCTTCTTATTTTTCATAGTCTTTTTCAGATGAATGCGCTGATTTGATCATTTGATACGATGTTTTAATTTAAGAGGTTTGAATACCTGACATTAGGTTTGCATGGTGCCCCTCCCTCTTCTTGGATACTAAAGGTCTATGTGCTTTTATTATGTGCACATAATTGGATATGTTTACCTCCTCTCTTCAAGCGTTACTTGTCTTGCTCCAGCTGTTCTGCTTCTTATTGAACTGTTCAATTTACCAATTATGAATGATAGTTTTATTTTTCTTTCTGTTCGTCTATGATGTTTTTATATTGATTTGTATTGACCTGGTTTTTTTATCATTCATTTAATTAATGGTTTTCTATGGCTTTTATGTATTTCTTAAAGCATGTATTTATTTACTGGCTTTATTTATGTTTATTATGCTTGGTTCACATATGAGTGTTTCCTTATCTGTACCTCCAGTCCAGTCCCGTCCCGAACCTCTGGGTAGTGTACCTTCTCCAGCAGCTTGGAGACTGAGCATGTCACATTCTTGAGAGCACCAGTACTAATACCACTGGCTCCTCCCACAAGCTCCCAGTATGCTCAGTCTCCAAGCAGCTGGAGGACGTCGTGAGCCTTAGTTCGGGGCTCACTGAAGGAACAAATAAGGAGTTTTCTCTTAGTTTAATTTGTTTTAATTTGCTTTAATTTTTTTATTAAGTTTATTTAAAAAAAAAAGAGGTGGGACAGGCACCTTCTATGGAGGATCCTCAGTTGCCCTCTCTTTCCTTTCCCTCCTCAAAGGTTTGACGGGGGTTTCTATCTTTGCCGCAGTCCCAAGGCTCTGGCGGCTCCCAATCCCGTCAGTGTTTGAGGAGCCGCCGTCTCTGCAGTGCAAGGCTGAACTGAGTGCTCCTGCCCCCCCCCCCCATCGCACCGAAGCCGAAAGCTGGCTGAGCGCGGGAGGGTTTGAGGCCCATTCCTCTGGCGCCCATCTTGGAGGTTCCTGCCAGCGCGATCGGAGGTAGGCTGGGGAACTTTTAAATGAGAGACTTTTGTGTGGGAGAAAACGAGGGCGCAGAGGCGAGCTGACCACGATTTAAAGTGGCGGTTGGCGCCTCGTGGTGATCGCGGTGGTTCGGAGCGGGAAGGCGGATTGCACGCTTGGTTCCTGTGCTTTACTCTGCACTAGATTTCAGGGCTCCATTTACTGCGATCGGCAGTCCTGGGCCTCAGGGACACTTTTTTCTTTGTGTGTGTTGGAGCAATGCTTGTGCGCGTTAGTCCTCGCTAAAATATATATGTATATGTATATAAATAAATAAATAAAAAGGAGTATAAACTTTTTTCTTTTCTTCAAATTGGCATCAGTTTGACAAGGTTTTTTTCTATTCTACCTTCTACTGGGCTAACTACAGGTTGGTCTTCGGGAACAGTGTGGGATTCCCAGTATAGCAGTTAACCAATGCCTGCCCGCCCGCAGTGTCTTGTTTGTGGTACCCTGCGAGGAATTGTGTCAGAAGCGGGGGTGTGCCGTGGCTGCGCTTCAGGAAAACACCAGGGAATCCCGCACCTTCGGCATCCCAAGGACCTCTAGGTTCTGGGGAGACTCTCCCTCTCTTGGAGGCTCCTTTTTCTCCTCGTGAGTCTGGTCCAGCTATTGCAGGTCCCTCGACTTCCCTTAGCCTGGGGGGATTGGCTCTGGCGGTACTGACCCCACGATGGCGGGTGCTGGTGTGGGTCGGAGTACCTCACCAAAGGGAGAGGTCTCGGGTCCTGGGCCAGCGAAGTGGGCCAGACTGGTGGAGACCCAGCCACCCGTTTCCGATTGGCCGGAGATGGATGAGGTAGGGCTGGATCCAGATCTGGATACTAAGGAGCTGGAGGAAAGCGAAATTCTGGAGTTGGAAGACCAGGCTCGGATTGTCCGGGTAGTTTGGCTCGAGGAGTTGCCTGCCGCTCTGATTGCAGAGTCCCTTCAAGGTCTCAATTTGCCAACTAGTCACCCAGTGGAAGAGGACACGCTGGAGGATCCTCTCATCTAAGCGGTACGGAATACACAGGCAGTCTTCCCAGTACACCGGGTGGTTAAGCAGATGATCCAGGACCAATGGGAGGTCTTAGTGGAGCTAGAACTTTTTCTCGTCTTTATTCGCTCTCGGATCAGGAGCGGGAATTGTTTTGTTCTCCTCGCGTGGATGCTGCTGTGTCAGCTGTGACAAAGAAGACGACCATACCAGTGGAAGGGAGTGCTGCCCTGAAGGATGGGCAAGACAGAAAGTTGGATACCCAGTTGAAGCAGGCTTTTGATCTTAATGCGCTATCCCTGCAGGCTTCTATTTGTGGGGCCTGGGTGGCCAGAGCCTGCCTTCGCTGGTCCCAGTCTATATTGGCCACTGTTGGAAACTGGATACTGGGCTTATTAGACCTCGGTCTTACCCAGTATGGCGTATCTTAGAAACACAGAAACATAGAAATATGCTGACAGAAAAAGACCACATGGCCTATCTAGTCTGTCCTTCCATATCAACAACTACAATAGTCCCCTTTTTACCTTTAGAGATCCTCTGTGTTTGTCCCATCCTTTTTTGAATTCAGTTACTGTCCTCATCTCTATCACCTCCACTGGGAGACTATTCTATGGATCCACTACTCTTTCCGTAAAGAAATATTTCCGCATATCACTCCTGAATCTATCTCCCTTCACCCTTATCCCATGTCCCCTCGTAGCAGAACTTGCTTTCAATTGAAAGAGGCTCTCTCCCTGAATGTTTATGCCACGGAGGTATTTAAACATCTCAATCATATCACCTCTATATACCGCCTTTCCTCTAAGGTGTACATATTAAGATCCTTCAGTCTGTCCTCATATGCTTTATAATGAAGACCACTAATTATTTTAGTAGCCACCCTCTGCATCGACTCCATCCTGTTCACATCCTTTTGAAGGTGTGGTCTCCAGAATTGCACACTATACTCCAAATGAGGTTGCACCAAAGACTTATAGAGAGGCATTATCACCTCCTTTTTTCTGCTAGCCATTCCTCTCCGTATGCACCCCAGCATCCTTTTAGCTTTTGCTGTCGCCTTTTCTACCTGTTTAGCTACTTTAAGATCATCAGACACAACCACGCCTAGCTCCCGCTCTTCTTTAGTGGACAAAAGTATTTCACCCCCTATACTATATTGCTCCCTTGGATTGCTGCAGCCCAAATGCATGACCTTACATTTTTAACATTAAATCCCAGCTGCCAAATTCTAGACCATTCTTCAAGCTTAGCTAGATCCCTCCTCATGTTATCTACACCTTCCTGGGTGTCTACTCTATTGCAGATTTTGGTATCATCTGCAAAGAGGCAAACCTTACCAGACAGCCCTTCCGCTATATCACTAACAAATATGTTAAAAAGAATCAGACCAAGGACAGATCCCTGGGGCATACTACTGGTAACATCCTTCTCCTCAGAGTGAGCTCTATTTACTTGTACTCTTTGTCGCCTCCCACCCAACCAATTTCTAAACCAAGCAGTTACTTTAGGGTCCATCCCTAGGGTGCTCAGTTTGTTTATAAGTCGCCTGTGAGGAACAGTGTCAAAGGCTTTACTGAAATCTAAATACACCACATCTAGGGCTCTCCCTCAGTCCAACTCCCTGGTCACCCAGTCAAAGAAATCAATCAGATTTGTCTGACAAGACCTGCCTCTGGTGAATTCATGCTGCCTCGGATCCTGTAATCCGCTGGACTCCAGAAACCTCACTATTTTCTCTTTCAGCAGCGTTTCCAATAATTTACTCACCACCGAAGTTAAACTAACCGGCCTGTAGTTTTCAACCACATCCTTACTTCCGCTTTTGTGTAAACGCACCACATGAGCTTTTCTCCAGTCCTTTGGCACCACTCCCGACTCCAACGAGGCATTGAAAAGGTCAGTCATTTGGTTTCCCTTCTTATTCATGAATATAGCAAGGCAGGGTACAATATAAAACAAGCAAAACCAGTATACCAATAAAATTGCTATAATTTGCAAAATAAATATACAATTAGAGATAAAAAGAAAAAATAAATGAAGTTAGGCAAAAGTGGTTCCAATTACTCCTAACCTAGAACATAGGCCATGTGGTCTTTTTCTGCCGTCATGTTTCTATCTAGTATGCCCTTTCATAGAACTACAATAATCCCCTTTTTACCTTTAGAGATCCTCTGTGTTTGTTCCATGCTTTTTTGAATGAGGTTGCAGCAGAGACACTTATTGAGGCACTATCACCTCCTTTCTTCTGCTGGCCATTCCTTTCCCTATGCACCCAAGAATCTTTCTAGTTTTCGCAGTTACCTTTTCTACCTGTTTAGCTACTTTAAGATAGACACAATTACGCCCAGGTCCCGCTCTTCTTTGTGGACAGAAATATCTCACCCCCTACACTGTACAGCTCCTTTGGATTTTTGCAGCCTAAATGGTAATAACCTCCTGCTCAGAGTGAGCTCCATTTATCCTGTACCCTTTGTCGCCTTCTACTCAGTAACCCAATTAGTAACTTTAGGGTCCATCCTTAGGGTGGTCAGTTTGTTTATAAGTCGCCTGTGCGGAACGGTGTCAAAGGCTTTACTGAAATCTAAATGCACCACATGCTTCTTGTTACAAGTTTTGGCCATTCTTTTTGGAAAAATAGCTCCAGTTTGTTATAATTGGCTATGGATTGTCTGTGGACTGCAGTCTTCTATTCCTGCCACAAACTTTACTTCTGTCTTGTGATAGGCATTTGATTACATGCCACCCCAAAATATTCAGGCACGCTATAATATATATATAGAAAACATCACAATATAAACATAAAATAAATCAAAGAACAAAGAATTGTCCCTCCCCCACCATCAAGTTTTGCAGTGAGGCTCTAGCGAAAGGTGCCTTTAGACTTGCTGACTGATACTGAAAGGAATTAAAGGAGCATGAGGCCATGACAGCAGTGCAGAGGTTGAAGACTATGTGGTGTGTGTGTAGTGTCCTATAATTGTTGTTCCTGCATGGAAATAACCTTTTGTGAATGAAGGATGCCGACTAAAGACACTGTAGATGGAAAGAGATGGGAGGGGCTGTTTGGACACCTTTGCCTAACATGCCAGCAGTTTTTCATGCCTTGCAGCTTGCTAAGAAATTGGCAATTAGTTTTCTAACTTGGTAGATTTGATAGATTTTGGTATATGCGTGAATGGTAGGAAATTAGTGTGTTTAAAGAGCATGCAAATGAGGCGTTGTGAAGACTGAAGTGTGGGCTGTTAGCTTTAGGCCCTTAAACTGTACTGATTTTCACAGTTCTGTAAAGACTCATGATGTCCCAAGAATCTTTGTAAGCTCAATAGAAAACTAGTCAATGTCCTTTCTGAAGTCCTATTTCCCCCCCTCCCCCACCAACTTTGATCGCAGGAGCTGTCTCTTACTTCCCATACCACCTCTCTACAGTGGTCACTCACAGCCCATGCCTAAAAGTCTCTATCTGCTTCTCTTGCTTTTCTTGCCAATCATGCAGTCACTTTATCTCTTCCTCACACCAAAATCCCTTTCTGTAAGTTTGTTCCCCTCCCAATTTCCTCTCTTTCATAGCTCAACACCCTGACCTCACCTTTATACCCCTCAAGTTGTATATCCTCCCCTTTAGTGTTCTTGCTATTTCGGGGTCACCCACTCCCAGCTTAACTCCACAGCCTCTGAGTTGGGACACTACTGCTGATGCTTATTTTATGCCCTGCCCAATCTCAGCATTCTCTTTTCCACCATGCCACTCCCTCTCCCCCCCCCCCCCCCAACTCCACAATCCAGGTGTATGCACTGTTCCTATTTGAAGTTGGGCACACGCTTTTCCTCTTCGAGGACCCAGATGCAAACTACCCACTTCATTTTCAAGCCATCCAGTGACTCTGCCTCCCTGCCATTTTGTAAGCCAACACGGTACACCTTCTCTAACCCATACTCCAAGCCATCCCAGATACAATTCCCCCATTCCTGACACCTGAACACCACACCGATTTGTTGTACTGGGATCTTATGTTGTCTGCTTGGAGTGGAGAATGATCAATTTGGAGTACTGTTGTAAATATAGATGAGGCTCATGCATAGAGAAATGAGGCAGCTAATGCGTTCCGTGGCATGCCTAAAATGTTCATTATTTTATGATTCACTGTTCGGCATCCTGTGCAGTCCTGCATCAGCTTTGAATAGTATATATTTGTATCAACCTTCCCAAATAGCTGTTCACATGGCCCCAAAAATCAGGGCACAAAATGATTAGCTTGTATCTGTTTTGGATTTGGATTTGTTTTCCCTCATTTTAATTTCATCCTAATTTCTTAATTGTTCCTCCAGGCCAGTCCAGCCATGCATGAGTTGTCACCGTTCATCAGCAGCTGAGAACTGAGCATGTCCAAATTCTTACTTAAGAGACCAAGAGCTCCCTCTTCAGCTGCAGACTCCAGTCTCTCAATTATCAGTAGCTAAATGAATAGCTCGTGCGTAGCGGACTCCCTGATTAGGCCTTGTTTAAAAAGAAAAAAAAGTTTCAAGAGTAAGCAGGAAGAAAGAAAAAGGCAGTGGTAACAGACGTGCAGAGCTTACTGGGGTTAGTCTTCCTCCTCAGAGAGTGAAAGTGGGCAGTGGGGCAGGGCCTGCTTCCTACTTAAGCCTCGTTTAGGATTAAATACCTGGGAGCCCTCCTCCCCCCCCCCCCCCCCGCCCAGCGGGAACCTCAGGCACTTGCTAGTGGCAGGCTGCTGAAGTTTCCTTTACCTCAAGACAGAGTGAGCGATGCTGTACTTTAAAAAAAAAAAAAAAAAAAAACAACAACAAAACAGGAGAGAGCTGGTGCGGTGAGTACAAGATGCTCAGAGGTTGAGCAACCGTGTGTTTCTTTGTGGTTTCTCCTCTTGCAGCAGTCAGGTCATGATGCGGGAATGGGGGCCCTGCTTGCAGTAAATTTGCTGCTCCCTGGCATTGGGGCAGTGTGCGAGACTCAGCAGCAGCCTTATTCCCTTTGGCGCGGCATGCATGCGGCCAACTCTCTTGATGTGTGTGCAGTTAGCTGTGGAGTGACCACGGGAGGGGGGGCGGTGTCTGCAGAGTTTGTTTGAGACATGATAGACGTTTGTAGCATGCAATGGAGATGGATATGCTGGCAGGGGCTTCTCTGGGGACAGTGGCTCCTGCGGTTTTGGTGGGAACGATGGCCATTTTTCCTGAGGCAGCCATTTCCCCAAAGAAAAAGCTGAAATGGGGAAAAAGGAAGTCTAAGGGGGCTGTGGTGGCCAGATCATCACTGCAGTCAGTGCCACTGGCTGAAACAGAGCTGCAGGAGCCATTTTTTGTACCAGATTCCATCTTTTTTTTTCTCTACAGGGCTTATTGCCTTTAAAGGAGGCAGGCTGAAGCTTCTGCTAACTCTTCAGTTCTTGCTCTTATGGCACTGGAGGCTCTGAAGGAGGAAGGATCCTATGTAAGAGGCTCTTTTGGATAACAAGGGCAAGGGGTAAACGGATTCCTGGCTGGGTCTGGACTCCCCTCAATCCCTAGGGTTGGAGGAGCTAGGGGAAGGACCCTCGGATCTTTGGAGACACTTCAGAGCTGAGGAGTTAGAAGATGGGGAGATACCTTCAGGAGAGGACCCCATTGTTTTCCAGGTGTTCCACAAGGAGAAACGTTTGGCCCTTATTAGCCATTCTCTTACAGCCTTGAATATTGTGTGTCCAACGACAGCAGCAGAGGAGCCCTTGAAGGACCCCTTGTTGCAGGGATTAAAGGGGGCCCAAGTTTGTTTCCCAGTGCATAGGGTAATAAAAAAGATGATTGAGTCAGAATGAGAATTTCCTAAGGCCACCCTCAGGGGCAGCAGAAGAATGGCTCAGTTGTACCCTATTCCATTAGAGGAGAAGGAATTCCTGCAGATGCCTAGGGTGGATGCTTTGGTTGCGGCAGTGACCAAGAAGACCATACCAGTGGAAGATGGGGCAACCCTTAAGAACTTCCAGGATCACAAGCTGGAGTCCCTACTCAAGCAGGCTTTTGACTCTAGTACTCAAGCACAGCAAACATCCATTCATTGACTCAAAAGCTTAGTGTCTGTGGGCATGAAAGACCAGACGGCAGGCTGGAGTCAGCCGTGGCATGCATGGTGGACACTTGCTATGACTTGGTCTGAGTTTCTTCTAAGACGATGGCTTCCATTATTGCAGCCAGGCATTTCCTGTGGCTTCACAACTGGGAAGCGGATGTCTCCTCTAAGGCGCGACTGAGTCAGCTCACGCTCAAAGCATCCTACCTTTCCTATATATTTTGATAAGTTACCTGTTTGAATAAGTTGTAATGTTTCAATTTTTGTTTGATGTAAACCACTTTGATTCTGCTGAAAGGCGGTATATAAAACTGTTCAATAAATAAATAAATAAATAAAATGAGGGGAAGCTGCTGTTTGGCGAGGCCCTGGAAAAGATAGTAAAAGGAGACTCAAAAGGGGGTCGCCTATGGAGGACAAGCCTAAAGATCTGAAAACGGGTGCTCCCCTGCGGGGTCAGCCCAAGGATTTTTGGAGATTCTGTACCAACTGCTTCGCTCCCTACCAACAGTGCTGTTATGGATCACGGGGGCAGCCCTTTTGGAGCTCCCGGGGATTCGGTCTAGGGTATTATGCTTTGCCCCTGGCCCTGCCCAAAAAGTCCCAATGAAGCCAAGGTGGCCCAGACGGCAGTGTCGATAGGCAGTCTGTTGCAACAGTTCTATCCCATCTGGGCCAGCATTACGGCTGACTAATAGGTCTTGAAGATAATTCAGGAAGGTTACATGCTGGAGTTTGCCCAGCCCCTATCCGAGGCTTTTATTCTGTTGCCCTGCAGGGCTCCAGAGAAGGAGGGCAATTGCAGACACTCCACAGCCCTTGCTGCAGTTGGAGGCAGTAGCGCCAGTACCTCTGCATTAGTACAGAATGGGGCGTTACTCCATCTATTTCGTGGTGCCAAAGAAGGAAGGGGCCTTCAGGCCCATACTAGATCTCAAACATGTGAATCGGGCCTTGCGTGTTCCGCTTGTTTGCCTGGAGACCTTGAGATTGGTCATCCTGTCAGTGAGACAGGGCGAGTTCCTGTCTGCTCTGGATCTCATAGACTCTTATCTGCGCATTGCCATCTGCATGGAGCACCAACAATTCCTGCGTTTCGCAGTGCCCATGGGAACACTTTTTCAGTTCAGAGCACTGCCCTTTGGTCTAGCTACTACTCCATGCACCTTTACCAAGATCATGGTGGCGGTTGCGCTGCGGAAGGAAGGAAGGAATACTGGTGCATCCATACTTGGACAATTGGCTGATCCAGGTAGAGATGGAGGTTACTACCACTACCCAGCGGGTGGTGGAGTTCTTGCAAAGCCTGGGCTGTATGGTCAACCTGGCCAAAAATCAACTGCAGCTGGTCCAGTGGCTGGTCTACCTAGGGGCTCAGTTCGATACTCAGGTAGGGGTGGTTTCCTTGCCGAGTGCAGAGTGCACATGCTTCAAGTGCAGGTGTGAAGATTTTTGCGCATGAAGGCCCCAGTGGCATGGTATTACCTCCAACTGTTGGGATCTATGGTGGCAGCTCTGGACCTGGTGCCTTGGGTCTGGGCTCACATGAGACCGTTACAGCAAGTTCTACTGTCTTGGTGGTCCCCACAGATCCATCAGTTGTCACAGAAGTTGCGCTGTCCAGAGAGCACCAGGGACAGTCTCAACTGGCGGTTGCCGGTGAGCCATCTCATGGCTGTCTGGGCCACCTTGGCTTCATTGGGACTTTTTGGGCAGGGCCAGGGGCAGGTATACAGCTGGAGCAGCCATATCTTGCAAAGGATGTAAAAAGACTGGAAACTGTTCAGAGGAAGGCAACCAAAATGATTTGGAGCTTGTGTCAGAAGCCTTATGAGAAGAGACTTGAAGACCTAAATATGTACACTCTGGAGGAGAGGAGGGATAGGGGAGATATGATTCAGACCTTTAAATACTTTAAGAGAAATAATGAACAAACAAACCTCTTCCAAAGACGGGGAAGCTGTAAAACTAGAGGGCATAACATGAAGTTGCAAGGGGGTAAATTGAAAGGCAATGTCAGGAAATACTTTTTCACTAAAAGGGTGGTGGATGCTTGGAATGCCCTCCCAATGGAAGTGGTGGGGTCAAATACAGTGACAAAATTCAAAATGGCATGAGACAGACACAGTGGATCCCTTTACAGCAACAGGATAAGATCAAAATAAACTTATCTAATTCTCAACAAACAGGGGTGTCCTACACAGACCGGTGGGTTCACCCCTAAACAAAGACAAGGGGAGGGGTGGTCTGCACAGAGTGGCAGGTGCACCTACTCTTGCCATCTTACTCTGCAGACTAGATGGACCATACTGGTCTTTATCTGCTGTCATTTACTATGTTACTATGGTGATGACGGATGCCAGCCTCGGCGGATGGGGCGCTAACTATCTCTCCCAATTGACACAGGGGCGGTGGACACCAGAGGAGAGCTCTTGGTCCATCAACCATTTGGAGATGCGAGTGGTGTCCCTGACACTGCAGTTCTTTCGCTCTTGGATTTGGCAGAAAGTGGGATGAGTCTGTTCCAACAACGCATCCATGGTGGCGTACATTAACAGGCAAGTGGACACGGGCATTATCTGTTAGCTGTCGAAGCAGCTGGGGATGCACATTTTGGGGCTTCTCTTCTTCAAGCCACTCTTGCAGGTCCCACCCATGTGTGAGCACTGCTTTTGTATGTCCGATGCGTGGCTGGACTGGCCTGGAGGAACGATTAGGAAGGAGAAATTAGACCTTACCTGCTAATTCTTTCCTTGAGTTCCTCCAGACCAGTCCAGGGCCCTCCCTGGTTTCGTTGGATCTGTCTGGTTGTCTTTTTTTCGGTAGACCTTCATTCTGCTTGGGGTGGGCTGGGTAGTGAAGTTCTTCAGGTGTGGGAAAGGACCCTAGTAAAATACAGCATCACAGCTCTGATGGGGTTCCCTAGCGGGATGGGCAGCTTACAAACGTGCCCTGTCCGCACGTCTGGTCCTTTCACTGTATATAGTGTATTATACTGTGTAGAATTATAGCAGGGGGGGGGGGGGGTGCGGCAATGCATCCCTTCTGTTCTCTCCTCTCCGAGTAGTAGTTGATGGAAGGACTGTTCCTGGAGGCTGCTTTGTCAGGAGGAGATTATAGTCGAGAGCTGAAGAGGGAGCTCTTGTTCTCTTAAGAGTTTGGACATGCTCAGTTCTCAGCTGCTGGTGAATGGTGACAACCCATGCGTGGTTGGACTGGCCTGGAGGAACTCAGGGAAAGACAATTAGCAGTTAAGTAATTTCTCCAGTGAATGAGATCTCTTCTGCTGTTGATTTAAGGCTGTCAAAATATGGTTTTACCACAGGGTGGCATCAAATCATTTTACATAGAAACTGATTTCTCCTGAGTGTTGTGGGATTCAAATCTGTGAAGTTCTGGGTAGGTCATGTTTTTTTTCATTTCCTGTGTTTGTTTTACAGCTGGTGTCTGCTGAAGGGTCCCATTCAGAGATGGGGTCTGTCTGTGCTGATAGCCAGTCAGATCTCCCCCCTCCTATTGAACGGACAGGTGGAATAGGAGACTCCAGGCCCCCTTCTTTCCAGTAAGTCTGCATCTGTGCATACCCCTTAGCAAGACATGGATGCACATATACCCACTCATGGCTATATGTGCGAGATACATGTGCACATATATAGTATGCTTTCAGGGATACACTCGTAGAATATAATTACACAGACAGGTACATGCGTGCATATAGTATACTTAGACATATATTGGACCAGTTCCTGTAATTTCTCTATGAACAAGCAGGATTAATCAGCTACAGATATGGGGGATATCTGACTTGATGGTGAGCACTTTCTAGTCAGCTCTGGCAAGCATAGAAGGCTTTTCTTGGCATGCATGTGACTTGTTGCACAGGGTCCCCTTGTTCTTTTTTTGTCAATAGTGATAGACACTTTTTTCCCCTTCATGATGGGGCCTCCTTAATCAAATTCTCTTACTTCTTTGGTCCTCTTAGCATCTTAGTAAGGGGATTTATCACTTTCTTAAATTTTATCTTTCTTTTTTGACATAAAAGCTTGGCTCTGAAATTTTTTCTCTTCTCAGTGAGGCATAGTACAGTTTGGCACTCCTCAGTAGTTTTTATATTTTGGTTATACTGTGTCCATTTTCCTCACATTATTTGGAAAGGCCAGCTACTTGCTTGCATTACTTTCACAAAGTGCATCATCTCTGAGCCTAGGACTTGATATTCCTGGTTGTGGCATCAGTCTAAAAATGTCACCCAAGGCTTCTGAGCTCCAAAGATAGACTCTCCTCAGCATCTTTGGTAAAGTTTCCAATCCAGTACTTTCTCATTGTCAGAAGCAAAACCAAATTGACCATTTGTGCTCGTTGAGCACTGAGAGATCAAACATCTTTCCCAGAGTCAGAATTGAAAAATAGACAGAGGAAAGGAAATTTCCCCACTTAATGTATGGAAAGGGTTCTTCAAAGTTGAGTTTGGGCTGGAAAGAGACGTGACATAGAGTATCTTGCGTCAGTCTTTGGTGCATGAGCTCACATAGGGACTTCATGACTTGCACTCTGTCCTTCCATGCAGCGTTGTCTTATAGTGAACTTAGCCTCCCATACTGAAAGACAGCTAAGGGTATTTGCAAAAGGTCTATATCAGGGGGCCCCAAGCCTTTCAAAGGAAGCCATAGGTCAGTGCAAATTACTGAAAGGGGAATTTGCTGAGTTTGTCGCCATGCCATAGTACGGTAAGTCTTCGGCAGGTGGTACCTGGGAACCTTGCTACCTTTACCACTGCTGTACATGACAGAAAATGTAAAACTTCTGCATGGGCCAGATTCAGCTGAAGGCAGAATATAAGATACAGTGTGCCATACTGGGTCAGACCAAGGTCCATCAAGCCCAATATCCTGTTTCCAACAGTGGCCAATCCAGGTCACAAGAATCTGTCAGGTTCCCGAAAGATGGACACATTCCATGCTGCTTGTCCTGTTGGTAAGCAGTGCATTTCCCCAGTCCAGTTTAATAATGGTTTATGGACTTTTCCTCCAGGCACTCGTCCAAACCTCTTTTAAATCCAGCTACACTAACTGCTTTTACTACATTCTTTGGTAACGAATTCCAGAGTTTGATTACACATTAAGTGAAAAAACAAATTTCTCAGATTAGTCTTAAATGTGCTATATTATAGTTTCATTGCATGTCCCGTAGCCTTTCTACTTTTTGAAGGTTAAAAAAATAATGTTATCCATTCAACTTCATTATTTTATAGACCACTATCATATCTCCCCTGAGCCGTCTCTTTTCCAAGTATGGTGGACTAAAAAAATGAGTTTTGAGAACCCCCAGGTCTAAACTAATACAATTAGTACTTCCTCCTTGATTAAAGAGGACCTTTTCTCTCCTACAGATTCCTCTAGGTTTGGCCTTAATGTCTGAGAAGGACAGAAAGATATTAGAGACCTCTCTCAGTACATGAAAAGTATGGGCGCATTAGCACTAAATACCTTGGTCAACAGAACCAGTGCCCAAATTCATTTTGGCATCAGTGCTGTCCTCCTATCCATGTGCCACTTCAGGAAGATGCCCAAGTGGCCCAACAAGTAGACTCCCCCCCCCCCCTCTTTTGAAAAGATGTTTCCTTCCATATGCTTGTCACCAACAGCAACAGAGCTCAAAGTCTTGCTCACACAACTACAGAAGCTAAAATTCCCACACTGTAACCTTGCCCATCCCAGAGACAGATTATTGAATGGTTCTGAATCACATAGCTAGAATTTAAGCCTCCATGCTGCAGGATTTGTGTGTCTGGGGATGGCTAAGTTTTTACTTAGTGTTTTTCAGTGAACTCTTTTTGGTTCTACAGATTATAAAGTGGCTACAAATTATATGGACCTTGTTTAATTACGTGTTGAGCAAAAAAATATTTTCTCTTATTAGTCTTAAATGGGTTACATTATAGCTTCATTGTGTGTGTCCCTTAGTCTTTCTACTTATTGATGGTGTAAGCAACCGATCTACATTTACCTGTTGCATTCCGTTCATTCATTTATAGATCTCTATCATATCTCCCCTCGTCCATCTCTTTTCCACATTGGAAAAACCCTAACCTTTTAAGCCTTTCCTCATAGGGGTATCTTTCCATCCCTTTACCATTTTAATGGCTCTTCTCTGTACCTTTTCTAATTCTGCTATATTCTTTTTAAGATATGGCAGCCAGATTTTCACACTATATTCAAGATGCAGTTGCACCATGGAACGATACATATGCATTGCAATATCCTTGGTTTTATTCTCCATTCCTTTCCTTATGATTCCTAACATTTGCTTTCTTGTCCGCCGCTGTACACTAGGCAGAGTGTTTCAAGATATTCTCCCCAATGACACCTAAATCTTTTTCTTGGGTGGTGATTCCTAATGTGGAATCTTCCATCATGTAACCGTAGTTTGGGTTTTCTTTCCTAGGTGCATAACTTTGCACTTGTCCACATTAAATTTCAGTATCGATGTTCAAATGGCAGAAGAAATTTAATGTGGACAAGTGCAAAGTTATGCACCTAGGAAAGAAAACCCAAACTACGGTTACATGATGGTAGATTCCAAATTAGGAATCATCACCCAGGAAAAAGATTTAGGTGTCATCGGGGATAATTCGAAACCCTCTGCCCAGTGTGCAGTGACAGCCAAGAAAGCAAATAAAATGCTAGGAACCATAAGGAAAGGAATAGAGAATAAAACAAAGGATATTATAATGCCTCTGTATGTTCCATGGTGCAACTGCACCTTGAATATTGTGTGTAATTCTGATAGCCATATCTTAAAAAGGATATAGCGGAATTAGAAAAGATACAGAGAAGAGGCACCAAAACGGTAAATGGGATGGAAGGATACCCCTATGAGGAAAGGCTTAAAAAGTCAGGGTTTTTCAACTTGAAAAAGAGAAGGCTGAGGGGAGATATGATAGAGGTCTATAAATTAATGAATGGAATGGGTAAACGTAGATCAGTTGTTTATTCCACCAAGAAGTAGAAAGATTAGGGACATGCAATGAAGCTACAATGTAACCCATTTAAGACTAATAAGAAGAAATATTTTTTTGCTCAACGCGTACTCAAACTCTGTAATTAGTTACCGGAGGATGTAGTAAAAGCTGTTAGTGTAGCTGTGTTCAAGAAAGTTTTGGACAAGTTCCTGGAGGAAAGGCCCATAAACCATTATTAAAAAGGACCCGGGAAATCCACTGCTTGCCCTGAGACAAGCATTGTGGATCCTGTGTGCCTTTTGGGAACCTGCCAAGTACTTGTGTCCTGGATTGGCCACTGTTGGAAACAGGATACTGGGCTTGATGGACCCAGTATAGCATTTCGTATGTTCTTATGATTTATTTAACTAGGCTTATATATCACTTTTCTACAAATCAAAGCGGTGTACATTCAGGCACTGTATATATATTTCCCTTGTCCCTGAAGGGCTCACAATCTGTTTTTGTACATGAGGCAATGGAGGGTTAAGTGGCTTGCCCAAGGCTACAAGGAGCACCTGTGGGACTAGAAACCCCAGTTCTTACGGCCTAAGGTTGCTGTCCTCTAGTGGGATTTGAACCCCTGGCCTTCCGGCCTGAGGTAACTTGCCCCAACCATTAGGCCCCACCATCTGTTTACTGGTATGTGTGTGTTAATGAGGCTTTAAAATATGTTAAATAATGCAGCCCCCATTATTCTGAGTGGGGCCTATTTACTAACTTTTCTTGAATTAACATGCATTAGTAACAGAGGCCCTAGGTAGAGAATCTCCCAAATCACTTTCTGATGGGGGAGGGGTCATCTTTACATTATGAATTGGTAGAAAAGGAACCACTTTATCTCCAGGAACAAGCAGGAATGAGTCTTCACATATGGGTACGTCGGTACCGACGGAGTCTGCGCGGGAACGCTTCCCAGCGTCCAATCAAAGAGCTTTTGGAAGCATCCCACCACGCCTGCGTGCTGCCTTCCCGCCTTTCCCAACTGCCTCTCCTCAGTTTTCGTTTTCCGCAGAGCCGGCAGGACATCCTCCTGTCACTGTAGAAAATTCTTATTTTATTTCTTTATTTTTCTTGTGGTCGCGGCTGTCTTCCCGATGCCACCGGTACCGCCGGTGTTTTCTTTTCTTTTCTTGTAAAATCTTCCTTCTTCAAGGAATATATTTCTTCAGTGTGTCTCACGGTATCTTAGGCCTTTTAGGCCTCTTCTTTTTCCTTCATGGAACCGCCAGCCACTTTCTCCAAGAAATGTTCACACTGTGGCGGTACAACTTTATTTTTAGAAACTCGAAATCGGTGTCTAACCTGTTTGGGTCTTGACAACAGTTTGGTGAGAAGAAGCTTTCAATATCGAGGTTCCCTTGATACACTGTTTCCCTCCAGCTTCGGGGCATCGTCCCTGTCTTCTTCTACACAGCATCAGGTAACCCACAAACAGTCTGTTAAGACTAGCCAGCCCTCGAGTGGTAGGTCTCATGCACAGCATGTAGACTGCTCCGGCCTTGCCCTCGAGGGCCCTCTGGCTTCAAAACCCCAGCGGGAGTCTTCGGTCTCCAAAGCATTTGAGGGGTTTCAGGTTGTTCCTGGGGTTCACTCCTCACAGAACTTACCTGAGCCGTGTCTGGTGGTGGCATCCGCTTCGAGCGGTACCGATACCCCGACATCGGCACTGGTGTTGGATGAAACACTCCTCACCAGGGATGGTCATCTGGCGTCCTCGGTGCCTTCGGGACTGGTGGATACGCTCCAGACTGACCTTCCATTATCGGTACCAACACCGATACTACCACCGAGGTCAGTACCCTCCAGACGTGCATCGATAGCCTCGCTTCCTTCGATGCTGAGTCTGGAATCGATCTCCAGTCTGAAGGACTGGGTACCGACTCGCCTTGGTACCGGCTCTCTGTACCGAAGGCTCGGTTCCGATGATTGGGATCCGCAACTCTCGGTTCCCTCGAGGCCCACTGAGTTGCCATTGGTTGACCTTCATTCACCGGTATCAGGCACGGTACCGAAGTCGGTGCCGATGTCCTCATTACCCTTACGGTCGGTGTCTTCGATGCCCAGTTTAGAATTGCTCTCTAGTCTGGAAGACTCAGAACCAATATCATTTGGTACCGATACCGACCGATACCGGTGGCTCGGTACCGAGGATAGCACCCGGACGTTTTCGATTGCCTCGGTACCGATTGAACGGTCTGCGATGACTGCTCCTTTGTTTTTGTCGGGCTCGACTCTGACATCGGTACCGGTATCCACAGTACCATCGTGGCCAACTCCTGCCATGCTTTTTTCAACAGGATCGCTCCCTTCTATGCCAAGCTTGGAGTCGATACCTGGCATGGACAATGTGGTAATGTCGGTCGCTGCTCCTGACAGTCAGTACCGGCGACCATCCTCTAAGCATTCCACATTGCACTGTGCAGGATCTTCTATTCCTATATATCTGGATAGCTCTGTCGGTGCTCAGGCTAGTTCTTCGGATCTAACCTGTCCAAGGGAAATTCCTATTTGGGAACCCTCTTTTCAGAGTTTCCTCCGGGATATAGCAAGATCTCTTGCAATTCCTATGCCAGGACATGATCCTGCACAGGCCTCTTTCTACCAAAGCAAAGGAGAACATAATGCTTCCTTTGCATCATTCCTTGCAGGATCTCCTTCTAGGAATGTGGGAAACACCTTTAAGGGTACCCCCACCTTCCAGAGCAACTGATCTCTTATATCAGGTGCCCCCCCTCTCCAGGGTTTCAAAAGACTCAACTTCCTCATCATTCCATAGTTGTGGAATCAGCATTGAGGCGGGTAAAGAGCAAGAAAAAGCACTCTTCTTATCCGCCAGGTCGTGAATCCATGACTTTGGATGTCAATCCTTCCAGACATCTGTGCTTTCTGCAAGAATTCTCTCATATATTTTCTATATGAGTCTATATCTTAAGGAGGTCACAGAGCAATTACATCTTTTGCCTCCTTCCCTTCCAGAGTCCAAGAGTGC